>CM036603.1:5949767-10749767 GCA_020745705.1 Hemiprocne comata
CTTAAATGAAGGCTGTTTTTATGGTGTTTTGTAGTTAATTCTGTAAAATACTTTGGTTTTAATTTGTGACTTTTTTGTAAGAAATTGTTTATAATATGTTGCATTTGTACTTAAGTCATTCCATCTTTCACTCAGGATGAATGCTAAAAGTGACTGTTCACATAAACCTCAGTGATGTGAGCCTTGTTGCTCAGGAGTGACAAGTTGCTAATATGCAGAAGGGGATGGGTGATCTTTCTTGCTTCTCATGCATGTTTCTGTATGTTAATGACTTGTTGGGTAGCTAAACTTGTAAGGTACTAGAATTGATATAAATGTGTACAGGGTCCTTTTGCAATAAAACTGGTTATGACTTGATCCAAGTGTTTAACAATTGGGGCTGTTAGTCTGACCATACATCACTGTGATCAAATGTGGACTTTTTCAGAGGGTGAAACTACAAGTCTTAACCACAGTGTAACTTACAGTTTCCTAAAAAAAAGTAAACCTGGCAGCTATAGAATACACTATGTGCATTTATAATAGCTATTTTATATATTGTAGTGTCAACATTTTTAAATTAAATGTTTTACATTCACATGTGAGGAGTCTTTGTCATTGGGTCTGTATGGGCTGGAAGAAGCTTCCTCCTGGCTCGAGTAGAGCAGCAGCAGATGCTGGTAAGCCTGGACTGCTGCTGTGGTGACTTAATTTTGTCTGTCAACAGAATGGAGAACTTGAGGGCTCTGGGAGGCTTTCTGCAGCTTGAGTCATTGCTCTTGGCCAGGGAGAGCAGAGCTGAGCCCAGCAGCAGCTTCTGCCTCTTGAGGGGGGCACTGTGGGTTTATTAATCAAGTTGAACAGCACCAGTGTCAGCTCTTCAGGCATCACTCTAGAACTAAGGTTTTTGTTCCCCCCTGTCCTTTCAGCTGAGGCAGAGGAGGGTTATTTTGATGGTGGGACAGGTCTGCCCCAAGCAAACCCAGCAGCTGGTTCCTGAGCAGCGTGTCTGAGGTGCAGGGGGGGTGGAGCAGCCCGGGGTTCCTGTGGGATCTGGTGTGTGGGGGAGGCCCGGTTCCTGCCAGCATGGGAGGGTGTGAGTGGCAGAGCTAATTATACAGCCTGAGAGCAGATGGGCTGCCAGGCAGACTGCAATGGGCACTCAATAAGATTCTCATTTCCCATCTGAGCTTTTTTTGATGCAACAGGATTACACTCAAACCCTCACAACAGTTTCAGACAGGGCTGGTTTCCTCAGCAGAGCCTCTGGGAACAGCCAGGCCCTGTTGGGCTGTGGCTGAGGAAAGCTGCTCAGGCTAGGTCTGAAACACAGGTAATTAGCCTTTAAATTGAATTGCTTGGCTTTTAAAGAACAGGCTGCACTGGTAAAGCTGGAGTTGGCACCGAAAAATAGCACAAGGAAGTAGTTTAGCTTGCTCACCTGGATTTATTTCAGTGAAATCCCAACTGCTGTGGCAGAAATAGCATTTGGGAAAGACAAAGAGCAGCAGTGGTTGGTACCGGGGTGCAGGGGGGTTCCTCAGCACCATTGTCTGCAGAGCAGGAGCCCCGACAGCACTTCCTTCCACACCAACATCCCAAAAACCATCCCCACTGCTGCTCCTGGGCTGGAGCCAGGGCTCTCCCTTATCAGACAAACCACTCGGTGTGCTGAAACCCTGCAGCTGGAGGAACAGGCTCCTTACCAGACGCTCTGACACAACACCCCTCCCTGCCCTGCTCCAAGTGGGCTTGGCCCAAACACAGCCCCTGGTGAACATCATTATCGTGTCTGCAAGGCTGCTAAAAACGTGGCCTAAAGTGAGCCAAGATGAAGTTTTAAATGAGTATTTTCCTCACTGCTAAAACAGTAGGGAAAAAAATTTTTTTGCATCCACATTGTAAATGTAATTGTTTTAAAGGCCTGGATCAAAGTTAAGCACCATCACAGGCTTCAGTCGACTCAAAAGTGCTCTCAGATGGGTCACCTGGGCAGGTTTGTCCTGGGGGGGCACCTGGCAGGGATGTCCCCTCAAGAAACCTGAGGGTCCTTGGTGACCCAGCAGCCATGTCATTTGGGAAGCTCCGTGCAAGCTTGTGGTTAGACATATTAAAAAATTCCAAGTGATGGGATTTATGAATGCCTGGTTTGGTGCTGACCTGCAGTAGCAGGCTGGGCTCCTGCAGGAAAAGTACATTTTAAAATAACATCCCTCGAAAACAATGTTTCCTCCAAGCTCTTAGTGGAAACAATGAACCATCTGGGTATGCCTAGAAGCTGTTTCTTAAAATAAAAACATTGTCTAGCAGTTCTTAAAAAAAAAAAAACCAACCCAAAACAACCAACAACAAACCAGGCAATGCAAAAACCAAAACCACCAGAAAACTGTACCAAAGTATCTATTCATCTTAGTAACCTCAACAAAAAGAAATTAAGGTCTATCGTGCATGTGGGGGACCAGAACCACTATTCTTGGTGTTCTGTGACCTCACTGTGATGATATCTGGAGACACAAACCATTCCCTTACCGATTCTCCCGATGATTTCCTCGCATTCTTGCTCAGAACTTGATGAAAACACCAGGCAGTCAAATGTGCTCCTGCCGGGGCTCTCGGGGGAAGTGCTAAAAATGGAAACACATACATTAGCCAGCAGAAAAGAGCAGCTCTGACAGCCCAGCCCTGGCTTGTACCCACAACCACAGACCCCACGGCTGGGCTGGGTGTCACTTGGTTATTTTCCAAGACCTGCATCCCTCTGTGTCCCCCCCCCAGTGCCCACGGCAGCACTTACACCACACAGAAAGCGAATAAGTTGCTCCTGTCCACGCGACGTCCCACGCAGGAGATGGTGGGGTAGGGGTAGCGGCACAGGAGCTGTGCAGGAGGGACAGGGTGTTGCGGGCTGCTGTCAGTCCCCATCCTCCCCTTTCCTAGTTTAAGCAGTCCCCATGACCCCTCCCTGCTGGGCTCCCTGTGCCATGAGATCAGCAGCCTCAGGAATCACCCAGGCCTTGGGTGTCACTTGCTCACCTTGGAAGAAGCCTTCTCCTGTACAAGGACTTCTGCTTCCTTCACGTCAAATAAAACTTCCTGAATGGGTGATGGAGGGGGAAGAAGCCCCAGTCACCACAGGGCCTGAGCTCTATCTTTAGTAAGACACTTACAAAGGAGATTATTCAGAAGCAGAGGTGATGAAGCACAGTCAAACACAGGTTTTTCAAGGAATTCTCTCTATTGCCCTTTTTATCACCACCCAGTGCTCTCACACTTTAATCTTATCACAAAGAACTGCCCAAAAGCTCAAGCAACAGTGAGCTGAGTCCTAAAGCACCCCCAGAACCAAGCTCAGCCTCCTCACAGTTTTCCAAGTGCTTTCCTGCAACTGGTTGTATTTATTTTTTTTTTCCATAATGTACTTTTCTCTCCTGCATGGATGCTTCTAACCAGAAAAAAAAAACAAACAACCAAAACACAAAACCACAGGGTTGGGGGTGTCAAATACTCAGCCAGGCCAAGGGAACCTGGAGCCAGCAGAAAAAAAAAAAAATAGCCCTGGACAGAGACCATTTTTCCCTGCAGTTTTCACACCAACCCTTTCCTGGGATGCCCTCAGCCCTGTCACTCACTCTTGCAGCCGAGTTCTTCTCCAGCACGGCGGGGATGGCCCAGTCCAGCACCTCTTTCCCACCATACTGAAGTAGAGTAGGAAGGAAGGAATAACCCACAGACACATGAAAAAAAAACCCAGAAGTGACAATTCACCCCTAGGCACATCTCAGCCCCATCACCTCACCTTCCCAATGCTGGTCTGGCCCAGGTACTGCAGGTTGTAGAGCAGCCTGGGGAGAGAAGGGCTCAGGGGCATCAGAGCAAGGACCCCCACACCCTCCTGCTCCTCTTTGCAGGGGAAGATGCTCACAGCCCCCCACTGCCCCCAGGCCACAGGGGCAGCTTTGGCCCAATGCCTTGAGTGGAGAGCAGGCCCAGCCATGGGGAGTCCCCATGGTGCCAGACCCTACCTGCCTCCCTGCAGCCTGCAGGGCTCCCCTTCAGCCCTGCGCCGGGGGCCCTGCTGGAGCTGGAAGTGGGGCTCCTTCTCCTTCAGGACCTTGAGGTAGGGCAGCAGTGGCTCATAGACCTCTCCGTCATGCCACCGCCACCGCAGTAGGCGGAAGCTCAGTGGTTGTCCCTTCAGCTTCTGCAGCATGGCCCCGGCCTGGAGGGAAGGGGGGAAGAAGAAAGGAGGAAGGTGGCAGGAGAGGAGGAGGTGGGGGGATGCACCAGCCTTCTGTGCCCACCCACCTGCCCGCTGTAGGCATTTCTCAGGGAGCAGCCGTTGATCTCATCAAGGATGTCACCAGCCAGCACCACCTCATCCACCTCTGCCTGGCTCTCGGGGAGCACTTCAGTGACAAAGACTCGGCCATCCACATACCTGGGGGTGTGACTGAGCCTCAGCTCAGCTCTGGGGACCCAGCCCAGCTCCCTCAGCCCTGTCAGGCCATCAATGATGTTTCATCCATACACAGAGGCAGGGAAAAGCCACCCCACAGACAGCCGAACCCAGCAAGGCTGAGCTGATGGGGAGAAGAGCACCTGAGACAACCCAAATGCTCTCAGTGAGGTGTTTATTGGAGAGGGGTTTACTGCCATGGTCTCTAAATCCCACAGGAGAGGAGGATCAAGAGGTCCTTTCTACCTGAGCACTATCCCCAGCGCTCGGCATGGCACCGTCTCGTAAATGATGCGCACCTGGAAGAGAATGGCCAGTGACAGTGGCCCTGGCAATGACCACAGGACACCCAAGAAGCATGATTAGGACAGCAGGGAGGATGGGAACCCCTGGCCCTCGGTTATTTCTGGCACTGATGCCAAATCAGGGCTTTGGGAGCCCAGGGAGAGGCTGGGACCATCGGTGACTGCTGGTCACTGACCTCTCCTGGGATTCAGCTGTGCCCAGACCCTGGAGGGACAAACCTGCCAGATGGATGGCATGGCAAAGCAGCCTGTCAACCCTTCACTCAGCCATGAGCCCTCCTCCCCTGCCCCACCAGTCTCCATGCAGCGGGGGGAGAAGTGCCACCCCTCCCCAAAGCTGCTGCCATTTGCAGCAGCACTTACTGTCACATCTCATTAGGCAGAGACACAAAACGTGGCCACTTTGGCTGGGAGCACTTGCTGTTAGAAATGCCCAAAATCCAGCAGGATCCCAGCCACTGCAGCAGCACCGTGCCCCCAAAGCCACACAAAGCTTTTTTTTTAAATTCTTTTGGGTTAAAAAGCCAGCAGAGGGATGCTCTTCATTTTTAAAAGACATCAAGTATCCCTGCTGTTCTCAATCAACACACTGATATTCACTGGCCAAAACTGAGAGCAAAACCAACTGAGACATAATCTGTGTCAGCCCAGGGAAATGAGGATTTTTTTTTTTTGCAAGAAATCAGGGAAGAGAACATGGGAAAACTTCATTTTTGTCAGCAATTTAGGCCTGGGTACTGTTCTGGCTTGGGAATGCTGGGATCTGCTCCTGGTGACAGCACAGGCACTGGGCAGGATCAGACCTCGGAGGCAGTGGCTGCTCTGCTCATGCTGGTGAACCTGAGCCAATCCACCCCCAGCTGCATGGCAATCCCTCCCCACCAAATAATTCCTGATCTTCCTCATTTGACTTTCTGGTGAGGGCCAGGTGGTGGAAGGACAGCTCTGGAGAGAGAGACGCGCTCTTACCGGCAGCAGCCAGCTTTCGTCCAAGAAGCTGCAGTTCTGCAAACAAAGGAGTGACAGCACCATTGGTCCCAGTGAGGAAGGCACAGAGCTCTGTGCCAGCAGCCATGTGCTGGCCACCACCCCACCCATTTGTCACCATACCTGCAGGTCTAGGGAGAAATCCATCTCTGTCACCACCAGCAGCAGCGAGAGGAAAGGCTCTGCAGAGGGATGGGGATGGAGAGGCAGTGTCACCACCAGGCTCCCGGCAGCCACAGCCTCACAGGAACATGGCAGTGGTCTGAATAAAGCCATTTTTGGTGTGACTAAAGACCTCTGGGGAGAAAGACCCCGAGAGCACCTCAGCACCAGAGTATCCAGGCCACTGCTGGAGGCTCTTCCCAGGCTCCTACTGCCAGCATCAGGGACACAAGGCCTGCAGCTCAACACCCATTTCCCCTGAACTCAGACCAAGGCTCACAGCAAATGCTGCTGAAGAGCAACTTTCTCTGCATTTCTCTCCCTAAATGCAAAGCTGCCCGGGCTTTCCTGCACAAGCCTTGCAATTACGCTGGCTGAGATCTGCAATCTGCTCATGCACCAGCAGCGTGGGTGATTTATAAACCACCTAGGTACAGATTTAACATGGGGTTGTTTATCATAATCAAAGGATAAAAGGCTTTCACCCTGGCCTGCTCCCCCCTCCACCACCCCCCCCAAGGACCAGGGCTGCAGATGAGCAGTGCAGCCTGCCAAGGCAACACAGCCATTTACTGCACTGACCCCCCCATGGGACCCCCCTGGGGGGGACCAGGGCCCAGCCACCACAGGCTCCCCTTGAAGCCAGACTGCCAGGTCTGCTTAAACTAGCTTCCTTGGTACAAAGAAATTACACAAAAGACACTCCAGGAGCAATTTTCCTATCTCATGACACTGAAACCAACCTTAGATGGATTTAAACAGTGTTTAAATATTTACGCCCCCTTTTCCACCACTGCAGCAGCGTATTTAGATTTTACTATTAGGTTTGGCTTAGAAAAAAAAAAATCACAGTGGACTATTTTACTTCCTCTTTGCTCCCACACGGTGCCATAACGCCTGAGACAGCCACCTGGGGCAGATTACATCCCACCTCGGAGGAGCTGTGATCTTACCCAGGAGGTCTTCATTGCCGAGGATGGAGCTCACCGGATCATAAAACTGAAACACAGAGGAATGCCGCGGTTACGGCGTTGTTTCACTGCCCGTTACCCATCGGTGGTGGTCTCCCCTCCCCTTGTGCTGCACCTCCAGGAGCCGGGGGGTCCGTTCCAGCTGCCGCACGGCCGCTGCCAGCACCTTCCCCTGCAGAGCCAAGCGTAGGCAGAGCCGCCCGCGGCCCTGAGCTGTCCGCACCTCCTGGCACCTTCCTGCTCGCTGGATGCTGATGGAAAGCGGGCTCGGCCTATTTGGGAGAGGGGAAGCAGCTCGAGGCTAAAGCTTTGGTGACATGCGGGAGCATCCTCCCCACACCCGGGGTCTGTGGGATGAGCACATCACGACGGACACAACCACGGCTCAGCTTTTCATCCCCAGGCTCAGGGGCCGCTCACCTGCCGCCATCCCCCATGGGAAGCTGCTCCAGCCAGTGCCAGTAATCCCGTCTCCTGAACCCCCAAGCTGGCTCTGTGGGAGAAAAGGAGCATGAGACCCCTCGCTGCGGGCACAGGGACTCTGCTACCCCCCGGCCCGGGCATGCAGGGTCACTCACGTCGCAGCCCCTTTCGCAGGATGGTCTCCAGCAGCTGGCAGAAGGAGGCGAGGTGCGGCGAGGTGTCGGTGCAGGGCGTCCCGCCCTCCCGCAGCTGCAGCACCCCGTCTGCGGTCAGGGGAGCATCAGCACCCATGGGTGTCCCCGCTGCGGAGGGGAAGGGGGGACACCCATGGGAGCAGCGCTGTGCACAGCCCCAGGGTGGGCCGCTGGTGCTGCGAGAGGTGCAGAATGTGACCCACCCCGGCCAGAAACTCAGGTCAACTTCCTGAAAACCAAGGGCAAGGCGGGGGTGGGGGAAAGAGGGGGGAAGCGCGGGTGCAAACACTCGGTGGAGCTGGTCCTGCCACGGCAGTCCCCGACCCGGGGAGCCCCCGCCGTCCGTACAGCCGAACCGGTGCAGCGAGGGGCCAAACTCCGCGGCGGGGGCTGCCGGAGGAAGCTGGTACCTGCCCCAGGAGGGGGGAAATGGGAGGGGGCCACGGTCACCTTTAAGGGCGCTCAGCAGCGGCTCCTTCCTGGCCATAGGCTCGTCCCCCTGCCCGGGGGGTCCCGCGGCGGCAGCTGTGGAGGGGCGGGAACCGGGAACCGGGAACGGGCCCCGCCCCGGGAATGGGGCAGCCCGGCCCCCGGGGCGGGGGGTGAAACCTGCCAGCTCACCCCCCCCCCCCCCTCCGCCTCTACCTTGCGTGTTTATCTGTCCATATATTAGGCATTGGGGTATGGATGTGTGTATAGATATATGTACCGAAACCTCCCAGGCACCGGCACACTCAGGTATAGCTGTGCACAGGTCTGTATAGGTGTGCTTGACTCTCGCCCGGCCTATAGAAAAGCACGACAGCGTTTCCGAGGCAGCAGCGGGGGCGCGCACGGCCCATGGGAAGGGGCGGCCAGGGCCGGGAAGGGCCCCCCCAGCTCCGCTCCCGCCCCTCAGAGACGCGACTCCGAGCCCGGCCACCGGCGGAGCGGGACCGGAACCAGCACGGGAGGCGGCGCGGACCCCGGGGCGGAGTGGGGCAGGGGCCGGGGCCGGTGAGGGGTGGAGCGGAGCGGCCATGGCGGAGGCGGTGGCAGATCCCGGGCTGGCCCCGCTGCTGGCGGCCGCCCGCCGGGCGCACGAAGCGGCTTTCGGGGGGCCGGCGGTGCTGGCGGCGTGGGCCCCCGGCCGGGTCAACCTCATCGGCGAGCACACCGACTACAACGGCGGCTTCGTGCTCCCCATGGTAAGGGCCGTGCTCTGCCGCCCCGGCCCCGTGATCCCGCGGTGTCACCCTTCCGGGTCCCCCCCCTGCAGCCTCCGAGGGTCCCCAGCCGCCGTCTCCCCCTTCCCTGCCTCAGAATGTCCTTCCTAGGATCCCTCGCCTAGGATCATGCGGGATCCCCACCATTCGCCGGAGCTCAGAGCAGGACCCCGAGCATGGGGTGTAGCACTCCGCAGACCGGCTTCTAACTCACTGCAGAGGGGACGTGATTCCCCTTCCCCGACCTCCTTTTTTCTGCAACCCCGTCAAACAATTGTCCATTCCTGGAGAGTGCTGTTTTGCTGGCAGCGATGGTTCAAAGCAGCTGGGGCTTCCTGCCCTCCTTTGGCTCGGCAGGGAAAGCCCCCACTCAGTCCTAAATCAAACCTACAGCTAATTATTTTGAGGCCGAGGAGCGTGGGAGCAGGTCAGCTGATTTCCTATGCAGGCAAGAAAACTTCCCGAAGCTTCTCATGTCCTTGTCATGGGTCTCTACTCCCCGGGAGCCCAGCAGCCAGCACTGGATGCTGAGCTTGGGTGGTTGGTCACATTTCAGTGCTAAGACTTACCCTGTGTGGCATTGAATAGCCAGGAAGTTTGATGCTGTGCTGAACCAGAGCACGCAGTGGGGGCTGGTGGCTCCGTAAGGACAGAGTTAAGGGTGACATGTGTTGGGTGCTGCCAGCTGTGGGTTGGCACAGCTGGCCACAGGTGTCCCCAGCCACCACTGGGGATGCTCCAAGGGATACTGCAGGGTCTGAGCCCACCTTCACCTTTCCCAGGCCCTGCAGCTGGGGACGGTGCTGGTGGGATCCCCCACGCAGGATGGGACCATCTCCATCCTCACCACCTCGGCAGAGGCGGACGAGCCTCGCAGGGTGCAGTTCCCAGCTCCCTGCCAAGGCAGCCCCCTGAGCCCAGGGCAGCCTCGCTGGGCCAACTACGTCAAGGGCGTCATCCAGCACTACCGGGGTAAGGCCTGGGCTGCTGGGAGGGTTAGACACCCCCTCCCGTGGGTTGGTGCTCAGACCCTGGCTTTCAGCATGCTCCAGGGGTTTTTCAAGCCCCTGTGCAATCCCAGAGCTGCTGCGGGGGCCAGACTCCAGCAGAGACACTTTCAGCAGACCCCTGTGTTTGGGTGGGGGGTTGCCAGGGTCACACTATGCTGTGGGTCACGCTAAAATGGGATATTGGAAGGGGCTCTGTTGGGAACTAGTTCCCCGTGAGCTGTGGGGCAGGGCTGCCCCCAGCCCTGCAGGGGCTCACAGCCCCCCTTCTCCCTTCTATTCCCGCAGGTGGTCCCCTGCCAGGCTTCAGTGCTGTGATAGCCAGTGACATCCCCCTGGGTGGGGGCCTCTCAAGCTCGGCCTCTCTGGAGGTGGCTGCTTACACCTTCCTCCAGCAGCTCTGCCCTGGTAAGGCAGCAACCAGTCCTGGCCCCCAGCACCTCCTTAGCAAGATTCCACAGCCCTCTGGGAAACAGCACTGTGGGGTGGGTGACAGGCCCTCCCCACCGCAACCGGCGCTGGCACTGCTGTGGTTTTAGGGCTCCTCCAGCTCTCCCAGCCTCATCTGCCCATGCCTCTAAAGCCCCTGGACAAGCCCTGAGGCTGGCCAGGGTGGATGAGAGGATGTTCCCTTGAAAGCTGCTTCTCCTCACCCTCCTATCCCTAAAAATGGAGAGATCTAAGACACCAATGTCCAGTTATCACACCCAGCTGGATCTGGGGACCCACGCTGGCACAGATGCCCTGCACTGGTGCAGGAGCAGCTGATGCTTTAGCAAAATCCCATTCCATGGGAAAGCACCATTTCCTTTGTGTTTGCTCCCCCTGCTGCAGGGCAAGGGGCAAAGGTCCCAGAGCTGCTAACCTGCCTCTCTCTCTGCTCTGGCACAGATGACGGTGATTTGGTAGCCAAGGCCCTGGCATGCCAGAAAGCGGAGCACACATTTGCCAGCATGCCCTGTGGGATCATGGACCAGTTCATATCTGTGATGGGCAAGGAAGGCCACGCACTGCTCATTGACTGCAGGTCAGGGCCGAGCTCTCTGCACCCTGCCCACCTCCTTGGGCAGGTGGGGACGAGCTGGTCCTGCAGCCATGAAATAAATGCAGGAGTGCAGGGAGGGAGTTAACCCTTCAACCCAGCACAAAAATCTCATGGCAGGGCTGGGACTCCCTGTGTTTTAATTCCTGCATCTTGATCCCTCCTGCATCTTGATCCTTCCTCCTGCATCCTTTGTGCTACTTGCTTGGGCTGTCTTGCCCACAAAGCCATTAGGGCCTATTATGGGACTAATAATTGGGAGTGAAATGCTGGAGCAAAATCCTAAACCACTTGGACTTTGCCTCTGTGGAGGCAGGAGCTCCCTGCCACGTGGCCTCTCCTGGATGGCTGAGGGCTGGAGAGGGCAGGGGGGGGGGGAGACAGACACATGGCCCACGCTGAGCTCTCACTGCAGGTCCCTGGAGACCACCCTTGTCCCATTGACTGATGCTGGCTTGGCCATCCTCATCACCAACTCCAATGTGCGGCACACGCTGACAGGCAGCGAGTATCCCACGCGCCGGCGGCAGTGCGAGGAGGCGGCGGCCGCGCTCGGCAAGGCCAGCCTGCGAGATGCCACCATGGCCGAGTTGGAAGGTGGGGACGGTCCCTCCCTTGGCTCTGGCTGCTCTCAGGAGCTGGGTGCCCCGTGGCATGAGCTGAGCCTGTGGGGCAGCACCTGGGATGGGTGGGCGAGATGGGATGCATGCCACGAGTAGAGAAGCTCTGACACAGGATGGTTGCTCACCCCCAGCAGCATCCCACAGTCCTGAGTGGCTTTGCTGCAGGGACATGCATGTCCCCACAGGGGCCAGGAGGCAGCTGGGTGAGGAGGTGTACCGACGGGCCAGGCACGTCATTGGTGAGATAGCACGGACGGCCCAGGCAGCACAAGCACTGCAGGACAAGGACTACAGAATGTTTGGGAGGTTGATGGTGGAGAGTCACAACTCCCTCAGGTGAGAATGTGCCACCGCTGGGGCACTGGTGTTGAGTCCTCATGGGGTTCCTTTGCCTGTGGGTGCAGCCAGCACCACGTCCTGCCTGGTGTCTCTCATGGCTCAGCCTGCTGGGGAGTCTGAAGAAAAGACCCCCAGGCTTCTACACCAGGGGGTGCTGGGATGAGGCAGCTGGTCACATATGTTACAGACAGGGCTTCTTAACAGCAGCGCCCAGCTGGTCCCTGATGCTCTGCACTTACAGGCAGAGAGCTGGACCAGGATCTCTGCCATCCTGCATTGCTGCAGTTTGCTACTGCCATGGAAGCACCAAGACACATTTCAGCCCTTTGTGGAGCAGGGGCTATGGCTGGGGTGCAGGACAGGGCTGACCATGGGTCTCCTCTCTCCAGGGACGACTATGAAGTGAGCTGCCCAGAGCTGGATGAGCTGGTAGTGGCAACCCTAGAAGTCGATGGGGTTTATGGCAGCAGGATGACCGGGGGGGGGCTTTGGAGGCTGCACAGTGACGCTGCTGGAGGCTGGGGCTGCAGAGAGAGCCCAGCACCACATCCAGGTACACTGCAGAAAAGTGCCAGGACATTGGCTTAAAGATCTCAAGGAAACACTCAGGGGCGTGGTCTGGGGATCCCATTGAAGGTCCTGAGGCACTTGAGGTTGGTGCAGCCCATCCGGTGCTGTGCAGGGATAGCCCCAAGTCCATCAATGCTGCTAAGCTCTCACAGGCAATTCAGCACCATGGTGGTGTCAGAGCACTGCCCAAGGACTTTCCTGCACTGAGAAAGTGAGGAAAAAGGTGCCACTGAGCTTCAGGAAGCTAAAGCTATCTAGGGAAAAGTAATCCAAGCTGAGTTTAGGCAATGCTGAGCTTAACACTGGCAGTTACAGTGCAGAAATGATCTTGGTGCTGTCATCAGTGTTGTCTAAAACAGCAGCTCAGTGTGCACTGGTGGGGAAAAACATCAGCAAAATGGGGGTGTCAACAATGGGGGCTGTGAATGAGGGAGAGCCTCATTTTGCTGCTATATGAGATCATGGTGCACCCTGTAAATAGTGGGAGGAGATAAAAAAGGGGCAGAGGAAGGTGTCTGAAATGAGGAAAGACCGAGAGGTCTGTGCCTCTGCCATCTGATGAGAAGCTGGGCTAGAGGGCATGTGACCAGGAGCTACGAAACAATGAAGGGGGTAGATAAGGTGAGTGTGGAACTGACTCTCACCTCCTCCAAAATAAGAACCAGTGACCACTGGATGAGTTAGGAGAAAACCAGAGCTGAGGAAGCACCGTGCAAAGCTGTGGCAGAGTTCTCTGGTGTTGCCAGAGGCCATGGAGGGCAGCAGCACCAGCAGAGTCAAAAGCCGTTGGAAAAAAGTCATGGGGAGTGATCCACAAGGGGCTGCTGAAGGGTCAGCTTGGGGATGTGCTGATAGCCTCCCTGCCTATGATGTGGATGGACCAAGGGATTCCAGGCAGCAGCCAGGACAACATGCATCCATCCACTCACTGCTCCTCTTGTCTCCTAGGAGAAATACAGCGGCACAGCCACCTTCTACCTCACCAAACCTTCTGGAGGGGCGAAGCTACTGGCCCTGTAGAAGAGCAACCACCTCACCTGAACTGGGACTGCCACCCTCCAGGAGGCTGCTGCCTTCCTCACTTCACAAGGGAATCAATGTCTGCATCATTTGCCTAATAAATGTAAAACATTTGCACAGTCGTTCCGCACCCATCTGAGCTGAGCTCTGAAAGTCACTGGGAACCTCTCCTAATGAGCCAGTACTGGGGATGTGGGGTCCAGGAATGCCCCTGGAACTGCAGTCGCAGGAGGGGAGGGCAGTAGAAGAGCAGCAGGCACTGACACTTGGCAGAAACCCCTGCTTGGGTATCTGCTTCTGGCATGTCCTTCATCTGCTGCTGCAGGTGGGAGGGTAGTGGAGGGGAAGGATTTTTAAAAATTATTATTATTTTTTAGATAAAAGGGAACAGGCAGACTGTAGAGAAAAAATTTATTGAGTGCAAGAGGAAGCCATCTGATCGAAGACCCTCTGTCAGAATAGGCTGCTGGATCCACTTTGGAAAGGCTGAAACACCACCAGCCCTAACAACCAGATGAAAATTAAGAAGTGACACTGTTCTAGTGCAAGGCTGGGGGGGTGCAGTGGCTTGGGTGTGGGGAGACCCTGGAGAACAGTAGCTGATGGGCTGTGCTCTCTTCCTGGGTAACAGGACAACCTTTGGTTAAAATGCTTGGAAGTGGGGCCCCCATTTTAGGCAGTTTTCAGTGTTTTACCCTCGACCACAAAGTTCAGGGAAAGGGTCATGAAGTCCTTGTTCAGGAAGAAACACAGCTGGAGAGGAAACCCCAACCACAAGGTGAGAGGGGAACTGGGAGGCAGTCAGGCTAACACCACTGGGACTTGCTCAGGACAAATAAGTGCTTCTTGATGGCACAGTAAAACCACAGGGTTGGTGAAGTTTCTCTTGACCCAAGTTCAAGACTGACCTAGCTCCAGCTGCAGTCCTGGAGAACCCTGTGGACTTTACTCACCCATGTGCATCTTTGGCATCAACATGTATGAACCATCCCACTCAAATGAGGAGCCTGGAGAGGAGAGAGCTCTCAGTGGGGTCAGTGCTGGGAAGTCGTCTTCCGAGTCCAAAAAAATATAAGAACAAAAAAAAAAAACCAAACGCAAACCAAAAAAGCCAAAGTCCAGTGTCAGATCAAATCAGGCTGATCATACTGCCAGGGAGACCAGGCAGCTGCTGTTTTGGTTGGAAGCTCTAATCCAGAGCAGAGGCAGCTGCTGCTGGGGGCAGGATCCTTGCTTTTGGCAGGCTCCTCACCTGCTCCCGGGCAGCCAGGGAAACACGCTGCTCAGCAAGACATGGAGCCCAATTGTTCTTGTTGGCAGAGGGCAGTGAGATGCCAGGCATTCTGCCCGGAGCTGGGGAACGAGGTCCAGCAAGGCCTCAGCTCAGCCCTGCAGCCAGCACTGTGCAAGGACAAGTAAGGCCAAGGAAGGCTCAGAGCCGTGCTCAGGGTGATGAGAGAGCCTGCTCTTCCCAGGCTTCCTCTTCCCCGGTGTTCACAGAGGGATCACAGGTCCATTTATGGACATTGCCATTGAGCAAAAGGGCTTTTAGAAGATACCCAACAAATTCTGCCCCAAAATCTCATGCTCTCCACATGAGCCACATGAGAAATCCCAGGCACTGTTCCCATCTCCAGGCACCACTGCCTGGGCCACCCCCATCCCTCACCTCCAGGCAGCTCCCAGGCCTTCCATGCTTGTGGGTGCTGGGCAGGGAGCAGGTCTGGCTGCTTACAACCTTCTGCTGGAGTCTCTGGTGCTGGAGGATACAAGGCCCAAGGCAGGGCCCACCAGCTCATCAACAGGCTTTCCACAAGGTTTGGTGACTTTTGAATCAAGCCCTGAACTAGTTCCTTCCAGTTAATCATGTTTCTCAGCCACCACAGTCTCATCGTAGCCTCCACATTCAGCACAGACCTCATCCACCTCCATATTTTTTTTTAATAAAATAATAAAATACATTTTTTATATATATATATACTATGAAAACTGTACAATTTCATATGCAAAAAAAAATGTGTCAGGGGCCTTCAGGAGTTATGCTATCCAAATGAAAAGCTATAACTTTGCTATCGTGGTACCAGAGGTCAGCAGCAAAGGACAGACACAAATAGATGCAGTAAGAAGCACAGGTTACCCCAACCCCCTACCTGGCAGCTCTCGTATAAAAAAAGCCAAAGAGAACAAAATAAGCATCTCCAGGGGACAGGCAAGTTTGCCAGAGAGCCTGGAACAATGAAGGAAATGGTGACCCTCTAGAAATCAGGATGACACCAGTTGGGATCCTCTCAAAACTGAGGAGCTGAGAATAAATAATTCAGTTCTGTTTACCAGGGGAGGCTGGAGCCATCGAGACACCTGGGTTTTGGTAGGTAGATGGATGGGCATTGAGGAATGGTATTGGAGTGAGTGGTGATTGTTCATGGAAGACGTCCCTGTGGATTCTGCAGAATGGAGTCCCTGCAGAGCAGGACAGGCTGAACGAGCCCTTAAGGATGAGCACACATCTGATGACCCAACTGTGCCAGAACTTTGAGTGCACTGGGTTCCAAAGGAGATGTCCAGAGCTTGGAGTGCCATGGATTATCGCTGCCCACACACAGCGGCAGCGTCTGGATGAAGGACCCTTGTGTTGTTCCACAAAGTCCTGCCACCTGAACAAAAATGTCCCTCTGGGGGACAGCCTGCCCTGGCTCAGGCCTCGTAGAACTGCCTATCCATCTGTTTGGTGAGGGTCCCACTGGACATCACGGTCCGGCTCACAAACTCTTTGGTGACCTGCTTGGTGAGGGTGCTGCTGGCGCTCTCCACTCGCTGGGTTGTCATGAGCATGCCATCTGCAATGAGAAGATCAGTGGTCAGGACACCCTGCTAGATACAAGGAGTAGGATCTGCTCTACTTGATGGTTCCTGGCAGGGGTTTCTCCTTAAATACCACTTTCACTGGTGGAAGCCCTCTTTGAAAGCTCACAGTTCCCTCTGTGAGTGGGCAGCACGTGGGGAAACAACTGCAAATGCCTCTGGGGCAGAGCAGGGACATGATGTAGGAAAGAGTCTGGTCCTTTCCATCAGTCCCACCTGATGGACCCTCCCTCCCTGCCTTTGATGAAGTAAAAGACCTCTGGACAAGCAGAGCTGCCCTTTGGTTTCTGGGGGTTTCAAAGCAGACAGAGCCCCTACCTGTGAAGTGGGGATCTAGAGAGGAATGGCTGATGCTGGTTTTGGTGGTGTATTCAGTGGGGAAGTTGTACACTTCTTCTCTCATGTACTGCTGTCCTCCATACTGGGAGAAAGTGCCTGGGGAGAAGGAAAAGGGATGAGTCAGCCAGGAAACAACAAGGAGCTTCCAACCCCTCAACCCTGCACAGTGAGCATCAACAGTCAGCTCAGGAGGTTTCTCTTGCTGACATCAGTGCCAGGTTTAGGGGGAACTGGGAGGACTGGTAAGGTCTTACACCTGTGCAGTTTAAGATGGTACCTTCAGGTACTGTGTCCCTAAGAGAGAAGTTTAATGATAAATTAAACACTGGCAGGTTCTCACGATCCTCCCTCATTTAGTGCATCAGGACTGGGACAGTGCTCACAAGGCACAGCATTGTCTTCATGGAGGACAACGTTTCCATGTTTTTCACAGCAAATGGAGTCACCATCAGAGCTGGAAAGGGACTCCAGGAGTTGTGTTCCCTACCCTGAAAGGTTTCTTATCTTTGCACCTCCACAAAGGCATGGTGCTGTACCTCCATCCTGAGATTCGATGGTGATGATGCCTTCTCTCTCTGGTCCAAAGCCTTGGGTGGTCTTGGCTTGCACTTTGAACTTGTATGGGACATTCTCACTCAGGTGGGGCACAGTCAGGGTTGTTTCTGGATTGTCTCCTTCAACATAGATGTTCCTGGGCTCCCCTAATCCACAAAGACATAGCAGTGGTGAAGACAGACAGGAGTGACAGTCCCTCCCAACACACTCCTCCCAACTCTGGCTGCTCTCTTGGCTTTCCCTGAGCTTTATGCCACCCACAGACTGTCTGATTGCTCCCAGGTCTCCTAAGGGTTAAGAAAACCCTACTTCAGTACAGAGGTGATCCTCAACCAACCTCCACTGGCTTTTGGCTGTAACAAGCTACAGGTCCTCCCTCTGCCCACCACATCTGCTACACCAGACCATGCAATGACATGAAGTGTCAGGGTCCAGCAGCTCCCAGGCCTGATCCCAGCAAAAACACAGCAAGTTGCTGCCTTTGCTGGAGGTATCTTGTGCTCTAGACAGGGAAATGAGCTTCCACACCCTGATACTGTACCTCCTCCATGCAGCATCTCACAGGTGATCATGTAGCCCAAGATGGATCCATTGGGCTTGCGGGGTCTCTCCCAGCTGAGCTGCAGGGAGTCAGGGCTGAGGGCAGTGAAAACCAGTGGTCCTGGAGCACTGGGTGTGCTCAGGGTGAAGGGTGAACCTGCAGGGGCATGAGCAAGAGGTCAGAAATGCAGAAGGTGGTGAGGAGGAGCCTGAGAGGGACCTGCACACAGTATTTATGAAACGAGCTGAAAGGTCTCAGCTATCTAGACAACTAGTGGAAGGGAAGTACATGGGGAAGAAGCTCCTATTTCTAAACAAAAGGAATGAAGAGAGAGGTCAGGTTGTGTAAGAGGGAAGGAAACAGCAAGGCCAGCACCGCAGACAGCAGCAGAGACATCAGTGCCACTCTTCTCCTGTTCCCCACCCACCTCACCTGGTACAGGGCTGAGCGGGCTCTGCGGGTCCACCTGGGACTCTATGGTGATGACTCCTTCCCTCTCAGGCCCCCAGCCTTCCTCACTCTGCGCCTTCACCTTGAAGATGTAGGAATGGTTGGGCAGCAGGTCCTCCACCACCACTGAGTTCTGGCTGGGGTTGGGGATGGTGAGTCGGTGCACTTCTCCTGGGGGACACAGGGAAGGGGACATCAGTGCCATGCTGCAGGCACAAGGACAGAGCCATGGCTTTTGCCTAAACTCTATCTCAAACAAACTGCCTGGAAAAGGCATCCAGAGCCCCTCCCCAGCCACCTCCATCACACCTTGCCACCAACGACTGGTAGAGCAGGACAAAATGTTATTCCAATAAAGGCTTGGGGCAACCAACAGCTCCTTGAAAATGCAAGGATTTTCAGCCAAAGATAATTACATTTTCACTAACACTGCCTCAAGTTTCATGTAAAAATAAGAGATTTCCATTCCAATCCTTCCTTCAAGTCCAATGTGATGAAAAAAACCTTCAGCTAAGATGTTGGGGCTGGTAAAGAAGGAGTCCAAGATTTTCTGAAGGAAGGATGACCCCACAAGCAACCCCAGGCATTGTCCCCCAGCAGAAATGGGGAAGATGAGCTGTGGGGTAGCTGAGACTTTTCCTCAAGGCAACACAAAAAGCAGAGCTGGGACCAGTCCCTGAATTCCAGAATGGTTAAGGTTGGAAGGAACTTCTGGAGGTCACCTTGTCCAAGCCCCCTGTTTGAGCAGGAACACCCAGAGCCAGTTGCCCAAGCGAAGACCCAGACCAGACTCTTCGCCACCAGAAACTCCCTCCATCAACTGCCTGGTGGGCATCAGCTGCCTGTTCACTGACCTCCGTTGAGGAGCTGGTACTGCACGCTGTAGCCCTGCACCTCCTTCTCGCAGTGTGGCTCCTGCCAGCTCACCTTCAGGGAGGTGGGTCCCAGAGCAGAGAACACCAGGCGTGTGGGAGTGTCAGGGATGCCCAGTGGCAGCCTGGAGTCTGAGGCAAAAAGGGAACATCAGGGTGGAGATTTTGGAACTGGGGGCTAGGGGATCTAGGGGAGATGAGGGAGTGGCACGTGCAAGCGTGAGATGGTCCCGATGATCTGGGGAGAACGTGGCGAGATGTCATCTCTGCAAGCTGGCCTGTCATGAGAAGGGACTGGCAGGCTCTGCACACCTACAGGAATGTCTCATGGCCTTGGGGTGCCAACCTTGGGTGGGACAAGTCAAAGTAAGCTTCACGTCCCTGTGGTAGAGAGACCAGACCAGAGGCCCAGGATTCTGGGTGAAGCTCTCCTTGCTCATCCCAAAGCACCCTGTCCGGTCTGCCAGAAGCTTCACAGACATCTTCAGATGCAGTGCAGTTAAGACTAGCCCTAGTCTATAGGTAAAGCAGCCCAACTCCTCCAGGGACTGTTCAAGGGGATGGGACCAGGACAGGGTGCTGTAGCTCTCCCCCAAACTCATCCCAACAGGACACAAGGCCCATGGCTAGCACAGCAGCATCCCGGGTGGCACCCAGGGACTGGAGCCCCTCATTGACATAGGCTTTGGCCAAGGAGCTTGCAGAGGGACATTTCGTATGGATCACACGTTCTCCCCAAAAGTCCTCCAAAGGCCTGTGGGGTAAAGCTGAGAACAAGCTTGTTAGGAATGAAGAGGACGGGGACAATGAGCTGATCAACTCGTTAGAGCATGGTGGCAGTGGTGGTGAGTGTTAATCAGCCCAGGTGGGTTGAAACTCAGCTGAAGTCACCTGCAAATGGAAAGATGGTGAGATGGAGGCACAGGCCAGGTCAGGAGGAAGATCAGTGCTGTGCACAGCAAGCCACGGAGTGAGAGTTTGGGATGAGCAGTAGATGGCAACAGCTCATGGACAGCCAGTGGTTTGGCTGTTATGGGATGTGTGGCTGGGAGGAGACACTGGACAAAGCTGTACCTATGTACTTGCAAATCCCTGCGGACCCATCAGGCATGATTATAGAGTCCCGAAAGCCAGTGCTGGGGTAGTAACCCTTCACCTTTACCCTGCTCCTGAAACCCACATCCCAGGGCCGTGGGATTGTCCTCCCAGCATCTTCATGGATGGGAGGGAGGAGTCTCCCTGGGGAATCTACAGAAGCAGTGCAAGAAAAAGAGAGAAAAACACCATTGGAGACTTCAGAGCAGGTTCAGCCCAGGGGCTGGCTCCTGCAGAGATGACTTTTTAAGGCTCAGATTTGAAGAGCCTTTTAATAACCTTCTGTCAGTGCCAGCTGATGCACACACGTGGAGCTGAAAGGCAACCATGCAGCTAGATAGAGTAAGAGGATACACGTGCTCTTCCTGGAGTGCATGGGTCTGAAGAGAGTCATGGGGTGGAAGGGAAGGACAAGTCCCATCACCACAGAACTCACCATGCCCCATCAGCATCGTGGAGTAGTCTCTCGTCAGCGAGGAGCTCCCCATCACCCTGTGCTCCTGCTGCATGTGTTGGCTCAGCTGGTGATAGCTGGTGTTTGTTGTCCTGGTCAGCGTCCCACTGCCACTGCCAGGGAAGGAGAAGTCCACCCGGCCATTCAGCAAGTGCTCTGTGAAAGAGGGCACACCGTGAGGAACGTGGCTGTGGACAGGTCTGCTGCTCCTATTTCCATGGGGAGGAAGCAGGAGGCATCATGGGGCATCCTGCCTTGGCTGCATCCCGGCTTCAGCCACTCTGGAAGGTTGTTCTGGAGCACTACATCTAGAACAAGCCACAGTCACCCAACACAATGACAGGGAAACAAACATGTAAACGGAGACTTTATCCTACACCCAGAACCAGAGACACTCATGGTGCCCAAGGTAACTCCAGACCTCGGCCTCGCTGGGGCACTGCCTTGTGGTTCTTGCCACGTTCTCTCACATCTCTCCTTAGACGCAAGCACAGGTTTAGAATTTCAGATTGAAAAAGAAAGTGGAAAAAGGAAAAAAAGCCCTTTATGGAGGTGGTTTCTCCAAATCTCACTCTGGATCCCATTTCAGCTGGATCTGAAAGGCAAACTCTGCTCCATTGCTCTGGTCCTTGACAAACCCCCATCCCTTCCCAGCAGGCCAGGGGAGATCAGCTACCCATGAGAGAGTGATTTCTGTCCAGCAGAGTCCAGCAGATCTGCCTCAGAAGGTTCAGGGCACTTAATTACGATGAGGAACTGCCCTTGGAGGTGGCACTTAGCAGATATCATCTGAGTTTGCTCCTGCCTCGAAGGTCCAGCCTTTTGTAGAAGTAACTTGCTAGCAGGCTCCCAAGTTCATGCCGAGATGGGGGTTACCTTGACACTCTCGTGAGGTGACACACCAGGACAAGGTTTTGGATTACAGCACTTGAAGAGTGCATCATGCCAACACAAGGACGGGCACACAAGGGGAGGGATTGGGACACAAACTGGGGCAGACCCCAGCTGCCAGCCCCTCGGCTCGGAGCAGGATGAGACAGGACACTCAGTGCTGTAACAAAGCTGTCCTTCACCTGCTTGGGGCCGGGGCGTCCCACTCCTCCTCAGGCTGCCAGTAGGCACGTCGCTGTCCTCCTCGTGGAGGAGACCCTCGGTGTCCGAGGAGAAGCGGCTGCTGCCAGAGAGGCGGGGAATGGTTTCAGGTGGGAGCCTCCAGGTGATGCGGCGAAGATCCAAGTCTTCTCCCAGCAACTGCACATATTTCCACCTGGAGCCTTTTGGGACAAGGCAAGCACTGGTGTTGGCATGATCTGGAGGGGACAGAGTGGGCTACCCACCGCTTTTGTGCTGCTTGTTGGGGAGGGGAAGGGGCAGGAGCCAGTGGCAACAATGCCCGTTCACAACCTGTCTCACCAAGTGTTGGCTGATGAGTTCAGGAGGTGTAACCATCATGTGACTGGTAGCTGCAGAATGGTGGGAACATGACATGCATGGGGTTCTTCAACCCCGGGGCAGTTTTATAGCCCTGTGTCCATCACAACGAAAGGGGAGAGTCAAAGTCCCACCACCCTGTCATGAAGAGTCTGCAACAATTGTTCTCTGCTCAGGAGAGGTTTCCTCATTCTTTGACGCATGCTCAGGATGGTCGAACTCTTGGTGTTCACATTACCTTGCTCTCTGCAAGGACCAGGGACTTGCTCCTGGATCCCAGGCCCTGGAGGACCCCCCCAGGGAAGACCCTCCAGATCCTACTGACAACCCTCATAATTTCACTTATGGCCCAACTTCCCCTTGTTGCCCCAGTACAAGACAAGAGAGCCAGCCTCATCCAGAGAAGAAAGCAATGGAGGAAGAGATGCCAGTACCTTCCCAGCACTTGGTGAGTTCCCTTCTGTTGGCTTGGCCAAGACCCTGAGCATTCAATGGACTTGGAGGTCTGTGCCTTGCCAGTGCTTGTTTGCTGACAATAACTCTTGTGGTCTGGCCAAATGGCAACAGGAAGGGAAGAGGAGCAGGTAGGGCCATGAAAATCTCCTCTCCCACCCCACGCTGAGATGTCTCTTTGCCTCATGGCAAAGACAAGGAGGCACAGGTCTTACTAACATTGTGACTAGTCAAATGTTCCCCTAGATGCAGCTACTTCTGGAAAAGCTGATCTCCACCATCTCCATGACTTGGAGGAAAGGAGCAGTGAAACTCGTTGCTGGAAGCTGTTGTTAAGGAAAATGAATGTTAAAAGTGACCTTTGCAGAACTCAGAGCAACGCACCTGAATCATCGGAGACGCTGGGACGCTTGCTGCCAGCTGGAGAGCGAAGCACATCTGTGCTGTACATCAGGTAGCTGTCATAGTCCTCACCTCCCTCTGCATCAATGATGGGGACATCAGGGATGATGGGGACTGGAGGGGAGGTGGAAAACGCCATCAGACATACAGCTTAAAGTCACACAAGGTTCCCTTACTCTGGCTGGCCTTCAGCATTCACTGAGCAGCTGGGATGTGGAGAAGCAACTGGGGTGATGGGGAGCATCCTGCTCCTGCCACCCCTGCTCCCCACATGGGCAAGGCAGGAACTCACTGGACATTGGGCGCTTGGGCTGGGTAGCAAGGTTGATGGTGGCTTCTCTCTCAGGTCCCCATCCAGCACCATTTCTGGCCTTCACCATGTAGCGATAGGGCTGGGACTCCCGCAGGTTTTCTATCAGCACCATGCGCTTCTTTGGGTCTTCAACCAGCACCTTTTTCACTGGGCCAATGGGTACTGCAAATACAGGTACACCTATTACCCACGAGGTCATGAGACACAGAGGACTCCACAGCACCCCACCCTTGGTCAACAGGCTGGCTGAGGTTTGGTGTCAGGACACAGCCTGGCTCTGGGACAAGGAGCAGCAGCTATTTGGGCTGCTCACAACAGGCACGACATCCCAGACTGAATGCTGAAGTCAACCTACAGCAGAGGTTGCCTGTTGCTGATGCATCACCCAATAGCATCTTCCTGGCACCCTGACCCTAGGTCTAGACTTATGAACCAAGTTTTTAAGATGAAAAACACCAAAAAACACTATGGAAGTGGATGGGAACAGGAAGCCCTCAGGCTTTGCAGGATTAAATCCTGAGTGGTGGTTTTTCTGTACTCCTTCCATCAAGAAGTGACCAATCCAGGTCCCATTTTTCACAAAAGTGCTTGGAGCCATTCTGGTTCTGCTGCTGCTTGGGACCAGCCCAGCCTGTGGAAAGTGTACTCCAGCCCCTCAGCCTGGCTGGACTGCCCGGGTCAGAACATGAATTCTTACCGTTGTCCTCGTTGACGAGTCCATAACTGACTTCATAAGCTGTGATCTCCCCGTTGGTTTCTGCAGGCTCAGCCCAGCTCAGCTGTGTCACGGTGGAAGACACAACATTGAAAGCCAAGCGGCCGGGCTCGCTGGGGACTGGAAAGGCAAGAGCACAGGGCCCGGGTCACCAGGAGTCAGGAGCAAGTGGACACTGATGCCCAGAGCTCCACAGATGACAGCTGGGTCACAGTGAGAGCCACTCAGTGCTTGCCCACAAGACCATCAGAAGTTCAGGGCTGGAGACCTAGCCCCATGCTGGGTGTGCATACCCCAAATTGCTCCTACACAGTGGGAAGCAAGGTGCAGAGACACTCACCATCCTCAAGCGTGCGGCAGTGGATGACGTCCGAATAAGCCCCTTCCCCCATGGCGTTGTAGGCACAGACTTGCATCTCATAGTCGCAGAAGGGGTAGAGGTTACTCAGCTCTGCTGATGGTGCTTTGACATCAATGAGATGGGCTTCTGACTCAGGGTCCCCTTGGATCCAGTATTTCACCTGGAAAAGCAAGAGCAAGCCACCATTCCTTTAGATCCTCGTCATAACAGGTGAGAAAATCCTCATCTCTTATTGGATCTGCTCTGGGAAAGTCAGGGTGTTGTGCTATTCATAGAATTGTTCAGGTTGGAAAAGACCTTTAAGATCATCAATTCAAACCTTATCCTAACCCTATTACCCTATTTCTGATGACACAACGTATTCCTCTGAAATGTGAGGCCAGAACAGTCTGGGCATTTCATGGTGAGTGACGGAAAGGGAGATGAACCCACCAGGAATCTTTCCTGCAAATCCCACATCCACCCAGCAGTGTTGCCTCAAGGATGGAGGAGCCAGAAGGGGTGACCTTGCTCCCCCTTTTGGCTGTCTTCTCCCCATCCCTTTGGCACAAATGGCCATGTGTTTGAAAAACCCCCAGGATAGGCCCCACACCCTCCCCTGGGATCCACTCACCCCTTACCTTGTACCCCAGAGGTTTTCCTGGTGGAGGAAACCAGCTGAAGCGGATTTCCCTGGAGCTGAGAGCATGGGCACTTGGATTAAGTGGGGCACTCAGGCGGCCTTTGGGGGACTGAGGGACCTGGCTCAGGCCAGTCACTGAGGGGACACCATCCACCACCTCTGCAGACATGAGAAAGAAAGGTCACATCAGTGCTGGTCCTCTGCATGGAAGGAAAAGAAGGAAGCATGACTCTATCCAGCACTGCCCTGCCATCCCGAGGGAGCCTCTCAAAGCTGGGGTAGATCCCCAGCCTAGGGAAGGGAAACTGAGGCAGTTGGTGCTGACATCCTCCAAAGCCATGCAGCAAGCTGGCACAAGAGTTGGGCTCAGATCACCCAAGTCCTGCAGCTCCTGCTGCTTCTCACAGGCTGTCCAGGTAGGAAGAAATGAAGAGACCACCTTCTTGCCTCTGAAAATCTTTATCTATGTCTGTATGTGTTTAATAATGCTTCAACATCTTGACCATTTGCCCTGTGCAGCCATGAGAGAAGACAGAGATGGGCAGAGCCTTCTCAAGTCACCCTGTTGCTTCTCCTGCAAACCCACCAAGTCCAGCTGAGAGCTCACTGGAGCCTCTCCAGCCCCAGTGCCTGCCACTGAAGTGGTTCTGGTTGGTCCAGCGACAAGGGACTTTCTTGTAGCTCCAACATTCATGACCAGCACTGTGATAAATACCTTTATGTAATTGACCCACTTGATGACAACCCTTACAGTTTTGCTTGTCCACCCACAGGAACCACCAAGCACAGCTCATGGTAAATCCCACCTCTCCCCTATTTCTATAGCTTTTTATTCAAACCCCCAAGGAAAAGGAATGAAGAATCCACTCTGTTTCCTTTAGCTAGGTAGATTATCCATCTTCTTCCCACTCACTGTCTATACCCACTAATGCCTCTAGAGGGAGGCCCAAATCTACCAGTCGAAGCTGGAGGAACCTCCTCACTCCCGCTTTTTGGGTGAGCAGCAGGGCTGGAGCTCTGAGCACCAGCTCGCGGTGGGCTGGTCCGGTGCGGGGGTCCCACACCCCGTGCTGCCATTCCCCACCATCTGGCTGCCAGCCCCTACCTGGGTCGGCGATGGTCACCGTGGTCTGGGGGTATCGCCCAATCTTGGCTCCGTACTTGGGATGGAGGAGGTCGATGGCAAACTGCTTGAGTTGGCTGTTGTGGAGGAGGGTATCTAATTCTGTCAGCTCCAGCAGGGGGACCTGCACCTCCTTTCGCGTCTCTCCGGGCTGGAAAACCAGGTCACCCTCTGTGAAGATGTAGTCCTGGAGGAGAAGGAAGAAGTGCATGATTATAGCCCACAGCATCTCCATGAGAAAGTTCCCAGAGAACTTCCCCTTGTCTCCCAGTGAATCCCCATTTCTCTCCCAATGTCCATAGCTCAGGGGACAGCTGGTGCCCTCTGCCTCAGGTACAGGCAGCCTTTCAGGTCCCTGAGGCACAGGCAGGAAGGGATGGAGGGGAAAGGCTTCCCTTGTGCTAACCTCAAGCCTTGGGTCTCCTCTCTCCCAGCCACATCCTCTTTGAGCCTCATCAACTGTCGTCCTGCAGCCCCAAGGGACGGTTCCTTCCCAGCCCTCTGTGCCCACCGGTTCCTGCCTGCCAAGGTCAGGAGCATCCCCCTTACCCTGCCATCCTTGGCAGTGAGATCCCGGGTCCTGTAGGTGACTTGGGATTTCCCGTTGTCTATGATCTCCCGGAGGACAGGGATCTTGGCCAGCTTGTCAAAGCGGCTGTGGGAATAGGCTGGCTGCAGGAAGGTGATGAGGCTGCTGGCTGGAAGGGACAGAAGGAGCATATAGAGTAAATACATGAAGAACCACATTACCAACACGCAGGTGTCCTCCCTGAACAGAGTTCCTATCAACTTCAGCTGTGAACCATGTGTGATGGGCTGGAGACTTAACACTCCTGACTTGTGCTCCCTGCTCAGAACAACCAGATGGGAAGTGGAGGCAAATGGCCGGGGCCATTCCCTGCCCCAAGCACAGCAGAACAGCAAAGAGGTTTTACTTTACTCCAGCAACCTATGAACTGGGGCAGCAGAGGATCTGCCATGGAATTGGTAGCATCTAATGGGCAAATGTTTGCATCTCTGTCACCAGGGATGATGACCCTCTATTGGATGCTTTAAAAGATGCTGCAGTTTTAGACCCAGGTGACATAAGATAGGAGTTACCAAGCAAGTCTCTGGCCTGTGATCTGGGGGAGATCAGACACACAGGTTGCACCTTCCTTAGAAACCACGTGAGTCCATCTGGACGTGGGACACAAGCACAAATGCCCTTCACCTTGTTCTTTGATGATGGTGATGTTGACAAGCCTGCGTCCAATCTCAGCAATGCCAGTAGGGACATCAATGGCCTCCACCTGCAGCTGCTTCTCATCATCATCCTCCTCCCTGATGAAGAGTGGGACACGGACATCCACCAGCTCCACGTCCTCTTGGAACTCCACCATTCCATGAGCATCTGGGGGAAAGGGCAATGGTGAGAGATGGGAAATGCCCCTCCTGCCCAGTCAGAAAGCAGTACTGGGGTCTGCTCCCTACCTTGGTCTGAGGTCACAGTGTAATAGCCTGGTGAAACCTTCAGGTCATTGAAAGCCTCGTGGGAAACGTGTTTTTCCATCACTTTGATGATCTCAGGCTTGGCTGAGCGAGGGGCAGTGAGCACTGTGTCCACAATGGTGTGGTCCTGCCTGTGAGCAGGGGGAAGAGTGGGGTGGGTAAGAGCTGAGGCTGGGGGTGCTCATCACATGGAGCAGCTGGACAGTGCGTGGGGCACCCAGTCACCCACATGTGTGTGTACAAAGAGGGAGAAGCAGCCCAAGAGAGGACTGCAAGTTCCTCTTACCTTTTCCCAGAATTGGGCTGTAACCTGAGGGGAGAAAAAAAAAACAACAAATCAGGGTGACTAATGCATTTGGGGAGACAAAGTCCTGGGTGAGTCACAACCCTGTGCAGGTCTGAGCAGTGGCAGCTGCCCTGGGGGTCCAGCCCATCCCACAGAGCCCACGGCCCCATCACATGTTCCCTCCTGCCTGGCTGCTCCCTCCAGCCCTGGATTTCCCAATGCAATGAGGAACGTGCCCATGGGAGAGATCACATCTGGTCAGAGCTGTGGGGAGGGGGCAATGCTCCCTGCTCCTCACTGGCATCCCCAGACTCCTCTGTCCTGCACCAGGCTCTTGTAACTCTGCACAGGGCTGAAACATTTGAAGTAAATGGAAATTTTTCCATTGTCCTTGTCTGTAGGAGCCTGAGCTCCAAAGACAAATGCAGCTGAGATCACCTGTATGGCTGGGTGGACCCTGCTCTGCAGCTCTGGGTGAGTGAAGCACCACTCAGGCTTGTGCCACTGATGTCTCACAGACCACATTTCCTTCCAGCATTCCAGATTTCACACTCCAGCCCTCTGGTTCCCTCCCTCATCAGGAGGGCCCTGGGGGAACCCTGCTCCATAGGATGTCTGTCCCCAGTGACTCACCTGAACTTGGTCTGCTGGAGCTTGTGGCAGCCAGGGATGTGCTTGAAAACATCGTTCAGCTGCAAGGAGCAAGAGGGACCTTCACAACAGGTCCCCTGCTGAACAGGGATGAGTTCAGCAAGCAGACACTGCTGCCAGCAAACATGAGAGCCCACTGGCCACCCCTGGTTCCTCCCCCCTCACTCTGCCAAACCAGGCAGAGACCACCACATAGTCTGTTCCCAGGACATGGCAAGATGCTGCAAACTGAAGCCAAACAGGAGCTTCAGACCACGTGGCTGAAGCAAACCTCCGATCTCATCAACGTGAGGCTTTGGTCATTCTCACAACTGTGATCTTAAAAGCTGCGCTTTCTTTCAGAAAGAGGAAAAATTGCTTCTTCCTTTCCAGAGCTGTCTGGGATCACTGGGGAGGGATGCTCTCCCTTCCCCATCATGGACACCCCCTCAGCATGCCTGTCCCCCAGTCCCACCCCAAGCCCCCCTGGTGCCCGGGCTCGTACGTTCTCCTCCACTTCCTTGCGCAGCTGCTCACACTCCCGGCTGTCTGGCTTCACCAGGTTCTGAGTGAAAAGCCGGGTCAGCCTCAGAGAAAGTCCATAAGGAACTGGAAAAAAGAAATTCCCAAGTCAAACTCCTCGCTTCTTGGTCAGAGAAACAACCCAGCTAAAACCTGGAAGCGTGGGGACATGCATGATGCTCAGGGTTCAGCTCCGGTATCACTAGCACCCAAACCCCACAGCACCAGCAGAGAAAAACCCTCTGAGATCTGGAGGACTAACTGGGAAGCTCTCTGCCAGATCCATCAGGGGAAACAGTGTCCAGTGGTGGCTCTGGACTAATGAGGCAGTGAAATCAAGGTTGGGTCACTAAGCTAATGAGACCAAGACACACACAGGGTACACCCATCACCCAGCCAGGCTGCCAGGTGGCCTCCAAGGCCACTACCTGTCCTGCTACAGGGCTGAATGCAGGAATGTGCTGCTCAGCTTCCCCCAGGATGGAAGCAGGTAAAGGAACAACCCCCCTTGCATTTGGGCTTGGAGGTAACTTTACGGCTGCTGGCGCTGTGGGCCACCACCAAGGGTTCCTGTCCTTTACAGCACCTGCAGCACCCCCTCCATGCCCTGTTCCTCAGCAGAGGCACTCACTGAGATCTTTGGGGTTGGTGGCAGCGAGGGAGGTGAAACCCTGCTTGTGAACATTGTTGTTGATCTTCCAGCGGACTGTGTCCCGACCCTTGAGGGACCCGGTGCGGACCATGGGCGTGTCCAGGTGGTCAGAGGACATGAGGCTGTGGCGAAGCATGTAGTGGTCCTCCTTGAAACCAATGGTGCGACCTGCAGAACCAGGGACAGGGTCAAAGCCTGGGCAAACTGGGACAAGGCCAGTCACCAACTTCCCGACACCAGAGACTAACTCTGTTCTGGGGTATCTTTAGTGCTTCCACCACACTAAGGGTGTTGGGATGTCGGGGGTGGAGACGATAAGAGGTGTCCATAAGTGAGGGGAGCACATCACACCCCCTTGCCATTACAAGGGACATTGGTCAGGGGAGAACCAGCAGCAGGATTCCCAGTAGGCCATACATCAGGGTGCGGGGCAGGGAGGAGCAGCAGCCCAAAGGCTCCTTGGCTCAGGTTCTCTGCTAGGAGCTTTTCCAATCATCTCCTTCCCCAGCCCAGAGAGAAGGAGGAGGGATGCTTATCTCAGCAGGTCCCCTCAGCCTGGGATAGCAGTGACCCCCACAGATCCCTCTCCACCCAGTTCCAAGGGATGGTACCTCGTGCACAGCAGGGAAGCAGGGCCAGGCAAGCCTAGAGAACAAATGACCAAAGACACAATCACTTAGCAGCCAAGGGAAAAAAAAAAAGACCCATGTCTCCAGCTAGGAGGGTTCACATCAGAAGGGATGGGTGGGCAGTAGATGGATGGAGCTTTGGAAGCTCATTTTAGCCAGATATTCTTCTGGGGGTGGAATGCCACAGCAACTCATGTTGGCAACTGCAGAGGTGCTGGATGCCACTGGGACTAGCCCCTGCCAATCTGGCCAGAGAACCACAGAATCATTTTGGTTGGAAAAGACCTTTAAGATCATCAAGTCCAACTGTTAACCCAGCACTGCCAAATCCACCACTAAACCATGTCCCTCAGCACCACATCTACACATCTTTTAAATATCTCCTTATTGCTCTCTACAGCTCCCTGAAAGGAGGTTGGAGAGAGGGGTGTTGGTCTCTTCTCCCAAGCAACAAGTGATAGAACATGCTGGAGGCTGAGTGGATTCTGGAAATCAGTCATAGTTTTGGCCTTTACCTGTTCATCTCCCCAGGCCGGGGCACTCACCTTGCAGCAGGCACAGAACTTCCAGCAGAGCAGCAGCAGCAGCCCCAGGAGCAGGATGAGAAAGATGAGCAGCGGGATGAGCCAGAGGAAGCTCCCTGGTGGACACTCTGTGGGCGACAGAATGTCACTCCTGGGCACCAGCCCCTGTGTGGGGTGTGCTGGGAGGCAGAAGCGAAAGGCTGGACCACAGCAATTTGAGGAATGGGGCAGCCCAGTGAAGCTCAGGAACTTTTTTCTTGGTGGTCACAATGAAAAGGGCAGTTCATGGAGAGCTATCCCACCTCTCCACTCACATTCAGCTACCCCAAGGGGCTATTCAGCACCTCGCATCAGTCCCTGCCCGTGCTAGCAGGGAAATGGCACCTATCTCCAAAGGTGCCAGTCTCTGAGGATGCTACACTCCACTCCTTGGTGTTCTTGTGACAGCCAATGTCACCCACCCTTTGTCAGGCAGGCGGGTGGGCAGGGAGGTACTGCCTGCAGCTGGCCCTGCCCAGGGGCACAGCAGACAGACAGAGGTGCTGTGGTCAATGCTGTTCCAGACCCCAGGCTGCACATCCCCAGGTCCATGCTCACCTTTTTTCTTCTGCACACGGACAGTGGTGTTGGGGAGGACGCTGGGGTCTCCCTCCAGGCTGTAGTGGTACGTGCAGTCGTCGTCCTCATCCTGGAAGGAGCAGTACTCGCTGGCCTCCTCTGCAGAGAGAGGGGACATGGTCACAAAGTCATCAGGACCAGGAAAAGCTTGAGGAGCAGCCCCACATGGGCACACACACATGGGGCAGGAAGCCATGGAGGACACATCACACGTGTCTGCACCCAGCTCTGCTTCTCCCGGTACCTCTCTTCAGCTCTTCCACCATCTGGATCTGGAGGTGGCACTTGCTGCAGTTCCCTTCCATATTGCCTGTCCCCCAGGCCTGGCAGCGGACGCAGTCCCGGATGCTCTCACACACAGCCTGGAAGCCCTGGGCAGGGAGGTGAGGTGGGATGGTCAGGAGAAAGCCCACAGGGAGAAAGGGAGGACATCACCTCTGAAAGGCAGAGCTGGAGAGGCAACTCTGTGTCCTCACGGTGGCAGCAGGGAAAGGTCAAACAGAGGAATCACAGAGGACAAGAAGCTAATGAAAGATTTGTACATCCAGCACAGACGGCTCCAAAATCTCTTGTACCAACAGCCTGCATCTGGGCAGCAATTAGGGTTTTAAGGTGGCCTTTCAAAAATGTGACCAAGCCAGCTTTCTCCACTCCCACTGTGGGGTTAGTCTGTGTTTCTCAATGGGGAAACTGAGGCACCAGACTATGACATGTTTTTTTTCCCAGTCTTGAGGCAAAGCAGAACAAGCCAGGAGCCAAGACTTGAGACTCTGCCCTTCACCAGGGTGCAGATAGACACAGAGACATCCAACAGTTGCTGCTGGGGAACTGTGGGGCAAAGGAAGTCTGGGACTACAAAGCAGCTCCCATACCAGACCCTTCCTGGCCACCAAAGGCAGGATGGGCAAAACCAAACCCTGCTCAGGATTTTGCTCCTGACTGAGATGCACCTTCATCCCTGCTTTGCTTTCCTTCCCTGAACGCTCTGTGTGGGGATGAGAAGTGACAAACCCAGAGGGAGCCCAGGCTGAGCCTCACCAGGGAGTAGCTGATTTCACAGGTGGAGCTGGTGTAGAGCGAAGCCTTGTCACAGATGCACCTGCCACACTCACACCTCCCATGGTTGTTGCAAATGCCCTGGGAAAGGAGAGGTGACAGTTGGCATCTGAGAGCGAGGAGCAGCATCCATCACAAGCACCAGGAGTCAGCAAGGTGCCAGCTCCTGGAGAGCTTGGCGTGTTGGGGCCATTTGCTGGAGCCCTGCCTGGTCTGGTGGTTCCTCATGCAGGCAGGGCAGGACCTACCCCTCGACTGTCGATGCAGGTGTCATTGCTGGTGGGACATTCACAGCCTGGGCCCTCCCAGCCACTCTGACACACGCAGGCACCCTCGGAGCAGCGGCCACGATCTGCCACGGGAGAGAAGGAGTGACCCAGGGAACAGCCCTGCCTGCAGCTCTGCCACTTTCTCTGAGGTGCACAGGGGCTGTGAACAGACTCCATCCACAGCATCCTCCTCCCTGCACCTTCACAAGGGCAGGGTCCCCACAGCCCATCACTGGATGCTCAACCACCCTGTGCCCTCTACAACTACGTGAAAGGAGGTTGTAGCAAGGGGGGGGGGGGTTTGGTCTCTTCTCCCTAGTAACTAGCGATAGGGTGAGAGGAAATGGATTCAAGTTATGCCAGAGAGATTTAGGTTGGATGTCAGGAAAAACTTTACAGAAAGGGGTTATTAAGCACAGGAATGGGCTGCCCAGAGAAGTGGTGGAATCACCATCCCTGGAGGTGTTTAAAAAAATCCTACAGATCTGGTGCTCAGGGCCATGGTTTAGGAGTGGGCTGGTAGAGCTGGGTTAGCAGAGTTAGGTTAAAGGTTTGACTGGATGATCTGACAGGTCTTTTCCAACCCGAACGAGTCTATGCCAGTGCCACCAGCCCAGGGACACCCTGCCTGTGCCACCAGGCAGAGCACAGCCCATGGCAGGGGGTGCTGGGGGCTGCTCTCACCGTTGCAGAGGAAGCCGGAGGTGCGTGGGCACTGCAGGACGTCGAACTGGCAGAAGGCCCCGTCGAAGCGCTGCGCCAGGTCCTCGGGGTAGCACTGGCACTTCCCACACAGGCACTCGCCCCGGCCCGAGCACGGCTCCGTGTCCCCGGGGCGGATGCAGGCTTCTTTGTTGGGGGAGGATTCTGGGGAGCAGTTGCACGTGTCGCCTCGCCTGCTCGGGGAGGAGACGGTGCTGAGAGAGGCAGGAGCAGAGCGCAGGGCAGTGGGGTCCTGGGCAAGATGCCCAAGGCATGAGTGGATGTCACTGTGGGTCCTCAGACCCCGCAGGAGCCCTGGGAGAGGTGCAGAGCTGGACAAAGTCCTTACCAGCCCGGATGGCAGATGCACTGTCCACAAACAAAGTCCCCATGGAAGCTGCACTTGGGTGAGCTAAACTCTTGTTGCTGTAAGAGAAGAGAGAAGATGTGCTGCTGAACGGTCTCAGCTGCCCTCAAGACCATCTCAGGAATCAGAAAGACAGACTCAGGGGCAAAGTTTCGCCCACAAGACTGAGCTCTGCCATACGACAACATGCTCAGCTTCATACAGGCCTTGATGAAGATCTCCTTAGCTAAGCTGAGCCTCCACTGAGCAACAGTGAGGGGTCAAGCAAGACCCGCACACACCAGCCAAGGCATTCCCACCCCAGACTGGCCAGGAGGAGTACATCTCTCTGCAACACTCACCCCCACGTACCTGTTCACAGGGACACACATCACAGATGACAGAGGTGGTGACTTGGAGGCTGTCACTCAGGGATGTGGGTTTCACATGGATAACTCCCTGCCGGTCCTTCTCAGGGAGGCTGCAGACGTGCTGCCCACCAACGTACTCAAGCGCCTTCACATGCACGTTGAACTTGCCCTGGAAGGAAGGGACACGTGGCAGGGGTGAACCAGCTCTGCTGGACCACAAGCTTGGCCAGACCAAACCTGAGGGAAGAAGGAAGGAGGGATGCAGCAGAGGGCTCAGCCCCTCACACACACCTTCCCTCCAGGGCCATCCATGGACCTACCACTTTACCGCGGGTGATGTGGAATGAGCCAGATTCTGTCTTTTCATACATCAAGGAGGTGAATTCTGTCTTCATGGCTTTGGGGACGAAGTCAGCCCGGATGTCCATCTTGGAGCGGATGCGCTGGGTGGTAGAAGATAAACACAGCATTGATTTTCAGCAGTATACCTGGGACCACTCCATGGCCTGCCCCAGGGGGGCCACATCCCACCTCTTCTCCTGGGCAGAAAGTGTTCACCCTCTGCATTCCCAGGGAGGGAAAGTAAAGCCCCAGAGAGCACCATTACCTTAAAAGCTGTGTTGAGCAGGTCCACAATATTGGATGAGTCCTCCTGGAGCACCCCGATCTCAGAGATGGGGAAATACTTGTGCAGCTTCTGCAGAGACAAGAGCCACCTGAGCCAAGGCCTTGAGAAACCTCCTTTAGCACTGAAGAGGGTTCTGCTTTGGTCAGGGCTTGGACTGGAGACCTCCAAAGGTCCCTTCCGCCCTAAATTACTCCCCAGCTCTGTGTCCCCACTGCTTCACAAGAAACAGACACCAACACAGGGAGACCTCTAGGAGGTCTGCATCAAATTTGGTGCATTCCTGCACCAAATAATACACCTTGAGATCTCCTACGACCCAGAGCAGCCCCCCAACACACTGTGGCACCCTTCCAAAGTATCAAGGTGTTGGTTTAGCACTTGGGGACATGAGATGGTAGAACGCTCTATTCTCAGAGCCAAGCTGCAGGCAGAGGAGCAATGATCCTGGAGGAAAAGTAAGCTCACGTGGCACCACCACCATGGTCTCCTCACCTCATAGTAGCTGTAGGAGTGGTTAGTGACAGCAAAGATGGGGATGATGTTGTGTTGGCCCAACAGGCGCACGAGGGTTGGCACTGAAGGATAGTCCTGCTTGGTGTCATACACGTAGGTGCCATCAGAATCTAGGTGACACTGCTCATCATTTCTCGCCAGGATCCCTGCCAGGACGTTGATACCATCAGCTTCATAGTGAAAGGCAGATTCAGTGGAGAACACGAGCAGGTGAGTGCTGTCCTTCCTCCAGCCAATCTTATCCTACAGCCATGGAGGAGGAGAAGGAACCTTTACCTCGGTGCCCCCCAAACCACTGCACAGCACCTGCAGCCATTGGCAGGCCAGCCCTGGCAGGAGCTGAAACCCAAGGGATGAGGCACCACCTCCACTTGGCAGCAAACACAACCAGCCACATGGCCCTGGAAATCCCAGCCAGCAGGTCCCTGCTTCCCCCTCAGCACCCCCAGTGCTCAGGGTGTCTCCCAACAGCTGGGTGCCAGGCACATCCATGTACAGGGGGCTCCCTGGCTGGCTGGTCAGCTGCCCAACATGCTGCTGTTTTGCTCACCACCCAGAATCAAGAAGATCCACTCATTAAAAGCAGAGCCCTGCCCAGCTGGCTCTTGCATCCCTGGCCACCATCACCTTGCACACAGCTGTCTGCAGGATGGCATCAAAGCCACCCTCAGGGGCATCCAGGTTGCCCGAGATGCGTTCCTTCCTGAGCTCCTGGCTGAAGTGGTTGATGTTGCTGGTCAGGCGGATGATGTTCTTGAAGGAGAAGGGGGGAGTCAGCATTGTTCCAGGGCTCACGCAGCCTAGGAGAGCATGGGAGAGCAGGGTTGTTTTTTTTAGGGGGGGGCCAGGAGCAAAGGGATACTTGGGTGCAAAGAGAGGAAGCTTGAGGAGTCTCTCAAGGGAAGACATGAAGTTGAGGTGGCAAGCCATCAGCTCCGAGAGGTAGAAGGGATGAGGGCAGAGATGGAGGAGAGGACAAGATGTGTGATCTGCTGTGGCAGAGAGAGGAAGGTCTGAACATGGAGGAGGACACTGCTGGCACTGGTACTGTGCTACAGCAAGCCCCGACCACAGGGTGGGGAGGACAGGGGAGACATTTGCAGCCAAGGGACAGGCATGGATGGAGGCTCACGCACTGCAGTGAAGGTCAGGAAAGCCATGGAGAGACAGAAGGCACCTGCCCTCCCCTCTGCTCCCATCCCAGGAACCCATTGGCCTCACTCACTTCTCAGGTCTCATGTCTGTCTGAGGGGATGAAACTTTGTCCACAAACTTGCCAAATCCTATGGTGTAATCAGAGGTCAGGTTCTGCAGGAACTCGGCTGGGAGGAGAGGAAGGGAGGGAGGAAGAGACACATGAATAAAGAGATGTCTGTGAGGTTGCTGCTCCAGGGAAAGAAGTCCTTTCCTGGCCGTCTTTCTCTGTGGGCCAGGTCTTATCTAAGACTCTCAAACTGTCTATTTTTAAACTTTGGACTTGGGGCTTGTCTTTTTTTGGGGTAGAAAAAGCACAGGTGATGATCCCTGCAGGGCCAGGAGAGACATCCCCCCACCAAGCTGCACAAAGCAGCAAGAAACTGATTAAACCAGGCACCTCTCAGCCCTTTGCCAGCTGTGTCCCTTTCTCTGGGGCTGGCAGAGAACTCACAGGCAGGAGTAAGCTGTTGGCCTTCATCAGGCTGGCTCCCCTCTTCTCCCAATTCTGGTCTCACCTAGGTTTTGGCCCATGCTTTTGAGGTTGTCCAGATCATCAGACATAGAGTAGGAGAAGTCCATGAGGATGTAGAGGTCCACAGGGCTCTCCAAGGGCTGGAAGACATCCATGTTGAAGCTCATCTCCTCCCCAGCTCGCAGCCGCATGAACATGCTCTGGGGGGACACCTGTGTCCTCTTCAAGGATGTGTCAATACTGAAATTCTGTGAAGAAAGAGTGACTTGAAGGGGATGGACTCCACCTCCTGCACAGATGCAGCAAGGAGGAGGCAAGGAGCAGGGTGATATGCAGGAAGTGGAAAGGCAGGGATGATCACTCTCCCTTCCCTCATGTATGGCTGGAGACAGAGGCAGCCTCCCCTGTGTCCACGTGTGCCCAGCTGGGCACCTCCTCCAGACCTCGACATTTTGCTTATATCTGTTTTGGCTGAAAAGCCAACCCAGCCCTAGGCAAACAGGGCCAGTTGCCAACGGGTCCACCAGCCGTCAAAGGCAGCGCGTTGTTTCTGAGTAGACCCTACATAAACAGAGCTCTGGACATTGAGTTTTTCCTGCTGAAGACTCTAAGGGAGGATGAAGGACACATTGGACACTGGGAATGGTGGGACCCTCAGGAGAAGCCGAGCAAGGGCTGTGTCCCCAGCACCCACCTGCTGGGTCCGCATCTCGCCCCTGGTGTAGACGATGCTGCCCTCCCTGCAGCCGGACCGCAGCAAGTTCTCCCGCAGGTTGCAACGAGGCTCTTTAAAGGTCTGCCAAGGGGGCAAGGACAACATTACAACCACAGAAAGCAGCAAATTCTCTGTGCAAGGAGGAAAGGCACCTGTCAGGTCCCTTGCTGAGACATTTAGCAGGCCTTTGGGAACTGGAGGAAGGCAGAGAGGTGGGGATGAGTCTCACACAGAAGAGCCAATGTTCCCCAGCATCAGGGAAACATGACGACCAGTGAGTTACTGGGTTGTCTGGGATAAGACTCTCCTTCCATCCCTTGCACATACTGTTTCAGATCTGGCACACTGGCATTTTCTGACAAACCCTTTTATTACTGAAAGTTTGCCTGGATTCCCCTTCCTCCACATTTGTTTGCCCCACAGGAAACCCATGTTTTGGTGCTTCCCACCCAGACCAGATCTTTGCAGGGAAAAGCTGGAGCCAGAAGCTTGTTCTTGGCTATGCCAGCACAAAGCTGACCCTGCCCTCAGGTCCCTCTCCCAGCTTTCACTGGGGAGGGTGGGATCCCTCCATCAGCAGGGTAGGAAGCAGAGCCCTGGGCTCCCCTGCAGGGTCTCACCTCATCAGTGCAGAAGGAGCAGTCCTTGTCCACTCGGATGCACTCGGAGCAGCTCTTTGCCTGGGACAGCACGCAGCGGTTATCTACCAGGAAAGATGAGGGCATCAGGAATGGAGAAAACCCAGGGAGCCGTGGGAGGGCGTGGGAAAGGCTGATCCCATTCCTGGGGGAGTTGGTGGAGGTTTTGCACAGGTGGTTAGTTGAAGCTGGCAACAAAAAGCAGTGGGGTAGGAAGAGAGGGGCCCCAAATGCTGGGGAAATGGAAAACAGGAGGAGAGGCACACAACAGCTCTCATCCACATGAGGACCAGTGTTTCTGGAGCCCGGAGGGGTGGCACAGTCCCCACAGGGCATTCCCCAGGGAAACCACAGACAGACCCCCCCCCTGGCTGCACTCACTTTTGCTGCTTTGGCAGAGGCCAGTGGCACAGAGCAGGGACAGGAGGAGCAGCCCAGCACACGCCCGGGGAGGAACATCCATCCTCTTCCTCCTGAAACACATGGATCTCTACATTGGGGAGAACTGAGAGATGGAAACAGTCCTGGAGATGATGAGGGCAGTTCCTGCCCCCTGTGGAGGGACAGCCCTGCCCGTTCAGGGCAAGCTCTGATCTCAAAAGGGCAGGGCACAAAAGCAAAGCCAAGAGCAGCTTGTCCTTTGCCTGGGGAATCTGCCAAAGGCTCCAAGTCCCTGGCAACGCCGGGGCCAAGAAGCTGCCATGACACAGCACCCCTGTGCCCTGGAGCTGGGGTGCCCAGAGTGACAGGTCCCTTGGGACAGCAGAGTCAGGGCCAGCAGCCAGAGCCCAGGCTGCTCCCAGCTGGAGCCCAGCACTGCCCACCCGTGCAAGAACAGACCAGGTCAAACTTTGCTTTTCCTGGCAGGTTAAGGAAAAAAAGAGGGGAGGAAAACAAAGCAACTGCCTGCATCTCTCCCCCAAAGCAAAACAGACCCCTCCCTTTGGCTATTTCCTATCGCACTAAGAGTTTCCAGGATGGTCAAACCAACAATAAATAGAGGGTGAGGCCTTGGGAAGTGCCAAACTTGGAGCTGTTGAATGAATTGGTGGTCTCGAGGGCCCAGCAGCTCCCCTCTGTCCTGCCCAGGGCAGCAGGACCCCTTGCATGGATCCAGAGGCCAAATCCTCAACAGAGTGAACTGCCTGCACCCAGACGTGATTGAGAAGACTCAGTGTCATCCAGAAATCAGTGTTTGGACATGGTCAGGAAAAGAGACAAAGCTGGAACTTGAGTTCTGTGGCTGCTGTGCTGGAGCATGGCTCTGACTCCACCACTCCCAGCACAGCAAGTGAGAGTGGTCAAGGCAAAAGATTTGGTATAAACATCATTTAAAAGCATCTCTTTTCTGGAAGATGCAAGTGTGAAATATCAGATGCAAACGGATTGTTTTACAGCCCCTTGCTGTGTGAGCCCTGACTCTAAAGAATTGAAGAGAATGTGAAAAGCACTTGAAGAAGGGAAGGAAAATGGAAATAGTTGTGTGCAGTGAAGACATCCGAGTTCCCAGGGGAACAATCAGCACGCAGACCAGTCAACACTAATGCCCTGACCTGGGGCCCAGGGAAACCCCTGGAAAGACCCTCTCTAGCATCAACAATGTTGGATCCCACTCTATCCTGCATTAGCCACTGAAGCCAATGGAATTGCATGAAGCTGAGCACTAAGAGAAACCATTGCAGCACAGGGCTTGAACCCACACAGTATCAACCCCAGGAGACATCTCCCTCAGCATCCACACTTTGTTCTCCATGACAGTAACTGGATATGCAGGTAAGACAGGACAAGACATGGATATCTCATTTATCTTGTCAGTTCTGCTCAGAGGGGTTTATCATAGAATGGTTTGGGTTGGAAGTGACCTTAAAGATCATCTAGTTCCAACCCTCTTGCATGGGCAGGGACACCTCCCAGTAGATCAGGTTGCTCAGAGCCCCATCTAACCTGGCCTTGAGCACATCTAGGGCAGGAGCATCCACAGCCTCTCTGGGCAATCACAGTGATTAATCCCCCATAGCTGAAATGTGAGAAACATGGAAACCTCAGGGCAGCATCTCTGCAGGGGATGCCCAGGGAAGCGTTGCTGTTCATCAGGACCTGGTAGCCAATATCCTGTTTTTCTTACAGGTACGAGGACCAGTTCACCAAGGAAATCCCTGTGTTTTCCTCCTGCAGCCCCTGAGCACAGCTCCCTGCAACACCAACCATCCCCAGCTCGGGCTCTTTGCAGGTTTGGCTCAGAGAGTCCCCCCAGCCAAGCCTCAGCACTGGCTCTGGGGCTGGCAACTATCCCCATCCCTGGACATGCCTCTGACCTCCTTTGGCAAAAGTCCTCATGCCACCACTCGCTGGCAAACACCGTGCCCTTTGCCAACAAGACAGGTGGGTTTTGAAGTCAGGGAAGTCCCTTTTTCCCTTTGCTCTGCCCCAGTGAGCTGTGCCAGCCACAGCAACCAGCCCTACAGAGATGTGAGGAGATGCCAGTTTGAGGCGAGATGAAAGGGTGGGGAAGTCCTTTGAGCCCCTTAAGGGAAAACACAGCAAAAACATCCTTCGAGCACTCAGCAAACCCCTTCTCCCATCATGGCAAAGGCCACAGGGAGAAGATCGAGTACAGGGGGCTGGATCGCTCAGCTCACATACCCATCTTCCAAGGTAGCCTCAAAGCACAGACCTAATTAATCTTCCTTTAGTCACAAGTCAAAAAAAAGTCACCAAGAGATGGAGAGACACACCCAGGGCCTTGGACACAAACTGCAGTCGTGTCTTTTCAAGTGCTGAGATAAAAGGCCGTAAAATTCAGCCTGATATTTGATGTCCTGTTGCCCTGTGAGTCGCCAACCTCCAAGGATTCAGCTGGGCAGCTGCCAGCAGGCAGGGAGGTGGTGGCACAGAGCATTGCTGCTGCCACTGGCAGCACGAACACAGCCTGTAGTATGTCTGCAAAAATATGTGAACAATCATCCCTCCATCTGGGAGGTAAAACGACACTCACTTTGGAAAAGCTGCAGGGGTTTGTTGGCTTTTCATGACAACAACAACAGCAACGAGCTGTTCAGCTGTACAAACCCAAGGAATGAAGCAGAGCAGCTCCTGGCTGCACATAAACATCCTACCCCCTACCAGACCAATGCTCCTGGTCTCCTCCCTCTCCCCCAGCCTTTGCCTGCACCTCAGCACAGCTGACAAACCTGCTCCTGAAAGACCCTGGGAACACCCAAGCTTGGAGAAGCCCAGGCTGAGTGCCTCATCCTCAAAAAATATAGGATGCTCCAAAGAAACCACTGCAGCAATAAGGTGGAGGAAAGGGTTGGAGTGGCAGAGCTTCATCACCCTGTCCTGCCCCATCCCTACCTGGCAGCTCTGTGCTGGGAAGGACAAGGTTGAAGCCAGGCATTACCCTAGATGGCAGAGAGGGACCAAGGAGCAGGCAGTGAAGAGCCACAAGCCCATGGTGGGAGCCTGGTCCCAGCTGCCAGGTGAGGGACACCAGAGTGGTAAAGCAAAGATGCTCAAGCTGCGAGTAAGATGCTCGAGATGCTCCCTGGAGTGGGCACTACCCCTTTTTGGGGGCACAGACCCCCCCATCCTGCCAAGGGGTGTCCTGGGGCTGCGTAGGGGACTGACGACCTGGCAGATAGAAGGCATCAGGAGGAGCATCTGCTTGCCCACACCTGCCGAGGACCACGGCGCTTGCAGCCTGCTGGGGCAGGCAGGAGGTGCTGGTCCCTGTGATCAGCCTCAGAACGGGGCAGGGGGTCCCCAAGGGGAGTTAACAGCAGTGCAGGCAAAGCAGAAAGGCAGAGGGTGCCTCCCCAGGGACCTCAGTCCCATGGGCAGTGCAGTAACAGCCCCAGAGGCTCCTCCAGACTCAGCTTCTCCCAGGGCAGGGCTGCAGGCAGGTGGGTCAGAGCCACAGTTCACACGCTGCCTCTCCCCGGCACACGCGGCAGCACGAGCTCCCGGGGCCATGCTCCAAACCTTGGAAATTTATCAAGCCAGACCCCCCAGAAAACGATCAAAATCTTGACCTGCAAATCAAAGAATTGCTTATACAGGAAATCATATTTGTCTTTGGTTTTGTTTGTCTGCCCCATCCATTTCCCCTCTCTCCCCAGGTGTGCCTCTGCAGCCAGGAGGCTCCACACGAGCGTCCCCATATGCTGTTTCCAGCAAGGAGGATCTTGGCTCCCAGGTCTGTGCTCCAGATCCCAGGTACAGCCCTTGGCCTCCTCCAGTGAAGGACCAAGCTCAGGGGGACCCAGCCCGGGGACCCCCACGGAGCTGCCAGGAGCCAGGGAGTGGCCAACACCACCCTGTGCCTGCAAAGGGCCGGTGGCTGCAGTACCATCTCCTCCTTCTGCCCCCCGGGAACCCCGAGGGACAGGCAGGAAGGTCAGGACCTGCCTCTGCAGGGCTGCCCGAATGCCAGCAACGCCCCGGGACCCTCCTGCCCCCCCTGGCATGCTACTCCAGGCACATTCCCTGCTCCTTTGGCTCCCAAGACACTTTTCCTCTCCCTCCCCTCCATGGGTGCTCCTCATCCCCCTTTTACCCCACCTGTTGACTCCCTCACACGGATCCTTCTGCCCATTTGCCATCCATTTCAGATCCACCACCTCGCAAACTCCCCCAACACGTGCAGTTCAGCAAAGCCCACCCTGAACACCCACTCCCCCCTGCCATTTTCCTGCAGGGACACCCTCTCCCCAGGCTCCCCCTTGGCAGGGGGCTGCAGGCAGCCGCCCCTTCTGCAAAACAACCTCCGTGGGCTCAGCAGGCTGGAGAGACCCGCATCCTGGCCGACCTTGTGCAGTTTCACCTATGAAAAGTTTTCCCTGGGTGCCAGCTCCAAGGCACAACCACCTTTTCTCCCTGGAAGTGGGGTGGATGGAGAGGGCACCCTTTGATACCTGCCACAAATGATCCTGCAGGGCTGGGCGCTGCCTTCCCACCCTGAGTGCCCGCACCTCCACATCATGGCCCCCCACCCAAATACCTTCAGAAACAAAACCCACCCCGTGCAGCCCTGCAAAGCTCTGCTCTGTCACGAGCGTTGCCCTTCCCAGCCAGCAGACAGGCAGAAGCTGGTGTCCAACAGCCAAAACCAGGGAAAAAGGGGAGACAAGCAGGCAGGAACCTGAGCCCCCTCACTCCCTGCCCTGCCCACCTGCTCCTGAGAGGAGTCCCACACCTTCTTGCACCCCCCTAGTTAATCAACGCAGTGAAATTAAAGCAAGCTGGAGGCTAAAGAGCACAGATGAATTAATTCCACAAACCTCATTAGCACTGGGTCTGATTCACTGTCCAAATCCTCTGCTGCAGCCTGAATAACAGGCACCCACACACCAAGCCAAGAAATTCTTCCAAAGGCAGAGGGGGAACGTGCTGCTTCGCTGCCACCACTTGATTCCCAGCCTTGGCCTTTTCTTTTTTTCTTTCTTTCTTTTTTTCCCCCCTCCCTCCTCTCTATTTTCTGTCCCTTTTCACTTTCCGGTTAAACGTCAACTTCCAGCCCGGCAGGGAGGGCAGGCAGCCGGTGATCCCACATACCTCCCCGCGGAGTCCTGCACCCTCCAGTCAAATATCGACTTTGTTCTCGTTCCCCCTCGTTGTCCCGGAGCTGCCGCCTCTCCCTCCCGAGGGGCTGGCAGAGAGGAAAGGTGGGAACGGCAATAAAATGAGATTGGATCCCAGGTGAGGACAAGCTTTATCCCAGCTGGGGAGGGCGGAGAGAGTGCCCGTGACTCAGAGGTTGGCATTCCTCCCTCGCACACCTGGACGGGCGGCCGCAGCCCGGACCCTCCCTCCGCACAAGCACCATCCAGCGGGAAAGGGCTGAGCGGGCGGCGGGGCGGCCCGGCCGTGCGGCGGGGGCTGCGGGCAGCGCCGGCTGCTCAGCTTCACCCGCCCCCTCGGGGTAGAGCCCAGGGTGCTTCCCCAGCCCCCCGCGCTGGGGATTTCTCCACATTTCCCACGGGAAGAAGTTGGATGGGGGGGGTGTCATCCCCAGTGCCCGGGGAGCTCCTGGCTGAAATATCAGGGAAGCTCCTGCTGTGACCGACAACCACCCAGCTGCCGAGGCCAGCCGCAGGTCCTGGCTCACAATGAGGATGGATCCACATCCCACTTCATCCAAGCATGACAGCCCATTCCTCACGTGCAATAGATCTGGCTCTGGAGCAGTGCAGCCCCTTGTAGCACTGAGACCCACCCACACCTGCTCCTGGGGCATCCAACCACGGTCCGAGGCTCAGCAATCCCACCACTATGTCCAGCCCTTCTGCTGAGCTGGATCCAAAACCCCTTCCCCAGTCAAAGGAACAGCAGAGGAGGCTTTGGAGTTATTTTTTGTCCCACAGCATCCTTTTGCTTTAGAGCATGGAATTTATCACCACTCAGACCAAGTCACACCTCCCATGGTGCAGAGTACACATACCAAAGCAGATGCAATGGCAAAGGCTGCATTTTAGCTCCCCAACAACTCCTCACAAGGAAAACTGCATCCCCCCCCAGCCTCAACAGAAACAACAGCAACAGCCAGACAAAAAATTTGCATGTTTCCTGTCTTTCTGGGAGAGTAAAAATACAATCAGGGTGATTTTGGCCTCTTTGTTATCAAGACAGCATCACAGTGACTGCTAATTTACTCCCAACTGCTGGTGACCACGCACTGATTCAAATGAAAGCAAGGGACAGGATTCCTTTCACTACAAAAAATAGGAAGCTTGAGAAAATATGTGTGAAGGGATCAAGCCCCAGGAAAAAGGAGGACGTGCTCCTGCCATTAAAAACTGCAGCGAACGGGAAACAGGCAGGGGTGCAGCTGAAGATGGCCCAGGCAGTTGAAGTCTGGTATTTCCTAGTTTCCAAACACATGACTTGGCAATCTCAGCCTTACCCTGGCCCTTTTGGAGATGCCATTTCCTGTATTTAAACAAAAAAATCCTGAAAATTAACGGGCTTTGTTAGTTAGGTTTTGATTTGTTTTGAACCACAGCAGGCATTTACTGCAACGTGAGGGCTGGGACACGAGGGTCTGATGCTCCAGCTACAGCAGCAGCTGGTGGTGAAGGGCAGGGGGTTACTGTTGAGGGGCTGAAGGCAGAGGGTCCCACTCTGCCTCAGGGACCCACAGAGGGAGGAGAGAGAGAGAGAGAAAAACTGGGCTTCAGTTCCCCCAGCATGTGCTGCTGCTTGCAGAGGTGTCTGCTCACCTCCTCTGGTCCTGTCCACAGCAGCACCCATCCTACCTCCCACCTCTGCAATTCTCCTCCCCGGGCACTGGGGCAAGCCATGCTGCCAGGTGCTGCAGTTAAAAAAGGCAATTTGAGCTACAAGCAAGAAATATATTACTTTAAAAAAAGTATCCTTATAAGTATTCCCCAACAAGAGCCCTGGAGGCAACTAGAAAAGCTTGGGAGCAGATGGCTTCCACCATGGCCTTTGGTGTTCTCGGTTTCTGGAGTTCCTTTCTCCATCTGAGATAGAAGATGCTTGTGTTGCCTCCTGCCAAGTGTCTCTGGTCTCACCTACAGACCCTCTGACAGCCCCAGGGCTGCCTGACACCATCTCCTTCCCCTTCATCCCAGCAGCCTGAGGAGTGAGGAGCAGGACCAGCTCTGCTCAGCATGTCCAGGTGTGAGAAGGAGCCCGTTTACTCACCGTGATGCTTCCAGAAGAGCCCAAGATGTTAATTTTCCATCTTTCTTTGAAAAGAGTCCCCCCAGTCCCTAACAGATCTCCAACCAAATAGAGCCTGAATTTTCCCAGAGGTTTGTAACTGGGGTTAAGGAGACATTTGCAGGGCTGACAAAAGGCAAGATGTTTTCTAATATCAAGAGAAGCCCACCACTAAACTTTAATGCACCAAAGCAAAGAGGAATTTTAAATTCTCAGTGAAGTTATAAGAACTTAACAGGTTTTCACTTAATATTTTCTGTAAGTAAATTAAAATCTTTGTTTTATGGATTGTCTTTCAGGCAAATTCTATTAAATACTCAACCAGAGAAGGAGAACACCTGGTGAACTCAAGCTTTAATCATTGTTCAGTCCCTCACACTTGCTGCCTGCTGGATCAAGCTTTTGCTGCAAAATCTGCTGGTTTAAATAACCAAGAAGAGGGACTTTGGAGAGGAGGGATCAGCAGATTTTGCTGCAGATGGCTCCACCAAAGCTCACAACCCCATCCATGGTGGAGCTCACACTTACACATCAGGGGTTGTTCTGCTGTGGCAACGTGGGCCTAAAAAATTTTGCCCTAGGAGTGGAAACAAGTAATTTTTGTAGCTGACACCAAATGCCTGCTCTCTGTGCTGAGCCTACCAGTCCAAGTGGCAATTACTGACAATTACAAGTGGTTTTAGGGTTAATTATTTTCTTCTTGTTTTATGCCACACCAGCTCATACAGAACCTTTCTTCTTTCTGTCCTGCCACTGCAGTGTGCATGGAGATGGCTCTGGGGCTTTTTTTATGTCTCTGTTGAGTGGTTACAGCCGAGATCCTGCTGCTGGAGCACATTCATTCCCTTGCTGAACTCTGCAACAACACACACTGCTAAAAGGAAAAATTAATAAATACTTGATCCCATAGCTGCACTGGACACAGCATTAGCAATATCCTCCTATCTGGCATAAGTTTAAGGAATGCTTCATGATGTATTACTGATGTACACTAATGTGCACATAATTTATTGCACTAAATTATGTTCAGTATAATTACCCAGGTAATTAAAAGTGCAGGATGAAATCCTCCCATGTTCTCTTCTTCTGCCTTTCCCCTAAGTGTTAACTACACGTGGCATCCATCTGCAATGGATGTTCAGTGTCAGGAACACTTAGCTACAATGAAATATCTTTGCTGAATGTCACTGATGCCCTTTTGCCCCGGGACAGACCAGCAGCAAGAGGTCAGTGGGCCACCAAAACAACACAAGAGGAAAATGTTAGTAAAGGGTTCAGGACAAAACTTCAGCCTACCACCACCTGAACATCCATCCAGAGAAGAACGGACAGTCCAGGGTTACAGTTGCATCCTACCCAGCTGCCACAGGGCTGAAAACAGACTGATGTGATGTTTGAAAGGTTCAGCAAGATGATGGCCCACCTTTCCTCCTGGCCCCACGCACGACATTCAGCAGCGTGGGCGAGAACCTTGTGAGGAGCCAGCCAACACAGAGAGAGAAGGTGGACTGTCACCTCTTGTCACGGTCTCCAGGCACTACAAGAGGTTATGCAAAGAGGAGAGAGGTTAGAAGTATCAGCAACTTCACCTTTTATTGCTGCACCAAAAGTCAAGCTTGTTTTCTTCCTCATGTTGGATCATACAAACACGGCAGGAGGACAAACAGACAGACAGACGCCTTCTACGTGAAAAGGCAAAACGTTTCCTTGTGAAATCCTGGTGCTTTGCTATTTATTGGCAAGCGAAAGCCCGAGCCCAGCCCCAGCCAAAAACAAGTTTCAAACAAACAAAGCCTAAATATTGGAAGTCCTTGGTGTCCATGGCTCTCGCTTAGAACAAAAGGAAGGAAGCTGAATATAAACAGCCAGAGGAACAGCAGCGCACGGCAAGGCTCAGGGGTGGAAAACTGCTCTGTATGAGTGAGGCATGAACAGGCTGGTGCCAAAGCTCTTCCAAAGGAAGAGGAGACTTTGGTGGAACCCCACTGCCCCTTCTGGGTCTTGCACCTCAACAGCAATTTATTTATTTGAACATTAGACAGTCCTGGAGAGCCTCTTTCTCTGGAGGTAACAACTCTGGACTTTCCTGGATTCACACCATTTAGCAGTAGCGAGCAGCACACACCCTTTGGTAACCTTCTGGGCACATTACAAAGACCATCTGTTTGAGGGGCTTCACAGAAAGTTCCAACTTCTTCTCCTCTGCAATGATAAAGAGCTGGAAAGGAGCTTGTGCAGGTGTTGGCTGCAGCAATCACCTCCACGCTGAGAGAGCTGGATCTGTCATCGGCAGAGCCTTGGCATGGCCCAAAGCCTTGGCAAGGGTAACTTTTTCTTTTAGGTTTTTTTTAAAGTTTCAGCACATAACTCTCATAAAACAGACAGTACAGCAGCAATCCAACTAAAACATAGCTTCAGGTGCTCACATTTTACGGTTTGAGGTGGGGCTGGCAAGGGCTGCCCCTCCCCACCTGCTCTTTGGGTTAAGAAGCACCCAGTGAGACATAAAATAAAAAGCAAATCCTGAACACACAAAATCCCTTCCCACAACAGCATCAAAGGAGGACAGATCTCTAGATCACAACAAGCAAATAGGAAAGAAAATCAACACCTCAGGGCATGGAGGTGGGAGAAGAGACTTCAGAAGGGAGGGTGAGAGCAGACCCAACTTTGCCAAGGATGACTTCATTACAGCAGCTCTGCTCCCTCCGCTGAGCAGCCCGGCACAGCAGAGACACACACCTGAACGTGGAGTTTCAGCTAAGACAAACCTCCTCAAGCTGGGAGACACCCATGCTTGAGGAGGTGGTAAGCAGAGAGAAGCCTTGTGGTTTTCTAGGGGCACGAGTCTGTAATTCTCAGACTACAAACTAATGACAAGGGGACTGGTGTCACTCTCCTGGGCACGGTTAGTCCCCCTTGGGAGGAGAGACAAGAATGAATTGCAGCAGCAGCATAAAGAACCTTTTAGCTGTGTGAGTGGTGAGTTTGCATGAGTGCAGCTCAGGGGCAGCTGGCAGTTCTCAGGGGCTGTTTAAGACTCAGGCACTGAACACTCAGCAGGTCCCTGCAGTCCTCCTGTGCTCAGCAGCCATCACAGCCCTGGTACCACCACAGCCATACAGATTTCTAGCAAGCAAATGGGTCAAACCTCCCGTTTCGAGGCTTCAGGCTGTGGCTTCGTGGACCAGGAAAGGATCCTTTTCCCTCAGGACATGGCTCTTGAACACCTGAAGCTCCCTCCACCTTCCTCTGGTGCACTGGCTGACCACAGCTGAGTGCAAGCCAGCACCTGCACGGTCACGTTCTCTGAGGTAGGAAAGAGGCTTTTTCCTAGAAATGCACTTTCCAACCTGTGGATCCATCTATTACTTCCGATAGCAACACGAAAGATAAACAAGAGCAGTGAGCTATTGTACTGCCTGCAAGTCAGTTACACAATGGTTGGCATCTCTACTCCAGCCTTTTGGAAAAGGGAGTGAAAAAAACCCACCAAACAAATCCTGCATGTTTCCAGGTGCAGTGGAGAAACCACTGCAGACAGCAAACACTCCAGCCATGACAGCACAGGAGTTGGCTGCCAGAGCACAGCCCAGTTCAGCCAGGTCTCCTGCAGGAGCCTGAAAACTGCTGCTGCAGGTGCCTCACGACCACTCCTGCTCAGCACAGCAGAGCTGGGTTTTGGAAGTTTCCTCCTTATCCCTCTATGTAGCACCATCAAGCCCTGCTGATCCATGAGGATCATTCCTGTTGCTCCAGCATTGCTGGGCACTGTCCCTCCCTGCCTGCTGCTGCAAAGCAGAAGCTAAACAAGCAGCTCTTCTTGGCTCTGGCTGCAAAGGCTGCAAAGAAATCCAGAGCTTTGGAATGACTATGGATATTGTGGAGCAAGATGGAAGAGGGTGCATGGAAGAGGAAGGGGTGGGGTGCCAGGATGTGTGCTACAAATAAGATATTTGCACTTAAACAATGTTCAGTAGCTTCTGTGGCTAAATGATTCATCCCCAAGACCTTCAGGAGTTGCCCTGTGTCAGGTGCCAAGCTTCAGACTCACAGCTGCAGATGACACTTTCTTATTTCATTATATTTTTTTTAAATCAAGTCCTTTTTCTCTTCCCACAAACCTATTCCTCCAGACCTGTTCAGATGCCTTTTGAGAGTAGCTTTCAAAAAAATAAATTCACACACCTCTTCCTGTGCTACTCCTCTCCCCCAGCATGGGAGGGCACACAAAGAACAAGTGCTGACATGCTTAACTAGTTGTATAAATAGTATTTCCTTGTAATTAAACTAATTCATCTAGCACAGTTGTTCCTGGTTAGGCTCAAGAATTACTTTTCCTGCATTACCAGTCAGATGCAGTTATGCACTTCCATGACAGTCTTTCAAAATGACAAGAGAAACTGAGAAACCAAGCAGAAGCAGGAGTCAGGGAGGAGCTTCACACCACAGTAGTGGAAACAGTCTGAAAAAGCCACCATCTGCCAGGGGTTTTTGTCTGCCAGGAGATCCAGTGACCACTTCTGATCCAACTTCACAAGGACGCGTAAGACGTTAGGCAAAAGACTCTCAGTTCTTACAAAAGGCACAAAACCTTTTCCATCGTAATTTACTTAATCTGGAAATTTGGTTAAATTAATGTAGTCCCATCAGATTCTCCCACGTTGTGTTTAGCAGCAGTTACAGGCAGAAAAGAGGAAGGGGATGCACAAGACTGGCTGATGCCTCTGGCACCAGGCTCCATTTCTGGGCGCTGGCACACATCCCATTCAGATATTTAATCTCACTCAGCTCAGATTTGCTCTCAGCACACATATTAAGGACACTCATTAGAGGAATGTCAGTTGTTCCAGAAGCCCAGACACACCTCCCACCCCTGTTTCACAGGAGCAGACAGTTGCAGTGATCCTTCTGGTGCCCAAAGTTTGCCATCAAGCTACAGCCTGAGAGAAACTGCAGCAGCTGGTGCCCACTTTGCTGCAGTTTCACTGTTGAACCTTCATCCACATGTTGTCCAGCAGGACTTGAAAAACAGATATTTATACCACAGAAGTTTTAAAGAGGCTGGAATTGCACAAGACATTCTAGACAGCAGAGTCACCTCGAGGAGCTGCAAAGCTACCCAATGGCCTGTATTTCCTACCACAAGTCCATCCTTGGCCTTCTAAAGGAAACCCCTGAAAACTCTGTTCCTCAAGGCAAGGAAATAAACACCTTGAGTAGGTGAGGTGAAATGTGTCATCCTCTGCAGAGCACATAACACTCCCAAAGCAGAAGACACCTCTCAGCCACAGGAGCTGTTACCAGGAAACCAACCCCTTATTTCTTCACCAAGTCTCCATAAATGCAAAGCCTGGATCAGGAGTGACACGAGGTACATTAAAAACCCTGAAAAAAACAACACTGAATTCTAAGAAATTTCTACTTTTGTTGATCTAGCAACCTTCTCTCCTATTACTGCTTAAGCATTAGAGAAAACAGCCTCTGGGTAGAAATGTAACTTTAAACAATGGGAAACAGAAAAATTACTGAATCTGAAAAATCATTCTCTAAGAATTAAAGACCATTTAAAATAAGCTGGAGTGAGCACTGCAAAGAAGAAAGAAGTCCAGGTTAGCAGCTGCTTCTCTACACAAATGGAACCATTAGGTTATTTATCCCACCTACTTCAAAACAATGAAGAAAACACTTCATTGCTGTTGAGTTCCTTTCTAGGAGACTGGCCTCCATAAGTGAGGGTTTTAGGAAAGATCCAGGTGCTAGTACTAGAAAGGAACTTCTGAAGAAGTTTAAGATGCAGGAACAGGTTTGAAAAAAACAGCATGAAGAACAGCTGAATTACCAAATATTTCAGAACATCCTCTGCAACAAAAGTATCTCCAATCAAAATCAGTTGAATGCCTCAATTTATTTTTGCACCCCAGAGAGTCTGAGATTTTAAAAAAACAAACCATAATGTGAAAAAACCTTCCTGGCACCTCCCCTCTCATGGAATTACTACGTAGTCACCTAATGGTGTCTTGTAAACCCAGAGCACAATAAATGGATACTGACTGATTCTCCATCACCAAGATGAGAAATGCAGACACATCAACACCACCACTTGTGGGTTTTTGTTTTTTTAAAGACTTTTCAACTTTTATAATAATAATTTTTTGCTACACAGGTAAGAAGATTTATACAATAAAATTTTCAACTGAAAATACTTTTTCACAACAGTGGAGCAAGCAGTAACTGCCATGTGTGCATTTCACAGTGCATCACAATCTAGTACAAAGATGGACAACAACAAGATCAGACACTCTCCTCTGCTGTCCCATCTCATTCCATGGCAACAGAAGAGTTATCTTTGCAAACAAGTTCCCAAATCAAACCTCTACAGCTTATGGGGTCTGCATAGAAATCTCCATCCCTGCAAGATGGTATCAAGACTATTTCAGCAAAGTTTCCTCAATAGTTCAACTATTTAACAGGTGGCCACTAAGACTACACAGGTGTGCCCCCAGGTACAGATGCCAGCACTGTAATGAAGAGTGAGCCTACATCCACAGGTGCAGATCACCTCAAGTCTCTGCTACACATCTGCAGATGGACACTGACCAATTGTCTCTGCTTTAATTCCTTTGGAACTGAGTTAGCACACGTGAGGGAGGCACATGCCACAAGCTGCTAGCAGCCTTTGAGCATGACCTGGAACACACACAGGTAATACTGATATTCCTACTGCCTTTCCCCCCCTCCCCATCTAAACCAGACTTGCAAGTAGGACAGAAGACCCTAACACAGTAATTCATAAGCTCACTTTTACAGGCTGACTCCAGATACCACCTTCCTCCAGCACAACACAGGAGAACAGACTGGTTCTTCCCACAGCAAGAAGAGACAGAGGCATTTTCAGCAGAGGTCCATTCCTGTGGGCACAGGGCTGGCGTGCCTGCTCCTGCCCCCAGTCTTTCCAAAGGGAACTGTGGTCTGTCTGTTGCTGAGTCTTGTCATCTCTTACCGAACGCAAAAGCTACCCCTCCCTTCCGAGAACAATGGCTTCAGTAACAATTAAATCCAAAAAATCCAGGCCCAGCACACCAGTCACTGCTTTGCCTTTTTCACAATGGTGCCAACAGCTGATATGACTGTAGTTTTGGATCCGCTCGCGCTGGTTGTCACCGTGACAACACCTGGCAGTGTTGCAGTAGTGGTGAGGATGGTGGGCTGAGCTATCGTTGTTACAGGGATGGCTGAGTCCCACTTGCTCTTCCTCTTCTGGGCATCTGTGAATTTGATCAGATCAAGCAAGCAAGGATTAGGATTATGTTAAAGGTCACCAGTCCCTTCATAACCCCTTGTCTTGCCAACCCTCAATACACCACTGCTTGACTAGACAACTTTCCCTCACATTAATTTCCCTCACATTAATTTCCGCATACGCGGGCAGCAAATCTTGAGGAGGAAAGACAACTTCATACCTCAAGAGTCAAAGCAAAATTCCACACCTGAACTCCAGCCAAATGGGAGACAGGTTCACTCCGTGCCCCAAAGCATGTTTCATTTTCACAGAGCACACAGCTGCTCAGGTACAGGCCCAGGACACACTCATCAGCCTCCAGTGTTTTTCCCCCCTTTCCTCCCAGTTTCAAAGGCAGGCTGTGGGCAGGAGAACGATTTTCAGTCTTTCCAAATCTCTTGGGATGTATCAGTCTCACAAACACCCTACAACCATAAACACCAGCAGCTTCCTTGACCCACTGTCCTGGTTTGAGCCCGCGTGAAGCAAACTTTCTCTTTGCTGATTTTTTTTTATTTCAGTGAATTATTTTAGCAGCACCAGTGGGCTGATAATAACCAAGGTCACTTCTGAGTGTCTGCAGCCTCCCCCCATGGGGGAGCAGATCAGACTGAAGGCAGGATCAGCAAACCAGAATATTCCTTTCTCATAATATTTTCTCTATTTGGCTTTCAGTATAGGTTAAGACATCACGGAAGTCAAGCCTTTTGTTTCCTTTTCCTCTCACTTTTCTGCTTACTGTCACTTCTATCACCCTCTCTTTGGCTCTCTCTCTTTTTTCCCATTTTTCTTCACAGCCAACATCCCAGGAGCCTGTCCGTGCACCTGGACACTCCCCCCTTCAGCTGGAGTCACCAGGGAGAAGAGTTGCTGTGAGAGTGGCTGGGGGAGGAGGGAGGGGATTGGGTGTTGCACATCCCTTTACAAATATATATATATTCCCTTATCACTAATAATTAAAATCAATCTGTTTCACTTTTCAACCCAGAAAGCCTCTCTTTCTCATTTTTTCTCCCTCCTGGGGGAGGGGGGTGGGACTGAGAGCATTATTGTTATTGATTTGACTACTAACCCAGAGCCAAACCATGACACCCACTAATAAACCTCTTCACTATCTAACCTGTCTCCTAAGTTCATTGCAGAAGGACAGCCACAGGATGCAGGACTAGAGAAAAGCTTGTCTGTCAACTCCTGCCAGGGACACAGTATTCACATTATATACACAGTCAATAAGGAGCCCTCAGGGTTTCCAGGAAGGACTAATCCCAGCTCTGCTACAGCTTAATAGGTACAATCTCAACTGTTCTTTACCTCCCACAGTGGTGCTGGCTGTTGTGGTTGTTGTAGAAGTGGCACTTGTTGTTGTACCCTTTTTAGTGCCAGTCACAAACTCAATCTGGGAAGGGAGAGACACAGAGAAGACAAAAATGAGTTACTATACAGACTTTTTTAACCCACACTCCTGCTCTAAGAACAGCTTTAGTGTCATGTAAGACTGGCCTCCAAGCTGACTGTCATGCAGCAGGATTAGGTGTAGACCTCAGACCAAAGCATGCTGGGGTCATGACCATTAAGGACTCCTGCAACCCAGCTCCTAAGTCAGATACAGTAAAAATGAGTTCATTGGTATGGGAATATGGATATAACTCAGAAAGGACAGACCCTGGTCATTAAAGAATGTATTTATATAAAGTTCCTGTTCTTTTTCCTTTAAGAAACATGCAAGACAAGTCCCTGCCTGCACGATTTACTGCATCAGAGCAGGAAACCTAGCAACAAGGGCTCCACCACCATGCAGCCTCATATTTTCAAAACTGCAGATGTGGGCAAGGACGTAACCAGATACCTGGGTTACTGTGCACAAAACAAAACAAGGAGCAAGACACAGCCTGCACTGCAAGGAAAAAATACCCCTGCACACTGACTCTGGAAGGAGCCTTCTGCAAGGTGAGATGGCAATCTTCAACATTAGACAGTTCTCTAATGCCAGTCACTAGCTTAAAGGTAACACCACTGAAGCACAGGAATCAAATCTTTCAAAGTCTGCCTGTGTTCTTTTTGGGGGGTACACAATACTGTACATTTTGCAACAAGCCCAGCTGAAGTTAAACTAGGCTCAACATTTCTGGAAATTCATGCAAGAAGGCAATACCAAGGAGAACAGAAAACAGATATTGTCTCAGAAGGAGATATGGTGGAGAAATTAAGCTATAACTAGGCTGTCACCAGGCAAAATGTCATAGATTAAGAAAAAAGCTATTTATGCATTCTGCCTGTATCTGGCTTGCTGAACACCACTGTAGGAGCTCTGGTTTAAAAATACTGGCAAACCAGAAGGAAATCCAGTGGAATAAACATCCTAGAGAAATGGACCTATAAGGAAGGACAAAGAACTTGATCTGTGCAGCTTCGAAAAAGACATGCAAGAAGAAAGGTCAGAACCGAGGTGAAACCAGAAAGGATCAGCACAGAGCACAGTTCCTAAGAAACAGCAAAGCAACAAAATTAAACTCAGCAGAGAAATAAACAAAACCCCTGCATCTCTGTCTCTTTTGGTTTTGAGTAGCTACCTTGGTGCGTTCCTTCTTGGCCTTCTCCAATTTGTCCATTTCAATCTTCTGGGCTTTAGCTGAGAGAGAACAAAAGTTACAAGAAGCACTAGGAACAGTAAAAATCCATAACTCTCTCTCACTCACACACTTCCCATCATAAACAATCAAAAGCTTCACATTTTTGTATAGGAAAATTAAGCTGCCATGAAACTAGCTGCTGCTTTTTAATCAAGGCATCACAGGACTAAATTAATGACTTGAGAGTTGAAAACATTGAAGAACCAATTTCAATGAAAAGGCTTTCCAGACTGATGAAGCATCAATAACATTCAGGCACATCCAACCAGAATGAAGTAGTTAAAAGAGCAGCATGTGATGACTTCTCATTTGTAAAGGAAGTGAAGACTCTAGTGCAGTTAATTAACTACAAAACACAAAGAGCTAAGTTAGGACAAAAAAACCCCAAAAAACCAAGACTTCCTGGAATTACCTAGTGCTTCATAATACGAATCCTCTGACCAGCCATGAGGATCAAACATGTCCTAAAGAAAAAAAAAACCTTGGATTAGGGCTAGTTCCACATACACACACAACCTAGTTCAAAAATGTTTTCTGTATTTCTGTTCACTAATGATATTAATTTCTGATTTATTTTTGTATCCCGGTGACGTGAAGATGACATCAGACCTCCTTTTGTAGGGCCATGTTCTGCTGTGAATGAAGCTGCAGCTTTGAAGCCAAAAGGATGCTGGGATAAGTCATACATTTTTCTGCTGCTCAGCTGCTATCCCCCCCGAGGAGTTTCATGTGTATCTAAACACTTCATCAGTTTTTGTTCAGAACCATTATAGCAAAGTTGGAGGCACTGAGGCTCAGTACCACATAAAAATGGTCACTTCAATGCAAAGGACCAGACTAAAGTTCCCTTAAATGGTCTCTAACCAAGCCAGCTCAAGAATGCCTGAGGTAAGACCTTACACCCCTATATTATCTTTTCCCCACTCCCTTGCCAGTCAGAAGTATTGCACCTCACCTTTGGGTAATTTGTACCAAGTTCATCAATTGAACAAAACTGGATCAGCTTTTCATAGATGCTGCAAAGGAAAGGCAAGAGTTCATAACAGAGCCACTGAGCCAGAAGTTTACAGAAGCATTTCAGACTTGTGAGTAGAAAGAGGTTATCACCTCTCCACACTGCAAGAGTAAAAGCAGAACCTGGCAAGCTACACTTCCCATGATGGATGTGGCATGTCATTAATCACATTATTTTCCACTTCCACCAAATTAATCTCCCAGCTCCAGAACAGACACATCTTCTGAAATACTTCATCCAAAGCCTGTACATTTAAAATCTAACCAACGCACCAACACTAGTTGTTGCCTCACAGAGCATAGAGGGGAGTTTTACTGTTTCAGTTACAATAAAATGATGTCTCTCTCATTTTTGTAAGCACCAGTACCTCTTGCTCAGAACCCTGCTTCTGCTACAACTCCAACAAAGAGGAAAATTCTTGGAATTTTCCACAGGAAAAGATGGTGGCTCACCTGGGGTTGCGGAATTCCTTTTTCCTCTGAATGATGTAGTTCATGTCCATGCCCTCTTTTATTTTTCTCTCGTAGAGCTTTTGAATTTTATCCTAAGGGAGGAAGATTATATGGTGAGCCAATACAAAAAAGGAGGAGCACACCAGCTGACTATCAAAAGTGCACATGTGGAAACAAGCCAACAGAACAAGTGACCTCCTTGCACACAGCAAGGATTCCATCTCTCCCCTAAGGCCAGGCAGGCTGATTACTGCTTTCAAGAAGGACTGACATTTTGATATAAACATGATTTTTTTCCTTCCTTAGCAAGGTAGTGAAAGACCTTAAAAGTATTTTTACTCTGGTGATGCTGGAAGGATAGCAAAAGCAGAAACTTTCAGGTGGAACATATACTCAAGTGATACCCCTAGGAGAATATTGTCTGTCATTTCCTTCATCTTTTCTATTTGAGACAAATTTCTCATGTACAAGAGGCATATGAAGTAAAACCAGAGGCTAGACTTTCAGTCTTTCAGTATGGGAGAGCTGAGTCAATTTTCCTTTGTTGCTTCTGGATAAGTCACTTCAAGTCTCCCTCCATAAGGACAGTCAGCTCCAACACAGAACTGACTATTGTCTAAGGGTTTGCTGATGCCTGGGATAAAAGAGGATTGTTAAGAGCTGACATGAAACTCCTATTTCATCAGCTTTTAAAAAAGCTTGATAAGATACTTTTTCATCAGGTCCCCACAAAATTGGCAAGAAGAAATTACACAATGTCCACATCCAGCACACACATAGTGAGGTCTGAAGGAGTAACTGCAAAAAGGTGAATCTGGGGAGCAGGAGTGATTGAATACATGTTCTCTTTTGTCCCTTCTCCATGGAGGTAGCACTATGGTTCACAAAGTCCACAGACAGGGAACTTTATAATAAGAAATCCCCCCTTTGGCAGAGTTCAAGATACAGTTTATTAGAGGAAGAACCTGACAAAAGGAAAGAGCAAATCAACAGTGAAAAGCCTAGAACATTTTGCATCTCGAAAGAACAACCCCATCTCCTTGCTCAAAGTGCTCTAAGATGTGGTTTGACCTGCTAACAGAGGACAAGTTCTCCTTTGATTTAGCATAGTAAGCTGCTGTCAAAGGGGAAGAAAATCTGCTTTATTCTGTCTGCTTTCTCAAACTCTCTGCATTCCTCAGATCTAACGCACTCAGATTTATTGATGTCAGAACAGCAAAATCCTCCTGCAGTGCAAGAGGAGGGATGGGTGTGCCCAGGTGCCCTGTGTGGAGAAGAAAGCATGATCTGGATAGCGAGTCATTCTGAATCACCATTACACATCAGTAGTTGACTTTACAGAGCATTCCAGAACTGATTCTTTATTTTGCTTTCTACTGGACAGATAGCTGCAGCTACAACTCAAATGGGTGGTAGGAAACAGCAGCCCCTGCTCTTTCATTTGCCCTCCATCAGGAGAAGAACAGAGCGGAAGGTTATTGCAAAGTTGGTTACTGCAATTACTTGGGTGTGCACCAGAGAAAACATGCATTTGTTTTCTTTTGCTGCCTCGAAGTTACTAGCCTTCCCTCTAAATGTTTATCATTTAGAGATATGTAGGTGGAACAGGAATCCAGTCAATACTCCCTCAACTATTCCAGTGAGGGGATTCTCAGGCCTGTACAGAAAAACAATGATTTGTTCTTTCCTACAGAGCTGAATTTGCTGAGGTAAGAGGAGAGCAGCCTTCACAGTAAACATTGCCTCTGTGTCACTGGTGGGATCGAGAGCCATGTAAAGCATAAGGGACTCACAGAGTCTGGAAAACAGCTTTAAGCTACTTTGAGACTCCTCAACTAGAATTGCTGTCCAGTCTAAAGCACTTACACAGCACCTTCATAAACTCAGGGTAGTAAAACCCCAGCTTTTATGCTGGATTTTTGACTTGTGCAAAAATCCCGAGCAGAGTTCCCAAATATCCCCTTCCCTACTGAAATGCAAGCCTTTTAAAAAAATAAGGTGGAAGTGGACTTATACCAACCTGCAAGTGGTTAGAACATCTGCCAGGAGGCTCAGGAGGGATTTTGATCTCATCTGGAGACATGTTCCGCACTCGCTCTGAAAAAGAAGCTGTAGAGAGCAAACTGGGTATGAGTTCTGGCAATACTGAAGGGAATTTCAGTCATGCAAGTCATTCAACTTGTTTTATGTCCTTGTTAGTGCTACTCCAGCACTGAGAAACAATGGGCAAAGGTAAGAGGGGAAAGTTGTCAACTGGCACTCGTGGTGTTCTCAGAGTGCTGAGCAGGAAGCAGTTAACCCAAAGGTTAACTGGCAGAGGGAGGTGATGCCTGCTTTAACCATGTTGACCTTATTCTGTGCTTCTGTCTCATACCCATGCTGAAAGCTTTATTTTCAGGGGTCTCTTTACCCCAGAGTAGGAATGCAAAAAGCAAAGCTACTCCTGGCTGCAGCTGCAATTGCTGACAAGATCCTCAAAGGCAAAGGATATATAGAGGGACAAAGTTTGGTTCATGGAACATCTCTCTGGAACCCTGTACTCTGCACCACCTACTGACCTCTCCACTACTTCAGGTATTCCAGATGAGTTTTGAAGTCCTGCTTTGAATAGCTCAGATAAACCTGGAGCCACTGACAAAACTCGTGCCAGGATATTCTCATTGAGACAAACAGACTGAGCACATGGAGGATCACGGGACCAATCTGAAGCAGCCTGGCTCACTGCCAGTTTCTGGAAGGTAATCACTTTGCATCCTATTTACTCCAAGACCTACCAACATGCACCAAAATTGTTCAAGAAAGGAACAGCCCTCCCCAAGGCTGGCAGGAGTTAACCACAAGAAATTACATTTCATCCTTAAGTGAACATCTCCTTAACAGGAACTTTGATCTTTGCCTACGGAGTCAGAACATTGCTAGAAAGAACAACTCGTTCTGCAGGACTGAGAACAGACAGTTCAGATTGCAAGATTTCTATAGCTGTTTGTGTTGGGATACATTATTGGAGCACCTTACTGCCTCGTAGAGATCAGTTTACTGAGTTATCAGTGAAAGAAACTGTGAAGTTTGCTTGCTACTTTCCCATTCAGGTGTGGGAAACCCTGGCAGTTTTCTAGCCAAGTTCTGGAGCAGAGATTTGTGCCACATTTAAACAACTTGGGATGGTTTTCAACCATAACTTTTGTACAAGGAACACATCCCAGAGTCACAGTCTGTAGTGGATAAAAGAATCCTGACAGCAGCACAGAAGTCACATCAAAAAGCCATCCACATTTGTGGCTCCTCAATCACATACTCCTCAGTAAAAGCTGCCTGAACAGCAGTCCCAGCACACATAAGCTCCTCTGAAGCCCAGAAGGGCCTGATGGACAGATACCAGTGTTTGAACACAGCCCTGCCTTCCAGCACAGAGCACTGGACAGCTGAGCTTACAATCAACACCACACATGTTCTGCTACTACAGTTTCTGGTTCTTTTGTACAACTGTAAAGCACTAAGGACAATATCCTTTGGTGATGCAAAGCTGGCAGGCGACCACTCATTGGACTGGAACAAGATGTTGCCAAGGGTTAAATTCTTCAGCAGTTGCTAGGAACTAACAAAGTGTCCTTTGGCATTTACTAAGAGGGTGCCTCTGTGGAGGATGGAAAGCTTGCCAGACCCCCTACAGAAAGGCAGCCAAACTGGAGCTTCAGAACAACAAGGCAGACAATTGTTACAGGTTAGAGCTGCTGGTGGGATGGGGAAACCTCTAGTTTAATTAGAGGAACCCTGAGAGACAGTAGCAAATGGATGTGTGCATAATAGGTGGACTTTCTGGAAGGTGAAAGCTGATTGATGCCTTGAGAGATTCACAGCATCAGCAGAAACACTTAAAAGGAAAAAAAGGCCACCAAATCTAGACTTCCTAAGACAAAAAAAAAAAAAAAAAAAAGACCTTTTAATAAATAAATAAATAAACCAAGCCTAGCTCAAAGCTAGACATCCCATAGGCTCCTTATCTTTGCAGATGACCAGAAGAGCCACAAAGAAACAGAACATTTACAGGAAAGGGCTTCTTGTGGGCTCATATAAACTCAGGAACTATGGGCAAGAACTCTGTCTAGCCATCAAAGAAGTCACAAAATCATAAGAGTATGTTCAGCAATCAATTCAAAGCTCTCTTGAAACAGACATAACATTGGAGGCAGAACAGGAGCTCCCAATGAGACAATAATACATTTTGACCCATGACTTTTTGGGTTTTCGTGCTCATTTGTTTGAGCCATGTGAAAACAATCATTTATCAACATTCTACTGATGGGGGAAGGTATCTCTTAATGGCTTACAAGGAACTGGCACTAAGAAATCTTTATCTACTGCACTCCCCTCTTAGCTGCACGCAGCTGAAGACCAAGTCAGCAGCAAGGCTATGTGCAGCTCAAACTGAGCACAAACACTCATCATTACTCAGTTATTTCATCATATTGCAGACAGACTGAGATGCCACATCATTAGGAAGAAAAGGATGAGTTTAACCCCTTCAGGCTTATTTACAGTAAGGAAGTGAAAATAATCCATGCCCTCAAGCAGTCAAAGAATCATAGAATGGGCTGGGTTGCAAAGGACTTGAAAGATCCTCTAGTTCCAACCTCCCTGCATGGGCAGAGACACCTCCCACTAGACCAGGCTGCTCCTCTAACTTCTTTCCCATACAGACAGCAGAATGGCCTATCCCATGGCCTCTTCCCATGGAGGGAAGCTGTTTCCCTAGAGGAAGGGGCAGCTGGAATTATAATTCAAAATAATGCTGCAACTTGCATACATGGCCACAGGCTCCTGCAGAAAAGATGGTGTGTTTTCCAGGTCCCAAGCACAGGTTTCCACAGCCTACAGAGCAGTAAGCACAGATGGAGAGCTAACAACAAGGTGTGTCCCCACAGGATACATCCTCCTGTTTTGTGCATCCTGATACTTCTGCCAAGATCAAAGTTTTACTTTGATATGAGTCACAGGTAGTGACATTGGCTGCTGCCTCTAATTGGGCTGTGATTTGCTGGCTCACAGCCTGGAGGATCTCCATGTGCTGAGCTCAGGAACTTGGCTGTTGGCACAATTAATCACTATGGGCACACCCAGAGCCTGGCTCACAGTAAGTAAATATCTTCCCTTAATCAGACTCACAGGCCAGGTAAAGAACTAAGGACATAAAGCAGATCTCCTGACTTATGTGGGGATCAAAGAAAGTAGGAGCCAATACACTGCTGGGTTTGCAACTCAAAGCATCGTGCTGCTGAAGGACACGGGCACAGGTGCTTAGTCTGTGCATTCTTCCTTTCTAACCTGAAAGTTAAAAATTTAATCAGCTCAAGCAATAGGTGCTTGTAGGTTTTTGTGCAGCCAGCACATGCACTGTGGCAAGGCAGAGATGTTCAGCTGCTCCCCTGGCTCTTTGCAGGCCAACTATTAGATTGTGCCTAGCAAAGATTCAGCATCTCAGTAGTCAATAGAGCATATTTGCTTGCCAGATCTTGGAGAGGCAGATAATGAAGTGGAAACACTACATTTAATCTTCTTCAGTTTCAGATAGATGGGTTATTTGACCAGGCTATCCAACAGTACAAAGACATACTGCACAGCAGGAGAAAGTGCCACAGCCTGAACTGAGTGCACTCAGCTCCTTCCAGAAGGAAAGGACTGCCTGCAGTCCAAAGGTGGTGCTGGGGACATGGACAAGTGGCACACAGGAGCTTTGTTGCCTACAGATGGGTAGGCATATTTTCCTAGTGCAGAGATAAGCACAAGAATAGAGAGCACAGGAACAGGGAGCTGGCAGTAGCCAGGCAGACTGGGGGGTGGATCATCTGGTGTCAGCAAAGCATCTTGCCCCAGGACTACCAGTGAATAAGGCAGGATTAAGAACTCCCAGCCATTTCAAGGTCTACTTGTGTGCTGCCACCAGGGATTACAGACAGGAGCAGGTACCTGTTTGTCTATAAAGGTCACATTATGCAAAAAGCCAAGCCAAGACCTGGAAAGGGTAATCAGAGGGACATGGGTTTCCCCTGGAGACATGCAAACCAGTGGTGCCTGGTCTCTAAACTGCATTCTTTGGCACTGATCAAGTCCCCTTGGCATAAACCAGGGTGTGTGGGTTTCCAGTTTCCTGGCACCAAAACAGCCAAATCAGAGGGAAGAACTGGAGGCAACAACATGCCAGTGAGTCACCCATCCATGGAAGGACACGAGTTCCCTTTCTGCTCTGTGGGCTGAGAAATGCAGAAAGAGACCTGCAACTCAGCCATATTTTCTGCTCTCATGAACACTGACTTTGTGCTCAAATATCCTAAGGGCCGGAGAGAACATTTCTTACAGTCCAAAAAGTAAACAACCATGCTGCAAAGAACTTCAGGGCAAAAGAGTGCATCCTATAAATATTATTTTGCAATGCTGCAGGAAACAGCAAATGCAATGTCTGCCAGCACCGTGTACTCTTCAGAGTGGTACAAAAAACGCAAAAGGGCAACGTTGATACACAAATCTATCAAAACAAGCTTCACATATTCTTCCTCCTCAACCTCAGGGCAGTTACTGCTGGAAACTTCCCCTTCCATTCTTTCAGGCTATGATTATATGATCAGTCCTTCAGCATCAGTCAGGACCATGCCCTTCCCAGCTGCTCATCCCTGTTTTCTTTGTGTCAACTCTGGCGCTCCCCTCGCCTGCACTGAGCAGATCAGGGAATGGATCCAGTGGGAAGTCCCACAGGAAAAAAAGAGCAGTGAAGGTGGATCTCAGCTGGCTCAAACTGCCAGACCAGCTCAAGGCACACAGACATTAGCGTGTGTCTGGGGCTGGTAAAACAGAAACACTGCTTTTGGCAGGAGCCCACCTCTATGCTGCACGTAAGCAACTAGACAACCATGAACTTTACTAAAGGTGATGCTGAACAATGCAGGGTTATCTTCTGAGAAGGGCTTGGCCACAAGCTTTTCATGCCAAAAGCTGTTGTAGAAAGCTAAGGAAGACTTGGACTTCCACATCCCAATATTAGACAAAACTTGAGATGTCCAGATTGGAGAAATTACTTGCTTTATGTCAGAAAATCCTGCTGCACCTTTTTTCATTCAAGAATTCTAACTCTAAAAGCCCAAGGTTCCAGGAAGGGAGTGGTTCTTGCATTTCACCAACCTTGAGGCTCTTGCAATAGCTCTTTTTCAACTAGATAAGATATGGTCTTATGCAGAAGACTTACAGAATCCAGCATGGCAAGTATGCTGACCTCTAATAACCTGGTTCTGCACAAATCTACTGTTCTAAACGGTGCTCTGTGTGTGCTACTCTTGGGAAAGGATATTAAAGATCTATTGACCTTAATCCAGGTCTCAGACTCACCAACCTAAGTGTGTGACACTGTACTAAGTGCCCTCTGTGCAGCTTTTAGGTCTGCATGCAGGTCTGGGGTATCATGAGACAAATTAAACTCAATCTTCTGATCTCCTATGGATGGGGCAGTCAGTGGGAGAAAAGGAGACTTAACAAAATTGTTTTACCTTCACCAAGAAAGGACTTCCCACTTACACGCTTTATAAGTGTGGAGCTTCACCCACATGTAGAGAGCAGAAGGACAGTTGGCTTTCAGATACTATTCTTTAATTTTTATCCCAAATGCTGTTGCCTCATGTGTGTTCCTAGTGTGCATTTTGGGGCAGATCAGTAGTTTGGAGACAGATCTCTTGCAATCAAAGGTGAGAGTGCTTACAGCAGTTCTGCCCAGTAAAGGCTGAAAATTCAATATACCAGTTGAGTTGGTGCAAAGTCTGGGCAGGCCAATTGAAAGAGACTTAAGTTCAGAACTTCAGAGCAATGGCTGTTATAGGAGTCACAGGTCAGCAGTTGTGTATTTACTGTCTTATTTTACATTTATAATATTTTATGGCTGAAATTTCATGCTTGAGCCTTGACAAGCTGACTTGACTTACAATGAAGCAACTTCTAAAGTAATGATTTTTTTTTATTATATTATTACATGCTACCACACAACTGCACTAGTAACCTCAGGAACAAAGGGTTAGTTCAAGATAGTGAGAGCTTCAACATAAAATACACTTTCTGTACAGCTCCACAGAGACCAAGCAGAGAATCCTATTTCAAGCTGAAGACCCTGGACTTTCTGAGCATTTTTTTCCAAATCTAATAATGGTGCAATGGAGAAGTGAGATGTGAAGGATCAGGTAAGTTTCAGTAACCAACAGAAAACATACAGTACACGATGTCAACAGCTGCTATAAACCCCTGCATGGATCACATTTAAGCAGGGATGTTTTAGGTAAGTTTTTGAAGGCACAGAACAAAGTATTGTCATCACTCGTGGTTATGGTGCCTCTCACAGAGGTGTCTGGACAAAGCTACTGCTTGATTGTTTTTAAGCTCATCTAGAAAAAACCCTGCACAGCCCTTTACATACCCATCTTAGACATGCAATATGTGAAATATCTTATTTTTAGGCACGGTACCTTTCTCCCAAAAGAAGACTTCACTGAAAATATTCCACTGAGATAAATCATTGCAGGCAGGAACTCAAACTAGAGGATTGTCAGGACAGAGTGAAGATGCTTTTTACAGAAGGGGAGCATAGAAGGTCTAGTTTGAATAAGCATGTGAATGTAACACTTCTGAGTGAACTTACCAACTAGCTCCTGAGGATCTCTTTTCTCCAGTTCTGAGAATTCCTGGGAGGAAGGGGGAGAAACAGATTTTAGTCAAGGTATGCTTCCAATCTAAAAAGCTATACTGTCAATTTCTTTAGAAATTTACACATTACTTCTGAGACAAAAGAATAAAAAAGAAGAATGAAGTACAAGTTATTAGATAATAGGGCAATGTTTGTACCAGGGAAAGTCAAAGCCTAACAGGGTGCTCTGTTTCCTTTCAAAGCTAGAGTCTAAATTTAATGAAAGAATTAAGGCTTTGTTTCAACGACTGCTGGACACTCAGCTATTTTTGAATTCCACAAGAACTGCTGTACTCAAAGCCTTTCCTCAAAGCAGATCAAACCACAGATTCTTCATATTTTTTGTGACTTGCCCTTGGCACCAGCCAAGACTCCATGTTTTGGAGCACAGCAAAACACAAGCTGGATCCAGCCCGCAGGAAACTATTTAAGCCCTGGGAATGCCTGTGCACCACAGTCCTCGAAACAGGGTCAGCAGGTTGCATTCCCCAGGGTAACATGAAAACAGCTGAAATTTTCCTAGAGCCAGGGGCAGAGCACAGCAAGCAGAGCAGGATCTGCTCAGCCTCCCTGCAGACACCCAGGGCTCAGCAGGGTCCTGGGCTGCCAAGGTTTGCCAGTCGTGTGTGGTGCCAGAATTGGCTGCTCTGATCGTACCATTCAGGGTCTTGGCTAATAAATCCTCTACAAACCAAAGTGCCAGGGAGTGTGGTGGTGATGCAGGTCCTGTGTTCCTGTTTTGGAAGAATGTTCCCACTATTCTCTCTTGGCTGCTACTCTCCAGGAGTGCTACAGGCAGTCTGCTCTATGAGAAACTCCATGGCAACTTCCACTGACTTGTAATGCTCTCTTTGGAGAGCTTCTGAGCACAGCTAACCTCTCCTCAGTTGCATTAACATAAAATAAGGCAGCTTCAGTGGAAGGAGCACAGCAGACTCTGCTGAGCAAGAGGTGTTACCTTATAGGATAAGACACTCTTAAATATGCTCTCACCATATTAAGACCAGCATTCAAATATTTTGGTGCTTCTGAGAGACCCCAGGAGAGTCCCAAGTGATATCAAATTCCACAGAAATAAACTCTCTGAAACAATATCAGCTGTATCCCAACATTGCCCTCTCCCCCACTGCCTCCCTCCCAAAGACCTTTTGTGACTCACTGGACTGTGCATCCAAAATTCCTCAGTGCTTCCAAACACTGAAGCTATTCATTCAACCTGACACAGACATAATGCTGCCTCCTTGCTGCTTAGTAACCACTCTCTAAACCCCCTCCTTTAATCCATTTCCAGTCAGGTGAGAGATGCATAAGGTGAGGAACAAGCAGCAAGGTCACCAAGTCAAATCTGGGAACAGGTTGTGTCCAATTCACTGTGAAAACCCAATTTCCAGAAAAGCCAAAGGCCTCTGGAAGCAGAAAAGCAAATTCTTTGTGTGGCACTAACTGCTACAGGGCACTTTTTATAGACATTCATGACAACAAACCAAAACAAAAAGCACTGTTTCTCCTCAAGCACACTGGGACCACAAAAATACAAGACTAAACCTATTTTAGGAAAAAAAAAAGCAGTACATGAAGGAACATGCACCTTCTCACTGGCCCCAGGCCTCTTGTGAGATGGACCATAGTGTAGCAGCTCCAACCCCCCTAAGCTAATGCACTTGGGGTAGCACATTAACACCTCTTCTCCCAGGGTCTTCAGAAAGAAAATCACAAGCAGAAAAAAATTAAAAGAGAAGCATGACATTTCAAAGCATCAAGATTATGCCAAGAGAAGGAGCTCTCTTTGGGGAGAGCACTGGACAGGAATCCAGGGAATCTAGGCTGTGTTTTCCACGAACCCACACAGATGTGGTGCTACCGTGGTGAGCCTCAACCAGATGGACACAGCATGAAGATGGTGAGCACCAGCTTGGCCACCAGAGCAGTGGGGGCAATGCTGCAGTAACTAACAAGTTGTGAGGACAAATTCAGATTGACAGGCCCATGTTGTATGCAGGCTGGAGAAGTTCATAGAGCTACAGAAACATCTGTCCAGGCAGCACACAGTGACTCACTGGGCAGCAGACACATGGTCAGAAGGTTGCTGTGCTCCCGTTAGGGAGAGAACATGCTAGATATGTAATAAAAGTATTTCTTGCTTTGGTTTGAGATAACAAACAAATGTTTGTTGAGGTAAAAGGAGGGAACTGCTTTTGTTCCAACCTTGACTGAATTACATCCTGCACTCTTATCTTTTGAAAGTTTTGTTTAAGTGGACTGAGAAGGAAGAGGAAGAGATGGGCTATGTCTCTGAGCACCTCTTGATCCTTCCTCTTATCCAGCACTGTATTTATTATTCCATTATCCCTCCCATCTTCTGCCCACTTGTCCTCTTACCATCCAAGAACACAAAGGTAAGAGAAAAAAATCGCCCTAATGATTAATATAACCAAGCAGGCACTTAAGCAACAGTGGCACAATCAAATTCAGGTGCTTTAGACATGTGCTAAATGCCCTCAAGAAGGTTGCCCTCTCATTTGACCAGTTTACAGGCTTGCAACGGTATCTGCTGCATTTCTGAAGTTTTCAGAAGCCCAGTTTCAAGTCTCCTGTAGCTGTTTGGAACCAGCACCCAACCTAAGCACACAGTTCTCAGGAAACAGGGACTAATATTCTGAGGAGTAACTTGATGCCCAAAACCTGCCCTGTTGTGTACCTTACATGAGACAAACATCTTTACGATGTCAGATGTGTTGAGTTGTATGTTATAAATTTCTAGAATCATCAGTAAGCTCGCTTTCACCAGAACTGAGTTTGTTCTTTAATTCATATCCTTTAATCCCAGAAATACAGCACAAATCTGCCTGATTTGAAGGAGGACAAACACAGCCAGTCCCCTCAGGTTGCCCCCGTGTATTCCTGGCCTGATGGCCCACACCCCTTTCACCACAGCCACTCCAGCAAGTCTAGTCTCCACATCCTCAGGCCACAGCCAAGACATCAGAAACCCCAGAGCTGCACCAAGCACAAGGAAACAATTTCACTAACATATTACAGCCACACCTCACTGCCCAGAGGATATAAATTGTGCTTACTGATGATTACTGCCTACCTACACCCACTGCTCCATCATTAGCAAGCTGAAGACATCAACACAGCTTTTCATTAAGTCGGACTACTTTCAAGCCTCTTAAATGCCTTCAGAAAACAAAGGGATGACCCACTCCTCCTATGGGGCTTGTTCATATTTGCTCAGTTTACTGTCTAAAACCATGGCAAGGCAAGTATCAACAACCTGACCAAAGCTGTACAGTTTGGCAGATGCAAGATTGAAGAAGTCCTGCTCAAACCTCTGAGTATCTACTGAAGATCCAGAACTTCAGGACAGTCTAAAAACCTTCAGTTGAGTAATCACCCAACACAACTGTCCTACACTTCCTTAGGCTAATTTAGGTCTGGGACACACTTTGAATACAATTAACTGATTAGAAAAGACAGCCTTTAAAAAAAAAAAACAACAACAAAACCAAACCCAAACCACCACAAAACCCCATCGTATTTTCTGCTTACCTAACCCAATATAAAGTTGAATGAGACAGAAAATTACCAAGTAACAAGGTACAATAGATACTGAAGAGTTGTTATCTTAATTGTGAAAAGGAAGAAATATTTACACACGGAGAAGAGATTTCTAAAGGAATCCAAACACATTTATCAACGGAAAATGTGGAACAGAACTGAATTTTAAGTAAAGAATTTACCTAAATCCACGCAGGGCAAGGTGGTCTTTTTGTAGATTACTACAACATCAATACCCACCACACTGGGTATCAGTATCTCACATGAAAAGCACAACTCAAGCAGGTGAGTGGTTCCAAGCAAGAGGAACTTAGGTCAGATTTCTCTACCATAGTAAATATATGAAAGCTTGTAGAGCCTTCAAGTATTGCAGAGTGACAAGCATCATTTAGTGGGTTCTTTTCTATTTGGACCCTGATCACTGAAAAATAACAAGGTTAAAGCTTCACTAGTGGCACCTTCCAACACTGCCCAGGTTTCACAAGCCTGACCTCTGAAAGGCTGTGCAGGAGCATCTCAAGTTCCTTTTGCAGCCGGTCTCTCAATACTTGAGCAAAGCCAGCCTGGACACACGAGTTATGCTGAAAATTCCCTCCTACCATCATGGAAATACAAAACTCAGGAGAAAAAAAAAAAAAGAGTCTCATGTTCTTTCTTCTCCAGTAATTTTATCCCATCTAGTATTACATTATGACTTCTAAGAATGGCTAGATTGAGTTTTTTAAAAAAAACAAAAAGCAGTACTGCACTTCATTTCTCTCATGCACTCAGCAAGTTGATTTTCTGGCTCCTATCTGCTCTGCAGCCTGGATCTCTCTAGATCAATGGTTTAAGGGCCTAAAGGCAGAGGGCCTTGCTCCAACAGACCCACTGAAAGAAGTCTAAGGATGCTGGGGTGGTGGAGAGCCAAGTTAGAAGAGAACAAGACAAGCAGGAGGCAGACTCCTTTCCCCTGATCCAGAGACTAACAAAGAGAAGCCTCTGAAGACTGCAAACTGCTGCAGACAAAGTGTCAAAAAAAACAAGAGAAACCCCTACTTTTTAACATCTAACTGGACCACTAACCTAAGTCATCATTTTTTGTGCTTCCAAGGGCAATTCCACACATCAGCTCAGCAGCAGCAGAAAACCATTATTCTATTACTATTCCTGTGTGTGTTCAGGAAAAGGTTTTCCATTTTTTCTACTTTCCCAAGATAAATGCTTTCTTCAAGCCCTGGGCAAGACAATGGTGCCTGCAGGAGCCTGACTGATATGAACCCAGTTTGATGGTTCACTTTTCATGTATCATAACTGGTTAGAGAATAAGAGGAAGATGAAGGGGGGGGTGTTTACATGTATAAGGAAAAAAGCTGCATTTTGGCTTAAGATTTCACCTTGTGAGGTGAAATATAGATCATCTTTTCAGTCCTAGAGTGTTTCCATTCAGTTACATAAAAAACAGTCTCTGCTCAGGTTCCATGGAAAATAAAAACAACCAAACACAATCCTCACAGCGTGGAACAGAGATTAAAGGAAGGAAGCAAAAACAATATGAATCCAAGACTGATGAATTCCAGTTTGGAAAGGCTTGCCCAGAACAGCTTTATTTAATGGAAAGAACGGACTGACTTACAACAATGCTCACTAAATCCTTCCTGAAACCAGATCCATAAATCCAGTACAAAGCATCACTTTGGACATAACTGTTGGCATTAACTGTCACCAAAAGGTACAAATTCAACCACCAGTTTCTCACACAAGCAGCTGCACGTGTTGGTGCAGGTGTACTGCCAACTCCAAAAAGAAATAGCTCAACAGGGAGGCAGAAAAGACAGAAACCCAGAAACTTTTGTTGATTGCTTGAAATAGGATGCACATTGTAACACGTGGAGAAGTCGATGCCAGATTTGCCACCGCTCAGTCGCAGTCCCAGACTTGCAGCCAACTGAGCCTTACAGCTTCATTTTCTCCAGTTAGTATCAAAGAAGTGGCCAGGAAGCTTCCTCAGCAACAACATTTTCTTTTTCTTTCAGAGAGAATGCTCTTACATTGTAGAATTTCTTCTCTCCCCCAACTATTTCACCCGATCGCTTGCACATAAAGAAATTTAACACTAATTTAAGCTGACAGCCAGAAAATGTATAACCAGTCACATTGCTGTCATGCTAGTGGATTAGTTTGAAGACATTAATGCAGAGACTTTGTCAGTGCAGTCCTTCCACTAGTCACCAGTGGACCTGCTGCTGCAGTAGTTGCTACAGTGGTTTTCCCTCATCTGAGCAAGCACCAGCAGTAATTAATTTTTCCTCCTCTACAGTTCAGACTATCTCCTGCAGCCCTAATATATAAACAGCCTCATTTGGCTGAGTATGATGGAAAGAGACTCTATAACTTACCATAAACTGTTAGAAGAGTTATCTAAAACTGACAGTGAAGATGACCTTGCCTGAGGAAGAAGATGAAATGTTTATGTGCAAGAAGCAAGAGAAAACTCTCTCCAAACCCTGGATCATGTGCAGGGATTTTTTGGCCTTTTTTCCCCCTCTCCTTTTTTTTCTTTTACTCTTTAAAGGAACATGCTAGCAATTATGTTCTTGCTTTTCTACAAACATCAGACATGCTTATGAGAACACCAGAACCTTCTCATTTAATATTAAAAGTGCACGACAAGAACTGTTTCATTTCTTGCTCACCAGATCTGCCTGATGTTGGTGGGGTACCAGGCTGAGGGCAGCAAGCAGAGTGCATGTCACATGTATTCAGAATCTGGGGAAGAGAAAGCAAGGGAACACAAGTCTCATGCTTTTATTTTTCCTCCCCCTGTTTTTCTTGTATTGTGAGAGAGAAGAATCCCAAGAGAAAGCTTGAAACAAGCCCATTTCCTACAGCCACATCCTGTTTGCCAGCTCTGATGCACAGCTCCAGGCAGAGTGCCCAGTACAGGATAAGAAATTTAACTAAGAAAAAACTATAGGGACCATGATCTAGATACTAAGAGAAGCACAGCAGCTCACCAGTAAGCCCCCTATAAGAAAGCAAATGATACATCCAACTTCCAGTGACATGTAGTCTGTACACACCTACCCATTTTGAGGTGCCACTTTAACAGACAAAAGGGAAGGAAAAATAAGTCAGGAAAGAGTCAACTCCTGAGACATTCCTTTAGCATCTTATCAAAACCAAGAACCCACGTACCTGACATTGCCTTTTACTTCTTTTAGCAAAATAAAGCCTAAAAAGGCACCTTCGTTTCACTTCAGTGTCATTGAAAAAACACCAAAAAACCCCAACCAAAATCTGGCAAAACATTTCAGTAAGAAAATGCTTTAGAAAGGCACCATTCATAGAAGAAAAGCCTTTAAATAGCTTCTTTGAAACTTGATTCTGTTCACCTGACATTGGCTATCTCAATATTTGACAAAGATTATTTGTTAGGAGTAATTTCCAGTCAAGGAACTTCGTGCCAGAACTCTTGCTTTCCAAGTGGAGGTAGAGTGAACAAGATCTGCCTTACAGGGCACCCTGGTCCTGCTACCTGCTTCTGGTGGGTGCCTCCTCTCTCTCCTTCTCCATCTCTGATGGGCCCTCCAAGATTAACATTTGCAGATCACTCCATGCACCCCTCCCCCTGAAAGCAGCATGGCCTGCAGAGATGCACCTTGCTCTGCTGAGCCCATAAATTCTGCTTGCTACAAAAAGGAATTGAGAGGGGAAATGTCAGCACTACATGACAGGGCTTGAGCTGTCAAGCCACTCTGATGATTTTTTTTTTTTTTAAAGATTGTTGCAGTGCAGAATCAAGTAGAAGGTGAAGCTGGGCTGTGAGAAATATTAAGCCTCACAGCAGCAAAGGAAAGGCTCAGAAGAGTTGACAAAATTAACTTATTGCACAAGCTTTCTTCCTCAATACATAGTACCAAAAATAATCCTTCATGGTTTGGTGTAGAGCCAGGGTATAAAAGCAAGTATCCTCATTGGGATATGCACTCCTCCATGAATGGATCCCACAGAGATGTTGGTCCCTCTGTACTGAGGACAGGGAAGCTGGAAGAAGCTATTTTCAGATATTTGTTGGTATTTGAGGCAATCCTCCATCTGTGCTGACTGTTCAGACTCTCACTCCGACATGCATCAACATGCAAATTCAGAGCAGCCTATTTCAGTACAGCAGACAGAAATAATTGCAACAACAGAACTGGACTTGAACAACTCAGACTTTTATCAGGTGAAATATGCAAGGGGAAGCAGCTCCAGAAAGGACTTTTCTTCAAGTTTAAAGACAAACAGAAAAAGCCTGGCTTTCCTTTGGAGAAAGGCAAGCCACACCTGTGTCAATAATCTGTGGTATTTAGTACTGCAGGGAGTGAAGAGTCTGCACCAGCATGTATGCCTGGCGGGGAGGAAGGAACAAGCATGTCTGTGGACATGTCTCATCTTCCAAACAGCTCAGGAGCTGGATTGAAGCCAGCAGCTCTAAAGCAGGTAAGCCAGCTTCAGAAACCAACACTGCTGTGATCCATCTCCCTCTCAGGCAGGCAGAGCAGGAGAAAGAGAAGTACGTGGGGCAAAATAATCAAAGATGACAAATGCGATTTTGTTTCCTGCATGCAAATCTATCCAACCACCGCTGATATTCCCTGACAATAAGTAAGGTCGACCACCTAATAAAAAAAAATGGGAACCAGGTATCAGCTGTTTTGCTATCTGAGCCCTCCCTGCAGCAGTGCAGAGGGCAGCATCAGAAGCTGAGTTAACTCTGCTCCCTCTAAAGGCTCTCCGTGTGTAGTGCCGACTGCTGAACTGCCCAACTCTTTGCTTCCCTCGGCAGAGCACAGGGAACCAGCGTGCCAGCCCAAACCGAGGGAAAAATATGCAGAGTTGGAAGTGCAGACAGCATGTGACACCATTCTAATCAAAGGAAGCTAAAATACAGACATCCATGTATTGGGGACTGCAGTGCTTATCCCTGGTACCTGCAGGCTGCGCTCACAGGCACAGGAACGGGCAGGAAACAAAACTTCTGGGGATCCAACCTTAACCCAGCCCTGGCAACTGCACAGTTCAAGGTCTAAAAGTGTTTTGGAAGGGGTGCCCAGCACAGGCATGCAGTGCACGAGGCCATTTAAAAAATACAGCTGCTCTTTTGCCAGTTCTGCCCCTCTGAGGCCAATACTAAAGCAGATAGCATCAAAAAGCTAAGCAGGGGGCAGAAGAAAAAAGAGCATCATTAAACTTCTTGTTTCTCATGAGACACCTACACTTACAAACCAGTTCTATCCTACCAGATCCAGCCCCTCTGCAAGATGACTAACACCCAGCCACTTCAGCCATGGCAGAGTGCACTGGTTTGGGGCAGAACAGCAGTTTTAATAAGTGTTCTTCAGTTTCGTGACCTTTAACACATTCTAAATCGAATTTTTAAGACTACCTCACAACAGCAGAAAACATCAAGGGCTCACATTTCCTAAGCAACCTTCATAATTTGCCACCACCAAAGTAAAAGATTAACATGCTTTTCTGAAGCTTACTAATGCCAGCTGCTTTTATACAGCCTGCTGGGGAGTACCCAAACGAACCAGCAGTGCTTTAATAATACAGCTTTTCCCAAACACACCTTTTCCCTTTCTTCAGAGCAAACCAGTTACACTCGAGGTGAAAGTAGGCTCAGGCATCTTTTGGGAATCTGGCATGTTGAATGTATCTTCAATGCAGAAAAAAATAATATGCTTTACCAAAATAAGAGTTAATCACAGGGGTGACATTACTGCACACACAGTAATGGCTACTGGCTCTTATCACTTACTGCTTTTACTTCAAATCAATATAATTTTAGTATTTAAGCAAACAGATTAATTGGCAGGCAAGATAAAAAAACATTGCAACCAAAAGCCTCTAAGTATCAGGACACACCTACACATCTTAACACAGTAAAATTACTCTACAGGTTTGCTGGATCAATAAAAGCTAAATACAAAAACGAGCTGATGATTATCAAGAGGTGGTACTTAGACATGCTTAGGATCCCTCTGAAATTTTGACACCCTTCTGCTAGATCCCAGTTTGGCTGCCTCTCCATACAATGCCACGAGGACACAGAGGGAGCCCTTAAAACAAAACCAGAAAAGGAAAACATCAAAGTAGCCACCTGCTTTGAAAACCTGTTACCATGTGCCAGGCATTCACTTGGGAGGGAGTGGCAGTATTTATCAGCTCTACTGCACTGGCTAGTCCTGATAGCACAATCAAGACTCAGGAGTTAATGATTTCCCCTGTAAAAACTCCCAAGAGCCAAGCTGCAGGGCTGGGCTCTGTCCTTGAGCAATGCTCACAACTCTTGTTCCTCCAGGACCCCTCAGGTGAGACCTGGAGCAGCAGGGCAATATTTCGTTTCAGGTTCATTTTCCTTCTCCCTGCAGGGCTGGTCCATCGAGCGAGCTCTGGGGGTGTGGATCTGGTGGATCTGGTGGGGGTGTGGAACAGCCAGCTGCTGGCAGCAGCCAAAGCCACTTGCACTCCCTGCACAGCCTGTTAACCCTTGGCATTCCAAACCAATGCCAGCACAACACCACATTTCACACCCATTCCCACAAGGTGTATTATTCAGGGCTTGAAAAGACTCTGATTAACTGATTAATTGCAACGGGTTTACCTCATTCACGCGTTTTAAAAGATTTAGTTTCTGCCTACAGTTAGATTCAGACCCTGGAAAAGCCCCAGCCATACACAGAGAGCCTGTGACACCTATTTAAAGGTGTTTCCAGGTCTGTGTTGCCTTACAGTGAAATTGATAGAGCAGCTACAGCACTCAGCTGGGACAAAAGAAAGTTATCCAAAAGTGTTAGCAAGTAATAATCAAGTGCCTCACTTCTTGTCTCAGTTTGGATTTACAGTAACTACAACTCTTACTCTCTAGTTGCTATTGCAAGTTCAAAGCAATGAGGAAGATGGAGGAGAACACTGCCACTTGGTGGAAAAGGGGGATAGGAAACATTTGCAAGTGCTCCAAGGAAAACTGCCTTTCCAATCGTGTTCCATCTCCCCCCATCCCGAGTGAATTTCTTAACAGCATGGCTAGAGCAGCTCCACCCACAGAATGCCCTGCAGCAACCTGCCTGCTCCCTGCCGGCAGGGTGCTGGGCTGCCCTGCAGGGTGCTGAGCAGCAGAGCTGTGCTGCCACCTCTCCCCCAGTGCCAGCTGGCTATTTAGAATAAAAAAAACCCAACCCAAAAGGCCAGAGGAGGCTGTTCCCTTTTTCTTTGATGTATGAAGACGTGTATTAAAGATGACATGGAAGTCTGAAGCTGTTGAAGTTCAGATTTGTCCCTCTGCTACTCTTGTCAACTCCTCAGCCTTCATGCCAATGCTAGGATGGCAGGAATTACCTTTTCTTTGTTCTTTCAAAGTTTAATTTACATTTTCAGTTCTTGCAGAGTGCACCCAAGATACCAAATGCTGTTAATACACTCTGTGTTTCTTTGCTTCCTGACTGAAGGTGCAACTCAGCTCCGTGGCACCTGTAGCTCTTCAGAAGGGCAAAGTGCACCTGGACAGTAGCAGGTAGGACTCCCTGAAATCAAATCTTTCAACAACCCAACAGGAAAGATCAGCAACACATTAAAGCAGCAGCCACACAATTCAGTGGGAAGATTTCTGCAATGCATCATTACTCAGAAAAGAGCTACTCTAGTTTGATTTCCTTCTCTCTCTCTTTGCCAGATCTTTTCCCTGAGGTCCTGGAGCCCCTTTAGAGGAGACAAAAGTGCATTCCATTGCACCAAGGCCCTGAACTACAGGGGTTGTGGTGATGTACACCAAATTTTTCCAAAAAAAAGGAGTTTATTTTTCTTGCAACAAGAACAGGAGACAATACATTCCATTAAGTGCCTCCTCCCTGTAGGCCAAAGGCATCAATGATCCTTCACACATGGATCCAAGAGACTTCAGCCCTAGTAGAGCTGCCAAGATTTTCAACTGTCTCCCTACAAACCCATAAAAATATCGTGGATACTAGAAGAAGGTGCTGCTATAAAGCTAATTTAAGCAGAATAGCTAAACACATTCATTTGCCTTCATCTTGTCCCAGGCTGATTCATATGCTCTGAAGAACTTCAGTTAGCACCTATCACCTGAGGATCTTACTTCACTTTTTAAAATCTGAAATACAAACTGCTTCATTCAGAAGGACAGAAAGGGAGCTGGGGGCAACTTAATTGATTCTGATGCATTTTGTGACCTCTAGGAGCATGAGGTTGTTCATTCATCAGGTTGTTCTAAACAAAGAAAGTATTCTGACTAACACTGGTCCTAAGAGAACTCTGTACTGAATGCTCCATCTCCCAGCTCACTACAAAACAGGTGAGATGCTGTCAGAAAACCTACCTCAGATCTAATGCACAAGATGACTCAAGCTCATGAATGCAGATCTTCCTTGTGACTCAGCCCACGGCCTCCCTGTTTAACTGCCTTTGGCAGAAGCCAGAACTAGAGTCAAAAAACCCCATTACAGCTACAAAAAGGGAAGTGTGAAACTGGCTACAGAAGATCACCAACGAACACCAAGCCATGCTGTTAAGAATCATTCCTCTGGCACTGAACTTCCCCCCACCACCACACCACCACACCTTCAAATACCTTCAGGTCACCAGCCTCAGGTTTTTCAGTCTCTGAATCGTCATCTTCCTACAAGACAAGAATTTACAGGATTAAGCTTAAAGAGCAGGCTTGGCAAGTAACTGCACTTAGAGCAAAGGGCTGGCATCCAGCAGCCCAGCAGTCCAAGACCCTTTCCATGAAAGGCAGTTTTGCCCCACCCACTCATAACCAAAAAACAAGGCCTACAGACAGGGAAAGAAGTGTTAGTTTGAGTTCTGGAGTTGGTTTTTTTTACAGGCAAAAGCATCACTCAGTAGCAGATGTCCCCCACAAAACTCATGCAGCTGCTAAATGCTCAGAACTAGACAATAAGAAGCAACAGATCTGGGAAAAAAGCATTTGTCATTTGATCATTCTGTCTCTTCCAGTTGGCAGAGGAGCTTCTTAAACTTGCCCCTGTTCAGGAGGACTTGCAGAAAAAGCAGCATTTGCAAGACCTATGATAGCCCCAAGCAGACATCAGCAACAGACAGAGGACACACAGCTGGCCTGCCATCCAACCAAACATTCAGGCTTGGTGAGGGTCTGGCCTAGCACCAAGTCCCACAGATCTGCTGACACCCACAGACACCCCTATCTGGGTAGGGCTGGTGCAGTCTTGTTTGTGGATGACCTCAACTGCAGAGAAGGGAACCACAGCCAAATGTCACTGTGTCAGTTAACAGACTCCATTCAGCTTTGATTTCTACCCAGAAATAGGGCAAATTTCTGCCCCATGAGAGCTTAAACCACTGAAATCAGCCTTGTGTAAAATTGCACACTGTGTGAGGAGGAAGCTCCAGGTTTGGTCCCAGTTGGTAGGTGAGCCCACTGCTCCACTGCCAGCTACTCCCCTGCCACCCCAGAGCTCCCTGTGCTCCTAGACTTAAATACATACTCTGGGATCAGAACAAGTTGGAGGAACAGAAAGTGTTTTTCATGCTCACACAACTCAGCGAAATGTTTTGTCCTCCAAACTTTCCCACAAATTTCAACTTTGGCCCCAAAGCAAGAACTTAAAAGAGTTCCAGCTTCAAAAAGAAAAACAAAAAAAGAAGTGAGATGATAACTGAAAAGGAAAAGCTGAGAATGAAATGTCCAACTCAGAGCATGAGCACACGAGCAAGTTCTGGCAAGGCAAGCTAGAGACTGACCATACACTAATGTCAGTGAGTTTTAATTGCCTGAATTAGCATGCCTGTCCCACAGAAGGGAGACATCAAACTCTTTCACTTCAGCTATTCTCCAGCTCACCTTCCTGAAAGATGCACATGTGCAAATAATTCAGTCTTAACTGTCAGTTTAATAATAGTAAGTTTGTAGCTAGAAAAGAACCATAGTACCAAGTAACTTGGTGTTTATCATAAATGAGATTCCTCTCTCCTCCACAGTCCCACCTATATTATAAAGATAGAAGTCATTTTCAACAAAGCAATGATGGGTTGAATCATTCATGTTATAGGCAGGTAATTGAAACAGGTTTCAAAACCTCCTAACCTAGGCAGGGGATATCACTGAAAAACAAAGGAGCATTACTGAGAACTGCCTTTGAAAAAAAAAACAAAACAAAAAAAAAAACAGAGGCTTTTCAGTCACTGTTAAGGTAGACAATACAAGCAAGTCTTTAGCTTAAAGCCCAGGACAACCTGAGTCCAAGTCTCCTTGCTTTCTAAAAACACCTCACAATAAATATGAACAAGCAGTATCAAGGAAGCTCTCAATTCTGGCCAAAGAACACTGGCTGCAAAAACCTAAGCCTTGCCCTCCTGCAGCAAGGCTGGAGCCAAGGCCCCTGTGTGACCTGCACACCTCTGTGAGGGAACCACAAATCTCTGCAGGATCTTCTTGTGGGCAGCAGATCAGCTGCAGTTCCCTGGACAGCAACTCGTGTCTCCCAGATGAGGAACAGCTCCGACCTGCACTGCCAACCAGGTGTGGGACAAAGGCTACTCCACTTACCTGCCCACTTGTCCATGCTAACTGAACACAGCTGATCTTGACAAGCACCTGGACCACACCTACTGCTTTCTCTAAACTCAAGAGAGCAGGGTCTCTTGACCCTTGAAGCAGGGTCTATAAACAGAAGACTCACTAAAGCCACTGAGAAGCTTCACTACTTTGCTAAGCCAGGTGCTGGGGCAGACCCTGAAGGCTCTTCCTTGCACCCTCTCCAGTTAGCAACAGGACAAAGCCAAAAGCAAGAACAAGAGACTGACAGATTTCTTGTCTGCTACGTGGGAAAACAGATGGCAGGAACAGCAAGTGTCTCCCAGGAGACTGATCCAATGCACACAGAGCAGATCTCAACAAGGAAAGGTGATAGTAACACAGATCTGGTTTTTTGACTGCACGGTAGAGGAAAGAACAAGGACAAGTTAACACATTGTTAACGTGGTGCTGAGCAAAAGCCTGATATGAAAGAAAGGAGACAAGGACCTCCCCCCTGCCCCACAACTTATTGTTTTGGTTGTACAGCCACATGACAGAACTATATAAACCATATATCCTTTTGTGTGTTGTAGCTGCACTCACAGCTGCACACCCTGTCCAACCATGCCTCAGTTATCTCAGCACTGAGGTGATGTTACACCTGTGCCAGGCACCTGTGACAAACAAACACCCCTCATGTGGACAGGACACTGTCACACCAAGGTAACCTGATCAGTGAGCAGGTTGTGTCATACACAAAAGAATCATTTAAGACAGCACAGAAATTTTTTTAATCCTCCAGCTGACCATACAACAGCGTGTTCCTTTTACAAGGTTCTGATGTATGTCACAACTACACTTGAAGAATAAGTTCCAGTTATTGTGGCTGTTGACTTGTACCAGCTTTCTTCCCCATAAAAGACTCAAACAGCATCAAGACAGTTCGTTACAAGCAACACGAGCTGCACCAAGCTGCTGATGGGCTTCAAGGCAAATGCTTTTACTTGAAAACAAAGTGAATAGAAGTATTTGGGAGGTGTTGAAACCCACACCAGGAGTCAGATATTCGGGGTTCCATCATGGCTTGCAACTCAGGGGCTGTCTTTGGAGAGAGAAAAGTGTCTGAAACAGGTGAAAGGCACCAGGGCAAGTTCTCAGAGCTGATACTTACTGATTGCCTGCTGTTCTCATCATCCTCTTCTTCATACCCGTCCTCGTCCCCATCTAGGCGTGTGAAGTCATCATCCCCATACCCAACGGAGACCAGACCTCCTTTCTCTCCTAAAGAGGAAGGGAAAAAGAAAACCATGGGGAAAGGGGAGATGACAACGCGCAGGGTGTTTCTCTCACAGAGAGGAAGGCAGCGAGCCGGGGCCGGCCGCGCTGGGGAACCTTTCCCGGCCCGCTGCCTCCCCCGGCTCCCTCTCTGCCCTCACCCGTAGCCGCTCCCCCATCGCTTCCCGCCGTTCCGGCCTCGCTGTCCGACTCCGGGTCCGAATCCTCAGCGTAAACCGCCAACGAGGAGAGGACGCTCCGCTTCGCTGCCGCCATCTTCCGCCTCCGCCGTGGCCGCCTTCCGGCGCGCCGAGATGACGCAGGCGGCGCAGTCGCCATAACAACACCGCCCTGCTCAGCCTTCAGCGGGATCTCTGTAAGCCGGGAGGGCACCGGCGTCCGCGCACGGCGAGAGGAAACAACCACTCAGCGAGACGAAGCAGCGTTTCTGTGGAGGAGGGAGAGGAGGGTTAAAAGGCGTGCGGCCCTGTTGTTGCAGGGCGACGGGCTCTTTAAGCGCTGCTTTAACGTCATCACGTCGCGCCGCGGCAGCGTCTGGCGGATCCCGACCGAGTGCGAGAGGGTGGGGATGGGGCCGGGGCGCGGAGGGTACGGCTGGGGGGGTAGGGGTAGGGACTGGACGTGAGGCGGCGGAAGGACACAGCTTCGGGGGGGGGGTGAGAGGAGGACCCCAGGCTTCCCGCCCTCACTTCCCTCGCCATATTCGGCGGGCAGCGAGGAGACCCCCACCCCTGTGGCCCCACATCAGCCCCCAGGTGTGCCCGGTCTGGGCCCCATGACGAGGCCTCAGTGGGGGTCTGCCCCAGAAGGGTCTTTTCCAACCATAACAGTTCTGTGATTCTGTAATAACCGGTATCAAGGTCCTCTCCGCGGAGAGCACCTGGATAGCATCGTGGGGGGGGGGGGGGGGCTAGAAAAAAAGGGGGGAGCCTGGAAGGGCAGCCATGGGGGCGGTCATGGAGGTGGCAGTGAGATGGGGCAGGCCTCGGCCAGGGGAGGGTGATGGTGCTGGGGTTTAGCATTGGTTCCTGTCACTGTTCACAGCTTCTCCAAGATGAGCAGTGCAGCTCCCCCCGGCCTGGAGGGCAGGGTCCGGAAAACACTGCGGAAGGTCTTTGGGTTTGAGTCCTTCAAGACTTCCCTGCAGGAAAGTGCGACCATGACTGTGGCAAGAGGTGAGGCCCAGCGTTGGAAAGATGTGAACCATGCCTGGTTTTCTGTCTTCCTGTGAAGGTGATGCTGCAGGAGCTGCTAGCACGTCTGTTTTGAAGAGACATCACCTGCACTGTGCAGGACCACCTGGCTCTCCAAGCCCTCCTAAGCCTCCTCTGTGCTGAGATCACTGCAGTGGCCAAGCAGCACGAGTGCGTGCTGCACACCAGCCCTCTGAGCACAGCTTTGCCCTGCCTGTCCCCCTTCATGTTGATTTTGTAACCCCATCGTTGCATCAACCAGAAAATAGGAAACTTTAAAGTACAGTCTTGCTGGTGTCTCCACTGGGGGCATCTGCCAGCATGCTTATGGTCAGATGAGGTCAAAACTGTTTACAATTGTACGTTTTCAGAGTAAACCTCTTGTTTTAGACAATGTTAGAGATGATGCCAGCAGAAGAAATGATTTCCTGGCATGGTTTAGATCTGTTCTCTGAATCATGTGGGCATTATCAGAGACATGATTCTCCTGGTGTCCATGTGCCCACCAGCATCCCACTGTTGGCAGCTCACACGTACAGGCTGCCCACCATCAGCTCCCCTGGCGGGTCTCACAGTGGGAACCAGAAGTGTCAAACCCAACACTCAGGATACAGCCACAGTTTTCCTCTCTCTCCAGCAGCTCAGCAGATGGGCTGTTGCCAGCAGACCAGCCAGGAGCTGTGTTCTGTCAGCAGGGTGTCTGTCTGTTAACACTGTGTGCAGTGGCATCTCCCTGACTGAAGTGGTCACTGCTCAGCAGGGACAGTTTCTGACTGCATGATATTATCTATGTGGTTGAGATTTCCAACCCTTACTTCTTACAACTTGCCTTTCTGGGATAGGCTTTAAGAGGATGTGGTAAAGATCTGTCACGAAGCTGGTAATTTGGTAACTGGAAGTCTGTAAGACAAGTGAAAGCTGCTCACCTGGAAGAGAATTAGCATGAATAACTTGTTTAACTTCTCTTTATCTTGGTTTCTGTGTATCTTCTGGTACTTTTGTAAGGCTGTTTCTAAATGTTTACAAAGTAATCAGAGATTCTTTGAAGGAAACCACTGCAGGCAGGCAAAGTATTCCTATGCTTTTAGACCCTCAAGTGAAGTGTCATTTGTTGGTATGCCACACAAACACACAGGCTACAAATCTTTCTGCCCACCCCTCCAGCCAGAGCCCCGGCCACCTCTCAGTAGCCTTGAGCTTTCTTCTGTTGTCTTTGCAGGCGAGAAGGATGTCTTTGTGTGCATGCCCACAGGGGCAGGGAAATCCTTGTGCTACCAGCTTCCTGCAGTGCTGGCAGTGGGCATCACCATTGTCATTTCACCTCTGATTGCCCTGATTCAGGTAACTGTCTCCTGTTAGATGTGGAAAAGCAGTCAGTGAGGGGGTTGGGAGAGGCCAGAGGAGCAGCTGCCTCTTGTCTTTCTGCCCACGAGTCTCTGCTCTTGGCCTGCTCCTGCATTCTCTTGATGTCTGTCATGTTTTCCTTACCTTGGTGATAGGTGAAGAGACTGCAACTTGGCTGCAGAGCAGAATAACTCTGGTATGATAGTAGGCAGTTCTCTAAAAGAAGGTTTTTCTTCTTTAATAATAACCTGGGGGGGTTTTATAACTGAGCCTTGCTACATTTTCCCCAGTTGCCTTTTACCCCCAGTGTGCTGTACAGAAGCAGCAAAGCAGAGTACCTCAAACAGACCAAGCTGGATCTTTCCCCAGAAGAAAACAGCCATTTTACTTGTAAAGAAACAACTTCAGGAGTGATGAGGTTGCCTTTGAAGGCCTGATTTGATCTGCATCAAAATGTCTTTTCGTTGCAGTCAGTCTGTTATGGGGAGAAGCTGGTTTAGCTGAGCTGCTCCTTGAGTTTCTGTGAGACTTTTTCTGTATTTGCCTTTTCTACTGTTTCATCACTTGTTGGGAGAAGCACTTCCCTGTGAGAGCAGCTGAAGCATTGCTTAGACTTCTGTAAGGCATCTGTTTAGCACTGCATGACATCTGGTGTTGTGGGCTGCTGGTTTGGGGTTTGGGTTTTGTGCAATTTCTTTTAACTCCTTTACAGTCTAAATGTAACACATTAAGAATGAAGAGCAGGCTTGGTGATACATCTCAGAAAGGTGTTACAAATAATGAATTTGTTCCAAGCATGAGGATTTCTGACAGACAATGTTTTATCACTGAAATGGAGGTTAAAAAAATGACCACTGGTAAGATTTGCAAGCGAAGCAGAATGTGTCAGTGTGACAACCAGGGTGAGATGGGCTCAGTGAGTCTTAGGGAACAGAGCTGGAGTGAACCTTCAGACATCTCATCAGGGCCTGATATGGGGTGGCCATGCCTGAAATGACCACGATGAGTTTCAGTGCAACTGAACTTGAAGAGCTTAGTCTGTGTAGTTTATTATAGGACAGGCTGGGAGCTGAGTTTGTGAACAGTGGCTATTAAATCAGTCACTGAAATCAGTTTTTGAGTGAAGTAAGGAGGTACCAGTTTCTCAGGACTATTCATACCTTTGTAAATGTGATGTGCTAGTCAATGTAAGTGAGCAGCTCAGTGCAGGGATAGGAGGGTGGGTTTGTGTGCCCGGGGTTCATCTGGATGGATCTGGATATGATGCCATGTTTTCTTCATGGTTTTCATGGCATGATTCTCATCCAGAGTTGGTTCTGTTCAGTGGTGATTTGGATGATCCTTGTATTTTGTCCTGTCTCAGCTGTGTTTATAACACCCTTTAGTTAAGTTGGAATGAAATGCACCCTGTGATTGTAGGGTGGTGGTGTTCATCTTCCATCTGTGACAACTTGGTAGTGTAATTCCTGAGAGGTGTTGGTGGCTGGTTTCAGATCACTGTGGCTATGGTGGGTTATTTTGCAGAGATCCCTGCCAGTGTTCTCCAGCAGCAAAAAGGCTGTCTTAAATTGAATGGATGCACAAAAATGCAGTTGGATGTCAGAGCTGGACAGATATGTTCACAGTTGAAGAGAAAGACATCTAGAGTTGAAGTTCCAAATAGACGGACTGTAGGTGTATGTTGTCCTGAGACTCAGGCCTGGAGGTGGAAGTTGGGGCCTCACCTGGATCTGCCTAGTAGTCTGTCTTTCTCTTATTTCCATTTGCTTTTCAGTTGGTTTTAATATTGTATTTACTCTAGGATCAAGTGGATCACTTGCTGGCTCTGAAGATCAAAGCCTGCTCTCTGAACTCCAAGCTTTCTGCCCAGGAAAAGAAGACCATCCTGGCTGATTTAGCAAGTGAGAAGCCCCAAGTAAAACTCCTGTACATCACCCCAGAGATGGCAGCTGCCTCTTCCTTCCAACCCACGCTGAACTCCCTGGTGTCCCGACACCTCTTGTCCTACCTGGTCATTGATGAAGCCCACTGTGTCTCCCAGTGGGGACACGACTTCCGCCCCGACTACCTGCGGCTGGGCGCCCTGCGCACTCGGATACCCAACACGCCCTGTGTTGCCCTGACTGCCACCGCCACCAAGCAGGTCCAGGAGGACATTGTGGCAGCACTTAAACTGAAGCAGCCACTGTCCACATTTAAGACTCCTTGCTTCAGATCGAACTTGTTCTATGATGTGCAGTTCAAAGAGCTCTTGACTGATCCATATGCCAACTTGAAGGATTTCTGTCTGAAGGCGCTTCAAGTGAAGGACACCACCGGGGTAGGTTTTACCTTTGGGGAAAGAGGCTCAACTGAACAAAAACTACCTGAATGGTCACTGCCCTTACCAGTGGTTGGTATGGCCCTGACTCGTCTGTAGCAGGGAGGGAGGAGGTCCCTGGAAAGAAGGTCCCTGGAAGGAAAGTGCTCACATATGTTTTGCAGTTGCTCCAAAATAGCTAGAATGGGAAGGTTGCAAGACTTCCAGAGTTGTCCTCAGAGAGGTGTTAGTCTGAAAGAAAATGGATTAGGAATATGCAACTAGCATTTGCCTTGGTTTGTCATGTCCCAGGCAATCATTATATGTTTGATGGTGTTCTGCTCTTCTGCTGTGGCAAGGGTGGACAGGAGCATTTGAAGTGTTGTATTGCATTTCCTGCTCTAATGCTAATTCCCCAGATAGCTCTTAGCAACTCAGTTGTACCCTCTGCATTTGAGTTTATTTGAGGGAGACTGCTTCTAGCATTGTGCCTGCTGGTGGAGGACTGGGGAACCATTTTTGGTTGATGTTGGGCCTTGCAGGACTTGTAAGGAAACTCCTTATGTCTGATTTCCTTCTGTGCTCCAGCAGTATCTTTCAGGTGCTGAAGAAATCAGCTTGTAGAAGAGATGAGCTTTAGGCATCCCTCCTGCCTCCACCATCCTGATGACTGCAGCTTTGTTGACTGGCTTCAGACAGTGTCATGGACCTTCTCTCCTGTCTTCCCAGGTGTACTCAGGTTGTGGCATCGTGTACTGCAGGACAAGGGATGTGTGTGACCAGCTGGCTATTGAACTGAGCTACCGAGGAGTGAAAGCCAAGGCCTATCATGCAGGTATTGGAGGCTGCATCTGCACGTCCCAGTAGCTGGTAGAACTGAACTCTCCCACCTTTTAAGGCCTCGGGTTGGGGCTCCCTAGAAAACAACTTTCTAGGCATGGTCTGTGATGTGTCTGATGCTCACGCCTCAGGTCTGGGAGGTAAGTGTGGGGCCTTCAGCAGAATGGCATTCCCTTCACACCAGAACTGTTGGTTTTGTTGGATCTTGCATGGCCTAAATATAACCACTGCTTTTATCCCAGGAGGGATCTGAATTTTTCTCTTTGGAATAGAAACAGCTGCTGCTGACTTCTGCTTGGTCACAGGCCAGTTTCAACATGGGCAGAGAAGAGTGTGTACCCAGTCAGTTTTACTGGGGGGGGGAATGGAGGAGGAAGAAAATCCTCAATTCTTTTTTGTCTTTTTTTTTTTTTTCCTTTTTTTGTTGTGGTTTCTTTCCTTCTTTTTCCCTTCCCAGGACTCAAGGCAGCTGACAGGACTTCAGTCCAGAATGAATGGATGGAGGAGAAGATCCCTGTTATTGTTGCAACCATCAGTTTTGGAATGGGAGTAGACAAAGCAAACGTCAGGTGTGTGAGGCTGAGTGTTGTGCACCACCAGAGCCTGAAATCTGAGCAGTGGGAAGGAAAAACCTCAGTCTTTCTTTTACCTGATAAAAAAGCCTGATGAACACTTGCTAAAACCCACAAAACCAGAGCTGGAGGGTGTTTTTTAATCTTAGAAGCAGCAAAAACAAACCTGGAAGGGATGGCTTTTGTAAAGAAATGACAAACAAGGCACCAGAGCTCCTCTTTTCTTAGTCATCTTCAAAACCAAGAAAATTGGAGGAATGCTTGTTTTTTGCCACACCCTCCAGGGTTTCACAAAGAGCCATCTTGAGGCAATCACAGTTGTCCCTTTCATTTCTCTTAGTGCAATAATTGCTGTTAAAAAGTAATGGGAAGAAAATCTGCACCTAAAATAATTCATATACCCTCTACTAAAATAGTCGGAGCCAGCTTTTTTTTTTTTAAGAGATCTCCTTTTGCAATGCAATGGGGGAAAAAATAGCAGTTCACAAATGGCAGTAGTCATATAAAAAAATACTGCTTCATTCCAAGGACTGAATTTTTGCACATGTTTTCAATTGCTGTTCCTCTGGGACTTCTAACAGTCACCATAATTGCTCCGTGTTGTTAGAATTCCTGCACTGCCGTGTAGCTGTGCTGAGGTAGAACTGGGAGCTGTGATCACTTGTGAGAGGGTAACTCAGGTGCAAGCTCATGCAACACCCTGGGCAGACCTGATCTTTACTCCAAAATCACTCAATCATAGAATGGTTAAGGTTGGAAGGGACCTTAAAGACCATCAGGTTCCAACCTCCCTGCTAAAATCCACATAAAGCAATTGCTCTGAACACTGGGAGAGGGGCAGGACATCACTGAGGCAATCCCATCAGTCCACAGTGGTGCCATCCTGCTGGCTGTGCCACTGTGCTGACAGGTAACAGGATCCCATAGCAATGACTGCCTGTTTTACTGCTTGATCTGTGTTACCCAACAGAGAAATGAAAACTCTCCTTGGATAGCAGCATGAACAAACGACCTGCTGAAACCACTCTGTTCAGTACAGTGGTCATTAAAAAAAGCAAGAGTCACTGAAATGCACAGGGCTGACTGAGAGTGAAATATACCTGAAATATGCTTGCAATAAGGTTAGTTTCCAAAGAATGGTGTTAGAGTGACTCTTTACAGGATCTTTCTTAATAGTTTAAAGGCTCTTATACCTGAGGCCAGGCAGCAATGCACCACTGCTTAGCCTTCACTCTATGTTGGCAGAGTTCTGGATATTAATGTATATTTTATCAACTAAGATCAGGTCTAACAAGTTCTGGAGGTGACTTTTCTGGACAAAAGGGAAAACGGAGGTGGTGTGTCTTTTTCTGATGGAACCTGCTCCTCTTTTCACTGCTTATTCAGTTTTGTTTGCAATTATTTATCAATTTCTTCAGTAAACTTCCTGACGGGGATTAAACGTGTCAGACTCTGATACTTCCTGCCTGGCCTGTTCCTGTTTGTTTGGAGAAACATGTTTGCTTGCTTTTTGTCATTTACTCTCTTGCCACACCCATATGCATCATACCTGCCTCTGGGACATGCAGGTTTTGAGGCAGACTGATGTTTGAAATGTTGGCAGTGTTACTGTAGTGTAAAATCCTCTCAACACAGGTATAAGCTGAATTGCTGAATATTTAGGTACAGGCAGGTTTAAAGCAGTCTTGCAGTGGTGTGTTGAAAACCTTCCTTCAGAGATTACATACCATTTAGTAGTGATTCATAGTCATGTTTGCTGGCCAGGAAGAATGCTTTCATCTGCAAGTGAGCTTGGTGAGACAGAATTTCCCATGCTGACTTTGTTGGCAAAGAAGTGCCTTTTTTAAACTTGAGTATTTCAGATTATGTTCTGTCACGTTCAACTTGTGTTCCACAAAATAAATAGGACTTTTCTATTCTTTATTTGATGGTAACATCTCCCAAACTCCTTAAATCAGTGTTCTTATTCTCACTCTTGGGATATTCATGTGCTCATTCTTTTCCATCCATTTGGAGTGACATCCTGCTCACATGTTGTTCAGGTGCATTTGTTTTCTCACAGCTCTGCTGCTTTCCTTGTGTCTCGGGTGCGAAGAGGACCTACAGTTCTGTTGCTAAATCACTGTGCCCTGCTCTGCTGAATCCTGTCTTTTATGCTTTTCTTGCCCCATGCAGATTTGTTGCCCACTGGAACATTGCTAAGTCAATGGCTGGATATTACCAGGAGTCTGGCAGAGCTGGGAGAGATGGGAAGCCCTCCTGCTGCCGCCTCTATTACGCACGGAATGACCGGGATCAAGTCAGCTTCCTGATCAAGAAGGAGCTCTCTAACATCCAAGTAAGAGCTGCAGAATTGTATCCACCTGCCTTTGCCCTGATCTAATGTTTGCCTCTTGCCTGCAGGGACCTCTGAATGTGTAAAGATGAAATGAGTTTTTGTGGGTCTAGAGCTGCCTGTGGCTCTGTCTCAAGGGACAGCAGAAGGGAATGAGGCAGGAAGGGAAAGGGCTGCCAGACCCAGTTCCAGCCCTGTTACAGAGGCATGGGACAGCAGAAGTGTGGAGCAGGGACAGGGTGGTTGTGTCTGGACCTCTTTGCCATATTGATCAGAAGGGTTGGATTTGGTCATCACTAGCTTTCTTTATCTGTTTATATTTTAATCAAAGACTTTAGTTATTGTCCCTGTCTACTTGCAGGAAAAAAAAGGCACCTTAAAAGAATCTGACAAGGCTGTGATGACTGCTTTTGATGCCATTGTGAACTTCTGCGAGGAGCTGGGGTGAGTGTGCTTCCTTCAAACTCTGTTTAATGTTGGGGAAACCATGTCCTGTCCCTTCCCAGGCACTGTAAAGGCTGAGATCTTGCATGTCAAGGAAAAAGAAAATATGGAGTTAATCACCTGATACTTTGCTGTCTGAGCTGAAGGTGGTGTCCCTGAGACGTGTCTTGTTCACTCCCACCTCAGAGTTAACGGAGACGTTTGGTTTGGAGCCTGACCAAGTAACTTGGTGATGTTAAGCTGTAACTGCTCTGGCTAGGAATGTTCTACCTTTGATAATGGGTTGACTTAGTTGCATTTGCTTTCGTTTTGACTCTTCCCTCCTTCTCTATATCGCTTCTCTTCTAAGGAGAGAAACAGCCTCATGGGCATGGGATGGGAGCGTTTAGATTTCATGTTTCTCTACATCTCAGGGGCTGCACTGTAAAGTACTAGGTATCTGTGCTTGCATTGACCTTAGAAGGAGCTGATGGTGCTTAGAATGTTTCAGAAACAGGCTCAAATTATGGATGTTCCCAATCTAAATGCAGACTAGCAACCACAACGTGCATCATTCAGGTTTAGTTCATGACTTGTGAGCTGTAATTGTACTAATTGCTATTCTTTGCTGGATAAGACATCAAAGCTAGAATTTTGTCAGTAAGAGTTCAGTGTGTGTTCACTAACTGCAAATGGTCAACATGCTTCTTGCTTTCAGGTCTGCATTTTGTTTCATTTTTTGCATTTATGTCTAGGGCAACTTTTTCAGTGTGACTGTAACTTGTGCTTCTTTCCTGATGCCTGGGTGAGCATGCTCTCTCCCTGTGGTCATGTTTGGTAAATAAATCCTGGTTTTATGGGGTTGCTCTGGGACAGTCTTGCTGGTACTAAAGTATGGCACAGCATTGAGTAGTCCCTGGGCACTTGAAGGAGCACTTCTTTGCCCAAAGTGAAGGTGATACTGGGAAGTAGCTACTAGGGGGCTTCTTGCTGTAAGAGTTTGATCTACTCACTGGGCTAAGAAGCTCAGATCCTTCTGGTGTGTGTTACCAGCTCACAGCAAAAGCAGCCAGATGGCTGTTTGTGTCTGGGTTTTGCATAATCTGAGAGGCAGCTCTATCTATCTGGTTAGATGCTAACCCTAGGAAACCTTGGTATCCATTTATTTAAGCTGGTTATCAGTAGAGTTAGTTGTGACAGTCATTTCTGGGAATGGACACTAGTGCCATAAGAACCAGACTGGGATCACTGAACTAACCTTGCACAAGCCAGAAGCAGTCACAGGACATTCCAGGGTGGTGTTGCAGGGAGGACATGAGTTAGGCTCCATGTAACCATCTCACAGCACCTCCTACTTCACACATGCCATAAAGAGCTCGAGTGCTCTCTGGAGTGAGGCCTTTCTCTAGAGCTGCACTGCAGCAGTGAGGACTGAGCAAGGACAGAGAGAAAAGATTCTCTTTTGCTCAGATGAATAGCAACAGAAATAAGATCTCACTGGCTACGTAAGAGAGATTTTATAAGGGAATATCACTGACCTCATCAGAAATCATGTCTCCTTTACTCTTTCTTCCCACCCCCCCCCAGCTTGGTACATTCTTCTTGCTGTATAACATGCCCTGTGCATCCCAGAGTCACACCTTGCAGCACCACTGCTCAGAACTGTACAGGAGACCAAGATGCCATGTTGCATTTCTTTTTTGCATTTTGAATTAATACAGTTGTATTCACTATCCTAACAGTGAAAGCAAACCTGAAACTCTGACCTTGCAAGAATGTAGAGAAGAACAAACAAATAAAGACAGACTTGTATAGTGGCAAGCAAGTTTTTGCATAGGATATTTAGGCTATTGTCTGAGTATGACAGGAGAACAGTTCTATAAGCTGCTTTTGGAGAGTGGGGCTTTGAGAAAGCTTCTGCTGGTCAGAGTTTCCTGTTGCCCATTTGAAAGATGGGAAAAAGCCCATGTAACTGCAGCAGTGGAAGACATCTTTATCAGTTCTAGGTGGTGGTTAACCATTTGCTACCTCAAAGTGGTGGTTTTGCTTGAAAGATGAAAATCAGGCATAGGTGAGTCTTGCAGTTCCTGAATGCAGGCAGCCTTAGGTACTGAGTTTGCTGTGGGCTGGCAGAACAACTCGCTGGCACTGGTGCCTTGCTGTTGATGTAGGGGAGTTGCATGGGGAGAAATAACCACCCGGGGAGTGAAGGTGAGAAGACTTTTGATGAACAACACAATCTGGCCTGATTCTTGCTTAGCTGTAGGGCCCCAATCCTGCATCTCAGCTTCACTGTTTATGCACCACTCCCTTTGTGCCTTGGGGATGAGCAGCACCCAAAGATGGCAGCAAGTAAGAGGAGAGCTACAAAAACAAGACAGAAGGTGCTGATCACCACCAGCCCTCCAAGAGCCCAGTCACTTGTTAAAATCCGTCTCTTTAGGTCTTCCAGAACTGAGGATGCCTCTTGTACTGATGGCATGCTGACTTCCACCCTGCTGGAGGTAGACAAGAACAGTATCAGATGTTGGTGTTATCCTCTCTATGCTCTGAGCCACAGTCCCAAAACCATTCTAGGCATTCATGCTGTCTGTGCCTGCAGGCATCCCTCTTCCAAAAGGGGGAGTCACCCTTCACTGAAACAGGAGCATAAACCAGAAGAAAGATAGCTGAGGCCTGTTGCACAATCACATCTACAGAGATGTAAAGAGGAAAGCTTCTGGCTTTACAAGATTTTGGCAGTTGAGATTTATTTTAATCATCGTTTATCAATATTATTAAATATATAATATAGTGCTTCTCTCAGCATGTTCAACTGTACAGCCTATACAGGAAAGACAAGTATTCAGTGGGAGAACTTCCTTGATACCATTGGAAAGATCTCTAAAAAGGAGTTGAATTCTGAAAACTCACTGGAGATCGAACACAAACAACCCCCCCACCCCAACAATAAACAAAGATCTTAATGTACAATTGTTGCTCCCATAGGGCTTAGAATAGTCTAGCCATGTAAAAAGGGTCTCCTGCTGACTGTTTTAGTAACACTTTCTGTTACTCTGCAACAGAAGCAGAAGTTTTCCTCCCATGAAGTACTTGGGTCCAGCAATAATTTAAACTGGGATCTCAGTGGGTTCTACACACTTGCTCTTTTACTGGTACTTTGTATAATGACTTGGCTATCAGCTTTCTAAAGAACATCCAGCATCTCTTTGCAGGCATCTTGTGGTTTTACTAAAGCTTCCTGGCTTCTCAAGGGAAAGGATTTCTCACACTTTCTTTCAAATATGACTGCACAGGCATAATGCAGGAAGAGATTGCTGATATTTTTGAATATTTGTTTGACTTGCTGCCCCTTATATCTGTATCCTTAATATCATAAGGAAGAGGATTAGTCATATAAAGCATGTTTAATCCCCAGCAAGTCCCACTTGACTAGAAGCACAAGCTCACACTACAGTTTGAAGTTTTTGTTTCTTTCTCAGAAGCTAAATACATAGAGTTTGTGATTTGTTTTCTGGAATGGTGACATATCACCATGCCTAGTCTCTAACCAAGAGGCATAGAGGACATGCAAGCTGTCCTGGCTAGCTTCCTTTACCTTCAAAAAGCAGGTGGCCTACATACCAGTTCTGTAGACTCAAAGGCAGGAACCCTGTGTGGCTGCACACCCTGCAAAGTTCCCATCTCTTTTGCTAACCACAGTTAATGTCCTGAAACAGGAGAGCTGTGTGCAATTTTATAAATACCTGCTGTGCTTCTAGTAGGTGTTTCTTCTGGTACCTTCTCTGCACCCACTCCAAGAGTTCTTGGCCTGTGGTGAGGGACCCCCTTACTGCACCTGGAGACTTGCAGAGGTAGCATGGAAGCTGCCTGTTTGAACTGCAGTGAATGATTAACAACTGACTTTCCTGCAAAGGTGTGGCTAATCTAATCAAAGGCCTTGAGACTAGTTAAAAAGACCTAGTTCAATTGTTGCTCAGACATTCCTTACTCTGCATGGCTTTATCTCCTCATACACCTGTGCCAGTGCCCACTATGTCCTCTGCCTGGGGAAGGCTGCAGGTTGTGGTGGGGAGGAGATGGCTTTGTTTCCTGGACCTGTATTGTAAGCTCTGTTAGGAGACTGCCATGTCTGAAATCAGACTCTGAACAAGACTGCCCTCCAGTCTGAACTTCACTGTGACAGTTTAGGTGGATAAACTCATCACAGAACCTTGCACTGCTGTTAGCTGCAATACAACTGCCTGCCTGTTGCTTTCCTAACTCAAGAAGACCAGAGGGATGGTGCTGGAGAGAGGTGGGAAGGGAGAACAAGGAAAATGTGGTGTGTGAGGCTGCCTGTGTGTAAAAGGAAACTTGTTTTTCACAAGCCAAGCAAATCACTTTGAAACCAGAGGGAAGATGTTACAGAATAGAAGCTATTCCATTAAGTTGTCAGTAAAACTTCAACCACTTCTGCTGGAGGGGCTGGTCTCATTGTCTCTGTTAGGTTCCTCAAGGAAATAAACTATTTCAACCCATGCATCATCAGGACTGAAGGAAATGTATTCCCTTGCAGTACCTTCCAGGCTCACTCAGGCTTTCACAACATGTACAGAAGTTGCTGTGTTTGAAGCAGGCTCACCTTGGACTGTGCTTTTCTGAATCTCCCTCTGCTTTTTGAAACAGAGGATCCATCCTCACTAGTGCTCAGGGCATTCCAGGTCCCTTTATGTGGGCAGTGATTGAAGGCAAAACCACAAAAGCGTGTGTGAGTGGTGAGCAGGGACCTGGGGAGTGGCATCTAGTCAACAGAAACTGAGGAGCTGCAGTGAGCTGGGGATTTGCTGGGCATCTTTCAGGCCAACCTGACCCATTGCATGCAAGAAGGCAGCAGACCCCACCCAGCCCAGGCAAGCAGCTGGCATGTCTGAGTACTGAGTATAGGAGTAGTCCAGCTGAGTACAATGGTACAAAGTGGTACAAAGCAGGACACTAGGCCTGTGAGGCCCAGGCAAGTATGTAGAAATCAGTCCAGGGACCCCTCCTCTATGTGGTGGCTGCTCCTCTGCTCCAGAAAGCCCTGAATTCTTCAGGGAATTGCCTGCTTTTCTTTCCGTCTTTTTTTAACAGTGCTGTGTTCACTCTCTGCTTCTAATTCAGGAACTTAAAGTGGCAGAGATAAGACAGAAGCCATTTCTCTTGTCCCCCTGCCTGGTATTTGTCAGTGGTTTAACTTGTAACACCACTGGGAAATATGTGCTTGTAGTTTTTCCTGTTGAGATAAGGCCTGGCAGCTTGATCCAGCAACAGCAACCTGTCAGTCACTGGTATGTTTCCAGCCTGCTGTGCTTCCTCCTTGTCAGCACAGACTGCTTCCATGCTGCTGGAACATTTCTCAATGGCATTCTGTTAATTCCTGTAGCTGGCACCATCTAGCACAGGCTGGGACAGAAAGTAAGCTCTGTCCTTTCACACATCTTGTGACTTAACTTACAGAAACATCTGTTGAGTCTGCCCCCTGCAACTGAGGTTCTGAGACTTCCTATGTCACCTTGATTGTCACTCGTTGAAATTAGCAAAAATGTAGCTGACAGAGAGGTTAGTGTGACACATCTCTGAATGCTGATCAGAGTAAACTGATGCCATGCTTGAGCTTATCCTGCCCTAACATGCTGGTTGGGAGCTTTGGGACAGCATAATGAAGACCAGCACTTTAAGTCTCAGTGGAGCTGTGCATGCAGTAGCTCATACCAGTGCAGATTTCTGTTGGCAGTTGTCAAGTTGGGGCTCAAATATTTACTTTCTAAGAAACATACTCATCCTCTGCTGGAAAGTTTTTCTTAATTTAAAAGTAAAATCAGTAGCTTGAGGGATTTTTTCTCCTTAATTTTTAGCCTAGTCTCTGTGTTGCTGGCTGCAGATATATTTCAATGTGCAGCAGTACAAAAAGGCAAAATAGCTAAATCTAGTTTCTTTGCAAAAATTAAAGTGTGTTAAATGCATGGGAAGCTACTGATGTCATGTACTTTTTACCAATTCGGGTGCAGGCTTCAGAGAAAAGAGGTTTCTTTACAAAGGTTTCATTTTGTTGTCCTTTCTGAAGTGTGAAGAATATTTGAAAACCCACTTGTTATAAACTTGATGATTCTTTTCTCTCTAGCTAGATGCTGGCTCTGGTATATAGATATGTAATCCCTTTGACTCCTCTACACTTAGCAGTTGGAATACAAGGGTAAAAGATGAGTTATCCATCTGAGTGTAACTTTTCATGCCTTTGCATAAAGGTGGTTGGTTTCACGTTTGGGGCTGAAGGGCAGCCCAGTGCCTCACAGTGCTAGGGGCAGTATGATGGTCTGCTGTTTGGCTGTCCCTGTTCTGAAAGTTGTGGCCTGCACCACAGCCTTGTACTGCCATAAATCCCTTTCTGAAGTTCACTGAAGTGCAAACCAAACGTACTCAGTGGCTGCAGCATGGAAAAGGCATTTATTTGCACTTGTCTTCAGCTGTACAGCCCATTCTTGGCTCTGCTTTGTCACAGTGCCCACTGTCAGCTGCTCCACGTGTACCCTGAAGTGATGGTTACCATGCTGTACATCAGCCCTCTGAAATGCCTTTGTGTATGTTAATAATCATACCTTGGGCATCATGTTTATGTCCAGTAAAATAAACAGCACACAATGCAGGGAGTCAGGCTGACAGGCCCCTCGAGTAAGGACAGGGGTTTGTTCATCCCCTGTAACTCCCATGCTTTGTAAGGACCAGTCACCTGCAATAAGCAGAAGAGCAGAACCAGACAGGGGTGGGGAGGGAGCACGTTTAGCAGCAGAATGATCCAGTTAAGCTGTGGCACTGGTGGGGCATTGGTTTTGGTTTTTTTTTCCTTTTGCCTTCATTTTTCTATTTATAAAGGATATTGCACATGATCTGAGTTTTCTCTTTGGCAATTTCCCATCATTGCAACACTGATGAAATAAAGCAGGGAGTGTTTGTTATCAGCTGCACTCAGAGCCTCAGCTGGCACATCTGGATCAGAAGATCCACAGTTGGTTGTTTTCCGGAGACATCTCAGCTGAACGTGTCTGTTGCTGGAGGCTTTTAAGAGAGCAGGTTGGGGCTTGATCCAAGATGTACTGGGCACGTGGACCTCCCACTGGTGTCAGTGGGTTTTGGTTGTGCCCAGCATCATCCTTCTGGATGAAGCACTTGTGAAGAGAGTGGGTGCTGCCTAGCATGTGGCAGTGCACATGTTCTCTCCTTTGGTCTGTGGCTCCATGCTCCCAAAAGGAATCCTTGGCTGACCCACTGGGAAAGCATGTCTGTTTCCTCAGGAGCATGTGTCCATGCACCCCCACCCCAGAAAAGGGAGACAGTGATGGGAAAGTAGTGTTACCTTTCTGGTCCCGCCACGGAGCCCAGCGATGGCTGTCACAAAAAGAAGGAATTCCATGTTGTGATTTCTGGTCCTCTGAGTCATATTAATTATTATTGTTATTGCCATTTTCAGTGAGCTAGTGTGGAAAGGCATTCCCATAGGACTGAATCATGATGTCCATGCATGTCCTGGATAGTTGGCTGTGTCACCTCTGGTTGTATTTCATTAATGGGCAACTGGACGGACTTGGATCTTCCTACGTCTGTGGTCAGGAGGTCCATCACAGCTACAGCAGCTATAGCAGCAGCAACTGCAGGCAATGATCATGAGCAGCAGAACAGTAACTGGAAAGAAAAGCAAAAGATATTGCTTCATGATGTAGAAGCAATCCCTAGAGAGTAACCCTATGTCTCCTCCAAGTAGTTTGGTGAGCAGCAGAATTAATAAAGCCTCGTTTCTTGCCCATTTTTTTTTTCCACTGTATCCCCGCCTCCCTCCTCCTAAATTCCTGCTCCTTAGTATTAGTTATCCAGTTATTCTGGACAATTGCTACCAGGTATTTAATTATCTTAAGAGCTATGTGCCAAACCATGTGGGGGCACATCTTTAGCTGCCTAATGGGCTGTTGTTTCAGAGATGACATGCAGCAACTACATGTGTGCCTGGAAAGGACAGGGATCCAGGTCTCCCCATAGTTGTGTCAGAAGCAACTCGAGAGAACTTGGTTAGTCAAACTGGCAGTTGCATTTCAGAGGAGTGCACATAATGTACACTTTAATGAGGACAGATTTGTGACTGGGTTGGCTTTATTCCTCCTTTTTTTCTGTTTAGCTTGAGAAAACAGATATTTTAAACACAGGGTTTTGTTTCAGAAAGCAGTAGGCTAAGGTTGTTACTCTACACTAGACATAATGGTTGGTGTCAGGAGGGATATGTTTGTTTATCTGGAATAGAAAAGGATGACATGTTTAATCCTGCAAAACATGTCAGAGTACGTGAATGTGCATGTGTGTGTGCATGTGTTCCTTAGAAGTCTGGAGCTCAGCTGCCCTGGACCTGTGGGGAACCAGCTGTAGGTATGAAAAAAATAAAGCAGCAGGTGTGTCTTTCTGAATTCCAGCCCAGGGAGGAGTGTCCAGGCTGGATACACACCCTTCCTTTTGGCTGGGAGCAAAGTGCACCTCTTTGAGGGGGGATCCTGCCTTCCTTCCTGCTTGTTTTACCACTGTCTAAACAAACTTCAGCCCCCTTGATCAAGCAGCTTTTTGTTATTCCCCACACAGAGCAGCAGGAGGATCTTGCCATTTCCAGAGGAGCATAAATAGGCTCATCTGAAGCTCTCTGGCTTCTGCTGACCTAAGCACAGAATGACCCTCAAGAGTCTCAGACTCTGTGTGTTCTGTGGCAGTGAGATGCCCTTGTACTATTTTTTGTAAACTATCTCCTAAGGATCAAACCATTGCAGCTCTGGGTTGGTTAAACTACTGCTGTGTAAACTGAAATGTGCTTAAATATGAGAACTTTGGGGAAAGCTGCACTGTTACCCATCGTGCTCTGCATGCACGTAGAGATACAGACTCGGTATTTAAAAATTATCTAGAAATTAAACTGGGCCTTAGAGCAGCCTGGAAAACAACTGCCACCAACACCAACCCACCAACAAAGACTGTGGAGTAAGATGCCCCTGCAGAAGAGCAGAGACATTCTGACAGCCCTTTGCCCCCCTCCAGTAAACTCACCAATAAACAGCAGGACCACACAAAAGGACACAATCTCCACTGGGTCAGCCTTGGGCAGTTTCTGGAGCTTAAGGAGAAACTTCTCACCAATGGTTTGCATTTCCTTGAGAAAGCCTTCAGAAGACATTCTGGCTCAACCTCTCCAGGCTTTATGCTGTAGAAGAACCAAATAGAGAATGAACCTTTTCACTGACTAACGCTAGGCAGCTGCCAGCCTTCTTATAGAGCTGGTGATCACAAGGAAAACAAGTTTATCTGGTCTCAGTCCTTGTTCCCAGTAGCTAAGGTGGAGGACTGTTAATTGTCTACGTGTTCTGGCACTGGTTTAATTTCAAAATCTAGCTTTGAGGGTGTTTCTGTCAGCTGTGCTACTGAGCAAAGGCAAAACAATGTTTTTTCTAAAAGGACACTTATTTCAGTAGGCACAGAGGTACAACTGGACAGTGTCTGCCCTTGGCTTTCACCCAATGAAAGTAAGAACTGTTTTACCAGTTGTGCTAACTTGTCCTTCAAGAAAGAAATGCAATTCTAACACGAGTTAAATTCCAAATCATGAACTCCAATGGAACATAGTTTTCAGTTGTTTTTTAATGAGTAACACAGAGTAGATCCCTTTGAAGACTTCCTGCACTTCCAGCTACAGAAAGCCCTTTCAAAAAACCTAAAGGCTCTTCCTTCAACACCTCACTACAATACCATTAGTAATGTTTTCTCCACCAGTTTACTGAATGGTGATACTAAGAGCTAAGGTCAGTGTTCACTGGGGACAGCTGGATGCTTTTCAAGTCCTTACAGATGGCTCCATGTTTTATATGGTAAGCTAAATGTAGCTTTTTTTTTCTTTTAAGCCACAATCTGTTCTAATGTAGTAATATCTGAATTGAACATTGAATTTCCCCATCACTGTTGGTGATCAGCAAAGCAAAAGCCCCTGGATCTGTCAGGGAGATACCTCCCTTGAGGAGCTAATCCCTCCTGCCCTGCTCAGTAATGTTACACCTTCTTTGTTCTCAGAAAGAATGATCACCAGGAACTATTGCTTCTGAAAATATTGGTCTAGTCAAAGTCAGGTGCCTCAGGTTTGCCATCAATATTTGCTGTTCTTTTTCCCTGTGAGAAACAACTTTGGAAGGCATTGCAACAAACAGGTGTGCATGAGAGCTATGGAAGTTCAGATTGTGCTCAAGTCAGTACCAATAATAGGTTATTGCTGAGAAATATCCACAGTTTTACTTAAAATAGGTGTTTGGACAGGTCAACACTTGGAAGGATTATAACTCTTACATGTCACTGTATCAGAATGTTCTAGCTTGTGTGTGTTGTAATAGTCAACACTGTTTTATGGGACTGGATCATTGCAATTTAATATCCTAGTCCTGGTGATAACACAAATCCAAGTGACCAAGACTACATCCAGAATAAGCCAGCTAGTTCGTGACTGCACATCTGGTTTGGTTACTCAAACAAATGGATGCTTGGAGTTCAGTTTTTCTAAACAATGAGGACAGAGACCTTGGCTGTTTCTTTGCATGCTGGGCTTAAATGCTGCAGTGCCAAGTTAAATTACATTTTGTATGTTTATGCAATTTGAAAAGGGTTTTCTTTGTTCTTTTAAATCCAAGCTAAGGAATAAAAATCGGAACCAGCTGGCTTCCTAGGGATGGGGGTGGATGGAAAATCTTCATCTACAGAAAGATCTCTGTGCAACTTAGCAGGGAGGCATAGCTGTGGCTTTTGACCTGAAAAGGTCACTTTAGAGTCTAGGGCTAAATAGTTCTTTCCAGGTGATTGCTGTACCCCAAGTGAGCTGCTCCAGAAATGGCTGCTTTATCCTTTGCACAGTGCTGTGGGATTCCGAGTCAGCAAGTTTCCAGTTTTGTTTCCATTCCAAGAGCTGGTGGTGCAGGCAGAGGTGAAGAGATTTGTGTTTTCTGCTCCTGGCTCTAGAAGAAAAAACTTTTTAAGAATTAAGTATTTCTGGCTCTAACATTCTGTAAATGTTTGTCCCCTTTGGGGCTGTTTCTGCCTGCCCAGAAGCTCTCCTGGTAAGGAATCTGCTGTAACTTTTTGTACCATGCTTTGGGCTGCACCAGAAGGAGCAAGGACAAGAGCTCAGCTGCTGCAGTTTGGGTATACAGTGCAAAATGACTGATTAGGACTGCAGAATTCCACGTGGATCAGCAAAGTGTCTAGCCTAAAATGATAAGAACTTGTTGTCTCAGTAATGGGACATTCCTCTGCCCCGTGGTACCTGATCTGGAGCTAAGTGAAGGAATTTTTACTTTAAAACTTGCAAGGAATGTTGCTTGTTCACCTTGGTTTGGACTTCTTCAGGGACAAAGTTTGATGTTGGTGGTGCAGTTTCCAAGCTAGCTGTGAAGATGCAAATGTTTTTCTGCTCGACTGCACCTCTGACTGCACACTGGTGCCAAGGAATCTCACTGCTTTGGGGTTGCTGCTTGTGGAGGGTAGTGAAAGGGTGAAGAATAAATCACTTCTTAAACACTTCTCTACTTGTGATGTAAAGTCTTTGGTCAGAACTAGTTTTGATTGGGATCTTTTTCCAATTGATTTCAGCAGAATCAAGATCTTGCCCTAGAGATTAGCATAAGGGTAAGGTTGGTGCTGTGTAACTTAAACAAGCTGTCTTCTGCAGCTACCTGATCTTCCTCATGTAAAGGACAACAGTGATGACATTACTTGCAAATTTCAGAGTGGAGCTGTAAGAATCTTTTATTTATTATATAGTGTTCAAGTTTCCAGTCACTAACAGGGCCAGGTGGTGCAGGATATTTGATTGAAGCAGTAACTCTTGTTGTTATTAATAAACCAGAAAAGTCTTGACAGATTTGAAACTTAAGGTTGTAGGTCTTAACTGAAAGTTTACTTTCTGAGACTGGAGTGCTGTTCTAGAGCCTGGAACCACACAAGTTGGTACCCACAGATTCTGTGGGGTTTGAAGCAGATGTAGCTATCTGTCAGTGTTTTCCTCAGTTAGGAATTTCTTCTTGCTTATTGTCCTTCCTCAAAACTGCATCCACTGAGGATGGAAACCCTCCAGAGCAGAGGAGACATGGTTGTTAAGGCAGCAAAGCTGATGGAACTTGCTATGGAAGAAATGCTGAATGACCACAGTGCCATGTAGTCTTCATAAGTGTTGTCAGACTAATGTCATGAACTTTAGCTCCACAGCTGTAGCTAGAGATCACATGAAGTGAAAACAGGGTGAAGAGAGGCAAGATGAGAAACTCATAGAAAAGCAAGTGAACACAATGCTGATGTCTCGTGACAGGCAGTTTGAAAGTTCCTACTGGGGTGGCAGCCTGAAATTCGTGGTTTCAGCTGTTTCCTCTTCTGTCTGTTCTTTAAAAAATAATTCATCTATCCAGTGTTGCCAGTGGGACTAGGTAATCAAATCTTCCTGCCCTCTGCTTTGTTACAAGGCTTGGCAGGGGAGAATAAAAGGCTGAATCTGCCGGGAGTTGTTAGCCTTGGATGGAAAGAGAGCACCAGTAATAATGCAGGGGGATGCCTGACATCTGCAGGTGTGCTGCTCAGCTGCAAGGATCCTTTAAAACCAAAGCAGCATGTCCTGTGTTTAGGACATCTGTAGAGTTAAATTCCCAGAAAGTGCTAATACTTGTTTTTAATGCAGATTCATCTTGCTGTGCCCACTGAATAAAGCTCTGAAAATTGCCGTAATAGCACTGAAATTATCTTTCTGAAGGGGTTTAATGGATTTATGCCATACTGAAGCACTCAATGAAGTTGGCTGCTCAGACCTTTTGAGAATAAAGACATTAAAAGGCCTCAATCTAGACATTCAAGAGAAAAGCCTTGGTCAGGGTTTCTTTGCACTGTGGACTGGCTGCGTGTTGTAGCTTCCAGGCTTCAAGCAAGAAAAAGAGCTTTGGGATGACCATGTAGGGTGGGCTCTCACATCCCCCTGTTTGCCTTAAGCTAGTCAAGTTGCTGTAAGTATTTTGGAATCAATGTAGATGGATCATTATATTTTCTTGGTCTGTCTTTGGTTTGGGAAGCTGTATTTTATCTGCGTGTCTACACAGGTGCATCAAAAGTTGAACTGTAGGGAGTGGGTGAGCTTAAATTTACTGCAGAGAAATGAGACACTTGTTTAGTGGTAACTTTGGTGGCATCTGAGCAGCCTATTTCAGTTCAAAGAACGTGAATTTGAGTTTGTGGTTTCAGCCCAGGACTGGCAGTTAGTAAATAAATGCAGGCAGACTTCCTGGCCTGCCAGTGATGCTTACTGGTTGTGTGACTTTGGGTAAGTCATCCCATCCCCCTGTTGGGTGACTTCATCTCTGCCAAGTGGCAGGACATGTAACCACCATCAGAGGTTTGTTTGCTAACTGTTATGTGTCCAAGCCTCTGAAGACTTTACACAGAAAGACAGCAAGTCCCTGGTTTTGTTGCAGTTAGAAAATGCAACAGCCTTTGGTTGCCAGCTGCTTGTTACACTTCAGGCACTGAGCATGTTTAGGATGAATGTAGATGAAAGAATGACTTCTGCTCTTGGTTGCTCCTTACCCAGCCATGCTCCACAGGGTTTTTTTGCCTCTCGACGTGACCCTGATCCATTGGTTTTACTGTGCTCCCTCTGAAAATCTTTGCTTGGGTGGGTTTGTTGCTGCAGTCATCTAAAAATGGAGATGAAGCATTGGAGGGGGGAGTCTGGTGGGGGTGTCCTGAAGCTGCCAGTGCCTCTAGTCCCAGTGAAGGTGAGTTTGATATCCTCTGCCATGCCCATTGCCCTTATCAGCAGTGCTCCAGAGACCTTAAAAGTAGGACCTCCATGATGTGTCCAAGCAAGCAGAATGCCAGGGCAACATTCTCATTGTAATGTTATCTTTTTCCCCAAGACTGTGGCTGTGGAGAAGCAAATACTTTGTGTTGCTCTTACTCAGGCAAGTCAAATTGGACCAACACAGGGATGGGAAGCCTGTATGGACTGTGGTAGCTTATGTGGTGGGAAATCTTAGAAGGCAATCTCAGCCTCATGGAAGGGGACTGCTGAGCAGCTGAAAAGGAGGGGATGCTTTTTATGCTGGTCCAAAACTTTAAAATAAACTCTGACTGTATTTGGCTACTTTCTAAAGAACATGAAGGCTTGGCCAGTTTCTAAGCCTACCAGCTTTGTTCTTGGTTCCTGAAACGTGCTTCTGATTTCATATGGATAAGGTCTGCAATGCTTCCTGTCCTAAAACAGTGCTGGGCTGCTAGGTGGTGTTACAGTTTAGATGCATTTTGGCAGAACATGTAATAATTCCTGTATTATTGTTTATTGTTCTAAGTTTGTAATGTACTTTTGAGATGAAAAGGGCTATAGAAATGGAGTTGGATTATCAGTACATGGTTTTCCCTCATCATTGTTAATGCAATGTTTGCTGCCATGACTGTAGTTAACCAGCATGTGAATGTTAACTGTAGTTCACAGACAAGCCCTTTTTTTCTAAAACAGGAGTGAACAGAGCCAGACAGACCTATAATTCATTCCCAAACAGATGAAAATAGTTTCCAGTATCAAGAGAATTCAGCTTTTTTAACAGCACACACCCAAACTGGTAAATTGCAGCTCAAAGACATGGGAGAAAAGCTTAGATTTTGTCAGCTGGTCTAGAAGAGAAGGCCACACACTCTTTTGTGCTATAAAGCTGCCCTGACTGGGTAGCTATTTGGCTGGAATACCCTGTCATCTCCACCACCCACTATTTGGACACTGTATTTCAGTCAATGTTCCTTCCCTCTCCTACAACCTAATATTAGATTAATATAAAAAGGCACTGAATTCCTTGCAATAGCAGTTCCAGTAGTCAAGGTACCCTTTGGGGCACTGAGCTGAGGGTCTCTACACCTCTACAGAACATGCTGGCTTTCTCCAGTCCATCCCACAAACAAGACCACAAAACCCCATAATTCCTCACTACTAGTCCCATTTTTAAGGGGGAGAAACCAAAGCACAGAGCCATCCAGTGAAAGGAAAAGGTCAGTTTTAAAAATAAACCTGTAGCTCTTCTACAAGTGAACTTTTTCTAGGGTTGAATCTAGCCTGAAAGTCTATTCTAATATTAGCAAAATAACCATTTCTCAGGAAGCTGACAGAGAGGTAGCTGTGTGCCTCTGAAAGCCTTGTAAATAGTTGCTTCACAAACATACTGGGATCTGTCCATAGCTTGGTGTTCAAGGTGAGGCAGCTGGAGCTCCCTGAGAGTGCTGGAGATGCCTTCTCTGTATTCTTTCAAGCACCTCTGCTTTCTGTCATAGAATCACAGAATCATGGAATGGTTTGGGTTGGAAGGGACCTTAAAGATCATGTAGTTCCAACTCCCCTGCATGGCCAGGGACACCTCCCACTAGACCAGGTTGCTCCAAGCCCCATCCAACCTGTCCTTGAACACTTCCAGGGATGGGGCAGCCACAGCTTCTCTGGGCAAGCTGGGCCAGTGTGTCACCACCAGCTTTCTTGGGCTTTACTCCCCTCTAGGACTTATCCCATGGTACCCTACCAAGCAAATCCCTGAAGAGGTCAAAGTCTGCTCTCCTGAAGTCCAGGGTAGTGAACTTGCTGTGCTTCCTTCCTTGTTGCCCTAAGGATCTTGAATTCCACCATTTTGTCATCACTGCAGCCAACACTGCCCGTAAGCTTCATGTTACCCACCAGCCCCTCCTTGTTGGTGAGAACAAGGTCCAGGATAGCACCTTTTCTTGTTGGTTCCTCTACCACTTGGAGAAGGAACCTCCTGGATTGCTGGTGCCCTGCTGTGTTGTCCCTCCAACAGATATCACTGTCCTTGAATGGTCTCAGACTTACAGGTCTCAGAAATTACAAACCTTTTTGAAATATGCTGGTATAATCCTAGTAAAGATGCCACTTGGGTGTAGGAACTCAAAACTGAAAGTTACAACAGCTGCTTTCTCTGAAGAAGCTGGTCTGAACTGTATCAGCTGTGGCTGTGCAGGGTAGTTGAGAGAGGTAAGGAGTGGGTGCTGCTCCCCTCACCCAGCTCTCCTGCAGTGTCTCCCAGCCCTGCTGTCCAGCTCTGCAGGCTGTGTGAGTCAGGGGCTTGTGTTACAGAAAAGATCTGCTCTATCAAACTTGGTTTATGTTGTACCTCCACTCCTGCTGTTGCATTGCAGCAGGCTGAGGCCCGTGCACTGTGACAGCTGTAACACAAGCCATGTCCTGCTTCTTTTAGCCAGACATGTGTTTCATATTGCTTCTTACCCCCCCCAGCCACCCCCCCAGCCACCCCCCTGCATATGTACAACACGGCTGTGGCTGGACAAGCCCCCAGCCAAACCCATTAAGTTTTCCTTTTGGCAAGGAAAACTTGGCATGTTTCTCTACCTCCCTCCCCTGCCCTTCTCCTCCCTCCTTCCTTTTTTATTTTTTTCCTTAAACATTGTTTTTCCCGTACTTTATTTGAGAAACCATCTTAGCTGCAACAAACAACCTACAGAGACCCTTCATTAGCAGGGTGGAAACTTCCCTCCATCCCCTTTGAACCTTGGGCTAGGCTGGAGGCGTGTGGGTCTCAACTACTAGATCATCTCACATGGCCAGTTCCAATTCAGTGTTTGTACAACACGTAGGTCAGAAAGACCTGCCCTCCCTTCCACCTTAATGGGGATGGAGAGAAGTGGAAATACCTGATCCTTGACATTCTTCCCTACAGGCATGTGTAGGATTGGGAAGACATCTGTCTATGAGAATTGGCCTTCTGCCTTGCTCCCTGCCTGTTTGTAAACAGCTGACTGCCCCTGCACCTCCTGAAGAGGCAAGAGGTTCCAGCTCAGTGCTAGGAGCTGCAAGAGCTTCCAAAGAGAGTAACTGGCTTCAGATGGCAGAAAAATGGGGGTATATATGGTCAGTCTCCTTGCCAGCCCCCCTTCCCACAGCTAGCAGGAAAAGGTGATGAGGGCACAGTTTGTTGTGGGACACCTTTCTATGTGAAACCAAGGCTTACAGTGGTTAATTTCATGTATTTGGGGGATCCTTTTCCTCTTCCTTCCCTTCTCACTGCCTTCAGACCTGATGGTTTTGTTACTGTAAACCCCAGACCATGTATGTGTATGTATGTGTTCTCTCAAAGCAGTGGTTTCTCATGCTGTTTGGAATAGTAAACCAGCATCTGTGCCTGATGTACTAGCTGATTTTTTTTTTTTTTATTTGATGCTATTAGAAGCTGTGTAAAGTCTTTCTATCTATTTCTATTGGACACAGATGCTTAACTTGCACAGTATGCTAGTTCCCCGACCAGGGTTTGTTTTCTAAGCTCTCTGTTTGCTTCAGGATTTAGGGGATAAAACTTAGCTCCAGCTGGGAGGAGCTCTGAAGTGCTGTGGCTGGCACCCACTTCGTTTCACATGTGCTTGTCCGTGCTGGCAGCAACTCACTAATGGCACATACGCTGCTCGGACAGAGGAGCAGAGCAGCTCTCTTGTTCACACTAAGTATTAATATATCAAGTCACCACTGTGGGGAATGACCCGTGCTAGACCTGCTTATCGGCTAAGGTCACATTCCATAACAGCAACAGAAGAGCGAGCAGCCAGCCTTTCTAATCAGCAGAGAAGTTGCTCACTCCTACTCTGACTGTGGAAGCAACGCGGGCTGGATCCCTTTGTTAGCGCTGGGGCTGCAGCGCAGCTTTCTACAATCCTATTAAGAGCTTTTCTCTCCCCACCTTTGCTCCTAAGTGTCCTTTGCTCACAAATTCAAGCTAGCAAGCACCGCTCAGTGGCTGATACTGCAGTTCTCCGTACAGAGAGCTACAAAAGCCCCAGCTCCTTGCTAACAAGCTGACTGTTAAGGTGCTATGGTTGACCGAACAGCAACAGCTCAGCCTTACCCCAGCCGCGCCGCCAACTCTTCTCCTCTTGTTTTTCTTTCTGTCTTCTTAAACTTTCACGTCATCTCTCCCCTCATCCTGGTTTGTGTCTCGCTCCTGCTCCTCGCTCAGCTCCTCTCTGCTCTGCTGCTGACAGCCAGCTGTTGTCTCTGCCTTTTTTTTGTTATTGGTTGTCCTGGAGATATGAAGTTTCGTGTTACATGTGTGCCAGAGAGGGAGGGCGGGCGGCGAGGAGCCACCGCAAGCTGAGCCAGCCGCTGGTGCAGCCTCCCCGAAGCACCAGCACTTCGAAGTGCCAGCACTTACTTGTTGCTCGCTTCCTTTGTGCATCTCCGCCTAGCAAGATCTTTTCTTTTTTTCCTTCTAATTACAGTTTTTTTCTGGAGTGGGTCTTGAATTGGTTCTCCCCTTGCGATAGTTTGGGTGTGTGTTCGAGTGATTAACTTTTCTTTATGCTGCCCAGCTTCCTTCCGACTCCCGGGGAAGGAGCTTTTCTCTTGTGTTCTTTGAAAGGGCAGAGGAAGAAAGGACAGAGCAGCACGGTCTGCCAGTGACAGGGAGCAGAGCTGATGCTGGGGTGCTGAATTTGCTCCATGCTCTTGGCCCAGTCGTTTACTCTCTTGGTGCCTTGGGCTTTGCTTCTTGTACCCCGGGGACAGCTGACACACACTGCCTTGTCTCAGAGGGTGGTTGAAGTTCAGCTGGTATTACAAAGCATGCAGCCCTTCTGACAGGTGCAAAATTATAATTCCTCATCAACCTCATAATTTACTCTCCTATTTGACAAAGCTCATTAAGTGGCTTTTGTTCAGCAACTGGCATCTATGAAGATAATTTGTCCTCATACAATTTTTGTCTGTTTAATGCTTTAATTTCCTGGCTTTATTCCAAGACTTGCTGGGTTGTTTGTTTTTTTTGGGGGGAGCTCTTCTGAGGAGGCTGTGTAGCCTTCTTTGGCTCATAAGAGAAAAAGCTTTTTTCTGATACATTTTTTGGAGAGGCAGAGGTTCTTTATGGGATATGTGACTTTGCTTCTTCTCTGACAGTTTGTCTGTACTTATTGCAGGAATAGGGCTCCTGTTTCACCTGGTGTACAGCAAGGAGTACCAAAGGGTGGAATGGTGCAGGCAGCTGAGTGGCCAGTTTAGCATTTTCCTGAAATGCATTGACACAGACAAAAATATGTTAATAAACCTGATTGTTATTTGCTCTTCATCGTATCCCATATGTCAAATCACAGCAGGATGTCTCAAATTAAATAATGATTTTGTTTAGACATTTTAAAGACCAGGGGTCAGCTCATACATACTCCTGTTAAAGGGTGGGGGAGGCAAATAATACAGTTGCATATTTAAAGGATGAAATAATTTTAGGACATGTGTAATAATACAAACTACCATGAATTTATGTAAATGGTCTTTCCATCTCACGGGCATTAGTCAGGTGCTAATGTGACTTGGGAAGATTTCCCACCACATGTGAATGCATAACCAACTATGTTTCAGGACCTCTTGTGGTCAGTTAAGCATGAATCCAGTGGTTCCCCCCAGCATCCCTATTGGTAACTCTGTTTTTGGCCTTTTGACTCTAATTACAGGACTGCAATCTTAGTTCTACAAATGAATTTTCATTATGACCCAAATCATTAGCATCATTGGCTAAAGTGGGGCTGTGGCCCCAGTTTGAGTAATTCTTCAGGAAGACACAGGCAGTTAGAGGAGGCTGGACAGGAAGGGCTTGGCTAAGCCTGATGGGTTAGAAAGTAGAACCTCTCTGAATTCCAGTGACTTCAGAGCTGATCTCTGCTTCTATCAAAGCCCTCCAGTGGGCCATCTCTCTTGTTTGTATTAAGGGACAGAGGTGTGTATGGATGTCCCTCCCCAGCATAAGCCTGGTGAGTGGGCTGTAGGAGTGAGGAAGGGGCTTGACCATTACAGTATGCCTCACTTAACTCTAATTCAGATCAGTGTGTGTGAGAGAGAGAGACATGGACTAACGAGAATGCCTGCCTGTTTTCTTTTGGGGAAACAAAAAGCTGACTTGCAGCTTGCTGACATTTCTATAGTCACGTTGCATCGGCAGGACCAGCAGCACCAGTAGTTCTTTTGGAAAGGCAGGACAAGGGGATCGAATGTGTTGTCCCCATCCCGGTTCCCCCACCCTTCCCCAACAAGTGAAAGGAGCTCTTTCTTTGAGAGCAAGTCGAGAATGAGTCAGTGGAGCTCTGCAGGGGGATATAAAGCCAGCTTTGTCATAGCCCTCTCTAGGCTTTCAGTGCCCTAGATCGTGCAGTGCAACGTGGCCCTGTTGCAGCTCTCCTGACTCCCTGCACTTCAGCACACACGTTTCATGGCTCTGGTGGCAGCAGTCTGTAACCTGCTGCTTTGCTGCTTCACTCCCTCTTTTGCTGGGTGAATTAACCTCCCAGGCCGAGGGAAGGAGTCAGCCAGCTGCTGCTGTGGACCCTTGCAGGGTTTGTTTGTGGTGCTTTGGTAGACATGCAGTCATGTTCCCCCAGACACATGCACGCAGGTACACAGGTTAAGAAGCAACCTGCATTTGTTAGAGCTCTGGCAAGTTTAGACATGCCTTAAAGGGTTTATAATAAGAATAAAGGAAGTGCTCATTTTCTTACTTTCCCCCTCTGTGACCCACTTTTTGCAGATGAAGTTGGTAAGCCAACTAGGGCACTCGTTGGTAGAGAAGGAAAATCTCCACCTTGTTCTTCCTTGCAGTAATGTAATTCTCTTGTAAAATAGCTCTTGTTGCTTGGCTGCAGGACTTGATCTCTAGATGCCTGATCAAGTCAGTGTTTATGTGTATCTAGTGTCAGCATCTTGATTAAGAGACAACTGGCCACCTCTGCTGTGAAACCCAAGTTTTAAAAAGCTCCTCTTAAATTCTGCCTACTTTCATGGAAAAAAAAAGAAAAAACAGTAACCACCTGGTTCTGCTTTATCTAGAAGATCAGTGTCTTCATGGGTTTAAGTTAGGGAGTATTCTAGAAAAGAAATTACTAACTGGCTGAGCATATCTCTGTCACCAAACTCTATTACATACCCAAAAGCACTGCCTGTCTGCCAGAAATCTTCTGAAGATTCCTGGAAGGATTTATTCATCTTCACATGGCTAGTTTGCTAAGGCTGGCAGAACTGGTTGTGCAATACTGCATGAGCAAATGGACTGGTTTTCATGGATGTAGGACTCAACCCACTGCTCATCTGAAGCATGTGTTAGCAGATCTACACCCAGGCTGTGTTATCTGAATGGTGCTCCCTTGTGACCTTGGCCTGAACTCTATTTCTGTGACTTAATTTACATTCCTGTTTCTTCAAATGTAGATTTCTTCTTCTTCAAACCACAAACAATAACATTAGAAACTCTCCAGTGTGAAATACACAGACATACTCTGAACTTGGAGGTATAGGGATCAACAGGACCTCTTTACATATTTATCCTGGAGCTGTTGTGATTGGACATGGAATATATTTGGCCATCAATCCAGAATTAATCATTAATAACTGCATATTTCATCCACCTTGCCTCCTGCAGATCTCAAAGATCTGAAAGCATTTAGCAGAAGATATTGACACCACTCTTTGTTTTACATGTGGGGAAGTGGAGGCAGAGAAACCTTAAGCAGGGTGCCAGGAACACAACCCCAGTTGTGCTCCAGGGCTTAATTCCTGTGATTCCTGCCGGAATAAGCATTCTCTGAAAAAAAAAAAACAAACAAACAACAAACAAAACCCAAACAAAACTCAAAAGACACCTTTCATTTGGAGGGTGGAGTTCTTATCAGTAATTACCAGATCATATCCCCTTTTGTTCCCCAGATGCCGCCATGCTGCCATAGCCAAGTACTTTGGCGATGTCGCCCCGCCTTGCAACAAGTGCTGCGATTACTGCAGGAACCCGGGGGCAGTGAAGAGGCAGCTGGAGTCACTGGAGCGCTGCAGCAACAGCTGGAGCAAAACCTGCATCGGGCCCACAGGTTCCTCCTGGGATAGCTACGACCCAGAGCTGTATGAAGGCGGGAGGAGAGGTTGCAGAGGCTTTAGCAGGTCTGTAACTCAAACTCGGCTCTTAAGAGCTATTAGAGAGAAGAGCCCAACTCCCAGCTGCAGGCCCAGCCACTCCTATCTTCAGCCCATGTTTCTGTGTGGTGGTATTTTCCTGTAATGTCCTGGCAGCAGGAGCTGGAATTTCTTTTTCCACATGCTTTGGCAGCCTTGATCACATTCATGTCCCAAAAGCTGTTCTGACTGACCTAAGAATTGTCCTGTAGAGCGTAATTGGTTCAAGAAACTCGCTTGAAATTTTTTGAAAGCAGTAAGTGGGCTCAGCCTGTTCACAGTCACAAGGATCAAAAATGTTTAAATTGGGACCAATGTGACAGCAAAGTATGACACAATCCAGAGTTCATTCCTGGCTTAGTATGGCTGTTTGTGGGCCAACAGGCTGAGGGGCCACTAACAGGACTTAGTCATCACAGATGATCTAGTGGAGGGCCAGTGTCTGCTTCTTCTGCAGATTGCTAAATTTTGGTGTTTACTTATCAGGCTAACAGCAAAAGGAAGACACGCAGTGGGAAACATAATTCTGTAAAATGCTTGGCAGTGTGGAGATGACAACTTCTCTTCTTCCTTGTTCTCTGGCTGGGTTGCAGCCATTGTGCAGCTCTGCCAGGATGCAAGTTTGGCTGCCTACACTGCCCATGAAGCTCTGCCAGGATGCACAGCACTCTCAGCTGGCCTAGCCCTCTGCTTTACCTCAAACAGCTTGAGACTGGGGGCTTTGTTCTTCAGGCAAGTCCACTGAGTCGGAGGAAACTGCTGTACTTGTGACCTAAGTGTGTGTTTGATCTCAGGTCCTGAGAAGGCTGGGCCAATGCTGGTGCACAACACACTGTTTGCCACTTGATTTACTGAACCTTGGTGGTAGCTTTGCCTTGGAAGTTGTACTGGTCAACAGGCTTAAATCTCTGACATCTGGCAGTTTGGGCTGTGACAGCTGTGGAAGGCAGTAAGCTCTTGGGCTACATCTGGTGAGAATCAGCTGCTGCACTTCAGGGTAGCAGTGATGGGGATTTCATTTAGTACAACAGCCTGTGAACAACAGAGGCTGAGGAATGTGGCTTTGCCCTCTCTGCCATCTCTGCTCCGAGGGCAGTAGTGACTGCTAGAGGGACGAAAAGGCACTGGCTATTCAACCCTGTAGGAGAAGCTGGCAGAGCTTCTGAAATGGAGCCCTCCATTCTCAGAACACTAGTTATGTGCTGCTAGTTCGTGCTGCTGCTTGCTGATTCATGGGATTAGCAAATTCCATGAGTTTTTGGAGGACACTCACTGTCCAGGTTGAGGGATGGCAGTACAACTAAAAGCTGAGACTTGTTCAGAAATTACACGGAGTACTTCTTTTGTAACTACTTGGGTGACCTAGGCTTTCCAAAGCCTGTCCCCCAGTTAATGCTGCAGCTACAGAAATGTTTATTCCTCATTTTCCTGCCTTATCCAGGTACGATGAAGAAAGCAGTGGGAATTGGGATGAAGACAATGAAGAGAGTCGGAAACGGGAGTGGAACAACTTCTACAAAAAGCAGATGAGTCTGCGCAAGGTGAGTTGCTATCCCTTTGGGAGAGATTCCCAGGTGGCTTTCTGTCAGCTTGTCTTACAAATGGAAAGGCTTCCTGGCACTAATGAAATCATTGCATCTTGCTGTTGCTTGCTCTGTTTTTCACTTTTTGTACCTCTGCTTTTGCTGTGTTCTCCATATTCTGGGTCAGTCCCAAGATATGAAGGAACCCAGGTTATCCGTGTATGGAGTTCTCTGCAGCGCTAATCAAGGGGATCCTGTTGTCTTTGGCACCTCTGATGTTAGTAAAAACAGATTTCCCCATTCAGCTTTTCTTGCATATTCCTATAGCAAAGGTGAACTTTTGGGTTTGATTCTCATCCTTTGTCTCCTTTACCCCCTTTTGGTGCCTTTTCAGTACCTTTGTAACTTCAGCATTCATTTTCCCTGGAGCAGGGGTATAAAATGTCTCTTTTGTTCTTCTAGACCTGCATGTGTGTTGCAGGAATGGAAATGTTTGACTGATCTTTGTTTTCTTCCAGGGCAAAGAACCAGAAAAGGAAGATTTTGTTCCTCCAAGTAAATACCTTCTTTGATTTATAGTGGATTTTCTTTGGGAGAAGGAAGTCTTGTATTTTACAGCTGTGTGTAATTTAAATAGCATCAACACTGGAGGTACCAGTCCCTAGGCACAGAGGTTAGGCTTTTGGCTGTGAAAGCTTGGCTGGAGGAAGTGCATCAGAGCTTAGCTTTGGTTGGGGTGAAGATTTGGAATGCATCTTTCTGAACAACATTTCCAAATAAGCAGGAGAGAAGGAGAACTCTGTGTAACCTGACTTTGTAGGCTCTCTCTGCAATGGTTATGCAATTCAATGGGGCTATAAGGAAACTGCTGAAAAACTTCACCATTTGTAACTGTGCTACTTGGGGCCCTGTCTAACAACACAGTTCTTACTCAGTTGTAAAAGAACACCTGGTAGTTCATGTTACTCTGTTCAGCCTCTCCAGTTTTGATTGGTGTTGTGGGGAGTGGAAAAGAGTTGAGTTTCTTAAGAGCTGAGATTCCCTGAAAAAAGCTTTCCTGAGAGGGAGAGGTTTTTGAAAGATGTTAGTTGTAAACTAGCAAAGTAGACAAAAATTCTCACTTTGGCTTCTGCCTGCTCCTTTGGAATTTGTAGCTTCTCCAGGTAAAAAGGGTGGCTGTAGTGTAGTGGTCCTTGGGGTGACTATGCAGGGAGGAGCATGCCAAGCAGTACCAGACTGGCACCCCCCCCAGTACCAGCTGAGATATTCTCCATCAGCCCCAGCCCTGCTATGACCTCTTCTCCAAATATCCCTCCTGTGGTAGGTGCAGACTGCCCCTTGAAGGACGCCTCCAGCAGGAGAATCTCTAAGCTCACAGTGAAGGTAAGAAGGGCTGGTGAACATTCAGTCTTGTTGACTTGCACAGAGCAATATTCTGCCTGCTCTGTTCTTACTCCTTCAGGGATGGAAGTCCAAGGGGTGCTATGACTTCTGTAGAGCATGTCTGAGTATCCCATGTTTTCTAGGGACGGGAACACTGCTTGAAGATGCTGGAAGAAGCCTTGAGCACCAATCAAAAGGTTCCAGCAGAAGGAGGAAAATGGTATGAGATTAGATGAGAAGAAAGGGGTAGCAAATTGAGTCCCTTAACACGGGGCCTACTCTTCCCTGAGCAACATTACCACTCTCAGGGAATGCTTTCTTAAGTTATTTGGCCCAAGGATGTAGTTTCACTTACCAGCATCCTTCTCGTAGTGGTGTTGAGGATCAGATACAAGGATACCTGTGTCTGATTCTGCTAAATCAGCTTGATCCTAGGAGCCGCAATTCTTCCCTGTCCCACAAGATGGGGAGAGAGTACTTCTGAGCAGCTGAGCAACGGGACAAGAAGACTTTGATTGAAAGCTGTTTTCACCACCCTTTCCATTCTCCAGCCATTCACTGCTGCATCCCTTAGGACTTAATTGGAAGTTATCACTTATTCTTGCACTGAAAGGAGCGATTTTGTACCTTCTGGGAGATGCTTAAGCATTAGTGTTCCCTGAGCAGATATAGAAGTGTGTCTTGCCAGAAATCACCCCAGCCTGTGTTACAGGTCAGACCCTCATGCCTGTGCTGTGGAGCTGGAGTATGAAGCTTTCCGAACCAGTAAAATGGCAAACTCATACAAGGCAACGGTGCTCAAGAAGGTAGGGCCACCTGTCCACTGTTGTTCCCTTGAATGTGCTGTGGGAAATGGGGTAGAATTTGTGTGGGAAAGATGGAGAAGCTCTGCTTTGCCTTGGATGTCTTCCAAATCTTCCTTCTTGCTTTTGTTTCCAGGAGGGCCCATAATCAGTTTGGTTTCACATCTTTGTAGGCTTTACAGACTTTGGAAACCTACATACCATTGCAAGCTTATCCCAATATCCTACAGTCTGGCAATAAAGGGATTGGGGAGTTCCTCAGACTGTCACTGACAGTAGAGAAGCCTTGGTTTAGCTTAGCTGGTTGCAATAACTCTCTTTGAAGATGTTTCTGTTCTTGAGGTGTCTCTCCAGGGGCGACGTATGTCTTGCCACTATGGCTTTTAGTGTGTACAGAGACAGGAATGCATAAAGATTTCTGGCCTTTAGTGAACATTTCTCTTTTCAGCTAGCAGAAATCAACAAAGCCTCAAAACAAGGAGAGCTGTTCTCAGTCTTTGGGTCCAGAACTGGTGGCAGCAGCAGCTTGGAAACAAAATCTGGGCCTTCAGCAGAAGAGAACTTCCTCCCTGCATCCCAGGTTTATTCGGTGAGTGATTCCAAATGGGACAGACAAGGAGGGAATAGTGTGCTTTGTCTGCTTTTTTTATAGTTTTACTTTGGGTCCTTTGTGTGGCCACAGCTGTATATTTCTATTGGAATTGCTTTCTCTGTCTGTCCTTTGGTTTTGGAGTGAGATCAACTACTCATGCTGGTTCTTGTTAGTGAATATAATCCATGTGCAGGCCATAAATCAAGTAAATTTTTTGCATCTTGCTCTACCCAAGGATGCTGTTTCCTTACTGTGGGCCTGTGACTTTAACCTCATCCATTTCCCTGCTGTCTCAGTTGATGGTTATGATGATGAGTCAGTTTTAGAGCTTTCTGCAGCTTACAGCTGTACACACTGGTGTGTATCCAGAAACTTTGTTCCTTTCAGGGTTCTGCACACAGGGCTTCCTTAATGCTCTCATATCCAAAATCTCCTCTTCTTTTCTCCCTAGTTCAAACCCAAGCGTGTGGGAGCAGGATTTCCAAAGAAATCCAGTGTGTTCCAAACAGCTTCAGAACTGCTGAAGATCCAGGAGGAGAGTGATGCAAAGCCTCTCAAAAGAGAAGTAGATTGTCCACCTGGGGAAGACAGCAGCACCTGCAGTGTGGAACTGGACACCAGAAACCCTGTTCTCCAGAAGAAAGAAGTAGCAACCAAAGCAATGTGTACTGGGGTAGAAGTATTCCTTCCTGAAAACAAGGAACAAAGATCCAGTCCAGACACAAAAGCTTCCCTTTGGGAGAGCCCTACTAAGAAGTCCAAACCTAGCAAGAAGCAGAAAATGCTTGCAGAAGCAGCTAAAAAAGAATCACAGGATATTTCCAAATTCTTCTCTGTCCCGAAAGGTGGTTCTAAAGCCAAAAGTTGCAGCTCAGCAAAGGGAGATGGCTGTTCTGCAAGCACAGTACCTCAGGTTTCTTCTCAAAGCAAATGTCAAGAGAAAGCAGCACCTCAGGAAAACAACAGTATCTCTAGAGAAGATGTGACTGGACAGTTGCAGGCAGAGAATGTTGAACTGGGACAGACAGAAGTAACCCTGACTGAGATTCAGACCCAGCAGACTGCTGAATCTGAACTCCTTCAGGAAGAAATTGATGTAAAATCCAGGTAAAATCTCTACCTCTCTGCTCCCTCTGTTCCCCTGTTAAGGAGCTACAAAGCCCCACCAGCCTTGTCCTGGAAACTGGGAATCTGTATTGGATCTGTAGGCTGGTGAGGGAGACTCTAATGATTGCAGCAATATCTTCACTATGGAATGGTTGAAATTGGCCTTCTCTCCACTCTTCCCATTAGTGTTGCTGAAAATGTCACAGAAACTGAGCTAACTGTTGTTGGGGAAGGTGAGTGTGGGAAGCGACCAGGATCAGATGAGGTAAGACTTTAATGGATGCTAATTTCCTCTATTTCTTCTGCTCATCTTGTGCCAAGTTTCTCCCTGGGAGTGATGCTCCTGGTCTGAGCTTCATCTGATAGTGTTATTTATCTGGGGAGGGCCCAGCTGCAGTTGCAGCAGGAGAAGAACCATAGTTGGGTTGCCCTCCTGGTGTCCTTCTGCTGCCTGCTGGGCCAGTGCCAGCAGCTCAGAGGGCAGTGGAAAGCTTCTCCTCCACTCTGCTTTGTTTCCTCTTCTCTGCAACACATGTGACTGTACCCTTGCTGATGACTTGCCTGGAATGAGTCTCTCCACCCCCTCTAGATCTGTAACTAACTATAATTAGCAAACTGCTTTCTCAAGTCGAGGGAACAACCACAGGCCAATGCCACACAGGACCACTCAGGAGTGAACCAAACTCTCAGCCTTCCTTGCCATTCAGTCACTGGTTCTGCAGTCTTCTCCTTGCTCTTTCAAATTGAGCAGGAGTGTGGTTGATTTCTTCCCAACAGGTGCTTCTCAGCAGACATCCTGGGAAATCTTTTCCTCTTAGTTTTTCCTGTATAGGACAGTCTATCAATTAGCTGCCCTAATAAGAACATGAGGTAGTTCTTAAAAGGTTTTTCTCAAAGTCCCTTTGTGTGGGAGACAGAGTCTTATGTCTGCACAGCAAGGTGGGTTACATAGGTTCCTGCATGGTGTTCACTAGAGGGAGAAGCTGCAGGATACTGCAAAGATTCATGTTCTCAGAAGGTGGTGGATGCTTGGAAGTGTAATGCTACCCCAGGAATTGGTGGTTTTGGTTTTCTGTCCCATCTCCAGGCTATGGAAAGTCCCGCAACAAAGCGGCCACGGACAGTGGCAAAATCTTCAAGTCTGTCCCAGTCAGAAAGCAGAACAAAGAAGAAGGTGACTTTTGATCCAAACTTATCACAGTGTGATAAAGAAGGAACAAGCAAGATCATACAGCCAGTGACCAAAAGCACGTCCCTCAAGGAGACCGCGGATATTGTTGTCAAATGTTTGACCCCATTCTACAAGGGTGGCAAATTTGCTTCCAAGGTAGGACACAGCTCAAGACCTTCTTTAGCAGGAGGAGGCTGCATCTCCCTAGTGATCTGGGGCTCTAAGAAGGGAAAGATGATCTGGATACTACTTGTCTTTTCCAAGTCACATCTTTTTATGTGCTGTTGTAATGACTCTAGATGCAGCAACTTACCCCTCCCAGGAAAGGGTCTGTGTGTGATTTAGAGTGGTAGTGTGTTGGTCCCACACTTGTTCGTTTTTGTTCATGTTTTCACACTAAACTCTGGCACGTTTTTAAGAGCTCCCACCTGTGGAGTGAGATGAGGTTCAGTTCTGGTGTAGTTTACTTGGTGTGTTCTGGAAGACAGCATCTGTGTGCATGTGCTTCTCCAGGGGCAGGTGTGTTGGCAGGTTTGCAATGCTCCTGTAGTCTAAATCTGTGGATGGTTTGTGCTACAGCTGGTCTGTGCTTAAGGGCAAGACAAATGAGGAAACGGTCTGAGGTAACTGGTGTCTGCTTTCTGCTCTTTATCTTCCCAATTCTGCAGGATCTGTTTAAGGGCTTTGCTCGGCACCTGTCTCACCTACTGACTGAAGAGCAGAACCCTGCCCGCAAGACTGGTGAGTTGGCAGCTGGGAAGAGCACCAGGAATCTTGGATTCTTTTGATGTTAAATGGATTGATGTCTTTAGAGGGGGCAGATTCCTCAGTATTTTCTCAAAGGTGGTGTGTCCTCTCTTGCAGTGAAGGAGGAAGCACAGAGACTCATCAAGGAGTTTTTCAAAACAAGGGTCAGGTGTGAGAGTGAGACAGACTGGCAGGAGCTGCAGAGCTCAGAGAGCTGATTCTTGCATCATGTTGCCTGTCTTCCTTCCTCCAGCAGTGGGACCAGGGGATCTTCAAGAACTCAGCCATGAAACTGCAGAAGTGAGCTAGCTTTCTTTTCCCACTGCATTTTTGCTCACTACTGTCCTTAGTGACATGCACTTCCATGAAACTAGTTTATGAACTTCTGGAGAGTTTCTCCAGTAATCAGGGCACTGAAGCCCTCTAGTACCTCTTGTCAAGAGGTGTGAAGTCTGCATCTGCTGTGTAGGTTAGCTGCCCCAGATGTTGTGCAGTGCCTCTAAGATCTACTCCCTGCAGCAGTTAGGAAGGACTCAAGAGTTTCCAGCCAGGACTCTGCTTTGGGATGGCATTTTACTTCCTAAATGGCTCTTCCCCTTGCTTCCCTCAGCTCTTAGTTCTTGTTTCAGTGGTAGCAATAGAAGCCTTACCTACAGGTGCACAGGCTTGGCTCAGGGCTGCCAATGACAAACCTGATGGTTAAGTTCCTGGGTGAAATGTTTTCCCTTGAAGGGCAGGAGGGGAGTGGGTTTTTCTTTTCACCATGCAGGCAATGCCTTCTTCCTGAAGGTGGAGAAACTTGGATTCTTTTTGTTTTAATCTGAAGGTTTGTTTGTTGTTTGGGTTTTTTTTAAACTTTTCTAGTTCTGCCTGCCCTGTAACTTAAGCAATGATTCTCTTTCAGTATTACCCTCTCCAGTAGTGGCACTAAGGTTGCCAGTGCTTGTCCACCAGTTGCTTGTAACCCCTAAAGCCATATTTGCTCCCTGTGCCTCACCCACAGTCTGCAATACTGAGGGCAATGCTGCTTTTACAACTGGTTAAGGTACTGCTGTGGCCCTCACACTGGCACTGTGGTGCCTCTGCTGCTATATTTATATAAGGACCTGAATCTTAGGGCATCAGTGGGCTTGAAATAACCTGATTCCCTGGCACAAGTCCTTTTTGTTGGGTTCTTGTTGGGTTCTGCCTTTGTTCCATGCCTATAGAGGCTGGTGGCCTCAGGCACTAGTGCTGCTAGAGGAATCTGCAGCCTGAGAGGCCATCAAACAGGCTTTTGGATCACTGTACTCAGCAGATATATTTTTTTTAAATGTACTGAAGGGTAGGTGTGGGACTGACAATAAAACAATGTTATAGCTGCTCTGGACTCTTCCTGGAAGCTTTTTCTTACCACCTAATCATACAGTCTGGTCTAAGATACATTAAGACTCCAACACTGGGAACACAGTGTGAACATAAATAGGAACAGACAGCTAATAAATGCAAGCCAGGGATGGGATGGAGGGGAAGCATGTGCTAGCAGGCACCTCAGCTCTTCATAGCTGCAAGACTTCTCCAGCTAGAACCAGAAGGAGAAACCTGGAAATGTTTAACTCAAAAGTCACTTTCATCTTCAGCTTGCTCTGCTCACTGGAGGACAAAGGGCTTTACAAGAAGCCTTTTACACAATATAAGTATTTTTCAGCTCTTGCCTGCTGGCTTCTATTTTACCTTCCCATTAAAAATCCTGCTTCGTCAGCCACTTAAGTGGGGTAACTAACTTTCCAAAGCTCAGTGCTTACAGAGTTCAGCTGCTGCCAGGGTGAACTTCTCAAAAATGCTTTGTTTATCTTGTAAATTAGGGGGGGCCTCTGAAAAGGGCTGGTTAAGTCATGGGGTTGTGTGACAAAGTGATTTATCTCAAAGTAGGGCATTTCTAACCTGATGAGTTGTGCTTCCATGTAAGGGAAGAAAAGCTCAGAGAAAGAGAAGGGGAATAAGGGTAAGTTACTCTTTAGATATCTTCTGTATTCCTTCCTTTCATGTTGCTGTGGTACTTCACCTAGCCTTGCAGTAGCACTGCTGAAGGGGGAGGGTGGAACATCCTTGAGCTTGGACCTCACAGGCTGCAGTGAGCAGCACTTCAGAGAAGTTCCTGACAGGGAAGATGCTGTAGTTACTGCTGACATCAGCTCACCAGGAAGCAGCTAGCTGTGCATCATGGCTTGCATTGAGCACCCTCAGATCCATCCCTGCCCAGCCAGTGACAACCTTTTCCTCAAGCTTTGCCAGTTACCTGCAGGTCAGTATTCCCATCTTAGGTGTAAACCAGTATGTCATGTCATAGCTTCAAAATACCTCTGATTATTTTATTGCAATCTCCTAAAGTGCAGATACTTTTCAGTTCAGTAGAAAAGCAATAGCAAGAAAAATAAATTAAGCATTTTTGTACAGCCCAAGACACTCTCCTCTACTGAAATACAAATTCCATTTGAATAGACTTTCTCCACGGGCATGGAGCCATCATTCAAGTCTGACAGCTGCATGGACATGACTGACTTCTTTATAGTAGAGGGAAACATATGCATATAATTGTCAGTAAGAAATTAATTAACAATAAACTTCCTTACCACTGCAGCTCAATCTGTGCCTCAGCCTATGTGTTAATTGTGTAGTAACACTGATCTGCTTTGTAATTAAGATGCTTTCTACAAGTTCCTGCTTCACAAACCCTGCTGTAGGGCCTCTTGCACATCACTACAGAGAAAAAGCTGGCCTATGGGAAACACCAGCAGCCAGTGCAGTCATTTCATAACCTCAGCTGTGCACTGAGATACACCAGTCTCTAGCAAGCATCAGTCTTTGCCCATGTTAATTAATTCAAAAAAGAAAATAACAGTCCCAACACTGCATAGCTTGAAGGCAGTTGCTTGCATCTGTTCAGCTGCTCTGGGTTGGAACAGGCTATGAAAAAGCAGCAGTGTGGAAAGGTTGTCTCATGGTTTGTTTAGCCACTGCATGAATTGCTTCAAGGAAGAGTATTTGGGTACTGAATGGCAGGTCAGGAGGGGTGAGGTTATGTCCATCAACAAACACTGTGGTGGCAGTGAGAAAGCAGCTGTCTGAGGTCATGGATGTCTTTTGGGAGAATCCTCTCCTGAAGACAGGGCTGGGAGCACTGAACAAGCTCAAAGGAAGGAAAACAGTGGTGTCTGGCTTGGTCATTCTCCTCCTCTTAGGCTCTAGTTGTGCAACTCTGTTTTATCCATGATGATAACAATCGTGTGATACATTTCTTTAGCCTGTCAAAACACAAACAAATATCAGTCATTCTCTGTCCCAGAAATGGCTGCTTCTCATAACTAAGTGTGCCCATAAGTCACTTTCATAATTAAATATCAGGAACATGCTGGGACAAAGCTGCACTGAGGGGCCTAGGAAATGCAGTGCCCCCCCTCCACTGCTAGGACAGAAGAGAGCATCAGTACGGTCTCTTAGCAGAGGCTCAGCTGGGCAGTGGAGGGCAATTTCTGAATGGCCAGGAGGAAGCTGTAGGTCCATGCTGATCTCACCTCTGACAGCTCAAGCCACATAGCCTTGGGGCTGGCAGCTGAGCCATAGTTCAGTTCTACACCAGGCAGCCCACCCTCAGAGGTGGGCCGCAGTGTCCGCATCTTCTGCAGCTCCTTCAGAGGAATGACGCAGGAGACTACCTGTGTGGGGAGAAAAGCCACAAAACACTCTGGGGCAGTCCTGACAAACAACACAATCTGAGGATCCACCTCAAGAGCCTATTGAGAGGTGAGACAAGGACTGGGGCACAGGGCAGTGTGTACAGAAAACAGGGCACGCTCCTGCTGACAGCATGTCCTCAGACTCCTGCAGGATTGGGACAAACAGGAACGTGACCTACGCTTGGTTTTACTGTGGACCATCCTTGTTAGCATGATCACTGGACTTACAGAAGAGCACATGGCTGTACTAACTGTTCTGCCAGTTTCATCATTTGCTTTGGGCCAGGGCTGCTGTTAGAGTGGCTGTCATGCAGGTAAAGACAGTCTCTTCCTGCACAAGTTCTTCTAAAAGTCAAAGTTAACATCTGACAGACATCAGGGCTCTGGACTCGAGGGAGGAATTGTCTGGCATACCTGGGTAGTGCCATCCACCACAATGATCTCCTCTTTATTCACACCAAAGAAACAGGGCACAGGGATTGTGTCATCGCTGACTCTCTCTACGAAGTAGATGTTGTAGCCAAAGAAAGGCAATTTCATCACGTGCTCTGTAAGAAGCAAAAGGTGCCTTTCAGTTAGCAGCTTCCAGCAACAATCTACCACACCAGCGTAAAGTGCAAAGAAGTCAAAAGCTGCAAATGTTCCCAAACTTTTCCACATTTAACAGTAGAATTGACAACTTCTCCCTCCACCCCAGGCTGCCGATACTCAATTCTCAGCAGCCTGAATGGATGCCTCATTCTTTTCTGACCAGAAAACAGAGACATGCAGCCAGAAAAACAATTGAAATGCAAGTTCTACAACAGAGTTCTGAAAATCTACTGCAGGCTTCTACAAAAAGAGGTGGAACTTCCACCATAATCACCATGCTTGGGAACAAGTGCCCATCTGCAGGGGGAGGTTGCCAGGGAGTTCTATATCATGGCCCACTCCAAGCTCCAAGGATCCATGCCAACCTTGTGGACTGTCCCAAAAGTGCATTCAGAGCAGCTTCCATCATGCTCAGGATAGACAACTCAAGCAGACCTGGATATCTACTCACCCATGAACTGTATTTTTGCATCCACTGGCTGGAGGGGCTGCCTGGTTCTCAGCAGCATGCCAATGTGGTTCTGCAGAGCCTGGGAACTGATGGAGGACTGCAGGGGCTTTGGCGTGTACTCCTGCAGCTCTTCCCTGTGCCAACAAGCAGACACTAATTAATCCCCTGCCCAGCTAAAATCGAAAAGATCAACCAGAGGGATTAAGAGGAAGGAGGAGATGCAGCAACAATTTTCAATTGCATGGCTGGGGAAAAGGGTGGAAGGAGGGAGATGACGAGCACAACATCTTGGATCTGAATTGGATAACGTGGAAGGAAACAGACACATTTTCCACAGAGAAGGCAGCTGTGCACCACCGACTAGTTCACTGAAATGCCTCCTTTCTGGAGACAGCTGGAGCTCTTTGAGCAAGGACTGGAGCATGCAAGTAAAGCCACAGGCTGTTTCCTTCAGAGGCAGCCTCAGCCAAAAGCCACCTTACCTTACCCTAACCCTGTCTGGCTCCTGGGGTCCAAAGCACTGCATGGAGTGGAATGCCCCATGTCCAGCAGGGGCAGAACACAACCCCTGCTGCTGGTGTTGTAAGGGGATCTGATGGAGGCAGTATCTCCACTCTGAGTCAAAGCACAGAAGGATACAGGAAGGAAGGAGGGTGAAAATACAGCTTGGGGCTGCAGGACAGAGGCTTTCCAGTATCCAGGGACATTTGTATTCCCATTAGCTATACATTTCAGATACCCAGGGTTGAAAACTCTGGCACTTGTGAGAAAGAACAAAGGAGCATTCATCCAAACTACAGGCTCATGCACTTCGTTCCTGGCATTACAAACACATGGCAGTCAGAAGAAATGCCCATGACCCTCAGCTCAGGAGGAGTCACACCCACCCCCAACCCCTGTGGTGCCAACACCTATTAGAGATAGAGATCCACCCTGAGACACATACCTGGTGAGAGCAGAGCTCTGCTGCTTCCTTTTGGCCCAATGCTGGAGCATTGCCAGAATGCTCACCTGCACCTCCATTTCTTTACTATGTCTTAACAGCATCCTACCATTCAGGTAATCCCACAGCATCTGAGAGACAGCACAGCAAAAAGGCTTTTGTTAAACCCACCAGAAGGTACAGGCAGGTTTAGGCAGTGCCAGGCTGCAGAGACCCACATTCTGCCTTGCTGATAAACACACCCTGCTCAGTCTGATAACAAAAAAACAAAGGTTTTCTAGGCTCAGGAAGAGCACGTAGAACTGCACAAACCATGTCTGGAGCAGTACAGCTCATAGGCTAGGGTGACAGGCACACTGCCTTCCTTGCATCCATAGACTCAGTTACTAGTCATTCCCAGAAACAGGGTACAAAGCTGATCAGCCAAAGCCCTCCCACTTCTTCAGCCCCCTTGGGTCATTCCCAATGGCCTGTACACTAACTCAGCCCCTGCTAGGGAGGTTCCTGGTGCACACACTGGCCTTGTTGCTTACCTGTCCATAATGGACATCGATATAAACTTTGTTCTCAAAGTGCAGAGGTGTCCTCCAGATCAGCCTGCGTAAAGTCACGGTGACCATCTTGTCCTCCAGTAGATAATCATGAAGATACTCCTCCGATCTTACTGGCCTCACCGTTTTACCTACATGTTTATGCAGAGAGAGGGTCACCACTCTTGCTGCTGAGACAGTGGGCTGAGCTCCATGGCTTGGGACAGGAGCCTTCCTGCACACCTCTATTCCACTCTGCCCTTACAACTCCAAGCATCAGCCATTCCAAAGGGACACAGACCCACAGAGACACACACCTCTCTGGAACAGGCAGCACAGCCCCTGAGAAGGAACAATCCTTAACCCTAGTACAGAAGGAAACTGCTGAAGGGGAACCTCCCTGGAGCCAACAAGGGTGGGGGAACTCTTCAAAACAGTAGCCATGGTACTACTCCCTTTTGGAGAAACTGCTGTAAGGAAGAAGCTAGATGCTAGTCTCTGCTTACCAAGATGATTGCTGTCACTCCTGATGGCAAAAAGAACAAATTCCTGTATCTCTTCCTGTTCGCTTGCCCCCATCTGCTCACAGATCTCCTGTAAGAGTTCCTTGGCCACCTGAAGCAAGAAAAGAAGCAAATAAATACCATGGGCAGGCAAGCCCAAAGCAGCCCCAGAGCAGTTAAGACATACTGGGCCTGTTGGAGGGCAGCAGTATGGCTCTGGCCACTGTGCAAAGGAGCAAACTGGGTGAGACATCCCAGTGTGGTGCAGGCTCTGCAGAGATACAGCGCTACAGGGATTCCTAGGAAGTGAGTGAGAAACTGTCACAGCACCATGGGAAGCTCAGCCCAAGCCCAAGGTTTTGACAGATAAGAGAGTTCCCTGGTGTGGCTCAGAGTCCAGATCAATGAAGAAATTCAAGGCAGAAAACTCACAGTGAATGTCTTGATTCTGGTCATGTACTCCATGCCTCCAGGGATCAGAATCACCAGCCGGCGGGCACCTTGCCCCTTCTGCCAAGGACAGGCTTTAGGCAGCAAAACATGCAGGATCCCATCAGCCCCACAATTGTTTCTCCCTCCATATCTCTGACTTTCACTGCTTGCCCACAGTACCTGCTTCTTCCTTGCCCACATCCCCTCCCTACTCCATGGCACTGCACTTCCCAGTCCTCTTACAGACACAGGCTTCATTTACTCTGTTGGAACACTGACCACCCCTGTAACACTGTACATGGCACCTCCTGGCAAGCCTCTGCCCTCCCTCCCTCCCCAGCATCCCCACTTCTCTGCCCCTCAGTACCAGCAATGCCTCTAACTCCACAGGGAAAGGAAGGTGGCGACGGCCTCCGTACATGACATTTTTCCGCAGGTTGCTCTGGCAGATCTTGGCTATTTCTGCAGGAAAACGAAAAAGTTTCATGTGCTGAGCAAAACAAAGGACTAAGCGGTGTCTCCTATGATGTTGGGTCATCCTGGCTGTGTTGAATTTAACCCAGGGCCACTTCTAGGAGGGCAAAGAGACTAGACCTAATCTCCCACTCTGAGGACACATCCAAATCATGAGGAGCCAGCCCCAGACAGCATCCAGGGTGGGAGTACACAGGAATCACAAGACTGGAGAACTAGAACCCTCTTCTCTGGCAGGATTCCAACCCCAGCACCTCACAGTTGATGACTCTGGAAGACCACAGCCTGCTGTTAAAACTAGGCCTAAGCCACAGAGCTACGCTAAGCCCCAGACACACTTCCACCTTGCCTGGGTGAAGATGCAATGGGAAATGACCTCTGCAAACAGAAAGACTCAAGATCAAAGCAGAATCTTGCCTGCAGGCTCAGCTCAGTACCCCAACATATTTCTCCTGCCTAACAGAATAAGGGAGATTTTCCTATTGGACCATGTCCCCTCCCTGGGTCCTGTGTACTTTCCGTGACCATTGGGCCTTAGTAACAAGGGGACAGAATTTTATCTTACAGAACACAGAAACAGTCATACCATGATGGGTGCTAGATGGATCACTGCTGGCTAGCTGCAGAAACTTGGTGGCATAGGGCATCAGTGTGTTGGAAGGGAGGAAGTACCCACTTAGCAGGTTTAGGAGCAACCAACCACGCAGCATGCTCTCCCTGCAGAACAGAAAGAACTGAGCACCTTGGAACAAGAGAATTCCTGCTCCAAGCAGCTCAAAGTGAGCCTCTGCCCTTCTGAACACCTATAGCAGGTGGTAGAAAATTAGAATGCCCTTGGACAGAGGTTTCTTATGCTGAGGACGGGATTGATGCTGTTATTCTACCAGCAAACAAGGAACAGGAACAGTCAAGGCTGCTCTAATGCCACTGCTGCCATATCTCAGGGCAGGGTGGGGTCAAGCCAGTCCCCAAGTCCTCTATCAATTCCCCAGGGCTGTGATGAGGAAATCAGGGCTCTGAGCAGGACCACTACCAGGAATGTTTACCAGTGCCCAGATTTATCAGCAGCCAGAGACAAAAGGACAAACATCCAGTGAAGTGAAAATGCCAAACCCAGTGACTGGCTAAATTTCCTGAGTGCTCAGCCCCAGCATCTGAGCAGCTGGGGATGAAGCATCATTGGGGGCAGCCTCTGCCCTGGCCCTGGTGTCCACATAGTGAGGCAGATGGTTCCCTTCCTCTGTGCATGGGAGCTGATGGTGTTGGTACTCACTGGTTAGGGTTGCAGGTGACCTGTTTGATGACCTGGCAGTAGACCTCATCATGCAAACTCTCCTTCTCCTTACACAGCTGCATTCAGAAAGGAGAAGACAGTCTCAGAGAGGGTACACGAGCATCAGAGGCCCCAGCTCATTTCTGTGCCCTTCCTCTTCCAGCTCCAGAGCTCTGGCAATTTGGCTTCGCAGCCCCTGGTCTCTAGTGCTAGCTAGGCCTGAAGAAGGAGAGGCAGGTGGTGCTCCCATCCAGACAGTGATATCCAGGGAAACCATGTACATGCAACCCCTTCCCCCCCCACATGCTTTTAATCAGCTTCTCTGTTTCAGCTCCTTTTCTTATGTAGGAGGTTGCAGTATGACTCTCCCTGCTGCTCCCTCCCTTCCCAGCAAGATCTTGTCCCTTCATCCCCACTGGTGTTCCAGTGTCTTGCCGAGGGGAAGGTCACAAACCTGAAGGATTTCATAGATGCATTCAACCTCATTCTGATTCTTGAGTTTTGGCTGATCTCCCATGAACTGCATCAGAGCTGCAAAGCAAAGGCCAGCATTTAGGTCTAAGCAGAGGTGCTCCTGCCATGGGTCAGGCAGTAGACTAGAAAATGTCCTGAAAGCTTTTCTGCTCCACAGGCTATTACGAGGCTTGCATTGGCCATGAGAGTTGGTGGGACATCAGCCCAGGCAAGGCATGTTCTTGGGCACTTTGCACTCAAGGCAAAGTGGATTTCACTGGATACTTTCAGCATGGACACAGGTGGTTATTAACTGCAGAAATGCCTTAGGAGGGGCCCTCCTCTGACAGTTTCTATTCCCCACTCTGAGCACCATGATGCCCATGAGTGGACATCAAGGCCGTCCCATTCACCCTGCACTCCAGCCTCTGCAGTGTTGTCCTAGGGAGCTACTTACTCTTGAAGTTCATTGTAGCAAGTTCACTCAGCTCCCTGTCAGAGTACTGCAGCAAAGACCCCTGGATTGGGACCTGCAGGGCCAGAACACAAGGGTAAGCTGGGGAGTCAGATCACACAGAGCAAGAGACACAAGCTCCCAATATCTTGCAGGCAGCACTGAAGAGTAGGGGACACCTACACTTCTCCAGAGACTGCAAGGATCTGCCTTCTGTGCTTTTTACCACGTGGGGACAAAGCTGGAGGCAATGCTGGAGCTGGGATTCTGGATGTAGTCATGGGGAGAGACTGGGCTCACCTTGGTGTGCTGGACCAGGTCAGCTGCACTCTTCTTTTCAGCAGACATCCCTTTCAGTCCCTGCCTAGACAGAGGAGAGAGAACATGCAAGCTAAGAAATATCCCTAGAAAGGGTTTGGTGTGGGTCAGGCTACACAGGTCCTGTGTATGCCTGTTTAGGAAGGAGCACAGCCTACTCACATGGACTGAGCCTCTCGGAAGTAGGCTGTGGCAAAGTCCACCATGGTGTAACGATCACCAGCAGGGACTAACAAGGTGCTGCTTGGTTCTGATGTCAGGCTGGGAACAGAACTCTGCAAGGACAGGCACCAAACCCACCCTGAATAGTCTGCTGAGGAACTGCAGTGTGTATTCTCCTCACCTGCCAGAACTGGGAAGGCCCCATCTGTGTGTGGTGCCTCTACCTCCCACTATGATAGTATTTGAGTGTCTCTGTCCACATGGACTAAGCAGTCATCTTCTTCCCTCTAGCCTTGGAGGTCAGACACTACCAGGGCCATGGACCCACCCTGGCAGCTCCCACAGAACCTGGCCATGTCCCCTAGCAGTTCCCCAAGGACAACTCACCTCCCTGCTGGTATTCCTGATCTCTGAGGAAGCTTTCATGCTCTTGCGCAGCCCTCCATGCCTGTTTATGCTGGTGCTGAGGTAATCAGGGGCTGCAGCCAATTGCACCAGGTTGGTGGGGAAAATACCACTGCGGCCACCAGTGGAGCCAAACTGCCAGCCTGCAGCAACAGGGGAGAAAGAGTCAGGAATCAGAGCAGCTACCATGAGAAACAAGCAGTGAGGCATCCTACTGGCAAAGGAGAGCATCAGACTGACCAGGCTTTTCTTCATCCTAAAATAATACTGCTTATAACTATGGCAGCTGGAACAAGGTGGGTTATGGTCAGAGAATGGCAGAGCTAAAGGCTAACTATGCCAGCCCCTGACAGCTTGTCTTCCTCTGGCTTGCTCAACAGCAGCATGTTTAGAGCTTCTGGGCACCATGGGTCCAGCAGGCCCTTGAACCCAGTCCTCACCTTTCCTGCCAGTCTAAACAAATTCCCTCACCTGGCTCCACGCCTTGCATGGGCAGCAGCTCAATGAGGTCACCCTTCTTGAAGCTAAGGAGACTCTTGTCATCTGCAACGTAGCTGCGCAGAGCAACAACATAGTTGGTATCCTAGGAAAAAAGTGATGGGGAGGTCAAAGTTCATCCCCAGGATGTGAGGGACTCAGCTCATGTTACCCCATGGACTCTCTCAGGTCCATACAGAAAACCACCCTCATCCTCTACTGCACTACAGCCACTGCCTCACCTGCCTCAGCTCCTGGATGAAGAGTTCCACCATGGCCTTGATGCACGAAGCCTTTGGAGAGTGCAGGAAGAGCTGCTCTGTCTTCAGAGAGAATTCCAGGGCATTGCTGCCCTTCAATTCCACTGAGAGCACATCTGCAAAGCTGAGAACACAGCCAACATGCTCAGACTCCTTCTGCTAGTTAGGGATGCTGATCATGGGGATGGGACCTCATTCCAAGGACTGAGAATGGAGACAGGTCTCAGCATGCTCCAGGGGTGGCCTTTCACCAACACTATTACAACAGTAACAGCATCATAGGCTGCTCATGGCTTTCACCCAACCACCCAGAGGACCTCCCTTCTGATGACATGTATGGACCTGACTCACACCTGGCACTCACTCACTGTGAACAACAATGTAGGAAAGAAAGGGAAAGGCCAAACTCATTACAAGGAGGGTCAGCGAGTCACTATTGGCCTAGGACAATCTGAGAGCACAGCACAACCAGGGAATTTTCAGCTCACCCATTCAGTCTACCTCCTACAGTCTGAAACCATCCTGCAAGTGACAAATGATCATCCTGCAGCAACCAGTGCCCTTTTGCTCACCTGTAGCTGCAAAGAGTCTTCAGGTGCTCAGGATTATAGCCAGCTGCTTTCACCACCTTCAGCAGCCGCATGCCCCGGTGAGAAACACCCAGGATCTGGACATCACTTCCATCTTCACCCTGTAAGGGAAGTGCAGCAGAGAGCATCAAAGGCTCCATCTCACCTGGACAAGATGCAGCAGGGGAAGAAGATGCTACCATATGTACCATTAAAGAGGCCCGAAGCTGAAAGAGGAGTCAAACCCAGGAAGCTACAGAAGGCACAAATGAATGAGTGATCTGTGGCCAGGCAGGCAGACAGAAAGAGATCCCAGGTGAACTTGAGCCACACAGCTAAAGCAAGCACAGGGTCTGGTGGGTAGGTTAAGACTTACATGAACAGGGAAAAGACGTGAGAAATAGTTAGCCCAGTTATCTCGAGCAGCCAGCACAATCCTCTTCTTTATCCCATCCTCCTGAATGGACTGGACATCGTTGCCAACCCGGAACTCCACTAGCAGGGTTACAAAGCAGATACTTTCTCAGTAAGACAAAGATGGCCAAGTCTCCTTCTGCCCAGGGACTCATTGCCCCCAGTCCCCCTCAATGATTACAGCACAGCAAATGACAGGCAGAGTGAAAAGGATACCACATCACTTGCACACACCAGTCTACTACTTGTTTCTCTGCCCCTCTTCCCTCCAGGAAGCTTCTGTCAAAGATGACAGTTGGATTTTGAGACAGCTAAAAAAATCCCATTTTTGGGCCTCATTTTCTTCTCCCCACAATAAAAATACAAGAACTAGAGTTCTTCTGGCTCAGAGAAATTTCAGGGCCATTTTCTGGCCATTTGGAATAAACAAGCATTCTTACACTGCACTACACAGCACACACAAGTATGTTTTCTTGCTGCAGTAACAAAAATTTCTCCTCTGCCCTCAGTCCCGCCTGAAAGGTGTTGGAGTCTAGTTTCTCATTTCAAACCAAAATCTGGGATGGGCACAGGGAGGAAGGGATGATGGGGCTGTTAATTACTCAGCAGGTCTTTCATTTTGCGCTTCTCCTCTCTGGAGATCCGAAGGCAGGAATCAGAGAAGGTGTCACGCATGATCTGCCGAGGAAAAAGAGACACTTCCATTGAAAATGCCACATCTGAGCGTGCTGGGGGGGCACCTGAGCATGCTGGGGGGGCACCTGAGGCTGTTAGACAGTATCAGAGAGGAGTGAGCAGGGGCTTGACTGGATGGACCTGGAGAAGAGACTAATGCTGCTAGGGATACAGAAGAGAAGGCAACTTATGCAATGTAATTATGGAGTGTTTTGTCCCCAAACAGAGACACAACAGGCCTGGAGTCATAGACCAGTACATACCTGTTCACACAGCAAGTTCAGACAGTAAGGGTGACTGAAATTTTCTTTGGGGTAAAACACCTGCAAGAGGAGGACAAAAACAATAGTAATGTTACAGATGTTTACAGATGTTGCAGAAATAGCTGCCCAGGGATGTTTTTTACTGCCAGAGATGAGTGAGTCCATCTCCAAAAATAGGCAGGGAAGAGACACTGAATATCAACAGAAGGACCAGGAGCAAAGGACCAAAAGTAAAGTGGTGAGACCATGGGATGAACCCTGGACAGTTCAGTGCACTCTCCAATACTTGATTTTAAACACACTTGTACTATTTTAACAGGAAAGCACCAAGTAACAGCAAATTTACTGGAGATTTATTTGTAGATTTCTCAGTGCTTTACAGAGGAAGGAAAGGACAGGTAGGGAAACAGATATCAGAGTCAGTAAGGCAGAGTAGGACCCACATTCTCTATGAGATGATCCCCTGCCCCCAGCTCCTGGATCATGTGACCTCCTCCCAGAACTACCTTTGTGCTCTTAGGTCACCCTGGGTGCAAAAGATTATTTTAACCAGATGTGGGACCAGTCCCCTGCCCCCATATCCAGCTCCTAGCTAACAACCTGTACCTCTTTGCGCAGGAAGATTTTCCAGGCAGGGTTGACATAGGAAAAGCTGACACTGCTAGTGAGCTTGTACAGCTGGGTCTTGATACCATCATCTTCTGCTACTGTTAGAGCAGAGGCTGTGAGAGGAGAAAGAGCAGTGAAGCTTTGCTGACTACAGGATCACCTTCCCACCTGCCAAAGACCTACCAAGACAAAGGGGACAGTGCCATGTGCCTGACTGAAGATTACTGTCAAGAGCCCTCTTGAAGGGCAGTGATCAGCTAATATGAATGCAGGCACAGAAGTCATTGTGTGAGTACCAGTGTTTCTGATAGCATTTATACTTGTTGTATCATCCAAAAAATTCAGTGTTCATAAGAGAAACACTGCAGAGATAGGGAGCACACAGAGTCTGAGGCAAAATACTACTCCTGTGCTAAAGCTTGAAGACACACTTTCACTTTATGTCATGGTAAAAAGGCTGCTAAAGGTTTCAAAAGGACACAAGTTCTCTCCTGAGCTTGCAGACTGAAAGGTTCTGGTACAAGGCACCCAGGACTTGTACTGGGATTTTCTCTTGGCAGAAGATCTATTAAAGACAGGCTCAGTCTGAAAACAAGCATCCAAAGGCAGAAATATCTTCATTTAAGCACTCTCAACTTTCCAAACTTCAGAGTTCACCAACAATCAAGAAATGCACTAGATCCCACAGTTCAGCTGTTTCTTTATTCCTATTCAAAAGCACGTAGGAATTTTTCAGGCGAATCCAGTTTCTTTGATGTACTTTCACAGGACTTCCTAAAGATCTATTTTATAAAAGAGAGGGGAGGTGAAATGGGGACATTCTTTATAGGAGAGAGCCTGATGCAGGATGGAGTCCTGCAGTAGTGTGCTTGACTGGCTGTTCTCCACACATTATAAAACGTGATGCTGGTGAGTTTTAAACAGTTTGAAATACATTGGGATATGTATCAAAAATAGCAACAAACTATAAAGTGAATTAATGTCTGCAGGCTCCCTCTGCAATTCAGAGGCAAAACATGAGACTTAGTAACATTCCAAACTGCTGCTGAGAAGCATTAGCTATGCCATTTTTCATGCGGGCAGCATCCAGACACTCCCTATGTGGCCAGTGTCCAAGGTCTCCCAGGCTCTCATTCTCCCTCTGAGAAACATTCCTTCATTCCTTAGCCTCTCTCTAAGGACCCTCCAGAGGCTCTAGAAAGTAAAACACCTGGCTTCCCATTCCTCCCTTGTCTAAAGTCCATCCATTGAATTGCAGATTCCATAAAGTAATTGTGCTTCAGGTAGGTAATAAAATATATTGTGGATTGGACCTTGATAAACTCCAACCCAAAGGTCCTTCCTGTTTTTAGCTGCATTTTTCAGAGAAACCCAGCCCCTCCATTATTTGTGCCTGACATCCTGCACTGTACTGGGAAGAAAGGAAACAGTTAGAGCTGAGAAGTGCCATGCTGAATTCTGGGCCAGACTGAAACTATGGTGACAGTCTCTTGATTTCACACAGCCCACTCAGTCTTTGGCCAGCTGGCTGATGACAGAACATGTGCTGTGACTCTCCCAGACCACCAGACTACCAAATTCCACTTGGGTGAATTCAATACTTACCCTTCCCTGTGGATTCCTGATAGCCTTGGTTCTCAGGCAGGGGAGATGAAGGGAATGGTGGGGGAGGAGGAGCCTCGGAACTCGGTGGAGTACTCTCCTGTTTGAAGATGGCCAGGAGAGGCAACTGCTTCTCCATTATAGAGCTGGAAGCTGAGCCTGGTTTGGGCTTGGGAGGTGGAGGAGGAGTTCTCTTCTCTTGTGGCTGAGGGGGCAATGGCTGCAAGACAACAAAACCATTTGATTCAGTCACTCTACATTACTGTGCTCTGTCCTGACACTGCTGTTATAAATCATCAACTCACTGATTTGGGAGATGAGAGGTTCATCATGCCCAGCTTGGCCAGAGCCTCATTTTTTGGGTCATTTTTCTTTATAAATGGCTTGGATGGTCTCCTGCAAGGAAATGGGAAACACAGTTACAGGGACTGCACAGGGGGTTGTGGCCACAATGGAGCCATGTAGCAGTGCTGGGATATAGTCCCACTCATCTCCTTCCTGCCCACCTGGGTGGATCCCACTCTCACCTGACAGGCTCGATGGGCTGGGGCTCGGGGGCTGGCCGGCTCTGGTACATTTTGATGATGTTGCGGATCTCCCGGCTGGGCGCAGGCCGCGACTCGGGGCCTGAAGGCTTCACCACAGGTGGCTCCTTCTTTGCTTTTGGTGTCTGTTTTGTTGGCTTTGGCTCAGGAGGTGGCAAAGGGGGAGTGGGAGCTATTGGGGATGACAGCTTTAACCAACAGACCAGCAAGGACACAGGAGAAATCCCTTTATCACATTTGAAGCTCCCTCTCTTTCACCACTAGGCTGACTGGTAATCCACTGCCTTGCTTTGGGATCCCACTTCCCAAAGCTCAGGCCTTTCTCTCTCCTCTCTGCTGCCAAGATTCAAACTCCCAGAGGAGCCAGATCTTTTCCTCCTCTGGCTGTATCCTGGCCTGATGCTCCTGGAAAGTTCCTGCTTGTCAGCCCGCCTGGGTCTCCACTGCACATCATCTTACCTGCATCTGGTTTAGGGCTGGGCTTTTCTTCTTTCCTCTTCTCCCTGTCCTTTTCATTCCTCTTCCCCCTCTCCTCTTCCTCCTCCTGCTTTGGCTGGGGATTTGCTGGAGGGGTCCAAGTTTTGGTAGGAGGCCTGACTTTCTTCACTCGGATGTGTTGCTCCCCTGCATAGAAAGGAGGACCTGAGCTAGTTAAACCCACAGCCAAAACCAAGCCCTCCAGGGATTGCTCCCACCTTTGCATCAGTAAACAGAAGCCTGTGCTTTGTAAAGGCTAAGGAGAATGTGGCAGTCACAAGCCCAAAGATTTCTAGGAAAGATGACATCAAAGCACCTCAGAACCTGAACTGTAGCCAGCTGAGCAGGCACCCAAGACTGCTGCTACAACACAGCACCAGCAGCTCCTGCAGGGATGAGCTGGGTTCCAGCCAGGGAAACAAGAATCACAGAACACCTTGTTATGGCAAGGAGAACAAGGTGTTATGATGAAATTCCCAAAGTCGTAGATGCTTACCCATCTTCTGAAAATATTGTTTCTTCTCCTGGAAAGTTTCTGGAGGGTGATCATTATCTTCACTGCTGGAGGGCTGGTCGTCTGTGTAGTCATAAACCTGCAAGCAGTTCACAACGTGGTTAGTTAGCACTAGCCAGCAGATACCACACTGCCCTTAAGTTCCAAGGTGATTTTTCCTTGCCAAGTTCTGATCTAGAACTTCCCCCCATCTGGGAGTGTCCCTTGGGTTTCTGATGCAAGGAATCATCAAGCAAGTCCAGAGGAGAAGGAGTATGTTAGAGGCCCAAGACAGCTTGCTAGAAGAGAAAGAATTCAGTGTGATGAATTTTCCTATGGTAAAATTCAGATCAGCTAGGCATTAATTGGTGAACACTGCATGTAAACCTCCAGAGCTAATGCCACCAAGGGTTGATCCTGTGTCTTAAGGATTCCACAAGCAAAGTGTTAAAGGCCTCAGTACCATGGGTAAGCACAGCCATCTGCTCTCCTCTGCCAAACCACTGCCACACTGGAAGGGAGGCAGAGCAAATGCAAATAATGAAATTCAAACCAAATTCACCACCACCGTTTGTTTCTCGTACCAGTTCTTCTGCCTTAGCTGGTGGTTCTGGAGCTTTTGGTGGTGGTGCAGCATTCTGGCTCTTGAGTTTTGGGGAAGTGGCTGGGACTGGAGCCGAGGCTTGGGCTTGTGGTGGACTTGAGACTCTTGGCCTTGAGTTCTCAAGAGACTGTTGCCGCTGCTGCTGTTGCTGGGAAATGTTCATGGCTTGAAGGGTCATCTGCTGGGCCTGGAGGAAGGAATTACAATGGCCTTGAGCTCTAGGCTACACAAAACCACCAGCCATCAGGCAGGCTGTATCATTCTTTCACTGGTAATCACAGAACATCTACACAGTCCACTGCAAATTTCCCAGTGTTACGGACGAGACTTGCCCAGGGAGTCTGCTCCAACCTGGCCAAGTATGCAGAGCTCCTAACAACATCCCAAAGACCAGTGAGATAGCCTGGGACCTCCTTGCACTCACGAGGCTTTGTACAGAAAACAGAATACTGCAGAGCTGCATCTGTAGCAAATGCCAGCTCAAAAATACACAGGAATTACAGCTGAGGCTTCCTGGGGCCTGCCCTTTTCCCTGCTACTTACTGACCCTCAGTGTCCCCCTGTACACAAAAGGGCAAAAAGGAAACTCCCAGTTTTGCATTCTCACATGATCCAAACTTTCTGTAGCAGACCCCCAGCACATAAGAGCAGGCCTAAGGCAGAAAGGGAGCATGGCTAACCTCTTCACAGCACATACACCAGTCCACTGTTCTTCCCCAGTTCCTGGGCCCCTCCCAGCCAGTCCCTTCCACTCACCATGAGCATGGCTTGCTGGTTGATAAAGGCTTGTTGTTGTGCTGCTAACTGGTTGGGATCTACAGCTGGAACCACAGGCTGGGGCATAACCATGGCTGTGGAAGACACACACATCTGCAAACACCCACAGGCAATTGTTTCCCACAGTGCCTGAGCATCAGCCCAGAGCTCAGCATTCACTGTGCACCCAGCCTGACATCCAAATACACAGGCTCCATTAGGACACCCACCCTTCCATCCTCTGGAACACTGTTATTACCTGGCATAGGTGCAATTCCCCCAGCTCCTGGCATCATAGGCATGGCTGCTGGCATGCCCATCATCGAAGGCATGGGCTGGTAAACTGGTGCTTGAGTCATTCCAGAGAGGCCTAGATGCAAAAGGGCACATGCACAGTGCTTTTGGGGAATTTTTGGGGGATCAGTCCCACAGAACACAACGCATAGGCTGGGTACCTCTGATTCTTTCCACACACACCAGCCACAGGGACACATGAGGGGTTTAGCTCTTCACACACACAGAACACAGCAAAACTCAGGTGGAGGAAGGAAATCTAAGAGATATATGTGTGGCCTGCCAGAATCTACAATAGCAGGATCCAGACCCTGCTTCTAGTGTAGCTTAGGACATTACCATTCTTCATGCCTAAGCATATAAATAACTCTTGCCTCTGTGTGATTACAGAGGTTTTCTCTTGGGGGCCTGGGAAAAGTTCTCTGGGACCACCAGATCCATTGCAAGGGTGAATGAACAAGCCCTGGCCTGGGTGGCATGTGTAGCATGTGCAGGAACTGTGGGGAGAAAGGAATTCCTCTGGTGCCAGCAGTCAAGTCCCACAAGAGGCCACAAAACAGAAATCCCACTGATGGCAAAGCCAGCAGAGCAAGGGGCATGGATTTCAGTCTCAGCGAGGAGTGAGTCAGCACACAGCACAGATCTACTGAACCATGATGTCCTCACAGTGAGAATGGCCCAGAGATGCCATGGAGAGATCTTCACATCCCTAACTGATGTAAGTAGCCAGATGAGTGACAAACTGGCCTCACGCCAGTGATCTGTAATAGGGCTTGTCATGCCCCAGAGCCTCTACAATAGCCAAAAATAGTCAGTAATGATCTGAACAGGACATTCCCCACCTTTCTGAAACAGCTGGGTGTGTTCCTACACATGCAGATTTCTCAGTGCCATTAATATACTACTGTTTGACTCCACCTGCTGAAAATACTTAAGTCTCAGCTTGACAGAAATGAGGAAAAATAAAGAAACCAAACACACCAAAAAGAACCTCTATGGGGTTCAGACTTACTAACCCAAGGAATATCTACAGATGATGGGAAAGTCTGTAAGGAAGCAATGAAGAAGGTAAAAACCTTTCCATGAAAAAGGCAGCAACTATTTTGTGAAAGCACAGGATGAACAGAAAATGAATATGGGACCTAGGAGTATCAGCCTAGGGAAGAGGTGGCCCGGGTCAGAAGCAAGGTACCTGTTGCTTTGACTCCAAGACCAACCCAAGAGAGAAACTAAAAGCAGAACAAAGGTGGTATCCATACCTAGCACCTTTCCCAAAGCATCTGTCTCCCAGAACCTGGGATTGAGGAGTGCAACTTCAGATGACCTACGTTAAAGACTAATGCTCCTTATCAACCAATTGAGCCCATGCAATAATTAACATTTAAGGGACTCCCTGACTTGTGCTCACTGAAGCTTATGTAGCTCCACATGTGTTCCCAGCTGTCCCTATTCCCTTACAGACCTGTAGAAGGAAAGATTCCTCTCTGTGTGGGTCCAATCTTCCCACCTCCTTTCATGCGTCCAGTCAGACTCTCCCTGTTCTCCATATCCTGCATCAAGAAAAAACAGCTATCTGAGCTCAGAGAAACAGGCTTTCCAGGGGGAGAGCCATCCAAAGGCACACGTGAGCTGAGCAGAGGCAGTCACTAGGCAGAGGCATGCTTCAGGGACAGGAGAGCTGCAGAGAGAAAGTAAGAGGGAATATCAAGGGACTCACTGGTACTCTGGAGCCTTGATTCAGCACCGTGCTGAAGAGATCATCCACATAGTGATCCAAGCCTGCAGAGGTCCTCATGTCATCCCTCAGTCTGTGATCTAAGAGCAGAAAGAAGTCTGATGATATGGCAGGTAGGGAATATTCCCCTGTTTTGGAGTGGATCCCCTCCTTACTCTAAATCAAGAAGAATCACCTGTCTCCCCCTCTGCTCTGATTCCCTGGCTGGGGCACATCTGGCCTTCCCTAGTGCCATCCACAGTCCTAGGCAAGAGCTTACCTGGATGGAGACTGTTCAGTTCTGGAGGCAGGCTAGGTGGTGGGAAGGTAGGAGCCTGGACACCTGGAGCAGGAGGGATCCTGTTGAAGAGGAAAATTAGATGAGGACAGCACAGAGTGCTGGGAGGAAGATAAGCCACTGGGTGACAGGGCCACAAGTGGTGGAGCAGGAGGATCAAGTGACTCACAAATCCAGGTCAGAGTTGAGGAGGAAGCTTCTGTCCCTTTCAGGATTGATGGGATACTCAGCTGAGGACTGAAAGGGGCCACTGAAGTTGCTGGTCTCCTCCATCTCTCCAATGAGGTCCAGCACAAAGTCACAGCCCAGCAGATCCTGCCATGTGTTGCCAGTAAACATGGAGATAGACCACCCTCGAGACTTCGTATCACAGCCCCTGGTAACAGGGAAAGGAAGGAGAGAAAAGGTGTCCAGGTAAGCAGGGAAAAGGGAGAGAAAGGAAAACATTGCATTCAGTTTTCTCTTGCCTTGTCTATCCTAGCTTAATCCTTAAGATTTGGGGTATGAATCAACAATTAAGTGCCAGGGTCAGGAAAAAAATAGAATCACTGAAGATTTGTTCTCTCTTTTGCATCTTTTCTCTGAAGCTGTTCTGACAGATCATACCAGTTGCTCTGTTCCTGAAGATGTGCATAGTCTATGCACATGGAACTGTAGAATCACAGAATGGTTTGGAAGGGACCTTAAAGATCATCTAGTTGCACCCATACTGTCACGTGCAGGGATACCTTTCACTAGATCAGGTGGGTGAAGGAGAGAGCACAATCCTCAGTGGGTAAAGAGTGGCTATTCCACATCTGACCATGTAAATTCTAGCCTGCAGCCCTGACCAGTCTGAACCCTGGAGCTCGTGACAGGATCCTTCACATCCCCAAATCTTCTCCCACTCTCTGGCAGTACCTCGCAGTCAGGAGCCAGCCTGCATACTGCTCCCCAGTCATCCAGGACTCCACTTCAGCTGAGAACTTCTCTTCTAGCATAGAAAAGAAAGTCAGTACACACAGACCCCTCAGCAGGACCCCAAGCAATACCCAAGCTCTGCAGGGGACAACCCGAGATGGAAAGTCTTGGACACTCTGGGGGAAGAGGATGTGGAAAGGACTGAAAACAGATGGAGGGCTCCACATGAACACATTCACATCCAAAATAACTATTTGATGGCACAGATTGGCATTTACAGCCTGACAGGTGAAAATCCTCACAGTGCCTTGGTTCACTTGGACCACCACTTTGCTCACCAAAGAGCCAGAGCAGGGATGCTCTGCATCCAATTCACAGAGCTTCTGTGCAGTTAAGAGGCAGTATGAGTCACAATAATTGAGACATGAGAAAAGCAGAAAGTCCCTGTAACAAAGGCAGCAGTTGCTGCTGCCTAGGCTATGCAGTAATGGATAACAGGAAAACTAGACCCATAGAGATGCACAGCCAGAACAGCCCTCTGTTGAGATGGGTCCAAACCCAGAAAAATCTCATCCCTCAGCCTGAGTATCAGGTCTGAGGTCATTGCTCAGACTTCAAGAGTTTTAGGTCTTGATTCAGATGCTTGAACCCCCAGGGTTGTATGAGCCAGAAGCAACTGCTGTTCTGATCCCTCTTTCCTAAGCTGAGGGAAGTATTTCCTGAATGCTGATTTCTGCACTGTCCTCAGGAACTACAAGATAGCAGAAGGGATGAAGCAAGAGTTACCATTAAAGGTATGAACATCCAGAATCATCTTCCCTCTCCTCTGGTTTGCAGTCCACTCCAGCTGAGTGGGAGGGTAGGACCGAGAGAATGTAGAGTCTGTGTGCTGTGCTGCTGTCAAGATTTTGCGCTGGCAGACAGCACTGTAGCCCTCTGCACCATGATCTGACACAAATCTAGGAAAAGGCAACTGCCTTTAGCACACTGCTCATCTCTCTTAACTTTAATGAAAGTATAGCTAGGTCTTTTCTCCTCCTTACTTAAGCAATGGCTTCTCCAGTGCTGGTGAAGGGGCAAAGCAGCTCAGCAAAGTTGCCATCAGGACCCATGCTCGCTGGCTGTGCTCCATGTCTGGATTCTTCCATGTCTGGGCAACCACCTGACTGAAGATTTCATCACGCAGGGCCACATTATTCAAACCTCTTCCAGCAATGTAGTTGCCCAGAAGTACCTCCTGCCAGCCATGGAGATTCTTGTCACCAATGAACCGCAAAATCTAGAAACATCCAGGGGGAAAAAAGAAAAGAAAAAAAAAAAAAGAGCTTGAGAGCTGTAACCCTTGATCCCAAATGGTGTTGTGAGGTGGGGCTGTAGATACCAGGGTGTTCATGAGCCTAAGAAGAGTAGCCAACACTGATATCCAGATCTGTTCTCAGGGTTTGTGCACCACCTAAATTCTGGGGAATTTGGGAGGCAGTGTTCATAGAGATTGGACACTGACCGAAAGTCAGAATGGCTTCAGCCTCCTCTCAGTTATTCCTCTGACTCAGAATTTCTTGTGCAGAATAATGCCCCTTCTCTGGGGAGAGCTCAGATACACAAACAAGTTACCCTAGGCTGTTTGTTACTGTGTCTGAGCCCACAGGCTGCCTGGCTGTAAAGATATATAAAACAAATTTAATCTTTACACAAAGATCAGCTAAGCATATTTACATGTAACTCTCAAAAGAATTACCAGGTTTACTTAGAAATTATCCAAAGTTTCATTCTATTTTCAGAGAGTTAACATTAACATTTTTAAGAAACATGATTTACATCCACAGAGCTGAAATAACACCACCCCCCTCACACAAACATTACAGAATTAGGGTGTGGTTCCAGGTGTAGTTTTCTTGATTACAAGAAACTTGATGACAAAGTCCTTGCCTTTTTCCAGCATTTATGCAACAGTTCACTGTCCTCTGTTGTCTAGTGACACATCAATATATTTACTATAAACCACACCACGGAAAAGACCTGGGTTAAATTAAACTTTTTATGACTAACAGATAAGAATAAGTGCTTGAGAAGACAGATCTCTCTTATACTGTCCTTGCTACTGAACCTGGAATATTAGGAACCTAAGGCTTAGCAATCTAATTCCTATATGTCCTGCCAAATTCTGAAGCTGTATCACTAGCCAATTCACTCTGATCCCCTTGGTCTATGGCTGGTTTATGCCTCACTAAGAACACAGCAACCCTAAGGGGTTGCAGGTGATCTCTGCCACACTGCTCCAGGGCCTAGAAGGAGCAATCATTCCCACTCTCCTAACACATGTATTGTAAGAACAGTAGCCAACACCAGCACCTTGTTGTATAAAGGCATCAAAAGATTTTCTTATGCCCACCTGTTCTTCAACAAGGCCCTGGTCAAGCAAGACATCACTTACCAGTTTGTTGACCTCCAGCGCGCTCTCCTGATGTTCAGCGTTCAGGCGGGTTAAGGGGTGCTGCAGAGGCTGACCAGGGGCAGGGAAATCTGTCCTCTACAGAGAAACAACAGGACAGAAATGCAGAGTTTGTTCCTGGTGTTGCTAAAACTGGGGTGTCTCACCAGAGAAGCAGCAATGAATAAAGAGAGTTCCCACCTGGAAGTGTGACTTAATGAAGGAGGAGAAAGGATAGCTGTTGATGGTGGGTGGTAGGGAAAGGTCATCTTTGACCTTGACTTCAGGGGGCAATGCCTCAGTTATCTGGTTGTCCTGTGCTCTGTACTGACCTGCAAGAGAAAGAGGTCTTTTGTTGTAGCAGTTGCAAAGGCAGCCAAAACACATCTGACTCAGATGGCTAACGTGCATCAGACCTTGCCCAAGTACCTGCACCAACCCACTGGCTCCAGGGACACCCAGTCCACCCCTGCTGCCCCAGACCCCAAAGCAGGCACATCTTCACTTTGAGACCACAAGGCCCAGCTTCAGGAGAGAGCTTTTATAGCTCTGATCTTTCAGACTCTTCTCCCTGGGTAACACCCAGAGAACAGTCAGCACCTGGAGCTTCAGTTCTGCTATGCAGAGTTTACAAGGCAGGAAACAGTGAGCCTCTGCAGAGATACTGCTGACAACTGTTCTGTCCACAAGTACATGAGAGGTCTTCATGATGTGGCACTGGATGAGGGATTTATCATGGATAATAGAGGAGCAAACATCTTTCTAAATTAAGAGATTTCTCAAGGCAGCACAGCTTCTGAGCATTCCTCTTTTCCAAAACAACGTGTCCCCTTATGGTCTCTCCTCCTCCCTGTTTACATCCCATCATCTTTCATTTTCAGCAGTCAGTGTGGTTTGTCCCTGGAGCTCCTTTAGCATTGCTCACTAGACCAGCTGATAGTCCCTAAGGGGGTATGCCATGAAATATGACATATTTGGGAATACAGCACAGTCTGCACAGTTCACAAGGGTCTTCTGCCTGATTGTCTCTTACAGAAGGTCAAAGACACAGCTCTCATTTTGTCAGAGGCTATGCCAATCTGAAGAGGCAAACCCTGACTCAACCTATTTGCAACGTAAATATATGCATTGTACAAAGAGTTACAGAGGAAACAAAACTGCAGATAACTTGCAGTTAAAAATGCTCAAGATCAGGTCAGAAACTTGGTAAATTATTTCAGTTAGTGGTATTATGATGATTTGAAAACAAAAAACCTTTCCATCCCAAGCAAAATATTTCCTTTAATCATTACATTGATACATCAAGATGTTACATTATTTCTACCTACGTCTATTTTTTAAAACATAATTATGTTTGAAGTAGTAATTTTTAATGCAAACCCAAAAATATTTCATTGAAAGTGCCAAAACTGTGGTTTTTACTTCTTCACCTTCAATTCCTTAAAGATTTTTGAGAAGAAAAAAAATGGATTTAAGTTTTCACACCACAGAAATCCAGCTCTGCAAGAGATCTGGGTTCATTCAACAGTTTGCTGTCACATGACTTTGACCAAAAAGGTTTGCACCATCCCTGTCACCAGTTCTATCAGCACAGTTCAGCAGAGTTGAAAAGATAACAAAGATATTGAATTTTAATCTAGTTTTTTTCCCACTGGCCCAAGTCACTTTTCTGCCAGTTGTGTTGAGAAACAACATACACAACAGCATTTGCCTTTATCATATTTACACTGCAATAATAATAAATCAAATACAACCCAGGTGACAGGCAACAGACTGAACAAGCATGTATTTAAATTGATAGAAAACAAGGCAATTAACAGTAAAGTAAAACAGTGCAGGAAAGGGAGGGAAGGAGGGAGGGTTTCTCACCTTCAATTGACTGCAGGAGGGCAGCAAGCTCTGCAGGGATCTCCAGCAGCCCCACATCCTGTGGGGAGAGTGGGCAAGTCAGTCACTGGGGCAGCAGCAGTGAAACATCACACAAACCCTGAGCTGCTCTGTCGAGACAGAGTACAGCTGCCTTTGAAAAGCTGGCCAGAAAAAGGATTGAGCATCTGAGCAAAATCAGTAATTTCTGCCCGTGCAACACTCAGTAACTTCACATACAGGGAAGTGTCATATTAACACAGGTACGTGACATAGGTCAGCAAAGGAGGGAAAGATAAGTAATTTATTTTTAAAATGAACTGCCACAAGGGGAAGTGACAGGAAAATTGATTTTCTTTGACTCATCTCTCATTACTAACAAGTTTGGCATATTGCACAAAGGAGATTGCAGTTGAAAGGTAAGGGCCATTTCCTCCTGCTCCATTTTGTGTCACCTTAATTTTTATTTTTCAGTATCCACGCATAAATAGAGATCTGATTCTGATCTTTGATGCATGCCACTATTTTGGAGGCTCCTAAGGAAGCTCAGATCTGTACCTGGGTAATTCAGATGAAAATCTGGCCAATGAGCCTTGGTTTTTCCACTGTTTTCCACCTTGCATGATACATGCATTTGTGCAAGGTAGGAGGTAAATGGGCCAATACAACACAGTGCATCAGCATCAATGTCTACATACAACATCAGTCCAGGGCATTTCAGACAGGACTACTCAAATTAAAACACTCTGGGACTAAGCCAAAGACACAAAGCCTGAGGTTTTGGGGCTTTTTTTTTTTTTTTACTACCTGCATAGTAAAGCCTCTACTCACCTGCCTGTTAGTCTGACATCTCTCTCCACATAAACTCTCGGCAATGCTTGAAAATAGATTCACAACTATTTTTTCATTAGTTTGATTTTGCTCATAAGAAGATTCTCAACTTTAAGTCTAGCTTTTCAGTGGTGTATTCAAGAAGTGGACTGTGAAATTCACAGTCCTGGATCCACACCTGAGAAAGCAGGTGATATTGCTTGCAAGAGCACCCAGTGCTAAGTATTCCCATTGTTGTCACTGGCAAATCTGTGCTAATTATGTCCATTCAGATTTCCTCACTACACACATGATAGCAAATGTATGCCTGGTTCAAACACACAAGTAATGGCATTAGTTAGCCACGTTACTTATAGTGGTTGATAGAGGTTAAACCCGATATAAAGCCTTTAATACCTCTCTTCCTCTACAACATCTTCCATAAATTTATTTGTGCAAAACCGTCTCATTCCCACCCTTCACAACAGAACACGATTATCATAAAGTCTTCCTCTGAGCTCCAAAGAACAGGTCCACTGCTAGGAACAAATACAGTACTCTGCTGCAGAACCACTTTATGATGTGGGACTATGCCCAGAGATTGGGAAACACTGAACTAATGAGATAGTTGTGTTAGAAGGCTCATTATACCAGGCTAAACTGCATTATTGATGCTAGATTCCCAGCATACATGTGGGCTCTGTACACTCTCCAGATGACCTGCTGTTTCCCAGCAAGCCTGGGCTGAGGAGACACAGGGGAGGAACAACACCCTGAGTGTCTGGTTTGTTTAATCTCAGACTCCCCCAGACTGTTTGACAACTTACCATTCCTTGGTTGGGACTGTTCTCTGTGTCAGCACCTGCCAGGGACCTCCTTCGTTTCCTTTCTGCTAACTCCTGCTGTTAGGAGATGAAAGGGGGATAGGGGTAGGAAAAGTTGTACATGAGCTGACATCCAGATGCTTCTGGGAACACACTGAACAGATGGGCAGGAGCTGGTGTCCTGCTCCAGCAGATTAAATGACAGAAGAGCTCCAGAGCTTTACTGGGACTCAGCACAGTGTATTGAGAAGGAGATGCCCAGGCAAAGCCCTTAGCTTTGCTGCAACACCACCTGCCCTACACAACGCAGTTCAAGAGCAAGAGCTTTCACAACCTGCCCAGCATCCCTGCCACACCTCTCCTCCCTTGCCTAGCATTTGCTGTGTCTCAGGACAAAGGCACAGAGAAGCTGTCAGAAACATTCACCTGCCTCCTCCAGCTTCAAAGAACATGGTAACACAGCCTGAACACAGATGGACAAACTTGTCCATGGAGAGGAACACCTTTAGAGGGGGGTGGGCAGGATACCAAAAGCCAAACTCCCTTGCAAGTCTGCCCTTTCCCATCCATTGTTATCCCCCAGCCTCACCACTCACCTGACTCTTACTCCGAGATGGAAAAGGAGGATCTCTGTCCCTCCCTCTCTCTCTCCTGCTTGTCTGTGTTGCAGAATAGTGTGACTAGATGGGAGGTTATGAAGGTTGGGCTGAGAAAGACAGTAGGCATGCTGAAGTCCAAAGAGCAGGGCTGTGGGGCGGGGGAAAAGGAGGAAATGTGCAGCAGGTGAACTTTGAGACCTTTATTGTTCCTACTGCGTGTATGGAGACCTCAGCAAGCAAACACTGGAGGAACAGAAACTGTTTCAAGAGAGTTGTGCTGTTGTGGTTACCTGGGAGAAAGAAAAGCTGGATCCTGTCCAAGTAGGAAGGGGCAAGAAAAGGAACAAAAACACACACTGCTCTGAGCATGGCATGACACAAGGAACCTCTGCTGTCTTCCAACAAAACTGATCTTAACCCTCTGCCCCATCCATTGCTGGTCATGCTAGGAGCTGTACTGGGTCCCTCCCTCGTGAAGCTGTCAGCTATAGGGATGTTAGTTGCTACTCTGAGAATGAGTGGTCTGATTTTCTGTTTTCAATGTTCTTTTTATAGCTTGTACAAAATCCATTCAACTCATTTGACAGCACCATGACTCTCTCCTGCACACAATTTTCCATCTTCTCAAACCACTGCCATCCTTATTCTCACCCCAACTACAGGCCCAGCTGATTTCCCAAAAGCCAAGGACTTCAGCAGCCTGAGGCTGCTGTAAGGAGTCAGGGGAAGATCACTGTGGACTGAAAAAATCTTGCATTCCAGCCACCATTGGGGAAAATGCAAACGATTTAACTGGACTTCTGAAAAAGAAAAATTAATGACTTGAGCAGAACAGCAGCTCTGAAGGCCACACCAATGGAAGAAGCTCATGCCTTGTGTCAGGCAACCTCAAGAAGCTCACATACACAGTCACATGAATCAGCTGCATTTGTACTACCTTTGCTAATTTTGAAATTTGTCTAGAGAGATAAGACTCCAGTCTCTGTGGTTCCTTCTTTTAACTAGATTTATGTCAGCCAGAGAGTGAAGGACACCTCACTGGATCATTTTCAATAAACTTTCCAAAGCCACCCATGCCCTGGCCTCACCCCATCACCAGCTGTCTTTACCTAGGGCAGAAATAGCTTCTGTAGTACACCTGGTCCTGAGAAGAGTGTTGTTACCTGACAGTGCTTCCTCCTTTGAACCAAGGTTCTGGAGATTAAAATCATGGTATTAAATTGCACCAAAGTCTTTTTCAGCCTCCTGTAACGCTTTCTAGAGGGATGAGAAAAGAGAAAAATTGCTAATGAGGGAAACATCAACAAAATTCAGGCAGACTGTGGACTCAATTAAAGGATATGGACCAAAGAGAACATTAATACAACAGCCAGTCCAGATTTGGTCTTACTGCATTAAGCCTGGTCCTCTCTTAGATGTTTTCCCTACATCATTTACATCACAGTATCAGCCTTAGCATAGGTAAGTTACTATTACAGTTTTGACAGCAGCTGTTTTTCCCCTAGATCATCATCTGTGTCAGGAATCAGGGAATTTCCTCCTCCACCATTCCAGTAACAGGATACCTCTCTGCAGAGTGGGCCAGGAGCCTACATGAGAAGGGGCCTCGCCAGGCACATCCCCACCATGCTGTCCTAGGCAAGGCCAAAGGCCTGTACCTGACCTGGCCTTTGACTCCTCACCTTGCCTGGTAACCTCGGAAGTGAGCCTGAATGATTGTGACTTTCTCCTGAAGGACACGGAGGCGTCTGCGGCGAAGGAGGCCTCGGAATTTCCTTTGCAGAGTAACAATGGCCCAACTCTGCCTCTGGTTCCACCATCTCTCCAGAAGCTGCCTGGCCTTCTCCTTCAGAAAGATCTGGGCAAAGGGAACAGCTCTTGATCCACAAGGAAAGCAGCCAGCTTCTCTAAGCATTGCTGAATAATAAAAGCTGCTGGTTTGTGTCTCTGTAGCCTTTAAGGCTCCCTGCTAAGGAAACTGCACACCCTTAATTGGGGGAGGGCAGGAGGTGCAGGGGACAGAGATGGATACATTTGTAGAGGACAGAGAATCAGGGAGTGATAAAGGTTCGTAGGCAGGAAGGTCAGAAGCCCAGATCTCCATCAAGGAATGCTGGGTAGACAAAGGAGTTAGCCATGCTACTGCAGCAGCCTGGAGCCAAAGATTTCTGTTCCTTTAGCTAAAATACTGTAAATCCCTCCTTCATACTTGAGACAAGAGACAAGCTGCCCTCTGTCCACCGACAGCCAGTGAACAGATGGCTGGGCCTGTGCAATTAAGATGGGATTCTCTGTAGGCATCACCTTTGTTACTCCAATCTGATAGAGATCTGAAGGGTTCCCCACCACATGAGCCAGCACTGCCACGCAGCCTTCTCTCTCCTCCAAGCAGCTGTGCCTTCTCCCAGCCAGATGGCCATATCTGGAAGATGAGATGTTGAGAAGATGGAAGGCAGGGCCGTAACGAGTCTTCAGAGAAGAACAAATCACAATGTGCTGACCAGTTCACCCAGGCTTTGAGTGGCTGGGGCATCCCAAGCCAGTACACCACTGTACCTGGCTAGGAAGTTCTGGAATGGGAGACGGACTGGGTATCCCTCCTTTCTAATGTGGATAGCCTCCAGTATCCCAGAATGCCGCAGCTGACAAGTGACATACTCCACATCAAAGATATTTGACAGCTGTGAATATAAGGCAGAATAAAAAAGTAAAATGAGAAATGAAGAAAAAAGCAGGCGGGAGGCAGAGAGCTTAAAAAGGGTTTCATTCTATTGTCTAGTCCTTGAGAGGTCTTGCCATGGCCTATGGGTGATGGAGCACAAAACTCAGCACATCCTTTGCTGTCCAGCTGACAATAGCTTCTTATCCTCCAGCATGTGGTCAGGCCACATGAGCACAGGGAAGGGTGAGAAACAGAGAAAGGGGAAGAAAACTTTTAAGCTATCAAATGAAGCAAACTAGTCCAAACCCCAACAGCACAAGGATAGCTACTGGAGGTGACTGGGCTTCAAGGAACTGAGGGACTCTGTAAGGAGCTCAGGGTGCTGCCCTACCTTTTTGGGATTAGGGGTGATGCACCGAATGAAGAAAGCATGGCTCCTGCAAAACAAAAGGAAGAACCTTTCATCCTCTTCCTCTCTGTGCTGACTGGGGAAGACTTCACACACTTCTGGGTGCAGCAGTCAGCCCAGAGCAGGGGTGGCACCATAACAGCATCTCACCTTCTCAGCTTGGCTGTGAGGTCCTGTAAAGACTGCTGGAATTTGGACACCAGTGTGGAGGCTTGAGGCTTGAGCACTTTGCCTCTGGCCCCTAGCTCCCTTTGCTGACTATAGACAGCTTTAGCATTCTGGAAAATGTGAGACACCACCTGCAAAAAAAAAGAAATTACCAAAGGTCCCTGAAATACAGGGAAAAAAACCACTATTTAACCTGAAACTGGGAGACTATTCTCCTTTGCCTCTAGCAGTGCCAGGAACCCAGCTCTACCCTCAGGCAGTGTGTGCATTTTATATATAAGATGCACCAATTGCAGGCAAAGACAACTTGTTCAATCCCCAAGTGTTCTTCAGTAGAACAAAACTCCTCAGTTTCTCCAGGTTCTCCTGACACCTGATCAGGATCTTTCTGCTTCTCACATGAAAGCAATAAGTGGCTTGCTAGATGTTGCAAGAGAGATCTTAATCCTGAACAGTACCTTGAGGCGGCTCTGAGAGAAGATATCCAGCACCTCTGGACGCAGCTGGTCACGGTTTTTATTAAGAAACTTGTGGACCTGCAGAGGCAAAATCTGATTTAATGCACCATTCAGACCACCAACTAGACAAACACCCATCTCACAAACACCTTGACTTGGAGCACAGCTGGAGAGGTGGAACAAGGGGAAAGCCCTAGAGAATGGAGCTTGCTGTTCCTGCTGCCACCAGGAGTAGAGGGAACAATGACTTCTACTCCTTTTCGCCTTCACATTGCCCAGCAGGCTTTGACTTTTGACCTTTTCTTTCAGCACAAACAGCTTTCCTGGATTTCTAGGGCTCTGAGACAAGCAATGTAGGCTGTTGTGTAGATGAGGCCATTATCTATTTTGCTTCTGCCCAGAGGCAGCTTAGTTGCTTCTCCCAAAAGGAACCTTGTTTCTGATAAACTGATGCTCTAGGGGGATGTGCAGTTACCAAGAGGGGGCTTCGATCACAGCACTCAGAGCTGGTCCATCAGGACATCCACAGCATGCTTCCAAGCTGTCCTACCACTGCAACTGCTCAGAGCCCCCTGCCAGCTCACCTGATAGGTGACAGGGCCTGCATAGTGCTTCACAGTGAAGACTGGCAAAGGTAACTTGGGTTTGGTGTACCAAGGGCTGTTTCCATTATGATAATGACACTTCTGGAGGAAAGTGTGGTCGGTGGCCTGTAAAGGAGATGACAAACATGTTTCCCTCTGGTGCCACATAGCCTGAAAAGATGCTGTTAAACCAAAGGTAAAAATGTCTAATACTTGTGTGAACACAGTCCCTGTTCAAGGTGTATAATTTTCTCACCACAACCATCCTGTGAAAGGGATCCCATAAGATGTAAGAGCTTCTCACCTGAGTCAGTGAAGTCTGGTCATCCAGGATACTGAAGATGCCATGGGGTTTTGCAGCAATGAAGTCTAGGCATGACTCATGGTACATCTTGGAAATAGGAATCCAAGCTAACTGCTCTTGGCTATATTCTTCCTGTATGTTAAAGACCAACCAGTCAAACCAAACCATGCAAACAAGAAAAAATTGAGGGAGTTAACAGAGGAATTTGGGCTATTCATCAGGAAGGTGGTGTTTCCCTGCAGTTACAAACTTGCCTCAAATTATCTGGTCTTGCCTTATTAAACTTCTTCTAAAGCCACTAATTATTTTCCTAATTTAAGAGAGGAAGGTTGCTAAGCAGAGTGACAAGTGAAGCATAAAAGTCAACAAGTCTGATGAATACAATTCCATCTCCAGGTGGGCATCAGTGGTACATAAAATGGTACAATGAATCTACAAATAGGCTTTCCAATTACCAGTTGAGGTCTGGGGTCCTTGATCCTGACCAACTCATAAAATCCATAAAAGGCAGTCAGGCATTTACAGATGCCCCTTCCCTTAATTTACTACAGAATTAGTAAACAATATTAAATAGCCAGTATTAAATATTAAATAGCCAATATTAAATATTAAAAAGCCTAGTCTTTGGACTAGGATTCCATGTGTATGGCTTGAGAGGGGCAGGTCCATTCAGCTTCCTGCTTCCCCACTAAAGGATGCTCTCCCTCCAAGGAGGCTGCTTGGCTCATTCTGTATTTGCTGCCTTTCACCTGCAGGCATGAGTTCCATTTACCTCTTCCTGGGCAATGACAGTCTGGATGAAAAATTGTTGGAGATGCTCATTGGCAAAGTTGATGCAGAGCTGCTCTAAGCTGTTCACACCTAGATCCTGCAAAGACAAAAAGGTATCATCACATCCAACCCACAGCCCTGCCAGGAGGCTGCACCTTCTGTGAATCATGCACAGCACCACATGGTGCTGAAATGAGCTGCTGGCTCAGGCAGCTTCAGTAAGTGTGAATGAACCTGAGAAACTCAGATCATCTTACATCTTGTTTCCAAGCTCTCAACCTAGTTTATTGACCAGGCTGAACAGCAAGAGGCACAGCAAGTTGTGAAGGAGCACAACAAAACAGAGATCTACTTTTGTATGCACACCCTCACCTGTATATACTCCACTGTTTTAAGCATCCATCAGAACACACAGATTGTAACAGGAATCCTAAGTATAAAACTCACAGGCCCCCAGGAGCTCAACGGGACAGTGATGTGGTTGTACACCTGCCACAGGGGTAACCATTCCTGACCCAGAACTCTAGATGCTACCTTAACCTCAATTTCCAAAAGTAACACCACATCTGCAGGTGCAGAAAGGACTCTGAGCTGCTTTTTACAGGGATTTGTGTACAAGTGAACATTCTAAGAGACTTGGGGGATTTTATCAAACCTTCTTTAGGTGAGACTCAAACTATGGAGCTAAAATCCTCATGCATCCTTTCAGAATCACACAACTTGGTTTCTGAACTCCAGTGCACTTGAGAAAAGACAGGGTTGATCTGTATTTAATACAGCATATGAGCTAATTCAATGGGCCAAGTTTCTTGAAAGTGCTGTTTTCGTTCTGATTTAAAACCACATCATTTTCCTCTTCCTTAGAATGACAGAACTAAAGCTAGCTATGTGCAGTATCCATACTGGTCAGTTCATGCAGATACCAAACATGCAAGGCTGACATGGTGGGAGCACCAGAAACCACTCTATTTGAGACTAGGCTGTTAACTGCTTACCATTGTTAGAACTCCACTTACACACTAATACCACCTGCAATCCACCCAGTCCTATGTACCTCAGGATTCTAGCTAGGTCATGCAGTCATGGAAGACTATGGGCTCCTCAAGATAGCAATTAATAACAAGAGTCTATAGTAAAAGTGTTAAATCACATCCTGAAGGAGCACTTCTCTACTGCCTCGAAAAAAACCCCAAACCAAACAACAAATACCTCCCCAAACACAGACATCTGCATTACATGGGAAGTCACCTTCTCCTTTCTGGAAAAAAAGAAAACCCTCCCATTTCTGTCAGTGACTAAGGAGAATAGGCACACATACTTGCAGTCCAGACAATACCAAAAGAGTAGGAATAGTAACCTCAAAACCATGTATATCCACAATGCCCACGGAACAGTCTGATTCCCAGGGAGCCAACCACTCATTGATTCTCAGCATCAGCCACTCAAAGAGCAGGTAATACAGAGTCTTGGCAATGGAGTCCCTGAGTAGAAGGGAGTTAAAACAGTTACTGCAAAGACAGCAGTAACACCTTGCAGACAGCAGGGCACCCTTGGGTGCACCTCATCAACCCAAGACAAAAGTGGAAGTCACCTGGCATCAATGGCTCCTTCTACAGACAGAGGGGTGAAGATCCGATCATAAGATGTCACCTGGATACATAAAGAACTGGAATTCACTGTTATCTCACAAAGACACATTTTTTAAAAATCCACAAGGAAGTTGGCCCACTTAATAAATGGATTTTTTTTTTCTATTTGGCCTAAGAATTTACCCAGGTATCAAAGGCAAAAGTAAAAACGGATTTTTGCTGCCACATTTCAGGGTAGGAGGTGGCCAAAGTGTTAAGTCACCTCCAGTCAGAAAAGGGCCCTCCCAGATGTGAGTTCTGCCATTGTTACAGAGCTGCCTTGAGGGGTTCAGCCCATCCCCAGTACTGATCCAACACAGCAACCATTTTACTCCTGCCATTACCTCCCACATTTTGGACCTCCTAAGGTGGTGGTCCTTCCTCTGACAGAGCACTGGACTAGGGAATTTCATGCTGCAGGATGAATGAGAAATCCCCAAAAAAAGTACTCACAGTGACACGGTGAGTGACAGCACTTTGCAGGAAATCTGCTGAGACACATAACAAATTGGCCACAATCTGAATCTCAGTGTCACTGGCAATGGCTGCATGTTCATAGGATTCTTTCTAAATAATGGAGAACAATAGATTCAACTATGGATGGTATCCTAGGCTCCACTACTATTAATATTCTCAACAGCATCTCAGCTGCAAAGAGCTGGGCACAACCCGAGCAAAACACCAGCATCTAGGTTTATTTTGGCTCCTCAGAGAGCCACCCAAGCTCTAATAACCTTTGGTTGCCTCCCATCTTCTGTCCCTGCCCAGGTCAGTCTAGAGCCTAATATAAAAATAACAGAATAGTCTTCAATGGATATATCTTCCATCCAGAATAAGGTCCCTGGTCCCACCACATGGGATAACAGGAGGGTTCAGCACAGACAGCCCATTCCCCAGATGCCCAGGGTTAGTGTACCTCATAGGAGGTAAAGCAGATATTCCCCAGTTGCAGAATGGCAGCCAGGACAGTCCAGGTGGAGGCCAGCTGATCCTCTGAGAGGCTGATTCCCTCCAGAGCTTGTACCAAGACCAGAAAGTCCTGACTGTCCTCCTTCCCCAGGATGTCACATGCTCTGCCCTGAGAGGAGAGAGAGAGAGATAATCGTGGTCAGCCCCTTTTGCCCCAGGCTGGACCTGAGCTACCAGCAGCAATCTTCAGAGAAATAGTTCAGTGTTTTTATTTAAGACTCCTCCAGTTCTTAAAAGACCAGAGACACCACTAGTGGGAGCTCAGCATTCATGACAGCCAAGTCTGTTTTTTTCTCTGGAGGTTTTGGGACCACTATCTGTCTTGCCCACACATGCTTTTTTATTATGGCTCCAATATAGGCACCCCAGCTACCCCTTGCCCACAGCTAGAGAGAAGGGATGCCACAACCTTCTCCCAGGTAAGTCATGTCAGAGTTGCTATGTGAAATGGCACCAGAACCAAATGTATCACAGCAAATAGGTTCCTGTGCACCTAGAGAGCCATCCTGGGTTAGTCTCACTCACCTCTCTCACAGACCTTCACTACAACATGGACATATCACTCTTATCATTCTTATCCTTCTTGTGCTTTTGTCTGCATGAGGACACTCCTAACAACTGCCTGTGACAGTGCCTGTTCATGGAAATCATGGATCAAGGGGATCTACAGTACCTGCTTGTGTACAAGGGGATTCTTTGAGAAAAGTTTCCCAGATTCAGCTGAGGACAAGAGTAAGGCCTGGGCAGGCCTTGGGCTTCTTCTTGTCAGCACCAAGACCCAAGAGAGATTTTGTCAGTCTCTGCTAACTTCTTTACACATGATGTAATATTTTTCCCTTCTCTGTAGCAGGCTGAGACACTCCTGTTAGCTATCACGTTGAAGAGTTTAGTTTACAATACAGATCTTCTGCCAGCTAGGAACATTACCCCATTAAGGGGTGGGCCCTTAATTGCCCTCCATCCTTGAGTCATTAATGGTACTTGTCCGTTCCTTGCCTGAAGGAAAGATGATAGCAATCAAGGATTCCTCTCATGACCACAGCTGCTGTGAAGGGTTTGCCCACCTGGGAAAACTGACCCACACAGCTGAAATGGGAAAGATCTTGCTAGTGCTGTGAACTGCTTGAGTATGGAAAACATTCCTAAACAAAAGCAACTGTGCTCCAAGATGATACTTGCCATGAGTCTAGCGAACAATTTTCCAATTTAAATAGATTGCAATCAGCAGTATATTTCAGTGGTTTAAAATTTCCACCCATTTTGTCTGTCAATGAAGTAAGCTTTTTGCCAAAGTTAGGAAGAAACTTCCCCTACTTTTTTCGGTCCCACGATAAATTGCAAACATAAGGAAAGGCAACGAGAAACGGTTTTCTTCACCACGGGGTGGAGCCATGGGCCTACACAAGGACTCCTTTTCAAAAAGTCCTTCTTTGGAAGCAGAAGGGGCCTGAAAGGTGAGATAAAGATCACATAAGAAACAGAGATAGTCTTCCTTAGGTCAGGTGTGAGAAAGAGCAGAACAGACTTTAGCATAGTCCTGTGAGGGGCACATCAGGAGGGAAGTAAAGTTATCAGGTGCCTCACCAAACAGAAGTGACACCTTGGCCATTTCACACTACCAACTGCTGCAGAGCATCCTCGCCTCACTCACCTGATTCAGGTAAAAGTAAGACTCTGCCTCTTGTAAGTACAACTTCTCTTTCTGCTCCACAGACAGCCCAGCCAGTAGCTCATAAAACACATGGTAGTTTCTCTCCCCACGGGCCTGACAGGGGACAGTTCATAGAGTTCATATCCAGTTCTAAAACCCTATGGAATACATGCTGCCACAAACCAAACACACACAGAGCACAACACTGGAATTCTGAGGTCAGGAAGATGAGGCCAGAAGCCACTCAAAAACTATTTCATTTGAAAAGTTTCCAGGGTTTTTTCACTGACACCTTAAGAGCATTCCAGATGAGAGCAGTCCCTTTCACACATATCCATATTTGACCTTTTCCACACTCCAGACATTAAGAAAAATTACTTGAGGAAAGATTTAACTTTCAGTAATACCTAATAGTGGCTTAATTCAACCTGTTTGAGACAGAGTGACCTCCTATTTTATTAAAGTGATCACCTTGTGCTACACAGAGGGGACATATTTCTTGCTAACAGAAAAAAAGGGGAGGTAGTTCTCATACTTATTCCCATTCCTGTTATTTAACAGTAAATTTAAGATTAAATATGAAAGGGAGAGAAGGACTCCTCTGGGAGCGAGAGTATCATTGGTCCTCACCTGAAATACCACACGAGACTTCTCCAGCAGGTACTGGGAGATGGATGTTCCCACCACGACGCCACTGAGCATAAGACAACAACAGATCCTGTCAGAAGGTAGTGACATTTCTCTGAGGGTTTAGCAGATGGGGCTGTTGCTGAGAAACAAGGGTATGACCTGACCAACTTGGTCTGAATTTTGAAGCTTTCCAGCACTGGTGTTTTGTATTAGACTGTTACAGAGAAAGAAGCTGTGAAACATACAGATTCAAGTTTGGGTTCTGCACAGACTCCGGAGGACAAAGGAGTTTGGACTTGAATAATCCTCACAGGGTATGTCCTGAAAATACTCTGGGAAATATGCCATGCCCCTTCCCTTCAGTGTCTGACTGCTGGGGTGTTAGCACTCCCCCATCTGGCATTACTCACACCCATTTCATATGTCAGGCTGATGGCCTGTGGGGATAGGGATCACCTTTTTGTTTTGTAATTTAATTCCATCTTCCACAAAGTGGTCCTGGACCAAAAGCAGGATGTCCAAGTACTGCAGCAGTAGTGGGCCATGCAGTCAGCAGCCTGGAGTTAAGCTGCATGCAAGGAACTAAAAGCCTTTAAGCCTGTCATGTGTCCCATGCAGATTAAGCAGATGTCAATCAAGGGCTGAATTAGTGGGCACCTGAATATATACAATTGATTTGAGAAGAGTCAATATGGCTTCTGTAAAAGGAGATCCTGCCTCACAGACTTCTTGGAGTCATTTGAAGGGGATGAGAAATTTGCAGATCAGAATGATCTAAGGAATAATCTACATGAATTGCCAAAAAGTCTTGACCCAGCTGAGGGACTTTCAGGGAAACCAAGCAACCATGGTGTGAGACAGAAGGTCCTGACATGGATAGGAGTAAACAGCTAATTCTCTTAACAGTGGGAGGCCACCAGAGTTCTACACAGTGTCTGTGCTCTGACCTGTGAGTGTAACTCAAGGTTTGTTAAGTAACCTAAAAGAGGAGATGAACAGCAATGTGACAAAGCTTCCTGTTGGTATGAAATTGTTCAAGGCAGTGAGGGTGAAGGCCAAGTGTGAATAAATGCAGACAGACCTTAGCATACTGAATGAGGGAGCAAGAAAATGGCACATTATGTTCACTGTAGCTAAATGTAAAGTGATGCATACAGGCCAAAGTAATCCCATGTGCACATGTAAACTGACAGGCTCTGAGTTAACCATTGCTGACTAGATCTGAGACCTTGGGGTTATGAAAGACAGTTCCATGAAAATATCAGCTCAGTGCTTGGCAATAGTAAAAAAAAAAAAAAGAAAAAAACAAAAAGAAACCAGAGGTTAGAAAGGAGGTAGGTTCTAAACAAAAAAAAGGTGTTTTTCACAGAACTGGTTAGACCTGTAGAGCACTTGCCAAAGACTTTTGCAGAGGCCTGAAGTTTGAGTCAAAGAGGAAACTGGAAAACCACAAGAGTCTCAGAAAAACTCGTGAACTGCTGCAAATGGTTAAGAGCTAATAGAGTGTTAGAGAAAAGCATTATGTGTATTTAGCATTCTTACTGTTGCCTATGTGAATGCTTGTGGCCAGTGTTGGAGACACAAGATTCTACTAGATGGCTCCGTGGTATAAACCAGTTCAGCCATTCTTATGTTCTTAATTTATCATCCTTATTGAGAGGTGAAGATCTATTCTTTTGTGGAGGAAACCTAGAAGCAAAATAAGGGTGTAAATTCACCTTCTTCCTATCCTGATGAAAACAAGAGTGTAGGGGAGGGAGGGCTACTGCATGAGCTCTGAGCACTTCCAGACCTTTTTTCACCCAAGCACCCCTGGACAGGTGGGAAGGACAGCATCCCAAGATGTTTCTTTAGCTTACTGTTGCAGGTGGACATTTAGAAGCTTTCCAAAACGGCTTGAGTTGTCATTGAGGATGGTTCTGGCATTTCCAAAACTTTCCAGGATGGGTAGGACACTACAGGCCTTAAAGAAAAGAGGGAGAGAACACTTCAGTAGGAATCACAGGTTTTTAAATCCAAAAGGGACATAAGTGATCAAAGAAAAAATGGGATTTTACTGAAATAATTATTGCCTGGCTAAAGACTCTCTTAAAATTTATATTTGTATCATTACCTCTAGCCACAGGTGGGTTGCTCTATGAGCTCTTTACCTTCACTGCTATGATCTTTCACCTGTGCTCTGTATTTGTTCAGGTTCACCTCCCAGACACCACTATAAGGTCTCTGAGGCAAGAATCATCTCTCTGTGCAAACAGACACAGCACTCTACACAGCATTATGGCTTCCAGATACTAAAATACAGAACAGCAAACACAGCAGCTGTCCTCATGTCTTTTCAGGAGCTTCACCTTGGACCACAAGCTGTCCCCAAAATGCACCTCAGTTAAACAGGAACAAAGAAACATTCACAGTATGGCCTCTCTGCCCTGTCTTTGGATTCTACTCCTTGCCTAACCATCACAGCATAAAGCCATTCTCAGGTGCCTCTTACCTTTCTGATCCTGTGGCTGTCTGGTCTCTGGTACAGCATGGTCAGGTATTGCACAATTGCTTTGGCAGCTTCTGTTTTACCTGATCCACTGTGTCCACTGGAGGAATAAAAGGTAAGGAAGCTGGCATCAAAACAGAATTACCTAATTTATACATATCAGAGGACCTGTTTACAGTGGATCAGTGAGGTTGTACTGATTCTACAACAAATGAAGATGACATACTGTTTGAAACACTACGATAACTTGACAGAATAGGCCCAAGTAAGATTCCACTGTGGAATGCCAAACACCTTCTCTTCCATGCCTTCAAAATGATCTGAAGCTAAATTTGAACTGTATTTGCACAGAGTAAAATAACAATTCATCTTGTGTCTTTTCCCTACTGACAGCCTTCATGCAAGAGCCAGAATGACAAACTCTTGGACACTGAAATACAAAGAACAACATCTTACATAAAGAAATTAACAAGCCTGCAGAAAAGTACTGTTACTTCCTACCTGATGATGACACACTGCTCTTGCTCTGATGACTGGGAGAGTGTGTAGGCCATTTCTGCTATGGCAAAGATGTGTCTAGATGTACAAAGATAAAATCCCAGTTAACTGACCTCACATTTCTACCTCACAAATACAGCACCAAAATATTACTCGTCAGTGATCTACATTAGAGATGGGCCAGTATCTTAAGCTGAGAAATGTGAGGAACCAGGGAAATCAGAGCTTTTTTCTTTCCTGACGTCAGGTTAATACCACTTTGACAAGCAACTGCAAAGTTCAGGTTCCTCCAGGATCTCTTCAGCCTGAGTACTGCTCCATGCCATGGTATTTAATATAAGGGACAGCAGTTTAATATATGACCTGCTCTAGAGGAACCTGCCTGTGTTGCTGGCTCTGGTAGGGCTGTAGCTGTGTTAGCAGTAGGGAGCAGAGTGCCAGAACCACAGGTACAGTCCCAGCAGACACTGCTTTCATGACCTTCAAGCAATACTCAAGAAACCTGACCTGCAGAGTTTAGCTCTGTACCATTACAGGTCCAAGCAACTACAACTTTACCAAATGGATTGCTCATTTCCTGTGGTATTCATCCTGCTCTGTCAGGCAGCTGGGGGAAAATAAAATACTTTCTCGAGCACAAGCAGAAGAGAGTTCAAGGAGTTATTTGAGAAAGAGATACATACGGGGTGTTTTTTGAGAGTGTCCCTTGGTGGTACTGGGCAGCCACATCTTCAGAGTAGATACTGAGGTCTTTGAAAGGATTCACAGAAAGCAAAATTTGCCCAATGTAAGTCTAGGACAAAAATAAGGGAAAAAAGGATCTGGTGGCTTCTTAGAATTTTCTGAACAAGGAATGCAACTCAACACGTATTAATACAAAGATTAAAATGACCTTTGAAGGAATACTGTCTATTCTGACTATACTGCCAGCTTATTCAGAGCATAGCACAATTCTTCAGTAGTCATTTTCAAAGCTCTCTCATTAATATTTTGGCATAAGTGTGCACTCACTGGTCCATGGTCATCTTCACTGCTCACTGTCTATTCACCAAGCATCACATGAAATTACAGGCACAGGTCTGAACACCTGAGCCAATAAACAAAAAAGAGAATAAATAACTGTCCAGAACTAGGACTGGGCTGCAACACTGAAATGTTTGCAGAATCTCTGAAGTTTCTTAAGATCCACAATTCTTTATTCAGAACTGCTTTGCAAAGACCAGAGAGTTCCGCTAGGAGCAGCTGAGGCTAAAACTGAATTCAACTATACTCATGGGCTGGTAACAAATACCAAAATTCAAGAGAAACACTGTGAACTTTCAGATTACCCATTTTCTGAACACTTCTTGCTGTGCCCAGTAATGAGTGAGCTCCTGAGCTACTTGGTGCATTATCAAAGCTTGATGGAATGATAGAAGATATTTTCTCTTCAAGCTCATTGTTCAGAATGAATAAGCACTGAAGAAAAAACCCCAAAACACAAACCACACTACCCATACATAAATCAGATTGCGATGGAACCTCTTCTTCAGACACAGCAGAACTGAGCTCTCACAGACTTCCCTACAAACAAAGGAAAGGTCTTGTCAGCCATAAACTTCACTTGCATGTGTTAATAATAACCTTTCTGCCCTCCCAGGGATTTTGTAGGAGGCTCAGACCTTCACTGCCTTCACATGGTTCCAACATGTCCAGGATTAAACACATCAGAGAGAACAGCCAAAGCTCAAAATATCCAGCCTGTTCAGCTCTATGCACACAGCCCTTACGGTTGTTTCCTTCAACAGGATAGCAAGGATAGAGGGTGCAGCACATGTGATAAGCAGTGTTAGGTGCTCATGTTTTAACAACAGCTGTGAACCCACGATTTAAGGGCTGTCAAAGATCTAGGGCATGAGTTTGCCATAGCTGAAGGCAATGGGAATCACTAAAGCCATAGATGCCAGTAGGCAAAAAACACAGAAAAGTGCCTCTCATCCTGCAAGTCTTCCTGACTCACCACCCACTTCATGCAACAATGGTATGTCAAATTCCCAGTTCTGTACCCCTGCAACACCACAAAAGTCACACAGCCTCTAAACCTTCTTCTCCCTATCCATAAAGTATATTTGGGGTTTTTCTACAACCCATTTCAGGACTGGAAACCATTTAACAGGAGAGGTACAGTTCCCTGCATGCATCTGTAGTAGTCTACCAACTCGGATGAGCTGCTCTCTCTGGTGTGCACCTGCAGAGATTCCATGTGCACTCTGTGCAGCAGAGCTTGGGGACACACCATACAAAGCTCAGGAGTTCCCTCTGCAGCTGTGCTCCTCCCCATCTGATTCACTGCAGGTTCAGAACTTAAATAATGCAATTCAGCAATTTTTCAGTGATACGTGATATGTACCACATTAATTCTATTTTCTCCTGTCGTGGTCAAGGTTCTATAATGTGCTTTCTGTTGCTGAGCCAGCAGTAGCTTTGAAGGGTAACAAGCCAGCCCCTGTGACCTTGAATTAGATGCAGAATTCCACTGACAACACATACTCCAGCCTGGTTAGATCTTCCACCTCCTCAGCTTCTACACGGTCATCATCACAGAGGTACACCTGAAATGCACAGGAATGTTACTGAAAATCAGAAGTTCAGCTTCATTCTGGAAGAATGGAGACAACTGGAGTCAACACTTGTACCTGTTTCTGCATAAATTCCATCTCTAGCATATTATCAGTGATATCTTCTGCCTCCCATTGATCCTTGCAGACCTTCATCACATGACTTTTGGCCAGATGTGGGTCCTTGTAGATGGCCCATTTGCTTAGGTTCTCAACAGTTAGTCGTGGCAGCAGCAATTCAGAGTTCAGCCATGCTGCAGGATCACATCCCTGAGCCTGCTGCTGAGACCAGTGAACACAAGGTGTGACTACGGACCCGGCAGTCTGGAGGACACTTGAACCCTCCTTGACATCCACCCCCGTGGAATAAGCCGATGTACATATTGGATCCTCTTCTCGAGGTGGCAGGGAAACAGTGAATGGGACTTCCTGAGGGCTTTGATCCACCAAAGATCTGGGAAGGTCACATTTGAATCTACAAGCCTCTTGCACAGGCATCACAGATTTTCTGGCTGGTAGAGATTTCAGTTTCTCTAGGGAATAACCATTCCCAGAGCCCCTGGATAAGGAGCTCTTGGTCTTAAACATGCTATGGACTCTGGGGAAAACTATAGCAAACTTGGCATCAGTAGCATTGTTGTTCTCCTCATCCAAGCTAAGTAAGTATGGAAAGGAACTAGCTCCATGAAAAGGGGAATCACCAGGAAGCAAATCAACGTGTCCCACTTCTTCCATTTTAGGACCACCTTTCCCCATCACTAAGGGAGAAGATTCTTTGTCACCCAACTCATCCCTCCCCAGCTGTCCAACTGCACCATGGAAGGCTTTGCCAGACTGACCAACCCACCCCGCAGTGCTTACAATCTGGATTGCCACTCTACTTCTGAATCCAAAAGGCTTGCTGGTCCTCTTCCCAAATTTCTTCAAGAGCCACCTTGAAATACCAATTGCACGTGCCACGCTCAGGAGACGAGCTTTCAGGCTTGCTTTCTTGGCAGGTTTTTGACCAAGCCAACTGGTGACTTTTCTAAAAGCAAAATGGGTGTGCAAATACTTGGATCCTTTCCCATCATGCACATTTTCTTTTTCAGCAGGTGCCTCTGCAACTACTTCTTCTGCTTTCTTCTTTTTTGCCTCTAAAGTCTGGCCTGAAGTGAGTGTAACTTTTCCAATAACTTTTCCTACTTTCTTCTTCTTGCCAAGGAGCTGCTTATCAGATGATTTTTTCATAATAGTGGAGCAGTTTGAAATATTTGAAAGATTTAATCTTTTGTCTCCAAAACTCTGAGCTATGTTGGGTTCTTTCTGTGTACTGAGGGTTGCTAGAGTTGTGGTTTTTGAACAGATACCGTCAACATTTTTCAGGTCAGAGTTGGTTTCCAGAGCCATCTGGACAGAATTTGGTTTACAGCTTAATGGTTTGGTCTCAGCATTTTTACATTTGTTTTTCAGTCTGAGAAGGATTTGGGATTGAGAAGAGCATTTCTTTGTAAGCATCCTTGCTGCAAACTCCTGCTTGCTGCAGTCTGATGAGCTGTCCCTTTGGATGTGTCCTACCACTTCACCTTGTTCTGCAAACTCACACCTCCCAGATTTCTCTTTCAATGTCATCTGCTGCTTAGAGAGCAAAGATCCATCTTCCAGTGCACTGCCTTCATCATTCACTTTCTCCTCCTGTTCAGTTCCTTGAAGTACTTTGCTAAGTAGAGCAGGGAGTTTTGCTTTCACAGCACGAGGCAGTGGTTGTTTTGTTGCATTTTCTTTTCCTTGGTCAATGTTCTCTTCAGTGCTGTTCTCCCCATTGCTGTCAGAACTATCATGTGCATCTTTTAACATATCTTGAACTTTGTCATTTTCTAGTATATTTTCCTTGCCTACTTCATTATTGCCATCTTCTCTGTTCCCAAGACTTTTAAGGTGGAATTCTGAAATACTTGCATCATCATCTTCCTCACTGCTCTCAGCTAGAATAAATTTTGGTTGTCTTGGCATGTCATCTTGCTTCTTCGTTTTCTCCTCTGCCTTCAATCCTGCAAAGTCAGTGCCTTCATCCTCAGATTCATTCTCTCCATCTGTGGTCACCTGCTCCCTTTCAGTTTCATTAGATGCATCATTGCTTTCATCAAGCAGTTCCTTGGAGCCTTTTCCTTCAGCCACAGGAAGATCTTCCAGCATGCCTTCTTTCTCACTGATGTCATTATCCTCTGAAGAACTACTCTTCTCTTCACTGGTTGCAGTGCTGTCCACTACAGCCTCTTTTGCACCTTTTTTATGGGTCCAGTGACCTTCATTGCTGGAGTGAGAGCAGGAGTTATCTGAGCTTTCCAGGATATTTTCTTCTGCACTTTCAGTGACAATAACCCTGGTATGTTTTACAACTTGCTTTTTACCAGTTCTCCCACCTTTTCCCTGTGCCATGCTTCCTTGAGATTGAGATGCTGACTTCTGCTCAGAAGCTTCCTTACAGCCATGATTCTCTTTGTGCTTTTCCCCGGGCCTAGCATTGTGCACTTTCTGGGGTGAGTCCTGTTTCTGAAACGAGCCCTCAACACCTCGCACTGCGATTGACGTTACAGACTCTGGCTCAGTGACTCTTTCATTAACACCAGGACGCTTTCCACCCTTCTTTTTAAAACTGTGTTTCTTTCTTCTTGCGGTTTCCTCCTTATCGCTGCTGTCCTCACTTTCTTCTCTTGATGTCATTTCCTGTTGCTTACAGGCCTTTCCTTTTTTCCCCTCCAACTTGGACACTAGTTGTTCTCCACGTTCTCTCCCCAAACCAGATTCTCTTTTATCATTTCTCTTGTTGGCTCTTTTGCCCCTGAATAATTTTTTGTGGCCATTTTCTTTCCTTCCATGAAGCCTCTGGCTTTTTAAGGGGTCTTCTTCAAGGGTGTTACCTTGTTCAGGCAATGACTCTTTGCCTTTTAGTTGGCCTTTACTCTTACCTTCACACTGTCTCCTACAGTGGATCTTTGAATCTCCTGGGGAGCTTGCCTCTCTCTCACAATTCAATACTCTACCTTTTCCAACCTTTTTGTGCCAAGTCTTGGATCGGGAACGTGGCATTTTTCCAGTGTTCAGAAATACATGAGGGTTTATCTCAATTCACCTGTGAAAGGAAACATTGTGTGTTTTGCTGTGAAATAAAGCTACAAAGAGCAGCCAGATCCTCCTAATTTACCTCATTTCTACAGAGCCAAATGTTTGCAGAACCATACCTGTTCAGCTGAGCACCAAACTGACTGTCCTTTTCCAGGTTAATATCTGTATTATTTTCTTATTAATCACCCTTATTTTCTTTTATTAGGACTCTTGTCAGAGGCCAGTCATGTAGAGGCAACTGAATGAATGTCCACAATTTTCCACAGTTAAAAAAAGTTTGTTCCCCTACAGTTCAAGAAAGAATGATTTTTTTATTTCCATTTTTGCTTCTACAATAACCTTTGTGCTACAAGAAGAAAGCTACATCAAATAAATGCACAGTAGATGGTTGACTCAGTTTCCTAGGTGTCCAGAATCACAGCTGATCCTCTTTGAACAACACAGGCTTGCAGGTTGAAAATACACACTACTGTGTTGATGCTGTATCGCTGAGTAGAACTGAAAAGGTCACAAATTATTGTTAACAAAAAAATGTTAACTCAAACTGTACAAGCTGAATCGATCCTGCAGAACCACAGTCCATACAAGCTGAGCTGATACACAATTAGTAAAAAGGATGCAAAAACATAAGCCCTGTTGTTTGTGTTTATTTATTATTCTTCCTATTATTTAAGCACTTGTCTTTTAACAAGCAAATAAGTCCTTGGTAAATTTAAGTATATATGACAATTACAGTTAAAGAGAATCTGATTTTCCAGAGGACAACCTTTTAAATTTTCTGCACCACAAGAGAAGGACATTAATGAACAGATTATACTCAAGCATTGATGTGTCATGAAAGCAGTTCAGCCCAAATAGCAAAATTTGAGGAAACCAGCTCGCATGATTTCTGCCCCTGAATAGCTCTCCTAGAATCTTACTGGAGAAAAGGCTAAACGAATAAGGGAATTAATGATGAATGAGAAAAAGAGAAAAAAACCACAAAGTGGGAGAGAAATAGAGTGGACAATAAAAATCCAATCAAGTAAACTGATAATCTCTGCAGGAAAAGGCAGTTGAAACTAAGTAGGCTAACTCTGTCACATAAGTCTACACTTCAGAACTGTTTCTGAAAACATAAATTACTGCCAGAAGATTGATTTTAATTTTTTTAGGATAGCATATGTTAGCTGTCCATAGCAAAAAGATTTTCAGATCAGTATAACTGATTTTTGTTGACACGTAACTGTACTGCAAAAACATGGTGCTGCAGATGTAACAGCATCTCCACATGACTCCTCCTGAGGGCACTGCAATTAGCTGGCAGTCCAGGAAATGTTCTGTATTCTAAGTGTTAATCATCACTGTGTATCTCTTTATCTTTCCTCTAATCATAGGCAGGAAATAAAGGATGTACAAGTGCCCAAAGGATTAATCCTGACCTTTCAGCCTGTTGGAAAATATAACTTCTGTCCTTTCCAGTTATAAATATCTTTTATGAGTCAACCCTTGCTCCTTGAGAAAAACCAAAATAGCACTTGGGCTCCAGACTCCACTTCTACCCGTTTGTCTGAATGAAATGCTAATGGCAGAGCCTGGTTTTGATTCCCCAGCCACTACACACTTTGAGGCAAAGGTCCAAACCAGAGAACAGTAAGGGCATAACTGGAAGGAAACGATGGACCAGAGCAAGGAAAACTTGAAGGTGAATGGAAAGGAGAACGGGACCAAGGAAAAAAATCTTCTAGCAAGAAAACCCAACAGGAAAAAAGGTAAAAAGCCTCCTGGTTAGGAGCATTTGTAACTACCTCAGAGATGACATTAGCCAGTAATGGGGAGGAACAAACCAGCACACAGGACACAGGGAAATTCCAGTACATGTTTTGTCCTCTCACCTCAGTGTCTGGAAGCCTTCAGTCAGATGTTAGACTATTATGGGACACTGGCAACATATTTACCTGTCTCACAGTTCTGAGCCATGCATCTCAGTGATCATGGTCCCAGTGTACAAGCACTAACAGCCATACCCAACAGCAATAGGGGCTGCAAAGACACTCAAAGAGCTGGTGTGAAATTCTTGAGATGGGATTGAGCTGGATCAGCTACACTATATGGTACAAACATTTTCTTCCCCGTAATTAAAAGTAAACCCTTGCTGGCTATTGTACACACGCTGCAAACCCAAGAGTTCTGGCCAAGGTTTGTTGAAAATTGCTTCTATCCACAGGCCTCTCCTTGCCCTACTGTAGGGGGATGGGGAAGAGTACAGAATCAAGATTGCAATTCAGCATAAGGCTTTAAATCTTTGCAGCTACTATGTAGCCTGACAAGGAATGAGAATTTTTAGCATTTAGTACTTTAAGAAGGCAGCCTACTCTGCTGGATGACAATCCATCCATTCTCCAGAATACCTTATAACTTGCTTGCAGACTTAAACCTGTCCAAGCATCCTTACAAGTTGTTTAAAATCAAAAAGAATATATTAAAAAAAACCAACAACATCCCAGTGCTCTAGGAAAAAGCTGTTAAAGAACAACTCAGTCAATCAAGGTTTGCCTCACCTCAATCACCCCAAGGAGGGCAGCAAAACCACATTTGAGATTTACACAGTTCAGGAAGGCTGATGCTCTTCAAAAAGCACATTAGGCATTTGTAAAGCACATGGTTTCATTGCAAATGGTTTGCATACTACCCACTTTGTACTCTTCAGCATGACAGAACAATCTTCCACAGCTGAATAAAACAGCATCTCCTTTTTCCTCAGTTGCAACTCTGATGCTGAGCAAAGAGCTGCTGCCCTGAAAGCACTGTTGTGTACAGGGAAGGATACCTCAACAATCTGAGTCTCTAGTGTTCCCTTTAACCTTGCTTTTTTACTCTGATCTAGAGCTGGTGCTATTCAAAACATCTTGGACACATACGTTGCATGGCACAGTGTTCACCTCATAACATCAAATCCTCTTTTTATCCCTCTCTTTGAACAATACTCTTTAAAATAGTAGGTGCCTGGTCACCTTATTTCAGCCCTCCCTCCCTGCTCAATACATCAATACTAATGGCCTAGATCTCTAAATCCTGCAACAAGACTTTTGTTACAGAGATTAATAGTAGCTGAATTAGACCCTAAATCCTCAGTACAGAATAGTTAATATTTTATCCTCCTGGGAGCTTAAAGTTGACACTGTTTCTCTAAAATGCCAAATGTAGTAGGAAAAAAATTTAAGTCTACTTTTATGCACTTCTGTTGGATAGTCATGTGTCTGGAAAGCCAAAGCCTTCTTCAAAACAAAAATGCTGCAATACTTGGATGATGAGAAAAATTAGGAACACTGCCCAAATTTATAGAGAGCTTAGACACAGCATTTCAGTTTGACTTACTGTAAAGACAGGACCCCAGACTCAGTCTGGGTTAGAACATGAAAACCAGGAGTTCACAGTCCTTCTGGAGAGAGGGTTTTAAAGCAGATTGTTTTGTAACATCACTGTTATTACTGGGAATAGTAAGATGAATCACTGCTTATATAAACAATTCCTTTGACATCAGACCTGCTTTGATTAACTGCCCTGGACCATCTGCCTCTTGGACACACTGGAACAGGTGAAAGATCCTCCTCAACAGTCTTTCAACTCCCCTCCCTATACCAACTTCATTTAAATCACTACAGGTAAAAGAAAAATTCATTTTTGTTCTTCCTTTTTAGAAAAAAATAATACACCAGAGAAAGGAGAACCTCAGTGCTATTCAGAAATACAGCATGAACCTACAGACAAAAAGAACAGCAGATAGCTCATGCTGTTATTTTAAGACTACTAGAGAAGTGAGTCTCATCTTCCCTCAACACAGTAGTTTCTTCCAACTCATACAGAGGAAAAACTTCAACCATTAATCTTAAAGGGAAAGGCTGGGAATTTAATTCCTAACAGCCTCTATTTTCATTCACTTGTACAAATTGGTCAAGCTCCTTATCACTCTGCACAGTAACTTTGTCCACATACCTACACCTTCTGTCCTGATTCCAGCGAGGTTTTCAGTACACCACACCATGGGTCATTCCATGTCTATGGTGACATTCCCTCCTGTGCCTTGTTTCCATGCAGCCTGGAGCCTGTTCCAGTGTCCCTACAAGCCTGCCCAGCTGTGGAGTCTAACATCAATTCTGGCTGGGCTGTGCCCAAACAGCAGACAGTTACAGGCATATGGAAGGAAAATGGCATCAATAATTCAAGGTTTCTCATGGTACCTTTGAACTTTTCAACCAGCAATATCACCAGCTGGTTGGCAGAGTTTTGGGTAAGAGGAGAGGTGGGATTTCACCTAGGCAAAAGCTAGACTCAGATGTGGTATGACTAGGTACATCTCCAAAGAAAGACTGAAAAGGAGAGGTCAATTCCAATACCAAAACATGTCTGCTGTAATCCAAGAAGCTATCAGACAAGGCATAATTAATATTATCTAAATAAGAACTTAGGCTAGTGAAAATAATTAAGTCACAGGCATCTTTCTTCTGCATCCCTGGAGTTTTATTTCAGGGAGCCAAGCATGGATAGCTCAGCTTCTGCCCTCTTCTCCTTGCCAATACCAAGCTCTCTGCTGACAGCAGGAAAGTAGTTTCCAGCTCAGCACTGAAAAGACAGCAAAACTGGCACCATTTTAGTCCTCATTATGCCTAAATCTCATTCCAATTTAAGCAGAATGAGTAAGTCTCCTTTCAACTTGAATTTCCAAATAAAGCCATACTCTCCTTTTTAACAAAGCTTTTGCAGACAGGTAAAGGTTACTTGCAGCAGGTGCTTATGTCCACAAAACACTGTCTAATTCAGTCATCATTTTTCCCTTTCTAGTTTGTTTTAAAGAAAGCAGACAACAGAGCAAGCAGAAATGCACAGTCCAGTCTGTATGTGCAGTCTCCCTCTGCACTCACTAGGCTGCAAAGTGACAGTGTGGTTAGCACAGGATTTAACTACCCTGAGGATGACACTGGTTCTTTAAGGCAGTCCCCTTCTACCTCCAAAAAAAGTTTTCCAGAGGAGTTGGAGATTAAACAAGATAAATTCAGGTATGGCCAGCAGCCAGAACAAGTGACCCTAACATAAAATGTGATGAGTGCTGTTAAGATATTAGATGCTTAGCAGCATTCGTTTGGGTGGGGCCTGTTTTCCTGTCTCCCTCCAAGAACCCTCTGGCTGTTATGTACTGTATTTTGGGGGTTCCCTCACTAAGAAACGAAGATAAAACCTGGGCACTGGGCTGTAGAGTAACAGGTTAGTTAACTACTTCATCACATTTTATTAATAATTTATAAATATTTCTCTATGCCTCTCTGCAGAGAAGAGAGATCCCTTTTGTATAACCCAGAATGACTGATGTCATCTGGATCATGAATTCCTAATCCAATCTTGAAAAAGCCCCAGGGCTCTTAGCTCTAATCTTCTAATGCATGAATGGCAGGGAAGAAAAACTTATCTGAAAAATCCAACTCCATGCAGTTCCTGAGGAGGAAGTGGCTATAACAACCTCTGTCATTATCAGCTAGAGCCACTTCAAGGCTCTGTATACCCAGGGCAGAACTGAAGCCCTCAGTTTCTTTGATTTGTCAGAAGTCTCAGACAGTATGATTGGGTTTTGCCCCAGGAGGATGGCTAAGATGAAGGCATGATCATGTTCACTTTCTTACCAGACTACTGTCTACTTTGAGCTACACTCAGATGAGAAAGGCTAAATGATGCTGTGCAAACATTCCCTCTGCTTCTTTACTCAAAAGTCAAGCCTGTCTGCCTCAGCACCTCTAAGCTGGATTGTCTGCACAGGTTAAACATTGCATTTGTTTGCCTTTTGAAGTGCTCCTAGCAAGATACTAGCAGTTTGTTCAACTCTTAAAAAGAGAGAGGGATGTAAGCAACAGGAAAGCTGAAACATTTCCAGATTTCAGCGCCAGATCCCTGAGCAGACTGGACAGTGAGGTTTGTAGCCCAAGACCTGGGTTCAATGCCCATCTCAACCACTGATTTACCATGCAGTTTTACCTGAGTCATTGCTCCAAAAACAGGAGAGATTCACTTCAGGCATGACTATGAAAACTGATGCAAGGTGCTCTCATGCACAGCACCCTCAACATTTGACACAGGTAATGACAAGTCATCTTTTGAACGAAAGTCTTGTTTGCACTTCCCAGTTTTACTGCCCTTTTCTCCCTCTGCCCATTTCTGCCTGGACACACAGGGCTGAGAAGGCAACACTGGGTGTGGAAAGGAGCTGGGAAATACACTAGCTTTGCCAGCTGTGTGCCACCCAGGGATACCAGTACCCAGGGGAATTTGCAGCCAGCCAGCTCCTCTGACTTAGAAGCTCTTTTTACCTTGGAGAAACAGCTTTAACCAGGGACTCCAAAAGCAGATGGAAGGAACACAAGGCTTTAAATAAGAGGCTACATTCCTTGAGAAAGTATAAGACTCCTTAGGATCCAAAAGATTCCTTCATCTACACAAAATATCTGCTCTTTTCAGCTAATATCCAATCACTATCACTTTAAAATGTTATTAGAGAGTGATAACACATCAGACCCACCATTTCACTGCAAATTCTTCTTCAGAACCCTGCAGCCTATAAGGCTGGTTAAAAAAAAAAATCTTCCCTTTTTTTTGTGTGGGTTTCCCCCTCCAGCTCTCATTGCATTAAAGTACCTACTCTGCTCCTTCCATATCACCTGTTGCCTCATACTGACACAAAACATTCTCCTTTGAGCCTCTATCCCAGGTGATTGAGAGAGAATTCCTGGCCTCTCACTGCTTCAAACTGGTAAGGCCTCTGCTCCCTTTTTCCAGCTATTTTAAGGTCAGCTAGAAGGTCTCGAAAGTCCTCTCCCCCAGCAATAACCTGAGGAAGCCAAATAAAGGATTCATGATTGTAAGAAGAAACCAAAACAATTAAGTTACATACATGTTTGAAAACAGCCTCCTTGAATATTTCAGGAGCACTTTGTTTGCCGATTGTCTGCCACTCAGTGAGGCTGGATGATCCTGTTACACTGGAAGCCAGTGTCCCATGGCCCCTACCCAGAGGTCAGCCTGCACAACAGAGCAGTACACTGTACAGATGGTATTACACCCTACTGGAGAGATGGACTTTATCTGGGTCTGTGCCGAAAGGCTGCACTATGCTAAGACACAGCTCAGACTTCCTCCTCCTAATCCCCTGACCTACCTCTGCAGTTAGTGTCTAAAAACAGTAAACTGAAGCTGTAAGGCCAGGCCAACCTGTACTAACATTAATCTTGCTGGTTTGGTAACCAGAGCAGGTAACAGTGAATAACTGGTCGAATAACCACAACAGCAGGAACTCTGACATAAGAAACCAGCAAACAGGCCCCTGTGTCATTCTAAGGCATCCTCACTGCTGTTGTGTGTCCTGTGCCAGTTAGAGGATAACTAAAGAGGATGTGATCTGTGTGCTTCCATCATACTTTACTGAGCACACTGAGGTGCCTGGGTAACCTCAGATAAGGAACAGTCCTTGTTCCCCTTCCCCTTTTCTGCACAGCTGGGAACCATGGGTTTGATACAGAATTTGAGTTGGTGAAGTCCCCTAGATTTCAACTGGTTTTCAAGCCAATTACAAATGAACAAGAGACTTTCCAGCTGTGTGGGCTACAGCCCTGGTGAGCAGCTGCCCACAGTGCCTGTTCTCCCACCAGAAATTACTTCTCCGCAGTAAGCATCAAGTGGAAAGTGGATTGTCCAGACTGAAATGATTACACCCAGGTATTTGAAAATTCCCAGCAGATGCTAATAAGCTTGCAGAGATAAAGGTAGGAGGAATCACACAGCTAGGGGTGAGGCTTCATATTACAGCTCAACTGACTTTATGACTACCATCTGAAAAGGGCCATTCCTTCCTTCCTTCCAGCGTCTTCTGTATTCCTCAGTCATTTCCTTTGCACCATTTCTGGTGCTCTTTTCAGTGCAATCTGACTTTACAGGTAAGGTAAATTGATCCAATGGTGAGCTCTCCCAAATTAGTGGGCCTCTGTGCCTGCAATTGCTCCAGCTGGCTACTCCCTTACTCCAAATCATAAGGCAAGATTATAAGGCATTGATTCAATTGACTGATTCAGGACAAGTTTAACATAGTTAAACATAAAATTGAAAAGAACAAATATGTACAAGTAGAAGAAAAGGAGCAGGAACAAGTGACACAGGAGGGCAGAACAGCTCTTAGCAGCAACACCACAGATGTGAAACTGTTTTACGGCTCCTAAGCTCTGGGAGGGAATGAGAAAGAATACAGGGAGGTTAGAGTATCTAGAAGAAGGTCAGGTTTTGAAACTTTGACAGATGCTCTGTCAAAAGCAAGTTATTCTATAGTGGAACAACAGAAACTTCAGTGTGATATTGAGCAACTTACGTTTTTTGTGCATTGTTATACCATCTTTACAGTTTTGCAAGAACAGGCACTCTTACTATGCTTTGCTACCAAAGATCTGGGGCAAACTGGGAGTGGTTTGCCTACCCAAGAATTGGAAGCCAGACTCAAAGACTCTTCCTCAAGGGGATCACCTCCAAAACCTCTCATTTATTTTAAAGGATGATGAACATTTTCTCCCATTTAATATTAACAAGCCTGTCGGTATCTCATGCTCTATTCCACTGCAGATATTTAATTTCCTTAATCTTCTATAGATAAAACCCTATTCCTTTTACAACAGGTCTCATCTCTCCCTAATACACAGGGGATATCCTCATAAGTAATAAATACGTCTCAACAGATAATAACTTTAAACAAGGTTTACAGACTTTGAGTTACTTCCACGCAGTATATATTCTAATGGAAAGTTTTATTTCTGTGCATAAGCAGTCTTAAGACAAGCACTTCAGGGTGGCATTGCCACCTGCTGTGGAGTCTCCAGCAAGTCAACCAAGTATAAAAATTAAGTCTTTTAAAAAAGTTAATTCCATATCACTTAGTGTTTAAGTTTTATTACTTCCAGTAACTGTGCCTCATGGGCCTAACTTGACAGAACTGAACTTCCTTGACATGGATTTTTTTCTTATAGTCCTCTTTACTGTTCATTGGCATTCAAAATGTCATCCTATAATGACAGTACAGTCAAAGATCATCAGGTCTGAACAGTGAGCAAACTGTCACAGCAGTGCCAACATCACAGGCCATCAAACCAATTAAGGGCTGTCATACTCCTTTTGGTCACAAGCCTGCATTTCATCTATTCTTATGTGTCAGAGTAAGGACAGGAGAATGTACTTGTCTGAAGACAATCATACCCTTTAAGAATACCTCTCCCAAATTCCACTCCTGTAGCTAACAGGACAGATGCTCTTCCAAATCTGATAATCTTTAGACTTTGCAGTTTGGAATAAAGCTCATTTGGCAATAGCTTGAACCGCTTTCAACTCAATATACTGCCTAAACCAGCAGGTTCTCCCAAAATAACACTAAACCTTTAGCTGAACCTGCCATATTCTCTGCTTCTTGGACTCTTACCTCCATCAGGACTTGAACTGTAACATCTGAATTTGGGGTGGCATTCAGCAGCTCAGGGATATCCTTGTGTAGCAGATCTGGTTTGTTTTTTTTTAAGAGCGCAGCTTAGCTGTCTGATAAAGCTAAGTTCCCTTTAAGGAAAGAGAGTGTGAGCAGAAGCCAAGCTTCATTTTTTTCTTTTTTAAGTCCCTGCTGTAAGTACAAACAGAGAACAGGAGACTGACTTTAGACAAATGAACAATATCCAGAGTCTCTTCAGGAATAAGAACTAACATACAGATTCATTTGCCACAGGAGTGTACATAAAGAAGGGATCTTTTGGAACAGAACAGTCAATGACAGGCTGAGCTCTGCCCATGGAAATATAGGTTCTTCCTACCTAGGGTGATTCTCCCTGACTGCTGTCAGCATGTGTTCAGGACCATCTATCTTAAAGAAGTCCCCCTCACCAAAAAGCCATTTTACAATACAACTTAGCTCTAGACACAAAAGCTCAGCTACAAAGAGTTGGAGAGCAACAGCCTCTATGCATTTAGCTAGGGAAGTGGTGGGCAATGGTAACAGCCAGACATCAAAGCACCTTTTCAGCTACTTTCCACTGCAACAGGCCCCAAGTGCAAGGAGACAATTAGCTCTCCTGTCCTTGTTGTGTTCCTGGCAACTCTCCTCCTACCATCCTCAAGGTTCAGTCAACGTTTGTAAAAAGCACATCTTCACGAGATGCAAGAGAAAAATTAGGAGTTTGTTTACACAGATTCATTACAAGAAAATCAGTCCCTCTGGAATCCTTGGCAGAGCTGACTGACCTTGCAGGGTATGACTTCCTCCTGCACCAGGACAGTCTCCTTCTCCTCAGAGCTGGTGGTAGGAGAGACCACTCATTTGCGTTTCCCCATCTCCCACGTTTGTTGCTTTGTAGCTTTCACAGTCCTATTTTAGGTGTCAAAAGCAGAGGCTGCTGCAAAGGCAGTATAAGGAACAGCATTGCTGATACACTGTTGAGCAGCGGATGGACACTGGGGCTCAGTTTGAGGTGCAAGTATCATGAAGGTGAAGCATTTTATGCATTTACACCATGCCCAGAAGGTATTCAATGGTGGTAGCCACGAACAGCATCTGGACCTCACCCAGGGGCACTTCAGCATGTTTCTGTAGAACAAAGATGCTTGCTGGGACTGCCCTGGAAACCTGCAGCCCCTGCTCCACCATTATCACAAAAGAGAAACATTTTAGTGGTATACCTCTAGAGAGGCGGCAGTGCCAGGGCCTGCGTGCCCGGGGAAGCTGGCCCAAGGGGACCTGGGCAGCCGCCTGACAGGAACGGCCATGGCGGACGGTGCCCTCTGCCTCCTCCGCGAGACCGGCAAAAGGGCGGGAATCGGCGCCGCGTCCCGTTGTGAGGCGAGGGCAGAGCAGGGGGCGGCAGGGAGCGGGGCGGGCAGCACTCGAGGTGAAGCCTTTTCCCTAAGCACCGCCAGCCTCCCCCTTCATGGCTGTCACGGCTCGGAGGCGAAGCAGCAGGAGAGCGTCTGCAACAGCTCTGAGAGGGCAGGTTCAGCCCTCCCACTCCAGAAACACGTCTGAAAAGAGGCTGTTGTGACAGGAAACAAAAAAGCAACGGAGACTTGCCTCTCAGGAGCCTGTGGACCCAACCAAGAAGGAAAGAAACTCATCCCTTTCTGCTGACAACCAGCTGTGGCCTCAGCCCTCTTTCCTGACATTTAAGCCTAAGCAGTCTTGCAGCTACACACAGCCACTCAGTGGAAGAGGATCACTCACACTGAGAGCTTTTATTTCACTTGTTTACTCTTCTTCCTGTGGGGAAGACTAACTAACAGATAAACTAGTTAGGTGGAGAATATCCCCCTTCCCTGTAACCATTTACTATTATTCACTAGAGCATGAAACTGCAACCAAAGAAAGCCAGGCCACCCCAGTCTACTCATCTCCACAGGCGCAGCATGAAGAAAAAAAAAACCCAGAGGTGTTTGGCAAGAAACTTCTCTTGAAAGGGACCATTTCTACCCAAGCAACAGTTGGAACAAATTAATTCACAGCAGGATAATCTCAAGGGCTGTCCTACTGCTACAGCAGCCTTTTCACATTGTGCAACTTAGAGGAGGACCATCAAAACCCTGTTAGTGAAGGCACTGAGTTTTTTGGGACTGAGGGCTTGTGACAGCTTCTCCACCTGGCTTACCTCAGGGAATCCACTACAGTTACAACACAACCATGGCCTTTGCTTGAGAGAGATCACTAAGTCAAATAATGTGGCTTAAGCAAGGACTGTTGGGCTAAGGAACTAATTGCAATAATAGTGAAGAAAACTCCCACTAAGGTCTCTCATTCTTCAACCATGTCAATTCAACACCAGATCTCAGTCCTGCTCTTATTGAAGACATCCCAATTCATAAGGCTGCATAAGCTTTGCAGGCTGAATTTATGATCACAGTCCAGGCATGCATTTATTCTAGCTGCAATATATACAAACCATATTCTAAGAAACAGACCAATTAAGCCAAAAAATATGTTCACTCTCTCAGTAACCAGACATGCCTCAGGCCTTATGACTAAGATGAAAGGTACTTTTCCTTCCAACATTATGTTCTTCTAATATAACTGTTAGACAAATTCAGCAAATATTCAGTTGCTAAACATCTGAGGAAAGCTTGCATTACTATTACAAAAATAAGAAGAGCCCCAGGCCAAGCTTTTCTAGGACTAGAGAATTTTGGCACCAAATATGCAACACTACAAAGGAGTTCGCATTACAAGAAAGCATTTGACCTAAAATTCAGGCCACTATGAAAACAGCATCCCTTATTAGGTACCCAGTATGTGTATTCAGATGTGGACAATTTGAACTGTTCTTTAGTTGTGATCCAAGACTTTCTTCTCTGCAGAGAAACAGGTCTGCAAGGGTTAGGGAACACGCTGCCAGCATAGTTATAAGAAAGGATTTTTGTCAAGCACTGGCAGCCAGCATTAACAGCAGCTCAGCTCCTGCAGCGAAGGGGCCAGACCCCAATGAGACTGCATAAACCAAGAGAAGGGGAGAGCACTGCCAAAGCCTGACTGGCAATAATGTTAATAAGGGCCAATGAGCCCTCAGAGTGCTTGCAAGCATTAAGCATTAGCTCTTGGAGACAGCAAGCTTCTATCAGATCCCAAACAAGGGGAATTCAAGTGAAAAGCAGAGGTAGGCACAAAACTCAAGGAGTCTGGCAACAGCTGAACTGTCTGATGAGAAACAGGCTATTATTATTGTCAGCTGACAGGCAGACTAAGGGTAATGGCAAGACTCAGAAGGTAATTCCTGAAAGACAGAGATGCAGAAGAATTTTTTTTCCCCCATTACATTCAAAAGCTGCTTACAGACATTCATTGAAGACTCCATCCTTCATGAACATCTCATCCCATCACTGAATTTACTTGCTAGTAGTTTTATGACAACACAAAAAAATACATCCTGGTTCTGAGGTCATGAGCCTTTCCATCCTCTCTTGCTTACTGCAGAATATAATTGAAAGCACAAAACATGAGTTTCAGCCTTCCCCTGGTTTGCCCCTTTGCTATTTCTCCTGTATTCTAGGCATGGCAGCTCTAAAAGGATTCTTAATGTCTCTGCTCCCAACAATATGCCAGGCAGCTTACTCCAGTGTAGGGTTCCTTACTTTCACTGTAGGATTCAAACAAACATTGCCAGGAAAAATCTGCCATAAATCAATACACATCCTAAACTACTCAATCCCATTAACAGTCTGGTTTGTGCTTTCAGGAAAATAACCAGAAGCTTAAAGTTTTGTTTGGTTTGAAATTTAAATTCACTTGAACATGTACAAATTATGATGGTATTTTTGTGACTTGTCTAACACTTTCAGTGGAGCTACTGGATTTTAAGTTATGTGGCTGGAAGTGGGGAGAAGTTATAAACTGCTTTTGGCCTTTGTGAGCAGGACTGCCAGGTCACATATCCTAAGCCTGCCAGCAAATGAAATACTCAGAAAAGGCATTAGATTCAGTCCATCTGCAGGGAGCAGAACGAAGCAGCTGGGTGTGCCAGGATGATGCACATGCACAGGATCACACCAGCTCCGGAGCTGCCGATTAAACTGTAACTTCCTGTAAATTTGCAGCATCAGTGCCACCTGGCACAAGAGGTGGAAAACAGCAGGCCACCTTTCTGTTAGCCTCAATCCTGCAGCAATAGGAACAAGGAAATAATTAAGCTAGTAGAAATAAGGAAATGGAAACTCATTTGTCAGACCACGCTGAGAAGGTTGTCTAAAACCTCATTCGCAATAAATTAAGTCTCAAAGGAGATAATAATGCTTGTAGAAGAGTACCTGAAATGCCACCTAGCAACAGCAACTCTGCAACCATTTTCTCCTGCAGAATAGGAAGTGCCACCCTAGTACTCTAGGGAAAAAAAGGATCCCTCCACCTTGCTCAGAAAGGTAAAAACAGGCCCCAAAACAATAGGCTTCCAAAGAAAGGTTTCCAAAACACGGCCAGGATGACAGCTCAGCACCCAGTCTTGGAGGATTTCATCCTCTCTCACTGACAGTTATAATGCTACAAGCAAGTCAAAGGAAAGAGATCAGAGAATACTCTGTTCTTTCTTAGCTGGAAAAAAAGAAAGTGGCATTAGGTCAGGGACAAAGGAACCAGAAGTTTCAAGTGTTAACAAACTGCTCTGCACAGAGTTTCACCAGGTTGAATTCAAAACCCATTAGCCAATTAGTGCAGTAGCAGCATTGCCAGATCAACTGCTTCTCCCTTCAGCATGTGATCACCCAAGTTATTTCAGGACAAACTAGCAGATGCCCTTCTGGGGACTATGATCTGAACCAGTGCCCTTTCCTGGCAACACAATGTAAGGATTGCAGAACAGTTTGCTTGCCACATGTGCCTTCTCCAAGCCACCACCTTGCCTCATGAGGCCACTTTATCTCCAGGAGTGCTCTTTGCTTCCACAGCTCAGAGAGGGACAGCCCCACCTTCTCCAAGAGGTAAGTGGGCATGAGCCCGTTGCCTATGTGAAAATAGCTGCTGATGGAAATAACAGATAGGAGAGCAGACAAGGATCACGAAAGGGAATTCAGAGTTTTATTTCCAAAAAGGAGCAATGTAGTGTTGAAACAAAAAAATCAAGTTCAATTAGTTTTCCTCCGATTTTGAATGACTACAAAAATAGATTCTACCCAAATCCGTAAAGCCAGTTAACAGTACCGTAACAAACAAAACCCAAAATTACTCATTCAGATACCACATACAGCAGTCACAGGAAACTAGCATATATATTATTTTTAAATGTAAATTTCTAAAATGTTTGTTAAAACTGAAATACCCATATGATTTTAAAAAATTGTACAAAAAATAATTTTAAACCAGTTGGAGGTAACAGTGTGCGTTTATTAAAATCCTGCACCAAGGCAGTAACATTTATAATTTAAAACCCAGCCCAGTAGAAAAGAGAAATGTGCAAACATTTAAAAGTTAGATGTACTCAGAGGCTTGTGGTGCATCAGACCTGGCGATCCACTTCTGTCCTAATGCAAGGGGGGCTCCAAGAGGAGATGTCTCTAATGAGGCACTAAAAGGGGAGGCAGAGGCAGGCATGCATATGCATGCAAGTTGCAGCTCACTGGCCTGCGGTGCAGGGAGCAATGATGGCCTCTCCCCAGGGACGGTTTGCCCGATCAGTAGTGTTATGGCACTCAGTCCAATGCCAGGAAGTCCGGGATGAATTCTGGTCAATCTGCTTTGGGAGGAAAGAATGCAAAAGCCATTTTAGAAACCAGAAGTTGGAAGCTAATGAGAGCTAATGAGTTGATATATTCAAGACATTATTGCTATGAGCTCTGGCTACCTCTCCAGCTTGCTTTAAGGTAAGGTTAAGAGTTAGGCAGGAGCCTTCAAAGGATTTCTAGCTCTTCCTCTAAAGCTGATGCAGCATATTTATCCTGTGGCTCAAGGTGCTGAAAAGTTCTGGTACATCATTCAGCCAGCAGATTCTCATTGGAAAATTCAGACCAGAGCTCTACACTATCACAAACCATTTAAACAAGTTGAATTTTATAAAGAAACTAAGTTTCACTTTCTGCTTAATTTGGCTACTTTACTAGGCCTGAAATATCCTTAGGCTCACCTACCTCCTCCATTACTTAGTCCATGTCCTAATGGACTTCTTGCCAAATTTCTTTCTGCATAGCTCCTGCAATGACACAAGAAAAGGTTCATTACTGCAATGCAGAATCATCCCATCCACTCCCAGCTGCTGACAGAAGACCAGGATTAGGTAGTGTCCAGAGGAAGTGCGCAGAGCAGAGCATATCAGGCAGTCACTTTATCCTTACACACCAGCAGTTACCAATCCCACCAAGCTTCTTGCATCCGTTGCAAACAGTTGTTCTTTGTCTACACTTCCATAGCCCCTGTCACCTGAACATCAGTATTCTAGGGAGATAAGATAAAGCCCCGCACCCATGGTGGTAGCTTAGCTCTACCGTATAGACAGAATGGGAGCAGAGATACTGAACATGTCCAAGTGACAGTGTCAAGCCAGGATTATAACTCCAGAGTCCCATCCTCGACCAACTAAGCCCATGTGGCCTGCCCTTAGATCAGTATGGGTCAACACGAATAGAAACCTGTATGCGAATACTCAGAGTCCTGTTCCTTTGGGATGTGGGAATGTGATCTCTCCTGCTTTTCGGAGAGAAAGAGACAAAGCATTATTCATAAAAAATGTCAATGGACACCATGTGAAAGAACCTGTCTCTTACTATGGCCCTTCGGTGGTTTGTGGAATACACACTTAATCAGATTCCAGCACAAGAATCCCTGCCATCGTGTTTGCCATCCCCCTGCTTTCAACTAAAAATGCCCTCCCTTGCCAGCCCGACCCATTAGGACCAGAAGTTAGTTGATACTCACCCTCTGCCCCCCTCCAGAGTACTCTGGATCTCCTTCAGGACTTCTGGAAAGCAGAGGGTTAAAGCAGTGAGCCAAACCAGAGGAGATAAGCTTTCAAGCAGCAGCCTAGCCACATTCCACCACCCTGCTGAACAGCCTTTAAAACCTGCCTCCCACAACACAGAGGTCAGACCTTATAATATCATTGACTCTTCAACAGCACCAGGTCTTTACAGAACAGGCTGGCTCAAAGGACTGTGTAACAGCCATTTGCCAGAGGAAATGTTGCCAGTCCCAGTGTACCAGAGCCCCAAAGGGACAGTCAGTTCCAGCTATCATTTTACACAAGTCCTGCTGGAAAATAAAGATCCTTCTCTTAGCACAGCAGAGAATGCAGCTGCATGGAACAACCCCTGCCTAAGGGCATGACTATCTGTCCAACCCCTCACTTCTACAGATTCATGAAAACCCAGCATTTCTACTAGTCCTCTGTCATTGCAGATCCCTTGGAACCCACAAAATTCCCAGCAGCTTTCTTCTTTTCCCACCCAGAAAGGCAACTGCCCTGTCAGTAGCAAGACTTCATCTCACTCACTTTCGTCATTGAGTAAGGCATGTTCCATCAGCTTCCCAGACTTCCTTTCTAAAAAAAGAGTCAGAAAAAAAGCTTTTACCTAACAATATTTTCCCCTATTCATGAAATATGTGCAATTTTTTAAAACCCACAATAGAATTGGATGGGTTGGTTTTTTTTCCCTCATTAAGTACCTTTTGACTTTACTGAATGCCTCACAACTAATCCTTAAAACCTCTCATATACTGAACTGTATTTTCCAGCAATACTAGTTTGGCTAACAGAAGAACTCATGTGTAATTTCAGACCTTATCTTCCCACAGCATCTTCCTTCCAGCAGAAACTAATCTTTTCAAGGCAATCTTGCCACGTGCAATTTACAAGCAAGTCACAATATTTCCCTAACATCCCTCCTTACTTTCCCCTTTCTTAAGTAAAAAAAAACCTGTAGCAATAGGAAAGATGCTTTGGGGTTTATACATCACCATGCTACATTCAGTAAAGTTATATTTTGCTTACCATCTTCTCCATAGTCACCTGAACTCCTTCCTGATCCCCTAGAAAAGGGAGGCAGAAAGCAATCACTGACTGATGCATAGGGGTGCAGAGAATTAATGTATACTCTTGGCAGCTACAAGAAGCTCCACTGCATGCTAAATGGTTTGTTGGGCAAGAATGTAGAAAGGGCTCCATCACACGTTGGTGATGCAGATGTCTGCAGGCACCAGTGAACATTTTTAAACTTTGGGAATAAAATTTCTATGAGATCTCCATGAGTGTCAGATCCACTGTTATTTGCAGATGTTCCAAGAGGAGAGGAGGAACACTGAGCAACAGTTCAGCCTCATCAGTAACACACAGCCCCTGAATTATGCAACAGTAAGATGTCAGTCAGACACATCATTAGGGAACAAGTAAAGCAACCCAGAGCGTACAGTTTATGACTCTAGCTTAGGGATACCAGTTCCAACACTCCACTATTTTGTCCAATGAGCTGTACTGCAAGTACAAAAAAAACCAGGAAGGTTACATTTCCTCATGCCAATCCACCTAGGAATGTTGTTAACAAAGACTTCACCAGCATTGGGGGTTTTTTGGTTTGTGTTTTTTTGTTTTGGTGGGTTTTTTTCAATACAACATTCTCTATAAAATACAAATCTTTGTTGGAAACAGTCGAGTAGATCTCACTACTCGAGCACCACCAGCATACAAGAGTTTTACAGACTTTACCTGGGTTTTCTTGCAGCATTCTCCATGCCAGACTTGTTCTGCACATGATTGTTGCTTGTAACTTCTGGCATGTCCACAACACACCGGGGCTCCACTAACCATTTGGTAGAAAGGGAAAACCTCTCAAACTCCGATGGGGAGATCAGATAGAAACCTACAGATGATTGCAAATTAATTCTTAAGCTCAAGAATACAATTCCTTAACTAGACATGATCCAAAAAAACCCAGATCTAAGCATCCTCTATGTTTGGCAGAAAGGGTTTGCATTTTCTTCTGTCTAAATGAGGAGGAATCATTGAGGAAGATATTACCCCAGTTTCTCAAGGATTGGTTAGCATCAAGACTGGGCAGTTGAAGATTATGCTGGGAGGTAACTACTGCCCTGTGCTGACATGAAAAATAACAAAGATGTAAAAACTGAATTGCAAAGCAGAGATCCACCTTCAGCAGCCATAGGATGTTGGATCCCAGTTCTGCAATTTGAGTGTTGAGCCACAGGCATGTATAGGGGGGCACAATGTGGCCATTTCCACAGTGTCTGCTGCTTAGAGAGCCATTCTCTTGACTCTAGGCAACGGGAGGGTGGCCAGATGGAAGTTGCCTATGGAGCACATCTGACCTGTTCATGCATACAGTAGTTTTGGGCTAACAACAATGGAGAAAACTCACCTGCTAGTACCTGTTGGCAACTGGTACTGGCCAGAAATATATAATGGCCATATTAACATAATGCTTACATGTTCACAAACTCAGTTCTAAGCCCTGTAATCCCTTTTCCATAATTTCAAACAAAGGTGGATGATTTGGGAGACGCACACCTTACCTTGGCCATACTTGGTGAAGACACAGGATGCGATGCCACTCACATCCTCTTTGCGGATGCACGGGTAGCGAATCTGTAACTTGAGGAAGGGCAGCGAGATGATCTGAATGTCTCCCAGGTTGGTCAGGACAGCCAGGTCATTTTCACTGTAATCATCAGTCTTGCAGCTGCCAAAGTTTGCAACCGTCACCTTTCGTACCCTACAGCCTTCCAGTGCCGTCAGCTTGAGCTTCAGTTTGGAGCTAACCTTGGGTAACGTGAATACCTGTCAGGAGAAACCAGACACTGACACTTCTTTCCTGCACAACGGCAGCGGCCGCACCCCAGGACATCTGCTGCTCCCTCCTTTAACAATGTTTTCATTCACAGTGAATACACACAGGTGTAATCTGAATCAGCCTGCCCCTTGCTCATGGGACCAGAACTTATCAGCCACAGTCCGTGCTAGATTCTGTTTCAGTTCTGACATCAGTTTTAACCCTCAGGCTGAAAACTATTTCTCTCCTTGTTCTTTCAAAATCCCTTCATATTTGGCTACAAATTATTACAGGAAAAGAGCAGGGTTTACGCTGTGTGCTCTTCCACAAAAAAGCCAGGGCCAGCCTACAGCAAGCTCCTTCAGGTCTTCTCTGCTGACTGGTTAGTGTGCAAAACAAACCTTTTTTAGTTGCTCCATAGAAATGTCTATCAATTCCCACCTCTGTACTAACCACAGCAAAAGATCTTTCCTAAAAGCAAAAGCAACCCTGTCCAAAGAGTATAATGTAATACAGGAATAAAATTCTTATGTTCAGCATGTGCATCACTATGCTCAGTTCCCAATTTGCCAGCACACACCTGATTTATGGACTGCACGTAACAGAAAAACTGTCCCAGGGATGTTATATGGGTAGAGAAGAGTAGGCACTCAAGAGTTACCTTCCACTGAGCTTTGCTCAGTGCTTTATCATATTTTATGCTCAGTCTGTATGTACCTTCTGGATGAAACTCACCTTAAATTGCTCTTCAGACACCACCAGCAGTTGATGGCTGCCTTGCATATCAGGACTCTTAGAAAGGTCATGTGCTACTTCTAGAGGTTCTGGGAGGGGAGTGCTGCGTCCATCCAAGACAAGTATGCCCACAACAGGAGCCCTGTGCATCAGCTGAATCTCTTTGGCTAGACAAGATAAGGAAGAAAATAAACAAAAAAACAAAGAGAAGTCTAATCAGAAACACTGTGTTAGAACCTCCCTTACATTCTCTTAGAGCTGGAGACCTGTACAATGTAGCTATAGAAACACTGCCTTGCAAGATTTAAAGGGTATTTGGACAGAGCTGGTTCCTGTTATGCAGTAACTATTATTAGATAAAGATAGCAGGCCCAGCTGTCAGAACAAGGTACACGTGCACTGAGGCTTGATGGTAAACTTCAGTGACAGCTGACATAAATTTAAGATTTCTGAAGTCAGTGGGAAACGAGGCTAAGGCACCTCAAGCAGTGCTGGAGCTCACCCTTCAGTTCGCATTGATTAGCTATGTTCAGCTCCACTCTCACTGATAAACAGCAGTAATTGAACTATCCTGCTTTTCTGTATATAGCTCTGGGTTTTAAGGGTGACAGCTCAGCTCTGTTAGGACCCTGCTTTCACAAGGCATACTCACCCTGCTCTGCCCTGACAGGTTCATCCATCCTCCTCTCTGCTGGAGGAACACGTAAACTGAAGGCGTAGACTGTACCTCCATTGGTGCCTGCCCACAAGGATGGGCAGTGGCGGGAGCCTGGAGCAACAAGAAGGCTCATGAGCAAGGCACCATCTGTGACATCTTTGGATAACTGCTTTCCATCAGCTACATACACCCTCCCTCTGTTTACACCCTAAATATCTTTATATTAGGGCAGACTTGCCAGGGAAACTACAGGTTCTGAACACTTCTTTTCCCAACACTTGTCCATCAGCAGCCCTGATAAAGGACATGGCATGTGAGTAAAGGGAACAGACTGCAGTTTCCAGGAGACGCTACAATTGCTGCATCCAGTTTTTATGTATTTATATCACATATTAGCAAAGTAAACTTGTGCATAATATTAATTTGGGCTCTGATGCACAGCCAGCCACCACTCACACCAAAATTAAAATGCTCTGCTGGGGACAGTGGTGAACTTTAAAGTAATGAGACAAGGAAAAGCTTATACTCAGAAGGCCAGATGTCATTCCAGCACATTTGAAAACCATAGATACAGGCTGCACCCGAAGATGAACTAGACTTGCCTTGGATTAGCCAGCAGCCAGAATGGCTAAATAACCAGAGCATATGTTGTCATGCAGAATTGTTCTATATTAGTTTTTCAGCATCACACAAAGTAGGACACAGGAGGTGCTGAATTTGCCTGGCAGTAAATCCTAATACATTCCTTGGCAGAAGGAAGAAAAAAAACTCATTTGGAAGAAAGGAGAGATGCTTTTTCTACTCACTGTCTCTCAAGAAGGTATCAGCAAAATATAAGGTGCGCACAAAGCCAGTGAAAGAGTCTTCTGCAGACCGGGCTTCAATCTTCCGCTGGACTGGAGCCAGTTCCATTTCCTGCAGTGCCTCTTGGTCAAATTTGGCATTTGCTTCTTGCACCTTCAAAGATGAGGAGACATTTTGTCAGTCAGGCAAAGACACAGGGGAGAGACAGAAGAGACAAAAAGAGAGGCAGCAATAGAAAGGGTAAGCACCATTGTACCAGTGAACAGGTATATTCTGCATCATTCAACTACAGACAACACATTTTCTCTAAAAATGTGACTATTTTTACCTAACAGCAGCATCAGAAGTTGCCATTTTTGCCCTTATACCAATAGCTAGTGAAACCATATCAGGCCTGCAGACCACCTCCTGCTCTAGGCAGTCTGATCAGGACTCCGCATGCTCCAAGCTGTAAATGGACAGGACCCCAAAAAGGTGGACCCCTCACCTCCGAGGTATTTCCACTACCTCCTCGTCGCTTCCTACTGGACACTCTGCTTCTTCTGATCCGCCTGAATGATTGACGGAGAGATTTCTTCAAGGATTTCACCCGAGACAGTGGGCCTTCTAAGGCCAACTGGTCACTGGGATGCAGCGTACATCTGAAAGAGGAAGACAGCAGGCAGATGGTCACATTCTGTTGGGTGACAATCACTCCCAACAGGACACATACCAATGTCATAAAATCTTTATATTCTTGAAGATGTTGAAAGAGAGTCCAATGAGACACAGCTTCTCTAGGTAGCTATCCCAGGCCATCCTTAACAGGGGATTAACATGGACCTCCTGAAAAGTAGATACTTACTTGACAAATACCAGTCGCTTCTGCTGGTGGTCAAAAAGCCCAAAACCATGACTGGTACCAAAGGCCACAAGTTTCCATTCAGAGTGAAGGGCCAATGAGGTGACCACAGCTGGTGGTTGACATTGGACAAGGACAAATGGCTGGAAACCTGCTTCAAATCGAACAGGTCCATCTCGAGTCTTTAGTTTTTCATGACCTTTCCATCGATAGCCCTCTTGGTCCTGCAGGAGATCTGCTTCAGCATGGTCCACAACATGTTCTGCATCTTCATCATTCAGTTCCATCACCAGTACCTGCAAGGAAAAGGACAAACTTCGCTACAGCTTTTACTGCCTTCTCAGCAGCTGCAAAACTACAGCATCTCTCAGGGCTGATAAACTGCATTAGATCAAGTCCAAAATACAGATTAGAGAATGCAGAAAATCACAAAACAATGTTTTCAGCAACCAGATCAATTTATGACTATAGAAATGTACGATTCTATGACTTCCAATTTAAACACATGTCCAAGTTGCACTGTGACAATCTACACTTAAATCAAGGTTCATGGTGACTGTATTTCAATACCTGTCCTGCTGTACCAGCTACAGTCAAGTATCCGCTGTATTTACACAGGTAGATCTTCTGGATCCCGAGTCTAGGATCATCACTGTAAGGGTCGAAGGTACCAACCTAGGCAAGAGAACACAGCAGCTGGTCTTTGCAGATGCAATAACTAGGACAATAATCAAAACTCCTCAGGTTTTCAGAAAGCTTTACAAGCAATAGGTGTCTTACCTTGCGAAGTGGAGGCCATTCATCCTCACCCAGGGTGTTCATATTATCATTGGGATCAGCATCTGTGAGGAACACTCTCACTGTGCTCAGCTTATAAAGGAGATGTAAACAGACACCAGATGCATCCCAAAAACGCACGGTGCCATCTTCATGCCTGTATGGGGAAGGGTTACAGAAACACATCACACACTAGAACAGCAAATCACCCAGATGAGGATGATAAAACAGAAAGGAAAAAATACAACCAAACATTAACCACACTGTTTACAAAGCCCTGAGCTGTGGCAACTTAAAGCTTCAAGATAAAGGTTTTTTTGGAGGGTTTAGTTTGGGTTTCATTTGTTTAGGTTGGTTTTTTTTTAATCCCATTTGTTTTCAGTGATCTGACACCAGCATTCAATTCAAGATTACTCCAAAAAGCACTGACAAGTAAAAAAAACTTCGCATATAGAAGGAACAACTCGACCTGACAAAAATATTATTACTGGAAGGGAAAGACATCAAGCTTTAATCTTAGTTCTCCAGGTGAAAATTTGCAACATTCTTCCAACATAAGGGTAAGGACTTCTAACAACTTGCTGCATCAAGAAAGAAGTCTGAACAGCCCATAGAAATTCTCAAAAGTGCTTTGAAAAGAAAATGCTACATTTTAATGCAATGGAACAATCTTTTGCTAGCTACCTCCACTGCTTAGCACGATCTGTTCATGCTAATCAAAGCAGAGAGGAGTCCAAGCTAACCTCCTTTTTTTGAGATGCAGAGCAGTGTAAGGTAAGGGGAAAAATGCTTCAAAACCTGCAAGATTAAGCTCCACTTTTACATTGCTCCCTTTGAACCAGTCTGGATTGCTGCCTGCATTTCTACACTGGGGGTGGGGGGGGAGTGGATAACATCAGAGCTACAAATAAACCAACTTTACAGGTTATCTGTGGACATCACCACCTGTTTGCTCAGAAGCAGCAGAAACAGTTAGCTTTACAAAGCTAGCAGCCCAGCTTTGAGAGTTTATGTTGTAAAGTTGCAGCCTTCTCCCTACCAGTTGAGCAGACTTTAATCCCACGGGAAAGCCTCAGTTAGTTCATAAGGAAAAACAGTAACTGGAAAGGGCTCCTTGATTGTTACCTGTTAAGTACATACCCTGTTAGAAGCAAGTCCCTCTGCGGAGGATCTGGAGCTATATTGGTGCCACCATCAATCGGCCACGGCTACAAATACAGTAAGGGAAGACTGTGACTTCCTAGGCAGTGACAGTGTGAAGAGAATATGCAGTCAGCAGGAGAGCATGAACTTCAGTGCAAGTGGCAGTGAAACAGTCCATGCTGTTCGCTTTTGTTTGGATTAGATGTTCCTGTTCTGACACCAGCTGTGCTTTTTAAAAGATATTCTACACACTTCCTCAAGAAGCTGTGCTGAAAGCTCCATGCTTCTAAATGAGAAGTTTGTTACCACTGACAGCTGGGAACACTCAGACTTTCCTTCTAGGTTGTCAAAGCCTGAAAAAAATACTACATTTTAATCCCCCAGTGTATGTCTCTGTATTGGTAGTGCTCTGGGAAAAAGCCTCTCTCGACCCTATTAAGAGGCAGGACAAGGTCTGCTGGGACTCATCCTTCCACACGCAGTCGGCAGCACAGACCACCCACACTCTGAGCAGTCATGCTGTTCTTAAATGCATGGGAAGACATCTACATTAAAAGCTGCCATACCATACTCGAGTAGTGAATGTTCTGCTTGCTCCCAGCACTGATAATCCTCTCCCACAGTTTCAGCGGGATGTTGGAGACATGGTGTGAGCACGTGATAGCTGAGCAATGGAGAGAAGCCAGGTACGGAGGATGGACTGCTGGCCAGCCTGCAGTTTTCAAGTCTATAACCACAAGCTCTTCTTCTGCCAGCACCACCATAGCAGAAGGGTCATCAAACTCTGCAGAAATAAGATTCATTGAGGCTGACAGAAATGACCATCCAAGGTTAATAGAAACAAGCTTTTTGTAAGGCTTATATGCAAACTGTTATCACAGAGCTCTGCACAAACATTTTTGCTGGCAAAATCTCCAAATGCTTCTGTTAACTGAGCCTATGGAGGCACTAATATTAATGATTTCAAGATACTAACAGATGTACTGCAAATTCTTGTTTCTTCACACCACTCGTCAGACTGTCAGAGTAACTTTTTATAGATTCCACTGCAGAATAAAAAATCTGTGAACAACATACATGGCTAAATAACACAAGTTCATATTCCCCATAACTCAAAGGACTTCACCTACAGCTAATTACCAGCATGGGGTGGACAGACATGCATCCACCCCAGCAGTGACCCATTTAGTAGTGTGTTAGGACCACAGTCCATTGAGGCTAAGCTGCTTAAACACAGTAATGCCTTGGGTCCTGCAGAATGCTCCTCTGCTTGGACTGACAAGTATTTACAATTCAGCTCACCTCATTTTCCCTGCTTCTCATACATTGCAATACATCCTCTGGACTTTCTTTTTTAAAGACTGTACACCATCCAATATATATTCATAAGTATATTAGACAAGATTACAAAGAAAATACATTTGTTAATGTTAACCTTACAGATGACACCTGACAATCAAGAATTTAAGATTTTTCAGTGGAACTAGAATTAAAGTGAAAAAAAATAGTCTACAAAAAACCAATATTGCAGTAACATTTGCAAGACAGCCACAATGCAACTGGTGGGAAAAACCAAAACCACAGGTCAGTTCACACCAATAATGATTAACACAGCTACAGAAATCGAAGTGAATGCATAGCTGTGATGTGTCACATTGAGGGGGGGTGATGTGATAAACAGTGAGCCATAAGCAAACTAGCAGCTTCTCACTGACCTTCCCTGCTAACCTTTTCCTTTCCTCCTTCTTTAGTTGTTTGACTACCTGGAACACACTTGCAAGAAGGCACATCTATAAGCGAGCACATACCAACACTGTTCACTCAGCAAAATTAACTTCAAGTTAATTAGCACTTGGCAGCACTCTAGTTAGACAGCCTAGGTTTCACCTGTGACTAGCCACAGCCATAACACACCACTAAAATGTCCTACATTCAGTTTCACTTTGCTGTCACTTGGAACTGCCTACAGGACTTGTAAATAGAATAATATCATGTCCATACTACATTATGCAAGATCAGCCCTGCACTCTGCTGCTGCCAACATTAACCAAACAGACTGTTTTAACAATCATTCTTTCCCTGCAAAGGCACACACCTGAGCTCATTGCTTATGGCAAGAATCTATGTTAAGTTGCTGAAGTCATGACTTTGTCATGTCAGAATTTGTCATGACTGCCATCTACTCATCCACCTGCCAATTTAAAAAAAACAAACAGGAAGGGCTAGCTTTTAAAAAGTTGTTTCCACAGCATATTCAGGGTAGAGGAAAGTCACCAGCCACTACCATGCTGCAATGCCTAAGCTTTGTGCTTATTAAATTAAGTGGCTTTGGTATACAATTAATACCTTCGTATTGCAAGGAAGAGTGCTTAAGGGCAAACAAGGCAAGCTACGTAGATCCACTGGGCTTAGGCAGTCAGCCACAAGGAAGCTTGTCAACCACAGAAACCTCATTTTATTGAAAAAAAAAAACAAAAAAAACACCAACAACTTCCTCATCTAAGTGCAACAGCTTCATCTTCCTGTAGCAGCTCCTGTCTGTGCCCACCAGAAGTCATGTTAACTAGATAAGTCAATTCTTGGGAAGTATATATATAAAGCCTGTTATATTCAGTTACTTCACACTAAAGGATTTCTAATCATATCCAGGTATTGAACTTTAAGTAGTCAGCCTCTTACCTAAAAAGCTCCAATTTCTGTCATCTTTAAGACTTCCATCATCTAGAATCTCAGCTCTGACAACTTCATAGAAAGTAAAAGGGTCTAGTTTCTTTAATGATAGAAGCTAAACAGTACCTCAAGTTTAATGGCATTGTTAAGCTTGAAGGCTTAGACCTAGAGGTGCTGCACATTTGGAAGATGCTTATAGAAGTCAGTGTTGTGTAGGGAAAACCTATAACAAACATACCCAGGCACTTAATCTCAGTTATATTCTATCTCTTTACTGTTTTTTCAGTGACTTGAGTCTGTTAAGGTCTGGGGAGAGAGTCAGGATGACTCCACAAGCTGTTTCTTTGAGCTCGCTTTCCCAAGATGATCCTGCCCAGGATGTGTGGCCTGCTTTGTACAACAGGCCAGAGTGAGACAACTTGCATCTACATATTTGAATGCTCACACCTGCAGTGTGTAGCTGGGAGCTGTCAACACCTCCACTACACAAGACAATAGGTTTGGAAACTAGTCTACTAGGCATCCCAGAAACTAGAAAACCTGGGAAGATTCAGTAACAGAAGATTTACCTGAAAGCTAAAAAGCATCTAGAGTTCTGCAATTTGGTCTGACCCAGCTTCCAATACTGCACATTTGTGGAGCTTGAAATAGCATTTTATACTCAGAGTTACTTCAAGTTAACCAGAAGCAAGAACTACACCAACATTAGACAAACAGTTCATGGGGAAAATCCTTTACAATTCCATAGCAAGAAATAACATTATGGCTACTGAGGAAGTAAGAGCAACAAAGCTCTTCAACAGAAGCAAGAATCTGACAAGCCCTGAGCAAGCCATGGAATGACTGCTATTCAGTTTTAGAACTGTTTACATTCGTGTTCACCAGCAGTGAGTAAATTAAGTTCTCTCCATACTGACCCTTGATTTTGTGTCACCCTTTGCTGATTTATTACCCAGAGCCCCAGTCGTAAATTCAGGTAGTAATTAAAAGAAACAGTGTCTCAGTGGGAGTAAATTCTGGTTTTAATTATTGCCTACTTTGAAGTGCTATTTCCAAACAGCAATATTCAGCAAACTCGTTTCATGACCTGGTTATGTCCAGTGTCCAGCTTATCCAGACCTGAGCCTAAGGAATCTTCTCATTAATGGAATAGCTTCATTTTTAGAGGAATGAAGGGCATTTTTAACCAGCCCATTGTTTCTACCAGTATTTTACACTTCACTTTTAAATGGCAAAACTCTTTTATAGTTGGAGTCGATCTTAAAGGTCTTTTTCAACTTAGATAATTCTATGATTCTCTGTTATGGTCTCAAAAAACCCCTAAACAACTGACCTCCTTCACGTTTCAAATGCTATTTATACCAGGCAGATTTCCACACAGCTATTCTAATTCCTTAGTAATGCCCTTTCATCACATACCTGCAGCAGGCTCTGAACTGAAGATTATGAAGAAGTCTATCACCCGTGACGTGAAGTCAAAGGCTGTTTGCTGACTGCCATGGACAACAGAGATACTGTGCCGGTCACCATAGCTAGCCCGGGGCATTCCTCCTTGGAATATTATGTAAGGAAGCCTTAAGAGAAAGACAAAGTTAGAGTGGTGTTTGCTGAAGGGAGGAGTGAGGAAAATTTCAAAGCCATGAAGCAAATCAAACTGTGACAAAAAATTCTCCTAACGTTACTCTGAAAGGCTCTTACATATTGTGCACTGAGCCCTTCAAATGCCTTTAAACAGGCAAGAGTGAAGGCATACACCACAAACTTACCCATTTTTTGTTGTCTGCCAATAGATCTTGGAGATGGCCTTGCAAGGAAAAGGACCTAAGAGAACAGAGTTATTTGCCATAATTCAAGACGTGTATCTTTACATTAAGAAGTTCCTGGTTCTGCTTCACCTAGGTCACCTCAGCCTCCAACTCAAGGGGAGCCACCTGAATTAGTAGGCACCACCACCACCTCCCCAGACCAAGCCACATCAGACAAGAAGTCTTCTGGGACACACTGACCACAGCACTTCTCAGCAAAACAAGGCTTGGACTCAGGGGAAGTTTTGAACCACATTGCTGATGGCTAACAGGGAGTGGAAGTGCTGCTGTAGAAGCTGATTAACTAGAAAGGATTGTTAAAAACACAGGCATTCCTGAAACTAATGGAAAGGTGATAGAGCTTTAGAAAAATGAGGTCATCCCCATCTGATGGGTTTCAGCAAATCAGAGGCATCATTTCCTCACTGCTCAGGTTGACAAAAAGTACACTTAGCTCACTATTAATTACAGAAGACCCAAGCAACTCCTGCTGAACAGGACACTTGAACTAAAACAGAGAGCTGAATCACCAGCACCCTTCATAAAGTGCACTAACTTCTTCAACATATTTGCTCTCCGCATTCAGGACAGAACTCAAGTGTAAAGGAGTAAAATCCAAGGAAAAAACTGGACTGAAATCCCTCAGTCGAGGCTCACTCAGCCTTACATTTTGCCATTAGGATTAAACACTAGGGAGAACACAACTTGAATATCCTACAGAAGCTCAAAATGAGTTTGAGTTTAGACAAATATGCAACAATTAAACCTCACTTACTGACCATAAGGCATCGTGTTCTCCAGAGGCTCAGGCTGCCTGTTGTCACTGGATAGGGGCCACTGGGTGTAACTTCCATCATAGTGACAACTAATGAATTTACTGCCATCCCTCTGCCAGTACAGGTTCTCCAGTTGCTGAAGAGAAAGACACACAGTGATTGCTCTCTGGAGAGCTGTTAACCCCCTCAAAACCAATGCATTCTTAGTAGAAAAACAAGCTTTGTCAGGCTTTCCCTGCCATCTACTTGTCTTCAGAGTGCTCTGTGAAGAAAGAGCCCTTCCTCCCCAGCTGACCTGACTTTGGATTGAATGAATACCTGGCTGCCCAGAAAATGATGTGTCACTTTGTTATTCTGCAGGTCCCAGACGACAATCAAGCCCCTGCTGTATCCAATCAGGATCTGGTCAGGGTTCTTAGGATGCTCCCGAAGAGCTTCCACCAATTCACATGATCGCCTGTTACAGTAATCTTCTGGTACCCTGCAGAAGCAGAAGAGAAAACCAAGAAAAGATGACAGAACTTAATATAACTGTAACAGTTAATGTCTAAGAATGAGAAACTAAGTGACAAGAAGTTCAAGCAGAAGAGAATAAGTACAGTCTTTCCACAAATCCTTCAAGCAGCAGAAAAATCTTAAGACATCACACCAGGCCTGCCACATGAACATGCATCCAACCCCATTTTCTTCAGGGAAAACTCAATGTTTATAATTAGTTCCAGTACTGGATCCAAGGAGTGTAAAGACAGTCTGACTCACCTGCCCTATTCTCCTGAGACCCTTACAGAATAAAGGTAACACAGAAATGTCAGGAGGAAACAACAACAACATGAAGTAGGACAGTTTTCAGCAGCACTTGAACCTCCAGAGGGACAAAATTCTCATTTGGACAAATCACCATCAGGAGTTCTCCCAGTGGTCAAAAAAATAAACGGGCAATTCCAGCTAAGCATGACAACTTTTGCAAAAGTAAACACAGGGAAAAGGGCAGGAGGTTTGCAGATTTACTCCAAGTGTCACCTGTATAGCTCTGCCCATGAGCTGTACCTCCACACTGACAGTACTGGGTTGACCAGGACAGAAACTGTTACTTAACACATACCAGGACCAAAAGTTATTTTCACAGGAGTCATGCAGATTTGAACAATGCTTAACACAACAGTGAGGCCCCAGTACATAATCAAGGGTGACACTTTAACAAAAGATATGTCTGCTCATGGGATTCCACCTCTACACAGCAGTGCCTGCTCGCTCACTCACCGCTGCAGCACAGCCTCAGAGGTTATGGTCCTGTCCTCTAGCAGTCTGAATGATGGAAGCTCCACTACAAAGATGTTGCCACTCTCTGTGCCAAGATACAGGACTTCCCCTGAGGAATGGGGAAGTACAGCTGTGATCTGCGTGGCACTCGGTGGAGACCTGGGGAGGCAGAGAGACTCATCAGCTGCATGCAAGAAGACTGTCATTACTGAACTTGAGAGAAGTAACAACTCAACAGGGTGTCATTTCTTTTATAGGCAGGGATTTTGAGCCATTATTTTCCTGAAGGAGGAAAACACAAGCTTTAAGATAAATTACATCAAAAGACTTTTGACAAGTGTGTGGACAAAGACCCAGATGCCTTTTTACAGAAATATCTCTTATTAAGGGTCCCCTAAGGAGCTAAAAATAGCTCACCCAAAGCTGGCAAGATGAAGTGAAACTAGAACCACAGCAGGATTTTAGATGTGGACTTAAGGGATGCTCAGAGTTATTTAACCTTAGAATTAATGCTCCTGTACACACAAAAGTGGATGCACAATAATAAGAAAAGATGTCACCCTTTCTAGCGATAAAATACTCTTAAAAGGTGGTCTCCCTAGCCCTAGTAAACTCCTGTTTCGTTTCCATGGACACCCCTTTAATGGATTCACAGGAGTGAGTATCTGTAAGAACAGGACAAGCTCTAGCTGGGACAACAGCAGAATTTTCATACGTGCTTATCCCCAAACTAGCTCAAAAACATTCATGGATTACCCAGGTGGCCCTTTCAACGTGAAGCGGTGCTCCTCCCGCAGCTCAGATGCTCCACTGTGCTGCTTCAGGCTCCAGAGATGCAAGCTGTTATCATCTAGCAATGTCACCAGCTGGCACTACAAAACCACACAAGCTTTTTTTCAGACTCACAGTATTAAATATAACACAGTAAATCTAGCAATAAATTTGCTGCTGTTTGTAATTCTCTGCTAAACAGCCCTGAGGAACCAGCTACAGTTCTTTATAGCAGTGGGTATACACTGAATCAACACTCTTTGCTAACAGCAAGGGCTTTGGGGGAGACAATGAGTAGCCTAAAGGCTGAAAACCCTTTTATATAGGACAAAGGCACAGGTTATCACTGAGGGGGATGGCAAGGATTTAGGCTCTTGATCAGACTGCTGTGAAGCTCAGCCAGGCAGCTGCAGGCTGTTAGCTCGCCACCTTCTCGCTCAGCATGGTTTGCTGCAACACACCCCAGCTTTGGGTGGGGCTGACAGAGTCTACTACACCACACTCCCTGCATTCTTCGTGTCCAACCTCATTCTGGAGGGTTGTGTCAGAGTCCTTTTATGAGCCCAGCCCTGCTGGCTGTATGTTCAAATTGAAGCATTTTACCTGCTGAAGCCACACCTGCTGCAACACTCCCCATGGGAGTTTCAGTTTATACCTTTATTTAAGCAAACAGACATCCAAAACCGCCTCAAGAATTAAATCCCTCTCATAAAGAGGCCACTCATGCTATACTGGGGGCATCAGGAAACAAAGTATGTGGCCAAGACAACAGTCTGCCAGTCAAGGGAAGGAAGAGTGGTTAGACAGCCACCAGACATTTGGAAAATTCTGCTTTCCTATTTTTAGTTTGTGGCAATAACTGTTCAGCAATCCCCAGGAGCAAGATTCAATACCCCAAAACACAAAGGCAACAAGGTTAACAGCAGGAGAGGTTAGCAGGACTGTTTTGAACTCCTGAAAATAATGAAATCAGTTCAGCAGGAGCTACTGTTATATCTGTTCTGCAGAAGAAAGCCCACCCCACCCTACAGAAAGAACAGGGGCTGCAAAAGGAAAAGGAAGTTCTCACTTCTGCAGCTGATCACCCGAGCTATTCTGGCCTTATTACCATTCCCAATATGTTGCTTGAGATAAATGACTAACAGTTACAAACAATAAAGCTACTCTTAAGTTTTACTGAGCATCTCCACAGCAACAAGTGCTGCTGAAAGTACCAAATGCACTGGGATAAGCATTCCTGACCAAGTAGCATTTGAATATACTTGGTAACAGAAGCCCAGTTGCCTGGAAGAGTCAACACCTGTTCAAGAGAGGTCTACCTACATAAGTCACAGAGGTACTGAAAATACACCTACCTGATCAGGTATAAAGTGAATCTGCATTACAGTATTGTTTTCTTCATGTAAACCCATGAATTCCACACCAGGAGCACCATATCTGAACAGTCTGTTGAGGATCTACAGTATTTAAGATGACCCACAGCTACAATTAATTGATAAGAAGCTTGCAAGCAAGCAAGATGAAGAGAGATTAGTTTGAAACCCTCTTTTACAGTTAGTGATCTGGACTGAAAAGAAACAATGCAAATCTACTTTGATTTTAGATGCTTGTGGCAGGCTTTGCACACTACAGAACACGGATGTTTACTTCACCCTTTGAGCATATGCAGAAGAGGTGCCTGGACCCTGTTTTTTAGGGTGGTTTTTTTTCCTCAGGGATGTTTAGCGGTTTCCCAGACACTACAATCCTGCTTAGCTAATTTGTAACCAAGAGACAGATGGCTGCCGCCCCATGTGGAGTCCAGCCTCTGAACACAAACACCACCAGGAATGAATGATTAAGCAGGCAGAGACAGCACCAACTTTTCCTTTCTGGGCTGAGCGATATGCCCGTTTCAAGGCTTGCCTGGCTGGTACTGTGCCACGGGAATCACCTCAGCACCTCATGTATACACTGCAGCCAGACTGGACACCATTAGCTAAAAAGTCACCAGCTTCAATGTTTAGGTTTTGAATGCCTAGATGGTCAAAATCTCAGGAAGCTAAAGTAATTTTTTACTTCAGTTTTAACCTTTGAAATAGGATCGCTTTAAACAAAAAAGGGAACTCTGTCCCAAATACTTAAACAACCCTGGAATTTACAGCATGAAGGATTGCTAAACTTAAGCCAGATCTAGTCTGGCCCTCTGCACAGCAGCAGGAAAGAGCCTTGTCTAGTATCTGCATCAGCTCAGCTTCTGTTTGACCTATAATTCAGCTCTTGGCAAAATAATCTCATTCTGACCAGACCAAAACCACTTCAACTGTTCCAGTGTTCAGGAACCCTTGCTTGCAAATTTATACTTAATCTGATTTTTTTACAGTATGTTCCAAGTTGCATCTTCCGGTGAATTCAGAGAAATCTAGCCAAAGTTGTTCACAAGAATACAGTTTGATGGCTCCCGATCGCGTTCCAATGGCCATAAGGTGGAGAAATGGGCTGTAGCCCAGGGCACTGGGTTGGTGGGGAAATCCATGTTCCACAGTCTGGCAGAGAGAAAGGAAAAATCATGATCAACAGGATGTTTCATGGGCATTGTTGTATACAGATAAAAAACCCCAGAAGTTAGATATTACACAGCAGTCTGAAATATGGCACTTCGTGGCAGCTTTTTCTGTCGAGAAGTGTTCAAACAGGTTAGGTTTGCTGAACAACCACCTAAGGGTGAATCTACTCCAAGAACCCCTGGCTCTGCAGCCAGGATATGCAGAAGCGTAACGGAAATGAAAGAGAAATATTCTGAAAACAGTAACCCAAGCAGCTCTTTATGTTAAGATTATAAATAACTCTGCATAAGCACAGCTTACTCAGCCAGCACAATACACTCCATCACTCCACATCAACTTTACTTTTGTAAACCAACTGCTCAGCACAATTCAAAGTCTGCCACAAATACTGCATACTGTAAGGTCAGCTTTATTGCCAAATTCCACAAAGGTCAGCTCCCATGACCTCCTCTTGTTGACTGACATCAAGAAGTGGTGCAAAGCTATGAAGAACTTTTGAGTGAACATCACTGCTTATCAAGAAAACTAAGCCGATTTCCTATGAGGCAGTCAGGAAAACTAATGCATACAAGTCCCTTTTCCAGATGTAGCACAAGGAACACTGACATTTAATGAGAGCAGGAGCCTGCTAGGCCACCTCAGAATAATTCAAAGCCATTTGGCAATAAAAAGATGTTAGTCACTATCATGGGGAGTACTACGTTGCTGAGCCTTAGTGGCCAATTCACACTGCACCAAGAGGAAAATTTGGAGCATGTTGTACACACCATGCATTTGCACACTATGAAGTCCTGTTCTGCCATACAGGATGCAACTAAGCTGCTTATAAAATAGTTCAGTCGAGATTTTAGAAGTGCTAATGTACAGCTATTATGATGGTTTAGACAAAACAAGTATGCACGGGTGTTCAACAACATAGAGACATGTAAAGAGGGATTGGTGTGCCCAGAGATTAACAGGGATACTTCCTGGAAAACATGGTTATCCTCACAATCCCAGCTTCTGGAAAATGTTCTTTTAAGGCAAGCTGGTCAGCTACAGAATAGGAATTATTTACCAAACAGCCTGAGGACGACTCACACACACATACAAAAAAAGCAGAGCACTGTTCATCTACAGAAGCAAGCTCTTGCACCTCAGTCCCATTCTCATTTCCATCATGTCTTTGAGACAGAGCTACCACATTAATTGGCTTTATGGTTTATTCAACCTAAAAGTAACACCTGGACTTCATTTCCTGTAGAGTGATTTCCCAACTTAATCCCTTGCAGGAGAATCAAATAAAGCCAGTTTCATTTCTGTGGTCATGCCATCAGCCTGAGGTGCTTCCAGCTGCTACAAAGTAGTTTAATGCCCCTTTACTGTTCTTGCTCAAAGACCCAGGCATAGGAGGATACAGTTAACTCCATAGTCTGCCAGACTGCTTCAGGATTAGCCATTTAATCACCATTCATAAATTGTAAAATTAGATTTCCTTCCTCTAAATCATCAGTTACCCCAGTCTGAGGTCCCATTAGGGAAAGATAAGCCATTTCAGAAGATACAAAATTGGAAATACTGGAGCATTTCCCAATTTTCCACTTCCCAACTCCTAAAACTGGACATAGGATTAGCTACTAATTTTTAACCTTTTATATGTAGTAAACTAAGATTAGTACTACTGGGTCCAGGACCACTGAGTTTATGTCCCTTTATGGCAACTTCATCTCCAGCCTTATTTATATTCTAAGAATGTCACTTAAGTGTTGTTTGTATTATTAAACACAAATTCTGAGAAGTCAGTATTTTTCATGTCACCCTTGAAGATATTGCTCACCAACCTTTGCTTAGCTACATATATAAAACTTCCTAGAGTATGAAATTAAGAACTTATCTATGGACTCAATTGAAACAGGGCAGTTTGTTATTCCAGAACAGGCAAATAGGAATTTCTCTGTGCCAGGATAGCTACTGAGACAGGACAGAAAAGCTTCCTAGTTGCCAAAGCTGTAGGAAGCCATAGTACACAATTCTGTGAAGAAGATTTAAGGGAACAAGTTATCTTAACAACAAATCAGACATTTAATTGCATCAGGTGTAGTGTGGGCAACAGACACCATTCTACTCCTCCCCAAAACAGAGTGAGGAACTTGTTAGGGAGACACCAGTGTCATTCCACTGTTAGTTTCAACTTGTTCAGTCACTGCACTGTCATGTCATCAGCACAACTAGGTGCCATTTTCAATGAAACATCAATTAGAAATGGTGTTTATTCAGAATGTCTTCCAGCTGAGAAGATAAGGCTTTAGCCATCATTGTCACAATAGAAAGCCATGACTTATACTGTCCTGCCTGTTAGGAAACTCTCAATAGTAGCCTTAATATTGGCCAAATTATCTTTGTCTTGATGTGTTAATTTGTAAACACATTAGACAAGTCAATAAAAGCTTTAATTTTCAAGTAGGAGGCCTATGAACTGCATAACCAAGTGTGTGCCATTCAGTAACAATTACAGGAGGGTAATCTTGCAATCTTCCATATTTTCCTTCAAAAGAAAATTTGTAGTATCCTCCTATCCCATAGGCAAGTTTCAAGAGATACAGTAACTATTACAGCCAGGAGTAAACCCCTACTAATAGAAGGCCTGTAGAAAACAGTAGCACAAGATGAAAGTATCAGTAACAACCACAGAGTGTTACACAACTGCTAATGCAGTAAATTACTCATGGTTTCTGATAGCTTTGAATCTTCAACCAAGATGCCCATAAGACATAACGAAGATAACTGCCTCCTATGTCGTTCATTTGTTTCCACAGCCAGGCAAGGAAGGCAGCAGCTTTTTGGCTGTATTTGACACCACCAGGACCAGGCATTCACATTCATTGTCCTGATTACCCAGATCTTTTTCTGACTCTTATTTACACCCAGTTGTTTGATCACATCAAGTCAGTTTTTCGGCTGGCCTCCTTTGCTTCCTTCTCTCAGGCAGCTTTCATCAGCCAATCCTTTCACCTGCTCAGCAGGTAAACTCAGCAGGGGGGAGCAAGGGGGCAGAAGAGGTTACAATGGAGCCTTTCAGCAGAACTGAAATAAGAAACTAGAGTGCCCACAATGTGCCCTCCCTCCTCAAAGGGGCCTTTGTTTCCCTGAGGAAAGGTAGGAGCTTTCGTTTTCATTTTCCTCCGATCACAGATTTGTCAGACTCGGTAGAAATATGCCTGATGTCAGCAGCGTTAACTAACAGAAATGCCTCATGCCAGGCATATTTACTGCAGGAAAAATGCGGCCAAACTTAGCAGTTGCTGCCAGCCCACACTAAAGCTGTGCAGATAAAATTCAGTGCTGTCTTCCTCCTCTCATTTCTCTCTGCTTCTCCTCTCAGATCGTTTTATGACAAAGCAGAGACAAACCCGACCACAGGCAACACAAACCCTGTACCTTGGTTAATGTGTCTTTTGAAGAAAGAATACAGCCTATGTTGAATCTACTTTGCATAGACACTAATTCAGACTTAAGGTAAGCTATCCATCACACCCAGTAGCAAAGGGTTAGGAAAACTGAAAAGAGGGGAAAAAACACAAAGCCATAAATTAAATTCCATGTTCCCAGTTTGGTAACATTCAGCTGTAAGACAGGCTGGTTCACCTGTATGTTACCCATTATCTAGTCTGACAATGCCAGCCTGAACATGTTTGTTCTGCAGGGCTTGGACTGAGCCAAAGGCATCCAAATACTACTTTCCAAAAGCAGGATAAACTTAAAGTAGTAGACTGCCAAGTCCACATACCTTATCCTTCATTCTATCCACTGAGCTAAAAACAGATACTTGCAACAGGTACACACAAGTATGGGAAGTTCTTACTCTGTACAGAGAAACAGATATGCAAAGCTAAGTGACTAGCAGAATTTCAGAAGGTGTTTTTTGAAACAAACAATAATTTGAGGACAATTTGAAGAGCTAGTCCCAAAGTCAATCAATCCTTTAAAACCATCTGGAACAGCAATGCAAGAGGGAAACAGTAAAAAGACTGCAACCTTTTTATACTCAAGGGAGTAAGCAAACAAAAAACCTCATCACCACCAATTAAGACTACTTTTTAAATTTAAAAGTCCTTTACTTGGCCAGCATGGCCAAATACATTCCAATACATTAACACTAAACTTGTGTGACCTAATGAATTCATAGTCAAGTTCAGTGTAAACAATAAAATGAGAACAGGTCTCCCCAGCACTTTTAAGGTACCTTTCATTTAGTCACTACCAGCATCACACACTGAAGAGGTGCAAATACACTGTGCAATTTCTCTGATCAGCAATTTCATAGTCCCACAAAATATTTCCCAAGCAGGTTCTTAACCAGAAGTGTTTCACAGACCTCAAATAACAAGCGTTTAAAAACTTGCTTACCAGCACTAATGTGCTTGCTCTACTAGCACGTTAGACAAGGGCAGTCTTGGCACAGGAAGTACTACATTTCTTGGCTGCTTGAAGCCACAGCCTTCAACAGATCAGAACTAAGGCCTGACTTTCCCAGATCTTCTCAGTCTACTTAGCTGTGAGTAGATGTTTAAAGTATCAAAGCATAGAGGCTTTCAAATGACCTATGTCTGGAAATACTGGAATGGGACACAGCAGACTTTAAAAAAAAAACACCAAAAACTTTATGCAAGAAAAAAGTATAATGTAAAAGATTCTGGTATAAGGCAATGGAATAATGTCCATTCCCTTTCCAATTCTTGTTAGAAAAAGCTACTGTGGCTTAAAAGTGCAAATGCATTTTGCAAGGCCTTTAATTACCAAGTTGTTAATGAGAGTAAACCATTAGGAAGTGTCCAGAGTAGTCTCCTCCCTAGAAACAAGATGCAGTATTTCCCTTCAGGATTGAATCAAATGGAGTCATAAATCCTCACGCCAACTTCTAATGTATTTGGAAGTTTCCCTCTGCTGCAAAAGCTAGTTCTTTCAACCCTGTTTTGCATCATCCAAATTAGTCTGTCTCTGGCAGGTTAAGTTTAGCCAAACACCCTCATAACAGAAAGGCATATTTAAGGAAGAGACATCCCTGAAACAGCAAAGGTTTTTCCAAGGTATATACAATTTTAGACATTTATAAGCAATTCTGACCCATCCCTGGAACATCTTTTCTGAAACTGATGTTGCATTCAGGTACATGCAAGCAACTCAATCCTGGTCTTCATTTACTGAAGATGTTTCTGTATCTGCACTACCATTTCCTTATGGGAACAAACAGAAAATGGGCCTGAAGCACTTGAATTCCTTTTGTCTCTCCCAATGGGAGGGAGGTATGCATGGGAATGGTGTGGTTTACTACCAAATTACATTAAAACATCCATCTCAAATATCCAAAATTGCACTTTAAGTATGTATCTACACTAGAATTGTAACAAATCAAGGAGGTTATTTCCTAGGCTGACTTCATTTATCCATTATGCTTTTCAGCAAAATTCCTTTTAAACCTTGGAAATACAAAACCTACAAATGTACTTCTGATACCCAAGGAAGGTGTAAGCAGCCATTAGCCCAGCAATGAATTAATACTATGCATTTACAAAGATTAAAGCACCATGTTGCTGGCCAGGGCTCAAAAGCAAAATTGCCCAGAGTGTTGGATAGGTAGCACAGCCATTGGTGTTTCCTCTTCACAGAGGGAAAGAAAAACCCACCAAGATACAGATTCAGACTAAGATAATTCATTATTAATGGCCATCGTGCTGAGTAGATGCTACCACAGACTTTAAAATTCACATATAAAAAGAGAGGTAATACTCATAAAGCCAAATGACAAACGCAGACAAAGAACTGTGGCTTCAGCTGCATCATAAGCTGTGGCTTATGTGGACCTTTAGAAAAATGTTTATTTTTGTAGCAGTCCTGTAAAGACCACCTATAACATAAGCAGTCACAGCACATAACGGGACAAACTACAGAACACTCAGTATATAAAAGCTGCTGTGAACATCTCTTCTTTCAGCAAGTGCCACTCAACAGCATGACAATACACTTTTTCTTAACAACCAAAGCCAGAATTGAGAACATGCTTGAAGAAAACTAGTCAGGCACATCGGGTGGAAAAAAAAAAGGACAGAACTGAAAAAGAGAACAAACCACCTCTCCTAAATTTAACTGTTCCACCCACACTCAAGTAGTTTTTCCTTCCCTTTACCCTGTGCAGTGGCTCAGGATAGATCTGCCTTGCACACACATGCCTTGAAGTTTGAGGAAAGCACCATACCTTGTTAAACTGGAAAAGATCACGTTTAAGCCTCTCTCTCACTGGATCATGTCCGGGTCTTAAGAACCTTCTCATCTTCCTTGCTGTAGTATCTTGGCACCAAAAATCCTAACGAAAAACAAAAGCAAAGCCATATAAACAGGAACAGCCTGAGAAGAGAAGCAAGCAGAAGTAGGTTATTTATTTTGGTTTACCAGGTAACACAAATCAGCCAGAGCAGAATGAGACAACACCCCTATCGAGTAACTAAAACCTGATACCACCACAGAGCAGCATCTCTGGCACAGGACTTACACAATACCATTTTACACATTGCTAAAACAAACCAGTACAGATAAGTCAAGAGGATTTTAGAAGAGTTTTTACACTAGGCCATTTTGCAATCACTGCAGTGGACCTTATGCAAAGAAGAGCCAAGCAAAAGCGCAGCATTAGCATAAACATTTAGACAAACCCAATCTAAACACTAACTCCCAGACTCACAGACATTATTGACTAGTATCAGTTTTCACCCCAGGTAACCCTCCAGCTATTGAGCTAAAAAGTGAAAGAATTACATTTTCAGCTCTCTCCATGGGTACAGCAGAAAGGGTGCTGTGCTGCCTGCAGGATAGCTGTGTTAATTATTAACTTGCTTTTGTAAAATACCAAGCCTAACTCCCTGCTCAAGGTGGGGGTAGGGGAAGGAAATCTTGCACCTGCAGTTCAATGTGCAACTAGAAACACAAGCCTTTCTTTCAATGTGTCTCACTGCCTTGTCTCTCACAGCACCAGAGGATCCAAACAGGACCAATTAGACCTGACTTGCAATCTAGCAATCACACTGGGGATACCAGGCTACAGCCTCATTTTCTGTACAGCTCAAGAATTTTGTCACATCTCCCCTCTGAAGAGGTGCTAAGTGGCAAGTAAAACTCTGCCAACTCAAGAGCCAATGTTTAAATCACATCCTGAAAACCTACCTTGGCAGAAGTGCTCCTGCCTGCCCTGGTCACCATTCAGAAGCCCCAGTTTCCATGGCACAGACAGCTCAGCTGCTCCTGAAGCAGCTACTGGACACTCCACTCATTTTATTTTAATTTGTTGGACAGGAAATTATAGCAATTTTCCAGCTACCCAGTACACAACACACATGCACAGTGGGAGCCAGAACTTCTGAGGTGTGGGTAAAGAATCTGTATAGATATTCTACAGTAACTCATCATCAGAAGTGGTACACACTTGTACAGTAAGGTGGGGAGCAGGGGAGAAGACTAGTGTCTCAAGGCAAAGAGTAGGACCAGGAGCTTTAAAGGAGCTGTCAAGTGAACAGAGGGCCTTGGACCTTTCTTCAAATTGTGGGGCTGGGGGGAAGAAAGTTTTCACAGCCTATCTGTATAGATGGGAGTAGCAGAGCTGGCAAACAAAGGTCACTATCTGTATGCTCCTGACAATAACCATGGCCTTTGGTTAATGACTTAAATCACCCATTCCTGAGGAGCCTGAGTTGTTTTTCAAATGGTTTCTAGCAAGGCCTTACCAACTGTGAAGGACCAAAAAAAGGAAACAGTATTATTAACAGGATGCTCCATATCCATATTTTGAGAAATCCCTTCAGAAGCTCCCCAAGCTAGAACTTGCACCTCTTCATTGCATTACTCCCCTTTTACCTTTTGCTTACACTCCAAAATCTCCAGCCACCTACACAGTACTGTCCAGAGCTCACTAAGAAGACTGCAACACAGTCCTGGTTCAGAGGGCCAGAAGATCACATCAGCACCACAAGCCTTAGTCACTTAGTGACTTAAAATCACTAGCAACTCCACTCACCACAGAGAAAAGTGGCTCTGAGCAGGCAGTAACAGGCTTCTGTGTTCATGCACCATGCCATCAGCACGTGCAGGGGTGAAGGATATGCACAGAAGCACATCTAGCAGGGGGCTCCAAAGCAGAGAGAAATAAAAGTGTCATTTACTTGGAAAGTACATCCTTAGACAATGATTTAGGTACCTCAACTGAAACTTCAAAAATTGTATCAGATCATAAATGTTCTTTTCTCAGACATTCCTGAAAGAGGAACATATTTACCCAGGGCTAGATTTACCCTAAGTCTGCAAAAGCTACAGAGCAGGGACAAGCTGCTGTGTTATGCACGGAGAGTACATCACACCCATGTCTAACACAGCTTGCCCTTAGCCAGACAAGGAAAGTGCCAGAGACACACCCTTTCCCACTGTCAATCAATATCCTGGGACTTGTTAAACTAGGCAAACCCACGGAGAAACTCTACTAATTATCCTCCCCACTTTAGAAAACAGTTCTCCTCAGCTGTGACACCAGAGACAAACTCACAAGCAAAGAAGAGTAGCCTTTGAAAGAGAGACAACTTCATATTTAACAACCTGCTAGAATGTTTCATCCCAAAATATTAATTGCATCTAGAAGCATGCTTTTTAACCTGCTTATGCAAGAGATCTAAGCATTCACACTCCAGCCCACAACAACTTGCTCAACTGGCTAAGGAGCACAATAGTTCAGAATCAAGCAGTAACTCACTTGAGAAAATGTCATCCTGGCAAGCCAATGTGTCCATTACAATCAGAGAACAAAAATGCATGCTATCAAAGTCACCTCTCATTGATTTGTGCCAGGTTTTCATGCCTGACAGAATTCATGAGTGCCACAGTATGGGAGGAGATGAGAGAAAAAAGCAGTTTAAAAAAGGCAAAGAGGAAACAGCAAACAGAATGGCATCCTCTGTAGCTCAGATTGTCCAAGCAGAATTATTATTACAAGTTTACAAGGCTCTTGTCAATGAGATGAATTTTCTTTTTAGTACAATAAGCAAGTGCCTTTTCCAATTCTAGAAAAACAACAAGAGATTCCACAATTGGTATCAACTTATCTTCCAGATGTACATTTATATATCAGCAGACCAGTGTCTCTACCACACACCTTTGTTGTCCTCCATAAAACTCCAATCCCATGTGCTCCACAGCTAGCTGCCAGTCAGCATTTGCAGCCATATGGTAATAGTTGTGGCTTCCAGTAGCCAGAGAGGAATTCTGCAGTAGCCTCTGAAGCCATGCCAGGTCTGCATGTATGTAATGTTCTTATTTGCCAGGGAAACAATACTTTAGGCTTTCAAAGATGAGCCTTTTACCAGAAACTATGTTCAACATTCTCTTCTAAAATACATTGAGGTCAGCTGTTTATAGGCAATAGCCAAGGCTGAGCCAATCCCAATTTTGCTCATATTCAGTACATGGACACCTTGCAGGAAAGATCAGAGTGCCCTGTGCATTGAGCTCCTGCTACTTTGTCAGCTGAATGCTTAGCTAAATACAATAAGGTACCCTTTTTCACCTCATTTGATTAGATCCAGCCTCAAAACTAAGCTCTTCACTTTTCACATAGAAAGGCAATGAAAGCATGAGTTGCAAGATGATCCTGTTTCAAAGCACAGACTAAGGAGCAGTTAACATCAAACCCAGATTTCTTCTGGCTTCTTTGCTCAGCTTCGTTCATTTTAGATGTTGAGATTTATGGCAAGGACACATGCCACATCTCACAAAGACCCATATTCAATAGAAAGCCAAATGCTTCCTCCTAAGAGAAGTACTAATTGTTCCTCACTGCTGTGTGTTAGCAAACCCACCACAGCTCCACGTTTTGCCATTGCTTTTGCCCACAGCAATGTCTTGGTGCCCATGCACAGCTTGCTGAGATGCTCTGGATATTCTCCATCAACTAGGCATGGGCTGGGGGGCAAGTTACCCTGTATAGAAATCTGTTGCAATTTTTGCTTATGTCCTCCCATAACAGAGGGATTTCCAGCCAAAAGTAGAACAGAACCAATATTGTAAATTCCAATCACACAAGTTAATCCTGTCTTACAAGATGAGGAAGCCCAGGTCAGAAGTTTTTACTATGTAGACAGTATTAAGTGTGGATACAGTCCCAACTTAATCCCACAGCAAAAACATACCCATGATGAGTTATTTTGCTCATATAGGAGAGTTGCAAGGTACCACCTGTGTGCTTCTGAGGCAACCTTTACTCAACTTGAACATGTTTTCAATAGGATGAGGTCCAATAGCTTTCTTTTCAAAATGCCATCAAGTACCTCAAGAACTCTTAAATCTTGCCTTGCTTTAGGTCTCCTTTTCATTCCTTCCTCATCACCCCTTCCTGCTTACAGGTCCTTAAAGGGAGAACTTCTACCTATGCATCTGATAAAACTCAGCCCTGCTAAAATAAAAGAAGCCTTATCAGCAAGCTTTGTTTGAACTTCAAGCAGTTAGTGCTCCTATAACAAACAGTCACCTCCATGGCCTTGTGTCAACTAGGTTTCCTCCTGCACCCAGAAGTTTGCCTTGTTCCTGTTACCAACAGTCAGCAGCAAGAGAATCAACCACACAGAAAAAAGTTATTTCTTTGCACAAATGATCTCAAGAACAACAAAAATTATCAAAGCATCATTTAAATACTAGCCTTATCAAGTTGATCAATTAGAGAAGCCAACAGACTCAGACTCATTGTGAAATTTCAAGTTCCAGAACACTTTTAGGTTGAAATCAGTGAAACAACCCTAGCTATTCTTTAACTGGGCTGACTGTAAAGTTCATCTCTACAATCAGGCTCAGCTGTAACACGCTATCAAGACAGATACTTAAGAAGAAAGCATAAGCCAAGCAGAACTGCTAGAGCAAGGGAAGGAACAGATGCAGCACATTGGAAGGTTGGAAGTGTAAGACATCACCCCCTTTTCCTGGGATAAAGCTTCACTGGCAAGATGCTCTAAAAACATTAATCTCACAGTTTAATGCTGATCAACTCCACCCCCCCCAGCACTTGTAGTTTTATATACAGGAGAGTGTTCAGATGCACCTGCACACAGTAGCCAGGCACTAACAGAGAGATAAACCAAAAGACCCCGATGTAAAAATTATTTTTGTGAACCTGCAGAGACAGTCAAATTAAACTGAACAGACTGCGTGTCAACACTACATGAAGGTGGCCACTCTGCAAAACAAAGAAAATATTAAAGACCAGAGACAGATTTGCCAGGAACTCTTGGAAAATAATTGAGAACCAATCACATAAATCAGGCAAGTACTTTCACAGCTTTGTGCTTGGAGTTACCAGGGACCGCCCACTTGCAATGAATTTACTAATTGTGCAAACCTTGTGTGTCATTATGACTTCTATTGTGTTCTCCTTGTCATGGGAGCGTGACAACATGAAGCTTCAAAATGCTACAGCAGAACAAAGTCTCTGCACTGAACAACATCACTGCACATGATGCAAAACTCTTGATACGCTTCTTCCAAGAGGCATGATTCAAATGGAAGAGTGGCTTGCAACTTTGGAATATTTTACACCACACATTGTGGGCCAGCGGAGTAAACCATGAAAGCATTTGCTTTTTAAAGCAACATAAAGAGATCTAGCTAGAAGCTTTTAGATGAGAACTGCAGCTTCCATAGAATTTCTGCACAGAAATCAAACTTTTATTACCACCAGTCCCTTCTTTGATAACCTGTTTTAAAGAAAGATCAGACTACTAGCAGTATCACTGTGTTACATTATACACATCTAAAACCTCTTACTCTTTGACATCTCTCAAGTCTCTAGAAAAAAACCACACCACTTCCATAAGCAATTCCCAGTAATAATCACATTACTGTACCAAAAAGCCACCAGAAGATATGACTCTCAACTAGTTTAACTCCTCCAATAATTCCCTTGTCAGTAGCTACAGTAGATACAATTTATGCAAAGCCAAATAAAAGACATTCCTCAGCACCATCCTACAAAGATGTTTGAGAACTCTTCTCCCTTTCCAATACTGTAAACTAAACAGAGCCCCTCAAATGGCTGCAAGAACACTGAGCAGGATTAGGGACTGTTTACTACTTGCACAGATCATCCTTGTCCCATCCATGGGCCTTTACAAGGAACGTGCCAGGCTGCATGGAGAAGCCCTGGGATGTACCACCGCTTTGCATTCCGCTTGCCAGAAGCACCAGCTTCCCAAATCAAAGCTAAAATCACCAGGCAGCTGCTTTGGGCATACAGCTTCACCTGGGACTTGGTAAAGCAAGATATTCCAGTTGACTGAAGTGCTCTAAGATGACTACAAAGAGCAGCATTCCCCATCAAGTAACACATTACAACGGACAACTTCTACTATCTCCATGAACTTCTCCAACAACTTTTACTACCTCCTGTCTTGCCACTATCCTCACACGAGTGTAAAGCTTTGTGCCACTACACCACAGAGACACAGACCCAGAAGTCCACTTCAACTGCTCTACAGCATCAACAATACTAAATGTAAACACACAAAACTTTCTCCAAAGCCAAGGTTAAGCCTCACCTAGAGAGGAGATGTCAGTAAACAGCTTGTTCCCAGGGCAACCTGAGACAAAGGCTAAACAACTTGTTTCACCTGCTTGCTGGCTCTTAGAAGTCTAACCTAAGTGCTAATGTGGTTCCTCACCCATTGAGCTCTTGCAACTTTGGGAAGGAAAAAACACAAACCAACACAACATTAATATATTTAATAGCAGCAGTGACTTGAAAGAATAAAAAAAAAGAACATGCTAACAGAATGTCCCAAAGGAGAAACTGCAATTCTTATTAACCACATCTGCTTCGAGCCAGGCGCAGCAGATGGAAACCTACAAGGCCAGGGTGCAGGCAGGGACATCTCCCACAGCAGGAGGAGGCAGCAGCAGGGCGAGCCGCCGCTCCGGGACGGAGCTACCGCCATGGGGCGGATCCCAGCCGCCCCCCAGCACGGCTCAACCCTCCCGGGAGCGGCCCCGGTCCGGACACACTCGTGCCGAGGGCTAAACCAGGAAGTTACGGAGCGGGCGGCCGCGACCTCCTCCAGGAAATCCCAGGATGTAAACGCTGCCCTGCGAGACCCCCGGCTACGCGCTGCGGCCAGCACAGACACAGAACATCAAACTTAATAAGAAAAACAAACAAACAGACAAAAAAAACCCACAAAAGAAACAAAGCCCCCGTGCAAAACCACCCCTCAAGGCCAGTGCTTGAAGTTTTTTGGGCGAGCCGAAGCCGGTGTCTCGGGCTGCGCTGGGGCTTCAGGTGCGGGCAGCCCCAACGCGCCCGGACCGCTGCCGGCAGCCGGGCTCGCCGGAGCGGAGCAGCACGCAGGGCCCGGGCACCTACCGAACCGGACGCCGCCGGGAGCGGGAGGACCAGCAAACACCTGCCAGCCCCACGGGAGGGGCCGCAAAACCCAGGAGAGGCTGGCACGGTCCGCTGCCGCCCGAGCCCTCCGCAGCGAGCCCTGCTGGGGCCGCGCTGGCCGGACCCCCCCCCCAGAGCCTATCACGCCCCCGCCCTCATAGCTCCCGCGGAGCCCCAGCGAGCCGCGCTCACCTGCGGGGCCTGGAGCCGGGCCGCCCCGGCCTCGCTCCGCTTCGCTGCCCCTCGCCTGCGCGGCGGCAGCCTCTGGGCACCTCCAGGAGGGGCGCGGCGGGGCGAGGCCTAGAGCGGCATCGCCCCCCCATGGGGTGGGGCCTAGAATGCAAATGAAGCAGAGCCACAGCCTCGCCTCCCTTTCATCCGCCGCGCTCATGAATAATTCAGCACGTTGCTCGCTCGGAGCCAATCAGAAAGCGGCCACGGCCATGCGGCCGGCCGCGCTGCCTGGCACTGGGAGAGCGGGCGGCCAAGCCACCCCCCCCTCCGGAGCCCGACCTCGGGAGCATCCGGACACCGAGCACCGGGGGGGCAGCGGGCCGGGAAGCCGGCTCCATGCCCTGTCAGGCCCCTTCCTCCCGGCTATGTTCGTCCTCCAGTCCCGCGAGGGACAGCGACTGAGTACGGACGGCGCCAGCCTTCCTGCAAAAAAGAGAGGGAAAGGCTTAACTGTTGTTAACTGAAAGTTGAAGCCGTGGTTGGAAAGAGCCACACAACTGCCGCTGCCCTGATAGCGACACAGCTCGGCTGCAGGCACCCCCTGTCCTACTGCAGGAACAGGGCTAGGAATCAGTGGTTATGTGGAGTACAATGCCAGTCCAAGCTCTGCCGACCTCTCTGCACCCATGCAAAAAGCTTGAAATGACCTCTGACAAGGGGCCAGAAACAGCCAACGTTTCAGCCAAGCTTCCAGAAATGATAATTTTCAATTAAAATGCTCGTTTCTGTCATCTGCTTGCAACATCCAGCCAATCTGCATCGCAGGCCATAATGAAGGAGTGGTATCAGTCTGCATCATAATCCCATCCTGGTAAAGGCACCGTCAGACATTGTGGTGCTGAGCAAGGCAGCCAGTTTCTCAATCTTCCCTACAGTGGTTATTAAATTGTAATTGTTTTGTGCTGAATCAGGGAGTCTCTGCCCCAGCGAAACTCACTGGGTGGCTCTCGTAGAGTTCATCGATACAATTCCACCTTGGCACAAGCAAAGGAGACTGACTGAAATCAACAGGAGTGAGTTTGACCTAATTCCAGGACAAACGTGAGGACTGTGGGTCAGAGTGGAGTTCTTCTGGTTGCGCCTGTTCTTAGAAACTCTCATCCCACTGCCTTAAATCTGCAAAACAGTCTGGGAGAACACTGAGGGCGCCGACTGGAGCTGTCAACAACCCCAGCATTTGAAGAAGGCTGTCAAGAGCATAAGCTCTGCTGGAGGAAGAGGAAGGGGAGGGTGTGTGGGAGGAGCTGTCAGACCCTGGCCTCAGCGGAACCCTGCTGACTTCCAGCATCTGATAACAGGGGTGTGTGCACAAACAGGACCAGGCGCAGCGCTTGCAGCTGATCCCTGCCGCCTCCGGCTACGATACCTCTGGCCATGCAGGAGAGAGATGGCAAGGCATCGTGTGCCGACGGGAACTGGACTCGAACTGCACGTAGGGACTCCTCCAGGCTCCGAGTCATGCTGCCCTCCCAGGGCACAGGGCAGCAGCTGGATCCAAACACAGATGGGCACAGGAGAGGGGTCATACAGCCACAGGGTGGTATGACCTTCGGCAGGCACTCACCAGCTGGTGCTACTGGGCCACCAGTAGCCTCCTCAAGAGGGTCTCATTCTGCACAACCTATTAACATTTCTGCAGGAATTAAGAACCACACTGAGGAGCTCACACTGCTGGAAAAGGCTTTTTTATTGCTTAGCCTTCTCCCCATCTCTGACAGGAACTCAAAAATTATCAAATAAAATGCATCTAAACCAGTTGCTATTACAGTTCTGAAGAACCTCAATACTGAACACAGCTGTGCCCAGCATGCTTCTGTCCACTAAGCAGACTTTCTGGCATCTAGCACTTTTGCATAGAGGCTAAAGCAAATTTGGTACCTGGACATCTGGTGGAAAGCTCCCACAGGCTGCCAAATGACCTGGAAAGCAATGATGCCCTCAGTTTGGAGCACAACAGCCAGAGGACTGGAAGGCTCGTGAAGAATTCACAGCTTCTTTCTTTACTCAGGCATCTCTCACTCAACAAAGACAAGGACCCACAGCCAGGAAAGCACATCAGACTGACACAGAAGAGGCTGCAGGACAGCCCTGGTGAGACTGTCAGGTACAGTGTGCTGATGATAGCAGTGGCCAAACTTTCCTACAGCATAATGCTGTGTGGCCAAAATGCATCCCAGCACAACCACCAGAGCATCAGGCTGGGGTGCCATCTGCAATGCTCTGGGGCTTCTGTGACCTCTGGCTGATGAGACAGCATTCAAAGCACAGTTTCCTGCTCTCAAGTGCCTGGAAACTTTAATCCGTGTGGCCGAGTGTTACAGCTGTGCATTTTCAGATCAGAATCTGATCTGATGGTTGTTGGTGCAGATGAATAAGAGAGGCTCAGGCCACCACCACTGATCTGATCAGCTTATTCTGTCCCTGATTGACCTCAATGACTCTCCAACCATTTCACTGGTGTAGCACACTGGTTCTTAACATGTGACAAGAGGATCACCAGCAAAGTTTTGTCTCATGGTCCACAGGTCAGCCAAAGATGACAACAAAAAAGCAGCTTTTCTCAAAAGATGAGAAAGCTGGAGAACCAGTGGCTTCAAGAACAAAGCATTTTGTATTCCAGGCCAGAAAAACCACACACACTTGTTTGCTATAAATGTTGCTATTATGCCTGACCATCTGGTTGGGTTAAGACCATAACAGCAAATAAAGTGGTCAACTACCCAATGTGCCAGTTATCACAGGCTCTATTCTCTGTAATATTTCTTAATCAAGAAAACAAATCCTGAGTGAAGCTCTTCCATTCATCCCATACCATTTCCACAAGTGTCAGCAACTTCAGTGATTAACATCAACTGGCAGCTTGAATTCCTTTAGCGAATAAAAGGCAATTTCTCCATGATCCACCAGTGCAAAGACCACCGGGACATCCCCACTCCGATACGTAACCTGCTTCAAGGCCCGAAGGGATGGAACCTGCTCCTCAAAGCTGCAGAGGGAAAAAGATCCCATTATTCCCAAAGCAAGAACAATACAGAGACAAAGCTGTCCTGGCCAGCAAACACAACAGCTCCCTTTGGTCTTAGGAGCTGGTGGTGACCCTCCCCACCCCTTTCAGTCAAAGCAGGAGGCTCCCAGCCCTGAGACTCCACACTGCAGGCTGGGAACTGGGAGCTGTCAAATCCTCTGCCAAAAACAAGGGCAACTGCACACTGCTCCACTCTGTGCCCATTGGATATGGCTCACAGGGCTGTTGGCAAATTGCCAGTCCAGTGCAATCTTCATACCTTTGTGCTAGGAAGATCTTTAAGTTGCTGGGATCAACATCTGACCTGTTTTTCCCTCAATTCTGCAGAGTCTGTTTGCTCATAAATGAAAATATTTATAAAGTATCCTACTTGATCACAACGGACCTTTGCATGACCACCTTCCCTGCTCTGGCTACTACAGCTGCAGAGAGTGGAGGAAGGACAGTTTTAGTTCACACCAAAATTAGAAAAGGCAGAGACTGAACTTTGTACCTGACTATAGCATTTAAGTACCAGATTCTGGATCCAGCAAGAAAAGGGGACACCTATCCTCTGTTTGTACTGATCTTGAAGTTATATTTGACAAAGATCAAAATACTAAACCTCTGGCCTTGAGCCTGTAGCAAGCTCTGGGGAGGTACACCTCTGCAGAAAGCCATAGGGATCTGCACTAGCTGAGGATTTAGGTACCCTATGACTCCCTGCAAAATTGAGCTGTACAGGAGTCTCACAAGCACTGCATAAATACAGCTGTGGCTTCTTATTCCTGACTCCACTAATACTCAGAAATGAGCAGCAAGCAGATGACCAAACTGTGGGCTGAGCACAAGGGCTGAGGGAATTGCCAACCACAGCCTCCAACAAAGGAGGAACTGAAAGAAAAAAAAAAAAAATGCTGGGCAGGACCACCCTCAAGGGAGGCACTCTGATGATCTGTAAAGCTCACAAGATGCTGGGTCATTTACAGATCATCAGGACTTCATTTCCACAACACTGCTATATTTCAGAGCACAGCATAAGACTCCTGGTTACCTTCGAACACACATCCTGACATATGGCTTCCCAGGGTTTGTCTTCTTAAACTTGGCCACAGCATCTGCTTGATATACATTGAAGTCTATCTTCATGCTCTCTGGGTCCTCCTGCAGCCTACAGAAGACAGAACACATTCACACATGTATGGGAAACATTCTAGGTATAGATCCAGCAGAGGAAAGCAGGAGCAAAAGCTCTTGAAAGCTGCCTAATCTGGGCTCTTTGAAAGGCTTCACTTCTCAAAGGACTGACCCTGTAACTGTTCGAATTACTTTCCAGATCTTTCCAGATACAAGTTCCCACCCAACATCTGCCACACTCCCTCCTCTGCAGTCCCCCTTGCAAGAAACACCACTAACAAACACAGAAGCAAAGCCCTGCTCTGCTCTGCCCTTCAGGGACACACAAACACCACACAGACTCTTTGAAGCAGGAGCAGAACCAGAAGTCCCAAAGCCAAGGTTTTATAATCACTGCAGCAGGGATGGCAGCACATTCCAGGGATGAGACACAGGTGAAATTCAACCAAACCTCTGGGGGAGATGACCTGTCTGGGATGCAGAGAGGGAAGGGCAGGAAAAGAGAGCAACCCTGTTTTAATTGGCCTGGAATGCCCTAGCTCTGCTCTGCAGGACCTGGTACTTCATGGAAGTGCCAGCCCCTCACTACAGATGCAATGGGGTCATGGAGCAGAGTGCTGGGTTCTCTCAGCATCCTGGATGCCAGGCAGCTCCCACACTGCTGCTGTGAGCATCTCACAGACCTCACAAGCAGGGACAGTCACAAGACACCCCCACTCCCTAACAGCTCCGAGCTGGCTGGCTGGATACTAACCGGGAGGCTCCATCCAGGATGTGGGAGGGCTGCAGCACGCTGATCTGCTGGAGGAGCTCAGCTGGAGGGAGAAGGAACAGGAAAGGATCAGACCAGCTATTTCTCTCCCAGGGCACTCCAAGCACTCCACCACCACCCACAAGCCTTCCTCCTCTGACAATGGCTGGCAGCACCACAGTCACTACTAGCTACTTCAAAGACCTCAACTTCCTCATCTCCTCCCAGCACACATCCCAGAACTGCCTGCAATTGCTTTGCATCTTGCTGGTCCCCATTTCACATGTCTAACAGCCCAGCAAGAAGGACTGCAATACAGTAGGACATGGGGAATGGATTAGAAGACCTCCCAAAGCCCTGTTTATTCTGGCACTTGAGTGGGCTATAGAAAAAGATGGAAAGGCATAGGACAATCTTTCTTCTCACTTCATGGCTAGGTCCATGGCTGGGCTCCTCTGTCCCTGCTTTGCCTGATCCTTCTAATGAGATTTTCCTTCTTAAGGTACTGTCCCCTAAACTGATGTTCAGCTTCTCCATGTCATCCCTTTTTCAGCTGCATACCAAGCAATGCTTTGCAGAGTTGGGGAGTTGGGGTGTCTGGGGAAAAGGGGGTCTCTGTCAAGTTCCCAGAACTACCTGATGAGGTTGCCTCATCTGGCCGCAGAAGCGGTCTGACAGCTTGGTCCCAGAGATGCGGTGGTCGTTTCCAAACTCTCTCCTGGCTCCTCTGCTCCAAAAGGGCTTTGTACTCCTGCCAGTTGGAGCAGCGTCTCACCTCCTGGTCAGCATTGACACTGCTCTTGTACCTGCTCTCCCTCTCCTGCTGCTCCCTTTCCTTCCGGGACAGCTTCTCCTGTTTCTGATTGATGCGAGTGCACCAGCAAGCTGCATTGACCTCCCTCCCTGCCACATTCTCTGGCAGAAGCCCATTGTCAGGTGAGGGCAGATGTGTGCACGGCTGGTCTGGGGCCACGTTTGGCAAGATGATGGTGGTGAAATCCCAGCGGGGTGCATGGGTGTCAGTGCTGCTCTCCTTGTGGTCTCCAGCCCGGCTCCTGGAGGGGCTTAGGGAGTCCTTTTGTCGTGTATCAAGAGGAACTGAGTTTGACTTCCCCTCTCCACTGCCAGCATCCGATTCCTTTGGCTGCTCTGACAAGGGCTTTTCATCCGTGGGAGGGCAGCTGGAGCCTCCACAGTCATCTCCAGCTTTTTGGGAGCTCCCTTCAGCTTCTGGAATGTCCTCAGATACCTTATGTTTCTTCTCATGTGACCTGAAGACAGAAGCAGCAGCATAAAAGACAGGGAGAGTGTGTGATGGGACTTTATTCTGTTTGAATGCTGTCTCCTCCCTGCTAACAGGATGAATGCAGTCTGCCAAGCCTGAAGGAAGGACTGCAAGAGTGGCAGGAACCCCCAGACAGGTCTGCAAACACTTGACAACAACCTCTTGGCTGGAAGGAGGGCATTTGCTTGTGTGACAAAATGAGAAGGGAAAAAAGCAGGCTGAAAACAAGCAGTGAACACTAAAGGCAGAATAAACTTCTCAGCAGTCCTGTACGAGATTTGATTTAAACACCCAGGAGAATCCCAGCCTTGATTTGTACAGACACATTCCCAACCTGCCATGCAGCCTCCACACATCCCATAAACTGACCCAAACGTGATGGACTTCAGCCAAACCAGCACAGGCCAGGCAGAAACCTTCCTGCCAGCACCACTTACTGGTATAAGATTCAGTCCTTGGCTCCCAGAGGATGGGGCAACTCTTAAGCCTGCACTTTTATCTCCCAATCCCTAAAACCTGCTCTCATCAGGCATTGAGTTACTCGTTAACAGAAGAGGACTTGTAGACCAGCCCAACCTCCCTGTTTCTTAAAGGATGACGCCACCTACTGGAAGTTGTCGTAATTATTAGCAAAATTAGTAATCACATCAGTTTCTGTTTGCATTTTGACAACTTTTAGTGTATGCAAGGACCAGGACCCAGCCACGCTCTCTGCTGTACAGTCCTAGCATGTAAGCTGGATAAGTGCAAGATGGGCACTACCATGTCTGGGATCCCCCTACAAGAGAGCAAGAGGAGACATTTGTCACATGTTTCTTCTGCACTGATCTCTCTACCCTTCTATTTTGGCATCTCCCTGCTGCAGTTGGGAGGCTCAGGGGCAGTTTGTCCCTATTAGCCCTGCATGAAGTGCAGATGTGACAAAGGGGCACACCGCAGAGAAAAAAGAGAAAAGCACTGCACTGCCTGGGGACAGCCAAGAGGAGCTGTGCCAGACAGGTCACCCACAACAGCACAAAAGGCTGAGGATGCTGTTCCCAAGCTGCAGAACCTGGGAGAAGATGGAAGAAGGCTTTGGGCCACATCCTTACCGGGGGCTGGAACTCCTCCTCCGTTTGCGCTGGTGTTTCCCAGAGCTCTGGCAGTGACTTTCCAGTTTCAGTTGCCTCTCGTAGGGAGACAGGACCGTGCTGTAAGGAGACACCAACACAGAGGCTGACAGCACGGCGGGGCAGTGAAACAACCCTTCTGCTCAACCCCCAGAGTACAGCAACAAAAAACTTTTCTTCCAGGCACAGAAAATCCACAAGCAGGACCAGTATGGCCTGCAGTCCATGCCCCATTTCATGTTCCAAATCACCTCCTCAAGAGGGAGGAGCAAGGAAGGGTAGAGTGCCACTTTTAGCCTTTCATCCTCCCAAGAGATGGAATGCAGGGTCAAAGTCCTCTTCTCTGCCGTTCCACTGGGGCCATGCAGTGGGCACAGAGCTGCTCAGGGTCTTCAGAAAGGAGAAAGCATCGTGGAAAGAAAAAGCTGGTTACCTGGGGTCGAATCTCAGTACAATATAACCCAGTTGCTTCAAGTGGCTGAACACCTTAGAGCAAAGGAAAACCAGAAGGTTAAATGACTGCCCCAAAACCAAACCATTTACTTCAGTTCTGCTACAACTGGGCAAACACAGCGTGGCACTGGCAGAGGAGAAAACACCAGGGTTGAGACCCAATGCAAAGGTAGGGGAACAGGAACTGATCATTTGGAAGAAGGTGAGTGGGAAAAACTGACAGTGACTCCCCTTCCCTCCCAAACTGCCCTCAGCCACTGGAAGAGGTTGTGTGGCTGAGGCTGGGTCTCTGCCTTCATCCTCCCTGCAGGAGCTGGAGGTCCCAACACACCTGGTAATGCGACAGGCTCATTGCCTCCTGGGACAGCAGGATCTCATAGGCTTCCTGGATTGACAAGGGCAGGTCTCTGTAAAAGAGCTGGATATAGCCCTGCAGGGCAGAAGCTTGGTGTTGAGAGAATCCCAGGGAACAAACCTATGAAAGCTCACACCAGTCTCAGCACCCCCTCCTTTACATGATATCCATGCCTCCCCATGTGCCACCTGGATTACTTACAGCCCCTCTCCCATGCTCAGTTCCCCTATGCCCTGGTTTTCACAGCCAGGTAAGAAGTTCCCACCTAGAGCTGGCAGCTCCTGCTCCAGCACTGCATCCATTTGGAGGATGCAGCTGGGAGCATGACACTCAATTGTTAAAATAATCATTGATTTGAGGGATCATTTTCTTTAACTTTGATGATCTCAGTGACTCAGGACACAGCACAACTACAAAAACATTTAGGACCAGCACAACCGAGAGAGCTGCAGCAGAGGAACTGATGGCATCCTCAGATGCCACCAATTGGTGGCTCTTGAAGCATTTACTGCAGCCCCAGTGATTCCATGGGTAGATTCCCCAGGCAATAGCAACTAATCTCCAGGATGCAGTTTTAGCCTATGCCTCTTTTTCCTTCATTTTTTTTATTTTTAACAATGTGTTTACTCATAAACAAAGAAAACAAAACACTAGGAACCACATGTCTCCCACGGGACGGGCTGAAGGCATCGAACTGGTATTTTCTGCTTCCGGGGAGAGATTTTGTACTCAGCAACTGACTCAATTTTATTTTCATCAATTTGTTTACCATTTGTTGTTTGTCAAATTCCCAGAGGTAAAAAACCCCTACCTTTGCAGTTAGAATTTAAGGGATGGCATCAGATGCCCATAACCTGATCGAGGTTTGCTAAGGGGAAAAAAACCTCATGTAATTGTGTGTTTCATTGCCCCTCAATCAAGAAAGTAGACAGAGATTTCAATGGAAAACTTGTAACATGCTCCTCATGCATCTCTTGTTTGGTAAGAGCTGACTTATTAGCTGCACTCTCCTAGTCTCTACTGTCATAATTGACATAGGAGTGGGTTAAACATGATACCAGCTGGGGAAACTGGCCACTGATTCAATTAACATGCACTGTCAAAGACACAGAGGCTGCTTTGGAGTACAAGATCTAAACCTATGGCCTGGAGACAAACAGCTCCAGCAGCAAACAGGCTAAAAGGTTCCTTGAGAACCAAGTGTTTATCAGCTGCTCAAACTGCAGCAGTGACCAACACTAGTCCAGTGACTTCAAACTTCAGTCTAAAGATGCTACAGCTCCACCAGTCATTCAGGAAGGACCCAATGTCCCCATCCACACACAGGTATCTTACTCACACACTCCAGCAGGTACAGAGCTTCCTCAGGCAGCAGACACTGTTTGCCATGCTTTGTGAACCCCATGGTGTGCCAGAACTTCCCCTGAAACAGAAGCACCAATCAGTGATGGGCTCTGGCTGCTCCCTGCTGACAGCCAGGCTCTCTCCCATTTCATGCAGCAAATTAAGGAATCTGCAATGGCCAGTGGGAGGTAATGGCACAGAGTACACTCTGCAGCAGACTCACCGCAGGGGACTGCAGCTCTGCGATGCCCTGTCCTGGCTTCCACTCAGCTTTCACCAGATTCCTCCTGAGAAGGTTAAAGGTTAGTTTGTTATTATTAGCATAAACTCCTACTGTAGCAACACAAGAAGTTTGGAAAGGTATCAAAAGGCAGCAAACTTTCAGGTGGCATGTGTACAGGGTGAGGCCTTAGAAAGACACCATCTTCTGGATCTAGCAGTACCAGCTGAAGGTTTTCTCACCACCAACCAGTTAAGAGTGTCTTCAGCCAGCACCACAGAGATCTATCCACAGCAGCCTGCTGGAGATGTGTGGCCATGATATATCATACCATTGCTCAGATGCTGCCAAGACTCTCAAATCGCAGTATCCCACCCACATGGTCTCATAGGAAAACATAAATAGCTGAGAAAAAGTGGAAGGCAACTTTGCAAGAATGCAAACATGCATTCTTAGCAACTGGCTCAAGGAAACAGAAGGAAAGACCTGTAGGGTCTGAAAGGAAACCTAAACCTACCCAGCCACCATCCTGAGGGTCTCCACTGCTGCACAGACACACATTTACAGAGGTACTTGGACAAAACCCACTGTGACAACAATGGAAGTTGTCACCCCACCTGCCTGTCTGCTGGAGGTCACCATTCTCTCTCTGAAGTCCCCAGTGGTGTGATTTTATGTGAATACTTTCTGCTGATGATGATCAGCACAGGCACTGTTACCAGAAAACAGCAGGCCAAAGAGGTGTGTGATGAAAGGTATCACATGAAAACCTCCCGAGACTGGTAGCACTGTTCAAACCACCAGAACCGATAAACCAGGAACACTGAGAGTCAGCCAGATCTGCACCAGGCCACACACGAGCATCAACAAGGGGCTGTGTAAATCAGACCATGCCCAGGAAGACCGTGGCTGCTATTTGCAAAGGCTACAGCATTATGCACACACCTAAGAAAGAGCCCTTTGAGGGACTTTCTGAACACCCACACTGAAGCACTGCTGGGCCAGGATGAGCTCCTGCTCCCGTGAGAGCAGCCGGGGTGAGCTGCCCTGCTGCTGCTCCAACCAGGGAGCTGGGAGCAGCTGAACTGCGGGACGAGCAAGGGGACTTACTGCACTGACCCCTCCCTTCTCTTAACAGCTGGATTCTACTCATAACACCACCGGCACGGACAACAGCTGCTCTCTGACGCCCCGATTTGGTGCTTCCAGGGGACAAAGGGATGTGCAGCCCCGTGCTCGGTGGCCCAGCACATCCTTACCGACCCCCGCCCGGCCCAGGGACTCACAGCCGTTCCACGCGCTCCTCGGAGAGGAGCTGCCACTGCTCCTCCCGGCACCGCCGCAGCTTCTCCGCCTGCTCGGCCGAGCCGTCGGGGATGAAGTCCTTCTGGCCGCCGGAGCGCTGAGAGCCTTTGCGGCTGCGGGGCAAAAGGGGGAGGCATGGTGAGGGGAGAGCACCCACCCTGCGGCCGCAGCCGCCCAGCTCGGTCGCCGACCCAGCCCGAGCACCGGCCTCGCCATGCCCAGGCAGCCCCCGGGGCCTCCCCGCCCGGGCTGGCCCTACCTCACGGGGTGCGACCCGCCGGGCTCCATGGCCGCGGGAGGGAGCCGCTTCCTTCCGCCGATGGGCAGGGCGCGGCGAGGGCAGCGCGCCCCCTGGCGGCTCGGAGGGCTGCGAGCGGCGGGGGGCGGGCACCGGGAGCGGGCGCGGTCAGGGGGCCGGGACACCTACGGAGCCGGCACCGGGCACAGGACTGAGCTGCGCGTTGGCTTCCGTGCAGCACCGCGCACGGAAGTTGGGCGCTGATAATCCTGCGTTGAGCAGTGGAGTATGTGACAGCTGAGGTTAGGCCAGGTGATCCTTGAGGCGCCTTCCAACCTGGCATTCCATGATTCTATGGGATATGACAGGGCTGTGTCCCGAGTGAGTTGGGGTGGGCTGACCCTGGCCACTCTCACTCCTCCTCAACAGAACTGGGAGAAAATAAGGTGAAAATATCTCACAGGTCCAGATAGAGACAGGGAGATCACTCACTGGTTACTGTCACGGTAAAACAGATTCAACTAGGAGAAAGTGAATGTATTGCTGATTAACATTAGTCCAAATCTTCTCCGTTGCCTCGAACACCTCCTCCTCCCTCCCTGACCATGCTCAGAGAGCCACCTCTCACACTATTTCCCCTCACCGCCAGGCAGCATTTTGCTCTTTCTTAAATACATTTCCTCAGGGCTGCCACCAGCACCAGTGACGGGCTCTGCCATGCCCTGTAGTGGGGCTGTTGGAGCTGTCCAGAACCAGCTGGAACCGGCCAGAACCGGCCGCATGCAGCACAGGGCAGTCCCGGCGCCTCCTCACAGAGCCCCCGCAGCCCCTGTGGCTGGTGCTGTGCGCTCTCAGATGTGTGTCACAGCCCACGGGGCAGAAACAGGGGAAGGAAGTTTTTCCCTGAGCAGCTATCCCTGTTTCTCCTGGCTCGGGCTCCAGCAGTGGCCGGCGAGGTGCCGCCAGGATGTGTGGAGCACGCAGCGATCCGGCCAGGCTAGAAAACGAGAAGCCTCCCTGTGCTGACATGGCTGGATTTGCTGCCTGGGGAGGCCTGAACGGACCTGATGGGGAAATGCACCAAAACGTTCAAGTTTCACCTCAAGCCCTGTCTCCTGTTGCTGCGGGATAGCTCGCAGGAGTCCCTGAGCCTCAGGAAAAATACAGCTTTCCCCCCACCGGAGTCCCAGGTTCCCACTGCGGTTTCCCAATAATAGTCCTTTGACAAGGTGCCAGCATAGGCAGATGAATGCAAAAAACATTCCTCTCTGTTTTCCACTGAATGGTTTAATTTTCGCTTCCTGCCTGATTATTTCCTCCTTCTAAATTGAGCCTTTATCCTGCAAGAGTGTCAAGCAATTTTGGTCAGTGGTGCCTCTTGGTGGCATGAGGGGAGATGAGGGCTCACAGACAGCGCAAGGGGCAGTGGGCTCTGCAGTGACAGCACTTTTTCTCCCTCACTTCCAAAAAATATGTATTTTGGGGGCTACCTGGACTGCCTGGTTTTAACATAGCCCCAGGAAGCCATGTTCTGTAGCTTTCAACTTGCTGCCTGTGACCCCTTTGTTTAACTCAGTCTCTCCTTAAAATAGATGTGTTTAAATTGCTCCGGGAAAGGCTCTGATCCAGAATTTGCTTTGTCACCCATTGTGATTACAAGACCCAGAAATGTCAAGACTAATCTCCGTTCACATTTCTTTTCAATACCAGGATTTTAGCTGTCACAGGGTAGGGGTGGGGGTCCTGTTCCTCACAGCAGCACCAGCAGAGCCTTGTCCCTGGTGGGACTCACAGCTTTCCCCAGCTGAAACCTCTTAATCAGCCCTAATGAACTGAGTCTCTTCAGCTGGGTGTGGGTGGTCCTGGGCAGCTGCACTTTCTTTTCCTCACTTACAAAAGGAGGGTGAGGTGAATTTCTTTTTTTTCTCTTCAGATATTTTTCTGGGATTAAGTTAGGGTTTTTGATATTAAGTTTCTATGTAGCTGCCTTGAAACTGCAATTGTGGTGCTTCTGGTGGTTTTGGGTTGGGGTTGTGTTTTGTTTTCCTTAACTTTGGGGTCTTTTTCCCTTTGTTCTGGGTGGAACCCAGGTGCAACTCCAGTGGAGCAACTGTGTGTGGAAGGAAGCCTAAAAGGGAGTTGATGGGGACTTTCCTGGGCTCTCCACAGTGGGTCTTTTTGGCAGGATTGTAAGAAGGTGAACAGTTCCAAGATGTTCCTCTTGGAGCTAAAATAATGGTCATGGAGCTGAGTGGTGGCAACGCTTCACTTCACGAGTAAATGGTCTGCTCAGGGCATCCTGTGAGCTGAAGTAGGATAGAGGTGGAACTGTGAGCCTAGAGGCTTCCAGGGAGGAAGAGTATGGCCCCAGGCAGCAGAACAGGATCTAGCCCTCACTGTCTGGGTGGTATGTGCTAGACAGCCGTGGAGGAAACTGATGGTGGAGGCCATGGCTGCCCCTCACTCTCTTGTGCCCTTGCCCCAAGGGAAAATGGACTTGATTTGACTGGAGAGACACAACACTGAATGTGCCAGCACCGTGTACTGGAAGTATGGGCTCTCAGAGCAGGTAAGTGTGGTGGTTTTGTCCACTTTTCTTCTTTTTCTTTTTTCTTTTTTTTTCCCCTTGAGGCTAGAAAACATATTGGTAAAGTATCAAAAGAGTCTTGGGATTGAAAACGTGGGCTGGTTGCCTCTTCTGAACAGAGTTGCCTCGTCCTGCTTCTCCCTCCTGTTGATCCTGGCTTTCCAGGGAGGAGTGGAACAGAGCTGCAGTGCAAAGGAATGGGTTTGAGCCCTTTCAGTCCTTTTCTGCTGTGCCCAAGTTGTGCTTGTGCAGTCCCTGTAGTCACAGGTTCCTTGTGGCTAACTCTTGGATGAACTTGATGTAGACAGACTCAGTGTTTTTTGAGAAAATAAGAGCAAGTGTGGCCTTGGGATTGTTTTTCTAGCTTTGTGTAGTGTGCTAGGCACAGCCAGGTGGGAGCTGCGTGCTCTGTGCTTGAGGTAAGCAGCTCTGCCAGGTACAGCTACCTGCTTTATTCCCTGTGTTAACAACTCCTCCAGTTTCTGGCATGGTATTTGGAAATATTGTAGTAATTCTGCAGCAACCAGCTGTGCCTCAGCTGTTCGTGGCTCCAACTCTGTATATTTGTGAACAAATGGTACCTTTTGGAAAACAGTATCTGAGATGGGTAACATGGAGCACTTCACCTTCATTGCAACCCATGAAGGCTGTCTTGAATCCAAGAGATTTTGTATGTAGATGCTCTGTGTGGTTTGGGACAGAAAAGATTGTTACAAACTCCCTAAAACTGGCAAGTACTTAAATTCCTGTGTGTTGCAATATATGAGATGCTATCACAATTGCTTAGCTCTGAGCTGTGTTTGTATCATCACTGTTGAACAACCCAGTTATCACAGGTTAGCAGTAGTTCAGCCTAATTATTGTTATTTTTAATTATATTCTAGTGGGAAATATCTCCATTCTGAGCTTCTAGAGCATCATATAGACAATTTCTTACTGTAAAGCATAAGGGAACATTTGGCAATCAATTTCAACAGGATTTGGCAGACCTTAAATATGCACTAAAGTGCTTGGTTTTGGATGAAAAGCAGATAATGGTGTTAGGTGTTGCAGCTTGTCTGGGAGGTGTGGGGCCAGTCTGTTTTTTAGCCTCACCTGGGAGTTTTTGGCAAGTTCCTTGTTGCTGTAGGATGTTTGTGATGCCTGTGATTGTTCCTGCAATGTGTTACAGCTGGGAGTTTGGGCAGGGCATTGGAAAGAGACTTTTGCCCCAAAAGGATATTATTGTGGAGGGTTTCTGGGCTGAATTATTTCCATCTGGAGAGAATGGCTGAAGCTTTTCTCATTTCCCCAGTTTGCCTTGGCATCCTGCTTGTGGTTCACTTGAACAGATTGAAGGTTTACACTGGGATGCCTGGCTGGGGGTAAAAGAGCCTCACTGTTCAGAGTTCAAGGCTGTAGACTGTGCTCCTTGCTCAAGTTTCATAAGTTCTCCTGCAATGTGTTTGCACTTACCAGGTACTTTGAAATATCTTCTGTGGGCTTTGGTGTGGAGGAGCACTCAAAAACCTGCTGCTTGTTGCTGGGCTTTCTGTGAAAGGAGCTGCCTGGTTGCCTTTGGGTCAGAGACAAGTGACTGAGTCAGGACCCCCAGGGTGCCTTTGGCTTGTGCTGGAGACTAGAAAGGAGGAAATATTGTTTAAGGCAAGGAAGTGGGAAATCAAGGGCCTGTTTTACAGTGTCTCATTGGCTTGTGAAGCTCCAGGCTGTTCCTTCCCTGTTCTGGACACCCCAGGCTTTAAACCAAGCAGGATGAACAATTTGTGCTGTGCTGATTGTAAGGCTGAGTCCATAACCATGATGAGGCTGGGAGCACTTGGTGATTAAGGTGCTGAGGAAGGGTGAAGAGCTGCTCAGTGTCTGCACCAGCAACCCTAGAGGTTCTTCTGCATTGCTGCTTGCATTTTGCAGTGGTTAGTTGGAGCATTAAAAATGTGTGCTCCTCTGGGCTCTTAAATTTAATTCAGGTGATATGGCAAGAGATTAGAATAATGAAGATATTTTAACAGCTCCACAAACAAATCAGTCCTGTGAACACCACGTCCTGTTCACAGCACCTTGATGGTGACAGGTTGAGACAACTTCAATTACAGCACTACAGGATGGTGATTTGTTCTCTGTATCCAAGGCTGAAAAGGACACTTCTTTGCTTGTGTGAAGCAAATTGCCAACCCAGTTACTGGATGAGGTGGGAAGGGATGAGCCTTCAGCCAGCAGCTGGCACAAAGCAGGAACTGAGGAGAGGAGTGGAAAGTAAGGCTGGTTGTGATTGTGTTGTGCTATTTAGAAACTGGACTGCTGCTTGGAAGCTGGCCCAGGGAAGCTGGCAAAGCACCTGCAGGGTTGGTTGGAGGGACTAGTGTGCTCTGCTCTGAGGAGGAAGGTGCTGGAAGGCTTCATGGGATAGTTTTCAAATAAATAGCATCCTCTTTGCATCGTTGACTACTTTGATGCCTCTCTTCTTGCCAGCCCCTGTGTTTCTGCCCTGCTGCTGGGAACCCAGCTCTCACTCTTGAGTGTCTTTTGAGGGCTGGAAGGGGGTTTGCAGCAAGAGTAATACTTGTGATGACCCTTAATTTCTCTTCCCTTTGGGTGGCTTCAGGAGCCAAGCTAGGAGCCTGGTGGGGTTGATGGGATGTCCAGAGGGTCTCTGATCCCAAATGTTCCATGAATTGTGGGATCCTGCAGGGTGAGCCCTGTCCCTTGGGGACCTTCAATAGGTGTTAAAGACTCTGGCTGACTTCCTCCCACCCTTGCATGGGACTGACCTTGACTTAAGGCTGTTTTCCAACTAGGTGGGAAAGTTATGCAATTGCAAAAATGCCATCTCCTCTTACATTCCAAGTTATACACAACTTTCAGATCACACATGAAGGCTGTAAATCCCTTTTGTTTCAAACTTAGAACCTGAGAACTTTTTCTCAAATGAGTACATTATTTTATGTGATTGGATTCCATTTGGACTAAAAAGGCAGCTTTTTAGAAGTTTCTGCACTGAAAGGGCCTTGTAAGTGGAAAAACACTCAACACATAAGGGCTGTTATCTTTCTGTGAGTCACTTTTGGGTCTGGGGCCAGCCTGTAAAGCCTGTTACCTGCTTATTACTCTTCAACAAGGTCTTATTCTGAAGGATAGAGTAATTTTCACCTCACTCAGCAAGATGCATTAGAGGACCTGGGAGGTGTGTGGAGTCCACCTCTGTGCAGCAGCCCTGGGGCATCCAGATGAGGACTGCATGAAGCAGCTCCTGCCACACATGCAGGGCCTGTCCCATGAATCTTTTCCAAATAACTAAGCTGCTTTCTCCCTCTCCCCCCATATAGTTGTTGCTGAAAATCAAAATAAGCTGATAGCTCACTCCTGTGCTGGGCCCTGCTGCCTGTGTTTGCCTGGGAGCAAGGGGCAGCTAGGGGAGCTCCTGGCTGCTTTAGGGGAGTAGTTTATGGCCTGATAGCTGCTGCTGTATGTTATCCTGGGGGCACTGGGCTTCACAATAGCAGCTGGCAGGTGCCTTTCATTGAGAGCTGCAAGAGCACTGCTTGTTCCCCGGTGGTTATTGCAGCCCCTCAAACCTCTTGTAAGGGGTGCTTCAGCTTCCCTCAAACACCTGGGCTGACCCTTCAGCATGAAAGGTGTAGCTGTAAGATGCCTTACAGGAGGAAAAGGTACCTATATACTTGTCTTTAATCAGAGTGGAGGGTTCAGTGTGTATCTGCAATGGACAATAGAGGACATGATGGAAATGGACCCTCTGTGTCTTCCTTTGATCCTGGAGTGGCTTCTCGGTTCCTGTACCAGCTGCTCTCTTGTGTGCTGCTGTGCCTCTGGAAGCACAGTGCAGTGCAAGGGCTGTGAACTTCCAGACACCCGGGCTGTGCTCTGCCTCAGATGTGGCTTGAGTAGTTCCCATTAGTGTGCACTTAAATCAACAGCTTTTATTTCATTTGTTTCAGTTTGGAGCGCTGAGGACGGGCATTAGGGATCCTTCCCTGTCCAATTGTGAAGCTTTAAAAGCTGAAAGGTGGGCTGGGGCTGAACTTGGTGGCTGGCTGGCTTGTCATCGTTGTGTGCAGTGCTCTGACCAAGGTACTCGGGGAAGTGAGGGCAATGCCCCTAAAGCGAACAGAAATGTTTCTTTCCCCTGAAAGCCTCATTTTCCTTCTTTCAGGAGCTCCAGCTGTTGCTGACAGCTGTCAGTAGTTGTAGGGATGGGTAGATTTAAAAAAGAAGCTGTTCCAGCACAAATGGCTGTGCAGTATCAACTTGAGCCAGGTGTAACTTTATCTTAGTGCATCTAGAGAGAGACTACTTTCTTTTCCTTGGTGCACCCCTAAAATGAGATGGAATTTATGCTTCTTCCTGAGCTGCCTCTGAAATACCTGCTAGCAAAGCTGCCTGGTATCCAGGGGACAGCATTAGGAGGGAACAAGTTTTGTTGGAAACCATCTGTGATGTGGGTTAGCAACAATCCCACCAGCCAAGCCGGATATGGGGTGGAAACAGGCAAGGTTAAGCTCTTTGAATATCCCTACACATCCAAAGGTAACCCTGGATGCAGAAACATTTCTGTTATCAGAGTGCAGTGCTGGAACAGGATGCCTGCAGCCAGCTGGTGTTACCAGTGTGCAGCACTGCTGTCAAACAGGTGAAATAGAGGAGCCTCCAAGGGGGTAGAGAAGGTTGTCTCCCTTCCTGTTGCTGCTGGGTGGGAAGGAGGAATGGTTACAGGGTGGCAAGCAATGGTAGGGAGGTGATTTTAGCCAGAGATGTTAAAATGGCCCGTACAGCTTTGGTATCAGGGTGTTTTAGAAGGATATTGAAAGCTTGGAAGGTGTGTAGAAGGAAATACCTTGAAGGGAGGGACTGTGAGAACTCAATGTGCTTAGTCCTTATCAAACTGAGGACTGTGTGACTTAATTACACTGTAAGTTATTTCCCAGATAGCAGAGAGTGCTTTAATCTTGCAGAAAAAGGCACAATGAGAGCCTGTGTCTGAAAGATAAAATCAGACCAATTGAAGCTAGAAATACTGTGCAATCTGCTAATGACTTCCACGCCAAGGGGGAATTTGTCCCTTGATGGGATGGCACAAATTGGCCAGACTTGTCTTGCATCCTGACTAAACCAAGCACCTCTCGTTGGGCTGGCAAGGTGAAGGTCAGATGGGAAGAGGAGGTGTTTTCCACCCAGGTATGTGGAGAATAGGCTTCCTTGTCTGCACTGTGACGCTGCAGGGTCCAAGTTCTGGGGCTCCTGCTCATTCCCAGACACCTGGCCAACCTCTTTGCACTGGCTGTGACAAGCCATCTGTGCAATTAGGTGGGCTGATGGTCCTGCCTTGGCCTCTGCCTCCATGAACTCTGGTGTCCAGTGTTTGATGAAACAGCAGCAGACATGGTCTTCCCCAGTGCTGGGTTTGCCAGAGGCAGTGGATGGAGAGCAGGCTGTGCTCATATGTGAGCAGAAAAAGTACTTCTGGCTCTGTGCTTGCATTTTTATCACTGCTGTTGGCATTAAAATGGCATTGTGTCCAGATTATTCATGCAGCGCTGATAACTCCAGAGTGCTGTATGCTAGATCCTGCTTTCAGCTGCACCCAGCACTTCAGTTGTGCTGAAGCCAAGGGAGATGTACTGACAGATCTGAGGAAAGTCAGAATTTGATATTAAAAAAGTTTGCATCAATTTCCAAAGCATGGCTACAGAACAGGAACAGCATGATCCCTGCTATTGGCATAATTCCATTTAAATGACATATCTGCCAATGGAAAAGCTGCCAGTGGGTTTGTCTAGTGGTGTAGAGAGAAATGGAGCACAGGGCTTAAACACCTGATAAAATAAGTTTCTTTTTTTATGAACTGGAGATGAAAAGTGTATGGGTCAAGTAGAACTCCTGTTGCAAAGTGCAAGGAGACAACAGGTCTTCCAAGGAGGATGGAAATGTCCACCTAAAATGCTGCCCTCTCTGTATTTGCCTGAATGATGGAGGGACAAAAGGTCTGAGCCCTGTATGTAGCAAATGGAATGGTGCAGCTTTGGGCTGTGGCACCACTCAGGATGGGAAAGCTTCAGGGAAGCATTGCTCTTGATGAGCTCTATTTGCAAGAAAATCGAGTGGCTTTCTCTGGCATTGGAAATGTGACCTGCTAATGCAGCCCTGGGGGCTGCAGGCTGCTCAGTTCTTCTCTCAGCCCCCCAATGGCTCCAGAAATCTGATGGTGCCTTCTAGGAAGAATCCTTGTTTAATTAAGTTGTGTGTGTCTGGAGGTGACTTTGATTGATTTCCTGTCAGCTGCTGTCTTGCTTGGGGAATGGCTTGCTCTTAATGAAAACCCTCCCTTCTACTGTAGATGGAAAACTGGGGATTAATGTAGACCCAGACCTTCCAGAAATGCCCTTGCTTCTTAGGGACATCAAAGATGCATTTGTTTTTTTCTGGGCAACTAGCAATCTAGCACCAAGATAACCAGCTCCCAGGCAAGCAAGTAAAGAAACTGGATGTGTCAGCCCAAAAGATAAATACTTCCTAGGGGCTAATGGAGACAGCTCAGAGTGAGGTGTTGGGGGGGCCCAGGGGCAGGACTGGGACCTCATCATGTGTTCAGCACTGGATGGTGCTGGGTACTAGAGCTGTTGCAAGGAGATGTGAGACCAATTCTCTCAACTCTTCATGTCAAAACTTGCATTCAACTGAAAACCAAAACATCCACTGCATGGAGTGTTAAAGAGCAAGGGAGCTTGGACAGAGTCACAGGGGGCAGAGGCAAAGGCTCCAGTGTTGCAAGATGGAGCTGGAGCAACCCACAGCAGGCTGGAGGGCTGGGCTTGAGCCCAGGGCAGTCATTGTGATCCTCAGGGTGATGGGCCTGTAGCTCCAGCTGTGCAAGCAGATGTTGACAAGGATTAAATGCTACAGACACTTGCTTTGACTTCAGGGGCAGAGCATGGAAAGCTCCTGTCTTGTATTGCTAATAATTCTCCAACCTCATTTCTTTCTCCATTCAAATCAACATGTCCCCTGGCAGCTGTCTGCTAAATCCCAGGCAAGTTTGGAAGCTGGCCCCATTTCCCTGGCAGCTCTCTAACAGCAAAGCAACTTTTGTCATCTTTACATTCCTCTTAGAACTTTTCTTTCCTGGTGAAGAATGAATTTGTCTTCCTGTTCCCTTCAGTCCTTCCAGGCATGGCTTGTGGGGCTCCCCAGGGGCTGGAGGAACAGTTTATCTCAGCCCCCCTGACAGCATTGCTAATTTCCTGTTAATGCAGACAATCGGGAGTCATAAATATTAACTGGGGCTTCCTATATTTCCTTTTGGGGATTTTTGTGGTGGGAAGTAGGGGCTGCAGCTGAGGCTCTTGCTGGTTTGTTGGCCAAGACCCTGAGCCACTTGCCTTTGGGGTAAGGAGAAGCTGAGATGTCTGGATGCTCTGGGGCACTGCTGTGGGGCTTTGTACAAAAACTGATGCTCCAGTGGAGGGGCTACATATGCAGCAAACACTTTTCCAGGAGTGTCCTGTGCACCAGGGAGCCTGCTCCTGCCAAAAAGCTGTGTATGGGATGTAAAGGGAAGGAACATGAGGGAAATCCTGCAGTTGGGGGCTGCAACGGTTGCAGGACTTCAATGGTGACCTGTTTTCATCCTGGGAAGGATCCTGCTGCCTTTCTGTGCCCATGAACCTGCTGGCAGAGACAGGTCTGTGCTTCCCCTGCTTGTCTGCAGGGTCTGCCTCCTGTCAGGAGCTTACCAGGGAACAGCTCATCAATGTTGGATGGATCTAACCCTATTGCAACTTCCAGTTTGCACAACTGCAGCTGGTGGCAGGATCCTGTTTGCTGGGCTGGGGTGTGTTAGTGGGGAGCTGCAGAGGCCTGTGCCATGCAAATGTGCTGCTTCTGGCTCCATGCATCCAATGCAGGCAGAGTCACAGCCCAGAGAATGATGTGGGTGCTGGGGGCTCCCAGTTTTCCTTGGCAGCTCACCATGGCTGAGTGCAAATGCAGCTTGCACTTGGTGTCAAGTAAGAGCATCTTTTGGGAGTCCAAGGGCTTGCTCTGGATAAATTGTCAGTATCAACCCCTGTGTTGCTGAGCAACTCTGTGGGCAGCCTGTGGTACAGGAGGCTGCTGTGAATTACAGAAGGACCAGCATCTCTTGCTGGCTGTAATCAAGGTCCTGGCCCTGGATGCAGATTGCAGCCTGGTTTGGCTGCTTCTCTCAACTCAAGTCCTGGATGAGTGTTTGTAAACCTGTAGTGTTCACAGCTTCCATCCAACACTTTGCATTTGTCCCTAGTGCTTTGATCATGGTAATAAATCCAAATTTGCTTCTCTGGCAAATTGAATCTCATCTAGGAGACTAGAAGTGTTGTTAATGTTGATGGACTGAGATGCCCTACTATCACCTGGCTTCCTCTAGCTCTGCAGGACTGTCTCACCTTTCCTCCACAATCCCATTTTGGGATCACCTCCAGGGAAGTGAGAGGTTTTTTGGCTGCCTGACCCAGCAGTGCTGGCAGCAAGTGCTTGGGCTGCCAAGGTGAGCATGTCGTGGGGTGAGAGTGGTGGTGCTGTGGAGGGAGAGAGGACATCACCTGGACATCCTGCACGTGGGCCTGAGGGTGACAAACTGCTCTCCAAGGCTTAAAACCTGCTACAGTGAAAAATTATAAACTAGCCCTGTTTCTGACTCATCCTGGCTTAGAGAAGATAAGATACCTGGGTCTGCTATTCCAGAGCCATTTCTAGTCTCAGGTGCTTCATGGCCCTGGACTTGAGACTCTTTAAAAATGAAGCTGAAAGTCTGGTTCTTTGAAAAAAAAAAAAAAAAAAAAATTCTGACCAGAAGTGGAGCCAGCACTGGCACCTTTGAGCAGTGAGGTTTCTGCCAGCCAAAAGCAGGCAGAGAGAAGTTTCTGCATGGGCTGTGGGACACCAAGGACAGACACTTGCCTGTCACTGCTCTGGCTCTGCTATCAGAAAGGTGCTTTTTGGGCCCTTGTGGTGGAAATGGGCTGTTTCAGACCTTTCCTGAGATGCACTGGGTGTTGGCATGCCTGGGAAATCTCAGCTGTCCCCTGGCCAAATGGGGTCTGCCCAGAGAGTCTCTTGCACGTGTGCTTGAGGGTCTCAGGGGAGCATGTTGTGCTTCAGGCCTAGGATCAACCACTTGGTGGGATCTGCTACAACCAAAGGATGCTGCAGGGGAACAGCTGTTTTAAGGGAATAGGTTTGCAGGGCTGGCCCGATCGTGGTGAAATCTGATGCTCCTGAAATGCAAGCTTGTGGCACCCAGAAGCCATCACCTACAACCTGGCTGTTGGTTGAAGGTTAATCCCCTTGAGATCTATCTGTGTTGCTTCTCCAAAAGCTAGTGAGGCTGGGGCTGTCCTGAGCAGTGGCTCATCTCTCAAACCTGCAGTCCCAGCTCCACCTGTGAGGAATTTCAGCAGAATCCAGCATAATTTGCTGGTCCCTGAAGATCCTGCACTGGTTGAAGGCTGGTTTGAATGGTGCTAAACATTTTGGTCTCTGTTCTTGTTTACCACCTACCCCCCTGACCTGCTTTGCACTGTGACCACCTTCTGCTGGCTGCAGCCAACAGTTTGCTAATATCAGTCTCCATTAAGGTGACACCTTTTAACCAACATTTACATGCTTAATGTGCAATCAGGTAATTGCTGTGCAGTTTCATACCCAGGTTGATTTATTGTAAGCTCACCCAGTCAGAGGCTGTAATAATTAATCTGCAAATTAAGCTTGCTTTTAAATTAAGCCATGCATTATAGTAGCATGATGGGTAACTAATGCTTTAGATTTAGAGGGAGGTGTTACTTGTTTCTCCCACTCAAACTGATGGCTTTAATGTGGCTTTTGTGTGTCACATCATTCCCAAGCACTGGGGAGCCAAAGCAAAGACCTTTTTGGGGGCATTAAGAGCAAAGGGTGCAGTGATGCAGCTTGTGGGAAGCCATCAATACCAATAACCAACTGCCATGTGAATCAGACAAGCTCACTCACCAGGGTGAAAACTAATCCTAACCCCAAACTTTACCTCTAATCCCCTGATGCTGGACCTGACCTAAAATAGCTTGAGGATAAGGGAAAAAGAAGACTGAAGTTTTGCTTGTTTTGCAGCTTCCACAGAGCTACCCATCTCTGATCCAGCCAGGTCAGAGTCAACAGGCCTCAAATGAGCAATGCTTAGTATAAATACCTCAGTAAATACCAAATGCCTGTTTGGTTTTCTGCAGCTTTTAGGACTTTGGGAGGAAACTAGCATCATGTGGATCCACCCCTTAAGAAGGACAAAAGCTGCTGGGAACTGAGTGGTTTCAGTAGTTGGAAGGTTCAGCATTTCTGCAGAGCCAGCCCTCTCTATGCAGTATGTGGTTGGTCTAAATACTTCCAACCTTTCTCTTTGTTTCATTTCCCCTTAAGAGAATCTTTTCAGAGTTGCTTGTTAATTCATTTCCACTTGAGCAGGGGGTCCCTGGGAGTCTTTGGTGTCTGTAATGCTAAACACTAACCACATGGGTTATCTTGCTCTGGCAGTCCCCAGCATGGTGACTGGTTTCCCCCCTTCCTCCTGCAGCTGGGAGCCCAGGTCCCACTCATTCATTCATTAATCCCTTTCATTCCCTGCTCATTTGTTTGTACCCTCTGCAGCATGGGGAGAAAATCCCAATCCCGAGCACAAATAGGAGTTCTCTTCTTTAGAAATAAAAGCCAGTCCATTTAAATCATTTGTTCTCTTTGAGATTTGCCTGTGTGCAGATGAGAAGGTCTCCTATAATGGAGTTGAAGCCTTGGTGCTGAGCAGGGACAATAGGAGAGAACCATCCCTCTTTCTTTTGTATTGCACCTCTCCCTGTGCCTCCCCCTAAAAGGGAATCAGATGAATTTTGCAGGGCAGATGGATCAGATCAGTTTTAACGACGTACCTCTGCTGCTCTGGCCTCCAGCAAACATGATTAAAGCAAAGATATTTGCTGATTTTTTTAAGAGTGCAAAACTACTGTGTGGCTCATGCAGCCACTGCTGCAGTGTTTCTTTCAGCCTGTGCTCAGGGATGGTGCTGAGCTCTGGGTCTGTGTCAAGGCAAATTTTCCTGCCAATGCATTGACCCTTTTCCTGGCTGTGTGTACACAGAGCCCTGGCAGCTCTAGAGGGGACAGGGTCCAAACCTAGGAGCCTGCTCCTCTCCCACAGGCATGGGAAATTGTGGAACCCTTGGTCTTTTGGACCTCTGGGAGGAGAAGATGGCAGTGGCATCTCTCCCAGTCTCCGGCCTCATTCCAGCCAATCCCTTCTCTTAAGCTTGTCTTAGGCTGGGAAATGATCAGCCCTGCCTGTGCACTTTTAATTCCAGACAAAAAAGACCCTGTCCAGCTTCCCACACAGAGTGTGTGTCTGTGTGGAATGGGGCTGTCCTCAGCTGGTACAGGGTGAGTGTGAGCTCAAGCTTCTGGTCTGTGGTGGGGACATGACTCCCTGGGGGCAAGGGACCTCCTGCAGAGCCTGAGCCAGGCTTCCAGCATGGGTGGTGGAACAAGGTTTGGGGAACTTTCTTTGTTGCCAGTGAGCAAATGCAAGCTGATCTTTTTTCCCTGCAGAAGTGGAATGGAGTAAGTCCTACCAGGATGAATGTGAACAAGCTATTTAGCTACTGCAGCCCATTAAGTGATCCTTAAAATGTAGGTTTCCTGATTTGCAGGGATGTTGAGCTGCTCAAGTGTTTGAGGTGCTCTGGAAGTGGCTGCTACCTTCTGAAGTGTGTCTAAAGCTGAGCAGATCCTTAAATGTCTTGGCCCTGTCTCATACAAGGGACTTGTTTTCTGTCTTGAACAGTCACCAGCTACACTTGTCAGAAAAGCTTGTAATTAACTCTGGAAACTGCTCATCTATCTTTTTGAAATAAGAAAGTTTTTGTCCTAGAAACCAAGTGGTATCTTGCACTTAGCAAAAAGAACTGAAACATCTCAAATGTCACCTGCTGACAAAACTGCTCTTGGACAACCTAGAAAGCAGAAAATGTTTAATGTGTGACTGGCAGGGTTTAGTTAGTATCACTTTCTGGAGAGCAACATAGTGAATTATTTCTTGCAAAGACTCTTAGCAGTCTCTGTTTTGGTTTTGCTTTGGATGAGACCTTTCATCCCCATCCAAGTGAAGTAGTGCTGCTACTTCTCCTGTAGGATGTAGTTTACCTTACAGGATAAAGGATACTGTTACCCAGTGCTGGCAGCCCTTCACTGTCCCTCTGCCATTGCCTTCATCCCATAGCATGCTTGGAAAAATGGATAATTTTGCCTACCAGTTTGGGGAACGTTTGTCTACCGCAGTGCTAGGAAGGTGAAGAGCTCAAGAAACCTGTCCTGCATCACTGTGGTTGATGTGCTCTTGCTGGAGGCTTGCCACTCCATGGAGGCAGAGCTGCTGTCTGCCTGCACAGGCTGTTGGGAAAAGCTTTTTCCTTGTCTGAAATACCTGTTTGGGTTTTTTTGCCCCTTTAATTGTCCGTAAGCAAAGGTGAGAGTCTCCAGGTTTATCCAACTGAGTGAACTGCACCACTGTGGGCAGCTGTCCCTCAGCCTGCAGCCACAGCAGGGTCCTTTCTGGAGGATGCAGTGCACAGACCTGGGCTGACCTTGAGCTGTGCATTGCTCTGACGACTCAGACTCCCCCAAAGCCTCCCTGCTCTGCCTGATTCATCTGTCAGGGCTCCGTGTCTGGGCACTCCTGGTCCTTGCCTCTGGCACAGCTCTGCTGCTACATCAGCCAGAAAAGTGCTGTTTCCATGTCTTGTTTAAAAAACACTGGCTGCACTAAGAATACCTCTGCCCCTCCAACCCAGACGGTGAAAGGAGGAGTTGTCGGGGCCGCAGGGGCCCAGCAGGCTGCTTAGCATGACAGCAGATCTAATTGTTCATATGCAGGGGTTGGTCCCGGGTGGATGAGATGAGGAGGCTGGTTGGTGATTCACAGCTGAGTCATGGGTTCTTCTGGAGCAGGGAAGAGAGCCAAACTGAGCCCTAAACTTTAAACCAGGTGAGGTCAAGAGTGTCTTTCCACCCAGGTCTCAGCAGGTGCTTGCTGCTGAAGGATGTGCAGCTTCATTCTCGTGTGGCTGCAAACCAGGAAGTGGCCTGGGTTGGGTTCAGTGTGTGCTAATTAATCCTTAGGTGTTAGCTGCACAAACTCAGCTCTGTTGCCCTAACTTCAATGTAGGATCACCTGGCCCTGCTCAGATATGAAGGATTTTCTGGTTTTGCAGCTCTTTAAGGATAAAGAACATGAATGGTTGAGCCTTAATTGTGGCATTAAATCAAACTCTTGAAAAACTGCAGGTAGAAGTAGAGATTTGGGAGGAGAAAGTGCCTTGCTGCAGGGGCAGCTGGTTTGACAGGCTGAAGTCCAGGGTTTGGGGTGTCTATCCTCACCAGTCCTCTTAGCTTTGAGTTAGAATGTATTCAGGCTCCTGGGAGGAAGAGGAATGCCTCCCATGTGGTATTCGCAGTCTTGGTTTTTAATTTAGTTATATGTAATTTCATGACCTGTCTCAGAAGGCCTGATTAACAAGGCAGGGTGTGAATTCAGTGTGAAGGCACTAGGAGCAGCATTGCCTACAGCAGCAGTGGGCATGGCAAGGTGCTTGTAATCCTGGTCTAGCTGTCTGGTTTGATTTTAACTGCTGCTGCCCTTTCCTTGAGAGGCAGATTTCCTCTTGAGGTGGAGGAAATTATATGTGATTCCAGGAGAGAGATTTGGCACACCCAGCACATATTCCACTGACACTGACCCTGTTATGGCAGAGTCAAAATGCCAGAGGGTTAGTCCCATCATACCAAGCACCAATGGTCAAGGATAACCCAAAACTCATGATTCTAGGGCAGCAAGTGGGTGGGAGAAACCTCACAGGCACCCTCAGATATTTGGAGAGCTGAGAGCTTGCTGCCATCTATCCTTGAAGCCCCTGAATGGCTGGTTTTCTGTGATGTGAGGGAGAACTTTGGAGAAGGAAGGATGCTGCCAGGGTTGTTGGCTTATAAGTGGTGTCAAGTCTGCCTAATGTTCCTCAGTTCTTGGGGGCTGCAGCACTGCAAGCATTAACTGGAGCAAGACAGGTATTTACATTGCAATAATGCCTAAAAGGCCAGACCTGGAGATCCAGGATGGGAGTTGCTGTGTCAGACACCTAGTAGGAAAGAAATGATCCTCTGGGCTTCCAGCCTTTCTGTATGGGGAAAGGAGGAGGAAAAGAAATCCCTGGGGGCAGATTCAAACCAACAAATGTGCAGAGGCTGCTGTGTGCTGATGGGCAGGGCCAGGCTTGGGCAGCACCTCAGCTGTGGGCTGGAGGCCCTGTGAGAAGCAGGGTGGCCAGACCTCAGCATCTCCCAGCTGTATTTGCTAAACCTGATGGAAATGGCCTTTTCTGCCCTGTCTTTGTGTGAAGCCCTAGCTTCTGGGGAGAGCTTAAACTTGGTAACAGCATCCAACGGGAGCTCTAGTCTCTCCTCTAATGACTCACTGATACCACTATCAGCTCATTACTGTGAGCCACTCTGCCTAAACGAACAGTTAATTTGCTCGTAGCAGGCACTACTGGTTTGCATCCCTTATCCACTTCGTTATTGATGTAAGCTGCAAATTAACTGGCTGCTGCTTTTTTGGCCCAGAGCAAATTGCTTGCAGTGGTATCATAAATTCATAGGTGGTAGACTAGATTGGCAGGGTGCTGGGTGTCCTCTATAGCCCTCTGGATCAAACTATGATTAACAACTTGTAGTGCTTGGAGGGAGGGAGATGTACTCCAGAGCAAAGCCATCATGGCCCTGGGTGCCTGCAGCCCTGGTCAGGGAGCTTGAGAGGAAGTCAAAATAGGAAGATGATGGTGCTGGGTGATCTTTGAAGTTAAGATCTCTTGGTGGAAATAGCTTAGTGTCATTTGTCATCTCCTCCCTGCTGCTGGCAGTTGGGGTCTGTGAAGCAGAGATGCTGTGGGTTGGGGTGAGCCCTGCAGGGAGGACAGAGCTAGGAGCAAGCCAGGGTCTGTCTGCTATTCAAGGGAAGGTCTTGGTCTGCCTGGGCTTGAAGTGCTCTGCCCTGCACGTGCAGGCTGGTTCTTCAGCTGGTTTATCTTCACCCAGCACAACCACAGCATAAGGGAAGTATTCCCTCTTTTCACAGCATTGACAAAAGTCTAACATCAACGATCTTAAATTAATGATATGCTGAAAGATCAGGAGTAAGAGAGCAGGAATTAATATCCTTGAGACCTGTCTAGTTCTGCCTCTTCTGACACCTCCTAATTTTCCATGTAAATTGGCTTGTGGATCTTTGGCTCAAAGGCTGTGTTGTGCTCTGGGGGAATCTGGCGTGTCTGCTAGGAAATGATCCAGCATAATGGCAGGGTTGTAATGGTTCTGTAGCCATTCAGATCTGCCTGCCCTGTGTGGATGTCCTATCTGTGGCTATCTGAATAATCACTGCATTTACAGCCACATTCACACATTGCTGGCCTGTTACTCTATGCCAGGATGCAACAGGCCCGTGTGTGCAGTTGTGCTCATAATAAAACATGATGTTTAATCCTCCTGTTGTGTTGACTCAACCGTGCCTGAACAGCAGGGATAGTTCTTAGGCACACACCTAGAAGAATAAGCTCAGGCTTTGGCTTATCCTAGTAAAATAAATTCACGTAGAATGTTGCAGGAAGTAAATAAAGGTGGGAGCACAGCTGCAGGGAAATCCATTCAAAAGATATTGATTCACTCAGTTCTGGATCTGTTACTGTACAACAGTACAGACTCAAGTCTGTCTCTGACTTCATGGAAAATCAAATATAGTGGTTGACTTTTAAAACTAATTATACAGTATGGGGAAAATGCTGTGCGAGTCATTTTATCAGCTGAAATTCATTCAGCTTTTAAATTAAAAAAGGGCTATTGACTAGCTGTGCTTTAAGTGCTGCTGATTTGAGGGCTGAGTAGCACAAAGAGAACTTCTCTTCCATACAAATATAATAGAAACAAGGTACAGAAAGAGCTGGTGTCTTTGCACTATGTGTTTGGGATTGGAAAATTCCCTAGATTTTCATGCAGCAATGCTCTTTACTTTTAAGGCCTGAACTGAAGGTGGGAGCTATAGTAATATAAAGAATAAATCCCCAGAAGAAAGGGAAGTTTTGCTAAAAAAATGTCCCTGTTTGACCCTGAAAGATGGTTGTGGAACCAAACCTGTGCCAACCTGGAGGTGCAGCCAGGCATGTGGCCCTGCTGGTTGAGCCCGTGATGGTTGCTCAGGGGATGCTGCCCCTTTTTCAGATGCAAATCTGCTCAGCAGGCTGCTGGGATGGGCTCATGCTCAGCCCAACAAAGCCTGGCAATTGCTTTCAGGTAGAGGAGGGTAAAGGCAGGGACCTTTCCTAAGTAAAGATTGAAAATTAAGTCTTCACTCAGTTCAATCATTCAACTTCTGGTATATCTCAGCAGCAATGCTCTGAGCACCAGGTTCATTCTGACCAGTTAAATACTTGTGTCTGTCAGGGAGGAAATGCAGATGGAAACATGCAGACCAGAATATCTCTCAGGCTCAGGAAGGACCTTTCAATATGTGTTAGGTGGTGATGTAACCAACATTGCTTTGCTGACACTGAATGCTGCTTTGTGCTTTGGTGGTTTTATTTAGTTTGGTAACAGCATGGCTGGGGCATGTCCAGGGAGGGGAGCCTGAAGAGGTGCTGAACAGAGAGCTTGAAACCCCTATGCCATCTACACAGCAGTATGACAAGCAGCAGTCTTCTAAGTAGCCAAAATCTACTGTCTGGACAGCTACTAACAAGGCAAATAAGACTGCAATAGATTTTGGTAAAACTCCTCTGGTTTTAATTAGCTCAATAGTTCTATGTTCAAAGTCTGCTTAAAAGACTTGGAATTGGCTTTGATTATTTTTTTTCCTTCTTTACTTTCCTCCCTAGCAGAAACAGGAACCAGCTTCTGAGGTGGTCTATTTAAAAAGAACCAAACCCACAGTTTTGTTCTTAAAAGAGCAAGAAGATTGTTTCCCTTTGGCTACTCAGTGCAGAAATTGTCTGGCTCACTGAGTCTCCAGTGCCCATTTCTCCTTCAGGAGCTTAAAAGAAGCCCCTCAGTGTGCTGCTGGTTTCTCTTGACCATTTCTTCTCCCAAAGTGGCACAAATGGTCCTGACTAGTCCCTTTGCCAAATCCTTAGGGCTTCCTTGCATCTGTCTCTTCCCTTGGTCATGGATCTTTTTGATTAAAGATGTCTTATTTCTAGTTATTTGGTGAAAACTGACCAACCTTGTCCACTTGACACACTTGTCCTGGCCTTGGAGGCTGATGAAAATTTTTCCTGGGAACCTTAAAGGAAACCCCTTAGTAGAAGCCCAAGAGGGAAAATCAGGCCAGGAATGAAAAGGAGGAAAGAAATGTATGGAAAACTATTGATGTTTTTACCTTGTGTTATCAATGAGGGCAAAGCCTCTGAAGTGCCATCAGCTCATCTCCACCAGGAATGTGTGTGTGCATCTGTGGCTTTCCTGTGTGGGCAAATGCTGCTGGAGAGGCTGCTGCTTCATCTTGCAGTCTGTTAAGCAAAGATGTAAATACTCCAGGGTGAGTAAATCACAGGGGAACAGTCAGGTTCTGAGGAGTCTTGCTAGAACATATCATCACTGTCATGAGCACCAGCTTCTCCAACTGTAGAAATGGAGATAAATTCCTTTCTCCCATCTCCGCAAGTTATGGGCATGAAATTATTAATGCTCATATCGTGGGCCAGAGGTTGTTGTAGAAATGTCACCTAAGATAATCTTACAAGCTTCAAAAGTAGTACAGCATCTGCTAATCAATACTCATTCCCACTCTTTTTTCCCAACCAGCTACAACTCAAGTGAGGCTAATTTTTTTTTCCCCCTGGAGGTGTTTGCCATTGAGACACAAATACCAGCTGTGATGTGAAGCAGGAGGATGGGGCAATACAAGGCACTTGCAGAGCCATTGCTGCCAGCTGTGTCCTCATGATGTGTCACACTGTCCAAGTGCAGGCAGACAGTCTTGCAGGTGGCTGAGTGGCTCCCACACCCAGACAGCAATTTTCCTTTGGGGAGTTAATAAAAGCATCAAGTCATAAGTTGTTTTGATTTTGTGAGACCAAACCTGGTTTTAGCTTTTTTTCTGCTTCATTTTTTCATTTTGTTAAAAGGAAAATGTATTTCAAAATTTCTGTAGCCTTCCTATTGTCCTTTATACTCTTTTTCTTAAAGTTATTTTGCCCTGAGATATATCAGCTTTGCCCTTTCAGGAGTCAGCCTTGTTTGACTGAGAGACTAGCAGTAAGCTGAGATTTGTTTTTTGGGGCCCTGTTCTGCCAGCTCATGTCCCCTCACCACCACCAGTGCCACCCCCAGTTTCCTCCCTCTGTGCAGTGCTTTACCAGTCAAACCCTGTTGGGACAGCACTGCCCTTTTCTAGCACATCATCCAGGCAAGGAAGGAGCAGAGTAAAGGAACTGTGGAATTTGCTTAAAACATGATTAGTATCCTCAGGAGTTATCCCATGCTAGTTGATGGGAGGGTGAGACAGAGCAGCTTTTTTCCAGCTGTGATTTAGGATCATTGTTTCTTCCAAGCAGACACATCTTAAAGCCTTCCTTTGCAGATGAGTTGATGGACACCACCCACCAGCTTCTTGCAAGGGGAAATAGTGATGTGAATTTTCCTCTTGTGGCTGAATGTTGGTGAGTTGCCCTGATACGACTGATCCCTTAGCTGTCTCCACAGGAGGTGGAACAAAGTGTTTCTATTGATAAATCCCTTTTCTCCAGAGCTTGCAGTAGCTGGACTGTGTCCTGCTGCTTTTTGTCCTGAGATTGCTATGTTCTGGGGATTGTGTGTGCAGATAAGTTTCTGCAAAGTGTTCTATGGAAAATGTTCCCAAATACAGGCTGCTGCTTAGATAGTAACTCTGAACTGGAAGTGTTGTCTTTGAGGTCTTCCATCATGCTTGTAACATCCAACACAATAGCAAAGGAGTAGAAGAATTCCTACAGAGTCAGTGCTCCTGTGGCATTGAGTCCCTTTACTGCATCAACAGTCGATACAGAATTTAAAATCTGGGCTTCTGCACTGAGCTGTCACAATTGCAGTTCATTAGTATTGATGGTTCCTCTTTAAAGAAGAGATTAAACACTCCTGAACAACCCTCCTGACAGATCTAATGCTTCGCAGCTTTTTATGGGTTTGCAGAAGCTTGTTTTCTGCTAGTTATTCTGTAAGTCAGCTATGTGTCACCTAGCCACACGTACTCATCTGAAGCAACACTGGTTGTCTCTCCCAGCTCATGGGATGTATCTGATGTCTTTGCAGCTATTGGAATAAGCACATTTAAAGAATTAGTACAATGAGGTGATTGGAGGAGATTAAAGAAATGGAGGTTATGCCCTGTCTCTAATACACCAAGGCTCAGCTGAGCTGCCTGATCCCTGATGCTGGCAGGCTCATCAGTGCTGTAGCTCTTATCTGTCACTGGTAATGCTGCAGACAAGTGTTTCTGGTAACTTTGTCTTGAATCACTCACTACTTTTTTCTGGTTTCCTTTCCTCTGCTAAAGAACAGACTAAAGATAAGCAGTTGCTTTTCTCAGCAGTCCTGTAGATTTTTATCTGAGGCGACAGCCTACACTTTCCAATGATAAAATGGTCATCTTTATTCTCCTGTCTTCAGCCATAGTCTGAGGTTTGGGTCATTAATACTTGTAAAGCATTTGAAATTGTTAGATTCAAGGAACTAAAGGACAGCAATATGTCAGCTTTCCTTCTTGGCAGCTCATTTTGGTGGTGAAATCAGCCTTGAGATGTCAAACTCCATTCTTGGGCAGCCACAGAAGAAACTTTTGGCATGACTCAGAACTTGTTTTGCTTGGGTCTTCTCTAATCCCCTGTCATTACTTTTGGTGGAGGCAGTGGTGTGAATGACAACAGACTCAATTTCCTCCTGTGGCCAAGCAGTAAAGGGGTCTGAGGCTGCCTATGCAACTGGCCTGTTTCCTTGTGTGACCATGGACTTCCCAGTGCCTGCAATGGCCTGATGAGGGTTGACCTCTTGGATGTGTGTGTGCAATGTGTATTGTACCATCCCATTTTGGAATGGATTAAACATCTGTCTGAACATGGGTGCTGAGGCCAGGTGGTACTTGCACCCCTCTGGAGGATCAGTTTGGTCCCAGAGAATGTTCAGCTGTTCAAGGCAGGTTCCCTGGTTAACTTGTTTTAGGAATGAGTTAGACTGAGTCTGCAGAAGAGAGCATGGAAACACAGCAGAGCACGTGGTGTCTGGTCCACAGCTGCTCCTGTCTGTCCCCCCCCAGCTTCTGCATTTAGACCTTGGATTATAACCTCCCCCCATTCACTATTTCAAGCCTTTCTTCTCCAAGCCCAGATGATAACTTGTAAAGCTTCACAAATGTATAGGTTGGGAATTATTGGTGCTAAAGAAACTTCTCGAGACTTGAGAGAAATATGGCAGTCAGAAAGAGAAGGGCAGACAGCCATGAAATGAGGGACTGAGTCTACCTGCTGGGCCTGACTGGAAATAGTTGTAAGGAAATAAGCTGACACTGATGTAAACTGGGCCAAGTCTCCACGTGCAGCTATGTGGCCAGCTCAGTGCAGCCTGGATTGACACTACAGTGGTGTCCTTCCTCATCTTGCATTGGCACACTAGCACTTCAGCCATGTGCTTTAGCCAAACCTGGAGATGAGAAAATAGCAGGATATTGACAGTGGACCTCTAACCAATTCCCAGCAAGCTTGAGCTTGGACACAATGCTATGGGGGCAGGAAAGATGATAAATCAGGCTGGTGGTACAGAGATCTGGGCTGTGAGGAGCTCACATGTCAGCCAGTGGCTGGAAGGTGGGCTATAGATGCTCCCAGAGCACCTCTTTGGGTGATGGGATCCCCATGGGGTGCCAGCCTGACTGTGGATGCACACTTGGGGGTTGTGGCTGCACCACAAAGGACTGTCCCATGTCTCTGCAGTTTCCTGCACACACATCTTGCTCTCATGTGCTTAGGTTGACACTGGAGCTGCAGGGAAGAGGAGCTGCCCTTCTGCTCCAAAGGAGTTTGAAGATAGATGAAGGGGTCTCCAGGGCATGTAGGTCCTTACACTGGTTCTTTTAAGAACTAACTACTCAGACCAGCCTCTTCACCCATTCTATACCTTTCAGTACACCAAGAGATCTAGTAGTTCCCGAGGTAAAGCCAAACCCTGATTGGACTCAGCATGGCCCTTTTCCCAGCTGCATACAAAGCTGGTCTGCTCCCTTTCCCTCTAAAACCAGGAGTAATTAGCTATGCTTCAGCAATATACTGAACAGTGGGTTGGATTTGCTGGGTAAAGGCTCCCTGAGCTCACAGGAGACATCCTAATTAGCCTGATTGGGCCATTATGATGCAGGCTTGATGGGGAGATGCTGGAATGTTTTGCTTTTTTTCCCCCCTTGGTGAGTCTGACAGTGTCAAGAAAAAAGGGGGGAGGTCTCATTAAAATTCTCCCAAGACAGACACATAATTTATTTCATACCAAACAATTGATGTTTCATATGCTGCAGAAAGACTGAATATTAATTCTAGCAAATGAGCCCCCCCCTCACTGAGCTGCCAGTGTTTGTGTTCTTAAACCCAGAAATTGTCAGTCCTGGCTGGGGGCTGTGACTTGGCACAATGTGTCTGAGCCTGGGAGCAAATGTTGATGTGCTGCTTCAGTAGCAGCAGTTGGCTGGGGAAAGTATCTGGACTTGAATAAAAGCAAAGGACAGGCAACTTGTTTCCACTCTGAGAGGTGACATTTTCCTTTTCTTCTTCTCTTCTGAAGCAGTTGGTCTTGATAACATGACAAATTTATGTAGCCAGTGCACTTGGAGGGCTAAATTGGGGATTATGGTCTAGGAGGCTGTAATTACTTGACCTTAAAAAAAAGAGGGAGGAGGAGAGACTTAAATCCCCAAAATGTTTTGTGCAAGTTGAAATCCAAAGTCTTCATTTGTGAGCAGACAGGAAGGAGGACATAGGGAACCCTGGTATGAACAGTCTGCTTTCAAAACCTGTTTCCAGTGGGAGGGACCTGACTGCTGAACCTCCAAGAACCAGCCTCCTAATGGAATAAGGCAATGAGAGCTTCTTAAAATTAAGTGGTAACTTCACCCACCATTTCCATAACCATGATTATCCTTTTTGAGTGCTCTTTGTCAGAATGTGCAAAAATGTTAGTGTTTGGCTTTCTGTGGTCAAGCCTCATGGGAGAAGAGGGGGAGCACTCCATCCCTGAGCCTGCAGTGGGATGTGGGTGTGAGAAGCACTGCTGGATGAGGCAGGAGTCTTCTCCTTGCTGTGGCTGCTGAAGGAGAGCTCTGCTTTCCCCTGTGGAGTGGCTGGTAGAGCAGGGCACGGCAGCCAAGCTGTTGTGCTTCCAGCAGAGTGTGTAGGAAGGTAATTGTAAGAGCTCCTGCAGACTTAGAAAAGGCAACTTAATAACCAAACACCAGAATAATTAAAATGATGTCACTGACTCTCAGTCACTGACTCCTACCCTGCGAGTGGAAACCTGCAGGGGACAGAGTAGCACAGGTTGGAGGGAACGGCTGATTCATCTGTTAACTTAGTTTTAAGTGGAAGAAATAAGGTTTAAGGCCTAAACCAAAATCTGTGCGTGTCACTGTTTAACTGAAGCTTGGAAAAGTCACTGCCCCAAAGGCATGTCTGTGGAGCCAGACCCTGCAGATCTCCTTTTCTCATGTGGTGCTGGGTGATGATGCAGTCACTACCTGGGGTAGTCTGCTCCCTGTTGTGCTAAAATCCTGCTGACTGCTGAGATGTAAACTCAAACTCACCTGGTGTGATGGGCTGAACTTGGCTCACATTTCCAAGGGACCAACCCTGTGTGGACCTGCAGGACCTTGAGCCTTCAGTGGTGCTTGTGTTTAGCTGCTGTGCTTGGGCAGGGTGATGCCAATGTAGTCTGACTTTGCTTTGGAGGGGGAATCCTTCATACAAAACCTTGACCCTAGGGAATGTTGTTACTCCAGCAGCATTTAGAGATGGTGAGAGGTCGTGAGCTGACAGTCCTGGAGGCTTTTTTAACGTGCTTCTCCTCAGCACACCCAGAAGTGCATATGGAAGCACCAGTCTGTCTCATACTGAAGTAAGCCAGTTCTCAAGTGTAACTTTGCAGTTGTTGAAGTCCAGCTCTACCTTTCAGGAGAAGCCTGTGCCCCTGCTGTCCCATGAGCCAGACTGGGAAGTCAGGAGTGGTGATATCTGTAGCCAACACAACCATACTGTGAGAGGAACAACTAGTGGGTCCTGCACCATCGTAGAAGCTGTTTCCCAAATTGAATATGGGTAGGACACAAAGGCTGTCAGAGCAGGTATCCTCTCTCATGCCCCCCTTGTAATCGGGGGTCTACATTTCTTAGCAAAGGTGTTCCCTCCAGTGGTGCAGTGAGTTCCCTGTTCAAGTGCTGCCCTGTATTTACAGCTTCAAAATACAGCATTTCTTGCCTGGAGGCACCGAGGGGCCCCATCTGCTGGAGGAGCCCTCCAGTGGGAGGTGGGGGCTGTGGATGAGACACCCCTGACCCTTTTCTTCTTTATTGTTGGTGAGACTTTGCTGTGTGTGGTTCCTTCCCCAGCCCTGCAGCTGGGATGGAGCAAGTGGAAAGGCTGCAGGGGTATGAGGGCTTAGCTGTGTTGCTTTGCTAATGGGAGGTGGGTGAGAAAGGGCATTGCTGTGTGGTCCCTGCATCTGGCAGGAGAACTAATGCAGAGCAAGTGGGCTGGGAGCGTATCTATACCTGCTTGTGGCTCCTCTCCCACCGGTGAGTCTATTGAATGAAATGAGTCCAATTAGCAACTCAGGAGAATTGATGAAACACGATTAGTCAGGTTCTGGCTGTGTCCCAGGGGCCAGTGAGTCACCCCACCTTTCCCTCCTCCCCACCCACAGCCACCAGCACTGTGCTTGCTCTGTCACAGCTGCAGCTTGCTCCTGGGCAGGTTTAGCTGAGCAGAGACTTCAGGGGGAGATGGGTGTCTGGGGAAGGATGCCACCAGCCTGCTGCCTGGCAGGGCTTTGGGGACCTCAGCTCCAGCTTATCCTTCAGGCTGGCTTGGCAGAACTGGGACTGTAGGGAAGGCAGGAGTGTATTTTATTGCCCACTGTAGACATGAGGATCTGGAGAGTGGAAAAGAGGTAACTGAGAAGGGTGAGCCAGGGACTGAATCATGCAGTGACCAGCCAAGAGGGCTCTTGCTAGCTGGGAAAGTAGGAGTAAAAGTAACTGGGCCATCTGCCCCTTGTGGGAGGTTATCAAGAGCAGAGCTGTGACATGTGGCTTCAGTAGCACCTCTAAGGACAAGGAGGGGAAGAGGAGGGGGTGGAGAGTGAACCCATCTGTCTTCTGCTATCTGACAAGGCAGCTTGTGAACACATGGGGAAAAGTGCTGGCAAAAGGAGCCGAGGAAATTTGTCTCATCCAGCGTGGCAGGCTGTTGATCTGAACAGTAAGATTGGAATAGTTTTTCATGCTTCGGTGTTAGGGGTGTTTTTCCCCCCTGGTTATTTAGCTGGATTTCCCTTTGCTTCCCTCAAGCAAGAGACCAGTGGGCTGTGTGTGGGAGCAGGAGTGCAGGGAACATGCTTCCTTATCTCTGTGCCCTCTTCACCGTGCTGTTCAGACAGCCCTGTCAGCACTCCAGCTGCCTATCTCTGCACAAGGAGCGTGTCCTTTTCCACTCAGTGATGTCTTTTATTCAGGCTCTGCAATCTGAGGCATTGAGACAAGGGGATCACATAATAAACACAGAGTGCAATAGACAGAGGTAAAGCTGAATACAAACAAGAACATCAACAGTTTAACAAAGGCAGCTCTGAAAAATAGGGAAAAAGGGTAGGATGTTTGGAACAGGTCATACCAAGGCACACAGACTGTGCAGTTACTGGAAGGACTTACCCCCTGTGGACAGGGACACCTCTGAAGGTGTTTGATCAAAAGGTTTGTGTTCAAAGCAGAGGCTTTGGTTCATCTTGCTCTGTGCTTTGGAGTGATTTAGGGAAGATGGCAACGAGCTGTCCGTGTCCTTTGCTGGTTTCCTTTCTGTACCTCCTCCCACCCTCCCAGCATGTCCACATGTATTCACGTCCTTGTCTTCCCAAGGTGCATTTGTCACAGCTTTTATGGGTATATATGGAAGGGGAGGGAACCTCACAGCCAGCATTTAGGCACCTGGACTAGGAAACCTCTGGGGGACAGGTAGGAAGAACATGAGGGAATGGAAACCATGAGCCTTTGCAGAGTGGTGGGAAGGGGCAGGTGCCTTTGCTGGGACATCAGCTAATTGGGAAGCCTTGTCTGTGGGGTTGGGACCAGATTCTCTCTCGTATGGCTTTCCCCCTCATGTAAATGAGATCTAAAAGGAATTCAGCCTGGAAAGATGTCTGTGTACTGTGCCTTGTCTTCTGTGTGATGAGATCTGGAAAAGGTCTACCCCACAAAGACCCTTCCCAGTGTGGCACCAGCTGGTGCTGCCCACCCTTCTTGGTTAGCCCACAGTGCCCCCATGGTTTTTAGCACTTGGCTTTGCCACTCTGGGCCAGACTGACTCACTTAAGACAGGAACAGACTAGTTCAACCATAAACACCTTTACTGTAAGCAAGATTATATCTTCAATGTGCTGCTTTCTGAGAGCCCTGACAATTCAGTCTTTTTTCATTTCCTTGGTACTTTTATTATTGCTGGTATTAAAGGAGGAAGAAAACTCACTCAGTTTCCCAGAGCAGTGTGCTAGTCCTTAACTTCCTTATGGGATAAAGGTAACACAATAGCTTCCCTTGTCCTGAGAGCTAGTCTGGCTTGGCACAGCACACATCTTCCTCAACCTTTGCTCCCAAGCCCTTTGGGGAGAGTACTGATCAAAGAGCAAAGCAGCTCCCTGAAAAACTGGCACAGGTGAAAAATCCTGGCAGTGAAAACGGCGCGAAGATTTTAAAGTCAAAGCTTGAAAGCTCCGTATGTGTCTGGCTTCATTGCCCAGGAATATGGGAGTGAAAAATTGACAAGATACTGTACAGCCGTGGTGGGAATGTGCTGCTGCAGTGGGTGGATGTTGAAAGAGCCTGGAATGAAAACAGAGACCCTGCTATGAGGTTTGTTCAGTGACTCAAAAAGCAACACTCTGCACCTGATGTTGCCGAAAGCCCTGGTGCTGCACCCCGGCCTGGTTTGATCACCAGAGGTGAGTGACTGGCTGTGTGTCCCCTGCAGGGTGGAGACTGGAGTATTGGCTGTACTTAAACACTTGTGAATGCAGGGTGTGAGCGTCAGGTGCACCCATACCTGTACACATGGCTTGGGAAGCCCTGGACAGGTGACAGTTTTGCTGTGTAGCTGTGAAAGGGTGTATTTCTGCTCTGGGTACATTGTGAGTGGCTGGAGGTGTGAAATCATAAGCGAGTTACAAATTCTTTTGTGCTGTTGGATGTTTTTAATTCTTTGTTATATTAAATTAATCTACAGTAACCAGTTCCTCCATGTTTGACAAAGTATTGAACAATGCCTGCCCAGTCCCCTGTGAGCCCTGTGCAGGCTGTCAGTGTAATCCCCCCTGTTTAGCTGATCTGTGCTATTTTCTCTAGTCTTTGTAATAAGCAAAGTTATTTTCTAATCTGTGACTGTTAAAGCCACATATACAAAACACAGACATTTAATTTTCCCTCTTAACTTTGTAAAGCATTTGTTATTTTGAGGAAGCTGCATAAGCAACTCTGCTTCCTCTGAGCTGCCTTTTCATGTCGTCTTGCTTCACAGATCTCTGCACATTGTGGTTTTTAATCATGTTTAAAACCCTCTGCCTGTGTTCCCCGATGGCCATGCAGACTGGGAGGCACAAGAGCAGCATGAGGAACTAGCAGTGTGAAAATGGGCTCATCGGCATGAAAAGCCACAAAGCTGGTGTTAGCAGCAGTAGTTTTGAGAATTGTCTGCAGTCCCTTGAAGCAGTGCAACTGTTATCTGCCTGATCTTGCTGGAAATATTTAGGATTAGCATCAAAAATAGCCAGTTCATGAAAATACTTTGGTTGCCAAACAATACAGCCCACTGGAGGCAGAACAGGGCTGGACCAAAAGGCTGAGTGGCAAACCTAGGTGAGACTTCTGGCTCCAAGATCTCTGTGCTGTTTGCTTCTAGGATATGAGCACAGCCATCAAAGTTTGTGGGTTGGATTTCTTGCAAAAAATAAATGACATGTTTCAAAAGCTCAAGTTTTGGAGGAAAGGGCTCTATATTGGCATACTGCTTAGGAATCCTGGTCAGGGCAAGTGGCAGGGAATCACTGGGCAGTGCTGTGGATGGAGCGTTTATTCTTCCATGGTGAACATTCCTTCTTGGAACCCTCTTTCTGTCCTTTCTTTTCCATCCAGTGTCTTGTATGACAGTCCTTGCATGCAGGAGTGGAAAGAAGGAACAGTATGCAGCACCTTGTATGCCAAGGGCAGTGTAGCAGCAGAGCCCTGCAGTGAGAAAAGGAGGTACCTGGACTCTTGGAGGTGAAAGTTTGTAGTTCATACGCTTTATCAAGAATTGCCTGAAGTTGCTGCTTCTCCTTAGACTTGCAGATCTGAAAGCTTTTAGTTGTGGTCACTTCAGAGTGTCCTAGTGAACAGCCACAGTCACAGGCAGTGAACGTGAGGAAAAGTCCTCCAGAAACTGAGTCTTCTGGGTGGATTCTGGTGCCAGTTTTAGACACACGCTAGCCTCTGTCATGCTGTTGTTGTTGATGGAGCTGCTGTTGCAACGTGGCTCTTTTGCAGGGCGGATGGCCACTAAGAACTGGCGCTTGAAGTTCTCGCTGAGGACAATGTAGAGGAAGGGGTTGAGGCAACTGTTGGCATAGCCCAAGCTAATGGCAAAGTTGTAGGCATAGAAGAAGGCCATGGATGGTGTGTCAATTCCAAGGTGAACCAGTTGGAGGATGTAGAAAGGAGCCCAACAAATAAAAAAGGCAGAGCAGATGGCAACTGCCATGTGGGTGACTTTCTTGGTACGTACCCGGAGGCTCCTCTGGGGCAACGGGACCACAGTGGTGGCCATGTGCTGGAGGATCTTAAAATAGACTACACAGATCACAATCAGTGGCACAGCAAATGCCAGCATGAACTGATAGAGCGTGAACCAGTAGATATCAGTCTCTGGGTTGGGAAGCAAGAGGGCACAGCGGACTGTCCCATCCTCCAGAGGCATGAGACCTGCATACATCCACACAGGAATGATGGTCAGGAAGGAGAGGAGCCACACCAAGCAGATTACTAGAGCTGCAACACATGGGGTCCGGACATAGGTAGATTTTAGAGGGTAGACAGTAGCCAGGTAACGGTCCAGTGTCATCACTGTAAGGATGTTGGTGCTGGTGATCTGACTGTTGGTGTCCAAGGCAGTGATTATGGTGCATAAGGGAGCTCCAAAGTACCAGGAGCCATTGCCTAGGAGCTGGTGGATGAGGAAGGGCATGCCCAAGAGGAAGAGAAGATCCACAATGGAGAGGTTGAAGATAAAAATGTCAGGCACGGTCTGTTTGCATCTCAGCTTCTTCTTCTTGACAATAGTGTAGATGACTATGAGGTTCCCCACAATACCCAGGAAACAGATGATGCTGAAGAGACTGGGCATGATCACATTGGTGTACGGTGCTGGCTTCTCTGCTACTGCCAAAACAAACCAAAGCCATGAGTGCAACCCAGAGGCAACCTCTCTACATTTCTATGTGCTTGCCCTGTCCTGCACCTGGATCCCTCACAAAGATACAGCTTGGAATGATGTTTAAGACCCTCTGCTGTACTTGGAGAGGCTTAGCTGGGGATTTGACAGTTCCTCTTCTGCCACCCAATGCGTGCAGCATACCACCCAAACCTGGCCATGTGTTGATGTCTTTCCTCAGCTCTCCTGATGTACTTCTGTCCTGACTTGAACATGCACTGCTCTTTTTGGGGGACTAACATCAGACTGGTGTGCTTCTGCACTTGCCAGTCTCTGACATGGAGTTGATCACAACTTTTCTTCCAGGGAGTGCTGGGTGTCCAGCCCTTGTGAGAGGAGTGGGTGAGGCAGCTGGTGCTTTCCACACCCAGGCAGTAAGGTTCTGTGGGTGCCAAAATCTGGATATAGTCAGTGCTTATGCTGTTGTGTCAGAAAGCTTCAGCTCATCTGTTGGTGTTTTTTCTGTTCTACAGTATGAGACACAGTCCATTGACCATGCAGGCAGATAACTAGTGGTCATCTAAATGGTGAGAGCTGGGACTGTACCCTGGCTGTGTCTCACCTCCTCTGTAAGGGTCAGGCCAGAGGATGTGCTCCTTTCCATCTTTCCTTCCTTGCCCTTATCCCTTTTTCTAATTTATTTTCAAGAAAGAAACCCATGTGCATGGCCAGGCAGGAATTTGGGAGTATGTGGCAGAGTGGCCCTTCAGCAGGGAATGCCCTAGTTGTACATGGATTGAAAAGTGCCTTTAAGCTGTTGTCTCTCTGTTCTGGATGTAGGTGGACTGCAAAGGCAAAATTCTTGCCTGATAACACTTACCTTATCAGCATTGATGCTTGACTGTTGCTGGCTGGGGTAGAAAGCCCAAACATAATCAAATGCACATTTGTCTTGTCCCCAGTCCAGGTTTAAAATCACATTTTCAAGCCAAGTGCCAACCCTCAGGGGTTTCAGCTCTTGGGCACAGAGGGTGGTGGCTAAGACACTGATTGTGGTGCTCTCTATTCTGCTAGACTGCCATGTGCAGTGTGTGATGGAGTCTTAAATCACCTCAGCTGAGGCCAATCTCATTTCATCTCATTACTTCTCTCCTGTGGGACCTGATATTTTTTTTCTGGGGGAAGACTGTGTGTGAGTTATTTGTGTGGCTGTTAGAGACAAGTGTGACAGCCCCTAAGCCTCGGCTGCATGTGTCTTTCATTGAATTGCAGATGATACAACGGGGTGTTAATTGGAAATGCTTTCAGTCACTCTGCTGTTCCATCTCCTTAGCAGCCTGCACCCGTAGAAGTGGAGAGGTCTCCTCCAACAGAACCTAGTGGAATCTTGGAAATGAGATTAAGGGAAAGAACAGATGCTCATAAGGAGCTGTGTCTGCTGAGGTGATATTTGTCAACTTTGACCTCTAGATTTCTCAAGTGCAAACTTCTCCAGGTTTACTTTAGCATCATAGAGAAGCTTGACTGAACTGGCAAGATGACTGGGGGTACATCCCTGGCCTGTGGCTGGAAAAGTAGGTGTGAGCCATCCCAACTGTATGTAATGTTTCAGTGCTCTTAGAGGGACATGATGAGCTGCCCCTGCCTCAGTCCTGCTGGCACTAGGAAGCAGCCAGCTTAGGCATAAGCCAAGGTCAAAATCCAGTAGAGCTGTTGCAGCACCATTTTACCCAAAAGCCTCTATGTGAATGACAAAGCAGCCAATGAGACAGGAGAACTGGCAGGGGCCTGAAGGTGAAAGCCAGGCTTGGTTGATAAGAAGAAAAACCCTGGTCCAGGCCATTTGTGGGGGGTTAAATGGTCCCTGTTCTTCCTGGCTGCTCAATAATGACAGTAAATGCCCCATGTGACATGGCTTTTGGTAGATACCACAGTGATCAGCACTCTATTGAGACATGATGCTTAATCTTCATCATCCCCTCAACATCAGAACAAGTCTCACACCTCCTTAATACCTGAAGGTGGCAGACTAGAAATTGGAAGACTGACTGTGGTTGTGCTGTTCTGTGTGTATCTATTACGAGTTATTTTTTAGTCCCAAACTTCATGAATGTGGTGAGAATGGATTGTATGAGTGAAATGTAAAAGCCACTGGCTTAGCTGTAAATTAGGACAAAATGTCTCTTTTCTGCAGAAGAATCAATAGAGTGCTTGTGGTGACCCTGTAACATCTGGAATGAGCTTGGTTGGCCTTAGAGCAAAACGTGTGCAAGCCCAAAGGCTTCATGTGAAAGGTGGTTTGAACAGAGCTGTAGCATCTTTCCTGCTGCTGGCATTTGTATGAGCAGGACTTCCAAGTGTTATTAGCTGGAAGCTTGTGTGAAGCCCATGTGTCTATTATGGGCTAGAGTCAGAAGTGCATGCCTATCATATACTCAAAAGTTAGCTCTTTTTTTAAAGCCTCTTTCATCTTGAGATAGGGCTGAATCTGAATTTCCAGTGCTGCTTCTGTGCACACCCAGGTGGCTGTAGTTTATTTACTGAAACAGCTTCAGGAATTGATTTGCCCTTGATTGTAGGTATGTGGCTGCCCTCTTACTCTCTTAAAAAGGTCCCGAAGGGAGACTTGCACTATGTGAACTGAATGAGGACGGGCCTACATTTTTTTGAGGCAATTGTCCTCAGCCATGCCCAGATACAGAAGAAACTGTCTGTATTGCATTTTGGAAAGAGGCAGCTTAGGTACATGTTCAGTTTATAAAGGACATGCTGGTGGAGAGGGAGTCAAAGACCACATGTAAAACACCTTCTGTTGAAGAGTTTCACCAACTTGCACCGTCGAGAACTGGCCTGCCTGACCCAAACCATTGATTTTTTTGTAGCGTGGAGAAAACAGGAGACTGAGGATCTCTGCTTGCCTCTCCAGCGGTGTCCCATGCTCGCTGTGCCGTGTTCCCCTCCCTGACCAGCTGGGCTGGTTCATCTCCTCTCTGCAGCTAAGACCAAAGGGCTGGTGGAGCTGTTACTGTCTCACAGCCCAAAGCTCCAAGCCTCTGGGGCCAGCGGTGGTGTTCGGGCGCTGTGCCGTGTCCGGCGGTTGGGGGGGTGCTGCCTCAGCCCCCCGGGGTCCCCCCGCCCGGAGCTGTCCGCCCGCGGGTGCTGCAGGCGGCTGGGCTCGCCCGGCAGCCCGGGGTGGGGACGGGGGGGTTGCTGTGCCCCTGCGCTCCCCTGGGGAGGCACCGGCTGCCCCTCGGCCCCGCTGAGCAGGAGCAGAACAAGAAGCATGTGCAGGTGGACTTTGCCCCATGAAAATCTCTCCGCGCCCCCGCGCAGCCCCTGCTCACCTGAGCTGTTCCGAGCCTCCGGTGCGGAGAAGTTGCGGGAGGGGTTGGCGGGAGCCATGGCACTGAGTCCTGGTGCCAGAGATGTGGGAAAGTTGATCAAGTTCCCTTGGTGGATCCGTTGCGGCGATGTGTGTGCCCCCCAATCCCCTTTTTCCTGACGAGGGTCGGACAGTGCGGTAGGCTGGAGCCCTCCCGCAGCCGGCGAGCAGAGGCTGCTGCTCGGCTGCGCTCCGCTCGCCCCCTCCCGCCCCGCCGAACCCGGAGCAGATACTGACATCAAAGCGCAGCTGACTCCGCCAGCCACGTCGTCTGAGAGCATCCCCGCATCGCCGTCGGGTGGGAGGGAACGCCAGTGCTGAGCAGGGCTGAGGGGGCTACCCTTCCCCAGTGGTGGGGGGGGGGCACTCCCGGCCGGGGGCTGGGCAGCGTCTCGGTAGGGCTGCAGCGAGACCCCGTTCCCATCACATACTGCCCCCGAAGGGATGGCAGAATCTGCTCCCTCCCAATTACAGCCAGCCTGTTCTTGCTATTGTCAGTGGGAGACGAATAGCAGATTTTGCCTTTTAAGTAGCTCTGCTCTCCTGCTTTCAGTGTGTATCATCTTCTCTTGCAGAGAGTCACGTGCAGTTTCCATCCCTGAGTCACGGACACGTTCCCACTGGTGCCGTTGAAGGATGTCAAGGCACCAAATTACCCACTGAAAACTGTTGCTTTGACCCTCTGACCCATATAACTCTATTTTCAACCTGAGACACTTGTAATCAGTTCTCTGCTGTTCCACTTCTTGCCACAGGTCATTTGTTTCCTAGCTCCAGAAATTAGCTCTATTGCTAGCTCAGATTTTGTTCTCATTTTTTGGCCTTAAAAATACTAGACAGGAACCCCTTTGGGTTTTGACACTTGCTTTGCTCTTTTTCTGTGCCTTGCCAGAGCAGTAGCCTGCTCTTTTCTGTGGCTTTGAGCTGATTATTTTGTTGTCCTTCCTGCCTGCTGTTTACACATGAGTTGGGTTCCTCCATTATGGTTTGATTAAATCTCATGTTACCAGGGCAAAGGGATCATCCTGTACCTCTGAGCATTTCCTGAAAGAAAAAGCAGAATATCATGTCAGAAGCCTGCAAGAAAACCAGCAGCTTTTTCCTCTGTGGTTGAGTACAGTGTAGGGGATTGGGTTTGTAGTTGTAAAGGCTGGCATCAACTGCAGGCACCATTATTTGGAGCTCCATAAGGCTGTATGAATCAGGACTAGAAGTACTCTGTACCATTAAATAAAGAGGCCTAGCACAGTCATACCACCAACAATCCTAGCATGGGCTGTAAACCAGATTTGACAGCAGCACTTTTAGTATGGGCCTTTCACTGTGTAAGCCAAAGGAGTTCATCATCGTTAGGTTGTCCTCTAGTGGACCAGCAGTAGACAGAAATGTGGAGATGCTTCACCCAGGCATTGTAGCTCTTAAGAACTGGAGATGGGCTGGGGCAAATTTGTCAAGCTATGAGGTTTTTGTGGAGTCTCTGGAGTTGCCTCAGTCAGTCATTTGCCCAAGAGGTTTTTCCCTGGCAGATATCCATGGTATAGATGACAGTTTTGAACCTGCACTGTTGTGGAAAAGGTGATGCTTCTCAGTCATATAATATTTTTTAAAAGACTTTTTTCTCACATCTTGAGCAAATCCTAGTGCTCATCTCTATGGGGTTACTGCTGCAAAATGAGCTATGGTTTGTGTGCAGAGAGGATGAGCTAAGGCAGAAGAGCTTTGTGAGCAGGCTGATGTCCTCTGCAGTGAATGCCTTTATGCAATTTCATTTAATCCAGTCTTGAAGTACCAGAGTATGAGTGTTTGCATGGGAAACTGGTGGGTAGTTGCTATTCCAAACACTTTCCCTGCGTAGACAAGCTCCTACTCACTTTCCCTGGAGAGGAACTAACTATCTTACAGCTTTCAAGAACCTGACATTTAAATTTAGCAGTTTCCAAAGCACAGCATTATTTTTAATTTGTAATCTCAAATGTTGCTGTTCACTTAGAAACTGCCTTGCACTTGAGGAAACTGCAATTCCTTCTTCTCAGCTGTAGGGGCATGATAAATCACAACTGCTCCATCCCTGATGCACACTTGTCACAGCTGCAATGACAAAGCCATGCTCAGCACTTAAGTCACTTCCCCAGAATGGCTGTGTGGCTGTTTTATTATTGGGCTTTTACAGCAGACTTGGAGGGAGGTTTGGTTCTCCCTTTTTGCTATATCAATCTGTGGAATTTCAACCTATGGAAGTTCTTGCCCCAATGTAAGTCCAGCCCCAGCAAACTGAAGGGATAGAGGGGAAGGAGAGGAATGTTAACTGCAGCAACTGGTGATGCTCAGCCTGTCTGTGCACAGAGCTCACCTTTGCCAAAAGGAGCAGGCATGGAAGTCAGCTCGTTATCTCACTGAACACTTGAAGACAGGAGGTCTCTGAAGGACTAGTTCTGTGAGTGCTCATTGACTGGAAACTGCAGCAGGGATGAGCTCTCAAGGGGCCTTGGGATATAGCTGAGGAGGTGTACTAACCACTCCATGTAATTAAAAGGAAGACTGTTGCACTAAGGCCTTGGAAACACATCTTAAAAAACATATAGTAATTAAAATTTAAGCAAAGAACTGCCATCTCGATAGCCTAATGATGTAGATAAAGGTGTGGAAATGGAGTTGTGCCCTTGAACATAAAAGAAAAAAAATAAATTACTACTTCCTCCAAACTTTATCATCACTATCCTTAGACCATCCTTTCTGCAACATCACTGCTATGAAGAAAGATAGTGATCTCCCAAAGCTGCTGCTAGGCAAATTCCATGACTAGGAAATGAATCTGGCTGGTCTAACAGTGGTTTAACCCTGAAAGACTCTTGCATTTCAGTAATGAGTTATATTTCCTGCATCTGTCCCAGCTGGAGATCCTGACTTATGCAACATGAGTAGAACCACAGCATCCCATGGGGCAGAAGGCATGCTAGCTTCTGTTACTGTGCTACTGAAACCCTCTCTCCAGCTCATTCACAAAAGAATTTCTCATTATGAGACTTTCTCATTTGCTAAATATTTATTTAGTGACCTAGCTACTCCTCTGATTTGCACTCTAGAGAGAGGAGCCTTCACTAAAAGCCAAGTTGCAAATCCTACCCTCTGACTTACTGGTCTCCTTATTTACAACTCTAGACTTAAAGAATGGGTCTCTGCATTTTTATTACCTAGCTCTTTGTATTGATCAAATAGCCTAAGGGGTGAAGTTTCACCCTTGCAGTGGCCTTAGGAGCAGGGATGATTTCATTCAGGCTGTGTCAGACATGGTGCATCAACCCTCCATACTGGCTGAGTACTTGAATCTTGCTGTCTGTCCAGTAGCTGCACATCAGTCTCACCTCTTTTCAGGCAAGATTGGTAAAGCAGTTTCCAGTTACTGATCTGTTTTGCCTCCCTTGATCCTGGAAAGTGAGTCTTTGCTATAACTTCTCATCTATGGGGAAGGAAAGTGTCATGTGGCAAAGTTAAATAATTTCACTAAAGCCACGTGCTGAGCTTGAGGTCAAAAATTGACAGTAATTCTCCCTACACCAGCGCTGGCTTAGGCAGCATCTTATCTGTCTTCCTGCAATCATTATCCCAGCACAACTGTTTGCATCCCCACAGAGGGATGTGTGCTGAATGTAATTATTTGATTAAAGAAAACTAAGCCCCATAAAACCCAAAGGTTTGAAGGAACAGCTTTGTCAAGGCAATTTGATGGTGACTCAGGGGTTGCTGTCATCAATCTAGATGTGTGCTGCATATATGGTCTGGCTGTTTGGAAACAAGCTGCTGTCATGTCTTCATGCTTTGATTCCTTTCCGACCAGTGCTACTGTGTGATCTGGTACTGCCCTGAGCTGGTGTTAATGAACATGGACCTGTGGCCTGAGGCTGAGTTGTGAGCAAAGCCCTGATTTCCCAGCCCCCAGAATCTGCTTTCTCTTATACCTGTCTCTCTCTACTGAACAAAGCAGAGTGAATTCCCTTCCTCAGCTGCTCCATAAACTCACATGTGGCTTTACAGGAATACTTAGCTAAACAATCATCTGCACCTTTTTGTTATCCATACTGGGTTTCTAATTAATTAGCACAAAGTGGGCATTTATCTTAACCTAGATGACCACCTCCTCTCTCCCACAGGCTTCCTGCCCTTAAAATGACATGTCCAAGCTGCCTGGTCAGTCCTGGCTCATTCTAATCCCACGCTGCTAATTTGAGGTTTTAGTCTTCAGCCTCTGCCCATCCCAGTTACTCGCAGCGAGCCAAAGGCCAGGGCAGCAGCCTCCTGTGGTTTTGTCTTCACTGCAAAAGGTTAGAGGATCCCAGAGACAAAAGCACAGCCAAAAATAACAAGAAGGGGCCAAGCAGGGCTTGTCCTGTGACAGGGAATCTGAGAGGCTGGTGGGCTCCATGGCTGTGCTGAGGTCAGGGATGTTGATCTATGCTCTGTGAAACGGGCAGATCCCATCATCAGAGATAAAAAGCTGCCAGCAGCTCTTCTCATCCAAGAGAAGCAGCCAGGAGCCCCCAGGGAAGCAAATCCTGCTGCAGGCTATGGTGTTAGTCACTGTGCTTCCCTTTTACAAGAACAGGCAGTAGCACAAGGAGGAGGAAGCTGAAACCTGAATTCCTCCTGAGTCTGAACAAGGAAAAGTTTTGGCTCAGATCTGTAGCTCGTGGGTAACTGCACAGGGCTCAAGAGGAGGCAGAACAGGAGGATTGATGCAGGGGGGTTGGCGACCAAGAACGGATGTCTGCCCAACCCACAATGAGGGATCTGGCACCCTTTTCAATGAGAATAATGGTATTGAACTTAGAAATGGAAATCACAGATCTGAGATGAAGCAAAACCAAAAATCCTCAGAGGTTCAAGTCAGGGAGATGAGAGAAACTCCAGCCAATGCTTGGAAAGAGCTGTCACATGAAATTGCAAATCCAAGCACAAGGATTTATGACAGACCTAATAGAAAAGGGGTGATGTTTTATAACCAGAGACTGCAATCCTGCTGCCTGATTCTGAGCAAGGGCAGGAGGGAGGAAAGCAGTAATAGCTGATTTTTGAGCTGCAGTACATTGAGTCTACCTAAAGTCCAGTAAAGCATTTGATACAGCATCTCCAAGGACATTCTTTGGTTGGAAAAGCAGAAAACTTATAAAATGAATAGAATTAAATCAAAAGTGAGACTGAAGCCTTGTGTTTAGAAGAGGGCTGTTAGTGGTGGTAGCAAGGGATGGGAACCTCTCCTGATGGGAACCTGCAGGCCCCAGGAAAAGCTCAGCTCACCTGGGCAGTCACGTTGCTGGAGTAGCCAGATGTTTCTTCTTTGCTTCCCCCTGGAAAACCAGCCATATGTGCCCTGTGCTGCTTCTGGGCACAGAGATGTCTGCTAGGGTTGGAGGCTGTGGCTGAGGGCACTGGAAAAGGTGGGAACCTTTTAAAATCATAATAAAAAGTAAAGTGATGCTCACTTATGAAAACAATCTGTAAACCACTTAGCCCCTTGGGCTGTTAAACCTTAAGAGCGGAGACAAACATTTCAGCAACAGCAATCAGCATTTGTTCTCAGCTGGGAGCTCATTAGTTGGAAAGATGGGAGAGGAGTTGGTGTGAGCTCCCTGTTTAACATGGCTCAAAACAAGGCAAATGCAATGCTCAGAGGGATCAGGTGAGTTGTTTCTCTGACAGGAGTTGCTGCTGTTGTGTAAGATGGGGGTGAAACTTCCTCTGCAAATGTGTGTGGATTTTTGGTCTTTCATGTCCAGGTCTCCATAGAAAGTTGAGCTGCAGGAAGACTAAGTGGGTCAGGGCAGAGTCAGAGTGCAGGGAGGTGACTGAGGTGGTGCTGGGGATGGGCAGACCTGGTACCACGTCCAGTTTTGCAGGTAAAGCTCACAAAACAAGATGTTTTCTGATATGATGCTTGCTTTCAGACTCCATGCAGTTTTCAGGAGAAGGGTTAAATAAGCCAGAAGTTGGCTATTTTGCTGATAGCCTTAAAAATATTTGGAGAGAGTTCATCTGGATAAAAATCAGCCCCAAATGTTATTTTTGATTGACTCGGTTCCTGGAGGGTTTTGCAGCAGTAGAGGATGCAGATACATCAGTGTGATGCTTTCTTAATGTCCCAGTTTGCCACTGGGCCTCTTTCTCTCCTCTCTCCCTGATTTTTCCCTGCTGTGTGAGAAGGGCTGTTGGTCTAGAAGGCAATGGAGATATTTCTACTGCCTCCTGCCCTGGGTTATTCCTCTATGCAAATTCCCTTCCCACATCCCGAGCCACCATAGCTCTGTGGGTCAGTGCACTTGGATCCTCCTCCCGCCGGCGCTGTGCACGGTAGCCTTGCTCATGCCTTTTTTCCCTCTGACTGGGGTGACAGTGCCTTTGTAAAGGAAATTCAATGTATTGTGCAAAGTTCTCTATAAATGTGTGTGTATTAATCTGGGCTGCTGGGGTTGTCAGCAGACCCAAGAAACCAGACCTATCTCTAGGTCCAGGTTTCTTTCCCATCAGAAAAACATAGTTAATTAAAGCCTTCTCCTGAAAGGAATTTCTTAGCCACACTAGGAGGATAACAAAGCAAAAGCTGTGTCCTTAATCCTGCCCTTTCATCATCTGGAAATTCCTTCCTTTCCTGTCTCTTGCTCTGTGTCCTGATTGTTAAAAGAAATGAGAAATAATTTCCACTTGGAAAAAAACCAAGACAACAAAAATCCAGCCCAGCTGATGATGGCAGATGCCAAGGAGCTTGGAACTGAAAGGAGGGAGCTGTTAATGAAGCATCAGTTGTGAGCCAGGGGCAGGAGCTGGAGCCTGTCCAGATGGCACCACTAATTCCCTGCATCCACTTTACACCCTGTCCTCTCTGAAAAGCCTGGCAGAGGGGCTGCCCTCCCCAGCACTGGTCAGCCACAACCTTGCCCACAGCCCTGAGAGGGAATTTGGGTTATTCCAGGCCTCCATCTGAACTCCTTCTATGGATGGGGAATGGCATCTTCCCTGCTGACTGTCAAGGAAAAGTAGAGCCCCAGACTTTGGTTTTTGATGTAGTGTTCCTGCAGGGATGCATCAGTGCTCCTGTTGCTCCTCTCCCTCTGGCTGGGAGAGAGGAGCAGGGTGTGCAGAGGAGCAGGGAGAAATGAGAATGGAGAAGCAACGAGAATGGGGAGCAGGGTTAGCAGCCTGGGGAGCAGGGGGGTGTTGGTATGGCCCCAATGGCAGACCCTGCTGGGGCCAGGCTGGCAGTGCCCTGGGTGCAGCCTGGGTACCCACAGCTTCCCTTCATCCCCAGTCAGCCCAGATATTCGTGTTTCCTGTCCTGACAGATAAGGCAGCCTTGCCGTGAATCAGGAGGCCTGGAGAATGGGATCAACGTGAGGCAGGCATGCTGCAGAGTTAATCTGCTTTACTCCCTGATGATGGATGGAGCTTATTGCAGGCATTAATCAAGTCTGTGTGCGTGCACCAGGCAAAATGGATTAGACATGGTGCTGTTGGCAGAGGTGTGTCCCAAGTCCCTGGGCAATCCTGGAGGATGCCCAACACAGTGGCAGTGCCAGCTGGGGCTGCAGTGCTGTGGTGTGGGTGACAGGGGTTATGACTGCCAAATCCCAAGGAATGCTTAGGTGTGTCCCTGCTTCTGCTCTCCAGGCATTGGTTATGCCTCTGGGGACAGAGCTGGGAGGTGGGTCCTGTCCATGGCTGGACTGTGCTGATCTGTGGAATCACTTTCCCAAATAACCTGTGGAAGCTGCTGGGATAGTTCAGTTGCAACCAAACATTTCTAGTTCTGTGGTCGCCAGATCTGCCTGTTACCCAGAGGAGACTCAAGTTCCTGTGCAGTGAAGCTCAGATGCAAATGGAGATAGAGCATCATGCAGTAGAAACCCTGGAGACTCTGGCAAAGGGCTGTCCTGGATCAGTAGGAGTAGGACCCACCATCAGATCCCAGCACTGGTTGCAGCTCTGTAGGAGCCCATGTAAAAGACACTCTTCTGGTGTGAGATCAGTGCAGGGCAGAGATGAGGGAGATCATGCCCCTAGCTCCAAACTGTGCTGCAGGCTAGTCTGGACATCGTGGACTCAAGAAGCTGTGTCTTGGAGTCAAAGCAAGACTGTCATAGCATGAGAAAAATGCTCTTTGTCTCCTTCAGACTGGTGTTGAAAGTACCAGCCAGTGAAAATAACCCCCAAGTCCTTGCCCTCCAAAAGGAGAAGCTCAGGCTCAAGGAAGCAGGGGGAAATTCCTGGATTCCTGGACTGTGCTGTAGCACAAGTGTGACACTACAGGAAGCAGGGTATGGATTTCCATCTTAGCCACCCCCCAGCACCTGCTTCTGCTTTAGAAATTAGCAGCTCAGGGTATTCCCAGCAGATAGCCCCGGGCCCCAGTCTCTATTGAAGTGATGCTGGTGGCCCACATGCTCCCTGCCACGTGGCAGCTGGACGTTGCTATATTCACTGACAGCCAACAAGTTGTGGTTTTCTGATGATTAATGACACCTCTCTCCTGATGGGAGCCATTCAGCCTCCATGCTGCTGGATGATAATGAAGTTGAGATGGAAACTGGGCATTTCCAGAGAAGAACACCCAGTGCAGCGACTGTAATGCTGGTGTTGCAAGTCAGTCTATTCCCCCCAGGTTGATCCTGGAAGGTGACCCAGTTTCTGTAGGTAAATATCCCTGACCTTCATTTCCAGGACAGGTGCAAGCGGATGGGCAGAACCCAAGTGATTTGTAAACAGACATTTTCTTTTTTCTCCTCTGCCTTAAGTGCAAAGTCCAACTGACATCAAAGCAACAGAAAAGCTAATCCCATTTTGAATCGGTGCAAGCACACGCAGCGAATGTTAAACAGGGAATCTGGCAGCAGAAGAAGGGAGGATTATCTTTAATTTCCTGAGAGAGGGACTGAGCAAGGGATACAGAGAGGAAAGAAAGGCACAGGACCAGAAAGAAGTGGCTTTCAGCACAGGGAGGCTCGTGGAGGAGAAGGAAAGCAGGCAGACAGGAGAGTAGCATGAGCAGCAGCACACGTGAGGCCTGGAGAGGTGAGTCTGGTGGGAGCTGAGTGGTGGCACATGGGAGGACTGCTCCTACCAGGAGCCCCATGCCACTGCCTGCCCGAGCTCCCAGGAGGATGCAGGGGAAGGGATTGTATGTAGGGTTTGCCATGCCGGGGCAGAGGCTGGTGCAGGCTGTAACTCCCGACTCGTGTTTGAGCTGTGGCTGTGGAATTGCTTTTCTGAGGGAGCTTGGAGCTGAACTCCAGCAAAGTGATGTTACCAAGGCCTGGATACCTCAGGTGTCAAGTGTGAGGGGGATTTCTTTGGTGTAAAAGACTGTAGCTGAGCAGAACTTGCTAAATCATCTCCAAAGCCCTGTTACCTGCTGGAGAGTGGACTCTAGCTACAGTTTATGTTGCTGTCTGCCACCAGTGGGTACCACCAGCTCCACAAAGGGCAGTTGCTGCTGCTTTCCATACTGTGGCTGATGTTCAGCTTTGCAGGGCACGTGCACATGGAGCTGTGACCAGGTTCTGGCCTGGAGCTGGGATGTGTCCTGGCATTGAAGCCCTGCCAGCGCTGGTGGCTGGTCTGGGGCTGCAGGCAGTGGCTGTGCTGCACGTGGTGCAGAGGCAGAAGGTGTCTGGGGCCAAACTAGCCCAAAATCCACTCTGCCAAGGCCTAATCTCTGAGAGCACAGCATTCACCTCCTTGTGGGCAGTGCACCTCCCTCTTGATCAAACCTTCTTGGGCTTCTTCCAGCAGCAGCTATTGCCAAGAAGGTTTTCAAAAGGCATAATGGGGTAAATGCTACATGAGCACCACGTGTGTTTGGATCCCCTGTCCTTCTCTAGCCTTGTCCTTGGCCAGTGAGGTGGAGTGCTGAGAGAGGTGGGAAATGCCCGACTCAGGCCTCACACAGGAGGGGACAGATGCCTGCACAGGGGAGGGTTCCTGCAGGATGTGCCAGGAGATGCCTGCTGAGCACCAGGAATGAGTTGCTGGGCTGCTTACAGAGTGTACCACAGCCCAGCAGTGGAGGACCCATTGCCTTCAGTGCTCAGTGAGGCCATGTGCTGTGGGAATGAACAGCAGGAGCTGCAGAAAGGGCTCCTGGGGCTGGCTTTAAATCTGGGCAATAACCTGCTTTTTGCCATGGCCTGATTCAGTGCGGGAGAGACTCTTGCTCAGCCTGCTTTGTCCTTGGCCTTCAGCCTGCTCCTTCCTCCCTGCAGGACAGAGACCTTGGTGCCATTGTAGAGTGCCATGGCCTCCACTGCGATGGTGCTGCCCTCGTGGGTGTGTAGGAACCAGCCTCCAGACCCACTCTGACTCTGAACCAGGAGTGTGCAGGCAGTGGAGTCTGCACACCTGCCCAGGGAAAGCAATTCTGACTGCCTGTGGGAATCTTCCTCTGCCTGCACAGCTGCCCTTGTTCCCATGTTAGCCTGAGCCTCCCTCTACCCAGGTGCAAGAGGCAGCTTTGGGGTTGCAGCCACAAATCTTTGGGTCTTGCCAGGCCCAACCCCTGTGATTTTAAACAGGAGCCTAAGCCACAGCTGAGAGGGGAGAAGTATGTTTCCATCTAGCTGGTTCGTAAAATACTTAAAATGTTTTGGATGTCTGCTATGGGCCTTTGCAGCCCTCCTACCCATTCCTACTGGGTGTGGAGGAGATTGCCACAACTTTCCAAGTTTGGCTTTTGTTAGTGAGACGTGGGAGTGGGGGTTTAGCACTCTCAGATCTTTGAGCTGTCTCACAGGCTCACCTGGAGCCAGCTCTAACAGCAGAGCTGCCATGGACACTGTTGTGTGCATCTCTTCTGCCAGCAGGGCTGCTTCCCTCCATGGTAGCAAATGCATCATTTTGTTTTGAGGATGGGGTAAAAAAAACCAATCTCAGAGTTGAGAGGAGGGGTTTGAACAGCTGCTGGAGCTTGGAGATGAGCTGGGGCAATCAATCAGCTGTACAAGACAAGGACTGGGGTAAACTGGCAAAAAGTTAAACAGCAGTGTTTTGAGTCAAAAACGCATCGACTGTAGGAGCAGCTAATCTGCTCCTCCCCCTCAGCCCCCAAAGCTGCTTTGAGATGTTGTATTGAATTAAAAAACAACTCCTTGCCAGTACTTTGCGAGGAGACGATCGTTGTAGCAGGGGCCTCTAGATGGCAACATCGACCTGAGTCTGCAAGCAGGAGCGGGGGCGCCGCCGGACCCGAGCAGTCCGGGCCGGGTGGGAGCCCCCAGACCTCACACTCAGACTGGGGGACATGAATCGTTGCTACCTTGGGCCCCTGCTCCTCAGGGGCTGAGGACAGACCCGGCCCCTCAAGGGTGCGTGCACCCCAAAAACCACCCCCAGACTGCAAACATCTCACCCTGGTACAGAGAGGTAGCAAAACATGAGAAGAGGTTTCTCTGCAGTGAAAACTCAATTGATGCTCTCGGCACCCGCTCTGCGGACATAGGGGAATAACTGTCATGGTGGGTCTGGCTCTGCAGGGCAGACATGTCTGGAGCTGCTGGCAGGTCTTTGTGGTGGGATCACCCATGAGGTGTTTAACCTCCAAGAGTTGTTGGAAAGCTGTGGGATATATGATAGGTAGTGGAGACTGCTCTCTGCTCATCCCAGCTCTGTTACCAGCAGGCAGAGTCATGAAGTGGAGGCTTTGGTGCAGAGTTGGGAGTGCCAATTTGATGTTCAAAGGCTGCATTAGAAATTGTGGATTTCTAGTAAATCAGGGTAAACTCTCTAGTGACACCCTCCATTCAAAAGGCTTGAGTGACACCAGAGATCAAAGCTTAAATTACCCAGCTTTAACCACATGAGTGTAACTGAGGCAGCATAACCTTTGGGTGGGAATATAGGTGTGATGTGTCCTCGTGGTGGTGTAACAGTGGGCTACCAGAAGTTGTGGGGGTGGAAAAGTCCTACCCCAGCCTGAAACAGGACACATTTTGTACAAAGCAGGGCCTGGGCTTCTCTTTTGCAAAGTGGGTTTAGTCTGTGCTCAGGGAGCTGCAAAGCTTAATTAAGATCCTTAAAAGGACAAAAGGTGCTACATAAATTCAGGGGATTATTATAAATGTCACTGCGCTTTACAAGCTCTGGCAAAACTCACAGGAGGAATAACAAGACCTTTCACTTCACAACCCTTCCTAGCAGGGCTACTTACAGCTTCATGCTTCAACATAGCAGCCGTAAAATGTTGACATTTATAATTAGATGTGCATAATAATCTCTTTATTCCCAAACTGAAAAGACAGGGTGTGTCTTGAAACGTCAGTTCTTCCTCCTCACCAAGGATCCCACTTATTGGGATTGCTCACAAAACCATCATTTGGCAAAATGTCTTGGGACCTGGTTCAAAGAGGTACTGGATCATTGCAACTCCCCCAGGGAGCTGTGGGCTGGGCATTTAGTGAATAAAATCAAAGCCTCTGCGTGGTTTTAATCTGATTAGTTGATGATAATCCAGTGGTATCATGCAGCAAAAGCTGTCCAGCTTTATTAGGCAATATCTTGTTTTAAGAGAACTGTGCTCGGGGGAGTACTCAGTTTTGGTGTTTCTGTTGAGGACTGGCAGAAATGGGTGATTTTTGGTGGTTTTAGTTTTTTGTGAAAGTAGGATTGATTTGGGGCTGGGGACAGTTGGGGATTGGTGGGTTTTAGTCCCATGTGTGCCACCACCAGCGTTGTGCAGCCCCTCTGCCAGGGTGGCCAGTGGTGGTGGGGGCAAAGGGCTGATCAGGTCGGCCTGGGGCTGACGGTGGGCTATTGCCCCCCGGGGCCAGTCCTGGACCACAGGCTCGGTCCCAGGATTGCCCACTGGGGCAGGTCCTGGACCACTTTGTTGGTCCTGGGTTGAGGATGGGGAACTCCCCCCGGGGCCAGTCCTGGAGCACTGGGTCGATCCGAGGGTGGGGGATCGCCCCCCGAGACAGGTTCCAGAACACCGGGTCGGTCCCGACTCCAGGATGGGGGAACCTCCCACTGGAGCCGGTCCCAGGGCATCGGGTCGGTCCCGCCCCCCGAAGCTGCTCCCGGTCCGCGGTGGCTCTCCAGCCGGGCCCCGTTCAAAGCGAGCCGCTTGCTTGAGAGCCCCGGGGGCAAGCCCCGGTCCTGTGTGGGTCGGGAGCGGTGCCGGCGCGGAGGGGCTGCCGCGGCCCTGCCCCTGCCCAACTCTGCCGGCGCATCACGGTGAGTGACAGCAGCCCCGGCCCTGCCCAGCCCGTACAACCCGCCGGGCTTTTCCAATCAGGCCGGGCTGGGGAGGGATTTCCTGCCGGGACGGGGCCGGTCTGAGCGGGACTTTGCCGAGCCGGTACCTGGGACCGCGCCGCTTGCTGCGGTCCCGGTCCCGCTCCGCAGGGCTCGGCAAGTTGCTGCTTGGCTCTGCTCGGCTTTATACTTCTCGGTGCGGCTCGATCCGGAGCGGTACCGCGCAGCTCGGCTCGGTTCGCCCCGGTGCGGCGCGACTGGGCGGACTGGGAGCTCCGGCAGGTGAGTGGGGGCCACCGGTTGCGGAGCCCCCCCCGGGCTCGGGCCGTTGGCAGAAGCAGCTAAGCGATTCGTCTCGGGGTGGGCAAAAATCCCTCCCCAGAGGAGAACCGAGGGGGTCTCGGGGCGGGGGGAGCGGAGGCGCGGCCGGTGTCCCCGTCGCTGCCGGCCCGGCCTGGCCCCGGTGGCGGCAGCGCGGGGCTTCCCGGGGGCCTCTCGGGGGGAGGCGAGCTTCCCCCACCCGCCCCTTCGGCTACTTTGGTGCCTACTGCTCTTTCGCATCTTTCCTTCTCCCCTTACGTAATTGGTTTGTTTTTGTTTTCTTTTCTTTTCCTTCTCTCCCTCCTTTTTATTTTTTTCCCGGCGCTGCCGTTGGCTGCGGGAATGTTTGGGATACTTTCGTTCTCCAGGTGGATTCCTGGGCTGGAGGCTTAGCTTTGCTCGAGTGGGAGGGATGTTTGCAGTTGCTTTTCCAGCTTTGAACGTTCCTGGAGTTTTACTTTCACTGCTTCTCGCTTCTCGAGAGTCTGAAGAAGTGGAGATCGGTTTTCCCAGCTCTCCGTACCTCCGAGGTACTCGCTGAGCCTCGTGTGCTCCGGGAGAGGTAGGCAGCAGTACGGGGCTGTTTTCTAAGCGAGGCCACGCTGATTTTTTTTAAATAAAAAAGTAAATAGTCCCCAGCGCCTTCACACTCACTTTTTGTGAGCAGTTTTGAAGAGCAGCACAAAGCTGGATGTGGTACACAGGGTTAAATGAAATAGTTTTGAAGACTGCAACGGAGGCTTGGGGAGGGGATTTGTTTGCAGCAAGAGGTTAGTTTGAGTCAAGTGGCTGAAACTTTGTTGTAATGTAGATAAGCTGGTGCAGGTGCCCCAGGACACAGGGAAGCGATAGCTGAGCTCAGGAGGCACTGGCTTCGGTGCCTGGTACCAAGCCCCTGGCAACCCCAGTGCTGGGGGGCCCAGAGCGATGGTGGGGGGAGAACCCCCCAGCCTGGTGTGGGAATCTCAGCATCTCCTTGTCCTAGAAGATAAGCTGGCACTGGAGCGTCGCCCCTCCTGCTGCCCTGGATACGGCTGCACCCTGGGGAGGGCTGGAGGACAGGGAGCCCACAGGGTGGTCCATGCTTGTGGGCAGCTGCAGCTTCCAGCTTTACCAAGGGTGGGCTGAGTGATGCTGTGCCATGGAACATGCCTTCTGTTTTTGCCCACCGACCCAGGCAGGACCTCTCTTCCTGCTGTTGCCTTCTCTCCCTTATGGTTTCGCTCCTCAAGACAGTGAATTTGATTCCGCAGAGGAAGCAATACGCACTGTTACAAACGGCTGAGGGCAAGTGCCCTGGGAAGGGAGACAGCACGCCTGAGCTGGGGCTGGAGAACCGGAGTCGGTTCCGATCCAACCCGGATCAGTGCAGGGGGAGTTGCGGGGTGATCCAGCAATGGCCTTGCAGCTGGCATGGCGCGTGCTCCCTGCCCTCCTGCGCGCACGCTCCTCCCTGAGCGTCAGAGCAGCCTGCCAGATGCATGGCCCTGAACTAGGAGGGATTTTCTCGCCACCCAGTTCGGGCAGCCCGGGCGCAGTGGGAGAGCATGGGCTGGGAGGGGTGAACCGCTGCCACAGAATCCCTGCTCTCTCTGGGGTACCCCAGCTGGCCAGGACGTGGGCTTGGTCCTGTTCTTGTGAGAGTAGTTGTGCTGCTGAATTACACCCAGCTTCTCACTTGGTACAGAGAGAGCTCCTGCATCAGTTAAAGAGTGTTTTGGGTCCCAGAGCACTGAGCTTCATGGGTAATTTGGAGGGCAAGAGTTTACGAGAGGGGAACAGTGCCAAGCAGGCCGCCCCACTCCCATGGGCTGCAGAAGACTTTGGCTAAAACTCCTCATTTCTGTCTCTTGTGTACTGCTACTGGGAAAGGAGAGGGGGAGATGCTGTGGTGCCCCGTGTGCTGCCTTTAGAGAGGGCATGGTGTGTGCAGCCCTTGGGGGGAAGGAGCTGTGCCCCCGTCCGGCTCTGCTGCCACCCTCCCCAACAGCACCCTCAGGAGATTGCCTCCTCAGGTTCTTCTCCCTCTGTTTAACATGAGGACAAGCCAAGTCCTGCCAGGACTAAATATAGTCAAAGTATTTGTTCTTCGGCGCGGATACAAAAGCTGTCGCGACAGAGCCGGGAGGTAAATGGCCTTTGAGGGCTGACTCTGCTCTTCCCCTCCGCAGGTCCCGGGCTGCCGTGCCGGGGCTCAGCCGTGCGCGGGGCTCCCCAGCGTGGCTGCAGTGCCATTGCCAAGAGGAATGCCAAAACGAAGGGGCTAATGAGCACCAGAGAGGGAGGATCTATAACTTCCAGATGGCGACAAGCCCGTAATCCCTTTGGGAAGAATTAGGGATTTATCTGCACAGCAGAGACTGGAGAGGGAAGCAAAGAACGACACCACTGGCTCCAGAAGTGCTGCGAGAGGCTGAGGGCATCCCAATGCCGACTGCGCCGGCCACCCAGCCCCGAGCTGCCTGGCTTTGTCTCATGGAGCCCTTGTGCTGCTGGGAGCCCGTCTCCAAGTGCTGAGCTATTTCTTGTTTTAATTGATCGCATGTTCTCCAACCAAACCCCATCCGGGTCCTGCTCCTCCCGACGCAGAAGGGGACTTTTGCCCTTAACTGAAAGACTTCTGCCTTCTGGTTTTTATGTCCTGCGGGATTGTTAAGCATCGTTCTTGCTGGATTTTATCTCCCATCAAAGTGTGTTTTGAGGAATTCCAGGCTTATTCCTATGGCTTTATAAACTGCCAGGATCCGAAGGTCTCTGCCTTCTGCATCACTGCTGGTCCCACCTGTCTGCAATGGGGCGAGAACAGGAGCTGATCCAGGCCGTGAAGAACGGGGATGTACCCAGCGTGCAGAAACTGGTGGCCAAGATCAAGGCATCCAAGAGCAGTGAGTACCTGGGTACAGAGCTGTGGGCTTCGTCTCCCTGGCTGGGCACTGCTGCCTGTCCCAGGGTGTGAGTCCCAGCAGTGGACTCAGTGCTGTCCAAGCTGGGGTGCAAGTGCTGGCTCTGCACCCCAGCCTATGAAACGTGCTGCAGCTGGAGACAGGAGTACAATTGCAGCCCATGTGGATGAATGACCAGGCTGTAAGCGATCCTCCTGGCAGGGCCAAGGTTCCCCTCAGGCTCCAGGCCAGGGGCCCTGAAATGTGGGCCACTGATCAGGGGTGGTTGGAGGGCAAGTGGAGCTCCTTGGGGGGGATGCTGCTACAAAGGGTCTTCAGCAATTGCTGCTCACTCCTGGCTGTATTTATCTTGTGAAAAATTATCATCCCAGCCAGTCGACTGGAACCAATCGTCAAGCCTTGAATTTCAGTCTGGTAATGTTTAACCCTTCAGCAGGGCTGTTCTCTCACGTGTGCTCTCAGAAAGGTCAGCAGCAAGCACAGTTCAGAGTGAATGTCTGGCTTGCAGGGGTGCCCAAGGGCACTGGGGTCCAGCAGGCACCACACAGTGTCTGAAGATGGGGAGGGTGGAAAGGTGGAGAAGCAGATCACGGTCAGTGCCACAGTGCCCTGGTAGAGAGCTGAACTCCAGGTCACTTCTCGTGACCTACCAAGAGAAAGAAACTGGGAAAAGTAAATAAAAGGGCGCTTGGTGTGGTGCTTGGCTGGGTCAAGGTGCACAGTGCCTGTCCAGGCTGTGGGAGCTGCTCTGGGCAGGGGGAGGCTGGGGGGTGCGGGACCCCCCTGCTAGGACTGCATGTCGTGGGGGGTCTCATGGGTGTGTGCGAGAGAGCTGGAGGGAAGAACATTCTGGGGAGAGAGAAGGGAAACTTGGGCAGGAGAAGTAGCTTTAAGGCTTCTTAGGATCAGCTCAAGGTGGAGAGGCTGGCAGTGAGAAACCTGAGTTAGGCTGAGGATTATAAATATAAGAAGGGGATAAACTCTCCTGGGTCAGCTGCTGGAAAGCTTTGGGAACAAAACTTTGCAAATCCTGACTGCCGGGCCTGCAGGAGGGCTGGGGACCGCCTTCTCCCAAGAACAGGGGTGCCTGGTGCCCTCCCCCCAGGTGAAGGTACTGGGTGCCATTGCCTCTGTTTGCAGCTCAGGGACTGTGCCCATACGAGGTCTCTGAACCTGGAACAAGAGAGGTTTGTGTGCACGGGCGGGTTGAAGGACACCCCCAAGACAATAAATAATGTCAGGATGTGAGCATCCCACCAGCTGACACAGCCCAGTTCCCCTGAGCTGACCAGGGTGCCTGCAGCTTTCCTCCTCCTGTGCACCCAGAGGGGTGAAGTTACACTTGTTTTCTCCAGTCCCCTCCGGTAACTCTCTCCTAGTTAAAGCCTGGCTGTGTTTTCTCTCTGGCATTTTCCCCTCCTTCCAGCCGTGGGGCACCCCCATCAATGTGTGTGTTTAACTCCCCCGCTGCAGCGGCGTCAGCAGCTCCCTCTGCTTATTTTCATTTTATTCCTTTGTAAGGAGGGAGGAGCAAAAAGCCCAGACCCGTGCAAGGCCACCCTCAGTGGGGCTTCTACGCTGGACCCATCGAGGGGGGCTTGTGTGACCCTAGGGGCTCATCCCTTTTATGGAGGACATCACTGTTCCCTCCTCTCCCTGGTGCCATGTGAACCGAGCGTTTGCTGCATCTGCCGCTTGTTGAAGTGTCTTTTCCATATGACAGGCTGAGAAGCTGATTATTATTATTTTTTTTTTAAAATCCCTCTAAGAGTCCTTCTACTGTCTCAGTGGATTGGGAGCTTGGTTGCTGTGATCAGCCCTGCGGGGCTTCCTGTGCCTAAAAAAGTCACCGCACGTAAGCAAAAATCAAGCTGCAGTCCCGGCAGCAGGAACTTCAGGGACACGTTGTTTAATATTCACCGTGTGCAGCCCTCCTCCCCGCGCAAGCGCTGCCGTACAAGTGGGTCACAGCACCTATTATTATAAGGCGGTGGGGCGGGCAGGGAGAAAGTTTTAGGGACAGGAGGGGAAGGGCAGGCGAGGGCGGAGGTCCCGCCTGTGGGAAGGCGATGTCAGGACGATACCGTGGTTGCTTCTGCAGCCAGAGATGGGGGGTTTCCTCCAGGAGAACCAGGTTGCTCCGACCAAGCTGCTCCTGCCGAGCCGGCTGTGCTTTGCTGAGGTTCCCCAGCACACCAATAGAAATGTCCCAGTCTTTAATTTCCATCTCTCCCCTCCCCTCCACGTCGGAGCGCTGCAGAGTTTAATTGAAATTGTTAAACGACCCGTCACGGCTTTGGCCTTTCTCCCCGATGATCAATCACGTCCCTGGGCTGGCCGTGCTCACCAACAATGCACCAGTTGGCTGGGTCAGGGCGGCCGCTGAGGCACCAAGAAGCTGGGGCTCCCAGGGGAGGCGAGAGACAGAGCTCCCCGAGCTGGGGCTCTCATCCCTGGGGAGGGGTGACAGCTCCAAGCCAAGTGGTGCCCAGCAGGGTTTGCGTGTCCCCATCCCTGGAGGTGCAGGGCATGGGGGGGATGTTGGGGTGATCCTGGGTGTGCGTGTGATGGCCTCGCGATAACTGGGGATTGGAGGAGCCGTGGAAGGTGCCGGGAGCTGGACTCTCTCTTTGCCTTCCTTGAGGGTGTGGTGAAGGTTTTTGTTTAAACGTGCACGAAGTGTAAAGAAAGGGTGGCAGCTGAGCAAACTGGTGTTATACTCTCAAGGATAGGGAACGAAGCCCTGCCACAGTTCAGCTGCAGCCTCGGGGAGGTCTGGCCAGCTTCAGCCAGCCCTTTGCCTGGTTTCACGAATGTCTTGCCTCATTTCACCGGCTGTGTTGGTGCTTTCCAGACCTGTGATGTATCAAGGACAGGGAATGGATGCCTGGGACTCCACTCTGCCTGGATCGTGACCTAGCAAGCTGTTAAATACTATTGAAACTGCTGGAGGGGGTCTTGGCTTTATCCTCATACCTGGGTTGGTGCCCTCTATTACTGTATCCTGGCTGCTCAAAACACAGCAAGGTTTTTCCAAGAGTGGTGCCTGCCCTTGAATGCTGCTGTCACCCATTCAGCTGGGCAGGAGGGAGACAGTGCTGCCCTGCATCCTGTGAAACTGCAGCAGGCAGATGTGGGATAACTCGCTTCCTCCCTCCCCCCTTAAATTTTCCTCTAATCCCTAGTAGCTGTATCAGCTTAAGCCCCAAAGCATGAGGTTTAATATCTCTCCTGTGATTTGTTACTCTTTGCCACTGGCACTCTGTGTCCTCATCCTCTGCAGAAACACCTGCCCTCCCTTCGTGTCCTGCCAGGCTTTTTCCTTCTGTCAGTGCCAGTAGATCCATAGTTGTTTGGGGAAGAAGTTATTCCTTTTTGCAGTTTGGGGGTTATTCTGAGATGATGTTGGATGTGCCTTTGTGCTGGCCAGCAAGCCCAGCATATTGTCCTCTCTCACCTAGGAGGACCATCTTCCACTTTCACTGCTGCTCCCAAGGGAGGTTTGTCCTAAGCCCTGTGTGCCCCAGCTGCTCTGCATGGTCTGGCTGCAGGGAAGAGCCAGGACTGACCTTGAGCAGGTTCCTTAACATTTCAGGCTCTGTTACAACCATGGCTTTCCCTGCTGGCAGTGGCACAGGGATGGCTGGGCATGCTGCCTGCTCCAGTCCTGCCCTGGCTGGTGCAGGCAGCTGGATCCAGCTCTGCCACTGACCCCAAATGTGGCCCTGGACACGTCCCTTGAAGCCCAAGTTTCAAGGACAAGTTCCTAAGCGTCCTCGGCCATGTCCTCCCCTCCTCTCCCTGTGCTGTAGGTCTGACGAGCTGGACCAGCTCCGCAGCCACACACGGGCTTGGAAAGGCCGTGGGCACGCCTGCGGAGAGACGCCGAGAAACTCTGCCGAAACGGGCAAAACTCCCTCTTGTGCCGAGAGCGAGCCAGGAGCAGGGCGAGGCGTCGTGCCCAGGGGAGCCCAGCTGGCAGCCGCCCCGTGCCGGGGACCCCACAGCCTGCTGAAACCTGCTTTGGAACCAGCCCGTAGAGGGTGGGCGGGAGGGAGGGAGAAAAAAGGCTTCAAAGGCTCTGGCAGCTGAGGGGGATGGATGGCAGCGGGGTTGAAGCTCTGTGGCACAGGGATGGGGGGGGCTGCTCCAGCAGCATGGTGTTTGGTTGGTGGGTTTTCCCACTTGCATCCCTGTTGTCCCAGCTCGTGGTGGTTTGGATTGGGGTTTTTTGCCTCTCTCCCCGGAAAGGAAGAGCCCCACGTGGGCAGTGGTGGCGAAAGGAGTGAACAGGCGGTTGCTTTTCAAAGCTGGCCTGTGACGGGTGTTGTGTTTGGAAAGGGGCTGGTGTGCCCAGCGCTGGGGACAACGTCACCACGGCTGGAGCAGGAGATAAGGTACAAGCAACAGCATCACACAGGGAGGTGGAGGAGGCAGTGCTGGGAATTGCCAGGCACAGCGGGGTCAGCCTCCTCAGGGTGCCCAGCCTCACTCCCCTCTGTACCCTATCTCTCTGTATTTGTGGGTCCATGTCTACTCCCCTCTTGTGTCTGTATGTCTGTTGTTGTCCTTTAAAAACCCTTTGACAGGACAGCCAATGGCTCCTTGCTGTCAGCCTGGGCCACCTGCTGCCTTCTCCCTGCCTTGGTAGAAGTGGGGAAAAAAAGGAGTAATTCTCAGGAAGGGAATGAGCATGGGCTCTGTCTGTTGGGGCTGCCCTGGGCCATGCTGTCTTCCCTGAGGGGGAGCAGCTGGGCAGCACTGAGGCATCCCAGGGGTTGCCCATCTCTCCAGGGATGTGGAGGTCCTGCAGGGCCATGGATGGATCTGGGCTGGTGGCCATCGCCAATATTGCAGATGCAAGTTTGAGGTTTGGGGCAGGGATTGCCATCCTTCAGGCACTTTACAGTGACTCAGCCAAGACTAGGGGGCTCTGCTCCCTCTTCCCTAGGGCTGTGTAGGCTCTTTTGGCTGCCTGACCCAGAAACACGGGACAATTTGGATGCTGACAGCTCGAAGGCAGACAGGGAGGGCAGCCCCGAGCTGTGGGACGGCATGTGCCTAGACACTGTAACGAGGACGGTGCTCCCCAGGGCTGCACTTGGGCAGGGGAGGAGGGGACATGGCAAGGACACTGCTGGCACAGGCATCCCGTCCTCCAGCTGGGACTGGGGACATGCTGGGGGCACAGTTCTGATTGCAGGTGGGAAGGAGCTGGTGAATTGAGACTTTTCAGGTAGCAACAACCCATGCAAAAAGGCCCCGTGGGTTTGGGGATGCTGCTTGCACACCGCCAGCACTCCCTGGCTTTCTGCCACCCAGGAGAGAAGTTGCTTCTAGGTGAAAACTTCATTGTGCTCTTTCTCTTCCTCATGCCCACAGGGCTGCTGGGTCCAAAGAAAACCTAGAACCTAGAAAAGGATTGCAGCAGCATCCCTGTTTAGGACAAATGTGTCCCTGTGGACAACAGCATCTCCAGCATCAGTCCTGCCACCTCTCCATCAGGATCCTGGTGCTGCAAGAAGGTTTCTCTGGGAAGGGGAGGGTGAATTATTGGATTCCAGCAGCAATTCACAGCATCCTCTGTGGAAGATCATTTCCAGCCGGCCGGGAGTGTGCTCCTGGCTAGCTGGAAACCATCTTCCACACAGCATTGCCCCGGCAAGAGTTAAAAGAGGGGCTGGGTGCCGTGCGTGTGTGTGTGCATGCACGCGCCCTGCTTTGTTTTTAAAAGCTCCTCGGCTGGCCTGGCCCCCTGCCAGACCCGAGGCCCGCCGCTGGCAAAAACTCCGGCAAAGGAGTATGAAAGGGGCAGAAACTAAATAACAATAAACTACCTTTTATTTTTTCTGACTGCTCTAGCAGGCGAGGGGGCTGGGGAGGAGCTGCGAGTGCTCCGGCTGCCTCAAATCCCATCTTGGCTTCCCCCCCCCCAAAAAAAAAAAAAAAAAATCGTGCCTGGGATATAGAGGGAGGGACCTGCTTGAACCTTGGGGCTGCAACATCACCCGGGTGTCCCGGTGAGTCACAGACCTGTCTGGAGATGCCCAAACTGCTTGGAAATGCTTCTGCCAGGGTGATCTTTACCCTCCCAGGGAAGGGCTGGACACCTTTGCTCATCCTTTGCTCCTGCAGGATGCCCAGGGCTGTGGCAGCCTGTGCCCAGGGTGGGTGCACAGGCACCCCAAGTAGTTTGGAACCCTGAGGGAGAAAGGCTGGAGCTGCAGCTGAGCACAGCTCCGATGGTGAGATAAGGGAGCAGGGAAAACCTGCGTGCACGGCAGGTATGCGGCTCCTGCAGCATCCCAGGCCTGGTGCAACACGTCCGGCTGTGCTTCCGCCAATCCCTGCCGGCGCCGCTCCCCGCCGGGCCCCAGCCAAGGCTGCACAGAGAGCACACAGCCCCCGGCTCTGCCGCTCTGCCTGGACCCCTGCCCCAGCCTCCCGCGGCTGCCATCCCGGGAGCTGGAGCCTGTACCAGCGACCCTGGTGGGTGGCTGTGCCATGGGGGGTGAAAACTCCTGGGGTTTTGTAACGCCAGGCATGGCCGGTTGGGTAAGGCGCCCTGTCTGCTTGCCAAGGGAGTCAGGGAGCGTGGCACGGGTGTTGGGTGCCCGGCATGGAGGGTGGCAAGGCTGGCTTGGGCTCTCCCACAAGGTGCCTCTTGCCGCCTTGGAGTATCAGGGCCAGGGTCTGGCTGGCTCTCAGCCCTTGCTCCTGTCCTCAAGCAGCCCATCTTGGGGCATCAATTTGTTTCTTTGCCAGGACAGGCGTGGGTGAGCCTGAAAGGGGTTTTCCAGCTGGAGCTGAATTGGTTGCAAACAGCAACTGGGAGACAATGGATTGGGAACCCCATGGACTGTTTCCTCTCCCTGGGCAGGAGACCTGACTCACAGGTATCACATCCCTCTCCTGTTCCCTGCATAGTCCCTCAGGGGCCTCCCGAGATGTGTCCCTGCCACAGTGAGGGCACATGAGTGCCACTTGCCTTGGTGGCTTCTGAAGGGGCCAGAGTCCTCCTTGGAGGTTAATTGTTGCCTACACAGGGGACACTGGTAGGTGTCTGCTTGGTGGCATTGAGGCTGGGGCAAGGCAGTGGCCATGGCTCTGGGCTGCATCCCAGGCTGTTGCAGCACCTCACGTTTTGTTTTTTTCTGGGTTGATGTGGGTGGGAAGGGGGCTGGGTGAGCCCTCCTGGCTTCCCTGAGTGAGTGCCTGCTTATCCTCCCAGGTTAAAAAGAAGAGAAATGCTCGTTCATGTAGGGAAAGACGCTCCTGTGGAGGAGCTGCTGCAGATGCTGCTCTGTGGCCAAACCCCAAGGTCTGCTCAAGCCTTAGGGGAGCCCTCAGCTTCCTCCTGAGCAGTGCTAGGGCACAGGCAACTCCCTGTCTGAGACTCCCTGTCTCAGAGCATCTGTTCTGCTGGTTGTATTTAGCAGCCCATGCTGGGCTGCACATGGGCATCCTGGAGCTGCTTCTCCATTCCCTCAACCCCAAACCTGGTGTGGACAGGGGGTTCCATCTCTGAGCCCCCAAAGTCATAGTTCTGCTCCATCCTGCTGCACCCTACTCCAAACGCCTGCAGCTTTGCAGGGCCAAATTCATGTTGGGTGTTGGTGTCATCAAGGGGTCTCGTCTGGGATAAATGTCTCCTCCCAGGAGCCGGGCAAGTGGACACCTCTGTTCAGCCTCACCTGGGGACAACCCAGGTACTGGGATGGGACCAGCATGTGGCCACCAGCCCCCACACGTGGCTGGTCATGTGCTTGCAAAGCCAGTGCTTGCTCAGCTGGGAAGGGACATGTGGGTTCCAGGGCCGGTTTGCTTTCCCAGCAGGGTTGGTACAGTCTGGGAAGCCGTTTGCTGGCGGGCCTGGGTATGAGGCAACCTGCCGTGATTCCCTGGCCAGGGTGAGGGGCACTGGGTGCCCCAGGAGGGGTGGCACGATGTGAGAAAGGGTGCCTTTTCCTATGAAAAGGAGCCAAGGCAAGTGAGGGGACCCTTCCCCGTCTCCCTGTCTTTCTCCTCGCTCCCCCCCCGGGATGCTGCAAGGCAGCAGGCGGGGTTTCTGCACTCAGCTCCCACGTCCTGTCTCCGCCGCCAACTCGGGCTTGCCGGGGCCGTTCCAGGCACGCACCCGCCGCGCTGGAAAGGCGTAAACAGATCGGATTGCCGGCAGGGGTCCAGGGAGCGGGCAGGCCTTGGCTTGTGTCCCACCACCGCTCGGTCAGGCCAGGGTGCGGGGGGCAGAGGCAGGGGGACGGGATGGAGGGGTCTGACCTGGCAGTGGGGTCCCTGCGGGAAGCTGGATATGAGCTTGGTTTAACGAGAGGCTGGGGATGCTGCCCCTGCTGCAGTTTACTTCTGGTGCTAAGGTGAGCTTGCTTTTTAGGGGTTTGGAGGTGTTGATGTGCTGCCCCCAACCCTCTTTCCTGTCCCTGCATGTGGAGGTGCCTGCTGGAGCTCAGCCCACAGTCCTCAGATCATACCCCCCCTTTTCCATCACAGTTGTATTCTGATGCCTCTAACCTTGCTGTGAATCAGCCCTTATCCCTCCCACTGTACGTGGAGGGACAGGGCTGCTCTGTGTCGCCCTTGTCCCCAGCTGGTCCCCAAGCAGCTGCTGGCTGGCTCCGGCGCCCAGGCTGGGTGATGGGAGGATCCCCTGCCCTCCCTGCTGGCCCCAGAGCAGCTGGGACAAGAGGAGAGGGACAGGAACGTGGTGCCCAAAATAACTTGGCAGCTGCCAAGGCCCCCCTGGGGATGGCGAGACAAGCGTGGGGTCCTGGTGTGGATTCCTGCTTCCACCATGGGGATGGGGAGATGCCTCTCCTGGGACATGCTGCGTCACCAGCTGCTAAATGCATTTATCAGTGATTGCTGCTTCCAGCAGGGACACACAGGGCACTGGGATGATGCAGGGACACACAGGGCACTGGGATGATGCAGGTATCACATCCCTCTCCTGTTCCCTGCAGATTGGGTCCCGCTGCAGACCAGGGTCCCAGGGGAATCCTTTGCTGCTGCAGCTGGGTAAAAACATCGTGCACCAGCCAAGTCATGAGAAAAGTGCCACCAGACAAATGCTCTGCTGGATTTTGGCGACGGCTTCTCCAGCTTTGCAGCATTGCCCAGCCAGCCGGAAACCCGGGCGGGCAGCCGGAGGGTCTGACCTGGCTGACAAAGAGCCATCGTGCTGGGCACAGGCTAAGCCATGCTGCCCTGCCCAGCCTTGGCAGGGAGAGGTGGGAGCAGCAGCGGGTTTGTCTCTCTCAGGCTGCTTGTCCCAGACTGGAGCAGCTTGGGCTGTGTCCACTGTGGACAGACCTGTCCATCTGCCCTTCCCACTGGCAGCAGCATGGAGCAGCCAGGCAGTTCCCACCTGCTTTGGTGGGTGACCTTGCACAGGGAATGGGAGGAGCAAGGAGAGATAGGTGCCTTCTGTGCCCTTGTCATCACCAGAGAGGGAATTTGGAGAGTGATCTCTCCCATCCCTCATGGCTTTGGGAGGGCCAAGCAGGTGCAGCTGGGTGAGATCCTCATGCTCTTTCCCAATGTGTAAGCCGTGAATGCCTGCAGCACCACGGCGTCTGCAGGAGCAGTCACCCATTCAGCATCCCTTGGGACCAGTGGGAGCCACAGGCCATGTTTCAGCTCTGTCCAGGAAGGAAGGAAACTCAAGCTGCTCAGATCTGGGCTGCAGTTCACATGGAGCTGGATAGCACATGCACAGTTTGCTGGAAGGCAGCTGTAGGAAGCGAAGAGCCTTTCGTTTGGGTTTGGCAATAGAGGGTAGAGGCAGCAGCCCCTCTGGATCGGGAATCCTCGCTTCACAGGGAGGAAAACCTAGTCCCTAGGCAGCGTCTGCCCCTGTCCCCACACAGGCCAGGCTGTCTGCATCCTGGGGGACCCCTCCAGCACATCCCCGAGCGGGGCTGGCAGCAGCTCCAGCTCGCAGGGTCAGAGTTGAGGAAAGGCATCCGCAAGGTATTTTTAACCGCCTGTGACTCCAGGCCCCGGCCGCACAGCCGCCAGCAGCGTCTGAGGGTTGTTCTCGGCTGCCGACGGCTGATTGCCCATGGGATGGTGGCGGGGGGGCTTTGGGGAAAACTTGGTTCCCAGCTGCTGGGGTCTCAGGAAGGAGGGGCGGCACTTGAACCATCGACCTTCTGGGTGACCTCGAGCGATCAGCTTCACCTCCCAGTGCCTCCCCTCCCATCCTGTGTGTGCCTTGCCTAGATTAGAGCATCCAGGGTGGGGACAGCCACTCCGTCCGCCCCAGCAGTGCCTGCTCTGGGCACACGGCAGCTTCCCCAAGGCCAAAGGAGGAGGTTGTCACAGGATTTCCACCGCCACGTTGCTGTGTGCTTTAAGTACTGGCTCTACCAGCTGGAGCAGCTCCCAGGTGCCAGCTGCCAAGTGTGGGTACCAGGATGTCAGGGATGGGGACAGTGCTGTAGGGCCGTGACAGCCCTGTCCCGTTCTTACTGCCCTGGGAGCTGCATGATCTGCTGCAACCATCCAAGTTACAGTGTAGGGCTGGATCCTTGTTTCACTCCCGTGAGCTTATGGGGCTTTGCTGGCTGCTCTTGGCTGCTCTAATTTTTATCTGGGACTCATTGTTAGAACCATGAAATAAATAGCTACGTGCTCCTCTCAAGCGTCAGAAACCCTCCAGGTGTAGGTGGGTTGCTGCGTCCCTGCCCGCCCTCCCTAATTAGCTGTTGCTCAGCAAATCCACTTACTGACCTGCCCTAATCTTCCTGTACAAGGCAAGCCCTTCAGCTGCCAGCTCCTGCCGCTCGCCTCTCGTGTCCCCCCAAGCCTCTCAGGTCCCCCATGAGCCCGTATCAGGTTCACAGCCCTGGGCATGTGATGGAAGGTGGTACCCTGGGAAGCTGCATCCCACCACGCAGGGTTGTTTTCCTTGCTGGCAGCTCCCTCCATGCCCACACTCACTCTGCTCTCACCGTCCCCCCACATCCTGCTTCCCCTCTTTCTTCCTCTCATTGACTGTCTGCCGGTTGGATTATTTTTCCCCAGATGCTTCAGTCTGCAATTTTCCCAGGTTGAATCTGCCTGGGTTTGTTCTCCTAATCTCTCTAAGTCCCTTTTGTGTTATTTCTGCCCTGACAATCTGTTGAGCATCCTCCACAGATTATATTAATGCACCATTTGTGTGATGTTGCACTAATGAGAGCACTGAGGGTGTCTGTAGGTGCAGCCCCTTTGTCTGGGTACCTTGGGGGCACCGGAGCCCTGCAGCCCATTCCCCAGCTCCCAGGGGAACCATTTGGAACCAGTATGGAACCAGTTGAACAAGGTGTGTTGTTAATGCTGGACGAGATGCACTGCTGGTCCCCATGTCCGGCAGCCCATGAGTGGCTCTTGGCCCCGCGGTGTGCCCGGTGATGCACCGCGGGGGCAGGCGGAGCTCGCCCTTGGCCGCCACCCCCACTGCTATCGCCCCATCTCTTCCCGCTCGGGAGGCGTCCTGTCCTTTCGGAAGGATGGGGGAAATGGAAAAGGCTCCACCTCTTCCCTGGGCAAATACAGCTTCTCTGAGTTCATATCCTGGAGAGCGGAATAGCCAGGTCCCAGCAGGGACGGTGACTTCACCTCCCGGTAACGCATTTCCCTGGCCAGCTGGGAAAGGAGCCCTTGTATCTCTGAAGGAGCTGCCTGGCTACCCCCACCCAAAGCCTTTCCCAGCTGTTTCCATCCTGGCTGGGGCTGGGGGATGCAATTTTGGCTCCGTGGGGAAGGGGTGTTACCGTTCCCCTTGCCATGGGAGCCAGGCTGGGGTGCATTGCTTTGGGGTAGGTGGTTGGTGCAAACCCCCAAATGATTGTGGGGAAGGGGAGCAAGCGCTGTGCTTCCCACTCCATAGCTGAGCTCCTTCTCGGGGCCTGAAACTTGGAGCAGGAGCATGTGTTTGGCTTTTGCAAAGGGTGAATCCAGCCCCAAAGTACTCCTGTGATGCTGTTTCCCCCCCTTGGTGTTTGCCCCCTCCATCCCTGCTGAGGCTGGCAAACCTTGGGGGTGAGAGGCAAGAGCTGCACCTTCTTCCCAGCTGCGCGGATGGGGATGGGGCTTCCGACTCTGCTTTTCCTTTCATTGTTCTGGGAGCCTTTGCTTTGAACAAGCTGCCTGTTTTTTTCCTGCTTTGCTTGGAGGGGGAAGTGGTGGGGGTAAATTGGGGGTCAGTCTGGGGGTCCTGGGGCAGCTGGGCTGGGGGTGAGCAGTCAATGTCTGTGCTGCATGGGGATGCTGCCTCCTACTGCCATCCTCTTAAAAAAAACTTCATTGTTAGGTAAGAGATGAAGGGCTGTGTGTTTTGGGGTGGGGATGCTCAGCAGTGCAGGGATACTGTGTACAGGCCTTGGGATGCTGTGAGGAGCCCCCCAAGTTTGGAAGGGCTCTACTTTTTACTGAGTCTGCTGCAGCCAGTGTTTTTTTCCCAGCTGGACCCGGGGTGCTGAAACCAGGAATAAGGCTCGTGTGCGATGGCCATTGTGCAGCCAGTGCAGCATCACAGCAGGCAGGGCTCTGGCCAGGTCTGGCATGTCTTGCACCTGGGTTTGGTAGGTTTCTCAAGGCATGAAGACACCAATTACTCTTAAGGAGTTGCCAGATGCTGGTGTAGAGAAAGATAAGGGGTTCCTTACTGTGTCGCTGTCTCCTGTCCCTGCCATTTGCCCTGTGCCGATGGGGATCTGGTTCCCTGATTGCAGCCTCCCCATCCCTGCCAGTTAACCCAGTGGCTTTGCCCCAGTCAGACCCACCCCGTGGTGCCTGGCTTGGCAAAGGACCTGTTTGTCAGCATTAGTGGGGAGCCCGTTGACAGGGTTGCTGTGAGGCCTCAAACCCTGGCACAGGCCATTTACCGTCAGGAAAGCATCTGTGACATTTGGACACCCGTGGCATTTGGATGCAGGGATGGGTGCTCAGTTGAGTATTCCATCCAGCAGCACCCTAGCAGTCAAATTTGCCCACCGTAACCATGGGGAGCTGGGCACAATGCTGGGCTCAGCATTTGGGTTGCAGGCTGGTGGCTGTGGCAAGCAGCTGGGGTCAGGAGCCCTTGGCTCTTGCCCAACCTCTGTCTCAACCTTGCTGGGCAGCTTTGAGTTTCTTAAGGCCTCTGTGGCTGAGCTCCTTCCTGCCCTATTGAAGTGGGTGAATCTCTTCCGAACCTATTGGGAAACTGCACCTGAAGCAGCCAGTTTGCCAGGAGGAGCCAGGCATGTGTGGCCACAGCAGACATGCCTGTGGCCAGAGAGGTGACAGAGAAGGGTGATTCCTGAAGAAGAGGGATGGATGTCACCTCTTCTTGTCTAGATTTTGGGTGAGACATTGAGTTTCTCCCCATCCCCAGCACAAACCCACCGTGTGCCAAGGCAGGGCCACCTCAAGCTGTCAGTGCAGGTTGAGGCCATGCAGGGCAGGTTGGGTGAAGCTGCTGTCTCCTGCCACCTCCACCCTGAGAGGCTGCCACCACCATCAGAGACGGCTTGTGCTCTGTGGGATCACAGCTGATTAGCTCCTCCCGCTGGTTTATTGACTTAGTAGTGACAGTCCACAGTGGATTTTATTTTCCCAAGAGGGTATGTGTACATATTTGGTCTGTCCAGAGCACATGATCCTTCTCCCAGGGTAGTGGGATGGTGTTCCTGCAGTGCCCAGACAGAGCATCTCTGTGTATGGGATGGGTGCTCATGGCCAGCAGTGCAGGGATGCTTGTGGTACCAGAATGCTTGACCTGCCTGCCCTGCAGGGAGGCTTGGGGCACATGGATACCGGCAGCCATCATGTGAGGATGTGATATCCCAGGGCAAGGGGAAGGGACCTGGGTCTATGACACAGGATGAGCAGAAAGGTGTATTTTTTCAAGGTGTCTCTGGTGAGGAGGTGGGTCTTGAATTCTAGTTTTGTCTGTCCTGCACAGACTTGAGGGCTGGGTGGACAAAATTGGAGGGCATCACAGCAAAGGCACTTCTTTCAGGAGGCTTGGGCAGGGGTCTCCAAGGGGCACTTTGGGGGGGACACAGAATATTGGGGCATTTCCTTCCCCAGCCAAACCCAGGCGAGCATGTGTCACCCCTTCCCAGTGAGTGATTCAGTGCTCCAAAGGGATCATATCCACCTCCCAGCCCTCAAAGCAAAACCCAGGGTTGACCCTGCAGGGATGAGGACCCTGCACAGGGTGACAGAGAGTGCCCAATGTGCTGGCACAGAGCGTGGTGGCTGGGCTGGGCAAGGACACACCTGGCTCCACACAGCCGACAGTAGGCAAGCTCCCTGAGGGGGGTAGATAGGGGGTTGTGCTGGGCCGGCTGCCAGCGGCACGGGGGAGGGTCCCACCCTGGCCGGCTGCTCCCCAGGAGCCCCCTGCACCTCATGGGGAGCTCAGCCTGGCCTGCCAACGGGGTGCAGCCCAGCTACATGGGGAAACTGAGGCATGGACAGGGGGTTACTTGGGTCTGGGGAGCTGGCTGGAAACACGCCATGCAGGGCTGTACCGTCATGGAACCCCTCCACCAGGAAGGGTCCGAAAGGCCAAGGGCTGGCACTTTCTTCTGGCTGGGGCTGGAGTGTGCCGTGGGCGAGGGTCTCGGCCCCGTTGGAGCGGGTGGCTGCGCTGCCTTTGCCCCGGACAGTGTCGGTCGGAGCAGGCGGGCCCTCCATTTGTAAGTGATTTGCCGGAGCGCTCCGGAGGTGCTTCCCGCCTGCCGCTTGGCAGCCAGACGCTGCACAGAAGCTCGCTGCCTCCCTCGAGGCCTCGCTCAGCCCTGGCCCCGCGCTGCAGAGCCTCATCCTGCCCGGGCAGGCGCCGGCAAATGTGCTGGAGCGGGGAAGCAGAGCAGAGTGGGGGCCCGGTGGGACCCCCAGGAGAGCCCTGTTGGGGAGAGGGGCTGAGCAAGGGGAACCCACGGTTGGAGTTAACCCTTGAGGTGTGCAAAGCCAGGTTTTGCCCTGGAATTCTCCCCTTCGAGGCTTTTTGCATTTTGGTGCCAGGTCCTTGTTTTCCTGGGTTCACCTTCCTGGGATGCAAGTGTGCTCCCTGGCTGATGGGGCCAAGGGGAGTGGCTTGTCCTCAATGGAGACCCCAGATTCTGGACTCTTGGGTGATATGGGGCTGGAAAGAAGAAGTGGGAGCTCCACTGAGCCATAGGTTTGGGAGCCTGTACCTTCGGGAAGGGCTTTCAGGTTGGCAGAGCTGCTAAGTGTGGTTCTGAAGACAAACAGCCCCTGGAAGAAGTAATTAGGGTGATCCTGTCCTGATCTCCTCAGCTGTAGTAACAAGTCACTAGTCCTTCACCAGCAGCCACTCCAAGCCCATTTTGCATTAATTAGGCTGTTTACAAAACACTGTAAATTGCAGTAATGAACACACCATTCCTTGATTTCCTTTAATTATCCATTTGCATGATGAATGAGCCGGCCCCCTCTCCAACTCTCCTTTCCTGCAGAGGGGCCATGCAGCAGAGTATGGCTTTGTAGGGGATCTGTGTGAGGTGGGCAGAGAGCTTGGGAGAGGAAGAAAAGAGAAGGGAATGGAGGAGAAGAAGGAGAGGGAGCTGCATCCCTGGAGATCTGTCTGGCTGCAAGGGAGGGGCCTCCTTTCCCAGGACGTTTCAGTGGGGTTTGAGCAGCTGTTTCACCCTGGCTCTCGGACTTTGATTTTCCATAGGAAGCAGCACAGAAACCTTTCAAGGCATTTAATCCTCCTCGGCTCGGGGACGGGGCTGCCTAGAAAGGCAGAGGAGGAGCTGCAGCATTTCTTGCCCCCCGCATACCTTCCCCTTTCTTTCTCTTTTGACTTGACGGATGAATTCCAGAGATGTTAATCTGCTCTCAACCCCTCGGTGGAGAATAAAACGTCCTCTCTGTGTGGGAGGAAGGAATTCATTCGAATTAATTGCGGGAAGGAGCAGGGAGCTGGGGGTGTGCGTGAGGCTGTGCCGAGGGTGGGGTGAGCATCCTCCACCACTCAGTGGTCCCCGAAGGGGAGGGAGGGATAAATGAAGGGACGGGGATATCTGAGGTGGCACAATCCTTGCATTCATGGCTGAGAGACTTCAGCCTCTGCCCTAGCCGTAAAAATGCCAACCATGTGGTCTGTGGGCCAGGCCTTGGCTGCAGTGATGGGCACACAGAAAGAGTGGGGGGCAAAATGGCCCCTCTCAGCAGTTTTGGGGTGCCACTCTGCCTATAAAGGGGAGGGAAGCGCCATCCCATCAAGCTGGGGTGACAGGAGCTGTGGGGGTCTGACCCATCCCGGGGGCATGCAGAGATGGAGCAGGAAGGACAGGTGGAAGAAAAGGTCTGAGCTTGAGCTGGGTCAGCCCGCTGAGGGTTCGTGGAGGTGAACGTGAATGAGAGGAGAGGAGAAGCCACCGGGATGGGCCAGGCGCTGTTCTGCACGCTGGGAGGTCGGTGTGGCTGTGGGACAGGGTTTGTTCAGGGTCCTGAGGGGCAATGTGGGCTCTGCCACCTGCCCTGAGCTTCACCTCTTCTCTCTGCAGAGCTCCTGGGATCTGCCAAGCGCCTGAACGTGAACTACCAGGACGCAGATGGGTGAGTGCTCCCTGGGCAGGGTGCTGGGTGCTGCTGTCGCCAGTGTGGGTGGGCTTGCTCTCCCCAATATCCAGTCAGTTCTGCAGCTCTGGGTTTCATAAAGCTTTTGAGGGTATCTGCTGAGCCCCCAAGAACACAACAGCATCTCAAAGCCAGGGCAAGCCCTGCAGAGGCAGACCCAGCCCCTGCCTGGATCTGAGCTGAGGGCTGTGCTCAATCCATCCTGCAAAATCCTTTGTAAAGCTCTTCTGCATCCCCATCCTTAGGGCTGGGAGTGAAAAGGGATCACAGCATGTCCAGCCAGTGCCCCATGTCCTGAGTGCTGGTTGAAGCACAGAGGAGCACCTGGCTGGCCATGCTGCCTGCACATGCTCTGTGTTTAATATCCCAAGAGCAAAATCCCTTTGTTTGGGGGGGGGGTGTTAGAGAAAGAAGAAGAGATGAGGTTCCCAAGTGACCACAACATATTTGTGTAGCTCATCACTTCCAAAATCCAAGCACTTAATAAGATGGATACTGAGAGTTAAAGAAACCACAAAGGCCCATAAAATAAATAAGCATGCTATTCTTATTGAATTAACTCTGACCCGTGAGTTATTAGCATTGTTTTATGTAGTGTTGTTGTACCTAATTTCTACATGTTTTCTTTTTGAGGACTCTGTAGGAGGAGGTGTCTGTGATGAGTCCTAACAAGCCAGTGGAGGGTTGAAAATGTGCAGGATGGCTCTGTCTTAAAATAACTGTGCAGATGGAGCTTAATAGAAAAAAAAAAGTAATAATAGAAGCAATGATCTGATTCTGATAAGGCACAGGATTTGTGCTCGGGCAGCTCCAGAAGAGCTGATGATGGGGACACGGGTAAAGGGTTCATTCCTCATCTGAGGGCCACATGCAGGATATTCCCAGTGTGGGCAGCATGTTGGGTTTTGCTGGGGTGCAGGAAGGGGAAGGTGGGGAAGTGGGACCCATGCATGGAGACAGCTGCACACTCCTAGGAGAGCCATGCCACTGGTGGTGTCCTCAGCATCACCTTGCTTGTGGCTTGGAGATGATGGGGTGGACGAGTGAGCATGGGTTTGTGCAGCTGCCTCCAGGGCAGATCTGGCCCTGCAGGGTTGACTCGGGGAGGGAATTTTATACCTCATTACATTCCTGCTTTGAGGCAGAGGTGTTGACATGAACTTAAGGACATGGCGGCTGCATTGGAGGAGAGAGCAGCATCCCTCCTGTTATGCCTAGAGACCCTTTGCAGGGATTTGGAGGTGCCCCAGAACTGCAGGTTGGGAGGATACCTGTCCAGGCATGAGGCTGGGACACTGCTGAGCCCATCAGAGCCCCAGGCCAGCACCGTCTGGAGCTCTGATGGGCTCCTTGGAGCAGTACATGGGCTAATCCCCAGAGATGCAGGGACCTTTACTTGCCATGGGCCTTCACATGACAGCATGGGGGGAGCGCTGGGCAGACAGGCCCCTCTCACAGCCCCAGGACACAGGGCTCTTTCATTACTGATGGCCTCCCACACTGTGGTGTGGACTCCCAGCATCCCTGCTGGCATGGGAAGGGGGCGGCTGGTGGAGGGGCCAGGAGTAACTGCAGGGCTGGTGTGTTTGTCTGATGCTGTAAGCAGCTTCAAGCTGCCTGGCTGCATTGCAGAGCAGGGAGATGCATCTCTGTCCATCCCACCTGCTTGCCCCCACACAGGTCAGCAGGGTGAGGGACCTGTTTGAGGGTGCACAAGGGACCCTGCACCCCTCACTGAGCCCCAGGGCATGGACAGCAGAGAGATTTAGCTTTGCTTTGCTATGGGGAAGCTGAGGCCCCGGGAGCAGACTGTCAGGAGGGATGTAGCCATAAACTACTGGAGGCTCTCCTGGCCCTCAGCCTGTGTCCCCATGCAGGTGGGGGCTGTAGGGACAGCACGGCAGGGGTGGGGGCTGGGCTGAGCCTTGCCTTGTGTCACAGGTTCTCAGCGCTGCACCACGCAGCCCTGGGTGGCAGCCTGGACCTCATCTCCCTGCTGCTGGAGGCACAGGCCACCGTTGACATCAAGGACAGCAATGGTAAGGGGTGACCCCGCCCCCCGGCACATCCCCATGGCTCCAGCAGCTGGCTCAGCCCTCACAGCGAGTCCGGGGGCTGCATCCAGCCCTGCTGAGCCCTGTTATCCCACAGGGATGCGGCCCCTGCACTACGCAGCCTGGCAGGGCCGCGTGGAGCCGGTGCGGGTGCTGCTGCGCGCGGCTGCCTCCGTCAACATGGCCTCGCTGGACGGGCAGATCCCGCTGCACCTCTCGGCGCAGTACGGCCACTACGAGGTGGTGAGTGAGAGCCCAGAGAAACCCACGCACCCGTCCCGGGTCTCTCTGGGGGCAGACCCCATCGAGCCAGACAGGGGTACACGATGATGCTGAGCCCCTGTGCTGCGTTGCTCCCCCACAGTCGGAGATGCTGCTGCAGCACCAGTCCAACCCCTGTCTCATCAATAAGGCGAAGAAAACTCCTCTGGACTTGGCCTGTGAGTTTGGGCGGCTGAAGGTGAGCACTGCAGGGCTCTGTCCTGCACCAGGCACTTCTCTGGGGGTGGCTCTGGAGCCCACTGGCTCCTCTGGGAGCAAAGTGCTGGGTCTCGCCACAACTGCTGTCCCTGTGCTACAAGCCTCAGAGCCTGGCAGCACCTGCCTCCTCCTGTGGCTGGGCAAGGCCAGATCCAGCACCCAGGAGCCATGGGTTTTGCTCCTGACCTCACAGCAGGGCAGTATCATGCTGGGAGAGAAGCCAGGAGTCCTTGCTCCCAGTTCCCTGCAGCCTCCCCCTGCCAACGCCAGCTTTGCCCTCGGTTAAGCACAGAAAGGCTGAGCTGGCTGATCCCTGCTAGCCCTGAGCACCTGGCCCTGCTCAGCTACTCCAGGTCCCTGGCACAGCTCATGGGGACGGGGCCACCCTGTGCCCTGGCAGACCTGGGCCCAGCCAGCCCCACACTGCTGGGCTGGGCTGGAGCATGGCCAGCCAGACCATCCTGTGCCCCACCAGGGAGGGGACCAGGGGGGATATTTCCATTTTTGGAGTATCTATAATGTCTGCAGCTATAAACAGGGCAGTAAAAATAACTCCTCTGTGCCTCTGGGCTGCCCTGAGACGCTGAGAGTTGCTCTGGGCTTGGAGCAACTGGAGCTTTTTAGGGCTTGGTCTGAAAAGCTCGATTATGGGAAGACTATTTCTGACTGTTGTGACCTTTTACAGCCCCTCACGACAGTTTGGCCCTGCCAAGCACCAGCCAAGCCCTGGGGCGTTGGGTGGAGGGGAACAGTGGGATGGGAAGCAGAGGGCTGGCACCGAGGGCGAGCCCCTCACTGGAGGGTGCAGGCGGGGATGCCTGCACCTGCCACTCACCCCTGTGCCATGTGCAGGTGGCCCAGCTGCTGCTGAACAGCCACCTGTGTGTCGCCCTCCTGGAGGGACAGTCCAAGGATGCCACTGACCCCAACTACACCACCCCACTGCACCTGGCAGCCAAGAACGGGCACAAGGAGATCATCAGGTAACCCCCTGCCAGCCCTGGCCACTGCCCTGTCCTGGAAAAACCCATCGTGGCTTCGGTCTCACTTCCTCCCAAACCCACCTCCCCACTGCAGGCTTCAGTCCCCAAAGCCTCAGTGATGCAAAAGGTTGACCCCTTCCCATCACAAAGCAGCTGATTGCCTTGCCCTGATGTCCATGTCCTGCTGTTCATACCTCTGCCTCCATCCTACCAGGCAGCTGCTGAAGGCTGGGATTGAGATCAACAAACAAACGAAGACGGGCACAGCCCTGCACGAGGCTGCGCTCTACGGCAAAACGGAGGTGGTGCGGTTGCTGCTGGAGGTAAGCGTGGTGGGGATAGGGCTGCACGGGGGGACAAGCTTCTTGGGGTCAGCCAGCACCCCCTTCCCCTCAGTCCCTCCATCCCCTGTGGGTCTGGTGGCAGCTGGGGGGTCTGTCCATGACCACATCCACTCCCGGGCAGGGTGGCGTGGATGTGAACATCAGGAACACCTACAACCAGACGGCGCTGGACATCGTGAACCAATTCACCACCTCACACGCCAGCAAGGACATCAAGCAGCTGCTGAGAGGTGAGGTGGGATGGGTACATGGCTGGGTGCTGCCTGGCACTGAGAGGGGCTTTCGTCCCCCTGGGACCTGTCTGGGGCCCCCCAGCTTCTCCTGAACAGCCTAAGCCACCGTGGCTGCAAACGTCAGCATCCCAGTCCCATCAGGCATGTCCCCATCCTCCATGTGGGCACTGTCCAGGGATTGAGTCCTTCCTGCAGTATTAATGTTTTATTTTCCCCTCTCCTTGCTCTTGTTTTCTTCCTCTGCCTTCCCTGAACCACTCTCTTTCCTCCCTGTGCTCTGGCACCTTCTTTCCTCCCTCCATCCCTTGTCTTCAGAGGCATCAGGAATCCTGAAGGTCCGAGCTTTGAAGGATTTTTGGAACCTCCATGATCCAACTGCTCTCAATGTCCGGGCAGGAGACGTCATCACGGTAAGGCTGCTCCCCTCTCCCCATCCCTCTGCCCCACCACAGCCCCAGGTACCAACCCTATCCCTCTCATCCCCGTGGCAGGTCCTGGAGCAGCATCCAGATGGGCGGTGGAAGGGGCACATCCATGACACTCAGAAAGGCACTGATCGGGTCGGGTACTTCCCCCCCTCCATCGCAGAAGTCATCAGCAAGCGAACAGGTCAGTGTCCATGCTGGGGACAGTCTCCTGGCTGAAACCATCCTGGCCTTCCCAGCACCTCCTGTAGGACAGGTCCCCAAAGCCCTGGCTAGCTAGGGGGGAAGAGAAGGACTCAGGTGGGCATAGGGGGTTGTGCCGTAGGTGGGGTGGCAATTTGGGGGTTGGGGTTCAGATATCCACCCCTGTCCTGCCTCCCGCACGAGCTCTGACCACGCATGTTTTGTCTTTGAATGCAGGCATGGTTGTCCCTCGTGTGGCGCCCGCACACCAGCGCCAGGGTCCCCCCGGGGCCCTTCCAGCCCCCCCCAGTGGGCTGCAGCACCTCCCTGACGAGTGTCCTCACCAGGCAGCCCCGAGCGTCCCAGCCTATGGCCACCTCACCCTAACCCGGATGGCCCCGGGCCCTGACAGCTCAGGTCAGGGGTGCAGCTGGGGAGGGAGAAGGGCTGGGGGCCTTCCCCTGTCCCCTGTCCCCAGTCCTGTCCATGCAGGGGGACACAGGGGGAGGCTCTCCTTCCACCTCCTGGTGGAAAAACAGCCAGGCAAGAGGGAGCAGGCGCAGGGAAAAGGGAGTTTAGGGGAGCCCATAGAGTAGCCCCTTCCCTCCCGAAGTCCTTGGCCACTCCACATCCTCTTGTCCCCTTCACGTGTCCCTTGCCAGCCCCAGGTCACCCGGTCTGTGCCATGCGGGGAGGTGGGAGGGACGGATGCCTCCTCTGTGGCCAGAGGGATCTCATGGGTGGCTGGTTTTTACTGGTGTCACCGTTGGCACATGGGTCCCTGCTGGGGACATCTGTGCCCTGTGTCAGCCCCAATCCTGGGGCGCTGCTGATCCCTCCCCACCTGCCCTAAGCAGCAGGAGACAGGAACAGTGTGGGCAGCGAGGGCAGCATCGGCAGCATCCGCAGTGCCGGCAGCGGCCAGAGCACCGAGGGCACCAATGGGCAGAGCACCAACATCCTCATCGAGAACACCAGGGTAGGCACCAGCCCCTGCTCCCCCGTGCTGCTCCCCTGGGCTGGAGATGGAGCCCCAGCACCTTCCCTATCACCCCCTGCACCTCCTGGCCTGGAGAGGCTGCAGGAGCTGTGCATCCTCCACTAAACACATATTCACTGCTGGGTCTCGGTGGGGAGATGCTCCTGGGGGGTCCTTGATTGCCCCCCTACAGCACAGCTGGCCACTTTGAGTGGGGCTGGAGGCTGTGGTCGGTACCACACACCATCTCTACTGTGTCCTGTGTCACCTGAGAGGATGAAAAGGGTCCTGGGCCAAATCCTGCTCAGATCTCTTGCGAGGAGCTAACCCTTCACTAAGGAAAGCTGTGCCTGGTGGCCCAGTGTGGAGACCCCTGCCCCACTCCTAGAAATGCGAGGCAGATCCTGGCAACCACCTGGGAGGACAGGGAGGGAGGTTCCTCATCCACTCACTTCTCTCTCACAGCCACTGCCCTCCACTGACGATGACCTCCAGCAACACCTTTTGGGATCAGAGCCACACAACGGGCAGTTGACCTCCACGACAGGTGAGGGATGTCCTACCATCACGAGGCCTTGGGGACAGCTGTCCCCTCGGTCCTGGGGACTGCTTACTGCCCAAGTGCCCCTGTGACCGTTCCTGTTTCTCCTCTGTGCCAGGGCCACAGGGCCAGCAGCCTCCAGGCAGCTGCCCCCCTGGAGACAGGGTCTTCTCCCACCAGTTCTTGCGGCCTGAGCAGCTCCTCGAGGGGAAGGTAACTGGGAACCTGGTGTGCTGGGTGGGAGGGCCACATCTGGGGCTCTCAGTCCAGCTCTTACTGCACTGGGGATAGAGGGGACTGGATCTTGAGGATGGTGGGGAGAGGTGGGTCTTGACTGAAGCAGCCAGGTCCTTCCAGGCCCTGCAGCCACCATCACAGGCTGCTCTTTGACCTGTCCTCTCCACAGGATGCAGAGGCCATTTTTAACTGGCTGAGCGAGTTCCAGCTGGAGTCCTACACTGCCAACTTCCTCAATGCTGGCTACGATGTCCCCACCATCAGCCGCATGACCCCAGAGGTAAGGCTGGTCCTTGCCCCCCAGCCAGCCCCGCACTGAGCTGCTGGCAGTGGGCACCCACTGCCCCAGTGTCCGTGCTGCTGCTAACCATGGCCTCGTTCTGCCCACGTTAGGATCTGACAGCCATTGGTGTGACCAAACCAGGCCACCGGAAGAAGATCTCCACCGAGATCGGGCAGCTCAGCATCGCCGAGTGGCTGCCCAACTACATCCCGGTGAGTCCCTGACACTGGGGGTTTGGTCCAGCACCCTCTTTCCTCCAGGTCTTTTCTCGAGAGCCACCTTCCCCTAGCACAGGACAGGATGGGGGTCTTTAAAAATGCATGCTGCAACAGCCTGTGTTAATGAAACCAGAGAGACCCCAAAACCACAGTCTCCCAGCCAGGGGCAGGGAGAGGATGGATGAAGGTGCTGCCCATCCCTCGAGGCTCAGGGCAGTGTCTCCATGCTCTTTTTCAGGCTGACCTGATGGACTGGCTCAGTGCCATTGGGTTGCCCCAGTACCACAAAAAGCTGGTGAACAATGGCTATGACTCCATCACCATCGTGACAGACCTGACATGGGAGGATCTGCAAGAGATCGGCATCAACAAGCTGGGTGAGTCCCTGCCCCCGTGCTGGGGTGGTCCAGGGCAGCCAAGTTTTCCACCCAGGTCCCCACGCCCTGTTCTCCCTCAGCTGGGAGGTGCAGGCACATCCTGTGCACTTGGAAAGGGCAGTTCATGGCTGTCCTAAGCACTCATCTTGGCAGGCTGGAGCCAGGCTGAGCCAGGTGAACTCCAGCCGTAGTTTGTCTCCTTCCATAAGCAGGGTTTAGCTAACCAGGAGGCCTTTGCCCTGGTCGGTGATGTGACTCTTGTTGGCCAGGAAACAAAGGCCTTGAGGGCAGGAGCCAACATAACACCCCTTTCCTGTTGCAACCTTCCTGTAGGACACCAGAAGAAGATCATGTTGGCTGTCAAGAAGCTCAGAGACCTCCGCAAAAGTCTCAATCAAGCAGAAGCAACTCTGGCAAGACGCAAAGTCCCCGGTGCCCTGGATATTGTCACCATTGAGTCGCTGGAGAATGGGGAGTGCCAGTCCCCTCACACCCCCAAAATGACAACCTTCCAGGACAGTGAGCTCAGCTACGAGCTCCAGACGGCCATGTCCAACAGCTGCCATGAGACACTTGGCATCAAGAACAGCCAGGGGATGTCACGGAGCCAGGAGAGCATTGGGGTGCGGTCTCGGGGCTCGGGGCACTCACAGGACAATGTGCTGTCCCGGCACCTCTCCAGCCCCTCACAGGAGAGCCTGGGCAGTGGGGAGAGCAGCAGCAGCAGCGGGCAGTCCTGTGCACCCCCCCCGCAGCAGAGAGAGCCCGGCCAGCCTGCCAGGACGGCCCAGTCCTGAGCCCTATGGAAAGCTTGTCTCCCCCGAGGGGCTGAACGGCTATTCCAACGGCGGCAGGGGCAGCCCTCTCAAGGAGAGGAACCTGCCTGAAGGCACGGATCAGTACACCCGGCCAGTGGCTCAAAAAAGTGCTGGGACACCAGTGGTCACCCCCTGTAGCCCTCCTCAGACCCCCAGCAAGGCAACGGCACCGTATGTCTTCATGTATCCGCACGTCTCCTTGAAATCCCCGACAGCCCCAACCCTCCTGGGAGCAGAGCAACCCAAGACCCTGGCACAACCTTACCCCTCCATCTCCCCTGGGCAGAAGAGCAGCCTGCAGACATCAGCCCAAAAAGCCTTTTCCTACCTGCACAGCCAGTGTGGCCCCACGGAGCCACCCTCCATGCCGCCCACAGCTGGGGCAGCCCCAGGTACCTGGCAGGGTGGGGAGCAGCAGAACGGGGGTGAAGGCTTCAAGTACAAGAAGCGTTCACACAGCCTGAACCGCTACGCGCTGTCGGACGGGGAGCACGAGGAGGAGGAGGGGTTGCCCACCAGCACCCTGGGCTCCTATGCCACCCTGACACGGCGGCCGGGCCGCAGCCAGATGCCACGGGCCTGTCTGCAGACGGATGCCAAGGTGACCCGCAGCCAGTCCTTCGCCGTCCGGGCCAAGCGCAAGGGCCCTCCGCCACCGCCTCCCAAGCGCCTCAGCTCCGTCTCCAGTGCCCTCACTGCCGAGGCAGGCAGTGAGCAGCCCCCCGACCCCGAGCGGCAGCCTGCAGCCCCCCAGGATGTGGCCGACACAGGTGCCAGCCCCAGTGACACCAGCCGTGGCAGGACAGTGAAGAACCTGGCAGCTGCGCTGGAGGGGACACCGGGGGCAAGTCCACCCAAGCCCCTTCTGGCCCCAAAACCACTGCTTGTGGCTCAGGACTGTCTCCCCAGGGCAGATGTGGACAACGAGTCCTGCCATGGTGGTGATACCAGCTGTGCCACGCTTTCTGATGCTGGCAGGGACCCCTTTGAGAGCAGCAAGCCACGGAGACGGACATTCAGTGAGCCCAGTGCTCCCATGACAGAGGTGGCCGCGCAGGGCGGGCGGGAGGACGCCTGCTCGGACACGGAGGAGGAGGCTAAGCCAGGAGTCTCCTCCTCATCCTCCCAGAACAGCTCCAGTGAGTGCATCCCCTTTGCAGAAGAAGGCAACTTAACCATCAAACAGCGGCCCAAGCCCACCGGGCACCCCAAGGCTGATGTGGCTGTGCCAGAGACAGAGCCTGGTTCTCAGCCAGCAGAGCCCCCCTGCTCCACAGGGAAGGAGCCGGCAGCTCCCACTGCCACCAAGGAGCCTCCTGTGCTGGAGTTCAACCTCACTGAGTCGGACACGGTGAAGCGCCGGCCCCGCTTCAAGGAGCGGGAGCCGCTGCAGGCGGTGCTGAAGGCGTTCAGCATGGCGGGGCAGGCCGAGGGGGGGACCAGCCCCGCGCCCCAGTACGCCCAGGCCCAAGCGGTGAGCATCGCGGGCCCCCCCGTGCCAGCACCAGCACCACGGGCCGGGCTGGCCGGGGATGCCTTTGATGATGATAGGGTGGAGTTTAGGATTGCTGAGATAGAGAAAAGCATCTTGTCGCTGGAGAAGGGGATCAAGAAGGCCCCGAGCCCCAGCAAAGGCCCCAGCCCTGTGGAGCTGCTCAGCACTGCTGTGGTGAGGACACCTGCTCCAGGTACGTGGGTTTGTGGGGGTCTGCAAGGTGGCGGTGGAGCCTGAGGCTCTCTCCTGCCTGGCTGGGTTGGTACAGGAGGCGAGGAGGATGTGTGCCACAAATTACCTTCCTTTGCAGATGTCCCTGCCAAGCACACCTCCGTGGCATCCACCAAACTAGTCTTCTCTGGGCCTAAGACCATCTACCAGCAGGTCCTGCCGCCCTCACGCCACACCGTTGCTCCCTGGGCAGTTGCTGAGGCAGTGCCAGATGTGATTGGGTCGCTGGTGGGTCCTGGCTCACTGGCACTGGAGGTGGGCAGCAAGGTGGCAGCAAAGCCTTTGGCAGCTGCCCCAGGGGCTGCCCTGGCCCAGCAGCGGCTGGAGCAGACCAACTCCACCCTGGCTGCCACGCTGCAGGTGGCTGAGAAGAGGATCACAGCGGAGGAGGTGGAGAGGTGAGGCAGCACTGGGGGTGAGGGGAATGCTGGGGTTGGGCCCCTCGAGGTGGAATCGGGAAGCCTCCAACGAGGGCAGGTGAAGGGCTGTACACAGGCACATGGCCATGCCACTCCAGGTCACACGTGCTGGAGTCCAGCTGTGTGCTGAGCTCTGGCTTGCCACCAACATGGTCAGGTCCAGCCTGGCCAACCCTACACCATCAGTACCTGAAGCCTCTGGGTTAGTGTTTTGACTTTCCTTTTTCTTCCCAGCCCCCCCGGGGCCGTGCACTCGGCCAAGAACATCCTGGAAGACATCAGCAACATGTTTGACGACCTGGCTGACCAGCTGGACGCAATGCTGGACTGAAACTTGCTCCCTCCTTTCCCTCCCTGCCTCCAGTTGCTCTGACACTGCCCCTCATGATGGAGGGAGAGTGGATCCAGCACCAAGTGGTGCCTCCAGGTCTCCCCAGCCACCTTCCTCCCCACACTTTGCACTGTGGCTGGGAACTCAGCTGCCCCTCCTAGCTCACCCCTGGCTCCGTATCACATGTGCCAGTGTGGCCACGGGCTGGTTTCCGAGGGGGTCAGGCATTTCCCACCAGACTGGCAGCGGGAAGAGAGCCCAGAAGGGCTGCACATACTGTCCTGGAGGCCACAGAGAAGCCCTCGCTCCCTTGCACAGAGCTGAGGAGCCTCCACAAGGGACCTTTCTCTTTCCTCGCTGCATTGCTGAATCCTGCCTCTTATTATTTATCCCCTGCCAACAATGTGTCAAAGGAGAGACCTCCCTGGGCAGCCGCCACCGAGCTGGCTATTTATTGAGCAGATCCCAGCCCCGGCAAGGCCTGACAGCAGCTAAAAGAAGACAGGGCTTGTCGCGATTTGGCAGCTTGCAGAGCGAGAAGGAACCTTTCTGCTTTGTTTGTTGCTTTTCCAAACGCATCAGCATCAGGCAGCGTGTAATCCAAGTGGATCGAAATCCCCCTGGTGGGACCCACAAGCCCCTCGAGACGGGGCTGGCACAGCCTGTGAAGCAGCGGATGCTCCGGCACGGCCCTGCCGCACCGGGAGGTCACCTGCTCCTTCCCCGGAGCCATGAGGATGGTGATGGCAGCGCCGAAGGCTTGTGCAGTTTGTGCCTGCCCGGCTGGATCGTGCTGCTCCATGGAGGCTGCCCTCTGCCGACACCATCACCCCGCTGCTCCCAGGGGGAAGCGGCAGCCTGGTTAGCGCTTTGTTTCCTTTTTTTTTTTTTTTTCCTTCTGCTTTTCTTTTTTTTTTTTCCTCCCCTATCCCTTTTTTTGGGGGGTAGAAAATGGCCCCTTTTCCCACTCCCGCTCCCCGCAGGGATCTCTGGCACAAACTCCGCCGTGAGCATTGTTAACAGTAGCGGCGTTTGGGACTCTGCGGTGGTTCCTCCCAGCACTAAACCCCAGCGGCAGCGCTGCCCCTGCCCCTGCCCCTGCCCCTGCCCCTGCCCCTGCCCCTGCCCCTGCCCCTGCCCCTGCCCCTGCCCCTGCCCCTGCCCCTGCCCCTGCCCCTGCCCCTGCCCCTGCCCCTGCCCCTGCCCCTGCCCCTGCCCCTGCCCCTGCCCGCTCGGGGTGAGCCCGGCTCGGCTGCAGCTCCCGGGCCTGCAGGCTGGATGCGGTCACAGCCCCGTGGCTGCAGCAGGGAACGGCAGCGAGTTCATCGCATCCAAGCGGTAGGAACGGCTGCATAGCTCGAAGACAGATTTCTCTCGCAGGATCTGTTTAGTAGTGCATGTCTAAATATGTCCAAGAGCCCCGAACTTGGCTTGCACTCGGCATGCCAAGCAAATGAAAGCATCGGAGCACCAGAAGGGAACCAAGATTGTACTGAAGTGCCATTTGCTACAAAAATTCCAAACAAAGGGAAAAAAAGAATAATCTGCATATCCCCCCTTTTAAAAAAAAAAAAATCACCAACAGAAAACCAAACTGGAAAGGGAGAAGGAGGCTGAAGAGGCAGTTGCTTCCCCATCTTTTTAGGAGTTTATGATGGAATTGGACTGTTTGCATCATCCCCTTGCATGGAGAGGGGAGCAACCCCTGTGAGCAGAGCCCACCTGGACCATCCCAAGGGTCTGTGCTCACCAGGGGCACTTGTGCCATGGGCTGTCGGGGTGGGAGGTGCCTGCCTGCCTTCTAGGCTGAAAAGCAAAGACAAAAAAAGCCCCCAGAAGAGTATAAAAGTCATGTATTATGGGCTGGGACTTGACATCAGCTTGAGGTGGTTGAGACACTTCTCTCCTGGCGAGTTGGTTGTTCTGATTTATGCATCACATGGAGTGTGTGTGACTGTGTCTGACAGGCAAGTGCTACATCGTAGACCCCATTGTTTTTAAATAGCTACAACCAGTGGCACTTTATCAACAGGTTTGCAGAAACCTTTTAAAACTCATTTTTACTCTGACAAGTCAACCTGGGACAAGCCCTGATATTTTTTTCCAATGTTGATAAACTGTAAATGTTTTTTTTTTAAAAGCCAATGTATATATTTTAAATGTGATTTATTATATATATATTTACTAACCAGAACTGCAAGTCTTGTACTCTAGGGTCAGGGATAAGAGGACACTGGGGTGGAGCTGTCGCTGTCTGAGCCACCTGAGGGCAGCACCACGCTGCTCTCATTGTCAATAAGGGAATTAAACATTGATTTTGCAGAAGAATGCCTATTTTTTAAGCTCTAGATCTCTATTTTGAAGCTACTGTATGGTGTGTAAGTTATGTACACTGCAACTGGGACTGACCCCAGCTGCACCTGCTCCGTGCAGCAAGACAGTGAGGGGAAAAAATAGCCCTTGTAATCACCAGACTGACAACAGATTTTAAACCATCTGCTCTGTTTGTGTTAATCATGTGTTTTGTTTTCCACTAACACCCATTAAGACTAAATTCTATTAAACAGTGGGGCATATTTTACCCTTTTGATAGTTTTGCCTAGTAGTGTCCTTCGTGTCAAACTGCACAAGCATGTCTCTTGCTCTGAAGTTCATTGAGGATCAGCTTCATTCTTCCCTTCAAGTGCTGAAGATCTGGGTTTCCTCAGGTAATCTACCCTGGTGACAGTCTCACTGTCACCTCCAGAGAGGTTAATGTTCAATTTGAGTCTTCACCACCATGGCAGTAACATGGTGAGAGAGCTGGGGCCCAGCAAGACCTTCCAGTGCCCCTCTGCCCAGCTTTGGGCACACCTCAAGCCTCAGCTACCCCTGCCAGGAAAAGTGCTCCTCCAGCCTCCTCAGTGATCAGACACCAGGTCCTGCTTTGCTCAGAACAAGATTTGGCCCAGGCCTCCTCATCTCCATGCTACTTTGCTCCAGCTCTCCCCTGACCTTTCTTCCAGAGGGCTTCACACCGTGCCACCAGCCACAGCTGAAGTGGTGCCTGGGAACAACCATGTGTGCTGTGCAGGCCACCACGAGGTAAGCAGACTGTTATTTTGTAGGAGAAGGCATTCAAAGCTGGATAGATTGTCCCACAGCTGAACAGAAGGTGGGAAAAAGTGCCAGGATCAGGTCCCAGGAGCATCGAGCTCCCAGGCTGTGTAACAGGTAACTCAGACCCTATGACATGAGCAGCTGTACAGGTTTTTACCTCCTTGCTTTTGCAAACTCCCTCCCACTCTCACTGTGTGTGTTACCCAAGACAATCAGTTATTGCTGTTCACACACTGGATGCCTGTGGGTCAGAGTTTGTTTCTTTTTTTTTTTTAATACAATTTACAACTTTTAATACAAATCAAATATTTTTACATACATCCCAAAAAATTTAATATAAAATATACACCATTTATAAACCTCTTGATGTAGGAAATTTCTTCCTGAAGCCATGCACCCTGACCCTTGGACACCTCTGTCCAAAAGGCTCTGTTCATACACCTTGGCTCCCTCCAAGTCTAGCAGGTGAAGGAGAAATAAATATTTGTGACCACCCAGAGAAGAAAAACCTTGGAGGTGCCTCCTCTGGAGGAAGGTGGTGGCCAGCAGGAAGCCCTGGTATCTTCTGCCTCTTATCACCTACAACAGCTAGTGGCACAGGGCAGGAGCTCAGGTCCTGCAGGTGAGGGGGAAGGTTGCTCTGCAGGGGTAGCTGTGAGCAGCTTGGTGCTGCCTCTGACTCCAGCTTAGCTGGGCCACACAGGAGTCTGTATCCCATCTGCTGGGTGACCCTGGTGTCAGAAAGAAGAGCTGGTTTCTCAGGTAACAGATCTGGAGCTGGCGTTTAGTGAATGAAGTGAGACTGAGAAAGCTGCAGCTTGTTCTCCCCGTGCCAGGCAGCTCTGCAGGCCCCAGAGGAGTGAAGGCAGAGCTCAGCTCAGCCCAGCTGGTAGAGGTGAGCAGAGCCACGGCCAGCAGGGAGGGGCTGGTACTGCTGTGTCACAGGAGAGCAGCCCTGTGTTCCCCCACACAACCCTGGGGCAGCATGGAATCTAAACATGGCTCTCCAGCTGTAGGAACAGGGTCCAGGCCTCTGAACACCCCCAGCTGCCCCCCTCCAGCAGCCTCTGTCTGTCCCCAGAGCTCAGGGGCTGGCTGTGCCCCCCTCTGCTCTCCTGCCAGACCCACAGCAGGGAGCAGGGTATTGCTGAGGCACACAGGAGAGCTTGTGCTCTCTGGTTATGCTGACCTGTAAGGAAGACAAGGTGGAGCAGCAGGACAGAGCTTGGGGCTCCCAGCCAGCTCCCTGCCTGCCAGGGAAGGAGCAGCAGCCAGGGGTTAGTCTCAGGTACCAAAGGGGAAGCAACAGCTGTATATTGTAGTGTTAATATTGGGAGGAAAAACAGTGCCAGGATTTATCTGCTTTAGCCAGTTTATAGAACTAGGAAGGGAGTCAACATCTCCATGAGCTGCAAATATTCTGGTAGCCAAACCTGTGTGCTCCTGTGTGGCCCTCAACTACTAGCCCACAAGGGCACCAGTGTTCCCAGTACAGCTGGGGTCTGTTCCAAGCTCAACAGCCTGTGTGCTGCACTGGGGCAAATCAGGGTTTGCAGCAGCCCTCAGGGGAAGGTTTCCCCCAGTCAAGTGAAGAAGAGACCTCCAGAAGAACAGGAAATAGATGTGAGGGCAGCAGCATGGAGGGGAGAGACTTCCAAAGACTATCACAAAAAGATGTGATGGGGGGGGTTTCCCTGGGCCTTGGAGAGTGAGCACCAGATGCAGCACAATCCTGAGACTGGGAAAGGAGCTGTCCACCAGCTCCATGTTAGTCACAACTGCAAGATGGAGATATCCTGCCTGGAATGATGTCCCCTCCTCCCTCCACGGCAGGACAGGTAAGTCTCAAGTTATATCGCTAGCTATGGCCCTTCTAGCAGGCATTTTGCTGGGCAGAACAGCAATTCCAATCACAAATCTCAGCACAGCTGCAAACCTCTGTGGGGCTGTTAAAGAAGGTAAGAGCTGGTTCAACAGGGCCGCAGGAAGCTGAGCTGTGCTGACTCCCTGCAGGCAGGCAGAGCTGCCCTCCTGACTCCCTCTGCACCAGCTGACTAGGGTCAAAGGCAAACAGCGTTTCTTAAAGCCTTGTCTCATCCCTCTTTTGAAGCACTCAACAGCCAGCATATGGCTACAGCAACAACGCTAGAGGGCAGGCCTGGCACAGCCTGGCCATGGCAGGAAACCTTCCCAGTGTCTCCATGGAAATGGGAGCTCCAGTCCTCACCTGGCACCCAGCGCTCCTGGAGCTGCAAGAGAGATGGCTCCTTTTCCCCAGGACACGGACAGGGAGGTGGGTGAGGGCACACGCAGGCATGCAGACACACATCCTCCAGGAGAGTACAAAGAGGTGGAAAAAAAAAAAGGGGTTTCAATAGAGATCTCTTGCTTCTGCAGCCCTGTGTCTCCCCTGCTGGCCCCAGCTTCTCCTGCCAGGTCCAGGAAACCCATCTGCTCATGCAGAGGGAAGGAGTCACTTCATTTCAGCATCACTGTGATCCTAACAAAAAAACCCCTAGTAATAAATAAAGGAAGAGCAGCCTGAACAGCCACCAGAGCTTGCAGGCTCCCTTGAGAGTACCCTAGCAGGCTGGGGAGGGGCTGCATACCTGCTGGGGGATCCTGATAACAGTGCCCTGCCTGGAGCCACCTGGAAGGTGCTGATGTAGCTTTGCAAGGAGGCTGACTGGTCTGCATGTGTGAGGGAACACTCCCTGAGCCTTTGGTGCAGCCACTCTCCATGTGCAGGATGTGGCTGTGTGGCCTGGCTCCAGGGAACTCGAGCTGGGAGTCTTTAAAATGGTGAATTCATCCCCAGCTTTGTTTCAAACTGCAACTTCTGCCTCTTTTGGTAACGGACCCGGACCCTGGAGAAGAGAGAAGAAAGAACAAAATGAGCATATGGAAGGAGAAAAAGCAAGTAAAGCTGCCCCACTGTGATTCCTGAGCTGTACAACCCCAAGAAGCAGGAAAGACCCTGTGGTACCTTGGTGAGGGAATTCAATCCAGAGACCATCCCATGGTCTCCACCTTACTCCATCTAGCCAAGTCCCATCTCCAGGGCCACCAGACACAGCAGAGAAAAGTCCAGAAATCCTTCTCAGGAACAGAGGCAGTGGCTCTGTCCCCATCAGGGTTCCCTGTAATCCCTGCTGCTTTTGCTCACCAACCCATTTCCTGAATCAATGCTCATTAACGTTAACTCCCAGCTCTGGCTGCTCCCTGTGCTGGGAAGGACAGCCAGTCACTTTGCCTGCTACTAATTCTTGGCTTCAGCCACTTCCCGTGAAAACCAGTCCCACCAGTCCACAGCCCAGCACTGTGTGAAGATGTGTTTCCTCTGCCGTGATTCAATGGCTCTCTGTCCCCATGGGACCAGGAGAGAACTGCCCTCTCCAGTTCCATACTGGTATTTCACAGACCTTGGCTGTCTCCCTCTCATTGGTTTGAGATAAGGGAATTTTGGTCTCCCTTCCTGCTCCCAATCACTGCCACTGCCCTTCCCTGACCCTCTTTCCTCCCTGAGGGGTGGAACATGAGCTTGCACACAACAGCCAGGTGATTTTTACACAATATCATCATCTTTTCCTTTGTATTCCCCACCCTGTTCCCTGTGCATCATTTTTCTGCAGCTCAGGGCCAGGCTGGAGGAAGGCTCCAGCCCTTTGCTCCCCATCTTTCCTACCACCCTCATACCTGATTTCATGCAGCTTGACAATCTCATTGATGATAACCACAAGGATCAAAGAAAGAAAACCCAGGAGCCAGGAGACCGGGGAGATGGAAACGTGACTAAAGGTCAGTGAAGAATCGAGGTTTTCCCAGAGTTTCAGGTCCAGCACAGTCTGTGCCACTTGTCCCAGCAATCTAAGATCATAAACAGACACAGCAGATTTCAGCAGAGCTAACAAGCTTCCCAGGCTCTGCAGATCAGGGTTCAGGCCCCAGTGTAACACTCCTGAGTTCACAAAAGAGACTCTTCACCAATGCAGCAGTGGAGAACAACTGCCAGGTATTATCATTTTGCTCAGCACCAGAACACTGGTGTTGGAGCAGGTCTAGAGCCCTCCTTCCTCCAGCATTCTGGAATGCCTCCTCAGGGCCTGGGGATACTCACACAACAGCCACAGTGAGTGTCCACCACCTGTTGGAGAGGGGGGCTCTTCTTCCACAGCGGCTTGGTGCGATGGACGTGGGTGATGGATATGAACACTACAGGGACAGATGGACAAGGGGGTTATTCAGCATCACACACAGACACAACACAGGACAGAGCATTTGCTTTGCTTTTGCTTGGGCTCCTCAAAACAGCCTTTCCCACCTGCCAGGCAGAGCCTGGCTGCAGTCTGAAGGACACAACACAGTAACACACACCACCTCTCTCCAGATTGGGGCTGCCTCTCAAATCAGGAAGTGTTTCTGTTGGCCTGGACACCCTGCACATCTCCACACACCATCCTCTGCCTGGCACCAAGGCACACCACCCGTGTGGTGGGAAGGGAGCAGAGACCCTTTAAGGTTGTCAGAGAGCAGCTGGACCTGCTTGCCCGGGCAGCCATGCACAGGTGATGAGGCTCAGCCAGGGGCTGGCTCCCCACCCCTCCGAGGGTTTAGAAAGGCCTCCAGAGCCAGGGCAGTCCCAGCTGCAGCCATGCTGTTTGGGGCAAGGAAATGGGGTGCTTCACAAAATAGCAGCAGGCATATAAGGACTTCTGAGGCAGGGAATGTTTTTGGAGAGCTGCAGGATGCTGCTAGCTGATTTGCAAGAAGGCAAAGATGGATGCTGCTCTTCTGGGAAGAGTGGAAAGGAACCAGCACTTCACCAGGTTGGTAGGAGGCAGCACCAGCACTGAAGGTGCTGTCTTTAATCTGTTAGGGCAATGCTTAGTAAGACAAGTGCCTTCATCCCTGTGCTGAGGCCACTGCAGTGCCTGCTTCCACCAGGGACTTTGTGCTCTGGCATGGGGGCCAAGAAAGAGGCAAAGGATGTAAGTTTTCCTCCAGAGTAGAAAATGGGGGTCTGGGAACAGGGACTTACCTGTGTGTAAAACAATCAGGCCAGCTGTGAGCTTCTGGGCTACAAGAAGAGCATTGGAAAATGTCCCAAACCAGTCAGGAGCACCATCAGCATTGCTAGTAAACGAGAGGACACAGGAAAGAAGTCAACGGTGGGGACCTACCCCAGGCCACGTCCTCTTCTAATAGTTGAGAGAATAGTTGTGAGCCTGGAGTCAGGCTGTCCTAGTACCAGCAGGAAACAGTGAGCAAGTGCCCCAAAGATGCCACTGTCAATGCCACAGGGACAGTCCCCAGCCCTCTGTGTAGCCATTGTAGCTGGACCAGGCAGGAGTCTGAAGCTTGTGAGAGGAGAATCAATCCTGCCTGGGGAGGGGCAAGAGCAACAGGCTCTGCAGGGTGAGGAGGGTGTGCCAGGCTCAGTTCCTCACCTGTGCAGCATGATAGAGGAGCAGGCTGTGAGATTGAGGCTGGTAGTGTTCACCTCTTTGCAGGACTCGTGCAGAGTGAACCCGAAGCAGATGAGGCAGGAGCAGATGGTCAGGCTGAATTTCAGCAGGAAGCAGAACAGGAAGTAATGCTGAGTCTGTGAACAAGGGAGAGGCAGGAGGATGACACGGGCATGTCACCAGCCCAACCTCCCCTGCAGAACCACCAGGGAATCAGTGGCTGCAAAAGAGAAGCTGTAGTGCAGATGAGAAGCTGCACTGTGGATCTCCCCAGTGAGCTTGCTGGCACTAAGGGATTCCCTGCCTGTCCATGCCAGGCTTTTGGACAGCATGGCCCATGCCATGGATCCATCTACTAAGGGGGATGGGAAGGCACAGGGCCTCAGGTATGCATCAACACTGGGACAAAGTAGAAGAGAAATATGTTAACAATTTTAATCTGATGGGCCACTTACCTTCTTAGGAATGGAAGTCAAGTTTTTTCCTGTTGCCATGGTCATAATGGAGCTGTGGGGAGGCTTGCCCAGGAGCGAGACACTGCAGAAAGGTAAGTTGGTCTCTCAGTAATAAGTTCAGGCAACAGAACTATTGCTTTTTTTGTCTGTGTCCAACGTTTGAACCAAAGTAACCTCCTCAGACTGCTCGGAGCATTGGCACTGATCTGGCCACTGCCTTAGCTTGTGCTGTAAAAAGTGTCATTCATGGCAGGTGCAGGCAGGGAGAGAGGTGACCTCCAAATGTGTGATAGGCAAAACCCACCTGTGGTACCTCGGCCTCTGGGTGACACCCAGGCTCTCCACCACACTCCAGCCACTGCAACTGTGTCAGGATTAGACAGTTTTCAGCAGGAGGTTCAAGCCATGAGATAACAGCAGCTCTCAGACAGCAGGCAGGGCTACCACAGCAGCATGCAAATGCTCCAATCTGTGTTTCCAAGCACCATGCCAGAGCAGGTGCTTGAAATAATCCTTCTTAACATGCTGTGGGTGATGTCAGCTTGCTTTTAACATGGACACAGTGAGGCTGGGGTCTGGTCTGTGCATTCTGTGGTTTGGAGGCAGGAGATTCCACTCTGATAGACTCACCTGAGCAGTGGGTAGCAGAAACAGGACAGCCACACGATGTCTGTGGTACTGAGGATGGGGGGCAGCTGCACCAGGCAGGAAAGGAACTGGACAGGAACAATCCAGAGTGAAGAGCATGAGCAGTGCTAGGACAGCCTATGATGCCACCATCCTCTCCCCCACAACCCTGGGATGAGCTAATAACTAGGCACAGTCCCTCCACACATTCTAGGCTGCTGGAGATGCTTTTTCATCAGGGAAAAAGGGATTGAAAAGAAACCTCTGTATGAGGGTCAAGGAGAAGGGAAAATTTAGGCTGAGATCACATAGTCTCTATCTGTAACTTCCCTCAACACACTGTGGAAACCTGACTGAAGGCCACTTTCCCTTCTCACGAGGCTGCCCCACTGCAGCCACCCAAATCCCTGCTAGCACTCCAGTCCTCTGAGCTAAGTGCTGTCCCCAGCCAGGCCAGGACTCACCTGAATGACAACCAAGGTCAGCTGGCACTGCAGCAGGAAGAGGAAACACTTGCGGATCCCATAGGTTGCATGCCTGGCCTGGAAGGAAACACAAGCCCTCAGAGCCCTGGTTGTGGTGGGAGCAGTTATCAGCCAAGAGCAATTACTGGCAGGCAGGGCCAGAACGTGTGGCCTGCAGGGGAAGTGGGAGGGGAGAGGATGTGGACACACTATAAGCAAAAGGGGAAGAAGGTCTCTTGCCTAGATGTAGTTGTGAGGGAAAGGCAGAATTGAGCCAAGGGGTAAGTTTGTTTAAACCTCGTGGCTTTTCTGAGGTAACACTTTCCCTAGCACTGCCTTGTTGTCTGGCTAGGGATCTCTGCAAGTTTATTCAGTTGAACAACATTCATGGTCTGCTGCCACAAGGCACTGTTCCCAAACCATCCCCTCCACCTTGGACCAGGCAGGAAGAGTTATCTCTGTGATTGCTGAACAAAGGACAGGAGGCAGGAGCAAAGCTAATGCTGGCAGCTTGCTGTGGGCAGCTCAACAAGAATGCTCACCTGAGCTCCTGGCTTTGCCCTTTGTGAGCTGCAGGCAGAGGGTGATACCAGGGAGGGGACATGCCTGGCTCACCTGCTCTATAAGCCTGATGATGCTGGTGCTCTCTTCTTGGCGGAAGGACATGGAGCAAGGCAGGCTGTTGAGCTGCCCTGAGAGCTGCAGAGGGGTGAGCTCTTCAGAGACATGAGTCATGGTGGTGCTGGTGGTGTAGCCAAAGGTCTCCCAGGAGCAGCGAGATGGGTAGAGAGGGTCCAGTGCTATACTGCAGGGACAACACAGGAGCATTAGTGAAAGTCCTCAGCCCAGAGGAGAAACTGTGTTCCACTACAGTCTGTGCCACCTCTGTCTATCTTGCTGGCAGAGAAGTCCTGAGCTGTGACGTGAATTTAGGATCAATCAAGACTTCAGTTACTCCCAGAGAAATAATGAACGTATTTGGGTTTGTGGCTTGAGGTCAACCAACGAGCTAGCTGATCCAGAGGGGCATTTCCACTCTTTCACACACTGAGAAGCACGTTCATGTACATCATGCAGTGAACATTTCAACGTTCATGCAAGAGTAACATCTTCCCTTCAAAGAGAGGAGTATATTTGTGTCGAGGGACCTAGGCAGTCATCCCAACCCATACCATCCAAATCTCCTTTGTGGAGACAAATGAAGCTAAGGATGGGCAGAGAAACTGAGCATCCCCCAGCACACCCCACCGGTCTGGTGTGACCCGTGGCTCAGCTGAAGGCAAAGGCAGGAGGAGGAGTCTGGCTCCTGCCCCACCTGATATCGCTCTGCAGGAAGAGGCAGCTGTTCCGCAGGTTGGCAGAGCTCCCCAGACAGCAAGTCACCTCCCCGTACTCCTGCATGATCTTGATCATCTCACACATGGCTGCAAAGGACAGGAGGAGAAACACAGTTTGTTATCTCGTTATGCAGTGCTTCACACACCCTTTCCAGTCTGGGTACCAAGCAGTCAGATCTTTTAACATTACCCCAACTGATAAGATCAGTCATGTAAAGTGAGATCCAAAGTCAAGGTACACAATTAGGTAGCTAATTAATTGCAGCCCAAGTGCTCTGAATACCTGCCTCCTGCAGGAGCTGAGCTGTGATTCACAGAACAGTGACCCAGAGATGATGTGCAGCTCTAGCACATCTCTTTCACACCAGAGCTGTAGGTACAGCCTGGCTATGTAATGCAGATGGCTTCAGCATCGAATGATCTTGTTAGAAAACAGGAGAAATTAAATTAACCTAAATAATTCAGATCTAAAATAAATACACGGTTTTAAATTCAGCTGGGCAACACACCACTACTGCTCCAAGCCTAAAGCAACAGAGGGAACACAGCAATCCACTCCAAAGGCAGTGCCACACTCAGAGCCAGCCCCTGTTCCTGCACTCCCATCACTACCTCTAACCCTCATCCATCTTTTTATCAACACCCTCCCAGGGCCTCTAAATCAAACCTGCTGTTTGTTTGGTTTTTTTCTTCTGTAGCTCTGTGCACAGTGCTTGGTGTGGATATGAATTTTCTAGAGTGCTCTAGGCAAAAAAACAAACAAAACAACCCACCCAAACTAAACCCAAACCCACCCTCTGCAGATTCCTGTGTAAACAACTTCTCTAGAGGACTGGTGCACCCAGATCTGCAGCACAGCCAGGGGTTGTATGAAGTGGGGAACTGCCACTTCTGTCAGAAGGAGAGAGGGAGCACTGACTGCTTAGGCAGACTGGGCTCTAACTGGTTCTCACTGGCACTCTGTAAACTGTGCCCAGAGGTACCTAGAATGCCAAGTCATAATGATGCTTAGTGCTTTTACTGTAGACTGGACAGGTATTAGCCAGCTGAGCACTCAGCCCCTTTCTTAAAGAAAATGGTACCTCTCAGAGGGATAAAGACATTGTCCCCTCTCTGGTCTCTGCCATCAAAAACTCTGCAAAGCAGCAGCAGATGTTAACAGCAACTGTCAAGAGGAGAATTATTCTGGGAAGTGATTTCTGAGTTATATAAGGCAGTCAGGGTTGTGAGCAGAGATCAAAGTCTCCTAGCTCACTGATAATACTTTTTTAATAAAAAGCAGTAGCATTTTGGATGTTTGCTTTTGTGTCTCTTACCCATGCAAATTGAAAGGAGTGGTTCTTAGCCTGATTTTGTAACTAGGAAACAGTGGCATTAAAATGAAGTTAACACCTGGCTTCCCACAGGTAGCAGCAGAGGGTCATTAATATCAAAATGCCCTTCTAGATTTCTGCTGTATCCCCTTCCCTGCACCCATGTCCCTGCCCAGGTGAGCCAAATGGATGGGGAAGGTTCTCCTGGGCAGTAGTAGGACAGACCCAGGCTCTGTGCCACTTACTCTCTGGGGTGCAGTCTGTGAAGAGGGGCACCAGCAAAGGCACATTGTCTATGTTCTGCAGGTGAGGTCTCACCTGGTGGATCCCCCGTGGGAGTTTGGCCTGAAAAAGAGAAAGAAGAGACTAAGCAGGGGAGTGTGTGTGTGTGTGAGGGAGAGGCATTTCAGAGGGAACTGCTGAAATGAGAATTATGATTGCCAGAATTATGCAACTTCAAGATCAGACACAAACTGATCTGACAGAAGCTGGCTTTCCCAAGCCACTGGAAAAAGTCTTCTGCTGAAGTCCTACACTGACACACCAAGCTGTCTGTGCTTGTCCTCAGGGTTGGTAATGTCAGCCTGATAAACCTGTGCTCAAGGATTTATGAGGATTTTTACCTGTGTGGAGAATCTAGCCAAGACCCTCTCCCAGCAACTAGATCTATCTCAATTGCAGCCACATCAACACACAGCAAGGGAAGGGTTCCTGCTTCCTGAAACCAGGCCCAATAGATTGTTTTATTTTCTAAATTTGCATCTATCTCTGATATTCCTGTAACATCTGCTGAGCATGCCTAAGTTCTTTATGAGGCAGGAAGAGCTCATCCCACACTCTGACTACTGGGCAGCACCAGCCATGGCTCACAGCTGGAGGAGAGACAAAGTTTCTTCTGTCTGCATGGAATGTCAGGATGTTCCCACTCCCTGCCCAGCTCAGGGGAAGGGGATCCAGACAGACTGAGATGTGGCTCTCAAAGCTACCCAACGTGTGGTCATCTCCATTCTTAAACTCCAGAGAAAAGACCTGTTAGGCAAAAGTGATTAACTGAGAGAGAAACCCAAACTTCACAGGCTCTAGACACCAGGCTGGAATAATGGGTGGGAACCAGGGAGTCCCAGTGCAAACCAGTCAGTCAATTTGCTTCAAAGAGGAATTCCTTCTGGGTACTGCTGACCATGATGACTGCATAAGGTGTGTAAGGAAAGGGGGCCTCACCCTGTTACAGTCCTCCAGGAAGCTGGGGATGTCACTGTCTGTTGGCTGAAAGCTGATGAGATCCGAGTGTCCCTCCTCTTCCATCAGCAGAAGCCCCTCCACATCATCTCGAGAAACTAGAGCAGAGAAGCAGCATAAACAACAAGCACAAACTTGCCTCTACCACCCCTATGCCACCTACATGGTGTATTCACGTGGCACTGCAGAAGCCTGGAAACGTGAGGCCTGATTTTCTAGGTTAGCAACACTTAGATCCCACTCAGTCATCTAAAATGCAGTATTTTTAGATGACTAATCTGCTCAGAGGTAAATATGTGAGCCTAGTCTCTGCTCTTTTGAGAGACAATAGTTTAGCTGTTCTGCTCTCTTTCTTCTTGGGGAAGAAGAGAGTAAAGAAATCCCACCTGAAATAAGAAAAGGGAGTAATGCACAGGCAAGAGACCCTCAGTAGCTTGACCAGGGCCCCTGCAAGGGTAGAAGGCTAGAAGTGTAAGGCTCTCTTGCTCTCACACACACACCTCAGGCCCATCCAGTTTTGTGCTCAAAGCTCTGAAGGATCAGGTATCTGGTGAGGACACAGGAACCTATGAATGGGTTTAAAGGAACCATCCAGGAAACACGTGGCATTCAAAGTGGCTTAGGTGCAGTTCTCTCACCCTGATGTAGGTCATCATGCAGAGAGCCAGCATGGCTGGGGCTAGAGGGAGGGATCTCTGAGCCAGGCACATCACCGTTAGGCGTTAGGGATATGTGGCAATTCCAGCCAGTCTCAAGACCCATCTTCTCAGCAAACACCTGCAGGTGAGCAGACAGAAGCTTTCAGGGTAGAGGTCCAGGCCAGAGTCTTGCAAACCAATGCCATATTGGAGTGTAGGTACCTTCTGGAGCCATTAGCTAGCTGAGTCAGATTAACCTCAGATTGCACTGGAGCTAAACTCTCCAGTCAGACAACCAGGGGACATGCAAGTTCAGGGGGCTCAGCCAAGACAGCTTACCTTGCTTTTGAGCTCATCTTCCAGGGAGAAGTAGACAAAACGAATGCAGGCATTGACCAATCCATCAATGAGGCGGACGATGTCAAGACGGGCCTGATACTGAGATGAGACCATTCCCATGAAGATCTGTCCACTCAGAGCCTGGATACAGTCTTCCTTCTCCATCACTTCCCCAATCCCTTCTTCAGGCATGCAAACAACACGCAGTCACATTGAGACACAAGGGACCACGTGTGCATCAGACAGAGTGCACGTGGTGGGAGAGGCCACCAAGATCACACCCAAGGATACAGTACCCAGATCCACAGAAACATGCAGATGTGCACAGACACAGGAGGAAAGATGAAGAGACACCCACGTGTCCCAGCATACCCAGTCACAGAAGCAGTTTCAGGACATCCCCAATTATGTGACCAAGAACAGGAGTGTGAAACAGCAAGCATGGAAAGGAAAAAAGACAAGACAGAAGACATGATCAGTCACAGGGAGGGGGGGCAGAAAGGTAAAGGATGAATGCTGCATAATGTTCACATGTGTGTTTTAAACACATCATACTGTGCTTAAAGAACATGGTGAGTCTAGCTGAGGCAGAGTGGCATCAGAGAACAAGGGGCTGACCCAAAGGGTGGATCATGTTCCTGCCAGCAACACTGCAGACACCCTCAAAGAGCCTGCAAAGGTTCTTTGACAGGGCTCCTGCTCCATCACCAGACCAGCCTGTGGTGAATGGCAGCTGGATGCAGCATGAGGAACAAAATAACAGAATGCTTCAGACAGTTGCAAAGCTTGCCACAGTGGGACTGAAAAGTGTTTTGACAACACTCAGTCACAACTGCCTCCCAGCTGTTGGAAACCCCATTATTCACAGTTTACAGAATGGAAGATGAAGGCAGAAAGAGATTAAGACTGGTTTTCCAGAAAAGCCTCCTGGAGTTATGCAATGGTATGTGCTTATTTCTCAGTTTCCATTGCTGTTCTGGAGGAGAGGTACAATTCATCTCGTGGCAATCAGTTTCTACAGCACAGCAACAAAACCCACCAAGGGAGAACAGTTGCATACCACCATACATTTCATTCCTTTGAAAAACCCAACATATGTGATTCCCATAAAATTAGACAAATAGCAAACCAAGTATTGAAATACCCAGAAGTCTTGACTCTCAGTTGCCTGCTTTAAGAAAGAGACTTCCCACAGTAGAAGAATCTCTCTGCAAGCTTCAATAACTTAACTGGAAACACACCCACCAGCTGCTACATCATTACTTGCTCTGGAAATGCATCTAATTCAGAAACCATTAGTTCTCAATCTCCATCTGCTACTCTGAAGAACAATCACAGCTCTAGACTGATGAGAAAGCAAGCACCTGGCCCAGCAGCAGATCTTGTTACAAACAGCACAGAGGACACATACCATCTGAGCTCCAGCTATTCCTCCGACTGCTCTGCTTGATGGGGGTTGTCCCAGGGAGATCACAGCATGTGAAGATGGCACTCTGCCCAGGGACCTGCACCAGTTCTATGCACTTGCCATTGAGCTGGGAGGACAAGGCACAATGCATTGGCTTGTATGCAAAGGCAGAACAGTATCCTGAGAGGCAGGCTCGTTGGTAGAAATCTAACACCTTCTTCCTAGGTGAGAGAGAGAAAAAAACAAAGTTAGCAGAAGTAAGGTCCCTTCCAAGCCAAACCATTCTCTGATTCCACCATTCCATGAAATGTGCTGCATTTCTGACAATGTACACTGTAGTTCAATGTAGAAATCACCAGCTGGGTATTTGGAAAAATGTATTCCCTGAGGAGTGGTCAGAGAGTCTGAAATAAGCCTTTCCTTACTGTTTGTGCACTCTCTGAGCTGCAGGCACTACAGGGCAACAAAACCACATATTCCAGCAGGGGCAGTGGTGAACCTTTCTGTTTGCTCATCAGCCAGATTGATGAGCATGAACACAGTACTCTTTGAATACACATTAATATAATATGCTCTATATGGCTGCCAGATGACTCCAAGGAAGTTCAGTACATGACAGCAGAAGCTTAAGTCATTAGAGGTAATTTATCTGTAGGGAGATAAAGACCAAGGAAGGAACTGACAACTCTGACAAGAGTGGATCTATGGCAGAGACAGTTTAGTAACAGGCTTTTCTCCTATCCCCTTTCTGAGTTTAGGTCCCAGGAGCTGTATGTGAAGGCTCCATTTAGTAAATATTCAGTCACTGGAATAGTGTAAAGTTCCTTCTCTATGTTAAACTCACAAAGGTAACAAATCAGACTGCACGTGGGATTTTTCCTTGGATTCTAAGATGACAAATATTTCAAAAACCATCAATAAGAGAGGGTAAGAAAGCTTACAAGGACAATGTGCTGCTAGTCAATGAAACTAAACATTACTGGTCTGCTCTGGTAGCAGGAACAGAAATTTAGCCTGTAGATGAAAATGCAACTGACATTGTCAGATACTACAGCAGGACTAGAAGGGTGTGAATCATTGTGGTGGACTGGTGTGAAGCTGTCAACAGCAGGTGGAATTGATCACTTTGCATTTTATGTAAGAAAGGCCATTTGTCTTAAATAACAAAAAAATTCTCTGCCACCAGCATATGACTTGATTATAATTCATGGTCCTACTACACAGTCCAGTCAGAGTCCACTTGTAAGAGACTAATGTGTTCACAGATACAGTAAGAACTGGCTTAGTCTTCCAGTCCAACACATTGCTTATTGCTATCTAATCTCTGATGTTGCTATAACAATTAATTATAAGCAGAGGTAGCTCAGGTTCATAACCTACTTGAAGCTTCTATTAAACAGGTTAACAAGCATCAGCAGAGGGAATTTTAAGAAAGAGTGACCAGGTTCCCTCAGCACCAAGTGACACAGCTGCCCACCTGTCAGAGCCAGAGAGGGGGTAGATGTCAGTACCATCCCAAAAGTCTGTGCAGGCCTCGAGGATGATGTCAGCTGTCCCATGGGAAAACATCTGCTCAGTGCCTGGAGTGCAGGAGAACAATGAGTCAGCCCCCCACACATAGGCACCCAGGAAAGGGCCCTCATGCCAACTGCTCCCTTAGTTGTTGAAAGCAAGTGTTCCTGCAGACTGCCTCGAGGCACTCCAGGTATCCCCCTTCCCCTGTTCCAACTCTTCAGTCTCCAACAGGAAATTATTCAAGGCTGGATGATACATATTCTGCTGTGACAAAATTTGAGCCTTGTAGTCAGTTCCTATTCTTCCCTTGCACTGTGTTAACCATCCTGCTCCCACAGAAGGTTGGATAGTATCTTGCTCCTGTATCCAACAGAGCAGAAGGTATTCCTGTCTGCCTCTTCTCACAAGAGTACAAGCACCAGTGATGAGCCTATGGGGATCAAAGTCTGCCTACACTGGCAAGTGCATTCAATTTTAGGCCAGAGGTGGGTATGAAGGGTAAGAGCTATTCTTGAGTACCTTCTGTTCAGGTAGCAGAAAATAATTTAACAGTGTGACCCATCAGATAGCAACCTGTTTCACAAAGTGTCCTGAAAACGAGTTAAATCAGGATGAGTCAGAAGTTCAACACAACAGACTGTGAAAAAATAACTCCTGTTGTGATCAGGGAAGAACTGAAAATCAGTGGGCACCACGGCTCTCCCTTTTTTTTTTTTTTTCCCTTTCCACTACTTTTTCATACAGACTTAAAATCTTTCATTCCCTCTTGTAGACCAGGGTGTTAAAAAGTGTTTCCCAAAGGTGTGTGATATCACTTGTCTGCTGCAGGTCCCAGGCACAGGACTTAAGGATGCAGGGCTCCCTCCCCCTCCACACTCCCTGACACATTAGCATGGCAGGCACGTAGACTCCTCTGTCTAGGTTCCCTCCTCCAGCTGCTCTGTGACTTTGCCCCCAACAGCTTCAAAGCTGATCTAATGAAAAAAACATCACTGCCAAGAAAAATGAGCCCAAAGGCTTCTTGCAGGCATTGTTGTTGACTGGAAATGCTCACACTAGCTGGTGAAATCAAGAGCCAAGAAAATCCACTCGCACAAACCAAGCAGGGACCTTCAGGAACACTGGAGGATTTTCCAAAACACAGCAGCTCTCTGCTTTCTGCTATAAATAGTCATCACACGCCAAGTTAATCAGCATAACAAACCTCCAAGACAAATGGGGGCTGTGTGTGAAAGAAGGAGCCTGTTTCAGGGACACAAAGGAGTACTTGTGCAGAGCTCTGGTTAATTTTATTGTATAAACACCTGACGTTCCCACCTTGCTCCTAGGGTCAGATAGTCCTTGCTAGGAAAGAGGGAACAAGAGATGTTTATTGACTGATGCAAAACCTCTGCCCTGGACACAGAGCAAGAGCTTCCAGAGGACCACACACAACCTTCTATGTTCATGCCTGACAGCAATTGCAATCCACTTCCCATCCAGTGTCACCAGCATCCCACACAACAGTCCTTCTAAGGGGTGATGACAGTGACAGCACACACTACAAACTGGAAAGAGTTCTTTCAGTTGTTATTCCCAGGAAAGTGAGCTCAGCCTCTTCCCTTCCCAAACCATGAACTTGAAGGCCAGGATTTGTCTGATGAACAGGACAGGGAGCACGAGCAGCCATTCCTGACTGCTGGGGCTGGTTAGGAAGAACCAAGATACCAGAGCTGACCCAGTTGGAGCAGAAGGAATCCAAGAGTGCAGCTGCAGCAAAGGAGAGGTGGTAACCCCCCTGAAGATGCCAGCGAGCCCCTCATTTCCATGTGGTTACTATGGATTTGGGATGAACACTGCCAGATGGTGAGACATATTTCAATGGAACAGCAAGGGGACATACAGCCAAGCTACCTACTCTTTCTGCTACAGCTGTAGAATTTATTAAGCATCTCCCTTCAGCATGCCATGGGAGTGGGTGGATTCAAAGATTTATTCACAAATAATGTATCAAAAGAAGTTAGTTGTTATCATCTGGGTTGACTTTTCTGCATAAACAGAGACATCTGATTTCACCCAATATTATCTGCATAATCCATTCTTTCTTGTTGTAGACATTTTAGGAAGTTTCAAGGGACAAGACTATCATGAGAGAGGTGTTCCAATGGTTAACTGACCCCGCTGGAAAAATTCCTCTTAGAATTTGCTCTAGACAGAATAATCCAGGTCACACACACATTCGTCTGAGCTCCAGCCTCTAAATTAAACCGTTTAAAAATGAGGATAAGGAGTTGAAATGAGGCAACACTAAAGGTTTTGCCCTACACTAGGAATCTCAGCATCAGAAAAACTTGTTCACAAAGGCAAGATGGCAGCAATCAGGACAAATGACAAAGCTCTTCCCCAGATTAAGAAACAAATTTTAAAAGAACTGGGCAACTGGCATTTTACCTCATAAATCTCTGGCCAGCATAATCATCATATTTCAGGTTAAATACTGAACATATGTCAATTCCAGAGAGCCAAGTTCAGTCAATTTAAGGTATTAACGAGTGACTAAGAGCTCTGCCAGGCAAGCTGTTAAATCTTGCTGAGGTGCTTTAGGACCTCATGGTGCCCAGCTGTACCTCCTTTCCATTCCTATTAGAATAGGAAGGAGCAGAAGGAGTGGAGAAGTCAGCATGGCTTCAGGTGTTGTATCATGGTCATCATGAGTTTGCATGGGATTGCTGTGATTTCTTATCAGCATGCAATATAGAAACAGAGGATGCAGTGTAGTGCACTAGACAGCTCCCTAAGATACTGAGTTTTGAGTTGGGTTATCAGAAGGATGAGCACCACTAGCTAAAACCCTGAGTAATATTCAGCCCTGTGCAGTTATCAGTTTCACTAACAATACAGTCTGTTCAAAACCCAATAAAACCCCCACCTTGCTCTGCACTGCCATGTGGTCCCAGAAAACAGGTTTACTATGTGCCAACTAAGATAATTATTAAGAATTGTGTGTGATTCTGGAGTGAGCCAGAGCTGGGAAGAACACCCCTCCTCAGCAGGCCAGGGCACTGCTCACCAAGGTTTGTTGAGTGTCTCTGTACTGGTCACAGGCAGAGCAAAGCTGTCAACCCACAGGGACTCCAGACTGTTCCAATCTGGTATTTTCTAGACTGTGTGGAAAAGATCCTCCCATCCCCAGCAGATGCCCAAAGAAATGGGGCAGCCTTACTAGTAGTGGTGTCCTTCACAAACAGGTTAATCATGTGGCTCAGGGGTGGTCTCCTCTTGGTGATTGATGAAAGCTTCCCCAGGATTGTTTCTTTAACCATCTCATCACTTGGCAAGCGGTACAAGGCCAAATAGTTCTCCTGCTTGAAGAGATCTTTAGCACCTGGTGTGAAACCTGAAATGGGAACATGAGGAGGAGAAACATTAGGCTCTAACCAAAGCAAAAGAAAGGTCCTGTCTCCTGGTTTTGTGCCACTTTGCCTGTGCTCATTCTGACATCTCTCCAGCAATATGTAAGTGAACTGTGTTTACTGTGCATCTACACCAAGATGGCTCAAGAGTTATGATGAAAAACATTCCAGAGGACCAGCTGTTATTAGTAATTACAGCTTTCATGCTTCTGCTTCATTGAAAAGAGGAAATGTGACACTGAAGTACAGGCACAGAAGTGAGTTCAAGAGTTGCCAAATTTTAATCCTAGCATTATCTCTAACTTCCTATCTCCTCTATGCCTCTGTTGTCCCATCTATAAAACAAGCTGAGGTACCTCTCATCATTTACATCTGAACTGGTAAAGCATGGCTGGAAAGACAGGGCAGCTACCTGTCCATTAGCAGGTATTCTTTGTCTCCTGATGAGATTGGCAGAAGAATACCAAGCCTAGCCAGAGTGGGCTGGAAAGATCTTTGATGACATTTGTTCTTTTGGTAGTGTCTACAATGTCAGAATTTGCCAAAAGCAATCTCTTTAGTAGACTCTTTTGGCAACTGAACAAGAGTCAACTCTGTAATTCCCCCTTCTCAGCAACCAGGACTGGGGAAGTATTTTTCTTGTGCTCTCTAAGGATGAAGTGTCCATTACAGCTCTGATTTCTCTGTGTCTGCTCATCCAATTTCTCCTTACCTATTAGCCTGGCGAGCTCACAGAGGCCCCAGGGCACGTGGACAGGCAGCACAGCATTGTGTGTCTCCTGGAGGGCAATGTTGCAGAGGTGGTCAGAGAAGCGGCACAGGCGCTCTGTCACGCTGGCGTTGCAGAGGTTGAGCAGCACGTTCAGGCCCAGAGGCTTGAGGGAATTCAAGTGCATCTGCCAGTTGGAGTCATCAAACTGGATGCAGGAGGGGTTCTGCTGGTCCTGGGATAGGCTAAGCATCTCAAGGTGGTAGTCACACACAAAGTCTTCAGCCTCACAAGCCAGCACCTCGCTGTCACCAACAACCTGGTCCAACAGACAGGAAAATTGGAGTGGCTCACAATGAATATGGCTTGAGCCTGGAATCCCCCAGGGAATTCCCAATTCAGTTCCCAAAAGGAAAGACTCTACAGGTTTAAGTCTGTCTTATAGCTTCACTTGTGTGTCCCTTCACAATGTCTTACCTGAGCGTGTTCCTCCTCTCCACCCTCCGTGTCCTTGCTAAAACTCACATTGGACCCAGAGGGATGCTTGCTTCTGCTGTTTGGCTTTCGGTGGGCATGGGCATCAGGAGCCTTTGGAGGGTCACTAGACCAGTTGTTCTTCTCTTGCTCATTGGTCACGTGGACTGTGTCTGCCAGGGGGCCAGAGAGCAAAGCATCTCTTTCGTGGGGCTGCAAAAGACCAGCCAAATGAACAGTGGTGATTCAGTGGTTGAACATGAGCCACTGCTGCTTCACCTGCTGCTTTAGGACTCCTGCAGAAGAGGATCTCATCCTTGCTGCTTCTTTATCTTTTAAGCAAAGAACTAAGGAACAGGACTTCTCTACAAGCAAAGGGCCCCCTCTGTAATACCACACTGTGTGTGTCAGTCAAACTTGGATTACAGCCCACATACTACATTATGGATTACACAGCCCTCACCTCATCTTCCATCTCAGGGTGGCAGAAGGATCGTGTAGAGAGCTCATCAGTCAGATCTTCATGGCTATCATGAGGTGGTTCCACCTTCCCACTGAAGAACAGAACAGTCTCTGGGCTGGGGTTTGGCCAGGAAAGAATTCCCTGCTTGTCTACACAGCAGAGCACCTAGAACATCCCACAACACCCCCAAGAAAGCAAAATCTCAGTCAAAACATGTCTCAGTGTTCATGCATAATTGTAAATATCAAAAGTTTCATAAACACATGGGAGGATAGACAAGGCTCTCCTTCACCAACCGTCTTGTCTTAAGAAACTGCACCTCATAACCTTTCAAGAAATCCGAGAATTAATTGTTTTAGCAGGATTGATGGGTTGTTTAACACAATTTTATCTCAGGATATTGCAAAACTAGGCATGAAGACCATGGGAAGGAAGCAACTACTAAAGCTGTTTCACCAGTTAGTACCTTATCAGGACTAGGACTAGAACCAGCTGGTTCTTGAACAGGAGTCCAGAAGGTTATGGGACCAGAACCAGAGCTGGAAAATACAGACACCCTGTTAGATGCCACAGAGAATCTCTAACCATTGTTTTAGCCAATAAATTTGCTGCTTGGACAAGCAAATTTGCCAAAAGCAATCTCTTTAGTAGACTCTTTTGGCAACTGAACAAGAGTGAACTCTGTAATTCCCCCTTCTCAGCAACCAGGACTGGGGAAGTATTTTTCTTGTGCTCTCTAAGGATGAAGTGTCCATTACAGCTCTGATTTCTCTGTGTCTGCTCATCCAATTTCTCTTCAAGACAGTTCTAAACTCTTCTACAAACACAGGTGCCTGAAGGGTTTCTACTCCCAGCATGGTAAACTGATTGCTAACAGTCTATGCTGTGGGAAGGAAAACATGACTGATGCAAATGAAGCATCCACAGAGGGTTCCTCCTCCTGACAACCCAGCAATACTCACAGTGACAGATCCCAGGCTATGGAGCAAGCTGGAAGTGAAGCTCAGAGTTGGGGATTTGCCTTTTAAAACACAGAGGAAGTGGCTCCAGATACAGCGTATCATTTCCTGCCGAGGGAAGCAGAGCACGTCGCCCCAGTAAAGACTCAGTCAGTGAAAGACAGGGAAGAGAAGGAAGAAAGGGAGGATGACATTACCTGCTTTCAGGTGCAACACAGTGATACACTGTAAGATAACCACCAGCCTCTGTGGGAACCTGTTAACTGATATGGTGCTGATGTCCTCAAGGGAAAGGCATTTCCTCCCCCTTCCAGGGGATGCTAACAGACAGTCTGTTCAATTGAGAATTCACTGAAACTACCTCTTTGTCTATCCAAAAGCACAGGAAGGAATCCTGGAGTGATTTGATTTGAGGTGAACCAGTTTTTATCTCTTAACATTTCTTCCTAAAGTAACTCTCATCCCTTTGGGATTACAGAGTTTGAGGCATTAAGCTTAAAATCCCCTTGCTGCAAATGGGGTAAGTGGAGTCACCGGGGCGAGGTGACTTCCCCAAGGTTACTTACTGAGTGACAATGTTGGAAATAAAGCCAAGGTGCCCTGACTACTCCATCATTACAAATGAATTGTAATCAACGTGGTAATAAACTGAAAGAAGGGAATATTTTGCAAAATTAAAATGTCAAGTTGGAACCCTTCATCTTCCACAAGAAAATGATTCAGAGGGAGTCTGGATGGCAGCGATCAAGCCAAGCACCAGAGTTGTATGTTTTTCCCCTAAAGCCAGCAAAACCAGGTTTGCATTACAGTGTTGTTTTACTGCTTTTCAGCTGTTGTTCTGGAATGCTGTCACTGCAGAGCACTTCCCCCAAAGCTCCTCAGATCAAGTTCCTGAGATCCTAAGGGTTAGTAGAATAAGCTCAAATGCAAAACATGAGCTGTCACCAGGAAGAAAAAAAAAAAAGCTCTTCTTTCAACTAGCTTCTCATAAGCAAAAATGTTAGGTACAAAAGGAAAGAAGCAGATCTTTCAATGAAGGTCAGCTCAAATCATTCCCATGTAACACCTGAAAAACACCTCAGCTAAATGATGAACTGGCACAGAAAGACAAAATTATTCAGCAAAAGAAGTGTGTGTGTGTGTGCATCCATGAGCTGTGTGGCTGGGAGGGAGGAGACACTGAATTGATTCTTAGCATATCTAGGGATTTTTAATTACTCCTGGAGTCCATCTGCCTTCTTATGGAAAAGAGAATCTTAATGCCAGATTAGACAGAAAAGTGTCTTTCCTCTACCCGCCTCTTCAATCTGGATGATGCAATTTACAGAGTGGCCAGATGCAGTTCCTCCTCCCCCAGAAAAAGGCCTTCTGAATGGTTATTTGCCCCAGCTTTGGAAGTGCTAGTAATGTGCTTAAGCTTGTTAAGGAGCCTATGAAACAGGATCAGACTTGAAAAAGCCTGAACATCCTATGGTTTCCTCTTCACATTTGTTCTTGGTGCTGACCACCATCCCCTCAGTTCTTTAGTTTTGGCTTGAAGAAGCAGGTTTTTCAGGTCCAAGCAAAACACTTCCCTTCTTTCTGACACACACCACAACAGATTTACTTTACTTCTGGAACAGGAGGACTTGAAAGAGGTATTTTCTTCAGGACAGAAAAAGTTGATTTCAAAACATTTGCAATATTCAGAAAAGCACAACTGGACTCAGTATCAAAGTCACCTTCATCTCTGGTCAGCAAAGCAGCAGTTACGTGGGAAGGTGTAGGGGAAAGACATGCAACCTGTGTGCACAGCAAACTAAAGCAGCAGATGAGTGACAATGGACAACTGACACAAGTAAAAAGGGTCTAGGAACAAGCAGGAGATCAGAGAGGAAGGGTAAGGATATAATGAAGTTCTGCAGTGAAGATGGAAGAAAACAATTCATAATCATAGTACCTGAGAAGATACCATCTCTGTGTAGCTGCTGAGAGTGTCCTCTGAAAACTTAGCAAGCTGCAGCAAGAGAAGAGACCAGTTACTATAATTGTGCTCAGAAATGTGTCATGAGGAACATCCTTCCCTAAATACTGTGCTTTCAGAGAGAAAAAGGCAGCAGTCCTGCTCTGTGGGAATCACTGAACCAAGGCAGACCAATAATTCATCAAAGCAATTAAGTCTTTAATGGACTCTGTCTTTATCTACTTGTGAAGCACAGTCAAAGTGCCTGGTGCTGTACATCACAGAAGAAGACACAGTCTAAATGTCTACAGAGAAAATAATAGCAATTAGGCCCAGAGGAGGCTCTTTCTGGATGGTTATCTTTAGATAGGAAGAGCCAGGATTGACTGATCTGTTTTTAAGCTATATGGGTCAGTTAAAAGAGAGGAGTTGGAAGAGTGGTTGTAAAAGCAGGTGCCTGGAACACAATGGACACAGAGAAATGAGGTGATGGGAATGGGATGTGGATAGGAAATTGAAATTATAGAAAGGCACTACCATGGGGCTCTTGCTATTACACCAGGAAATTTACTAACTCAAAATCTGTGCATCCAGCACAGAGACATTTCATAGTAGATGTAATTTAGAAAAAAAGTTTAAATTTAAATATACTGATATGCACAAGTGACTGTGGCATTACATTTGTCTCTAAATAAAGCAACACCCACATGTATATATCTGGCACTTTAAAAGGATCAGTTTAACAAAGCTGAAAAAAGCCAAGGCAAATTTGTCAGAAATAATTTAAACTGAGAGCTCTGAAGGATAATTAGGAACCATTTAACAATATTTTATCAAGATTTTTGAAAGCAACAGTCCCATAGTAAAACAAAAAAGGTCCAGTTTTGAGTGTAAGTTAAAACAGAAATAAAAATTAGCATTAGATTAAGAGCAAGTGTGCTTTTTGGTAATTAAAACCAGTCCACTGCTTGTTGAAGACAGTGAAATTGCCAGTGATATTGCAGGCAAGGCAGACGTGTTAAATAAATATTGCCATTCCTTATTCAGTGATATAATCACACCATATGATAACTATGAAATACTTTCCATTCTAACACTAGCTACTGAAAGTAAATATGTTTAAATTAGCAGGTCTGGACAACTTTCTGACTGTTACTGCTGATTTTGCAAAAGGCTGGAAGCAGGGATTAAGTGCCAGTGCAACAGCAGAAAGCTCATGTGGTGCCAATGCCTAAAAAGGGTAGAGAGAACAAACCAAGTTAACACAGGACCCCAGACAGACTTTGATTTCAGACAGAAAAACAGAGCAGCTCAACTAAAATAAAAGAAATGCAATAATACAACCAGTGCCAAACACCACAAGCTTATGAGTTACAAATCTGATCAAACTACTGTGATTTTTTTGTTTTTAAAGTACAAATTTGACTGATAAAAGTAGTGCTTTTGGTATAGACCACTCGGTACTTTGGCTGGACACAAAATGCTTTACTGGTTTTCTAACAAAAACTTGAGTAATGCTGGAGAAATAGGGCCCATATTAAATATATTAGGAATAGACTCCAAATGGAACAGAAGCTGAGGAATTATTTGCAATAGGATGCATTACTGGCTCAAGCAGAGACAAATTCTGGCTATTTTGTTGACAGCCTGAAAGAAAACTAAAAAAAACCATTACTGATAGACTGTAAACTACACAAAGTTTGGTGCAGGGTCCAATACTAGAGAGGACAGATCACTGCTACAGAACTATATGGATTGCTGGGTAAATAAGCAAAATCATGCATACCAATAGGCACAAAAATAAGGCTGCATACCTAGGAGCAAAAATGAAGGTTGGACACAGAGGATGAGGATGCTATTTTAGAAAGTAGGAACTGTAGATTATCAGCTGGACAAAGCCTGGCCATTTAAAGCAGTGGTTAAAAGATCTAAAATGATCCTTCCTTGCACTAACAACAGAACACTGAGTGGAAGGTCAAAATTATTCTGAAATTTAGCACGTGCACAACTGTTCCTGGAATATTTTGTGGGTTTTGGAGATTCGTAATTTTACAGTGATCCTGAAGCACTGGAGAAAGCTAAGAGGAAAGCCAAGAGGAAGATTAGAGGGTAGGAAAACATGCTTATAGTGACTCAAGGTGCTCAAACTGTTTACTTAACCAAAGAGATGGTTAAAAGGGAATGTGAGTAGCTACAACAGACCAGAAATTTGATTGACGTGCTCTTAAAATGTAGGAGACACAAGATGTAAATGTTCCAAGGGCTGTAAATCAGATACTGCAAAAATTCCCACTAACACAGAATGCCCATTTTTAGCAGTGAAGGTAAATAATTACTGAAACAACCTCTCAAAGGCAGTACAAATGTTTTCAAACCAACATCAAATGTCTTTCTAACAGGAAGGCTGCTGTAGTCCAACTGTAGTCATGCAAGTTGAGGCAGGGGCTCGTTTAGGGGACCTCTGGTTTGTGTCCTGCAGGATGTCTGACTAACCAGTCACAAGGGTCACCTATGGCCTTGAAAAACTGGGAATCAAACAGCTTGAACACAGTGGGAGGAGACAGAAGAGTGTCACACAGGCCAGGTGATTGGAGAGGAAGGTCTTACCTGTCACATTTTGAACAGAGTAGAGAGAAGGAAGGAGTGAAATAGAGAGGCCAAGAGAAGACTGCCCTAGTGAAGGGGGAGAACAACCAAGGCACATCACAACAGTTGTTCTGCAGCAGCAGGGATGGGGAGTCATGTTTGAGATGTCACAGAAAGAGCTGGCTGGACAGAGTGAGTTGCCTGGACAAGAAAAAGGAGAAGACAGGGAAGAACACATGGAATGTGCAATGATGAGTGACAGGGTAAATGGGTATGTTGAGAACAATGAAGCAGAGAAGCCAAGGAGCTCTGGCTTTTCTCAGCCAAATAGTAAGGTGTGAAGGGAAAGAGGAAGGTTCCAAAGACAGAAACCAAGGGATGAGAAAGGTAAAGTGGAGAAAACACTGAAAAGAGATGATAAAGGTGCAAATGCCACTAAGGGAGGAAATGTGTCCTCCCTCCTGGGACATGGGCAGCTTAGACATGTACAACCTATAGGAAAAAGAACAGAAAACACAGACCCAGGGTCAGGGAGGCCAAGGAAGGACAAGAAAGAGAGAGAAACTCTGAGTAGAGGTGTAACAGAAGTCAGAACAAAACATTGCCACCAGGAGAGGACAACAGACACCCACCAGCACATCCAGTTCAGGATCACGTATCCAAACTCCACTCCCCAAACCACCAGAAATTGCTTTTGTGCCCTGACCTACTGCAAAGCCCATGCCTGCAAGCAAAGCCCAGAGCCTCAGGAAACAGCTGCTCAGCCCTCATGTTAAAAGAGGGGATTGCAGAGAGGATCTCAGGTATCCCATTCCTTCTCAGCAGCTAAATGTTCCCTAGTTGTAGCCACCACAGGGCACTTATCTCCGTGCTGACCCCTTTGACAGATTGTATTTAGCTGATTGAAAGCACATGCCTTGAAGAGATTTATGGAATCACTGGAGCTTCCTATCACATTGGGATATCTGTAAACAGGTTGAAAAAAACTAAAACATCTGCTCAAGAAGAAGCCACACTGTGCTCCAGGAAGAGGGCATAGCTGGACAACCAAAGATCCAAAGCTTTTACAATTACAGGGACATTTCTGCTGAATTCATTGTGCTCACTTCACAGAGCCCTTCTCATCTCCTGCCCTTTTCTCTGCAATGCTTTGACGTGGAGAGATACCTACCAGTGAGGTGGATGAGGCCTTGCTCATCTGGGCCAAGACTCTAGCTTCTCCAAAGGCTGTTGCAAGAATCCACAGGACAGGAAAGAGCAATGGAAGGATGGGTAGGACACCATTCACCTGGAAAAAAAATGCTAATCACCAGCAAGCAGAGACAACAAGAAGTCAGACCTCTCACACGACATCTTTTCCACCAGTGAGAGAGAGGATGGGTAAAAAGCAATGGGAGGAAGGAAGGAGATGCTTGCACTGGAAGCAGTGCAACACAAGGAGAAGCACTGGAAGGGAGACACACCCACCCTTAGGGGTTCCTAATGAATCACAGTTATGGAATGGTTTGGGTTGGAAGGGTCCATAAAGATCATCTAGTTCCAATCCTGCTGCATGGGCAGGGACACCTCCCACTAGAGCAGGTTGCTCAGAGCCCCATCCAACCTGCCCTTGAATGCTTCCAGAGAGGGGGTAAAGGAGGCCATGAATAAATCACACCAATGTACAGCTGGTTTTCCTGCTGAATTTCTCAAGTTGAAAGGCAAAGGATGCCCTATATATATACATATATATGCACACATGGCAAGTGAGAGAGAGCAAACAATGTAAAGGGCAGTCGAGGAGGAATGGCCAGAGCAGAGCTGCTGTCCTGCTCCACTGAGAGCTCCTGGATCCAGAGCACACACGGGCATGCCCAGGATGCTGTCATAGGATGAAGCAAGTCACTGAGGGAGGGAATCAGTCTCAGTGGTGCTCTGGGGAGGTGTAGTGGAGCTCAAAGCTCCCCTTTACCTGTAGCTGAAGAAGACTGTACTGCCAAGAAGTGATTCCAGGAGCTTTGAAAATGAAGCGCACAGCATTGGTGATCAGGAAGCCAGCCTGCAATCCAGAGATGACAGTCAGCTCACTGCCAGTACTTGTAAGAAAGGACTTTTCACTGCCTTGTAACCTTCTCAGCCCTGGGCTGCAGTTCCTCCCTCCACTCTCAGGGCTAGATGGCTGAGCATCTTTGCTTCCCTGAACCACCCAAGGTACACCCTGAGTCAGCTGCATGAGCTGGGGCCTGGCCACAATTTCCTGTTGATGGCTGCAAATTCTTCACCTTTATTGACAAAACATGGCTATACTCAACAGCAAAGGCTTGAGATGAGACCTACCAGTACAATAGGGACAGCATATTTCAGCATCACTGACTGTACAGTGAATCTCTCGTTATCCAGGGCTGTCACGGGGCGTGACAAAGCCATTTCCAGACACCACCTACAAAATGGAAAACAACTTGAGATTTCAGCAACCAAGACTCTAACCCTGCATTTTCTTCGATGTAAACCTCCAACAGACCTCATCAGAACACTGAGTTCACTCTGTGCTATGAGGGGGTGACCTTCAAAAGAGAAGCCAAGCTGTACAACAACAAGCCTTGCCCTTGCCATGGTACATTTGCAGTGGTGTTGAGCAAACTCCTCAGGTCTCCTCAGTTGCTTAACAGGAAGGCTCCATCATCCCAATAGGAACTGAAACTCCTACAGGACATTCAGATACCCATATCTCCAGTTGACCAAAGGGTGTCATATTACTGATTACATCAAATGCATTAAGTCTGTGACCTCCCTGCATTGTTCAAATTCAGTTGGAAAGCAATGAAATGAACAGTAACACTTGGCATATATGTGGTTTTATATATCAGCCTAACCTACCAGCTGGGGAGGACAACAGAAGACAGATAGTGGCAGACATAGCATTCCCAGGTAATAGAGAAGACACAGCATATTTAAAAATTCCTGTCCTGGATGGGTAAGTCTCACTCTTTGCAGACACAAGGCAGCAACAAGGACATAGGCTTTGTGCACTGTATTTAACCCACCTGACATTATCAATTATTGGGGTCTTCAAGACACGGAAGAGACGATACAGCTGAGGGTTCTGGGGTCCTTTCTTCACTTCTCCTCTTGGGGATGGAGGAGGTGAAAAAGGTGGAAACAGATCTCCTGGCTCCAGAACGATATGCTCATCATCCTAGAAAAAAAGTTAGAGAGCCCAAAGGCTGCACAGTCAGGGCCTGGGTGGAATCCTGCTGGGAGGAACTGGAAGCTTAGTCCAGCAGGATCCCTCCCACTGCAAGTGACACAATGCATGTTTATCACAGTTCCCTCTCTCAGCTCTCAAAAATCCATTAGCTAAACTAGCTAAAATGAAATGCTTGTGTTCAAGCATATCTGCTTATTTAATGAAATTAGACATTTGGAGTGAAAGTTACGATAAAAAAACAACAAAGGTAAATTTCAGGCTTTAAACTTTTCCCAGTCTTCTTCAAGCAGCAGAATCTTTGCATCGACCTTGTAACTGATCTGTCAATTTACTTCTACTCCAGGTATTTTATGTTGTTATTTCATAACAAATCAGTAGTAAGGAGAAGGTCAATGCAGACAAACTTTATTTCTCCACATAAAAACCAGGATAAAGTAGAGGGGTTGTCCTACTGGATAGATTCACTCCACTTATATTTAACAGCACATTACAATTCCTCCTTGACCTGGAAGAGATGGAAACATGGTGCCTTGGTACCACATTAGTGCCTCCTGTCACTGGGTTTGGGAGTTCACAGAGAGGATGCAGTCTGTCTAATGAAGCAGTGTCCTTGACTGAACTGGGATTTCAAACTATTTTCAAGGTCAGCAGAAATCCAACACTCCAATTATCTGTCCACTGGGAATTAGAGTATTAGCAAGAAAATTCTGGGAAATATATTGTTACAGGCCAGGGAAATAAGCAAGTTACCTTAATCCCTCTCAGAGAAGCAAATGACTCCTGGCCTGGCCTCAAAGCAATGACATCTCCCTCTACTAACAGGCTCACAGGCAGGTTGACAAGATGACCATCCCTGTAGGCCCAATGAAGGGACCAGGATGGGGCATAAGGCATGTGAAGGTCGGGGTACATGGAGTCTGGCCATTTCACCTCTTTGCCAAGTGTATCTGAAAGCACAAAGTGTGAAAGAATTGAGTGATAACAATTCTGGAGGGGCCAATTGTACATCAATTTACATCCTGTAGTGGCTATAGATCCTCCGGTGCTAAGCTCAGCCCATTCCCATGACCTTTTCTCATCTCTCTCCTTGATGTTTTTTTCCCCTCTGTCTCCACGCAGTATTAACAACTAAACATAGTCATTTTATAACCTTAAGTACAAACCTGTACAATGGAAAAGCTAAAGGCTCTCCTTAAAACTGCTGCACTGAAATGAACTGCTCCTCGGGTTCAAAAGCCCCTGTTGAGATGATGCTCACACGCAGCAATTGATTTCCTTCTGCTCTATGTTTTGGTACAACCCCACGTATTCTTCTCTTATCATCTGCTGCAAGGCAGATATTTTTGTAAGATACTGAGGATCTGAATTACTCCAAAGCACAGACAAAACAGACGCCTACCTGATAACACACAGCTTGGAAGCCCAGGGCCACATGACAGCTCAAAATAACTATTCTACAGGACAAGCATGAGTAGGACACAATTCCCACAGCCTGTTGCTGTGTAACACTGGAGAAGGCTAGTAAGCTCAATTAGTAACATATGTGGTAGGGTTCAGACAAAAATCCAATGGGAGGAAAACATAAATGTAAATAGATGAAATGAGACCTCACCATTTATCTTATCAATGATTGTCTGAAGTCTCCTCTCCACCTCTCTGCACTTCAGCCTCTCTTGACGCCCGATCATGAAGAGATCCAAGAGGAGAAGGAAGAAGAGTGCCAGTGCATTAACTATCTCAGCACCTTGGCTTTGCACAGCAGAACAGAAGAAAACAGAAGAGGTTTGAGTAAATGAGCAGAACACACTTCCAGCCACCCACAGAGATAAATGCGCACCTGCTTGGTTGTTTATTCCTACATCCCACTGACTTATGGCTTCAAAAGAAAAGCTGGGGAGCTATGATCACACTTCTTCTTTAGAATAATGCCACCAGAGAAGTCTGAAAGGACCCATCTCAACTAAAAATTACCCATACGAGTACAGTCAAGGCATGCTATGGCACATATGGCAGCACAGTAACTTCTCTTATGTGCCACTAACTTCTCCAATTTCAACATCCTTCCCAACTATGAAAATGCCTTTTCAAGATCTATGAATGCTGTAGAAAAAAAAATCTCAGTCTCTCCATAGAACACTCTATGGGTCTTTTAGGAGTAGAATTCAGTTGGATGAAGTTTTGAGAAAGAGACTGACAGGGGCAGAATTACCACTGTGAGTCTGCTGATGTCTAGATGTCTAGACAGAATGAGGGACAACACATCAGCCACACACAGTGTAGAAACACTATAGAACTACCAACTTGCTTCAGTTAACCAGCATAGGATGTTTTGCTTACCTCCCCTGTGGCTGGCTCCCATAGCAGCACAGCAGCAACAGCACTGCCAGAAGCATCAGAGATGCACCAGGCCAGTGGAAACAGGAGCAACGGTTACCATGGTAGAGAAAACTGCTCCTCCACACCTCCTATGAAAGGAGAGCAGCAGACAGTCAGCATTCATGAAACACAGAGCCAGACATTTGAAAAAGCAGAGTGAGAAAGGGTGAAGGCAGCAGTTGACACCCCAGGGTGAACACAACTTTGTAAAACCCCCTGAAAATGACACTGAGCATCCCAGATCACTTGTGTGAACACTAAAGCACCGAGGGTTGCTCAGCTGGCAGGTCTGGGTGAACACTCTCTGCTTTACTCTTGGTTGGGAGAATGAAATGGCTTCTGTGCCAGGCTGCCCCACTGTCACCAGACAAGTGAGGAACACTTTTAACATTTAAGTACTGTGCATAACTAGCACTTTGTATTCAGAACACACACCAGACAAATATGGTGGACAAGGGGAGACTGCTGAGCTTCATGGCTCCTCTTCTCCACCTGATACAGACCCCGAGGCACACTGCCATCAGCAGCTCTTGAAGCCCTTAGGTCCTTCCCAGGTGAAGCTAAGCTTCTGTAAATCTCTGCCATCCAGAAGAGAAGCGTTGAGAGAAACATACCCTTAAGTAATTACTTTGGTCCCAAGGACTTGAGCAGTTCTGCACCTGGACATTCTGCAGCAGCAGTCTGGGAGGGAATGCAGTCAGCTTCTGTCTAATCTTCAGCTTTACTTTAAGAAGGGGAGACTGAGTGCTCAACCTGTTTGGTTTCTCACCTTCCATGAAGTCACTTTTTTCCGTTCCTTCTGGTGCCCCTCCAGCAGTGCTGACAACTGGTCTCTCAGGATCGTGAGAGCTTTCTTTGTGGTCAGGCCCAAACTTGAGGTCATCTCATCCTGAGGTGCCAGAAAAACAAACTGTTTAGTGCTTTCCTATTTTCTTTTTAGGCTTTTTGCTGGTGGCTGATCAAGCACCCTACCGTGAACACCCTGCACCCAGCATCACAGGTCTGATTCTCCATTTTCCTGAAGTCATCTTCCCTTCTGTGAACTTTAGACTGCTGGCTGGAATTAGAGCACCTAGATAATATCAGGTAAACAAACCGGTTCTGACTGTGAGGGATAAATTCTTCATCAAAGCACAATACCAAGTCACTTCTGTGAAACAAGATTCTAATCTGCAGAGGCTGAGGACAATACAAAGGGAGGCTGCTCAGCTCAGAGGTTACACAGGCTTGAACTGGTATTGGCTTGTAAAGACAACAGAACACAGTGATGGTAGAATTGTAATGATACAGGCTGGATTTTGCTGATGTTACTAACAACTAAGTAGTAGTTCTAAACAAGAGTGGTCCAATTTCCACCACTGCTTATTATGAATTTTTGGTTACAAAGCCTCCCTCTGTGGCTACTTTGACACAGAAACCACCAGATGTAAGTGCTAGGCCATGGATCAGTTCAGGCAGAGACATAACTCCAGCACCAACTGCTCCTTTTACAGAAGAAAGCACCAGAGATGAAAGTGCTGAGCTGTGTGAACATAGAGGGCTATTGAGGCCCAGAGTCCAGACCACTGCTCCTCCACACTTCAGCAGAGGCAGCAGCCTGAAAGGCAGCAAACCAAGAGTGTCCCATCCATCTAGCTAGCTAGCTAGCTCATGAGAGCTAGTAACATGGAAGTGGGGTAAATGCTTGCACTTCTGGGAGAACACAAGCACTTACCTTCCTTTCAAATTACAGAGACTGCTGTGAGGTACTGGGGGTACCAGGTCATTGAAAGTGAATCAACCAGGAAAAGCAGGCAGGGGGGCATGAGAGGGTACAGCAGATATCATGGTGCTGGTCAATGAAAGTTCTTGTTTGCATTTCATGTCTGAACACAAATACCCTCAGGGTGTACAGTGCAATGGATATCCTGCACATCAGAAATGCTCAGGTGTATCATACTCTTTACAGAGCTCAGAATTACTGCACATAAACCAGGTAGGAGGCTTCTCCCTCCAGTCCCTGCCAGTGGGACACACAGCCCAGCAAATACAGCTCAGGCAGGAGCTGCAGCTCTTCCTGCTAGTGCAGGCACAAGCTCTTCCCAGCCCTGCCAAATGCACCCTGGTCTCAAGCTACAGCAGCTCTGCTCTTCAGAAGCTGCATGCACACACCCAGCTCTGCAACTGCAGCTCAGTTATCATCTGCACTTTTCTTCCTGTTCCTTAACTGAGTGGTTTTGTGATTAACATTTACAAGAAACTCATCTTGGACTTCAGACTCATTTGCACTGATGGTCCAATCCAAAACTGTAATAGCAGATAGACGCTCTTTAAACTACCATCTACCACAAACACTCCCCACTTATCAGGGACAATTTGAAACAGCAAATTCTAGCCAGGCAGAGTCTAGCAATGCTGCTTTAGCTGCACTTTCACAGGACTAAAAATAATCCTGCTGCAGTTTTCATTCTGTGTCAGTTTTAGGAATAGAGGAAGCAGTTCTGTGCTGTTCTTGGAAGCAGCCCAGGTAACATCAGCACAGGACTAAACATAGGAGTCTCTCAAAGACTCCCAGAGGAGAAGATGGCAGGCAGCATAGCTGGCAGCAGACATGCTAATGCACCACAGGAGTGCTGCAAACAGGAGTGCCTGTGAGCAACACAGAGCAAGGGACACAATAAGGCTTCTCTCTCTGCTGACTCCTGGCTGAATGGGGCATAGCAAAGCACCCACAACACCACCCAGCCTCTCCAGAACAAGGAAAACAGATAAATAAAAGACATGGAGTGAAAGGCAGCAATAACAAAAACGACTTTGAAAAGCAAAGTCTGCTTAGACACCGAGCTGGTTCCAATGGACACATCAAGAGCTTCAGAAGAAATGAGAGGAAAGCTGCACTTAATGCCAACATCTGCCAGCACACACTGCCTGGACAGAGAAACTGCCACGGCACAGCAGGCAGCAAACAGGAAAAGGCAGAAAGTCCAGAGGTAATAAAAAAGGTTCCTGAAATACTTGCACACCTGCTCCAGTCTTTACACAGGACATTTTGCTGTAGTATCAGTCCAGGTAAGGGCAGCCACAAAGAAAAGGGTCTGTAGCAGGTGAGAAAGGACAAATGCAGAGTGTGGCAGGGCTGGGGTGGAAGAACAGCAGGAAGGGCAGGGACTGTTAAACACCCATCCTGACACTTAAAACATGGAGTATTTGGCAAAGCAAGCAGAGCCAGCCTCGTAAACACTGTAATAATGTGAGTGAGGCTGCCTGCAGTGACTGCTGGTGAGCATCAAGGAAAAGAGCCCACGAATGAAAGAGATAGAAGAGCCACCCTGAGCTCCTGGCAAGGGACAGCTGTAGGTTTTCTCAACATGAGCTGTCCTGCTAAGTCATCAACTGCTAATGAGGCATTTTTCAAATGCCCTAAAGTGAACCTTTCTGTATGGCAAACCTAGGTGCTCTTAAGCTGTCCCAGAGGGATCTTCCCAGCCTTTCATCAGTTTCGAGTGCTCTTCCTGACATGAAACAGGAGGTGAGCACCCTGGGGTGAAGAAGCCATTCACCGCAGGTGTCAGTTCATTAATAAAACCCTCAACATTCACATCTCTGCTTTGCAAAGTTGCATTCCAAGCATAATCCGCTAATTTTCAGGTCAAAACAAAACCAGCAAGACACCCTCCCACCCAGCTGCCTTAGCACAGGGTTTCCTCTGAAGAACAAAAAAAGAAAAAGAAAAAACAGACATTAAATGCTATGCTACAGTGAAAGCAAACCCCTGATGGGTATCAGGAGGCATTTTAAAAGGCTATACTTTCCTCTTGCCCATGCCTAAAGGAAAAATGTCCCAAGGAGAGAATGAGCAGTTGCTTCCTCCTTTGCCCCAAGAGGCTGGAGAGCACAAGTGCTTCTAGAGTGCTCTTAGGGCTCCTCTGGAGCTGACCCTGCCCTGGCTATCGCAGCCGGAGTGCAAGAGGCTGCCTGGAGCCAGGTAAACACGGGATGATGGCAACCTGCTGCCTTGCAGACAATAATGTGTCTCACTTAGAGCTGTAACCTGCAGGATGGCTGTTAAGGAAAAAGCACACAGTGCAGGAGATCTTTTTTGTACATGTCATTTCATTTTCTAGAGGGAATGAATGCACTGAGGTGTGGACTGGACAGACAGATTAAGAGATGCATGAATAGGCTCCTCTTTTCTCCACTTTCAGTAAATATCCTAAATGTTAAATTACTGCTTAGCTTGCCTGCAAATGTCAGGGGGAAAAAAAATAACCAAAAAAACCCCATATATACACATAATGATATAATACGTGGTGGTGGATCACATGTGCCAAACTTTTTTTTAAGTAATACTGGAGCACAAATACATTCTTTGCTTTACGGAATTCACCCTTCCAGCTGCTCCCATAGGCACCAAGTTGGTTCAACTCACCAAAGTGGGTTGAATCATCCTCCATCCCCTGTGGGTTCAGTCCCTTGCAGAGTGAGGGCTTCTCACCAAGACTGCTGCACACTTCAGTGTAACTGCCTTTACGAAGATTGTTTAAACAAAGGCAGGAATAGAAAAGAGAAGATCTGCTAGAAGGTTCAGTCTTCTCAGACTACAGTTCCACCCCTCAGATTCAGTGGTACAGAAAACCCCTACGAGGCAGCTGTCAGATTATTTCCCTCTTTCCAGGCTGCACACACTAGGCCCCTTTTTTAACACTTCTATTCAATTGCTTTTCAGATTTAAACAGTTGGAAGCAGGCAGCTGGGCAGCAGAGTGTTCTTCCTTTGTCTGAGACCTATTTTGCATTCCTTAGCACAAACAAGAAGGCAGTTTTTAATTTAACAATGACATTTGGCCACACTATTTATCTACTTCAGGGATTACACCTCCTGAAATGTAAGCAGTACTCAGAGTTTCAAAAACACATGGGGAGTAACTCCACTGAGTATATTTGCATTCTGAACTGTAATCAGATTCTGGCTTAGGTTAAGGCACAATATGACCCATAGTGGGTTTTTTGGGTCTCATCAGAGGATGGCAGACATCATATGCATGACAGGACACAATTTCTTGGGGCAACACTTCTTCCAGCAGGCTCGTGGTAGAGAGAGATTTATTTGTGTTCTAAAGCAAATCATACATCAGTATGCTACAGCTCTGCCCAACTGCAGCTGCTTGGTGCTCAGGCTGCCTGAAATGGCATCTCCATGCTACAGAGGGATAGAGATGTAGCCAGCAAAGCCAATGAACAGGCCACTCTGGGCAAATATTTCCCTTTACTTCCTATATTCTTGGTCCCAATGATGCTTTCTGTCTTTCTTAGAGTTCACCTGGTTACTTTTCAAAAGACATTTGATCCCTGATGTGTAGAAAGAGTGCTTCTCCAGTGATCCAGGCTACATGAAGCCTCCACCTTGACACGTTCCTACTCCACAGGATGATCTTTTGATTAGGACTCTGGACTATCTGTCAGGACAGCTGATTCTGTTCTTCCTTCTGCAGCAGATTTTTGCATGGCAGTGTGAAAATCAGATACTCCACTCCACCTTAGTTTCTCATCTCTATAATGGGGCTGCCAACTCCCCACCTACTGCAGGCATTGTGAAGATTATAATATTCACCAACCCAGCTGAACACTACTGGAAAGCACAGAAAAAAGAAACATGTTGATACCTGTGCAGTTTGGGCAGCTCCATCAAGGAGATGATGGCTCTGTGGGGACCACTGTCTTTAAAACTGGACATGCCAGGAAAGGTACCAGAAGGCACAATGAACACAGCTGTTAACTTGATTTAAACATCACCTGAGGTGAGCTTGGCAGCCACAGCTCAGCTGTTGGTGATCTCAAATCAAATGAAACAAGCAAAGTCTTCAGCACAGCAGCATGCAAATTAATGGACAGAGCAACTGTCTCCATCCTCTATCTGCAGCAACAGTATGAAAGGCAGCCCAGACCTCTCCCTGCCCCTGGACAAAAGAGCTCTCCCAGCTTGGTAACTGGGTGCCTTCAGGGGCTCCAGTGTGGATCCTGGCCTTGAGGCTCAGTGCAGCTCATGGCTAACAGGGCCTGCAGACTTACACTGTGAAGAGACACAGCTGAAGGAGCCCAAATGTCTGAGAGATATGGCCAAAGCAATGCTACTCAGCCATCTGAATCACCACTGCATTTTGGTGTGAAGAGTCCATTTTATTCCAGACAAGATTCAGATTTTATACCCCCATAAAGCACAGAGGAAGATGCCAACGAGCACGATCAACCTTTCCACATGGGTAATGCAAACCCTGGGGCTTTGCTTCTCCCTCAGCCAGGAGCAGCTCAATAGCAGAGAGAGGCAACTGCTCCCCAGCTAACAGCCCAGTTTTGAACCCTACATTCCCTAGTCTCTCTTCAGACCTGTTTCCAGCAGCAAATCCCCCACCATAGCTACCTGCCCCACCAGGCTGCTGGCAGGGTGAGGCAGTGTTTATGCAGTGCTTTGAAGCTAACCTGTGCTATGCAATTATTAAGCTCTAATGACTGTAATTTGTCCAGTTACAATATTCCTTCAAGTTCAGAGAGCAGTTAGTGATCCATATTTATTCTGGCTTCAACACACAGCATACTGCTTTGTGCCAATGAAGAGTTTACTCCAGAGGATGCTAATCCCCTCTCGGAGGCCAGCAAGGCTCAGAAATCCACAGAACTTCAGCACATCTTTCATTCCCCCATTAGTTTCCTTCTGATCCCCACTTCTGTACCTGAAGACTTCTGAGACTAAACCTACGACACAGCCTAGCAGGTATGAAACATTTCAAAGGGATAAGGAGGTTCAACAACTACAGGTTGAAGCACACAGAAGAAAAAGGCAAATTTAAGTTATAAGGCAGAGGGGAAGCAAAGCAGGAGTCAGTAGCTAAAATCATGTCTGGCCCCTCCTGTTGGTTCTAGGGTTAAATCTGCAGTTTAAAACAGAGCTTTTTCCCCCATCACCTTCAACACTAAGCCATTCTCTAGCTAAAACAATCATTCACTGTTTCATGTCCTGCCACAACCTCTTTCCCCAAAACCTTAAAGCTCTTGATGCACCATCACATCAGGCAGGATGCAGACAGGGGAGGGAGAGAGGGAAAGCCATTTTGAATTGAAATGTTAAGGGAGAGAAACTTACTTTGTGGCATTTGCCTTGGTGGGGGATCCAGAGATCAGCCTGCTTGAAGATCATCTGGGCTAAATTCCTGTGCCACTTCCCCAGCAACTTGCACTGCTGCTGCCCTCCGAAAATGAGAGAGCAAAGAGGGAGAGAGAGCAAGACTGTGCAGAGCCCAGTGCTGCAGAGAACGAGACAGAAGCAGCAGAGTGAAGCACCAGTCTGCTGATTAATTCAGCCTGTTTCCAGTCACGCTGCAGATCCAGCAAGGAGGCGGTGGATGGGGGTGGGGGATGAGGGATGGAAAGGAGGGGGGGTGGAAAGGCAGAGGGAGAAGAAAGTTTGCTCAGGATAGCACCAGATGTCTGTAAGAATGGTCCATTCATCAGATGGAGCCGACACAGCCAGATTCCCCGGGTCCCCTGCATATGCATGCACAGTTAAGAGCTGATGCTGACAGACAGGGGTCTGTGGAAAAGCAGATGGCAAATTAGACAGGACAAAGTGCTATAAAATATACTACAGGGAAAGGAACACCTGAGCAGGCAAGGAAAAAGACTAGACTGAGACAGAGAGACCCAGGAATATTAACTGCTCTACATAAATCTCAGAGAGTCTTCCAGATGATTTCACAGCTTGGCTTCTAGCTCAATTTAAAAATATAAGTATTTACTATTTAAACAAATTGAAATGGTTACAGCTTGAGTCTGAAGTGTTCCCTTTCTCTTCTCTTGTTGACAGAGAAAGCAGCAGAGGCCCCTCTTGGCATCCAGTATCCATACATCCACAAGCTAAACCAAAAGGTGCACATAAATTCTTTATAGTCATGCACCATGCCTGGGGCTCCCCACTTACTGACACCTGGGCAGTGGCACAGGGAAGGCAAAGGATTAGTGTAGACAGAGAAGGGCAGGGTAGAACAACAGGTAATGGGATAAAAAAGCCTCTGGAGGTGAAGAAGGAATGATCCTTCTCTCTCATTCTCATCTTTTAGAGGAATGCTTCCTTCTCACCGTTGGAGGGAAGCACCTTTATAAGTGGGTTTTTATAAAGCTCCTACTTCAATGCTGTCCTAATTCTGTCTCAGGCTTCCCAGTTCTGCAAAGCCATCACTAAACCAATTACTTTCATTCTCCATAGAATGGGGTGAAGAACTGGCCCAGCCCAGAACCATGTCACCAGCCTGCCAAGGATTACAGTTGGTAGGTGTAGACTGGGACAGACAGGCACTGGAAAAGCTTCCAGCCTCAGCACACCATGTAGCTTTGAAGACCATGTACAGGTGTCAGGATTCACCTGCCATTCCTGGCCAAGCTCTTCACCTCCTTTTCTTCCCTTTCCTGGGATTCAGATGCTCATATTCTGTGTTTAAAGCCAGAAGTGCAGGTATTAAGAGGTATTTACAGTAACCCAAATGCAGGCTAGATCTGAGACAACTGAAGGAACTCATTATCACCTGTGTCAGCACCGAGTTGCACACCAGAATGCAATCTCACAAAGCTCTTAAAGTCAAAGTTGAAGGGAAGCAGACACTGCATTTAATGTCACTTCAGGAGAAAGCAAGGGGGAAAGAGGCATGACATCCTTCATCCTTCTGTAGGTCATTTTGTTACCTAGACAACAATTTTAAACTGCAGAAAGGAACAACATGTCCGAATGGCACAATTTTTCCTTCTTTCCTTCCTCTTTTCCTGCTAAGAAACTACTCACCTCTTCAATCCAACACAAAGAAAAAAAGGAGAAAAAAGAAAGGGTCAGCAACAACATGGGGTTAGAATGGGCAAACCCTCACACAACATACCTGTATCAGCCCCTTCCTATCTTAGTCCTTGCTGAGCTGCTTCCCATGGCTCTGCACCTTCTGGAGACTCCAACGAACGTGAACAAAACAACTTGCTGGTGCCAGTCTAATACCAGGAATAACTCTTCAGCTTCATGCAGTTAAGAGGTCCCAACATAACTTTCTCCCAGCCCTGAAACTCCAACTTTGGTTGTGAACACACATGGAAATGGATCAAATTGAGACCTTGCTCAGAAGTGTTTTGTGTAGGGCAGTAGTTTGTACTATGGAGCTTCCTTCTGATGTCAGCTGGTATCATAAATTGAATCTGGATATGCATTTGTGCATGAAATAACTGAATGAAAGAGCAGAAGCTGTAAACTTGACATCTGAAGATAAAAGTGTTGGTTGAAATAAAAGGCTGGGTTTAAAGGCAGGGACTGAGACCCAAGCAAACCTGAAGCATAGATGAGGGATGCCAGTGGAGAAAGGATGATGTGAAAAGCCCTTGGAAGAAGAGCTGAGGTTTTAGAGAACAGCAGGGAATAAAAACAGAGATACAGTTGCTGGCAAGATGAGAAGCAGCAAAGGACTTGGGCTACTTTTGAGTCCAAAGGTAGGACTGCAGCTCTGGTTGGGCATCCTGGAAGAAGATGGCTCAGGACCAAAAGCACTGTGACTGCAGCAATGTTCAGCACAGGCTCCCCAAATAATCTCTGGGCTCCAGCCAGGAGGGACAGTGCTGTATCCAGGCTGCAGCAATTACCCTGGGATAACAGAGCTCAGTTGATATGGGTAACTGTGCTATGGATGATGATAATAATTTTTGATAGAAGGTGCTCCTGCAAATACAGCCTAAGTCAAACTCAGGACCCTAACACTGTCCTGTTGCAATCAATGCTGCTGTCTGTCTTGGTATATGCTGAGTGGGTCTTGGAGCAGAAATTTTGGCACCTTTCACAAGTATAAAATTCACTTCAGAAATACACAGAAAATTAAAAAGTCAGGAGAAGAGGGTAAAGAAAAAGATATCAGCACATTTAATTTAAGAAGGTTTTGGCACTGCTCCTAAAGTACTCTCTGCCTTTCTCTGCAGTGTCTGGCTTCTGGCAAATACGGGTAGGCAGTCTAGCTTACACCTGACACACTCTGATCCTCAGCCATTTCTGAAAATGGAACTGTATTAGCTGACTGGAGACAGAGGACAAGTCTCTCATCTTCTGAGTGACAGATGTCTGTGCTGCAGCAGTGCTCTGAGCACCTCTTCTGTTCCAGGAGTGCTAACTCTTCAGCACACACATATATTAGAGCAAAGAAATTGCTTTCATCTAGATCTGGGACTGCTGCTTTCACCTGGGTTCATTTTATTTTTAGAATTTTAAAATAAACCTATCACACCAAATTTACTACTGAGGTTACACAGCAGGTTAATTTTGTTCCCTTATCAGCAGTTACATGTCCAAGTTCTTCACTTTGGAAAGGAAGATGGATTCTACCTTAAAGGGGATGAAACTGCAGTATAGAAAATAAAAATAGGAGCGAACACCTTAACACCAAATAATACACTGCTAACAAGAACAAAACTGTGGTCTTTCCTCAATGTCACAAAATGCAGCCATAAGTATCAATTATATATTTTAATTCTTATCGAAAAGAGCGTGCTGGGTTTTGCCTTCAATTTTAATCCCCATTCAGAAAGGAGAGAGAAAAAACTTCTATAAATCAGGAGAGGAGACTAGTAGTCCAGAACACCATGACTCCCTGCAATCTTCTTGTGCAGGACACCCTCCTCATAGGCCTTTTAAAAGTCTGTTAAAATACTGTCCCCTCTGCTGCCTGTCCAGCGATTTGATAGGCTCTTCCTGCATTGTACAATGAAGAATGTGGTGAGGGAAAGAGATGAACCAAAGGCAGTGACCTGCAGTGAAAGTGCCCACAGTGTGTTCTGCTGTGGCTGCAGCAATGCCAGTGCTGGTGCTCTCAGCCCCTGCCCAGAACACACCCCAGGACAGAATGGTAACTGCAGCATCACTTACCATGATCAATACCAGAGGAGCCCGTGATGTCATTAACAAGAGAATAAATAGATAATTATCCTCATTGGAATGTTACCTCTGTAGTAATACAGCAATTTGATATTAAAAAAACTGAGTTCAAACAAGTCCTCTTGAGCATAGCAGTGGTGAGAGGTTCAGGCATGAGTAAGACAGACCTTCCTGGTCTACAGAGCCAAAACCCCAGCAAATAAGAACGTTAGTAGGCAAGTGCAAGAGCTGGTGTGAAAAACTGAGTACCTTTTAAGTCACTTACACTGTTCTACTAATCTTTTAGAGCAGATCTGTCTCTAGGTGATCATCTGACAGGTACTTTGCACTAATGAACAAAACCACTTCGTGGTGCTGGAAGCACTGTAAACAAAAGAGCACGGAAGGGATGCACACAGCGTATCAGAGAGAGCAAACACCATCTGGCAGACAAGGCTTACAGTGTGATGGAGAGAGGGATCAAAAAGGAAAGCCAAGAATGTTCTTACCAGAGCCAGCTGAGAGCTTGGCATGTATAATGTCCTCCACTGGTCCCAAACTGCCTGTCCCATTTCTGACTGGGAGCCAGAATAAGGACCAGTTAGCTTTTTTGAGTGAGAAATACACTTAAAACTCAGGTGGCTGCTGAAACATGGAGTGACCAGAAGACTACCCAGTGAAGTGATCAAAATCATTTTACTTTGGGGAAGCAGTAACCTGTGCCAAGTTAAGAGTCTCCTGTCAGTCACAGCACATGTCTCTTTAGCTTTTACAGCAGCTATTCATGAAGATCTCATTCTCTTCTTTTTCCTTTGAAGCTCAAAGCATGGCAAGATAGCAAGAGGCAGACTCTCCCTCCATACAATACCTAGACTTATCTGGCACTTTCTAAACCAGATCTAGAAATAATATCCTGCAGCATGCCCTAGAAAGATATGCAACTGCCTCAGAAATACATATACTTCTGATCAGAAGTGTGGATTCAGATTATTTCATTACCTTAGGTTATTTTTAAAACCTTCTCACTGAATTCAGCCTCTCAAATAAAGCCAAGCTAAGCTTTCAGGGGCCTGAAGCCCTACTTTAAATCTCCAGAAAGACACAGCATAAGTGAGAGCAAATATCTATGTTCCCTCATGGTGCCTCACTCCCAGCCTGCAAAGGACTTACCTACTGATACAAGCATGTACATCTCTAGGAAGGTATATATAACACCAAATGGTGAGTCTTGACCCAAAATAATGCAACACAATTAAAAGGACTCAACATTTAAGCTGGGCATGACCCTTTTCAGGAAACCTACCTGACACTTCTCCTTGAGGTCCATGGCTGTGCAGTTCTGTAAGCATGTCCAGCAAAAGGGGACTGCTCCTCAGGGGAGAATGTCTCCTAGGTAGAGGTGAGCTTGGCTACACTTATCACATCACCATCTGGGGAAGAAGAAGGGGAAGCAGTCAGTCTCCTCTTATCATACCATTTAGGACAAGAAAGTGATGAAATTCACAAAATTCAAATTACAGGATTGGTCTTTAAAAGAAGGAGAACTGGGGAGCTGGAAGTGCCTCTGATAGTACATCAACCCTCCTCTTACTCAGAACTGATTCCATTAGCTTAAGTCCCCCCAAAAACTGGTAGCAGTAGATGGACTGAGTTCCCTGCAGCTCAGAGTATTATTGCAGCCCTGACACACTTTTGGGCAAGCCTCCAAAAAAAAGCTGACAAAGCACTGGATTCCACCAGGTGTTGGAGCACGCTGTCACCCACGGCTATTTGTCTTGCTGTTCTTACCTAACAGGAGCTTTGTCCCACTAATCTCTAAAGGAGCCTGCAGTAATGATTCTTCCATTTGCTGAACAACACATCCAGTCTTTGACAAGCCTATGCTGCTGGGCTGAGCATGGATCTGACCACCATTAAATAAGCCAGAAGTCATAAAAGCAATTCCAGATTAGCAGGGATCCAGGATTTTTTTTTTTTTTTAAAAAAAAAAAACCTGGGACTCTAACAGAATTGAGGTAGGAAGCAGCTCTGGAACTCACTTCTAGCCCATCTTCCCCTTGATCTCCCTTGGCACTGATTTGTTCTCCTTCCACACAAGCAAAAATGTCTTTTCTGGTTAAAAGAAAGGATTTGTGTACATTGCTCCAGAAGATTCACTTTTATATAAACACAATGAGATACTATAAGATTATGCTATGATTGATCTTGGGAAAGTCTTTCTGGTGGTTAGTAACTCTTGGTTCTATTTTTTTAATATCCCTCATAAACTCATGGCTTAGACATACACTTCTTGTAAATCCATACAAACAAGGAAGCAGCTAGATCTGCAAACTGTTCCAAACCACCCACACATTTCCTAGATACAACAGGACTGGCTTTTGCCAGCTGGGATTTATGGGCTATACTGTATTGCCTTCTTCAAAGAAGAAAGATTCTGGAGATCTCATCATGTGGCATTCACCTACAGCACCACTCTCCGTGATGCTGCATCATTACAAGGAAAACAAAAGGCATCCAAAGCTTACTGAGAAAGCCTCTGCTGCCCCACGCTGAATGTCAATATTCCTCTCATGCAGGCAAGTCCTGCACCTGCATTCTGGGAGGCAGCAAGCATTCTGCATCCAGGCTGCTGGTTATCCAACAGCTGTTTGCAGTACAGCAACCAGCACCTGCAAGTGCCAGTTTTTGGCTGCTGGGTGGCTGGCATGAGCCACAGGTCTGGACTCTGGCCTACTTTTCTGTTCTGTGACCCTTGTCAATGTGCACACACCCAGGGAATGAAGCTATTTTCAGTCACCTCATATCCCTGCCAGGCCAATTAGCAATTGTAAAGAGAGGATCAGACAAAGTTACTGGAGCGAAGCTGACAATGAGGGCTGGGAATGGGAAGGAGGAAAATGTACTTGTGTGTGCTTGCACAGAGCAGCTTAAAGCCTCAGTATCTTGTCTTTAACTTGAGAGTGACTTCAATATAAGAAAGGCAAGAGATCATTTTGAGGGAAAAATGGTCACTAATGATAAAAAGGCAAAGAAATAAATCCATGATTATTCTTTTTACTCTACTCCAACAGAAGATTTATTAGTAGATCTACTGAAGGATTTATGCACTGTGCTCTCACTTGTTCAAACAAACATTAAGTGCCTGAATTTCTCTCTGGATCTGGACTTCAAAAGCATAATTACCCGTGACACAACTGGGTAACTGGGAAGCCAAAGTCACAAAAGCAGAACAAGAGAAAACATCCTAGACTGTTTGTGCTAATCCCATGGAGCCCGTATCATGCTCATGGGTGGCTCTGGCTGGCGGGCTGGGGCCGTGCAGGGAGGCAGCTGGGCAGGAGGCAGGATTTGCTGCAGTGCCAGGAGTGACAATCTGGTTTAGGCAGCAAACTGAAATGTGATCATGAATGCAAAACACGCCATTCCTTAAAGTTCAAGGCAGATCATCAGCATGCTTAGGAACACCACCCTGAAGTCCTTCAGTGCTAGGAAGGCCACTTAAGAGGAAATGGGGTCAAGCTGCGCCAGGGGAGGTTCAGATCGGATATGAGGAAAAACTTCTTCACAGGAGGAGTGGTGAGACATTGGAACAGGCTGCCTGGGGAGGTGGTGGAGGCACCATCCCTGGAGGTGTTCAAAAAATGGGTAGACGTGCTTCGGGAGATGGTTTAGTGGTCCTGGGGGTGTAGGGCTGAGGGTTGGACTTGATGATCTTGAAGGTCCTTTCCAACCTTGATGATTCTATGATTCTGTGAAGCTGGATACACAGTAAGGGTGCTAAAAAGATGAAAGATTGGTTGGAAAGAGTGAATATTCTCTACCTGGGGCTTTTTACAAGAGCACATAGTGATAGGACAAGGGGTAATGGTTTGAAACTGCAGGAGGAGAGATTTAGGTTGGCTATGAGAAGGAAATTCTTTAGTGTGAGGGTGGTGAGACACTGGAACAGGTTGCCCAGAGAAGCTGTGGAGGCTCCATCCTTGGGGGTGTTCAAGGCCAGGCTGGATGGGGCTCTGAGCAACCTGGTCTAGTGGGAGGTGTCCCTGCTCATGCAGGGAAGTTGAAACTCGATGGTCTTTACGGTCCCTTCCAACTCTAACCATTCTATGATTCTATGGTTCCACCTAGACAAGTTCAAAAGCTGTTATATTGAACTATAGAACAACAACATGTAAGAGTAATCAGAAGTGCACATAGTTCTGCTTCATCATCACGCATGCTTAGGGCTTCTCCAAAACTTGAACAAAGTGACCTGAAACCCAAAAGCAGTTCAGTTTCTCTCACATCTCCAATTGAAGGTGCTAACAATGGTTAGATTGTAGACATTTCACACACAGAAAGCAAGCCAAGTTTTCCTGTGCCAGTCTAGATACACAAAACAAGTGGAATGTTTCATCTTTCAAAGTTTAAAAAGAGTTTTCATTTAAAATCAAGAATTCCAAACACAGCTAATCCTAGATAGGTTGGGATATTTTAGTATTAGGATAACTGAAGCCAAAAGCAAAGACAGGCTGCAATGATAAACCATTCTCCCTCCACAAGGCATAATACATTACACACAGATCCTAGAAAATAACTAGCAAAACAGAAAGATCAGGTAACTGTACAACCTGTAGATGCTTGGAAAGAAAAATGTGTTTCAGAAGCTGCAGGTCTTTGGGGAGAAAAATAGATCAACCTAATGATACTATTTTCCCTAAAGTGTTCAATCACTGATGCTTTCATATTATTTACTGAAAATTCCCAACATAGATTACTCTAGGAAAATTATGGAGAGTCTGAACATTTCTTGCTGCCAAAAGTGAATTCCTCCAGAACAGAAGCTTGATCTGTCACCATGAACAGAAACACGGGGGAACTGATAAAAACCAAAAAAGCAGCTGTCTTGGAGCAAATGGCTCAGATCAGAGCTGATTGTTTTGATCTCAGCAGAACCATACAGCCTTCCCACTCCTGAGCAGATGACTGCCTGATAATTTGCACCACCAGCACATTTGATGATATATGGGCTTCCAAAGGTGCACCAAGTGCTAGTGTCAACTGTTTTGAGACCCGTTGAGGGAGCTGGCAGCCACATTTCTAGGCTTCAGTATCTGCTGGTGAAAAAACTTGTCAAAATTTGGGCCAGCGAAACATCCTCTGCCTCAACAACTCTGCATTATAGGTAGGGATTTGAATCTCTACTTCAGAGAGAAACTGTGAAGTAAATTTATTAGTATCTGTAAAGTAAGTGAGATCTTCTAAATTAGTGTTGTATATTTGCTAAGTATTATCGACTCAGTAGAGATCAAGTATCTCAATTTTGCCTGGCTGTGAAGAATCTGGAGTATATTTCACACAAGCTCCACTTCCCTTGCTACATGACAGGACTCAGAGAGAGATCTATTCTACTGTGAAACAGGAACAGGATTAAACTAGAACTTAGAAGTTTGTATTCCGACTGACAAGAGTGCCTTCTGGGGGTGACATTAGTGTTTGTTTAAACTTAACTTCCTGAGAGTTGTCCAATTCAAAGTATCTCCAACTCCTGCCTTCCTTCTTCAGCACAGGACTTGCACATGAGCCTTGTTTCAAAGGACAGTGGTAGATTAAAATGAAAGCTGAGCAACAAGGAGGGAGAAGGGGAGTCAGAAATGGCTTTGGAACACTTAGAGTCAGACCATCCATCTATTTGCAAGGTTGAGATTGGGAAAACAAGATGCTGCACAATCAAAACAACACTTTTTTTTGTTGTTGTTCTAATTGATTTTGGTGAGTTGAGAAGTAATCGATTGATGGGATCAAAAGAATGATCAAACTAGTTTAGTCTACCTTACTGTTTCTACAGGGGCCAATACCATTTAAAAGTAATATGTAATAAATCTGAAATATCTTTGCTGTGTTCATTTTGCCTTTCATGGTTAGGGGGGGAAAAAAAACAAGTGTTTGAGAATTAAAGGATTGCTTTCTCTTTCCTGCTTTAGGTACTCTAGGCCTGCCAGAGAAAGACACTGCATGTATTCAGCCTGGATCAAAGTGAAAAATGCAACAAAAGGCACAATTCTGAAAGTTGTAAGGACCCCTCCAACTTCTGCAGAGCGATGAGACATCATCTGCTTTGGGGCACAAGGCCTTAAATGACAGCTAAAACATTTTACAACAAGTGTATGGAAGAATTCACTGCAAAAGTGACAGCTATCATGCAACACCATGATACTGGTTCTCATGGTAACCAGGATTGTGTAATTACCTCCATTTAAAACAATAATAAAATCCTGAAATGCTAGAAAACCACAAGAAGGCAGCAGGCCAAAACAAAATAAAAAAAGCTTGTGCTGTATTTATATGACCTTCTAGCAAATCAATTTTTGCTGAGGTACTCTGACTCACAGATAAAAGTGCAGCTTTTTCTCTTCAGTTTATAAATAATGGCCTTATATGCATAGTTGTTTATAGTAAACCTAGGTATAACCACTCCCACACCAGTGCTTGCCACTTGGAGAGATTTAGGAAGTGTCATGCTGATGGGAAGGTGTTTTCTGGGAGTTCCCCAAAGCACCTGAAGGCCATCAACAAGGTCAGGCTCACACATCCCCCCAGAGCAAAGCACAGCCCTTACACAGAAAAGGCACTGATCAGATCAGTGGATTGTCTATTTTACTTTCTCACAACAAGCTCCATGAAAGTTTTATGATGAACACTTGCATGATTAACTGTGTCTAGAAACAGGGCAGTGAGCTGACTCACTCTCCTCTGAAAGGAAAACAGGGGCTCTCTGGAGCTCCTTAAGAACTCATCTCCACTATTTACTCAAGAGTGTTCTGGACAGACATCAAAATTATCCTATTTAGTGCAAAAATGGTCCTGTATATTACTAGGGACATTAACCCAACCAACCCAAAGCAACCCCTGCTCCCTGTAGGACAATGCTGACTAAGCCCCAGGAGGACTCTTTTTTTTGGCCAGCCCTACAACCCTTTTGGCCAATCCCCTGTGGCCTCTGGCCTTTCTCCTGGCCAGTCCCACCCAGCTACAGGGGCATATAAACCCCCACAACCCACCCCTTTCCTGGGTCTGTGTTTCCTCTTGGAGAAGCTTGGTGTCTGGAGTGTTTGTTGTGGCTTCTAGCAGCTAGTTTGGGTAGGACTTTTAACAGAAGCAAGGGTGGCCTCAAAGATGTAGAGACTTAAACAGTAGAGCTAGAAAATGAAGATTAAAGGAAGGAGGTTTGTTTTCTTGGTTCCACCTTACAGTAGCAATACTGATTTGTTTTTCAACCTAGGCTAAAAGGACTAATATCTTAATCTTCTCATCAGATAAAAATATGTTGGTAATGTTTTTATTTAAAAGGTCACGGGTTAAGAAGAATATTATGTAAAGTGTTTTGATGTGCTTGAGTAAAAGACAAGAAATATAAAGCACTGTTCCAAAGAACAAAAGGTATCTTGCCTAAAACCAGCATAGTGTAGCTATTTATATGCATGGCTGTATTAAGCAGGCTTCTTAGAAAGTAAACCTAGCTTGCTTGCTAGATTATTCAAATTTTGCTATATTTGAGCAACTCCTGCAGTGTAATGCAGTAGAACAGCTGCATAGTAAGTTTGTTTATACAGAAACTTGCATTTCTAAGGAACCCTAAGTGTTTCACAGAGATCAAGCACTACTGTATCATTGCATCTCATCATGTATGAACTGTCTGTTCAACAAGGAACTTTATTCTACAATTGCTGGGGGAAGTAATAGCATTTTAGACAAGCATGCCATAGCAGCTTTCCTTTCTCAGAAAATGTGAAAAGTATGTACTGCCTGGTAGCTGCCTTGGGAAGATGGATGGGTGCTTAGGCTCACCTGCTGCTATTCTGGTAACTTTTAAGACTAAGTTAAATATATGGGGCACAAGGTGTCCTGTGAAACTCAGTGAGCCTTAAATGGGTAACTAAACATTATCTGCTCCTGTCTGGAGGTTTTCCCTCTCTCTCCAGCTGTCTTTTGGGTAGACAGTATCACCTAAGACAAACTTACTGAGTTTTATGTAATGGGATTGTTGACTGGGATTTTTGGCCTTTTCTGATCAGTAATGGCCCGTGTTATCCTGATAGGGGAAAGCTCCCAAACAATGGATAAACAGCGGTAACGTAATCCAAGAACTCCATGTTTCACAGCTTTTGGAAATAAAGCAAGTGGACGTCTGAGGCAAAACGAAGCGTGCTGTGAACTTCTGATCGACTGACTACGACGAGGTAGGCGCACAAGTGAAGCAGAATGAAACAACCGGCTGGGTCGAGGCTGCAGTTCAAGCTTGTAAGGAATCTAGGCAAACTTTCTGAGGGATTTATGTCAGAATTTGAGATCGCCCCTAAGCCTTGTGCGGAGAACAAAACCGCAGCAGCACCGGGCGCAGCGGCTGGAACCCCCTGCGCTGCCGGGGCTCGGCTTGGGCCCCCGCCTGGCTCGGGGCTGAGGGACCCGCCGAAGCCGGTGCCCGCGGGGGATGTTCTGCGGCGTTGCGAGGCGGAGTCTGTCCCTCAGCCGTGAGAGAAGCCCCGCCGGGTGCGCTGAGCCGCTAACACGTGTAGGAGCGCCTTTTTTGGGTGGGTTTTTTCCTCTCCCTCATAAGCCGCTAGGTAACGCTCCGGCGATGTGCCAGGGGAGGGTGTCCGAGCAAATGATCCTACGCGGGAGCCCTGGCCCAAGGGACGGAGAGCAGCGCGGCGGGACCGCCGCCGGCTCTGCCTCGGGCCTCCCCCGCCATGGCGGGCAGCCCCCGGCCGAAGTGGGGACCCCGCGGAGGGAGCGGCAGGCCCTCCCGGCCCTGCTCCCCGACAGGACGGAGCCCGGCCGCGCCCCGCCGCCGCTCGGCCCATACTCACCAGCCGCGCCGGGCAATCTCGGCGTGGCAGCCGCTAGCCCGCCGGGCCGCCATCAGGGTCACTGGCAAACGGGACGCCACGGCGCTGGGGACCCGCTGTGGCGCTTCGGGGCGGCCTCAAGAAGCCGGTGTCTGGTTGGTGGGACCTCGCGCCGCCACCCGTACGCCGCGCGGTGATTGGCTGGGCCAGGGTGGCGCGCGAAGCCGAGCATCCGCCCTGGCGGCAGGTCGGGGCCAGCAGGGGAGGCTGAGTGCCCTGAGGAGCAGCGGCTCAGGAGCAGCGGCGACCCTGAGGGCGTCGGCCCGCGGAGCGGCGGTCACCCTGGCCCCGCGGCTGCCAGGATGCCGTCGGAAGAATGGTGCTGAGAGGCAGTGAAGTGACACGGGGGTGAAGGGAATGAGCGAGGCGATGGAGAGAGCCCAAAAGCGGCCTGTGGCCTAAGGCTCCAGCCCCTTTGGCAAAGGCAGGTCGTGGTGCGTCCCCCGGTGAAGGGGAGGTGAGGAAGAAGGGATGTCCCTTTGCCAGGCCTGTGCCTCTGAAAGGGGAGGGTGACACCTGCAGATCTCCCTCTGAAAAGCCGCTTTTGCCGTAGAGTAACCAACTGACGAAGTCTCAAAAGGAGCCGTGAGGTGAAGGCGCTCGCTGGGTGCAGGATGCACAGGAAGCCGTGGTGGGAACGAGCACACAAACGTTCCAAGCCGGTAATATAACGAGAAATCTAAACCACTGCAGAACCTGGAAAGGAAGTCAGAGCTGTGAAGCAGAGATGGCCCGTGTCAATGCCCTTGTCTACAGAGATTTGGGGTTTGTCTTCTGAATTCAGTGGACGTGGCTAAATTGAAAGGATGCGTGTCCCTTAGTTTTAATTCTCCTGTTCCTGTAATTGATTGCAGACCTTGCATTGTCCCAGGTTGTGATGTGACAGTACCCGTGTGAGATTCTTCTTCACAAAACTGATGTTCATTGCTGTGCTAAACTGCAGATGCTAAAGCCTGGTGCAGTTGTGTGCAGTTTTATGGCAGTGAATTGTACAAAGAACTTAAGCTCCACAGATGCAGTTTTGGACAAGAATGTAGTATTTTGGGAGTGTACGTGATACTGCTTTGAGACAGTCTACTTTCACAGTGTTTGAATTGAATATACCTTCTGAGTACAGGAGTTCTGCAAGTGTGATTTTGGCTCTTTTAAATGCAATCTAACTTCTAGTGAGGAGAATAAGGCCACAAATCAAGTTTTGCTGAGCTGGTTGTTACCCAGTTCCTAGAATCAGTTAACAAAAAAACCCCCACAACTCTAATACACTTGAGTGACACTGTAAGAGTTTCTGGTGTCTTAAAAGGAAATAACATGACAGGGCAGGGGAATTTTGTGGTGTAATTTAGAGACAGTACAAGGAAGGGGAAGAGGATAAATGTGTTACTGGAATTGTAATAACATAAGATCATGAGTTGTGCTTAGTGCTGCACGAGCATCTCATTAGTTCCTGTTTAGATGGTTCCACCCACCAAAAAATCTACTTAATTAGTAGATGGTTTTAAATAAAAGGTCAGAGTAAATATACATCTTGAATAGAGATTTAGAGTCTGGATTATTTTGCCTCTGACACTGATACCCTGTGGATCTTGAACAAGCCACTAATAAAACCTATTTTCACTCATGAGTATGCTATGTATAGAATTTCTGTCAATGAGACATACAGTTATAGGGGCTGATAGACTGGACCTTTAACCTATTTGTGCCTTTATTTCCTCCTTGGTAAATCTGATCCAGCTGTTCACAGAGTGATTTAGGGACCTCGTGCCTGTAGAGGGTGTTGAGATTAAGTGGAAAACATCAAAATACAGTATTACAAGGATGTTTGGAAGAGCAGAAACACCCTTTTAATTGGATGGTGTTGCTATGGATTCAGAAATAGGACAGGTATCCAGAGAACACTTTTCCCATGTATTCTAGTACTAGATGACAAAGGGAAGACTCAAAAGGCAAATGCTGTGAAGTATTCCATGGGCACTGGTGTGATTTTTTTGTATCACAGAACTTTGGTGTGAAGACCTGTTTTAGAAGAAGGGGCTCTTGTCTTATGTTAAGTCATCATCCTCTAGGTTTTTTTAATATTACAGAATTGTGGATGAATGGTCTAAAGGTAAACAAGAGAATGTGACTTCTGGATGTTTATAATAATGCAATATTTGGGTATGGAAAGCTCAGATCAGTCAATTTTGCCTGCAAATTAAGCTCACTTCCCCTACTTGCTTCAAAATAGTGATTAAAACTATTCCTTGGGTGCTTTTTTTTTCCCACATCCCTGTACTTGGAGTTCCACTGTTTCAAGTCCTCCTGTATCATTTTGGTAGCAAGTGAGTTCACAGAAATGAAACAGCTACTACAAACCTGTGTGGGTAGTCTGAAAATGCTTCATTTCATGCTCACTGCGTCGGCAGTGCAGGGATATCCTGCCTCCTCCTGGGACCAGGACAGATGGGCAGAGACATGTCCCAGGCTGCAGTCTCCTTCTGCCCCTGGATGGCTTCCAGTGCCTGACAGATCAGGGGAACTATCTGACCTCCCTGCCTGTGCCTTTCAGTCAGTCCTCATCCGTGTGCTGCTGCAGGTAAAGCAGACATGAACATTTGAGTAGGACCACTCTTTAAAGCAGGTATTGTATACCAAAAATAAACATCTTTTTTTTGCCTTTTTTTTTTTTTTTTTTTAGTTAAGCTTTCTGGCTAGATGTTGAAGTTGCATTTGAATCAATGTTTGGTGAGTAGCGTTTCTGAACAGCAGTGCAAATTTTAAAATTAATAAAATGGGTGAGAAAATTTTGGATTGTGTTGGAAAGGCAATTGCTGTATGTCTGATTCCCCCACCCCTTTGCACATTTCATGGCAGATGCTGGGAATTGCCCATATTTCTAATATGTGTGTAGTGATAACAGGGATTAAAAGGGGAAGATTGATACAAAAGCTGTTTGAGTCTTAAAAATTAAGAACAGTAGTTGTTGATCAACACCTTTACCAAAGATGAAGGGAAGATAGTATTTCATTTGAGTTGAATGATGCTGCTTCCCAGCTCCTCTTTATTGTTTAAAGAGATGTACATAATTCAGTGTCTAATTATAAAAATAAGTTAATGATACCTTCCTCAAAAGAGAGATTTTACCCTTCAGTAATAAACAGCATCTGCTTTGTTTTCCTCTGAACTGAAAGGTAATTGAACTGGCAATTCCAAGCTGTCCTGAAAATAACAGATGACTGAATGGGGAGTAGGAAGAAAGTAGAAGCCCTTTGGTTCTAAAGAAAGGGAGATGGCACACTGCAGTTGGATCTGGTTCCCTTTTACAGATTTCTTTCAGAGCTTAAACAGCTCCCAGTGACCCAAGTGACTCATTGTTTAATTTCTTAATGTCAGCAATGGCTATTACAGTTCCCAGGTAGAGCAGCATTTCCTACATAGTCATTTTTATAACAATCTTGTCCTTCTCTATGTGACCATAGAAACACGTGTGGTGTGGAAGAGAATCTGCTTTTATTACATTCTTCACAGTTCACTCAGCTTTACTGTAAGATTCATGGGTGGTCTTGTTGTGGAGCTTTTTTCTGCTGGTTTTGAGGCTAAGCTAACTTTTCTTGTCTCCTTGTCTGTAAAAGAACAGTCCCTGTTGGTCTCTCAGGATGATTAATCCATCAATGGCCCAAGCTTTTAGTAATTATGAATTAAGGGGATTTGTTGCCTTTTTGATCTGGAAGTAGCACCTGCAGGTCTGTTGTGTGTGGCCTGACTGTAAGTCTAGCACCTAGATGCTTGGTTTTCTCCAGATATTTAGCATCTTCCCAGAGCAGCTCACACTCTTTGCTCTGTTGTTGCATCAGGCGTGTTTGGTGGAGCAACTTCCACCCCAAGACAGACTCAAAATCTAGTAAATGGAATAGGTTTTGATTTTATGGCCAATATCCCTCGCGTGGTTGTTACACTGAGGCCAATATGGGTTGATGTGAGAAGAAGAAGAAGACAAGAAGGTAATGTTCATGCAACAAATATCAACACACCCGTTCCCAGCATTCCCTCCTGGCTGTGCCTACATTCCTGGCATTCCCCTATTTGCTGCACCCACTTTATTCCTGCTCATCTCAGAGGTATATAGCAGCCCAGTTCCCCTACAGCTGTCAGAGCTGTCTTATGGCATTAAATTTTCAGCTTGGAAGAAAACTGATCAGGGCTATCTTGTGTTGTCTACATCTTCTGCATTCCCCATGGCAGATTGTCTGAATTGTTGTCTCTGGGATGACACTTTCTGTCTTGGTTCATACATCAGGCTGCTCACATACAACTCTAGCACATACAGTGTTATGCTATGTGAACTGCAGCAACATAAGGCAGGAGGACAATGTGAAATTTTGAGCATCTCTTCAGATCAGTTGAGCCAGTCAGGATTTTGCTTTAAAAAAAAAAAATCACTACAATTCTTTGAAATCAGGAAATGCGTCAGAGGAAGACAGGTGCATATTATTGTAATACAATTATTATGCCAGATGCTATGAAAAAAACATCACTGCAAGGCACCAAGCTCCTTAAATTGGCAGTTGTGTTGTAGTTCATGATTGCAGATGCTCAACTGTGAGAAGGGGCTTAGGAACAAATGTGAAGACTACAGAAAGAAGTGAACTCTTGGAGAGCTCCAGCAGGATCACTTGTATTCTCCACTCAAGCCTGGATTTTTCTTGTTGCAGCCTCTGCTCCACTCGAGATACGATCGCTTTCTGGGCTCTTTTTGTCTTCCACTATCACCAGCAAGATTTTGCTGTAGGTAATTTTGCTCACAACGCACCACAGAACTTGGAGACCACACTAGCTCTTTCTTTCATTACTGTGTCAGTTCACAAGCTTTTAACTTGTGTTTGCCAATCGAGAGACCAGATATGAATCAAAGCTAGAGCAAATATTTTCTGACTGTGAACCCTCTCTAAGTTCAATAGCTCTCCCAGTAGTTCCCAGTTGCTCTTTTGTTTGAGGCAGAGGCTCCTGGGCTCCAATTTAAGCCCTGATGCTTAGTTTTCAAAACCACTTTTGAAGTTGCATGTGTGGATGCTCTCAGCAAGTGGGAGTGAGAGGTCACTTCTTTATTCCTTTGAATGAAAAGAAATAGTCTAGAATATCTTCCTGGTTAGCATTTAGCTTCTTGCATCAGCCCTACCAGGAAGAACATTGGCTGCATAGACAAGCACTAAGATGGTGATAAAAATTAGGAACATGTACATCGTGTCTGTCAATACATGCCAGAATTGCTTCTCTGGAGAAGCAGCATGTTCTGACAACATACTCTTAAGTTCATGCATTTGCTGTGACAGCACCAGAAAAAATTCATCTTTAGCTGGCATACAGTGTGAGTTCTAAATCCTAATAATCTCAAAGTTTCCATAATAATTCCATTGCAAGGCCACAGACATTAATGGAGCACAGTTCAAAGGCTGTGTGAAGATGAGGCACACATTACCACTATGGTTTGTCTTCACTACCTTTTGAGCTAACATAACTCCTGTTACTGATGTTAAATGTCCTGTCATCAGTAACTATTGTCTTTATTCAGTAATGCAGTGTCGATAGGAATATTCTAAGCAGCAATGTTGAACTTTGGCTGCCTACACAAATGCACAGTTTTTACCAAGTATTACTCTGATCTATTCATAGCAAGAAATCATACATTTCTTTTCCTGGATTGCTCTGAGAGATTTAAAAAGGTACCCAAAAGAAATGTCAGCAAGATTTTTCTTGCCCTTAATAATATTTAAAATACTCGGAGCTAATCTTAGATTGTGTTTATCACCACAATCTCTCATAGAAAATTCAAGCTATTCCTAGACTACAAAAAGCATTTGAAATTGATCCTCTAGTGAAACAATGTCTCTGTTGCCTTTTTCACCCTTGCTGACAGCTATGCCAGGCTTTCAGCTTGTGCTGGAGTTGACACTGCACTGTATTTGCACAGCAAGTTGTATATTTTTCTAAAGCATTAACTTGTTTGCAAGCTGGGGGGAACATTCTACATGAATTGGTTTGCAAGCAAGTAACTCTCAGCAACTCCTTTATCAGAAATATCTTTCTATAACACTTTGATCTCTGCTGTTTCTAAAATGTGTTGCTTGTTTGACTTTCTAGGACTGCCCTTTTAAAGTCAGGCAGCTGCAGCCTCCTAAAGTAGCTCTCATTGAGCTGGCAGCTGGTAGCCATATCTGGCTTTTCAAGTCTAGCTAAAAGTAGCTGCTATAACTTAGAACATGTTAGTTAACTTATAGAAGGTTTACTAAGAACTTATGAATTCTTGTTCTGAGGTCATGCATGAAACCAGACATTCTGTAAGCCTGTTCCAGGAACAAATACTGGGGACTTGAGGGGTATTGGAATCTAGCTCCGATTTCATCAGTCTTTGTGTCATCTTTGATGAATCACTTTTGCATCCTCAGAAAGAACGTCTGAAACATTTGTAGCATCCTCATCTCCTGTAGCTCTTTTGCTCCACCCTTTCCAATTTTTTGAATGAAGTATTGTGAGAATTCACACCTTCCCCTAACACCCAAATCTGGCAAGAAGTTAAAACCCCTTAAGTACAATGCTATTAGGAGGAGAAAATGATCTCGCTATGGGTTTAAACCACAAATTTCATCCAAAAATAACCTCTCAGGAATATTTATCAAGCTGCTTAAGCGTTTAGAATGTCAGCAGGCAATGTTTGCAGAACACAGTTTGTAAATGAAATTGTAGGAGGTAGCAGTATATGTTCTGATCTTATTCTAATCTTGGTATGAAACCATGACACCCCCCTGCAGAGAACAGTCAGGGATCAACCAGTGTGGTCGTTTACTAGGAAAAAAAATGGGTTTAATTGGAGGCTAAAAATATACATCTCTCTTAAAACAAAATATCAATTATCTATGCCTAAATTAGATGTAGTCTTGAATGCAGGCCCTGGTCCAGAATAATTCTAAATTTATATGAGCCCAGATGTAACCTCTGCCATTTATGTTTCAGTGCTGTGGGACACACTGTGCTTAGACCTCATGTTCCCAATCTCAGCATCTCTTTGGGGTGAGGAGGTGGGAAGTAATCTATTAAAAAAAAAAAAAGTAATTCCTTTAGTTGGCTCATCCTTTCAGGGGAGCAGGAAGCCTGAAGTTCAGAAGCTGGTTTTCCTCTCAGGAGCCAGAGGAAAGCTTTTTTTATTCAGTGGCTTTATCGAGGAATCGAGCCCTGATGTTTACCTAAGCAACTGTTCTACTGTATGTTGTAATTAGTCTTTTCAAGCTAAAAGAATGTTAGGAGGGTCATATAGTTAAACCCTGGAATTAGTCGCCTGTGCAACCTGAATTTTGCCCTCTTTGCATATTTTTAATTGCAACGTGTCATCACACTTGTGGCTTTTCCCCACAGCATGGGTGCCTTAATCAGTGCTTGGAAGGGATGGTAGGTGTTGAGTAAGGGCTTGACCAGCTGCCTTCTTTGCCCTCCACGTTTGGTGCCTGCTCAAACACTGTGTGGAGGAGCTCGGCGTTAACGCTGGTGTGGTTTCCCGAGTAGTTACAGGTAGCTTCTAAATTACTCTCTCCTTGGATAGCTCCGTGGTGCGGTGGTCTGAGAGGCACAGATCAATTAGGCCAATACTTTGCACAAAGCCGGAGCGGCTTCCCTCGGGGTATGAATATAGTCCGTTGCTGCACGGCCTGTGCAGCTGCGGAGCTCGGGAGGGCTCGGTACCGCGGCTGCTGCCTCTCCCGCTTCCACACGGACCCCGCGGCCAGACCCCTCCCCAGGGCAGCTGCGCGGAGTTCCCCGCCCTGCCGCCGCGCATGCGCGGGGGTGCCCGGGCCGGCGAGTGCGCAGGCGCTTCTCCCGCGGCGGGCGGGGCGCGATCGCCGGGGGTGGCTGACAGGGCCGCTCTCGCGAGAGCTGCAGCGGGAACGGCGGCGCAGCAGGCGGCGAGAACGGGCTGGGGGGGGCGCCGCGGGACGGGGCCGTAGCGGCAGCCGAGGCGGCGCTGGAGGGGCGGCCGGGCCGGGCCGCGCAGGGCCGGGCAGGCGGTGAGGACCCTCGGGTGGGGCGGCGCCCCCCAGGGCTGCGCGGTGAGTCAGGAGGAGGGGTGTGAGGAGGGGTGTGTGGAGGGCGGGCGGCGGGCCGCCGACCCCCCCAGCCCCCGCCCCGGTGCGGCTCGGGGAAGGCCCTTCTCGGCGGGGCCCGGTTCCCCGGCCCAACGTGGGCCTTGCTGGGGCAGGGGGGACACGCCAAGCCCCTGTGGCGGGCGTCCCCCGGTGCCGCGGCCTGGGCCCCTGGGGTGTTCCGCCTCTCCCCGCTGTGCTCCGATAGAGTCGCTTCAGCGCTGTCCCTCGCCCCGGGGCTGCGGGCCTGCACCCCGGGGGGCCCCGACCTTCCTGGGGCGCGGGGCGCTGCTCGGGGGTGCGGGTTCTGTAGAACATGGCTGGCCCCGGGGCGGGGGGGCGGGGGTTTGGAATAAGGTCCCGGGTTGTAGAGGCGTTATCTGCTGGCGAGATTCCCTCAGGGGCTGCTCTGTGTGCTTGGGCCCCCCAGACGGGTTTTAGTCTTGGGCCGCTTTCCTCTTTGCCGTACGGCAGGGGAGTGTTGGCTGGTGCTAATTCTTGGGGTTTCTTTTTCATATTCTCTGGAAGAGTTCTGTAACTTCAGGCCGCTTCCAAGGGTTAAAAGGTTGTGAATACCCTGTAGGCAGGTTAATATCCATTATCTTTCTTTCTCCGAAGACGTTTCAAGTTATGCTTCAAAAGGGAGTTGCTATGATTGAGAGAGACATTTTTCTCTTAGCTTTTTCTTTCTTTTCTAAGCTTCCTGCTTGAGATTCAGTGTTGGTTTTACGGGATAAGGTTTAACTTGCTAATATAGTTTCAAATAATCTGTAGAAGACAAGGATGCAGTCTTGTTAACTCCCACAACATCTGACTCAGACATCTCTTTTATAACCTAATGAGAAAAATACTCTGTAGCACAGTAAATAACTGGGAGAGCAATTCATAGATAAATACAGTGTTTAGGGAAGTTCATTCCTTGTTTTAAAAATTAGTAAATGCCTGTGGCCGTGGCCAAAATTTGAAGGGTCACAGATTGTTAGTCTTCTTCAAACACAATGTTGTTTGTAATCCATTTCTGGGCAAACTGGGGATATTGAGAATTTGTGCCAAAAAAAGGCCTTTCTATTATAATCTCTTACAATGATTAAGTCATAGTGTTTTAACTGTTTCGTAATACTAGGCAAGCTTGTAACATTTAAAGCTGCTTTATGCAGTTTAAAATAATAATTTTAAAAGTGGCAATAAATAAATTTTGGCAGAGGTGAAGTTTTCTATTGCCTGATAAAATTTTTGATCTGATAAATACTATCTGTGCTTTGTAAGTGATATCTTAACTTGCCCTCTGACAAGACATGCCTAAGGAAGTTGGAATGCATTAAGCTAGTGGATTGTATCATTTATGACCCTGACTGTTCTAGCTTTTCTATGTTGATAATGTAATTTATAGTTTACCTCATTCGTTTATTAAGTTATACTTCCTTATTTGGCTAATTTGAATTAGTGCTCTGCCCTTATGATTTTTTTCTTTCTATTCTTTTGTCTGAAGCCTGACACTTAACATTTCTGCATGTCTTCCAGATGATGAATCCACATTTTTCTTTCTACCACCCTCAGTAATGTTTTGTCCTATAACAGCTGATGAAGCGTAGGATCTGATTCTTTGCAAAATCTTCCACTGAATGTATCTTCTTTCTTCCCTCACTTTGGCTTTTATAAACTGTTCTTCTGTTCCTGCCTATCTCATTTTCCAGAATAAAATAAAACAGTGGGAAGAGAACAATGACAAAGCTCTCACTTGTTAGAAAACATGTGGTTTGTAAGAACAGTATAAAAAGCCTACATGTACCTTTGTGATTTTTTAAATATCTGTTGAAAACAAAATGAGAATTGTTTCCTGTTGGCTACACCAGGGAGGTTTGTATTTGTAATTACTTATATTCCATCCTGAGTTGCAGCACTGTATTGCTAGTAAGAATTTACTGTTAGTTGCATCTTTTCTTCCTCTCTCCCCTCAGTTGTTTTTTTTTAAGAGCAAGAGAAGGATCTTGTCCCAAATCACAGTAAGGCAAGAGGTGAAAAACATACCAATATTCTGAGAAATCTTAGTAATTTCTCTAGTAACATCAGCTGCTGATTGTTGCAATTTGTATTCATTGTAGTCAGGTTTTGACTGTTATTAATTCATATCTATCTTATTCCATTTGAAGTCTGTGGAGCTGGGGCACTCTGTATTATTGGCAGCATGTCCTGTTTCAGTGGGCAGAGACCTGGCACAAGCTGCTTTCCCCAGTAAGCTGATTTTTTTCCCTTGTGCAGTTGGTTTGTTTGCCTTTCAGTAATTATGTGACTGATTGACTACTAGAACTTAATAATATCAGTGAACAGCTCATGCTTTCTAAGTCACGCTAAGGGAATTGATGTTCTAATTTTACCTTTTCTGATGTTTGCTGCATGAGTATCTTGGTCTAGTATTTTAAAAGCCTTTCCCTAATTTACATGCAATTTCTGTGCCTGAACTTCAGCTCCACTTTTGCCTAAAGTCGTGATGGTTAAAGTTTTGTTCTACACTGCAGCTGCTGTTAGTATCATTACCTAGAAACATCACTCTTTTATATGCTGACAATGTATATGATGGTGGTAGTAATGTGACTGCATGTTTAAAGAAAATTACGTGATGAATCTCTTTCATCTTGAATTGTGCTGGAAAATTTCCCAACATTGTACTATTGCTAAGCTCAGGGAAATGCTGGTGTAGCTCTTGGAGATGCTGCATCGGTTTCTCTAAGAAAGTTGTGTGTTAACTCCTTCAGTTAAAAAAAAATTCTTAGATGCTAGTGCAGTACTAGGTAGCAATACTTGTGCACCCCAAAGAAAGGAACGTTTACCAATTGGCAGTAATTTCTTTGTTTAAAGGTGTCTCTAGCTTTCTTTAAGGTTGCACATCTTCAAATGTAGCATTGTGCTGTTGGAAACACCCAAGTGTTGCTGCCGGCAGCATTTATCCTTTAGGAAGGAACAGAAACCATGATGTTTACCCTGAAAGGTTCAGGACATGCAGACAGTATGCTTGAACAAATGTTTGCATTTTCCATTGCTTCATAGGCAAACATTCGTGTTGCTCCTTAATCTTTCTATAGTAGCAAAAAATGATGAATACCATCAGTGAAGAAACCCTAAGAGGCCAGGTTAGAAAGATGAGGAGATGGTGAACAGAACACAATAGAGGTGGCAAAGGGAGAGTACCTCCTGGTGAAGGAAGGTTATTGTTGCTGCTTGAGTATCTTACCACAGCATGGAAGACTTGACATCAGAAAGACAGATGAGTTTCAGCAGCATTGAAATGAAAATTAAGTATTTTAGAATAATCAAAATGTAGCTAAGATGATACACTTTCTGGATTTTAATTGTGCGTGGGTAAGAGCTTGGATCTGGCACGTTCATTTCCAGTAGCTGCAGTAGCAGAGGCAGGTTGTTCAGTGTGGCTGTTGACAGCTTTGTTGGTCTCACTGAGGTTTCAGTAATGCTGTGTAGGAGTACCAAGAAAACCCCAAGCCCTTTCCACATGAGGACTTCACCAAGCTGGTCTCTTTTTGCTCAAGGTAAATGCTGTCAGTGCTTCTTCCCATTCTGCCGGTTTCCTGTGAAAGAAATCTCAGTTGTGGTGTTTGCCTTGAGCTTCATTATTCTTTACAGGGAGCTGAAGGTTGGACAAACATGGGACTTATGCAGTATAAGCTTGTTAATTGCTGAACTGCATTTATATAAGGCAGGTTTTTCTTTGAAATGAGAAGATACTATTGCCATCTGCTGCCTTTGCATATCGCAGGGCTCTTTCTGGGCCATAACCACAGAGACTGAATTAGCAGGTGCGTGGGTTCACTCGTGGTTGTCAGATCACTTCTGTCTTCAGTCATCATTGACAAGTGCCAGCTCTCTGCTGGCTCTTCAGAGGGGTAATTGTGGTGGTTTCTAACTTACAGACTATCTTCATTTTTTTCTGATCCCTTACCTTCTCTGCTATCAAGTGCAGCGGGAGTTAGATCAAATCCTTCCTATTCTATTCCAAGATCAATCAAGATTTAAGCCTTTTCAGTGGTTTCACAGTGTCTATATATGCCTTACCAGGTTTGATGTAATTTCTTCTCCAGGCACCGTAAGAGCTACTCCGAGTTGCTGATAATCAGGCTGTGCTTATAAAGACTTTTTTTAATGTGTTTTACTGCTCAGGACGCTGGAATTTCAGGATGGTTGCTTTTATGTTAGAGTTAGCCCAAGCTTTTGTCTCTCTGTATTTTTATTTTAGGACACTTTTTGGTAGGCATTTCAATGCCAAGAAAGTCCTGATAGAGAGGACCCACAGAAGTATTCTCTGCTTTGTCTAACCTACTGTATTTAAATAGAAAGACGCTGTATGAATGGAAAAAACCCCAAATGATTCGTGTAAGCTGCGTCTTTCCTAGTGCAGCTGGGGGAGAGTGGAGTGCATCGCCCCTTCGCGGCCGCCGGTCTCCGTTGTGGGTTGGAGCCGGTGGGGTCCGGGTGTGTCCCGGGAGGACGATGTCCAGCCCCTGCCGCCCGGCCCGGTCCGGTCCGGCCCGCTGGATCCTCGCCTGCACCCCTCGGTGGGGCTATTTCGCCGTGTCCTCTCGCTCTAATTAACAATGCGGGGAGCGGGTGTCTTGCCGTGAGAGGCGGTGCCGCTGCCGGGCGGGAGAGCGGCGGAGCTGCCCCCCCGGGGCCAGGCAGCCCCTCCGGGGCGGTGAAGCGGCGACGGGTCCTGCCTGCTCGGTTCCCCCGGGGCCGGCGGCTGCCGCGGGTCGGGCAGCGTCTCCCGGCGGGCCGGGGCCGGCTGCGGTTCCGCCTCCCACCTCCGGGGGCCGTCGGGGCGGCCATTGGCCGCGGGACGTGTCACTCGGGCTAGCCGGGCCTGGACGAGCGGCGGCGGGAGGAAGCGGCTGCCGCGCCGCGCCGGGCGGAGGGAGCGGCTCTGGGCGCGGCCCCGGCCATCGATCTGTGCCACTTCCCCTAATGGCCCTTCTCTTCCTCCTCCTCCCCCTCCCTTAGGGCGGATCGTCCCCCGGGCTCCCTGTATGTGAGAGACGGGGCCGGCGCCTCGGACGGAGCCGGGCCGCGGGAGGAGCGGAGGCTTCGGGGAGCGCTTCCTGCCCACCGCCCGCACCAGCCCCAGCATGGAAGCCATCGCCAAGTACGACTTCAAAGCCACCGCCGATGACGAGCTGAGCTTCAAACGGGGGGATATCCTTAAGGTAAGTGGAGGTTAAGGGCTCGGGAGTTCTCTCTTTCGACCTCTGCTTTTCAGCTTCTCTCTTGAGTCTCTTCCTGTCGGTCAGTCCTGACCCTCTCTTGCCTCCCCAGCGAACGCCATCTCCTTTAATAGGGTACCTCAATATTTCCTCAAGCCCAGTCTGATCTCTTCAATAGCAGGAGAAAATGTTTCGTTTCTGAGTTAAGCGTGCATCCCCAAGTCTCTCATTTCTCTCTTCTGGGATTGAAATATTTGAAAACTTGGTTGTAAACACGGTAACAAATAAGCAGAAGTACACGATAATCTCTGCACTGAATTCCCTTTTGAGAGAGGAAACCCCTTAAAGTAATCAAGATTCATTTGGTATTGCTTTCCTTTGCCTCCTGCCAAGGATTCCAATATCAAAGAACATTGATTATATTATTTCTCAGTAGATAATCTTTTAGCATCAGGCTGTCAAATATTGGTGCTGAGTTTTATCTTCAGTTCTGATGAACTCAAGTGGTAAGCTTGTGGCTGGATATTTAATGGATCTGTGCAGATATAAGTGGATGTTGCAGTGCATTAGAGGAATTTTGGTCTATAATTCTTTCAGTATATCAAAGGCTTTTTAGGTTTCATCTTGGCTATATTAAAGAAATTTGAAAAATATTTTCCTTTCTAAAACATTATTTAAAAAAAAAACCTGGACACACAGAACAAGCCCAAAAATATATTTTGGGGTTGGGGGGGGAGTAAAATAGAAAGGTCAGCAGGGATTTGGCCATGGTGAAATATAGCTCTGAGCTTTGTTGCTTGCAAGTAATACAAACCATATTGCAGGATGTTTCAGTGGAGTTTCATTCAGAGTCAGTATTTCTCCGTAAACGTTTACAATGGGCTTTACTTTCCTAGAATGATGGATTTAGTATTAAAAGTATTTTAAGGTGCTTCTTTCTTAAATGCTCTGAGTAGAAAGTGTTTTGTGAGGTGCCAGTCCTGCAGATGCAAGGCTGTAACTTTGTGTGTGCTGACAAATCAAGTCCAGCAGACCTCAATGGGATTACTCATCTCCTCAAAATTTTTGCCAGGGAAGGGCTCGATTTTAACTACTATTTTAAGATAAGTTGGAAAAAACAACCTCTACATGTGAACTTAATATGCATCTTTTGCAGCTGATATATCAATAACATAACTGTGGCTTTGTTGAAAAATATAGTAATATTGTGTAGCCTTGAAGAGATAAAGATTGGAAAAATGTTTCCTCCTTTGAGTTTGTTAATTTTGAAAGTGATTGCATCTGCAGATACCCTACATGTCCCTGGCCCATAATTGGCCTAAAAATGCCTGTTAGACTTGTACACCTCGATTCCAGTGTTTGTGTAAATTACCAGAGTATTACCTTTTGCTATTTTTAAACATTCAAGACTGTCAGAATTTTATAAGTCTTCTGTAATAACTTTGCATTTTTGTTTTCTTAACCTGAGCTGTTGTCTTCTATTTTTGATTACTACTAGCTGCCCTCAGCTTTTATAGTATTTGAAGTAGAGCACAGCTGAAGTAAGCTTGCAGAAAATGCTAAGCAGGAAGGAAAAATTGAATATAATTAAATTTAGTTTATTTTAAATTGTTTTCCTAATTATATTCATCTCATTGGGTATAGAAGTTTGCTGAAGTACATGAAAAAATGTCCTGCAAATTTGCATTCGTTTTAAAATATTTTCTTCTCTAGGAATTAAAATAACTTTTTTAGACTTCTGAAAGTTTAGTCTGTGCTAAAATTTACAACTGTGAGCAGTGGCACAAATGCTGATAATAAGATGTTCTTGAGCCCTAGCCACTTGATATCATTGCATAGATACACATTTTGTCACAATCGTAGAAACATGGTGGTGTTCAAGCTGTTACACTATAGTAATATCTGTATTCTTCCTAGAATACAGAGGGATTTTCCTACTCCACACAAAACCTAGGCTAAACACTTCCTCAAGGCGTTGATGAACAGTTCTTCAGACTGTGTTTCATTTCAGCTCATATTCTGAAAATGTTTACGAATTTTTATGTACTTCCTAGGTGAGTAAACTGAGTCACAGAAACAGTAAATTGCTCGAGGTCGTCACCAAAGTTAGTGGCAACTCCAAAAGGTCCTTTTAGGAGTCCTCCTTCAGCACCTAGTTGAGATGAGTGCTGTGCAGGATGGTCAGGTTCACTGCCTGGAGCTGGCACATTTCAGACAAATAAGCCAACATCAATTAGAATCGTTACACTTCACTGTACTCAGACTGACAGGCTTCCGTGATGCATTGTCACTTTGAGAGTCTGGTTCACTTCAGATGTGTTTTTCAGGTTGTGGAAATTCATTTCCATCAGAGATGCCAGATGTGATTTGTTGGTATGACTGAGAAATCTCAGGGTATCCCATTCTTGTGCCTCATGTGATCTGTCTTATTAATCAGGTCATTCCTACTGCCCTCGAATGAATTGGGAAGAGAAATAAACGTGTAACATGTTGAATGCAACTGCACGCTTTGCTCTTTAGATGTGCCTTGCTGAGGCACACACAAAACTTGACCTACAGTGAAGACTTCTTTAAATGTAGCTGTTAGACACCTGTCTTGATGCCCCTCTGAAAACTTGTGTCAGTTTTGTGGCACAGATGACAACGGCAAAAAAATGTTTGCAAAAAAATGTTATGCCTTGGCCACACGAAGGAGAGAACAAAATCTGTAACATTTCAACTCCCACTCCTTAAAAGTTCATGTTTCTCTTTGTGGGGAGAGAAGGCAAAGATCCACACTGTGTGGCTCCCTCTGATTTCAGCAGATAACTTGCCTATGATGTCATGGTGCCATTACTGCAGCATACCCACATATTCGGGACTTGATTGAATAGCACTTGAACTGTAGCCATTAAGCTGGTTGTTAGTAATCTTGTGGCTGGTTTCCAAAAGTGAGTGAAGATAGTTGACCTTTGGCTTGCAATTGTAAAACAGCTGAGTGAAGAGGAAAAGTGCTTGGCCTTTTCTTTTGTGGGCACTGTATGGTAAAAGCTGCTTCTGTGATTTTTGTAACTCTGGCAGTACACTGGATCCCCTCACCCTGTTGCCTAGTGGTTCTTCAGCAGTGTGTGGTGTTCCCATTCAGGAGATGCAAAGTGCCAGCTTCCTTTAAACTTCTAAAATACATTAAATACTACTTGCCAAGCCTTTTCTAGATAAAGGAAAAGTTGCTGCTTCCTTCTGTGTCTTCTGATTAAAGCACAGTGCTGCAGCTCTCAAGATCACCGTTGTTTTCATGAGCTGGTGATTGCTTCACAAAAACTGTTATCCTATTGGGACAGCTTGTCCTGTTATTTTAAAAAGTAAAAAAGAAACTGAAAGATTCCTACTTTAAATTTTGATTTAATGTCTTTCACGTTGAATAGTTGATGGTGTCATGGTTCTTTTTCAGTCTTTTCCCCTTCCACCTGCTGTGTTCATTGAAGTTTGGAGTAGTTAACTTCAGTCTCTGTATCTTTGTGATTCAGGTTTTATGTCCCCAAAAACTACTGTATTTCTAGCAGCTTCTGGTTTTGTTGGCCTTTGTGCTAACTGGCAAGTATCCAGACTTGAAGTGTGCTAATATTTGCTGGTGGTTTGGCTGGAGCTGGGGCAGTGGGGGGAAATCTTCATTCTTTCCCTCATCTCATCATTGTTTCTTTTCTCCAGTCCTCCTACACCTAATCTGACAGGCACAGTTAATACCATGGTGCTCTGATAACTGTTTCTACATGGTTAATACAGAAGCACTAAACATATGCATGGATATCTTGAACGTTAGAATTATGTGTTTTGTTTTTTTAAACATAGACCACTGCTCCATTTCCTCTTTCTCCTTCTGTTGTAGGGTTGAGGCATAGCTGGAAAGTCATCTTCAGAAGAAGTGAATGAGTTCCTGTTCCCAGTAGCTGTCAGCATAATTAATTCTGGGGCACTTAAAGATTTTTTTTTTGAGTAAGATTATTCAAGTGGCATGTTAAATAGAACGGCATCATATTTAATTTTGGAGTTTTGACTTTTGTGTGGCACACAGACCAGGTTCCCTATATGCTAGAAGAAGGAATTCCTTGATAGTATTGTGATCACTTGGCAATTTCATCCAGCATTCAATTTCTTTTCCTGCTCTGAACATAACACTTGACAGTCACCGCAGGTTCTCTTCATGTGAGTGTTTGCCTCCAGACTTATTTTCTTTCTGTCAGCCTTTAAGAGGATTGAGTGTTTGCAAACAGTTAATGCTGAGATGGCATTTTCAGTTCCTGCATTAAAAACATTTTTGTGTGTCTGGATACAGTGAAACAGTTTTGAATACAGGGAGGAACATGACAAGAGGAGAGTGGTCTGTCTCCCCTCTCTTCTTTCTCCTCCCTTGTCTTTGACCTCACCAGCACTGGCTGTTATGTCATGGTGTCTTTGCTAGAGAACAGAAATTAATGGCTTGCTGAAGAGAAGCTTTCCCCATTTTTTGGACTCAGTGTGGTCTTGATGATTTTAATATGTAAGAAACCATTTTCTGAATTGATGATTCAGGCAAATTTCACGCAGTGTGTGCTTTATAGTGAAATAGGTCCCTATTAGAACAGGTTGCCCATAGAAATTGGTGAATCCCCATCCTTGGAGATACCCAGACAAGTCCCTGAGCACTCTGATCTAATTAGACTTGTTTTGAGCAGGAGGGTGGATTGGGTGACTTCCAGAGGCCCTTCCATCCTACGTTATTCTGTGACTTAGCTGAGAGTAGCAACTCTGGATGTGATGGTTGATTTTTAAAGATGCTCTTAGGTCACATTCCTTGGCTGACGGCCTTGAGTGAAGATGGTATTTGTCACTAATACGTGATCAATATTGCAATCTAAGAAGATAAAACTGTCAGAAAATTACAGAGGCTCATAAAGACAAGTGTAGTTATCTTAAATGTAGTTGATTTGGCATCCTGACAGTTTGAGATCTGTGTTACAAAACAATGCTGCTAGAGGAGGCTGTGTGCGTCTGGGCCACCCAACTATTCAGGGCCTACGTTTTTAGTAGGAACTTCTCAAATATTGTTTTATTAGCCAACTTCTCTAGGCACTGGGGGAGAGGGTTGTGGAAAGCAACTACCAAACCTCCACAAGGTGTGTGTGCCCAAAAAAGCAAACGCTCATGTTCTGTATTTGTAAAAGAGCTTGGACCTGCTCAGAGCAAGATTGCTTTGCTGAAGGTGTCTCTGTGCAGAAGACAAAAATGGAGTATTCCAGACTGAAGGTGTAAAGTGGTCTTTGCAAGCAAGGATTAAGCACCTTCCTCCTTAAAAATGGCAGCTTTGTTTTTATTTAGTAGCTGTGATGATTATTTAAACTTGTCACTGAAAGCAGAGAAAAATTAGCTCTTGAGAGCTGTGTGCTAGCTACCTGAAGCCTGCTAGTGTTTTGAATGTGTGAAACAAGACAGGGCTTAAAACTAGGGGTCAGCTCAGCTAATTTTATTATATTGATTTAACATGCATTGTGTTCTGTTATAACCAGGAGAAGTGATGCTAATTTGAAGCTCCAGCTGCCCTTTGCCAATTTAATGGGAGTGCTATTGTTACAGCTTCCCTGCGAGGTCCAGCATTTGGTATGACTGGTGTGCCAGACTTCTGAAAAGTGTTAGCATAGACATATCAGCAGATCAGATTCTGGCTTGCTGAATTGATATATCCTCTTTGCTCAAAACGCATGTCAAACTGCAGCCAGAGTGATGCATTTCTGTTTTTATTTACTGGCAACAGAGAAATGCTCTCTCTCCTTTGGTCCAGTGACATTTCTCTCGTGATAACTGTCTAATGAGGGAATGTCTTGAGAAATTCGTATCAATAAAGTCTGTTATTCTGAAGGACATCCCTGGTGTTAATGGGCTAACTTTGATTTAGTTTTTTTTATTTGAAATGAAAATAGTACAAGCTTGGTCACAGCTGGGGAAAGAAAAGAGGGATTATGACTTTTAGTGGCATGTGTAAAGGATTGGGATGTCGTAAATGTAGTATTGATAGTTTCCAGTTTCTGTGCAGAGCCCTGCTAATTGGGGAGGAGGAGGCACGGATCCTGTTTGTAGTGAAATTCAGGCTTTTCTAATTTCTCACTATAATCAATGAGGATCCAGCTAAGAGAGGGGAGATAAGGAATCCAATTTGTCTGTGTACAGCTCAGCCTACAGAAGCAGTGAACTGTGTGACCCCTTGATAAAATCCCTTTTGTTTTAAAGTTGCCAGTGGCTAAATACCAGAAATCAATAACGAATGCCCGGACCTCAGGAAAAATGTGCTGGGCAAAACTAATTTTACTTCGTTGAAAAGGAAAGAAAATTAAGCATTAGTTCTTTGACAAGACTGGAGCCAAAAATCTTACAGTCTCACATTGAGCAAAAAGGGAATGTCATTTACCAAACATGATTAATTTTACGATATAGAACTAAACTGGAAGAACTGCTAAAGATAACACTAGGGCATTTCCATTGTTGTGAGACTGAACTGTTGCATTAATTTAAGGCTATTACCCAATGATGCCAGGTTGCTGGGTTTTTTTTGCTGGTTACCTCTGAATATTGTTCATAATTTTATTTATGTAGGTCTTGAAAGGTTTGAAAAATCAAAGCTAATTCTAGAACTATAACAATAAACAGCTTTTGAAAAATCCAGAGAAACGCCCTCACCCCCCCAAAGAGAAGTGCACACAAAGCCATTCACATCATGGGCATCAGCAAAGGATTTGGCAACGTACAGGAGCTAGTTGAGATGAGTTTTGAGTTTTCCCTGCGTGACTGTGTATGTGGCTTCATGTTTCTTCTGGTCTGGAGTGTTGAATTGCAGAATGTCCTTGCCAGGTTTGACAGCAGAGTGTTGTTAATAAGCAGAACTGAGAGGGGTCTGTCGCACCCCTCTGCGTGGGATTACAGGTGTGTCTGTGCTGGGTAGCCAAGAGATGGGACTGTATCTTCTGTAGCTATATCTGAGCTAGCTTCCAGGGGGCTGGAGTAATGATAACCACATTATGGGCTTTGTGGTTTACAAAACTTAGAACTCTGGATGAATTCTTAGCCCGTGCTTAGTTCTGTGTCATGAGGTGTGTGATGTATTCACGTCTGAGCTGGCTACTCTGGAGGTCTTAATTAGCAAGATGTGCAGCAGAGGATAAGCCTGTTTCCCTTCTTCTCCCCTGCCTCACTCCCTTCTTTCAGTGCTGATGGGGTAGGTGCTAAGCAGAGAGATAAAGCTGTGAATTGTGAATGTGATGTTTAGGTAGAAAAGTGACCAAGGAAATCCATTTGTTCTTCCTCTGACTACTTTTAGGGGCTTAGAAATGGGGCTTTTGTGATATAATTCATGCCACCGGGGCACTAGTGGAAAGAGGCACTAGATAAAAATTTTCTGTTTGCTTTATTTAGCATGTTGGTAGGAGAGCTGCCTTTAATCTCTGTAATTTCCAGTTTTCTTTGAAAATCCTGCTAAATTCAAAATGCTAATGAGTAGGTGGCCTGTACTCATTCTGCATTTCTGTGCAGATCAGCAAACTGATACTGCAGTAGTTTGATACTTGGTTCTTATCTGCAGCTTCATCCCACAGCAGTTCTTGCTCTTTCATTTCCTTTGCTGGCCCTGCAGTGGCAGTTAATGTTATCTCCCAAGTTGGGCAAGTGACTGGAATATACACAAGGAAATAAAAACGTGATTTTTAGATACTTTGGGCCTTGGGAGAGAAAACAGGCTAGAAGAATACTTTCTGTAGTTTTTGGTTGCATTATCTACGGTGTGGGGAATGCTATATAAAGTTGTTCCTTTCCCTCATGTATCAATATCTTTTTAGATGGAACAGCAGCACTGTCGATCTCAATCTGTCAAGCTTCAAGCTGCACTTTGTCACGTTCTAGGCTCATGCCCTCTTGCTGAGTATTTAAAGCACTGCTCCTGAGTGGCACATGCCTCCAACTTTGAAGTCATCTTGTGACACCTCATAAGAGTAGGTGTTCAAATGGAATGAAAAAAAACAGTTGTGAAGCAGACTTGTCTGTGGTGGAGCCTGAACTTGTTCCCATGTCTTATATGCATGATTGGTGCCACCATCTGACAACTCAAGTGAGAATTGGTTTAACAAACTTTAGCACATGTCACCATGAAAAAAACACATTCTTAACACATGGGGTTGTACAGCTCAGCTCTAACAGAGCAAAAAGTGAACTAATAGTCTCCAAAACTGCTCATGATAATTATTTTTAGGATATTTATTATATTCCTGATACCTAGATGCTACTCTACAATACTTCCTGATTAGTTACTAGATGCATCTGACATTTGCATTTTAAATGATTATGTTCATAATTTTCCTCAGCCTGTATCTCTCTCTTTACTAAAATAATAGTGTTTTGCTGTAGATACTAAATAAAAGCCCATTTAAAAAAATGTCTTTAAATGTCTTGAAGAGCCTAAGAGGCTTTTTTCCCCTTGAGGGATGATTGCTCACTTGAGTTTCTGTACCTGATCTTGGATACTCTTGTCTCTGATGTTTGAGGTTTTGAAAACTGAGAAATAGTCCTGTTGTTGAAGATTTGTCAGATCAGTTGGTTTTCTGATCCCGTGGGGGCAGGTCAGGACGATGACTGAAGTAAGGCAAAAGTTAGGACAGCTATTTTTGTCTAGGAAGCAGATTGTCAGCCTCTGTAGAGTAATTAATTTATAATTGTGATTACTGGCCTTTATAAATAAAATACAGAGAGGGAATACTTAACAGAGTAGATTTAGTCTGTTTGTACCTGCTGAATTTAGCTTCTTTGCATGTGTTCATGTCAGCGTGTATGCTTTGTTGTGAACTGCATCTTGGCTCCACTGCAGCTGGACCTCATGCAGGGAGCAGAAAGTGTTGGGTTTTTTTAAGTTCAGCTGAACTGTAATTATACTGTTAGTCTCTAGAACCTCCTTTTTAAATATTTTGTCTCTGGAATTCATGCCTTTTACATTGAGCCAACCTACATCTTGCTCAAACTTGTACTAAAACTCTACAGGTTTACATGTGGAGGAGAAAAAAAAAAGTGCTGCTGTTATGCAAAATAGTTTCCCTTGGGAGGAAAGGGGGGAATTCTCCATGACTTATGTATGAGCCAGCAGGTTCCACTAATCATAGCAGCTCTGCTATTGCAGGAGAGCTGTGGTCTGAGCTAGTCAGCCCTCTGGTTTGTGAGAAATTGACACAGAATGTTAAACCATCCAACTCTTGCTGAGCTTGAGTCGGTTTTTCCATTATAAATCTTTGCGCAGTCAAATTTTGAGTATTTGTATGTTATCTACGCTTTTTTAACATAAATGTGAAAGTGATACTTCAACCTTTTGATCTGGTTTTTACTTTGTACTGTTAACAGTAGATTATGGTCTACTTGGAAAGGACTATGCTTAGACTCTAGGTTTAAGTGAACTGAGTTCAGAATGGTAAGAAAGATTTTAAGCTGCAGACGTGTGCATCTTTTGCTAGTTCCTCTGGAAAATCTGCCACTTTTACTTTAGAGATATTTCCCTGAGCTCCTGTGTAGTTCAGATCTCGTGCTCTAATCTTTACAACTGGGGGCCTAAATAATCAGGGAAGACTGTCAAAATTTTTGGTGGGGAGAAAGGCAAACAAGTGCGTGTCCTACAGTTGTAGAGGGGGGAAAGAAACAAACGCAAGGAAGAAAGTGAGGAGAAGGAAGTGGCAGCTGTAATGGAGACAAGTACAAAGAAAACTTTTAAAGATGGAATTTGGCATTTAAAGTGATTTTTTTTTTTCCCCCAACCTTGCCTTCAAACAGTACTTAAGTTTGGTGAGATGAACGTCAGTTTGACAAACGTGCTTTGTTGAGGCAATATCAGGAAAACCCGTTGTGCATATCTTCCACAGCTAAATTTTATGTTCTGTAGTGTTTTGTATGACCTTTAAGAATGCTTTGTCAAGACATATCCTTAGCCCTGGAAGACAAAGTATGGACTGGCAATTCAGGCTCTCTTCTGAACACTGGAATGGAGGAAGCACAAGTTGCTTCTGCTTCCTCCTTCCATTCACTTCTGTCCTTGTTTCTTAAAATATATTCTGCACTGATGCCTCTAATGAAACTATAGTTTGTCAAAAACTGCTGTGTGAATTTGTCTGTTTTGACCATTTGTATCAGGGTGCTTAAACCACTTCCTTACTCTCTAGCAGGAAGTGATACATTCCCCAGATTTTGTTGGGTTTTTTCCAGAAAATTGCCTTTTAGGTTAGGATTGTAACTTGCTCTCCTTCAGGATGGATAGATGAAGACTGTTGTGACTCTACCTAGGAGAGGTTTGAAACTAACAACTCTCTTTACACAATCACAAAAACCTGAGATAACTGAAGTGATTGTAGTTGACCCAGCTTTCCTGGCTTCCACCCTTTCCTTGTTATGTCTGGAAATCTTGCAAGCTGTTACCTCCCTTGGGTTTATTTAAGTAATGTAAAATGAAAGACCGTAGGTAAAAAGGGACTTCTGATGTTTCCATAAACTTTCTTGAGCTTTCTTTTCTTGGAAAAGCTTGTGTTTCATTCCACCTGTCTGTGTTTGGGTTACAAACCTGCATGGTGCTGCAGTAAGATTAGAGACACTGTTGATGCTGTTTGCCTTGTGAGTAATAAGTTCCCCATTAAGCTTATTTGTTGATTAGAAAAAAAATCTTTTTAACTTCCAGAAAAGCTGAAGTTATTAAACATAAGGCAGTCTGTTGATAAAAGAGCTGTTCTACAGTCTGGTCAGCTGCTGAAATCTACCCTTGGGTCACTAGGTGAGTTGCAGATGAGCATGCTGTGGAAGTGTCTGGGCTACCCCACAAATCATTCTAGACCCTTTGGGGCTCCGTAGTTTGAAGTCCTCACAAAGCAAAATTCTTTGTTTGCTTTGAATCTAACTGGTTTTAGCTATTTTTGTTCAGGATTGCAGTCCAAAATCAGAAGTTTGGCCATATCTAATACAACTCTTGTGCACCCACTTGTTTTCTGTAATTTATGGTCTCCAAAACTCTGGATTTACTGATTGGGTGGACGGGGGCATCATTCAAAGGAGTGGCACTAGGTCTGGTGTCCTAATGCAAGGAACAAATAACACTGCTGGGATTTGGCAAGGTTTTTCAGCACCATCATTGATTAATTTGAGCTGACCTTTTCCCCAGCCCTTGTGCCATGTTGCTGACTGCCTGTATTAGTCAGCTTTCTCCTACTCACTGTTCATTGCCACAGATAATATTAAGTTTATTATACCTTTGTAATGGATTATGCTTTAGACTTTCTCCCATGGAAGTAAATTCTACCTTCATAACGTTAAAATACTGTCCCATATTCTGGGAGCAGCTCCCATCTGAAGTGAATTATATGCAATTTTTATTATTAAAAATAATAGAAAACTCTTTACACATATAATGTTATTCTCTGAATATCTGTACTATTTGCCATTAGAGACTGCTCTCAATGGACACCTTGAGTGCTGGCTGTACTGGGTGAGACATTTAGCACTGGACATCATCTTCCTCTGTGTTACAAGGTCTTGGCTTCCTATAGTCAAGCTGTAGTGACTTTCTCAGCTGGAGGCTGTATCAGGACTATGGTTTTTTAGCAGCCACTGGTGGTCACACTTCTGTGCATCTTTCTAAATCCATTTTGAGTCCATCTGTGCTTTGTAGCATTGAATCCCCATAACATAAATGTGTACTGTGTGGGAACAAGTTATTCCCTTTGGCTTGAAGCATGCTACCTGGGAATTTTACTGACTTTTTTCCACTTTGTCCCCCTCCCCTTGCAAGAGATAATAAGAGAATGTCTCTCCCTGTATTTTTCATGGGGAGAATAGATTTGCAGATGTCCTCTTATCTCTGTTGCTTTCTTTCTGAGAAAGAAATTGAGGAGTCTGATCTCCTGTACTGCAAAAACAATTCCGTATCTTGATTTATTCTTGTTCCTTTCTCAAATTTTTAGTTCATTTTACTATTTTTTTGAGATGGCTTGAGTGTAGGTACTCAGGGTATTCAGGGGCTGACATTTACAGTGTGTTTTGGTTCATTCTTAACAGAATATTGGGTAATGTTTCTAATTTATTTTCAGGTTGCTACCCCCATGATTTTACGATATTTGCTGAGGAGTAATAGTTTATTGAAAACTTTCATAGAGTTAGGGTTCTTTGGGGTTTTTGGTTGTGTTTTCCTCATGCATGTTAGTTTGCATATTGTATTTAATCTGACATTTATCACTTGGTCTTTTAGTGTTAAAAGTTACCCATGCAACTCATCAATTTTAAGGTTTGAGTATGTTTAATAATTGTCTCGGCTAACTTGCCAGTTCACCCCTCTGTGTCCTTCTCAGGCCACTGGTGAAGCAGTTGATCAGTGCAGCCTCTCCTGGGGTCCCTAAACCTAAGCCTAGAAACGCCTGAGTCTTGGATTTGAGCTGATCTCAATTAGTGATTCATCTGTCTCCTATATGGAGCTATGTTTTTGTTCACTCTTGCCACTGATTAAATGGAGGTCTGAGGTGAAGGCTGCTTTTTGCTTTGCCGGGAGAGCCCAGCTTCCAAGCAGCTGCTTGAAAGTCAACTTAATTGGATAGCTGTGTTTCCAGGGAGGTTTTATGCCTGCATGCTAGCAATATTGCTGCAAACCAGCAGGGACCAACTGGCTGGCGTCTGTCGTGGTGCAAAATGTCTTTGATATCTTTAGATAAGGCCTGAGTACATGAGTGAAATGGCTTCAACATCTTCAGGTCTTCCCAGAACCCCACTTCTGTGTTAGGCTTATGAATGCATCCATACTAATGCATGGTCCAAAAATCCCTTTTTGTTGTGGAGGAATGTTTAATCCCTGCTCAGGGCCCGGGGTGGGGGGCGTTGTGGGCAAGGCATTGATCACCTGATTGGAATCTCCCAGTAAGGGAGTGTGTTATACCTTAGCTTCTACTGAGACTTCCAATGGAGATACTGTGCTGCTATAATATATATGCTATATATAATATATATGCTAATATATATAATATATATGCTATATATATACTTGGGAGCTTAAAATTAGTCTTTGGTCAAATAACATACCCTAGGGTGTCAGTGACCTGCATTATGATATCCCTTCCAGGTTATTGCAAAGGAGCCATAACAAGTTCTGTTCTTTAGTTTGTTCTTGACCTGGAACAGTTCTTCTGATTCGAGACACTAATTAGGAGGTGGTTTTAGTTATCTCTGATCTTTTCCATAAAGAATTTGGTGCCTCAGCTGTCTTGACTCTAGGATTCTGGAGCAAGTTACTGCTTTTGGCATTAAGTAGCTGCATTTCTGCATTATTATCTTAGGACACACTGATTTTCTTTTGCCCATGAGCCAAGAAAATAGCAATAGAGTTTTCTTGTAGAGGTGGCTGTTGTTTCTAATAGTATATTACATTAAAAATAGAGAAAAATAAGGACTCATACGTGTTTTTTTCCTGTCAGTTTTATGTTTATCTGTTCTGAGATACTGTATGTAGTGTATCTTTTTAATGATAAAAATTATTCCTGTATTAGTATGTTGGGTTTTTTCCTAACCTTGAGTAGTTTTTGAGTTTCTTTCCCAATCCATTTGATAGTGTGTTACAATGACTGTTGTAGGCTCAGTCTCTTAAATATATAGAGTTCTGCTCTAACTTGGTGTGAGGAAATTCCATTTAAAGGTTTTATTTTCCTTTTATGGAGAGAAATGGACATAAACGCTATTTTATCACCTCTGAAGTGAAAGAGGAACTTCACAACATGAGGGAAAATTTTTTAAAGCATCGCTTCGATGTGCAGTGTTGCCCCCTTTTTTTTTTTTATGCTCCTTATCTTCCCCCTTCCCTACAGTGCGTAGTTCAGAAGTTCACTTTTGGTAAGCCCCCACAACTGTGGTTTGGGACTTTTTTCTATGGGAGAATGCAAGTTAAACTTGCTTTGGAGTTCTTAAGCCTTGCACTTTCTCAGTTTAACTCTGAATAGGAACGCTGTTTTGAAAGAGTGTATGTTGGAGGCCATCCTGCAGTTCTCTGGCACACATGCAGCCCTGACTGTATGGTGCTCATCTTTCCTCCTTTTTCAAAAGAGAAGGTTGTTGGTGTGTTTCCATTTTTTTGCCATTCATAATGGCTTCTGCTGTTCCGTATGGGTTTCTTTTTGGGGTTAGATGTAGGCCATTTAGTTCTGATAGCTTTCCTTATTTTAAACGAATGATCCTCATTCTTCAATGTCTGATCCCTTGTTGATGGTTTCCTGCTCTCCAACTCCTCAGTCTATCATTAGTTATCACAGCATGTTCTCTTTTTAGTCTACCAAGGAGTGCATATTTTTATAGGCTCTGGTGAGGTGTTTATCTTTTCTTTTTGAAAGACTAATCTTTCCTGTTTTGCCAGAAAATATTGGGCTTTTTGTGGTTAAATTGAGGCCATTGTAATTCTGAATTTTGTTATTCCAACTTTGTGAGTACGGAGATGTGGGTGTTTCACTCTGTGTAGAGTTAGTTCTCCAGAAATTGAACCACAAGCTAGAGATGAGTTTGGAGAAGAAAGAGAGATTGATTAGTGTTGGAGTGAATCAACACTTTTAACTAAAGCCTGTTGTGATCCAAAAACAAGCTAAACTTAAATGTCATTGAAATATTTCTGGGATATAATGGTTCATTATTCCATAGCAGACTGAAAACAGTCATGCACCACTTCTTCGAGTTATGATGGAAGAACAACATGAGGAGTTCACCAACCCTACTCTGTGTTTTTATAGAATTGGCTGCACTTGCCCTGCTGGGGTTTACTTCTGCTGGAGCAGCTTTGTGCCAAAAAGGCTGGCACTTTTGGCAGTCATGTAACAGCTGGGGTTGAATATTCAGTGTATTACACAAGGCTTCCTAATAAAATGACTGAGGATACAAGTTAAGTATATTGACATGCAAGTTGTATCCTTTGTGATCACAGAGCCAAGGAAACCTGGAGAAGACACGAAGGGTTTTGGTCTGAAACAAAGGTGTTTTGGTAATGTTATAGATTTTTGAAAAATAACTGTGCATAACCAGTTGGTACAATTTGGTTTTACTGGCTTCTAAAATTGTTTGAAACGTTTCTCAAAACAACCAGTGAAGCAGAGTTGTGTTTAAATATATTTTCACAAAGGTTATTTAGCTGCAAAATCCACTGATTTATTTTTTTTTCCCCCTAGGTGTTGTTTGGGTTTTTTTTGCTAACATCTTTTGCCTTGTTGACTGATTTCTGAAACTCAAGTTTGCTTCCTGCGTGCCCAGAGGTTTGAATTTGGAGTGTACCTGATGTCTTTGGCTAACCAGGGTCTTTCAGTAGAGCTGTTATTTGAAATCTTCTCTTGGCAGAACCTGACCAGGTGGAAATGACCAAAGCTGCTGAGTGAAAGCTCTGTTGTATCTCTTAACAGCCTCCAGTGGTGGCTTGAACAGTCTGCAAGAATGAAGTGTTTGAACTGTCTTTGAACTCAGGCCGTTGGTACAACTCCATCATAATCTTGGTTAGTTTTTGTTTGGTATTTTTGTTTGGTGTGGTATTTTTTTTAAGTGTTGCTGATGACCTGCTGGGACTGTGCCTGTCCATTGAAACACAGGCACGAGAAAATGGTGATGTACCATCTCAGGCCTTTAAATGCAAGTCCACTAACTATCTTTTTCCATTAAAAGACCTTTTTGTTTTCTTCCTTTTCTCCCTCATTCAGTGTTATGTGGGCAGGAAGATCACTAGTACTAAATGTAATGTTGTACAGTAACACTGCATCTCATTTCTGCTTGTTTGGTTCTATTTTGTGAGATTGGAGACATTCTGTAAAATGTTTTAAAGTGGGTATAATGTTCTAGAGCCAATTGTGCAAGCTGCCTTTGGTTTGCTTGGTTTGATACATACATTTATGCTCTCATAGAGGTTTGCAAGTTCTCTTGGTGTGCTTTTCATTATGCAAATGTGACAGGAATGAATCAGACAATATTCAGCATTCTGATCAGAAACCATCTGCAAGTGTCTTCCTCTTGTGTGTACGTGTCCCACTAGAGAGGAAGTCTGAGCAGCCTTGCAGTTGCTGGAAGACAAGAAGGGTTCCTGTCTCTCTTAAATATTCTCACTCTGAAGATCAGCCAGACCAAGTACCTGTAAATTTCGTCTCCAATTTGAGATGTTGCTAGATATAAGTCAGTAAAAACAGATTAAATAAACAATATCAATCAAAAATACTAGATGAAAAGTGTCACTCTGCAGCTCACAAATGCCTGATGAATACAGTTGCATTTCCGTAGTGGTAAGTTAGTATTTTAGGTGTCATATATGGTGTGCTTTATACTGTGGAAAACTGAGCTTTTGTGTCTTGCTAAGCCAAAATCATGATAGTGGTATGCACTGAAATTGCCTTCATTTATACAGGAAAAGATAAGATTCAATAATTTCTCCTTATTTTAGTCAAAGCTAATTTATAACTGAATTTATAACCTAGTTGTGATGATGTTTTGTTATAAGCATGTATGTGTTTACATGCAGCTGAATAAGATTCTGATGGTGAGCAAGAAAATCATTCCTGCCAGGATGCTGAAGGTAACTTTATCATTGGTTTTGCAGCTCATCTTATGAGGAGAGGATTGTCTGAACAGCCCTGAGGAACTGATGTGATCAGGTCTCCTCTTCTAGCTTTTGTTGGTGAGCCATCCCAAAACAAAATGGGTCCTTTTTGCAGATCTGCATGTCTTTCCCACAATGGAGAGTTAAATTTAACAATTTAAAAGCACAGATAAGAGGTGAGGCAGTGAGTTATGCATATGGACAAACAGGACTGAGGCAATAGAAAGGGCTTGGTGTGGATACCAACCAAATTATTGTGGCTGTGTCTATATAGTAGGTTACGAAATCATGAGGGCTGTGAGAGTGTGAACAGGCTTTTTGTGGGCTGAATTAAGACATGCTGTAAAATTATTGGCTAAGAGCAGATACATGCAAACTGTTAATGTGCTGTAAGAGTTATGAAAGCAATTAGTCTGAACTGACAGGTGAACCTGCTTGGTTAGAGATTGGATCTTGTGGTGCTTTGTTTTCTTTCTTTTTTTTATTCCTTTTCTCAGGTCTTTGCATAACTAGCTTACAATTCTGCTAAACTTCACATCAAACCTCAGAAGTCTCATGTTGCAGACTTTGATTTAGAGAGCTTGAGGCTTTTGCTGACCTACAACGTAGGACTTTTTTTTCTGGAAGAAGAAGCTGTTAGGTGCTTGAAAAAATAATTTTCCATTTATCTTACAGTTTACCAGTCTGGTTTCAATTGTTGGATGATTTCTTGCTTACCTCTGTTTCCCTTAAAAGTGTTACTTAATCTCACAACGTGCCTTTTTTCATTTCTCTGAGTTTCCCTGTTACTGATTGCTGATCAGGTTCCACTGAGGTAGCTGGATAGTGGCCACCATAATCACTCTCAGCTATCATGTATATCTAAGGCTATTTCATTCTCCCCAGCCAATATTCTTATCCTGCAGCACAGAAGAAGTTAAGGGGTCATTTTATGGTGCATCTCTTTAACATGCTGACTTAAACCCAAACTGTCCCTTCCTGCAACTGCTTTGTGTCAGACTGGTCACAGTTGCAACTTGCTGTCCTAAGTGTTTATCCACCCTGTTGTAAAAAAAATCAATAAGCAGTCTCTAGTTATGTGCAATTTTGAGATCTTTGTTTTTCAGATAATTGGCTCTTCACTCCCAGTGTTTCCAGTTAAAGCACCTGGGAATGGTACTGGTTGGAGTCTCAGTGTATTAGTCTTAGTCTTTAATATTCTGCAACACATTAAAATAGCTTTGATGTATTACTTTTTCTTACTGTTTATGTAGTATGGATTTGGAGATGCCTGATTCTCCCTTTAATATGTTACATTAGGATTGGTTAAATAGGTACAAATCTAGCAAAACTATTGACTGGCGGCTATGGTGAGCCTTGGAGAGCTGCCTGTTCTAGGAAATTGGCCTCCTGTTATCTCTGATTTCATGCTTTTTCCATCTGTCTCAAAATGAAGAGATTAGGGCTGATCCTAGCTATGTGTGTGAGGCAGATTATGGTAATCTTATTATTTTGATCTCATTACACTTAGTCTCTAGATTTGAAAATGTCCTGGTTTTAACCTTTTCTTAACAACTACCAAAAAAATAAATGAAAGGTAGTTGAGGTTGTTCTGTAAACTTTGGATTAAAATGTTTAGATCATCCTGAAGTAATCAAGCTCTCAAAAACTAGTTAGAGTAATACACAGATATTTTTTTTTTCTAAAAAGACTATATAAAATGGGAAGTGAATCAACCCATTTGAGTTACAAAGGATTAAATTCCCCTATATGTGACAACAAATAAATAATGGTTATTAAGAATTCCATTTTCAGTTTCATACTTTTTTACTCTGGGGAAATCTGAAACAAGAGGACCTTCTGGAGATCCTTAGTTTTGTGAAAGGTCAGATTATTTTTTTCTAGCTTTTCTGAAAAGAAATGGGATTTTCCAGAGCTTTGTCTCAGTGTTTATTACCCAAATATATGAAACTTAGTAGAGTGTCTCTCGAGCTCATGACAGAGAACTTTGTGCAAGATGCTGGGAAATATGTAGGCATGTACTTGAGAAGAAGAGACAACTGGAGCACTGAATTCTCTGGCTTTTCAGTATCTACAGCACGACTTTGTTGTTACAGGGAGGTCAAGTTTAATTGATTGCAAAGGGTTAACTTTCTGGTCTGTGATGAAGAGATTCTTTTCTGCACGGGGTTTATACATTTTACTGAGAACGCTAATGCAGAAGCTGTCAGGTGGAGTCTGAGGATTACAAGAGGCCTTTTTTTTAGACTTGTGGAGGAAGCTGCATCCTCTCTGCACAGTTTCAGGCACCAGTGATGAAATAAGAGTTATTGCTTCTTCAGGCCTGTAAATGAAAAGAAAGCAAAGTGACAGCTGCTGGTTGTGGGAGTTAAAAAGCAAACATGATTTCCTAAGAGATTTGTATTTTATTGTTGTTCTGGGTTTTTTTGTGTGGAATGGTATATATTGTTACACCTGGATTTGCTTAGAAACATGCAATGCAGGAGTGTCACTTGAGTTGCTGCTCCAGTTGCCTAGAGTACATTGAGTATGTAACTCTTAATTAGGCTTCATTGTTTTGTAGTGCAGGGACCACTTGAGCTTTTCCTCTAGTTACTAATTCCTGTGCTCTGTTGATAGAAAATTCACGTCAGTGATCAAGCTCCACTGGGACTTGAGCAAGTTGGAAAAAATGGAGCCCTTGCAAATCGTGAGGGTCTTTTTTTTTTTCACCCTGTTCAGTCTTGACTCACTTCTCAAACACTTGGGCCAGCACAGGGTGGGGGTGGAGAGTGCAGCGGTGAGAATGAATGACTGGAGGGAAGAAGGTACTGGGAGAAGCTTAACTGAGTTCTGTCACAAAGCTGACTCGTGGAATCACTGCCTAGGGGACATGTCTTTGCTTTACAAACAGGATATTCTGTTTGCGTGTCACTCTCGTGCTAGTGCAGACATTTGTCGAGTTGCACTGTGAACTGGTCAGGGAATAAAGCCAGCAGTGAAGAGGGGTTTGTTGGTTTTTCATTTGGTGTTTTGTTTTTAAGATAAGGTTGTCTTTGATCTGGTTTAAAGCAATAGTGCTGGCTGCTCTGGGGGGAGACCAGCTTTGGCCTGGGAGTTGGATCAGAGTACCCTAAGCTGGCGTTGCTGCCGAATGCTTTTGCTCCTGTCAGACTTCAGTCTTCATTCCTGCCCCCAGGCCACAAATTCGGCTGAGTCTCATGATGGCAGAGCAGCGTTCTCTTGGAGATTACAGAGCAGCCCTTTCTTTTTGTAACTTGAATTATTTTTCTTGCTGTTCTCAAGCTCTCCTTAAAAATTTGCCTTACCAAAAATGCTGCTTCTATTGTGCACTCGCACTGGGTGGTGATGGTTATTTTGCTTTGAGTGCTGAGTTGCTGGCAATGTTTTAATATATTTTTAGATAACAGTGAAGTATTTGTTTTTCAAATGAGAGGTAGGAAATTGCAAAGAATAAAGAATTGCATGAGCTGGCTTAGTGATTGCATGCCTGTTCCATTTGGGGTAGTTGAGGAGGAAGGAGGAATGGATGGTGATGTAAGAGGTGTTGCTGTTGACACTCCCCCAGTAAAAACTTCTGTGAGGAGCTGTAAAGGGTTGAAGGAAAAACAAAGATGTTGAGGATTCTTTGACTTTGACCTGTGGTGTGAATCATATCTTCTCTGTTTTAAGAGCAGGATAATTGAAATGAGCACAGTGAACTCTTACTGCAGCAAATGCAAAACTTTTCTGCTCCCCCTCCTCCCCAGACTTCATTCCTGACAAAGCAGGAGTTAGACTGCAGTCAGACTGAATAAAGAGTTGTCTCTGTAAACAAAAACCGTGAGACTCCTGCATGAAGTTACAGCAAAGTCTTTAATTTGTGATACCTGTTGGTGTAAGGCAACTGCAGTAAGCCTGAGAGGTTCAAATAGCCTTGAGGTTAGAGTCTGGTTTTTTGTAACAGAACAAAAGTGGAGGGGCTTTCTGCAGCATTTTAAATTCTATTTTCTGGTTTAATTATTGCTAGTTAGTCTTTTCAATTCTGTCAGTGTGTGAAGTCAGCTTAATAAAGATCTATATCTTCTGTCCAAAAAACATTTATATTATTTTGTTCTCCATCAGTATGCCTGGTAAACGTTATGGCCAAAGCCAAATTATGCTTTACCAAAGGTGCAGAAGCACCTGCTGTTGCCTGTCCTAACAGCAGTAGCAAGTGCAGGTTCTTTGCATGGACTAGCAGGTGTTTGTGGAGGGATTGGTTCTGAGATCCTCCCCAGAGCACTGATGTTGCTTTGCAGTGATTGCTCATAAAAAATGTCATTTTTCGTTTTGAAATGAGAATTCAACACCATTTATTTCACTTTTTCAGTGGGACGGGGATTGGAATGCGTGGGTGGGGAGTTACTGATGCATTTTGTCGTTGGGGAAAATGCAGTTCAAATAGATAGTTATATACTATTCTTAGATCACTAAGACTCTGAAACCTTTTTGGTGCCAGCAGGAAGTGGCAGACTCGAGCTTCATTGGCCAGAGTGATCAGCCTTTGCAGCTGGGGGCTGAACCTTAGTAGTGGTGACATTTGGGGCAGCTGTCTCAAGGTAGTAGAACTTGGGTTTTTTTCCTTCTGTACTTTCAAATGCAAATTGCAGAGCATGCTCTAGGGACTGGCAGAAAAGAACATGTGTGATTTAGATGTGTAAGAAATTAGTGGATATGGATTGTTCAATTACTGCAGAAGGATATTGCTGTTAACACTTGCTGGACATCCTTTAGAAGGTATGAGGTTTATGTGCTGGTAGGAATGCATACTTTTTAAACATCTAGTGTCAAAGCCCTGCTTTTCTCACATGTGCAGATTTGGAAGGAATGACTTTTGCCATGCATGTCAGTGATGTAACCTGTAAAGAATTAAACTTGTCAGAAGGATCAAGAGCTGTCATTGTTCAAAGTCCTGAGCAGAAAAAATCCTATCATCAAGAAGACACAGATATATCTGTAAGCCTCAGCTGAGTCCCTGGCTTCTGCTTCCCCATTTCCCCTCCTCCCACTCACAGGCAGTGGAGTCTGGGTTTTTGCTGCCCCTTTGCAGGACCACCCACATGCTCCTTGAACTCTTGTCCACCTCTTGCCATAGTCTGCTCTGTTTAGCTTTGCCTGGATAAAACTCCAAGCAAATGGAACTATACGTTCTTGCATATATAAGTTTTGGGGTTGTTGCACAAATGGTAAGCAGGTCTTTTTTTGAGTCTTTTGAAACTGTAACTAAGGGTGTTTCCTTCATGGCAGTGCTTGCTCAAGCAGTCCTGCCCTGTTCCTTCCCTTCCCGTCTCCTCAGTTGCTTGCTTCAGTTCCACAGTTGTACCTTGCACTTGCTGGGGTAAGTATCTGTGTAGCCAACCATTCAACTGAAACTGGTGAAAAATACACCACCTCCCTGAACTTTTTCTGCAGTCAGATCAGTTCCCCAATCTCTTGAACTACACAAGTGTGGAAGGGTGCAACCACACAGCAGTGGCTACATAAACCAATTCAAGTGGCCCTGCTGCTGAACATCCAGCCACTGCAAACTGGTAGTGTAGCCTCTGAGTTTGCAGCTGGGTAGGAATTCATGCTCAGGAGTGGAATTAACTAGTAAGGTGGTTAATTCTGAGGTCAATGTGTGTGATATGAGGCCTTGTGTGACCTGGTCTAGTGGGAGGTGTCCCTGCTCACAGCAGGGAAGATTGGAACCTGATGGTCTTTAAGGTTCCTTACAACCTTAAACATTCTATGATTCTGTGACTGTGTTGAGAGACGCTTGCAAAAGTCCTCGTTCCTGGATGCAGACTTAAGTCATCTGGATTTTGGTTTATAGCTCTGTCTGGTTGAACAAGTGTTCCACCTTTCAGGGCATAACTTAACAACTGTGGGTTTTGAGGACCATTGATAAAAGACTTGAAATGTACAAAAGTTCAGTAATATCAGAATAACTAAAGTGTTACATAGCTTTTCAAATACACTGTTTTTTAATATGGCAGATCAGGTATAATTGACCTAAGGAACTTTGTTCTATAGATAACTAGTTGTCAGGTATTATTCCTGATATCTTGCTGGCAAGGAGCTGAGTCAGACTGTTTGACATCCTGTAAAATGTACAATGCTATAAAACATTAAGCATCGATACTAAATGCAAGAACCTATGCTCGTAGAATCCAAAAGCCATGCAATTTTAAAACCAGATGAAGCAAAGTTAAGGTTTTTACCACTTTGTTAACCTGACCACACTGCAAAATTCATAATAATGTAATAAAACAGTTTAAACAAAACCAGGCATTTAAAGAAAAATTACCTATTTTGTAATTATATGCCAATTGCACTGAAAAACTTTCCAACCCCCCATAATGTTCCTAATAGCAGGAGTGTGCCTCCTGTCTTCATGTTTAGAAGCATGTCAAACCTTTTGCTCGTGTGGTTGTGATAGCTTTTTCACTGGAAAAACCAGCTAGAGCAGCTGCAGATCATGTTAATTTGCTTCCTTTAAAAGCAAAAAATGAAAGTCGGCGTTTTGAACACTTCTGAAATTTTTCTTTAAGGCCTTTCTGGGCTGTATCTTTTCTTAGTGTGCTTTCAAATGTAGCATAGTGTTTCCCGTTTTATTTCCTACTGAAATGTAGTTGGGTTTTGGTTATGGTTTAGGGCAACCTTTGAACTTTTTCACTTCTGGCTTGCTTTTTTAGTGGGCAGTGAATGTTGGTGTATGTCTTACTGCTCACTAGATGGTCTGGTTGTCAGTGCTAGGCATGTGCATTTTTCCTTTAACTTTTTCCAGGTTTTCAGCAAATTACATCAAGACTGTTTTCAGAATGTCTCTAGCTATATTTAGTTGCTTAAATTTGGCAGTGCATTCTGGGGTGTCAAGCCTAGTAGTCCACTAATACTGGCAGCCTGTTTCATAAGCAACCAAGGAGACCTCATTTAGCTGAAACCAACTATTGGAGGAGTTGTAAAGATAGAAAACAACAATCAAGCTTAGGTTGTTGTGGTTCACTGTTGCACTTGAAGGCTCTGAGTGTCTTTCCACAATGTTATCTTGGGTATGATAATATTGTATTAATGAAGTGAGTGATGAAATAGTGTGCTTGGAATATTTGTAGTGATGATGAGTGGAGTTTGGCTTATACATGCTGAAGATAGAATTTAGAAGTATCTTGATGATTTGAAGAAATATATTATAAAACCAGGAAGATGTTCAACAAGGACTGACGTACTGTTATACTCGTAGGCAGAACTAATCAACCACACCAATACAAGCTGGGGAATAACTAGCTAGGTATCAGTTCCTCTGAAAATACCCCAAACACTACAGTGGAAAAGTGGTGGAAACCAAGGTGATGTCAAGCTCTTAACACAAGCAAAACTCAAAATGAGACGTGTCGACAGGGCTGTCATACCTCTACAACATGCAAATAAATTCTGCCACTCAGTCCATGCCAGCCTTGGCTGTGGAGCACTGTAGTTTGAAGTCCACAAGACTGCTATAAACCTGCCCTCTAGTCATTTACCCAAAATTTCTGACCAAAGATAAAGTTTAGGTTGTTCCACTAACAATCAGCTTTCCTCCTGCCCAGCCCTTCCAGCACTGGGGTAGAGGTACATTACATGGTGTGTTATTTTTGCAGGGTGCTGAGTGTACCAAGCAATATTCAGCTTCAGTGGCTGCAGTCACCTTCTTTGAGGGTTTGTGTTGTGCAGCTGTTCTTGAGTGGTTTATCTACCTTACCATGTCCTTTTAGGCTTTAACCTGCTGTTACTTACGTACGTCGTAGCAGTTTGTTGTGTACAAGCATTAGAATGGTGGCAACAGAGAACCTTTTACATGGCATAGTTGCTTGATGTCTCTCCACAAATAACTGTACCTATGTGGTTAAAAGTGAATCATAAATTGTTTGAATTTGGGTGCTAGGAATAGCAGTAATTAAGAACTCAAGTACAGTAGTAGAGTGTTGGACTTTGTGGTTTCTTGGGCATCTCCTTGGAGATGGGGAGAAATACATTCTCTTGGAGTGCATTTTGGTAAGAGGTACTAGGACAAAATAGGACACATGCAAATAGAAATAGGAACTACCTGGTATTCAAGTAAAATTGTTATGCAAAGCAGATCAAGAATAAATTTCACAAGCTCTCAATCTAGTCTGATTTATGGACTGTCATGCATGTGTATTTCCTCAGGGTATTTTTCACTTTTACTATCTGCAACCAGCTTTATTTGTATTGTGAAGCTCGAAAGGGGCAACCACGTCTGGAATGACAACCACATGTTAGGATTGTTGCTTGTTCTTCATGACCTTTTTAGGTTTTTCTGTTTAACACACCATCAAGTAGTGGTTTACAACAGAGCCAGCACAATGAGAGAAATTGCCTGAGAAATGTGTGAATTTGGGATGCTTGCAAACTGCCACAAGACCACTGCTGGTATTGCTGCAGTGTTTCCCTCTCAAGCTTGAAAGCAACTCTGAAACACTCTCATTGGAATGCTTAATAGCTTTTTTATTATTATTATTTTCTGGTAGAGTGACTTTCGACCTTCATCCCTCAGAGCTTGTGCCAAGGGCTCTTACAAAAACCTTACAATTTCATTGAAGGCCTGAAAAGTTGCAATTGGTTGTGCTTGGATAAATAGTCTAGAACATATGATAACATGAAGGGATAGCTAGAAACAGCCCTCTTTTAAGAGGGCCTGGAATTTATAGCATTTGTGTTGGCAGCAGATACAGAAATAGAAACCAGGAGACCTTACTCTGACCACCAGGTAAAAGGAGTTTGCTCAGAATTTGTCTTCTAAAAACTGAGGGTTTCTTTAGATGCTTAAGGCCATGTATACTCTGTTCTTTATGTACACATGTGCATATAAGCTTTTGGGTTATTTTGGGGTGTGGGTTTGGATTTTGAACCTTTCCCAAACAGGGCAGGTTTTTACTCAGAATTCAGGGCTGTTTTCTTTCCTCAGTAAAAAAAAGAGAGCATAGAGCTCTCCAGGCTTCAGAGCTTGACCTGTTCAGTTTTTGTGTTTCTCTGATGGTTCTTCTTTTGGGACCCTGCTTAAACCTAAATTAAACAGTGCTAATCTCTTTTTAGATAAAAACTCAATGAGGAAAGAAACTCATCCCCACTAGTACCTGAGTAAATTAATCCACTCTGCACAACAGAAAAGTGACAAAATGCTGTGCTCTTCAGTGCTTCCAAACTCGATGTGGATTGGGTTTGAGATTAAGGAAGGATGTTTTGTCTTCTGTTTCCGTGATAACATCCTGAGCGCTACAGCCAGTTATAAAAGGTGTCTAGTCTTGGTCTTTAGTCACTGTAAACTAACTCTTGGTCTGTTAGGGAAAAACAACACTCCCCTTCCTCTTTTTAAGAAATTGTTCTTGTCAATCCCATAGCGGTCTGCTCTCTACATGTGCAAGCCAAGCTGTGGAGCTGAGGCTGTGATAACAATCTTTTTCCTTTTCTGCACTCCATTTTGATCAAGCACTGAAATGAGACAGCATTCCCTGCAACATCCAAATATTGAACAGTCATCCTTACATTATGAAGTTCATCAGAATTAGTGTTCACTTAATTAAAGTTGCTAAATATAAAATGTCTCGCTTCCAAGCGTTCCTGCTGTAACAGAATCACGTGGGGGTCTTTTAGATGAGGGAAGCCTAATTGGAACACTAGCTGCAGGTACTTCTAGCCCTGTAAAGCTATTTTTGTTTGGGTTGTAAAATCACCAACGCTGGTTTTTACTGCCTGCTGCTCTTCTTTCTGTAATGGAGATTTTGCATCAACCTTCCTCCAGGTATGCAATTTGTGGTATCTACAGCTTAACCTTTAGACAGGTGGTAATAGTGGGAGGACTAATTTACTTTGAGGTCCCCCTGGAGTCTTCTCTTCTCCAGGCTGAACAACCCCAGCTCCCTCAGCCTGTCCTCGTGAGAGAGGTGCTCCAGCCTTCCGATCTGTCCCTCCTCTGAACACGCTCCAACAGGTCCACATCCTTCTTGTGTTGGGGGCTCCAGAGCTGGAGACAGTTCTCCAGGTGAGGTCTCACCAGGGCAGAGTAAAGGGTCAGAATCACCTCTCTGGATCTGCTGGCCACACTTCTTTTGATGCAGCCCAGGATATGCTTGGCCTTCTGGGCTGCAGCTGCACATCAGTGGCTCATGTCCAGCTTTTCATCCACTGGTACCCCCAGGTCTGTTTCCACAAGGCTGCTGTCCAGCATGATTTCCCCCAGCCTGTATTGATTATCTCTGGTTGCCCCGGCCCTGGTGCAGGACCCTGCACTTGGCCTTGTTGAACCTCATGAGGTTCGCCTGGGCCCACTTCTCCAGCTTGTCCAGGTCCCTCTGGATGGCATATAAATCTTCATAATTGAAGGTTTTTGCTGGAGAAGACGTAGTAGTACGAGACTTGCAAGGCCTGAGAGGCAGGGTAAGTTAGTCTGTGCCGAGTTCTTGTGGCTAGACTTGATTGTACCTCAACTAATTTAAAGTTGCCTCAAGTGTTCTTGTGTTGCATACAAAAAAATCAAGGTGGTTTTGAAGTGAAAGCTATTTCCTAGCTACATTGCTCTCTTTGGATGTAGCTTCCTTACAACATACTTTACTTGCCAGCCAGTGCTACCGTGGATTTCTTGAGCCACTGTGGTTCTCTCTGTATGTGGAGGTCTGCATGATGAAATACTGCATGGCATTGTAATTGCAACCTGACTTTATTTCACGTAGTTAAAGTAACATTCTTTTCTGTAATCTAACACATCTTCTCCCCATCAACCCTTACTGAAGGTTAAGGGAATACTGGATATACCTAGAAACTCTTGTAGGGAATGAACCTCCAGTGGTAAGTAGATTTTGAGGACAATATTACTTACGGTGTGGAAGGAGAAGCTAAGATCCTAGACTGGCTGTATCCTGTGAGTTTCATTGTCATCTTCGGTTTATTTCTTTCAGCTTAATCTTGTATTCTACTTTGGAGTACATTTCCAGGTTCCTTCAAGGTGAATGGAAATAACTTAGTTTCTTTAAGAAGAAAATATCTCTTAAGACAGCACTGTGTAATCCAAACACTAGCCTTTTGATTTGCTCAGCTTCAAAGTTTGCTGTCCTTGATTCTTGCTTTCAGCAGCTCGGCCTGCTGAAAATGCTGTCAATCTGAAAAGTTGGTGTGAGCCATGTTGAAGTAATAGTTGTCATACAGATAAGGCTTCTGACAAAAGCACTGCTCGAGGAGTCGGGAAGAAGGGCCCTTGTGCTTTGTATTTGGTGTGGTGGGAAGGCTTTCTGAAATGATTTTTTTGTTTGGATTTTATGCTCTTTTCGTGCCTTTAAAATGATACGGGTGGAAGAAGTGTTTCTATAGTGATGGTGAGATTTGGGGTGAGGGTGAGAATGAAAACCTGTATCCATAACACATTACTTCATTATGTTATAGTCTATGTGCATTATTTAGGTATTCTGTTATAATCCTTGGGCGTTGAGTGCAATTTAAGCAGCAATCTTTCTCTGTTTCCAGTAACACTTGCTCAGTGGTTGTTGAGCATTTTCACAGCTTTTCATATCCGCCTAGAGAGCAAGTATTCACAATCTTAAAGCATGTCTAAATGTGCTGCTTTGTCTTTTGATCTGAAAAATGTGGGTATTTTACATTTCCTGTGTGTGATTATGATAAATTGAATTTAAGGAAAACCTAAAATATTTCAGCAGTTGTGTGTTCTGGAGCTAGTCACCTTAATTGTCTAATTAACTTTTTTGCATTGAAGTGAAAATTAACTGTGTGCTGTGTTATTGCCATGATGAGTAAACCAAGAAAAGAGAAATTCTGACATGGCTTGACCTGAATTACAACTGCCATTTTGGTGTGCAGGTTGCCCTAGGTTCCTTAAGATGCCATTTGCCCCCTCGTTGATGGTGTTAGGCAGCCAGAGTGAGGAGGATTCCTTTGTTTAGAGGATTTCCTGCACCGTGAGGATGAGGGAGGGAGTTGCAGGTTACCAGGCAGTGTCTTGGGTTGTCTTCTACAAAACCGTGAAGAGATGAATTTTAATGTCCAATGGTGCCATTTGCAGTGAGTCTGGGGGTAAAGAAAATGCTGCAGAGTAGAGTGTGTTGACCTTGCCCTGTTGAATCCAGGTATTGCATTCAACCTTTGAAGCTTGCTGGTTTTGTAGCTAGTTTGTACCTCTCATTTTTGGAGCAGCAAAGGAGCCATTTTTCTCTGAAATGAAAAGCTCTGTTAAAGCACTGCTGTGGAGGGTCAGAGCCATCCTCCCAACCGCCGTTCCTCTCTGGGACAAGTGATTTCCAGGCCTGAAAATTCAATTGCAGCGTTGCTGCCTTTGAATCATTTGGTCATGCTGTAAATTTTAATCCCTGCCCTAGTCTGAGTATCCTGAGCACCTTCTTTGGATTCCTGAGATTTTGGGAGTGCGTTGTTTTCCTTGTGGCAGTGCAACGTTTTTTAAGGGGGAAAAAACCCCACATTGGTAGGGATCAGGTTGTATTTGAGCAGTTGTGTTACCTTCTGTTTCAGTCAGGACAGCAAGAATGGGCTCAGCCAACACTCAGAACCCTCCCAGAACAAGTTCCTTAGGTTTTGTCTCTCCCAGAGCGAGTCCTTCTGATGAATTTGGCTAGATTTGCAAGCATGTATATATGTTTTATGCCTTATGTTTAGTTTCATGTTTGCATATGGGAGTCAGCTTGAGAGCTGAGATGCCAGATTTGCTTGTTACGTCCTGGTTTAGTGCTTGCAGGTTCCTGAAAGTTGTTTGGTTTTGAGAGGATCGAGACTGGTGTGCAACAATTCACAGGGGTTGAAAAGGTGTTTTAAGAAATATTTGCCAGGTATGGGCTTGAAAATAGCCAGCAATGCTTGTTGTGGGTGAGCTGTTCCAGGTAAAACTCGGTGACTGCCTTGTTGTGTGGCTTTTCAGCAGTGCCTCTTCTGTTTCCATGGGAACAGATGGGCTTTTGTTGATAGGAGATCTGTTACCAAACTCGGAAACTGACAGGCAGCAGTTGAGCCACTCTTACTGTAAAGCAGGGCTGACTGCAGGCCGGGAACATCACATGGCAGTGTGTGTTCTAATGTAGTGCATAAAAATATCCTTCCTTCTTCCTCCTCTCAGGCACAGATAACCCAGTGTGAAAGGAAGAGTCACCCTGGCCTAGACTTGATTAGATCTATAGCAGACAAGGGGATTGGCTGCTTTATCTTGTGCCCTATAGAAAGAGCAGGAGTTTTCAACAGCTGTTGAGATAAGTAAGTGTGCCTTTTAAATTTTTTGCAGACTCTGAAGTCTGTCTCAGTTTGGAGCAGTAAATCTTTATTTTTCATTTTGTTCCTTTAATTTATCTGTTTTTATTTGTACTTGGGGAAGCTTTCAAAGCAAAATCCAGTGATATATGCAGCACTTAGACTAACTTTTATAGCTTTGGTGAGTCTGGGAAAATAGTTAACCATAGTTCAGTTAAGAATCTGTATCTTTCTTAACAGGCGTAGCACTGGTTTTTAAGTACCCAGATGATAAACTTTAATTACCTGGAAATGGCTTGGAGGCTATTTGGATATATGGGCTAGATGGATTTACTGGATGCTTTTCTTAACATGTTTTGCAGCAAATGGTTTAATTACTTAGTTATTTCAGTGGGTTTCCTATTTACAAGAGAGCAATGTCAGATGTAAATGTCAAAGCCAGATACACCAGTGCAGAGAGTTCTTACGTGTCTTCCCAACTTACTTTTATTTCACTCACAGATGTTAGTGGCATAAGTTTTTTTTGCAAGCTGAAATTTTACATTGACATTCTGCAGTTGTCGTAATAATAGTACATAACTTCGTAGCAGCCACCAGAATTCCAGCCTTGTGCACAACTGCAAAGGTTTAAGGTACTTCAGTACAAGTAATTTTTGCTTGACAAAGCATGAGGAGCAGCTCCAGTGGTGTTTATTTGAGACACTGTCAGAAAAATCGGTTTTGTAGATCTCTGTGTTGTGGAGATGACTCCTCTTGAAATGGTAAGTGGACAAGGAGCTTTGTAAAGACAACAACAGTGTGTTCCACTGCCTCTGGAAGAGTGCACAGTGAAAGACCTGGAAAGGGTAAAACGGGTTTTTAGAGGGTGGCTGTGTGTGTCTAAGCTCTCTGGTATATAATATAGGGCTTGGATAGTTTGGCTGTCTGCCAGGCTGTGAATGGAGCTGTGACAGTTAAAATGATCCTAGAAGGGACAACTGGCTGTGAAGATACGTCAGTCTGGGTGTGAAGCAGGAAAAAGTCCTTGGAGCAAACAAAGCCACTCAAGAGGAGAGCTGTGGAGGCGTCATCGTTACAGCAGCAGTCCCCTGAACAGGCTGTACATACATATGTGTGGGCAGCTCACCTTACTATGCCTTTTATCCAGCTATTTTTTTTCTGGTAGCAAAGCTGAATGCATGCCTCAGCAATGCTCCCTCGCTGGCATTTGGCTTGAGGCCAAGCATTAATGAGTACCCCAAGCCCTATGTGATTTGGCTCCTCCAAGTCTATTAGCATATCTTCAGAGCAAGATAAAACTCATTAAAATAATTTACATTTGAGCATTAGAATTTCTGGTAATTTTTAATGCCTCCTGCCAAAAGCACAAATATGTGGTAAGGTCCTTCCTGTGAAGCTACAATTTCCCCATTATTTTATTATTGAAAAAGAGCAGACTGCCATATCCCTTAACTGCTCTCTGCTTGTAATGAAATGGGTTTGTAGTGCAGAATCTTATCAAAAATTTGATCTGTGCTATCTTTGATAAAGGAATGCACACTATTGCATAGGGTTTGGCTTATCTAGACATCACATTAAAATGCTTCGTGTTTGTGTTCTGTTGTGTTGTAAATTACTCTAGTGGTGGCAGCTGAGGACTTCCTGGTCATTCAAGCTATGTGCCAAAATCTTTGCAGATTTGTAGATCTGGGATTCAGCCTGTGCTCTCTGTCTCCCTAGTCTCTCTGCAGTTCTCTTCTTTATGTATAGTTTATAATCTCCATCTTCCCTGCTTAGTATCCCAGAGCTGCCTGCTGGTGTGATCTACCTGTTTTATATTCATAGAATCAGAGAATGGTGAAGGTTGGAAGGGACCTTAAAGATCATCAGGTTCCAACCTCCCTGCTATGAGCAGGGACACCTCCCACCAGACCAGGCTGCACAAACCTCATCCAGCCTGGCCTTGAACACCTCCAGGGAGGGGGCTTCCACAGCCTCCCTGGGAACCTACTCCAGTGCCTTCCTACCCTCATGGTGAAGAAAGGAGTTGAGTCGGTTTCTGCACAAGATGCCTCCTTGCGGTCAGTACCGGGGTGGTGAGAGATGTGCCCCCTTTCCACGCTCCGAGGCAGTTCAGCAGACATCAGCTGATCTGGGACAGCTCTCCATGTGCAAGCTGTTACCTGTAGCAGAGCCACACTTGAACTGCTCATGACCTGTGGTCAGATTATCCTTGCTAAAGGGCTGAACTGTGATGCCTGCTGGAGCAATGCTTGTAAACAAATAAATGGAAGCCCACAGGAGTAACTGCACAAAAGATTGCTTGGATGTTTTTGTCCATATAAAGGTACTTAGGAACTTTTAAGTATTTTAAGTCTCTTCAACTGGTGATAGCCTGAACTGGGACATAAAGGTCCATGTCTTTCCTCACCTAAAGTTCTGTAGATGTGGGCCTGCTCCTGTGCAAATTTCCTGGTGGAAGTGATGGCACCAGGGGTGTGTACATGTACCATCAGCCTCTTTGGTTGGGAGTGAAGGAGCAGCCTAACTATAACCCTCTATAATTCACTGAGGAGATTCAGATTCTGTTCTCTTTTTGCTTCACTGCATTTCATTTCAGTAGGTGTTGAGGTTTTCCTCTTTTATACATAGCAGTCAGCAGTGAGGCAGGTGAGGTTATTGATGTGTCACAGGTTTTTGAAAGGCAGCAAAAAATTCATCTTTAGAGTTTAATTTTCTGAAGCACTCCCACTTGGGAATTGTTGTCTACTTTTCCTTTTTTTTCATGTCCTCTCATCACTCTTCCAAAAAGAAACATAGTGAGATTACAAGGGAAAAAAAAGCAAAAATGGCAATAAAAAGCAAAAATGGCAATAATTGCTTATGAAGATTTTGGGTTTTTATGAGTATCTTCACCATAACTGCATGTGTCTGTAGTATGTGATCTCTGGATCTGCATTCATGTTGTCTTTCTCTTTGCATTTCCTCATGTTCCCACATTCAGGCAACACTCATGTGATGCTTCTGTGACTTGAGGCTCTAAGTGTATCTCTTTTTTTACACTCATATCTAGCCTTTTAGTTGGCCATTGTCACAGCGTTAAAAACACCCTCAGGAAGCTGAAAATGGATGAAAGTGTTGGGGAAAAAGTGTTGTGGGGCTTAAATTGAAAGGGGGGCAGGTATACTTTAAAGTATCAACTTGTGCTTTTTAGAGCTACCTATTCACGTGCCTCGTCTCTTGTGACTCCTGATCTTTCATTTTAGAATACAGTTCAAACAAGAAAAGTGTGCATTTAAGGAAAAAAACCCAAAAAAACCAAACAAAACTTTGTTCCTATACATTTGCTGTTGTTGTGTTTACATAAAAAAATGCTCAACAGAGTCACTGTTTCTGCTGATTTTACCTGGTTTTAACTTGTATGGGCAAAACCAGCTGAAGCTGCCAGTTGTATCTGCAGCTGGGCCTGTGCTCATGTTGTCATGAGGGAGTTTTTCTTCTAAAATTCTCCATAATACAGATGCTGCCTGGAATCTCTTTAACATATCCAGTGTGCAACCAGTGGAAGTGCAGAAAAGCTGTATGAAATCACATGCTGAAAGCATCAGGTTTGTTAGCTGAATTCAGAAGTGATAAAGAATCAGAATTTCTTGGCTTACAGATTGTGGACAGTTTTTTGGTGATGACAGCCAACTTCATCTTTGACAGAGATCTCAGTCTAGTTATGTTGTTAAAAGTACCTGTGGACTTACAGTGACTTTCTTACTAAAGCGTGAGGTTTTGGCAGTAAAATCCTTTGGCTATTTTAAATCACTCATCCAGCTTTTTGTTCAGCACAGTTCTGGTGGGAGGCAGTGGAGCAGGATGACTAGCACCACTTTTTTTTATAGGTTCATCTTACAAGAATAGTCTATGAAACAAGAATGGAAAGAACAGTCTAGTACCTTCATCAGTTTTGCTGTGTCTTGAAATGGGGTCAACTTATTTTTTTGTTTGCCTCCTTCAGGTTTTGAATGAAGAATGTGATCAGAATTGGTACAAGGCAGAACTCAATGGAAAAGATGGCTTCATTCCCAAGAACTACATAGAAATGAAACCACACCCGTAAGTAGAGCTTTGCTGATAGGCTCCCTTGGTCTTAGTTTTGTGCATCCTCTCAAACAGAAGGAAGGTTTTCTGCTGAGCACTTTGCAAAGTGTAGTTTACCAAAATGTAGTAAGAAATCATAGAATCACAGACTGGCTTGGGTTGGAAGGGACCTTAAAGATCATCTAATTCCAACCCCCCTGCATGGGCAGGGACACTTCCCACTAGACTGTTGCTCCAAACCCCATCCAACCTGGCCTTGAACACTTCCAGGGATGGGGCTTCCACAGCTTCCCTGGACAACCTGGGCCAGTGTCTCACCACCCTCACAGTGAAGAATTTCTTCCTAATGTCTAATCTAAATCTCCCCTCTTCCAGTTTTGATCCATTACCCCATGTTCTCTCACTACAAGCCCTTGTCAAAAGTCCCTCCCCAGCTTTCCTGTAGCCCCTTCAGGCACTGGAAGGCCACTATGAGGTCTCCCTGGAGCCTTCTCTTCTCCAGGCTGGACAGTCCCAACTTTCCCAGCCTGTCTCCAGAGCAGAGCTGCTCCAGCCCTCGGATCAGCTTTGTGGCCTCCTCTGGACTCTCTCCAGGAGCTCCATGTCCTTACGTTGGGGGCTCCAGAACTGGACACAGTACTGCAGGTGGGGTCTCATGAGAGCCAAGTAAAAGGGGAGAATCGTTTCCCTTGACCTGCTGGCCATGCAGCCCAGGAGACAGTTGGTTTCCAGGCTGCAAGTACACATTGCCAGCTCATGTTGAGCTTCTCATCCACCATCACCCTGAAGTCCTTTTCCTCTGGGCTGTTTTTGACCCATTCTCCATAAAGACGGCCGCTGAGTTGTGTCTCTGGCTGTAGTGTTTACTGTAACTCCTGTCACAGCTAGCTGGACAGCAGGGTATTTTGGGCAGCTTTTCTGGTGTTTTGCTGTAGGGTCAGACAGACTGACCTTGGGGGCAGCAGGCATAAACCAGCAGAAAACTCATTAGTAGAGAGCTGTCACCACCACTGCCCAGGAAAAAGAATGACTCTGTTCCTGTGGTGTGGCATTCAGAGCTCACCAGAAAAATACTTAAGGGTATTTGGAGCTGTACTCTTAGTATGTCTGTCACATCCTGAGCATAGAATCACAGAATAGTTGAGGTCAGACAGGACCTCTAACATTCATCTGGTCCAACACCTTCCTCACAAAACAGGCTGTGTTCATGTATTTCTTCTGTCTTCTGCTAAACTCTGGTTCTGCCAACCTTTGAGATCCTTCAGCATCTGAACAAGAAAACAGCAAGCTGTAGGTAACAGATTCCAAGGGGGGGGGGGAAAGGTTTAGGAAGGAGCAACAAAACTGTTTTCAGGGTCTTTACAAGGAGCGTTAGTGTTCCAGTTGCCCACAAAAACTGTTGATTGATTTGTTAATTGTTGGCTGTAATTATGATGATATTGCAGCTGGATCCAACCAAAAATGATTTTTCTAAGGGCTCTTTTGAAAAAGCAGAAGGAAGCTTCTGAGGGACTGCATCCCAAGAAGGAGGGGAGGTATATGACTTTAGTGCAACCAAGTGGGAAGTGAAGCAAGGTTGCACAACAAAATTCTGAAATTATACAAAGCCTTGTCTGCTGCAGTAACATGTCTAGTTTACCCTGATCATGCTAGTCCACTGGAGAGCACAAAATATGTGCTGCAGTTTCTCTTATTGCTTTGAATAATCATCTCATAAGAGTTTTTGCAGGAGTTACACTGCAGTGATGTCTGCTCTGATGATGTGATCAGTTTGTTCTGTAGTCAGCCATGGTAATTTGTTTCAGAGGGACAGAGCTGTCAGGTTTTCACTTGTGATATCAAAAGGGAGCGAACAACATCTGAGCCTGTAAGTGGATGAATTTGGTAGTGGTTTTTAAGCACAGTTAATTTGACCTTTTCTGCAGATGTTTAAATTGCTGATGGCAGCTGGATGGAATTAGCTCCATGTGTCAGCAGTGCTGGGAGTCTTAACTAGTGCATTAACAACCCTGGGAAATTATGCAGAAGTTTTTATAGGATGATGTTTGCTTAGCTGTAAGTCAGAGCTCTCTTAAGTAGTCATACAGGTCATACAAAAAGCAAATTGCAGGCAGCTGACCAGGTGTGAGAAAGAAAATGTTCCTTTTCTCAGACTAGTATCAAATCATGTTGTGGAAAGGTGGCATGAGAGCTTCTCAAGAGGATTTGGAAAGAAAGCAACTGAAAATGGCTTTAAATCGTAGGATCTGAGACCTAAATCCTCCATCCAGCCCCACAGCTAGGCTTAAATAGTGTTTCTTTGTGCTTGTATTTTGCAAATCTTGGTTTGCTTTGTAACTACTAGCAAATGAAGCAGAAAGAAAAACTTGGTGCCCCTCGGTCACCAGCTGAGTCACCTGGGTTGGGAAGGGTTAATCTGAATTGCCACATCAATTAACAAAGCAAAGATGTAAATAGACATGATACTCAGAAGAGCTGCAGGAAACTCTGGGCCAGGAGCCTTCCTGTGCAGGCACAACAGTGCAGTTCAGTGGCAGGACTGACCACCTTTCTGTCTTGGAGGAGGCAGGGGAAGAATTTGCCAGCCAGGATCAGCCTCATGGAGTATCTCAAGTGTTTGCATTCATAATCAGCTTTTCTTGAAGATACTGCTGCAGTCTCACTTTGCAGTATTGTAAGGTCTGGGGAGGAAATCAGCCAGGCTAAATGGTTGTGCTGAGTAAAGCCAAGAGGATTGCCAGACTGCCGACTGGAATGAGTCTGAACGCGGTGCGAGCTGCGTTGTGCCAGTCAGTGCATCTCCCTCTAGCTGCAGCATCAGCAGCAATGCCTGGATTCGGTTCTGCAGTGCTGACTGGATGAGTTTCACTTACCCTACAAAGCTGGTTGGAGACAAGTGTTACCAAGCTTAGCCCCTCAGCAGGGAAGCTGTGGGAATGTTGTGGTCAGTTTCTTTGGCCTAATTCTCTTGGACGTGCTGTGATTTGTGTCAGTTTTTTCATACCATCATAGAATGGTTTGAAGTGGAAGGGACCTTAAAGATCATCCAGTTCCAATCCCCCTGCATGGGCACGGACACCTCCCACTAGACCAGATTGCTCCATCCAACCTGGTCTTGAATTAAATCATTCTATAGCAAAGACTGATATGTGCACGACACTTCTGACACTTTACAAGTGTGTTCTTAAGTAGACAGGCTCCAAAATAGTTTGCTTTGTTTCTTTCATCTATGGGCTTTTCTCTTCATCTTTTTTTGGATTTAGAATTCAAGTTATTTCTACTCTGGCTAAAGTGGTAGTGAAGTCATGGAACTGCAAGGGAGTTCAAGAATTGTGAAAGATTTTTAGTCTATTTGAAGTGCCTCAGAAACTGTTGGCAGAAAATTTTAAGAGTTTGCTGTTGTTACTTTGGAAGTGTTACTTTGTTTAATTGAATTGTACACTTCTATTTTGTAGTGCTTCAGTAAAATTTAGGGGAAAATAGGCTACACTTCAGAGGCCTCAGGAAGGGTTATGGACATTCTGAGCTCTTTCAGGCTTTTCTTCTACTTTACAGAAGGGTTTGGGGTTTTTTTTTTTTAAGATGCGACTTTCATTTCCAGATCACAGGCGAGTAATTTAGAATTACTTGAGTACTAAACCAGAATCAAACCACTGTGTAAACAAAAATTGTGGCTAAATATCTAAAATCATAATATAAAGCTTGCATTAGGTAACGTCTGGTAGAGGCAAAGTTCAAGACTTCTTTATCTTTCTGACAATTGTGGCAAAAGCCCAGGAAACAAATACTACCTTTGAATTATGAAGGAGTTTCATGTAATGGTTTCTCTTGGTGGATTTTTGAAGGCAGCAGGGTGCAGTGAGGTAGATGCTCTCAGCACAGGTAGGTGCTCCCTTGGCTGTCTCTCCACCATCTTGGGTACTGAGAAGCAGCACAGATGCTGAACCACCAAGGAAGTACTAAATGCCATTAAGCTCTTTATCACTGGAAATAGGATTGTTGTGGGAGAAAGCTTTTTCTTCTTGTTCCAGGGGATGAAAAGTACACAAGAAGCAAGTAAAACATCTCTAGGAGATCATGGAAACCAAGTTAGTAAATAAGAGATATCATTTTCAGTGCCAAAATGCTTTTTTAATGGAGCTTCATCTGTAATTGAATGAATACTCCTTTTACAAGGGGGAGGTCCTGGAGTTGTGTGTTTTTTAGTATGTTGCATAGAGTAGAAATACATGTGGCCTCATATAATACAGGGATATGGTTTTGTGTAGCCTCCTATGGTGAGCAAATACTGAAAACAGTCAGTGAGAGAAGCCAGGGCTGCCAGTAGCTGGAGAGTCTTGTAATCAAGTAGTCAGTCGTCCCTCACCTCTAGAGATGGCTTCCTCTTTGAGAGGAAGATCTGGTGACTTCAACTTCATGAAAGCTTCAACTTCTCTTCAGAACAACTCTATTCCAGGAAGTGTTCCGCAGCTTCTGTCTCTTTGCTGCACCAAAACCTTCACTGTAGGAAATAAACTGTGATTTGAGCTCATTATTAAATGCTCTTCTCTAAGGTCAGTCATCTGCATGGTTACAGGCTGTGGTAAGTGCTGCTGTCCTGTGTGACCTGTTACTCAGAACTGAAAGCTGTACTTTTCTGTTGTGAAGATGGTTCTGCTTTTCCCACGCCATGTGACCTACCACTCAGCCCTTGTTTGCCTTTCATCTTGGATCAGTCCAGAATACAAATGTAAATGTGGGTAAGAATCCTGTGACCAGGGGCTGCTGGTCAGTGCTGGTGATCTGGTTGCCTGAGGTAGGTTTGCCCTTGGTGTCATGGAGGTGGTCAGCCTGTGGCTTTGACTTTCATGCAGCTGTCAAGAACTTCAAATGTGGCTTCCATGGTGCAGCTGTTTCATATGACTGCTGATGGGAAAGCTGCTAGATTGTCCTGACTGTAGGAGAAAGCAAGGAAATAGGCTACAGAAACAAGTCTTACCAGCATTTTAAAACCTTTCTGTGACCAGCTCAGCACTCGTCTGTGGTGAAGCAGAGAGACCTTGAGGGAACTTTTCTCACTTCGTCTGCATGTAACTCCACTCCTGGCATCTGCCTTAGATTTCTGACACGTGATATCAGTCTTTGACCACAGTGCTCTGGTTGGGGTCAGAAAAATTGGACTCTGGTCTGCAAGAACAACCAGCTGCTGAATAAACTACTCATTCTCTCTGCTGAAGTAATCATGTCTTACCACCTGATGTAAGACTAGAAATTGGGTTTGATACAAAATGCTGTTTCCACTTGTGCAGGATGGGTCAGTCCATAGACAGGATCTAGTCTCTAGGGCTGTGATGTTTCTGAAGAGAAACCTCTGAGTGGACTCCCAGTGTTTTCCTTGCATTTTGCAAATACTCTTTTTTTTTTTTTAGGATTTATACCTGCTAAAATAGTGATGTTTCTGTGCTTCATCCTTAGTAACTTACATTTTCTATATCATCTGCTCTGCAAATCATTGCTAAGGCATGAGTGACTTCTCCTTAGGAGGATTAGTAATAAAAGAGACTGTGATTACTCCCCACTAAGAAATGCTGCTATATCATAGGAAAGTTCAGTAGCAACCAGCCACCAGTGCAGTACTTCTTTGTTGTCTCTGAGTTGACGGTATCATACAGTTTGGACAATCAAAACCTTGCATAAAGAGATGTGGGACTTTATTCTGTAGTGGCAGAGGGGGGACACTGAGTGTCTTGCTTGAGCTAGGCATTTAATCTGTTTGATTTTAGGTTACAGAGGCCAAATTATTAAGATAGCAGTGCAGACCACAGTTGACATTTTAGCTTTGGCCAAGGTCGTAGCCAGTTCCCAGGGTAGTCGCCTTAGCCTACGAAGCTGGACTTTGTTGTGGATCAATCCTGTAGATTAGGTTCTTGTTGTGATGTTTTATGTGGTAAATTGCAGCTAAAAGAGGGTGGAAAACAATGTGAGTAATGCAGTAAAGTTGGAGTCGGCTTTTTCCACCTCTGAAAAGAAATGCCGTAATTTGAGGATTTCACTCTTGCCACATTTCTGCTTCACTAAACTGGGTGAAATCAAGCTATTGCAAGCACTTGCTTATCAAGTCACAGTTGCTTCATTTGCCATGAAGACTGAAAAACTGCATGGTTCAGTAGCCTGTCTTGGAGTGGCAGTGAGGGGCTGTGGAGTTACTTGCCTTAGGAATATCTTCATCACTGTGTGAATATCTGCATCTGTCTCTTCCATGAAAGGATTACAATTCTTCACTTTTTCCCTGCTGTGTTTTTCTTTTTCCCTCTCTCCACAGGTGGTTTTTTGGAAAGATTCCCCGGGCGAAGGCTGAAGAGATGTTGGGCAAACAGAGACATGATGGTGCCTTCCTCATCAGGGAGAGTGAGAGTGCTCCGGGGGACTTCTCCCTCTCAGTCAAGTAAGTAATACCCAGGAGCAATCCTGTGTGGTAATCGGGCCATCTACTGCTCATTTGGACTCATGCATGAAGGACAGGTGACTGTCAATGCAGTAGAGCAGGAATAATCTTCTAGATGCCCTTTAGCAGTCCTGTTCTTCCAGTGATACTTATTTATTCCCTCTTTAATAGAACAAATATCTATGCTCTGGTTTGTAACGAGACCTGGTGGCGTGTTGCTGTCTGGCTCGTGTAGTCAACAAGCACTATCTGTTGGTTTGTGGATCCTCTTCCTTGCAGCCACCAAGTGCCCAGCGTGCACGTTTTCTCCCATCCTCCTCCATTCCTCTTCTCCAGTACAATTTACTACTCTGTGTAGTACACTTCCAGGTATGTTTTTCATGTCTGCTTAGCACATGCCTTGGGAATACTCATGTTGTCCAGCACTGCAATGTGGAGCTGGGGAAACAGAGGCCTCTTCCACCTCTCACAAGTGCTTCCATGTTGGTAGAGAAACTCAGTCTAATAACAGTGAAGTGAGGAGGAGCAGTTCCCAGTACTGGCTGTTAACCAGCAGGAGTTCCTGCTAGTTAGCCATGGCCCACAACTACGATGCTTGCCAATCTGAATTCACTGCAAAATAGAGGTACTAAAAACTTGAAAGGGTAGGTGACATAATTTAACCTGGATTGGTGTGGGGGGGTCTACTCTCAGCAGTTGAATTTTGCCTTTTACTTTATTTACTGTCTTTCCCTTTCCTACCAGAAGTGAGCAGGATTTCATTCAGAATCCTAACTATAGTTTTTTATTATTCATGCACAATTTCTAGTTTGCTCTATTTTCTGTGACTATCAGTGATCTGTTTTGACAGGATTTTTTTTTTTCTGGTCACTTTAGGTCTATAACCCAATTTTTGTCCTGTATAGCAGTCCTAAGTCATGCCTACAAACTGGATAAAAGCCACTGATTTTAAGATATGTTTATATTTCTGTCTTGGATACAATAATCTGAGCTGGAATACTAGATATGAATGGAAGCTGCATTCCATAAAGTGCATTCCTTTTAAGAAATACGAAGCAATGATAGAACGGCTCTGCCTGCCTGTTAGCTTAGTGTTGCCACCTGGTGGTAATGTCTCCGTTGATTTATCTTTTTCTATTTGTTTAGTTTAGAAAAGTCTTTTTCCTAAACAGTGATCTGCAGGATTTGAAATGGTGAGAAGCTCTCAGGTTGAGGAATGGAGAGCAGAGGCAGCACGTGAGTTGTTTCATGTTAGCTTTGCAACCAAGATAGTGTCTACGTTTTCAGCTCATGTCCAGAAGTTGTGCATGCCAAGTGGGGAACAGTTGTCCCTTGTGTTTTAGACTGAAGGAAAAATGCTGATGTGCCATTCATCTGGAAAATCCCAATGGGCTCTTTGGAATTCCCCTTTATTCAGAGCAGAATTATTGGAAAAGTAGCTTCAACTGAGTGCCATCATCTGTCAGAAAGAATTGTTAATCGGAGTTGCTGCCTTCCACATTTTCTGTCCTTCATTTTTGAAGGACCAGAGAGATCCTTTTGTTTTGCAAGACAGTCTTTTGCCTAAGTCCAGACTGGCTGTCAGAAGAGACAATCCAAAGCTCCCTGTGGCAGTGTTTTCCCAGCCATTTGCCTATAATGGGACTGGGGCTGGTGTCTTGCATTGTCACACGCAGCCAGTGGTGCTGTGTGAGGGAGGGACTGAGGCAGTGGGGAGTTACAGCACCACAGCAAGAGGAGCACAGACCTGAGTTGGGTCGAGTCAGTTGTGAAATGGCTGTGTGCAAAGAGTGAAAGTGCTTGTACTGTTTTGACTTCAAAATCTTGTCTTTGGGAACGTGGACTGGAAGCTACTTTAATGTGACATTGCATTTGTCCTGCCAAGTCCATGGCAAGTGTCTGAGGCACTCTGCACTGTCTTCAGTGACTCAGGTGACTGCATCCATACATCAAAAAGTACATGCAGTGGCTGTCAGCTGTGTGACAATGTAGTGTGACATAAAAAGCTGAAATACTGCTTTGTCGTGCAGGATAAAGTGTGTTGTGATACTAGAAACCCTTTATGAAAAGACCTCAGACTTCTGCAAATTCAAAGTGGTTTGAAAAGCTGTTTTTAAGCTGAAGTCCTACTATAAGACAAGGACGTGTGAAGCTTGCAGAATTTTTTTCAAAATAAATTCAATTTTTGCACTCTGTCTCTCTGATTTCTGTAAAATACAATTGACAAGTGGTTTTCAGACATCTCTTTTACAGCATCCAGTTGGTATCTATTATCTGTGTCATTTACAGTTTTCATTGTGCCCTGAAGGATGGTTTTGTTCCAAACTCCGTGCTGAGGACCCCGAAAGGGGAGTATTCAGTGACTAACAATGTGCTTTTTTTTGTGTCCTTCATTCTTTCCACGCAGGTTTGGAAATGATGTGCAGCACTTCAAGGTGCTTAGAGATGGGGCTGGCAAGTATTTCCTCTGGGTGGTGAAGTTCAATTCTTTGAACGAGCTGGTAGATTATCACAGATCCACATCTGTCTCCAGGAACCAGCAAATATTTCTCCGGGACATTGAACAGATGCCACAGGTAAGAGAAGTGTCCTCCCAGAGTACACTTTTCAGACTATTGAAACCACAGTCTGAAGTGCAGTTGTATCTTGGAGTGAATGAGTAGGGATAGGGAGAAGCTGACTGACATTTTTCTTGTCTGTGGAAGTGTGTATTTAGAATTACACTGGGAAATAAGCTGGATGTTTCTGCAGAGCCTGCCTGCTAACTCCTAGTCTCCCCCTCAGTTCTGGCAGAGTGTTGTTGCTTGAACACTTGGCTTGTATTAATGTTTATGGATACTGTTGCAGGAAGGTCTTCTGATTCCTGTGACTTAAAAATGAGTTTTCTCCTGTTTTAGGAAACAGTAAGAAAGGATAGTTCCACTTGTACTGGTTCATTGCCAGAACTGTACCCCTCTGTAGCCAGTGAAGCTGTGGTACTGGTCTTTCCTGAAGAGATGGTTACAGGTACTGCCATATGGAACATCTCTAGCCTGTTGGTTTGGATCTAGCCAGCATAAAGAGAAACCAAAATCTACTGCTAAGTGCTAGCAGAGCAGCTTGAGTATATCTAGCTCTTTGTTTTGTTCCATTTCCCAGGGCAATCAGAATGTTATGTTGGATGTAACTGGATCTTTTGTCAATTTTTGGATACATCCTTTTGCCTCCATGTACTCTAACCTGAAGGCAGGGGGTGTGGGACTCCAGGCTCTCCAGGTGCTGCAGGCACATGGAGACTGAATTAACATCTGGCTCTGCAAAATAGAGGGTGAGAGAACAGCTGGCTGAAAATGACAAGCATGAGGATACATTCTTAGCCTCACTATTTTAAGAATGCAAATGCATTTGGAATTAACTGTTAGCTTTTCTGTGAGAATGGAAGCATTTGCTGACCAGGCAAAATGCTCTGTGACAGAATTTCTTGGTGTTGGAGAGTTTGAAGGAAAACGTGTAAAATGCCAACAAGCAGGTTTTAGGGGAAACTTTGTGTATCACAGAGTTAGGTAGATTAGTAATATTCATGCTGTCAGTTGGTGAAAACAGGATGAATAAGCCCATTGTATTGCAATGGAGCACGGATTTACAGTAGGTCCTCAAGACTGGAAGCTCCTAGGAAAGCACCTGATTCATCTGCTGTCCTTGTTTCAGCCCTTCCACAGAAACCTGGCTTTTTTTCTAAGCTCTTCTGCAGACTGTGCTTTCCTGTTCAGGCATCTTGCTCCTGATGTTGGAATCTGGCTCGCAGGGAAATGAAACAGCCCTGGTGTTTGTTAGAATTCCGTGTAAGTCAAGCTCCTGCCTGAGGGAGCAGATGTCTCCAGTGCTGTGGATGATTCTCACTTGGTGTTATCTTGTTCTTTCCCCTTCCAGCAACCAACGTACGTTCAGGCCCTGTTTGATTTTGACCCCCAGGAGGAAGGAGAGCTGGGCTTCCGTCGTGGAGACTTTATCCAAGTCCTTGACAATTCTGACCCCAACTGGTGGAAGGGAGCCTGCCACGGACAGACGGGCATGTTTCCACGCAACTATGTGACCCCGGTGAACCGGAACATCTAGAGATAAATATTAGAGATTATTTAAAGAAACCAGAGAAACAGTAAATACACATACAGAGCCTAACTGCAGCCAGTGACCTAAAATCACACGGCGGTAAAACCTGAGTCACCTTCCCCCCTGAGGTGATCCTCCTTCACTCAGTACGGAACTTCAGGGGTGGGGGGGGAAGAGTTGAACTTACACACCAAAACTTACCTTGAAAAAAGGAAAAAAAAAAAAAAAAGAGAGAGAAAAAAACACAAAAAAGAAAATAACGAATTTCCTCAGCTGCTCCTGGGTTACCCCCTTTCATTCACTCTTCTTGTTTCCCCCCCTCCTCCTCTGTCCATCAGTGCATGAAGTTTTAATGCCATATAAAGTCCTAGCCATGCAGTTAAAGGAAAAGGGAGAAACTCTGCTGGTATTTTCTCTCTCTGCAAACGGTCTTCATTTGACATGAAGGGATATGAGAGAAGAACCAAATCCACAGTCCTGCCTTTTTAAAAAACAAAACAAAACAAAAATCATCAGTCTCTGCTATTGCCTTCAACATTCAGCTCTTCTTGCCTGGGAAAGATGAGGTGTTAATCTAATTTTTGTTGTCTCTTCTCCTTTGACACTTTCTTCCGAAGCTCAGCAGCTTCCAAGCAGGGGAAGGGAGAAGAGTTGTGTGGCTTTTTTATTTTGTTCTTTTTTTTTTTTTTGAGTCACAGAGTTGCTTTGAGAAACTCCAACCTACAACTGAAGTCTGTTTGTGCTGTGCTAGCAGCTTTTTTGTTGTTTTCTTACAGGTGTACGGTTGAGCACATTCTGTAATTTTTTTCCATAGTGCCTTTCCCTTATTTTCTTTTTTATTATTTTTTAAGTTAAAAGAACAGTCCAGAGCTTTTCAGAAAGTTTTGTTTTTTTTTCCTGCTTATGTGTAAATAAATACTTTTGGGGGAAGGGTGTAAAGGAGGGTGGTTTTATTAATGGACATTTGAGAAAAATCTACAAACTGAGATGGAGCTTTAATCTTAAGATTTGTCTTACTGTTCAACTTTCCTTATTCCAAGGAAACTGAAATCAAGGCATTCAAGTGGCAGCTTAGGCTGCTCCGAGGTGGGGAGCTGCAACCAGGAGCCTCAAAAGAAGTAACAGAAAGGGGGAAGTTATGACCAGGGAAAATGAGGAAGACTATTTTGGGGAGGGAGGGTTAAGGGGGGGAATTTGATAAATAATTGCCCTGAGGTGTCCTTTAAAATGTACATTCCTTTGATGGAAAACCTTATAATGCAGAGAAACCTCAAGAAATAGTGCTTGAAAAAAAAAAAACTTTATGCTATTAGTGAATGTTTCTACGTGATGCATGTAATCAGCCTGTCTCTTTGGCCTGGATAGGGAATATTTGCAGTCGTGTTGCTCTTGAAAAGTGGGGTTGGCATCACTGTTCTCCAGTTTCTCCTCCCTCCTCAGGTCAGTGTTACTGTTGAAGTAGATTCCCCCCCTCTCCCCATTCACAGCAGGCTGTGTGATGACTGTAATCCCCACCCCACACCATGGTGCCATTCATTGTGGCCGTGTGCTCCTCCACCAGAGCAGTGTGACCTAAATTGGATGGAAAGGAAAGCAATCAAGCCACACTGCTCTCCGTGCCAATCTTCAGTTGCATTATTTTTCCTTATGATGGCAGTTTGGCTGGGTCCCTTCACCCCACCAATGAATCCAGAAACTGCAGTGGAGATCTCCTCCTGCCCTGCCTAAGTATGGGCAATCTTTTGTTGGAGGGTGCCTTTTTTTGTACTAAGTGTTACAAATGTTTTACTCTTGAGATGGACTCTGCCTTACACTTTAATTTTCCAGCAGATGAAAGAGAGAGCTATCCTGTAGAGTATTACCTTCTCCCCCTCTCCTTGCTAGCTGTCACTCACTTTCTTCCTCCTTTGTAAAGTGATTGGAAAAGGAATCTATGGCATTCTACACCTGGACCATTTGATTGTTTCCTTATTTTGGAATTGGTGTATATCATGCAGCCTTGCAGACATATGTCTTGTGTGTGTATATATCTTAAAAAAAAAAAAAATCAGTGTTTAAATAAAAAAGGCCTATGTACTTAATCCTTTAACTCTGCAGCAGCATTTGGTAGATAGTAATTAACTGTGAATAATAAATATACATTGAATTCTTCACTTGAGCATCTGTCTGTTCTTTCAGTTGACTGACTGACATATGACTGACTGAGCTAATTTACAGGAGATTAAATTGCTCTGGGAGGGAAAAGCTGTAAAGTGTGCCCTGGTCTGAAGCACTCAGGCTCTTTAGCATCATAGTTCAATCTCTGCATGCTTGGGTGAATTCATTCCTCTGCCAAGCCAAGTCAATGGAGAGCCATGTCACTGGGCACATGTGGCATTATGGATAGTGAGGAGGGAGAAAGCAATGATCATGTTACTTCCAGGTTTGAAGACTGACTATCAGCTGAATGGGAGGGTGGCACTTGCTGGGGTTTTCTTAAAGGTTTTTCCCCTGTGGTACAGACTGTAATGTCATAAGGAGCCAGTGATGAACAATAGACCAGTTATTTCTGGAGTGTCTTGCTGAAGGACAGAGGGGAAGAGGGGCTCAGGTAAGCACAGCAGCCATGGCTCAGATTGTTGTGGGAGCTTTTGCTCTGCTGGATCAGCACCTTGCAGATGGTTTTCACTTTTGTTGTGTGAAAGAGCTGCTCAGTTGTGCTGACAAGGTGCGTGGGCAGCTCTGCAGCTTTCCTGTCAGGAGTTGCCAGTCTGTTGGCTCTGCAGCTTCTCCCCAGCCTTCCCTTGCTCTCAGAAAGTGCTTGCAAATTTTCTAGTATGTTTTAATATATAACAGGGAAAGGCCCACATGAGGGTTTGGGTTGGCTTGTGACAATTGTTCTTAGTTATGCTGAAATAGAAATGTAGTCAAGGAGTTTGTGGTTGCTCTGAAATGCCTACATTAGCTTTTTATTTTTCATTCGTGCCAGTCAAATGAAATGATTTGCAGTGCAGTTTGGAGCTCTCAGCTTTTTTGTAATGTTGTAGCAGAACATGTTCCTCAAAATCGTGTGCTATTTGTACCTCGGGTATCTACTGAAAAGTTTAGAAAAATCTTCCTTTGTGCTTTGTAGAGGGAAGAAGAATGCTCGTTGCTGTTGTGATGGTATCATGTCACAGCCCAGGCCATGGTGGAAGAACTCTGGTACCAAGTCAAATCTTTGACACCTGGGTCAGCAGAGCTGGTGCTGGGCTGCAGAAAAAGCCTAAATCCCACCGTGTTTTACTCTCCGCCACCACGGGAGTTGCCGGAGTGCAGGTCCCCGGTGCAGACATTGTTTTCAGCTGCCCAGGAAGCTCAGGGCCTTAGCCCACTCCATTTCGGAACGGGCGGGACTACATTTCCCAGCGGCCCCCGCGACGCGCAGGCGCAGTGCGGCGCGGAGACGCCGGCGGCGGGCGGGTGAGGCGGCCCGGCGGGGCCTGCGCACCGCCGCCCTGGGCCGCGGGCAGCCCCCAAGCGGCGGCCACCGCCGGGGTTTGGCTCCGTATCCTTCTCCGGTGCCTGCCATGGGCTGGGCCGCGGGGCAGGAGGGGCTGTGGGGAGAGGGGAGGTGGCTGAGAGGTGTGTGGGGGGTTAGGGATTGTGGTGAGGGGGGCTGCGTGGCCCTTGGCGTGTGGAAGGGGTTTGGGGTGAGAAAGGGGGTCTGTGGGCCTTTGGGGTGAGGGGAAGCCATGGGATGGAGGGGGTTGTGGGATTAAGCTGTAGAGCCTTGGTGTAGAAAGGAGTGAGGAGGGCCGCTTGCCCGGGAAGGACTCACGGTGGCCCCTGTCCCCCCTGCCCAGGCTGCAGGGACACCAGGCAGGCATGGTCGGCTATGACCCTAAGGCCAAGTGCGTTTCCACGGTGGAAGCGGCTGCAGCAGGATCAGCATCCGGCTTGGTCACTCGGGTCCTTGTCAGCCCCTTGGATGTCCTCAAGATCCGCTTTCAGGTACCTTCCTCACGGCACGCTTGGGGACAGGGGGTGAAAGAGCATGTTACAGAGCAGAGCTGATCGTGGCCTGGAGGAACAGGTCACTTGTGCAACCAAAGACCACTAAATCTGCTGTCAGCCCTCACTGCAATGTATACAGGTTATGCAGGGTAGTAGGGCTATCTTGTGTCCACTGCTTCTGTTTATATAACTTAACTTGTGCGTTTGAGTGGGATCTCGTGTTTTTCGTAGTTCGTTCTCTTTCTCTGTTTTTCTGATTGATCTCTGCTATCTAACTGAATTTCACCATCATTCCTACTTATTCCCTTTGTGTTGCATCTGTGTTTTAATTATTTTAGAGCCCTACCTAAATAACACCCCAGTCAGTTCTAGATACGAGTCTGTGGGAAGGCAGAATGCCACCTCTTAGCATTGCTTGGCTGTTGGGGTTGTGAATTCCTGGATTGGGCACTTGATCTTTGTTGAAATATGACGTGGAATTGAAAATATTTTCTCTGTTTTCCTCCAGCTTCAGATTGAGCAGCTCTCCTCCAGAAACCCAGGGGCTAAGTATCATGGTATCTTGCAAGCTGTACAGCGCATCTTCCAGGAAGAGGGGTTGGTAGCCTTCTGGAAGGGCCATGTTCCTGCTCAGTTCCTTTCAGTTGGCTATGGAGCTGTTCAGGTAAGCTGACCAGACTTCAGTTGGGCCCAGCTTACATACATGGGACTTGGGTTTGCTCCTTGTCAGACTGTCTGCATGGGGAGATGCAGAAAGGTCCAGGTTCAAACTGTACTGTTTGTTGTGAGCCAGCTCCAGTCTCAAATATGTTGCATAATGCTGATGTACAGTTCCTAAGTTAATATTCCTGAGCTTGCTGAACACCTGCCTGGCCACCCTGGAGCACAGGTAGAGCAAACAGTTCTTTCTGTATCTGGTGTCATAGACAAGCCCTGTTTGTTCCTGGCACCTGGCTTAGCTGTTCATCTTCCAAGCTTGTGTAGGTTTTTTTGCTTTTGTTCAAGCTGTCCTAGCAGCTTGTTAGGAAAAAAAAAAAACAGTGAAGCTGATGATGGTGCTTTATACAGCATTGTTATACTTAATTTGTAAATATTAACAATGTGTTTGAGGAGCAGTGGTTGAAAGAGTAATGGGAAGTGTAGCTGTAATGTAGCAAATGCTATTTAGGACACATAGAGCATTCAGAAGAGTTTTTCACAATTCTAAATGCAAGATTTAGCAGACGTGTCAAGAGATCAGAACATCCCAAGCATTCCCCGGGTTGCTCTGATTTTTACAAGGTGTTCTTGGAGCACAAGCTCTCAGCAGGTTGCAAGCTGAGCAGGACTTTTCAAGGACTGAGAGAAGGTGGTTACAAGCAGTGGGTGGAGCTCTTTTAGTGAAATGAGAGGGGAGATGGTGTCAGTGATAAGGACTGACTCCTTGCCCTGTGGATGTTTGTTCCTGTCAGTTCATGGCGTTTGAAAGCCTGACCAAGCTGGTGCACCACGTCACCTCCTACAGTGCCCGCGATTCCTTTGTGCACTTCGTCTGCGGGGGGCTGGCTGCCTGCACAGCCACGGTGGCCGTTCAGCCTGTGGACACGCTGCGCACCCGCTTTGCTGCTCAGGGTGAGCCCAAGGTATGGTTCAGGATTCATGTTTAGAGTGGTCATCCACAGCAGTGTCAGGGCTTCACGTGGATGACTACAGGAGGTTTGAAAAGTACGTAAGTGTGGGCTTTGCATAAAGGAACAGGTGCTGGTATTGGGTAATGTTTGCACTGTTGCCAAGTGCTGTTGACACAGCTTTCTTAATTGTGTTTTGCTGCTCCTTGTTGCGCTTGACTCCTGACAGGTGATCCAGGAAGGCAAAACTGTCCTTAACAGGACAACTCCATTTTCATTTCAGCTGTTGGCCATGTACAGAATGCACTCCCCAGTCTGTCAAACGTTGTGTGTTTGAAACTTTCCACTTCCACAGAGTCATGTTTAGATAATGGTGTGTGTGATACTTGAGACCAGTCACCTTCCACCTGTGTTTCATGTTCTTGTTTATGCGAGAATTGGTCGCCATGCTAATTAGGTCTGTAATAACTAGACTCTTGTAGGTTTGTATCAGAGACGCTTCTGGTTTTTGTCTCAGGCCACGGCTCTGTGCCCTGTTTCTTCCCCTCAGAAGCACAGCTTGGATGTAGGATAGATGTCAGCCAGGCCTTTCAGTGCAGAGCTAATGCTCATTCAGTCATTTGTGGTGGGTTTAGTTTGTCAGCTGACTTATAGGGCTCAGCTGAGAATGCTATGGGAAGGTGTGCAAAATCACTTAGTTCATCACTTTGTGCTGGAAATCAGTCAGTTGTATTTTGGGCAGTGGGAAATGCTCATCCTGATCACTGGGAAGTAACCTGACCTTTGGTTTGCTATTTTTAAGCTTGTTTCACTAAAAACAGCCTCCTCTTTATTGCCTAGATCTATCGCAGCCTTCGCCATGCAGTGGTGACCATGTACCAGACAGAAGGGCCTCTGACTTTCTACAGAGGTTTGACCCCCACAGTCGTTGCCATCTTTCCATATGCTGGTCTCCAGTTCTCCTTCTACAACATCCTGCAGCAGTTTTCTGAATGGGTGATTCCAGCTGAAGGAAAGAAAGGAGGTAGGCACTAGAGTGATGGCTGCAATCTGAAGAGGAAGAAGAGATGAGGACTAGTTTGGGAGCCTGACACAAGCTCAATTTTCTGTTCTATCACTCTTTTCAAGGCAACATTTGAAAAGTGTCTCCATTTCCCATTTCTCATTGTTACTCCTGCACACATACTGTGAAATTCAGTACAGCCAAGTTACATCTCTTATGGAACAACCATGATGGAGGTGTGTATGGCTGGGAAAGTGAAGTGTCATGGGCCAGGGTACTCTTCCTTGAGCTGTGACACATTACACACATTGTGGGAAGGCAGTGCTGGTGTAATCTTCCTCTCTTTCATTAGTGCTGTGGGAACTTTTGGATGTCCTCAGGAAATCATTCTGCAGATTCCAGCAAAGCTGTTACAGAGGAGGATTAAATTAGCCTAATTTAAAAATGCCAAGCTCTTGATTTGATATTTTAATGTTGATTTCTAGCTCTAATATAAGAGAACCTCATCCTGATGGGACTTGCTGCCTTGACAGTACCTAGTGCCTCCCTGAGAGAGGGTGTGTGCAGCATCACAGTGTTTCTGTCCCTCCATGGAACTTCTTTACAATCACATCTGCATATTTGTTTTTAGGTGGCAGAGGCTGATGGTGGTTTTGTGCTGGGAACTCATGTTTGTCAGGAAAAAAGTCCAATATCACCAAACCCCTTTCCCACAAGCCTCTGGTGTCATCAGGCAGTGACTTATTTCAATCCAGAATAAGCCCATTTTGAGCAATCAGGAGTGCAAGATTTCCAGTGGCTGGGGTTTTACCTGAGGAGCATGGAAACTTTTCCATCCACTAGTGGCAGGTTCTCTGGTGACCTGTTTGGGTTTTTTTTTGTGCAGTGCCCCTTGGTAGAGCAAAAGTGTAAATCAGTGCAGTGAACCAAGATGAGCAGTTAATGCTCTGTCTCCAACAGACATTGTGAGCCTGGTGCAGAAAATACAGGTTGAGGTTCTGTGGCCTGAACTATGCAGAAGAGGTGATGTAACTTCAAAGGGCCTTTTGGCCTCACTTCTTGGAAAAAGGGATTTTTAACTTGCCTCTCATGACCTTTCATCGGAACTCCCTGCTAATCCTCTTTTTTTCTCTCCCCTTTTTGACTTCTCAGGCAATGTTAAAAACCTTGTCTGTGGGAGCTGTGCTGGAATCATCAGCAAAACCCTCACCTACCCTTTGGACGTGGTCAAGAAACGATTGCAAGTGGGTGGCTTTGAGCATGCCCGGGCAGCCTTTGGGCAGGTGAGAAATGTTAGAATGAACTGATTTTCATTAGTATGGATTTACACCAAGACAATCCAGAGCTCGTTGTCACCACAGTGCAGTGATAATTCACCAGGGGTACCTGCTGTGTTCATATTTGGGTTGGAATCTCCTGGGGAGCTTCTGGGAGCTGAGCATTTGCCTTGCTTAATCATGGGAATAGCTGCAGGAATAAACTGGGTTCATTTTACGACGCTGTCCAACGGTGCTCTGAATTCTCATCCATCTCCATCAGGTTCTCTGAGCTGGGGATGAGTCAGGAAGACAAAGTGGTTTTGATTTACTTGACTATTCTAGTTGCAACTTGGTATTTGTGATTCAGGACCAAGTTACTAGCAGAGGGTGACACTAGCTTTGTGCTGGGATTGCCTGTCTGTTAGGATCCTCTTCTACAATTAATATTTTGATGCAAGGAATGGGCACCAGGTGTTCAGCCTGTGTCTTTTTCACAGAACATCCTGAAATTCAAAGAACATTAAATACTTCTGGTGTTTTTTAGCACCATCCTTGCCACCTCGAAGTACACAGTAAGACAAAGACAGATCTTTTAAGGAACCATTTCATTTTTGTTTTCTGTGAAATGTGGACATTTTCTTTTTTCCTTCAAATTGTTTGGATCTGAGAAGCAAATCAGTCACAAAATTCTGGGATACAAATTCCAAGTCTTAACCCATTGCATTGGATGCTTTTCCTCTTCCAGCAACAAGTACAGGATTTGTTTTTAATACTGATGTGTCACAAGGTGTTAGACCTTCACAGTGTGACACAGTGATGTGCAGACAGCCAATTTAGAGACTAATTTAGAGTGATTGGGATGGAAAACAGTAGCAGCACAATCTGAAATAATTACTTCACAAACTTGTAAATAATACACGCTGTTGTAGCATAAAGGCTTTACAGGCTTTCAATGAGAATGATTTGCATAAGCCATTGCTGATGGCTTTTCCTCTGCCCCACTCTCTACAAACTGACTCTCTGAAACTTTCAGCTATGATCATAGCCAGGAAGGTATCTCCAGGCTGCATCTCTAGGTTGTGTTTCCGTGGTACAGTTTGAGGCTCTCTGTGTTCTTTTCCAGGTCAGCTGTCCTGGATTTTTCTTAGGTAACCTCTCTGCTGTTTCTCTCCCAGGTACGGGTGTATAGGGGTCTCCTGGACTGCATAAGGCAGATGATGCGAGAGGAGGGCCCAGGTGGATTCTTTAAGGGCCTTTCCCCCAGCTTGCTGAAGGCTGCTTTCTCTACTGGCCTTGTCTTCTTCTGGTATGAGCTGTTCTGCAGCCTCCTGTGTGCCACGAAGAACACGGAGAGTGCTGCGAGGAAGGAAGGCTGAGGGGGGCATGTGTGTGGCTACCTGGTGTTCTCCTGGAGGAGGGGAGACTGATGGCTTTGCTCTGTCATGAGCATGTTGGAAATGTCAGAGCTCCCAGAGCTCCACCAGCCTGTAGGAAATCACCTCCTGGGATCACGCAGAAGGAGAAGGCGACTGTGGTTCTGAAGACACGGAACTGCATTGCTGGGAGCGGCTCAGCTGAGCACTTCTGTTTTCTGTCTCCTCCAATATCAGCACACATCTAGTGGGGGGAGTGAGAAATCAAGCAGACAACTACCTAGCAGAGACTGTGCTCTGAAAAGGCACCCGATAAAGCGGGTGAATTCCTGTGCTTGCCCTGGATCAGGGATAAGGATCCTGGCACAGCTAGTGCTGCTTCACCAACGAACACCCCTGCCTGTTGCTGCATCAGCACAGCTTTATTTCCATGCTCTGTGGCCTGCTGTTTGCACAACTCTTTTCTTTCTCCATGTTGCAGAGGTAGCTCTGTCCTGCTGTTGTTAAAAGTCAGTTAAAACCTCTTTGGTGTGCACAGACCCTCGGTGTTCCTTTCCTTTGCTGCCAGCTGCTGCTGCTTGACTACCACTGCACACTCTCAGCCACCTTAAACACAGAATCTTCTAGTGGCTCATGCTGACTCAAACTTTTTCTTTCACTCTGGAGAGATGGACTGTATCCTAAGTGCACATTTCTCTCCCTGTGTGTCTTGCCATACATCTCTTAGGGTTTTGCACTGCCTCAGTCACACTTTTTACAAGCAGACCTGCTGGTTAGGAACCCCACTGTAAGGGGATTCAACGCACAAGCCCAGTTCTTACTTCAGGGTTTTTTGCTTCAATGCAGTGAGTAAACAAACGCTGTATAGAGTTTTAGAAATATTTAGTCTAAGTTGGAATAATGAAGGAAAAAGTCCTGTGGAAACTAGTACATGTCCTTTTTTTTTTTTTAATACCACCTTTGAATGTTTCTAGCAAGTATTGCATTAGTAGCCTCAAAACATTTCTGAACCTCAGTCCTGCAGTGGTGCTGACAGATGAAAACGTTTTGACCAGATCAGCTGAAGTGGGAGGAGTGAACATGAAATCGGAATTGGTTGGCTTTGCATGGTGTTTGACAAGAAAAGGGTGATGAGTTAGAGCTGGACAAGGGTTTTTCTGGAGTTTGAAATGTTTTATGAAAGGTTAAAAAAAACCCCAAACAAGCAACCAACAACTCTGATTCATGTGACAGGGGAAAAAGGGAAAATAACTTTCTTCCCCCTCTTTTAATCTCTGTTTTTTCAAGCTGAGCAGGGTGTGGTAGGACCAGTGTGTGGAAGGCTGACTTCCAAGGAAGAGCTGCTGTGATAAAAAACATGTTAGTCATCTGGCAAGTGGTGGATAGGGCAGAGCACTGCTGTGATTTAGAGGGTGGTTTGATGGTTCTTCTCTTAAAGCAGAGCTTTTCGTGGCTCTTCTGCAACATTCAGGGTGTTAATCCCGAATGGCCTGGCCAAATTCCAGTGTGACCAATTCCATTCTGTTGACACAACTTCTCCTGGCAATTTTGAGTGTATCAGCATTGCTCACTCATCCTGAACTGTTGTGAGAGGCTGTTTTTAAAGAGCAGCTGTTTTCACTGGTAGCTGAGGTATCTAGAGAGATTCCTTGCAAGCCCAGGCCAAATAACTTTTTGTCTCTGCTGTGGTTCAAGATCTGGGAGTGCAAAGTGACTGGTTCACTGCAGGTGACTTGGAGAGCTACGTAAAAATCCACTGAGCAATGTCAGGCTAATACATGAGCCTCAAAGAGGGAGTGTTGGCTGCATGTACTCTAAAAATGGGTAGTTTTGCTCTAGAGGAGAAAATGCAAAGAATGTGGAGCAAAGTTTCTCAAAGTGCTTCAATCCTATTGGCATTTTCCAGTGTTACTTAAGGCTCTTCTGAGATTCCCCCAAAATCTTCCTAACAGTATTTGACCTTTGTTTATTGTTCATCTGTTGTTCTTGGAATGACTTTATAACCAGCAATGAACTTAGCCTCATGGCATCCTGCTGAGGGAGAGAAACATCTCTTTTCCAAACAGACACAAGCAGGTTGGGATTGTTACTGTCTTTGGGCTGCTGGCAGGGAGGAATGCTGTCATGGTTAGCAGGGACAGGACTGGCCACAGCAGAAAATTTTCTGTGCTAACCTTGGCTTCCATAGGAAATCAGGACTCATCTAACCTGTCTGAACATCACAAGTCTCTTGTTTTCCACTTTATGTCAAAGAGCTGCCGTTAAACTGCACAAAATAGGGGGAAACTGGTTAGGAACTTGGCAGTGGGAATGGCAACCTCTGGAATAGGGGGTGAGTTGCTTTGGTTGTCTCAGGGCTAAAGAATAAAGAAGAGAAAACTGCTCTGCTAAGAGGATGTTCCTCGAGCATGCTGTGGAGCTTGAGGTGATGCAGGCAAATGGCTGCTGTGCAGAGGGGGAAGCAGTGGAGAGTGTAGAGCAGCTTTTCCTCACTGGGATAGTTTTTTTTTCCTTCACTCTGCATTAAATAGGCTTGCCTCCACCCAACAGATGGCAGATGGTTTCAGTTGTACCAGTCTGGCCCAGGCTGTGGAAAAGGCACTCCCTGGTCGGAGGGCTCTGGTACCCAGCCTTTGGGCTGTTGTAGGTGTTACAGGCCCATAAAGGCTCTTGGTCTTGTGGTGAGGGAAGGAGAAAAAAGGGACATCCTCAACTGTACAATATTAGAAGTTGCATCTAACAGTTGCTTCATCCCTCACCTCTGATCAGCAGCATCTCTATCTCAGAAATTTCCAACGTGCACTTTGGTAACTGGTAGCTGGGGAAAGGACTGTGACAGGAATACTGGTTTCTCCTTGGGACTGAGACTGCTTTGGTGCAAAGCACGAGGAGGACAGGTCTTACTTCTGATGCTGCTCTGGCAAAACACACGCTGTTTGAAGTGGAATTTCCTAGAATTAGAGGAGCAGGACATGGGAGAGATCTGCACTCACATTGTTCTGCCATGTGCTGGGACAGATTTCCTCTCAGAAACTCGCACACCAGTTCAGTTTCAAGTGACAACACAGTGAGTGACTCGCTGGGAGACTGCACCAGAGTTTGCCCCTGGGGAGGGCTGGGATTTCACTCTGATGTAATCCTGTCAGCAGGGATTTGTGTCGCCTGAAATTCACCTCACAAGCTGCTCAGCAGTTGCGTTTGTTTTCTTCTAGTGCCTTTCATCATCAGGACGTCCAAAAGCACTTTAGCAGGCTAAGTGTTGAAGGCGAGTTGCAGTGTGGTTGTTAGGAGATCCACCACCACTCATAGCTGGCCTTGGACAGGAGAACATCCACGCACAAGTTCTGTGGTGAACCCACTGGTTTCTGCAGGCCTGGGTTCCTAGGACAGTCTTCAGGATGCTCATCTGGAGCTGCACAGCATCATTTTTGAAAAATGAATGTTTTACAGTCTGACGTGGTATGGATTGTATTTAGGTTGGGTTTCAGTTTCTCTTGTGATGTAGAACTGTCGTTCTGTGCTGCATTTTGCTGTGTTGCCCGAGTGGATTTTTTGCAGCTGCTGTTGTCTGAAAGCACCCGAGCACAATGCGCACAACGCGGGCCTGCCTTTGAGAGAAGGTACATTAAATATTTTGTTATGCTCATGTCTGGTTGCAGTTGGTTTGTTCCTTTCCTCCCAGTGCATACGCTCAGCTGGACACCCCCTGGCCTTCCTGCTGCCCAAAAGGCAGGATAATCAGAACCCAGAGTGTGAGGAGGCAGGAGCCATCTGGTTTTCCTTTCCCATCGCTGGCTCCTGGGTGCTCCTCAGCAGCAAGCAGGGCTGTCCCATCCCTCCTGCAGTACCCGGGGGTACTTTGCCTATCTGGTGAGGGGGTTTGTGCAGCCCTGTCCCACGGCTGTGCCCGAGGGGCATAGGCGGCTGGTTCCGGGCCACAAACTCGTGGTGGACGAGTTCAGGCTTTGTTTGTATCTAGCCAGGCCACACAGCGCGGCAGAGAATGTTCCCAGCCCGCTCATTGTGTGTTTCCTGAGGCTGGTTTCTGGTTTCAGCAGCCTGGCTGCCCTGCTCTAAATGCTGTGAAGGGGCACTCCTGAGGCGTCTTCCCCTGGAAAATGTTTGGGAGTTTAGAGAGAAAACGTGAAGTATGTCATACCTGGTTCAGCTTTTGTTGCAGTGATTTGGTGTAGTGCGTCTCCCCTTTCCTGATTATTTTTTTTTTCTACCCATTTTTCATGCTGCTCGGCTGCAGCCTGCCCTGGCCCGGAGGGGAAAGCGGATTAAACGCGATTTTCGCTCAGGGAGTGGCAGCGCAGCGCAGCTCTCGCTGGGGGAGCCCCGAGGGGGGCCCGGGGCAGAGCGGTAAGTGCTGCATGCAAACCTCCGGCGGGGGGGAAACCGGGGAGGGAACCGCGGGGCAGCCGGGGGTGAAACTGGGGAAGGGACCGCGGAGCAGCTGGGAGTGCTCAGGTGCAGATGGGGATGCCCGGGGGAGCCGGGAGGCAGCCGGCCGTGCTCGGGGGGATGCCCGGGAGTGGCGGGGGCAGCAGCCGGGGCCGAGCCCGTTGCCCGTTGCTCGCAGGCGGTGGCGCTGCGGCGGCCGCTGCTCTCCCGCCCCGTCCCGGCCTGTCCCTCCCCCGGCTCGGGCGAGGAAATGACCTAAGAGGAAACCTGGGCCGTGCCGGGAGGGAGCAGGGCCGGGACGGCGGGGGCCGGGACGCTCCGGCGATGCCCCGGCAGTCAGAGGACCCAGCGGGGGCGGCCGGCAGGTCGGTGGGGCTGCGGCCGGCTCCCCCTGTCCTGCCCTGGCTGGGGGCATGGGGGGGGGAATCTGTCTCTCCCTGTGTCCTGGGGGCCATTCGGCTTGTGCCGCCTGGGGAGCGGCTCTCCCGCGGGGCTGGGGCGAGGCGAGGCAGCAGGAGGTAGATCGGCGCTGGGGCTTCCACCTGCCGCTCGGTGGGCTGGGACGGGGGTCCCGGGCATCTGGTAGAACCCCTCGGGCGGTGACAGGTGGATGCTCAGGGCGGCAGACGAGACTCGCTGCTCTTTTTTTCCCTCCTCTTGGGATGGCCGGGGCACGTCCAGCCCGTCCCACCAGGTGTGTGTGGCCCGTCGGGCAGGGCCCTGGCACACGAGCAGGCTGATCAGCGGCAGGTCGAGGATGCAAACCCCGACCACTACAGTTCCCGGGACTGTTTGTTTAGTGGAGACCACTCGCAGGGAAGTGGTTGGTACCCAGAGGTGAAGCTGTGCGCGGTGTCACCCGCTGCCGCTTCAGGCAAGGTGACCTGGCAGCAGGGTGTCTGGTGCAGACGAGGCCTGGCTGGTTTTGCGCTCACGCTCTGTGGTTTGCTGTTTGGCACAGCACCTCAAAGCAGCCGTGCCTGTCCCTGGGGAGCTGTGGGGAAGGATGCTCGGGAGGGGTCTGGGCGGGGGCGGCAGGGACGCTGCCAGACGAGCTCAGGCGCTTCCTGTTTCACTGCGTGCGACGCTGAGCTCTCGCCAAGTTCCTTCCACACGGGGATGCTGCTGGTGGGACACGGGGCTCCTGGCGAGCTCAGGCTGCTCCTCGGACAGTGCAGAATGGCATGAGTGCAGATACAGAGGGAGAGGGACGGTGCAGGAGGAGGAGAGGTCGGATCAGGCATTTGCCAACCAGACGCGGCACGGAGGGCATCCAGCTGCTTGTGAATCCATCTGGGAGAGAAACCTCTGTGCAGGTCTCGAGGCAGGTAACCCTGTGCAGGTGAAAGCTTCGGCTGTGAGAGCAGTGTGAGCAGGTTGTCACCCCCCTGGGGCAGGGTCTGTCCTGGGCCTCACAGGGAGGGCAGGGCCAGAGCAGGGCTCTGCCCCCTGCTCCGAGTTACTACATGTTGTGCCACAGCTCGGTGGCAGGCGGTGTGTCTGCAGGGTCGGGCTGCCTGTGAGACGTGTCCCATGCCTCTGAAGGGCAACGGGTCTTCAGCTTTAATCTGGGTAGGAACCTGTTTGCAGAGAGGGGTGAATAACGGCTCAGGAATTTTGACAAGCTGGCAAAAACTCATTTGGCTGATTGCCTTCTCCTGTTTGTGCTGCGGGTCTGGCCAGCCTGGCATTTTGCACCCAGCAGATCATCTCATGTGCCTGTCAAAGAAACTCCTTCCTCTCTGTGCCATGTGTACCCTCTTGCTGTGTTTGCTGTATCATGAAGGAGAAGAAAATTAACCTAGAGACTATTTAGGAGCACCATAAGTACTGCAGAGAGCTCTGCTTGGCTGCAGGGGGGTGATACAGGAGCTGTTGCTGCTGGGGACTTGGCTGTGTCTCGCTGGGAGCTGAGGGAGCCTGACCCCAGGTGCTCTGCTCTTTCTGGTGAGCGTGTGTTGGATGCTCAGGTGCTGGTTTGATTCTTCCCAGGCTTTTGTATGAAACCAGCTCAACTGGTGTTTCAATGGCACAAGGGAACGGCTGCGTGGGGTGCTCCTGTGTGTGATTCTCTGTGATACAGCCACAGAGAAGCCTTCTGAGCAGAGATAGGTATAGATTGGGGCTGCCTTGGTGTGCTGTCCACTTTGAACCTGCAGATCAACAAGCTGAAACACATTTTTCATATCAGAAAAATGTAAAAGCTCTGAAGATGGAGTCCTGTTGTAGGCTGGTAGGAAGCAAGGCTTAAAAAGGTGTGGGAGTGAGGCTTTGCTTGGCTCTAGGGCCAGAGTTGGATGCCCTAATAACAAAGGAGTTTCCTTGGGGTGGGGGGCTGTCAGGATAAACAGCCTGTGCTCCAGCACTAGATGGGATTTGCCAAATGGTGAGGTGAAGATCTGTCTCTCTGTGCAGCTAAGCTCTGTGTGCTCTTCCCCCAGGGACTGTCACTAGTCCATCCATTGCCCTGACTCTTGCCCTTGGAGGAAGCCAGTCATGGGGGAAACAGGCAAAGAAGAGTATAAAATACAGTCATTCGACAGCGAGACACAGAAGCTGCTGAAAACAGCCCTCAAAGGTTAGCAGGCTTTTTACTAGCTCCTCTCCCTGTGCAGCTAAGTGTAGAAAAGCTGTTTCATAAATGCTGTTCGGGTGTCTGGGTGTCATTCAGTAAATCTTCTCCAGGAAGGTCTCTCCTTGTCCCATCTTGCCTTCTCCCCAGTCTTTCATGGTGCAGCTGTTCAAACTTAGGTCCTGGTTCTCATCCTTGTGATTTTCCCTGGTTTTGGGGTACCTCCCTCTCCTGTTCTAACGCAGCATCTCTCCCCAGATTTGGCCTCTTCCCCCCTCTTTCAGTGCTTAGTTCCTGCCCTCTGCCCCTCCCTGCTGCTGGGCCATCTCGTCCTCCTGGCCCCCAGCATCTCCTGCTCACCTTCATGTTTCCATTTGAAGCCCAGCAGGAATTTGCACATTTAGTTCCTGCTAACTCAACTTGGAAGCAGAGCTGGGATTTCAGAGTCAGATCAATTTCTCACTTCCCCGTATTACTTGCTTTCCTCCATAATTTTCCCATTGTGATGGCTGTATCTCCAGCCTGGGAGGACCATGTGACAGTTGGAGATAGCATCTCCAAAGGTGTGCAAGAGGAGCTGTCACTCTTGATGTGGGAGTGATATGAGGTTTCACACCATACAGCATAGTTGTACCAGGCCCTGTGCTGACCTTGCTTGCTTTCCAGGTACCCCAGAGCAAGCAGGGCCCAAAGGGTGCTGTGTCCTGACAATGTTTCTCCTCTCTGCAGATCCCAGCAACGTGGACCTGGAGAAAGTGGCCAATATTATAGTGGACCAGTCCCTCAAAGACTGTGTGTTCAGCAAGGAGGCAGGGCGCATCTGCTACACCATCATCCAGGTGAGAGCTCGTGTCTGGAGAACGAAACATTTTCAGCTTTGTGGGTTGTCCCTAGGCTGGGCCAGGAGAGGCTTCACCCCAGCCCTGTGCCCTGACCCCAGCCTTCCTCTTCTGTCAGTTGCCCCTTGCAGTGGCAGCAGCTGGTGAGCACAGGCAGTTAGCTGCAGCTTTCGTGCCTCTCTGGGCAATTGCAGGAGGGTATCTGCATGGTCCTGCATCACCGCAGTAGCAGCATCTCCCTGCTCCTCACACCCCCATTTCATCCCTCCATCCTGATTTTGTGGGCTCGTAGGCAGAGAGCAAACAAGCTGGCCAGAGTGTCTTCCGGAGGAGCCTGCTGAACCGGCTGCAGCAGGAGTACAAGGACAGGGAGGAGCTGCGCACCCGCTCGCTCCAGGCCTGGATCTGCTACGTCACCTTCATCTGCAACATCTTCGACTACCTGAGGGTAAGGAGGCAGAGCAGGACCACCTGGCTGCTGCTGCCTAGGGGTGCCAGAGGGCTTGGGTGTCCAGAGGCACCAGGGGGGTTGGATGGGTGCTGTACAGAGCCCTGGGGCCGTGGCTGGGCAGTGGGGGCTGGAGCCAGTTCTTGGCATGAGGACACTGCTGGGGTTGGTCACCAACAGGCAGGTGAACAGGCTCGGAGAGGCAGAGCCACCTCTGGGAGCAGTCACAAAGTCTGAGCTTCCTCATTTTGTACTCGGTGTTTGAAATTCCCTGATTTGCCTGCTTCCAGAAGTCCCAGATTGAACTAGTTCAGTTGCTGTGAGGTCCCAGGGGGAATTTCTAGCCCACGTACTGTGGAGTTTGTCTCAAGCCTTTGCTGCAGTGTGTGTACCTGATGCCTGCTTGGAGTAAATGTAAAAATTATGCAAGGAGAGCTGCAGGCAGGAAAAATGCTGTTGCAACAAGTTTATTTCCCATGACTACCTGCTTACATTTAAAAATAGATATTTTTTACATAACTTGTTCAGCTTCTCTGGTTCTTGGAGACTCAAATGTCTGGTCTCCTACGTAAATCCCACCCATATGGCATTTGGCAGCAGAAGTAAATTCTGCTCCCTTCTTTGAAGAGCAGCAAGGGAGCGAATTATCTTAAATAGATGCAGACTCCTCCCTTTCTGGCCCCAAGCTGACGATGGCTCCTGCCTCCTTACAGGTGAACAACATGCCCATGATGGCCCTGGTGAACCCTGTTTATGACTGTCTGTTCCGGCTGGCACAGCCCGACAGCCTGCGGAAGGAGGAAGAGGTGAGGACAGGGAAGGGAGTTACCTCATGTACCTGTTATCCTGCCAGGGACCAGCAGGAGAACAGCCCGGGGGGATGTGGCCTCTGCATCCCGGTGCAGAGGGAGAGCTGCCTCCTTGGTATGTGCTGGAAGGAGACCTGCTGGGCATGAGGGTTTACAGCCCAGAAGGAAGCGGGATGGAGGTGCTGGTTGTGACTCCCTTGCCCAGGCTGCACATCCTCCCTTGGGGCAGCTCTTCTCCCTGTTTCCCAGGTGCTGTCACTGGACACCCAGCTGCCCAGCTGTCCCTCGAAGCAGGGGCTGTCTGGTGTTGGGCAGGTTCATCTCCCACGGTGTCAGAAAACCACAGATGATTCTTTCCCTGTTTTCTCCGAAATCAGCTGCTTCTCCAGCAGCCCTGGTTGCCGGACATCTGGAAAAGCAGCTGTCACACCCACCTGCAGAGACACCGCAGCCCTGGGGGGTGTAGCAGAGAGCTGCAGTGACCGTAGGTGTGCAGAGCAGCTCTGTGTGTCCCCCGGGCAGTGCAGTGCAGTGCAGTGCAGTGCAGTGCAGTGCAGTGTGTAGCTGCCACCCACCTGCCCAGGCCTGTGGCACCGATGCTGTGCCACACCCCAGAGGACTGGAGAAGGCTTTTCTGGAGCTGGAGCTTTGCAGATGTTGGTGTGCAGCAACCTGCCTGGGGCACGGCTGAGCCACCCCTCAGGCCAGGGGTTCCTGTAAAATGCAGGCACCCTTGGATGGGCCCTTTGGGTCTTTTTACATCTTGGCACATCCCTCCCACCCCCGCAGCCCACCGACTTTCCCCTCTTCTCCAAAGACCCAGTTAATGCAGTTTCCTGCAAACCACCAGACTTCTTAAGAGCTTTAGCACCTGTTCCAAACAATTCCCTCTGTTCTTGGAGGCACCTCCTTGCTCTGACATTGGCTTCGGCCTTACCACCTCCTTGTGGATATCCTGCAGAAAATTAACATTTTTTCACCCATTGTGTGTGCATTTCTCTGGCAATTTTGTCTGAGGGACAGAGGAGTTCAGGATGTGCTTTTCTAGCACTTCTGGCAGAAGAGACATTCAGCTTCTGCCTCCTGGATCACAATGGCTTGGGAGCAGAACTGTTGCCTGTTGGAAATCCAGAACAGAGGGAACAGGATGTGGTCCATACACGACTGATGAGGACCTCCACAGAGATGTGCTGAACCTCCCCATTCCTTTGTACTCCATCTTCTCTTCCCTCTGAAGGTGGACTGCCTGGTCCTACAGCTCCACCGCATCGGCGAGCAGCTGGAGAAGATGAACTCCCAGCGGATGGATGAGCTCTTCTCCCTCCTCCGAGATGGCTTCCTTCTGCAGGAGGGGCTCACCTCCCTGTCCCAGCTCCTGCTCCTGGAGATCATTGAGTTTCGGGCTGCCGAGTGGAAGATGACGGACGCTGCCCAGAAATACTATTACAGTGAAGTGACAGATTAACCTCTCTGCAGCAGAGGTGTCTCCAGCACTTTCACCAGCAGGTTTTGATACCGAGTTTGAATTTATTTTCACATTAATGTTTTTCTAGCACTTCCTGTAAATAGGATTTATACCAGCTAGAGCCTCTGGGCACACAACTGCCAGGCTGCAACTGGTGCTGGCCTGACTTTGGAGGTTTGGAGAGGTGGGAACCACAGGGCACGTTTAACCCAGCAAGTTCTTCCACTGATTTTGTCTAATATTGGGCTGCTGCCAGCGAAGGGCAAGGGAAGCTTCTAGGTCAAACCAGCATTTTACATGAGTGTTAAGGGAAGCACAATTTAGGCTGAGAGCATTTTTGTTTCCCCCGAGAGCCAGCAGCACTGAGGGAGGCAGAGGGGGAACCTTTCACAGCTCAGGTTGTTCCTGGTTCTTGGGGACAAGTCACAGCAGACACAGGGGCCTCACAACAGCTCCACCAAGTGCTCTTTTTCCCAGACTCCTTCCAGCACGCTGGCTGCACCTTCATGCAACACAGCCTCCCCCAGGGGTCACGAGCCACTGATACCTGCCACAGGGCAGCCTGCAGCAGGACAGGTCCCTGAGCACACCTAGGAACAGGTTTTATAAGTTTTATACAATAACTATCACATTTTTTCAGAATTTAGTGAGTTTCAACTACGCTATGTTTGTTGTAAGAACAGGAGAGGAAGAAGGGAAACAGAACAGCCTATTGAAGGAATTTTTTTTCTAATAAAAATTTTCCACTAAGATGTGCCCTGCTTTTTCTCTCTGTGCAGCTGCTGAGCTATGAACAGTACTTAAAAGTTGCTCCTGACTGAAGCCTTAAGGCTGTGACAGTCATTGTCTCCTCCAGTGCAGGGTCTCAATGTGGCTTTATGCAAACAGGGTCATTGGAGAGAGAGTGAGAGTCAGGCAAGAGAGACAAAGGTTTGGAACTGAGAAACCTTCCCCATTAAAACTGGTTTATTTTGTCTGTTGACATTCCCATCAAATCTGTGCAGATAATGCTGCTGATGACCAGAACCAAAAATCAACAAGGGCCTTTCACTGCCTTTTGTACCAATCATACTAAGGCTGCTTGTGGTGTGGGGAAAAAACAATCCAGCTGATGGAGGTGTGCAGCCAAAACCATTGGTGGTTACAGGAGCAGAGAGACTTACAAGTCCCCAGGAAACAGGTAAGTGGAAGATTACCTAAGAAAAAACATCTAAGACTTCTCTTAACAGGCAAGTGATAAGGAAATAACTAGAGCATCCCTGCAGGGGTCAGTAACTCTTTGATTCCCCCTCATCCAAATGAGCACAAAAGAAATGAACTTTGTAGAGATCAGATGAGCTTTCCCTGGCTTAGTTCAAAAGCTATCTGGAAGGGAGGTTCCACCTCTTGCTCTTCACCCCAGCCTCTCCCAGGCAGGTGGCCCTGGAGCTCTGCTCACCAGGCAGTGGGGCTGGTGGCATCGTGTCCCATGCACGGGGTCCTACCACCAGCGGAAGTGGGCGTAAGCCCGGTTGGCCTCTGCCATCTTGTGCAGCATGTGCTTCTTCTTGATGATGGGCCCTTCGTTGTTGAAGGCCTGCAGTAGCTCCTGGGAGAGCTTCTCAGGCATCATGGTCCGACGGTGCTTGTTCTCCCTGCACTCTGTGATTAACCACTTCATGGCCAGGAAGCGCTTCCGATTGTCCTTCAGAGGGACTGGGACCTGGGAGAGGTTTAAAGGTCACAGTTATTGCACGGTGACCTGCTCTTCTCCAGGGGTCACACAGGTACAGCTGGACACATGCAGTGACTCTAGTGGAGCACACTGCTCTCTGCAGCAGGACCAGCTCCCAGCTGCTGAGCTGTGCCAGTTCTCCTCTGTCCACAGCAATGGGTCATTGCTACCAAAATGGACATTCTGATCAGCCTTGGGTACTGCCAGCAGCCACTGGCCTGTCTAAGGACTTCTGGCCTACCTGGGAACTGGATCCAGGCTGGGTTGTGTTAGCAGAAGTGGGAGATGGTCACCACTCCCCTGCACTGGATGACAGAATCATGCCTCCACATCTATCTCATTTCTCCACCAGGCCTCAAATGTAGAGCACATACCTGGAGACAGGTTCTGCTCACGTTTCGAATATTGCCCTGTATCTAGTTGACCTTTTTCTGCCACACTGACCCTCCCTGGGCCTTTGGGGCCTCTACCCAAGCAACATGATGCAGCAGAGAGGATGGGACTGGTGGTCCTAGGACATGCTGCCCATCACTGATCTCTGTCTCCTTGGACAACAACTGCTCTCACATCTAGAGACAATGTGCTGACAGGGGAATTACCATGCTCCCAGGCTGGGGGCTTTTCTTGGACAGTTTCCTTGGAGCTGTTTTAATCCAGGGTGCAAAGTGGCTCTCTTTCCAAGGAGAGGAAAGCTTGACCTGAAGGGGTGGGAACCAGTTCATCTACTTCCACAGCTAATTCTCTCCTGTCCAGATGTGCTCCCAGCCCACCCCCTCTCACCTGGTAGGTTTTGCCTCCTCTTGTGATGTTGCTGAGCCCAATGATGGGCTGGCAGTTTTTCAGAGCCTGGTGGAAAATGACGTAAGGGTTGCATTCAATTGTCTCCTTCTCATCTTCTGGAGCCTTGTGGTACTTCTCCAGCTGCTTCCTCTTAATGGCCTCTAGAGTCTTGGGACAAAGACAAGGAGACATGCAGAGAAGATGGATTATCCCACTCCAGGAAATTACATCAGTTTTACAATGATCTGAGGAGTCTTTTCCAACCAAAATGATTCTATGATTCTACATGAGGTCTAACAGAGACACTGAGGAGGGGAGAGTGTTCTTCATTAAGCCAACACCACCTGGTCTGTGAACTGAATGGGGCTGGGGCTTGTACAAAATGTACATCTGATGAGGTAAACCATGGTGAGAGTGCTGTGTGTGCAGAGGGAAATGTGGTGGCACCACAGAGATGACCTGAGTTCTGGTAATTCATAATTCCAGTGGGCTTGACATCCCAGCCTTCCATTTTTGTATTGTTTTAACATCCTAGTGAGAAGAAACATGAGTTCTCACCTGAGCCATGAGGCTTCTGGCCAGCACTTTATTTCCATCCTTCATCATCATATTGGTGAACTTACTGTAAACACAAAGCCAAATGCAATCTGATTTAAATTCTGATTCTATCGCCCACAGAAATACCTCCCCCTTGTGTTGTTCCCATGGTTAAGTCTGGCTGCTGTTAGACCTGCTGTCATCATCTCTAATCACTGTCAGTCAATGGACTGGCTTTGGGGGACAAGATTAACCTAAATAAAGGGATTGTGCTGTAACAGAAGGCAACGTGCAGTGCAGCAAGTGAAGGCTGAGGAGGCCAGTGCAGCTCCCAGGCATTGTGGCTCCGTGGGACTCGCTGCACCAGAGATGATGCTTTCTCTGACCTGATCATGGGGTCGTGGAACACAGAGCTGGAGAGGCTGGGAGGAGCAGCTTTTATGGGTTGAAGAGCCTTAAGTTCCAGTTTTTCCTTTTCTTCTTCAGACAGCTCCTCCAGAGGTTTCTGATACAATTCCTTGTTCACTTCTGGCTCTAAGTAACTGGGGTTGTAGCGACTCCATCTCACCTGCATCAGCCTGCAAAGAACAAGAGAGGCAAGACTGTAAATTGACATGGTATGTCGTGACAGAGATGTGGCCGTGTCTCAGAAGGATGTGGCCGTGTCTCAGAAGGACATTTTAGACTTGAGAGGCATCTCCACCTTCATCTCCATTGCTGCTTCTCTACTGCAGCAGAGCCAGAGGCACAAATCAACAAGGCCCACAGTTGTGCTGCAAAACTATCAGGCAATCCCAGCGGCAAAGAGCTGGGTTGGAAGCGGAGTCCCAGGCTGCAGGTCAGGCAGTGCCGGTGGGCAGTGCTGAGCTCGCCTCCCCGCCAGACCCTGCCGGTACCCAGGGCCGAGCTCCTCCCCGCCAGACCCTGCCGGTACCCACAGCCAAAGGGCCCACAGGTCTGACGCCGTCAGGTCCCAGGTTGAGGGTGGCCTGAAAAAACGTCCGCGGGAGCGGGACAAGTATCTTAAACTGGAATTTTATTTATCTTCGGCGCAGGAGGTGGCATTTTGGTCTGTTTTGGAGAGGATCAAGGCGGGTACCGAGGCCCTTCCGACCCAGCGGGTGAGCACACGCACCGTGATGGATCGAAGGCGCAGAGGCCGGGTTCCCCGAGGCCGCAGATAGCCCCCTCCGCTTTTCCAGGGGTTCCCGGGTGAAGCGCACACCCGCCCGCTCCCCCGGGCCCCGCTTACCGGGGCAGCCAGGCCCGCAGCCGCCGGCTCAGCCCTGCCGCGCTGGGCGCCGCCATCTTCCCTGCGCGCGCGGGGCGGGGCGGGGCCCGGGGAGGGAAGGGGCGGTGCTGGGCCTGGCCCCGCCCTCTCTCTGCTCTCGCGCGGGCGGGGCGGGGCCTCGGGCTGGGCCGGCAACATGGCGGAGGCGGAGGGGGAGAGCCTGGAGTCGTGGCTGAGTGAGTTCCCCCGGCCTCCGCACCGCTCCCCTAGGCCCCGCGGCCCCCCCGGTCCCCACACCCTTTCCCTCAGCTCGCGGCCCTCCGGCCGGGGCCCATCAGCCTCCCGGTCCCGCTCCCTGCCGCCCGGGCTCCCCTCACCCGGCCCTTCCCATCCCTCCTCCCGCCTTTCCCTGCCGCCCCCCTCAGCGAGGCGGGACCCTGGACTGGCCGTGGCGGAGCCGTCCCGGGGAGGATGGGGCTGTGTGGGCAACCTGAGGACGGTCCCTGGAGCGGACACCTCTACCTGCGCGGGTTTGCGCCCTCCGGGGGAGGAAACGGCTTGGGCCTTCCCCCCATCCCGGTGGTCACCGGCACCGACTCTCCCGCTCCGGTGTCCGGTGCTATCGGCACGGCAGTATCGGTGAAGGAGAGATGCGGAACTGTGGTTGTAGGGGCACAGCAGCGGCTCGGGGCCATTCAACATAAGTTTGCTTGTTGGGAGGTGCGAGGAGTGGGCAGGTTTGTAGCTCACCTTGCTCAGCACCTGCAAGGCTGTTGCTCTTTTTTGTTTGTGTAGGCTCACGGTACGTGTCCGTCCCTGCCTTCTCTTTTTCCCTTGCCTGGGTTTGGTTTGCAAATGTACAGCCTCAGTGCTGTTCGCGAGGCTGAGAACTGTGGGGATAAATTGTGTTCGTGTGTTATACAACCATGCACTTCAAGCAGATGAATTCTGCTTTATACCTAGCTGCAGTTTCAGGGCAGGAGTTATGGGTGCACATTCCATACAGACTGGAAAAGTAAAAAATCCTTTTTCAAGGTATGGCATTGTTTATCACAGGATCTTAAATGTTAGAGACAGGGAAAAGAAAAAAAGCACATGGCTTGTTCATCCACAGCCCTTGTTGGGTATGTCCTTGTTGTGTGTCTGCCCGGGAGTCTCCTTGGGCTTTGGGCTCTTGGATGTAGGAACCTGGCAGCGTGGGATGCCAACTCAGCACCGATGGATTGGGAGGTGATTCTTGAATGAATCAGTCACAACAGTAATTGGTTTTGTATATTCCATGCACAGGGGCTCTTGCTGCTGTCCCTGGGAGGCTGTCCTATATGACTAGCTTGTTGCCTAGATTTTCTTCTTAATAGTTATTTGTTTGATTACAGCAGTGAGTGAAGTACCTAAATAGTGGGGCATGAGGCAAACAGCAAAATATGGTCATTATCCTAAATACTGTAGACTGTAAAATCTGTTATCCTTATGGAGTCATCCTTCCATAAACAAGGTTAAGTAATTCTTCTTTCTTGGTATTATGTAAAATTCAAACACATACAAATACAAAATTCAGACTTCATTGTCTGTTATAGGAGTTTCTGGCTAAAAAATGTTTTCAGCTCTTCCTTTTCGTTTTAGATTAATTCCTTCTGTCCCCTTAACCATTTTTTGCTCCTTCTCTGAACTCCCACAGTTTGTCAATATCTTTTATTGTAGCCAGTGAAGAAACACCCACATCCCTTCCTTTTCTTCTTTCTCTGAGGAGAACTGACTCACCAAGTTCAGTTTGTGTGTGAATATATCTCTAGTAGGAAGGATATTTTAGGTTGTACAGCCTGGAAAGCTTCCTGACTTCTCTTTTTTTTTTTTTGTGGAGTTATTTTTTCATTGTGGCAAATAGGAGAGAAACTCTCTCCCTTGACCAAGCAGTAGGATATTCTGTCACTAAAGGGTAGTGTGGACTCAGTGTAAGAAATCTTGCAGTGCTCCTGATTGCAGAGGTGTTCACGTTTCTCAAGGCTTGAGTGTTGCTCTCTCGTTTCAGAGGATGCGTTTATGCCTGGTCACTGCTCCAGCGATTTGTGCTGGTGTGATCGGGTCGCTCCTCCCCTCGTAGAGCAGCACCGAGCAGTTAGTGTGCGAGACTTGCCGGAGGAGCCGTGCAGGCCGGGAAGGCAGAGTGCAAAGGCTGGCACATCTGAGTGCTTTCACCAGCCCTCCCGAGGCTTTTATTCCTGTAACCCTCACAAAGCTGGGCCGTGTCTAACACTAACCTTGAGGGTGTGTACTTGCTGTGCCTGTACTGAAGGACCAGGATTGCTCAGCAGCACAGCCAACTTCTCACTCGTGGGAAAATGGAAAATTTCTTCTTGCCAGTGATTGTTTTTTTTCCTGTACCTGTGGGATGCAGCCTTCCACGCTGCCCTGTCTCTGTCATCAGGTGGAGTCGAGAGACCCATCAAGCAACATCATCCTCGTGTCCTAACACTGCAGCAAGATCTGCACTTCAGCCAGTGATGATCTAGCACCTTCGTGTCTCCTGCCTCATTTCAGGCAGCTGGGATGAGAGAAGGTGATCCTTTCTATTCTCTCCCTGCCAGCAGGCTCTTCTGCACTTGGCTGAAGCAGAAGAGGAGGTTAGAAAATAATGTCAGTTGCACAAACACAGCTGGATCCTTTGACTTTAGCACTGCCTCTTTGCATCCAACAGGAGGCTTATTGCATCACACTCACGTCAGGCTCAGGCAGTGTCCAGCTACGTAATAGGTGCAAATGGATAAAATATTATGATTACTTGAATTTCTCTTTTCCTTGTATTGTCATGGCTCAGCATTCTCCTTTTCCTCCTGCAGATGTGAACTTAGATTTTACATGCTTGGGCTGGGGATTCCCAGTTCATATGCTAAGCCTGACCTGGGTAAAACCCTTTGTTGGGATGGCTTTTCTCTCACTTCAATAGAGAAGTAAAGCCAGGGAAATGTGAGCATTCATTGCCAGTCAGTTAATGGGTCTGTGGCTCTCTGCATTCCAATGTTGCTTCTCTCTAGAGAAAATGAGCACCTTTGTTTCATATCTAATGATGCATCTGGATGTTGAGGCCTTGGTGCTTCAGGTTTTAGCTCAATTATGAAGTGACTTTATGTGTCCCAAGCACAGCAGTGTCTGAGAGCTGAGAGAGAGAGAGAGGGATGGTGGCAGGGCTGGGGTAGTGCTGAGACTTTTCTTCCCAGGTTGCCAATTCAGATTCACTTGGTTGCCAATGTGAAATAGGGTTCTTAGGGTGGTACCTGGTGGACGAGTGTCTCTGAAAGCAAACTTTATACCCAGTACCAAACAGGCTTTTGTTGACAGTTTCAACACAGAAGCCAAGGATTTGATACTCCAGAGCACCAGACTCCTTCCTGCAAGAAATCATTTCATAGAAGAGTTGAAACATATTTATAAGATAGTGCAGAGGAGCTCCCTGCCCACATTTTAAGTTTTCTGCATTAAAGAAAGGATTTTAGGTTGTGTCTTTATAGATCTGATGCAGCTTAATGAAGGGGTGTCCTGAAAAGGTTAAGCAGGTAATTAAGCTCCTCTGGGATGCTGTGTTCATGTGGCTGTACTGGTACTGTCAATCTCCAGAGCCAGGGCAGGGCTTCTGATCAAGCTTACTAACTTCCATGGACTGGGGTTTCACAGGGAGGTTCTAAGGATGTTGGAAATTGGGAGTTCCTTCACATGGAACATAACTTCCCTCACTCCTTCTGAGACTTGACTATCTTTCTGTGAGAGCTTTTGGTTCAAAAAGTAGATGGATCTGAACCCAGTATGAAAGTGTGAAATAATCCAGTGTCATTCCAAGAAATCTTTGGAGATATTTGGAACAGCTTTAAAAATAACAGACAAGGAAACGTTGGTTACTTTTTCCTGCTCATACCAGGCCTCTTTCCTAATTTCAGGATGTGCAACCAACAGAGAGTTCATTTAGTTGAGTGTCCTTACTTGTCTGTGCTCTTCCTATATTTATTAAATAAATTCCACAAACTCCAGCCAAGAGCTGTGTTCCTGTCACCTAGGCCTGCAGAGCAGCTTTGGAGCACTGAGCCATGGCTGATGCCATTTGACTTGCGTGAAGAGACTTTTTAGGTGGTTGCTAAGTCTGTGGTTTCATGACACTTGCAGGGTATTCAGCAGTTTGTCAGTGTGGTAATAAGGTTTAAGTGCCACGTGTGTTTTGAACAGTTGCCTGGCTCTGCAGCAGCTGCATTTTAAACTAAGCCTCCCTTGAATCTCTTGAGTTCAAAAACCAGCTCGGTACCTTAGCTAGTACAACAAGATGTGATCCCAGAGTTAGTCCTCCCTGGCTGCTGCCTTTTGCTTATCCAGGGTCCCATGAAACTCAGCAGCAGGCACAGAGATTCACCTCTGCAGAATGTTTTACAGATGCAATCCATGGAACAATTTAGAATATTGCTTTACGACTGTCCTTCTGTGAGGAGGAAAAGATGAGCAAACCTTCTAGGACTTCCGTGGTAGGAGCACTAAGGTGCACTCAGAAAGAGGTTTCAGAGTAGATACTTGTTAGCTGGCTTTATCTGCCCTTGGAAAGGTAAAAGGATAAGTTGTAATGATGATGAAAAATTGCACTTTGTAATGTAGCATGTGTTTATCCGTTATGCTTCCTTCTGTGATGAAAGTGCAGGGATGTGTACTGTTTTTTTTTCCCTATCTTTCTTCCCCTGCTCTATCCTGTCTGGCTAAGCAATATTTTCTTTCCCATCCCTCTTTCCTTTGTATTAAAATTTTGAGGAAGGCTTCTTAAATGCCAGCCCTTAGATATATAGCTACAGTGTGCTGTTTCTTCCCTTACAAGATAGAACAATTACTGTGTCCAGTCATCTTGGCTGGAAAATTAGGTTAAAGCAGGAATCTTGTCTGCTATAAATTCAGTGTTCTGTCAGAGCTAAGCAGAATACATGGGGAGGATGCATTCATCCCAGAAAAGGTGCTGGTAGCCCCACTGTTCTGCAGTCAGTACAATAAGTGAGGTTCTGGTACCCAAGGGAGGATCCTTCAGGAGCCTGAAATAGCCCAGGCAGGAGAGCATTGCTCTCCAAGTTGGAGCATATAGGAATTGAAGTCCTGATCAGGTACAGGCTGTGGTGTTTATTAGTTGCAAGAACAACTCGATGTGTAATAATAAATTTCAGTTTGTCGTTCCCAGGAGGAATGCTGAGGCATCTAACAAATCAGCTGGCACACTAAAAGCAAGTGTTAATGCTAAATTACTTATATTAAACATCTGAGGTTCCAGCTTTTACTTCTACAAAACTCCCAGGGAATACAAAAATAATTTCCTATGTCAAAAGTGTGAGGGTTTAGCCTTTATGGAGTTTAATTTTATAGCCAAATAGGAAGAGAGAGCATTTCAGGCAGAGGGGAGCTGTGTGAGCTTGAATACTTTATCTTGTACTCATTCAGAGTATGGAAATAGTGTGTTTCTAAAAGTACTTGAGATTTGGCACCTGTTTTTTTTTTTGTTTGCAAAGCAGTGATTCTTGCTAGATATTTGGATGTCTCAACTTGGACATGCCCTTTTCCCTGAACAGACACACCATGTGTGAACTTCTGTCTCCTTTTTTTTACAGTTGGCAAGGGATGTCAAATGGTTTTCTCTAGGAAATGTGTGCCCTTTTATACTGTTTCTTTTGCTTGATTGATAATATGTTCTCTCTCCCTTACCAAAGATAAAGCCACTAACCCATCTAACAGGCAAGAAGACTGGGAATACATCATCGGATTCTGTGACCAGATCAACAAAGAACTTGAAGGGTGGGTGTCCCAAGCTGCTCTATACTTAATAAATTAACATTCACAGTTTAAAATCTAGAAATTGATCATAAACTTTTGTGTTTTCTGTTATGTATACTGCTATTGCAAGGAAGATCTGGCTGCAAAAGAAATGAGATGCTGCAAAGTGTGGTTTCTTTTCTGGGAGAGGCAGGATGGGTTATACCCAGGCTGAGCACTGGGAAAAAAGGGAATTCTGAATCTGTCTCTAACATCAGCTTCTGCAGCTGCAGGGTTCTCACCCAGCCAAAATTACTCTGTTTGCCAGTCTGTAAAATGGGGTTATAGCTCTTAGTGCCTGATGGGGCTTTGTGTCTTTAAAACCTTCACAAGGCCTAATTGAGGAAACCTCCTGGGTCACAGCATTCCTGTGAGCTAAAGAAGAGTTGTTGTTTTTTTTTTCTGGAAAAAGGAAACTAATGCAAGAGAAATGTAGTGATTTCCTGGGCTGGGGACTGTACTGGGAGTTGTTTGGCCCCTCCCAAGCAGGAATGTGGAGTTGCTGGCTCAGACTGCCAGCCCTTGCTTCCTTTCCTGTGTACTTACAGGGGTGCCCTGAACATTTCTTGTTAGCCTTTGTACACTGATGGAAAGATGGAGAGTACTAAATGGCATTTCTTTTTTAATTATTTGAAAGGCATCTTGTTTACACAACATCATTTGTGAAAGTCTGAAAATCCTTCAGCCTGTTCACCTGCTTTGTTTGCCATGGGGATCTGCTTTGCTTTCAGGCCACAGATAGCTGTGAGACTCCTGGCTCATAAAATCCAGTCACCACAGGAATGGGAGGCAGTGCAAGCCTTGACAGTAGGTAGTCCTTACCCCTCCTCTTAAATCCAGTTATGTATCATTTGGCATCATCTCTGCAGAGTAGAAGGGGGCAGAGTGTGTGTCAGGGGGCTTAGCTGGGGCTGGGTGCCCTGATTCCCCCTGCCTGGGGGGAGTGGGCCCTGAGAGGGAGCACACTGGTGTAATTAAAGTGTCCAGGTTGCTCATTAGCAATAGAGCAGTGAGAAATAGTTGGGGTTTAGTTGCAGCTGCTTTCAGTTGTTATCTTCAGGTAGGATTTGTGTTCATTGTTATGACACCTGATGGTGAGATAAATGACCCAGGTTTTCATAGGTGAGGGTGGGGGACCAGCCTGTCCTGATGTGTCACCCCTAAAGAGGGGAGATCCACTCCTGTACCACAGAGCAGGAGGACATGTCCCACTGACATGGGTCCCTCAGTTCCCTGGTAAGCAGAACACAGCTGCCCTGTTGCTGTAGGGTTTTGGTGTTAATTTCAGCCTGTTGTTGTTACTTGAATGCAGGTGCTGGAAGCTTGTATGAAGAACTGTGGGAGAAGATTTCATAACGAAGTAGGGAAGTTTCGCTTTTTAAACGAGTTAATAAAAGTTGTGTCTCCAAAGGTTAGTCCCGGAGCCTTATGGCTGTACTGCATTTTGTTTGGGCTCTGGAAGCTACAGGCAACATCCAAAATGTTTGCAGTGCTCTGTCTGGCTCATTGCATTTATTATATTGCCTATATTCAAGAGCATTTGTTAGCTAAGGGTTTTTTTTGTGCTTTGCCTACTGTTTTTCCCTGTAAGTTGCACTTATTTACCATCAGTACGTGGTCTCTGTTCTGCTCCAAACCTCGGTCTGTGTTTTCCAAAAAGCCAAACAAAACCCCAGCATCAGTGGGGGAGAGGTGTGATGCAGAGGTTGAAAGAAGAGACTTGGCAACACACCACAGAGCTCTAGTCCTCCCCCTGCTGCTGACTTACTGTGTTAAAAGTGCCTGACTAAGTCCCTCAACGTTCATGGTCAGTTTAAGGTGACAAAAAATAGACAGAGGCACCTCATGGCATGATTGATGCAGCAAAGTATTCCCAGATTCTTCCCCATAAGACAGGGGAGGGGGTGGTTATCAGTATTGCTGTCATTTTTAAATAGCAAAATCCTGAAACCAGCAGAATAGCTGTTTTTTCTTTTCTGAAGCTACTCACAAAGCTTCTCCTCACTATTTCAAATACATTAGAGGAACATTTTTTCCTCTTAGTCAGATGTACCTTAGATCATTTTGGAATGTGCTTTATACACCTTTTATATCACTAAACTCCCGTTCTCTGGGTTTGGGCTTTATTTAAAAAAAAAAAAAGAAGTGAAGAATGTGGAGAATGTCCATCTTTTTTCCACTCTTAGTACCTGGGGGACCGAGTCTCAGAGAAGGTGAAGACCAAAGTCATTGAGTTGCTGTATAGCTGGACAGTGGCATTGCCAGAAGAATCCAAAATCAAGGATGCCTACTACATGCTGAAGCGACAAGGTCGGAAGCCTTCCTGCATTCTCTCCAGCCTGTGCTTTCAGCAGGACTACACAAAATATGCAGCTTCTCATGACATGGGGTCAAGGCAAGCTCTGAGAGGAGAGATTCCCTGAGAAGCTTCTCATTAAATGCCTCGGGATGGGTTGGGTTGGCTTTTTAAACTAGATTAGTTAAGCACTTTGCAAATACTTCTAAGCACTCTCCAGTACCTTGGTTTGTAGGGTCTTTTTGAGTTTTTCTGGAATTAGTTATTAAATTATTTGGACAAGTGTAATTTAAAGCAGAGTAAGGTTTGGTGATCTTAAAGGCTGGGGGAAGACATGCTAGGAGCAGCCCTGTGGAGAAAGACCTGGAGGTACTAGTGGATCCAAAGCTGGACACAAGCCACCAATGTGCAACTGCAGCCCAGAGGGCCAACAGCATCCTGGGCTGCATCAAAAGAAGTGTGGCCAGCAGATCCAGAGAGGTGATTCTGCCCCTCTACTCTGCCCTGGTGAGACCTCACCTGGAATACTGTGTCCAGCTCTGGAGCCCCCAACACAAGAAACACGTGGACCTGGTGGAGCATGTCCAGAGGAGGCCACAAAAATGATCCAAGGGCTGGAGCACCTCTTGTATGAAGAAAGGCTGAGAGAGTTGGGGTTCTTCAGCCTGAAGAAGAGAAGGCTCTGGGGGGACCTCATAGCAGCCTTCCAGTACCTGAAGGGGGCCTACAGAAAGGCTGGGAAGGGGCTTTTTACAAGAGCACAAAGTGATAGGACAAGGGGTAATGGTTTGAAACTGCAGGAGGAGAGATTTAGGTTAGAGATGAGAAGGAAATTCTTTAGTGTGAGGGTGGTGAGACACTGGAACAGGTTGCCCAGAGAAGCTGTGGAGGCTCCACCCTTGGGGGCATTCAAGGCCAGGTTGGATGGGGCTCTGAGCAACCTGGTCTAGTGGGAGGTGTCCCTGCTCATGCAGGGGGGTTGGAACTCAGTGATCTTTAAGGTCCCTTCCAACTCTAACCATTCTATGATTCTATGAAAGGTCTTTTCCAACCAGAGCAATTCTGGGAAGAGCCTCCACGTAGCTGTTTGTGTTCTTTTAACTAGATCACTTTACACTTGCACCTGTAGATCAACTGAAACAAACTCCTTGTGTAGGCACAGTGAAAAAAGCTCAGCTGAGAAGCGTGCAGCCTCCTCACAAGAAAAATTGGTTCCAGGAAAGCTCGGAAATAGAGCACAAATCTAGGGATTTGGCAGTGCAGCAAGCAGGAGACCTGGCTCTTTTCCCCACTGGTCTGCTCCTCACCCTGTTCTGCACTGCTCTCTGCTTCCCTGCTCAGCTCATTTATACTGACAAAGGTCACCTTGAGTTGGCACAAGGCTGGGTTGTCTGGGGCTTCACTTAGTGGTTCAAGAGCTAATGTGAAAGGGGGTAAGACAAGTAGTGGAGAGCTGTTGATGATACTTGGCTATTAGAGGAGCAGTATGGACATGGCAACACAGCTGCTGGGCTTTTGGGGTTTTGATCCTATATTGCTCATTAGGACAGTGACAGATGGGCTGTGTGTTTGCTTCCACAGCAGCCTGGGAATAACTGGGTGCACTGCCTGGTGTGGCTGCAGGTACAAACCATGGGGGTTCCCTTTCTGCTTTCAGGGATTGTTATGTCTGATCCTGTGATTCCTGCAGACAGAACCTTGATTCCTTCTCCACCACCTCGTCCCAAAAACACTGTGTTTGATGATGAGGAGAAATCCAAGGTATAGTGAAGACTTGTATCACAATCACTAATGAAAAATGATGAACATGTAGAGCAAGGAAGGGAAGTTTACTAATTCAGCTTTTATTTTTGGGTGGTGGTGTGTACTTGCACAGAACTCCTTGTTTTATCCACCCAAGTTCCAGCTAAGGCCTCATCTATGTTACCACTATGAGGTTATTCCTGGTTCAAGTGCCATCCTGCTGTAGTGTGAGAAGGCAGAGAACATTGCACACACTGGACCAAAAATTATGGATGGGGGGAATGATCATCTGGTGTCAGAAGTCTCTGAGATTTCAGGGTACGTGTCCTGTGTAGAAGCAAGAAGGCAGCAGCACATACCATAATAAACCATAAATTACTCCTGCTGGGGTTGCTGTAACTATGAAAGTAGGGTAATTTGGAATAGTGGAAAGGATCTCTTTTCCCCTGGTTTGTCCACTTAGATTCCCCTTGCTTGCATCTCTTTGCCAAAGGGTCTTTATTTGTTTCCTCAACATCCTCTTCTTGTCTTACAGCTTCTAGCCAAGCTGCTGAAAAGCAAGAACCCAGATGATTTACAAGAGGCCAACAAGCTTATAAAATCCATGGTCAAAGAGGTAAGAAATTGGTCCCAATGAGCTGTCTGCTTTCCAGATTTTAAGCAATTTGGCTTCCAAATGGTGGAGAGCTTCAGGATGGTGTGGGTGGCAGGACCCAGGTTTTTTAGACTCCAGTAGTGTGGTGTTAGTGCATCCTGTGGTTAAGGTGTGGGACTGACTGAGACTGAGCAGCAGTGACATGCAGCCTTTGTTAGAGGTTTAAAAAATAAGAAGTGCTCACTTGCATCTGCTCCCTGTGGTTACCAGCAAAAAGGGGGTGCCATCTGATGACTTAGCAGGGCTCTGTGTGGTACAAATGTGTTGGAATTTTGATGTTGGCTCCAACTGGGAGTTGTTTGTGTTACAAAAATGTCAACAGTTGGTGTCTCTGATGGAGGACGGGGCAAGGATCGGCTGCCCCTTGTTGTAATTAACTACCTTCTCATCACTCAAGATCTCACGTCAGGGTTTGGTGGGAGCATGGCAGTACCACCCCAGGATACTGAGGACTGAGTCAGTCGTTGGGCTGGGTCTTCTCACAAGGAGGCTTCATGGAAACACCTTCCTGTTAAACACCTTCCCGAGATGCATCCAGCCATGGCAGTCACCAGAGACCCTGGAGTCCAGGAAATGACTCACTGTGATTCTGGCAAAAAAAATAGAGCTTCTAGCCTGGAGAGGATGTGTAGGTCACTGCAATGTTTCCATTCAAGCTTCTCCTGTCCCCAGGGCAGACTCTCCTGCATCTTTGAGTTGGAATCTCAAATCAGAGATGGGTGGACATTTTCTACCAGACAGGGCTTGTTCCTGGTAAATGTTTTGCTTTAAGCACGTCTTTTTCATACAATGGCATCATGTGACCAAAAAAAAGATCATCTGAAACGGTCAGAAAGGAACTTTTGGGAACTTTTCTTCTATTTTTACTGTTATAATTACACAGTGAAGTCTGTTTAATGAGACTTTGGAAAGATGGTTTTCTGTCACTTCAAGATGGTGGTGAAAAGATAGTAAAATAAGCAAAGTGTGACATGAATTGGAGAGGGGGTTTTGTGGTGGGTTTTTTTTTAAAGTAGACATTATTTGACATGATTTACACCTGCTCTTGTGATAACTGTGGACCTTTCCAGGGATACTCATTTTCTCTGTCTCTGTTCCACCCCCTGAAGGACGAGGCTCGGATTCAAAAGGTGACAAAACGGATGCACACGCTGGAGGAAGTCAATAACAATGTGAAGCTGCTGAATGAGATGCTGGCTCATTACAGCAAAGAGGAGTCATCAGAGGCTGACAGGGAGCTCATGAAGGTGGGTCTGAGCTGCTCCTTCTTCCCAGAAATCCTGGAATTAGTCCTTGCTTCTTCCAGACTTGAGTTTTGCAGAGAATTGCAAACAATGTAGTAAAATGGAGAGCCATGGGGAGAAACAAGAGCAGATGTTGGAAACAGCAGGAAAGAAAATAATCATGTTTTAGTGCCTTTCACCAAAGGACTCTGTGGGTAATAGCTTGGTTTTGCAGAGGCTTCAAGTGAGGTCCAGCTGTTCTCCAAGGATGCAGCGTGGCAGAATCAAGAAGCTGCAGTTTGTAATTCTTGCTCCTCTTCTGACCAGTGATTGCAGCCCATAGCTGTCCCTTACAGCACAGAGAGAGGATACACTGGAGGCTCAGTGGGACAGAAAAGATCACCTGTCCCTTAAAAGGAAGAGTTTTAGTTTTACAGGGTTGGGAGAACATCAAGAAGGTAAAAATAGCCACCAGGAATGGCTGGATAGGAGAAGGGCCTTGAAGAGTTGCATGTTACCTAATTAAAAAGTTAAAAGTGCTTGTTTTTAACACCAAGCTCCTGAAACGATGGCAAGAAGCTTGAGTTTGTCTCTGTGAAACGTTTCCTTCTCACCACCTTGCTCTGTGTGGTTGCAGTGGTCGCAGTGCAGTCGAAGCATCATCTTTGCAGCACAATCCTGCTCTTCCTTGGGCCTTCAGGGACTACTGTAAGGAAGGAACATCTCTTTTGTGCTAGAGCTGATGTGAGGGAGGACTGAGAGATGTTGTGTTCAAAATGCAGGTGGTGCTTAGACTCCCAGGCCAGTGTCACACCTCAGCTCTGTGGATAGGGCAGGGACAGGGGATCTTGGTTGTCCAGCCATGCTGGCACCTTCAACACAAGGAGGCTGGGTTCTCTGTTCTGGGCTTGCCAGCGTGTGCCTGGGGGGTCACTCTGTGCTGGGGGGTATTGCTGACAGTGGCTCCTGGCTGATGAAACCTTTTGTCCTGATCTGTCTTCCTAGGAGCTCTATGAAAGGTGTGAAACCAAAAGACGGACGTTATTCAAGCTGGCCAGTGAGACAGAAGATAATGACAGCAGTCTGGGTAAACAGAGCTCCACTTCTCCTTGGTTTAATTGCTTTTGGGACCTGTGACTGTGCCAGGGTTCAGTATGGAATGGCTGCTGGAAAGACCTCTTCACTGTGAATGCACTTGGCTTTGAGCAAGCAGATGAAAGACAAGATCCTTGCCTCTTAATGCTTATCATTTAAATTCAGGCAAGGACTTGGCAGTAGAGTTGGTGGTTGGGGGGGCTGGGGGTGGTGGTGGGGGACAGCTGCTGCTTTGAAAGGGGGGGAAGGGAGTTGCTGGGGGGAACAAATCCTTGGACTCATTTTTTCATTGTTACTGTAAACCTAGAAAGGTCAGGGTATTGCTTGGAGAAGCACGGCGAAGAGAGAGTCATGCAGCTCTGAGCCAAATAGTTATGTTTTTTTTCTTGCTGCTTAGTTAGTTGATAAGGAAATAATCTCAGCATTTGTGGGAGCAAAGTTACTAAAGTCTTGGAGATCATTTTTGTCTCTCTTGCGTGTAGGGGATATCCTGCAGGCCAGTGACAATTTATCCCGTGTGATAAATTCCTATAAAAAAATAATAGAGGGGCAAGTGATCAGTGGTGAAGTGGATCCCCCTGTGATGTCTGGAGTGGAAGGTGAGTTCCTGGGAAGCCAACTGTTTAATTTTGAATCCTGCAATTCTAAGTCTCTTGAATGGGGTTTCCTATTAATTGTGGTGAAGTCTGGTGGTCTTTGTGGCCAACAGTTAGTGGGTCAGAGAGGCACCAAGTGGCTCCTAAGCAGTGGACAGACAATTCTAGACATGAGCAGCAGTGCTGCAGCTTTGCATTTTCCATTACTCACTCCATATTATTGAAACCTTTGATAACCTCAGGAGCAAACTTGCATCTGAACAGTTTGTGTGGCTGAAAGTTCTCACACGTTTTCCTCTCCACATTTGTCCTGTTTTTTTAATGGTGACATGCAAGAGGAGGACAATTTTATCAAAAGGACAATAGAAGGAGAGTGGGAGCCAGGCCAAGGGTCCTGGCTTTGCCAGCAGTTCCATTTGTGAATTTAGGCCAGTTGCCCACTTTACCCTTCAGTTTCCCCACTGAAAGCTCTGGACATGTGTGGCAAATTACCATTTGGGACTCACACATTTCTGCTTGGAGAGCAGCAGAGTGATGCACAATGCTGCCTGGCAGCATCTTACTGGGACAGGACTCTCCTAAGTAAGAAAGGAAACCTAGATCCAGACTGTACATGTTTTCCTCAGCTCTCTGATAGCCTTTGTTATTGTAATTCTGTAGGCTCTCCCAAAGCATCATCTGAGCTCCAAAGATTTTGAAAAGTCTATGAGTTATGCTACAAGAAGCACTGGGCAAAGAGCAGTGGTGGTTGGAGCAGATGTTGCTTTTCAGATAGATGTTTCCTACCTGTCTGAGTTGATTTTAAGTGGCTTGTGGACAGCAGATGGTTAGGTGGAAAGCATGTGGGCTTTCTCTGTTACAAAGAGCCATAAGCCACGATGAAATGAGGGTCTGGGTTAGCAAAACCATGCCTCTGATCAGTTGTTCTGTACGTTGGGTTTGCCCTGAGCCTTTTGCCTTCTTTCCTAGTAGTGCTCTTCTCCTGTCCACTGCAGGGAGTAACTCCACAAGTAACCTCCACACCCTCATTGACCTTGCTGGACTGGATGTCACCAACACCCTGCCACCTCCAGTGCCACCCCCTGCCCTGACATCAGCCCCCACAGCAGCCCCAGCAGAGATCCCCATTCTCCCACCTCCTCCCCAGATGTTCCTGCAGTCTCGGAGCAGTTCCTCCAGCCAGGGGGAAGCTGCACCTGCCCAGCAGAGCAGCACCACCAACTCCCTCTCCTTGCTGGACGAGGAGCTTCTGTGCTTAGGTAAGACACTGAGGGGCCCAGCAAAGGGCTGCTCAGTCCTGCCTCACAAAGGTGCTTTCTTCCTTCAGCACTGGTGTGAGGGCTGGCTGCATGTGGCATGCCTGAAACCAGCATGAGATGCCTTTGGCTTCTGGAGAAGTCCAGGGGCCCCTCCCTTGCATCATCAGGCATGTCAGGCTGGGGCAATGAGTCAGTATTGAAGACTCAGATCTTCTCAGAGTGGGCTGCACGTGACATAACAGTTGAGTGTACCTGCAGTCTGATCTCTAGGTGCTTGGACCTGCAGACTGCAGTTGGTACAGATTTCACCCCTGACTTTGTAGCTGTGCAAGACAGCAAGGTGCCTTAGAAGGGTTGCAGAGAGAAGCCTGCAGAACATCTGCCTGTGGAGCCCAGATGTGACCAGCAGAAAGACACTGCAAATCAGGAGGGGTTAGAAGAGCTGTGTGCAGGGGGTGACTGTCAGCTACTGGTGCTGTCAGTAGACTTGCAGCCCATTTCAGTCTTTCATCAGGTTCTTGGGCTCTGGCAGAGCTGAATAATGTAGTTTGATAATGAAACAATTGCCAAGGGAGGACACGTAACTGATTTCCTCCTACAGTTACCTTGCTTTTCCTTTCAGGCCTGAATGACCCAGCCCCTGCAGCAGTGAAGGAGAGCTCAGAAAACAACCAGTGGAGCATGTTTGAGGTACAAAGGAGGGTCTGGGGGGAGAGGAGGGGAGGGATTGTCATTGTGGGGGTTCTCAGGACACACTCTGTCACCTTGGAGAAGCATGATTGCACATAGAGGCAGAGGGGCAGCTGTTCCTGAGGGGAAGTCTGGCTTAGCCCTAAACTCTGGGATGGCTGTGTCTAAACAGAGTAGATATCCCTGAACCTGGCCTTCTTAGTTTCCCATCTGTCCCCATGATGTTAGCACTTCCTTTGCTTAAATTACAGATCAGATGTAGTCCTGACATAGGCCACAGACTTTGCTGCTTGCCACCCAGCACCTGTTTTTGCAGTCAAATCTATCTCCCTCTGTAACAGTGCCATCCCTACAACAGGGACTAGCAGTGAGTTAGAGCATCTGCTTGTCCTCTCTTTCAGAATGACCAGCTGGGCCTGGATTTCTTTAACCCGAAGATGGTGACTGTTGCTTGCAACCCTGCAGGGAACCCTCTTCTCCATCACACATCACAGACCACGTGTGGAACGTCAGCGACGCTGCCCTCTGCTTTCACAGCCTCTCAGACTGCTCCCAGCATCCCAGCACCAAGCTCAGCACCATTTGTCTTCTCTGCTGCCCCTGTGGGGCCTCCTAAGACTATTCCAGCTGCTCCTGGGTACTTCAGCTCATCCGTGGGGAGCAATATGTCGCATAAGATGGATGCATTGGGACAACTCCTTGAAGAAGGGTAACCAGAAGTCCTGGGCTTTGTGTTGTCTCTGCAGTTAGAAAGCCAAGCTTGCTGCAGTGTCAGGTGCAGGGTGGACTTTCAACTCTCTGCTTGGGTAGGAAAGTGTGATTAGGATTTTTCTTCTCAGGGGGTTTCAGTTTACAAGCTAGTATGAGAGTCCCCCCTCCGGGAGGGAGAGGCAGCAGTAGCAGGTAGCACAGACCAGCTGTGCTGTTGCCTGATACAGATGTGTGGTGTGAAGCTGAACAGGCTGCAAGGGTACAGGGGCCTTTGCCAGGGTGGACTCTGCTTTCTTCTTGAGTGAGAGAAGGGATCCCTACCCCTACCACCACCATCAGCACTGCCCTTATAGCTCTCCTGCTTACATGAGACCATAATGAGTCACTAACTCTGCTCTGGCTCCAGGCCCCTGCTTTGTCCCCATGATCTGCTGCTGTCTCAGGTTTGTGGTGAGATGCCTGCTTCACTTTCTGCTCCATTTCCCATGTTTTTTCTGTCTCTCTTGCAGGACTGCCACCCAAGGCGTGGTGACACCCTCGGTGTTCCCTGGGGTTACTTTGCCAACCACTGTCACCTCTGCCCCATTAATAGGACCTGCAGGGCTGCCAGCCACTGCCCCTGGAGCCCCTCCAGTTCCTTTCCCAAGCAGCTGCACTGCAGGCTCAGGAAGTCCTCTCTTCCAGCCAGCATCATTCCAGCAGCAAGGCAGTCCCATGAGAGCACCTGAAATATCTTTGGCCAACGTCCACGTTCCCTTGGAATCCATTAAACCCAGTAAGTACCTCAGGTTCTTCACCTTCCTCTGAACATGTTTGAAAAGCAAAGCTTCTTAGCAAGGGTTATGAAGTAGAGGGAAAGGACGAGAGGTCCCAGGTGAACAGTCAGATTGCCTGATGCTGCTGCAGATGATCCTGCAGCATGATGAAACCTGATCCTGCTGCAGCAGAAACCTGCATTCCTCTCCCCTCCTCCCCGTGGCAGGCAGTGCCCTCCCAGTGACAGCCTACGACAAGAACGGCTTCCGGATCCTCTTGCACTTTGCCCGGGAGTGCCCGCCGGGAAGGCCGGAGGTGCTGGTGGTGGTGGTGTCCATGCTGAACACGGCACCGCTTCCCGTGAGGAACATCGTGCTGCAGGCTGCCGTGCCAAAGGTGGGGATGCATGGCCCAGACCCGTGGCAACGTGGCACTGCCCTTGGGAAGGCCCGGGTATGAACTCGGGGAGGTGGGACAGCCTGGTTCTGCCTTCCTACAGGCTGTGCTCTGCCTGCTCCCAAAATATCAAAGGGGTTGTCAGAGGCAGAAAACACCGACTAGGATAACTCAGGAACTACAGGAAGCTGGTGCCCTATTTTTCTTGCCAAGACCCATGCAGCTCTGTCAGTTCGTGAAGGTGGCTCAGACTGCACAATGGCAGGACTGTTACAGGGACAGAGCCACCCTTGAGGTCTTTAGAATCAGAATTCCTGACAGACATCCCAAATCTGACAATGTGTTCCATTCTGGTCTTAGAACACCTGGATAATTATGGATGGCCAGCTTGTGTTTTGAAAACTGGCCCAGTCTCAGCTTTGATCTGCCTACTGACCTGAAGGTGTTGGCATTAAAACCACACGAGCACTGGGATAGGAAGGTGCTGTTGGTGTTCACCTGAGCAGTGCCTGTACTCTGGGCTGACTCTGACCTGGTCCTATCATGTGGCACAAGCTGGGCTGGCTCTTGTTTCCTCATCCTTGCATGTGGGTTGATTCCCTTCAGCTTGGGGGTGTGCTGCTATCTCCCCAGCCTGTACAGGCATCTTTCATTCTCCCTGAGGTAGGAGATAATCCCTGAGGTTCTGCTTTCCTTTTTATTTGCAGTCCATGAAAGTGAAGTTACAGCCACCCTCTGGCACCGAGCTGTCTCCATTCAATCCCATCCAGCCACCTGCTGCCATCACCCAAGTCATGCTTCTGGCAAACCCTGCAAAGGTGAGAGGGGCAGGGGAGCTGATCCTGTCCTCATCAGACAAATTTGGTGACAGCTGAATTGTAGATGGGGGGATGGACCAAACACTTGAGCAGATACAGCTGCTGGTTCCTGACTTGCCCTCCAGGGGTGATTACTGCACAACGTTGGTGTTTCAGTTCAGGGTTAGAGGAAGGGAGGCTCTTCCCCAACAGACTTTGTCTGCAGGGTAGGGTATGAGAAGGACCTGGATGTTTCTTTCAGCAAAAGGACCAGAGTGAGAAAGGGCTCAGAGCTGGATCAGGAGCTTGTCTGACTCCCCTCTGCACTGGAAGTGCCTGGCTTTGGTGATAATTAGATGGATGTCAAATTAGCTGGTGCTATAGAAACACTTCTGCTGTGTTGAGGCTGGCCTGATGGATCTGAACCAACAGACAAATGTCAGATCATGTCAGTTCCATTTGTTTTTTGAGGATGCACCTGTGAGCAGTGAAACAATGTGGTTAACACTTTATTTTCTGAGGAGCTGGTTTTCCTTGCTGTAGTTGCTCATTTAGGTAGCCTGCTCCACAAAGCTCACAGCTGTATGCTGAAGTAGTTTCTAATTATTTGACAAATCCAGATGTTACTACTTGAGAATTACAGCAAAAGGGTCCTTAAAGTGCTGAAAGCTTTGAGATCCAAAAGGATAAATGTCAGAGGGGGTTAGTGGGTTGTTGAAAAGCTTTGTGAGGTACATGGAGATCCCCTCATTGAAGGACTGCTTCCATCTCCTGCTTACTGTTTTACTAGGAATTTTGCAGAGCAGGAACTGTTTTTATCTTCCTCCACAGGATGAGGAATTTTGAAAATTCTTAACTATTGCAGGAGCATTCTTCAGGTTCACTGGAGAGCAGCTGAGCAATGGATGCTGGCCCACATATCACAGAATCACAGGATGGTAGGGGTTGGAAGTGACCTCTGGAGATCATTGAGTCCAACCCCCCTGCCAGAGCAGGAGCACCCCAGAATCTAGGGCAGGTCACACAGGAACGTGTCCAGATGAGTCTTGAAAGTCTCCAGAGAAGGAGACTCCACAACCTCTCTTTGGAGCCTGTTCCAGTGCTCTGTAACCCTCACAGTAAAGAAGGTTTTCCTCATGTTGAGGTGGAACTTCCTGTGCTCTAGTTTTCATCCATTGCCCCTTGTTGTGTCACAGGGCATGACTGAAAAGAGATTGGCCCTTCCTTCTTGACACCCACCCTTCAGATACTTGTATACATTAAAAAGATCCCCTCTCAGTCTTCTCTTCTCCAGACTAAACAGCCCCAGGTCTCTCAGCCTTTCCCATTCAGACAGGTGTTCCAGTCCCTTAATCATCCTTGTAGCCTCTCTTGGACTCTCCAGTAAATCCATGTCCCTTTTGAACTGGGAAGCCCAGAACTGGACACAATGCTCCAGGTGTGGTCTCACTAGGACAGAGTAGAGGGGGAGGAGAACCTCCCTCGACCTGCTGGACACACTCTTCTTAATGCACCCCAGGATACCATTGGCCTTCTTGGCCACAGGGGCACATTATTGTCCCATGGATAACTTGTTGTCCATTAGGACTCCAAGGTCCTTCTCCACAGAGCTGCTTCCTAGCAGGTCAGCTCCTCCCCACGTGCAGGACTCTACACTTATTCTTGTTGAACCTCATTAGGTTCCTCTGCCCAGCTCTCCAGTCTGTCCAAATCTTGCTGATATGTGCAAACTGTTACCACAGGTCGTTCATGTTTTCCCTCTACTGTTCCATGCTAAGCAATAAAGCTTTTGTGATAGAACATCTGTATGGTAAATAACTCAAGTTTGCTAAATAGTTGTACAGCTCCAGGCACTTAGCAGGGCAAGAGGGCCAAGGTTATGTGCAACCCAAGTCCTGTGCTCTCTGTAGAGCTGAAACAGTGAAGTGTGTTGTCCAGGAGCTGTTCTCATGTTGCTCTCTGGTTTTGTCTTCCCTGCAGGAGAAGGTGAGGCTGAGGTACAGACTGACCTTCACACTGGGAGACCAGCCCAGCACAGAGGTCGGTGAAGTGGATCAGTTTCCCCCAGTAGAGCAGTGGGGGAATCTATGACCTTAGGACACTGCCAGAGACTCTGTGACAGGACCAGGGAAGGATCCCACAGGACTGGAATGAATGTGACCTGGGGAGGGACACACATGCTATCCACTGGTGATGTTCAGCTTTGTTTACATGTTCTGACCACTCTGCTTGTAGCTTTAGTCCAGAATGTTTTGCCCCACGTCGTAGGGGTCCTGGGACATTTATGCCAAGCATGAACTGAGTGGCAGCTGGTTACAAGCAGTGCTGGCCGCTTCTATCTTGACCTCTGGGTGAATCTGGTTCTATCTCCCACTCTATTAAACTTGAAGTTGTTGTATTTTGGGGGCAGACCTGTCAGCAGAAGCGGATTTAGTTGCTTTCTTCCTGTGCTGCTCTCTGGAGATACCTACAGGCTGGTGAGCTGGTGGTACCACCATGAGCTTCCTCAGACACGTGCCCTCCCTGGGCCCTGCCCCTCAGTGCCAGGCAGGACCCTCTAAGCATGTTGAGCAATAACACTGGCTCCGTGAGGAAATGCTCATTTTTTACACTGAAATGGCATTTGGCTCCTTTCTTTCCCGCCACTGCTTCATTCCCAAGGGCCACTGTAAGCAGCCCCTGGCTCTGTGCTGTGACACTGCTGCATCTTCTGTTGTATTTATTTTATGCTGCTGGCTGCCTCCCTCCTGTATCCGTTTTGGGCAGCTGGGGCTGAGTTTTATATGGGAATGGTCACACTGGGTTTTGGGGTTTTTTTCTGCCTTCATTGCATTCCACAGGGTGGGGAAAAGAGGAAATGTGTAGTGAGGAGGTAAACGGGGCTGGAAAGGGGAGCAGTCAGGATTGGTGGAGGACAGCACCTGGAGTGCAGAAGTGTCTTTACAATCATAAATCAGGTGCAGTGACTAAATCCAGGAATAAGGAGAGGTGGCTCTGCTGTCCCCTCATGCAGGCAGTATTGTTATTGTAGTGGAATACAAGTGTTTTATTGAGTACAATGAAATACAAGATGTAAATAATAGAGCTATAGGATATCTAAACAGAAACAAGGAAGGGGAGGCAGCTCCACTGGGCTGTGATGATGCCTGTGCTGGGTTTAATGCCCTGGTTTATTTGTTCCCTGTAGGAAGTGGACAAGTGCAATTGTCTCAAGGGGGAAAGCTCTTGTGCTGGACATCAGTGTTTTGTGGAAGAGGGGGCAGAAGAGCTGACCCCTCTAGCTACAGTCTCACAGAAACTAGGTTTGCATCACCAGAACTTGATTCCAGCACTCTCTTCCTTCTCCCTCTTGCCTTCCAACCTCGAGCAGTGCCTCAGCTGGCTTTGGGACAGACTCTTTTGAATTAACAGGGTTTTTTCAACATCCTTTGACAAAAGCACAGCTAGGGCAGGTCCTTGGACACCAAGCTCAGCATTTCTAGCAGTGCTGTCAGGCAGCAGCTCGTATTGAACTGTGAGCAGTCAGCTCAAGTGCTGAGATAATCAGGAGATGCCTGCTTGTTGTAGGAAGAAAACTCCAGAGAACATGCTGCTGGAATTGATGGCAGCTGTAAAACCCATCACTGCAAACGCAGCTTCGAGTTATTTGTAGCTCAAGTTTCTTTACTTTGTTGCCAAGTAAAACTCACTAGAGGTGAAGCACTCGTTGGGTTCCAAGGCCTGATGTCCCAGTCAGAGGCACCAGGCAGTTGTAGAAGGTGGAATCAAAGCTTGGCCAAGGAGCTTGCTGTAAAATCCTGGTTGGAAGCTGATGAAGACCCCAGCCTTGTCAGCTCCCTGATGTAGGAAGCAGGTGAGAGGGCTGGGCACGTTGTTGGGATCCCTAAACAAAGCAGTGTTAAATGGCTGGACTGGGCTAGGGGACAAGGGGAGACTTCTTTCTGCCTCAGACATGTTCTTGCCAGCACTTTAGACACGTGGGCATGGGGACAGTGCTTCAGCCACGGTGGCGTGTCCTGAGGAAGCAGGTGTCACTGCTCTAGATGCCTACACGTGAATTCACTGTGACTTGGAGGAGGTCAGAAGAGCACGAGTGCTTTCTGCAGCGTGGCTGTGTGCTCAGTGTCCCCTGCAGGGCCCTGCCCACCAGGATGGTGCCGTGGGCTGCCTGGAAAGGCATGGTTAAAACCTTTGGGAATTAAACCATGAATGTTCCTTGTCTGTAGGGGGAGGTTCCTGCTTCATACCCAACAGCCATAAATGTTCATCTCAAACGCGTTTGTTCTGCTGCATGTTCAATAAATGGTTTTCCCTACTCTGTGGAGAGCCCTTACTGACTGCTCGTGGAGCACACGGCTGGTTCTGGAGAGCCTAAAACTCAACCCCTCATCTCAAGACCATCCAAACTAAGCAAAAACAGGGAAGTTGCTGTTTTCTAAACCCCCGGTGGGTTAACAGGTGGGTGTAATTTCACTCCTGGGTGTTAAAGGGAAAGCAACTGAAGAAGCCAAGGCAATGCTGCCGTTGGGAACAAGGTTTTCTCCACCAGGGGAGGGTTGTCAGGCCGTGCTGGAACAAGCAACCTTGAATTTCTGCTGCAGCTGCTCCTTCCAAGTTACCTTTACATCTTTTTAAAGTTATGTTTATCGAAGACAAGAACAAATCCCCACACAATATGCAAAACAAGGCATTTATTCTTAGAAAAGCAGTCGGGTTTATGTACAGTGAGCCACAGAGGATGAGTAAATCATATACTGCTGTCTTCAGGATCCTTCCAACGTGCCTTCTTTGACAATGACTCGTGCAAGATTCCGTGCAAGAGCAAGTCTCAGCATCTCCACTTTCATAGCCTCATCATCTTCATCCTAAAAGCAGAGTTTGGGTCAGACTGCCACAGCAGCCATCAGCTGGTAGGTTGTCAGAATGCAGGTCACTGAGAGTACAGGTATATTTACCTGTCACAGGGACCTGAGAAGAGTAAAAGCTACATGTTGTACTTTTTAGCTCAACACAGAGGCATTGGCAAGCTTTCCTCTGGCAGCTGCAGAGGTTTGCATGCAGAGCAAATGGCTCCATTCTGTGCCTGGAACGTTTCATAGCTTGAGCTGTCAAGATGGCAGCACCTCAGCTTTTCACTGCCTGTGTAATTTGCCATTATTAACCTTGGAAAAGCATCACAGATCAGATCCTGTACAGGCTTTGTCTATACTTAATATATATAACACAGATATACTTTGTCTATACTTAAATATTTCTTGATAAGGCCTCATCTGTCTGGCCTTTAAAAGTAACACCACACACCAGCCTCATAACTCAGGCTCTCCCTCTTTTCTGCCCCCACGTAGGAATGTAAATTTCGAGCTTGCTGTCCCTGACCCCCCCCACAGCCCCACCAATTCATTATCCAATTGTCCTCAAAACAGGAGCTACCTGGAATTTCTGCTTATCTGACTTCCCTGCTGTCAGGTCTTCCAGGCATCGCATCAACTCGTAAGTCTGCTCTGCTGAAAATATGACCTGTGGAAATGAGAGGAGTTCCTGGAAACCATCGAGTGTGAGGACATCACAGTCTGGGAAGGTAACTGGGAGGAAGGGAACACACTCCCACAGATCTGTTCTACCCCTTTAAATCAGAGGGTGAGAGGATAAGTCAGGCTGGAAGTGCCCTTGGGAGGTCTCCAGTGCCACCTCCTGCACAAAGCAGAGTCAGCTCTGAGGTCAGAGAGGGGGCTCTGGGCTTTATCCAGCCAGGGGCCTGTAACTGATGAACTGTCATTATCCTGATGGATCATAAAGCAAAAAACCTTCAAGTCAAGTACTGGAAGGAACTGGATGAAGTACAGACTCAAATTGTCAGCATATGTGTCTTACAGAATCATTCAGGTTGGAAAAGCCCTTCAAGATCATTGAGTCCCACCATAATCCAACTACCCCAACGACTAAACTTTCCCTGCTGTTTCCTAAAAGCAGGGAACAAAGTTCTAAGTTGATTATCCTGCCCTGGGTCCCATGTGCTCCCACTGGGAGGACACTTGGATAGCTGTGCAGTTCTGGAACTGCCACAAGCTGTTCCTTTGCACTGGAAGTGCAAGTCCTTTCCTGGGGGTTCACCACTCTGAGATACCTTGTCAGGAAGAGTATGGGGATCTTTGTCAGGTGTGACCAGCCTGCCCTGCTCACCTCCTTCTGCTCCAGCAGGGGAAGGGCATCCATCAGCAGTGTCATCCAGAAGGAGCAGGGGGCGATGTGAGCTGTCATCAGCATCAGGAGCAGCCTGGCAGCCTCAGGGAACCGCTTCTCCCCGTACAGCCGGTGGAATTCCCGGTACTTGCCTGCACAGGGGTGTGGTGGAGGGAAAGATGTGTCCTGTCACACCTGCTCAGGGCCGGGCTGTGGGTGTTGCAAGGCCTGTTTGCTCCTGTCAAGCCTGTGGTAGAACTATCCCCACCTGAAGTGTCTCCCCCAGCTGAGTCTGAGGGAATGGGAAGCTTGGACATGAAGGAAGGTTAAAATAGAGGCTGAAAAGGCAGCTGAGAACCTGTTCCTGTTCTTGGTTACTGCTTGAACCAGTCAGTTCACCAAATGGTACTGTCTGGAGCTGAGGGTTTGCAGGGTGGACAGGTGGCTTAGAGAGGCTGGTGGCATCTGCAGAGACCAGGCAGGGGAGGGGAGAGGCAGGGGGGGAAAGTTCTTTTGATATCACAGAACATCAGGAGGTCTGAAAGGCTTCACTGTCCTTCCAACTGTTTTTAAATGGAAACTGAGATTTTTGTTAATGTGGAAAGTTCTGATAAGAATTAGTCAGATCATCAGCACGTGACAACTGGCTGAGGGTGAAAGTGAGTTTTATTCTGCAGCTTTGCTTGAATCCACTAAACTGCCAAGATACTAACTGTAATGATGCCCATTCAGATTCACCTTTGACTAATTCTTGAGCTCAAGACAGAGACATGAAAGGTGTCCAGCAAAAGTACAGCTGATCTTTCCAAAACCTCCAAAGGGAAAAACAAGCACAAAATATTTTCAGGCCTTTCAGAATTTTTCATAAAAAGCATAAAGGGAGGTCATTTCTCTATAAAGTTACACAATTAAACTCCCAGTTTTTGGGGCTGATGCACTGGGTGCCACTGGACATAAGAGATAGGAGGGATGACCAAGGAGGTAAGTCACAGTGAGCCTCTAGGCTTAAATTAGGGTCATGTGAAGGAAACAGAGATGCAGTTTTGCAAGCTTGGGCCAAATGGGAACTGATGAAAATTCAGGATCACCCTCGTTGTGATGCTGGTGTCAGCCAGAAGGGAGCCAGTCCAATTGCCAACAGCTACTCAGATTCCTGTTGGATTTTAGCTGCAGTGATGGGGCTTGCTAACTGCCATGGCTCCAGGGGATGGTGCATTTTGGCTCCATTTCCTGTCTTGGTCCATTAATCAGAAGCCCAGAGCAGCTGCAGCCAGATGGGCATTAACCACAGCCTGAGTGTGACCCAGCCAGGAGAAGGAAGCTGTGGTGTGTAAAGGAAACAAGCTGGAGGCCCCTCCACTGCTGTTGGGCACAACTGCTACAGTGAAAGGGTGGGAGAGCTCTTCTGCTTGAGGGAGCTTGAAATGGGCACCTTGAGCCAAGAAAAGATTTTGTTGAGATTTTGAAAAACTTCTTATGAAGTTAGTAAAATAATCATATCGTCAAAATAACAAACCAGTGGCTTAGTCCTCTAAGGAAGCCCCCTAAGGTCTTCCAGATTGTGTTTGCTGATATTTCAGTATCTCTCTAGGTAGGGATGCAGCCTGGAATAAGACTAAGGAAGGGGGAAGCACCCAAATGTCAGAATCCAAGATGATCCTGCTCAAAGCAGTGCAGAACAGATGCCTGCTGTGAGTGCAACAGAAATGCAGTCTCCTGGCAGCAAGCAGGCTGCATCCCACATCACCCTCACTCATTTGCTTTCCCCTCACCACTAAACCAGGATGTAGCCAGATGGGGAAAGAGACAAATCCAAGTAATTCCATGGACTTAACTATGTTCTAAATAACAGGCCTGAATGAAAACTGTAGGCACTTCTTACCAAGAAAGGTCAGCCGGTCACTGAGCAGCATGGATGGTCCCAAATTATCAATGAGGTCCAGGTCAGAGAAGCAGCCCCTCTCACAATAGTCCTTCAGGAACCTGGGGAGGAAGCAACACACAATAACAGCCTAAGGGGAGAACACAATCCACATGGATTTAGTATCTCCTAATCCCTTCTCAGAAAACGTTACTGAGTTTCACCTCAATCAGCCTCCTGTGAGGGTTTCAGGAGACACCAAAACGTGTCCTGGGAGTGGCCAACGAGCTGGTGTCAAGTGCATTTAACAGACATTATTTATTCTTCTGGATTTTGTGGTAGTTGAGATCTATTCTTTAAAAGGAGTAAGTGAAGGAAGGAGCACAGGAAGCTGAGGCTGGTGGATGCATAAATAACACCCCCAGATCATAACAAAAGCTCCATTTTTCTGCTTTGTTAAAAAAAGGTTGATAAGCAGCAGGAACCAAAACAATTCTAAGAGCTTTTCATCTGTTTTGTCACAGCCTTTATTATGCTTCTTTTTTTCAAAGCTGCTTCCTGTGATAGTTTTCTTTCACCTTCTGTTGAAAGAAATACAATGATTCCTGCCCCCTCAAAGAACAAATGAAAGAAACCTTAGCAATCTCTTACTGCTCCCTTTTTGCAGAGCTGAAGATGGAGCATTGCCTGGCCAGCTGCCATGGGTGTCATTTCAATATTTAACTATGCAAAGAGGTTGGTACCTGCCTGTTTCCAGTTAGCAAAAAAAAAATAAAAGCAAATGTACATTAAATGAAATGCTAGAGATTACAAAGCATAAAGAGAGTTGCCATATCTTTTGTCTAAGCCTAAGCTAAGTGTTGGCATCCTGTTCAATTTTATAACAGCCCTGGAAGGTCAGATATTGTGACAAGCTTATGCAAACCAGGCACATGATAAAACTTCACTCTGTTACATGTTGTAATTGTGGCTTGTGATTTTTTTGCAGCCGTGGTGGCTTAAGTGGCTCCCACTGACTTGTTTGGAGGCTGCATGGTGAACTAGACTGGGTAAAAATAATCTGCTGAGTAAAGCAGAGAAGGGGATTATCCCCCACCCACATCAGTTCCCTGGTCCATGGTGCAGCCCATCAAACAGCTATGTCAGAGCAAGGAAAAGGGCAGGATATGAAACAGAGATCTTGCCAAGAGAAATGTTTTCTCACAGCAAGGTCTAAGAGGGTTGGACTGCTAGCTAAAGCAAACCTGTTCCATCTCTAGATTTTATGAAGTCAAGCAGTGTAGGAAATAAATTGCAGATGAGAGTACCCAGAGATGTCATTTTCCAGTCCAGAAGCAGGTTCCTGGTCTGAGGGAAAGGCAATCCCAACCGGCCTGCAGCAGGACCTCCCCTGGTCCATGGCAGGGGGGCTGCTTCCTCCCCAGTCCTGCCACCCCAGCCCAGCAGCAGTTGTCTGGGAGCTCCAGACTCACCTGTCAGATATCAGTGTAGCAAAAGCTGCATCCTTGGCTCTGATGCTCCAGGACAGGGCAGAGCCCAAGCGATTATTCCGCAGAGCTTTCATGGCCATGATTTTACAGATGCTACGGACTTGGGAGAGGAAACACAGGAGAAGAGGGCAAGAATTAGTTCCAGCAGTTTCCCTGGCATCACTACAAAACTGTGAGATTTGAGAACCACCCACCTTGTTCATGCATCTGTCTCTGCTCGCAGATCCTCAGCACCTTGAGGGCCTTCTGCTCCGTGCTCAGGGGGATGCGCTCGATGTGCAGCTCCAAATAGACTCTCCCATATTCTGGGCAGTGGTCAAAGTAATCCACCCCCAGCTGCCACAGGCTGAGGGGAAACACCATCAGCATTCCAGTTGTGGAAGTGTTAAATAAGGACAACAGTAAAGCCACAAGGAGAATCTGAGTCTGAATCTGAGACCTTATTAATGCCTGTAAGTATCTGAAAGGTGGGTGCAAGGAGGATGGAGCCAGACTCTTGTCAGTAGTTCCCAGTGACAGGACAAGAGGGAACAGGCACAAGTTGGAACATGGGAAGTTCCAGTTAAATATCAGGAGAAACTTCTTCATGGTGAGGGTAACAGAGCACTGGAACAGGCTGCCCAGGGAGGTTGTGGAGTCCCCTTCTCTGGAGATATTCAACACCTGCCTGGATGCAGCTGCTCCAGGGGATCCTGCTTTAGCAGGGGGTTGGACTAGATGATCTCTAGAGGTCCCTTCCAACTCTGACAATTCCATGATTAATGATGGTTAGCTCTGATTAACTCAGTATTAAGACCTAAAATGGGCTTTTAACTTTCCACCAAATACCAGCTGCCTATTGTACAGCTTTGGAATATCTGCATCTCACCAGTGCTTTGGTGTTAGCTGCTCTTACCAAAAAAGCCACAGTGGCAGGAGCAATTCTGTCCTGGTCACTACACTTGATGGGTTCTAATAGACCTTTAATGCAGGAAAGGGGACATGCTGGTGTTGTGTGATCCTTAGGGACAGATTTGCTGAAATCCTAACAGTGGCTTCTGTGTTTGTCTTTTTACTTCATTAACTTGTAGTTATTTGCTGTGGCTGCCCTGATGTTAGTCTGTCCTCTGAGTAAGAAACAGTAGCTACCTGTGATGGGAGAAGAGTCCTGAGGCATACTCCAGCAGAAGGAACTCACGCATATTGGAACCAAAACTAGGGGAGGGGGAGAGAAGAAAAGAAACAGGCATTATTGTTGGCACTTCCTTGGAAAAACCTGATTTTATCTCACGAGTGCTTTCCACTGATATGCAGCATGTGCTTCTCACAGGCTCTTAGCAAGCTTTGTACCTCAGGCCTGGTCAGCTTTCTCCTTGAGGAGACCTGCCAAATACTTTACAGCACTTGGCAAATATAACTTAGAGGAGGTGCTGTAAGAAACAAACTCCAAGGAAAATCAGACAGCAAAAACCAATTGCTCAGACTTCAATCTCTTCAAAGCGTAAGTCTGGAAACTCTTTTTAGAGGAGTTTTTCACCATCCCAAATAATCACAAACATTTGGGCCCTTGATAAAGTTTCAGATACAATTGTATTTTTAGGTAATCCTGACACTGCACTGAGGCAGTGCTGAGCAGCATGTCAAATGCATCAGGTCAGCAAGTGCTTCTGCTTCTCAGAGCACCAGGGCTGCCCCTGCCCTCAGAGGCAGCACCTCTACTGTCCATCTTCTCTCAATGCCCAGGCTGCTCCTTTGCACCCCAAACCCACCTGCTGCTTCAGCAACCCTCACTTCTTGGTGTCTGAGTCATCAATGCAAATAAACACTTACTACAGATTGTGAGACTGCAGGAGTTTGCAGTGATCCAGCAAGTCAGTCAGATGAGCCACAAACCACCAGTTGCTCAGGGCAATGCTGTATTGGAAGCAAGCAAAAGAAAGGAAAAACTAAGCCTACCACTGCCAGGGAATGTGTCAGGTTTTCCACAGGCATTTTACCAACACAGAGCAGTACTGCAGTGTAATGTCTGTTTGCAATGTCCCAGATCTAATGGAATACTTTTAAATTCATACATTAAATTCACATATTCTTGCTTAGTTCTTTGGAGGGATGATCAGGTGGCTGGACCCCATGTCCTGTACCCCAAATACTACTGCAGAGAATGCACACAGAAGTAAAAACCTTAAAACTCAACCTGCACTCCTTGATCACTTGATGCATCTCAAATTCAAAGGCTGCCATTAAAATGGTGTCTAGAGGCTCAGGGCTGCTTTCTCCACCCAGGAACAGGTCCATACTAGACTGTGGAACGAGATTACAAGGCATGATAAATGCACAAGTTGTGAGATGGTCAAAGGAAGACATTGGTTTGGATGTAGCAGCCTCGTTTAGGTTATTTTATGGGAAAGAATATGCCACAGAGGCTGAACACATTTACAAAAGCTTTTTCCTTATTTTAGCTTAAGGAACCTGGGAAAACAATTTGCAGGAATGAGACTGGCAACATTAGGCACTGAAGTGACTGGGTCTCATTTCTCCACTTACAAATTGTAGGAAATGTCTTACAGGGTCAACCCTCCCAAAGTTTTTCTTTAAGTACAATAACCCTTGTGTCCATGGAAAGGTGGAAAATAGAAGAATAATTCAATTTCATGCCTGGGCATAAAACCGCAGTTCCATGGGCTTCACGGTGGGATGGGAGTACAGGAGCCTGGTGACCAGGAAGTGGTACCACGTAGTCATGAGTTCCTTCTTCTCCAGTATGGCATCCTCATCTCCCAGCAGGATCTAAGAGGGGAACAACAGAGGGGTGATTCAGCAAATTCAGCCATGTACAGAGCTGCGTGGTGACTCTTCAGAGGCACTGCTCCCAGGATTGAATCAAATAACAAAGGACAAAGATCCTGCTCCGAGCCCAGTGTCCTAATCAGCCTTATGGCCTTGGACATGAAGAGAAGACCATCTGCCCAGCCCTGCAGAGAGTGCTGCAAAAACAAAGAACAGCACAGAAGACTGGCTGAAAACTCCTGATTTAAGGAACAAATCACCCAGCATGTTGAAGTTACTTATAGCTACACAGGGCTCCTGGAACACACAAGGATGGCTCCAATGTTTGGCCACAGTTTCCTTCCTTCCCAGCACAAACACACCTTGCAGATGGATTCCACGTGGGGATTGGAAGCAAAAGTTCCATCCTGGAGATACCGCTGACATTCCTCGTGCCAGTGCTGCCACTTCAGCTCCATCTCAGTCAGTGTCTGGGTGTTGCCAAGCTGAACAGAGGACAAGACAGGAAATAAACACCAAGTCAAATCACAACAGCTGCTTGGGCTGAACTCACAGTTACTAATGATAAAAAGCCAAACACGGGGCTGCCATCCATTTTTTCCCTTGTCCTGCTTTTGAAGTGTCTTACTTTACCCACCTAAAAAAGGCACAGGAGGGTCTATGAGATGACTGTGATGCAGCTGCAGTTTCTCCTCCACAAACAAATCACTGCAACAGAGGGAAACTCTACTGGCAAAGTCATCTGAAAATATTCTGTACAGGAGAACAATTCTCAGCAGGAACTGTTTCAGACAACAGGATAATGTATCCTGCTCCAGAAGTGGTCTTTCTGACTGTGTTGGTTTGTCACCTATCAGGCTTTTATCTGAATGCTTGGGTCTTCTGGGCAATTCAGTAACAGAAATGTTATTACTGTAAGGGATTAAGACTGAGATGTTTTAATGATGAACAAACTGCAATCTTACAGGAGCCACGCAGGAGGTGGCTCTCTTTTCCCAATGGAACTGCATGGAAAAATTCAACGTGGTACGTACACTGGGCACGGGCATCTTCTTCATCAAGTCATCCAAGATTCTGCACATGTTTGCTGACGTGGGATTGGCACTGGCTTCCTTGGAGAGCAGGTGCCGTGCTTCATCCATTCGGCCTTGCAGCACAAAGGTGTCCACCTGCAAAACCCCACTGTGAGCACCACACTGTGCAGAAACACCCAGGGAGGGGCTCAGGGGGGAATCCTAACGTGGTTTAGGCAACTGGAGTTAAAATGCTTAAACTGTGTAGGCCCTGATCATTCAAATACACAGTGTAAGTCTGGCCCTCTATGGATCGTGAAAGGATCAGGATGGAGATGAGAGGTAGGATGATCTTCAGAATGGCTTGATCTTAAACCACACAGACAGACAGCAGCCATGTTCTAGGGGTCAGTTTCTGAGATGTATTCTAGCACTGAGTTGGGAAGAGGAAGGCAAAACACACAGGCATGAATTCCCTAGTTACAGGTGGCTCTACTCACCACGCTCCAGAAGAGCTCGTGTTTGGGTGGATTTTCACTGCTCAGAACCTCACGGACCATGTTGTCCACATCACAGACATGGAGTCTAACCCAGTCCAGCAGGCGAAGCAGAAGGGGGCCAGCTGCATGCAGAGAAGATTCCCTTCTGTTACTTCCCAAGTGTTTGTTCCCAAACTGCTGTGTCACGTGCTTCTAACCTTAACGGTCTGGCAGAGGTGGGATGAGGGGCACTGATTTTTCTGCCTGCCATCTCCAATCACAAAGGAACACAGTTCCTCAAGCAGCCAGGCTGTGGGAGCACCAGGCTGCTGGCAGATTTCCACGTGGAAAATTGTAGACAGAACAGCAAGACAGTCTAGCAGAAAACCCTAACCAGCTACTTGAAGGGATAAGAGGTGAGTGATTCACATCCCAACCCTTGCAATGCCAAACGACACTTAGAATGCTTGTTTAATTTAGCACAAATCCATTATTATTAACTGAACACGAGGAAGAAATTTGGGTGATTAACTTTTCTTCAGGTTAAGCAATCTACAACTGATGAATCTCTCTTCTGAATTCTAGGACTTTGCAAGTACTGTAGTTGTTTGCATCATCCAATTTCCTTAAAATCACATAAATCCTACTGTAAAATGCCAGTGTAAACAAGCTGACTTCAGAAATGGCACCCTGAAGTTAAAGGAGTTGCAGACAATGGGCAAATGTTTGCTGACACCAACATATTTGATGCTTAAAGATGTGTTTATGCTTAGAAATCAAATAAATTGGCAACAACTTTTGATGTCCCTCTTCTTCACTATCTTGCTTGCAAAAAGACAATTTAAATTGTAGTGAACTACAAAAGGGAAAAGTAGAAGGCAAACCTAATAGCTTGGCATAATTCCATATGAAGAAGGAGATTTACTGAGGCAGGAGAGGTATTAAAAGGCTTATTGACACTCATCATTTCTCTAAAACATATTAAAACATAACACGATGGCTGCTATAGGCATTTTAAACAAATAAATATGCAAAGAAAAAGCCCTTCAGCCTTACCATCGGGGTAGTTCACTGCTCACCTGCAGCTGCTTCCACAAACAGAATCTCACACAGGTTCCAGATCAGCTCCATTGCAGAGAGAATAGAAACCTGAAAAAAGCAGAGCCAAGCTCCAGGTTTAGTAATTATTCCAGTTAGGGTTTTTTTTTAGCCACACAAAGGCATCTGCTGTCAACAGCAATCAGTTAAACTCAGTTCTCACAGACAAATGTCACACTGACATTTCAGAGATACAAATTAAAAGACAGAAACAGGCCACAACCTCTCTACACACACTGGAATATTGACACTGTTTGTGTATTGAAGAGCAATGATAATCTGTCAGCAGTGGGCAACACTGGATAGTACAGAAAATGTTCTTTTCAGCCTTTCTGCACTCCTAAGGTTTGCCAATTAAAAACAGCAAAGGGAAAAAAGGCAAATGAAGCACCATCACTGCAGGTGACAGGACAAAACTACTGTGAGCACTCTGCTCTCCCTGTAGGGCTCCTCTGGTGTCTGACAGCTCATGGTGAACACCTAGAGCTTGCTGTAAGGCTCTGACTGGAACCTGAGTGTCTGAGAGGTGATGTTTCAGACAGGTGAGTACTGGCCCACAGCTGACTTTAATATGACAAGAAAACATCATACCTGTAACACTACATGTTTAAGAAATGGCAGTGAATCCAGATGTTAGGCATCTTTTTATTGTTTCAGGAATACAGGAGCCAACTGTTTATTCCCCTTTATTCTTGGTCACAAACTGCATCCAATATACTAAGCCAGAGTTAAAGCTCAACTGCCACCTGCCACAGTGTTGGCCTTGAGGAATTTACTAGCCAGTTGTGACTACCTGAGAGGGCTGCAGGTTACCTGAGTGCTGTACTGGCTCTGCAGGGCAGCATCCTGGGTTGAAACTGAGGGAAGAATAAGGAAAGTCAAAAAGCAACATATTTACCTTTCAGAGCCCTTTCAGGGCTCAAAAAATAAAGACAATACCTGATGGCTTATCAAGCACAGGCCTAAACGAGTACACACATGGCAAAGCTAACTTTATATAAACTTTATAACTTTTTTTAGTAAATCCTGTGCAAATCTGGGTATGGCTACAGGGCAAGGATGGAAGGGAAGAGTGAAATCTCTGACTTTTTTGTTAATTTGAACTCAGTTTCCCATAAAGCTGCAACCCAAAATAGGAAAAGGCTGCAAGTCCCCAGAAAATCAGTGAAAACATGGTGGGGAAAAAAAAACCAACACATCTCTGACCAGATTTACAAACCATCTTGGAAATCTGCCTGATGGAAATGGAGGTCTTGATGATTACTGGAATCTATGGGTGGAATTTTACAGTAGCTGCAATAACTTACAACTGAATTGCTGCTTTTGTAGCCACAAACAGCATTTCCTGTGACTGCAGGGAGAGAACAAACAGACTTACTGGCTGCCTGATGCATGTCCTCCATACAGGCTCTTATCACCGACCGGTAGTTTTTACTCACTTGAACCAATCTGCCAAACACAAAAAGGCTTTGGTTGCAGAGAAGTGCTTTCATCTCCTGCCTACTAAAGCCCCCCAAGTTTCTCTGCAGGGTCAGATGGTCCCAGTACCTGGGTGAGTCCAGTAGGGATCAGTGAGCTGTGTGCTGTTACTGGAAGGATCAGGGCCTTGTTTGGTAAAATTACCCCCCAACAGTCATTTTTTTCCACACTGCTGTTGATTACAGCAGCTCCAAGCAGCCTGGACTTGTAAAGGTCAATGGCATTTGCCTGGCTGGAGAAGGATGGCAGGTGTTTCATAGAATCACAGAATTGGAAAAGACCTTTATGATCATCCAGTCCAACTGCTAATCCACACTGCCAAGACCACCACTAACCCATGTCCCCAAGCCCCACGTTGACATGTCTTTTAAACTCCTCCAGGGACAGTGACTCAACCACTTTCCTGGGCAGCCTGTTCCAGGGCCTGACAAGCCTTTCAGTGAAGAAATTGTTCCTAACATCCAATCTAAACCTCCCTTGACACTGCTTGAGGCCATTTCCTCTTCATCTATCACTTGTTCCTTGGGAGAAGAGACCAACACTGTCACTACAGCCTCCTTTTCTCCAGGCTGAACACCCACAGATCCCTCAGCCACCCCTCATGAGACTTGTGCTCCAGACCCTTTCTCAGCTCCGTTGCCCTTCTCTGGACACGCTCCAGCCCCTCAATGTCCTTCTTGTCGTGAGGGACCCAGAACTGACCCCAGGATTCGAGGTTTTCCCCCGCCTCATCCACTCACTGCGCCTTCCTCGATTTCTCTGCCAGCTCCTCCTCGCTCCGCTGGAGCCCGACGAAGATCCCGTGCGACTCGTTGAAGAGTTTCCGCAAGGTCTGGATGTAGATGTCCTGATCCCTGCGGACCACGAAGAGGCGGGAGGAGCCCGGCCCTCCATCCCCGCTGCCTGCAACACACCCCGTCAGCACCGCGGGCAGAAGCCCCCGGCCCGGCCCGCCCTCGCCCCGGACGGGAACCCACCTCTGCGGCCGAAGAGGGTCTCGCACACCAGCACCTCCGCGGGGCCCCAGGCGAAGCACAGCTGCCTGGCGGAGGGGTCGGCGCCCGGCACCACCTGGGAAGGGACAGCGACCGGTCAGAGGTGCCCGCGGACTCCGCACCGCCCCGCAACCGCCAGCCCGGCCCCCGCACCGCTCCGCACCCGCCAGCCCGGCCCCGGCCCCGGCCCCCGCCCCCGCCGGCCCTGCCCTCCTCTCTCCGGTCCGCACCATAAGCGGCGGCTCCGTGTCCAGCTCCTCCATGGCGGCGGCCACACTCCTCTCCCGCCTGCCGGCGAGCGGGGAGGCCCCGCGGAGCTGCCCGCGCCGCTGCCTGCACCACTGCGTGAGCTGCCCGCGCTGCCCGCACCATCCCCGCCGCCCCGCCGCGCTGCCAGCCCGAGCTGAGGAACCGGGCTGGGGCCAGGGGAAGGAGCTCGGGGGGTCTCCGTGGGTTCGAGGCAGGCGCCGGCCGCTCGCCCCGGAAGTGCCGCCGGCTCCGAAGGCCCCGCCGGGACGGGCCGGGCTGGCCTGGCGCCGCTCCGCTCCGCTCCGCTCTAGCCGGTCGGTACCTCGGGCGCTGCCTAGAAGCAGACCATGGGTGAGGCGCCGGGCCGGGCCTCCGGAGCCGTCAGGCAGCGGCTGCCCCTCCAAACCCCGTACCCGGCTGGCAGGGCCCGGGGCGGGGAGGAGGGGAGGGACGGCGCCCGGCCCATCCTGATCCCTTTTCGTTTAAGCGCTGCGTGGTTGTGGTGCTGGCTCCGGCTGCGCGCTGATTTGGTTGGTCAGCCAACACTGTCGTTGCCTTGTAATAACCAGTTTCTCTTATTTCTTTACGCACTCTAAGCACTTGCAGACAGATGAGCCTCCAGGCTGTTGAAGGTGATATTCTCTGGAGTAGAGTTGCTAGAACTCTCGGGCAAGCTTTTTGATAAAGCTGGCTAGTGGAATTTTGTGTTATGACTCCAGTGGGTTCCCCACAGGCTGGAGAAGGGCTCGTAACGAAGCATTAGGTGGGTCCCAGCAGGTCAGGGCGCAGTGCTGGCAGGTGTCAGGAGCTCTGCTGTGCACGGCTGCCTTGTGTACGTACTCTGGTCTCAAGATCTTTTCCCTTCTCTGCCTGGTAGGGGCCAGGGTGGGAGTGAAGACCCCCTAGAGACTGGGTAGAGTTTGCCTGCTGGGACAGCTGGAGACTGCCTCAGCTCCCTGCCAACTCTGGGAGCTCACGTACTGATGGACTGGAACTTGAGTATCCCTCTCAGTCTGGTGCTTTTTGAAGAAGCTCACTAAGAATTGATTTTTCAAGATAGCTTAAATCATTCACTGTGCTTGTATGATAAATGCTGCAACAGTTCACTGCTAAATTGCCTTTTTTTACTTTATTGGCTACTGCATCCGTAATATCCAGTAAAAATAAAGCAAGCAGTTATCTTTGGTAAGAGCATGTTGTGACATGGATGGTGCTGAGAAAACGAAGTGGTGTCTATTTAGGTCAGGACAAATGGCTTGTTGCAGAGTAAAAGAACTTACATCTTCAGAAACCTGCTTGAGAAACTAAGATTCATCAGTTTTAAGAAAGCTCATCCTTTATTGTGAGTAAGAGTCCTGTGTTTTGGGGGAGTTTGGGGATGTGCCTGTATTGACTCTCTGTTATATCAACTCAGATTCATCTACTGTCTTACAAAATGGTGCTGCTCTATGCTGCAGCCTTCTGAGGATGTTAGCACTGGTATCTAGATCCAAAATATCCTTCCACACATTACTGAAATGGCTCTGGGTACAAATCAAAACTGGATATCTGTAAACCCAGCAGTTAGACATCTTCTGCCACCATTCTTCAAGGTTAAGGTGCTGCTTCTTTAACTCTATCAGTTTGTTGTGTCTGATATAAGTGAAACTTCTAATGGCTTACACTGTCAGACAGTGTGCTGGAGAAAAATACAGGGCCCACAGCTTGTATGGGCATTGTAATCAAAAGCTACTAATGAACTAAAATTCATAATTACTGTAGAGCTGGCTTACTCTCTTAATGGAAATCTGAGACTTGCCTACCAAGTGGGAACATTGTTAGAAGGATGGGAGTTGCTGTTTGTTTTCCATGTAGTGAAGCTGAGGAGTTCTCTTCCTGTGAGCTCATTTTGAGTATCAACTGTGGCAGCAGAACTTGCCACCTGAGGCTTTCCTCAGGACACTCGGGTGCCTGGAGCATGCCCTTGTTCTTTCACTGTTCTGTGTGTGTTTTTCTTGCTTTCCTTTTATCCTTTTCCACACATAACACTTGTCTCTGTGGACCACTCTGTAGGGAACCACAGCCCTGCCTGCAGGGAGAGGCAGCCAGAAGGCAGGTGATCTGCCTTTACCAACGGTGCTGCAAGGCCTGACAGCCCTGGAGAGTGCCCGTGGGTCTCACTGGTCTTATTTTCTCTTCATCAGCACAGAGAGAGAAGTGTTGATGGCTGAGGTGGTGGATCTAGAAGTGGGGTAGTGTCCTGTTCTGCTCCAGGACCCATCCTGTGTAAAAAGACACTAAAAGCTGGTCCAGGAACTCTTTGATCCCTTCCTGGTGTCTCTTGGCATGCGCAGTCTGCTTTGCTCACTCGTTAAAACTGTAAGTGGCTTTTCATGTCTGCAGCATCTGATGTTCATGAGCTGATAAGGAAGGTGTCTGGATCCTGGGGAAGTCATCTTGGGAAAGGTGAGTTCTAGCATGAAGTCTTGGAATTTCTTAGTCCTCCTCTGAACACTGGCTGGAGGTCTGCACGTATCTAGAACGGAGACCTTCCCACACTCCTTGCAAAAAGGCTTCTGTGCCCATCCAGCCCATGTAATTAAGCAGAACTGGGAACACCAAAAGCTTAAAAAAGCTCTGGAGTACAGGCTGTGGGGCCAGCGAGGAAGGCAAAGGCAAAGAGAAACTGTATTCAGGGGTAGGGGGCAGGAAAAAAAAGAAAAAACTCAAGGCCTGATGAGGAGGGAAACTACTGAGTTGCAAAACAGGAGGTTTGAAAGCGATTTCATGACTTGGGGAAGGGAGGGAATTACCAGTGTCATGACCAGGGAAGGGATAGAACAAGCAGTGCTCCAGGCAAATATATTTTCTATTCCTGGTGGTAAACTAGTATTAGTGAAGAGCAAAGCCTGAGTAAGGCTCCAATCGTCAGGATCCAGGCTGAGAAGGCAACTTCAGCTTTACTCACTTGCACTGAACTAACTGCAAAGGAACACAGAGTTTTGAAGAGGCTGGAGTTGCTTTTGTAGACTTCTGCTTGCTAATGTGCAGTAGCATATACCTTCTGCTTGTAGCTGTCTTAAATTCTTTAAAATCTTCATGCTTTTATCTTAAAAATTGTCATGTTTTAAAATCTGTGAGAAAGGGAATGTAGTTAAACACATATTCCCTGTGCTTTTCAGAAGAGGGTGGAGGATTAAGCCCAAGAGCTCTGCAAGATCTAGATACGTGATATTTCTTCCTTATAAAACTGCTGTACAAGAATGAAACAAGGCATGGAAACATTTTAGAAAACAACACGTGGATTTATTTTTTTTTTTTCCCCTCCAGAGATGGCATTTCTCTGGAATTCTCACTGTGACACTTCCCCATTCACTGCCCTCCAGCCCCATGCACTGAAGAGGAGGAGCTCAGAGCTACAAAAAGCTTTGCCTTTGCCCCCCTCTGCTGCAGCCTGGACCCTGCAGAACTGGGTCCTTTGTAGTTCCCAGTGTGGTTTCTCCCCTGCTGCTTGCTCTGAGTGTTGCTGTCTAGCCAGTTATCTTTGCAGGTTTTAGCACTGTGCTTGTGATTAGCTCCACTGAACCTCCCGTGGATTTCCTCTGTTGCTGAATAAGAAGAAAAGCCATATAAATATGAGGTTTGTAGAAACCTGCTCTGGGTTTGGGGATCTGTGTAATTGGTGGTGAGACCAATACTCACAGTTTTCAGCTTTTTTGAGCACATGTAAGATGCTGGAATGGGTTGCCCAGGGATGTTGTGGAAGCCCCCTCCCTGGAGGTGTTCAAGGCCAGGTTGGATGAGGCTTGTGCAGCCTGGTCTAGTGGGAGGTGTCCCTGCTCATAGCAGGGAGGTTGGAACCTGATGATCTTTAAGGTCCCTTCCAACCTTATGATTCTATGTAACTCCTGCAGTGGCAGCAAAATCCTGTATATTCTCAAAAAAATACTGTATTTTCCAGCCTCATGTTAAGCACTTTTGTTCTGTTTGTGACATTGGCCTTAATGCTGCCTCACTTAACACCATCCCTGCGTTCAGTTCTTTCATGCCACTCTTGGGCCTTGACCAGTTTCATCCCACCTCCCAAAGAAACCCTCCTCCTGGAGCTGCAGCACAGAGATCTTCAAAGGGAGGGGAAAGAAGTGGCAGGAGCAAAATAAAAACAGGACTATCAAGCAACATCAGTCTTGTGACGCCCTTCCTCACAGCAGTCTCCTCTGTCATGTTGCATCATTGCTAAAAATAGAACTTAAGGTCCTTGGAGAAATGGCATTTGTCTTTTGTTCTGTAAAGTGCCCCGTGCATTTTGAGCCTCACTTTAAAAAGCTGTGTACGAAGTAGAATAGAGTGGGTTTTCAGATCCTTTATTTCCTTGTTCTCACTTAGAGTCCTGCTTCTCAGTGGTGATAATGGACCTCAGAAGGTCCAAACTGCATTGCCAGACAGAGCTAAAATAAAGGGTGAAGGGGGAATGTAGGAGACTTTCACCCTGCAAGGGGGATTTCTTCAGAACCCTGTTGTTTTCTCTAGCCACAGGTGCTTCTTGGCTACCGGTAGCTTAAATAAATAGGAAAATTGAGTAATTAAATGAGTAATTAAATGCAAAGAAAGCAGGCAGGATAGACTGATTGGAACAATCCTTTGATGATAAATCAAGGAAAATCACACAGATAGCAGTGGAGACTACAGCTGAAAAGAATATCAGCTTGAGTCTCAGGTACTGTTTAAAACTGTCTCAGTTGCCTTGCTGGGTCAGACTGAGCTCTTCCAGTGCCTCTGATTTTTTCCAGAAGTGACTCTCAAAAGACTCTTGAGAAGGAGTAAAATACTAAAACTAAAAGGCTCCATGAAATTTTAGATGAGATTTGATCTTTCAGAGTACTGAAGCAGAGGGAAAATGTTACAATATATGGGAGCCTGTTCTACAATGAGAAGGTAAAAGACTTTGCCCATGTTTTGTGGAAGCTCAGCTGGCTGCTCTGGCCATCTTCACTGCCTCAGGTAGGTTGTGGGTGTGTTATTTTCTCAGCTGTGGACTCGGGTAAAGATTAGGCTTCAGCATCCTGTCTTCTGGAATTTCCAGACAATTGTAATAAACCAAAAAGCTCCCCATGTATCTGCACTCAGAAGGGAGGTCCTGGAATGTGAACCAATGTGACAAAAGGCAGAGAAGGGGGATCAGAATCCACAGAGAGAAGCAGTCTGTGCTCACTTGTGAGTTAAGTTTCTCTTCTGTTGATATTTCACTCTTGAGTAGTTTATTCTGGACAAATCCCATCTTGTAACTTCTCCAAAACAGTGCAGGAGGTGTGTGACATGCAGGCCTGGGTTTTGTCCAGCTCTATGGCATGATCCAGAGAATATTCACCACTCAGAGTGGCACTGATGTGGTCTAATGCCCACCTGGTAAATCCATCCCTGAAGTATTTACAAGGATAATTTTTGTGGTGTTTCTTTTCCTCCTATTTATTTGCTGTAGGGAATCAGCCGACAAATGATGGTGGTGGGTATAATGCTGATGAAAAAAGGCTCAGAAACTGTTTTGTGGGAACCTGTTCAGTGAAATCCCTGAAGTTCCTTGCAAGAATTGCATCACTTATGAAGACAGGCTGAGGGAGTGGGGTTGTTCAGCCTGAAGAAGAGAAGACTCTGGGGGGATCTTACAGTGACCTCCCAATACCTGAAAGGAACCTGTAAGAAGGCTGGGGAAGAGCTGTTCACAAGGCATGGAATGATAGGACAAGGGGTAATGGTTTTAAGCTAGAAAAGGGTAGATTCAGGTTGGATATTAGGAAAAAGTTCTTTACTATGAGGCTGGTGGATCACTGGAACAGGTTGCCTAGAGGGGTGGTGGAGGCCCCATCCCTGGAGATATTCAAGGTCAGGCTTGATGGGGCTCTGAGCAACCTGGTCTAGTGTGAGATGTCCCTGCTTATTGTAGGGGGGTTGGACTAGATGACCTTGAGAGGTCCCTTCCAACCCAAGACATTCTATGATTTTACAGTTAGTATATCCTCATGTTTATGTATGCTACTTTTTGAGGTGATCCGTCATGTCCTTAGCCTGTTGAGGACTATAAGTAAATCTTGACTGTTTTTTATTGTATTCAAGATGCATTTTTCAGACACTTTTTGGAGCAAAGGCCTGGCAGGGCTCAGTTCCCCCTGCAGAAACTACAGGTACCTCAGCGCAAACTCACCCCTCACCTTCCTCAGGGAGGGAAGGCTGAGGATTTTGAAAGTACAGCAGATGACTGAAACGTCTCAGCCTGTATCAGTGTTATCCATCAAACGACGAGGGCCACGAGTAGGGGTGAAAACGTGTCAGGTTTGAGGATGCCCAAGAGGAAGATGACACAGAGGGGTCACCTGTGGGGCAGCATCAGGGGAAGGCGGCAGTGGGGACACCACAGCAGGGCCCCTGGGTGAGGTGCCGAAGGGGCGGCAGCGCTTGAGGGGGCCCTGAAGAGGCCGGGGCCCTGAAGAGGCCGGGGCGGGAGGCAGAGGCCCAGCGGCCATTTTGAGGAGGACAATACCCACCGCACGGCTGGGCCCGCTGCGCCCGGCGGGCGGGGCGGGGGGCGCGCGCACGCAGCGCGGGTAGCGGCCGGGGCGCGCGCACGCTCCGCCTCCTGCCGCCGCGTTATGTAACGGCCGGGGCGCGCGCGCGCTCCCTCCCCCCCGCCCTGTTCCCGCCCCTCCCCGCCCGCCGGGGCCCAATGGGCAGCGGGGCCGCGCCGGGAGGGGGGCGGGGGGAGAGCCCGGCGGACGGGGCGGGGGGCGCGCACGCACGGGGGCAAGGCGCGGCCCCGCGGCAGTGCGTGCGCGCTCCCTTCCCCCCCCCGCCTTCCCCTCTCTCTCTCTCTCTCTTTCTCCTCTCTCTCCTCCGCCGCGCTCGGTCGTTTCTTCCCCCCCTTTGTGAGGCGCTCGGAGTGGCCCGGACATCGCTGACTCGCCATGGCCGACGAGAAGCCCAAGGTGAGGCAGGCGCCCTCCCGCCCCCTCCGCCTCCCTCCCTCAGCCTCGCCGCCTCACTTTGCTCCTCAGGCGGTGGCGGCGGCGGGAGGCCTGGCCCTGACCGCGGCCCGGCCAGCCAACGGCCTGGGCTCCGCCGCGCCGGCTTTGCGCGCCATTTTCCTGCGCACCCAGGCCGCGGTCGCCTTCCCGCCCCGCCGGGGGAGGGGGGCCGGGGCCGCAGCCTCCCGGGGCGGGCGGAGGATCCCCGGGGAGGGCAGCGGGGAAAAGGGGGGGGGGGGGGGGCTGAGGGGGGCGAATCCGGGCTCCCTTCCCGCCCTCCTCAGGGAGAGAGGCAGGTCCGGAGGCGGTTGCTGCCTTTGCCTTCCTCCTCCTCCTCGCGGGGCCGGATCCGGCCTCCCCCTGCGCGGCTGGCGGAGGTTGGGGGTGGCTCGGGCGCAGCATCCCCGCTCGTCACCAGCCTTTCGCTGGGGCACTTGCCAGCCCCCTCCCATACGGTGCTGGCGGAGCACGACAGGGCCTTTCCGCTGCGGGAGGGGCGGGCGGGTTTCGCTCCCTGCCCCCTTTTGTGCTGCCTCTCTCCGCGGGCCGCGGGAGGGGCCGCCGTGGGGGCTGCTGCGGGCGGAGGGAACCGCGTGGAGCTGCGCTCTTCAGCAGCAGGAATTAAAAAGCAACACACAGCGAAAAAAAAAAAAACCAACACCAAAAAACAACCACCACCCACAACCAGCCAACGCCGCGCTGCCGCCGTTATTTTTTTTATTTAATTTTAATACAGCTTATAATTTTTCCTCCACATTTTTTAAACTGAGTTTGAAGGCGCCAGGAAATCCCGAACGGCGGCGGGCCGGTGTGTCCCGGGGATCTGTCACATGGCGGGGACCCGCACCCCGGCCGGGGCCATCCTGCACACTCCCCGCTTCTCCCAAAGAAAACAAAGATGAAAATGCTGCTGGGGCACCTCAGGAGCGGGCGCTGCCCGGGACATGGGTAGCTTTTGAATCTTCGCTTTGCCTCTCCCGTGATACTCGGTATCAAAACACGAGGAGCGGAGTTGAAAGTTGGTTCTTTGCAATTCTCTGTGTGGCTTCTAGAGGAAGCGAGAGGATCGGACTGCCTATGCAGGAGGGTTGTTTTTTTTCTTAAACGTTTTCTGAAGGAGAAAGCTTAGTTCTTTTCGGATTTTGTCACCTTTTCAAATACAGTCCTTTAAATATCTTGGAGTTTTCTTCAGAACTACCTCAACTGATCCGAAAAAGTTTGAGAGACAGGGAAGAGTCTTGCTAGAGGTTGAGATCATAGTTATAACATCAGTAACTTTATTCCTTTGATTAGAGACAGCAGAGCTGCATATTATTGTGCCCTTGATAAAAATAACTTTTTTTGAAATCTTGTAAAACAACGGGCATAGTAACTCTTTATTGCTAATTTGCACATTAACCCATCTCAAGAATGACAACTCATATCAATAATGTTTGAGGTTTTGTGTGTATGTATGGCTTTTAAAAAAAATTTTAAAGTAAAAAATACTGACCTTTATTTCCTAATTCAAAGTTTCAAGTTGGCAAACAGCTGTATATCTTTATGTCTTCCTTTTTTTTTATGACCTGTTGCACTTTGGTAAAATGTTAACTTCTTGTTTCATACCTTTTAAAAAAGTACTGTTTTGTTTTTGTTTTTTTTTTCTCTTTTATTTCCTCAACAGGAAGGAGTGAAGACTGAAAACAATGACCACATTAATCTGAAGGTGGCAGGGCAAGATGGGTCTGTGGTGCAGTTTAAGATTAAGAGGCATACACCACTTAGTAAACTAATGAAAGCCTATTGTGAACGACAGGTATGATCATCAGGAGAACCCATGTCTGGGGGAGAGGTGATCTCCATAGAGATAGATGAGGACACTGAAGTTTTAAACTATGTAAATATGCAAAATGATAAAGACTTTGCAGAAACGAATTGTGTTGTGGGAAGTGTATTGTTCTTAGGTTCTGATAGAGAGTGGACTGGCAGGGTTGTGACAGGAAATGGGTAAAGATCTGTTGTTATCTTGTAGGTGTAGGCTGTTGGGAGACAGCTGTTACTCCACTGCTCAAAAATATCAGTATGGAAAGGGTGGGTTTGGAACCTGCAGCATGAACTTAGGGTAGAGCACTGAGTGATAATCAGAGGTATTTTTATAACTCTTGAGTAACTTCTTGGTCTGGTCATAGATTTCCAATTTATTAGCTTAGTGTTATGGTATTGAGATGAGAGAATATCAGTGACTATTTCAGGGTTTAAAGGTGTCTAATGTCTAGCTTGAGAAGGAGCTTGTACATTTAATGATGAGCTTTGTTTTTCTCTCTTGTGGCCTAGTTGTCAAATTAATCCTCTGAGGTACCAAGAAATGTATTTTGCTAGTGTAGTGGCAACTACAGCCAACCTGCTAGGTTGCAGGCAGCTACTGCAGGTTTTAAAAACACCCTCTGCTATTTAATACTTTCTTCTGAAGCTCTTGATGGTGAATATTTTGTCTGTGGTGTCAGTGATACTTCTGTGGAGATCGACTTGTCTTGAAATTTTATTTCTTAGGTGCTTACTTCTCAAACTTTGTTTAAAAGCATCTCTGCTGTGTGTTCCTAAAAGTTGGATTTTGTTTGTGTTCCTTACCCAATCTTAAAATCCACAAGCTGTGGACTTCAGGTGTAATTTTGAAGAGGTGGAAGCTGCATATAGTAGGTAATTTAGCAGCTTTAAAGAATGAAAATTACGTAGTTGACCTAAAATGGAGGAAGCTCAATCTTGCATGTTATGTTTAAAACATCAGGAGTATTTGTGATTATTATAAGTGGGGAAAGAAATCATCCAAGGAACATGCTAAATTGTTCGTGGATACTAATCTCACCAAGGTACAGTTTTTCAGCGTGTTTTTAGCTAGAATTTATTCATCTCAGAGTTGTTGGGAACCTGCAAAAAACCCAGCACTTTTGGAATAGAAAAAAAAATATATTTTTAGAAACACAGTGTCAGAGAAAATGGCTCCAACCAAATGTTGCTGTGCAGAAACGTGTTGCTGCCATGACACTTTGCCACATGGTTTCCTTGAACAAGATGGCAAGTGAGCCTTGCAGAGAGAAGGCATTTTGTTGTGAACTATAAAATCTTACCAAAATGTTTGTTCATATTCTTTCTAAAATATATTTTTCCTGACAAATCAACGTCTCATAAATAATGTCTATGTTAATGTTCTGTGTGGTACATCTCTTGCTTGGCTGAATTAAGGCTTCCTTTCTCATTCAGAGGTGCCAAAGCAGCACCATGAAATACATTGGATTTACTTCAAAACCAGCTGGACTTCTTGTACTTCTCAATGCTCTGTAGAGAGAGTAGATAGAAGTGGGAGAGAAGTGGCCACCAAGGTTCTTGGCTCTGGTTTTATCTGCAGACTTTATTCCTCTTCCTCTGCAGCATGTAGTGTGCTGTAAAATACCTTTGAAAACTGACTTGGCCATGGGAAGCTTATGTCATTAGTAGAAGGGGTTGTTGCTCTTCAGTTATCTGTGTGAATCTGTTGGCTCGAGTGACAATGAGGAGTCTTCCAGGGATGGAGGAGGTCAGCAGAATTACTGGTGTGTGATAGAAATGTTAGTTCAAAATACTGTTCAGTAGTTTCTGGAAGCAGAAGATTCCTTTAGCTTTTTTTGAAAGTTCCAGCTGTGCGTGGAAAAACTTTGATCCGTTGATTTCTTGTCAAGAAGAATTCAAGGTCAAAAAGTTCCTGTTGGCTAGTTTGCTGCTGCTGCTGCAGACTAGTGGGTGCTGGTTGTGTTCCTGGAAAAAAACCATTTTAGAATACCCTGGCTTTTGGGGGAAGATGAAAGAGAAGCATTGAATATTACCATTTGATATTTGTTACCCAAAGTCTTGCATATATTTTTCAAGTGATTTATTGTTTTAAAGCACTATACACATCTTGGCCTTTGGGGTGAGACTTGTGTAGTAGAAATGGCTTTATTTTAACTTGCAGTCAGTGGGGGCACTGTTGCTTCTCTGAGTTGTTGGACACGATGCAATTTTTAATGCAAAACAGATTGCAAGGATTTGTAGTGAACTGCCTTAAAGTCAGTGCTTGAGGGGAGCAGCAGAACTATATCGTGCATCATGAATGGTGGCTTTTAATGATCATGCTGCAATTCCAGTGACTAAGCTCAAGAGAAAACTTTTGACACCAGGCTTACTTCCCTTTGTGTTACTTCTCTTTGTCCAGGGGTTGTCAATGAGGCAAATCAGATTCCGGTTCGATGGGCAGCCAATTAATGAAACAGACACACCTGCACAGGTAAACAGCAGAAGCAAGACTAAAGAATGCTCATTTAAAATTTGCTGCAGGAGTCTGTGCTTCTGTTTCATATAAAATACTTGTATAATTGTATGTATAAGTGATAGAACGTTTATCTTTTTTTACCATTATTTTGGTCTAACTGCTTTAAAATTATTGGAAATGGAATATAAGACTTTGGTGTTTTGAGCAGTAAGTCTGTATCACTGGAGTAGTAAATATATAGAGTGTGCAGATGATGAGTCTTGTAAAACTCACTGTATTGAGTCACTGCTCTGAGATAAGAATTGGTAAGTTAATTGAGTAAGTTAATTGGTGAGTTAATTGAGCTTTTCCTAAAGCAATGGCTTTATTTTTGTTACAAGAGCTTGCCAGGATGTTGCTGTTTGCAAACTTGCATTTGTAATAGGAAAGTAATTCTCTGCTATTTGTAATTTGAAGATCTGTTTCAGGAGCATGAAGTTAATGAGTACTGTGAAATTGGGGTTGTCTACCTGTAACTGGTTAAAAATAAGACCATTCCAAGAACAGAATGGCTCACTGTGACTCTTGAGAGTATTTTTCTGCACTGCTCCACCTACCTGTGTTTAATCAGCCTTTCCAAGTGATACAGTTTTAGATGCTTTTCCCTGCCACTTGTTACAAAATAAGGGACTCTAGTTTTTGGAAGGTTTATAATAGATCTGTATTTTCTCAGCAGTTATTCCGAAGAATGTGCTCCTTATGGCCATAATCTATGGAACTTTTTAATTTAGAATACTGATAATTGAGGCAACAGGGTGCTTTTCTCTCCATCCGTGTTATGCTGAAGCTAAGGATCAGTCTATTTATAGCTGTGGTAAATGCCACTTTGATTTCCTGGAGCAGAAATTGAGACACGTTCAAAATCCAACTTGACTTACAGCAACTCCTTCAATCTTGGTACAGATTTTGCCTGTAGGTGGTATTAAACATCCCAGAAATATCAACTGTAAAACTTACACAGAAAAAAAAAAGAATTATGTTAAGAAAATACTTCTGTTCCTTGCAGGCAGTTTGTTACATTCTTGACCATATAAAGTGTTTTTAATTTTTTTTTTGTGTTTTTGCTGATGCTTTGTTTTACTGCCTGGTGTTGGGGTAGGGGCCTTAATTATAGTCTGCTTTCTTTAGTGCTGTAGCTGAAGCCAGGTGCACATTTGAACAACAGCAGCAAAGTGGAGTTGTGGCAATGTCCTAAGGTAAACTGAGGAAGTAAATAGGAAAAGAAGAGGCCATGGCAAAGTAGGCAACAGAATTAACATGTTATGAATGCTGATCTGTTTCATAGGAGTCACACAGTGCACCCTGAAGTTATGTACTGGAATTCATTCTAGGACAATAGTTATCAAATGGCTTTTTTTTATTTCCCCCCCCCCCCCCATGCAATTTCTTTGCTTTTGAGTTACAGTGAAGTAGGTTGAGTGCACAAAGTGCTGATGATGGAGGGGAGTGGGGCTGGTCTGGTTCAGTTGCATAAAGAGGAAACATGAAGGCAGGGAATGCAAGAACAACCCAGCCTATAGTAGATATCTAAGAAGAGTTGAAAGCCCTTTTTTCTCTTTTCTGCTGTAGTTGGAAATGGAGGATGAAGATACAATTGATGTGTTCCAGCAGCAAACAGGAGGAGTGTACTAAAATACAAACAAACACACAAAAAAGGAACCTGCAACTTTCCTCTCCAGAACTGTGCTCCCACAGGCGACACATTCACAATTAGAAAAATGAGACTTGGTTCAGCCACATCCTGACTACTGCAGTATAGTTTTCTCTCTTCTCTCTCTGATTTTTTTTTTTCCTATTCCTTATATTGTACATAAAGTAACTGGTGTATGTGCACAGACATAATGCATATTTTTTTTAACTAAATGGCCAATGGTATGTTTTGATCAACATTTAATGGAGATGGGGTGGGAAAACAAACTGGTTCTGTGAAAATGCCCCTTCCTCCATTAGTGGCATGCTCCTTCTCCTTTTATCTTTATATTCCAGTAAGTTATTTTGCTCTCACTGTTTAAAAACAAAAAACCTTGCATACCTTGTTTGATTGGATAATTTCAATGTTTTTCTTTTATCATTGTAAAACCAAGGACAATTTTATAACTTTTTTGTACGTAGCTGTTACATGTAGAGCAATCTCTGTTTAAGTAGGGAAAAATTACTCTTAAAAAAAAAAAATCTTAGATAGTTTTCCCTTCAAGTAAAGCGTCTTGTTGTTTAAATAAACTTCTTGTTTAAAATAACCAGTTTTCTTTATTGTTCTGTGGAGTAATTGTACTCAGCACTTGTATTTCTTTCTCTGCAGCACTTTATGCTTCTCAGTTCTCAGCTTTCTATGTGGTAAGTAAGTATGATCCCCCTTCTACAGCCAGAAGTCTGTTGGAAAATGAGAGGCTTCCTTGAGCCTTCCTTCATCTCAGTCAGTTTTGTATTTTGATGTTGTTTTTTTTATGGGGGAGTGTATGTTCTGCTGAGCAAAAAATGCTTGATTAGGCAAACTACAAAATACTGGACTAATTATGCCTGTGGGTTAAGCTCTTTTCATCAGTCTTTTAAGAGAAACGTCAATATTGTTGTCACAGTAGCTTATTTAAAACTCTGTATTTGATGCTTTTTTGATGTAAACATTAACTTAAAATGAGCAAATAATTCTATTAATCATTCCGTTTACTGTGGTATCAAGTGGGAGATGCTTGGAAATATAAAGCAAAAAATAAAGGAGTTCTGGTTTTGGGTGTATCTAGCTATGGTGCTGTAGATTCCAAGCTCTGCTTTACCATTGTGGTGTTCCTGCTGGAAAGGGGAAGAGGCTTGAAGTACTGAAGGGAGCTTGTGACAAGGTTTTTCAGGAGTCTTTTCCAAAAGGAGTTTTCTCATGGAGAAGTTTAGAGGCTGTGGTGAAATCCATGGATGTTCTTGAAAGATTTATATACCTGTCTACCCAGCAGCCCCAAAGCATTTCCTGCTGTTCTGGGAGCCTTGTGATTATTATTTGCTCTTTTAGGTATTAATTTGACCAGAGCTCACTTTTTGTTTTCGTAAGAGTTAATTCAAGAAGTGATTGTTTTCTGCTGTGCCTGCTGCATCTGGAAATTCTTCACCTTTGTGGCAAAATGATGGGTCTGTGCATTGAGCTGATGGACAATGATCTGTTTGACTTCTGCCACGATTTGAACACATTTGATAATGCATTAATTAACGGAGCTATAAAAAAATAGCATCTCTTGTTGCAGTTGTTTCTAACTGTGTAGCTGAAGGATGTGATTTGCTGTGTGCCATTGTCTTAATTCTAGGAGATTCTACTGTAAAGCAGATTATTATTGTAGTCTGTCTCTTGTAGACTTCTGTGGTATATTACAAGGTTGGAATTGCCTCTTGTGAAGAAATGTTTTCATATCTGAACAAACAGAGGCCTGGAAGAAACTTCTTTAAAGAAAGGGTGATGGGGGGGATATACATTTCAACACCTTTCATAGGTTAGAAATGGAATATGTTCTTCTCTGGGTTTAGAATCTGGCTTTCAACCTAGACTTCTGATAACAGTGTTATAAAATTCTTTCACCTTGGTGTCATGCCAAGACTTTTCCCAGGAGAAAGCCTTGTTTATCTTCTTTGGCCAAAAAAAGATGTTTGGACTTGTTTTAGTTTCTGAAGAAAGGGTGAGGTCTCCTTAAATACAGCTCTTTGGGGTTTTTTTTTTCAGCCCAGATTAAGACAAGCTCAAAAGTCCCTGTTGTAGCTTGCCTACTATTTTTTCTTTCCTGAGGCAATAGAAGTCAAGTGACAGGTACTGAACAGCATGCTCTCAAAAACAATGTCTTCATTTCCTGGATTAGGAGAGTGCTGCTTCATCTGTCATTTAAGTTATGTGAAGGATTATTGTGACATAATGTTCTGTTAATAAAACGAGGGTATTTAACATGAGCTTGGATTAGCTTGCCAAAATTCCACTGGGCAAAGATTAAAAAAAATCATAGTTTTTTGTACCTTTGAATTGATGTGGCAGCTCTGGAAATACTCCTTAATTCAGCATAAATTGAAATTTTCTCTAGGATTTAGCAACAGGCTACTAAAGCAATGGAGAGGCATCAATCACCTACATTTTTGCATTTCTCACATCTTTTTGCCATTCACCTGAGTTTGCTCCTCCTATTTCTGAAATAATTCTTCTAAAAGTGCTGCATGGTGTTTCTGTCAGATGTGACTGCAATCAGAAACTGATCAAATGGTCTTTTCAGATAGGTGTTTCCCTGATGAGATAAAAATCAAGAAACTCAAAGATTTAAAGTGACTTAGTTCCTTAAGAGCCTCAAACACTCTCCATTAGCCTAGCGAGTTGTTAAGTGGGCTGATTCGTTTTTGTGTGCACAGCAATGCAGAAATGCTAACCAGTTTTCTTAAAAACTCTTTGTTTAGAACTCTTCTTCCATCCTCTTGCAAACACCCCCCTTGGGACAGAACTTGTTGGTTCTGCTGCTTAGACAATATATCTGTTGATTCCTGTTTTACTGGGACTTCACTAAGGAAGCTACTGCTAGGGGTGATGATTCAGAAGTGGTGTGAAATACAGGGATGTAAAAAACCTGTATCAGATCATTTGCACTTCACTCTAGCTGTGTGGCCTGGCTTGATTTGTAACTGTTCTCGTGGTTTATGTTGGTAGCCTAAGGATGCCAAAGGATAAAGGAAAACTGGGCAAAGAGGTGTCTCATCCTAACTGGGAGGTAAGTTTTTCTTGTGTATTAAACAGCTGGGGTCTTTCAGGAACCCGGGCTAATCATGTTATTGCCCACAATTTTCAATTAATTAATTCTAAAGTGATTGCCATGCCATTTAGTTAATATTCCTCTCGTGGTTTTTAAATGAAAAAGGGTGGAGCTAAGTCATGATTGCACACAATATTCTAGTGAGTTCTTTGTGGGTGGCAGGACACCTTCAGTGTACACTGGGTCATTAGTCCCTCAGTTTCAGTTGTGAAAGAACAACTTCAAGCATTATTTGGCTTTCCAGTTATTTAAAAAGATGAAACCAAAATTGTTTCGGGCCCCCAAAGGCATTTTTATTGCTGTGCAGAGGGGGGTAGTGACAGATTGCAAGAGCAGCTGGTTTGGGTGGGGACCCTTCATTAACACCTGAAAATCAGTGCACAGTGGGGATAATACCTGCTCAGAAGGGCTCTTGTGGGGATTGATAATAAGTGGCCTGAGATGCTGGTTCAAACGTGGTTCTGGGAGTGTTAAGGCTGAAATGGGATATGCTGAACTGCCAGGAGTGTAAGGAAACACTGCCCATGGTAATGTGAGAGGGACTCTTGTGCTGCCATATGCAGGTGTTTCAGCCAAAGAAAAATCCCTGAAGTAGTGCTGAGATAATTGCTGCCTCAAGGTAACAATACCAGAACAGGTTATGGTCAAAGCCACATTATTTTCTCAGGAGAATATTTCTTCCTAGTGCCTTCCTTCCTTCTGAGGCAGACCATGTGATGTACGTGCTGTCCTTCTGTCTGTTGGATGCTGCTTCTATGGTGACTTCCTACAACTTTAATGAAAAGGTATAATGTGACTGGCTCAGAGAAATAGTACTTGCCATGCTTCAGCCAGTTGGAAAGAATTGAATTTCTAAGGAATAGCAATTTGTTTTCAAAAGGAAAAATGAAAAAGTAGAGGCCTCCTTGATCAGAATCTATTAGAAGTGAACAATAAGTTGAAGGATTTTTATTAGAGTTTTAAATTGTGGCCACTTCTCAGTATGCTTGTATCAGCTGGTGTGATGGGCTGTTGTGGAGTAATAAATGACAATCTAAAAGCATTTAAATAACTTGAATTATTCTTAATTGTATTACCAATATAATCTAATACAGTTCATTCTCTGGATTATTGAGGTTTGTTCATTCTGGCCTTTAACCTGTTCCCAAATGGAATGTGTTCTGATAGGGAATAATTTAATCCTCTACTTCATCTTGCTTTTTTGTATTTAGTGTCAGAATGAATTGGTGGTACAGCACTTCTCCCTGGTGGTTAGGAGGTAGGAGTCTGAGGACAAACAGGAGATGGAGAACTGATTTTGATCCATATTGCAGTTTTTGGTTGGCCTTTCAGATGCTTAAATACAGAGGTTTCCTAGTTTCTTCCCCAGTAGTGTGGGACTAATGATCTTACTCCAACATGGAGACGCTGGGGGGCCCAGCTGGTTTTTATGAAATTGTTTGAGTCCCTTTAGAGGGAAGAGTTTTCCTCTCCTGAAGAAATTCAGTTTATGTGGGAGGGATCAAGGAGGGCTGGTGGTGCTGTCAGCAGGGATCCCTGTGGGAAGACAACAGAAGTTTTTGAGTTGGTGAGGAGCTGCAGTGGGAATGGGGACTATGGAAACAGCTGTAGGGTTTGACAATCAATCCTGAGATGAGGATGACTCTGGAGCACTGGGGAAAGACCAAGGTTGTGGAAGTCCAAATAAATAATAAATAGATTGTTGCTCTGTAGGAAAGGAATATTTTCTGGAGGGACATGGATGCAAAAGATACCCTTTCTGATTCATGTAGTGCTGGTTTTGGTGGCTTAGATCCTCAGTGTTCAACATCCAATCCATAGATCTCATTAAAGCACATCTGATGCCCTGCAAGGGCTCTTGAAGGATCACTTGATTAAGAAAACTTCACAGTTTAAGCAAAGTTGGACAAAACAAAAATGGAACAAAAGGAGCTCTTTAAGAACTCTTCCCCTTCCACTCATGCTTGTATTTTTTTTCCACTAAGGAACAATGCTTTGGAGTACACTGCCAGACTTGGTCATGCTGGATGCCCAGACAAGAACAGCAGCATGAATTGGCCACGGGGTTTTTTTGTTGTTGTTTAGAACTACACCTCTGCAGCTTTGAGAGAAGTCTGGATGTTCTGATTCAAGTTTTCTTCCCAAATTGTAACTTACTGTTAGGAACTTCACCTGAAGGTGTAGAGAGGCACCAAAGCAACTCACACAACTCCTGCAACGTACAGGATCTGCTCCTCAGGCCAAACTGTTGAATCTGGATACCAGTCTTCCACTGAACTTCCAGCATCCATCACTTCATATGTGAAAGTCTTTGACAGCTGCAAATCCAACTGTAACAAGGATTATTTCTTGTTACCTTCAGCTGTGAATAAACTGAGGGAAGAAAAGAAGACAAGACTGACCTCTTTTTTGCCTTATGTGTTTGGAACAAAGAAAAAATAGAGGCTGTTGTGAAGAAGAAACCCGTGGTCACAGGAGGATGACCAAGCTGAGGCTTTTCTCAAACCAATGGTATTCTCCTTGCCTAACCCTTGCATTTATTGGAGTCTTGCTCAGACTTCCAGATGCTTTTTGCATTCATGGCGATGAATTTCAGCAACAGGTGGAATTGTTTGGGCTCTGAGTTTTTCAAACAGCTGCTGAGAATTGTTCTGGTCAAATGTCATCATGCTGGGAAGGATTGTAAGCCCTGTTTCTGTAGCAGTCTTCATAAACCCCTTCATCTTGTTATGGGTAAATAACCAGCAAAGCAGCTTTCATTTAAAGACTATCCTGCAGTCAGGACTGTCTTGGAGATCATTGGGGTCCCTTGGAAACACTGAAGGCTTAGAATTCTAAAGCTGCATGTCCAAATTAGATTTGTCAGAACAGGTTTTTCTTCATCTTGACTTTTAAAAAATGGCTCCGTATGTCTCAGGGGTACAAATTTAAGAGTCAAATCCTGTGGATTCGAATGAGAAAGCACTTAGATGACAAAATACTTTGGAAAGCTCCCAAGAGAGCAGTTTCTTACCTGTTTGCAAAGTAGGTATCATTTGACTTCCTAATGCCCAAGCCTAAGGGATAATAGAATTAAAACAACTGTGTCATGTTACTTAAAATTTCCCTTTAATCTTCCTCTAGAAAGATGTGATGTGACAGAGAATTCCCTGGGGACCTAAATAGTTGAGGCTTTTTTTTTAACAATTTTTTAATAGATCCTAGATTAGGCAAAAAAAAAATTAAAAAATCTAATACCGTGGTCCTGTTTGTGTGGTTTTAGCAGCTCAGCTCTGTCCTGAGTTGTGTTGATACTAAGGCTGGTGAGAGTTCAGACAGTTGACACCCCATGTTGTGTGTAGAGTGAAGTAGCCCAAACCTTGCATTTTCTAGACCAAAAGGAAATCTTCACTAGAAAGAAGTGTTTTGGGTGCATGAAGGTCTATTGTTAGTGCAAACTGGGAGGGATGGGTAGAACAAATAGGGGGTTTCTTTCCCCTTTTCTGTCCTTGATGTAAGTACTAACTAAAATAACATTTGCGGTGGCAGGTCCTAATGGATTTTGGAGTAAAAGTTGTGATCAAGGCAGCATCTGTGTGTCTGGAAGTTGGCAAGGAATTCAGGAAGTTCCCAGTCACCAAATAAAAGGTGGGTTTGACGGATGTGTCTGTATGAGTTCTGTGGAACATCCACAGCTCAGAAGTGCGCAGCCTCGTGCTTTTCAGCCACAGGTGAGCAGCGTTGCTGGGATTTGTACTCCACTGACCATAGATGTTCTGGGACTTGCCTGATTGTCATGGAATAATCCACTGCTCCAAAATCCTCTGATATTACAAATTATTTTATTCCATTACATATTTTGACGTGACAGTGTTTCACACCAGCCCTGTGTGTCCCTGTGCCCGCCCTTTGATGTGTCTCCATCCTAGCTGGACCCAACTTCTAACACCACAGCGGTCTTGTGTGAACACCTCACACACCTGGATTGTTCATCCATGTATTTTTGGGATGGTGCCGTGGAATGCACTGAAGCAACTTCAAGGCAGTTATGGGCCGAGCTGCCTCCCAACGTGGCGATGTGTGAGGGAGCAGGGCCTCGGCAGGGATGGCCAAGCGGGGTTCCTAGGCTGGGCATAGGTGGCCCGATGGTACTTGAGCTTAGCGGTGTTCTGGGGGCATGAAGGGGTGTCTGTCGAGGTGGGGCCGCCCCCCTGGCCTGGGCTCTCCTCACAGCGGTCCGTGCCTGCCGCGGGGCCCTCGGCCCCTCACAAGGGAAACGACACCGACTTTTGTCTCGCCTCGTGTGGCTGAGCCAATCACAGCTCACCTGATGGGAGCGATGGGCCTCCCGCCAATCATCAACAGAAGGCGCCGCCGCCCAGGCACAGCCAATCACCGCAGAGCAGACGTATTGCTTCACCAATCAGCTCTTACGGATGAGGCAAGGCTCCTCGCAGTAGACGGTGAGGCGGGCCCAAAGGCAGAGTGGCAGAGCGTCGTCGAATAGGAGCGCGGAATTGGGTTTGAACCGCCCAATGAGGGGGCCTCTGAGGGGCGGGCCTTAAGGTCCATATAAAATGAGCAGCCAGTGCGGGCGGCGGCTGCAGTTGTCACCGGCGGCAGCAGCAGTGCCGGGAAGTGGTGGTGGGTGAGCGTTCCCGGGACCGTCACACCTGCTGGCCTCTCAACGGAGCCTTTTTCCCTTCGCCCGTCTTATCCGTCTCTGCCGCCATGACCACCACGACTACCTTTTCGGGCATGGACCCCAGTGGCAGGAACAGCTCCAGGTCCGACGGGGCTCGGGGACCAATGGGACCATTAGGGCGGCGGGGCTGAAGGCGTTAGCGGTGAGGCCGTCACTCCCTCTCGCCTCAGGGCCTGGGAACCCGGCGGGGGCTGCCCGGGACGGCTCTGAAGGGAGTGGCGGAACCTGGAGCTCGGCGAGGGGCCGCAGGCGTCGGCCGGGTCGGGGCTCGGCGTGTGCGGTTCCTTTTCACCGTTATCCGAGCGGGTCGGCGGGAGGCGGCGGCCGCGCCCAGCCGGGGGCAGCGGGTGGCTGGCGGCTCGGCGAGTCAGCCGCGCTGCTGGGGAGGTGCTGAGGGGGGTGCAGGCCGTGCCCGTGCCCTACTGCAGCTGTCTGGGGGAGGGGGAGTGGGAGCTGCGGGGGTGGGAGCTGCCGAGACCCACCCCGGGCTGCCGGGGTGTGCCTGTGCGTCCCTGCCTCTTCCGAACAAAGAAGGGAGGCGACTCGCTGCGCGACCGCGCAGCCACATCGCGGGGCGGGGGGCGACTACACACACTGCACCCCCGCTCCCCTCCTCACGCTGCCGTCTTCCTCTCCCTGCGGCTGCTAAGCCCGTTCGTACCCCCCGGCCTGGCGGAGCAGCCCCGGAGCCTGCCGCGTTCTGGGTGGGGCCGAACCGGCTCCATTGTCTGTGCTCCCCGGCCTCCCCACCTGCCCGCTCCCGGCGGGAGCCCGCCGATCGGTCCCCGCACCCCGCTGCCCGTGTGGCCGGCCGGCACCTCGCCCTGCCCGCCCCGGCCGCTTCCTTGAGCTGCTGCTTTGCCCGCCGGCTGGCAAGGAGCATGTTCGAGGCGGGGGGAGCCCCTTCCCCGGGCTCCGACCGTGCGGCGGGGCCGCGGCCGGGCTCCCGGGGGCAAATGGAGGGTGGGGAGGGGGAGGAAGCCGTAGCATGTCTCGAAACAAAGAAAACTTGACAGGTAGATCTGAAAAGATGCACAGCACTTTGCCGGGTATCCACATTTCTGCAGGAGTAGCAGCTGGCTTGGAGAGAAGATCGTGGCATTTTTTTTTCGAGCCATCATGTCTTTTTGCTGTAAGGTTTTGGCCTGACAAAGCAGATGCTTCCTGTTTGCTTTTCCGAGTGCATTTTAAAACAAAGCAAAAAAAAAAAAAGAAACGCAAGGCCTTGACAGTAGTTCCTGGAGGGAGCTTTGGGTGGGTTTTCAGTATACATCATGGTATGAGGTGTAATTTAAAGAGCAGTTCATTGCTTGAAGTATTAAATGTACCTTTGATGAAGCATGTTGCAACATCTCAGGGCTGTGAGAGGTTTCAGCCTCTAGCTGAGGTTGGCAAGAGGGACTATTCCTTTTTAACAGTTTAAGCGGTGCCTTTTTTTCCTTCAATTGCCTTTTCTGGTAATTTCATTAAGACTGTCAGTGGAAACTGTTACGCTGTTAAGAGAGTTCTGGTTTCACTGCTCTGGTAAAATAAAGGTGATCTAAGATGTGGGGAACAGGCCCGTTGGTGGACAGGCTGTTCTTCAAATCAGTAACTGCAACAGATGTAACTAAGAAAATAAACCTGTACCAGAACACTTCCTTTGAGGGGGTGGGAACATAATGCAGTGAGTCAAGACCATTGTACCATATCTCTTAATTCAGAAAGGAGACAAAGTCATAAAAATGTTCTTGGATTCTTAAAACATGTCATACAATGTACTGGGATCCTCCCTTTAGCAGCTGGGCATTAGTAGTTGGAACTTCAGAGAAGAATTTTTGTAAGGAAAACTAGTTTGCTAGTTAAGTAGAACTGTCTGTGCCAAACACCTTTGTGAATTTCTCTTGCTGTTGTGTCGAGTTCTGTCGGCTGGGGAAGCGTTTTTGTGTTGCACCTGGAATGGAGTTGGCACAAAGTCCCTCTAAAGATCTGAATGCTATTGCCAGTGGTGATGACATGTAAGAACAGACTTGTTCTTTGTATGGAATTCCGAGGTTTGGTGCACTGACAATCTGTGTGCTGCTTTCTGTTGCAAAGTTCTAAGTTTAATTTATTAAATTATTTGTAAAGAAGAGGAAGCATGGACCATTCCTGGCTTGTTCTGGTCTTCATTTGAAGGCACTGGATGTCTTAAAAGCCATGTTGGTGTACTCACACCTCTCTGGGGGTTGTGACAGTTCTTATACAGCCTTACACATTTTTATTCTCCAGGCTTTTGTCTGGCTTCTCCAAGTAACACATCAGCCTTGAAAAAGATGCCATGCTTAAGAAAATAAGACCTGAATGAATTTACAATTTCACTATTTATTTTGCTGTGGTTGTTAATTTTGGTTGATTTCTGGGAGTTGAAAAGCATACAGCTCATGGAGTACTGGGAAGGCTTCTTTTGTGTCTAATAGAAAATTGTTAATCATAGAATGGTTTGAGGTGGAAGGGACCTTAAAGATCATCTAGGTCCAACCCCCTACATGGGCAGGGACACCTCCCACTAGACCAGGTTGCTCCAAGCCCCATCCAACCTGCCCTGGAACACTTCCAGGGATGGGGCAGCCACAGCTTCTCTGGGCAACCTGTTCCAGTGTCTCACCACCCTCACAGGAAGGAATTTCCTCCTAATGTCTAGCCTAAATCTCCTCTCCTCCAGTTTTGATCCATTACCCCTTTTAATTTAATTTAGGTTCTAATTTAACTTAGGTTATATATCTGAAGCTTTGTATACGTGCCTCTCCTAATAATAAACTAACTTAAAACTGTTTAATTGCTCCTTTTAAGTCCAGCAGCACGCTGCAGACTTGAGGGTTTTTCCAAGGAACCAAATCTAAACAAAAGCTGCAGCCCCTAGTCCTCAGTGATGCAACCAATACTTTGCCTCACATGCCAAACTTTAGTCTTTGCTGTGCTGCCAGTTTGAAGATTAATGTTCACCTTCACAGGGTTCTCTTAAAAAAACCTGGCAGTTGACATGCCCACAGACTTTAGTTGTCACACGCTGAAGACTGGTAGCAGCAGCTCTTGTTGACACCACGTCAAGGGCACAAGCAGAGAGTGCAGGAGTGTTTTATTTTTGTAAGTGTTGCTAAAGAGAAGAGTAGTTGGAGATCCAGTGCCTGGACTGAACGCTGGCAGGCAGCAGTTGCAGTGATGTGCTGAAGGCAAGGCAGTGTCAGTTGTTAAAGGCAGTGCATGGTCCAGTCATCTGGTGTGGTTGCCCTTTGGGCAGGATTTATCCTGTGTGACTGCCCCTTACAAAAGCCAACAAAGATCTCCTGGCTTTTCACTTTTGTTTTCTATTTTGGAGTGTAGCTGAGTAATGATGCACCTAAGGTTGAAAACCTGACTCTCTCTCCAGAGTGCTGCGTCCTCCTGGTGGTGGGTCCAACTTCTCCTTGGGTTTTGATGAACCAAAAGAACAACCTGTGCGAAGGAACAAAATGGCATCCAGCATCTTTGGAACTCCTGAAGAAAACCCACCTTCCTGGGCTAAATCATCGGGTAAGAACATAGTGCTTTGTTTCCAGAACTGCTGATGTGCATAAATTCATCTTTTTTTATCAGCCTGCAGCTGCTGGTGGCTCAGTGTGGAAACCAAGATTTGCTTCCTACTTGGTAGTTTAGGGCTATAAACAATGGGATTTTTTTTTTTAATTTTTCATTTTGAATTACTTCCAAGGTGTTGTGTGTGTTTGGGTTTTTTTGCAAGTCTTGGATGTAGATGTTGCAAGCAAATAGCTGAGAGAATTGCATTTTGAATGTGGTTTCTCCAAGTTAATCAAGTCAGAGAAAGATAAACCTGTGTCTTGGTATTTGGAGTAGCACTGATTGGTCTTGATTAATCAGAGGAAGGTCAGCCTTGTGTTGTGCTTGCAGCTGGGATTAAGCTGCCAGTTCTGCAGAGCACTTCCAGTGTGGGTGGCCTCAGGACCCTGGTTTCCATCTGTTTAAATGACACCCTCCACTGCACGAGGTACTAATTTGTGAGACATAATCTAAAGGACCAGGACATCTTAGAATGGTAAAGCTTTAATGTGAAAAAACCCAACAACTATTGACTATGTATGATCTGCTTTCCCAGTAAATTTATCTTGCAATTTGATGAGGATCAATCTCTGCTTGCAGGGACTAAGCCAGGTGAAATCAGAGAAGACCCTGAATCATCTGGACCACAAAGAAGAAACTCAACTGATGCAAACTGTGGAAACTTTGTAGATCCCAAGGTCAGTACATGAACTATGAAGAGCTTGATAATGGGACAATTCATGCTCTGTCTGTGATTCATTATCAGCAATGTTCACACAGTTGGAAACATTGTAGGATTTGAATCTGTTCTTCTCCTGAAGGTTCTTGTACATGTGATAGTCTTACAGTAGGGTGATGAAGGGCTGCATTTTTCTAAAGAGCCACTTTCTGGAGCTCTTAACTCTTCTTATGGATGAGACAGTAACAGAGTGGTGTGAAATCTAGCTTCAGCCATGCACGTAATTGTGTGTGTTAACAGATTTTACAAGCAATAGTTACCTCCAACAAACTGACAAAGGAGTTGGTTTCACATCCCAACAAATGCCTCAGCAGCCTGAACACTTGTTTTATTTCTGCTACTGCCTAATAACACCATCAAGTGTGTCACTTAAACCACAGACTTGGGAGCAATATAAGGAGCATGGTTTGTAGTGTTCATGTGAGGTTTGCTTGGTGCATGATTATGTTTAATGGGGACAAAAAAAGGGTTAAGAGTAAAATTCCTCTGAACTTAAAAATACAGGAACCTTGGGGTAGACTGCACTTGTATCAGCAAATTCTAGAGGAAAAAAAGAAACCTTATTCTTTAAAACTCTACAGCTTTAGGTTTTCTGAAAAGAACTGGGTAGGTAAACTGTTGATCTCAAGTATTGTGGCAGATACCTTTTGCCTCGTGGGTTTTAAACTGCAAGTTTTTTTTTTCATAATTGGCATTGATCATCACTTTAACTCCTTTTTGTTGTTAACAGGCACTTTGAGCCCTGAAATTGTTCTTTGTTGCAGAAAATGTCTTGTTCCAATTTAGCAAATATAAGTGAGATTGAATTTATAGCTGCTACCATAGAAAACAAAACTGAACTGTTTAGTCTAATTCTATTTTCTACTTAATTATGTTAAATACTGTGGTTCTCAGCTTTGCAGACAAATTCTTCCACTGCAGAATGCTTTAATTTTATGCAGTAATTGCAGCTGCAAACAGCAGAAGCTGGAGCTAAGGTTCTGCAGCCCTGCCTGACCACTCAATGTGATACATTTGCCCGAGTTCCTGCACATTTATGTCCTCGTGTCTGCAGTTTCACTATGAAATTAAGAATGTTAAATCTGTGGAAGCTGATAAAACCTCATGCCATTGAGGAGCCTTGGCTGCTGCTGGGAGTTTCTTTGTGTCAAGTTGCAGGCTGGGAACAGAATTCAGTATGAAAGGAACATGTAGCTGTTTACATAATGAAGGAAAATTTATCAGCAACATTGCAAAAACCTGGTTTGTATTTAACAAATGAAGTTAAATATCCTGGATAGAACAAATGCTCTTGGCCTTGCTAACAGATACATGTTGGAATGAGTTGCTTAGCATAAAGGAGAGGACACTGAACTAGTGCTAGTTGTTGAGAGTGTAACTTTCTTGTCCCTCCTGTTGGGCAGTTGCAATGTTCTAGTTAGTGGCAGTGCTGCCTGGTGTAGGATGCTGTGGGTAAGGAAGTGTTCCTGCCCACCTGCATCCTTCACAGCGTGGGAGTAACAAGTATGCCACATGTCATCAGAGTTACTTCACTAGTGTCTGTCTCTTTTTTGGAAGTATGTTGGGTAAATAAACAGCTGATGAAGTTACATTAGTCACTCTGTAAGAACTGGTGCTTACAAACCCATAATATTAATCTGCAGAAATATGTATGCAGAACCCACCACTCTGATGTGTGTCCCTAAGAGCCTGTTGCTGGTCTAACAGTGCTTCAGCAGGTCTGTCACTCAGAAAGTGTTGCTAGATAGACCAGTGTGCCCAACCACCATGGTCAGAACCTGGAGTGCTGAGTACCCTCTCAATTGAGGGGGAAAATAAATGTATTTACTTGTGAAGTGTGAGATCTAATGTGTTGCTCTCTCTTCTAGGGAAGAGATGGTGGTGGTGAAACTTCTGGTGAGTAACCCTCTCTGACTACTAGTAAAAGCCTTTTGCAGTCGGGTGCTTTTGAAATAGAAGAGGGTATAGAATATATAAATAATCATGTATTAGGAGAAGAGGCAGCTTGGGGTTGTTTCTTGATTCAGTCAAATCAATAAAGTGACCTGACTACTTTGATGGAGGAGTGGATGTGCAATGAGGTGGTGGAGTGCCTGGTAGTCAGCAGGTTAAAAATGAGAGCAGTCCTGTTCAGTTGTTTTGCCAGCAGCAGGTGGTGTCAGGATTTAAGTACTAGGAGGTGAGGTGGATACCATCTTGCAAAAAGTTCAGTGATGGAGAGACTGTTCTGCTATTAGAGTAGCTTGTCATTAAGTAGCACAGGCAAGGAAGTGGATTTTAGTTTAGCAATTTACTTCTTTCCTGTTCTCACACAGCGAACACTGCATCGACAGAAATCCTCAGAACCAGCTACTGCATCTGAAAGTGTCTGCATTAACTGGCTGTTAAGTTCCTGTCGCTTTTTAAATGCTGATTTTTGCCAAGGAAGCTGACATGCATGATGCAAATTTCATGTAAACAGAAGCATTTCCCCTAGCAGTGTGCATGTTAACTTTGAAGTGTTTTTTCTAGCTCTGAGGCTGGAAATCTCTGCTTTGCAAGGCTCACCTTGAGAATAGCTTCCTTCCTGAGGAGAGGAATGTGTGTGTGTACCGGGTACTTTCTAAGTGCAACTTTCAACACCTAAGAGTTGTGGGAGATCATCGAAGCCATTAGCAGTTCCATGTCCTGAAAAGACTTCTGCTGGGAGGGTGAGAGGTTTTCCAGAATGTTTTTCACTACCTTTAAGTGGTATCAGTTCCCAAAATAAGTCTGGCTTCTTTTGCAGGCTGCTTCTAATCAAACTACACAGGCTTCTTTAGTATTTCTTTCCCATGTGTGTCTGATCTTAATTAGCACTGTAAGCATTTAGAGTTTATGCCTCAAGTAGGAGGATGTGGTTTGATAATAGAAGTAAACTGATCTAAGGGCTCTGCTGCTTAAACCAGCTCCCCATGGGGTGGGATGAGAGCCTGCAGGCAGTGGGTGAGGCAAGAGGAGATGGGGTGGGAGGAAGCAGTAATAGGGCTTTTAATACAAACTTGTATTCCTGACTCTTAGAACAAATTCCCATTTTCACAGATGTCTTATTTGTTGGCTTTTTGGTTTGTTTCTGGTAAGTGACAGTGAAGGAAGTTCTTGTCAAGTACCAAGTAAGTGTATGCTGGGAGGTGGGCCTAAAAAATAGTGTTACTGGAGAGTAAATGGGGTGGTTGTTTTTTTTACTGTTGTGGCCAAGGCTAAAAACTAAATATTTGAAGATGGTAAAGGTGAAATAAAAGCGACAGGCAAACATTTGAATTTTAAACTTCCACTGATGGTCCTTAGGAAGGAGTAGAAAGTTAATGCTTCCTGGACATGGAGGCTGTGGCAGATAACTGAGAATGTTGCTGGGTTATTAAATTAATTTCTACCATTGATAGCTTTGGGGTATTGCAGCTCAATGGAGCAGAGAGTCATGCTGAGCTAGCTGTGTCACTCCACCACTTGATGTTCCTGCTGTGTGAGCTGGTGAACATCCCACCTCTCCCATGTGCTGCTGTACTGGAGGCTGCAGAGCTGTCTGCACAGCTGGGGAGGGGCTGAATGAATCCACCTCCAAGTAAAATCTGTCTGCTTACAAGTTCACAGCATAACTAGACTTTTAATAGGTTTCCTTCATCAAAAATGCTTATTCTTTTGAATTTGGAAAGCATTTTCTGTATGTGACTGATTATCAAACCCCAAGTAGGTGGCAGGTGGGGCATGCATGTTTATTTAATCGTGTCTGTCTGGGGGAAGAAAGAGTGTTCCTTTTGCAGCAGTGTTCTTGCTTCCTCTTTGGGACCTGTTGTTCCCTTCTGGGCACTGAAGTTTCCAGTGGTTTTGCAGTACACTCAGAAAGCTGTTTATGTGCTTTCTGATAAGAACTTTCACATTTGATCTCATCTCATTGCATTTACCACTTCAGTTATTAGATTAGCAAACTCATCTATGCCTTGATGAGGTGGAAATTACTGATGTGTGTTTCAGCTGGTTGTGTGAGCTGTAGAAACTTCTTCAGAGTCTCCTGTGATAGTAGTTCTTGTTTCTTTTGTGATTCAGTTAGTGCTGTGGACTTAATGACTGTGACAAGCTAAGGGGAACTAGACAGCCCTTCGATTGACTGTCCCCAGTCAATCTTGACAGGATAACATAGGAAGGTGGACTCTGGCATTTGGTGAGCAGATGATGGTGGTGAGCACTGCACAGAGCTTTGACTGTCTGCTGAGGGCAGGGACAATGGGGCATTCAGGGCTGGGTGAGCAGTGGCTGTGGTTGTTCCCAGCTTGCTGAGTAAGCAGGCAGGGGTACAGATGAGCTACAGAAGCATCAAGCTCAAAAACTTCCTATTAAGTGTTTTGTTCAGCTGTGCCTGTGGGTTACTGAATGCAGCAGAGAATTACTGGGGTGTAGATTGTTTTACACAGAGTCTCTATGAAGCTGCTGGAGTTCTTTGCTGTTATTATAAGCATTAGATACAGTGACACAAGTGAGTTTTCAGTGTTTCTGATGAAATTCTCCCTCAAAGATTACTAAAACCAAAAAGAAAAAAAACCAACCCAAACACCCCAACCCCACAAAAAGCTGAGTTGCCACAGAATTAGAGGAGAGCTGCTCCTGTGGATAGGAAGGTAGCAAAAAAAATAGGTGGTGAGGGGTAGGGCTTAGTGATTGCTTTTCAGGTTGGAAAAATGAGCTATGGGAAGTGATGCTGGGACTGGTTTTATTCAGTGACTTCATCTGTGACCTGGAAAAGGTAATGAACAGTGAAGTCCCCAATTTTGTTGGTGTTATTAACTCTTTCAAGTAGCAAGTATGAAGTAATGCATCTAGGTGGGGGGAAACCCCACAATACCTCATCTATGTCAGTGTTGTCAGCTCTGTGCAGCCCTTGGCTCCCAAGTCTTATTACTGGAAATCCTCTGAAATGTTTGGAGGTGCCAGCAAAATGTGGAGTATCATCAGGGAGAGACTAGGAAGTGACAGTGGGTTTTGCCTCTGTCCACAGTGATGTGCCCACACCTTGAATCCTGCACACAGTCCTTGAAGTGTAAAGGCCAGAAGGGTGTAGTGGAGGTAGCCAGGGGCAGAGGGAGGTGATGGGAAAGGTAAGGAGGTATAGCAGCTGCTTCATGAGGAGAGACTAAAATCTTCAGTTCAAAGAGAAGGCTGGGGGAGAAGGGATCAAGATTTCCTCAATCATGAATATGGAGGTTGAGGTGAATGTGCAGTTGTTCCTCAGTTCTTCCAAAGCAAGAGCTAATAATGGTCATTAGGTGAAACTAGGTGGTCTGTTAAAAAAAAACAAAGTATATCTTCATGGAGCTGGTGGAGAAGCTCCACTCCCCTCACCCCACCAGGTATCAGGGGGCTACTGGGTGCTGATTGGGGCCTTTGGCTCATAACTGATTGTGTTCATCTATAAACATGTGAGTTGCTAGTGTACTTGGTGTGCTCATGAATTAATTGCCAACGAAGCAGATACATGAGTTATTTGCTACAGTATCTAAAGTGCTTCCTGTGAAGAATTCCTTTTGTTTCCTGTCTTCACTTGTGGTTGTTGGGAAGTATTTAAAATAGGTGGAACTATCATGTGCTTTCCAGGGAAAGCACGATTTGAGCCTACCCGTGCATGGCTATTCCCCAGTCTGTTTGTGTGAAGCTTCAGGAGTGTGTGTCAGATGCTCTTCACTCTGGCTATGAAATTGAAAATGTAGTTGAAGCCCTTGCTTACAAGCACTGATGCTTCTGAGACTTGGTTTCCAGCACCTGCTCAGACTTGAGTGCTGATTGTCAGACTCATGCACTGATACGTGTGAGGTTTAAGACTTGAGCTGCTTGTCATTAAAAAAAAAAAAAAAAAAAAAAAAAAAAAAGAAAAAGTTGAGGTCTTCTAATAGTAGCTGAGTGAATGTGGCTCTTGAATGCCTGAACATGAACTGTAAGGCCTCAGAGTTCATCTGACAAACACTTCAGAGGGCTGAAGTCTGTCCTGCCAGCAGGTTACAGCAGCACAGAGTGTGTCTGTAAGCCTGGAGAGAAACTTACAGGAGCTGATCTGCTGTCTAAGCCAGTGAAACATCTGGCTTTCATCATCCACACCAAACACTTTAAAAGCTTCTTTTCTTTTAGAAAACACTGAGGCTGATGTAGAAGCTGCCCCAGGTCAGAGTGAAGAAAAATCCCTGCCTGCTGCACCTGTTCCTAGCCCAGTAGCACCAGCACCATCCAGGAGAAATCCACCCGGTGGCAAGTCCAGCCTAGTCCTCGGTTAAACCTTTCCCTTCCTGACTGTTTTGAACTCGTGTCTGTTTCTTTCCCCCATGCTTGTGAACTGCACAACTTGAGCCTGACTGTACATCTCAAATTTCTTTCATTAAAAAGAAGCACTTTATGTACTCCATCTTTTTTTTTTTTGTTTGTTTTTGAGATCAAGGGTTTTTTCCACTTCTGTCCTGTGTTTCCCCCAGATCTGCTGGAAGTGACATGAGTGTTTTCTAGTGATAGACTTGAGGGAAAGCTTTATGAAGTATAGTAATGTCATTCAAAGGAGAATAGATTGGTTCTAAGTGTGCTTAGAGGGTTTTTGTACTGAGATTTTTTTTTTTTTTAGAACCCCTTAGCTTTATGAGGGACTAGAATCCTGGTTAAACTGGCCAGCAAACAATCAGCAAGAGCCATCCCTTCCTCCACATGTGGGATTTGGGGATCTAAAAGGCTTCATTGACTGCATGTGGTAAATGCCTTCAGCCCTGCTGTGCCATATCAATTGTAAAGTGGTTAGTGTACACCATGCTGCCTTGAAACATTGAAAAATCTTGATACTGGACTACTGTAAAGGCAGGGTAGGTGCCAAATAGAGGGCTGGTGACCAGAGCTGCCTGGCCTAAGGCTAGGAGGGGGTTTGTTCAGACTTTATTCAGTAAAGGTGGAGTGGATCGTATAAATAAATAAAAACTACAGGGCATTTTTTTTACAACTGACTCAATGCTGTGCATGATCATGCTGGTGCTTGACCATGAGAAAAAAAAAAAAAAATCTCATTCTTTAAAGTGTGTGTTGTAACTTCACAAAGCTGGACTGTTGCTTAAAAGTAAATAATATAGAAATTTTGAAGCAGTGTTTCCTGTGTGGGTTTTATTTTGTGGGTTTGGTTTTGCTTCGTTCTCAGTTGTCCTTGTCTCAGCCAACCTGCCCTACTGGAGCAGAGGTGGAATGCAGCACCAGAGGGGAGCTCTTACACCTGACTTGATGGCACCATCATGTGCCACCTTCCTCTGAAGAAAGTATCTGACTCATTATCTTTTTTTATCTTCTAGATCAGAGGAGCATGGAAAAAGGCTTGATTATATATAACCTTTTTTATATACGTAGATATCTAAAGTGTTTTTTTTTTCTCTCAAGGAAATAGAGGGAAGGCTTATTTTCCTCAGAAAAATTAAATAAATTAGTCCCTAAGAAGAGAGGGGGTGGAAGGGAGAGCAAACTGTGAACTTCTCTGCTGTCCTGGAGGGGATCTGCTGCACGATGAGCCAAAGCAGTGGATTTGTGCAGAACTGGTGTGTCTGTTGGAGAGTGTGCCATTTTCCACCCTCCTATGGGAAGAACCAGTGCCTAAAAAATACCCTGGTTTTCCAAGTAAGTTTTGGAAGAGCCCTAACCTTAGGTGCTTAACCTACAGAGCTGGACGTGCTCTGCCATGCTGCTCCTCTCCTAACCTGGAGGTGTGCTGTTCCTTACAGCTGACACGTGCTATGGCTGCGTGTAGATCACGCATCGCTGGCGCTTTTTTAATGGGCCTGGGAGGAGGAAAATAAACAAATTATATTTATTCTGCAAGCTCCACAACCAGTGGAACTTGTTGATGCTCCTAGACGGCTGCTGAGACTTTGGCCATCCTCCTCGTGTTGCAGCAGGGCAGCCACAAAGGTGCCCGTGAGGCTTGAAGATGCTTTTTGGCCCTTGGCGAGCCCGCCCGGGTGCCGCCGGAGCCCACCCGCGTTCCTCGTGGCTGTGGGGCCGGGCATCCCCGCCCCTCTCATACATATTCACGCCCGCGGGCCCGCCCCGCTCTCGCGGGGGTTGCGGAGCCCGGGGCCAGGCGGCGGCATGGGCGGCGGGGCCGGTCCCGGTCCCCTGCGGGTGCTGGTGGACATGGACGGCGTCCTGGCCGACTTCGAAGGCGGGGTGCTGCGGGGCTTCCGCGCCCGCTTCCCCGGGGAGCCGCGGGTGGAGCTGGCGGCGCGGAGGGGCTTCTCGGTGCGGGAGCAGTACCGCTGCCTGCGGGAGGACCTGGGGGTGAGCGGCGGGGCCGGGACACGGGCGGGCTGCACCCCGCTCCTGGAGCTTTGCTTCCTTCTCTTCCCCCCTCTCCCGCCTTGCTGTGAGCAAAGGAAATCTCCCCTTCCGACCGACCGTGGATATGCAAAGCAGGGGGGGGAGGGTCTTTCATGTGTGGTTTTTTTTTTTAAGGGGGTGCTACAAAGGGTTGTTTCACTCTAGCAGCCTTAATTTGTATAGCAGTCATTAGTGACTTCTTCCAGGAGGATTGCCAGCCCTTCACAAAGAGGTATGTGTGTGGGAATTGGCGGCGAGGGGTTCTGTCATAAAAATAACTGGATGGAACTATCCTGCTCAACCATCTTCAGCTGGTTCTTTACCCACTGGTGAGCCCCTGCTGTGCAGCACTGCTGGTAACTCACCTCTGTTGCTGTAGCTCCATAGCAGGGCAAGAAATGTAAATATTATATATGGGTTTTGGACAGCTAATACAGCCCCGTATCTCTGCCATTCTCTCTGCATGCTCTGACAAGCAAAGTGCACGGTAGGTAAGTGAACTGGAACAGTATGTAAAAAGCTTGTGGTGCACCCCATATCTGTGCAAATTGTTGCTATTTTTAATGTTTGCCAATGACTGAGTGAACATCAGAGACATTTGCAAGGTAAAATGAAAAAAAAATACCATGAATCTAGACTTGGCATTTCCGTTTGGTTACCACAGGTCAGCCAGGGACTCTGTAAGAAAACAGAATGGATGTTGATGCAGGCTGTGCTGTACATTTTACCTGAGAAGTTCATTGCTCACTTTAACATCCTGTACTGAGCCTGTAGGTTTTTTTACTGTTAAGAAATGACAACTCGTTCATTTCCCTCCTGTTCACAGGACCAGTGTAACAGTGCAGGGTCCAGGCAGCATTGCTCAGGCTCCAAACTGGCTGAGCTCTAATTGATGGTTATTGATGCTTGAAACTTCCCAGAGCTAGTAACTTGTAAATATAGGGAGTAGGTGTGATTTGTGTAGCGTTTTATATAAACAAACACAATTTATTGCTTAAGTGGGTATTCCTTAAGTAAATCCCACCTAGATACACTGGGATAGAAAAAATGGCAAGTATTTGAGGGGCCATGGCTTTTTATTTGTTCTTATTTGGAAGGTCTACAATCTGATCTGTCCTGAAAGTTGTGTTCTATTTTTGGCATTCCCGTTCTCTAATTTGATTCCTTCTCATCCTCTTCCTTCCCAGACCTTAGGTGTGTCAATGGAATAACCAGATAACTGCTTTGAATCCCATGCAGATCAGCAGTGGCAGAAAGCTCTTATCTTACTGTTCCCTTTTAGCCTGGCTTCCCAAGGAAATCAGGTTTATGTAGTTGTGTTGTGTGTCTGTCTCCTTCAGTAACCTCTGGATCTCTGCGCTGGTTTAGGCACATTTGGCAGAACAATAAAGTTAAAGATTTGAAGCTGCTCTAGGTTTTATGGAAATGCCACAGCTGGTTAAAAAGGGAGACCTTGTTAGTTGTGCCACAGTGGTGCAGGGTGTCTGATGCAGCAGGATCCCTGCAGAAGGTCTCTCCTCACCCCAGCTGCAGGAAAAGCTTTGGTAGGAACCCACAGCCCAGACACTGAGAGGGGCTTGTCCATCCTGTGCTCTGCAGAGAAACTGAATCTGCACTTTGTCAGCCCCTGAAAGGAGGGGGATCAGCCTGACACCAGCTCTGTGCCAGGTGTCTGCTCTGTCTGTCTACTCAGGAGCTGATACTGTCGTGACAGGGGTATGGGAAGTGCTGTGATAAGGATTTACCCACTGCCCTCTCACCAAGTGTTGATGCTTTGTTAGTTCTCAGCAGCTGCCTCTTGAAATTTGAACCATTTCTTTGCTTTTATTTTTTGCTGCTAAGTTGACCATCAGTTTCACATTGTCAATCCATTTCAGTGACAAAGAACTTGGCTCAAGGCTTTCTTCACTGTACTTTGGTCTCCTGTGTGTGCAGCAATTTTCTTGATGGGGATTTATTTCCTCAATGTTTAGGATGTGTTACCTGGCCCCAGACAGTTGCAAAAAGGATTGAACATCTCCAGTGGTGGCAAGAATGTCAAGGAGTATTTTCAGTATTGCAAATAGGAAAGCTTTGGGAGAGATGTGATTCCTCCAGTTTTGAAATCTAAGTTATTATCTTGCTAATGGAAGTTAAAAGCAAATGTTTTGCAACGATGGGAAAAAAAATGGTTTTACTTCCCTTTTCTAGTAACTTTTTTTGTTTTTGACAAACGGCTTTTAGTTCTGAGTCCTGAAATAAAATTTCTCTGCCCAGCAAAGCCAGACTTTTTTGTCATGTGGTGGAAACTTCCCAGTTTCTGCCTGTCTTGCTGTAGGATAAAAGGGCTTTCAGACACAAGCTTTGAGTCTGTAATTCAATCTCCTTGGGAAGAGCTCCAGGGAATTGTTGCTGGGATCAGGGAGGCTTGCATGGAAACAGAGATCTGGGTAGATCTGATTGCTACATCTTCACCCAGACTCCTCAACCTCTTTTGATTTGCCTGTGAAATCAGGCAGCTCTTCCAAACTTCTGGCTGTTGATTTGGGAGACTTGTTTAATGCTGCCTCCTTCTCATTGCTGCTTAATTGAAATGCTTTTTATGTTGATGTTCCAGTGGTACAGAGCAAGGAGCCCATCAGCTGGGCTGTAAAGCAATCTTGTACCATTTCTAAGCAAAGGCTGCCAGCCTGCCTTTGAAGAATACTTACCCAGAACTCAGTTTTCTAAATTGTTTGGTGGCAGAGAAACATGAGACTTTAATGCTTGTGGAAAAATGCTAGCTCAGCACCTCTGAAATTCACTGTATGACCCCGGGAATCAGAGAATCATTGAGGCTGGAAAAGACCTCTGAGATCATCAAGTCCAGCCTATGACCAACACCACCACATCAGCTAGACCATGGCACTAAGAGCCACATCCAGCCTTTCCTTGAACACCTCCAGGAGTGGTGACTCCACCACTTCCCTGGGCAGTCCAGTTCAGTGGCTTATCACCCTTTCCATGAGGAAGTGCTTCCTGATATCCAACCTAAACCTCCCCTGGTGCAGCTTCAGGCTGTGCCCTCTTGTCCTGTCACTGGTTGCCTGGGAGAAGAGCCCAACCCCACCTGACCACAACCTCCCTTCAGGTAGTTGTAGAGAGTGAGAAGGTCCCCCCGAGTCTCCTCTTCTCCAGGCTAAACAACCCCAGCTCCCTCAGCCTCTCCTCATAGGACTTTCTCTCTAAGATTCATGTGTCTTAGGGTAGAAGAGATATTGGAAGCTTAACCTCTCTGAGAATGAAACTTAGGCCTGGAAGTGGACTCAGCCCTTCACACTGCTGGGCTGCTGCTGCAGGTGCTTTGTCATGCTGGTTGTGTGATAAGAGGAGCCATCTGCTGTGACCTGCACTGAAATGCTCTGACCTAACACAGGCCACTGAACAGCCACCAGGTAGCAATTTTTAAAATTAACTAACCAGAGGTGGATTCAAACCAGTGAACTCTTTAATAGTAAAAGGTCTGACAATGTCTTACCAGTAAATTAAAAAAAAAAAAAAGACTGTCCTACCTAGAGGCACAAGGATTGCTCTGGAAATACTATCTTTCCTTTTAGAGATTAAAGATGCCATCATATCATATTAAGTCCCTTTAAACTTTTTTTTCCACCAGTTTTGGCCACTTTAGCCTGGGAAAACATTGCTCCTCCAGTAGCCTTTTTCTTTCCTATTTAGACTCACTTAAAAGTGATTATAATTTCAGAGAGAACCCCCTTTCCCACCTGTTTGTCATTATTGCCTTTTCTGATTCGTTTGGCATCCCACGGGGAACCTGTCAAAGGTGGGTTGACCCCTGAGAGCAGGTGGAGAGAGAAAGGGGATAAACCTGGGGATAAAGCTGTGATCCTCTTAATGGGATCTGAGAAGGTTGTGTGCAAATGAGGGGAGCAGTAGGTGGGACCTCCTCCTGTACCACCACCAAACCTGGCCCAGATGGGGCTCGTGGAGGTGCACAGGTCAGGTCACAAAGCCAAAGGTTCCTGGGGCAACACCTCTGAATTTCCTGCTGCAATCTCCCACTTTTTTGAGTAGACTTGGGACCCACACGTGACCCCAGGGGAGCAGCTGTCCATGCTGATGTCAAGATCTGCTCCTTTAAAAACTGTCACTTGAGTGTGATTGAAAATCATAGAAAGCAGCAAGGAAAGGTTGCTTTTCTAGTGCTCCCGTCCTCTTGCTTCCCTCTTGCTGAGTTGTTCTGGTCTAGAAGGATTAACCCCAAACATGTGGCTGTGCTGACCTGGCCCCTCTGCTCTGGATGGTAATTAGCATGGTCACCATACTGCCCTTTTTGCTCAGAAGGAAAAGAGGGCTACTGGACAATCCATGTGTCTGCCCACTCAGCCCTGGTCAATTCCTGAGCCATAAGCAAATTTCAGTCAAATGTGACAGAGGAGCCTCAAACTCATTCCTTTGATTTTTCACAAGAGTTAGGAAAGAGACTTGCTGGGAAGGGGTGAGGTGTGGGCTCCCTCCCTCTCTTGAGGCATCAGCAAGTCGAGCTGTAGATCAGTGCTGTGTTTGTGGTGCTACTCATGAAGCAGCTTGTAGAAACAAAGCCAGGTCAGGACCAGCTCTGCCTCCTCACTCCAAACAAGCCACCAGAGAGTAACTTCTCATTCTTCTGTGCCTGAGCTGGATTTTTCCTGGAACCCTAAAGGTGAGAAACTTTATCATTCACTCTTGGTATGAAGCATCACCTCCCTCTCTAGAGTGCTGGCCCTTCAATGGCTGTTACACACGGGGTAACTGGACAACTTGTGCACAGTTTGGATAAAAGCACGAGCGTTGCTCATGGTTCTCCTGTCTCTTGCAGGCTAAGGTAGCCAGTGTCTATGAATCACCTGGCTTCTTTCTAGAGTTGGATCCAATTCCAGGAGCCCTTGAAGCTATGCGGGAGATGATCCACATGCAGGAGTAAGGACAGACTCTGCAGTCCTTTCCTGTTATCCTACGTGCTTTCCCCTGATGGCTAATGAAGGCTGTTTCTTTTCAGCACCGAAGTCTTTATTTGCACAAGTCCTCTCCGGAAATACGAGCACTGCATTGTGGAAAAGGTGGGAGAGAATTTATTTTACTGGTTTTAATGCTGCCTTTTACCAAGCAAATTGCCATTTCGTACCACCCAAGTCAGAGTCATTCACTTATAAAGACAGTAGCTGCCAGGCTTCCCTGTGATCCCTCTGTCTAAGGGGCAGCTGCCCAGACACAGAGGAATAATGTAGGATGGGGAATCTCTGAATGCCACATGGTGCCAGACTTACTGCGGGGCATGTGAGCCCTGTCCTGCTGGAGCTGGCATGTGACACTGCTGCTCCAGCTCTGTCAGCAGCTGATAGCAAAGGAACTTGATGCAGCACAGCTGGGTAAGGCAAGCTTGGCTGTCAGCATGGCCCACAAGGATGGGATATTCCCTTGGGATTCCACACTGGAGGCTCCTCAACCCATAAAACCTTCTTCTGTCTAAATCGGGAGCCTGAGGAATCGAGCTATGCTGCAAGAGGCCAGAGCTGAGTTCAGAGGAGGCTGTGGTGTTGGAATTAGCCCTGTTTGACACTGGCACAAGAGCAGAGGGGGGGGACCTTAATCACTGGAATGATTTAGATGGGCACAATTAAGGTGCTCTGGGCCAGCAGCCAGTGCTGGTTGCAAACCCAACCTCAAGCAGGCACAGGTGAGGTCAGTGCCCTGGGCCAAGCCAGCCTCCCTGGCAGGGAGTCACAGCTGGGGGGGTCTTGGGGGAGAAGATGGCTGCCCTGGGGCTGATCTGACTTGGGCAACGTGCAACCTGAGAGCACGGCAGAATCTTGTTTCTTGCCTCTGCAGTATAAGTGGGTAGAAAAACATCTGGGACCCGAGTTTGTGGAGCGGATTATTCTAACCCGAGATAAGACCGTGGTATCTGCTGACTTGCTGTTTGATGACAAGGACACCATTAAAGGTTTGAAAAGCACTGGCACCGCCTGGTTAGCTGGGGAGGAAAAGCCCCAGCTGACTCCAGCTCTCCTCCCTTGCCCTCCTCAGGTGCTGAGCTGAACCCAAGCTGGGAGCACATCCTGTTCACCTGCTGCCACAACAGGCACCTCCAGCTGCAGGCCCCGTGCCGGCGGCTGCTGTCCTGGGCGGACGACTGGAAGGCCATCTTGGAAAGCAAGCGCAGGCAGTGACACAGAGATGGGATTGCTGTGCTCTTCCCACTGCCCAGGCAACAACCCACCCACCACTGGCAGGGAAATCCATTCCCAGGAGGCAGCAAGCACTGTCACCCAGGCAAGGGGCACTGCGGGGGGTTCCTTATGTTAGGAAATGAGCTGCCCTTGTTCGACGTGCTGCAGAGCTGACTCCAGGTTTCTGGAAGACTGCTCTGCATTCAGTTAGTTTATCTCTGTAGAGTTGTTTTGGATGTTTGCTGTTGGTGAGGAGGAGAAACTATAAAATACAAGCAGTTGTGGGTTGTTCGTTGGTCGTTTTGTTTTTCTTGTGTGCCTGACCTCGCTCCTGTTTGTTTTGGGCTGACTGGGGGTGGAGGGGAGAAAAAAGAGAGGAAGAAGCAAAGCTCTGAAACTTAAGCAGACACAGTGTGGGTGTCTGTCAGGGAGCACTGTGCTCAGCAGCCAAACCCTTTTAGATTTTGTGTATTTAGCTTCCCTGGCTTCTGGGTTGCCTTTTGCATCATTGGCTGATAATGAAAGGAGGCCAAGCTGGCTTCCATTTCTGGCCCATGTGCATGAGTAAGAGTGGGCAAAGATTGGCTGCAAGTGCTGTGGAGAAATATTTATGAGCTTATACAAACCTGTTGACACAGCACTTAAGTTAATGTTTTATTGAGAGAAGGTTTTACAAGACAGCTGTTCTTAGGAGCCAGAGTTCCACAAGCCCTTTTTTTTAATCTTCACTTTTCTTACCAGTGGTAATGAAAGAAAAACAACTTTCCACTACCCAATTCATAGGATGGCTACAACCTGCTCTGTGTGGTGATTTATTAGCCTATTTATGTATTATTTATTATATATATTACTTATGATAGACCTGTGCCATGATGATAGGATGGCATGTTTAGTAACAAGGGGACACAGCAAGATTGCAAACTGCCAGAGCAGGGAAATATCTTCTTTCTTCTGCAGGAAGAATAAAGTTTGTGACATTTCAAAGTCATTTGAGGTGACACTGAAGAGGAAAGATGCAGCAAAACCACCCAGGAACTGGACAGGATATAAGCTGCCCAATAACCCAAGCAGAAAAAACCTCCAATAGCTGGGAAGGGTTATTTGTGCAAGCTAGGTGCTGGGCTGCACTTGGCAACCTGCTCTCCAACGGTCATGATCTGTTTCAAATATTTGCTTGCAGTTTTAGCTGTGTGCTTGGCACGGCTGTGCTGTGCCATCCTCTTTATTAACTAAAATCCAGTGCTGGTAGGACCAATTTCCCTCTTTAATGTTGTTCTTGACACACGCTTGACCTGCTGAGCAGGAAGTGGAGGAAAACAGAGGGAAGGTCTCCCTCTCAACAGCTCCGCGCTGCTCTGACAGCTTCAGTCCTTGGGGAGAGGAATCCCCACTGCTGTGTGTTTGCTGAGATTCCTGGCCTCCTCCACTTGCAGGGGTGTGCAGTAATCCTCCAGGAAGACAGTTGCCAGGTTGCTGAGCCTTCTGCTGGCTGAGAGAGAGAAGCGGAGCATGCACTCCACCACGGGGGGAGCCGTGGTCTGCTGGCGCGACTGCGTCGTCGTCAGGTACATCAGCGTCGTGACTGCCGACATGACCGTCTCCTCGTTGGAGCTGGAGAGGCAGTTGATGATGGGCTCTATCCCGTTTGCCTCCAAGATGTAGTCCTTGTTAGTTTTATCCAGGCACAGGTTACAAAGACCGCCTGAAACAGCGACAAAAATGCAACACAAACTCTTCTCTCCGCACCCTCATCCTTATCATACTAAGATTCAAATTCACCCCTGATGCCTTTTTTTCCTAATACAGAGAGAAGCATCCTGATTTTCTGTAAGGTTTGGATGGAAAATAATCTGAATGGCTTCCTGGGCAATGTTTTTTATTCTTTCCATAGATCTTTCCATCAGAGCACTCCTCCTCCTGTATGTCATTAGAGGGCACTGTACTGCTGGGCTTAAGGTCTTGGATAGAATGAAGAATTCCCATTATCACTTAACCCTGAGGGAGGTTACAAGCCAACAGTTTACTGCAGGTGTTGTAGAAAAACATCCTCTTGGCAAGTACTGTACTTGAAGCTTTTAAAGTGTAGCCATATCCTGCCGTAGCTCCGCCACAAACCTCAAAAATCAAATGTATTTATTATCATCTCATCATGGAATCACTCACAATTAGGATCTGGCCCTTTAGCTTCTGTTCAGACCCTGACAAATCATCATAAAGCAATTCCTCAGAGGACTTATTAAAAATTTCAAGTATTTTAGAAGACTGGTTGTCAATAGTAGAATGGTAACGCTGGACCTTATACATGGCAACAATTTATGTATGAATGGCTGCTTCTCTAGAGGAGAGATCTCGTTAGAGGAATTAATCTAGTGTTTACTTAGTCTTTTAAAAAAACATAATCCTTTCCAGAAAACATCTTTGTAAGCACAGCAGCTTAAATATGTAGCAGAGATACCTGCCTCCTCCCTTTCATCCCATTCCACTCTTTCTCCACTAAATGAAGCCGTACCAGCACTGCGTGTGTCCCCCGGCCTGTCAGCCCCTCCCCAGGGTGTTCAGGTCCGTCCTTACCAATGGCAAACTCCACCAGGGTCTCGTTGTCTTCAGTCAGTGTATCAAGGAACAGATCCAGGACCTGCAGCTGCCGGAGGTACTCGTAGTTTTGGGGATTGTAAGCAAAGTTGGCCAGGTTCGCCAGGACCTGCTCCTTGGCCTCTGCAATGGAGAATTTTTCAGGAGTGTGAGGAAACACGTTCAACACGAAGAGTATTAGTGAGCAGCAGTGCCCGGGGGTTACCTGGGCTGTCGGTCACCTGGAACTCGGTGACGAGGGCCTGCAGGTACTCCAGCCGCCCCAGCTCCATCGCGGGCCCACGAGCAACGCGATGCTCCAAGCTCAGCGACTAGACACCCTGCTGCCGGTCAGACACTCCGCGCTCAGGCTCGCCCTTCCCCCGGGAGCCCCGCGGCCGGCCGGGCGGGAAGAAAGGGCCGAGCTCCCCGCACGGGCCCGGCGGCCGCCATCTTGTGGGCGTGGCGCGGGGCAGCGCTGGTCTCCTCAGCCCGGAGGAGGCTCCTCCTGCTGCTCCTCCTGCACCTCCTGGGTCGGCGGCCCCGGGCACGGTGCGGACACATGGGTTCGGCTGCAGTGAGCTTCTCGCAGACGGAAAAGCAGCCGGTTGCGTGATGCGGTTCCCTTGGAGGCGTGTAGGGCGGCAGGCAAGCGCCTTGCGGGGGTGTTCCCTCCCCGTCGCCGCAAAGAACTGAGTGCGCATCGCGGTGTGCAGCTCTGTGTGCTGGTGTGTGGCCAAACGCGGTAACATTTAAACCCTTTGCTCTGGAAAAGAGCCAGCCTTTCCTCACTCGCTAGTTATTTTCTCCAAGAAAAATTCCCACGTGTCTGTGTTTTTCCTGCCCGGTTTCCATACCGCTGCCCCTCCAGGTTCTCCAGGGTTGTGGTGGTGGATAAACCCCAAGTCTCTGCCCAGGCCGTGGCTCTGTTGACAGGCTCCCAGCCGAGGGGCTTGGAGAAGAAGTGAACTAGTTTTGGATCCAGGTGCTCATCGGGTCTTGGCGTCTTTGTGGGAGGTGGGTTTCCCCGTGGTACAATATGAGGCATACAGGTAATAAAGTGCCGGGGTGCCAGCGAGGGGAGGGAGAGATGCTGGAGGGAATAATGGTTAGTTTCAGTTTTAACGTGGGTTTGCAACTTACAGGATAAAGACGGACAACGGAAAGAGATTTTTTTTTTGCCTGTTGTAAACAAGCAAAATAATTAGAAGCTGAGGGGAAAGGTATAAAGAGTGTACAATACATGCACGGTAAGATAAATGACCTGGGAGGCAAATGAAAGGAAGTGAATCAAACCAGCAGCAGGTAATTCCACCCTGGTTGTGCAATGTCCTGGTTTAAGCACAAAGCAGAGCAATTACCTGGTTCTGCACTAGCACAATTGCAGCGAAACCACTGTGATTTTAAGTGCTGCAAGTGGATTCAGTTGTGGTTCATGTCATGGAAATACAGAAGGTAAAGGCACGTACATATTGTAAACTGGGGGATGTGTGTGTGTATCTGCAGAAATTTGTGTTGCTTTTATTGAAGCAGTTAAGTACATGGAGGTTCTTCTGTAGATAAGGTAGGAAACAGGCTGTGAGCAGATGTTGTCTTTTGTATTATCCCAAAGGCAGTTAATTTTCATATAAAGCAAATTGAACATGGACTGATCCTCCAAATGCATGGCATCACTGACAAGCACGTTGGGCTGATAATCTTTCCTACCACACAGCTGGGTGTAGTAAAATATCTGCCCATGACCACATTAAATAGAAGGATGAGCAAAGAAGCCACACGGAGTGCAGTAATCCTAAATCTTTTAAGATTGCAATGGTGTGGGAAGACAGAGTGTGAAAATGAAGGCATTTATTTCCACATGGTATGAAAATTTAACCCAGCCCTGTGCTAGCAAATTCAACTCATCATAATTATCAGCTTAAGCTGGTATGGATGTGTGTGTATACAGGTATGTGTGTATATATATGAAAATGATCAGCAAAGATGCTACAGACTCCTGGATTAGAGGGTTTTGCTAGTGTATTAACAAAGCTTTTTTAATATAAGCCTTTGTAAGTGGTAAGTGTTGACATACTTGAAAGCCACATCTGTCATTACACAGTGAATGACTAATGTGAGAAAGCAGGAGAAGAGAAAGCAAAGGCAGAGGAGCTAGTCAATACAAAGATAAGTGATTAAGGATACTGTGATTGGCTAAGGGGGTGAAAAACTGTGTGTAGAGAGGAAAAGTGCAGTAACTTCTGTTTGTAAGTACTAGATCTGTGCTCAGTCCATAAAATGTTAATGCAGAGAAGCAGTAGGGGTTTGTTCCCTGGAGGGGTTTCACAGAGAGCAGCGTTTGGGAAAGGCTGGTGTCTGTGCTGGCCGAGAGTCGGGAGGCACCTTCAGGTCATGCCATTCAGCGTGTGGCAAGAAGTAACCAGGAGGAGAGGAACACCTGCACTTGTCTTCTTGGGAACTGGAGCTGGGCTCCTTCTAGCCTTTGTCTTGCACTGAGTTTATTCAAAGCTGGTTAAGAGATAAGAGAAACATTTTCCATTTCATTTGCTGTGTTGGAGCTGCCTCCTGGAGGAGGCGTTGATAACATCATCCCCTGGTTTTGTAACCCTCGGAGATTGTCTGCAGGGCTTGCAGACTGTGCTAGTACTTCTTACATGACCTGCTTTGTTCCCAAAATTGTGCCGAATTCCTGCAGGGAGTTTGTCCTGATCAGCCAGGAGGATCACCTGGCAGTAGGCAGCGTTGGATGGGGAACATCACCCTCCGACTCAGGCTGTTTACTTACCCAATATTGTCTAGATTGTTTAATGGTCTGAAGGCATTTGCTGTTTGCTGGAATAGTTAGCACAGAATGGGCTAGTCTAGCCGGGGTATTTGCAGCTCCAGGGGCTGGTCTAGTGACATTGATAGCACAACAAAGTTAGAATTCTAATTAGAATTAGTGACTTTTCATCTCTAGTAGTTGTGTGTCTTTTCTTGCAGTTACTACCCAGGTCAGGAAGCAGCAGGCCAAGCTCTTCATTTAGGTGATTTTGCACTTCTGAGGTGTTTTACAATGTGTTTACAAGTTTACCATGACCCTTCTTTGTTGTTTTTTTTTTTTAATTAAACTTTTTCAAGAGTTACATTGACAGAGCACCTAAGGCTTTTAAGGATCACGATCCTGGAATATTTCAGTGTGAACTTCCTGGTGAATGTTTCATTGCAGCAAGAAAAGGTGCTTGTTGCAAAAATGCTTACCTTGCAAGGTTAATGATAGTTTAAATGATAAAGGAAGCAGGAAGAGGTAAAAGGGGACGTTTATTTCTGGTCAGTTTTTCTTGCTCTGCTGATTCTCAGAGGTTTGTAACCTGGTATTAGTGTTTGTAATAAAAGCCAGGGATACTTTACTGTCTGTAGGTGTTAAAAAACACTGCTTCAGAGGGTGGTGGTAATGAAGCTGTGGTTGCCTTGTGTAATGGTATGACCTTAAGCTAATGAAAGGAACTTTTATTGCTTTATTTTTCTTCTGAGCCTTAAGATTCTTAAGGACTATTACTGCTCCTGTACAATAGCTCTGAGGGGGACCATTCATTATACTGTAGGGTGCTCAGCATGCATGATCCCTTCAGTGACACTTTACCAAGCTCCTGCTCAAGGCAGCTTGGAGCTCAGATGGAAAAGAGAGGTAGGAGAGGAGAGCTGTGGAGCAGGAAAGGAGGGGTGGTTTTCTCTATTATGGGAGCTCAGACATCTTATTTACCTGAGGAAACACAGCCTCGAATGTTACCTCTCCTCTCTCCGAGACTTGTTTCCAACCTGTGGGTTGTGGATTAATCCTAAAGGTTCTGTGGAAAGTAAGCAGGGGGCACAGTCCTGTTTTCAGGCAGCTTAAGTTCTGTAAGGCTGCAAGAAAGTTTTCAGTTAAGAAGCTGAGAGAAGTTAAAATAATGGATTTGTGAATCCATTGTTTTTCTTCCCAGAAACATATCTCTGCCCTTGCAAATAAGTCCCAGTGACCCTGGTGTTGAGCGTGGGAGTATCAAAAAGCAGTTCTAGAAAGCAGTCTCCTAACTTTCTGTCCTAAATTATCTTCCACGGCTGTGCCCAGATAAGCAATAGCCCAAACGGAGATTCCTTTGCCACGTGTAGGAGGAGCTGATCTCTGCGTGTCAGCTTCAGTTGGTGAGTACCTTCCCCCCGCCCCCCCGTGTCTCACAAGCAGGTATCACACTCTACATTTGCTTGCTCATGAGCCAGCTGGAGCTCAGTCATTGCAGACAGAGCAGTTGGCTCCACAAAGGAGGTGCATTCGATTGCTCTTTCAACTAACCTTTGTTGTACTGTGGCAAATTTTGATGGGCTGCAGCTTACACCGTGTCTTGCCTATTTGTAGCACGTCCCACGTGCAGTGGGAGGATTTGGGACAATGTGACCCCGTGTTTCTGGAAGAAAACAGAAAGGGAATGTAGAAAGGTGAACAGAATTTAAAATTTAAGAATTTCATGCAGAAAAAAATGCAATCTGTTCAGCTGCTGAGCTGTTTTATTTGCAACAGCCAGAAGATGTTCAGGGCCTGATACCTTTTCATTGGTTTCCCAGAGAGGTGGAAAGCTCCATCTTTTTCCTGGGAACCTACAGCAGTTGTTTGGTAAGCTGAGGAGCACCAGTCCCTGTTTACTCTGTAGTTATGGACCATGTAAGCACTACACAAGTTAATAAACATGTGTGATGAGAGATTAGCTATGTCAGTATAAATTTGATCAGGAAATGCAAAGCCTGCTGGTTTGGTACTCCCAGAGCAGTACTGAAATGCAGATACTATTGAGTGGTGGGAGCAGGAACCCTTCTGAAGGGCTGGTTCTCTTCAACTGTAAAAGCCAGCTGTGAAGCCATTGTCATCTTGGAAGACCTTGGACTCAGTTTTCCAGTGGTTTCATCTAGTCTGTTTTTGGCTGGTTTGTTTGGTTTTTTCTGGGGAGCCCACAGCTCTAATGAAATCTGTGGTTCTGTTGCTGGGAATTTGATGTAACAGCCCTCAAGATAAGCACTGCAGCTGAGTTGAAAGCTGCTCCTTCTTCCATTCCACTCCCATTTTATGGTTCTGTCTTTCTGGTCATTCTGATGGGTTGAGTAATTTTCACCCGCAGTGCTTTGTGAGCAGTAGGCTTCTGTCAGATCAGACAAGAAACAGAATATCAACAGTTTGCAACTCGAGCTGATGCTGAGGGAGGCTGGGAGTTGATACAGCTCTAATCTAAGTACTTACAAGGGTAACTCCCAGGAGTGTAGCAAGAAAAGCCATTTACAGTCAGGCTGTGTGGATATGAAAGTAACTCTGACTTACCCACAGGTTTTGTTGCTAGTTGTGCTTATGAGAGATGTGAGTTACACTTGTGCAAACTTCTTTATAATGAGAATGCTGATGTGATTAAGTCTGAGAGTCAAAGGCTGAAGAGCTAAATTCATTTACACAAGGGGGACTACAGTGGCTAGGAATCTGGCCCAGTATAAGGATTCATACACTTATTCTCAGGTCTAGTAGCACTACCCCCCAAAAAAAATGGGTCCCAGTTAATGCTGGAAAGTGTGTTTACATAATTTTATGAGATATCAAAAAGCACTTGAGACATCATTAGTTACATCAAGCAGGCACTCTAAGGTTTGGTTATTTTTAATTTTTGATGCTCTGGAGTTGAACCTTTGAGGCTTTGAAAATGTCCTGTACATGAAGAGCTCATATATATACCTCACAGGAGAAAATATTTTCTCTTCCTAGAGACTTGGCTGAGTTCTGCAACCCATGCAGCAGCCTCTATATCATATTTAGAGATGTAGAAAAAGAATAACACACTTCCTGTGGGAAGCATCCAGGAAACTTCATGTCAGTCTGCACCAGAATTGCATGTTCAGGCACTAATACTTCTTTGTGAAAGAGCCACATTGTGCATAGCCATGAAATATCTCTTGTCCAGTGCTGCCCATTACAGTGAATGTGAAATTCCAGTGACTTCTTAAAGGCACTGACTTAAACCCATTGAAGTGGCACAGCTTTTGTCCCCCTGTGCTGGTTACCATGGCTGTTATCCCATGGTTTGCTTTGGGAAGGCACAGTTCCCTTTGTCTCTGGGTTCTGTGGCTGGTGCTGGGCTCTGAGCTCAGGGTGCTGGGCTCAGGGTGCTGGGCTCTGAGCTCAGGGTGCTGGGCTCAGGGTGGTGGACTCTGGGCTCAGGGTGCTGGGCTCTGAGCTCAGGGTGCTGGGCTCTGGGCTCAGGGTGCTGGGCTCTGGGCTCAGCCCACAGGCTGGAGTGCTCACGTGGAGTTGGACACGGCCCCACAGAGTGGAAGTGCAGAAGGATGGTGCCAGTTGTGGAAGGCAGACACTTGTTTCCTCATCTGCTATCAGTGCTGGCCCGTGGGCAGCTTTGTACAGACCACATCATTGTTTGTGTCCCTCTTTTCTTTCTTTCTTCCTCTTCATATGCTTGTGATGTACATGACTGCTGGAGGGGACTGGCTCTCAGACTGGGGTTCAGTTGGCATTTCATTGTATTGGTATCTGGAAGAATTATCCACAGGTACTTTTGAAGCCTCCTTCAATTTGGTTTTTTTTTCCAGAGCACAGAAGCTGAGCCCCATGAATAAGGCAGCTGATATCAGGAAGAAACTGGAGTTGTAGAAGACATAGTGGAAATCACTGGTTATATCCACCAGGAGACCTGAAAGAGAAGCCACAGTTTAGTCAAAGAGAAGCTGCAGATTAAAGGCAACTGGGTGACATTTACATAAATGTTAAGCCTAAATCATGAATCAAACTGATATATAAAAAAGATAAGCATTCACAAATGAGTTCTTTTCTCTAGATTCTGAGGTTTGTTTGGGTCTTTTTTTTGGTAGTCACCTCTCAGGTGATATTTCTGTATAAAGTATTTCCCAATACATGGAAAAATCAGGAAAAGAAGGAAATTGTAACTTTTCCCCAACCTGCTGATTGGTTTTCTTTGCCACTCATTGGATTTTGTAATGAGTGACCCTGTTACATCCCAGGTCAGAAAACAGAACAAATAAATAGAGAAACCTCTCAAAAATGGACACATTTGGGTCTCTGAACTGAAAACTGGTCTCTAATGGTGTGTAATCAGGGAGAGGAAAATTCACAGCTCAGCAAGCATCATGACTAAGTGCCTCAATATAAAACACTTAGAAGCATGATATACCAAATGAGTAATTTAACAGTAACATCACAGATGGAAAGGTGATATTCAGGTCAAATATATGATGCCTTCTCTATAAGCTGCTTCTTTATATGGAAATACTGGAATGATGTTTGTTGGCATGTATTCTTCAGCAAAGATTGGCAAGGGTTCTTTTCACAGTGCACTTTTCTTTAGCAGGTTTTAGAACTACAAATAGAAATGCAGCTGCTTTTACTGTACTTTATTTGGCCCATCTGCCACTCCTATCAGAGATGTCCAAGAAAAATACCTTTTTTTTTGCACTTTAGAAAAGTGTCTGACACACGAATGCCAGGGAATACCATGAAATATAGTGCATGTTATCATCCCAGTCTTAGAACAGACCTTATTTTCCTGCTGAATGGCACGCAATTAATTATCTGGAGAAGAGAACTAATGCCTGAATTGAGGATTCATGCTCAGGTTCATGTTTCTTGTTTGTTAGGCTTTTGAATTTGCTGCTGTACTGCAAGAGCAAGTGATTCTTGGCCAGGTCACTTAGTGGCATTTGGAGTGAACTGTCACATCTGTGAATAATTTATTCCACCTAGCTCCTTTCTTGTCTCCAGAGAAAAACCAAAACCCTCTAGAACTCAGAAAGGATCATTAACAAAAGCTTTTACCACAAGTTGAATAATGTAGGCCTGGTAATAATTCTGATCAAAATTTTTTAATGGGATGTTTGTAATTCCTTGAGACTTCATAGATAGACCAATGCAAACTGGGAAGGCAGTGAAATGGTTCACAGGCAGGAGGCTCCTACCACAGGAATTTCTCTCTGTGTCTTGCTGCTCACTGGAAAAAAAGCTCCCCTCAGTTTATAAAGCTGCCTACCAAGGAGGTGACTTTTCCACTGTCTGCTGTTGCAGCTGCAGAAATGACCCTCCTTCAGCTGTGACAAGAGGCTGGTCATTCCTTTCTGACTCTCTGTTTTCTGTTGCTCCCTGTGCATCACTCACCTGCCTGCAGGGGTTTGGAAATGCCCTCATTTCTCTTCTTTACGCTCCCAAACGCTTCTCACCAGTGTCTAAACAATGGATTTCTCCCCAGCCTGCTTTAATATCTTCTCTCACCTGTGAGAGGGGGTCCGATGAGGAGTGTGATACTCTCCAGGATGGTGAAGAGCCCTAGAGCACTTGAGAACCTGTCCATCTCCACCACATCCATCAGCACCTGGAAGGTGAGTGCCCCCACGCCGCTCATGGCGACGCTGAGGATGACGCAGTAGATGATGAGGACGCTGAACTCGGCTGAAATGACACAGATGAAGTTGCTGAGCCCACAGAGGAACACGGCCAGGCTGAACAGGTAGATGCGTCTCCCGGTGAAGACTCTGTGTCCTGAGAGCAGCCCTGTCAGAGGGCGGATGAAGATGTTGATGAACCCAATAACAGAGATGAGGAGGGCTGCCCTGCGTTCCTCCACCCCGTTCTGGATGGCATAAGGCACCAGGTAGACGTGGGGTAATGCAAACCCCATCATCATCCAGGTCACTCCAATAGTATAAATCTGGTAACCCTTGTTTTGACAGAAGATGTCAAAAGCCAGGTACTTCTGCAGCATCTGGAAGCATGCAGTCCTTCTGGTTGGCTGCTGGAGCTGAGGCTGGAGAGAAGATGCACCATTGGACAGTTGTGCCCCTTCTGCTCTTCTCCCTGACTCCTCTGCAGGCTTGGGTGACTGTAGTAGTGACCCTGATGCGAGCTGAACTGGTCTCATGATGGCTCCACAAACACAGCAGTTCAACAGTATCCCTCCAAAGATAAGAAAAGTGTTTCTCCAGCCCATCTCATCCAGCAGGTATTGAGAAAGCAGCGGCCACAGTGTGAAACCAAGAGAGACACCAGTGGAGGCCACGGCATTGGCCAGCGTGCGCCACCGTACAAAGTAGTAGCCCAGCACAGTCACTCCTGCCTGGAAGCTGAAGCATGATCCCAGACCTAAAGGTAGGAATGAAAGAGAAAATGACAGTGCATCATCACTCTGCCTTGTCCTAAAGGGTGACAAGGGCCCAAATCCAGGGTGTACCCACAGATGACTCAATCCACGGGAGCATGTCCTCACCTGCCAGGCTGCACAACCCCCAGTGATTAGTACTCAGAAATCCCACTCAAGGGATGGAGAAGGATGTTGTGCAAAAAATTAAACGACTTGTATTCTTGCTTATATTAAATATACTGATCTAAGCTGGCATTTGGCTGGGGCACGCTGCCATTCCTACAATTGTTACAGAATTGTTCATTAAAAAATTGGGGTTTATACCACGTTCAACAAGCAGTGCTGCTTTCCTGACATTTTCAGCAGGGCTCAGGGGGTTACTTGCTTTTCTCTCACAGAATCACAGAATGGTGGGGGTTGGAAGAGACCTCTGAAGGTCATCGAGTCCAACCCCCTGCCAGAGCAGGACCAAAAATTAGGGCAGATCACTCAGAAAGGCATCCAGACAGGTGTCTCTGTGCAGTGGACACAGGTTACCTTGCAAGGTCAAACTGGATCAGTCCCAAAGTAACCTGGCTGAAGAAATTCATTTCTTTGTGTATTTAGAAAAAAGCAAGACTGGAACATTCATCACATAGGAGAAGTATTTGGAAAGGAAAAGGTCCCATCTGTTACTTCTGTTCAAAACCAACATGTTCTTTTGTTAGAAAAAGATACCTCCACATTTCCTCAGGTTGGGAGTGGTGAATTACAAGCCCAGGGAACTTGGGGAGGACATTGTCCCAACACATTATGTTCCAAGACTGGAAAAATACTCCTCCTTTCTTCAAAGACAAAAGGCTGAGAAGCTACTAAAAAAGAGCAGACATCTTTGCTCTCCATTTTGTCCTTTGGAGACCTGTAGTTTTTTCCAGAGAGAAGCAGTTTCCCGTGAGCTTGGCTGGATGAGGGGTGTGTTAAAGGGGTGTGAAGGGCAAGTCTAACTGCTAAAGATTCCTGCTGTGCTGTGGGGCTTCTGACATCTCCTGTTTCACAGATGAATGGAAAAATGTGAGCACTTAGTGGGGGCTCTCCCCACTCCCCAACTCTCAGGACAAGCACAGCAGCTGGGTTCTCCTGCTGTGGTTTGGTACTTACCAGTGATGAGGCCAGCTGTGAAGTACAGCTGGCTGATGGACTTGCAGAAGGAGCTGGAGACCATGCCCACTCCACTGAGCAGGCCTCCCAGCATCACCACAAACCTGCAGCCAAACCGCTTCACCAAGATGCTGCAGAGGGGCCCTGGAAGCAGAGGAGCAAACAGGGAAGCAGTTAGGGAGGAAGGAAATATTTTGTACCTGCTGCACTGCTGAAATGATCAAATGATTTAGCCTAGAGACAAACCCTGAGGATTGTCCCAGCAGCATAATGTAGTTGGGGAGCCAGGAACTGGAAATACATCCCCCAGTCCTCCCAAATGCACGGTCAACTTGTTAGCTGAGGGAAAGACTCCTGTGATCTGTTTGGATTTTGGCCATCAAGTAGGATTTCTAAGCTTCCTTGTGCTGGATTTTAGCTAGAACTCTTGGAAATGGACTGGGAGAAGGACCTTCAAGCATAATTCTGTTCTCACATGCTACAATTTCTGGGAATGATTTGAAAAAGGGGAGGGCTTAGATTTCTGTGCCTCTGAGTCAGAGATGCTAAGCAGGGTGAGATTTCTCTGCATATTTCCACTCTCAATACATTGTTTTTTCAGATATTCTGCCACAAAATCTCCTAAATTGCCCTTGGTGTCCTGCTACCCAGATGGAACTCCTTGCAAGAGAGGGCAGATGGATGGAAGTAGATCAAAAATGGGAGAAAACCAGATGTCATTGAGGAGGATTATTTGAAATTGGCTGCGTTCATGTCTGCATGGGAGTCAAATCTAAGCTTCAGGCAGCAGCATCCAAGCTTGTGGAGTCTTGCAGCTGTCCTGCAAGTCAGCTTCCCCAGGAAAATAAGATGTTATTGTCAGCACAGGTCTTTGCACATGCCTGTCCTGGCATACCTGGCAGGGGTGGGTAGGTTTAACTGTGTCCACTTCCAAGAGGACACAAGCCTAGGAGCAGACTGTGCACCTCCTGGCTCTCACTCCCACACCTCCAGCACCACCAGCACGGAGGCAGGAGTGAGACCTTGGGCTTTGCTCTGCACACACATTGCTGGCAGGCTTTGCTGGGAGTTACTTCATAGAAAAAGACCCCAACAATGAACAAATAGGCATGGGGGTGTAGGTTTAAGGTCAGTTAATTCTTGAATTTTCTTCCACTTTGGGTGAGTTCCATGAGATTGTGCTCAGTTACCAGTTTGGTCATGTAATTTAGTATCCTTCATTATAGGGTAGGAAGAGATTAGTTCAGACCTGCAGACCATCAGTGAGAAGCATGAGTCTCTGCATGCTCTGGCAGAAGAAGATCTGAAGGTAGAGTTTCTTTTCCTGTTCCTGTAAGAATCCCCAAGGTTTTCCAGGTTTTATTTTTTTTTCCCCTCTCCTGGGAACTTCAGTTTATATAAGGAAATGCAAAATAACTGTGAGCTGTAGAATTAGGAGTCAATCAGTGTAGGGAAAATAACCTGTGGCATGTTTGTGACATAAATCCATGTCTGGTTTGAAATAAAATCCACAGAGTCAAGTGAACAGTGGAACATTATTAAAATGAGGAGTGCAGCTGTCTGTATTTTGATCTGCTTGGGAGATTTTCACCTCAGACTTCAACTGGCCTTTGAAAAAGTGTTCAGCAAACTGGTGACTGGATTAGTCTTCCTCCTGCTGAAGACACTAAGGAGAGTACTGCTACTTAACCAAGCCAAGTAGCCAGCAGTCATAAATGGAACACTCAAAACTAATGAGATTGGCTCTAAAAGTCAGAAGGGTTTTTCATTATTTGTTCCTGTTAAGTTGCTTTCTAGGTTTCAAACACTACTTCTCACTTGCCTGGGGCTTTTGTGCTTTCCTTTGCAAAAATAATTCCAACAAAAGTGCTGCATTTCTATGGGTACAAGGCCAGAGAGTTGTGTGTGCACGAGTAGCTGGAAGCAGGAGCCTGTAAGGGCCTGACCTCCCCTTTCAGAGCAGGCCATGTGATCCTGAGGGCTCTCCAATGATTCTCAGAAGAAAATAATCATTGCTCCCTTTTGCCTAGGAACATGGTGTGGGTAATGTGATCTGTTTGGCTGCAGAAGTTATGAGCTATTGTTTGCTCTGTGCCCTTCCCTGTTCCACAGCTCTGCTGAGCTGAGGTTAGCTCTCCTGCATGGGACCTTCTCACTGCACTGACCACTCTCAGGATGAGCTGCTCTGTCCATTCCCCTTCCTGTTTTGCAATAAATATGTTTGGGTTTTTTTTTCCCTTCAGTTCCTCTGAATCAAAAATAATACAGGAGAAGAAAAGAGAGAAGCACCTTTAAGAGGCACTGGTAACATAGCAGAACCCAATTCTGGAGAAGGTTTAAGTGCCAAGATGATGGATGTAATTGGAGAACCTGGACTGAGCAGAGCCTGGCCCACCACAGAGGAGGTCAGAAGTTGCAGCACAAGCCATACATGCTTGGCTTGAATGTGAGGCTTTTATCTCTGGGGTTTTTTTGCTGTTGTTGTTGTTGTTTTTTCTTCCTGGTTTATGGTTGTGTTCTTCCTGCCTTATGGTACTGGGATACAAGAACAGGCACCCTCTGCTGTGACAGCCTGCAGTAGGAGACACAGCTGGCCAACAAAGTTAACAGCTCTCTTGTCATTCACTGGCCATGCCCTGGCAAATTCTGTTAGTGAATATAATTACATGAGGTGATTCTTTCCTTGTCTAATTTTTAAGTTTGGGAACTCTTTATTGGCTGTCATTATATTACCTTTTACTGTGGTTCCAGCCTCCTCCAAGACTATTACTTCATTAAAGAAGATAGGATAACTGATAATTTTTTGTGGATGCTGCCAGATTTGTCCTTCCTGGACATGTTGGGACCAAGCTGCTTCTGAGACTATTTCCCAGAGCTAGCAGAGGTCCCATTTGGCTCCTTCCCACTGACTGCAGCAGGACCCCAGAGAATGAAAAGCAGCACAGGGAATACCCAGCACTTTCCAAATTCGAAGCCCCAAGGACCCTGCTCTGTTTCTGCTGACCTTCAGGGACAATTTCTCCTGTAGCTGCTTCCCCTAAGGTCTCTTTCCACCTCCACCTTGCAATTCTGGACCCAACTGCTTTTGCTAAGGTGTCTGTCTCCCATGTCAGTGGCTGTCAGTCAAGTCCTGCACTGGAGAGACTGACCCTGCCACAGCCTTCACAGCAGCATGACTCAGGGCTCTGCTTTTTTTTTTTCCTTCATCCTGTAGTGTCACCTTTCACCAGGATTGGAAGTGGGCAGGTATGAGCTCAGGGAGCAGCTCACATAGGTGGGTATCACTAGATACTTTGCTTCTTTTGCCTGGTGTGGTTTGGGTAGTTTATGAAATAAGCACAAGAGTTGCACATGGAGGTGTCAGCAGCCACCTGGATCACTCATTGGGAGGTCCCTGAGCTGCTGGGGATTTGTTTTCTATGCCGAAATAGCCATCTGGGTGAGGGATCTGGGGACCCTGTCCTGTGTAGCTCCCACGTTTTCTTTGGGGGGAAAAAAAGCAGTGATTGACTCCACTGTCCACACAGCACCACCCTCCTTCCATCCCCCTTCACCTGGAGGGTGCTGCCTGACCCACTTTCTGCATTAATCCAGTTAAGCTCACGTCCACCCTGATGCCTGCTTGGGTGTGCACTCCATGCCACCGCCCAAGGTGTTGCTTCTAACACTGCCTCAGCTCACAGCCTGGAGGAGCTTGGCTTTGGGCATCTTTTCAGCCATGAGGAACACAGTTGTCATGTGGCACATGGGAGAAGATGTGGACAGAGGACGAATCAAGAGAGCACCCAATCTCCAGTGCTACCTGCCAGCTTATTCAAAGAGCGGCTATGAATTAAGTTCTCACTGGTCTGGAGAAGCTGGGCTGGGAAGGGGATTCACCTTCTTTGGCCAGGGGTGTTGGCTGTCTCTTAGAGTGGCAAAAGGCAGCTTGGTGTCTGTGGACACTTAGCTCTGGAGCGTGTGGTCAAAGTGGCTGGGAGATGCTGCGCCCTGCCAACCCACCAGTCTGCTCAGACCTCCCAGTCCTTTCCGCCATCCACCTGAGTGAAATGCTGGAAGTGTCCTTGGCGTGGCCCTCATCAGAACCTCGACCATGGGAAGCGGTGGAGGCCGTTCCCTGCGGCCCTCACTTACCGCCTCCGTGCAGCACGGCCACCATGATGGACGGGAACCACGAGGTCTCGCTGTTGCTGGCCTGGAACTCACGCTGGAGGTCCGTGAAGAAGACACCGATGCAGGAGGGGAAGCCCAGGGTCAGCCCCTGCAGCAGCACCGCGGCCAGCAGGACCATCCATGCCCATCCCTGGTCCTGGGGCTTGGCAGCTTCGCCTGCTGCCACTCTTCCATGGGACATGATGGCTTCCTTCTCCTCCTAAGCTAGCTGAGGAAGGTGGTGCAGCTACCATGCAACCCTCAGCCCAGCAAAGGGCCTACAGAGAAGGGCTGGTGGTGTTCCTGAGGCTCAGAGGCACCAGCGCATCCCACATGTCATCTGACATGCAGCTGACACTCTAGACTCCTTGCTCTGCATTTCTTCTGCACCTCCCTTCCTTCTCGCTACGGGATCCTGGCAAAAAAATTGCTTGAGAAACAACTGCCTTCCTCTTTTATATTTCACAAGGCTGTGACCACAGCCAGGTAAAGAGCAGGACCACACCTCCTCTGAGGTAGGAATTGGCCTTACCCAGATCCCGCCCTCATTTTCCCTTTTACCTGCTTTCATCAGATGGAGTCCCCGTGCTGGCAGTTGCTAAGGTCACTCTGTCCTCCTGCTGAGAAAAGAAGGAAAAACCCTGCAAATGCCAAGAAAAATAGAAACATATAAAGCTTGCGTGTGGCAGCAGAGCTCAGTGTGAACCTTTCAGGAAAACTACCTACCTACAAAGTGCTGGTGAGGAAAAAAATATTTTTAAAGCTGTTAATTAGGGTCCAGTGACTGCAGATAGGCTTTTGCTTTGCCCCTGGTTAGATCTAGAGCTTCTTCTGAGAGATCCCAGGTTTGATTTCTTTGGGACCAGCAGGACAGAACATACAGCAATAGCATTCCCCATCCTCTCCACATGAAGAAACATGCCTAGAAAAATTAATCTTTGGCAGCTGGATGAGCTCAAAACAAAGTGCCTGTAAGGTCACTGCACAGTGCAGTATTTACTTAGCACTCGAACAGTGGGTTTCCCCTAAAACAACAGCTACGTTTGAGGTCCATGTGCAGCTTTAAAAATGAATCCTAGTTTAATCTTGCTCCTTGTTTCAAATTCCCCATGGCAGCACACTCAGAAAGTTAATTTCATACCTCAGGCTGAGACCAGAATTGGTCAAACGACTCATCCCCTGCCTGCGCAGCCTGGTCAGCTCGTGGCCCACGGTTTAGATACTTCTGCTTCAGTAGCAACTAAAAGCTTTGATGAAGTCTTTCACAGTTATAACCTAAGCATCACTTCTGCAAACAGGGCTGGCTGACGGCCAAAAAAAAGAAGGGGGCCCGTGGGAAGGGGCTCTGAGATGCAAATCACGGTGGTGGTGCTCAGCACACTTTAATCCTTTGTCCACTTTAGCTGGGCACAGATAATGCAACTAATTCAAGTGCTTGTCTCTCTGGTGTGAATTAGCTGGATGGCAGCCTAAAACCTCTCCCCGGCAACAGCAAACCTGCAAAAAAAAAAAAAAAAGAGAGACAGAGAGACAGCTTCTCGCTGCTCCCAGCTGCTCTGTCCAACTGCAGAGTTTGTCCAGCAGGAGATTTCTGGCTCCTCTCACATCTCCTTGTGCGCCTGCTCGCTGGGGAGGACTCTCCAGCGGGGCTGCAGACCCCATGGTTTGTGTCCACCTTCTGTCCCTGGCTGCAGGACAGATTTACCTTGGGCAGCCCGACCTGCACGGTCACTGCAAGGACCCTGGATGCGTTGGCAAGTGGCACATGACCCCCTGCCTGCCCCCTGCCTGCCCCCTGCCTGCCCCCTGCCTGCCCCCTGCCTGCCCCCTGCCTGCCCCCTGCCTGCCCCCTGCCTGCATCAAGTCAAGGAACGAGTTTGTGCCAGCGCCGGCTACACCGGACAACAGCAGCCGTGCAAAACCTTGGTTTAACCCTTCCCAGGGCAACCAGATAGGATGGATGGTGTGAAGGTGGAGGGCTGGTGGGTGCTTTCGTGCTCCTGTGGGCTTGGTGTTCTCAGGCAACCTGCTCCTGGTGTCGAGCCGCGAGCATGAGAGACCAGGGACATTTGGGAAACACAGGCAGGTGTTCACACACACCCGAGTGTCCCGTGCTAATAGTGTTGGGAACAGGAGTGGAGTTCACAGCAACAGCCACACCTGGGTGCCTGCTGCACTTGTTGGGAGCAGATGAAGCAGTGCAAAGGTGCTTCCCTCTACCAGCCCGTGCTATGTCTGCAGACAGATGGGTGCCCTGGATAGGACAAGGGACAGCACACTGTTGGTTTCAGTCTTCCTTTCTGGACGCTCTCTGCCACTCACTGGCTACCCTGGTGAGCTAAGCCTGTCTCATTCATATCTGAGTGTCTCTTCTTCCAATCACCCCCAAGACAGCAGGATTCAAACCTTCTTGGCTTTCCCTTGTAGTTGTTGTTTATGACAGCAGACCAGGAGTACTCATGTGGTGATTCTTCCTGCTTCTTCCGTGCCTCAGTTTCCCTCAGCTGTGATGTAGAGGAAGCAGTTGTGGGGTTGCTGGCTGCTCCCTTCAAGTGCAGGCAGCCCTTTATGCTGAGAAACAGAAGGACTTCTTTGTAGCTCACCTCCTAGGAAGAGGTTTATATTTAGCCTGCAAATGATGATGGTGTCTATCTATTGTCCTCAGCAAGACCCTGTGGCTGGTGGGTGTCTCTGTGGGGAGAAAAGCAACCCACTCCCCCCTGCTGCTGCTCAGGAGGGGCACCCAGCAGCAGGGTCCAGGGGGGAGGTCAGGAGTGTGGCCAGGGGGCAGAACCACTGCCCCCAGCAATGGGGCTTGGAGGGGTGTTCAGAGACTGGTCAATGCCTGTGAACTGGGAGCAGGGATGGAAACGGAGAAGAAAGTTTCTTGTCTATGGTTTGTTAGGTCCCTGCATCCTCCTGCTGCCCCAGCTTAGCCTGGTGCGTGCTGGGCATGGGGTTCATGTGTCAAACAGGCTGTGTGCCCAGAGCGAGATGTTTACTGTAAACTGGGTGGGGTGGTGAACTGCTTTTTGGGGTCACTCAGTGTCTGTTGGGGGTAGGACAGCCAAGCACTTCACTTGGTAAATACCTTTATAAGTTACTTTTTAAGTACCTTTTCAGCCCGAGATCTTGGCTGGCTTTGCTGTCCTCTCCCAGGTAGGTTATATTATATCCCAGCTGACTTCTCCAAGGTCACCCAGGAAGTTGACAGCAGAGAATCCAGACCTACCTTCAGTTCAAGTGCTGGCCCAGGTGGTGCAGCCCGGCCCGATGCTCCGGGCTTGTGGCTGCTGGATGGCACTTGCCAGCAGTTGCTCTCAGCCCTGAAGGGAGAGGCAGATGCCTGGGGCACGGTGGAAGTGGCTGCAAGTCCCCTGCTCTGTGCATGTCCCTGCTGGCACGTCATGGCTCTGTAAGCCAGTCCCCAGCTCAGGAGCCTCAGCTGCAGTTTTGGGGGCAGATTCGGTGCCTGGAAACCAAAGTGCAAATGCCTCGGAGCTTGCAAATCGCTTTTGAGAAAGACTAGTTGACTTCATTCCAGAGATGCAGATCAGCAAAGCGCCTGACAGATTCAATCTCACAGAGGAAGTGTGTGTGTGTGGTTGTTTGTTTTGGGGTTGTTTTTGTTGTGGGTTTTTTTTTTTTAAAGCACGGGAAAATAAGTGACATTTCAGCTGCAGGACTGCAGAGCAGCTTGGGGCAGGGAGCTGTTTCTGCTCCAGGTTCAGACTCAAATTAAACTCCTGCTCTGATCCTTCCACTGAACCCAGACAGACACAGCAGAAGCTGAGCTCTCCAAGCACCTGGAAACAGATCCTGGCCTGAGACTGAGGCAGGGACAGGGTCTGAACAGCCCTGGCAAAACCCCTACAGCCCAGCTCTGCTGGTGCTGAGAAAACCAGACTGTGCCAAGGATGGGGGAAGTGCTGGATTATGAGGAATTTCCCAAGCAATTCCCAGAGCATCACTCCCATATTCTCCTGTGGAAAGGGCGTCAGGGTCCTGCCTACACTAATAGGTCTTAATTAGCCTGACCAGCCTCATCTGGGGCCTCCTCCCACACAACCACCACCCCATTTGTTCCTCGGCTGCATTTAAACCCAGCTCCTTGCATAGCTGGGTCTTTGTTTTTGTCTCATCGCTGTTTTCTGCTCTCCTGGATTGACTTCAGATGTGCCTGGCTGCTTTGCTCTCATTGATCACCAAAATGTGAGTGAAACACTGGGTGACAAATCCCACTTTTGGGACCAGGTTTAATGACCACTGGCCAGCACCAGGGATAATGGTGCTTGGCATGGAAATGGGGGATGAAGAGGTCAGCTTGCAGGAATCCAGCAAGATGTAGCTTGTCCCTGATTTTTACTCTGGTGGCAAATCTCTGGCTGGTGGGTGGCTGCAAGCAGTTTGTGTGTGAGCTGGCCCTTGCCCTTCTGACTGGCACTGCCCCTCTGGCTGCTGCCTGCAGCTTTCCCAGGGCCTGGGCTTTGTGCAATAGGTGAGCAGGTCAGTGCCAAGAAGGGCAGCTCTCCCCAGGATGGTGGGGATGGCGCTGGAGATGGGTCTGAGAAAGATGTGCTTGTGTAAAATCCATGCTGGAGGTGACTTTGGAAGTGTGTGTGTGACACCCTGACTTGACATGTTATCCTGTGCTGTGGGTTGGTGCTGCCCTGGGAGTAGGGCAGAGCTAGGGACCAGTGCTGGCACAGGGCTGCCCAAATGGGCAGAGGTCTTTGCTAGGAACCTGGCTGAGGTTTTTGAGGATACCTGGAAGCTGCTGGTGCTTTTCTTCCATCCGTTTCCTGCATTTGCAAAAGTGAGGAGGGTGGTGTGTTCCCTGAGAAGTGGGGCTTCTGAAGAAGTGGAGTTAACTGCATGAAAACTCTGAGTAGATGAGGACAGGGCACAGGGAGGGGACACAGGCTGTGTTGCAGCTGTGGGTGAGAGTCTAGCCCTGCTGCAGCTCACCTCTCCCATGGATTGACATCTGGGGACCCTGAGCAGTGGAGAGGGTGATTTTTCTGTCTATCAGGTCTTACCTATCACACTCTGAATTGTCCTTCACCTTGACTTTTATTAATGAGGAATCAGGGACTTAGTGGGCAAAGGATCACGAGAAGTGTTTCCCTGCTGGATCCTTAGAGCAGGAGGAGAAGATGATGTGGGGGATTGAAGGTGTGCAGACAGAACTTGTGGAGCATGGTTTTTAGGAAGGTTTTTGGGCTGCAGCAGCTACACAAGAGAAGCAGTTTTGGCTGTGCTGCTCTCAGCAGATGCTCTGCCATCCCAGCCAGGTCCTGCTCAGGTCTCTTGTCCAAGGAAGGTGCAGGTGATGTCTAGAAGTCACAACAGGGCAGGAAAGGACATCCAACAACTTAGTGCTGACCCCTAGGCTTTTCCTGCCTGCACCCAGAGGGGTCATGGTATTCAGCCTTGTGATTCCTGGAAAAGGAAAGACAGGAGCTCATCATCCCATGGGGAAGCACAGGTTGCAGTGTGCATTAGGGTTGTGTTGCCAGGGGGTGTGTGGAAATAGCAAAATGTGACCTTGAGCCTTTGTTCCATTGGCCAAACCCCTTTGGTTTGGCAGATACAACCATCCCCTTCTTATTTATCACAGGTTTCTGTGCCTGCAAATTTTGAGTGAAAACCCACTGAAATAGGATGACTTCATTATGTGTTTCCCAGCCCTCTCATGACCCATCTGTCTGCATTTCTGAGACATCTGGAACCCAGTGCCTGGGTCAGGGGCCTGATTCTTTGCTTGGTTGCCCAAACAGGTTTCCTCATTTTTATCCACTGTCATTTGAATTCATCAAGATCACTGGTGCATGTTTTCCTGGCTGTGCTGAGGGACCTGCTGCCCAGACTGCCCTGAGCTAAATCACAGGTGGAAGGTGCTCACCTTCCCCAAGGATCTTCTTGGTCATGTAGAGACCAGCTGAGCTTTCAGCTCACCCAGGATCTGTTTGCAACCTGTGAAACTTGAGAGCTCCTGGCACTTCAGGCTGATGATGGACTTGCATCAGATCCCACCTGCTGAAGTCTGGGGGACCCCTGGGTGGGGTGGAGGCCTCTGGTAGGGAATGTTGCCAGGAGATGAAATACTGATGCCTTTGCTCTTCACCACCATCTGAAGGCAATTTCTAGGGGATTACAGCTCCTTCTTCACTGTGGTTTGGAGAAACCAACGTGATTCTCCAGCCTTGGAAGGGAGTTGGGTACATGGGGGTTTATTTGCCCATATGAAAGTTGAGCTAAACCTTCAGTGACTGTCTCTAAACCAGACCTAGGTGGAAGGACATGGCTGAGGTCCTTGTTTCCCAAACAAGTCAGTAAGCTGGGTTGAAAATATCTCCAGGCTTTCTGTCTGCAAACAGATCTGGCTTGATTACCTTGTTCCGGGAGAAGGTGGGTGGGTGAGTGACGAACTGACCTTCGTCTTTATGCGAGAGCCTGAGGCAGAGCAGAAGAGTGTACAGGTTGTGCAAGATGCATTTATGGCTGTGGCCAGACCTCTGCACCACCAGGTTTCACCCTCCCAGAGGTATGTAGAGAAGGGAAACGCAGCAGCAGTTTCCACTGCTCTTTGCTGGAGCCCCAGGCCAAGCAGTTGGATGCTGATGGGTGCCTTGACGCTGCTAAAACCCTTCCCTAGCTTTAAAGTCAATTTGAATTTTTTATTTGTCCACAGACATGAGAGGGCAGGCCAGGAAAACAGATTAATGGTGCTCCAGGCTAAACTGGCAGGGCCAAACTGTGACTAATGGGAGTGCTGCAGTGTTGCAGTGAGCCCCAGGGAGCCAGGTGGCCCCCAGACAAAAGGTGGTGGCCAGGGTGGGCTCAGCCAGGCTGGGCTCAGCCCCGGTGGGAGCCTGAGCCTTTCCTTCCAGAGGGAGGGATGTGGGATTGCTCCTTCTATGCCCTTTCCAATGCAGAAAAAGCTAATGATGTTTCAAAGTCTCCTGATTGCAGCTCTGAGGTGTGTGCTACTTAACTGACTTTATGGCTACCAGGAAATCTCAGGGATGTTTTGTTACTCATCTTCCTCCCAAGCACCTGGAAAATCCACCCGGGGAATTTATTTCCCCCCAGTTCCCTTTCAGAGTAGGAGGGACAACATCCTGCCACGGGTAGGTTCTAAGCTCCTTGGGTGTTTTTGTGCTGCTGTCCAGGTGGGTGGCACAGCCCCCGGGACGAGCCCCGAGCCCACAGGAGCTGCTTGTCCCTGGGGAGGTGCCTCCACCAGCCATCCCACATCTTGTGGCAGTGGGGTTCAGAGGCAGCCTGGGGGGCTCTGACAAAGCCAGCCAAGAGCCAGGGCCTTTAACCCTCTGCTGAGGCCAGTCCTGCTGCAAACCATCCCCCTTTTCCCCTTCTCCTGCTGCGGCAGGTCTAGAGCAGCCTGGGGTTTGGCAACAGGGAGCGCTGAGCTTCGGCCCGGCCCCTGGCAACAGCGGGACCTGCTTGTTGTGGGCGGTGCACAGGGTTTGTCTGGTGAGGCGACACGCACAGGGCTGCTGTCTGACCAGCACAACCTCTCGCTGCTTGGAAATGCTGGGACATGGCCTGTGTTTTCTGCACCAAGAAGTAAAGAAATGGTTTTTTCAAAGGGGTGAAGTGGGTTGCTCAGTCTTGGCTGGGGAAGGGAGGGGTGGTACCAAGGCCTGGCAGCTCCAGCTCGTGGTTGCTGCAGAAGCTGCTGAGTGACACGTGTGTCTTTTTTGCATGGTGATGGAGCCTTGTGTGAGAGGAACTGCCTGCCTGGCAGGCCTGGAGCTGGTTGAAGGTTTTGCACAAAGGCTTTTCTAGCCTGCATGGCTTTAGAGGATGGTCCTAGAGTGGCAGGGCAGGGAAGTTATGGCTGCAGGCCTGAAATCCTCTCTGGAATTTGAATTTCTGCTGACAAGTCCTACCTTGTGAATGTGAGTGAACATGCAGTGCCAGCCCTGCAGTTTCCATCTGCCCAAGATGCTGCTGGCACTGGAGCAGGGCTTTGCTGTGGGCAAGTTCCCTGGCAGTCCAGACCTGCAGTCAGGTCTGGCAAGGAAACACAGGGATGGGTCAAGGAGGTTTGAAATGTATAGTCTTCAACTGCCCCGTGCTGCCTGGTGACTTGGCCCAGCCATGGTTGCTGCCCACCCTGTGTGGAGGAAGAGTCTTGTCTTCCACAGTGTTGGTGTTAATCCCTGGTTTGGGGATGTGCCAACCCCCTGCTGCTCAGTTGCTTTGGGGATGCAGTGGAGGTGGGCAGCCTTCGGAGCAGCTGCAGTGGTCAGCAGCCACTGGTACTCAAAGGTAAGACTGAATTAATCCATTTTTTCCCATTCTTCACTTACATCTTTGCTCCTCCTCCTTTTCCCCCTGCGTTGGGTCTGAATTGATATCAATGATATCCATGATGTCAATGATATCCACCTTCCTGCACCACCAAAGCCTGAAGATCTGGTTTCCCTCTTTTCCACCCCACTGCTCATCCATCTGTTGGTCCCTCTGTATTTCAAGCATTTCTGAGCTGCAGTGCTCTGTGCACAGGAAAGAAACTAAACCTCAGCTAATCCCACTGGTCTCAATGAAGACACAAACAATGGGAAGGCTGGTGGCTTTTGGGGTGGAGGTAATAGACCAACTATTTAAAACACTCCCCAGGGTTCCTGGGCTACTGCCACCTGCCCAGGACACTGTCCCAGCTGTCAGCTGCAGGCTCACACACAAGGGGAAGCTCAGCTTTAAGGAACTCCACTTACTCTTCTCATGTTCATTCCATTTGTCTTGGTGATGACAAGAACCTTGTCCCTTTAGTCTAGTGTGGGGTGTGGAGAGCTGTTTGCAGGCTTCTGCAGATGTTCAAGGTGGGTCTTTTGTGACAGAAGAAGGGGCAAAGCTGTCTGAAATGGTCAGACCTTTCTGCCATGTGTGAGGGTCCAGGATCAAGTACATTTAGCAAATGAAAGTTGACCAAAAATCCTCTTTCTTCCTTAGCTATTCACGTTTCATGCTTGTATTAACATTCTACTTCCTTGTGGTTGTCACTGGAAAGGGTCAAGAGAAATGTGGATGTTTATTTTTTTTTGGTGTAACAGCAAATCAGAACCATGCTTCAGTTTGTCTTTTTCTCTGAAACCAAGGACTCAAAAATCTGATGCTCTTCTCCTCTTGGCAAATCATTGTGACAAGAGGAGAAAGAAGCAGGTACCAAATCTTCACATTTCTTTCCCCCCAAGGCAGTGTCTGTGGGGTGAGGTGGCAAATGGAGGCAGAGAAAGCAGCAGGCTGCAGGCTTGGTTCCAACTTCTCAAACCCATTTCAGAATCTTTATTGAAAAAAAAAAACAACCAAAAAAATTAGGATAAAATAATCACAGCATCTCAACTGTTATTCAAACACATTTAATAAACAAAGAGAAACAGTAGCAAAGGGCACTGACAACGTGACAAACTGTACAAAACCTCCAGGTTTGCAGGCAAACCCCAGGGGAGGAGCCCACGGCCCAGCTGCAGGCCTGGGGAGCTGCTCCACCCCACGGCCACCACGTCCCCTCTGCCTCAGCCCACTCAGTCACCCCTGAGAAAAATCGAGTTCTAAAAATGTGCAGAAACAAAGACACTTTGAAGAAGTTATTTCCAGTCTTGCCATAATGGAACGATTTAGGCCGCTGTTTTCTAAAAAAAACCAAACCAAACCAAGCAACCAAAGTGTCCTACTCTCCATTCCCAGGATTAATACTTCAAAGTGAACCTTCCCAAGAGGCACAAGCACCCTTGGATATCTAGATCTACCCCTGCTCACCTACCTACCCTACTGCTACCTTTTTTAGAGTGAATGGGACAAATGTCAGGCTAATTCAGTGCTAGTTTTGATACAGTTGTGACTGAGTGAAAGGCAATGGAAGGAAAAGCCCTGTCTTGAGCACAGAAGGGATGCAACTGGTACATAATGCTGAGACCAGCCTTGGCCTCAGGGTAAAGATGACCTAGAATGGTCAGGAAAGGAAAAATCCTCCATTGGGAATGTACCTGCTCTGGATGGACTGCACGCCTGGTGCTAAACATTGCCCAAGAACTTGAGCTTCCAGTACCACAATTGGGTTTTCTACCATAAACAACTTCTGTTGAACTTAAAGACCCTGCAATCAAACCCCAAGAGTCTTCAGTCCCCTGGCACATCCTTGCTGCAGAGAGGAAAACCAAGATGTAACTTTGGCCTTTCCTGTGCATGTGAGTTAAAGAGCTGTTCCACTCAACTGGTTAAGGGTGATCTTCAGGCTCTCTGTGGCTTGGGGAAGAGTGATGGCATCACCCTTGCATCAGGCAATCCTCTGGTGGGCTTCACCACATATGGCATTTTTGGTGACACAGAAAAGCAACGAGGTATTGTTTTTCTCTGCTTGAGCTGTACTGGGCAGAAGGTCTCCCTGTCCAACCAGTGTTGGGGTGAGCTCCACACTTTGAACAGCAAGGTGCTTGGCTGGCACCAATGTGACAAAAGCAGCTCGACCAGTTCCTGTTGCCTTTATTTTGGTATTTCTTGACCAGCTCCCAGAAACTCCCTCCTCTGAGGAAGGGAAAGAAGACAGAGGAGAGTGCTCCAGGGCTCTTCAGGCAGCTGACTCCCATACATGTGCTGTGGATCCTTAGCTGTGAGCACAGGTGGATGATGGCTGAGGCTACAGGACACTGATAGAGGAGAGAGATCTATACACATCACAGTGTTGTTCAGGCCCAGCCAAGGTGTCAATCTAATCACACTAGGACCATCTCACCAGGTTACAAACAGGGAAGATGAAGAAGGGCAGAAGGTTCTTCAGCAAGCCAGCTGTGCTTCAACAGCCTGCAACTGACAACGTGGACTCCAAGACGTTTGGCACGGTCTGTTGTTACCAGGATTAAACTAGCACAGATAATTAACCAGTCTGTCTTGAAAATGAGGCAAAGCCTCCACCAAAGGAGGTATGTTGGCAAAGCAGGATGGAAGAGGACAGGCAAGAGGACCTACAGGAGGAGTGAGGAGAGGCAGAGCGAGCGGTGCCACGTGGTGTCTTTGCTGCAGGTCTCGTTTGCTGAACTGGTTGATGGACCATTGGTAACATTCTGCTCCTGCAAGGCCCTGGCAGCAGCAGGTGATACAATGGGAAACCTGTCTAAATCTATCTCAAAATTTTCAGGAGACCACAGGTAGCTGAATGCCTTCAGGAGGGAGCCCAGCTCCTCAGTCCAGGTGAGGAATTCTGATACCTTCTGGAGAAACATCTGCTCTGAGCTTGTCAGTGTCTGTGAGTTCCAGTGTCTCTGAAGCTCTGTGTTTAATGTCAGTTTGGGACTTAACTCAAAAAGATCCAAGTGCCTGGACACTTGGGCCCCAAAGAACAAAGCCAGGATGTAAGAGGGGAAAAAACATGCAGCAAATTCCTAAGAAATTCCATTTAGCAGACACGGGGAGATGTGCCCTTGGTTAGGGATGGCATGGATTAACAGGGGGGACCCAGTGACTGCAGTTTGGCTGAGATTAGAATTCAAGAGAGGCACAAACGAGCATTTTGCACATCCATCCAAGGCATTCCAGAAAAAAAAAAAGTCACAGAAGTTGACACATCACTTTGGACAAGAAACATCATTACAACAGTTTGGCAACTTTTCACCAACCCCCCCACCCCAACCCTGTGATGCCCTTCTGTAATTTGAGGTGGTCTCTGAAAGGTGGGGATGTGAGGGGGCTGCAGAGACATCATGGTGTGTAAGTGGGGGAATCTCCTCCACAAAGGATCTCGGGGGTGAAAACAAACCTTCCTGCTTGCTACAGTACAAAAGAAATTCTGCCTCAGGTCCCCCCTTGGTGAGAAGGAAGGAGACACAGCCCACACTGCTGGAGACAAACAAGGCAAAGCTGAACTTGGCAGCAACAAGTCCCTGACCTCCTGGCTTTGCACCAGGCTAAGCCATGGCCATGGCAGGGGACTGGAGGGGAAGATGTCACCACTCTTCCTCAGCAGAGGAGTGTGAAGGACAGAAGGATCTCTCTGCTGCAAGTCTGGGTGGATGCAGGTCTCTCTAAGCATGAGAAGTTATGGGCTTTGGAAGGTGCCAGGAGCCCATGGGCAAGAGTGTTACCAGGAGACCCGTGTTAGATGCACACAGCTCCCCTCCCCTCAGCAGCTAAACTTGGCTCTTAGGACCTGAACAAGGAACAAATGCAAAGCAAGAATGGAAAAAGTTTGTGTGGGTTTTTTTTTTCTCGAGTGGTGTTTTTTTTTTTTTGTTGTTCCTCCTTTTAAAACCCTGTTGGTCTGATCTGGGGGGCTGGCTGATCAGGAGGGGGAGCACTGCAAGGCCCCCCCGGGCTGTTCTGGTGGTAGAGCTGGGTGTGAGAAATGGCACAGCTCCAATACAGATCCTCCCACCCACTTCAGCCTGAGGAAGGTGGGACTGATCACAAGGGCCTCTGGACCTGAGCAACCTTCACAAAGGCTCCCACGGGGAACCCAGCCCAGGCATTGCTGGAAAAATCCAATACAGCACTGGCCAAGAGAATAAAACAAATACTTGTGGAAAGGACTATCCAACTGGAAGGGTCGTCTCCTTCCTTGGTTTCCAGGGTGAGAAGGAAGCCTTTGGTTAAGACCAGACTTAGTCACCATTGGCAGGACAGGCTGGGCTTTGCTTTGCATGGGCTTGGTTACTGTACAAGGGCCAGGTTGTGCTGTGGAGAGATGCTCTGCCCAGCTGGGCTGCCCTGTGGACATCCAGGAGTTTTCATGGAGTGGACAGGGGAATTACATCCGGGATCCTCGCTCCTGAAGAATCTGAAAGAGGAGAGAACTTCTATAAATGCCTTTAGATGCAAAAGTTCATGTTCAGGGTCCTTATGTTTTTCAGAAAGAGGAAAGATGGACTATGGTGAGAGCAGCTTGCTGGTTTTAAAAAAAAAAGCTGGTTTTAACCTTGCTTTAACAGGCTGGTTAAAGCTGACTGAGCCCTCCTCTGGAAATCCTGCTTAGCTGCCTGCTGGGACTTCATGTCAGCTTTTGTTGCTATCCTAGGGAAAAAAAGAGTGGATTGAAAGAGGAAAAAAATATGCTTGTCTCTCCCTGCAACATCCTTCAACCACAAAACATGACCACTCTCAAAGGTCCCTGCTCTGCTGTCCTCCTTTTCCAAGTCTGTCTCTTTCCTCCAGTTTTTTTTGTCTCCATTTGAAAGGTGCCAAGAGCTTTAGCTCTTGTCCTACAGTAAAACACGAAATCCTCCAAGAGGGGAAGATCATACATGGAGGAGGAGACAGGAAAGAACTAGTGCACGTTATGGGTCTGCCAGTGTCAGAAGGGGGCAGTTCAAGCCAATCCCCCGGGGCAGGGGCCTTACCTTTGCCTTCTCACTGGGCTCCTTCACGATGCCATTGGTGGAATTGTTGAGCTCCCTGGACACGACACAGAGGAATTCTGCCTGGTCTTCGTTTCCATAGTTATAGGAAGATCCAATGCTGATCAGCTGTGGAACAGGAGACAGCCAAGGGAACTGTCAGTAAGTCTGGACTTCTGCTTTATTCCTACAATTGTTGAGTGAGGTGTGACTGTCCAGAAGGGCTGGTTCTGGACCTGACATGTCCCCTGCAGCCTCTGGTGTCCCAGGCTTTGCTGGGTGTGTCAGGCAGGGGCACAGCCGAGCTCCAGAGCCCTCTAAGTGGCACCTGGAACCCGGGAAGAAATTCCAGCCTGATGCTGAAACACTGAACAGAACATTCTCCAACTACTGAGGGCAGAAAAATACAACCAAGTCAGACTTTGCCATGTTTAATCTGCTGCTAATCCAGACATAGGGGCAGGCAGCACAGGCCTCAACAAGGCCCAGCTCAGCCCTCCACTTCCCTTTGGACGTGGATGTGTGAAATCTGGAAAGGAAATTCCTTACCACAGGCAGATGTTGGATGAACTAGGGGTCACGTGGCAAACTGGCACCATTCTTGACATAGATGCTGTCAGGATGGAGTTTGATATCTGTATAAATGGGATTATATTCTATTACTGTTGTGATGAGGGGTCTGGACTCGATCCAAGGAATCCCATCTGTCTCATTTATCATTATGACATTAAAAGGACATCCTAAAGTGCAGAGCTAATTTGTCAGTTCTGCTTTCCAGAAAATAATCTGCAGAAAGCCCATGTGACTCTTATCAAGTGTGTAGATCCAGGAAACTTCCATATGCAGTGTGCACCCTAACTTCCAGGTCCTAATGGATTTTTAGGAGCCCCAGTTCTGTATTTGTCTTTGAGACAGAGGCAGTCAACAGCTTCCCCAGACTGGTGCCTGTCTCTCTGGTTCCAGTGCAGTTGTACTGACTGATCTCCACTTCTGTTTTAACTAGATTTTGATGTTTGTGCTGAGGGCAGAAGATAAGACAAAAAAAAGGTTGGTTTGTTTTTTTTTCCTTTTGCTTCCCTGCTCCCTGTCTTGGCTGTTCAAGCTCTTGGGATATTTCAGTACAATATTTACTCAAGACATACAAAGTAGCTTTGGATAAAGACAGGAATGTTCCAGACTACTAAGGGGACAGGAGAATGGATTTCTGAATTTATATTCTATCCTTACTTAAGCAGGACTGAATGGTCCAAGGCAGGGAACCTGCAAGGCCACATTCTCCTCTGAGAACCCAAGCCTGACAGACCATCAGGCTGCAACAGCTTTTACTACTTCTGGCTTCCCTGCAGGTTTTTTGATGTGAAGTGGCTGGATCCAAAGAGTCCATGCAGCCCCAGTGTCACCCACCCAGTGATGGTCCAGGCTGGGTGACAGAGCAGGAAGGTGGCAGTGGTGCAGCAACAGGCTTTGTCCCCAGGCTGTGGATCTGCCCCTTTCCTAACGTGTCTCAGCATGCCAAGGGGTGTCACCTGGGGGAGGGCACCAGCTGTGCTGGTTGCACATCTGGGAGAGGTCCTGGCAACAGGCTGCAGCTCCAAGGTGCCTCCCAGCAGGGCCTGTTTCAGCAGGGGACATACCCTGTCCTGCACCACTGCCACCTTGCTGCTCTGTCACCCAGCCTGGACCATCACTGGGTGACACTGGAGAGGGGCTGTGCTCTGGGTCAGCTCCAGCCCTGACCAAGGTATCAGCCTGTCCTGTTTGGGCTTTGCTGCCCTTGGGGGTGTTTGGGCACAAGGCCTGGGGAGGGCAAGAACAGCTCCGTGCTGGAGTGGAATGTGCAGGGAATTTTCCTGGTGCTTGTGGTGTATGGGAAGAAAGGGACAGGCAGGGATCTCAGGGGTCTGTGGATGGTGGAGGGAGGGAACTGGAAGGGAACACAGGAGCACTTGCTTGTAACTTGTACCTTGACCCTGCTGTTACAGATTTGAAAAGCAAGACTGGGAGAGGTGTGAGGGAGCAGGTTCCAGTGCAGGGAACTGCCTGCAGCCTTTTGGGTTTGGGGTGTGCACGTGTGAAAGGCAAACCCTGTTCAGAACATTTCTGGACTGCAAACCCTGGGTGCTGCAGAGCTGCATTTCCAGGCAGCAGCCAGTGGCTCTGGCTCCCAGGATTTCCCTGCTGGCTCACAGGGGTTTGGCTGCCTCTCCACTGTGCAGTAGGAGTTTTCAGGCATTGCAGAATAGATACGTGTGAAGAAATGCTGCTGCTAATCCTGTGCCTCACTTGCTGTCAGCACATCTCCCACAACATCCACTTGCACTGAAGCTGGATGAACTGGGCAGGCAGCAGAGCCCTCACCCACAGAGCCCAGCCTGCAGTTCCTTAACACAGCAGGAAGGTGCAGGCCAGCTGGGTTCCAGTTCTCCATCCTCCTCAAGAAGAGGATTGGATTTGATTCCAGAAGCCAAATCTGGAACTAAAGCAGCTTTGCTGACACCCAGCCTCTCTTTAGCAAACACAGGAGTCACAGCTTTGTGCTTCCAGAAAAGACATGTTTTTCAGGGCTCTATTAATTTTCCTTGATAAAACTGTTGTATGGGGGCCTGGGGTATGTGATGAAATGCAGGAGAAGGGAGGAATCACTCTGGGATTTGACAAAGATACAAGAAGTCCTGAGATAAAATGAAACCTCTCTTGAGAGTGTGTGTGAGCTCTGCCTTTCCCAGTCAGTCACTCTATATAAACAGACTCTGCTCAGCTCAGGCTGCTTATTCAGAAGAGCAGAGCAGTGTGAAGTGCATTTCAGCAGCAAACTGCTTCTTCCCCTCCCAGCTCTCAAAGGAATTCTGCTGGTCTTTGGCAATGGTACCTGTTCAAATTTCCACCCGTCGGACATGGTGGACACCATCTGTGTGAGCTCCTCCTCTTGGCACTGCAGGACTCTGTACACGTGCTTCACAGGTCCCTAGAGCACAGAGAACAACAACAGGCATGAGTCCAGTAACTGTTACACTAGTGTCAGGCCAAGGAATTTAGAAACCTCTCCCCTCTGTTACTGGAGGCAGCCTGAGCCCCACAGGCTTCCTGAGGTTTCATTCTTCTGACCATCCAACCATTCTACAGCCAGTACCTACAGCTGGCACACTTTTAGGAGAAGCCTTCTAGGCCTCTCAGGACTAGGGAAAGCAAAACTTCTTTGGCTCTCAAAGCCATTTTACTGTTTTTGAAAGTGTTTCTCTTCTGCAATTGAACCGACTGGGTGTGTGTGTATCAGCTGAGCAGCAATGGGGAAAAAACTGCCAGGGAGACACAGATATAAAGGTGAAGAAAATGGTTTAGAGAAGCAAGAGTTGAAGCTATTCTTAACCCCCCCAAAGCAGTATGTTTTGCTTTAAAACCCCCTCCCCCTTTGCTTCTGGCCCCTCCTGTTTAACTGTTGATTCTTTCCCTGCAGTGCTAACGAGATGACTCCCTGCTTATCAAACCACCCCGGATACTCCTTCCCAGCTGTGCCCTGGGTATAAAGCACTTATTTCCCAGCTGAAGAGGACAACTAAACCAAAGAGCTGCTACTGGAAGTGCCTGCAGCCACACGTGTCCTCCTACTGTGCTACAGAAAACCTGTCTGACTCCATCAGACAAGTTCCTGGGCATTACTTGAGAGGTTCTGTTCTCGTTGTCCCGGATCCGCTCCTTCACCAGCCGCACCAGAGATGCGATGTTGTAAAACTCTGCTTCTTCCAGTACCCCTGGGAAAGGAGCCACAAGGAGAGAGAGAGAAATTCTGTTCATTTGTGCAGTGTAGAGTGAAGATGATTCTGCTACAAGGACACGACACCTGCTCCTGACCCCAAATGGGACACAATCCCCAGTGCTGAGTTGGCTGTGCCTGGCGGCTGGAAGCGCAGCTGTCACCTCCTCTGGTGACTCAGAGGATCTTTGAGGAAGATTATTCCCCTTCCCTTGGGATTAGCAGAAGCCTCATGGTACAATCTCCATTTTGCTCACATGGCCCCACTGGGGGAATGTCACCAAAGCTGCCTGCTCAGAGAACTGGCTGCAGAGAGGAGATGAGGTGACAGACACCTGAGTGGAGCAGAACAGCGCTGGGCTGTGCTGGAGGCCTCTGCTGGAGGCCTCTGCTGGAGGCCTCTGCTGGAGGCCTCTGCTGGAGGCCTCTGCTGGAGGCCTCTGCTGGAGGCCTCTGCTTTCAGGCATCACAGAAACACTGAGGCTGGAAAAGACCTCTGAGATCATCAAGTCCAGCCTATGACCAACACCACCACATCAGCCAGACCATGGCACTAAGAGCCACATCCAGCCTTTCCTTGAACACATCCAGGAGTGGTGACTCCACCACTTCCCTGGGCAGTCCATTCCAATGGCTGATCACCCTTTCCACGAGGAAGTGCTTCCTAATATCCAACCTAAACCTCCCCTGGTGCAGCTTCAGGCTGTGCCCTCTTGTCCTGTCACTGGTTACCTGGGAGAAGAGCCCAACCCCACCTGACCACAACCTCCCTTCAGGTAGTTGTAGAGAGTGAGAAGGTCCCCCCTGAGTCTCCTCTTCTCCAGGCTAAACAACCCCAGCTCCCTCAGTGTCTCCTCACAAGACTTTCCCTCTAGTCCTTTCACCAGCCTTGTTGCTCTCCTCTGGACCTGCTCCAGCACCTCAAGATCTTTCCTGAAGTGAAGGACCCAGAGCTGCACACAGGACTCAAGGTGAGGCCTCACCAGTGCTGAGCACAGGGGAAGAATCACATCCCTGCTCCTGCTGGCCACACTATTCCTGATCCAAGCCAGGATGCCATTGGAAGAGACAGAATGTAATTATTTAATCTCTGTTAATGAGCATCCTTCTGAGAACTAACAGGCCCAATGAGCAGCACTAGTGGGAGATGTGACCTCCTCACGTGCTCCAGCAGGTTCCTGAGGGGGGCTCATGGCTACAGCCACCAAACTGCACCTGCACTTCCCACCTGGTATTTTCTCCTCTTACCTTCTTCTGCAAGCTCCTTGTTGATGATGAGCTTCCCGTGTCGGAGGTAGTTCAGGATGGGACCAAAATAGGTGGGGTCTCTGTCGATGAGATAGGCCCCTGTCTCATCCTGGGGAGGGAGTGGGAAGGAAGCAGGGAGGGTTCAGTGGTGCCAGGAAACAAATAATCTCAGTGGAAAACAAGAAACTGAACAGATTCTCTGAGAACCTGTTGAAGGTGCCTTAATGACTCCACATTAAACCAACATTAATGTTTTTGGTCCAGTATCTGAGCTCAGCTCCACAAGCTCCACTGGGGCAGGTGCCTAAAATTAAGCACTTCTCTGGACAGAGTGTGTTTGTAGCCCTGGAGAGAGAAGCAGGGCTGAGCAGTGAAGAAAAATCACTGCAACAACACAACCCCAGAGCTGGCACTTGTGTTCTGACTACATTTGTTTTCCAGCCTAGTTTTATGAGGAGATTCTGGCACAGGACTGGATCTCCAGGTCTAGTTCTCAGCCTGGGATGGTTTAAGGGGCTCCTTTCTTCCCCTCCTGTCTACTTCTGGGAACACAGGTTGCAGCACAGCAGCCCTGGCTCCACCAACACAAACTCCTGTCACCAAATCACCAACACTTCACAACCCAGAGCCTTTTTTGAGCCAGCTGTGAAGTGCTGACAAAGCCCCTGCAGGACTTTTCCTCTCCCACTCCCTTAAATCACTTTAAAGCAACGTTTGTCCTGCCAGCCAGCCTGCTCTAAAGCAATCACCCCCCAAAACACCCCCTCTGTTCCCTGCTGCTGGTTTGATCACAACCAGGATTTATCTTTTGATTAAGCTCTGAAGGGACTGATGAGAGACCCGACCCACAACCCATTCACAAACCCTGCAGCAAACCTGCAGTCCCAAGAACAACTGTTTGCAAAATCCTTGCACTAAACTGCAATGACTTCAGACCTACTCCCTCCCCCCATGTAAGGAGAAGGCACCATCATCTTTGTGAGAGCAAAGTCACCATCATCTTTGTGAGAGCAAAGTGAAATGTATTTTTGAAATCCCAACCATGCTCGAGGGAGAACTCATCCAAATTCCTGCTTCTGGGAGAGTTTCCTTCTAGCTCCCTCTCTGCTCTAACTGTTGCTCCTTGAGGGGGGTCCTGTCATGGTGGGAGGTGGAGGGTCTTGATGCCCACAGTACAGAGGTGTCACCAGCACGGGGACAAACTCTGAGGCCCCTCCTTGGGGATGTGGCCCTGCTGGGGAGCTCGGGCCAGTCACGCTGCAGGGCTGGGGGGGCTTCTGGGGCCATAGAGCAGCCCGGGGGACACGGGGGCTGTCACCTTGTCCGTGCTGCGGGGGTCAAGGGACGCTGGCCCGGGGGACACCGGGGCTGCTGCGGTGCCCATACAGCAAGTCAGGGCGCTGCTACCCGGTGACAGCGGCTGCCGTGGGGGCTAAGGCGGCTCAGGGAGGGGCAGGCACCGCTTGGGCCCAGGCCCTCGCCGTCCCGGGGTAGGGGTGAGCGAACCCCCGCAGCGGCCTCACCTTGTCGGAGCCGAGCTCGGGCCCGTCTTGGCAGCAGAGGCGGCACAGGAAGGACTTGGGCTCCCGGCACAGTGTCTGCCGGGTGCTCACGAAGTACGTGCCGCCCACGTTCAGCCGCACCCACTTGGAGGCGGCGGCGGGTGGCCGGGCCGCGCCGGGTGGGGACAGAGCCCCACCGGACCCCGCCGCCGCTCCGGCCGCGCGGGGGCTGGGCGGCCCCGGCGCTCCCCCGGGGCCCGGACTGGGAGTGCGGCCCCTCGGCGGCCCTTCCGCTGCCGCCGCCAACTCGGCCATAGCGGTGCCGCTCAGAGCCCCAGCGCCGCCATCGCCGCTCACTCCACCGCCACTTCCGGAGCAGCAGCGGCGGTTACCGGGGAGGGTGATGACGCCTTCCGGTGGAGCTGCGCTCTGATTGGGTAGCGGGCCCGGGACTTCCGGCGCCTGCGCGGTGGGGCCGGCGGTGGCGGTCAGTGAAGGTGAGAGCGGGAAGGGTCGCGGTGGGGCCGGGGGCAGCGAGCCCGGGGGGCACGGAGGGGGGCCCCGGGGGTGGGGACTGGCCGGAGGACCGGCCGGAGGACCGGGGTGGGGGTCCCGGGATTCTCGGTGCGGGGCTGGGCTGGGGTTGGGGGGGAAGAAGCCGGGGCTGGCCTGGGTGTGGAGGGGGCGGTGAAGGGGTCGTGAGGCCTCATTAGGCCTCATTTCTCCCGTGTCGCCGTTTCTCCCGTGTCCCGGCGCCCGTTCCAGCCCACACCCCTCGGTGCCGGCATTCCCGGCCTAGAGCCGCCCTCCGCAGCCCCTGGGCCCGGCCCGCTCCCCCCCCCTCCAGGGTAGCCCACCTGGTTTGGTCTCTCCCTGGCGCAGCCTGGAGCCATGGCGGGCCGCAGAGCTGCCATCAAGGCCATCGACTGGGCGGCCTTCGCCGAGAGAGTGCCCGCCAACCAGAAGGCCATGTTCAACGCCCTGAAGACCCGCAGCGACGCCCTGTCGGCCCGGTGAGTGTCTGCCCCCCTCCTGCGTGTTCCATCCCTCAGCTGCACTGAGCAGCCCTTGAGGTGCTGGGATGAGCTGGTGCTGGTGGCTGTCGTCTGAGAGAAGTGGCCTGACAGGCAGTAAAACAGGTCACCTTCAAGAGAGCTGGTGGCTTTTTTTGGCAAATCATCTTTACTTAATCCTCCCTGGAGTTAGACAATAGCTGCAGCCTAAGAAAGCTGTTCTGTGGGGACAGGTTGCTTGGGCATGTTCAGAGCATTTTGCAAGCTTTGTTGTTTGTTAAACACTGTACAAATTCATCAGTCTTCTCAAATCCTGCAGCATCCAGTGCGTGATACAGATGTTGTTACAGGTGACAGCTGCTGTTTCCAGCTCAGTGTTGTGAAAACTGCCTGATCCTTTCTCCCAGGGCTGCACCCAGAGGTGCTGAGCAGCACTTTGCAGTGGAGCAGGGCTGCAGGCCCTCTTGGAGAAGCCTGTTTGAAGGGCAGGGGGGTTTGCAGGAATGGTTCATCACTGCTTGTTCATGATGGGCCTGGAAATATTTAAAGTAACCCTGGCAGACTCTGTCAAGCACTCTGGAAGGTAACTGAGTGGGAATGGTCACTCAAGGCTCCCCCCAGCTCTGGTGGTGACTCCTCTTCTGCTCTTTAGGTTGGCTGCCCTGCCAGAGAAGCCCCCAGCCATTGACTGGGCTCACTACAAGGCTGTTGTTGCTAAAGCTGGCATGGTGGATGAGTTCCAGAAGAAGGTCAGTCTGCTCCTCAGCTGGGTGTTGAGGTCTAAATGGGGAATGTCCTTGGTGTTGAGAGGAAACCACTGGGATTGGCAGAGGAGGTTGGTGTTGGCTGGTGGGTGCCCCAGCCTTGCACCCCCTGGGAGGTCACTTCAGTCCCAGCTCACAGGAGCTGTGTGGGGAGAAGGTGGGTGGAAGAAAACTCAGTGAAGGATTTTGGCTGCAGGAGTGTCCTGGGGCAGTGCCTTTCCTGGGCCACATTCCAGGTGTTTCTCCAACTCCCTGCAGGAGGGAGGTGCCAGGTGTGGGCTCTGCACCCTGTGAAACATGCAGAGCTGGCTGGGGCTGCTGTCCTCTTTATGAACAGGAACTGAAATGTGCCAGCCAGGCTTCTGCTGGAGGGCACGTGGGAAAATCAGCCTCCCAAGGTGACCTCAGGTGGATCCTGGAACTTGGTTTTTGGGGAAATCAGTCTGGGATATGATCAGTCTTTGGTATCGATGTTCTTGCCTCGTCAGGACGTCGTGCTGGGCTGTGGGGGGTGTGAGGGTCCTGTGAGGGTCCTCGGAGCAGAACAGAGGGCTCTGAGCCCCCAGGGGAGCAGGGCTGCCTGTGAAGGGCATCTCAGGCTGCAGTGACCCTGCAGGTCCTCCAAGGATCCTGCAGTGATCAGTTTCAGGAAGCTCCTTAGCTCGGATGGTTGTGGGGGCAGATCTGAGGGAGAGAGGTGGGAACGCTGCCCTGCTGCCCAGGGGGGTGACCCTGCTGTGAAGGATTATTGCAGTCAAACCATATGAAATATTTTCTCTTTTGCTTTACAGTTCAGTGCACTCAAGGTTCCTGAGCCCGTGGATACACAAACTGCCAAAATTGATGCCCAGGAGCAGGAAGCTGTAAGTGTTGGAATTGTTCCCTGAGGGAGGGATGTCTCTGACCCCCGTGAGGGTGGGAAGGGGCATTGGGTGCCTGTGTCTGCACAGGCAGGGCAGCTCAGCCAGAGGCTCTGCTCTCCATGTGCACCTCTGGCTTTTGGCTCAGCAAGAGGAGGATCTCTGGAAGGGTTTGGCTGGGATTCCATCCAGACTCTGGCCAATTATCTAGTGGGAGGATGATGAAGGTTAATGCCAACGTTAACCCTGGGCTGCGGGTTCACTCTGGGTCGCTGTATCAGAACCGTGTTGCACCCTGGCCTGGTGGGAGGTGCCCCTGCCTGTGCAGGGGGGTTGGATCCAGATGGTCTCTAAGGTCCTCTCCAACCCAAAGCAGTCTGTGATGCTGATCCTCTGTTCACCACCTCCTCTTCCTCCCTGCAGGCAAAGAGCACAGCTGAGTACGTGCAGGCTTCCAAAGCTCGCATCGCCCAGTACGAGCAGCAGGTCAGTCTGGATTCAGGGGGTGTTCCCTTCAGCCCAGCCTGGTGCACACCTGCCTCTCACCTCTGTGTGCTTTGCTCTGTCTTGCTGACAAGTGACATGTTTGTTTCTGCTCCCCCCTCCAGCTGCAGAAGCTCAGAAGCATGATTCCCTTTGAGCAGATGACAGTTGAAGACTTGCACGATGCCTTCCCTGAGACCAAGCTGGACAAGGAGAAGTATCCCTACTGGCCCCACAAACCCATTGCTGATCTGTAACCAGTTGGTCTCACAGCTGTCAAGACTCAATGATTGTTTCAATAAAGTGCTTTCCCTCCTGCCTGTGGCTCAGACCTTAGCCAAGGGGTTGCAAGGTTTGGAGGGACGTGGAGCAATGCACTGACCTGTGAGCAGCCCAGTTGTCCTGGATTTTATCTTTCCTACCTGTCAGCCTGGTTTTTAATGCAAGGCCCAAGCTCCCAGCCAGGCCTCTTGGTCAAACTGGGTCCTGCTGCATCCTCTGTAGTGCAAAAAAATGGGTCTGTTCCCCTCTGTAACCACATGGTGCAGGGAATGTGGTTCTCCTGCTGGTGCTGGCAAATAGTTGACTGGATAAACCCTTTGGAGATGCTCAAGTGTGTTCAGTGATGCAGTGGGAGATGATGTCTCAGCAGTTCTACAGGCTCTAGGGCTGTTCCCTGGGTTGGTTGTGGTGGTTTAGGTGCAGCCAATTGCAAAAGGAGTTGAAGGAGTGTGGATGTGTTGAGATCCACCCTTTAATCCAGGTGATCCTACTCTTCTCTGCCCTGGGTTTGTGATGGGACAGGGATCTCACAGGAACTGGCACTGACCCAAAGGCTTCAGGTTGGCATTGGTTTATTTCATCATCTGAGGTGGATTCTCACACCCCTTTCCCCCACATGGAATCCTCTCCCTAAGAGAAGGGCATTCACTCCCTTTGGTCCTGTTTGGGATAAGAATTCTAGATGGATCAGATGAAGGTTTTCTCCCCCAGATTTCACAGTTGCTTTATTCCAACACCTGGGTAGCCCAGCCTAAGAGCCCACGTAGCTCTGCCCACTGAGTGCCAAGCACTGAGGATGCAGATTTTGTGCCCTGGGGGGGGGGTTGGTGGTTTTGACTTTTAATTTTTATTGTATTCAGGCAAGGGAAACAACTGCAGCTCGATGAGTCAAGCAGGGAAAAAGTGTCAGTGGAGGGGTTAGAAGCAACAGTGGAGAACAAGGGAAGGAGCCCTGGCCAGGGCTGGGCTCTAGTGGCTCCATTTAAAGGCAATAATAGCAAAAAAAAACAGGGAGAGGAAGAAGTGGCTGTAGAGAAGCACATTCTCCAGAATTGGCAGAAATGGGTCCTGCTGCAGTCGCTGGTGGGATGGGGCTTTCTCCTGGCTCTTCCTGGGAGGGTTCTGTTGGGCACCTTCCTTGGTGAGGGGTTTCATGGTTGGGTTGGTCACAGCTCCTGTTGCCAGCTTGGTGTGTGCCTCTGCAAAGAGCAAATGAGGGAACTGGTGGGTCTGGGCACTGGTGGTCCTGAGGAAACCCACCCATGCAGTAAGATGCCCCCAACCTACTCATTTAAGAGGTTCTGGGTTGCTTTACCTTGCTGAAAGCTACTGAGAACCTTGTCTAGATGCAGGGATTTGTGCTGCTGGTGCAACAGGAAGAAGGTGTCCAGCACAGCCAAGATCATGAGCAGGAAGGTGCCTAAGAAGAAGACCACTACAGAATGATATGAAAACAAAGAGAGCATTTGATAATTGACCTGGTTTTCCTCAGGGTCATCCTGTCCTGCCTTCAGCTGCCTGGTGGGGAAGGAGGGAAATTTACCAGGTGATAAAGCTGTTCAGTGTTCAGGAAGGTGTGTCCATAGACAACCAAAGACCTTCCTTAAGGGTTGGTCCCTGTGCAAAAATCAGGGAAAGACCTTTACCTATGATGGGTGGTTTGTTGGAGGAAGTTGGGAGGATGTCGTTGAGAATCACAGCGAACATGGAGCTGCCGAGGATGATGGCAATCTGGAAGCTGATCTTCTCCTCCAGAGAGCTGGGGCCAAACAGCACAGCCATGTCCAGCAGGTACAGGGCACAGGTGGGGAGGATCAGGTTCAGGATATACAGCATGGGTCGCCTCTCCATGGAAATCTGTTGAAGGAGATGGACAAACTTTAGGTGAGCAGGAGGTAACCTGCTGCGTTGGGTGCATGTAGAAAAAACCCTGTCTCTGCTTTGTTCCCTAACGTAGAAAATCATCTTGTTCCCCACTTTGTTTGGTCTCTTGGGGGCAAGTCAGTGCAAAGCAGTGTGGAAGTGCTACCATACCATGTAGGTGACCACGGAAAAACTTGCATCATCCAGCTCCTCCCTGTATTCAATGATGCTCAGGTTGGTGAACTTCCATTCTCCATCAGCTGGGAAGAAACTCTTGCTGTCTCTCATCATCTCAGCTGGTGTCCGTCTGGTCTTCATGACTAGGTCTGTTACTGCTTGGGCAGGAGCAGAGAAGTGGGAGAATTTAGGTTATTTATTAGAGGTCAGTTGTTTCCTCTCCCTTTCTCCCCCAACCAAGGGGTGTGCAGATGGGGACAGGCAACACTGCTCACACTGCTGGGGGTTCTTAGCCCATCAGGGGGAAATTAAAACAGCCTCTGGTGAACAGACTCCACTGGACCTCTGGGAATCACAGAACCATAGAATCATCAAGGTTGGAAAAGACCTTCAAGATCACCAAGTCCCACCATCTGCCCAACACCCCTGTGACCACTAAACCATCTCCTGAAGCACCAGCTCTACCTGTTTTTTGACACCTCCAGGGATGGTGCCTCCACCTGGGCAGCCTGTTCCAATGCCTTGCCACTCTTCCTGGGAAGAAATGTTTCCTAATATCCAGCCTGAACCTCCCCTGGCTCAGCTTGACCCATTTCCTCTTGTCCTATCGCTGGTCACCAGGGAGAAGAGGCCAACACCCACCTCACCACAACCTCCTTTCAGGTAGCTGTAGAGAGCAGTGAGGTCTCCCCTCAGCCCCCTCTTCTCCAGGCTGAACAGCCCCAGCTCCCTCAGCCTCTCCTCATAAGAATGTAGATCAGAGGGGTAATCTCTGGTGAGTTAGGACAGCTGTCCTTTGTGGATGGCAGCTGGAGGTTTTTGTGTCACCTCTGCTTATTTTTCAACCCTTCCATGTTGGGATGAACTCTGACTGCAGTTTGGATCCCCCCAAAATGTCCTTATTTCCCTCTTGTTTCCGTGGCTTTCAGGTATGTTTAAAGCTCAGCCCTGCAAAACAAGTAGCCTTGTTGCAGGAAGCCTCTTGGTCTGTGGAGACCAGTCCCGGGGGAGGGAATCTTGCCACAGATGCTTCCAGAGATGTCGCTGGGAAATGTGCCCAAACCGAATGACAAGTGTTTTAGCTCCTGTTCCCTGGTGTTCCATGACCTCAGCCCCTCACAGTGTGGGCGGGTGGTGCTGCTGAGGGAGCCCAGGTCCCAAGCTCCTCTGTTCCTCCCCCCATCAGCGCAGCCTGGTGGTGGCAAAGCTCAGCCTGCAGCTGTACCTGGGTAGAGGAAGGAAGCTATGCTCAAGTTGCACGTCTGGGTGTCGAAGGGAAACTTGAGGATCCTCAAGCCGCACGTTAAGGTGACCTGGAAGGGCTGGCTGGCGTTGAAGCTGCCGTTGTACATGACAGCCATGTAATCCAGGTTGGAGTTGTCCCCGTTCACTCTGGAGGAGACAAATGGGGAGAGTGACCAAGCTCCAAGAGGTGGCAATGCTCCTCAGCCCCCCCACCCCCCCCAAAAGCCTGGCCTGGGTCATCCTTTTGGGGGGCTCTGTGTCCTCACCCAGCCACGGGACGTAGCAGTGAGGAGAGGAAACCTGAGGCTTGAAGAAGAGCTGGTAGATGCCTCTGGATGAGGGTTTGTAGTAGCTCTGCACCTCCTAAGGAGACTCCTTCTTCTCTCCCCTCTGCTTCCCACTCTCACCTGGAGCAGGAGCTCCTTCCTGGCTCTGCTGGGCTGCAGAGCTGCCTCCCCCCTGTCCCCTCCAGCCGAAGAGCTGGTGGCAGTGCCCATCCCTCCATCAGACCCACAGCTCTGTCCTCTATCTCACCACAAACTGCCAAGGGACATTTCCTCCCACAGCATCGCTGGTCTCTGCTGCTTCCTCAGCTTTAACTACAGCCCAGATGGGACATTTCTGGAGGCCTTACAACATTACAGAGCCACAAAGAGCTTTGGATAAACTGTGGTCACCACTAATTATGAGGTTCTTGGCTGCAGAGAGCTCATGGGAACAGTTCATAGGAGCTTATCCCATTTCCTACAACACCATCAACCGTTTGGCCCCGTTGTTTTTCTCTTAAGCCAGTAGATAAGAAGGGCAGGGGAACCTACTGCTCCAGAATGAAGATGGAGGGAGACCAATATGTCTCCGTGGGCAGAATGATCTTGGAAATGTTACAAAAGTCCTGCGGGTCCCAGGTGGCAAAAGTGTTTTTCCACTCCTGTGGGGGAAGAAGTTGCGGGAGAGGAATGAGGTCCAGGCTCAGCACCAGCCAGTGGTGCTGGGCAACACGGGAGAGAAATGCTCTTGAGGGACCTACCAGGTTCAACACAAAGTAAAGAGTGACTGTCTGGAGCTTTTCCACCTGGAGAAACAAAAGGGGAGACTCGGCTGATTTTCTTAAGGCACATCCAAAGCAGAGCCCAGAAGCTCGGCCCTGGTGCTCTTGCAGTGGGGAGCACAGGGTGCAGGAACTCAGCTCAGGAGAGAGTTCAAGGATCTTGGTCCTGCAGCTGAAGAGTGGGAGCACATGGTCCAATGGTTTGGAAAAAAAATATGTATATATCTATATATCTTATTGTTAACCTTTCCACACCAGTGCCCTGCAACTGCATTGCTGGGTTCAGGGTCTGCACGGGGTTGTCTTCAGAGCCTGCTCTGAAGCTGTTGGTCTGAAACTGCCTCTGAACTTCTTCCTGGAATGAGGTGGGAGAAAATATTCCAGCTCTTCCAGAAATGCTTTCCAACAGCAGAAAGCTGAAGAAGTGGAAGGGGCTGATTCTGATCCCTGCAGCCCTGCTGGCCCAGCCCCGCCTGGCAGAAGATTCAGACCCCAAACAATCACCCAGTTTTCTGTTACAGAGACTGGACAGGAGCTTTGGGTCCTTACCACGGAGAGAATAGCCACCAGCATAAAATCCATCTTCACTTCCAGAGGCTCCTCCATGTTTGCCTTGGGCAGGATGTGTGCATGCAGCTTGCTGTGAGAGGAGATGTTCAGGTGCTCCACAACATCGTAGTAGGTGCAGATGTCCCTTGGAGCAGCCCCTGCTGGGAAAGAAAATTATATATATATAAAATTCCACTTGAATCAGGAAAGGATCAGACAAGATCTCAACCTGTGGGAGGGAGATGTACTGGTAGAGAAAGGTTATGGAGCTGGGGGTATGAAACCCATCATTAATGCAGGTGAGTCCCTGCTCACACAGATGAGAACAGGGTTCCTCAAAGCTTTTCTGTCCCTCTTGGACTTACCTGTCCCCAGAGCAAAGGTGAGGATAGCTATAAAAGCTCCCTGCATTGTCTCCTCCTTCCAAATCAGGAGGCCAGCAGTTCCCTGTGCCTTATGAACACTTCCAGGACACGTCATTTGTTGTGTAGAAGTCAATTTAATATTTATTAATGAGGGATGGATGTTTTGTAAACAGCATCTAGACTTTTTATGTACTTAGTTGCATTGGAAGGAAGAATTTGCTAATGGTTTGATGCACTCAGCTGGCTCTTGGGAGCAGCCTGTAGTTGTGGTGAAGGCAAAATAAGTTCATTTGAAAGTAATAATAATAATAATCCAACAACTTGAGGGAGAAGAAAGGAAAGGCCCATTTCCACAAAGAAAAGGCAGTGAGCCAGAGCCACTCAGAAGCAAATCTGGTCTCCTGTACAGGGCTGAGTCTGCTGCAGCCTCCCCAAAACAGAGCAGGAATTCGTGCTTGTGCAACGCGGGGGGCGTTGGGGGCTGCAGGAGAGGCAGCAGCTCAGGCTGTGAGTGTTGGAGCTTATCCCAAAGCACTGAACCTTTCCTGCACCCCCTGATTCTGTCTCTGCCTTCTTGCTGATGTCCCACGCTCTCGAGGTGCTCCTTCAAGTTCTTGTAAGACTGGGAGAGTTCTTTTTCCACATCTCCACCTGTCTTCCCGTGAGCCGTCCTCCTCTCCATCACTGCCTGGTTTTTCTGCTGTGATTCCAGCAACACCTTCAGGTGCTCGAAGTGGGGGAGTGGCTCCAATTCCTGTGTGCTTGGCAAGTCCCATCCCGCTGGGACACTGTGGGTGGCACCTTCTTACTGTGGCCTCTGCTTGTGTCCAAGGTCGGAGGTGGGAAGTGAACGGGCCATAAAACAGGGTTAGAATCAGGCATAAGGAGCACAAGGAGAATTAGGGGTGACCTCTGCGCTGGGGCTGGAGGGCGTGTTGGTTGTAGGAGCTTATGCTGATGGGTGACAGTGTCACAGGAGGGGGGACAACGCTGAGCCCCCAGAGCGGTGCTAGAGGTACCTTGGCCTCCAGAAATCCTGCGTGTCTGCCAGCAGCCGGTGGGATGTGAGCACACGGGAGCTGCGATCTGCAAACTTTTGGTACCCGCCGTGTCCTGTCCTGAGCTCCACTGCCCGCCCCGCACTACGACCCTCCCGCAGCAGCTCGCCCCGGGGGGGCGCAGGAGGAGGGAAGCCGGATCCATGCGGCTCTGGGGAGACTGGGGGAGGCGGGGTAACCGGGGTGCTCAGCCCGAGCTCTCCCTGCGCTGCCTCTCCCCAGTGAAGCCCCCAGAGCCCGGCTCCAGGACTGACCCCTGGTCCCCAGGACTGACCCCAGGCTCCAGCACAGCAGCGAATCCCACCCCGGATCCCCCCACGGCTGCGGCAACAGCCAGTCCACCCCGGCCATGCCCTCTGGTGTCCCCCCGGCACCCGGGGGCCCCGGCGGTCCCGGGGGTGGGTGGGGGTGATGCTGGAGGTTCCCAGCACGGCTGGGGGGCTCAGTAGCGCAACGACCGCGTGGCCTAATGGATAAGGCGTCTGACTTCGGATCAGAAGATTGAGGGTTCGAGTCCCTTCGTGGTCGGTCCGCTTTTTATCCCCCCCCCTCCCCATTTTTAAATCCACTCCGGTTTATTCCCACCTACCCCTTCGCGCCTCTCCGCCTCAGCGGGGTGGAGGGAAAAAGCGAACCCAGGTTCGGTCCGTGCTTCCCCACCTCCCATGCTGTCCTGCTCCGGGTCCAGCCCCGCTCCGCACCCCCCGGATCCGCTCCCGCTGCTCCCCCCGGGATCGGGGCCGTTCCCGCGGGCGGGGGGCGCGCCCTGCGCAGCCCCAGTGGCCTAATGGATAAGGCACTGGCCTCCTAAGCCAGGGATTGTGGGTTCGAGTCCCATCTGGGGTGAGGGCCCCCCCCCCCCCTTTCCCGTGCTCCTTCTACCCTGTTTTAGTGCCCCCACTGCCGGGGCCTCCTGCTGCCTGGCGGGCTCTGCCTTGGGCTGCTTGATGGGAAGACGTTCCCCATCCCGCTTCTGGGTGTCAAATCAGGAGATTCCTGCGGCGGGAGAAGCCAGAGCAGCGAATGGAGCAGCTGCTGGGTGTGTGACAGGGTGTGTGTGGGGGGGGGACACGGTGTGTGACAGGGTGTGTGTGGGGGGGACACGGAAGAGGGAGGTCGGGGTGGGTCACGGAGGGTGTTTTGGGGCAGCGGGATCCCCAGGGCAGCTTCAGGTTCGCTCAACGTGAGCTGCAGACGATGCTGTGGGGCGATGTCACGGGCAGTGGTCCCGGTTTAGAGCTGATGCAAAGGGAAGGGATGAGGAGCAGGTCCCACCTGCCCAGGCTTTGGTGCAAAGGTTTCTCCAGCCGGGCGTGTGGTCCCTTGTGCCAAGGGCTCAGGGAAGGCTGTTGCTGAGGGAATGACATCCAGCTTTTGCCCTGGGGCCTGTTGATGAAAGGGTGATTTTTGGAGAGGGGTTAATGGAAGGATGGGAGAGCATGTCCATCCCTGGCTCTGCCCCATCTGCCTGGAGCACAGGAACCTTTCAAGATGTCCCAGAAAGTGCAAAAGCAGAGAAGTTACAGCTGGTTTTTTTTAGGCCGTGTCTGGGCAGAGCTGGGTTTGTGTTGGGATGGGGCTGAGCAGGGAATTTCAGCTGCATTTTTTTACCCCCTCTGGCTGCTCCTGGTGTCACCAGCTGCATCTGACCTCCGACCAAGAGCTGACTGATGCTGGGGAACAACTGCCTTGCAGGTGTCATGCAAACCTCTTCCCAGAGCAGGACAAGCTCTGATGGGAAGAAAGCTTTACTCCTCCTCCAGAAACCACATTTCCACGAGGGGCTGGTGGCTGGGGTCGTGCAGTTTGGCTGTGCTGCCCTGGGGCCAGAGTCCTCCACCTAAGTGCCTTTGGGATAATGTCCTCTCTGGTTGGTTGCATTAAAAAGCTGCTTGAAGGGTCTGTTCCTAGGGAGTTAATGGATTTTAAAAGGTAGCTGTGGTCAGGATGAGAGCATACCAGGAAAATCTAAAGTGAAGTTTCTTTCTAAGTAATTTTTCTCCGTTAGGTGTGGGAAGAAATGACTCTGCTGCCTGGAAAGGAGAAAACCTCCTGAAGTTCCAGATGTTGGATCACCAGCAGCCCCAGGCAGCAGAGCTGCAGATCCCTGCCTGCTTTGGGGGCCAGGGAAAGCACTAAAGGGGGGGTCTCCAGGCTGGGATTACCTGGGACCATTTGACTTTCACCTCTTGGGTGACCACCTTCAGGGCTGTGGTTGAAAGCGTGACCAGAGCACATTTTTTGCATCCTTCTCACGACCTGGATAGCATCAGGTGGCTTTTGGGGGTGTTTGATCACTTGGCTTCCTCTGGGCAGTGTTTCCTTTGCATCTCCTGGAGACGATGTGTTCACAGCCCTGCTGGGATGTCCTGGTGGCAGCATCAGGGGGGACCCGGGCTGGTTCACTGGGTGGTCTGGGGGACTTCCATCAGCGATGGCCTCGCTCAGAAGGCACCAGGTTTTGTTCCTTCTGTTTCACTCCCCGCCTGCTGCTGGAGAGCCTCAGGCAGCAGAAGGCTGGACTGGTGCTGCTTCTCCGGAGCAGGGGAGTCTTTGCTGGCCGGTGGGTGAGGACCAGGGTGCACAGAGGAGAGAAAACAGCCCCAGGAGAAATGCTGCAGTGACGCACGGTTTCCTCAGGGCTTCAAATCCCTGGCAGCTCATCGATGCTGTGACCATCACACTGAACGCTGTCACAGCACAGGACGAGTTGTCTCCAGGGTCCCGGCTGTCCCTGTCCTTCCTTCACCAGCAATTCCCGACCCTGGTGGTCGGACAGACTCCTTCCCTCCTCCTGGAGGCTCACACACAGCCTCGGCTGGACATGGTGCTCTTGGCTTTGCCTTTCCCGGGGGATGTGGCCAGGATTCCTGGGCGGCGCAGCCTCCATCAGCTCACACGGGGTAAAGTGAGGCTGGGGGGGGCTCTGCAGGGACCCGCTGGCACCGGGGGTCCCACGGGGGGGGAGGGGGGGTAACCCCAGCCGCTCAGCCCTGTGAACAGCGTTGGGCGAGCAGGGACCGCTGCAATTCCAGCAGGGACGGGACTGTGGGGGACACACTGCGGGTGGTGGGGACCCCCGGGGACCCTCCGGGACCCCCCGGGCGCGGTCACTGTCCCCAAAACCACGTTAAGGGCGACCACGTGGCCTAATGGATAAGGCGTCTGACTTAGTCCCTTCGTGGTGTTTTATAAGCCACGAGAGATCATCAAGTCATCTCATTTCCCGAGGTGGGGGCCGGCGGTCGGTACCCCCTGGAGTGAGAACATCCCCTGGGGGTATCGGCCGGGCAAAGCCCGAGGGAATGTGGGCAGGTCTGGAGTGGGATTTGCCCCCCGGATCATCCTGGGTTCGTGCCCCAGGGGGCGGAGGCGACCCCCGGGGCACAGCCCCAGGTGTAGCCGGTTCCCGGGGCAGGGGGAATAAAAGGGAAGGGGCGGGACAAGCTGCGGTTTTTCACAGCTGCGGGGAGCGCCCGGTGGGATACGGCGGGGCCGGGCACAGGGGGCTCTGTGTGTGTAAGGGGGGTGGTCTCCAATCGTCCTCCCCCTCCGGGAAACTGCTGCAAGGAGCCGAGGGGCAGTGGACCGACGCAGTCGTCACCCCAGATGGGTGTCGATCCCGAACTGAGGAGGTTAGTGCTTTATTCATTGGGCCGCCCCGGCGCCGCTCCCGCCTCCCCACGACCCCTCCAGCCCCTTTTCCGGGGGGTCTGGATCAACCGGCCGCGGGGCTGGTGTGGGGGGGTGCGGCTTATTAATTTTTATTATCACCGAAAAGCGGCGGTGGGCACCGGCACGTCCCGCCCCGCCGCCGCAGGAGGGCGGGTTGAGGCCGGGCGGGCGGAGCTGGGCGCTTCGCGGGGGTCTCCAGCCGCCCCCCACCGCTGGTTCCGGGCTGTGCGCGGTGCTGGGGCTGCGCTGGGCGCTTTTACCGGGCTGTGGAGGGAAGAGAGCGGCTTTAGAGGGGACGGTGCTGCCTTTTCCGGGGGTGTCCAGCTGCGGCGAGTCCGTGGGCTGTGCGGGACCCCCTGTCCCGGGATCCCCCGTCCCCGCACCCCACGCGCAGGGTCCCCTCCGGTCACCAGAGAGTTAAGTGAAGGCACCATTAGACCAGTCGTGTGTCGCCCCAGTGGCCTAATGGATAAGGCACTGGCCTCCTAAGCCAGGGATTGTGGGTTCGAGTCCCATCTGGGGTGATTCTTTTCTGCTCGGGGGATCCGGGCTGGTTGAGGGGGCGGCCCCCTGCCCTTCTTGGGGTACCCGTGGCTCACAGGAACCGGCGCCGACACCGGGACGTCGTTCTTGGCGCGACGCCAAACACCGCCCGGGAAGGGGGTTAATTTTTCACCCCCTGCCGTCCCCAGCGGCCCCCGGTCCCAATGTCGTGAGCTGCTTGGCAGGAGAAACGGTGCGAACCGGATCGTAAAACCGGGGCAGGCAGAGCTGGGGCGGCGGGGGGGGACGCGCTCCGGAAGCCTCCTGGTCACGGGAGGTCTGGGCTGAGGTGGTTGGTCGTCCCAGTTGATGGTCAAGTCATTGACTTAGTATCATAGTATCATAATTCCGGCTGGAAAAGACCTTCGAGATCATCGAGTCCCAACCACTACCCCAGCTCTGCCACGTCCACCACTAAACTTGCGGTGTTGGAAACGCTTCCGAAGCAGCGACAGCCCCTGGTTTGCACTGGCCGGGGCTCACAGGGACCTTCCCCCGTCAGGGGAGCGACTGGTGACCACCCCGTCCCGTGGGGAAAAGCTTTAGGCAGGAGAAGAGTTGATTTTCTTTGCTCCCCGTGGAGGGCAGAGCAGGCAGGGGTGGTGGCAGCAGCAGCCTGGGGGGTCCCGGCAGGGATATCGAGGTGTTCCCACAGCCCGTTTTGGGCAGGAGGTGGGATTTCTGCTCTCTGCTTTTGGCACATGTCAATGTTGATGTGGTCTGTGTGAGGTGGGGGGGTCAAAAGTCTCCCCCTTCCAAAGGCCACCAGGCCCTGGCTGTGTGGGAGCAGAGCCCCTTGCACCTCCTGCTCCCCAATTAACTCCAAGGAGCATTTTCCTCTTGTTTGAGTTTCTTCCTCAAAACACAACCCCCCTCTCCTCACCCCAGGTGGGACTTGAACCCACAATCCCTGACTTAGAAGGCCAGTGCCTTATCCATTAGGCCACTGGGGCCTCAAAAATGGTTAAAAAAAGCTTAATTTTAGGATATTTAAGACCCGCCCCCGCAGGAACCCCCCTGGTGGTGGTGAAACCCATCGTGTTACACCATGGAACTTCACTCTGTTGGAGCAGGATCCTCTGATGAGCGAGACTCTTGGAGCCCAAGATTCAAGCCGAGGTTTTTTTGGTGTTCCACCTCAAGGGCCAGAAACCTGGAATTCTAAGGGGGGGTGGATTCTGAGCAGAGAACAGCTGCCCCCTGCCAAATTCCTGCCACGGCTTTAGGCTCATTTGACAAACCCACATGTCCTTTCTTCAGTTAGGGACAAAAAAAAAAACACCAAACAAACCCAAAACAACAACCACAAAACTAAAATTTGAGAAAACGATTTGCTTTCAATGGCGAATATTCAGTTTGCTGCTTAGAGATATGCTGGGAGGGCTTTGACTTCTCCCTTTCTTCCCCCCAAAATCTGCTGCTGCTCATGGGGTGCTCCCAGAGGGCTGGATGAAGGGGAGAAAACAAAACAAGCTGACAAAAATACCCCTACATTTTGAGTTCCTCTCTAAACATGAGGAGGTTACTTACTGATCTATAATAATGATCACAAGATTCAACGGGAGATGTTCAATATTTTTATTTACACTTCTAGACCATTTTTATTCCATGCAGCTTTTGACTTTAGCATCATTTCCAGCTGCTGAAGCCATTCCTGTAAAAACAAAGTGTGCCAAGGACTTCAGGCTCTGCTGCTGTCAGTCAAAGTCTGCCTTCCTGCTCTGTTTGATGTCCGAGTGCATCTTTTTCTGTCGGAGTCGTTCACGGTTCATTTTTTCCACCCTAAACCATAAAAGGAAAAGCTCCTTTGGTGCACGAAGAAAACATATTTAAATATTCAACTTAAAGAGCACAGTTATGATGTGGATTCAACATGCTGACAAACGGCCACAGAGAGGGGGAAAAAAAACCAGTTCTGGTTCTTGGAATGCTATCCAGGAATGCAGTTAAGAGCTAAAAGACCAGTTTTGGGTTTGTTGGTTTGGTGGTTGTTTTGGGTTTTTTTTAATAAAAGGGAAATCCAAATGAAGATGATGTTAAGGGCAAGTTGGATGAGGCTTTGTGCAGCCTGGTCTAGTGGGAGGTGTCCCTGCGAGGTTGGAACCTGATGATCTTTAAGGTCCCTTCCAACCTTCACTGTTCCATGATTCTCAGATCGTTGGAAGAGGTTCCAAACCACATCATGGAGCTTGACCATCTAAATTCATCTCAAGCAAAGGCCATTTCAATCAAGATACCTCTCTATGAGCTTCTGTGTAGTCTCCTTAGACACCACCTTGGGTTTCTCAGTAGCCTCTGTCACCATGGTTCTGATTTTTTCCAGACAAATCGCCAGGTTCCTCATCTGGTAGCGACTCTCTTCAGAGCTCACAATCAGCTCCCCAGCTCGGTTTATCTTGTTCCTGTGCTAAAGAGGGGAGAACGTGCTGTGGTTCCCTGGAACCTGGTTAGGCTGGTCACCTTCTGGCTGGCAGTGTGACATTTAAACCGTGCTGGAAGGCAGAGGGGACTTACCATCGATGCCATTTTTTGTCTCACAGCTTCTGGGATCCAGTCTGCTGATGCCAGGTGGAACCGAACTTCAGCCTTGGTGTTCACTGGGAGGGAAAACAGGATCTTTTTGTCAAGGTAATTGCTCACCTTCCTAAGTTTTCTGTTATAGCTCAGCCTGTTCACTGCTGGCTTGGATCATAGGATGATTCCAGTATTAATTTCCTGAAAGATCACCATTCTTGTTGTATTTCTCTATACTGCTCTACAAGAGAAACCCTACATTTTAATGGAGATTCTCTCATTGTACTTGCCTGCCTTGACACTTTCAAGATTTACTGCTGTTACCAGTCACTAATTACCTTATTTTTAATGGCAAAACGGGAAGGATTTTTAGTTTATTTGAATGAAGCTGAGAACTTATTGCACTGTGAAGTTTCAGAATCGAGTTGGGCTTGTTATATGTTGGCTCAATGAGGACAGATTAGGCAGAAGTGGTGTTTGTGTGACACGTGTGGAGCAGCTACCCCAGGAGAATCCAATATGATACCACTGGGCTTGAGCACTGTCAAGTTCTGTTAATGTGCAGGGTAATGGCAATGAAAAACGAGCACCAGGCAGCACAAAGCTCCCAATAGTTCACCACAAAGAAGCAATTTTAAAGATGAGGATTTTTCCTTCAGTCTCCTGCTCACCTTTATTAACGTGCTGCCCTCCTGGGCCGCTGCTCCGGCTGTAGGACACGGTCAGACGAGCTGGAAGAGAAGAGCAGCAGCGTGCTGAGCTGGGGACACGTCCCCAGGCGGTTCTGCCATGGGGGATAGGGACAATCGGGCTGCAGCAGCGGGGCTGAGGGACACCTGTGACCCAGCGGTGCTGCTGCTCTGGGTTTAGCTCTGAGCACGGACCCTGCGGTCTGGGGCCGAACCCACCCCTGGGGGCTCAACGCAGGGTGACCCAGCCGATGCCGGGGCACAACTCCGCTTGGGGGGGGGGGTGACTCACCCATGGGGATGTCGAGGGCAGCCGGCTGCGTCTCCTTCTGGAAAACACCCCGGGGTGCCCGTGTGAGGTGCCGCGCAAGGCCGGGGGGACCGGCCCCCATTGCCCCGGGGGGCTGAGCCGGGCTGGGGCCGCCTGGCCCCGCCCCGGTCTGCTTGGCCCCGCCCACCCGCATTAACAGCACCGTCCCAAAAGCCCCGCTCACCCATCGAGGCCCCGCCCCCTTGCACTAAGCCCCGCCCACCACACAGAACAGTCCGGTTGTGATAAGCCCCGCCCCCGGACACAAGCCCCGCCCATTCGCTGTCGCTCCAAGCCCCGCCCCTCCCTCCTTCCGCTTCCTACTCCCGCCCCGCTCACCGGGGCAGTGGCGGTGTCGCCGTCCCGCCGCGGCGGGTACAGCTTGTCCAGGCTGTAGGCGCTGCGGTACTCGGTCCCGGCGGCCCGCTGCGGGAACCGGGTGACGAGAAGCCCCAGCCGCGGCCGGCACAGGCCCCGCAGCGTGTGCGCCGCCATCTTGGCTCCCGCCGTGCGTCTCCGCCACAGCGGCCCCTCGGAAACGGCGGCCGGGCGCCGGGTTCCGGGGCGGGGCTTGTGGGGGCTGTATGGGGCGGGGGCGTTGAAATGTATGGGAAATACAGCATCTGTGGGCGCTTTGGGGTGTAGGTGTGGGAATGCATGGGATCTCTACGTCCGTGAGGTCTGGGGGTGTGTCTGTGGGGTGGAAGGTTTGTGGGGTGCTACGTGTGGGGTCTGGGGGGTTTATGGGTTCCGAGGGGTGGGATGTGAGAGGTCTGGAGGGGTGTATGTGGTCCATGGGGTGCTGAGGGGGGGGATGTGAGGTTGTCTGGGGTTATGAGGGGTCGGTGGGCACTGAGGCAGGCCCTGCAGTGAGGGGTGGTGGGATGGCTGGGGACGAGGATGCCGGGGTGAGGTGGCCGTGTGGTGACCGGGGGGCACGGTGTGGGGTGGGGGGTACCAGGGGCTGGCTCGGGCAGGTCGTGTCCAGCTCCTCAGGGTGCAGGCAGCGGTGGCAGACAGTGTTCCTGCCTGCACCTCATGTCTTCGCAAGCTGAGTGGTGACTGATGGGCATAAAAGTGAAAATACTTGCAGCATTTTTTATTTACTGTCTCGTTTTCACACCCGGGATGCTTCGGCTTTCAGCTTTTTATCTGCTCAAGAGTGCTAAAAAGTGTTTTATCTAGAGGTACGGATCTATTTTTAATGAACGCTGATGCAGCAGCACGTTGGTGTTTCTAGGTCTGTAAAATAGATGCCGAGGGGGATGGGGGGTGCAGGGAGTGAAGAATTTGCAGAAATCCTCCAGCTCTTGCTCCTGTTGGAGCTGTCAGGTTGGCTTGACAAGAAGGATGTGCATTTGAGAGGGGCAGGGGTTGCTGTTTCTGGCAGCAGGAGAATGCAGAGGCAGGGATGGGGCTGGCATCAGCCCTGCTGCTCTGACAGGAGCTGACAATCTTCTGTTCAACACCGTGGCTGAAGTCCAAGTGGGTGCTTCAAAGCTGATCCAAAGGCAGCATGGCAGTGACTGGGCAGCTGAGCTGGGTCCCAACTTAATAATCAGTGCAAAATCAGGAAACTCAGTTATTGGAAAAGAGCAAGTCCCAAACGTTGATGGTTGGTCTGCTCAGACTGAGGCTGAGCAGTGCTTGGGGCCTAGGAGGGCTCTGCATTTTGTTTTAATTGAATCTCTGTGTCCTGGGCTGCTTCTGCTCTGCTTGCCCTGTCCAAACTTGGCTGAAAACAGAATGCTTTAAGAGAAAAAAAAAACAAACAAACCAGACCTGTCAGAGACAAACCAGCTGGTGACCTTAATTGCTAACGTAACAGGTAAATGTTTGTGGTTTGTAGCCAGAGGGATGGGTAAAATATCTCAAGCAGGATGACTCATTTTACCAACTGTTGTTAAACAGATCCGTGTTGTTCCTGTGCTGGTAACACACAGCAAGGTCAGTGTCATTGTACAGTGCACAGGGGGGCTGGGAAAGGAGCTTGAAGGTCACACAGTTGAAGCCAGACCCCTCTAGGAGGCCACTTATCTGGTTTTGCTTCATTCCCACACTGTGTCAGTGGATACAGATGTCCAAAGAGCAGAGTCATCTCACCTGGGATGGTTGGAAGCAGCTCTCCCTGGCAGGCAGGGCTTGGGATGACAAGGACTTACTTTGGTGTGATCCCAGGAGACATTTTGACATTTAAGCTGGAAAAATGAACTGCCTCAGCGTTGGTGCTGACTTAGGAAGCAAGCTTGTCCTGCTTGGTGGTAGAGCAGGAGCTGTAAGGAGCCATCCCTGAAACGTATGCAAGAGCTGATGTGTCTGAGGAGCCAGTTCCTTGTGTGAGTGAGGGCACCATCCATCAAGGCAGGAGAAAATCAGGACTTTCAGGGATCTTCCAGAAGGTCTCAGCTCCTGTAAAAGGGAAGTCTGCTGAATTAGGAATCTCCTTCCCCGTGAGAGTTCAAGCTCTGTAAAACCCTTGAATTGGTGCTTCCAATGGTCCATCTCTGTAAAGGTGGGTGCTTTTCTGAAGGGTTATACAAACTGGTGGTAGAGTGAGAAGCCAGACTAGACCTGATGGAAATGCACTCTTCTAAATGCCATCTTTCAAATTGAGCATAAAACTGAGTTCTCAACAAGCTGTGCCCGTTGTGATTGTAACAGTGTGAGCTGAGCAGGGTCACTAGTTTTGCCAAATTCTGAAATTAATCATGATTTCCTATTAAAGTGTACTTTTCCTCATCCATTTCATGTGCATGCACTATTCTTCTTCCTGTCCTGAGTTGATGGGGTGTGCTCTTCAGTAGCTGCTGCCCATTAAACACCTCTGGGTGTTTGTTTAATGCTCTCTTCTTACCTCCTCATGGGAGCTGAGTCGTTTACCTTGGTGTTTTCAAAGCCAATTGAAAAATTTGGCTGGAAGGTGGGGTAGAAGGCCAGAAGATGCTTGTGGTTTTTTCCTCCTTCAATCACTGAAAGCCACACTTAAGAAGAAGAATAAATCAAATGACTCTGACTCACAGAGTCATTGGGAGGTGTATATCTGGCCACTAATATTTTTGGATGCAGAAGAAAGGCCCTCAGCACTTTGCTGAGCAAACTGCTGACAGATGGCAGCTGTTCCTTTGTCAAGCCAAATATTAATATCGTGTTACTTGCATCAGTCATTTTTTGGGATGTTTGGCTTTTCAAGAGAGACCAAAACCAAAATAGCATTTGAATTGCCAGCTTCAAAACTGAGCAGTTTCACGGAGACTTCAGGGTTGATTTATTGTGTGGCAAATGTTAGTGTCCAGGTGCAGAAAATGTATGTTATATAAATAATGCAGCAGGGTTGTTCATATTCTCTCTGCTTTCTGCAAAGGAGCCTGAAGCATTTTCTTGACCCAAATCGTACTGGAAAATCAAGGAACTAACTCTGCTGCTGCTCTTGGAAGTGAAAAGAGCTGTAAAGAAGGTCCCAGCTTTGGAAATACTGGTGTTTCTTCTTAGCTGAGAAGAGAATAAAGAGAAGAGGAGAAGAGAATAAAGAGAAGAGGAGAAGAGAATAAAGAGAAGAGGAGAAGAGAATAAAGAGAAGATGAGAGTAAATAGAAAAGAAGAGAATAAAGTGTTTGGAAACATATTTGATCTGTTGGATACTGAACTGTGAAGCCAGTGCTCAGGGGATCCTTTAAAATGGGAAGAGGAGGTGGTCCTTTAAAATGGGAAGTGGAGGTGATCCTTTTAGGTGGGAAGTGGAGGTGATCCTTTTAGGTGGGAAGTGGAGGTGATCCTTTTAGGTGGGAAGAGGAGGTGATCCTTTTAGGTGGGAAGTGGAGGTGATCTTTTAAAATGGGAAGAGGAGGTGATCTTTTAAAATGGGAAGAGGAGGTGATCCTTTTAGGTGGGAAGTGGAGGTGATCCTTTCCCCCCCACCTCTGCAGCAGCCCGAGAACTGCAGAGTAAACACTGCCCTGACTTACACCAACACTGCTCCCCCTGCCCCCCTGCTCCCAGTGCTGATTTCAGAGGGTGGTGAGGAAATCAACAACGCTGCTTTTGTTGCTGCTGTTGCTCGTTTTTATTTCTTTTATTAGACAACTGCTTTCCATTATAAATAAATAAGGCATGAAGGTTGTCCATACTGTTACAGAGCTGGTAGCCACAGTCGTGCATTTGGCTCCTCATGGTTGGTTTGTTTTTTTATTTTTGAGTTTGGGGCCGTAGGGCACCTGGAAATGCAGAGCATGGAAGAGTGGAGTGGTTGGTGGTGGGTGTTTGAGGAGGAGACCTCTGGAGCAGGTGTGGTTTGGGCATCACACTCCGGCCAACTTACCTCTGTGGTGCTCAGCTTAACAAAAGAGGGGATTTTGGGGGGCATTTTTGCATTAATTCCATGGTGGGTGAAACAAAGGTAGTTCCTTTGTAACAACAAGGCCCTAGACTTGGAGGATAATTACATTTTAACAGTTGTCTCCCTCCAAAGCCATGTTCTTATTTATTTGTCTCAAGGTTGCAAACATCCCAGCCATTTCCCCAAGATCTTGGGATGTAAGCTGGTGGGGATAGAATCCAGCTCTGGCCTGAAGTTTGTCTCCAGACAGGTACAGCATAGGTAGCTGACCCTGAGCTGCTTGTTTCTTGTGGCTCAATGCTCGGGGTGTTGCCTCAGTTGTATTGAAATGCTGCTTCTCTGCCTAAAATGCATGTCTGACCATACAAGGTCAACATCTAGTTGATGAAAAATGGGAACTGGTGATTCCTGAGACTGCAGTGGCCTTTTGGCTGTGTTTGCATGTCTGTGGAAGCAAAAGTGAGGAGATTTCAGTGCTGGAAAGTGAAGTGGAGCATGAGAGGTGACAACCTTTGGAGACAGGAATCTCAGCCAAGGAAAGGTTCTTTTCAGCAGGGAACTGGAATCTGTCCTCTCAGATGGGGGGATGTTCAGAGCAGAAGTGTGGGGCAAGGTGTGATCAGTGCTACTGCCAGGGCCAGAGCTCCTGGCACCCCCTCAGAGGCCGCGTCCCTCTGCTTGCATGGGGGTCACTGGTGGTCAGCTTGGCAAGCCCATGCAAGGTGGATCAGAGAGGTTTGCTACACTGGGGCAATGACAACCTCTTGAGGAGCACAGCCCAGAGGGCTGGGACCCAGGCCACGAGGTGGAAGCATGTCTCTGGTACTGTAGTAGCACTTCTCGTCCAGCCTAGGGGAAAGCTCTAGTCATCAAGGTCCTACCAGGCACAGTGCTTCACTTGGGCTGAGATGCTGGGGCAGATTAAAAGCCAGGAAATCCCATTTGCCTACGGAGTCTGGGGAGTATGGACTGAGATACTACGTGATGCCGATGGAGACTGAACAATCAGTTTTATGTTTCAAGTTTTTCCAGTTGCAAGGAGCTTGCATTGTAAAGAGCTGAAAAACCTGACTGAGAAGAGAATGGCTTAAATAGCAAGAACATACAGCCCTGTGGGGAGGGGGAAGGCCTAGATGGAAGTGTCTTGGGTGCAAGGAGGTGACGGTTCTTCTTTTTCCATGGTGTGGTTTACGTTGCTGTTGGGATGTCTGGCAGCACCTCATGCAGAGACCCATCATACCGTGTCAGAAACCCTCTAACTACAATGTACAATTGTCCCAAGGAGTTGTCCAGAGCCCAAGCTTAAAAAAAAAGTGAGCTGAGTCTCCATGACATTTCTTTATTTGTAGACCTCTCGAACCTTCAAAGCAGTGGGGCCACGTGGCGTTTCCTGGGGCTGAAGAGAAGACTTGGCTGTTGTGATTGCACGTGGGAGTTGCAGAGAGGCAGGACGCTCATTTGCTGCTCTTGTTTTTCACCTTTGCGGCATTGATGTCTGCTTTTGTCTTCTGGATGCGGGAGAAGATCTCCTTAAAAAGAGCCTTGTACTCGGGCTGACTCTGCTCCAGCCGCTTGTCCACCGCCTCCACGTGCTTGCTGATGGCCTTCTCCATGCTTTTCCGCTCTTCCAACTCGTGCCCCTCTCCTCGGAAGTCTCGGAAGGAGCTGTCCCGGGAGATGGGCCGGGATGTTTGGACCCCTGCGTGGCACACGCTGTCCTTGTGCTGCCGGCATTTGCTGAGGAGCTCTTCGTACTTCTCCAGCAGGGCGTGGTACTGCTCGTCCACCTCCCTCAGGATGGACATGCCCCGTTTCCTCACGGTGTTGGCGTGCAGTGTGTAGTTGCCCTCGTGCCGGCTCACGGCGTCCTTGGTCACGATGGCGTTGAGGGCCGTGTCACTGCAGCTCTTCCGGACAGGGTGGTTTGGGGAAGGTGTCATGGATGGACCGTGGCTTTTTCCTCCCTCCTCCTCAGAGAGGTCGATGTAGTCCGCTTCCGGGGCGTTATTCAGCGGCTCGAGGAGGGCCTCGGACAAGTTGTCTTCTCTGCTGAGCAGATACTTCTTGACTTGTTTCATCTGCTGGAGCTCCAGGAGCTCTGCTTCCAGCTCCTTGATGCGCAGTTTGCAGTTCTCCATCTCACACACCCGCTGCTCCAGGTCCGAGTACTCCTGGATGACCGAGGTGTACTCTCGCTCAACCCGCTCCTTCCGCTGCTTCTCCTGGTTGACTTGGGACCTCAGGGAGTTCACCATGGCTTGGAGACGCTCATTCTCCCTCTCCAGTGGCTTCTGGTTGAACTCTGTGGAAGGGCTGTGGACCTGGAATGCGTCCTCATACCTGAAAGAGAAGAAAGAGAGCCTGACCAAGTGACAGACACAAGTAAGTCCACTGATGTCCAGATGGTTGGTAACCAAACCAGTATCTGAGCTCACGGGGTGAGATATGTCTCCTTGTGTATGCCAGGGGACCACAAGGTGTGGCTGAGACTCTTCTGGACACAGAGACCAGGATCTGTCCCAGAGAACCTGCAGTCTCACTTGATAGCAGTGATGGGAGGGAAATGAAACCCTAAAAAGTAAGAGACTTGTGTGGTTAATGGACAAGCCACCTACATTGCCATGGAGCAAGGAGGAATGTTTGAGCACCACTAGTTCAAGAGCTGAAAGTAGGAGCCTTTGAGCTCCTGCTGGAGTTCACCAGCTGATCACTGCATTGTGGTGTTCATCAACTACTCACTGCATCTGCCAACAACCCCAGACCCCACCCCACCAGAAACCAGAAGCACAGGCTCTGCTGTCCCATGTCTGGGAGGTGCTCCAGAGAGTGGGAGAAGATTTGCAGAGCAAGGGAGGCAGAGAGGCACTTTTGACAGAGTTGGCCCTTCATTGCCTGGGAAGCAGTGACACACACTTCCCCCTCCCCTTGTGCTGCTGTTGGGAAATCAGATTTTCCTGCTCGATGAAGAGTCCCTGGTGTCCTATCTGGTCAGAGCAGATTGGGAGCGGGCGAGCAGCGTGGCTGCCCCGGGGGGGCACGGCTGGTGGGGGGGAGGATCGAGCAGATTTCCAAGTTGCTGAAGGGCAGTGTGACCTTCAGAGCCAACTGCAGAGCTGGAGCCAAACTGAGGTCCCGAGGCACTGGGGGGAGAGTGGGACTGGGGGGCTGGGGGGAGCAGAAGCATGGAGACATTAAGTGGATTTGGCTGGGGGTTAGGTTATGGCCTCAAAAGATCTCCACTGCTGCAGCAGTGTGTCTTTTGTATCCTCTGGCAGAAGATGCTTTCGGTGGCAAAGTTTATTGATTGCTCCTCTGTTTAAAGAAGCCTCAGTTATGGACAAAGCTGAGCAAGAAATGCCCTGACAAGGTCAGCAAATTAACAGAGTGGCTGGGTTTGAAGGAGGATCAAGTGTGAAATAGTGCTGAAGGTGTGTTTGGCAGCACCTGGTGGATCTTGGTGTGTGACTGGTGCTCCTGGGAGGTATTGGAGTCATACAGGGTCCTGTGCTGGGAGGCAGCTGCAAAGGGAAAATGCGTTGTGCTGGCAGGGAAGCTCTGTGGGTAGCTTGAGGTAGGGGTCTTCTTCGTGTATAATTATGGAATCCTAAAATGGTTTGGGTTGGAAAGGACCTTAGGGGTCATCTAGTTTCAGCCTCCCTGCCCGGGACAACATCCACTGGACCAGGTTGCTCAGGGGATTTGAGCAACCTGGTCCAGTGGATGGTGTCCCAGCCCCAGCCCTGTTCCAGCAGGGTTGGAACATGATGTGTGACTGGGTGGACTGTGTTGGGAGAGGCTGGTTTGAGCCATCTAGAGCTCAAGCAATGTGTCCTGTCTGGTGAGTGTTCCTGCACAGCTGCCCACCAACATGCCAGGAGACTCCCAGCCCCTCCAGACAATGCCTGTCCCTGGCAGCCTGGCTCAGTGCAGCTGTCTGAAGCATCCAGGTCCTCCTGGGTGGCTATTCTTGCCCTCTGAAAATGAGATTGTCTCCTTGTTTGAGGCATCACTGATGCTGGGATCATGAAGGCTTTGCTTTACCACCACCTGCTCAAATGGGTGGGAGGGAGGTTCTCCCTTCACCTCCAGCATCGAGTTTCAGGCTCTGATGTAGAGCCTGGACCTCTCTGGGGGGATTTTGTTCCCCCCCCAGAGGAGCTAACCCACCACATCCCCTGTTCATGGGCAGAGGAGGTGGGGGAGAAGGTTGGAGGGGTTGCTGAAGGCAAAGCTCCATCAAAGCTCCATACCTGGGGCTGGAGCACAGCTCCTTAAGGCAGGGGAAGGTGTGGATGGTTCGGCGCCGCTCCCTCTTCTCCCGCCGAATTCGGAGCTGCTCCAAGCTCCGCATTTCCTCCACCTGCTTCTGCAGCTCCTCCACTTGGTTCTGCAGCCCCTCGATGGTTTCTGTCAAGCTGTGGAGAGAGGAGGGAGCCCACGTGAGGAGTCGGGCACTACTGGTCCTTGAAAAGTGTTTTTTTTTCCCCTGTAGGGACAGCCTGTGGAAGGTGCTTCCAGCTTCTAGTGTGTGCCCCGGGAGCAGGACAGCACTTGGTTTTTATGGCAGTGGTTGGTCTTTCTCTGTGTGGTCACTCTTGAGTGGGGATGTTTGCAGAAAGGGTGGGGGGTTGAAGCAGTGGCAAGGGATCCTTCTGATTTGAGACCCTCTGTCCTCAAATCAGTTGGCTCAGTCACCTCTGGGACAGACATGCTATCCTGGAATATCTGCACTCAAAGGCTCAAGCAAGCAGGTGAGCAATTAACTACTCCTTGTGTTTCTCTTTGCAGAGATAAACACAGAGAGACCAGGCAGAGATTTAGTTTTGCTCTGGTTGTGAACACAGTTTGTAAAACTCTCAGCTCTGAACCTCCCTCCCTGCACAGTCCTTTGCAGGAGATGCTGCCTCGCAGGGACACAGCCCAGGCTGTTGTTCCCAGGGATGACCTTGATCGTGGGCCTGTTTAGGAAAGGAAAATTATTGACAGGCTGGTGTTCCAGCAGGGACTAGCCAGGGGGTTGCTAAATGCTGGATCAGTGCCTAGTGTTTCTGCTGGGCTGAGTGCTGGGGACCTCCCTGATCTCGTTATGTGCCTCTTCCTCGAGGAAACGCATCCGAGGAGGAGGAGAGGCTGTCATGTCTCCCTCCTAGCAGCTACAGACCCTCCTTCATCCAGCCCGTGTCCCAGGGTGTCTGTGCTGTGGCTGGCCTCTGCTAACCAGCAGCGGGGCAATGAGCTTCTGCTGCAAAACCTGCCTGAGGATGGCTTAAATAGAAGGACAGGCCACGCTTTGGGGCAGGGGAAGGGTGAGATGAAGGTCTCTTGGGCACAGCATCGCTGTGGTGGGAGGAGGGGAGGCCCTACCACTGTATCTTCTGCTGGGATGTCTTGCTTTCCAGCACAAGCTTCTGGTTAGCTAGCTCCAGGTCCCGTGCTGTCAGGTCCAGCTGCTCGTAGACCTTCGCGTGCTGTTCGTTCATCTGCCGCAGCATCTCCAGTTGCTTGGTCAGGTACTGTGAGAAAAAGCAAAACAGAAACACTCCACATCCAAAAATCCAGGTTGTTTCACAGGCAGAAATTCCTACAGCCTTTGCTTCCTCAGATAATGTGTTCTGTGGCTGATGTCTCCTCTGCCTGGTTGAACCCTTTTGCACAGGTGAAATATTCCTACCCCTGCCCACTGTAAATACTTTTGTGTCTAAAATGAGATTGAGCCCCTGCCCTCTCTGAAGGGCACTGACATCAATCTCTATCCATTCATCTGCTTTTTTTATTCCCAATACCCAAGGAAAGCTGATATCCCTGGGACTGGGACCCTTCACCAAAGCTGACTGAAATTGGCCAGTTGGTTGCTGGATTGTCTGCCGGATCGATTGCAGGAGCTGCATCTCCTTGGGAATTCAGACTTCAAACTCCGAGTCCGTAAAATGTGAGGAGACTTGTGGTTTCTGTGTGCTTGCAGATCCCTTTCTAGGAGTCTGTCATTGCAAGGCTTTATCCTGCAAAGACTGGGAGAGGGGCATCTACCCAAGCTCACCCTCACCTGGGACCGGATCCCAGATCCATGGTGGACACTCCTGAAGTGCTGCTGGGAGGGACAGATAAATCCATCCACCAGTTTCCTCAGACATCAGCTGCCAGATCCCTGCAGCCATCACGTGCTGCTCTTGTGAGCTCACAGCCCTCCTCTGCCCTGCATCTTTTTATACCAGGGGGTTTCCAGTCCTTTTTTTTAATTCACAGATCCCTAGAAGTTTTCCAGTGGATGAAAACCCTCCTGGCACAGTGGGTTTAAGCCTCTAAGCTCAGTTCTGCTGGCTCTTAGAAATACTGCCCTGACCCCAAAGGATGCTTGAAATAGTGGTTTAGATTGCAGCTCGTGGAGAAAGAGCTATTTTGTGCCTCTAACAAAGGGGGCTGTGTTACAGGGGTGCCCAGGGGCCAGCTGGGAACAAATGTGATTATGAATAACTGGAATCGAGGGAAAGCAGCAGCAGAGTGAAGAGGAGTGAGTGTGAAGGCTGGCGGATGGGCAGGGAAAGGCCAAACGTGCCCCAGATGCACCCTGGTGCCAAAACCCAGCGTGCACATCTGGACAAGGGGTGGGGATGTGAGAAGGGGGAAAACATCCCAGTTCATGGGTGAAGGGAATCCTTCTGGGATGGGCTTTAACTCCCATTCCCGTGGCACATCCCTCCCTTTCTCCTGCCATTTGAGCTGTTGGTGGAAGTGCCCCTTCCCCACCATTGCCCGTAGGTGACAGTGGTGGCCGAGCAGGTCCTGTCCCTGCTGTGCCCCTACCTCGATTTCCTGCACCTGCTCCTCGTTGGTGGTGTACATCTGCTGCAGGGAGTCCTCCAGCTCCTTGTTGCGCTCCAGCAGCGTCTTCCCCAGCTCCGCGGCCAAGTGCAAGTCTGGAAAGCAGAGGGGACAAAGCTGCTGCAGCTCCAGGGGGGGATTTGCTGGGGACCCCAAATGCCAGCCCGCCAAACACATTTTGCACGGTGCTGGTTGCCTTGGTTTTGATATGGGTGGGTGCTCATGGGACATCCAGGATCTGGCTTCTTTTGTCTGGCTGGGCTGCAGGAGCAAGGGGAGGCCAAGCTCGGGACATCTGCAGCTCCTCGGTGCAGTGAGGAGGTGGTGCCTGCCTGGCTGCAGGACCCTCCTGCACTGCACTCAGCGTAGCCAGGATCAGGCCCCAGGCTCAGCTGTGGCTCAGCACCTCCATCCCCTATCACCGGGACCCGTGGGGCTCAGCACCCTGCAGAATGAGGCTTGGTGAAGCCCTGAGGGGCCTTGGGGATGTGCTGTAAATTATATTATTATCCCTAATGAAGGGAGTGCCTTGCCTTCCCCGTCAGCCTCCATCCATCACCCACTAACAGACTGACACGAGCAATAAACCCACGCCTGGCTTCAGGGGGCTGAAGCCCCTCCTGCATCTGCCACCCAGGGCTGCTGCTCTTTCCTTGGGGCAGCTCTGGGGTGAGGACAAACCGCTTTGTGTTCACCCTCTGCCACCTCTAAATGCCCTTAGGAAGCTACTGAAATGGTTGGATTTTAGGAGAAGTGCAGGGGAAAAAAGGATGGTGACAGTGGGGTCATCTTAAAATACTGGGTTTGCAGCTTCCTGGATAAAGAAGAAGCCCCAGGACCCTGCGAGTCCTGTATTGGTAGAACTTCAGCACCTCAGGTGATGCTGTCTGGGGATGGCACAGTTGGCTTTGGTGACATCCCTTTGCTTCCACAGAAATTAGTTGTCTCCTTAAAGCCTGATCTGTGATCATGAGGGTTCCTGGTTTTCCTGGGGCTCTTAAGAGGGGAGTGAGTAGCTCTTACAATAGCAGAGTGAAAATCTGACCTTAAGCCTTCAAAAAGGTAAGGAAACAGGTCCTGATGTGTTCTTGCTCTTTCTCCCCCCAGTGTGGTTATCCTGCCATTTTAGATAATGAAGGAGGGGCAATCCTGCAGTGTGTGAGGGGACCTGGGGCTCCTGCTCTGGCATTTTCTCAGCTCATTGTAATGTTTCTCTAGTCTGCAGCTAATGATGTGTTTTGCAAAGGCTCTGCCAGGGCTGAGAGCAGCTGTAATTTCTTCTAGCAGTTAATTTGGCCATGCAGTTGATTGGGAAAGAGGGGTACTTGGTCACCAGGACAGGAAGAAGGGCAACCAGGACACCTAGGATGTGTCTGAGCCTGGGAAAATCACTGATCTCTCACACTTCCAATGGTGTGTCACAAAATGAGACCAACACCGACCTCCTGGACGTGGTGCTTGCTGGGAGGAGTGCACCAAGTGCTTGGGATGAGGCTTTCCTGATGGATAATGCTGCCCCAGGGAAGTGCTGGTATGTTATTAGTTTGGGTGATGGCCGTGGTTTTTTTCCCTAAAGCTGTAGTGGTGGGAACAGCTGCTCCATGTGTCCTCGAATCTCCCCTTCACCATGGGAATGTGCTCTCCAGCCCTGGCCTGCCTTGCAGGGCATTATTCTAGGCTGTGACCTTTTAAATTATAATCCCCATTGTTGCACAGTGACCTGGCCTGAGGGCTGCAATCCCACCTATCAGCACAATCAAGATATTTCCACATTTTCCCATGGACAGATCTCTTCCACCTATTTTGTTTTGTTTTGTTTTGTTTTTTTCCCCTAAGCACCAATTTTCCCCAGTTTCCAAAGTGCCCTTGGGAGACCAAGTGTTTACTACACCAGCTGGGGATGAGGGAACAGCCAGATGCCAGCAGAGATGGAGGACAGTTTGTGCTGTTAAGCTGCTTGGGGCTGTATTTAATGGCACTGCCACCTTGCCAGAGCTGGTGCTGTGGCTGGAGAGGGACACCTTGCAAATCATGTCCCTTTGCAGCAAGCAGAGCCCTGGCACAGATCTGGGGAGCAAGAGGGGTCTGTGGTGTGCTGCAGGTAATGAGTTGAGTGTGTCCCCATCCCTGTGGATTACACCACTGCTCTCCCACCATATGGCATCCAATTTCATCAGCTGGGGTTGAGTTAAGTGGATTAGGCAGTGTAAGATCCTGCATTGTAATTTAAAGGGCTCTGTCAGCAATAATTTAATGGGGGAAATGGGCAGCGTTTGGGGACAAGTGGGAAAGGGGGAAGAACAGGGCTGAGCTCTGTGGAGGAAATTGATTCTTCATTTCCATTTTGAGCTAAAGGGCCTGGGAGACTGCAGGCTTGAAGGACATGGGGGAATTGGTTTTTTTTAGTGTCTTTTAACTGCCTTAGCCCTTGTCATACACACACACTCACTGCCTGCCTGCCAGCCAAAGCATCATCTAATCCTGTCTCATCTGTCCCCTTGCACCAGGGTCTTCTTCTCAACCTGTTGGTCTCCCTAGGCTGTGGGACCATGGGGAGGGAGGGGCTGCTGTGTGGAAGTGCTTTGTGTCATCTTCAGACCAGATCTCTTGATTTTGGCACTAATTGTGGCTCTGCAGGGGCTGGGGGAACACACAGCTCCTCTCCTTCAAGACCTCAGAAACCAGTATGTGATTTTTTCAGCAGGTTGTTTGGGGCGGGAGGAAAGTGGGAATCTCATCTCCCCGGTGTGTTTTAGGGGCAGGAGATTGTAAACTGACCCAGGAAGGACAAGGAGAATTAGCTCCAGGGAGACTTTAGGTGATGTCTTCTGCTGCTGCAGCACTGTGCAGAGCCACCAGCCAAGGCAGCCTGTGAGGGACAGGTCAGTGTGCTTGCAGCAGAGCAGGGTGTCCCCAGCCATGGGCTGCCACAGCCACATCAGCTCTCCAGCCCTGCTTGTGCTCACACAACCTGTTCCCCTGCTCCCAGCCATTGCCAGCCAGCTCCTTGCTGCCCTCCTGCTGGGGGAGGCAGACTGGACCACTGATCCTGAGTGGTTTGGTGTCTCGGGGAGCAACCAGGTTTTAGGACAACTGCCACTTGCAGCTGCAGCAGCCCCCAAGGCCACTGCCAGCACCGTGGCTGCTGGTCACTCCTGCCTGCTCCTTCTCATGTGCCAGTGAATGTAGGTGCAGAGGAGATCCTGCCTCCTCCTGCAGAGACCAGAGCTCAGCCATCATCTCCCAGCCTTCCTGGGACTCAACACTTGCTTGTGAACCAAGAAAGCTTGGAAGGGAGCATGATAATGTCCTAGCTCCAACTGCCATCACTGCAGCTGCAGGATTGGATCTACTACCCACTCAAAGGACTGAAATCTTCAGGGAAGAGACAAGTGCCAGGGCAGCTGTGCTACACACAGGATAAACTAGTGACTTCCCACAGGGCTGCAGAGAAACAGGCTGTTTAAACCATTAAAAGGCCTGTCTCCTTTTGGAGAGAAGGTTTACCACTGTTTTTTAGATACTTGTGGCCAAAAAAAAAGAACAAAAAGCTAACATAAAATCACTTTAGAATTCCCATCTGTGCAAGGACTGGCAGTTGTGTAACATCTGGTCTCATTCCTCTGGTTTGTTTGGGTTTTTTATTGGATATTTTCCAAAATTCTTGGCCTACATCTGTGTGTTTGAGTGGTTAAGTAGAAGCTTTGGAAGCCCTAATGCTGTGTTTGGTGTGAGCGTGCAGAGGTGTTAGTCGAGTGAGGTGGGAATATTCCCCTGTGCTGCTCTGGGAAAGGCCTTTTAGCAGAGGAGATGGAGCATGTGTGGGAGTGAGGGCCCCGTGTGCTACCCTGGACATTGGCTCTGCTTTTAGCAGGAGCAGGATCAGACCCTGGTGCTGTCACAGCTCTAAGTGGTTCCTGCCTGTCACCCTGAGTCAGTGCAAAGGTCCTGTCACCAGCCAGCACTGCCTGGTACAGGAGGGAAGAAGGAGGCTTGGAAATACAGGGGTGGGGGACAGCCTCCATGTGCAGGGTTCTGGTGGGCCCTGCCTTGGCTCCTGAGCCCTTGGGCTCAGGGCTGCTGGGGAGGAATGTCCTTCTGGACTCGGATCATAAATCCTTTCCACATGGCTTCACAAAGGAAGATGCCACTGTTAGCTGATTGTTTCAGGGTGGGAGAGATATGGAAAACTCTGATTATATTTCCCCCTCCCCCCCTTTTTTTTTCTCTCCTCCTTTCCTTTCCAGCAGTTCCTCTAATTCTGCTCCCTCCCACAGCTGGAAACATGTGCCTGGGGTTCAGCAGATGTAGGATGGAATTTCTGTGAGAGATCAGGAGGGAGATCCTGCAAGCTGTGTTGTGAGGCTCTCTTATGCCCCATTTTCTTGCTGCCTTCGTAATAACAGGGGAATTTTTAGCTAGGAAAATACATCTATATATATACTTCTTTTTTTTGCTCCCCTGATTTGGAGACTCTCATCCCTTCCTCAGACTAACCTGTCATCTTATTTCCTTGTCTCCCGTGACTTCTCTAGTCTCTCTTGTCATTCCCAAGCAGCTCAGCAATTAGTCACTGAAAACTTTCCACTTCCATAAGCTACCTGCTGTACTGCACTGCTAAATAAGTAAGTGGTTCAGCGACTGCAGGCAAAACTCTGTCCTTGTGCCTTCCTGCTGGGAAGGAAGGACAGCGAGTTCACCGCGGCGCTCCTGGAGGACAGGCAAGCTGTGTGACTTGTCCCCTGAGCCAGGCTGTCAGGATAACTGCATCATCAGGGACAGGATTTGGGGTGCTTCCCCATTAAGTGAATCCTTTGGGCAGCCCTGAGGACCACCCCAGGTCGGTTGGGTGATGCAGAAAGCAGGCAGGTACGGGTGCTGATCCATGGGTTCATCCCCACGGCCGGGGATTGATTGCTGGAGCCCTGGTGACCCTGTGTCTTTACAGGGATGAGTGGGGAGTGGTGCAAGCTCAGCACCTTGTGTCATTTTCCTTCTTAGCATGCAAGCAATCAGATGCTTGGCAGGAGGAGGAATTAAAATAAGATACTTAAATCTGGAGACCTTTGGAGGTTACAGCCGTAAAGTCCTAAGCCTGCATTGCGGATGGTTTGGCCCAAAAGATTCTGTGGCTGCCCAGGAGGAGAGGACTGTTGGCCTTGCAGAGGCAATGAGATGATGTGCTGGTTCTTGTGCTACCTCAGAGCTCCTGGTGGCTACCTCAGAGCAGTGCGAGGCCCTTCACTTTACATGGGAGGAGTTGCCCCAGCACTTAGGCTGTATTTAAGCTCCAGTGGCAGCAAGGGTGGTTTTGAGAGCTCTCCTTTTGAGCTGCACTCTGCTCTTTGGCTTAGACCTGAATGATGGGGGGGTGGGGGGGGGTAGGGAGGCTGGGAAGACCAGGGAAGGCAGTGGGGTGACTATGAGGAGGAGTTTGCTGTGGGTGAGATGAAAGTGGCTGGAAGTGGCTGGCAAAGATAGCTGCTGGGTCTGGATCCAGATGCAATTGAGTTGGCACGCAGCCGTTCTGAACACAAATGCTTCTGATGAGCAGAAAAGTTGCCCCCACTTATCCCCAGCTCAGACTCTCTAATTTTAGCTCATTCATTCTCTCGGGGTCTGGCTGCACGTACAGCGTGTGATGCAACTGTAGCCACATCATCGCTTCTCAACGGCTGGGAAAAGGTTCCCCATCACTGTGCTCTGGTGTTAACACTTAGAGGCACAGGTTACAGGTTCTCCAGCCCATGGGAAGTGTGGACGTGGCTGAACCAAAGCAGCACTGGTATCTACTCATGCTTAGGTGGCCTGTCAATAAGCAAAGCCAGGCTACCGAGTAATCAGAGCTCCGTTTTAACCGCTTTCTTCAAATCAGAAAGCCTTCCCAGAGGGAACATCATAAGAATTAAACACCTCAGAGGACACCACTACTGTTTCCTTGTCATTAAGCCTTCTGGCTGGGATTTGAGTCTCTGCTTCTGTGTGCTAAGGTGTCTTGCACAAAGCCCTGAACCACGTGTTTGTCAGTGTGCTAGGGAACAGGTAAAGGAATTTGGAAGGCACCAGCTTCATTTGAACAAGGCTGGAAGGGCTTTGAGGCTGTGGACCAGGTCTTGCTGCCTCCAAGGCAAGTGGTGGAAGCAGTTTAGTCACTGTGGGCACTTCAGGAGGTAAAAAAAAGAGCAATTGGGGTTTATATTTGTGGAAGACAAGTAATTAGTTACTTCAGCAAGTCAAAGGTTTGTGGAGGATGGGGAGGAAAGTAACAGGTGCTCGGAGTGGAGCTGGAGGCACGATTGCCTCTATGGTGCTAAAATGGTTAATTAACATAATAATCATAGAGCTCCCAGTTAAGCCATCCGTTGCTTAGCAAACAATTTTGGATGTAAATGTAATAAATATTTTATGATGCTGTCAAATGATGATAAAGGCCCAGCAACCAACTGAGTCACAGAAGAACCTTTTCTGCTCTCCTAGCTGAGGTTGCTTCTTGTTTCTCCCACCCCTTACTCCTAAGGAACAGTCTTTAAGCCTGTGCTTTTGTCCTCCCCCTTCCTGGCACGCTGCTGCCAGGCGTGGGTTTCTGTGCGACCCTGAGCTGTTGGCATGCCGATCCTCTTTGTAATGCTGCCCTGCAACCACCTCATAATTGTGCTATGCTGGACACCTTCCCCCCTACTTCCACCCCCCCTTCCGAACCAATTTCCAAACCAATTTCCAAACCAATTTCCAAACCAACAGCTTCATGGCAGAGCCATCACCAAAGACCTCATGGCTGTAACGCGAAGGCGCGGTATGTGTGGACAAAGTCTAGCACTGTCCTTCATGATGCTTTGTGCACCATGCAAATTAATTACTGGTGTAATTACCCCGTAGGACCTTTCCAGTTGGCTGATTTTAGCTAAAGCCTTCCCCACCTCTCCCTCTGAGTTTGTGCAAGCCTGTGCAGTGCCCATTTGTACACAGGAGGCTGCAAACCCCTCAGCTGGGCTTTGTTTTGGGTCTGTTTTCCTCCACTCCTCTATGTGCTCGAAGGTGGAGTCCATCCTTAGCATTAATCCATCATCTGGAGGCAGTTGTTCTGCTGGGACAGAGCTGGGAACCTGGCCTGCAGTGGGAAGGTGGTTTTTATTGTTATGAGCCAGTGGTACAGTGCCAGTGCTGAGTCATGAACCTGACACCAGGGCCAGCGTTAGGCTAAGGAATCAATTGGTCCCATGTTGTTCAACACTCCCTATATTCATCCATAGTTCTGCTGTTCCTCAGCCTGCATCCGGCCCCTGGACCAGTGCCCAGCTCCCTTGTGAGCCACGGGAAGACGTCACCCAGAAATGTGAATTTCTGAGCATTCAAAGGCTGCACTGTTTATTCAGCTGATAACTCCATCTCCGTGCTCTACCCTGGCTTTAATTTGAGCAGTCGTGTTTCAAAGAACAGGGCCCAGTATCCAGCTATTGATACTTCCTGTTAACTGAGAAAGTGGGGTTAAAAACCAGCTGGAAAAATCCCTGGGGGTTAGGGGAGGGGGGGCCTGGTTATCATTCCTTGCTGGGCCTCTGCCTCGCAGCTGAAGTTGTATAAACTTTAAATCATGACAGAATGTCCTGAAGGGATGGTGGGCAGAGGCACTGCAGCTGGACCACACGTCCCTGCTGGTGGGCAGCTGGCTAAAAGCAGATATAAAACTCCTGGACCTATAGTGCAACGTGTCAGAGGGGCTCTGGATTTAGGTAGGAATGATTTTTCCCTATCCATTAACACATCAGTTCAGTTCATTCCTGGCCCGCTGGCCTGAAACGAGACTTCTCCCAGTTATTTACTTACTGCGTGTTGACTCAAAATATTAAGATAAGAAAAAAAAAAACCAACCCCACAAGGCAGCAAAACGAAAACAAACCAGAAAGAAGACCCAAATACCCACAGCCACCAAGTGTCCCACCACAGGATAAACATTATTTAGGACTAGTGGAAAAGTAGGTACAGTTACTCCAAAACAAACTACACAAGTGAATGCTTATCTAACAAGGCTATTTCTGCTGTTTGAAACTTGGCCTTGGTTATTATTTTTTTTCCTCCTTCCTAATTTCTCCTGCTTTTATGGCTGGTTGGAAAAAATCTCCAGACGTAATTAGGTGACTTAGAAGCTGAAAATCCCTTAGGATATAGGCTTGGATAGTAAGAGCTTTTGGGAAACAATTTTTAGCATCCTCAGCTTACATTATTCCTGGTGTATGGATTTCTAAGTGCTGTGCCTGGTTAACTCTACCTGCAGCTGCTGTGAGATGAAAGCAATGTCATCACTATCCAGGTTTGACTCTGTCTGCAAGTTTTCTGGGGAACCGGCTTCCTTGTGGCTCTAACACACCCAATTTTTTACCCTGCTGGTGCTCAGGATGGACCTGGGCTCCCTGCCCATATCCATCGGGTTTAAACTTTCCACGGGCAGGACAGTGGTTGGAGCAGCAGAGCAGAGATCTCTGCGGAGATGCCACTGCAGGACGAGGCGCTGGCTTTGCCAACGAAATAGGAGTCTTGACAGAAGGCATCCCCCCCTCCTGTACCCGGGATTTGCCCCCCTTTTCTGCCCCCGCATCCCCCTGGCCTGCCATCCCTGGCAGCTGGCGGAGTGTCCCCATCCTTACCCTGCTCCAGGTCCTGCTGGTCGTACCAGGGCTCCTCTTCCTCGCTCTGAAACTCCTCCATCCTGTCGGCGCTCAGCATTTAGCACCAGCGGCCCGGGGAGACGCGCAGCATCCGCCAAAGGGGATCCCGCCGCCGCCGAAAATGCGGAGCGGGGATGGATGGAGGGATGCGGGCGGGGATGCGGCCTCGGTGCCCTGGCCGGGAAGGAGGGGGTGGCACGACGTGGCACCCGGCGCCTCGCCGCTGCCTCGGCTCTGCCTGCCTAGGGGAACGGCTTCCTCCTGCCTCCAGGGCCGGGGGAGGCTCCGGGAAGGGGGATGAAGCGGGGACGTGACGGCCGGGCGGGGGGCACGGCTTGCCCGGGGCTGGGGAATGCACAAAGGAAGGAAGAGGGCCCGGCGCAGCCCGGCAGATCCTCTCTCCGCAGCTCGGTGGGGACCTCTAGGATGGAAATGCTGCAAGGAAACCCGGCGAGAGGGAAGGGGGGGGGCGAGGCGCGACCGGCCTCCTCCTCCTTTTCCTCCTCCTCCTCCCCGCCCAGCCCCGCCGCGGCCGTGGGGCTGTAAGGGAGCGGGGATCGGGGTTGGCGAGGTGAAGGTGACCCGGGCTGTAGGGAGAGGGGAGCTGCCCACCGGACACCCCTGCTGTGAGGGGTCCCTGCACCCCCGGACAGGTCAGCCAGGAGCAGGGCTGGGTGGGACGTCATAGAACCATAGGATGTCTTGGGTTGGAAGGGACTTCTAAAGGTCATCTAGTCCAACCCCCCTAAAATAAGCAAGGACATCTCACACTAGACCAGGTTGCTCAGAGCCCCATCAAGCCTGACCCTGAATATCTCCAGGGATGGGGCCTCCACCACCCCTCTTGGCAACCTGTTCCAGTGATCCACCAGCCTCATAGTAAACAGCTTTTTCCTAATGTCCAACCTGAATCCACCCTTTTCTAGCTTAAAACCATTACCCCTTGTCCTATCATTCCATGCCTTATGAACAGCTCTTCCCCAGCCTTCTTACAGGCTCCTTTCAGGTATTGGAAGATTGCTATAAGGTCCCCCTGGAGTCTTCTCTTCTTCAGACTGAACAACCCCAACTCCCTCAGCCTGTCTTCGTAAGAGAGGTGCTCCAGCCCTCTGATATTTTTGTGGCCATGGGCTTCTTGGTGACTTTGGGCAATTCTCTGGACCATTCAGGGGTCCCAGGTGTCCCTTCTGGGGGGTGTTAGTGCCTTCTCTGCCTCAATGGGTTTGGGTGTGTTGCTCTTCAAGGTGGGGGGGTTTCTAAGCTCCCCAGCTGGGGCTGCAACAAGGAAAACCCCATAGGAACAGCCCCATAGCATCACCTTAGCATTGTGTCTTCCCCAGCTGCTCCCCTGCCTCCACATTCTCCCTGTTTTGCACCCTGAGGAGAGATCAGTGCTTCTGATGCAGGCTTCTTTCCTTTTGGGGACAAACTCTTGTGTCTTTCTGATGGGTGGATGGAGCTTAAAGCTGAGGGAAAGAGGATTTGTGGAGTTCTGAGGAGGAAATGTGTCTGTTATATAGCTTAGAAAAGACTTGGGATTCTGGTATCTGCTTTTCAGCTTAGGGGAATAAGCATTAGAGAAGGTGGCCTTTCTCCTGTTTGCTAGGGTGGAGTTTGGTCCAAGGGGGTTTTTTGTCCTTATCAGTCCTGGAATTCATCAGAGACTCTAAGGTATAAATTAACTCATGTATCAGCAGATTTTTATTTTTGCCTTCTGTGTGACGGGACTCCCTGGATTTATACTTGGTTGCTTTACCTTGCAATGCTGCCTACAGAAAAGGCAAAATAAGATGTTTACGTGAGAGCAGCAGACTGTGCATCCAGAAAAGATGGGATCAGTGTCAGAAAACTCCATCCAATCCAGCAGTGACAGGCAGCTCAGAGCCCCTGGATGATTCAAGAGATGGCTAGTACTTGGGCTCTGGTGTACGACAACAGAAGGGAAATAAAGCAGGGAATAAGAGAGAAATTATAGATGATTTCTCACTCCTTCTCCTCTCACAGACCTCTCTACACACATCTACATACTCCCAAAATTCAGTTACTGCCTGGAAAGTCTTCTGCCTTAATACAATTGCAAACCAGAATCGAGGTGACTCTTTTAACCTGGCATTTATAGCTCAGGTAAAGGTAATCAAGCACTTGTGGGGTGTCTGGGAGAAAGACATCTCTGACTGGCTCCTGGATTTTTTTTCTAAGCAATTTTAATATAGAAATGGGAAATTTTTTATTTTCTCATGCCTGTCAGTGTTGAAGAGGCATTTGGACAATGCTCTTAATAACATACTTTAACTTTTGGTCAGCCCTGAAGTGGTCAGGAAGTTAGACCAGGTAATTGTTGTAGGTCTCTTCCAACTGAACTGTTCTATTAATTGTGTCAAATAATTGCCTGTGAATTCTGTTCCTAAGGATAAATTATGATAATGGCCCTGTATAGCATAGCTGTACTGAGTGTTTGGATGCAAAGCCCTAGGCTGTTTGGCAGCAAAAGCCAAGTGACAGGTTTTTGTGAAAGTATTTATTTCCTGTGGGTTTTACAATAATATCTCGGATCTGACCTGTCACTTGATATAATCAAACATCAGTGATTTTTGTACAGGTTATATGCCACGAAATAAGAATTCCCACAGTCTGCCCAAGCCAGGGAGGCAGCCCATTGCTTTCTTTAGCAAAATGATTAGAATTACCTCATTTCCTCTGAAGAAAGGAGGTTTGCAGAGCTGAGCATTTGAAATGTAACTTAGTGACACCAAAAAGACCTGCTTGGAGTTCATAGAGCCTCTCAGTCTAGAAAATGGTGGCAATAGCATCAAAGGCAAGACTGAACGGCCTCTAACAGATGCTTTGAGGTGTTTGGGGAGGGCCACATCCTGAATTTTTAGTCCCCAGGGTTATAAAAACATCTCCTTACAGGTGGGTAGAATATTTAATCAGGGTTAATGAGCCACCACACGCAATGAGCTCCTTACGAGGTCCTTGCACAGGGTAGTTATTACAAGCCTGCTCGCTCCCATTTCAAACCAGGACTGGGGAGAGGCTGGAGCTGGCTGTTCTCCCAGTATCCTGCTGGATCTCTGGACCATCCAGGTTTGGGGCCAGGCTGCTGAGAATGACTGGGTTCTCTAACTGTGGCAACAAAGAGCTGTCGTGGGGCTTGTGCATGAGAGCAGCCGAGCAAAGGGGCTTCGGGGGACAAATGCTGTGGGCAGAAGGGAGTAAAAAGGGGGCAAGATGGGAGGGGGAAGGCAAAGGCAGGGGAAGAAGAGGAGAAAAGGGTTGTCGGGGAAGGTGAGGGGCAGAGGGCAGAAGGTAGAGGTAGCCTAGGGTGGAGGGTAGAACGAAGAAGGGCTGGAGGAGGAGGGAGCTATGCTCTGGCTCTCACGGAGAGAAAGGGGAGGGTGCAGGGGCAGCACGGCCGCGGGGAGCGAAGCGTGGACAAAAGGAGAAGGAGGGAGAGAAGAGGCTGCCAGGAGGAGGATGAGAGGGAAGAGGGGAAGCTATGGCAGAAGAAGATGGGAAAGGAGGGGAGAGAGCGGGGCAGGGAGGACGAAAGTGCCTGCGGGGAGGCGGCGGGGCGGGATGGAGGGTTGGCAGCGGGGCCGGCGAAGGAGGAGCTGTGGCCGTGGGCGGAGGAAGAGATGCAGGAGGAGAGGAGGGAGGGCTGGGATCTGCGAGGCCGCGTTTGACAGGAGGGAGGGAGGTAAAGCCGCCGCCGCGGGGAAGGGGGATGGCGGCAGCCCGAGGTGGGGGGGCGGGATCGGCGGCGTGAGGGGACGGCCCTGCCCGCCGCGGCTGGCAGGCCGCAGCCCCGCCGGGCCGCACCATGGGCAGCGCCGACTCCAAGCTCAACTTCAGGAAGGCGGTGATCCAGCTCACCACCAAGACACAGGTGAGGGCCGCCATGTCGGGAGGAGGGGGAGGTGAGGGGGGGCCGCCATGTCGGGAGCCGCCCGTGTGCCCTGAGGCGCGGCCTCCCGCGGCTGTGAGGTGACCGGGGATGCTCGGAGGCGGCCGGGGTGGGCTGACCGAGGCCCCTCTCCCGCGGCCCTGCCCGGGGACACCCCCAGTGCTGAGGGAAGGAGGTGGCTGGACCGCTGCCCCCGCAGCCCGACCCTGGTGAACGGGACCCGTGCGGCTGCCTGGTGTGCGGGGGACAGGGCTGCTCGCTGCTGGGGACCCGCCGGGCTCGGGGTGCAGGTGACAACGCTGCCAGTGGCTTCGGCCATGTCTGGCGCTGCTCCAGGTTCTTGCAGCCTTGCCCTAGGGCTGGGGAAATGGTGGGGGATCTGGGCAAATTGATCCCATCTGTTATGTCCCCGGTCTCTGGAGGTGTAATGCGGTTACAGAGGGGGAGCAGGAGTCGGGCGGGGGGGCCGTGCTCTGCCTCGGGGCACCGGCCCGTTCCCGGGGGCAGCAGTCGGGTCCGGCAGGGCCGTGCCTGTATCGGGGTGCTCGCCTCCTCTGACATCTTGCCCTTTGCTAAGCAGCGTCCTGTGTTACCAGACCGAGATGCTGCTGTCGCAAGGGATGTGCACAGCTCATAATGTATTTAGCTGCAGGTTTACATCACCATAAGGTTTGGCAATGCCCCCCTTCTCTGTATATGCCCCCCTGCCCATCCTCCCCAATAATTAGTGGAGAATCTCGCTCTGTTTCTGGGTAGTCGCACATTGAAAGGGGGTGTTGGCCAACCATGCTGTTGCAGCAGAAGCAGCTTCCATCTGTGACCTGTGAAATAAGGCTTTATTTCTGCAGGCTGAAGAGGTGAAGGTGTTAAAGTCAGGACTGTGTAAAGGGAGGGTGGTTGCCGAGAGGTCTGACAGGTGTTGCTTTAGTCCTGGGAGCTGGTTTAGTTTTCTTGTCATAAGTTGGGATTCCAGCAGCACACAGGCAGAAAATTAGTAGACTGTCCTGGCTAAAGAGTAGAGGGATTTTGCTTTATTGAGAAATTGTGTCTCGGGTACTTCTGAGCTACAATGGAGAGAAGCTGTTCTGAGCTGCCTTTGGTGATGAGGGGAATAACAGCTGCTAAGAAAACTTGGGGATGATGGCGGAAAGATTTTTAACTATGGGGAATCAATTCAGAATAAAAGGGGTAAAGAGTAGTAGGAGAAAATCTGTGAAAACCCAAGGGTTGAAGAATGAGAAATGAATCCTAGAAAGTAAGGCTGGAAGAGCCTTTAAGAAATTGTGTTTGTACTTTAAGTATCGCTTCTATCTGCATTGTTTAAAACCTGCAGTGGTGTATTTTCTGGATGCCAAACAGTTCAGAGTGCTTTCAGCTTTGGGCTGTCCTTCCTCCACTGGAAAAAACACTTGTAAAGCGAGACTGAAGTGGGGAAACCAAGCCTGTAGGGATCTTCTCAGTCTGCTCTTCACAAAGAAAATCCTGTATGAGGCAATCCTTCAGGTTGCCAGCCACGAAGAGAGTGCTTCCCTCCCCCAGTTTATCCATGTGTGTAATGAAAAAAGGTTCACTGGAGCCCTGAATAAAGGGAGGAGAAAAAGCTTCATTCTTGGCTGGATTCATTTTACATCTTTGTGGTCTAGGTGAGACTAACTGCCATGTGGAAAAAGGGTGGGGTGTTGGCGCTCCCATATTTACATATTGTAGAAGGGCACTGGTGTTTGCTTGTGCAGGATGTGTGACTGGACTCTCCTGGAGCCCTCTGAGCTCCTACCAGCAGCAACCTCTGTGTAACCTCCTACTCCATGAGGCCCTGGACTCAAAACCAGGCTGCAATAGTGGACAGAGTCGTGTCTTTCAAAAAGCTATGAACTCAAAATATGCTTGGCTTTCTCAGAAACATGTATCTTCTTTTCACAGCCTTCTCCTCTGACATTAGTTAGCTGGACAAATAGATTTCCATCAATAACATGAAACTGTGAGCTTAGTAATACACTGTGTTTCCTAAGGCCCTGATGGAAGGAAGTGGTTGAGCAGAAAGCACTGTTCACTCACTAGTAATGGTTCAGAGTTGGCACTGAAGTTATGTTTTTCTTTAAAATAAATTATTGTAATCTCCAGGCTTCCATTAATTAAAAAGTATGAGCATTCTCATATGAACACTTTAAAAAAAGTTAAATACATTGGTGAGGAGCATAACACTGGAATGCTTTGAGCACACATGGAGCCCAGAACTGGGAAGCAGAACCGAGTCTGGGCACAAATGGAAGTTGAATTAATAGATTTTTTTTTTAATTGCTAAAGAGAAACTGTAAAGGTGTAAGAGTACTAAAAAAGAAAAATCTCTTCAGAATTATATCGGAGAGAAATGAGCTTTAGGATTTTTATATGATACATAGATATTACAGTACACTGCACAGCTTTAAATTGATAGAGCCCACTCTTTTCATAATAAACCAGGTGTGTTTTCTCATGTGAGAGCTCTCCCATATTGCCTGTGAAAATGCTGTCTACTTAACAGGTGAAGGGGAAGGTAGATGGCAAGTGTGGCAGCTAGTCAGTGGCAGAGCAGGGAGCTGAAGCTGGGAGGTGTAACTGCTGGGGAGACATATTTTCTTTTCTCAGCCACTTGGCAGTTAAATGGTTGCTGGGAGATAAGAAATTTTGATCTCGTGAACTAGCTTGCTAGATTTTAATGTTAGCTTTTCCTCTTCTTTTAAAGAAGCAGGAAGGATCAAACACCAGGGACAAACTCCAGTCCTTTCTTTTCCCTTGATGTGGAAGTGCAGTAGTACAGTAGGCTGTTAATTTGAGCCTGGTAAAAGTGCATCTTGTGCTTGGAGAGAGGTTGGTTTCTGGTAGCCTGTTTCTGGTAGTATGCAAGCTTGATTCAAGTATTTAAGTCTTTCAGGTTGATCAAAAGCAAAGTTTTTGTCTTAAAAGCAAAGCTATAACTCACCCTTCACCCAGCTGACTCTTCTTCTAGGCTTTTCCTGCCAGACTTCCACAAATCCCATTTTCCAGTTTCCTTTGCATCCCTGTCTCTGCCTGTGGGACTTGAGAACTGGCGACAGATTCATGTGGAGCCTCTCCTTGATTCTGCATGGCTAACTGCAAAGATCCTCCAGAAAAATTCATTTCTGCTCTGACATCTGTCTGGAGTTGCTGTCCTTGGCAGAAGGAATGAAATCTTGCTAGTTTGTGATGTTTTGAAAGATCTGTCCTCAGGCTTCCCTTTTGCATGGTGGCTCACAAACAGGTGGTACAAAGGTATGTGAGTTGCCTCTAACTGATCTGCTGGCCCTGCGGGGTTGTCCTGGCCTCCTACAGCTCCGTGAAGTGCTGCATGAGTGGCTCTGTGGTCATTACACTCCACAGTTGTGCCTCATTTGGGGTGGGAAGGAGCATGTTACGTATTATCTGACCTTGCATAGTACTGGCTAGAAACCCTGGTGGGGAATAAGGGACCTGCTCTGCTGTTGGGTCCCAGGAAAAGGAGCATCCCAAATGCCTTGCTGCCTCGGCTGGTGGGATGCTCAGATGGCATGTTGGCAAGAAGCAACCTTGGAATTGGTTTGAGGACAGGCCTCTGATGGGGGCTTGGAGGTAGGGGAGGAATTGGTGGGAACAGGCATTTGAAGTCAAGGTGTAAGTGCAGAGAGCTCTTGGTTGGGAGGAGGGTGCACACCACTTACCCTGCCCCAGTTGTGAGGGGTTGTACCTGGATGAGAAAGCAAAGGTGGTGTTAGCGCCAGGCTGAGGACAGTGATGAACGGGGAGAGGTTGTGCCTTGGGACCTTTTCCTGTTTATAGGACATGGTCAGCTCCACTCTGTTTTCCTGTTTCCTGTGACGTGTCCTGTTTGCCTGGGGATTGCCTCTCCAGGGCTGTGATTCTCTGCTCAGTAACTGGCAAGATGTTTGCAAGCTGAGCGTCTTCATTTTCTGGCTCCTACAGCGTGTGTGTGGGGTGTGCCTTAAAGAACCTGAAACCCAACATGGATAACTGTTGGGAAACAAAGGCTGAAGGGATCTGGTAGGACTAGTTCTGCCTTTGTGTGGCCAGTGTGCAGGTGAGAGGTCTTTAGACCTTGCCTAGGTGAACTGAAAGCAAAAGTCTCCCTCCTTGCCCACTCTGAGATGTTGGATCATCTCAGCTCTACCCACTGTTCTCAGCAACCACTCTGCACTACAGTCATCTCTTCCCTTTGGTGCAGGCAGCAGCATCATCTCTCTGTAACTTCAGCAGCCTGTGTGGTGGGTCAGGAACTTTCTTTGCTCTCCAGATGTACTGGTCATGTTTCCAGGGCAGAGTTGAGCTGCCGATCCCTTGATTCTTGCAGCAATGGTGAAGCTCTCATTGCACCCCTGGGTGCAGAGCTGAGTGGCTGTGCTGTGTTGGTGCAAATGGTGGTATCTGTGGCTAGTGAACAAGACTGTTCTAGGTCTCCATTTCCCTTCTCTATGAGCTAGAGATGGGTTGTTGGGTGAGCTCAGCATGAGGAAATGGATATTTAGATCCCCAGAGATGCTGTGTGCAGAATACAGGCAGCTTAAAAATATCCAGTAATGTTCTGTCAAGGAGATGAATGTTGAGTAGCTTCATGGTGCCAGACACCTAATTAACACGGGGTTGCAGGGGGGTGTGAGTGGCTCAGCACTGAACCCGTGTCCCAGGGTCGTACACGGGATAGCATCTGTTGGCTGAGGAGCAGACTTGCTGCAGCTTTTAAAAAGAAATGGTATTTTAGTGTCATCTGCTTGCCAAGATGGCAGCCAGGGCATTAATGTGACTGCAGCATCTGACGTTGCAGCTTGGGTAATTGCTGCTGTGCTTCTCTATCTTCATATCATCTTACTCAGAGACCGTGCTCTTCAATCCATCTCGGCTGGTGTGTTACCATCTGTAAAACAGTGGCTGTGCTCAACCTCTGAGGAGGCCTCAGGCTAGCAGGAGGTAAAGGGATCTGTGTCTACTGGAGGGAAATGGTTTTCTCCTTCCCCTGTAGATGAGAGTGGAGCCATTACTTATGCATGATCCCCAATTAGCAGCAGTTGCTGCTCCCTGCTGCCGGCGGGAGGGGCTGTGGCAGGCAGCCAGCGGGGACATGTGGCAATGAAACATGCGGTTGTGGGCCAGGGTTTGAAAGGGGCTGTAGGAAGTGTAGGATGTTTCATGCATTGTATAGATCGGATTTCCAAATACTTGGCTCTTTTGGAGGCGTGTAATTAGAGATGAGATTTGCAAACTGGCTTTGCTTCCATTTAAGCATTTCATGGCCAGGTGACAGAGCACACAGCTCCTTCACACACTCAGGAAGCTGAAAGTCAGGCTGGAAACACTTGGCTGTTCCTACAGATCCCTTCTGAGGAGGTGTGATCTTGAACCATTTGAAAAAAGTTGCTCTTCCCTTGGGAAGAGCTTTGGTAGGAACTTGCTTTGGCGGCCAGGTGATCAAATTAAGGGGGTTTGAGCACTGGATCAGAGTTTGAGAAGATGCCCAAACACATGAGGATGTTTTATGGTTTAGTTTTTAAAGACTGGAGAGTCTCTCTTGTGCTGATTCATTGCATGGCTGGAAGGACCAGGACAAGCAATAAGCTGCCTCTACAGCACAGAGGGCTTCAGGGCAGTAACCTGCTTTACCAGTTTGGGGGAGGACAGTCTGCTCCTCTCACTTGGTGGCCTTTGGGTGGTAGTGACACATCACCTGCTTGCAGCAGGTCGTGGCTGTTAAATCAGGAGGTGACAGCAAAGGGGGAAAGGCAGCACTGCTCTGAGTTGGAGCTGTGAGTGAGCTGTCTCTGCAGAGTCACATCTCAGCTGCGTTTAGAAATAGCAGGGAGCTGGGCAAGTTTTCTGCCTACTACAGCAGAGCTGGGAATGGACAGGAATTGTTTAAGTTAAACACACATTCATATTTTTGGCCCTTTTTCCATCTGACATGGTAGACTCGCCCACGATGCTGATTAGCACAGTTAGAGAGAGCAGCTGTTTGCTTTAGAGCTGGTGCACGTTGCAGGCAGGAGGTTCCCCTCACCCCAAGGTGAGAGCTGGGGTTGCTCTGGCAGATGGATCTTCTGACCTGCTGAGTGTGCCACCATGCCTTGGTATGGCTGGGAAACTCCTCTGGAAAAGCTTCCATTTTCCTCTTTGGACTGAAATCGTGGATCCATCTCTTTTGCACTGTTTGGTGTAAATAGGAATATATTTATCCCCACCCCTGTAGCTGGACCCATGGGCACTCCCAGCCTTGTTTAGGAATGCCTATCTCTTGGCATTGTTGGCATTTAGATGGGATGAGCTCTGCTCAGTTTTGGACTGGCTGAAAAGTTAAGTCTTTCCTGATCATTCAGAGCTCCCAGGCTTTGGATGCTTGAGATGTGTGTAATGGAGATACCTTCGTGTTCAACAAACAGTGCTGGCATTGTCAGCTTTTGGGGGTAGTGACAGATTATCTCCATGCTTCCACAGGGTGGGAGGCATCACTGGCCCTGTGTGTCTGAGCCTCTGTGTCACCTTGAGTGGCCAGCACTGCTCTCTGGCTCTGCAAAGCCATAAAGGGCAAAGCAGGGTCCAGTCTGCTCTGTTCAGCCACGTATAACCTGACACCCAAGCTGTCATCCTTGTTGTTCTGATTTCTAAGTAGGTGCCATGCTGTCAGGAGGAAGTTGAGGGAAATGACATCAGGATTCTGTGGCCCTGTCCTGAGCTGTCTTTCCAGCTGCAGTCTGGCAAACAGAAACAGACTGTCCTTTGGGCCAGTGTCCCTCACAGTGGGGCTTCAGGGTGGGCTTGAGGAGAATACTCACTGTGGAAAAGGGACAACAGTGCTGGTAAAGGAGAAGGTTGTCTGCACCTGCAGAGCCAGAAAAGGTAACAGGAAGAAGTGTGTTCCTATGCATGTGGGGGGGGGGGATTGGCTCCTCAAACCACAGGTCTGAAATGGATTGCTTTTTTTGGTGTATCAATCTCCTCCTTCCATCTCCCTCTTTGAGTTGCACACTTTGTGCTTTTTAAGAACAAATCCTTGGCAGTGACCAGCTGCACTGAGTCCAGTTCCCTATAAATATTTGATTCAGAAAGATCAATTCTGCTGCATCCAAAGTGCTTTGAGGTGGGTCTGTCAGTTCTGTGGGTCTGTTCATGCCCTAATGTGAGATGTCCTTGATTGCTTCCTCAAGACTTTGGCTACGATGTAAGTAATTCCAGTGCACACTCAGGGCACCCTTGGCTTGCTCTAAAGGTGACAGAGGGCATGAGAGCAGCCTGGCCCACATGTGCTGGTAAAGGTCTTGTAATACATTCCTGAGGGTGCAGATAAGCAGGAGGCCTCGTGTATGTTGTGACTCCCTGAAAGACTTGGGGAGTCTGTCTGCTGTGGTTGGTCACATAAATGCAGGGCTGCTCACCCCCTTGCTGAGGGACTGCTCTGTTTGGGAGCTCAAACTGGTATGTTTTATTGAACCTCCTCTGTGTCTGGTCTGGTTGCCAAGCCAGATGTTAATCACTGATGTTTAGACCTCATAGAAGGGCAGTTCTGTATCTGTAACCATGTTTGTCTCTCCACAGCCCGTGGAGGCAACAGATGATGCCTTTTGGGACCAGTTTTGGGCAGACACAGCCACTTCGGTGCAGGATGTCTTTGCCCTTGTACCAGCTGCAGAGATCCGAGCAGTGAGAGAAGAGTCACCTTCAAACTTGGCAACTCTGTGTTACAAGGTAAGGTTGGTGCTGTCCTATTCCTTGGTGCTGTGCTAGCTACTAAAGGGGTGTCCCTGGATCAACAGCCCTGTGGCTCCCAAGGGGAGATGGCTACCACGTTATTTCCTTGTACCATGTGATGTGCTTGCTTGTCCTGTCTCCTCCTGATGGCAACTCTCAGCCCTTCCTCGTGGTGTAGCACAGACCACAGTTGGCATTTGCTCACTTTGGAGCCTTTTTCCTCTTGTCCCCTTCCTGTGTTTCACTCTGCTCTCTGGGGTTGTGCCCACTCTATTAACTGCTTCCTGCTCTGGGGACTTTGTACCAAGGCTGCATATTTGTGGCAAGGCTGGTACATCCAATTCCTTGTCTGCATCTAATTGCTCCTCACCATGCCTCAGTCTGGCTTCAAGCTGGCAGATCCCAGAGGGATGTGGAGATTGTCACTGTACAAATGCCTGGGTGAAGTTTGAGGGAGATCTTAAGACTTTTTTTTCCTTCTGCTCTGTCATCAGAACATCCCTCATGCTGCTTCTGGTTTTGCCACGTTCTTGTATGGAGCACAAGGGACATTGACTCACATTTCCTACCCTGCCAGGTTTGGCAAATTGTCAAGCTGGTGAGCAACAGCCTGAGACTTATTCTGCCTGGGAAAGTGCATAAAGTTCCTGATTTTGAGTAATGCAAAGAGAAGCCTTGAATTTGTAGTATTGGAAGCATTAGGAATGGTGTTTTCTCAGTTGTAAATGGTTGTTGCCATCCTGTTTTTCTTTCCTGCTCTATAAAATGTGAATGAGACTTACTGAATCATACTGAAAATACCTCTGACTAGGAATTGTGCCTCAGACATATGCCTGTAGTGGATACTTTAGGAAAAAAAAAAATACAAAAATGAGGAAAAACTGAATGGTTCTTCCCTAGTTCTGTCTCCTGGCAATCAGCAGCTTGGGAATAGAGAAGGGCTGAGGAGACCTGTGGTGACTACATAACCCCTTTGACTGTGTGTCCTCTTTCCCCAAAACCAAGGCTAAAATACAGGCTGTTCTCCCTGCTGGAAGCAGATGTGTTGGGAGACCTGGGCTGTTTATCCAGGAGGGATATCAGGGCCAGAGGTGCCTGCAGACTCCTGCAGTGCTTTTTCCAGGCTGTGCCCCCTGAGCTGTGCCACGTGCCACCAGACTTAGCAAAGGCTGCGTGTTCACGGAGAGCACGACAGCGTGGCTGAAATGTCATTTGCAGGCATGGCTGGAGAATTGGACTGTACAGAGTCACAAATGTGCCTGAAAAAATAGCTAAGCTCAGTCCCAGGGCAGTGTGTGGACAGACTGAGGCTGCACAAACAGCATTTAAATACCATTAAGGCAGTGACGCAGGCCAGCAGAGTCGGTGACCCAGACAGTCTGCTACGAAAATAAGCAGGACACATGACCTCATGAATTAAAAAGCAACAAGGTGAATCCTTGCTAAATGTTTTGACTCTCATTCCACTTCTGTTTCCCCTTGGGATCAGGGATTAAGAGCAAATGGGTGCAGCTGCTGGGGGAAGGAGCTGTCTGTTTCTACCTGTGGGTAAAACCTCCTGCTGCAGCTCCCAGGGCTGTGGTTGCTGCCTGGCAAGATTCGCATCCTATTTTGAAGAACCCAGGGAGACTGTTTCATGAGGGATTGGATGGACTGCAGAGACTCAGCCCGGGAGCTCTGTCCTGTCACGTTCCCAGAGTGAGCAGGGGAAACCTGGCCTACCACTCTCCACTGCAGCAGGAACCTGTCAGGCTCCGCTGGAGGCCTTATCTGTGCACTTAATATTCACAGGCAGCATCTTAGCTCCCACCTCCTGAGTCAGGAGAGATCCTTGCTGGAATAGTAACAGCACATACAGATCTGTCAGCCTTGGGGTGTGTCTGTGCCACCTCCCTCACGCTGTGCAGCACAGAGCTGCTGCCTTGGCTCTGCCTGCCTCTCGTCTCCCTGATGTGGCTGATTAATCTGACCTGCTCTTTGCAGTGTGTGGTGTCATGGAGCGGGGCTGGAGGGAGCCTTTTGGTGCTGTGGCTCTCTGTCTCACGTGGGGCAACACGTGTGCTGCATGGATTAGCTCTGGCATGTGAGGTTCCTTGTGGTGGGACAGTAGAAATTCAAGAGGTCTGTTGAAGGTCATTAACCCTGTTTCTGCAGGGTTTCAAGCAGCAGAGGCACTTGAACTGGGAGGCAGTGGGCTCCAAGAACTGCTTGTAACTCTATGTGAGGGTGTCACCATCAGGACAGACCTGCCCAACTCTTGCTAACTTCTGTCCAGGCTCATGCTACCTGCCTTGGTTTTGTTTCCTTCAGGCTGTGGAGAAGCTGGTGCAGGGAGCAGAGAGTGGCTGCCACACGGAGAAGGAGAGGCAGATCGTCTTGAACTGCTGCCGGCTCCTCACCCGGATCCTGCCTTACATCTTTGAGGACCCAGACTGGAGAGGTTTCTTCTGGTCAACTGTCCCTGGGGCTGGCCGAGGAGGGGTCTGTCTCTTGGCACTTACTCTTCTTTCTGGAGGGTGAATGGGAGGCTGCAGTGGGATCTGTGATCTGTGGGATTGGGAGGTTGGTGGTTGTCCATGTTTTCATCTGTGGAGGGCCAGGGAGTGCTGGAGAGGTTTAACAATGTTGTGGGAAAGAACATGCAGGGTGTCTGGTGCTCTGATCCAGCCAGGCTGCTGTTACTGCTGTTTTTCCACCTTGTTCAGCACCTTGAAGAGTGAGTTTCTCAGCCTTAGAATGGTGGGGTCACCTGAAGGTGAGGTGATCCAGCCCAGTGCACGTGTCCAGGGCTGGGGACCCTCCTGCTGCATTGTGCCTGCTGAATGCCAGTGGAGCTGTTTGGTCCAGGGTGCTCCACCATTTAACCATGGGCAGAAGCAGCTGTAGGGGTGGCTGAGTGCCTGGCAGGGGATAATAAATAAAGCCTTGAGATGTTAGGGCAGCTGGGGTCACATCTAATCTAGGGGTAACAGCTTTGCTGTCTGAAGGCTGATTTCTCCCTGGGAACTGGAAGGAAAGATGACGAACTTGGACCATTAGTAAATATCTTTGTGATGATCCTTTGCCAGTTTCATGATGCAGTGAAGGGTGGCAGAGCTCCTGGAGCACAGGTCCTCTAAGGGAGTCTGTATTGTGCACAGATCTGTTTTGTTGTGTGTCACCCACTTCGGGTCTGGTGGTACCCAGAGCCTTCAAGGACTTTCTCTGGCAGCCAAGGTGATGTTAGCAAAGATAATTCTTGGAAAATAAATTCCCTTGGGCACTAATGCTTATCATTTCATCTCTGACTGAGCCCAAGTAAAAGCATCTTTGCTGTGCTGGCTCCATCCATCCAGGATCTGTTCCACCATTGTCTTTCTGCTGTCGCTGAGACAGACGTCAGAGCCACATGGGCCATTATCTCCCTTCCCTGCCTGCTGTGATTTAAGAGCTGTGTGTTGTGACCAGGCTGACAGAGGCCTGGCTGAGGTAGATAAGCTCCTGCCATTCCTGCTTCCCTGCCTTTCCCTTCAGCACCAGCGTGTGGTGGGGAAGGCCTCCCATCCAGGAGGCTCTTTGACAGGCAGGATCTGGCAAGGTTTCCCGTGACAACGGCTGCAGAGGAGCAGCCATGCGTGGTTCCAGTGATTGCTTTGAATGCTGGAGACCAAAATCCCCTCTGCTGTCACGCTTGCCCTGCCATGGCAGGCTGAAGCAGCCCCTTCTGGGTGTGGTACATGCAGCCTCTCCTGCTTCTGTCACCTCCAGTTCTGGGCATGCAGGACTTTGAGAGGGTTTTACACCTTAACACAACTGGCTGCCTGCTTCCTCCTGCTGCCTCTGTGCATCATCCAAATCACCCTCTTCTCTGTAACTGGTTCCCTTTCCTGTTGTCTTCAGTAAGTCAAGCATCCCCTCATGACAAGGTCCAGTGCTACTCTTCTGTTTCCATGACATCTGTAGGTCTTTGCTCAGTTTGGTGACATTAAAGACCTTGTTCCTATTTAGTCATCACCTTCCAGGGAGTAATTTCCTTCCTCTACTGGGTGGGTTTTATGTGTTTCTCCCTCTTGTTCCTTTGTAACTTCTTGACCACCTGTCTGTTCTTGAAGTGTATCTCCTCTCGCTGTGCCATACTAATGTTACTGTGTGCTCTTTGCTCACCCTAGGCTGACAATGTTCTTCTGTGTTTCTTGCTTTTAGGGAGATGAAGATGATGAGAATGCCCGGCCCCTGGCAGAGTCGTTGCTCCTTGCTGTTGCAGATCTGCTCTTCTGTCCCGATTTCACCGTGCAGAGCCACCGGAGGAGCGCGGTGGTAAGTGGAATCATAAGGTGATCTGCATGGAGGTGGATGGGCTGCATGGTGGGGAGCACCCTGGAAGGACCCCAGCAGCTTCCTGCAAACCTGCAGGCAGGAAAAGATGGACTCACTGAGCTTGAACCTGCAGTAACTGATCAACATTTTGGGTTCACTTTGTGGTGTTTGTGCCTTCTAAAACAGATGTTCTGAGACAGCTGGGTGAGTCTCCGGGTGCTTATCCCTGCACTGCAGCTCAGGAAAATGTGGCTGTGCTGGCAAACAACTGTAGAGCAGAGAACAGAGCAGAGACCTTTAGCACCTTGTTCCTTTCACAGGTAGTTAGGTGCAGTCTGGGGCAGGAACCAGCTGTTTTCCTGGTTGCAGACACTGTGATGTGAATGAGTAGATGGCCTTTCCACCTCCTCTCCCCTTTGTATCATTGCAGTGAAGACAAATGTTTTCTGATCTTTATGGTGACTGTCTTCACTTCAGAGGAGCTCCCTGATGCAGGGATGTCCTAAGGGCAGATTCTAGTGCATCTGCCTCCCTCACTCCCTCTCTTTCTCTCTCCCTACCAGTGGTTCTGTGGTATTTCTTGTAGGTATTTATGGAAATGGGCAGCTCTCCTTTTTGGTATAGCTAGAAACTGGGGATCCCTCTGTCACGCACAGTGCCTGCAGCTCTGTTTTATCACTTATTTGCAAAGGCTTTGCTCTTTGACATCAGCACCTGCTTTTTTAGGCCTGAGGAGCTGCTATAACAATGGCTGGTAACGTGCTGTCTCCTCCCAGTGTTCCTGCTTAGTCACACCTGGTAGAAGCAGGTTTGTGGGTGTAATTGCATTTCTTTTCATGAAGCCTGTGCCTGGCAGGAGATGTTAAAGATTAGGTTGTGGAGGGAGGTCCTGAGCTCTCAAGTCTCATCAAGGGTTGTTCTGAGGAGCTTAGTGAGCAAACCTGACAGCAGGTGAGCTCCAGCCTATCTATAGGAGTGAGTAGCAAGGCAGGGAAAGTCAGGACTGTAGAAGAAGCTGCAGTTGCTCCTGTGTCAGCAGTAGATGCTGTCAACATGTTGGTTTTGTGGGAGTTGTGGCTGGGGTGGTAATTGCATCTTGGTTGCCCTCAAGCCTTGCTGTCCTGAGATCAATGCCTTCGTGGGAGGGAGGAAGAGAGGGAGGTCATGCAATAGGAACCCAGAGCAATTCAAATGGTCCTCTGATCTGCTTTCCCCAAGTGCAGGAAGGAAACAAAGGCAGGTGGTAGACTTTGGTTAATCAAACCCCAGAAAAGAGACAGCCAAAGTGTGTCAAGTGCACTTGATGCAAACATCTGGGCCCTTGCTTCTGGTCATTCCTGAAGGGTTGGCATGTGGTTTTCTGTGGCTGCTTGTCTCTGCAAAGCTGCTTCAACCCTGACCTGACTGACCATGACAAAGAGGGGAAAATGGCTGTGGTTCATCTCCTCAGGTTGCAAAGCAAGAGTTTGGGAATCATTCCAGCAGATGTCAAGGGACTAGGAGTGGTTTTGCAGTCACCTTCTTGCTTTACCCTCTGAAAAGAAAGTCAAACCCATCTCTGCTGTGATTTTTCAATGAGGGTTAAATGTCCTGCTTCTCCTGCCTCTGGCTGCAGCCCTGGGGAGTCACCGTTATGTAGGTGAACTCTGAGGTAGGGTCGAGGTGTTGAGCAGGACTGAACCCTGAGAGATGCTCTTGGTGTGCAAAGGAGAAGCCCTGACCTGGGCTGATTAATGAGAAAGGAGGAAGAGAGAGGAGATGCATCCAGTGATGGTGGATCCTTTGGCTTTGGGTGAGCCTTCCCAGTGGAGGTGGCTGGCATTGCAGCTTAGCATGCTAGAGGAAGGGCCTCATTCTGCATGGTGCTTAGTACCTGTTGAAGATAAGAGGTCCTCTGTCAGTGGTGCTCCCTGCATGGGGCTGGTAGGTACAATCTGAGTGTCTGGATGCTTCTCTGCTTGTTTCTTTGCTACTGTTGGAGAGAGGGGATGAACTGCCTTGGATACTTGGATACTGGCTCTGTCAACTCTGGCTCTTCTGTGGTCCAACCTCTTACTCCTTCCACAGGACATGGCAGAAGATATCCACTCCATTGACAGCTGTGAGTACATCTGGGAGGCAGGAGTGGGCTTTGCTCATTCTCCACAGCCTAACTACATCCATGACTTGAATAGGTAAGAGGGTCTGCAAAGACAGAATGGGAAGAAACTGGGTTTAGAGGAGGGGGATCTGAGGGAGATGGGGTCTCCTTGCCTCCTTGGATGTCTGTGATTCCTAAAGGGCTTTCTCCCTGCTCCTTTCTGAGCTAATAGGACTGGCAACACAGGGAAAAAAAACCAAAACACAAACCACAGCTGTCCTTTTGAACAGCTTTTTGTAGTATTATATGAAGTGGCAAAACATCGTTGCTTTGAAAATGCCCAGGAGCTCTGTCGTGTGTTTATTTTTCATAAGGCAGCAATTCTGCTGAGCTTTGTGCCAGTGACAGCAGGGTTGCTTATGAAATGAAGTGGGCTTAGCTTCTGTGGGGGTGACTTGTTAGATGGGACTTATGTGGTGGTGTGGTAAGTGATTGTGCCTTCTGTGCCCAGTCCCTGCTCCTGAATGGCTTCAGGCCTTGGCTTCTTCTTCCCTTCTTTCAGGACAGAGCTGCTTAAGCTGCTGCTGACCTGTTTCTCTGAGGCCATGTATCTGCCCCCCTCCTCAGACAGCAGCAATGCCAACCCCTGGGTGCAGTTCTTCTGCTCTACAGAGAACAGGTGAGGGTGAAGGGTGGATGACTGGCTGTCCAGGGGAGCAATACCTTCTCATCTCTTCCGTGGTGTGTTGGTAATGGAGGACCCTAGGATTTGCTACCTCCAACATCCAGGGACCTTTTAATCCGTCCCTGCCTTATGTATGCCCCTTTTGCATCTCTGCTTAGCGAGAACTGTTCCTCAGCAGCAAAAGGAGAGAGTGAGAACGGTGCTCACTGGAGTTGTGTGCGGGAGTGATCCCTGTCCTGTGGGAAATGGCAGGTCCTGTTCCCTGCTGCAGACCCTGGTGGGGATGGAGGAGCGGCGCCGCAGGGGCGGTTTGTGGTGTCGGTGTTGGGTGGATGCTGCCCTCTAGTGAGATTGTCTCACTGGCTCTTGCAGCTCCTCAGGTGACGGTCGCTCGTCAATTTTGTCTCCCTAGAATCTCAAGAGCGTTGAGGTCCTGTCCCCGGTTTCACGTTGCTGCGTGGGATTCCTCTGGGAGGCCCCTGACCTCCCCTTCCTTCGCAGCTGTAGTCTAGGACACCAGTTGGGAGCTGGAGTGTCAGCTCTTGTCTCTGGGCTGCTCAGCCATGAGCTGCTCTTGTGGGCTAGAGAAGATACTGGTGCTTTGCAGTGACCCCAGATTCCTGGAGAGAGAGAGATGCCTGTTCCTCTCCAAGGCAGTGCCTTTTGCTTCTTCCTTCTGCCTCCTGAGAATGTCTTCTCCTCCCCAGACACGCGCTCCCCCTCTTCACCTCGCTCCTGAACGTTGTCTGTGCCTACGACCCAGTGGGTTATGGGATTCCTTACAATCACCTGCTTTTCTCTGACTACCGTGAGCCCCTGGTGGAGGAGGCAGCCCAGGTCCTGATTGTCACTTTGGACTATGACAGCTCCACCAGTTCAAGTCCCACTGTGGATGGCACGACCACCGGCACAGCCATGGATGATGTGGATGTGAGTGACACTGGGAGCTGTATCTGCTGCTCTCCTGAACTCCTGGTGGTCCTCTTACACCAGCTTGCATTGAATGTTGACCTGCAGGGCCCAGCACCACTCCTCTCCTTGCAGTTTGCTGTCTCTGGCCTAGTCCTGCTTCTTTCCCATAGGTCACTAAACAGCTGTAGATGACCAAGCCACTAGGGTTTGGTCACTGGCTTGAGTCAGGAGCATGTAAGTGAAAAGCCCCTGGTTTTACTCTTCCCTGAGGTGCTTTTGTCTCCTAGCCTCGAAAACTGGATCATTTAGAGAGGAAAGCTGCAATGAGAGACATTAGTCCCCAGAGCCAGTGGTTTCACTTTGATTTCCTGAGTTGCCATGTTGCCAGAAAGCATTTTCTCTCCTTGTCTTTGAACGCAGCCTCCTGGACCAGACAATCTCTTTGTGAATTACCTCTCAAGAATACACCGAGAGGAGGTAACGTGCTCCTATCCTGAGCTGTGCCCTGTCTGATTTCATCCTGGTTGCATTAGCCCTGGGCCCACCACAGTCTCTTTCCTGGTCTGTTGGCAGGATTTCCAGTTCATCCTGAAAGGAGTGGCCCGCTTGTTATCCAACCCACTGGTCCAGACCTACCTGCCAAACTCTGCCAAGAAGATCCAATTCCATCAGGAACTCCTTGTCCTCTTCTGGAAACTCTGTGACTTCAACAAGGTGTGGATCTGCTTTGTGTTGAGCTTTGCCACACTTTGCTTGTGGCTCTGGCTGGACTGAGCTGTGGGCAGGTAGTTGGCAATGACTCTGGGGTACTCTGGTCAGCAGCACTACTCCCTGCTGGGTGGCTTGGTGGGCTCTGGCTTCCAGGGAGAGCTTGTGAGAGAGGCTGCAGCTCCTGAAGGTCAGTGCTTGAGGGAAATGCAGAAGCAGATGTTATAATAGCTGCACAAATAACACTGGAGTTGAAGAGCTGGTGCATCCACCAGCCTGTCTAACATTCTTGAGAGACTACTTAGCTTGAGGCTACCTGGCCTGAGTCCTGCAGATGGTGCAGAAAACCAACTGTGCTTGTGATTGTCTGAAATCCTCCCCTTTCTTCCAGAAATTCCTCTTCTTTGTGCTGAAGAGCAGCGATGTTCTGGACATCCTTGTCCCAATCCTGTATTTTCTCAATGATGCCAGAGCAGACCAGTGTAAGTTGGTTATTTTTGATACTTGGGATGATCTATGTTTGGCAGTTGAGCTGGAATGTTTTTAAGATGCTTCCTCCCTACCACTGAGATGTGATAGCATCCTGAGTGCATGTTCCTGGCCTTCTGCAGGAATGGAGTGGTTCAGCTACCTGGGTGTTAATGTTTGTAACTGACTAGAAAGGACATAGTTTATACCACAAGATGGGGAAGGGAGATCCTTAGCACGTGTCAACTTGAGTCCTTTTGTCCCTGATCCCATGAAGAGGGAGAAATGAGCAATCGGCTCTTGCCTTGGGTGTAAATCAGGCATAACTTCATCACTGGAGAGTGGAAGGAAGAAGTCAGGTCTTTCCTACTGCAGTGATGGGTTTACATCAAGAGCATAATGAGGAAAAGCACAATCTATCCAAGACTTAACATTATCCTGGCCCCATGGATGTACTTGGGCAGGACACTGGTACTGACAGTGGAGGGAGCTCTGTGTGAAATGTCCCTTATTGGGATGGTCTGGCCTGTGCAGTTCCATAGTTTTTTTCCCTCCCTCCTCACTGCCCTTTTTGTTTTCAGAAGTCCACTGGCCTCACTGTGATGTGTGGGGTTTTTTTGGTTGTTGTTTTCCCTGCAGCACGAGTGGGTTTGATGCACATCGGGGTCTTTATCCTCCTGCTTCTCAGTGGGGAGCGTAACTTTGGGGTTCGACTGAACAAGCCGTATTCTGTCCGGGTGCCTATGGACATCCCTGTCTTCACAGGGACACATGCAGATCTGCTCATCATAGTGAGTATAGCTCCAGCAGCTCTTTTCTGTCCCTCCTAACTCCTGTGTCATACCTCCACAAATAGTTGTCCTCCTTTCCTCCTTCAACATACTTGTACTTCCTAGATTGTCAGCCCACCGAGAAGCTAGAGAGTGTGTGGGATGCATCCAAGCACTGGTGGGATCTTTGAATGCTGTTAACTTGAGGTGGTGTGTGTGTCAGGGTACATCTGCATGAGATGCAATTTCATCTGCACAAGGTGATCCCAAAGAACAAGATCCTGATGGCACTGGACTGGTGTCTAAAGGACTCCTGGACTGGCATGAGTGGGACTGGTGCATGGTCTGTGCCAGACTTGATTGCAGATGGGAAAGGCAGGAGATCTGACTGCAAAGTGTCATTCATCTCTCAGTCTGTAGTGCTGAGGGCCACAGTGTTGCCTACCAGCAGCTGTGTGCTTTGCAGTGCCAGCCTGGGGTGGTACCCTCCTGGCATCTTCGTGCTCATTTGCCAGAGGAGAATCCCTCAGCAGCTTCTGATAAACCTCCAGAGAAAGATTCCCACTAGAAGGAGTAGGAAGAATTGTGCCCACGAGAACTGTTCTTGATCCTATGTGTTTTGCTATTACACTCTGTCTATTTTAGATCATCTCTTTATTTTCATTACACTTCAGGTCTTCTCTTCAGGCATGCCAGCTAGAGGTGGGAAGGCCAAGATTGGGAATGTCTGAACTGGTTGGGAGGCAGTTGAATCTTTCCATGTCTGAGGGTATAGCTAAGAAAAATAGGGCAAACATTTGAGTGCGAAGTTTGCACTAAAACCAAATGTGAAATAATTAGTTCTGTGGCTTTTCAAGCAGCTCTCCTCAGGGTTCTGAGTCAAAGTCCGTGAAGGGGAACATGTTTCTTACTCCCTGGTCATTTATTTTTGTCTCAGGCTGCCTGTGCCTTTTGAAACAGCTCACAGCCAGTTTCTGTTTCAGTGTTGTGGAGCCCTAATCATGTCCCCAAAAGATGCCTTTGAATGAAAGTTTGCATCCTGGAGCACAAGTCTGCAGTGAGAGCAGTGTTCCCTGCCTGGGTGACTGTGGTGTGTGCAGGGCCCAGCCTGGGAAGGAATGGTGTCAGGAAGTGATTAGTATGGGGGTGGCACTGGTTTTGGTTGGGAGGGTGCTTTCAGTAAGGTCCTACCTTGCTCAAGAACTCCTTCCCTGCTGTAGGTCTTTCACAAGATCATAACCAGTGGGCATCAGCGGCTGCAGCCTCTCTTTGACTGCCTGCTCACCATCGTGGTGAACGGTAAGCACTGCCCGGGGGGAGTGCAGCCCGCAGGGGGGACAGCTCTGGCTGCTCCCCCTCCCACTTGTGCCCCCTAACATTGACCAGTGTCAACAGCTCCTGCTGGGAATGATCCTTTCCAGTCTGTGCTGGAAGTGCCAGGAGCAGATCAGACCTGCCTGCGCGGTTGTTGCCTGAGCTCGGTCAGGTGGGGCAGAGGGAGGGGGCGGCAGAGTCCCCAGAGCCCCTCTGGGGTGGCAGAAGGGCGTTTGTCAGAAGGCCCGCTGGGGGTGGTTGGCAGTGCTGTCCCTCTCCAGCAGGGAGTGCCACTTCTCCACAGTAGCTTTCCTTGGGCTTAGTGAGTGTCCAGGTGGCTCCAGTTGGGTAAACTTTTCAGGAGACACAGCAGAGATGATGTTACCAGTATAAAACTGCACAAGACCCTCTAAAAGCAGAAATGCCTGCTTTTACTAGGCAAGATCTCTGAACTTCTTCTATATTTGGAAATGTTTCTGTGGAACCCTATTGGGCTCAGCTATTCTATGAGGCTTTCCCAGAAGTGGAGGGTGGTAAGAACAACATTTTTAGTGGTGTTTTTATGTGAATAAATACATCTTGGTTCTTTCTCCAGTTTTCATTTCTTTGCCTTACACAGTGTCTCCATACCTGAAGTCTCTCTCCATGGTGGCTGCCAACAAGTTACTGCATCTCTTGGAGGCTTTTTCCACCACCTGGTTCCTGTTCTCTGCTGTCCAGAACCATCATCTTGTTTTCTTCTTGCTGGAAGTTTTCAACAACATCATTCAGTACCAGTTTGATGGTAAGAGACTGCCTATATTTGGCAGGTTTGCACTAGCTAGTCCAAGAGAACATGAGATGGAAGTTCAGAGCAAGTCCAAACAGATGAGAGAAGAGGAGGTGTAGAAACCAGCTACATGGAGACTTGCCTGGGTTTGAGAAGTTGGTTTAGTAGGTAATTGGTGTTGAGTCCTGACCCAGACAGGCTGGGTTAGAGCAAAATGAGATGGCAGCTAATGATCAGCATAAGCTCAGCCTCCTGCAGAGGAGAAGATGAGATGGGTGGAAGGGAAGAAGAAGAGAAAGTGAGTGTGTAGTGCTTAAGCTGTGAGTGGCTGGATGCTGCTGTGGATCTGCTCATGTTGCTCAGCAGTGCAGCTGAGGGGACAAAGTGACTTCAATCTCCTTAAACGTTTGAAGTGCTTCTCAGTTTTGCTGAGCAGGTCACTGGGGCTGAAGACCAGGCAGCCCCATCCAAGCAAAGTTGCCTTTCCATATTACAGTCTTACCTCAGGGAAATAATAGAGTGAGGTCCCTGAAGCTGTTGGGAGCTCTTACTTCTCCCTGCTCAAAGTGCAATGTTTTGCTTTAAAACTGCAAGTCAAGAGTGGTCATTCTACTTCCCTAGTGGAAATCTAGTGAGTGGTGGTTGCTAGATCCTAAACCATCTTCTGTGGCTGTGATCTGTGTTTTATTTTGGGGGATGGTTTCATTCTGTTCTCTGCAACCTTGCAGACAGTAAGAATTCTGACCTCTTGGCTTTCCTCTTTCAAGCTTGTTTCTCCTCCAGTGGAATACCAGTGATGGTTTTGTGAGGTCTTTGGAAGATGGAGAAATGTTGACTCACGACTAACAACCTTTTCCTCCAAAATAGGTGCTACTACGTGGTTTAAACAGTCCTTTTTGTTCTGAACTGTTTGAATGTCAGCCTCTAAGCCATGTCTTGTCAGCCTTCCAGCCTAGGAAGGATTTAACTGAATTTCCCCCCTTTGTAATGGATATGAGGATACAGAGCTCTGCTCCTTCTTCCTGGTGCCACTGCCTTTGTGGGTGGAAACGTGGCGCTCTGAGGCCTCCACGATCCCGCCTCGTGTACCCACCAAGCTGTACTGCATTGGCAGAGCTCTTCCTCTTCCATCCTCCCTTCTCTCTGCTCATGGTGTTGCTGTGATCCCCAGGGAACTCCAACTTGGTCTACGCTGTTATCCGCAAGCGGAACGTGTTCCACCAGCTGGCCAACCTGCCCACGGACACACAGTCCATCCAGAAAGGTCTGCAGCGCAAGAGGAAAACTCCTGAGCCCATTTCTCGCACCAACTCCCAGGATGGGGTCTCCATGGAAGGGTCACGTCCTGCTGCCCCTGCTGAACCAGGGACCCTGAAGACAAGTTTGGTGGCTACTCCAGGTCAGCTTTAGTTTGCCTGTGTGACAGGAGAGAGATTTGTTTTCTCCGTGAGATACGGCGTGGACTCACCCTTGCGCTGGGTGTGGGAGAGATTAGGAGTTTACATCTGGGAATGATTTACTGCTGCTCAGTCTCGGTTTCAGATCAGTTTGCCCAAGCTGATCACAAACAAGTCAAAGTAAACTGCCTTGAGTTTCCCTCCTCTCAGACTTAGTGGCCATTTGCCCTAGTCTTGACCTTTTGTCCCAGTTTAACTATGTCCATGTGAACCTGTGTTGCCCTTACATCAGGGAGCATTTTCCTAGAGACAAACAAACTCCTTTGGGTGGTGAAATCGAGGCTCCCTCTTGCCTCTCCTGTTGAAAGGAGAGCATAGCAGATGTCAGCAGATGCACAGGGTGTCTGTGCGTGGTAGGGCAGAGAAGAACCCCCCACTTCTAAAAGTATTTAATTCACTTGTGTCTCAGAGCTTTTTCCTCTTCTGACCACAGGAATCGACAAGCTCACGGAGAAGTCACAGGTGTCAGAGGATGGGACCATGCGGTCATTGGAGCCTGAGTCTTCACAGCCTCCTCCAGAGGGTACCCTGCCCTCAGCTGGGAGTGATGGGGAGGCCTGGAGTGGGGTAAGGCTGGACACTGGTGTGCAGGGGAGGTCTAGGGTGTGAAACCAGCTACAGTGAGGGAGTTGGAAGCAGAGGTCTGGTTGGCCCACTGAAGAAAAAAGTGATATTGGAGGCAATATGCACATGAGAAGTGCGCTGGAAAACACTGTGGTTCAGAAGTACTGTTGCATCATTTTGGGTGTTTCATGTTTGTACTGGTGACACAAGAGCTAGGACACTAGAGGAGTGAGCTTTCTCCACCTTGAAAGCTACTGATAGAGCAGCAAGTGCATAATTGCAAAGGGATGTATTCCTGATCCAGAGGCTTCTGACTGCTGCTTCTTTTTCTTCTCCCTGCTTTCTGGGATGAAGAGCTCTACCAGAGTCTTCTGGCCAGCTGGTGGTGTGAAAAATGTGTTCCCACGAGGGCTTGGTTGAGATGCTGCCCTCAGAGTGGTGGCTGCTTGGCCATGTAGATGAGACAGGAGTTGCAGTCTGTGAACTAAGGCTGTGCTGGCCTCCTAGGCTCTGGTGGCAATGTCAGCCTTCTGGCATTTGCTAGTTTTTCCCCATGGAGAGCTATAAAACAGCATCTTCCAAATTCAGTGGAGCAGTAGTCTTTTATTGCCCTCTGACTCCTCAGTTCATGTCCTTTCCTGCCCAGTATCAAAAAGCTCCAGCCTGTCTTGTAGGAAGTGCATTATGAGGCTGTCCTGCCCATGCTCTCCTCCTTCAGCAAGGCCAGTGATACACCTGGCACTGCCTCACACTCTGTCTGAGTGTTCTGTGTCTGCTGAGCCCTTTCATTGCTCTGAGAACATGGCACCCATTTGCTCAGGGAGCCATGGATGCCCTGTGGTGAAAGACAAAACTTTCCCAGCTTTTCCCTCTCTGTTTTCTCCGGAATGACCAAACTGACACACCAGCTCTCACCAGGTGTGGAGCAAATTGGGCAGGAGGTGATGTGTTGGGATGAGGTGGTGTGTTTTATCTTGGGCTGCAGTGGTGCTACAAGAATCTTTCAGTCTGTTTTAAGTGTGCTTTTGGCTGAGCCCATCCTGCAGAATCAGGGTGCAAATGGGAGATGTTTGCAAGGGCATCACAGCCAGCAGAGCAGGCTGGAGACTCCTGTGTTCCAGCCTTGTGTCCTGACCCTCTTCTTGCACACATGTGCCTTTGGTTTCAGACAGACAGTTGCTCATGAGCTGCCCCACCTGGCTCAAGCAAGGCTATTTAAATGTCTGGTGTTTGTGGGGTGGGGGCCCAAAAAGCAGACAGGAGGTGAAGGGCAGTAAAGCACTGGGTGTGGGGTGTGCTCTGGGAACAGTCATCGCTGCTGTCGCGTGGTGCTTCAGGTAGCACGCACCTGTCTGCAGGGATTGTGGTGTTTCAGACTGTCTCACTGTTGCCTTCTTTCTGTGCTCCAACCTGGTTCCAACCTGCTGAGTTTTGTTTTGTTTTTTTTTAAATAATGTTTATGGATAGGAGGCATCACTTCCCCGACGAGACCGAAGGCGCCTCTCTAGTGCATCCTCCAGTGGGCAGTGGACCCCAACTCCTGACTGGGTAAGGGAATCTGGACAGAGGAAATAAATCATCAGGAAAATAGTTGTGGCAGAAGTGCCTCCTCCCCACCCCAAAGCAGAGACTCCTCCAGAGCAGGATTTCCCCAAGGCAATGTCTTTGACTTGTGGTTGAAGCTTTCAACTTGTGGTTGAAATTTACTGTCAGCTGCAAAGAAGGTTCACCTGTTGTAAACCAAAGCCCTGCTAGTTCCACTGAGTGGCTCGTAATTCTAGTGCTCCAGGGTTTGTTGTATTGCTGGTGTGCACTTGGTTCATCTACCACCTCTGTGGTTTGTGTAAACCTCAGTTGTTGTAGAGATAGTGGAGATAACTGTAGAAAAACTAGCAACACAGAGCACTGATCTCCCTGTGGGCTTTCCTCCTTACAGGTGATGTCTTGGAAGTCCAAGCTTCCCCTGCAGACAATCATGCGGCTCTTGCAGGTGCTGGTCCCTCAGGTGGAGAAGATCTGCATTGACAAGTGAGTACAGGTTTGGAGAGAAAGGGCTGTGCAGTCTGGAGAGAGGCTGGCAGAGCTTGAATTTGGAGGGCCTCTAGGGGAAGCCTTGTAAAACGTATTTGGAAGCATCAGGGTCTCAGCAGAGCAGATGTTATTTTGCTTGCCCAACTTCTGGTTTGTCTGATTCCTTCTCAACTTTTGTTTTTGTTTCAGCAGAGTGTGTGTTCTTGGTGGCCACAGTTGCCCACTCTGTGTTTGTTTAGACTGATACTTTGTGCTGCAGCCGTTTTGGGGGCGTCTATGGGACGTGCTAATGATGTTCCTGCTCTTGTCCCTCGGCAGGGGTCTCACTGATGAATCTGAGATCCTCAAGTTCTTGCAGCATGGCACGCTGGTGGGGCTGCTGCCTGTCCCCCACCCCATCCTCATCCGCAAGTACCAGGCCAACTCGGGCACTGCCATGTGGTTCCGGACCTACATGTGGGGAGTTATTTATTTGAGGTAAACCAGCTGGGTCCAGACTAGCTTGGTCTTTTCCAAACATCTAGGGGGGCCTGTAGAGAGAATTGTGTGTTCTTGGCCAGCTCTGGAGTGTCTCGTGTTTGCAGGGTAGAAAGATGATCTTCCCTTGGAAAAGACTAGAGTGAATCAGCTGGTCTGAAACTTGGAGTGGGTGACGTGAGGGGAGTTGTTCTGGCAGTGCTGCTTGTTTGAGAACTGGCAGCTTTTCTATTCCCTGCTGCTGCTTGGAGAGGATAGTGCAGAGATTTCCTGCAAAGCTCTGGCTTTGTGGGACATGGTAGTTACTGTCCCCCCTTTCAGGCCCATCCTCTCTCAACCAGTGATTGCCTCTTTTGCAAAGCTGAAGGTGTTCTGTGTAGCCAGCTCCTGTAACCTTGGCTGTGAGACTTGCCTCCCATGTACCTGGCAGCAGAGAGTAAAGTGGCTCTTGTCTTTCTCTCCCAGGAACGTGGACCCCCCTATCTGGTATGACACAGATGTGAAGCTGTTTGAAATTCAACGGGTCTAAGAGAGCACTTACCTCTACTAAGAGAAATACACTGGATCTAAGGACTGCTGTGTGCTGCTCATCACAGCTCTTCCTGCGTTTCACATCCAGCTGAGAGACCAAAAGGACAATCACTTCATTTACCTCCCTGTCATTTAAAGCTTTAATTGGGACCTGCTTGGACATCCCTTTCCCCGGCTCACTTCTCTTCCCTCACCCTGCACCATGAACCTTGAGTGAAAAGATGTTTAAGGGATCGTCCATCGTTGTGGTTGCACTAGAAATCAGACAGTTCTTAGCTCTTTGTTACTCTTTTGTGCCTGGATGTGGTTTGGAAACCGACCTGACCCTGTCCTTGCCCTGGTCAGAGTCAGCATTTAATTGGAGAAGACTAGCTGTAAATTGGGTGCAAGGGAGAAGCTGCTATTCCTGCAGGAGATGGGGTTTGGAAACTGCAGTTACTTTGATGTGGCTCCATAAAGTTTCCAGGCCATCCCTTCTGGCTGCAGGTGTCTCCCTGGTGTCTCAGTTGCATATTGGTAGGGAAGTCTTTTCCATCCAAATGAAAGGAGAAAGTTGGTGAAGGAAAACCTTGTGTCTCAGTTCTGAATCTCTCTACTCCTTTCCTGGAAAGCTGCTTAAGAAGTTTTGTAGGAGCCCGTGCTTTGGTGTGCCATGAGGAGCTTTTCCTTGGCTTCCAGGCCTGTCCTTTATGGTGGGCTGTTGCAATGGAGTGTGTGTCACTTTGGAAAGTCCTGCTTACTCTGTGTGAGCACACAGGGGGAAGGGACTGGCTCAGTGAGAGCAAGAAGAGACGTGACTGTTAAATTCTTAGGCTTTTGTTGACTGAAAGGACAGTGTCACCTGGGTTGGGAAGGAACCATGTCCTCCCATCTTTGCCTGGCAGGCTGATGGGAGTGGGAGGGTCTTTTGCACACTACTGTCTAAGGCAGGGGATTGAGGGAGGCACTCAGGGAAGTTGTAGGAGGAATTTGGAAGTTGTAGGAGGAAAAGCATCTCCATGTCACTGGGGAGTGGAGAGTACTGAGGCAAGTTGAGTTCTTCAGGGCATTTTGTGAGTGACCAGGTTACCAGATATTGAATGTATTGGGTCCCAAGCACGTGACATCTGGGAAGCCAGAGTTAGAACTGGTGGGAGACCTGCTGCTGCTGGCTTGGGTCAACTGCAGGCTGAAGGTGAAGACATCCTGAGGTTTGAGTCAGATCTTTTGTTCTGCTGGGAGGGGCTGCTGTCTTACACCTGCGTGGTCTTTAGACAATGACACGCGAGGGGGTCATGAACAGAGACCTTTCCCTCTCCACTGAAGCTTAGTACTTGGTGCTCTGGTATTCAGGCTCTGGAGAGGATCACTGGCCATGAGCTGTTTGCCACAGTTTAGAACCAGTGAGCTCACTCCATGGAAACTGGTCTCACATGTTCAAATAAGGGGACAGGTATGGCACACGCTTCTGTGTCTTGGAACCCTTCTCTAGGTTGTGAACCTGGAGTGATGGCAACATGACCACCCTCTCCTAGAGTCAGTGCTGCTCTAGTCTGCTGCTGGCTTGTAGTCAGGTGGTTTCCTCCTTTGGGCACTTCCAAGGCCAGTTGAAAGCTGAAATAAAACCTGAATGGTTTTCTGAAGGATAAGAAACAGGTGAAATTGAGAGAGGTTATTCCCCAACCCACCTGCTATCTCCAACCCACTTTGCCATCCAGCCCGACTCCCACCCTGACCCTGTCTCTGCTCAGGTGTCAGCAGGATGAGGTCTCTCTTTTACTTGGAACCTCTCTTGTGTAGAAGAATGTGATGAGGTGGGGCCAGCCCCTGATTGTATGGCACTTGCACCTCACAGCTGGGATGGGGCATCTTGTGTCCCATGTGCTTGCCTCTTCCCTCCCATGGATCTGCTGGTTCTCGTCATCTCTTCTGTCCTCTCTTTTCTGCTTTGTTTCTTTGTGAGTTTCTCTGGAAACTTTTTTTGTTTGTTTCTTGGTGTTTGGAGTCTGATCCTTGTTCTGTGGAAATCAACTTGCACTGTAAACTATTTGCTTACTTACAGAGAGAAAGATAAAGACTATCTGAAACATGCAGTTGGTTGCTTATTTTTTTTCTCCCCATAGAGGGGTTTATAATCTTGTTTGTCTTGTGCTGGAGTGGTTTGTGCTACCAGGAGAGACCATGGCCTGGTTTCATCTTCAGTGTGTGGATATTTATTTTTTTTTGTAATCAGAAATGAAGACTGAACTCTGAGCCTGAACTGTGCATTTTGGGCCATTTCTGTGCTTATGGCATAAGACACCATCCAAGGTAACTACCTCAAAGGGTACAGAAAAGGAACTAGATCAAATGGGATCAAGTTTCCTGTGTATGTGAACAGTGTACTGGAGTGTTTGTGCTGTTGAGACTCATAAAACAGGCATCCTGGCCCTAGGAGAGCTCTGGAAGTCATTTTTGTCTCAATGGGAGACCTCCCAAGGCACCTGCTCTGTGCAGTCTCAGTAACTCAGCCAGTGTTTTATCTATTGCACCGCAGATAAAATCCAGGTCATGTGTTTGCCCATGAAGCCCCTCATTGCTTGTCCCTGGGCTGTCAATAACTAGGAAGAAGGTTTGAGATCCTCTCCATCCTTTGGAAGGGCCAGACCTTGGCATGTACCTCCTGTAGATCCCTTGGTACAAACTGTGAAATGAGAATAATAATTAACTTTATTGGAGCCTAATTTATCCTGCTGTTATTTCCCATGACACATTTCTGTTGACACAGGCCTTAGTAAAAACACTGTTGGGGCAAAGTTCCTGCTCGTGCAGTTATTGTCACTTCTAATTTCACAGAAAGGTGCCATCATTGCCTGAATGCTGAATCCTAGGGAGAGTGGGATGTGTGTGGTCAGGAGTTTCTGGTTCTCATCACTGTTACTGTCTTGGGGGAGTTGGCTTTTCTAGGGGACAACAAAAAAACCCCACATAAATAGGGTTTGATCCTAAACCCACACAGCTTCTGGGATTAAGTGTCATGAAGGATTTTGACAGCAAAAGACAGATGGATTGTGTAAGAGCCTGCCCCTAAATCTCATATAACCTCTGAAAGGAAGAGTGGTGTAAGTCAGTGTCAGTTGATTTTGGGTCTGGTCTTTGGAGGGTGCAGAGCAAACCCAGAGATTGCACAAGATACACATGAACATTCAATCTCTCTTTATTTCCATTCATCAGGCTCTGTATTTGGGACCCACAGTCACAAGCCCCCCTGCTCTCCCACGTGCTCTCAAGGCAAGCATCTCCCTGTGGCCTTGTGTGAGGTGTTTGTGGATGTGCAAAGCAGCAGTGAGGCCCTGAGTGCTGGGGTAGGGAGGGATTCACAGTGGCTTTGGCAGTACCTCCTTCCTGAGCTCGTTCTGTGGGCAAGGGTGGGGTGGTTGCTAGTGCACCCTGGTGATGACAGCATGCACGAGTAGCATCCCCTAAAATCAGCCCTGGTACTTCTCTAGTGCTTCTGCTGGAGGTGATGTGGGTGCTCAGAAGGAGAGTTTTTCTTCTCAGTAAGGCAAGACAAGCTTCTGGTTTTGATAGTGGGAAAGGGTGCACTGTCCTGCTGCAAGTCTGAAGGCCTGTCCTGCTCTTCAGCAGTGAACTTGGCACTTTGGTAGGGCTGGGCCTTACAGGACTCACACAAGTTGGTGTGGCAGGTATCATAGCCAGGAGCAAACAGAAATACCCCCTGTTATGACCATTAAAGCAGCTACCAGCATCTTTTGGAAAATTACCCCTAAAAAAGCGTACGTTTGGTTTGTTCCTGGAGGACTGTGGGTGTGTGTGCTTCTAGTGTGGCCGGTTCTGATGGGTCTCTCCTGTGCTGCAGGATGGCAGGTTGGTGAGCAGTCATGGGGCTGATGGTTCTTGACTGGATTCTTGAAGTTCTGTGGACTGTAGGTCAATACTTGTGGCTTTTATTGAAGGCTGCTCTTGCATTCTTTTATCTGGAAGATTTCAGTAGGAGCTGGTCAAGTCCCACTTGCTATCCTGCAGCATCCACTGGCAGACAACTGAAGAGTACCAGCATGCATCCTTCCTTAGGTCAGTGGGACTGTTTATGGGCTTTGAGACTGTTCTTCATGGAGAAAGAGAAAATCATCATATAAACCAACCTCCTTTTCTTCTGAAACTCAAGGAGACGTGCAAGAAGCTGGAGGGGAAAAGCTTAGAAGCTTCTATGGGTGTATCTGCTGCTTTACTGCATCTTTGTTCAGCATCACTGATTCACCCCAGCCTCTGGGCTGAGGAGTTGGCCTGGCTCAGGCTGTGATGTAGACCTCCAGGAGCCCCCCAACAGAGTGCATTCGGTAGAACACACTCAGTGGGAGGCCAAAGTTCACAATCACAAACCAGGTGGAGTAGCCGTAAAAGGACTTTTCCAGCCCGTTCTCAAAGACAGGGTGAGCCCCAAACGTGGGCATGATCCACATCTGAAGGAAAGAAGAGCAGAAGTTAAGAGGATGACAAACTGGCTCCTACCTGCACTCTAATCTCAGCCCTGGCTCGAGGGGTTGTAGCAGTGTTTCAAGAGTACCCCGAGGAGCCTCCCTGCCAGGGAAGAGAAGGAAAACCCCCTAATTATACCACTGAGTCCTTGCTGACTTCAAATCCTGTCAAATTCCTGGAATTCTAATGATGGCCTCACTCTGCCTCACCCAGTTTTATCTTTCTACAGAATTTCTCTGGTTCCTTGACCCATTAGCTTTCACTGCAGTGAAGATCCATGTTGACTCAAGACCCCAGGGCATGGTGTACTTCATTGGATGGGTTTCAGTCCTGGAGACTCCTGCTCACAAGGGCTCACTGCTGGTGCCTTGTGTTTCTCCACCTCTCTTGAAACACCCTTAATAAGGTAGAAAACTTTGTCAGAGGCTAAAACTTTGGCACCTAAGGATTTTTTAGATGTCTCCTTCCTGCACCCAGGAAACCTGGCTCTATTTGACTCTTAGGTTGAAAGACAGACCTTCTCATTAAGGAACTGGAGTATTAATAGGAGGAAGAGGCTTGACTTGCCTCACCAGTAGGTGGAAACTTGGGGGGCAAAGTTTTCTTGTCTGGAATAGTGGCCCAAGAGAAAGACAAGAGGAGCATGTCTGTATCACAGGTCATCTTGGCTCAGCCAAGCTGTGACGTGGCAGAGAGCACCATACTTACTATGATGTTGCACAAAACCAAGAAGAATGAGATCTCTCTTAATGCTCTTCTCTTCCAACTCAGGTGAGAGTAGCTATGGATATAGGACCATGAAACCTTCCGGATCTCCTCTCCCAGCTCCAACATGCTCACTCGTCTCTGGTCGTAGGCTTCATGATTCTGCTCTTCTTTTGTTTCTCCCTCTTTGTCAGGAGGGATCTCTGTGTGCTCCTGTTTGATGCTTGTTGTAGCTTCCTCTTCCCCAGGTAGCTCTGAAGCCACTGCATGCTGCCCAGCGTGGTCTGTGTGTCTGGCCTCAGCTGCTGCTACGAAGGGCTGCCTGTGAAGCCCATCAATGATGAAGACATTTTGGGTGATGTTCTGAAAGATGAGGAGGACAGCATAGGACAGGATGAGACTATTCAACAGGTCACTGGGGTCAGTGGCCACAATGGCAACAATGGAGAAGTAGCACATGGCAATTTGGCCCAGGGCTGCCCCCATCAACAGGATCACATCCAAGCTGCGGGTTGGGTTCTTCAGCGTGTCCAGCTCCCTTTTCTCCAAGGCATGGATGATTGTCCCAATCACTGCACCCACGCTCATCAGGGGAAGGAGCACGATGTAGTAGGAATAATACATGATGAAGACCTGGCGGTTGGGGGCTGAGCCAGTGGCCTGGATCTGGTACATCATGAAGACACAGATCCCAATGACTACAGCTGTGGTGCCCAGCAGTGGCCCAAAGACCACCCCCTGGAGCTTGAACCTGGGCTTGACGTGGGGGACATGGTGGCTGATGCGTCTCCCCACGTTCTTCCACATGACGTACAACATGGAGCAGCAGATGAGGCAGTACTCAGTGTTGAAGGGGTAGAGCAGGATGTAGCCCTTCTGGAAGACTTTGCAGATGGTTGTGTTTGGGCATGTGCACGAGGTAGTCTCGTTGCCTGGAGCATGAGAAGAGGAAGGCAACAATTAAGAGGGAGATGGCCTGGATTTCATGGCTGGCTTTGGAAGTTACTTGTGTGCAGGCACAAGATCTGTCTCCATGTACCTCAGAAACAGTGAGCAGTAGGAAGTTAAGTGGTTACCACTTGGTCCTCAAGGCTGTGAGGATTCAGAATAACAGGGTTTAGCAAATGTCTTCCCAGATATGTAGTGCTCCTGGTCACCACCATAGGTGCAGGATGAGACACTTCCTCCTTCACAGCAAAGCTGCCTCTATCTCTACCCTTGGAATATTAATTTCCTTTCCCCTGTATCCTCAGAAAGAAAACCACAGCAATTACTTGAGTCTCTTCTAGTCTGGCAATCTTTTGCTTGCAGTTGACAGGTAAATGTGAGCAAAAATGCTAATTTATGGTGGGCTTTTCCTCTCTTAGCCCTCAGTGTTAGGGTTTTGTATCAGGTCCTGTCCTCTCTACATGAAGATGTTCTCCCCTTGCACCCCATCTCCTTTAGACAACCTTCAATAATAGGGAAGTTGCAGTATTTGGGAGATGTGGTTGGGAGATCTGATCTGAATCACTGAGATCAAGAACTGCTGTCCCCCCAGGGGTCATCTGTGTCAACCTACCACAAGTAGGGATGTGAGAAAGGAGCCTTGCCTGAAAATCGCTGCTCCACCTCCCGCAGCTGAGACTCAATCTCTGTGTGGATGGTGTCATTGGTCACGGCCAAGAGCCAGAGGAGGAGGTTAGTGGCTATGGTCAGCATCAGCCCACACCTGGGAGAAGAGAAAGGCACTTCACAGCCTGTGGAGACTGTTTAGGACCCATATGTCCACCTGCCACGTGGTGCTGCCCTTTGCTTCTCGCTTGCCCATGCAAAGGTGCATTTAAACGTGCATGTGTGAAGTGCCCAGCTCACTGGTGAGCCCTGCCTAGCTCTGGGTGCAGCTGAGGGAGGGAAGGCTGGGACATCTCCCAGTGAAAGGAACGCACAGACCACCCCACCTCATCCTGCAGGCAACGAGCTGGTCCCTGAGCCCTGCAGCAGGAAGGCATTTGGGGTTAGGAGGAAGCAACAAGCTTTGCAGAAGTGAAAACTGAGGGGAGCTGGTGAGCTCAGGGCAGTGGAAGCAGGATGGGTCAAGTCATAGCTTGGTTCTTGCGTGGTGCAGAATATAGAGTTGGTGTAAGATCAGGGGGAGACACTTCTAGCAGGAACCAGAGAGACCATGAGCAGACCGGGTTTCTTTGGAGGAGTACAAGGTGATTTTTTTTTTTTCCCCCCCCTCTTTGTACCTGGTGAAGTTGTGCTGGACTTGAATGCAGTCCTTGGAGTGATGGCACAGAAAAAAAGCCTGTAAGTGGAGAAGAATAATCCCATGAGTGGGGTGAAGCTGGCAGCCTGCTGCACAGGTGGGGAAAGGGACAGCCAAGGCACGTGTCTGAGCAGGAGCAAACCTGCCCGTGTTGGCATCCCAAGGTGCCAGCAGCATGTGTCTGTGCCTGCACCCAGGGCTAGGGGAGGCCTGGGGGGATCTGCTTTTCCCTGGCTTGTGCCTGGGTGGGTGTTGCTGCTGAGGTGGGAGCTTAGCTTGCTTTTCAAACAGGGCTTTGGGCCTGGGAAAAAGAGGGTTGGTGTCAGAGTCACAGGTGGCAAACGGTGTGAGATACGTTTGTGAGCAAAGGATCTTATTGGAGGGATGGACTGGCAGGGAGGGGGGCTGGGCCTTGGACACCTGGCTGGCAAAATCTGACATTTCCTCTCTTTTCTCCCTACTTTGATCCTTCAGGACAAAGTCTTGTGGATCCTACAGTGTGTCAGGTAGTGCTAGAGGGATTTCTTTCTAAATCTTACTGCTCTGTCTCTCAATCTGGCACATCAGGAGCAGTGTTTGAAATGGTGTGTGATACTTTGATGCTTGTGATGCTCATGAGGATGCCTTGTGTGCTGCCCCTTTCCCAGGTCTCCCCAGTTCTCCCCACCCCTTGGGCTCCCAGGAATAGGACAGAGAGAACAAGTGAGTTTCCAGAAGGGTAACATGCAGTACCTGGGTGCAAATAAAAATGATTTCAATGCTGGGGAACACAATTTCCACCTTGGATTTGCAGTGGATGAGAATGGCACTGTAGCCAATCTGAAACACGTTCAGGAGGATGCTGAAACTGCCAAACAGCATCAGTGACCCTGGGAAACAGCAAAAGCACCAGTAAATAAACAAAGACACGTCTGTGGAGCACCTGAGCCCGGCTGGGGACTGCAGATCTCATGCCTCTTGCATTTGGGTGGAGCTGGAGGCCTTCCCGTTTGGAAGTCCCATGATTTTTTTAGAGAAGGGGACACAGGGGAGCCTGATTCCTGAACCTGGCTGTGTGCTTCGGCTGGTGGAAGGTGCTGAGACAATGCAAGGTGGTTCTTGAGCTTGGATACAAAGTGCAAACTGGGTTTTGGCCTTTTCTGTGCAATCTAGAGTGACAGAAGTAAGCTAAAGACAGGTGGTGGTTTCTGCCTTGTGGAGAAAACCTAAGATGACTGAGAACTGCTGAGGCTTTTGGCAGCACCAGTCTGCAGAATTTAGGACCCTTTAATTGCTTCTCCCTTTTACCTTTGACACTTCTCTGCTGCCTTGGGTTCTCTGGTGCCTTGTGGCTTGCTTCCCTTTAATTCTCCATGCTTAGTTAACAAGACCATGTGCTAATTAGAAACTCCATAATAGACCAGAGGCAGGGCTGGCTGGAGAAGTGTCATTTCACAAAGTGGGGCAACTATTGATGGGAAGTCTCCCAGGAAACCTGGGTGTCGCTGGGATGTGACTCACTGGCCAGGAATCTTCCCCTGGAAACAGGACTGCTGTGATGTTAAACAAGGACCGGGGGGTGTGGGGCTGCTGATGCCCTTGGAGGGTAAATGTGGTGGTTCTCCTCTCACTGTGCAAAGAGCTCATGCTTCAAACCTTTTCTATGTCTCTCCCACTGTGCTTAGTTGCTGGGCTGCAGGTGGGAGATGTCTGGGATGTGCTTTGGGAAGGAACCACAGAGCAAGGTTGGACTGGAGGCTGAAGGGAAGCCAAGTTCAAGACTTTTCTGGCTGCTCTGGTTCCTCTCTGTGGCATCCGCTATGCCCTTGTCTTCCCCCAGCCTCTCACCACAAGCTAACTACACCTTTTGTGCCTTCTAGCTCTTGAAGTAGTAGGGGAAGAATTTCTTTATCTTCCAAGCACTGGGAAGAAGGAGAAAAGCCCAAGATGACAGATAAAAGCAGAACTTACCCCTAACCCAGATGGGCCCGGCGTGGGAGTCCCGGTTCAGCACTGCGTGCGGCTGCCGACTGGTGCCCAGCAGGTAGTAGGTGATCCAGCACAGGCACAAGACCTTGAGGATGGAGAGCAGGATCCAGACATCTGCCAGAGCGATGGCCACGTGGTTGAAAATCATGCTGCTGATGAAGGCGCTGCCCAGAAACACCACATTCATGGCCAGCAGCCCCGAGAAGAGCTGCCCAGCTTTCTGAGCTTGCCTGTCCCTCTGCTGCAGGGACGAGCAGTGACGGTACAGCCAGAACTTCTCATAGTGGATTGTGGAGGTGTCTGGTGGATCTGAGGCTGGCCTGCTCCTGCAGCGCTGGCAGGGCTTTTGCCTTGAGGCTTTGTTGCTCGACATGGCTCATCTGCCCCGGGGTCACCTGGTAGTGTTGAACAAAGGGGAGGTTAAAAGTAAAAAGGATGGTGAGGGCCAAGCTGAGATGTGCTCTGTTGTAAGAGCCACTTGTGTGATCACCTCCTCACTTCCCTTTCTTGCTCTGCAGCTTCTCCTTCCCTCATCAGAAGGTGGATGAAGGAAAAAGAGATTGGTGTTTAGCCCAGGTTAGACATTAAATTTCCCTGTTGGACAGAGTCATTGTGGAGCACTGGGAAAAGGCCTTTCTGCCAAAAAGGTGTCCTGCATTAAAATGAGTATTTGGTATCTCTGCCCTGCCCCACCAGTGCTTGGAGCTGTCAGGACCAGAGGTGACTAAATCTTTCCCATCCTCACCTTTCACACCTCCTGTGTACAGTCCTGGATTCAGGTTTCCTCCTTTCCCTTTGTTGCTGTAAGGACTAGGTGGAAATACAGAGCAAGCTCAGACCTGCTCTAAAATTCAGAGCTGTTTGATTTTGGTTGACAGGTCCAACCTCCTCCTTGTGTTTTTGGGCTGTGAGAGTTACACCACACTCCTCATATGGTCACATAAATCGTGGCAGAGCTGCAAAGAATAAAAGGGGGTCTTTAAGTTTTGGTCCAAGGTGCTGGGCAAAGATCTAGCCTCCCACCCAGGGAGGTCTGAGAATGGGACAGAGTTAACACCTGGTTTTCTTTTTCTACTTGCAGTGCAGAGGAAAAAGCCTAGACCCATGAGGCCACTGACACAGAGGAGTCTGAGGAATTGGTCCAGGTAGAAAAGCTCCCAGGCTCTGGATGTCTGTTTAGATTTTGGAAAAATCTCAGTAGGACCATATTTCCCATGAGAGAGAACTCCTTGCTCGCCTACAGCAATCAGGCAAGATCACTTCTGTCTCTTCTGTAGATGGAAAGGTGCTTTCCCTCCAGGGACTGACTCTGGCTGCAGTGGGGGTGGCTGGAGTGAAAGAACAGCCCTGAGATGTGCTTGAGGGTGGGGGGGGAATTATAGGTAGATCTCTTGGGCCTTTAGGGAAGAGGTTGTCTGAGAAGGGGTTGAAATTTCAGTGCTTCCCTCTTCCTTTGCACGTGCACAGGGACGCTCTGTCTCCTTTTGGTCTCTGGGGATTCGGGTCACTTCTGTTAGTGGAGATTCATCCTCAACTCTTCCCCATTTGGCTCCAAAACTCTCTCAACTTAGTGGTGCAGGAGCAAATGCCCTCCCATCTCCTAGGGCCGTAACTACTCCGCTCTGGGGTCAGGGGAGGGAGGGAAGAGGCCAGAAAATCAGAAGGATCCGATGGAAACGCATCCATGCTGCATCAGGAGGTACCCAAGTGCCTGGACAAGGCTGCACGCAGCAGCTGCTGCTGTGGACCCAACCCCTTGACCCCATAACTGTGTGGTGCTGCCAGCAGCCGAGCCCCAACCTTACCTCCCTGCAGCCTCCTGCCGAGCTGGAGTAGCTGCTGGTCCTGCCTCTGTTACAGCTGGTGTCCAAACTGCTCTCTGGAGTGCCACCAGGATGCCTGGGAGTCTTCCCAAGGGACCGAGGTGCAGGCAGAAGCTGTCAGCACTGCTCTCCGCTGAATGTGGCCTCTGCTCCCAGCCCATTGATTTTTTTTTTCCCCACTTTGTTTACTTTGGGTCTATTATGGTCATTACTTTAATTACTCAGTGAGAAGCTTTCGGCTTCACCAAGGGCAGCCAATGGGGATCAGCTCCTTTATGCACCTGCCTGGTTGTCCCACACCAACGTCCTCACCACAGGATGTGCCAATTGGTAAAACCAAGGGCTGGGGTGACTAATTTGTGCCATGGCTCAGGTGAGTATAGAGCTAATCTCCTGGCACAGGCTTGTGCTGGGAGTGCTTAGCCACACTGCTTTGGCTAAAATCCACTCGAGTTCCCCACTCCCTTGCTTTTAGGAAGAGCCTATGATTATTCTCTTTTTAATTGTGCCGTTACTTTGTGCCTTTATCCAGGGCAGAGATACCCAAACTGACCCAAAAGGCAAAACTTGCAGTCCAGCCTAGAATCAGGGACTAGTCCAACTTGATGCAGTTCTGGCAGAAAGGCTGTTGCTTTGGAGGGTGATGGTTGTGACCTGTTCATGCTGACTTCAGAGCCAGCCCCTCATGTGCAAACCCCACAGGCTCAGCCACGTGGGGTCAGGGATGCTTTGCTTCCAAGCTGTGCAGTCTTGATTCCTTCTGTTGCAGGGTAAACTGGTTTCTGCCTTGGGGACTCTGTGTTGAGCTGATCCCCCTGGTTTTGTGACTGGCAATGAGGATTTGGCATTTCTGCCTGAGCTGGTGAGCCCAGAGGGTCCATCAGGAGAGGATGGACCTTTCCATGGAAGGAGAGGAGTTGTTTGCGTGTCCCAGGATGAACTGCAGCTGACAAGCAGCGAGTTGGGAGTTCAGAGCCATGAAACACTTCCCAAGAAGCTGATTAGGGGTAGGAGTGGGTGAGGGAGCACAGGTTATCATGTGTGGGGATGTGACGAAAGGGATGGAAAACAAGAGTGAAAGGGGCCCATGGCTCCCAGGTGAGAACACCCAGTGTGAGAACACCCAGTGTGTGCCGGTGCAGCCGTGCCGTTTAGCGTCTGCTGGCAGGGTGGTGGGGTCTGCTGTCTGACCAAACCCTTGCCCTGCAGGGGGGCACCCCGGATGCTTTGATCTGGGCAGGTTTTCATGAATACCCATGGCTAGACTTGTTCTGCCTTCTCCCCAGGCACCCACATCTCCAGCCTGCTCAGAGGACCATGTCCTTGCTCTTTGGGGATCCTCTGAGTGCAACCAGGCTCTGCTTTGGGTGCCTGGCTCTTCTCCAGACCCCCTTCTAGAGCTTAGCAGGGAACTGGGACCTCCCAAGACCTATTTGGTGGCCTCTTTGCTGAACAAAGTCAACGATTTACATGCAAGACATTAACAAACCTGGCTGTTTTTCAGGGCACATGGTTCTAAACTGGGGTGACTGCAGAACAGGGAGATAGAGGCCAGGAGTCTGAATATATCCTGGGGTAAATAAATTTGAGTGGAAGCAGAGGTTTTTCCTTTAAAGATGGACCTGAAATAAAATGCTGGGGCCTGCTGTGCCCCTGTGGTTTTGTCAATGGGACTCTGCATCTGGGCTGCCAAGATGAGGGCCTAGTGTGATTTACTCTCTCCTGGCTTTGGAGCTGAGATTGAACCCAGAGGAGTTGTAAAGGCCTGGGAGATTGGTTAATCCTCCTAATTTGGCCTTTATGTCAAAGAGCAGCTGTTTAATTTGAACATATTGATACAAGTTTAACCAAGTCACTAAGTAAGCAAGCGTGCAGGAGAGGATGAGTTGACTAAGTGGATCAGTCCCATAAATCACTGCCCTGGAGGAGCTGCCTTTACTCAGAAGCTGAGGGAAAGCTGCTAAACATAAGGAGTGATGTTTGCTCCTCTGCTATCAGCAGGGAGCTTATTAATAGTGTTATCTGTGCACTTAGCAGTAATAACACCCAGGCTGGGCCAAGCGGATCTGTAAACAGGACCTGGGGAGGAAGGAGGTTGGTGCCCAGCGGCCGTGTTTGCCCACAGGCTGCCTGAGGAAGGCCGTGGGCTTTGTGCCTGCCCGCCGACCCACACCCTTCCTTCTCCCCGCCGATAACGGCGCCGGTGACGTCTCCCGTGGGGCTGCTGAGTGAGCTGAGCACCTTTTGGGGGTGAGCACAAAGAGCAGCCTCATCAACGTGGGGTGAGGGCGAGCTGTGCCTCAACCCCCAGCTCCGTGCCCGCGTGGTGGGAGCAGGAGGGCTCCGTGGGAATGGGCTCTGCGGGTGAAGCACAGCTCTGCGTTTTCCCTGCTGGCCCTGGGTTGGCTTGACCAGCAGGTTGGCTTGACCAGCAGGTTGGCTTGACCTCCTGCCAGTGTTGAGTTGCTCCTTGCTGGCAAGGACCAGTGTTTTGGTTGCTGGGAAGTGCCTCCTTCACTGCTAGCTCCAGCCCTGGCTCCCAGCACATCCCAGAGCTGGTCCTGCTGTTGGGCTGGGCCTTGCCATGTGCTGCCATCCCTCATCTCCAGCCTTGTGACCTCCTCAAACCATCCTCTTTCCAGCTGCTGCATTGGCAGGTAATAATTAACTTGGATTCCTCCCCTCTCCCTGACACACCTCAGAGCAAATCACCCAGATAAAAGGCTTATTTTTTTCCTAATAAAACAAAACTCGCCCTCAAATAACAGATGATTAAGAAGCAAAGGAGGGGATGTGGAACCCTGGTAGTGGTGGAATGGTGACTCAGTTCTGGCCTTGGCAATGACCTTCCCTATTTTCTGAGCAGTACTTTCTGATCTCTTGCTCTTTGGTTCTTCCCTTTCTTGCTGCTCTCCCTTGCTGGCTCTGGCACTGTTGCCTCAGGCTGGGGTCTGGAGCAGGACCTTTTTGGCCCTCATGCAGTGGCTCAAGTCCTGGGCCTGGATCTGCAGATCCTTCAGCTCTGCCAGAGATGGGCTCTTAACCCTGTGTCTCAGACAGGATGGCATAGCAGATGAGATGTATATGCACTGATTGAGACCTATTGCAGATGACTCCAGGGTCCTAACACTTTAGGAAGCACAGGCACAGTCAAACTGTAGGGAATGGGGGGATTGGAACAGAAGCTAAGGTTAGAAAGCAAAAGTTATCTTAACAAATTGTACTACTAGTAGTTAAATCAAACAACAAAGGTTAACCATTAAAATATTGACAACTTAGTCATTACCAAGTTTATACTAGGTCTAGACCATAACTATTGACTTTAAAGGGTCCTATAACCTTAACACTTAATGATGAAAAATTGCTTAATGTTAAGTTTATTAATAAAGACAATAAAGGAGTTAATATCTCTCACCCTTGCCTAGCCACAGCTGGGTGTCCCTGGGTGGGTCTTAATTCTTGAGAATTAATCCCTCTGGCAGGTGTCCCTGCTGCAAAGGAGAAGGTCCAGCAACCTCCTGGAAAAGTGTCTGGGAAGTCCCCTGATCAAAGATGGAACCAAGCTTTGATAGAATAAAGTGGATTGACTGCTGGCATTGAACTGTTTAGCTGTACCTCCAAAACCTCTCCTTGGAGAATAAAAGGAAAATGGTAGAAAAAACCACAAAGGCCCTGTCCTCACCAAGCAAACTCTTCTGTTGATCTGCTCGTTCTTACTTTATCTGTTTCAGGCCTGGCTATGGCCAGGCTGGGCTCCATGTTCTTCAGCCCTGGAGAGCAGCTGGTGTTATGAACATGAACTTGGCCTCTGTTTGTACCTTTCAAGGTTGTTACCAGCTCAGAGCTTGCTAGGCCCTTTCCTTTCTCACGGGAATCTTTCACTCCAGGCCTGGGCCTGAAAAATTGAGAGACAAAAGCAGCTGAATCATAGAGGGAAACCGAGGCAGACATATTGAGAGATGGAGTGTCCTGCTACACCCTGGCATCCCTTGGTGAGTTAATTTTATTGGTGGGGTCCAGAGCTACCACCAGACCCATCCAGCACATCTGCTCCTCAGCTCCCTGGCAGGTCAAGGTGACTTTTATACCAAAGCCAGCATGACTGGAAGTCCCTGGCAAGATGCAAGAGCCTCAGGACAGCTTTCCTGTAACTCTTCATTTACAATAGCTGCCACTTAAAGTCACCCCAAGGCATGTTGTTGTCCCTGTTCCCCATCCCCTAATGCACATCTGATTGTTGCTCCATAATTGATGTGATAGCAGGAGCACTTGGCAGGATGCTGCTGGTGGCCTCGGGGTCCAGCCTCATTGTCTGCTCTGACACAGGCTTTCTGTTCAACCAGCTCCTGTGACTCAGTTTCCCCTTTCTCCAGGCACGGAATAAGGAGCTAACTCTGCAGGGATCCATCATGAGGACGTGTGTATGAAGGACCCCTTCACATCACCCAGGTACTCTGTTTGAGGTGTTCTCCCCTCCCCTAAAACTCTTTACCAGAAAGAGATGTCCCCCTCTCTGATGGGGCTGTGAGGAGGGGTCCACAGCCAAGGGCCAGGGATGGAGCAACCAGCAGCACAGCCACATCACCTGGCAGTGTGGGGTCCCAGGGAAGGGCATGGATCCATGTGACCAGGATGTGGGACCACCTGGGGTGCACCCTGGTTTGGGTGACATGCCTGGGACATTGGCTGCACTGAGGAGTTGCAGATCAGCCAAACGTCCCTGTGCATCTGCCATGAAGATCATCCCTTTGCATGTTAATTGACCATCAGCTGGTATCTTCCAGTGGACAATACTGTGTTTACAGTGGTAGGGTCTGGATTTTTGGGGTGGTTTTTTGCTTTCTGGACTTAAGGATGCTGGCTTTCCCTCTGTCCCCTTTCTTGGGCCTATAGATAGGGTTCACTGATGGCTGTTCCCTATCTGTTGCCTTTCTCAAGATGCTCATTTGTGGTTGGAGGGCAGAAGAAGAAAGCAGCCCTCAGCTGGAGACACCCCCTGTCCCTTCACTTGCAGCCTGGAGATGTCTCGGGTTAGCAAGGGGCCCTTGCTGACCTTGTGCTGTCCACAGAGTGTTTTGGTGTATCCTGATGTGGTGTCTTGTGGTTGGATGTTGTGGTTCCTGCTGACCCAGCACCCTGGAGTGGTTGATTAGAGATGATTGCCTGTATCAGTGCTGCTTGGGCTGCTTTGGGGTTCTCCTTGCACCCATCCTGAGTTTATTTAGTCCCAGAAGTGCCCCTAGGGTCTATGTCCAGCACAGAAGAGCAGTTCAAACCCTGCCCTGTCTGGCTTGGTGTGCCCAGCCTTGGGAACCTGGGACCAGGCAGCAGCAAGAGTGCATAGGAGTGCATGTGTCCCCCCAGGAGGTGATTAAAAGTGTTTTCTGTCCACGTCCAAGCTCAGCAGCTTGGGCTCAAACAATGTGTAGGGGTGTATGTAAGACTGATGTCCATGCACCAGTTACATCTTTTCTGACCTCATCTGGGGCTCCTGCAGTTAAAATTAATAAGGCTTTTGTTTTATGAAAGGTAAAGTTTAGAGTGAGATTGTATCTTTACCAGATCAATGTGAAAAACAGAGCCAGGCCTTTGCTGGGGTGGTGGGGCTGGAGAGGCCTCGCTGCTCCTGGGTTTGGGAAGGGAAGAATTGACCCACCCCAGAGGTGCTGGATCAGGACAGTCCTCAGGGGGCAGGGGAAACTGGCATTTACCCCACCTTCTACCTGCCTCAGGAGAAGGCTGCTGGCAAGCAGGCAGGCTGGTGTCAGAGCAGCTGGAGACACTGGTCCCTTCTGGTTTGGTGCTCTGGGTTTGGAGGGAAAGGTGGTTTGAAACCCCACTCTGGGCTGTCGGGTGGAAAATCTCATCACTCCAGTCCAAGCATCGTGATTTCCATTGCTTTATTTATTTTCCTTTGGTGCACACACATCCATAGGAAAAGGCTTGATGATTTCTGCCACCTCTGCAGTGTTCTTTATTGGAACAATACACCTGGATGTCTCAGCCCAAGCTCAGCTGTGCCATTCTGGCAGGTGCCCTCCCAGCCTGGCAGCGGGGGCTTTCTGAGGTTCCCCTTGCATTCTAGATGCAGCAGAGGGGCCCATTTCTACCTCCTGCAGCCCAGAAGTCCTGCTCTGAAAGCCCCCTCAATCATACTGTGGTTCATGGAGAGCTGCAGGCACCCAGAAACCTGTGTTGGGGCCCCACTCCTACATGCACGGGGGGGGGCTGTGCCCCCAGCCTCAACACCTGCTCAGGTTTGAGGGTGCAGCACCAGCATCCCTTCAGGGCACAGGAGATCAAACTGGCCAAGGCACTGGGTTGTAGGGCACAGAAGGTCCCTTCAGGAGCTCAGTGTTACAGTGAAAATCAATAAATAGCTTTGTGTACAAAAAAAAGTTTATATATTAAAAAAATCATTGTCTATTAAAAAAAAATAAAATAGATCTCTCTATCATTCCCCAGTCTGCATTGCACAAAGATCCTTATGGGTTTTGAGCCCTGATTCAGGAAAACTGGCGGGGAAAAAAGTGTGCTTAGAGCAATCCCATGTCAGGGCCACGTGCACAGCTCTCCTGGAGAGACAACCTGGCCCTTGGGATGAGGAGGCTGCAGTGAGCAAACCCACTTGGCAGAAGTGATGCCACCATGAAGGGGAAGAGAAACAGCAGAGGCTGATCCAGGGGAGGCGTCAAGAGGGCCGATACAAACAAGCAACATAGAGAGGAAAGATTAAAATGTTTCCCAAAGCTTTTGGTGGTCGCTGGTTTGTTTTTTCACATCTCTGCAGGGGAGTGGTTTCCAACTGGCCTTACCAGAAGCTGAAGTGGTTTCCCTTCTTTGCCTCCTACGCCTGCGTTTGCCCCTCGTACCCAGCGGGTCTCTGCAGGCACTGACTGTCCAAGGGTGCTGAGCACCTGCTGGAGAGCACATCAGTGGCATGGGCTGAACAGGCTTTTCAGAAGGAAGGTGAGTCTCTGCATGAACCAAAGGTAATTACCACGATCCTACTCTGGACACCTTTCTTTTTGTATCTTTTTTTTTTTTAAGAACTTCAGGAACACGCATGCACATCCACACACGAGTAGCAAAAATAGAATCTGGACTATGTTTGGATGATCTTCACTGACAGTTCATAAGTGCCCTGACACTGCAAGGAAACAGGATTCAGGCAGTGCTGGGGACCTCTTGGGTCATCTGGGCAGTCTCCCAGCCCTGGGGTAGGAAGAAGGTGGATTGGCTGAGGAGGCTCTCCTCTTCCTTGGGAGAAAGTTCTTTAGGACATGATGTAGACCTCCAGCAAACTGGCCACTGCATGCATCCGGTAGAAGATCCCAAAGGGCAGGCAAATGTCCACGATGGCTGGCCACATGGAATCACCATAGAAGTTCAGTTCTGTGTCATTGTCAAACTGGGGCCGGGCACCAAACGCTGGCATGATCCAGAGCTGTTTGAGGGAATGGGAGAACAACATGGCAGTGAGAAGGGTGTGTGGTACAGCAAGGGCCTGCAACCCCAGCTACAGAGACAGGAAAAGAGCAACCTTCTGAGCATGGACCTGTGCCAGGAGCCTGTGTTTACAGCACAATCAAGTGTGCTCTAGTGTTGTACCTTAAGCCTTGTTTTGATTCATGCTTGAAGACAGGCTTGAACCAAGGGCTGAAGCACTCAACCAGGGGAAGAACCTGAGTATGTAGTGAGTTAGCATGAACCTGGGCTGGTCAGACTCTTTTGGATGGAACAAGCATGGGTAGGGCTGAGCTGGCAGCAGCTTGGTCTCCCCAGGCTTGGTTGTGTACGTTGAGCTCAGAAGCCCAGCCAGCATGTGTATCTGGTTGCATGGAGGTTGTCAGCCCATCCTTTGTGAGTTTATATGTAAAATTTTTTTGAGGACATGATGTGATTGACTAGCTAGGGATTTGGAGGCTCTCGAGATGCCTGCTGCTTTGGAGGTGCAGCTGTGATCCCATGTTTCTTTTGCAGGAAAATGGAAGCCCCAGCTGAAGTTGGCAGAGACCAGTTTCTCCTCACAGCAGCTGGGATCAGGTTTGGGCTCCTAGGCCATGGGTTGTGAGAAGCCATGCTGCCGTTTCTCAAGAAAACCCAGACTTCACCCCAGGTATTTGTCACTTTACATCCTGTCTTTAGGGGTGTAAGGGAAGGGTTTAATGTATTTGGTTGTTTTTAATGAGTTGTTCTACATATCTGCTAATACCAGTAGGAGCACTGGAACTGATTCTTCTCTTGTACCAGATTTTATTGTCTGATCTTCTGGTGATAAGTGACCGGTCTATTGGTGTAGCCTAAAATGTCTTAACCCCAGGGCAGTTTCTCTGGCTTTTGGGTGACAAGGGACTCCCAGCTCTGCACATACAAATGCAAGTGCTCCCTGCATAGAGGGGCACAGGAAGGACTGGTTTTGTGTGGGCCACATTCTCTCCTTCACAGACACTTCTCCCCTGTGCTTGCTTCCCTCTCCCCCACCCTGACAAACTCTTCTCTCTGCATGTACTCACGATGATATTGCTCAGCAGGAGGAACATGGAGATCTCCCTTAAGAACTTCCTTCTCCAGTTCATCTTCTTGTGGGCAGTGAGGGACTGCATGAGGTCAGAAGGATGGGTGGGCTCAGTGCTAGCAGTGGTGCTAGAGGACAAGGTGCTGCCACTGTCAGGCACACGGAGGGACACTGCGTTGATGTTGACGAAGGTGAGCCCATAGAGGTCCTTCTGGTGAGAATCATGCTTGGGGTCTTCCTTTGGGGGCTGCCGATGAAGGCCTTCAATAATGAAGATGTTCTGGAAGGTGTGCTGGGCTATCATGAGGAGGGCATAGGTGAGGTTAAGTGCGCTGATAGTGTCCCTTGGTGTGCTCGCTACAATGGCCACAATGGAGTAGTAAGAAATGGCATATTGTCCCAAGGCTGCACCCATCAGCAGGGCCACGTCCAGGGTCCTGGTTGGGTTCTTGTGCCGATCCATGTCTCTCTTGTCAAACCGGTAGATGACAGAGCCACCGATGCAGACAAGAGACATTAGGCCCAGACAAACAATGTTGAAGATGTAGTACATGGTGAGTGCTTGGCTCTTCTTGCTGGATTCAGTGCTGGAATTTACCTGCACCTCATAAAGAACAAGGACTCCCAAACCACTCACCAGGAGGATGAGGCCCAACATGATGCCTACAAAGAAGGTCCTTCGGAAGAGCCTGAACTTTAGGCGGTGAATATGGTGGGAGTGATGGTCTATGAAGCGTCCAACGTTCTTCCACATGACATAGACCATGGCAGAGGCAAAGAGACTGTACTCAATGTTAAAGGGGTACAGCCAAAAGTAGCCATTCTTGAAGATCTGGCAGATCTGGCTGTTGCAGTTGCATTCTGCTGCTGAGCTGCTCCTCATTCCCGCTGAAACAAGGGGAAAACACACAGATGCAGTGGTGTTAAAACAAGGAGCCAGCACTTCTGAGCAGCCCTGAGGAACTGGGTACTTGGAGTCAGTGAAAAATAAGACTAAGGAGAGAAGAAAATGTGACCACTTCGAAAACAAGGACACTTCAACCTCATCTTTTTGGAGTTCTTTCTGATGAAGTTAGATGGTAGGTTAAATCTCTTTTTCCTTCCCTTCTTCATTCCCATCCCATTTGTACAGGGTCTTTCACCTTTCTGACTCCTCTGTGTTACAGGTTAAGAAATAAACATGAAGACCTGGCTTTTGACATACCAGCTCAGTTAAAGGAACCTTCAGCTCTAGATAGACCTTCTGAAAAGGGATCAAACCTGACTTGCAGAACGATTTCTATGTCTTGGACTCCCTCCCTGGACCAGATGACTCTGCAAATGGGCAAATTACCTTTCAGGAGCCATCTGAAGATATCTTCTGTCACGTTCTTCTTCAACTTTGAATGTGCCTTGTGAACAGACTCATCTGTCACTGCTGACATCCACACTGCCAGGTTGGTAGTCAGGGTTAGCATCAAGCCACACCTGCAGAGGAAGGAGGAGGGTCGTGAGATGCAAGCAATGGCTCTGGGCCATGTTGTTCCCATCCATGGCATAGAGGTGCATGTGCTCAGAGGGACTGTGGGAGCTACCTGAGGTGGTGTAAGGACTCTGTAGTAGCCAAGGTCAGAAATCCTGACCCTTGCTGTGCAGCTCTCATTCTGTTCCTATCTTTTGCTCATGCCTATGGGTATTAGCAAGGCCTGATTCTCCATGTGGATTTTGGAAGAGCTTCTCAATAGTGAATAGATTAATAGTTCTGGGTTGGTCTCCAGTCGATCCAGTCTCGTAAAGGTGGACTTGATCTTGTTTCAGCCTGAGGCTTGCCCACTGCATCATTGTCTTCACCAGGCAAGCAGAAGTCAGCTGTGAATCATTTTATTTAGTGCTAATTATTTATTTAATACCAGTATGGTTTGAGTAACGCTTGTGTTCTTGAACTGAATCTCAGCCCTGCTAGATCCATAGGTCATAAACCTCAACTGCTTGAGCTGGGATCTAAGGCTAGCTGGAGGCAGCAGGTTCAGTTTTGGCCCACATGAAGAGAGATGGGGTTATCCCCTTGCTGAATCTTAGCTGTGTTGAGAGAGTGCAGTGGGTTTTGGTGGCCCAGGTCTTCTGGACCAGTGAGATTCAAAGAGCAGCAGTGCTCACCTGGTAACGTTCAGGTGTACATGGACACAGTCTTTGGCAGAGACCCACAGGAAGTATGTCTGGCAAGGGCAAGAGAAGAGTTGTTATTTCCAAGAAAGTAAGAAGGCAAATCCTATCATTGTGAAGTAGGGATGTCCCTGATCAGCAGAGCAAACTGGAGCCTCTCTCACTTGGGTCCATCTGGGCCCAGCCTACTAGCCCACAATCCTGGCCATTTGCTGGATGTGGTACGTTCTTTCTTTGCTCCTCCTGCCCTGTCCCACTGCCCTTGCTCTGCCCATGGCCAGCCCCTGTTCCTGTCTAACTTGTCCCTATTTAAGCTCTTCCCTCTGGTGTTTTCCCAGAGCAGATGGTCATCTGTGGAGGGACTTCAATCTGTGAGGCAGTTTCTGCCCTGACTATCCTCCTTCCTCTCTGTTCTTCATGGGAAAGGAGACTTGGCTGGGTGGGTGGGTGTGGGCTGAGTAGGGGCTGAGTTAAACCATTTGCATTGAACCATGTCCATGAGATCAGAGCTCCTTCTGCTGGTGGCTCTGTCTCTCCACCCCTCCCCAAGGCAGAGCACAACCGTCTCACCTGGACGGCCACGAATATTGCTTGCACAATGGGGTAGATTATTTTGATTGCAGACAGGCAGCTGTAGAAGCTCGAGTAATATCCTATTTTGAACACATCCATGACAAGGCTGAAAATGGCAAATAGGATCAGGCCTCCTGTTGAGGAACCAAAATACCTGTGGTTGGACACATGTATGCACATGTGGGCTGATGCAGATAGTGAGAGGAAGAGGAGGAGCTATTACCATGGAGAGACTTTGCTTCTATCTCTGTTTCTTCCTCTCCCAGTATTCAGAACATCTTGGAACCAGCCAAATTGGATAATAATTTTGGCTGGAAGGGTTTTTCAATCAACCCTGTGCTCTGACCAGTGGAGGGACTAGGAGTTGACCTTCTGAAGCAGGGCATGGTGCCGTGTCCCAGCACAGAAGGAAGCTGTGCCCCAGATGGTTGCTGTTTCCCTTGTAATAGCTGATTCCCCCATGAAGTGTCCACCCTGCACCTCACCTCCAGCCCTAGCCCTTCGAGAGCTCCTACCTCTCAGCCAGATGGGCCCAGCGTGGGAGTCTTTGCAGAGGATGGCATCTGGGCAGCGGGAGGTGCTGACGAGGTAGAAGATGATCCACACGATGACTATCAGCATCATGACAGTCAGCAGGAAGAAGACATCGTAATCATGGACAGCAATCTTCTCAAAAGCCCCGCTGCTCACCAGCGTGCAGGCCAGCAGGGCTAAGTGCACGGCCAGCAGGATGGAGAACATGCGGCCACCCTTCTTCCATACTTCCTTGGAGGCAGGAGTGGAGGGGGGATGATGAGGCTGGTGGCCAAATGACACTATCTGGCTGGAAGCCAGGCTGGCTTTGTCATCCTTGTGTCCGCAGCCCATGCTGGAGGTGGGGTGTCTGATCTCGCTGTCCTTCCACACGGGCTCTTCAGACATGGTTCAGCCAATGCCTTTAGCTGAGGCTTAACGCTGTTGGGAGGAGAGCCCCATGAATGAGGGGTGTCACTTCATCTTCAACAGTCCAGGGTTGGACCAAAGCAGGACACGTGATGAGGATGAGAGGACGTATCAGAGGAACGGGGAAGGCTGAGTCAAGGAGAGCAAAAAAAGAAGGATGAGCTCATTTTTAACATTTCTCTTCCCGGTTCCGTGAAGGGTTGTCTTGCTTAAGAGACTTTTGCTTGGGGAGGTCCCAGGTCAGGTTACCAAAGCATGCCCAATTTGTCAAACAGCATTTAGGTGTTTGTTGATGTAAGATACTGGAAAAACACCAGAAAAGCTCCCACAGGATCAAATATCCTGGGGCAAATGGCCAATGGGGTTTGATTTGTCGGTATCAACCACTAAAGGTTTTGAGAAAATGTTATACTTCCTGGCTGAGGAGGAGGCTGCTGAAAGGTATGAAAGCCCCAGGAGTCTTTAGGACGTCACCTCATGGTTTAAACCTGTCACTGCAAGAAGGATGTGGCTATTTCCACTGTCCCTCTCTTTTAAGCCCCTTGTCTGTGCCAAGCTTGGGACGTCATTGATTCTCAATGTGAAGCCTGAAACAAAGCAAATGAACTCATCAAACAAAGCCATGTCACCAACCTGCTTTGCCTGGAATCCAAATCTCCACTCTTGCCAGGCTGTTGGAGAAGTTTCTCCGTTGCTGCAGCTTGATCAGCCCAAGAATTTATTCCTGTTGGGATGTCTCTGTGGTTTATACCATGTCTGGAGCTGACAGCAGGGCTTCATGGGCTTCTCAGAGAAACTCACGTGATCCATTTTGTGCAATAGCTGATTTTGGGGAAGCAAAGAGAGGCATGAGGAGATAAGGGTTATTTACCTGGGGAGGGCATGAAACAACACTGCTAAGCATGGCAAGGACTGTTTGGTCACAGGGTCATGGTCACCATAGAGCAAAGCCACCCCATCAAACCCTACCTGCAGACACAAGATCTCTTCCCTGAAGAGAAGAGGGTTTAGGTGATGAACTTATCTTTGCTGATGATTTTGGGCTTGGCTTTCTGGTTAACTGAGCTCAGTAAATACTGTGCCTCACCCCGTACTATTCCCATCAGTGTGCTTTAGGCCTGGAGTGTTTCTGAGGGTAAGGAAGAAATTTGCTTTCTCATCTATTCAGTGCCAGGGGCAGCTCAATTTTTTTCTCACCCTTGGTGCCAACAATGAGGAAGTACTAGTACTAGACCGAGGCAGGATTTGGGGGCTGGAAACCATGCTCCCCTTTGCTGACGCACGGCCCTTGACTTCAGGGTAGGATGACCTTTCTCTGGCCCTCGGGATCTTAACTTCCTTCAAGGAGAAAGAAGCTGTGTTACAAACTATGGTGCACGTGGATTCAAGCATTTCTCAGGTGAGGGGAGAGCTTTTGCTCAGGATCTTTGACCCCAGTTGTTCTATTTTGGTGGGGGAGACAGGGCAGTGGATGGGGACAAGTTTTACTCCTTCGTGAGGATGCCTGTTTTGGAGATGTCCCTGCTGCTTGCCTCCTCTGGGGCAAGCACAGAGATGGAGCATTTCTCAGTCACATTCCTGTGCAGCACCACAGGGATCACATTGATCTGAACTACGTGGGATGGTGAAGGGCAGCTCAGGATCTACTCAGCAGCCCAGGGAGACCTTGCTGTGTCTTTCCCCTGCTGCCACCAGTCAGCTGCCACAAGCAGTGCTGGGCCTGCCCTGCCTGGCCTCTGCTGACCCTTAGGAGTTCCCCTTTGGAGTGAGAGGTTGATCTTTTCCTAGTCTGTAGCCTTTCCAGGGGAATCCCAAATGCCAGTGGCCATGAATCTGAGCTGATAATGGTGATGTTTTGCAGAGGCCAAAAGTTCAGTGTCCCCCTGGGCTAAATGCACTGATTTATCCTCCTCCTTTTGTCCTTAACAGCCAGCAACAGAGCAGAGATCATGTACGCCTCGGGCAATGCTCCCAGCTCCCCCTGGCAGCCACCATACATTAAAACAAGCTTAATTAGTAATAATACAAGAATCATTAAGTAGCCTTGTAATGAATTACAGACGTTACTGCGCTGCTTTTCATCTTGAAGGATCCCAGTGCCAAATACTTTGGAGTTTAGAACATACCACCAGGACTCATCCAGGGAGGCTGAGCAGATGTGAGTGAACCCCGTGGGGAACAGGCTCTCCCTCTGGAGCACTTACAGGTGTCCCCAGGCAGCCGGAACAGTGACTCCATGTTGGTCACCCAGGGTTACTCACTGCAGCGTGCGTGGGTGCACCTGGGGCTGCTTTTGGGCCACCCTGTTGTCTTGGGGCATTTTTTTTTCCTCACAAAAACAAGCTGTGTTTCTCTCTGGTTTCCCTCCTCCCTGCTCCTCACCTAGCCCTCCCTGCTGCTCAGTCTTTCCCCGTTTTTCCACTCTGACACACCTCTGCTGGGTCTGCCTTTCCCCTCTCCAAACCACATCTACCCCATGGCTCTGTTGTCCCACGGCTGTGGTGGCAGACGAAGGGTCCAGCCCTGGAGATCTCCATCCCCAGTGCCAGGACACGCAACAACAAGAGGAGCAGGAAATTCCTCCTCCATGACAGCTTGTTCCAACGGATAGGATTCACCGATGGGCACAATGTGCCAACTGAGCCGAGTCCTTTGGTCAACATCCAGCCTGGGCTCAGTCTCTCCCGACAGCAGAGGGTGCCCGGGGGCCGGGAATCCTGAGCTGGAGACATTGCCTGGGGCCATCCAGCTCCCACAGGGCTCATTGCAGCCAGAAATCCTGTGTCAGAATAAAAGACACCTGAAGGCAGACACAGGCCCTCAGGCACATCATGGAGAAGTGCTGAGCTACAGGCAGGAGCAGGCTTGGTTTGGGGAGGGGTTTTTTGGCCTCTGAAGAGGAAGAAGAAGGGGTGAGAAAGGGAATTTTTCCAGCCTGTATGAATTCAGGTTATGGTGGATTCCTGCTGTGCAGTTTGTTGTGCTGTTACCTAGAAAGCAGAGTCCTGTGGGCACAGGGTAGTTGGGGTACAAGGATGGTGACTGGGTCTGCTGTTGTCTTCTGGATGACACTAGGGGTATATGTATGTGTAAATACATACATATATGTGTATGTGTGTGTATATATATAGTTTTTTTTACCAGGGAAAACTGAGCTGTGAACACCCCTGGTGTTGCTTTGAAATCAGGGACAGTCACCAAACTGCCCTTGGCCACCTCTGCACGGAGCAGGAGGATCCCTCCAGGTCCCTGCTGCTGCCCTGCTCTGATGGGGCTGCGAGTGGAGGCAACGGGGGCTTGTGATCCCTCAGCCCCTGTTTCCTCCTGTGGCTGCTGCTGACCCTCACTTGAGATGGGGCAGTGACAGCAAGGGGCACGCAGGATTGAGCAGGACAGGGCCCCATGAGCCTGATCCACCCAGGGACATGTAGACCTCCGAGCTGTTGCTGTGTGACCCTGTGCCCACAACACTTGGCTGAGACTGATGCAGCGATGCTGCTTCATTGGAGCTTTTAATGTGCCGTGGAGCTGGTGCGTGAAGGGTGAGGAGCCTCGGGGCCAGAGGATGCTTAGGACCCAGGGAAACGCTGGAGAGCCTGGCTGGCTGGGCTGGAGGAGCTCCTGCCTCCCCAGCCAGGACTTCTCAGGTGTCCTGGTCGGGCGGCAGAGCTGTACGGCGGCGGAGCTGTGCGAGACGAGCTGGGCCGTGCTGGCAGCCTCCCCCTCCCCACCTCCATGCCCATCCTTTGAGCCCCCCTGGGCACCCATGCGCTTGCCCAGGGACCACTCTGCACCATGAATGACCAGTACCACCGAGCAGCCCGGGATGGCTACTTAGACCTCCTGAAGGAAGCCACCAAGAAGGACCTGAACTCGCCGGACGAGGATGGCATGACCCCGACCCTATGGGCTGCCTACCACGGCAACCTGGACGCCCTGCGCCTCATCGTCAGCAGAGGGTGAGTGTTGGCAAACCCACGGTGCTGGTCCCGGGGGACAGAGTAGCTGGCACCCCATTTTTCCCCCTTCCCCCTCACAGGTCAGTGTGGGTGCAGGTGCCCCACAAAATGATGGGCTTCTGTCCATAACGCTCCTCCCCCTCCCTTACTTTTCTCTCCTTGTGGTGCTTTGAGTCTAATCCAACACTCCTGGTAACTGCTTTGAGTTTCCCCAGCTCCTCTGACCCTATAAGCACTCCGTGGCTCTGCTCCTGCCCCAAACCCTGCCTGCAGCTCCCCAGGTGGGGCCGGGCAGTCCCCTTGCAAGTGCTTTTACAGTCAGGTCCTCTAAAGACAAGCAGAGCTGAAGCGTAGCACATCGGGTCACTGCCATGGAAAAGGCCCTTTTAAATGAGGGGGCAGAGAGAATAACTGTTCCTTCTGTCCCAAGAAATGCTCACACAGAGAGAGGTGCGTGGTGCCAGCTGGCAGGAGGTGACACTTTGCTGTTCTACCCAAAGCGAGGTCTGAATATGTGTTCCCAAGGCAGCCTGGAGGCCAGGAAGTTCAGGAGCAGGCTCCCCAAGGGTAGATTTAGTCAAGCCCAGTCTTTCCCGTGGGTGCTGCTCCATGCTGATGTGAGTGTCAATTGCTCACCCTGGGCCTCCAGATCTGAGGGTCTCTTGTGTGGATGTGGAGGAGAGAGGGGAGTGGGATCAAGGGGGCTTGTCAGGCTGGAGGGCTCTACATCTTGGGGTTGAGGGAACTGTACAAGAAGGTCTGTGCTAAGGCAAGAGATACCAGACTTAGTTCCTTCCTGAGCAGTACGTGGCTCCTGTTCTTACCAGTCTCCTGAAGGAACACGTCCCAGTGCTTCCTTCCCAGTCTGGCTGCTTTTCTGAGCATCTCATTTAAGGCATCCAAGGTGGGGTGGGCTCTGCCTTGTGCTGTGAGATGGGTGGTACTGCTCATTTTGATGCATTTCTTTCTAATGTTGAGGAATAGTCCTGGGCTCAGCAGCCTGGATGTACATTGTGCCTCCTTGGAGGGGCTTTGCTGCTCTGTGGTGGGTCTGGGCTCAGTGAGGCTCTTGGCTCCCAGCCAGGGATTTTCTGTGTCCACCCTGGGTTGCATTTGCAGCTCTTGTAGCCCATCAGCCATGTCCCCACTGTGCCTGTTCCTGGGTTCTCAGCATCTCCTGATACTCTGGTCTGCTTATGCAAAGCCTTCAGCCAGCTCCCCTGGCCAGCTGTCCTTACAGGCAGAGGTCCCTCATACATTGCCCTCCTTTGTTGTAAAACATTTTCTTTTTGGATCCAGGGGTGAGAACGGCTGTGTCCAGAGTCACTTTGAAAAGTCCTTGAGTGCCTGGTGCGGTAGGAGTGTGATCAGGAAAAGATTATTTCAGAGTCTGGAGGGGAGAGAGCAAAACGTTGCTCTGCGTGGTGCATCCTGAGATGCTCCTGGGCTGAGAGCCCCATGATGCTTCCCTGGGTGGGGACTGTGAGACTTACTGTGCACCTCCCAGGAGATCTGTGCCCAGCAGAAACCTGCCCTGAGCTCCTGCTGGGATGGAATTGCCACCCAGGGCCAGAGAGACAAGGGAAGGAGCTCTAGGGATGAGATCTCCAAGTCAGAAATGGTTCCAAAGACCTTTTGATGGCCAAGAAGTCAGTCTGAAAGGCCCTGCTGTGGGGCTTTCGTCCACAGTGTAGGACTTTCAGACTGACTTATTATGTCTTTATATCATTTTGTCTCTGTGCGTTGCCTGCCTGCATGGCAGGACACCCCACAGCACCACTGCCTGCCCTGCCCATCCCTCCATCCCAGCCAGCAGTTTCTGCCTCTCCATGGAGCCCTTCCATAAATTCATATTTAGTTTAAAAGGTCCTTGTGGTCGCAATCGTGTCAAAGTGCAGCTTGGCTTCTGTTTAATTAACAGCCTAATATACATTTGTTCCTGACAGGGAAAATAGCTTGGCAAAAGGCCAGTGCCCTTTACATGATGGATGGTGGAGCAAAGTGTGGGGCTGTGGAACGTGTTCAGGTCTGTGCATCCATCTCTGTGTCAGATCCTTGCCCAGGACCACGCAGAGCTCAGTGAAGCCTTCTTGCCTGCAGCTCAGCTCGGTGTGGAGCCAGGCACACCTCTGCTCCCTGGCTTTGGGGCTGAGACAGGCAGGAAAGCCCCAGCCTGGGGGCAGGGCTGCTGGAGAGGGGGGAAATCATGCAGGACTCAGGAGAGCCCGTGGGCAGACCCTGTGATTTTCTGCTGGTGTTTAGGACGACATGCGTAAAGGTGTTCAGGTCTTGTTCAAATATGAAACTTAATGCTGTGTTGGACATGTTACTATTACACCTGTTCCATCACTATTGGGAGGTGAGAGGGAGGACACTGAGTGTCCCAAAATGTCAGGGTGTTTCTCTCTGTCTGGCCTCTGCTGTCAAGATATTCCTCCTTTGTGTGTGGGAGCACAGAATGGAGCAGGGCCTGGGGGAGTGGAGGCTTTGGGGCTGGGGGAGGCAGCTTTAGGGTCTGTGGGAGCTGGTTAAGCCTCTGACTGGGCTGCAGGGGGATGCTGAGGCACAGAGGGTGATGGGGGGGAGCCTTGGGGCAGCAGGGAACACCAAATCCTCCTTGCCAGTGCCAGGTGGTCTCCAGGCAAGCCAGGAGACTGAGCACTGGGGTCAGGCTGCTATGGAATGTCCCAGTGGGGCTGGCTGGAGGCAGTCTGGGAAAGCAGGGCTGTGGGAGGGGGCTGCTGGGGCAAAACCCATGGCTCTGAGCATCATGGCCCATGGTCGGCCAGGCTGATGGACACCTGGGATTGTCTAGGCTCTGTCACCAATGAAGGAGCCTCATTTGTATGCCTGAGTGTCCAGCAGGTTGTGGAGTGGGGCTGAAATGGGGAAGGGCAAAGAAAGTGAGATAAATCCCTTGTGGGATCCTTGAGGAAAGTTTGACTCACACAGAAGGGGTAAGGACACAGGCTTATTGCTCCATCCATAACAGCCAACGATGTGTCTGTGCCTCTGTGCCACCTTTGCACGGGCACAGAGAGAGGGTTTGGGATGGAGGGAATCAGCAGTGGCTCATCCTTCTTGTTTGCAACACAAAAAGCCTTTTTCTTCCTCCTGGCTGAGCTCCAGCGAGGGAAGTAAACTCAATTAACGTGATGGCTGGGAAAAGGCAGCCTCGCTGGCATTTAGTGCTGCAGCTTTTCGGGGGCAGTCATTCTTCAGCAGGGCTTGTTATGAACTGCTGTGGCAGTGGTGGGCATCACTCCAGCTCCAATTAACCACGGGTCTGGGGGCCTCAGCTGGGAACATCCAGGACTGTCTTGCCTTGGCGTGGACCACAGGCGAGGCAGGGATGTGTCCTTCTGCTCGGCAGGTCCTCAGTCAGCTTTGTCACCCCATGTTTCTTTGCCTCAGTTTCCCCTCTTCCAAGAATGAGGGTGGCAGATGCTTTGGCTGTCAATGGCAGAGAGGTGCAGGTGGCTCAGCAGTGGGCTGGAGGGGATGAGATGGCTCCTGGCATCAGCCAGGCTGCTGGAGGGAGTCACATCCCCCTGGCTGGGGCAGGGTGGCAGCTGAGGTTGCAGCAAGGCACGTGAAGGTGACGTGCATCCTCTGCACACACAGGGCTGGTGGCCACGTGGGTGCCAGGAGAGCAGCGTGGCTGTGTTGGTGAGGACCTTCCCTGGGTGCTGACCTCTGGGAAGGTGAAGGAGCAGGGTGGAGTGCTGTCACAGCTTCTGGCACCTGAGCTGGCTGCTCGGAGCCAGTGGGAGACCTGGGCATGGCTGAGCTGGTAGATGTGCCCCTAGGCACTGCCACGGTGCAGCCAGCATGAATGGGACACAACTGCTAGCCTGGGTTTTTGCTGCTACAAGACCCAGAAGGCCCTGAGTTGAACCTAACCTTCAGCATCTGGTGCCAGATTTTTAGGGATCTGGACTTGGGGAAAAAGTCCTACCTACCAACACCAAGATAAAGCTTGGGATACAGGACCCAAGGCACTGCCCTGGCTCCAAAAACTCCTCTTCTCTGCTTCTTTCTAGGCTTTGCTTGGGTCATTGCCATGACTGATTATGCTCAAGTTGGTTTGGTTTTCCTCAAGCTATAAATTTATTTTTTCCTCTTCCCATATCCAAAAGCATTTGATGGGGGCCAGAGGTGCTCTGCACCCAACTGGCTCCTGGTCCCAGGCCCTGACCCTTCATCACACCCATGAGCCAGGGGGTGAGCCAGCCCATTGCTATCAGAGGAACTTCACACGTGCAGCCAAGGAAGGACGTATGCAAGTGGTGCTGGATTCCCTGGCTAATTGGGATGCTATGGGAGAAGTGGAGGGGGGAAAAACCAGCAGGAAGGGAGTGAGTGTGCATGTCACGGTGTGAACACAATGACTCAGGAGATGCATACGTCCACCTGAGGGGCTCAATTAACAGCCTTTTTAATCATGATTATTACAGGAGTTGACTCAGCACTCGAAAACGCTTTGAAGTTGAGAAGTGCTGCACTTCACACCTGTTATTAAAATACGTTCCCACTTAGTGGACCCTGCAGTCAGCATCTCCCTGTGCCCTGCGCCCTGGAGGTGAAGTTTTGCTGGGACAGACACCTGCCAGAGGCAGGGCCTCATGTTTATTATCTGTGCTGGATCAAACACCTCTACTTTGCCAGTTGCTGTTCTTCTTTCCTTCCAATGAATTTTCGGTGCCTGTGGCAGGCACTTATAGGGCACAGGGGCCTAGAGATCTAATTTTGCTCTAATACCTGTGTTTCTAGACAGTGTAAATGTCCAGGGAAAGCTGGTTTGGATGGTCTTACCCCTCACTTATTTTCTGAGATGATAAAAAGCATGAGGAAAGAACATCTTCAAATATGAAGCCCCCAAGACCTCCCTGGCTTTGCTCTTTGCCACCCAAACCAGACAGCCATGAGGATGGGCTCTGAGATGTACTTTATGGATCGAGCATCCATAAGCTTGGCTTGGGGAGCAAGATTGTTTCTGGTGAGTGCCCTGCTAAGTCACTGCCCAAATCATGAGTCCACATGTATGTCAGGGCCCTCGTGGTGCCCTGGTTCCTCTGCCCACACGTGTTGGACACACATGTGCCCATCCAGAGCACATGTAAACAAACAACCAACCCTTCACGCGCTGGAGTCTCACCGCCAGCCCCAGCAGTTCCAGTTTCACTGGCTCTTTAATCCAGCTCCATCAATAATTTATTCCTCTCTTGCAATTCATCAAATATTTATCCTCCCCATGAATTTCCCAGCCTGGACATGTCACTACGAGGGTAGAAGGGAGTGCTGGGGAGTTACCACTCCTGGAGACTCAGCATTGCCAGACTACTGGCAGCTCCCTCCTCTCCTTCTGCTGGCTTCATGGCTCCTCAATCCTGTGATGTCCTGCCCTTCTCCTCCCTCACACCCATCTTTGAAGCCTTTTTAAGAGAGGTGTTGAAGGCTCTGGATACAGAAGTTCTGTGGGATTTGTGGGTCTTTTTGGCCTTTACACAGTTTTGAACCTTCTGGCTAACTGGCTGAATTTGCCAGCAGGCTCCAGGTTGTGCTCACTAAGTGTCTACAAATTTTGTGAAAATACAGGCGTGCTGGAGCTACTGCTGATGCTCCCACAAGGGAAAAGCTGAGCACACCTCATAGCAGCTCTCAGAGAATGAGCCATGAAGCACATGCTCTGGGTCCAAATAATCTCCAGCTTAAGCTCTGGGTGTTCTCTTTATGCTTCTGCCTTTTGCAGAACTATTTCCCATTGGTATCGTGTAGCTGAGATGTCAGCAAAGCCTGAGGATGGTGAACTAGACATCCCACTGGCTGGGTGGCTCTGCTCCAGCTCTGCTGGTCCCTGAACAGCTGTGTCCAGAGTGGGCAGCAGGGAGCTGTGGCATGGGAGGGCCAATGTGCTGGTCGAGGCTGTTACTGGTCTTGTGCGTGGGCAGATGCGAAGCTGGCAGGGGAAAGAAGTTCCTCCTGTGATCCCTTTCCCTGAAGTAGTTTCCAGATTCTTTCAAGTGAGGTAAGCACAGAGTGTGTTGGGACTGGGAGAGGGTTCTGGGCTCTACTCCTAGCTCTTGGTTAGCACAGGTCCTAAAGAAGCAAGGAGTGAAGTAAGGTGGGCTGAAGGTCCTAAAGCAGCATGAGTAAAGCGTGGTGGGCTGAAGGTCTCAAGTGTGCATTCCTGGTGTCACCAGGGCTTGGAGCTGTGGTCTTTGTGACAGAGGGACAGTGCTCGGTTCCTCTAGCTCTCATGGAAAGGGTTTTGTGGAAATGGGCAGGAGCTGAGCTGAGCCAGAGCTGTGCCAGAGCCCTGCTGCCCGCAGGGAGTTGCTCTGGAGGGTGGTGGAGCTGCACAGCCTTAATGAAAGGCTTTGCCTTATCCATGTGCAGGCAGGGAGAGCGTCTTGTTGACAGATACTGCTGCTGGCTGCATCTCATTAGCACCCGCTGGGCGAAGGCTGGTGCCAGCAGGGGTGTGAACGAGCTCTTGTTTCAGCAGATCACAAATACAGAGGAACATCAGGAGGAGCCTTCCCTTGAATCCAAGGTTTGTGGCCAGCCTGGCCCGGCAGGCAGGAGATCTAGGCAAGCGGTTGGGCCCCGTCAGCAGCTTGCTGGGGCAGGGTCCAGTGCACGATGAGAAGAGATGCTAATGGCATGAGTCGAGTGTCCAGCTCTTGAGGAGTGCAGAAACCTAATCTCCACTTTCTCTGAAACTGGATTCTCAGGATGTGCTAATACCAATGTGCTTCAAGCCATGCAATCGAAACCAAGCGTGGTAGGGCAAAAACCCCTACAAACCCCCAACCCCGAGGCCAGTGCCAGCAACTTAGTTCTTACTGTCTGTCCTCTTGTGCCTGGAGTTCCCTCTGGCACCAGTGAACAGGAGGGTGGGGAGGTGCAGCAGCCAGTGGGTTTCAGAACCAATGCTGAGGATGGCTGTCTCGTGGTGGTGCTACCGTCATGGTGGGACCCCACGGTGCCCCACACAGGATGTGGTGTATGGAGGGGTATTTTGGGATGTGTCTCCACAGAATCTGAATGAAGCCGAGATTTGAAGATTGAACCTGACTAGGAATTAATGGGAAATTTTAGAACAAGCTTAAGATCTGAGCTAGAATCGGGTCCATGTCTCAGTTCTGGGCTATTCAGAATCTGCTTTGCCTCCCTCCGAAAATCAGTCTGATGCAGGAACATTGTCTCCTGAGAGCTAAACTCAAGTCACAGGAATAATCACAGGCTTGCGGGTCAAACACATGATTCCATGTCAGTGGTAGAGCCCTCCAGAAGACCCCCTTAAAATTAAGCTGTTGGGGCCACAGATGTGCAACTTCATATTTCAAGGAGGCAACAGTTCATGGTGCTGATTTGTCCCTGCACAGCTGGGAACATCTCAGCAGAGTCCCTCAGCCATGCCTGCCTACTAACTGGTTGTTTTCCTTGCTGTCTAGGGGCGATCCAGACAAATGTGACATCTGGGGGAACACCCCTCTCCACCTGGCTGCAGCCAATGGCCACCTGAACTGCCTTTCCTTCCTCATCTCTTTTGGGGCCAACATCTGGTGCCTGGACAACGACTACCACACCCCGCTGGACATGGCAGCCATGAAGGGGCACATGGAGTGTGTGCGATACCTGGACTCTATCGCTGCCAAGCAGAGCAGCCTCAACCCCAAGCTGGTGAGCAAACTGAAGGACAAGGCCTTTCGGGATGCAGAGAGGAGGATTAAGGACTGTGTGAAGCTGCAGAAGAAGCACCATGAAAGGATGGAGAAACGGTACAGAAAGGAGATGTCAGATAATTCAGATACCATGAGCTTCTCCAGCTATTCAAGCAGCACCTTAAGCAAGAAGTTCCAACACATGTCTATGGTGACTTCCCTGCCATATTCACAAGCCACCATCCATGGCACAGCCAAGGGAAAGACGAAAATACAAAAGAAGCTGGAGAAGAAGAAGCAGGTGGACGGGACGTTCAAGATCTATGAGGATGGGAGGAAAAGCGTGCGGTCCCTGTCTGGTCTGCAGCTGGGGAACGACGTCATGTTTGTGAAGCAGGGCACGTACACCAGCCCCAAGGAGTGGACTCGCCGCAATATCAGAGACATGTTCCTCACGGATGAAGACACTGTCTCCCGTGCCATAAGCGACCCAGGTTTGCACGTGGACTCGGCCCACTCAGAAGTCAGCACCGACTCTGGCCACGACTCCTTGTTCAACCGCCCTGGGCTGGGCACCATGGTGTTCCGGCGCAACTACGTCAGCAGTGGGCTTTTTGGGATTGGGCAGGAGGACTCCGGCGTGCTGGGTGAAGGCAACACAGATGGGGTAGGTGTCAAACTGCGGAGCCACCTGCAGCGCTCGCCAAGTCTCAACGATAGCATTGGCAGTGCCAACAGCCTGCAGGAGAGGAACGCGGAGGAGCTACCCTGGGATGAGGTGGACCTGGGCTTAGATGATGATGATGAACCAGACACCAGCCCCTTGGAGACTTTTTTGGCTTCCCTGCACATGTTTGAGTTCATCTCCATCTTGAAGAAGGAAAAGATTGATTTGGAGGCCCTCATGCTATGTTCAGACAATGACCTGAAGAGCATCAATATCCCACTGGGCCCCAGGAAAAAGATTGTGGATGCCATCCAGAGGAGACGACAAACTCTGGAGAAGCCAGATGTCATTGTAGACACTGAACTGTAAGTAGGAGATGGGGCTTCTGAGTGATTAAACCCTTCAGCAGGTGGAGATGTGGATAACGTAAGGTCTTGTTTTCAACCCACTTGGAAGAGTAGGAGTCCAGGTAACCTCAGTGCTTCTGTGTGTGGGCAAATTCCTGCTTGTGTGGAAATGATGAGAGTTCAGAGAGGTGGCAATAGTGTTAGTTCATTACTCAACAGCCCTAACGTGGCGGGGCAGGACGTGGAGCCCTTGTTTTGTTTCATAACCTAAATGAATGCAGACTGCTCTGTGGTCTGATTCTTCTGAGTCCCTGTAGCTGGGACTTTCAACCACGCTCAGGCTTGTCTTGACTCTTCACTTTTGAAGGTGTTGGGACACCAACTGCAATTCCCTGTGGGAGCAGGCTGATGGCAGTGTCCAGTGGCACTGGGAATCCTTCTACAAGTGCTTGAGATCTTACTCAGGCCTTTGGAGATGGTATAACAGGGTTGGATTTGCTGTTTCATGGTGTTTCCAGGGTTTGGTTGGTTTGGTTTGAAGGACCATGTGCTTGCCATAGATGTGAAGTGAGGACATCAGTGTGGGTGTCCCCACTGTCACATCCACTGACACCCCAACGTGTTGTCACACTTCCCAGCCTTCAAATATCCGTGTGCTTCTTCCTGGCTTTACAGGCTTTTGGTACAGCTCAGTCTTGGGTGCTCAGGTGCTGACAGATTTTTCTCTTTCCTTTTGCAGATAGCAGCAGCATCATTTCCTTTGTATTTTTTTTTTAATGATCAAGTAACAAACCCAGTTCTAAGTTGCCAGAAAACACAAGCCAGAGTCTCCCTTCCTGGGGCAGCTGAAAGCTCCAGCCATCCCCACCAGTCCCTCTGGACTGCCCTCCTGCTCCCTCACTCTGCTCCCTGTCTGTGTGATGCTCCCAGGCAGTACCTGGCACGGAGAGATAACTGTGGAGATGGACCAGGTAGCTCCAACCTGCCAGCCTTGAAGGGGATGATGGTCACCTGCTCACTGGAGGAAGAAGTGAGCTGCACAGCTGGCTAGGACACTGTGCTGTCATGGGCTGAGAGACCACACGAAGCCATGAATGGAAGGAGATACATGCTGGTATTTTCAAAGGAACCCAAAATAAATAATTACAATCCATTTTTTCTTGAGCAAGTGGTTGATTTGCGGGTTGGGCTCGAGGAGCAGAGGGATGGGGAGTCCTGGTTCTTGGTTGCATTGTTTGATGCTGTGTTTTTGGATGGGAATTTTGATTACTGGGTCAGTTTGGGTCTGTTCAGCTTGAGATGTGCCTTTAGGCAGCAGGTCCACGAGTCCAGTCTGTGTGGTCTTGAGAGTGAAATGAAGACAGTGGTTTGAACATGTCAGTACTTGCTTCCAGTGGTCAAACGGTTGTCCCAAGGAGGCAGCATTTCTGACCTATCTCTCCAGGACACTGAGTTGCATCAGTAGTTTGTGTGTGAAGGACCTTGACTTTTGCCTGCAGGAGCTTCCCAGGACCCAGTGTAGCACCAGCCTGCAGCCCAGAGCTGCTTCCAAACATCCCATGTGCATCAGTGCCCAAACCACAGCTCTGAACTGCAGCATTGGGTGTCCTGCAGACCCAGCCATCTCTTGCTGACCACTGCACTTCCTTGCCAAGACCTCAGCTCCACTGCACCATCTTACATCCATGAGATACGGGCAGCTCCTGGGTGGCAGGAGTGTTTCTGGGGTGCAGCAGCAGGACAGGGACCTGAGCAGTGACATATCCCAGTGGGAGAGAGTCAACAGCCCCTTGCCTTGGGGGTGCTGGCAACATGCTTGTCCAGGCTGTGATGCTAACTACCAGATCAGAGAAATGTTACAGGTACTGCTTACCCAGCCTTATCTCAGGGCTGCAAGTGATAAGGAATGACCCAAGCACAGTGACTCCTGGCAGCCTGTGTGTGTTCACCCCGGGTCTGGCTGGGGTCTGGACCACGTTTGTCCCTTTGAAGTGGTGGAGGCTGGGATGCTGCTGTTTGGGGGATGGGGATGTTTGGTGGGAAGCTCTGTTACTCCCTGCCTGTGCGTGCCTGTGTGGGTGCAGGGAAGGAGAAATACTCTTTGCAAGCAAGAAATACTCTTTGCAGGGTGACTGTGTCCTCCTGGCCACCCAGTAGCTGTAGCCCTACCAGAAGAGGTGTGGGGTTCCAGCCTCCTGCCACTGCACACTGGGATGCTCCACCATCCACGGATGCTCCAAACACAGCCATGGCACCAAAGTGCTAAGATCTTCCTGCACAGATGCAAGCTGAGAAGGTGCTTTTAAAAGTGATTTTTTTAGAGCTAGAAGTGCTTTTATATCTGAAATTACAAGTTCTGCATAACTCATGGCTTGATTTCCAGGCAAAAGGGCAAGTGATCAGATGTGCTGGGTCAGCAAGTCCTTGGTGAAGGCTGCGTGAGGCCAGGGCCCCAGCACTGCTTTGTTTGATCCCTTTCCAGAGCCCAGTGCTGCTGTCTCAGCAGGGAGAGCTGTGCCTGAGCTTGCTAATGTCACAGCTCCCTCTGCCGGGACTGGGCCTGGGAGAGCAGGATGGGACCCACTGCCTACAGGGGCTGCGAGGCAGCAGGGATGTGACATGGCAGAGGGATGGCCACCAAGTCCTGCTGCCAGCAGGACCCATCACCCGAGGCTGGTATTCAGGTGAGGTTATGGTGGCTAAATTCACCCTTTCCCTGTGCATGTGTGTGATTTCATCCAAACCCTCTGCCTTTGGCACACCAGTCCCTGCTCCTACTCTGTCCAGGAGATATGCCAGCAGAGCGCCAGCTGCCCACCATGAGCTACCTCCTACTTGCAATTCTCCTGGGAATGAATCGTGCCTTTGAGTTTGTGCTGGACGTGGGAGGGGACAGATTCCCTCCAGTTCCCATTGCTGTCACTCCAGTGCAATGGGACCAGTTTACCCCGTGGATGTCAGGGAGAAGTGGCTCTATGGGCTTGGCACCTACTGGAGCCTCTCACGGGCTGGGCGCTGGGCGGGTATCTGGGGACTCCCTAACTTAGCCTTTTTCCTTAGGAGCACCCAAGCAGTTGCTGGTGTTGGGCTGATGCTGACAGAGATCCCTTCTCCTAACTTGTCTTTCCTCCAAAGAATCAGTGAAGAGGTTTGGTGATGGGATGGTGCCCAAGTGCCAGGGGATGAATCCCTGCAATGCTGAGACCGAGCCCAGAAATGCCGCTCGGGATCACCAAGCCCTGAGACCAACGTGGTCACCTCCATGACTGCAGGGAGGGACCAACACTGAGCTGAGAAACCAACACAGCATTGTAGAGCCTAAAAGATGGGCTCAGGGCCACGGCTGCCCCAGGTGGGGAAAGGAGGATAGTCTGTAGGCACAGGGGTGGCTGTCAGAGGCATCAGCAGCCCCAGAGCAAGCACCTGCTCTTTGGGCTTCTGCCTGTTACTTGGCTTTGGGTTTAGTCCTCGATTTCCAGCCTATGAAGACACACCTTTGCAGGACAGGGTGTTCAAACCCCCCGGCCCAGGAGATGTCCTCTGGTTTCCAGCTCCCTGGGCTGGCTGGGTTGCTGCATCCTCCTGCTGGGCTCATGATGGAACTGGGCTCTGCTTACCCTGGGAATGGAGAGGGGATATGATATGGCTGTCCCCAGGTCCCTGGCATAGCTGGGCCCTGTCAGTGCTCTGCCCATCAGCAGCACAGCCTGCATGGGGAAGCCTTGCTGGTGCTAATTGCATCTGCTCCACGGCTGAGAACAACAAGCTCCTTTCCGAGAGGGCGCTTGTGAAAGCAGGGTGGAGGCGAGTGCTGGCACACCCTGGAGAACACCCTTAAATACCCTCCCAAACAGAAACCCAGCCAGGCACAGGTTTCCCAGCCCCGGTGCTGCCAAACACCAGCCTTGGCACCTGCTGGTGGCTCTGCCTGCCCAGACACTCTGACATGGCACAGGTCCTGTGGGCTATGTGCCATGGGTGGCAGTGTCTCCCCGGCAGGGAACTGGTGATCCTGGGGACACTTGCTCCTCAGCACCCTAAGCCACGGATGCCAAACTGCCCCGTGCCTGTGTTCAATTGGGCAGCAAAACCAGTCCCCTGGGTGTAGCTTGGATGTGTATTTCCTGGTCCCTGATGGTGCTGGAGGTGACAGGGAGGGAGCGGAGTGAGGCCAAAGGGCAGCCTGGGGTCTGGCTGTAGCATGGACACCCCACCCTGGAGCTGGACAGCCCAAGCTCCTTGATTGGAGGAGCATCACTCACAAAAGTGATGCTGGGTCACAGGCCCTGGCCTTACCCCTGTGTGGCTGCTGCAAGGGGAATGTGTCGGCACCTGCTGTCACTCAGGTGCTTTTGTTTGCCCATCCTTAGGTGCTGGCTGGGACCCAGGACTGTGGTCTGGAGGAGGGAGAAAGCAGGGGAGGTTGTTGGGGATGACCAGGGTGGTGTTGGAGATCATAGAACCATAGAATGTATTGGGTTGGAAGGGACTTCTCAAGGTCATCTAGTCCAACCCCCCTGCAATAAGCAGGGACATCTCGCACTAGACCAGGTTGCTCAGAGCCCCATCAAGCCTGACCTTGAATGTCTCCAGGGATGGGGCCTCTACCACCTCTCTAGGCAACCTGTTCCAGTGATCCACCACCCTCATAGTAAATAACTTTTTCCTAATATCCAGCCTACATCTACCCTTTTCTAGCTTGAAACTGTTACCAGATGGGGGTTTGCAGGCACCGAGCAAGTGTTGCAGCATCCTTGCTTGGCTGATGGGCACCTGTGGCTGCTTCTCTGAGACTGGCATGGGAACCAAGAAAGGATAGCTCCTGCTGGACACCAGGTAGGTCCTATGGGCAGAGGAAACCACAGGGAGGCATCTCACTTGGGCAGGAGGACCTAGTCTTTAGCCCTGCCTGATGCTCCTCTCCTCCATCCTCACCCAGAGCTGGCGATGGCCACATGGCAGGGTGACGCTGGGGTCCAGGACCTGCCAGGCCAGCAAGGGCCATTTCTGGCCACTTGCTTAACTATTTCCTGCCCATCCCGCTGGGGATTCACTTCCTGGCCCGGTGGCTGAGCAGGGTGGCAGGAACGGAGGAGAGCAGGAAGGGGCTGGGCACAGAGCGCCCGTGGCACAGTCCGGCTCTGCCAGGGCTCCCAGCCCAGTGCAGGGCTGGCTGTGGCATCTGTACAGCTTGGATTGGATGCAGCATCTCACAGGGGCTTTGCAACAGCTTTTGGGATCCTCTGTGGCTGTTCCCAAAGCCAAAGTGCCCTCAAATCAGGAACATGGACACGGCTCAGCGTGTCCTCCCTGGAGCTGCTGAGTTGGCCAGGAAAGCTGGAGAAATGGAGTGTGGTTTTCTTTTAATGCTGGATTTAGGTATTTCAAGGACAAATTAATGTCTACGTTTGCTTCATGCAATTCAAATGTTTGCAAAATATCAGATGATGCTGTGGATCCTGCCACCAGATGTCCTGGGGCTGGAGTGAGCTCCCTGGTATCTATTGTCCTGTTACCCATTGTCCCGGTGGCCGGAGGAGCATGGGGATGCACTGAACATTCCCGGGGGGGAGCTGGGGCAGAGCAAGGTGTGGGTCTGGTGTGGGCAGGCTGGTTGCTCGAGGTGCAGGGTCAGGAGTTGCTCCCTCCTGGGCGTTAAGCTAAAATCCCGGACTGCCACTGAATGAGGGTCAGGAGCAGGGCAGCTCCTCCCACGGGGCTCGGTGCGGGGCCAGAGCACAGGTTTGCTCTGTAATTGTGGGGTTGTGGCTGCAATAACCTTTGCCAGCCTCAGCAGGAGTACAGAGCTGTTTGTGCAGAAGCATGCCAGGAATTGCCCCTGCTGGGGCACCTCGCAGAGCCCCTCGGTGCTCAGGGTGGGCTGAGGGCTAAGAGGGAGCTAGCTACAGGGTAACATGGAGCTGGAAAAGCAGACGTCGTCTCCCAGGCTCCTTCCAGAACAGCACGGAGAGAGGGAGGGATTTAAGGGCTCGTAGCCGGGGACTCTGAGTTGGGGTGAGGATGTGGCTGTGGTCAGGTACGAGGTGCTGGTCTGGATTCATCCTGCTGAGCACTGATGGTGCTGCTGGGGATACGTGTGGTTCAGGCACAGCTTGATCTCTGTTCCCACTGCTGAACATCCCCAGTCCCCTCATGACACCCAAGCTCCCAGCTCTCTCTGGCACAGCCCTGAAACCAGGGGTGAGGACAGGGTTGTGCCCAGCACTGCGGATGGGGTTGCCAAAGGTGTGGGGAACTGTCTTTTAGGAGGCCCTGACTCCAGCCCCAGCGGTGGAGCTGCTCTGTGCTGCTCCACATGCCAGGGTGAGGGCCTCCAGCAGCTCAGCACAGCCCTAGCAACAGGGCAGCTCCTGGGGGAACGAGGCATCAGCTCAGCAGGGGGGCATGAGGGTCCCAGGGGTTACAGTCAGTGGGAAGGGGGTGGGAAACCCTCTGCAGCCAGGATAATACTGACAGGGGTCTTCGGTAGTGCCACTAGCCAAGACCATGGGGTCTGCTTGGGCAAAGCCCAACCAACACTGCAGGATTGATGCTCTGGATGTGCCTCAGATGCTTGAGTGGGAAAAAGTGGGGGGCAAAGGCACTGGAGGGGCTGTGTGGCCCCCAGCTGGTGTGGGGCTGGCAGAGCCCCACAATGCCAGCCCAGGCCCCGGGGCAGCTTCAAGAGCAGGCACTGATCCCTGTTTTCTTCATTATCTCTCAGCTTCCCACTTTTTCACAGGGACATGGACAACCTTCCAGCTGCTCCTGTGTCCTGATCTTTGTCTGAGCTTTAACCTTTTAGGATGAACTTTGACAAGAACTTTCTTTCTCTCCTGCAGGACACCAAACTCCAACTCAAGGGTGCTCTCCAAGGCCAGCAGAGCCACTCAGCCCTGAAGGTCCCAGTGGAACCAGGAGCAGCTGCCACTGGAGGAGACAACCAGGTAAAGGCTGGATCACCTGACCTCCTGCAGCAGGACCAGCAGGTGCAGGGCTGCTGGGAAGAATCCAGCCCAGAAACCACCTAAACCCAGGCAGTAAGGTCCTACACAAGCACTTAAGCCCTGGTGGGGATGGATTCCTTTGGGAACCATCCCTGGGTGCAGGATACAGCAGAACACGGCTGGCACTGGGCTCAGCATGACCCTGTTCTGGCCCTCTCGGGAGGCACCAGGGACGTATCCGGCTGCTCTAACCTCTCTTTGTTCCCAATCCATTATCTCACCTCTGGGAAGTGGCAGAGCCTGGCTCGTGGGGTCATGCCACAGACAAACCTGGTGCTGACAGCAAGGACCCTTGCCCATGCCTGCTTCCCCAGGACCCTGCCCCCAGGCTCTCCTGCTGCATTTTGGAAACACACCCACAGACAGGATGGCCAACACTGGCATTCCCTCTCCCTGCTGTGCTGTGCCCTCAGCTGTGGGCAGATCCAAAGAGGAGCACACAGGAGCTCCAATGAGATGGCCAAAGGCCCAAATGGAGCAGAGCAAGGATCCTGGATGCTGCCTTTTACCTTGCCTGTGATAAAGCCCGAGTCTGGCCCTTCTCCACAGCCACAAACAACCCCTGAGCTTGATAGTGCCTGCTGGGCTGGTGTGCCAGCACCAAGGGGTGGCTGTGGGCCATGGCACCAGGGTCAGTTTAGGCTGCTGCCCTCAAGCTCCTCCAGGTCCCTAGCACAGCCAAGCTCCCATGCAAACACCCATTATTTCGTCCCTCCAGCTCCACTGGTGTCTCAAAGCACACCTCCTGGGGCAGGGGGCTCTGGTGGGGTCCCACGAGGGCAGAGGAGGCAGAGCAGCAGGGCCATCCACCTCGGGGAGGGACAGGGACATGCAAGGGGCAGCCATGGCCCCATCCCAGCCTCTACCTCCGGAGCAGAGAGCGCAGCCCTCAGCCCCGCTCAATAACCGAGCTAACGAGAGCCCCTGTCAACAAGTCTGCAACTCCCCAGCCGGCGCGGGGAAGGACGCCTGCTCCAGAGACCCAGGAGGAGAAACCTGTTTCACTGACCTTGCTCCATCGCTTTCCTGGCTGCGCCGTGGGCGAGTCTGGGGCTGCGGCGAAGGGCGAGGGGCTTGGCCGCCCGTCAGGGGCTTGGCGAGGAGGAGGAGACGGGCAGGGGCTGCATTGCTGGCGGGTCGGGGTCTCGGGGGTTGTGCCGAGCAGGAGCAGCCGGATCCCTCTCGGTCGATGCCGCGTCTCAGCGTGGCTCCTCGCTCCACCCCTCATCAGCTAATAAAGCCTCTGCCGCGCTGGTCCCTCCTTTGCCACTGACTCACGGGCTGACCCAGCCCAGTCCCCTCGCTGCCCCACACCTTCATTTTCTGACCTATAAAGCTGGGCTCATCCCCGCCACGTTCCCGCTCCCCGACAGGAAAGCACCAAGCACCAAAGTAAACCCTGCGGCACTTTGCAACCCGAAAGTGGTGCCCGAGGGGCAATGCTGGGTGCTCGATGGCAGTGTACGGGCTCAGCCACCCCTGCCCGGGTTGTGTGGATCCCATGGGTACTGTGCAGCCCCCCCCCCCAGGGCACTGGTGTGTGCCAGTCACTGGTTGCCCCCACTGGCAACATCTCCCTGGGGGTTTTGCTCACGTTTTGGGGGCTGGGAAGGTGGGGGCGAAGCAGTGCAAGCTGTTCTTGGCACAATGTCCTACCTGCTCTGATGCCAGGGAATGCCTTTACCCTGCTGCCCTGGTGCTTTGGCATGTCTCCAGCACCCCGAAACCTGACCGGTTGGGTTTGGAGAGCAGGCCAGGGACAGCTGGGGAGGTGGAGGCTTTCTGGGTACTTGTCAGGCTGTACTGGGCTCATCTCTGCTGCTGGCCAGGGAGCAGCTCTGGCCACATCCTGACCCCTCTCCCATCCTTTTTTTTTTTTTTTTGGTTGCTTTCAAAGACATCAGCAAGGGCTGCTGCACGTGAAGCAAGACTGTGCCCCAAAGGGTCCTGAGCTGGGGGTTGAGCATCCTTGGGTCAGAGTAGGGACTGGGTGACAGCCCCTGCCAGTGTCCCCATGGGAAGGCTGCTGGGTGTAGGGACCCATAGAGCACCCAGCAGGGGTGGGAATCCCCCAGGAGTGGGATCCCAGAGGTCTGGGCTCCAGGACTGGCCATAGTGCTGCTCCAGCATGGGCAGGGAGGGAAGCTGGAGCTGGAGCTGGAGCTGGAGCTCAGCCACAGCCCAGTGCTGCCTGATGTAAGAGGTTATACAAGCCTGTGCAGGCAGCACCGGTGTGTCTGTGACCCGGGCCCTGCTTCTGCTCTGGGATAGGGCCTGAAGGAATGAGGACAGCCCAGCTCCTCCCCCAGCTCCTGGGCATCCCTGATGAAAGCCCTGGGTGGCAGTGGCACCCTGGAGCAGTGCCCATGGAGGATCCTGGAGGAGCACGGTGGGGCTGGGTGGCACCCAGAGAGGGACAAAAGCCAACCGGAAGAAGGGTGAACATGGTCTGGTGGTGTCCATGTGCCTGAGAGCTGTAGCTGGGATGGAGGGCAGCAGGGTCCCTGGCTGGTGGCTCAGGGGCTGTGGCAAGAGCAGGGCATGGAACTGCTTGCCTGGGGTGGGTGGGTGGGAGAGGGCATGGCAGAGCGAGGAGACCCTGGATGGTGCTGGGACATAGTGCTGAGCTGGGCCAGCTATGTTGGCAAGAGCCAGAAGAGGCTTCATGATCCCTCCAGGAGGCATTTTGAAGGTGCCAGCAGAGCAGCACCCTCCTCGCCCGCCGGCACCGGGTGATAGATCAGCCCCCGGTATTCCAGGCAGGCTGCCGAAGGCATTACTCACCCAGCCCGGGGCTGCCCTCAGCTCCACCGGGCAGGAATGCCACATGTCAAACCTCATTTCCCCGGGGAGGACCTGCTCCTTGGCCAGGAACACTGTCCCTGAGCTGGAACTAGTTTGACCTTGTGTAAGTTGGAGGTGCTAGGCACACTGCAGGTGACTCCTGGGGGGCTTTCCATGCTGGGGGGAGGATGAGCAGGTCCCTAGCCCTCCCTGGGCATTCCACAGACACTAGGAGCTGGAGGAGGTGACACAGGATGGGTGCCTTCCTCTCTGAAGGGGACTGGAAGGTCCCTTTCTCACCACCCCAGGGGCAGATGATGCCAAGAGCTGCCCCAGCCCTGACAGCAGGATATGGTCATGCTGGGACTGAAGGCTGGAGCAGATGGAGTGAACTCCTGGGTGACAATCCTGAGAAAGCTACCGGTTCTTGTGCAGCCTGAACCTGGAATACTCTATGGTGACTTTCCATCAGCTCCAAGGAAGTCGGTTTCACGCCTTTTTCCAACAAAACAAGAATCTTAGTCACCCTTCTCCAAGAAAATTTCCCGGTTTTCCAGAGGCATCACCTATGCCACGTGCCTGAAGGTCATATCCTGCTCGGGAAACAGGCTCGTGCCTGGCAGCAGAGCTATTCCCAGAACTGCCTCCAGCCTCACTTGGTAAATCCTGCTATCAGCTCCCTGCCTGGCTCCAGCTGGCCGTGACCCAGCTGGGGACGTGGGGCCCAGGACAGCTCCTGTGTTTGCCGTCAGATCAAGCCACCCACGGGCTCCCTGAGCTGGCCGGTGCTGGGGTGATGCTGGTGGCACCTCGTGAGCCTTCTGTGAGCTTCATGGGAACCCTCCAGACTGTGCCAAGTGCCTGGTGACGCTGTGTCATGGGCCACGAGAACCACGGGAGGTTGGTCTTATCTCACCTTGCGCTGAGCTTGGCTCATTGTTGATTGTTCCTTTTCCATTCAGAAGAAAGGAAAATTGCCACCTAATTTTTCTGCAGAACTGCTATCTCAGTCCCTGTTTCCGCTGAGTCTCTCTGTCCCACTGCCCCTGGGTCCAGCTCTCCTGGGGCAGCAAGAACCCTTCAGAGGGGTAATCCCAAGCCCCAGCCATCTGATGGATCAGAAGAGCCTTTGTGGGATGAAAGGCTGGTTTCAGGCATGAGCTCTTGCTCTCCTTGCACTGAGGCTTGTCCCTACAGCCCCTTTCCCCCTGCACCCCCCAGCCCAGCAACTCCCAAAATTAGACTATGGGCAACCCTGCAAACTTGCTGAGGATGCTGAGGATGGCTTGGAGGGCTCAGAGGCCCCCATGTCCCTTGGGCTGGTGGTGACAGCCAGCTCTACCAGCCACAACAGCTCCTACCACCCACAGTTTAGCCTTAACCTGGTTTCTATTCGAGGCCTTATTTTTTTTTCACAAGCCTCCTCCCTCTTTGCTTTGCCCCACTTTACCCTCCAGCTGGTGAGCTCTCACTGCCACTGACCCTGATCCCAATGGGGCCCCGCTGAAGTTGGTCACAAAATGCACTGGTGAGGTTGCTTGGATCAGGGTGGCTCCTTCTCCCCAAACTGGGATTAAGGAGCAGCACCTTGGATTTGGCTGCAACGGCTCTAGGTGGGAGGCAGAAAGCTGGAGGAACGGGGCTGGGGAGACTTTGCTTTTGTGGCAAAACCGGTTATGGAACTAGCAGCTTTCCTGGCATTCCTGTCTTCCCAGGAGCCTGAAAAATGCCACTTTTCAGGGCGTTTTATTCACTCAGTGCTGCTGGCAGGGCTGTGGATGCGGCTGTGTGTGAGCTGGGGCCAACAGGCAACTTCCTCCAGGCTTCTCCAGATATTCCCTTGGTGGACTGGGATCCGGAGCACCACTGGCTCCAAAGGTATCATTAGAAGAGTCCCTGTTTTTCCAAGCTAACTGGTTTTATGGGTCCAGCCGTGCTGATGAAATCGCTGCCAGGCGGTGTGTGAGTTATCCCTCTGGCTGGCAGGGCGCATCTGGGCGCTCACCTCGGAGAAGACACAAAAACTGCCCTCGCTGTGGTGGCACCCGTGGAGGGCAGGTTCTGCAGGGCTCTGGTGGTCTGCCCATGCCCATTGGGAAGGACAGGCTCTTCCCCAGCCCCAGAAGGTCAGTGGCCCTTGCCGTGGGCAGGGTGGACAGACAGGGGGTTGGCTGGCTGTGTCCCCAAGGCTGGCAGGGGACACAGGAGCTTGGCTGTGCCCGGTGGAGCTGGGACAGCAGACCCTCTCCCCGGCTCCTTGGATCAACCATCGCTTCCCACAGCAGCCAAAAGCAGGGAAGTAGACTGTAGCTGTTCCAGAGCTGAAGATATGGGGGGTGCATTCTTGGGGTCTGGCTGGATTTGGGCTGCCCTTTGTCTCCCAAACAAATTTCCATCCTGAAGGAGTGACACAGCATGTTGGCTGTGGCCGGCATCCTGGCCGGGCAGCTCACTCCCAGGCACTGCCCCCCGGGCATGGCAGGATGTGCCACGGCCCTGGCTGCTCCCATCTCCCCTCTGGATGGAGCAGGCACCTGCTCAGAGACTGTGGCCACCAGCTGCTGTTTGTACCCAGGGTGGCACCAACCCACCATGCCGGGGCAGAACACTGTCCCATGCTGGGTGGAGGCCAGTGCCCATCCCGGGTGCAGGGGCAGCCGTGTGCTACCCCTCCTCTTGCTGCTTAAAGCCATTCACAGGCTGCTTCTTCATGAGCAGGGAGCCTGCTGTCTTGCAGGCATTCCTGGTTTCCATAAATTCAACATCTTCTCATCCTCTGAAAGAGCAGCTATGGAGTGAAGACGCAGGTATTGGTTGGTGCCTGCTTTAGCTCTGGTTTTGTCAACTGGGCAAACACAACAGCCCCACCAGTGCGTGTCCAAATACTCCTGGGGGAGAAGGCACTGGGGCCTTGACTACGAGCCTTACCCTCCTTCCCAGCCCCTCTCCCTCCTGGCCTGTGGAGTGGCAGTGGGAGCTGGCAGGGAGACCCGACCTCACAAACCAGCTGTGGATAACAGTGCCGAGCTGCCCCAGCAGATGATCCTCACTCAGTGTCGGATCAGCCCGGGGCACCAAGTGCAAGGTAGTGCCATCCCCAGCACAACCCCACTGGGGTCCTCATCCTCCATCCCTACACTGGCACATGCCAGGGAGACTGGAAGCATTCCTCTTTCCTAGAGAGGGCAGAGCATGGAGCCTGGAATTACCCTGCCTGCACCGAGCGGTAAAAGTTTCATGTGGGCGGCTGCCAGGGAGCCAGCAAGTTGGGTGCCTGCCTCCAGGGACATGTGTGTGGCCAGCCCTGGTGGCTCTGGCTTGGGGACCAGGAGGGCACCTGGGAACTGGGGGTGCTGGGAATGGGCAGTGGCATGGTTACAAGGAAAACTGTATTCGATTTTTGAGGACTGGAGGTGCAACGTTGTGCCCAGGATCATCTTTCCAATCGCTGGCTGGTGACTGGTGCTGGAGCGATGGCTTGTTCCCTCCTCAGGACCCATTGCTGCTGGAACAGGACCCCTCTGGGGTCACAAAAGAACTGCTGGGCAAGAGGGCTTGGCCATCCCCCCATGGCACCACTGGTGGCAGGCTTGGCATTTGGAAGAGGAGCGGGATGGAGCCCGCAGTATCTCCACCGCACGCCCGCGTTGGGTAACACCCGGCCAGGCGGTGACGCCAGGGACCCAGGGGTGGGGGCAAAGCAGTTTCGGTCGGGGCAAGAGAAGAGGCACCCAAACCAGTGATTACCTTCGCCCTGAGCTGCTAAGTGGAGGAAGTCTGTGATTAGTTGACACCTTCAGCCAAGCTTTAGAAATTAAGCTGGGCTGGAGCAGGGGGTGGATGACAACTGCTTTATTCACTGCTGATATAGAAAACTGAAAACTTGGGAATGGTATCAGGAGAGCCAGAAGGACTCGTGGTGGATACACAGCGAGTTCCCCAGGAGGATTGGTGTGCTTGTGGGCAGGGATGGGTTTGTAGCCTTGGGCAGGGATGTCCAAGGGCTTGAGGTTGGGTTTTGTGCTGGGTTTGGTTTTCCTGTGGAACAGGCTTTGAACAGATGTCCTGCACCATCGGCCTCTTGGGTCTCACCCAGGGCTGTCTCTGAGGTTTGGGCTTCTTCTGTTTGCAGATGGCTACTGGAAGGGGGAGAGGGGAGTCGGCTGTGTCTCCCTCCATGGCGTAGCTAATACCAGGCATGTATCTGATCCTGTGCCAGGAGGAGCCTCGTGGGCAATCCTGTGCTGTAGGTGCTGTGCCAGGGTCCAGCTCTGTTCTGCAAGTGGAGTATGCTTGTAGTCCCACCCCTGCAATGCTTCAGTCTGGCCAGAACATGGGGGACCGTTGTCCTGGCGCCAGAGCCAGCAGGGCTCGGGTCCCACCATGCCATGTGGCCCCTAGAGCTTGCAGCACCAAGAAATTAAGCTGACATCTCCATACCTCGCTGCTGCTGGCAGGTAAATCCCAGCTCTTCTCACCCCGGAGTCAACATCGTTGAGGTTTAGCAGAGCAATTTCCCACGTGCAGCCCCCTCAGCACAAGTCTGGGGGTCAAACAGGGGCAAGGACGATACAGTGTGCAAACATGGTGTGAATGCCACTGGGGGCGGGGGGGGGTGGGGGTGGGCTTTGCACCCCATTTCACTCTGGGCAGTGCCCTTTCCTCAGCCCCTTTCCTCCCGAGGTGCCGGGGCAGTGTGAGGTGGCAACAGACCAACACAGAGCTCAGATGAGACCATTGACCTCCGTCTGCGGTGCCTCCCCGACAGCCCCTGCACCGCCCGGCACAGCGCAGCGCGACTCTGCCTGCCCCGTCTCGCTGCCGTCCGGTCTGTGCCGCGCCGGCTGCCACAAACAGATCGGCCAGATTAGCCCACACCGGGATCCAGTTTCTTCCCGGAGCCGCCGAGTGTGAGCAGGAAGTTTTCCATCACCCGAAGTGGCTGTTTGTGCCCTGCAAACAGCGAGGCCACCCGGGCGGGTATTTATTCAAGGTGAAACGCGTGGCCTTGCCACGTCCTGGCAGGGCTGGGAGCACCTGGGCTACTGGATGGCATCGGCCACATCCGGCACCTCGCTGGCCCTGCCAGCTCCATCCCAGCTCAGAACCTCCCGGATGGGAACCCCGGGGGGAGGCTGTGGCTGCCCCCCACAGGGACTTGGTCCCTGGGAGGGAACTTTGCACTCCAAGGGGTTCTGTGGCTGTGCCACCCCAGCACCCACTGATAGCTCCTGGCCCCAGTGCACGGATCAGGCTGGATGTCGCCTTTTTGGATCTCACCAGCCCAGGGCTTGGCATCCTCTGCTTTTGGCAAGGTGACAGCGAGAGCAGCCGTATCACGGAGCTGTAACTCCCTCTGGTGCCTGCCCCGAGGCTCTCGACTCTTTCCTCAACCCACAGCCCCAGGGATGAATGGTTTGGGGTGCCTGGGCCAGCCGTGGGGCAGCCTGGGGCTGGGGAGAGGCGCCGAGCTCCCGGCATGGCAGTGGCCATGGGAGCCACTCGGCCGCGGAGCCCGGGATGTGCCAAGTACCGTCGTGCCAGGGCCTGAATTTGGGGGACTGTAGTGGGGAGGTGGGGGAAACGGAGCTGCTTTTGGAGGTGACGGGGGTAGGGTTTGCCTGCAGATGGAGCTCCTTGCTCGGCTGTCAGGCTCAGGGAAAGGGTTGGGGGTAAGGTGTTAAACCCCACGAATTTCTCCTTCTTAAGGACCCCGGGGGTCTGCCAGACCCCCAGAGGAAAAGAGGAAGGTGCTTAAGCTCTCCCTGATGAGAAGGGGATGGTGGTAATTAAGCCCTCATTAAGCTAATTACCCAAATACTCTTGGCCTGAAAGGGGTGGGGGAAACCTCACCCAAACCCAGGTATTAAAAAAGCTCTGATTCCTCACCCTGCAAGCTACAGACCTGGGGTGCAAATACTGAGGCTGCCACAAACTGTTCAACTCCTGGGACTCCTGTGCTGCTTGGGTGAGTTATGCCTGCAGAATCAGCAGCTGCTGGGCAAGAGCTCGCTGCTCCAGGGATTACACTGATCCCCTCCAGCTGCCCTGTGTGTGCTGGAGGATTTCTGAGTCTTTAATGTGTTTTTCCTGCTAAATTCCTTGCGTCTGTGGTGCAAGGGACAACTCAGCATTTTGCTTTCATCCCTAAAATCTCAGCTGGGTCAGTGGGATTGGAGGCCTTGGCCTGTGTGTGCTGAAAAATCCAGTGTAAATTTGGGTTTAAAAGTTTCTTCTTCTGTAAGGCAACAAGAAAGCAGATTTAGAGCTACAACCCTGCATCTGCTTCCTTCCTTATAGCTTTGCAGACTCTCCTTATAGCTGCTGCTCCCCCATGGGCACCACAAATCCCACCTTTGTTGCACCCTAAAGCAAGAGGTTCTTAGCGGTTTGAAACTTTCCCCAGAAGCCAAAACTCAGTGTCTCCTGTGGGGTTTTCAACCCGCTATTTCTTCTCTTCTCCCAGGTGGTCTCTGGTCCTGGTGGCCCATGGCTGGGTGATGTCAGGTGCCTGCCTCTGCCCATGTTCACCTGCAGGCTCTCTGCTGGCTGTGGTGGGATCCTGGTGGCTCATGTTGGTTTTGGATGTGGGGCTGATCCCCACCTCCTCCTCCTCAGCTGCTGCTGCATTATCAGTTCAGCCCTGTCCTGCACTGGGGCAATGGCAGCTCTGCCACCACTCACCTTCTGCCCACTGGAACAGCAGCCCAGCACCCTTGGAGCAGAGCTGTCACCATCCCTCACGGTGACATCTGAGGTGTGATAAAGGTAATGAAAGCACAGGACAGGAGCAGATCCAGTAGGACCCCTGATGCACCCCTGGGGTCTGACACCCACTTCCCCCCCTCCCTGCAGCATCCATGGGTGCTCTCCCCAGCTACGGGCCTCCCTCTCTAATGAGCTGTATTGTGTCTCTGAGCCTGTCCCAATTTGGGGCTGGGGTACCCCAGTGATGGCAGTAGCAGACCTGCCTTGTCTGTGGATTTACCTGGTGTCAGTGGTCGTCAAGGTTTTGGTGGATAAGTGGAGCTCGTTTGGGGTTTTTTTTGAGATATAGCAAAGCAAGAAGAAATCCAGCACCACGGTGAGAAGTGATGTGTTTTTATTGTGTTTTTATGTGTTCCTCCATAAAGAAATGGGGCTCAGGAGGGTCCTGCTCTGTGCACTGACAGCCCCAAATCCTCCGGGGTGCCTGTGCTGTGGCTGAGTGATTCTATTTTCTTATTAAAGAGAGGAAATTCTTCCTAAATTCCTGAAAACAGCTCGGAAGAGAAGAGGGACCCTGCGGGGCTCAGGGCCGGGTGCCACGGCTGCTGGGCACAGATTGGGCAGGCAGGAGCAGGCAGGCACCCGCGCAGCCGTGCTCTGCCCCTCCTTCCCGCAGCCTGCTCCTCGCTGGGAAAAAGGCCGTATTTCTCCCCTAAACGGCTCTCTGGCGGAACAGGCAATATTTGCTGCAGCTCCTCGGCAGGAGGGAAACCCTCTCCCCGTCCTCCGCTTGGGTTTCTCAAGGCTATTTCTGACACTCGGCTCCTTCGCCTCCAGCATTTCCACTGCCTCTCTCCATCTTTTTTCCCAATTCCTTCCTTCCTCTGCTGCCGTCACCTCCCGGTCCCCTGGGCTCAGCGTCCTCCCCACGGCCCCACCGCCACGGCTGCCCCCCGAAATGGGCCACCGAGGCGGATGATGCCATGGTTAATCTGCATCCGCCCTCCTCCCCGTCCTGCCCTGCTCCTCCCTTCTCCCAATCCCTGTTCGCACCACGGCGTCAAGTGCCCGCAGCCGCATGGGCTGTGCCCGCCCCGAAACACCCAACGCCGGGAGAGCCACCGTGGGCTGGCGTGAGTAGGGGGCTGCGGTGGCCGGGGTGTCCCCAGGGTGGGAGGCTGAGTGGCTCTGCCACCACCTCTTCTGGCTGCATCCTCCCTGGGTTGGTTGTCTTTTCCCCATCCCTGCCCTTCCCGTGTCCTTCAGCGGGAGCCTGGAGAAGCCTGTCCACGGTGGGCTGGGGGAACGGGGGGTGCTCCTGGGGTGCTCCCCTGCGTGGCTTCTACTCAGCAGGGAGATGCCGCTGGAGGACGGGAACCCGGCGAGGTGGAGGGGACAGCGGGCAAACGGCGAGGTCAGCGGTACCCCCCACCCCGAGGGGCCGGGGCATGGCACGGCAGCTCCCCAGGGCAGCGGGACGGAGGTGACGGCGGAGGGACGGGAGCCGGGGACACCGCAAGGTGACAAGGACATGACCCCCGAGGGTGCAGGGCGGCAGGAGGAAGCCCTGATGGCCGAGCTCTCGGAGCTGGTGCAGAAAGTGGTGAAGAACAGCAGCTGGTGGGACCGGCACGGTGTGGACATCAGCATCCTTGCCTGCAGCTTTCTCCTGCTCCCGGCAGGTAACCCAGCTCAGCCCCCTGCCCCAAAACCGTGGCTTTGGGGCTGGGATAGGGGTTCTCTCCTCCTCCTCACGGCTTTTACCCTGCTGGTGCAAGGTCATTTGTGCTGGAAGCTCATTAGCAGCCTCTTAAGCCTGTAACAAATCTGCACTGACCCTTTTGCCCCATGCAGTGGGACACCCTGACCCCATATGGGTGACAATGGCACCCGGGGTGCAGCCTGGGGTGAGGGGATGGGACACAGAACAGGCAGTGGCATGTCCTCAGATGTGCCCTGCCATGGGGCAGGGAAACCCCAGCAGATTTGGTGGCAAAGGCCCCAGCAGGGCTGGGGGGACACAGTCGAGGATGGAGCTCTGGTGACCTGGTTAGAAAGATGCAGCTGGTGCCTTCTCTTGTTTTTGAACTCCTGGGAATGCTGGAATCCTGTCAGGGCTGGACTTGTTACCAGCAGGATCCCAGCCAGAGCTGTGGGATGGGTCCTGGAACCGACAACACCTAGTGCCATCATGGCCAAACCTTCAGTGAGATGGCCAGCACGGCTGGTCTGGCCACCCAGGGCAGTGTAGAGGGAAGCCTTCAGGCTGGGGCAGTTTAAATACCTGTAACTCCATCTGAAAAACAGGTTTAGGGCAGTGGATGGCACAATTGGGTGTAGCAACGCTTCCAGCCCACGTTGGAGGAACACAAGCTCCTGCCTGTCTGGTTTCTCCACAGGGTTCCTGTGCCTGCGGTCAGCCCAGGCCATCCCTTTCCTGGTGGGTGTCCTCACCCTTGGTGTGGTGCATCACACCTTGACCGTGAAGGGCAGCCACCTGGCCAGCCACAATGCCTTGACTGAGTCCAAATCCTGGGGCAAAGTGTGGGCCATCTTCTTCATCGAGGTGAGCGGGACCACAGGGTTCAGGTGGCAGCCCCCCATAAAAGCCCCATCAGCACCTTGACAGCACCCCAAACCCTTCAGGAGCAGCCACCAGAGAACAAGATGGATCCAAAACCTTTATGATCCATGTGCAGGAGGGTTAAATGGGAAGAAACACTACAGCAGGGAGCACTGGGAACATCCGTGCTTGTGGGGTGGGGACAAGCCCTTACTGGGGATGGCTCCTGTGACATGCTACGTGGTGGGGTTTCATGTCCATCCCCTTGGCCATGGGGCTGGAGAGCAGGACAATGTGTTGAGGGGAATACTTGGAATGGTTTCCAGTGCTTAACTCTTAAGAAGTCTGTTTCCAGGCTGGTTTGGAGCCAGTGGGTGCAGAGCACCTCCCTTGGGTGTGGAGCACCTACTGCAGGACCCTGGCACCGCAGCCATTGTCATCACCTCCTCTTTCTCTTCCCTCTCAGCTCTGCTCAGCTTTCACAGCTGAGCAGGCCACCTACAACCACGTGAAGATGCACCATGGCTACACCAATGTCATTGGCCTGGGGGACTCCAGCACCTGGAAGTTGCCTTTCCTGAACCGCTACATCTACATGTTCATCGCACCTCTGGCGGTGCCCATCATCACCCCTCTGGTTGCTCTTGGTACATGTCCTAACAGCCAAAACCCGTGTGATGATGCTCAGCAGGGGCTGCAGCCCACAGGACACTGCCCTGTGGGGCTCCAGGGACCAACCCCAAAAACCAGCGGGTTGGTGGGGTTGAGGGTTTTGGGCAAACCTGGAGGGTGGGGTAAAGGGAGACAGAGGATGGGCTTTATCGGCAGCCTGGCTGCTGGAGCAGTTGTGGTGGGGAAGCATCAGCATCTCTCCCATGTGCTACCTTTCCTTCCTTGCACAGGTTTGTTGAGGAACGTGGACTGGAAAACAGCCCTCCGGACCCTCTGCTGCATGTTTCTGGGTCTGTGCTGCCATTACTGGCTGCTGCTCCATGTCTCAGGCTTCCAGTCACCATGGTCTGCCCTGCTCTGCATGCTGCTCACCCGCTCCCTTCTGGCCCATCCCTACATCCACGTTAACATATTCCAGGTAGACACGTGAAGCTCTGAGATGTCCCGGTGGTGCTGGAGACAGGCCAGCCACCACCCAGTGCTGGTGACATGGCCCTGAGGCTGCTGGCTGGAGCTTATGTCAGCTTCAGGCGAGTGGCCTTGGTTGTCACCTCCCTCAGGATGATGTCCTCACAGGGAGGTCAGGCTGGTTTTGGCCCTGGGAGGAGGTCAGGGTGCAAAGGTGGAGGTTCTGGGATGGCAAGATGCTGGTAGCTCAACGTGGTGGCTCATTATGTGGGGGACAGGGCTCAGGTCCTCCTCAGTGGCTTTGAGGACAGACAAGCCCAGGATGGAGGGAATTTAGGGATGAGCCCAGCTTGGGGGTTGGCACCAAACCCCAGAATATGTCTCAGCCTGGCTGTCACCTTCATGCCCTCACATGGCTGGAGCTGTGGTTTGCTGTGTCAGGAAGGGGATGGGGGGGGGTAGTGGGTGCTTTGGGGTCCCCACCCTCCCTCTCCCACAGCACATTGGCCTCCCCATGTTCCTGGCCGATCGGAAACCCAAGCGTATCCACCTGATGAGCCTGGGTGTCCTCAACCTGCCCCGCCACGCCCTGCTCGACTGGTCCTTTGGCCACTCGCTCATCAGCTGCCACGTGGAGCATCACCTCTTCCCCAGCCTCTCCGACAACATGTGCCTGAAGGTGAGGTGGCCCCACAGGGTGGATGAGCATGTTGGGAGGTGACATGGGGACCAGACCATCTATCTCCCCACCACCTCCTCTTCCTGCCCCCGGCTCTCTCTATGCTGCTCCCCCCATGCCAGGGACCTCTTGTTGCTTTGTAACAGCCTCCAACCCACCTCCTTCCATTGCCATTCCTGTTTCACTTGGGTTTCCACTCCCTGCTCCTTCCTCTGCTCCCAGTTCAAGCTGGCAGCACCCTGGCAGTCCAGCATCCTCCTGACTCTGTCCTTGAGGAAGCATCTCTGTGCCGCACAGTCCAGCATTCCTTTCAGCTGGTGTCCAAGCAAACCTCCTATGATTACTTGTTACTCCGAGGTGGGTTCAAAAGTAGGGCTCTGAGCACTGTCCCCGGTTTGAGGGGCTCCTGAGGCAGGTCCACGTGCTGCCCTTCAGCCTGGGATCTCTGCTCATCAGTAAGGAGGGAGCGGGAGCACCAGTGGGTTTCAGGTCGTGCCCTTTGCTCGAGCTCACGGGGCTGGTAGGACCTGCATCCCACAGGGATGTGTTGCAGGCAGGGAAGGGGTAATTAAGCTGGTGGAGCCTCCCAGCCCTGCTGCCGAGCTAGCTGTGTGGGCACGCTGGGATGGGTGCAAGATGGGTGGCTCTGCCTTGGTAAGAGCCTCGTTAGAGCATTGCTCCTAATCCAGGGCCTTGTGAGGGCAATTTGCCAGGTGAACTCCCTGTGCTGCTGCAGCTGGAAGCCACCAGCCTCTTAATTGTCACAATCATGGAATGGTTTGGGTTGGAAGAGGCCTTCAAGATCCTCTCATTCCAACCCCCCTGACATGGGCAGGGGCACCTTCCACTAGACCAGGTTGCTCCAAGCTCCATCCAACCTGGTCTTGAACACTGCCAGGACGGGGGCAACCACAGCTTCATGGCAAAGATGGTGCAGTGGGTGCTGCCTTCTCCAGCCCTGTTTTGGGCATGTGGGATGGGTCTTCTGGGAATTTTGCAAGGAGCTCAGTGATGTCTCAGGGTGGGAACAATGTACAAACACCAGGACATCCTACACAGAGGTGGCTCTGCCTTTCCTTTGCAGATCAAACCCATTGTCTCCCAGTACCTGAAGCAGAAGAAGCTGCCATACAATGAGGACACCTACACCTCCAGGCTCCGGCTCTTCCTCCAGAGATATGAGGAGCTGATGGTCCATGCTCCCCCCATAACAGAGCTGGTGGGCATCCAATGAGGATCAAAGCCCCAGGCTCAGGAGGCTGCTTCAGACAGAGACTTGGAGCAGGGATGGGTTTAGCAGGATCAGGGTTACACAGACACGTGTCTCCTTGAATCCATCACATGGGATCATCTCACCCCATGTCTTGCTTTTGGCTAGATAACAATCCATGGAGCCACTGTGGGAGGAGATCCAGGCAGCACAATGCCAGGGATGGAAAAGGGGGAATTCCCCCCCCCCCAAATGATTCCCAGCCAGGGCTTAGTTTTATCCATTCTGCTTCCACGCTTGGGGAGAAGAAACCCCCATCTGCTGGTGAGGCCTCCCTGCAGCAGGTCCTTGGGGATGCAACAGCATGTCTGGAGCATCCAGAGCCACTTCCTGGCTGAGAGCTGCTCAGATCTGCAGGATGAGGCTGCAAGTGTTGGGGCTCAGGGAAGGGATGGTTGGTGGGAGGGGGCTGTGTCACTGCTGCCTGCGCTTTGCCTGACTTGGGGTCAATCAGTCCCTTCTAGGAACAAAGATTTGGCAAATCCAGCCTTAATACGTTGCAGTGGATCTTCTTTATCACAGGGTTTTGTTGCTGGGGCAAGTTGTATTGGTATCCTTTAGTGCCCAGGGCAGGGCCGTGAGAAAGACCCTTGTCCTGGTGGGGTATCTGTATCCCAGAGGTGATCCCAGATCCAATCCTTGCTATTGAAAGAGTTCAGCAGGAATATTGCCTGCTGGAGGCTGGCAGGGCTCTAGGGCTTGGGAGACTTCCCCAGTGTAGGGAGGATGAACTTCCAGCAGGTGGGATGCTCACCTGGATGGTTCCAACCCCCTCCAGGACACTGTGTCTGGCTTTTCTGGGGCATTGTGCTGTCCCCAACCTACCAGACCCATGACAAAGTCCAGCCCAGTGTCACGGTGAGGAGCTGGCAGCAGAAAAGTCAATCAGCCCAACTGGGGCCAGTGGGGGAGTCAGGGCTGGATCTGGGCTGTGGTCTGAGCCTGGGGGTTTGTTCCCTGATTCGTGCTGTCCCTCTACCAGGGCTGGATCCCTCCCCCAGCCTCACAACCAGGATTTATGAGGCTCCACATTGCAAACATGTCCTGAGGTGCAGGGATGCTCTGCTCTTGCCCCTGGAAGGGTGAGGGTTGCAGCAGTCAGCCTGGGGTCTTTGCCCTCTTGTGGGCATCACATACCCCCTTCTCCTTCACCTAGTGTGGGGATGTCCTCAGATGCACTCGAGCAGTATCCCCAGGTGGCTGTTGTGACATGGGGCCAGAGCTGGGATGGGTCTCTGTGCAGCAGATCCAGCGCTGGCTGGGGGTGGGGTGGGGAAGGTGGCCCTGGATCCATCCAGTGCAACCCCTTTGGCATCAGAGGCAGGGAATTGCTGATTTATCCTGGGGGATGCTGGCTGTGTCACCTCTAGCTGGCCCCACGTGAGTTTATCGACTCAGGACATTGTGAAACATCCAAAGGACAAATCATTGCCCTTTGAGCCACGTCTGTAGTTATGGGGGGAATTGGAGGGGGGGTGGCTGGACCAAACAGCCCCAGTGCTCCTGGGGTCACCTGAGGCTCAGGGGTGACAGACACCCTCCCCAGAGCTGCCCTCCTGCTCTTTTGAGTTTCTTCATAGAGAGTCACAGCTAAATTAGGATGAATGTGCCAAATTATTGGTGCTCCTGGCTCCAGCACGGGGAGGGGAGTGTGTATTAGTGGGGTTTGGGTTCGGACGGGGTAACTTCAGCCTCACGTGTCCCCGCTGGGAGGGAGCAGGCTGGGCAGAAAATACTTTTTCTTTCCCACCCCAGCTGGAAAGAGATTGGTCCCAAAATGTTTCCAAGCGTTGGTGGGAGGAACAGCCCTTTCCCCAGCTGGATTTCAAGGATATTGTTTAACGCAGTGCCATCTAAAGGCAGGTGTCTGTAGGTCCGTCAGCCAGCGGGAGGTTATTTGGGAAATATGTGGATTATTTCCTGTCAGAAGGGGCAGGTACAGCAGAAGTTAATGGGGGAAATGGAGATTTCTGGGACCTGTGCTCAGAACACGCCTCTCCCCCCCAATTTCTGCCTCGAGCGATGCCCCAAATTTAAACTCTGCTCTTCTGGGGGAATGGAACCAATGCTGCTGTTCAGAGCTGCACCTCCAGCCTTTCCTCTCTGGGTTGGGAACCGCTGCGTTGTGCTGAGCTGGGCCCGGAGAGCACAGGCACAGACTGTAAAGCTGTCAGAAATCCCGGTCCCCTCCACACACCCCCCCCGAAGGAGCAGGCGGGGGGGCGTGCGGCAGCTGCCGTGCCCAGCGTGGCTCTGCAGAAAAGCCAAGAGCCAATCTGCAAAGACCGTGCAGGAAAGTGTGTGGGTTTTATGACCCTTATTAAAATCGGCTTCTAGCTGTAAACTCCTCTCGGTCTTAATTGCTTTCAAAAAGCCCTGTTAGTGCTCTCCTGCGTGCCTTGGCACCTGTACAACCCTTAAACATCTCCTGGCCTTGCTGGGATGATTTCCCTGCCTGGTGTATCGCCCAGGGGCTGAAGCAAGGCGGGGATGCTCCTGCACGGGAGGTGTGAGTAGCTGCATTTGAAATGAGCAGAGTGATAGGGATTAAAGTGGAAATAAAGCAGGGACCGTGGGGGAGGTTGGGACAGGAGCCTGGCAGCGCATTAATTACCTGCTGCCTCTGACGCTGATGTTTTATCCTTTGCTGGGGGATGCTGCAGGTTTCTCCCGGCAAAGGGCAGACGGCTGCACAGGAGAGTGGTTAAAATAGGTCCCGCAGACTCCCACAGTTGATAACTCTCGGCAATAAAGGGGCGCGGGCAATTAGCAGCCGCAGGGATGGAGCGGGTGCGGGGAGCCCCGGGTACCGTGGAGGTCTCGCTATAGAGTTCGGCGGCGAGGATGGCCCCGTAGCGGCCTCTCCCTGCCTGCCTCTCTATGGTACCGCTCGTTTCCGGATCGCGTGACGGCAATTGGCTGCTGGGAAGGGGGCGGGGCGTCGAGCGGCTTGGGGGCGGGGTTATGCAAAGCGAGGCTCTCTCCCGTCTCGCAATTGGTGGGCGGGGATGGAGGGGCGGGGCGATAGCAGCTGTGGCGGCGGCGGTGGCCGGCATGGGACCGGCTGGCGCGTGCTGGAGGGGTGGCGGCGGCTCGTGCGGTGAGGGGCGGGGCTTGGCGGCGTCACCGGGCACCGGGGAGGGGGGGGAAACGGACACTCGTGTCCCGGGCACCGGGGGAACCTGGGCTGCGGGGGTAACCGAGGCCAGGGGGACCGGGGTTCCGGGCCAGAAGGGCTGCGGGGGGAACCGACCCCGGGAGAAATGGGGCTGCGGAGGGGATTGGGGCTGCGGAGGGGACAGCAACTGGGAAAACTGGGGGAGCTGAGGCTGCAGGGGAAGCAGGGCTGCAGGGGCAACTGGTACCGGGGGTACCGGGGCTGTGAGCCTGAGTGGCTGCGGGAGCCGTGCTCGCCATACCCGTGCTCCAGCCTTGGGGGAGTGAGGAGCGCATGGCCGGGGGTCTGGCCTGCGGTGCCCCGGTGCCCGGCAGGTGACAGCCCCTCCGGCACCTCCGTCCCAAGGCCGCGGGCTTGGCCGAGCGCGGGTGCCGCTGGCCTTGACCTCGAGTCGTTTCCGCCTCAGACCCACCCGGGGGGACGAGCCACCGGGCTGGTACATAAACCTGGCCGCCCTGCGCTGCCCGGCTGGACGCCATGGCCGGCGTGGTGGGACGAGCCCCTCTGGGTGGGTGCTGGGCTCCCGGGGAGGGCTGTGGCCGGGCCTGGGAGATGGCACCTGGTGCGGCATCACCTCCTCCCTTCGCCCCGCAGGTCTCAGGCGGTGGCTGTCCTCCTCGCCCGCCACGGCCCCTCGTGTCTGCGTGGTGGGCAGCGGGCCTGCCGGCTTCTACACGGCTCAGCACATCCTCAAGGTACTGGGATTCGGCGGGGGGCGAGGGCAGGGACCGCCCCAGCAGCTCTGAAGGGGCTGGAGAGGGGGTCTGGGGCCACCCAGCCCAGCTCTGTGGTGTCGGTGGTTGTTTGGGGCAACCTTGACCCCACGGAGCCTCCTGGGCCCTCTGCCTGGGGTGGGCACTGCTGTGCCGGGGCCGTCTGGGCCAGACCCAGGCCTGGCCCGGCTGCTGCGAGTGATTTTTCTAGAATGAAATAAGCAGCAGAGATCTGCCTTGCTTGGACCTGTTGTCACCCAGCAGGGATGACACTAACCCTATGCGAAGGGGAACGTGCAGGACCTGCTGTCCTGGCTTCTCCTTGGGCAGTCAGGAGATGAGACCTGAGCACAGAACTGGGTGGCTGGCACCGACCAGCAGCTTAACCCTGTCACTGAAGTGTGCTGCCTTGTCTCCTGTGCGTGTTGGAAAATAACTGTTGCTAAGCCCCAGGGACAAATTTCAGGGCTGCTTAATCCCTGGGCTGCGTCTGACTCAAAATACAAGATAACAAAAGCCTTGCAGCAGAACATCTGTCTAAAGCTCTGACCCTGAGGTGACTCAGCTCCGGGGGATCTCAGGGCATAGGCACCTCTGCTGGGGGCTAGGAGATGGTCTGGCAGGTCACCAGCATGCAGGGCAGGTGGGGGGCTCTTTCCTCAGCCCCCTGGGTGCTGGCTAGTCACCAGGTTAGTGTCAAGGAGGACCAGGGGGGTGTAGGATGATGGAGCCTCCCATGAGGTGTACTTGATGGTGGTTGGGGTCACGCTCTCTGCTGCACCTGAGCTGGCAGAAACAGATACAGCATCATCCTGTGTGTGGACAAGGCTGTATCTGGTGATGGGAACCCTCTGCCCTTGGTGCCACCCTCCCTGTGTCCCTCCTGGGCTGCTGGGCTCATGTGGCCTTTCTGACCTCATCCCTGAACCATGACCTCCTCCTCCTGCAGCACCATGGTGGGGCCCAAGTGGACATCTATGAGAAGCTGCCTGTTCCCTTCGGGCTCGTCCGTTATGGGGTGGCCCCAGACCACCCTGAGGTGAAGGTTGGTGCTTTCTCCCCTCATCCCTGCGGTTGAGCATGATGGTGGTGGTGGGTGCAGGTGAGGTGGCCACTGTCCTTCGTGGTGCCTCAAGTCTTGATGCAGTGTGGAGCTGTCACACTGGAGAGGTCCAGATCTCCTCCTTGTCTGTGCTGAGACCCAGCAAGGCCATGGCTGGTGATGTGGGACATCTGGCATTAGGAGACAGCGGATCAAAAACAGGGGCTAGTGATGAGAAGGGCTGGTCAGCCTGGCCTGGAGCAAGACCGAGGAGCACGGATGGGTTTCTTTGTACCAGGACACTTTATGCTGCAGGATCTGGCCATCTTGCTGCTGTTGTTGTTTGCCTCTGCTCTGTCTGTACCCAGGAACACACAGACCTGCTGTTAGGGGTGGTGGAGTTGGGCTGAACGGGTACACCTGGGCAAGGAGAAGTTAATCCAAAGAGCTCTTTGAGATCAACCATTTTCCTTTGCCTCACAGTGGATGGTCTGAGCTGGGGTGGAGGTGGTTGGAGTGGCAGGACACAGGAGATGCAGACACAGAAATATCTTGTGATGGTTTCCTCTAATCCGTGGAGATCATCAGACCAAAATGCCTGGATCCCTTTGAGCTGAGAGAGGAGGAGTGCACATAAGGGATGTGGTTTTGGGACAGCATCCACAGTCCAGCAGTATCTGTCTTGTCACTGGGCTGAGTCCATCTGAAGCTGGGGGGGAAGAAGTGGTTGTTTTGCTGCGTAGCCCGAATCTCTCAGAAGAAAAGGCCTTGGGCACCATCCTGCCCTGCATAATCCCATGATGAAATGGGTTTCAGAAAAGGTTGAGACAAGGGGCTGGCAGAGGGGGTCTGGCTGGTAGCACCCTCGATGGAAGGGGTGGTTTGGGCTCCCTTGCAAGCCTCACCTTTGGGAAGTTTTCTCCTACCAGTGGGTTTACTCGGCAGGGCTGAAGGTATTGAAAGGGTCCTGCCTTCCCCAGGATGGTGCAAAAGATGGATTTTCCTTTCCAGGAATGGTAGTGGCAAGAGTGCCAGGTCACAGCTGTGCTTGTCTCTCTGTGAATTATCTGCAGCTGTTGTTAGATAAGAGTCTCAGAATAACTGACTCGGAGAGGGGGAGAAGCATCTCAAGGCTGGGGCGGGGACAGGAACAGGGACCTCCCGTCAGCAGGTGGCCTTGGCCACCCCGTGGGGCTTGGATGTAACTCCTGGCCCCTCTTTGATCTCTGCAGAACGTGACCAAGGCCTTCACGCAGACGGCGCGCTCAGAGCGCTGCGCCTTCCACGGCAACGTCACCGTGGGCAGGGACGTGACGGTGGCAGAGCTGCGGCAGGCTTACCACGCTGTGGTGCTGGTGGGTACCAGGCAGGGCTGCCTCAGCTCCCCAGGAGCTGCAGGGAGGGTCTGCAGGGTTATTCCCCACTGGGATCTCGGGAAGAAGGCTCAGGTGAGGTGCTTCTGGGTGTTCTCTCCCGGGCCTCAGGACAGTTCGGATGCTGCAAGGCTTGTCCAGGGGAGCATCTGCTAGAGCATGGCATGAAACACAGGTCTCTGAAACCCTGCTGCAAGGGGCAGTGGTTGAGGAACCTCTTCCCTGGGATGGATTATAACTCGAGGACGGGAGATGTAGATTAGACATTAGGAGGAAGTTCTTCACTCTGAGAGTGGTGAGACACTGGCACAGGTTGCCCAGGGAAGCTGTGGAAGCCCCATCCCTGGAAGTGTTCAAGGGCAGGTTGGATGGGGCTCTGAGCAAGATGGTCTAGTGGGAGGTGTCCCTGCTCATGGAGGGGGGTTAGATCTAGATGATCTTTAAGGTTCCTTCCAACCCAAACTACTCTATGATTCTATGACCAAGACCTCTTTCAGCCTGACACAGATTTGTCCCTCCTGTTCAGTCCTTGGCTTGTTGGGCTCTGCCTTGGCCCAAGGAGGTGAAGTTTGGCTCTGGAGCCCAGGGGATGGAGTGGATGAAGCCCCTGTGCTCAGGCTGTGTTTAGCCCCTCCATTGAGTATCCTGGCCCTCGGGAAGGGTTGGCAGCCGTGCAGGGACCCTGGCAGCAGCTGGAAGGGGAGCTTTGTGTTTCACTATCAACCCCTGCACACGGTGACATCTCTGACTGTGTCTCCTCCTTTCCCAGAGTTATGGTGCTGAAGATAACCGGGTCCTGGGGATCCCAGGGGAGAACCTCTCAGGTGTTTATTCAGCCCGAGAGTTTGTGGGCTGGTACAACGGGCTGCCCGAGAACCAGGATGTGAGTGTTCCTGTGCTTCCCTGTGCTTCCCTGTGCTTCCCTGTGCTTCCCTGTGCTTCCCTGTGCTTCCCTGTGCTTCCCTGTGCTTCCCTGTGCTTCCCTGTGCTTCCCTGCCCTTCCTCCCCATCCTGCATCCCAACGCAGGCATCCAGCTCCAGCTTAAGTCCTGAAAGGCCCCCAATTGGAAAAGATTAGCAGGCACCATGTTAAATCCTTCTTAGATGGTAGAAATGTGAACAATTTGCACACCAGTGAGAGCGGATTAGCTGGCTCTGGAGGTTGGCAGCACGTTTTGGCCAGGCCAGATGGGACCCTGTGGGGGGGTGATGCTCTGCTTTGGCCTGAGAAGGCTTTTTTTGGCCAAAATAGCTCCTGCTCTCAGAGATGCCATCACACAAACTGGGAGACAAGGATCAGCTGGGATGCCTGGAGCAGCTGTGTTGCTGTGTCTGCTTGGGGAGGAGGCTGGTGTGAAGTTTTCCCTGTCTGCACCACCTCTTCTTTGGGGAAAAGAAGGGTGGAAGGGAATTTGGGTGGTGGGAGCGGGTCTGAGGGGTTGGGCATCATGGAGGCTGGGTGGATTTGCTCACAGAGGGGTCTTTTTGTCCCTGCAGCTGAAGCCTGACCTGAGCTGTGAGACAGCAGTGGTGCTGGGTCATGGCAACGTGGCACTGGATATTGCCCGGATCCTCCTGTCCCCACTGCATCTCCTCAGGGTGAGTCACAGGGTACTGTTTGGGGTCCAGATTCACTCCCTGCTGGCTGGGTGCTCGTTCCCACCTATCTCAGCAAAACCTCAGACTCTTCTGAATTTGGGATCTTTCCCCAAGGAAGGCTGTTGCCTCTCAGGAGCACCCTATGGATTCACAGTTTATGGAGTGATCCAAAACTGCATCCGTGCCTTGGGTGACAGTGCAGAGCTCTTTGGATTGCTGCTGCCACCTGAACAGTCAGCAATCGGGCTTCAACCCTTCCTGCCATATGAGAAGCAAAAGGAGGAACTGCTTGCCCTTTTCCAGCACCAAACTAGAAGCTTCTCCTGTTGGGATTTTATTTTTCTCTTCTGCTGTAGCTGAGGGAAGCAGCCTGGTTTCTGCTGGTAGCACTGGGCACACTGGTGGCTGGTCCAAGCTGGTGGACCTCTCCTCCTGCTGCCATGTTCCCCTCTAGACAGCTGGGAGCTGGTCTGCACCAGTTGCTCTGTGCAGCTGCTGCCCCAGATGTTGGCAGCAGAGGCTCTCCCTCCTGGAGAAATGCCACAAGGTTTGTTACAGCTGTGCAACAACTTCCTGTATTAATATCTAAATTAAATCTTCAAAAAAAAACCAACTTGGAGGCACTGCCAACCAGTGACTAAAGCTGTTTGGGCAGCAGTGCTGTGAAGGACATGGGGCTGGAAATGAGTGCTGGGATGTGCAGGCAGTTTCCTGTTAAGAATATGGGGCTGGAATGGTTTATCCTGGTTGTTTGGTGTCCCTCCTGTTGTGTCTTCTCTGGAAAAGATCTTGCAATCTAGATACACACACACACACGAATGAAATGGAGGATGGGGTTGCTGCAAGATGCCAACCATTGATTGGGCCCTGGCAGAGCTTGAGTCTGTGCTCAGAGCTGCCTGTGGCAGGCAGGCAGTGATCTCAGCTGTGGTTTGCAGCAGGTTTCACCCAAACTCCTGGATGTCCCCAGCTGGGAAGTCACCCAACAGCATCTGCAGGCATCCCATAGTTGAGATCACTGGAAAACTTTGCTCCATTACCCCCAAGGTGAACATGCTTGAGTGGGTCTCCTGAGGCACTTGCACAGGGTGCTGGCTCATTCCCTCTAGTGCATTTTGGCCTCAGAAAGAGCTTCCAGGGAGGAGGGACCAGCTGTGCCAGGAGCTCTGTGCAAAGGGACATGACTTGTTTCCCATCCTTGCCCAGGCTCTGCATGCCCAGCCTGCTTTTCTGCTGATTTTTCACCTTCAGAGGCTGTGCCTTTCCCCTGGCTCCTCTGGCTCCTCTGGCTCTGCCCTCGTCCCATGCTGCTGTCTCTGTCTTGCAGAAGACAGACATCACTGACAGCTCCCTGGCAGCTCTCTCCTGCAGCAAGGTGAAGCGTGTCTGGCTGGTTGGGAGGAGGGGACCTCTCCAAGTTGCTTTTACCATCAAGGTAAGGCTGGGGGGGGGGCAGCTGTGTGCCCCACGGTTGAGCCCCAGGTTGCCTGTCCTTGGTGGGGAGAGGTGGTCTAGGGATGGGTGGGGATTCCAGGCATCACCTTTCCTGTGCCCATTTGCTGGCCCCTAGCCTGGACTGCTGAGGAAGGGGGCCTGGGGTTATTGGATGACCTCTCTGCACTGGAGGTAACATCTTCCTGCCTGCAATCCCCAGGAGCTGCGGGAGATGATAAACCTGCCTGGTGCCAGACCTGTCCTGAACCCTGCTGACTTCACAGGCCTCGAAAATGCTGTCAAAGGTGAGGGAAGCTCCTCCAGACGGGGACTCACCTTGACAGGCAAGCATCCAGGAGTGATCTGGAGATGCTCAGAATGTGCATCGGGGAAGCTCTTGTCCCGTGTTTAATGTGGAAGGCAGTTGGCCCTGGTGTGGGTTGTCCTCAGTGTGCTAGGAGGCCACAGAGACAAGGGAACAACCTGTTCCTCTGTTTGTGCAACCACTTTGCTGGTTGGGAGTGATGCTTACTCTCTGAGTGACGAAGGCAGGAGGTTCAGGAGTCCTGGGGGGAACCTTGCAGGAGAGATTCCAAGGCTGTTGATTTAAGAGCTTCCTGCAGAGCTAAAAAGAAAACACTGAGTTCAAGGATGTCCAGAGACTTGCTCTTCTTCACAGGCTGCTGCCTCCATGCACCAGCAAGACAGTGGAATTGCAGGCTTTGATTTGTGTGTCCCACTGGCCTCAAGCATCAGAGGCTTTCCTGGTCACTTTGATTTGCAGTTTGTCATCTCAGAGGCATTGGATTCCCATCAGCATGACAAACTCCAAATGGACACTCACAGACCACTGAAACTGCCTTGATGTGGCCTTGGCTCCGTGCTGTGTCCCCAGGGGCTTTTGCTGTGGTTCCTCTCCTGAAGCTCGCCCTCTCCTTCTTCCTAGATGTCCCCAGGCCCAGGAAGCGACTGACTGAGCTGATGATCAATACAGCCCTGGAGAAGCCTGGGGAGAAGATGATGGAGGAGCAGGCAGCAGCTCCCCGGGAGTGGGGGCTGAAGTTCCAGCGCAGCCCCCAGGAAGTGCTGCCCACCACCGACGGGCAGCGGGCCAGGGGTGTCCTCTTGGCCCTGACCCACCTGGAGGTAGGGGCTCGTGGGGGGACTGGTACGGCCCTGACAGGGCTGGGGATGCAGCAGGATACCCTGCAGCTCTTGGGAATCTCTCCAAAGACAGTTTTGTGTTCCCTAGCTGGTTGGAGTGGCCACCGGCAGGTTCTCAGGGAAGCTGGTACCACCACCAAGAGCCTTTTCCTGTCTCAAGGGAGCACTTTCCATGCTGCAGAAAGGCCTTTAGCAAATTTTCAGGGACTACGGATGCCAAAAGGGACCAGAAAAGGCTGCTGCTTTGTGTCTGGTGACTGTCTTGGTGGTCAGCAGCCTCTTCCTCCCTCTCTCAGGGCTCAGGTGACTCTGCCAAAGCTGTCCCCACTGGACATGTGGAGGAGCTGGAGTGTGGACTGGTGCTCAGCAGCATTGGCTACCGAAGCCTGCCCCTGGACCCAGCAGTACCCTTTGACACCCAGCGTGGCATTATCCCCAACAGCTCGGGCAGAGTGGAGGGTGTCCCAGGTCTGTATCTGCAGGGCTATACGTGGGACATGTCAAGTGCAGCTGGTGGGTTGGGGGTCTTCTGGGGTGGGAAGCTCCACTCACCGAGTGCATGGATACAAGGTGGTCACACACCTCGGTTGGAGAGGTGACACTGAGGGAACGAGCTGGACAGAGCAAGGACTTGCAGCCAGGAGGGTCCATGGCCACGTGCTGGCCTGAGCCTGGCTGCTCTGTGTGTCCATGCAGGTCTGTACTGCAGCGGGTGGGTGAAGAGAGGACCCACGGGTGTGATCATCACCACCATGAATGACAGCTTTGACACTGCCCAGTCTGTGCTGGAGGATCTCCAGGTGGGCGTGCTGGACGTGTCCTCCTCCAGAGAAGGCTTCGGGGCTGTGAAGAGCCTCCTGCACAGCCGAGGTCAGTGTGTGTGTGTGTGTGTGTGAGCTGCTGTCACAGCCAGCATGAAGGTATGACACAGCCAGACTCCTCCTGGATCAGGGTATCCTTGGGCAGTGAGTCCCAGGAGCTGCTTTTGGGAGCAGAGTCCAAACCAAGGAAACATGTCGTGCTCCTGTTCTCTTGCTCCCAAGCCCAGGGAGAACAGGACTTGAATTCCTTCAAACTCAGTGCCATTGCTTTGGTTTATGACCACTTTCTGGGAAGGGCCATTAAAAGCAGCACAGACCTTGGCTTAAATGTCACTGTCAGTTGCCTAGACAGTGAACTACTGCTCTGGAGTGGTTTTCCTGGCAATCCTTCCAGGCAAGTTGGGGAAAGAGATTAAAATGCCCAAGGGAGTAATTTGCTGTTGCTGTGTTTAAAGGCATTCAATTAAAGCGTGTGTGTTTTGCCTCCTAACCTTTTCATCTGAGGTGGAACAATGAACTGGAAGTGTTTTATCCCCTAAGGTGATGCTGTGCTCACTCTTGTTATGGCTCACAAAGGTCTGACTGATCCACATCTGCTGGAACCTGCCATCCCTCTCCTCACAGTGTGAGGAATTATTATTCCCCTATGAGGCTGAATCTGGCACCGTGTTGGAAAAGGGCAGGGTTTGCTGGCATGTCAGGTCCCTGCTAATGGGGACATGAAGCTGGACTCATTATCACTTGGTCAATTGATCTCTCCCATCTCTTGCTGTCACCCCAGGGGTCCGTCCTGTTTCCTTCTCAGACTGGGAGAAGATAGATGCTGCTGAAGTGGCAAGAGGCAAAGCTGCTGGCAAACCCCGTGAGAAGATAGTGGATCCTCAGGAGATGCTGCAGCTGATTGGTCACTAAAGCAGCAGTGATGAGGACATGGTGCTGGCCCAGCTGGTGCTGTCCTGGGACAACATCAGCACCTTGCAGGCAGGGCCTGAGAGCACAGGGCCTATGCCCAGGGCCGGTGACCACTCTGGGGAGGTGTGTGACTCTTGAGCCTCTATAGTAACCATGAACTCTGGGTTCCCCAAGTGAATGTTTCAAAACATCTGAAGCTGCTGGCTGGCCCCGCATCTTTGCAGCCCTGGGGGTGATTCTTGTCCTTCAGGTCCTTTGAGCATGAACAAACTGGCTGTAGCAGGTGAGGGGAGACATGCAGCTGGCAGGAGGCCTGGCCAGACACACGGGTGAACTTCCTTGTGTCTTGCTGCTTCCCCTTGAAGCCTCAAGCCAAATGGCTTTGCCTTGTCATTCGTGCCTGAGCAGACTTCTTTTAATAGTAATTGTTTTTTAAATAAACCCTGCCAGGAAAGCCAAATCAGACCTACTGCTTGAGTCTGGCTTCTTTGTCTGTCACTGCCTTCATCTGGGAGCGGGCAGCTGAGCGCTGCTCTGGCCACGTGTCCCAAGGCAGGGCAGCTCCTCTGGCCCAGGGAGGGAGCATTCCCTGTCCTCTCATCGGGAGCTCTGAGCAGACAAGAACATTCATTTGCTTTGTGCCTCCTGCAGTTAAACCCCAGCAGAGCCTGGATCCTGGCTCCTGGGCTGGATTGGGATAACAAGTGTGTGATTGCCTTGTTCCAGATCAGGAGGGATCCTGTGTTTGTCGGTGCTGGCCGGTGCGAGCGATGCCTTGAGCCCTTTCACTTCATTCGCTGGTGGGTTTGTTGGTTGGTTTTGTTTTTTGGTTTTGGCCTGTGTGTTTTGAAGCTTATTAAATGCTTCTCTTAGCCCAAATTGCCAGTGGTGACGGTGTCAGGTTTTAAGCCAGATTACAAGCCGTGAGCCCTAATCTGCTCTTTATCCCTGGCGCAGGGGCCGCGTCAGCGTGTCCCCCTCCCTCCCCTGGCCCTCCTGCCACCCACGCTGTCCCCAGCCCCCCGCTGCCTGACCTGTGGAAATGGTGACAGTGGCAGTTGCTGGTGGCTGCGTGTTAGAAACAAATCAGGCTCTGGGATGGAGGCAGAGGGTAAATCAAGCTGGGACAGCTGGTGGGGGGGTTGTGTCTCTGCTGAGCCTGGTAGAGGACGTGCCCACTGTGCACTCTTCCCACCCCACTTCTGGTCCAACATTAGGCAAGGAAGGTCTATGACTTCTCTCCTTTTTTGGGTGGGATTTTTTGGGGTTTTTTCTCCTCCTTTTCTATTTACATCTCATTTGCAAGCTCATTAAGGAACTCAGGAAATGTGATAGTGGGAGCTCATACGCAAACGAGCAATAAAGCTTTTGTCGAACAGCTGCTTGCGTGATGTGGCTCCTGCTACGTCTGGTGGCTGCTGCAGCCCTAATGCCCAACTCTTGAGCAGGAGATTACATCAGCTCTGGGTTCTGAGGAGAATAAGCACTTTGGCAAGGGGGTGTGGAGGTGAGGGGGTGGCTCTCAGAGCAGGGAGCAGCCACCTTGGTTGGTAGCCCAGCCAGAAACGTGATTGGGAAAGGGGTTGTTGTGGCTGCATGGAAGCTGACAGGTGTTGGGAAGTGATGGGCTGGCTCTTCCCCAGGGTTTTCTTCCACATCTCTGTGAATGTTGATGTCAGGGTGTGTCTGGAGCTGTGATAAGGCCACGGTGCTTGCGCTGAGCACGGCAAAGGGCTGTTCCTAAACCAGTGATGCTTCAGGCTAGTTTTTGGGCTGTGACAGCAGATGAAGGGGAGCATCTGCCTTTGGTGAGCCGAGTGTCCTTGCTGAACCCAGAACTTGGCCAAAGCCCTGGGTTTAATGCCAGGCTGCTGGGAAGACACGGGATGATCAAGGTCAGCGAAGCACAGGGATGGAGGACGGAGGCAGGATCATCACTCTTATGTAAATCCTCGGTCAATACCTCCAGCTCCCCCTTCCTCTTCCCCTGCTGTCTGTGTCCCCAAGCCCCAGCCGGGTGTCCTGCTGCCTCGCTCTCCATCCTTGTGTCCAGCTTCCCCGTGAAGGTCCTTGTCCCCAGCCGCCGTGTCGTTAGGTGGCGCTGGGAGGCCGGTACCGGGGAGCCGAGAGGGGCTGAGCGGGGATGGAGCGAGGGGACCCGGCACCCCGCAAACCCTCAGCTGCTGCCTGGGCTCAGGGCAGGCTGAGGAGCCCCCGCAGGCTCCCGTTTGCCTTCGGGTGCCGCTTTTAATCACGATTAACCCTGTGGCTGGTTGCTCCGGTTATGTCCCCACCACAGTGGTCTGAGTGATGAAGGGGGACAACCTCACTGGGCAGCTGCCCCCTTGCCCTCTGCTCTTCCTTCCAAGCAGCTCTAAAGCCATTTTCTGCAGAGGGAAAGGAGCAGGGAAGGTGATGCTGTGACTGACACCCGTCTGCTGCTGGAAGGAGGCCTGGGAAGCTGAAAGTCATCACTGCCAGCTCTTAATGTGGACATCCCGGCTCTGATGAGTTACAGCTCAGCTTGGCTTTAATGAGACTGCAGACAGCTGGTGGAGATCAGCATGTGGTGGTCTCAAGAGTGGTCAGGCTGTCCCATGTGCTGCTCCCAAAGGTGGCCAGGCCAGGTATGAAGCAGAGAGAGCCCATCACAGCTTGGGGTGGTTGCACAGCTGGGTCCTTGCAACCTTGTGCTGCTGAGTTTCTTTGCTGTGCCTCAGTTTCCCCACTCTGCAGAGCTGTGCAGCACAGCTCTCCTCTGCTGGGCAGCTTGGAGTAATCCAGGGAAGAAGCAGGTCTGAGACACCCCAGTAGCTCCTGTTGATGCTGCATTTTGCAGTTAGAGCAGAGAGACAAGGGCAGAGGCTCTCGCTGGCCCTACCAACAGGCTGCTTGCTGAACCTGGCCTTTTCAAATGAACATTCTCTGGAATAAGGGAAAAACCAGCTTGAGTGAAGAGCTGTGCTGCCATGTAAAAGCCAGCTCACGCGACCAGAAAAAGGGCTGAAAAATCGTTTTCACAGCGTGGCTAATATGTAATTTCCCAGTCCATCCCTGGTGCTGGCGTGGCCACAGAGGCGGTGTCCGGCTTTCCGCCGTCCCCAGCCCCTTGCCGTGTGAATCATGGAATTGCAGCATCCGCTGCCGGAGCCCGGTCGAGTCCGGCTGCGCCGGGGCCTGGCCGGGAACAGATGGCCCCGGAGAGCGCTGACTTCAGCACCTTGGCTGAGCGCAGGCACCGGCCCTGCCTGGAACGCCCCCTCCCTGCTTGTTCTCCCAGGCACCTCTTCTCATCCCTTGTGTGCTCTTCTCTCTAGATCCACCCCCAGCCCAGCGATGGGGAACAGGTTGGGACTGGGGTACTAACCTCTGGGGTCACTGGAGCGTGTTGCCAGCCCCACTGCATGACTGCTTCCCTGCTGGCACAACATCACCTCTTCCTCTGGATGGATCCCAAGCCCATCCTTGGCTCCAGACCCACCAGAGGCTCATGGTTTCCACTCCTGACCTTAGAGACCCAATCTTCCTGGGGCTCTGCGCTCCCCAAAATAATGCCTAGAGCCACAGGGACCCCACAGCTGCTGCAGGATGGAAAGCTTTTTCCCTCTGCTTGGGGTGAATTGCTTTGGAAATTGGGGCTGCAGGAGCCTGTTTCTGGAGGCTGGGAGGGGAGCAGAGGCAAAGGAGATGTCAACTCCTGCAGCTGCAGCGAGGAGCTATTTAGGGACACGGTAAAGCAGCAAATAAAGTTGTTGGAGGGCAAGGGCTGGTTACACCCCGGAAGGAAGTTATTTCCTCCCTTCCTGGGAAATTTCCATTTCCAACCTGCTGCCTTTGGCTGCCTCATCCCCAACCTCCAGGGCAGCCCTGCAGGCACATGCCACCCAGGGAGGGGGAATTATCCCTGCAGGGATGAAACCATCCCTATTTATTTTAGCTCCCTTAATTACTGTGAGGGTAGGATGTGGTGGCAGCGGGGCTGTGCCGGATCCGTGCCGTACGTGCACAGCACCATCCCCGTGGCCTCTCTCCCCTCTTTCTCCTTGCTCTGTTTTCTGTCTCAGTTGCTTCTGTGGCTGCTGGGATCCGTGCTATTGGTCAGCTTTGTGTGGTTATTTAGGCACCAAAGCCCTGAACGCCCTCAAGGGATGGAGCAGACAGGGGAGTTTGGGATGGTGGCTGGGGGTGGCCCTGGGAGCCAAAGGCAGCACAGGGGGAAGGTGATCTGCACCCATGTTTGCTTCTTAAATGAGTCCCAGAGGGGCAGGAAGAGGTGGGTGCCCAGGAGCAACTGGGCTCAGAACTTAATTTTTGGCTGAAATTCTGCAGAAGGGGGCTGATGGCTGACAGGCAGGATCAGGATGGGTGCAGGTCCAGGATGGGTGCAGGTCCAGGATGGGTGGAGGTGTTGGATGGGTGCAGGTCCAGGGTGGCTGCAGGTCTGGGGCTAAATCTCTGGCCTGTGTCACAAGTGTCACCTGCAAGACTCAGCCCCAGCAGAGGGACCTGTGGATGTGGTGCTGTGTTCACCCTGTCCAACGTTGGATGCTGTTGGTTGGATGCAGGTGCCCCTGTCACCCAGCTGCCACCCTGCCCTTCCAGTGATGGCTCAGGCTTTGTGCTGGCAGTGTACAAACCCAGGTCTTCTCCTTCCCAAAGTCCTGGTTTAGAATGCACTCAGGTTTAAATCCTTTGGCTGAGTTTCTTCTACAAATACGAGGCTGGTGGGCCTTGCTCTGAAGAACCAGAGATGTTAACGATGCTGCCTCAGCTGGGGGTGGGTGCTGGGAGTGGGGGTTTGGATGGGGGTTTCTGCTGGGAGTTGATGGGCTCCCATTGACTCTGCAGGGCTGGATGGGGCAGGCAGAATGGAGGCAGGTTGAGTTGGCTGCAAGATGCCAGTGGGATTGCAGTGGGGTGCAAGGAGCCTGCCTGGAGTGCACAGCACTTCTCCAGCACTTGGATGGGCTAGTGCAAAGCTTGACTAACTCCAGCTTCTCACCATGGTCCTCCCACATCCCTCTCGCTCCCCCAGCCCAGCTTCCAATGGGCTCTTCCCTGCAGGAGGTGGCTGCACACCAGGAGCTGTCAGAGCACGGTGCCTTGCGTTCATCAACCTGCTTCCAGAGCCTCCTCCAAGAAAGGACTCCAGAGAAAGGTAACGGGGTGATGGAGAAGCTGGCTGAACTCCCTCTTGTAGGGCTGTGCTGTAGGGGAGGGACCTGCTGGGATGTTGAGGGTCCTGAGCTGGGGTACGATCCCAGAGGTGTGAAGGAGGATGAAGGAGGAGGAAGGCAGTTCTGTGCCTGTGTTAGCTCCATGCAGGCCAGAAAGCTGGGACAGAGGACAGATGGGGTACAGGATCCCCAGGGAGGACAAACCCAAAGGGCTGGGAAAGTCAGTGAGTTCCAACCAGGAGGAAAAAAGCCCATCTGCACCTCCCGGGTTTGTGGGCTTTATCTTGGGATGCCACTGGGGCTTTTGTTCTGGCCAGAACATTTATAGCTATTAGGGCATATTTTTTTGGATGCAAAAAGGACTTTTGTTATTTAAATGCACAAATACGGTATTTTGATGGTTACAGAACAGCTGCATAAGCTTTGCCTTGGCTTGGTGGCAGTTGGATTCAGGAAATCTCTGCATTTTCCCCCAGAAAAATGTCATGGAGTTGTTTAGTTGTTTGTTTTTTTTAATACATTGAAGGACTTTGCCAGGAAAACAGAGAACCTGGGGAGAGCTCTCCGTGCTGTGACTCACTCTGTCCCTGTATCCCACATGTGGGGTTTGGGCTGTGATGGGGGGGGTAAATGTCCCATGGGATGGAGATGCTGGAGGGTCACAGGTGAGATGGGAGAGCCAGGTATTGCCCCATGGGTAGTTGTTGCTGCCCCTGTCATCCCTCCTGGACTGGGCAGCTCTTCTGGGATACATTTTCCCTTTGAAACATCACTAGGGCTGAAGTAGGTACGAGTCGAGATGCTCTGAGGGATCCAGCCAAGGGAGCAGCCAGTCCCAGGAGGGGTGAACGAGGCCCCTGAGCTGCCAGGGGGACACTATGGGAATGGGAGCAACTTGGGGGGAGGTTCTGTGCCAGCCCTGGGGGACCAGGTCCTCAGAAAGCTAGTCCCCCAGGCCTGGTCACACCTGACCATGGAGGCAGCAGAAGGGGTTAATTGCAGCCGCTGCTGCTTTCCGTGTTAAACCCCAAAGTCACCTTTTTGTTCTCCTAGGAAGAGGATTTGAGGCAGCAGGACCTGTTGCTAACGCTTAAATCTCCTGTCCTCGGGCTAGGGAGGGGCAGTGCTGCCAGAATCCAGCAGCAGGGGTTGCCTGAGGCTGGGGAAGCAGGATGCAGCCAGCAGGTAGCCAAGAGGGGGCCGCGAGGTCCTGAGCCCCCCCTACCACAGCAGCCTGGGAGATTTGGCTGAGCAGGGAGCATGGGTGCTGCTTTTACAGGAATTAAAATGAAACCCAAAATGCCTTTTCCCTTTCCTCAGTTTTTAGCCTCTCCAAGGTACCCTGAGGGCATCCACAGTCCCGGGTACAGGGTGGCCGGGCTGCCCTGGGGACAGGGACAGCTTGGGAAGGTCCTGTGTCAGGCAGCTCGTGGTTAACTGCGGGCAGCAGGTTTTTAGGCAGGCTGAAACCTCACTGGAAAAGTCTTTCCAGGCCCCAGCAGCCACAGGGAAGTGGCATCGATGCTATTACAGGCGGCTGCAGTGCCAGGTTGGGTGGCAGCCACATGACAGTCCTAAATGAGTTGCTTTTGGGTGGCTGTGTCCCTGAGCCAGGCACCTGCCGCTGGGGGAGGCAGGAGGGCAGCGCCTGGGCAGGGGGGCTGCTGCCCCCCCCCACACCAGCACAGATGGATAGATGCTCTCAAGGTGATGCCCAGTGTTTGGTGGCTCTGAGCCCGTGTACAGGGAGGTTTTGAAGCAGCTGCCCCCCCCATGGCAGAGCCTGAACTGGGCTCCGGCCCCTGCCAGGCTCTGCCAGCAGCTGGGCTGGATTTGGGGCCATGAGCCAGACTGAGCACCCAGCGGGGGGGCAAAGGGACCCCAACAGGGCCATGTCCATCTCCCCCTTCCTTTGCTGGATCTCCCCCGTTTCCCCCCCGAGTCTGGCTTGTTCTAAACCAGTGCTGTAGGATCAGCTGATGCTTTAATACTGGCCCTGGTGACAGCTGGAGGATGCTGCGGGGGCTTTGCTCTGTGTCCCCGTCCTCCCCCCGCCACTTCCCCATGACTGGTGGGGAACCTGGGGCTGCCCTGCACTGACTGGGGGGGTCACTGGGGGTGGGCAGCTGGCCAGTCCCCATCAGTTCAGTTAGCAAAGGGCTCGAAGGTATTTGGAGAAGGGGGATGGCTGAGTCCAACCGCAGCCGTCTGCACCCCTCCAGTTCTTCATGGGATGGGCATTGCCCGGGTAAGGGGGAATGTGTGTAAAGACTGTGCCATTTTGCGGTGGGTTTCCCCTCCTGGAGAAGGAGGAGGGGGACGAAGGAGAGGAGGGGTCTTGCCACCTGCCCTCCCCAGCGCTGTGCCCCCGGTGCAAGGAGAGGCGGGCAGGTTTAGGGAAGGGAAGGCTGCCCGTCCCCCCCGTCCCCCGCCTCCCCGGGGCTGGCGGCCAGCCCCGAAGTTGCGGCGAGGCGGGAGGACACACGTCCTGTCCTTCCACCGTGCCCCTCCCGCCCCCGGTGCCTCCATCCCCGCAGCCCTCCCCGGCGCCGCCGGCTCCTCCCGGCCGTCCCGCCCGGTCCCGGCGCAGAGGGGAGATGGCTGCCGGGGCCCGGCGGTCGCCGAGACACCTGCTGCCACCGGGCCCCCCCCCCGTGCACACCCGCTCCGCTCCCTCCTTCTCCCGCTCCCGTCCCTGCCTCCAGCCGCCGCTGCAGAGTCGCCGCCGCCGCCGCCGCCAAGGACGAGCCGGCACCGACGGCGGGCGCTGGACCCCCCCGCCAGCCGCGGCGGGGGCCGATCCTGCCCCCGGGGGCTGCCCCGGAGGAGGAGGAGGAGAGGGCTGGGAAGAGCCCAGCCCCCGGTGGGACTCGCAGCCCCGCCGGAGCCGCGGGGCATGTAGGCACCGAGCAGCGGCGGTCCCGTAAGTACCGGGAGGGCTGGGGGCGACCGGACCCCGACGGGCTCTGCCGCCTCCCCGGCACCGCAGCCAGGAACTTCTAGGGATGGGGTGGGGATATTTTCGGGGGGGGGGTGAGGGGTTGTCTTGGTCATTTCCCTCTGCTCCAGCATCCCTCCGCATCCCCGAGAGCTCCCGCTCCCCGTCCCGGCTAGGGAATGGGAAGGAGCCTTAATTCTGGGCGCTGTGCTGGGGGGCTTTTTGGGGGGGGTGGGAGACAGAGGAAAGAGGGGAGACTTCCTAGGTGTCACCAGCCCTGTGTGTGTCCCCCGCCCCCCCCGCCACCTTGCATAACCCAGCGGCAGACAGGACACTTGGCAGGTTGGTTGTTTTTTTTTTGGTTAATCCATATTCGACCTTTTAAAGCTGCGTTTCGGTGCGTGCGTGTGCGGGGCCATTGCCGCGGCCCCGGCCCGCAGCCCCCGGCCCGCAACTGTTGCTGTCGGAGGTGCGGGCGAGGAAGAGGAGGGGGATGAGGAAGAAGAGGGTGATTCTGGGTTGTGGCAGTTGAAGGTTGAAAGGAGACGGTGCTTGCAGGGGGTTGGAAGTACTTCTCCCTCCTGTCCTTCCCCCTGTATGGGGACAGGGATGGTGACAAGTTGGCTTTGAGGAGGCTTTGCTGCTTTCCCTCCTTTTTGGGGGGCCCTGTTGGGGTCTCCTTGCTCCACAGGGGTGGCCCCCATCTTGGCAATGACAAGCCCTGGCACAACCCAGTGGGCCCCCCAGTGCCCCCCCACCCTCCCTGCCAGGTTTAGATTCTTTTTGTCCTTTCCATCCATCTGCTGTGGTTCCCCCTTCTCTGGAGGGGCTCGGAGGTTTGGGGGTTTTTTTTGCAATGAGGTTTCTCTTTCTTGAGCGATATTTTGCATTTTGGAATTTTATTTCTCCCTTTCCTGAGGTCAAAATTACCTGCATGAGCTCTCCCCCTCCTGGAGCAGGGGAGGGAGGGATGGAGAGAGGGCAAAAAGGAGGTTTAAAATCAGGAGCAAACTTTCCCTGTTGCGTTAAAATGACATTTCAGGAGATAGAGGGAGGTAAGGGCTTGATTGGTGCTTTAGCAGGAGGTTTCTGTGAGTGTCTGGTTTATCAGGTGAAGCTGTGCCTAGGAAGGGGCATAACCTGCTGAAAACCACCCCAAAGCAGCAAAAAAACAAGTGCCAAAGCCACCGAGCAGCTCCGTGGGTGTCCTCTGGTCCCCAGGGAGGCTGCTGGGAGGTGGCATCACCCTGCCCAGGCTTCCAGTCAGGGCCACCTTCCTCCTGCTCCAGCCCAGCCACCAGCCCATTGCCCAGCTGGAAAACCTCCTTTTTGGGAAAGCATTTTCCTAAAGGAGCAGTTCCGCAGTGCTTGCCACAAGAGGTTGAAAAATGTGGATTTTTTTTTTTTTTTTTTAAGTCCAAGGGGGCTTTGCTGTGTTTTGCCGAGCCCAAGAGCAGCCCTGGCTCTGACAGTAGTGCAGGGATGGACTTGGTTCCTCCTCTGCCTCCACCAGTTTCCTGCAATGTGCCTTCCCCCTCCTCATCCCCAAAAGACGGTATTTTCCTGCACCCCTCTAGCTCGCTACTGGAAAAAACAGGCTGGAAGTGCACAGAGTTGGCTGGGCTGGAGGAGCTGGCTGCTTTCTGCATTCTGAATCCAGCCATTTTGGAGCAGCCCGGGCTCCAACCCGTGCCTGGAGTCCCTGGCAGCCCCGGGCTCACTGGCCCTGACCCCCCTCCATCCTTCCCCGCAGCCCTCGCAGAGAGCAGCTTGGCTCCAGCTGATGACACTGGCTTCCTGGGAAGGATGGAAAGTCATTCCCCTGTTTGTCTCAGCAAGGGCTGAGCAACATGGTGTGCCCGTGCCCACCTCCTCTCTGCCATTGCCATCACCCTACAAGGGATGAGGATGCTTCCCACCTGCCGCTCAGCCCAAGGGGAAACCAGTTTGCCCCAACCTGTTCCCAGTTGCAGTCAGGAGCTGAGCAGCCCCTTTGGAGGCATCACTTGGTATTACCAAAGGGTTTTGCTGGCCTGTGCTTGGGTTACTTGGGGCTAGCACAGGCTTCCAAGCGCAGAGAAGAGCTGGGATGAGGAAGAGGAGGATGAGGGCCCAAGATGGGTGATGTGCCAGGGCTGGCACGAGCAAACCCAACCAGTCACCGCGAGGGCCTGGAGTATATTTAAATGTCCTTGAGGAGGGCTCAGATGGGCAGAGCAGCTGGGAGAGCTGCTCTGTTTGTTTTGGGTGGCGTGTTGCTCCCCTTCCTCTCTGCTCAGGTAGCTGATGCCGGGTTCCAATGAATTATTTATCATGGGACTAAAAATACTTGGGGATTCGCAGCCAGGAGCAGGCAATACAGGCCGGCCCATTGCTGGGCTGGCCGTGCCGGAGCGTGGGACACTGCCAGCGTGGTGTGACTCACCCACCACCCTCTCTGGCCATCACCGTGGCCTCTTGGCTCCTGTGGCTTGGCTGGCTGTGATGTGGGGTGGGGAGGGGGATGCAGCCAGGTGGGATGAACACCCCCCTGGGTGGTGGTGGGTGCTGGGGGTGGATGATCCCCTGATGAAACCCATCTGGCCGGGCGAGATGCTGCCTGGTGAGTGTTGGTGCCTGGCCAGGTGCCGGAGCCCTCCTGGCACCCATGGGGTGTAGGAGGGGGATGTAGGGCTCGTGTCCCCTGTCTCTCTGGAGGGGCCAGCCCTGGTGCCCAAATCTGCACCATGCAGCTCTTGCAGGGTGCCCAGCCGAGCAGTTGTTGGGTTTATTTCCTGCCTTTTCAGTCCAACATGCCCGCAGTGCTTTCGCAGCGTGCCGAGGGCTTGTCCATCACTGCGGCATGGGGCGTGTTGGGGTGCAGGTCCCCAGCTCAGCCCAGACCCCAAAACTGTTCAGGACTTGGCAAAGGGATCCTCTGGCCATGCCGAGGACATGTTAAGCAACAGCAGCTTTTAATTGCAAGTGACAATTCTAAGCACCAGCTGGCATCTTGCTGCATGGAGCGACAACCGGTGCGTGGCCAGTGCCACCGCAGAGGGCTGCTTGTCCCCCTCCCCCTGCCCAGCACAGCACCAGGGCGATGGCCCTGGGGACAGTGGGGCTCGGAGGGGCTTAGAGGGGCTCAGATACTCTCTGCTGTGGGTCTCACCATGGGTTGGTTTTCTCAGTGGGCTCTGAGGAGGGGGTGAGCTCCAGCGTGGGGGGTGCATCCCCGTGGGAAGGGACATGCGTCCCCCTGCGGACTGTCACCGTGCCTACTGCAGTCTGGGCACCCATGATTGGAGGAGAAATGGGGTCCTGGCAGGGGGGATGTGCCCAAACACATCCCCCCCCCCCTCGGCTTTGGGGTGCAGCTGGCAAAGATGCAGCATGGTGGGTGCCTGGGAGATGCCAGTGGAGGGGTGTGCAATGGGGGTAAAGACAAGAAAGGGGAGAAAGCTGCAGGATGGTGTCAGGGAGGAACCTGGAGATGAGGGGCCAGGCAGGTGCTTTGGTTGGGGCTTGGGAAGCAGCAGACAGGGAACTGGGGCAGGGTGATGGGCAGGGGACTGGCAGGGGACTGGCTGCTCCAGTGATTGTGTGGTTTGCAAAATCCCCACATGGGGGTTGCAGAACTGAACCCTCCCTCAAGGGCAAAGCCTCTAAATACTGAAGGTGGTTGTGAGCTGTGGAGAGAGGCACCAGGAAGCTGCCAGCTCCTCCTGTCACCTCTCACTGCTGTCTCTGTCCTCGTCCCTGGCAGAAGGGACAACAAGGAATTTTGGAGAAGGGAGAGAGGCAGGAGGGCAATGTAGCTGGGAGGGGAATGATGGGGCTGAGTTGTGACTGGGGGGGTGGTGGGAAGTGGGGACTGGCTGGGAAGGTTAGTGCCTGGGGGGACTGGGGACAAGAGACATGCAACTGAGACATTCGGTGGGTGATGGGTCCACCCGCCAAAGGAGGAGGGTCCCCCTGTATCCTTGGGGTTTACATGCCCTGGTGCTGTCCCTGGGGTGGTGATGAGGGCTGGGGTGAGTGAGGCTGGGGGTCCTGGCGGATGTCCAGATGCGAGGGGCTGTGTCCTGTCCTGGCAGAGACGCAGTGGTGGACATGGGCAGAGCGCCGGCGCACGCTCTGCTACTGTCGATGGTGCTGGGCTGCTCAGCTGCCTTCACGGACCTCCTGCTGCCAGGCCCCGAGGAGCCTGTGGTCAACGTGGCCGTGGTGTTTGGGGGCACGTCCTACCCCCTGCACATCCGCTCCCGCCTGAGTGCCCAGAGCTTCCTGGACATGCCCCTGGAGATCCACCCCATCACCGTCATCGTCAACAACACCAACCCCAGCACCCTCCTCATCCGGATCTGTGACATCCTTGCCAGCCACAAGATCCACGGCATCATCTTTGAGGACAACGTTGGCACGGAGGCAGTGGCCCAGATCCTTGACTTCATCTCTTCCCAGACCCAGGTCCCCGTCATCAGCATCAGCGGGGGGTCTGCCGTGGTTCTGACCCCAAAGGTGAGGTGCTTGCTGGGGGCTGTTTCCAGGAATGGGGTGGGAGAAATGGGGGATTATCGGAGAGGGGTAGATATGGGGGGTGAAATGCTGGGGGGCAGAGGAGCTGCTGGACTGTAGCGTGGGGGCTCGTGGGCAGGAAGGGCCAGTGTGGCCAACTAGGGTGGTGGGACATGGGAGAGGGCTTCAGGGAGTGGTCCCCAATGGGTGGGACATGGGAGGGGACTTCAGTGCCCTGTGGAGGGACTTCTCCTGGTGTCCTGCTCTCTGTCCCCTCCAGGCTGTGCCTGCCATGGGGTGCTGAGGTTGTAGTGCCTTGGGCAGTGGCAGGTTGGCATGTCCCTGTCCTCCTCCCTCTCTGCCCCCTTGAGGCCTGATCCAGCCCTGAAAAGGGCAGGCAGGCTGCATGGAGGAGCCTGGCTCAGCTGCAGCAGTCATCTCAAGGGACCCATCTGAAGGCTTGACCTCCTCCTCCCATGAGTCTGAGGTCCCTGGCAGCTCTTGCTTCCCAGTCTGGACTCCCCAGAGCTCACCCCTCCAGTCAGACCACCAGCTTCATGGGAAAAACTCTGGTGGTGGGGGGGGTCTGGGTGGCAAAATCCTGCTGCCTGCACATGACCTTCTGCAAATGCCGTTCACTGAATCATTTAAGACAGAATCAGATCAATTAAGGTTTGCTAATGAGAGGCCAGATGGCTGGGGAGGTGGGATGGGAGGGAAGGAGCCACACCAGCTCCAGCAGCAGGTAGAAAGTTGGAGCTGGGGTGGGATTTTTGTTCCTAGCAGAACCCTTGCCCCCTCCTCCTGATTTAAACATAAATTGTTGGTGTCCTTTGGAAGATGGATGAATTTTTGGTCAACAAGTTGAGAAACAGGAGAAGCCACAGGGCTTGACCCTTTGCATGAAATGAGGTTCCTCGGGGACCACTGGTGGATCCAGCCCATGAGCCATGCCAGTTCATGGCTCCTTTGAACTGTTCATGATGGCAAATTCAAGGTGGTTTGCGTGAGTGCAAGAGACCTGGACTACAGTGCCAGTGCAACCCCTGACATCTTCTCTTTCCACAGGAGCCCGGCTCAGCTTTCCTGCAGTTGGGTGTCTCCATTGAGCAGCAAATCCAGGTGATCTTCAAGGTGTTGGAGGAATACGACTGGGGCTCCTTCACCGTCATCACCAGCCTCTACCCAGGCTACAACATCTTCCTGGAGGTCATCCGCTCCTTCACGGACGCCAGCTACTTTGGCTGGGAGCTGCAGGAGGTGCTCACCTTCGAGATGAGCCAGGAGAGGAGCAACTCCAGGACGCAGAGGATCCTGCGGCAGATCGACGCCCAGGTCCTCATTGTCTACTGCTCACGGGAGGAGGCTGAGTACCTCTTTGCCATGGCAGAACAAGCCGGCCTGGTGGGGCCAGGCTATGTCTGGATCGTGCCCAGCCTGACGGTGGGCAACATGGAGGTGCCACCTGCCTCCTTCCCTGTTGGCCTCATCAGTGTGGTGACTGAGAGCTGGAAGCTGAGCCTGCGACAGAAGGTGCGGGATGGGGTGGCCATCATCGCCATGGGGGCAACCAGCTTCTTCCGGGCCCATGGCTACCTCCCAGAGGTGGGACGGGACTGCTGGGCTCCTGCTGGACCCGCTGCCACCAACACCAGCTTCTACCGGTAAGAGGCCAGGGACCCGCTTGGGTGGGTGTGAAATGGGGTTAATGGGGAAATGGTGAGGGAAGGGGTAGGGAAGGAGGCCAGGAACTCACTGTGGGCTGCAGCTGGTGGTCCATGCCTCTCAGCTGGGTTTCTTCTAGAGCATCTCCCCAGAGCAGCCCTTGCCTTTTCCCGGGTTTCTCAGTGACTTAGGACCCAGAGGGAGTCTCGGCGTGGGGGGCTCATAGCTCTGCTCTGCAGTGCAGATGTGGTGCCTCAGAGCTGCTGGGGCAGTTTTTGCCTCCTCAAACCTGCAGCAGGGCGTTCCCAGTGCCTCTTTGCTGGCAGGGCTTTCTCCAGCTCCCCCCTGCCCCTTGTGTAGGAGCTAGACCTGGTCCCCAGCTCTCAGCCCCACGTCTCTCCATGGGACCCATGGAAGCCTGGCTGAAGCTGGAGGAGGAGGAAGGCTATATGGGGTTGGGCTGCATGGCTGGGGTCTCATGATTGCTGTGTTCCACCAGACACCTTCTCAATGTGACGTGGGAGCACAGGGACTTCTCCTTCAATGAAGGTGGCTACCTGGTCAGGCCCACCATGGTGGTGATCTCGCTCAACCCGCACCGGCTCTGGGAGATGGTACGATCTCTGGCACCCCCCCCAGGATGGGCACACTGGGGGTGTAGAGTGGGTAGAGTGAGCCTGGGGCCATGCATGGGCTGGGGTCCTACCTTGGAGCAGGTTGTCTCATGCAAAACCTATAGCTGGTACCAAAGTTCCCCATGGCAGCGTGGTGGGGCTTTGAGGCAATGCTGGGCACCAAAGCTCTGCCAAGAACCTTGGCCAAATGCCTAGATGTGACACACACTGCACGGGGCAGGGTTTCTAATTTAGAAGTATTTTGGATGAAGCTTGGCCAGGTTTGTGGTCACCCAAGCCCAGTGCTTGGAGTCCAGGAGGAAACACCTCACCCTGTGGTCAGTGGGTGCATGGGGAAGGGAATGCTGAGATGGGGCTCACCATGGCTGAGCTCCAGCCTAATGATGCTGCGGGAGAAAATAGTACTGAAGGTGTGAGGAGGATGAACACTGGACCCTGTGTGACCCCCAGAGCCCCTCACTGAGGTGACAGTGTCCTCTCCTTCGTGGACAGGTGGGCAAGTGGGAGAAAGGCATCATCCACATGAAGTACCCGGTGTGGCCCCGCTACGGCTCCTCCATGCAGCCCGTGGTTGACAATCGTCACCTGACAGTGGCCACACTGGAGGAGAGACCCTTTGTCATAGTGGAGAACACAGACCCCAGCACTGGGGTCTGCGTGCGCAACACCGTGCCCTGCCGCAAGCAGACCAACTCCTCCCAGAGGTGAGCAGCCAGGATGGAGCTTGGCAAATCTGGCCACCACCCCCTTGGGCACTAGGTGTCCAGGAGGCCCCAGAGTGCTCAGAGCATCTTTGGTTGGTCCAGCCCATTTTTCCTGCTGTGGTTTCAGTGGTGATGGCCTCGTGGATCCCTACACCAAGCTGTGCTGCAAGGGCTTCTGCATCGACATCTTGAAGAAGCTGGCCAAGGCGGTGAAGTTCTCCTATGACCTCTACCTGGTGACCAATGGCAAACACGGCAAGATTGTCCGTGGGGTGTGGAATGGCATGATTGGTGAGGTAGGGGTGGGCATGTCCTGGCCTGGGGCTCCTCCGTGGAGATGGAATGGGGGGGGGTGTCTGTGGTGGGACTTGTCCCTGGGCAGGGGACAGCTCGGCATGAGGAGCAGGGGGCTGTCATTGTGCATCACGGCACTGATGGGCAAGGCTTGTGGGGTACAACAAGGTGGGGAGTCAGCTGAACATTCATGACCCTACAGCTGGTTGTGTTTGTGTCACTGGTCATTTAATAAGCTAATATTAAAAAATAACAAAAGGATGACATTTAATGTTGGAAAAGCTGGAGATGAGGAAATACTTGGGGGAGGTGGTGGGTTGTCCCTCTGCCCATTCTGAGACCACCTGCCCCTTCCCCAGGTGTACTACAAACGGGCAGACATGGCCATTGGCTCCCTCACCATCAACGAGGAGCGCTCAGAGATCGTGGACTTCTCCGTGCCCTTTGTGGAGACGGGCATCAGTGTCATGGTGGCCAGGAGCAATGGCACCGTCTCCCCCTCTGCCTTCCTGGGTGAGCTGTGTCTGTCTGTCAGTCTGTCTGCAGGTTCATCCCCTGCTTCTCACAAATGCAGATTAGAAATATCGTTCGGTTTTAATAACTTGGAAGAAAAAAAAAAAAGCCCTAAAGGAAGGAGATTTTGCTTCTGGCTTTGGTGCTTCCTCCTCCCCTCGGCTGAATAATCCCTTTCTTACAGAGAGGGAAGCTGCGAGTGGTGGTTTCCTCCTCTTCTTGTGTGGAGGAGGGAGGATGAGGGGAGACAAGCCAGGGGTTTGCCAGCTCTGAGCTCTGCTCTGGGGAACCCCTTCCCTGTGCCCGTGGTGAAACCGGGTGTGGGAAACCACCGGGGATAAAAGTTTTATTTATGGAGTTTTTTTTTAAAAAGCAAAGCTGCAGCCTGGGGAGGAGACCAGCCAAGGGTGTCAGAGAATCCAGCCTGAGCTCAGCCAGGGCTGGCAGCACTTGGCAAGGGCACAGGGGGGTACAGGGGTGGGCTGCAGGTGTCAGGCACACTGAGGGATTCGGGACGTGGCCAGCCTGGGCACATCTTCCCCCTCCTGTCCCCCCTACACCACACAGCCTGATCCCCTCCCCAGGATGGGGTCACCTCGACCGGCCCTGGGGACAGACGGAGCTTCTGTTCGCAGTTTGGCAGAGTGGGGGTCCATGGTCCCCGTGGCACCTCCTCACACCCCCCGGGCTAATGAGCCGTGTCCCTGTCAGGGGAGGCCTCATCCTCCTGACAGCGAAGGACGTGCTGACAAATGGACCTTAGGGCCGCATGCCAAGGGCTGGGATACGTTCCCACTGCTCCATCCGGGCTCATCCCAAGCAGGCAGGGACTTGCCACCCACCCCCAGCTCCCCGGGGCTCACCCAGGGGCTGAGGGGGCTGGTCCTGTGCCTGGTGCAGGCACGATCCTGTGGCCAGAGCCATGGTGGGGGACAACTCATTATCCCATGGAAACCCTCCCACCAATGGTCCCGGAGATGGGCAGTGTCTCATGAGCATTCCCCATTGATGAAAGCCTTATTTTATTTAGGCAGGGAAGCATGGCTGCGTCCCCCTGTTTTGTAGGATCCTCCTTCCCTCCTGAGATCCTGTCAATCTTCTTGGCTGTGGTGCTACTGGTTCCCATCTCCCCCCTTGAGCAGAGGCCGTTCTCAGGAGGATGAGCCTGAGAACCCTCAGGGAGGGTTCTGGGGGGGTCCTTGAAGGGCTGTGGGGTGTCGTGGGGGGCTGACAGGGTCCCATTTGCCTTGCAGAGCCCTACAGCCCTGCTGTGTGGGTCATGATGTTCGTGATGTGCCTCACCGTGGTGGCCATCACTGTCTTCGTGTTCGAGTATTTCAGCCCCGTCGGCTACAACCAGAACCTCACCAGCGGCAAGAGTGAGTGTGGGGAGGCAGAAACTGGGCCGGGGGGGGAACACACATCCCTGGCTGGGCTGATGGTTGTCCCCTCTGTCTCCACAGGGCCGGGAGGTCCCACCTTCACCATTGGGAAGTCGGTGTGGCTGCTGTGGGCTCTGGTCTTCAACAACTCGGTGCCCATTGAGAACCCCAAGGGCACCACCAGCAAGATCATGGTGCTCATCTGGGCCTTCTTCGCCGTAATCTTCCTTGCCAGCTACACAGCCAACCTGGCTGCCTTCATGATCCAGGAGCAGTACATTGACACCGTGTCGGGGCTGAGCGACAGGAAGGTGGGGCTGATGATTAAAAAGTAATAATAAGGGATTTTTTTTTGGTTGAGGAGAACTTTGGGAGGGCTGCGTGTCACTGCTGGCTGGCTGGACATGGATGGAGGGCTGGCTGTGGGGAGGGGGCACGTGCTGGGGACAGGCTGGGGACACGGCAGGGACATGGGGTCCCCTGTTGCAGTTCCAGAAGCCGCAGGAGCAGTACCCCCCGTTCCGCTTCGGCACCGTCCCCAACGGCAGCACCGAGAGGAACATCCGCAGCAACTACCCCGACATGCACACCCACATGGTGAAGTACAACCAGCGTTCTGTGGAGGATGCCCTCACCAGCCTCAAAATGGGGTAAGGCCCACCCTAAAATGGGGTACAGCTCACCTGGGTCAGGGCTATGGCTCCCCCCAAATGTGGTACCACTCCCAGAGCTGGGGTTTAGCTCCTCCAAATGGGATACAGGACCCCCCAGATGAGCTGCAGCTCCCTGGGATATGGTGCAGAGCCTCCCAGATGGGGCAGGGCTTTCTCAGCTGGGGGGGGCAGCCTCCTCTCAAGTGAGATATGAGGTCCCCAGGCTGGGTACAGCTCTCCCAGATGGGATATGGCTCCATGCAGCTTCCCTGTGTGAAGTATGGCCCCCCCCCCAAAGAGGGTACAACCCCCTGCAGATGGGGTAGAGCTTCATACAGTTCCCCCCAAAAGGGATGCAGCCTCTCCCAGATGGAGTATGGCTCCCCCAGATGGGGTACAGCCCCCCCAGATTGCGTATTCCTCCCCAAGTGGGGTTATGGCTTTCCAGGATGGGGCAGAGATGCCCCAAAGAGGATACAACTCCCTCCAGATGGGCTGCAGCTATCTGAAAGGGGTACAGCTGCCCCCAAAATGGGCACAGCCCCCCCCCCAAAAAAGGTCTGTTGGGTCCCCTCCTCACCTTCCCTCCTGGTTTTGGGGCAGGAAGCTGGATGCCTTCATCTACGATGCAGCAGTGCTCAACTACATGGCAGGCAAGGACGAGGGCTGCAAGCTGGTGACCATCGGCAGCGGGAAGGTGTTTGCCACCACGGGCTACGGCATCGCCCTGCAGAAGGACTCACGCTGGAAACGGGCCATCGACCTGGCCCTGCTCCAGTTCCTGGGAGATGGTGGGTGCCTGGGGGAGCTTCTCGTTAGCCCTGTCCCCATCCTCACCCCTGCCCTGCAGGTTAACCCAGGGACCAGGTTTTACTGTATGTTCCTTCCCTAGGTGGCTTTGGTCCCCAGAGCCTGCACAGCCTCCATGGCTGGTAGCAGGGTGCCCCTGAGGTCAGATAGGCTTCTCCAGCAGCTCCTTTGAAGTGACATTAAAGGCAGCAGGGTGCTGGGGGTTCATTCCCTCTGGGGTCCTTCCTCTTCTTGCAGGCTGTAAAATCCTGGAGATGGCCATGTACAAAATCCAAGGGTCAGGGAGAAGCCTGGGAAGGGAACAATGAGCATGGCTGGCTGGGACGTGGGTGGGGGACAGAGACAGGAGAGGGCCCTGGAGAAGGAAGAGCGACTGGTGAGATGCTCAGGCCAAGGGCAGCAGCGAGGGCTGAGCTGATAACAGCTCCAGGAGTTTGGGGGTGGTTTTCTCCTCCTCCTGCCACAGTGGGGTGGGGATGGGCAAGGGTTGGCCTTGGGGAGATGATGCCCGAGGGGGGCATTTTCACCCCACTGCTGTGTGCCTGGCTCCAGGTGAGACCCAGAAGCTGGAGACAGTTTGGCTGTCAGGGATCTGCCAGAACGAGAAGAACGAGGTGATGAGCAGCAAGCTGGACATCGACAACATGGCTGGGGTTTTCTACATGCTGCTGGTGGCCATGGGGCTGAGCCTGCTGGTCTTTGCCTGGGAGCACCTTGTCTACTGGAAGCTGCGTCACTCTGTCCCCAAGTCCCACAGGCTCGACTTCCTTCTGGCCATCAGCAGGGTGAGTGAAGCTGCTGGTGGCTCTTGAGGGGCCCAAATGTCCTCCCTCGGTGTCATGGGAATGGGCGTGGCTTGGTGGCCATCATCCCTCCCACCCTCACAGGAGGGACTGTAGATGCTCACGCTGGTGTGAGCTCTTGGCTGGGGAGAAAAGCCGGGTTTTTTTTTGGCAGAGGGCTCAGCCCTGGGAATGACCCAGAGCCGGTGTCAGCACCCTGGGGAAAGGGGTAATGGAGGATGGTGGGGAGAGGACATCAGTGCCATCAAGACACCTCAGCCTCAGCAGCAGCATCTAGGCTTGGTGTGGTGGGTTTGTGGATGCAGGACCACTGATGGTTGGGGTCCTCCCCTCTCTCCACAGGGCATCTACAGCTGCTTCAGCGGGGTGCAGACCCTGGCGAGTCCCGGGCGGGTGTCCACGCCCGATGTCACCGCCAACTCGGCCCAGACCAACGTGCTGAAGATGCTTCAGGCAGCCAAGGAGATGGTGTCAACAGCCAGCGTGGGCAGCTCACTGGAGCAGGCCACCCGCACCATCGAGGACTGGAGCAGCCGCAGTGAGCACCTCCAGACCACCTTCTCCTTGAGGACACCCCAGCTTGTGGTGCAGAACAGCACTGGTGCCCACAGGGCCCCCTCCTCTGGCCCGGTGCCTTCTGAGAGGCTGGGAAGAGCCTACACTGCCAAGGGTGCTCCCTTGGGGCTGTCACTGCCCCAGCCCATCCCCATGGACTCCAGGCTGCCCAGGGAGGAGAAGTGGAGAGGGGTGAACGACTATGTCCCCCACCACCACCATCTCCTGAAGTTTCAGGGTGGCTGTGCTAGGGGTGAAGCCCACCCTGGTTTCCCCCACCTCCTGGTGAAGAGCTCCCAGGCAGGGGCTTTTGGGGAGCAGGCACTGGTGGGGAATCACATCGGGGCTCCACTTCCACCCCCCAGGGACCTCCCACCACCGGACATCTACAGGGAGCACAGGCGGCCATCAGGCCGGGGGGATCGGCTGCCCAACACCCCCCTGCTCCAGGGGGATGGGGGACACGGGGGCTCAGGGACGCTGCCCCGGCTGCTTTCGGCGGCAGAGAAGAGGCGGGAGGTGGGCAGCCCCTTCCTGCCTCCATCCTGCCCGCGTGGCACCTTCCCAAAAGCCACCAGGACTTGCAGAGCCGGGGGCCAGCTGGCCCGGCCGGAGGTGGCGTTGACGGAGCGGGAGAAGCCGAACCGGTGGGCGCGGGAGCGGGGGGAGAAGCGGCGTCCCGGGGGGCTGCGGCACTGCGGTGCTGCGCGCCCCCCCGCCCGCACCGACATCCCCGACCTCTTTCCTGAAGCCGAGGCCGGTTACGGGTGTGGCCCCCGTTGCCCCCAGGCCACCAGCCGGCTGGCAGCACGCTCGCCCGCGGCCAGGCTGCCGTCCTTCCCAGAGGTTTGCCGGCAAAACCCTCATGCCACCGCCACGGCGCCAGCGCACACGGCATACGCCTGCATGAACTCCTACGGCAACCTGCCCCTCTACCTGGGGCACCTCTCCCGGGGGTCCCCACCGCCCCGGGAGCACCCCGGGGTGCCAGGAGGCTGTGGCCGGGGGACCGGGCGATGGGACAGCAGCTGCAGAGACTGCGGGAGACGCAGGGAACCGGCCTGGCTGAGGCCGGCAGGGACAGAGAGGAGGAACACGCTGGTGGCCCGTGGGGTGGCCAGCCCCTGTGCCGGTGGGTCCTGGCGGCGAGTCTCCAGCCTGGAGTCGGAGGTGTGATGGGGGAGACAGGAGGGGGTCTCTGCCCCTCTGCCTGCCCTTTGCCTGGTGTCCCTGCAGGCCGGCCAGTGGCTCCCGGCCCGGATCCAGCCTCCCCTGGGTCTCACACCACCAGCAGGATGCTCCAAGATGCTCCAAGGGGCTCGGCAGGTCCCGTGCACTTTGGGGGGTGGTGTCAGAGGAGCCCGGTGGGGGCTGGGATGCCCTGGTTTGGGCTCTCTCTGCAGGCAAGGCTGGCTGGGCACTCGAGGATGCTGAACACATTGCTGCCGTGTTGCCATCATGTTTTGGTTTCATTTGAGGGACTCTAAATGCCATGTCCAGGTCATTAAAGAGACATTTTCAGCCAGCTGGGGACCCTTTTTCCATCCGCCGGCAACGAGCTGGGGCTGCCCTTGCTTTACCCTGTGTCATGAGGATGCTCGTGGTCCTGTGCACCCCCTGCCCTCCCTTCACTGCTGAGCCCTGGCTCAGGCTGGTTTCCCCCTCAGCAGCCAGGCAAAGGCAAGCAGCACCTCATTAATCCACGCTGGGGATTAATTGCGTAGGAGCCATCAACCTTGGCTGAAGGACCAAAGCTGGAGTTCCTGCACCCTGCTTGGGTTTTGGGGTGCTGGGCTCATGGCTGTGAGCTTGGTGCAGCAAGTGATGCTCCCACAGCTGCACACAGCAGCATGGCAGCCCCAGGAAGGTGTGCCACCAGGACTGAGAAAGGGAGAACATTCCTCCCACCTTCCCAGGGCTGATGGAGCCATAAATCAGGAGCGATAGATGAGCCGGGTTTAATTCTGCTCTTGATGTCCCTGTTTAACACAGTGGGGGTGTGGGCAGGGGCATTCGTGATTCACCAGCAGCACCAGGCAGGGGAGGGTGTTTTTTTTTGGGGAATTGAGGCCATTAGTGCCCAGGGCAGTGGCCACGGCTTTGCCAGGTGGTACCAGCCCAATCCCAGGCCATTGCTGGGGCTATGCAAAGCTTCCCAGGGGGCTGACAGGCCAGCCAGGGAAATGTCAACACTCAGCCCAGTCTTCCCAGCTGGTTTGGCAACACTGGCCTGCATGAACATCCCCTCCCACAAGAAGCTGCTCTAAAGCTATGTTTGTTTATTTTCTTTTCCCTTTTTAAAAGCAGCCACCGAGCAGCCGGGGCTGGTACCAGCAAGGGGACAACAGCAGGGGCTGCTCTGGGACACCCAGCCCTGGGGAGCTCAGGAAGGGCCCAGACATGCATGGCCCAGGACCAAAAGCATTGGCAACGTCTGTCCATCCATCTGTCCATCAAGCCATCCACCCATCTGTCTGGGGTTAAATCCCCCATCCCGTGGCCTGGCTGCCATCACACATCAGTGTAGGAGCTTTAGTTCCTGTTACTTATCATTGCAATTGTCTCTTAATTGCTTTGGCAGCCCCTCCAAAGCCTCGTGGTCAGGGAGGGAGGTGCTGGTATACAAATAAAGGCCATAAATAAACAAACTCAGTTGAGAGCTGGGGGATCCTTGTCAGGCTGCCCCAGACCATGGCACCCATTTTCCTGGGGCAGCTTTCCTCTGCTGGGTGGCCCAGACACCCCCAGTGGTGATAGGCTGGTCCTCACAAGGTGAGGGGATTTTTTCCCCAAATTGTGGGGTGTTGTTGTTTTTGGGTTTTTTTTGGCCCAAGGAAACCATCACACCCCACTGCACCTTCAGGATCAAGGCCAAGCCTGAGCTGGGGTTGGGGCTATGAGAACAAAATGGTGCCGAAAAGGGGAAAAAAAGAAAAAAAAAAATTCCCAATCCACGTTTTAAATTAATTAGTGATGTCCCTGGTGACTCAGCAGAGGCCAAGTGGATTTGCTTCATGTTTTATTAAAGGACTTTGCTGTGGGGGGGGGCTGAGGGCAGCAAGGGATGGGGGATGTGGGTGCTATGGGAAGGTGGCCCCAGGGATGGGGTTCAACATCCAGTGGAAGTGCTGCCCCACATTCAAGTCCTCTGTCACTATGGTGGTCTTTGCATAATCATTTTCTTTATATGCTAATTGAGATGGAAGAGCATAATTTTTTATAATTTTTCTCCCTCTCCTGGTGCTAGATTGGAGCTGGATGGGGCACAGGGATACAAGCAGCCCAGAGCAGGTGGGAGCTGCGTGACCTCCCACCTCATGGACCAAGCAAGAGCTGAGCTGCTCCTGCAGCAACCCCTCACCCCGGGATGCACCACAGACAAACCTGCAGGGAACCAGCAGCCTGGGAACACCCTCTGACTGAGCTTTCCGAAGCTGAGCTTGGGTAGTTTAGTACTTAACAGCCGCTGAGAGATACTATTTCTTTTTGGTGAAATTGTCTAATCAATCACTTTTTAATTCAGCCGGCTCTGGCACCCATGTCGCCCTGGGACTCTGTGGGCTGCTATTTATGTGTGAAGAGAAATACAGCCAGCTCGGCTGCTGGCCACCTTCCTCCAGGGCTGGGCCCCAGGAGGGGGCAGGCAGTGTCCCCTCATCCTCTGCCTCTGCCTGCTCCAGCACTTATTATTGTCACTGTCCCCATTTCTGGGCATGGGGGGACCCATCTTGCTGAGGAAAGAGGGAACAAGGCAGGCACGAGGAAGAGGTTTGCAGTGCCAAGGATGTGCTGGTGCTGCTCTGGAGAAGAGGGTGGCCCCAGTGAGGGTGGGGGCAGCTGGTTAAATCACAAATGGTACCACCAAAATGGGGCCAGGAAAGTGTTGGGCAGAGCAGGGTGCTGCCCTGCCTGTGTCCAGGGAAGCTGGAGGGACGGCTGCCTCCTGGTTCCTGCTTCCTGCCAGGGTAAAGCTGCCACATGAAACCTTCCCGGGGGTCCCATCCACCCCCCCAACATCAGCTGGGGCACAACACCCCCGTGCCCTGCTATATAGCCATGGATCACCCCCTCTCCCTCCCACCAAAGGCTGGGTAGAGCCCTGGGGCTGCAGCACCTCGGGGGGGGTGACAGGAGCCAGCTGGGGGCTGGTGGAAGAAACCCTTCACCCCAGCATGAAGCCCCCTGGACATTGCTTCAGCAGCCACCGTGGCTGCCAGCAGCCCCCATGGCTGGAGACCCTTCCCCAAGCTGCCAACAGCTCTTGGGGTCAGGGCCTGGCTGCCCAAACCCGTGCAGGGGAAAGGCAAGCACTAGAAGAGCCAGCAACCACCTTCTCATGAACTTTCCTGCAGCTAAACCCCCTCCAAGTGACACACGGCTCCGTGGTGATGCTCAACCCTTGTCCAAACCTCCCTCTCAGGCTCAAGTTGTTTTTATTTTTTCCTTCCCTGGCCATTGCTCTTGGAAGTGCTACAAAACACCAAATCCATCCCTGATGCCAGTTTGATCTCAGATTTATGGCCCAAGCCCCCAAATCCTCCGCTGTTTGCGCGGCCCTTCGAGAGAATCACAGCAGAAAGTGTTTATTTCCATCATAAAGATCTGTTTTAATATTTTAACATAAATCAAGCTGCGCTTTATGGTGATAATAAATTTGTTGGCAGAAACTGCCTGTGCAGCCCGAGGCGGTGGAGCAATTCAATTTGTTTGGTTTTAAGCGCAAGGAGCCGAAATGGAGAAGGGGAAAGTACAGATGTTTTAATTGAGTTTGCAGCTACCACCCAGAGTTGCAGGAGGCTAATAGAGAAGAGGTGAGGGTCTCCATTAGCCTCTCTACTTGCCATTTCTCCTTGGCCTGCAGCCCCATCAGTCAAAGCCATTCCCTCTGGGAATAGCTGCTTGGTGCTGCAAGATGAGGAAGGGGGTGGAAAAAGAAGCCAGGCTAAAGCAGATGTATAATGTGCATTTTATTGTCTCGAATCCCATTTTTTGAAAACTAATTACAGCCAGGACAAGCATCACGTGAGAATCTGTAATAATGAATTGTTAGTGTTGATAATGGCCAAATAAAAATAGACTCACTCGTGATGGGTGAGAGGAGGGAGCTTCCCACACTGTACTGAGCTGGGGTCACCCAGCGTCCCCTCAGCCCTCTCCAGGCAGTGCTGGCTCTGCTGAGCCAACCCCCTCCCCATGTTCTCCAGTGATGTTTAAGGCATTGATATGTCATGTTTGATATGACAAATGTTCTCTCTGCCGTAGACCTGCTTTCTGTTAATCACCCCGACTCCTTGGATAGATTTGTTTTGCTGCTGTGCAAGGACAGCGGGTGTCTGGGACGTTGTGGTTATTTATTTAAGAAAGCACTGGTGCTCCCTGGGGACCAGAGTCCTTCTCAGCAAGGCAGCACGGCCGGGGCCAGGACATGAGCCTTCACTGTCCCACTGCATCCAAAGCCTGGATCCAAGCAGCTCTTAGAGCTAAGGCCCTCTACAAGTCACTGTCACACACCGTGCTGAGGAGGAGAGGTGGCCAGGGAAGAGAAGGCACATCTTTAAATGCAAGAGATGCAGGAGAGGGTGTGCCAGGCTGGGCTCCCTCCCTCCTACTTCCCCAGGCAAGCTGCCTGGTGTGATACAGGGGCAGGAAGGGAGAGAGATCCAGGGCAGACCTAAGAGAGGAAGGAAGGATGGGAGGATATGAAAGAACAGAGAACAGCCCCTTTAGCTGGCTGGCAACAAAATGCAAAGGCAAGAGGTTGAAAGGGGCACTTGAAGGGATGGAGGCTGAGCCAAGAGCCCAGGCAGCATGGTGGGAAAGGCCTCAGCCCCCTCCATAAACCCACACCTGTGCATTTGTGTAGAGGAGCAGCCCCGCAGCCTCTCCAGCTTTCCAAAGGCTCACTTCATCAGCGTTAAATTCCTTCCTCCGGCTCTGCCCAGTTCCCAGCTGCTTCACAGGTGGCTCCCAGCTCAGCTGCCTGCTTGAATTCACCCTGTAACCTACACCACTACTGTCCCTTTTCCTAAACGAGACACCAGCACCAGCTACCTGTAAAATAACTTGCTGATTTGGCAGTGAAGGTGCCACATCAGCTTCCCTTGGGATGTTTAAACTCACTAGCAAGGGCTGCCAATGCCTCTTTGTCTCATCTCCTGCTTGATCCTAAACAGTTCCCCCCCAGATCCTCTCCAAGTAGCTCGGCAAGGACACAGTGGCAGTGCTCAGGCTCGAGAGGTGCAGGATTTTGCTTTAAAAGCCATGAAGTGTTTTTATACAGCTCCAGGTACTTGCATATTCCCCCAGAAGGAGCACTTCAGGTCATATGGAAACCAGAAAGTCCTACTTGAAAACAGAGCTTGATTAAAAAGAGCTGCAGTTCAAAGCTTGCCTTAGTGAGTAGTGACACTTAATACTGCAGCAAGAGCAGAGGGCAGGAGGCTCTAATGTAAGTGATATGCATCTGGCTTTGAATCTGCGTTAATGAGGGGAGGGGTTCAAATATTCCAGGTGAAAACGTTTAAAGTTTTGTGAGGAAAACCCGTATCTGATCTTTGCCCCCGGGCCTCGGAGCACAGGACCCAGAGCCGTTTGTCAGAGCGTGGTATGACAGCGACCACCAGCAGCCTCAAAAGCAGAGAGCTGCCTACAGCCCAAGGTAACAGCCCAATTCTCAGACAAGCTGAACAGGACCAGCTCAAAGCCCACCTTAACCCTGTGCAGAAAGAGAAGAGTTGGGATTCAGGCCCAGTTCCAGCAGGGTTTCTGTGTTTCCTCCACTGGGCAGGCAGGGCTGAGCCCAGCACTGCTGCTGCCTCCTGGCACCAGCCCATTCCCTTGAGTCAACACCCACCTTGTTTTAAGACTAATTACCCAGCTCAGGAGGCTGGAAACGCATCAGTGTGCACAGCCCGGGCTCTTGCAAGCCTCACACGTGTCAGGACTGGGTAATTCCCACCTCCCCAGCCCACAGGAATCCCGACGGCTGGAATCAGGGTCTGGCCTGCTGCACCAGCCCCGGGCAAGGCTGGGACTGGGAGAAGGGCTCTGGGGGCAGGAGCCCAGGGAAGCCAGGCTGCAGTTTCCTTCCCGGGGTGAAGAGATGTGTCCCTGCATGTGTAGGGACGTTGCTGTGTCTGCCTGGGGCTGCCACAGCACAGGAGAACAGGGTAAGTGTGAACACAAACTCCTGGGCCTGAGAAATCCCATTCTAAGGAAAAGATCCCAGATCCCAGGCAATCCATGGTACACATACAGGTTAATGCCTCTAGAAAAAAAGAAAATGTAACAGAACACAACATTATTTTTGCTTGAATTAGGGCTATTCCCACCCTAACTCCTTCCCTCAACTGGTACAGGAGGTTGGTGGGGAGGGGTCTCAACAGACAGAAGAGACTCAATTCCCCCAAACTCCTGTTGGATTCTGCACAGCACATTCTTGCCTGTGGGAGAAGGGACATTCAGCCACTTTGTGTAGCCAGCCCTGTGTGCTGGGACCTGCAGCACACGGAGAGCCACGCAGGGACAGAGTGATGCTCCAGCAGAGCTGAAGGCAGAAATTACTGGACACTGGTTCATGGCACAGGCTGCCAAGGGCTCAGCCCCACAGCTCTGTAGGAATGGGTCTGGGAATAGGACTGTAACAAGGCTGAGTCCACTCCATCCACACCCAAAATGGTGTGAAGAAAGTCTGTGTCCAGGTCTAACCTGTGCCACCAAGCCCATGGCCTGGAAACTTTCCCCCACTTCACAGTCCCAAAGGGAGAACTGAAATGCTGAAGTCTCCGGAGCCCAAGAGAGAGCACATCAGAGTTTTGACTCGCTCAGGACAATGTTTGCAGTCACAAACACAAAGCAAGAAAAGCCCCATATGAGCACAAACACAATCCAGAACGTGTGCCGGAAGGGGGAGAGGTGCTTGTTGACCGTCCCGCTGCCGAAGACCAGCTGAGTGTCCTTCCGACTGCAGTAGGCCAGGAAAGCAGGAATGAGGTACTGGATCCCATTCCCAGCATAGGCTCCTGTGATCCCCACCAAGGACTCCAGATCGTGGGTGCAGAAAGCCACCAGCACTGGGGGAACCAGCGTGATGGCTGGAAAGACAATCCTATCCACCACCCATGGGTAGGTCCCCCCTTCTCTGTGGAAAAGGGTCTTCCAGTTGTTGCGTAAGGTCACAGCGATGATGGGGAAGTTGGTGCTGATGGTGAAGACAGGGAAGAGGCCCAGGAAGTAGCGAATGAAGGCGACGTTGATGATCTCACAGTTGGTGAAGTTGAGCGTGTACATGTCCATGAGGGTGTCGTTGCGGAAGCAGTAAATGGCAGTGAAGGACAGGAGGCTGTAGAAAGCCAGGATCAAGGTGTAATCGAGCAGCACGAGCTTGTTGACATGCTTCTTCTTGGAGATGGGTGTGATGAGGGATGGCAGGGAGTGCTGGCACATGAAGGAGTAGACGCACACCCCAAAGAGGTTGCGGATGCCCGACAGCTGGGCCATGGACGGGTGACCTTCAGCTTGGCCTCTGCTGATGTGGATGAGGGCCAGAATAATCATGAGGATGAAAGCTGGAGAGAGAGAAGGTTTCAGGTCAAGCCCAGGTCTGTGCTGCCCACGACTCTCCTCCCATCGGCACCGGCAGCCTTGGCACCGTCTCCCTCCTGCTCCACAGGAGCATCTCCTGATCTCTGGAGAAGATGGTACATCAAAGGCAAGGTGCCCAGGAATTAATCCCAACTTGCTTTCAGAGCTAGTCAGCAGATAAGGAGGGAACGGGCTCAGGACTGCCTTTGGCAGGCATCTCCCTCCTGTCTCCTTCCCACAGGGACTCACCCTCCCACCTCCAACAGCAAACAGCTGCTCTGGGACCTTTGGAAGAGTAACACTAACACGGCTGTCTGAGCCCATTGTCCTGGAGGACTCAGCCCATGGATGCTTCTACCATGCACCTTGGCTAAATATCCCCTTTTAGAAAAAGCTTAGAGATGTTTGAGCTTTGACTTCTAAAGGAAGAAAAGATTAAACCTGGCAGCAGTCAACCCCAGCAATATCCCTACACATTTGCAACTGGACTCATGTTTCCAAGACCTCACTTGAGTGCATGGGGAGATGCACGGGAGCAGCAGCTACTACTGAGCTCTCCTGTCCCTGAGATCTGTCAAGCACGATGGAGCAAGAACTAGCCAGCCATTTCCTGGGCAGGAGGAACAGGCTGTCTGGAGTTAATCCCAGGGCGGAGAAGCCAGTCTGGAAAGGACTAAAGCAGCACTGTAAGACTGCTATTAAAATTCATCACTTCTAGGCACAAAGTCTGCTCGTCTACCCTTCACTTATGTCAAGGAAAAGCCTAACAACATTTTACAAAGCTGATCACAAAAAGCGACACGCTATGGACAAAATGAATTGAGGAGATTGGGCTAATGCCCTTATTTACTCTGCTGGTGGAAATTTGAGCCAGAAGCAGTTACTGCTAGACTGTTATTTCTAGCATGGCACATAAAACCAGCAGAAAACTAATTCTGGTGTCACAGAAATCACATCAGCCTGGGAAAGATGATCGTCAGCTGCTGGAGTTAACAAGGGGCAGGGGGGAAAAAAAATCCTGCCTGGCAGGGCAGCAAGCAGGAAGATTTACAGTCTGGTGCTGGCAATGGATGGGGCACTGTGGCTCACACTCCTGCACTGGGCTGAGGCATCCGAGCACAGCCATGAATTACCAGGTAATGAGAAAACTAACAAAATGCTGAGACTACTACTATGGACAACTCTGAATGTCATAAATATAAATACAGAGAGGAATTAAACCAGCAGCGACAGTCCTGCAGCCAAGCCCACAGCAGGCTGGGCACTGGTGCTGTGAGCTGGTGGGGTGACAAGGACATGGGCTTGCTCTGTGCCCAGTACTGCTCTGCCTGACACGGGCAGCTGGAGGGGGGAAAACCTGCCAGGGACAGGACTAGAAGAGACAGTTACAGACCAGCTAGTGAACGCTGCCTCTTCTGTCCCCAGTGAGACCAGATTAACCTTAACTGAACATCACCTCTTGTGCAGCCCCGGCACGCTCTGAAACCCCATTTCTCCTCTCACAGCAATCCTCCTTTTCTTCCTGCAGCAAACACCAGCTTTGTGCTGAGCCCTCACCAAGCCACACACCACATTCCATCTCATGCTGCCCCAGGAAACCTCTCGCTTCCAACTGTTTCCCAGTAACAAGGCAAGTCAGTGAAGGCTGGACTGGAGAGATGACAGCACCTTCATGGCACCAGGAAGACCTGGCCACTTTGGGTGTGCTGGGCTTTGCCTGATTCCCCAGGAGCAGTCACAGAGGGCTAGGGAAAGCCAGAGCCCATTGCTCTGGGGGTGTGCAATTCCCCTCGCCTTCACTCAAGCCAGCAAGCGAGGCACCGTGAACACGGGTACAGTTGTTGTGCCTCCCCCATCACTCCCAGGAGGGGACACGCTTGCCAGCACGATCTGCTGGAGCAAGATTGCCTGAGAGCTTCATTCCAGGTGTTGGGACATGGGCTGCAGTCTCCAGGGCTGTGCTGGCTGCAAGAGGAGAACCAGAGCAACAAGACAGAACAGATTGGGCCGCTCTGGAAAGACACTGAGGCTGTTCCTTTCCCTGTCACTTGGGAGGGGTGGTGGACCCTTGGCAGCCCAGCCTGGAGCAGTTCCTGGATCCATACCTGCAGCAGTTTGACACCTCTTCCCCCGTACACTCAGCAGTAAATCCTTACCTGCTCTGCTCAGAGTGAGGAGTGAGCTATTTCTATCCCCCAACTCACTCTGGCTGTTGGCTCAAAACCCCACTTTCTGCCCCAACACTAGCAGGACCAGCTGAGGGGAGCCCCCAGGCTTGCACCCCGTCCTCAGAGCACCTCTCCAGTTAGAGACCCATGGACCCTCCTCTGGCCCAGCACAGTGTTTTTCTGGCAGGGAGGATCAGGATCTCCTGAAAGATCAGGTGTCCAGTGGCTTCCCTAAATGATGAGGAAGAGTCTATTTGTTGAGAAGCTAGAATTCATAACACCTTTATTTTTCCTTAAATACTTATTTCAGAACTTAAACTTGTTAAAAGTTAAAGTTACAAGGAGTGATAATCCACTACTAAGATCTAAGCTGACACTGTTTCCAACAAGGCAAGCTGTGCTCCTCCTGCCCAAGCACTGGTGCTCTGCAGATGCATGATCCTTGAGAGAGGTGGTGCTGGGTAAATTGGAAGCCTCCTCTGCCCAATTCCAACCCCAGAGGAGACAAGAGCAGCCCTGCCCCAAGGGTTGTTTTTTCTCTCACTCCCTGTGGCTGAAAAGTCTCTGGCTCCTGGAACTGGAGAGCTAGAACGTTTGCATGCCAGATTTATCTGCCTGTCCCCAGGAGGAGGCAAGCCAAAAAATGAAACTCTGAAACCTAGTTATGCTGGATGTTAAATCAAGATGAAAAGAAGATGACAGACTCTGACTGTCAGGCTTTGAGCAGGCAAGAGGCAGCTCAGGATCCTGCAGACACACAAAAAGCTTCTGCTCACATCCTCCTCTACTTGGGACACCAGGCTGAAGGCAGTCACACCACACCACTTCAAGTCAGCTACGGTTCCCACATGTTCTAACAATGTTCCTTCACCAGAAGGATCCTGGTGAAGTCAGATATGAGTTCATAAAAAACAAAGCCTCAATCTACTACTGTATATGCAGGACAGAGGATATAAGCAACATGCTCCAGGGGTGAAAGACCTTCAGATGCATTGACCAATAGCACCCCCAGCCACAAAGTGAACTGGACAGTGATGCTACCATGGATTGTTAGTAGGTCAAATGAAAATTTTGTTTTAAACCTTGTGCAATTGAGGGCTTTTGCTAATCCTGATTTTCAACAGTGCCAGACCCACTCCAAGCACACACACCCCGGAGAGGCTTTGCACTCAGCAAGGCTCAGAGGGCACTTCTACTCATCTCATGTCTCCTCTAGAGATTTGAGCACCCTTTTTGCTGAAGGATGGAAGTGAAGCTGTGGGGAAAAATGAGGGATTTGCCACAAATGAAAAGTTGTGATGAATCTCATCACTACTGCCCAGCTGTGTCCCCTGAAGACCCCTCCTCTCACCCTTTGAGGGGCAAACACTAGCTCTTCTCACAGCTACTGCTGCCTGTCCTGCTCGACTCAGGAGCCATTGATTCAGAGACAGGGCAGCTCTGCTGTGGTTCTTGCAGGTGGAAGAGGGATGAATATGAATGAGCACACATCCAAATAAGAGCACTTCAGGAAAATATAGGAGCCTGGGGATATTAAAATATACATTTTTGTGAGCTTTGATAGAAGCACAACAGAGCTGCAGAGAAGCAGTGAAGGTAATTTAGCCATTCTAAGTTTAAGGGTTGTTTTGCAGAGTCAGGGCAAACACCTTTGTAAATGAAAAATGCTGTTTTGTACATGAGCTTCATCTCTCTGCAGAAGGACTGTAGCAGGAAAAAAAGAAGCCTAAAGCTAAAACATTCCTCCCCCCCCACGGTAGGTATCTGGAAGGAGAACTCACACTCAGAATGATTTTCTGGCTTAACCCTCCCTTGCATCCCTGGCAAGACACTACGGTTTGGGGATGTTTAATCTGGTGCCCCACATCTGGAAAATAATGGACAGATCCTGAACTGACCCATGCTGGGAAACAGGGAGGGGAGAGATGTGCTGTTGGGTAATTCAGAAAGAGATGGCTTGGCAAGGAGGAAGCAAGCTCAGAAGTGAGTGCTGCAGAACTGTGGGGATGGATGACCTCTCTGTGATCCCAGGAGGGAGGGCCAGAGAGGGATGCTGCCTCTCAGGTTCAACAGTAAACTTCAACCTTCAAAGCACTGGTCCCAGTTAAAATAAGGAATCGTTTTACTGGCTGTAGAAAGCATGGGGGCAGCCAGCCACAAACCAGGGATGAGTAGAAGAGTTATTGGGGGGAAAAATAAAACAGAACAAAAGTTACAGGACAACCACCTGTATGTTAAGAGTCAGCGGAAGAACAATCCTGCACCACAGCTCGAGTCACATCTTCTCCAGCTCTGTCACTACTCTCATTCCTCCTTCCAGGAGGAAAGCCTGGTGAGAACATCACCATACCTGCCTGCTGTCCCTTCCAGGGACCCAGAGGCAGTGACATGCAGGCACAGCCCTGGTGCCTGCAGAGCAGCCCACGCCTGGCTGCCCCCCTGCCCCCAGCCCTGCCAGGCGTTGGAGCGGGCACGGCAGGGCCATCCGTCACCGCCGGCTGACAGAGCTTCCTTGTCCAAGCAGAGAATCAATATGCCAGGAAATAATGATAATGGATCACCCTTTCACAACGCATGCTGCTTGCTCCCCTTTTCATACATTAGGTGGCATGATGGATTCCAAGAGGAGGATGTTTCCATGAGCTTCTTGAGCCCATTTGCTTTGGAAGGAGGAAGGTCTCTCCCCACCTGAACCTCGATCCTGATCCTCCATCAAGCCAAAACACAGCAGACCACTCCTAAACAGAGGAATGGATCTCATTTAGTTTAACATTAGGCAGCTCCTTCAGGAGAGAGGGCATAAAAAGAAGACCACCTGCTCTGTACACACTGGACAGCACAGCCTCATGTCAAGACAGTCTGACCTGCATCCCTACCCAACCTTCATGTTGTTTACTTCACTACTGGTGTCTTTCCAGGATGCTGGTGGCCCCCTCGGAGCCAGCTGCCTTCTACCAGTCCTTTGGGCAAGTTTAAGAGCCCACTGCAACTCTGGAACTGCCAGGTGTTATGGCACTTGGCACTTGAGTGGCACTCGGAGTGTTAAAGAACAGGTCACCATGATGGCAGAACAAGTATCTGAAATTAAGACATCGATTCTTAAATTTAAAACTCAGTTACCGAGTTTTTCCCACAGAAGCTACATCCTGTCACTTGTTCATGACCTCCAGCTCTCCATAAACTCCAGAACAGCAATGGATAAATTTCTCTAACCTTCTGAGGAGGTTCCTACACGAAATGACAGTAAAGAGGTAACATAAAAACCTCCATCAGATGTAGGAGCTGGAGTAGTTAAGGATCAGATTTGGCAATGACAGAGCCTAAAACACCTTATCTAGGAAGATGAAAGATTTATGAGTGCACAGACTGTGGGGAAGTAAGATGGGCATGTTCACAGAGGACAGCAATTCTCTGGAGAGAGATGCTGGGAAGAAAGAGGAGGGCAATTACTTCCCAGAAGAAAGGTATGAGCACAAGTTGTGGGACATCATTGTGGCTCCTTCCTCTAGTGGAGAGCAGGGACTTGCAGGGATAGTGTTACCCTCCCTCAGGGTCTACACGGCAGGGGACTATTGCTCATACACAGGGGACAGAGTCACATGTTGGGCAAGGGAAGATCACAGAACTGTGATGCACTTACCAAGGAGGCAAGAAAAAGCCACTTGGGCACCTCCACTCCCCTGCTACCTCACCCACTCTGCCAGGTTTGGCTCAGCTCCTGCTGCAGCCATCTCAGACACTGCTGCTGCCCTGGCCCCAGGCCAGGCACAGCCCCTTTCCTTCACAAAGTGAAACTTCATCAAAAAGTACCACCAGGACTTTCGGGCTGTCAAAAATGTTTCAGCAGGGCTGCAAAGGCATCATTTCCCTGCTTTTCTTCATGGTCTGGGGCAGGGTTTGCTACACGCTAACCGAGATTTACAAGATGCTTCCCCTACTGGGGTAACCACTGCTGTGGAAGCAGCAGAGCTGCCCCTCTCAGCCCACATCAGCTGGGCTTCATGGACATCTGCACACTGGTAACAGTTCACAGGGAGAAAAACAACTCTGCACTCTGGTGTTTATCACGGATGCTTTATCTCAACATATGGGAAGGAAAGAGCAGCCAGCGAGGCTCGTTTGCTTCTGGTGGAAAATTACCCATGTAGTTTATTGTCCTCTCTCCTCCGGTCACCTTTGGCAGAAGCACCATAAAGCCTCTGCAATCGGGACTTGTCTCTGAGCTCTGCTGTTGACTTGCTCTATTAGCTTTAACAGTCACTTCTCTCTCCATGTGAGAATTTCCTCTCCTGTGAGAAGGGCAGTTGCACGCCACACACCCATTCTGAAAACCTGTGTGGGCACCATCAGCTGGACCCTTTTGCAGGGCTGAATGTGTCCTTACATTTTCAGTTGCCTTTCTCTAGCTCTTAGAGTCATCAGTTTGTCTCCTGCTGCCTGGATAAAGTGCTCTTTTCAGGAAGGTCAGCTCCTCAGGCAGGAATCTCAGTGGTCCTGTCTAGCACGGCGTGTCCCTCTCCATCTGCATCTGAAGCTGACAAGGCTCTTTCACTCACACAGGCACTGCCTCACCCCACTGACCCCCACAAATAGCACTGAAATGAGCTCCTCAGCCAACAGCTCTGAAAGCAGGCATGACAGAAGCACAGCCTTTTAACTAACTCTTCATAAATATATTCACTTCTCTTAGTGAATTATTCACCCTGGGCCCTGGCAGCAGCTTCCTCTGCTCTAAAAGGGATGCAAGAACATGAAGCAACTTTGTTGAAGAAGCTTGTCAGAATGAACATGCAACAGTGTCCTGATCTACAGTATAATTCCCTCTTCCTTGCCACTCCTGCACGCTCTGCTCTGCAAAAGGCCAGGGGCAGGGATCAAACTGGTCCCTCCTTAAGCCATTTGCTGAAAGCTCCATTTTTGATGCAGAAAAGAGGCCACTTGGAGGACTGTGGACACTGGCAGGCTAACCTCTGTGCTGGAGACTGAGAATTATAGCGGAGGCTGATATAGGAGGGGGTGACAGTTATCTGAAGTCCTGTGTTTCCAGTCTCTGCAGCTGAAAGGACATAGCAGAGTGACTCTGGGTTTCTGCACTCAATCACCTCCAGCCTGCTCAGGATGGCAGCAACAGCTACGACAGCAGCTGAAACCTACTCACAAAGTGAGATGGCCCAGACCAGTTCTCTGAGGAGAAGTGCTGGGGAGTCCTGTAAAGAGCAGGATTGTGGTAGAGAGAGCAGAACTATCAGAGAAATTGGTAGATATGGAAAGTCAGTCTCCCCAGCATGCTTTGGAGAGCCCTTCCCTAGTTCTCCCCAGGAAGTTTTCTACTGAGTATCCTGGAAAGGGGTGGGAAAGAGAAAACAAGAGCTTAACGCAGACTTTCTTATTATTCTTGTCCTTTTTACCCTCCACCTTACTGGCCAAGGGAAAGAGCTGGGGGAGAGGTTTTATTTCTGGGCATATAACAATAGTTTGGGCAGGGCTGGGAATGCTGTGTCTCAAGGGCTGCATTTACTTGAATAAATGTGGTATGACCTGACTGTGCCACAGGGAGAGAGAACTGAGCCTGCAGCAACCAAACCCAAAAGTTTATTCCTCTATAAAATGCCTCTTTATTAAAATACAATACTTTCTAATAACTACAATACAGCATCAAGAGCAGCACATAGAGGAAATGTCCCACATGGGAGCTGTCTGGGAACAGTTGCCAGAGACTATTCAATAACAGCAGTGATAATCATGCTCCAATGTCTTTAAAGCCAATGGTCCTCACCTATAGAGCTGAGCATCTCGGGCTGTAACAGGCTGCAATTAATCGGGTTAGCTGCTTAATACACAATAGTCCAATGTTTGCTGCTGAGCTCCACCAAGCCCTGTCCTTTTGTTATCTTTCTTAATCCATATCCTTTCCTATGACGCTGCTAGACAGTTATTATCCAATATTATCCAATAATAAAGAGGTAGGGCTGTGCCCCAGTGAGCTGTGTCCCCTCTGCTTTGAGAAGTGCATCAGGCCTGCCTGGCTTAGCCCCTTTTGCTGGGCTGTGCCCTCCAGCAGCTCATCCTTAACACCACCCACTTGATCAGGATTGGAGAAAGAAGGGGAAAAAAAAACAACTGAGCTAGATATTAAAGTCTTTTTAGGGAGTAATCCATTGCCACCACAGATTTAAACCCTCCAGGAAAAAAGAGCCTGGACTCCAAATAGAGGAACTGAAAATACCAACAGCCCTAATTTATTGATGGCTTAGTTGGTTTAGTCTGCTACAGAGGATGCCTTGTTTCAAGAACCCTGCAAGAGACCTGGAAACAGGCTCCAAAACTGGTAAAGGACTTAGGACTTACCTCACCCTTGCAAGGCTGAGGTACTTTTCCTGGTCACCCAGCCTGGGCCCTGTCTCTCTTCTTAGAAGCTTAGGAGCTGGACAAGCACATGAGGTTTGAGCCCTAACTCAAACCAAAGCTTTGCCTTAAGCACCATGACCAGGATTTAGAACAAGTGACTTTTCCCACCCAGCCCTTTCTCCAGGGAAGCAGAGACAACAGGCTCCCTGTAGCACCCATTAGGTCCCTTTGCTCAGTCTCCCAAGGCCGTTTGGATAAAGCAGGCTGAGGAGCTTTTACAGTTGTGAAAGGGAAGAGAGTTGGTGCAGGCAAACCCTGACACAGCCACCAGCTCCAGGAGCACATGGATCTCTAGGCACAGATCAGGCCAGCAGTTCAAGCTCCGACTGCTGCACTGAATTTAACCACTGGCACTCACCCACACGAGGTGGCAATCAGATTTGCAGCCAAAGATGTAAGCTGTTACTCTTCCAAAGAGTGCCAACAGCTTGATGGCTCTGGAAGCCCTCTCCCTGCCATCAGCTCCACTCCACCTGGAGATACAGATCCACCCCCCCGTGCTCCCATCCATCCTGACAGGGAGAGGCCTGGCTGTGCCAGCCTTGTTTCCAGATGAGTTCCCCATGCTCAGCAGGCCCAGACAACATGAGCCCATCTGTCCAGGCTCTCTGGCAGCACCGTACTTGGGCTTGCAAGCTCCTCCTTCAACTTCCTCCTTTTAGAGATTTCAGAGGTGCCTGTCCTGGCTAGTCCCTTACAATGAGAGGAAAAACAAAGCCAGATGAAGGGCTGATCCCTGCTGCACCTCCACGTTCTTTGAACTGTCCCATTTTTAATTTCCAGTACAGGTCCTACTGTTTAAGACTGCATTTTTCAGAGACAGGATGAATATTTTCTTGCCCATGAGGTGTGAAAATACTGCTGTAGGCTTTGTTAGCTGATGTGCTGCTTGAGATGAACATCAGGCTCTGGAAGGAGGCTAGTGACGTTTGATCATCACTTAGATCAGGAGAAAGAGGGAAAGCAACTTTCAAAGGCAAGGCTGACACTGTTAGAAACACCAGCAGAAATGACCTTCACACACAGCTAGCTCTCCCTGCTGCCAAGAACCATCCTCTCAGCCACTCTCATCTGAATTGCCAGTACACCTGGGGCAGTGCAGCTTTACATCAGCCACTACAGCTCCCAAATCCAGGGACTTTTCATCGGGCTGGGGAAGAAGGTGTACGGTGAGTCCTGCAGCAAGCACACTGCAACACCTGCATTGGCCTCCCAGCTCAAAGAGGATTGATTGTGACAAAGCACGGGTCAGCTGCCCATCCACACCAGCAGACACAGCTGAACTGAATAAGCCACTGTCTGTGTGGGAAGTTTTAACCCAGCCCAACAAACGGGAAGGCTGGCAGCTCCAGTGCTCAGCTCTGCTGCTCCAAGTCCTTTGCAGAAGGGGAACCACCTTCAGCACCACATGGATAAACGCAACTAAAAGAAGACAAAGAAAAGACACAGATGATAGCAGGACAGAGTCCACACCTGGTCATTGGCATTCAGGCAGGGAAAGTTCAGGTAGACCACAAAACACCAACCAAGATCTTTAGGATCTAAGGTCTTTAAGCACCAACAAAACACCAAACCATGTTTAACTCCCAGCCCTGCTTTTGGAAGAGGGGCCAGCGGTGATGTGAGGACACAGGAGAAGCCAGCTTGATAAATCTCGGCAGCACAGGATCCATCCTTATCCCGGAAACTGCAGCAGGAGCTTTTCTCTGTTCCCTGCATCACATGGTTGTTTGATAAATCGTCTTTCCTAATAAATCTATCCCTCATTCTACACATACGGAATCCGTTGCTCTAAGTAGCCACAGAGGTGCTGTCAGGGTCATTAAATATCATTATGTGGGGCAGCTGTTCCCCCGTGTGCTGACGGAGGAATCAATCAGGCTAAAGCATGAATTTCTCCTACCCTTCTCCCAACACTGCCTTTGTCCCTCTCCATCAAGTGATGAAAAAGTGAAGCAATTCTGCCTTTATGCCAAGGTTTAGCAATCCTCATACTGGAAGGAGTGGGATAAAGGGAAACCAATGGCAGATCAGGCAGGTGTCAGGTTGTCACAGAGACAGCATGAGGTCTGACTGATGTCTTTACCAGGAGGGAGGAGGCAGGGTGACTGGAAACAGGCCAATGGGCTGAGCAGACATTACTCTCTTAAAAAAAAGAACCCAAAAAAACTTTAATACTCCTTAATGAGATAACCTCTTTCAAACCTTTCACATGCTCAGACAACAAAAGGGAAAAACAGACATTCCGGATTTTCACACCATCTGAGGTCAGGATTTGTTAACTCAAGCTGTTCAACATCCGAGACTTGAGGGCTTAAAATCCAACCTCATTTTCCTGGGTGAGGACTGCTTAACCCCACCTCAGATGTTCTGTAGAACAGAGGATCTCTATTCCTCTGCAGTGACTGCCAGCCACTTCCAAACAGGATCACAGACCTTTGAACTCAGAGAAAAGGGACATGGCTGAAGTCAGGTCAAGTGTGTGTGTGTGTGTGGTGGGAATTAGTCGGAGAATCAGCTTTTCTTTCTACCTATCACTGACTTGGAATAGAAACAGAGCTAATTCTGTGCTTGAACAGTCTGGATGCATGAACCAGAGACTGTTAAACCCACAGAGATGCTGCTGGTGCTGTAACACCCTCTCTGTTAGGCCTGAATATCAGTCCCTCTGTCTAGGTTATACAAAACAAGACAAACCTCAACATAAGCCTCCACAACACACCCCCCCCTCAGCCTTTAAGGGCATGTGCACAAACAAGCCAGATGTGAGGCAGCTGCATCATTGGGTGACAAAGGCACTGCAAAATAAAAAAAGTAGCAATGTGTTATTTCCCTTCAGGGAGTTATCTGTCTTCCCCAAAGCTCTTGGCAGTAAGATTTTGGAGAGAACTCATGAGAACAGGGCTTCCCAAGGGCAACACACATTGGTCTGGGGGTTTCCAGTGCAGCACATCCTGTGCTAAAAACACAAACAAAACCCAATTTGATTATAAGACTAAGGGTGGAAGGTGTGACAGAAGTGCCTTGTGTTCTCAGATCAAAACAAAGATTGCTCAAAGTCTGTTGTACACATGCTGAGAGAATGAGAAACTTACTGCTGAACAGCAACTGGTGGGTACCACAATTAACCCCCCCACAAGAAACTCTTCCAAATCCTTTCTGCCTCTCACACACACCAGATTAAAACTTCATCTACCAGCTCATGTCTGATTGAGAACGATTTGTTTTGTTTTAATCACAAATTTCATCCCTAGAACAAAAATCCTTCTCCTCAAAGATTTATCAGGCCTGGACAAACCTGACAAAACAACGAGGTTGTTCTGGCAAGCACTTGCTTCCAAATAGGAATATCTTGCCAAAAAGATGCATTGGTAGCATGACTCAGGTTCCATCTATGGCAAAGAGGTGGCCAAGACTCTGCTAAGACTCACCTATCCATCTCATGAGGGACGTCATGATTTGAAGATACTTGGTCTTCTGCACATTGAAGAAGGTGAAAGGACCCAGGAGGAGAGTGAATGCAGCCTGGAAGGACAACAAAACCACACATTAGGTTAAGAACCAGAAATTCTGCTGGTAAGATGAATTTATCAGTGAAGCAAAGCTCGCCTTGAAAGTTCACCTCCAGATATGACTGTCTGTCATGGAGCTTGCTTTGTTGCTCAATTTTACAGCTAAGTTGGCTGAGACACAGGGGGTCAAGCAAGCTGCTTGGTATCAGAGAACATGCCTCGGGCAGAAGTAGAGCACAGGATCCTCTTGGCTCTCAGCTGCTTGCTATCACTGCTACAGCCTGCCTTTACTGACATGTTTCAGTAAAAGCTCAAAAGCTCTCAGTGCAGCCTTATGGAACATTAAATATTAAACTGTGGCCTCTTTTGTCTGGCTCCATGCTCAGTTTAGGTCTGGATAGCAATAGCTGTGACCAGTCTGCTCACGTTAACATTGATGGGGTAGCTTCAGGATGTCCCAGACTGAACAGTAATGGAGGAGCCAGGTCTGCCCACAACATTATTTTCCCCTTGCTTTAAGTGGCTTGTTTGACAGTGGGAAGCTTACAGTGTCACAGGTAAGATGTTGACTTGGAAGTTGAAAGCTTGTGCAAAGTGAGAGGGAAAAAATAAAAATCAAAGACATAAAAAGTGAACTGCATTCAGTGTGGAAATTAAAGACCCTGTCAGCGAGGTGTCAGTGCCCTCTGAGATGTATACTGAGAGGCACTGAGCAGCACTCAGGCCCCTACCTGGTCCAGAGAAAAGGAAAGGCTGTATTGCAGGAAGACAACAGACCTTGACCGAGGTCTGAACGTGTACTGAGAGAAGCTACTTGTGGCTGGAAGACCAAATGGGTGTTACAGAAGAGAGCCCTGCCCATGACCCATGGGATGGCACGGGCTAGTGATACACTGACAGGCCCAAAAGCTGGAAGCAAGCAGGATCTGGAAAGCCACAGCATACCATGGCACAGATTTGTTAAGCATCCCAAAGGGATTTTTCAAGACAAATACTCAACATTAATATTTACACGTTGCTCTTTTCCATGACTTCTTAAAGTGGTTCTGAAAAAAGGCGTCACCAGAAGGGAAGAACTGGGACTTTAAAAGGGCAGGCTGCAGAGCCTCAAGGTGTCTATCGACCCCAACAGTCAGTGACAGAACAGAATCCAAGCTATTTTAAGATGAGTACAACCCTAAGAAATGTTTCCTGAGACACTTTCAGAATATCTGCAAGGCAAATTGGAAACGCCTTGCATCACAAATACTCTCAGAAGACCAAAGTAAACCCAGAAGAGGACCAGAGGAGAGAACCCTTGATTTCACACATCGCTCAGTCAAGACATAGTCTGACCTGAGGCCATGATTTACACCAAGTCTTGTTTAAAAAAGGTGACAGAAAGCATGCACAGAATTCAGATTTGTGAAGCAACTGAGGATCCTTGGAGGAAATCACACTGGCTACAAGAACACAGGCGTAACTGGCAAGACTAATAGTTAAGACACTTTCAGTTTTAACACAGAACAAACCAGCCAGTAACAAAGACTTTTTAAAAATCTTCTTCCTCCTTGCTCCTTTCTGAGCTTAACTCCACTTTCCTCCACTTCCCTCTCCTGCCCTCTAGACTGTCATTCCATTCCAGGAGCCTCCCGAAGGGCTAAAAAAAACTTAGACTAAAGGGATATGTAGGTCAAGGACCCAGAGTGAACAAAGTAGACACCAAGTCTCTTCCTGGAAATCATTCTCAAGTTTATGGCTAGTATCTTAGGGAATCATAGAATGCCAGGTTGGAAGAGACCTCAAGGATCATCTGGTCCACCCTTTCTAGGTAATACTGTAGTTTATATGAGATGGCTCAGCACCCTGTGGGGGAATCTACCACTTCCCTTGGGACACTTGAGCTTGCAGCCTCCCCTCCCAACACACACTGCTCAGCACAGCCTCCCTCCAAAGCACGTTACCAGCTCCTGTGCCAGAAAGAGCCGAAACAAAGCGAGGCGGACGAAGGATGGTGATAATTAAGGAACAGGTGTCTTCTGCAAATGTGAATGCAGCAGAACCAATTGGCAAAACAGCAGCTCAAACCACGACAAAGATTGACACAAGATGGCCAAGCACTGAAGCAGCTAGGTCTGAAACCCGGATTTCTCTTAAAGAAAGAGCTGTGTGAAGGTGGATTTGGGGCTCAGTTGATGAAGAGCATCGAAACATCATGAGGTGCTGGAAGAACCTGGGTCTCCCATGGGCTCCACAACAACTGCTAATGAAGCAGAAGGAATTCTGGATGTTACACTCTGTTTTCTGCAGTTATTCTCCAGTGCTCAAGGCATCTTGAACCCATTGGGTGACTCTCTCAACTCTCCCCCTCCTCTGTGGGCTTTACTGCTCAGCTCATGGGGAAGACACAAAAGTTGTCGTGCCTGAATGGTCGGATTCCCTCCCATCCTGTAAGATGATCAATGTCTTCTGCTCTTAACAAGATCCTGGAGCTGGTCCAACGGAACCAAGTGAGGGATGAATTCAAGTGCAATAGTGATGCATTATCTTTTGCACTTGATGCCCATTAGGGATCCAAAACGGATTTCCATGGATCAATACAAAGGATGCTAAGGCAGCAATGAGAGGAGGCTACCTGGCTTTGCAGGGATTTGTGCCAACCACTTTTAGGAAGGGAAGCCACAGCACACACTGGCCTGCTTGAGGAGAAAGGCATGGCAGGACATTAAACAGCCAGATTAACATCACTTCCAAGTGAAATTGTGTACAGCTCCAGAGATTCAGCACCCATCAGGAAAGAGGGGTCAGTGCCTCACCAATAAGCAGGACACAAGGGGTCAGTTCCTGGATTAGAGCTGATCTAATCGACTCTCTGCAGAGTCCCAAGGCCAGAAAACTATTTAAAAACACATCCCCAAAAGGATGAGACTGTGATGCTTAGAAGGAGGATGTCTACTTCCTCTGCCTCACTCTGCCAGACACCTAAATGCTCTTCCAACCCATTAAGTTAATTAGTTTCATAACTTCTCCCTAAGGAAAAAGTAAGCCCAAATAAGTACCTCAGACATATACCCAAACTTTCCACCTGATGTTTTCCAAGCTCAAGTCTCCCCCAGAGGGTTATCATTTACAAAGTACTTCATTTACACGTGTAATTTAAACAATCCAAAACCTACACAGAAAACCGCACCAGTCAACCCTGCCAGAAATCAAATATGCAGAGCTCTGGCACATCAAAAAGTTCTCCAGTTCACCTCTTGAGCTAGCTGAGATATTTTCTAGGAGCTTATCATTCTCTTCCCAAGCTTCAGCAAATTAACCCAAGGCAGAATGAGCTCAGTGTACTTTGATTAAAGATTTTTCTACTAGTGAAGTGGTTTCCAATTAGAAACAAGCAGGTGTACGTGGCTGATTCATTTTTAAACTTAAGCAAGGCAAGGGAATCCTCCCCTCAGCTAAAAAGGAGGATCAGATCCATCAAATGCTGTTTATACTCATGGGATGGCAGAGAGAAAAACTCCCCTGTGCTTTTGCACAGACTGTCCCTCTCCAAACTCCTCCATCAAAGAGGAAAGGCCAGACGAGTTGCCAGGCTTGCTGCGGAGGGTACGTGAACACACACACAGCACGTAAACACAGACACACAATTCTTTATTTTCCCTTCCTTTCTCATGCTAAAAAACAGCACGAAGATCCAGCACATTAATGATGGAAAAAAACAGTGCTTTTCTTGCTTTTACTGACATTTCCAGACATAAAATTAGAAACCAGTGAGTGTAGAGGAAAGAACAGCAGCTTGGCACCCTGCATCACACTCTGTTCTGCAGGCCAGCAGGAGCCACGGGCAGCAGACCAGCTTGCTCAGCCCCTGAGATGGTCTTCAGGTCCATTCCTCCCACCAAGCCAAGCCACAACAGTACAGGCACCAAGGTTTGGGAGCTTCTCTTAGCCAGCTACTCAACTGACACCACTTTCCCAGCCTCTGCACCCGTCAGCTCTTAGTAGTTCAAAGTGAGAAGTAGGCTGGTCGACTCGAGTCTTCCTGTCACAGGGGAAACCAGCTGGGGCTTACCATTGCCCAGAATATATTTTTATGTATGTTTAGACATTTCTAAAAGTATATTTTATTAAAGCTCTTATGTTAAAACTTGGTTACATAACCTTGTTTATTGGCTTATCTTAAAAAAGCAAAAGTAAGATCAAGTGTTAATAGGACATCTGGCTGGTTTTATCAGATTAGTTTCAGGAAAGAGGACCACCAAGAGAGCTCTCAACCACTCAGTGAGGGCCAGCTAATGCCAAGCATCTTCCAGACCCTACAATCATGCTTTAAGCCCATCAAAGGGCTGTACTGACTAAACAGGTTCTTTATTGACCTGAAGGGTCCATGTATCACTCTGAACCAGTACAGTTCAATAGCTTTCATCTGCCTCCCAGCATGTGGCTTTTACAGGAAAGGCCAATATGGCTCAGGAAGCACAATTAGGATCCCAAACATTGCTGATTTATGTATTAGATGCAGCAGTTACAGCATTATGACTAGTGCCTGCATACATTTGCAGGAGGACCATCTGAAAAAGCAGCTTCGTTGGTAGCTGTCATCAGAACTTGCTTGTTTTCATGCTCAACAAACTCATCTGTAAGAACTGCATCTGACTTTGGTGCTTGCTGAGTAGTGAATAAAAACAGTAGCCTGGAAACTTTCAGACAGGTAGGGCAGGAGCAGGGTACTCACCTGAGCAAAGTGAGACCATGAAGATGAACCTTGTAAAATGCAGCAACTACTCCAGGAGCAGAGCAAAGAGTTTGAGAGTTTTTGAACAAATGTATTTGTGTGGCACAGGCCTGTCATATCAATGCAAAGTTAGTAAGTCTCTGATAACAGGGTAAGGATCCCTCAGTTTTAATATGAAGATGGTAAAGAGATGGTGTAGTGCTCTCTCCTTAATTATTTCCCTCTGGGCTGAGGCCCCAACCACCCTTCCCCTTCCTTTTTTCTTCTCCTCCTCCTCCTCCCAGCCTTCCTCACCCATATTCAGAACCAAAACTCCCCCCAAACCAAATCCCTCCTTGGAAACTTTTGTTTCCCCTTGATAGAAGTAGTGCCAACATCATAACAACACAAACTTTATTTCATCATAGTATCAACTCCACCTCTGGATGTTTAGATTTCACAAGTGTTGAGCAATAGTACCTGTCCCCCACAGGACAGCACAGCAAATAACCCTACTCTGAGGGGGAGAGAGCTGACATTTAGAATGGAAGTTACTGGTTGAACAAAATGGATCACTCTCCTTGGTAGACTTTGACACCTTGAGTTTTTGATACAGGACTACAGGTACAGAGCACTCCCACAAGATACCAACAGGAAGACACAAGCTCTACTGAATTAACACCTCCCAGAGGAAGTTTTGTTTGATTCAGTGCTCAGACACAGGGAAAGTCTCTTTGTGCACGGTAGGAAAAGCAGAGATTTCATACACACAGTCAGGAGTGGCAATTCTGACAATCATTCTGCTTCTGCAAGATGTCCCTGAGCTCAGAGCTAATTCACAACCCAGATGAGCACTAGAAGAACACAAAGCCATATAATAAAACCAGACTGTGCAAGTACAGTGATCAAACAAGATGTGAGGAGATCCAGGGACTGGCTCCTCTGTTTCCACCTCAGGAACGCTCCTCTAGACTATGTCTAAAGAAACCTGTAGGGAAAAAAAAAAACCAATAAACAAATAAAAATTATTTACCAGCACTGACACAGATCAGAGGTTTTATGTCTGGCTGGAAGCTTGAACCAGACCTACTGTCTTCAGTAGAGTAGTTTCTTATGAGCTCATGCTCCTTTTCACATCCTCAGGGCATGTTTAGGGTTGATTTTGGAGAGAAATATTAAATGCAAGGTGCTTTCCCCACTCCTATTTAGGACTCCTAGATTAAGAAAGCAGAGTTTTATAACATTTCAGAGCTACCTGCAGCTCCACCAACACCGACCTGCAGCTCTTCTGCATCACTTCAAATTGTGGCAACTGCTACACTACCCAGCAGCGGGCTCTGGCCACTCACGTCAGGGCTTTGGTGCTTTTCAGACAAAACATGCCAAGAGAAAAGAGTCTTGAGGGCAACATGCCCCTTCTGCCATCTCTCCTCCCCTTCACTAGGGTGACAAGGCCACATTTCTCTCCTGCATGAGCTCATATCTCAAGCTAGAGAGCCAGATGGCACATCAGTGAGGGCGGCGATCCAAGCTTTTGGAGGTAAAGCTTTACCCCTTGCAGTGGACAGTACAAATATAAATACCTGAAAGGAGTCTGATTGTTCAGGAAGGAGCTTTTTAGAGAGCTGAAAAAAAAAAAGCTGAAGATCTAAAGTCTTTCAAGGCTAGAGGCAGAGCTGCAGCTTGGGCCATGCTGATAGGCAGCAAGTTATCAGCAGACAAGCGATTATGAAGCTCTGAAAGTTGGTTGAAAAAGAGATAAACCAGCAACAGAACAAGAATTGCTCAAAGAAGTAAGAGGCAGAAAGGATTTTAACCTCCAGATCCCCTGTAGAGTCAGGAAGTCACAACGGAGGGAGGATGCAACCGCCAGACATCCCACAAGGAATATTTATAGATAAAGAAACAAGGGCAGTTAGGCATGGAGTACAGCAGGCATCTGCTGCCACAGCAGCTCTGGTAATGAACTCCTGGGACACCTGGCAGAGGTTTAGACTCATAACTCACAGGAAGCACATTGCTGGCACCCACCTTCCTCCCCAGTGTCTTAAGGCAGGGAGGAGGTATCCCCCAAGAACTAACAGCTCAGCTGCTGCCAAGCTGGCTCTTGCCAGCAAAGCCAGTGACATTGCACCCACCAGCACCCACTGGGCTGGATGCTGCTGTTCCTGTGCCACAGCCTTCCCAGCACTTCTTCCAAAGGAAGACCTTCTGCAAGAGATGGAATGAAGCACCTGCATCCCTAAAGCTACTCAGTTTAGTAAATCCAAGTGTGATATAGGGATTTTCAAAGGTTCTAGTCCTGCACCAGCTGATGGCAGCTTGTTTTTGACTGCCCACCCTGAAAACAAGTGTACTTGTCCCAGCTGATGTCACTGCAAGCTGTGATCTTCCTGGGCATCCAACACACCAAGGACCAGCCTTTATTTGCAGCTCTGGGAGGTCAAGGCAGAAGCAGCACATGGATGACCAGGCAGTACTGGATGGTGCTGCTCTCCCCTCCCCACCCTGACTTGGGGCCACAGTCTGTTTCTGGAGCCAGCCCATCTCTGAGCACCAGGAACTTTCCACTTTGGAAAGAACACCCTGGAAAAACAGTTCTTCCTCCTCTTAAAGTGAAGAAATCCAGACACAAGGTGTTCTCAGAAAGTCATTCGGTGCAAGGATTGCAGTCCCTGGCATCCCTGGGGTGTGCAGGACCCGAGCCAGTGGCAAGCTTGCACTCTCTGGGGTAAACACACTTCCATTATCATTTTTCACAACATAAAAAATATGGAGGCCACCCCGAGGTGACTGGCATCTCATTTTTCATCATTGCAGTATTTATGGCACAGCCATTTGCACCATCTTGTAATCACTTTACTGCCTCCTTGACCTCTGGCTCCCCCTTATTCTGCATCTCCTAATTGCATCTGAACAAGCAGGAGGGAAGCAGCAAAGTGGATAGATGCAGGAGAAACTGAATGGTTGGTTTGTGATACTTGGAAGGACAGCAGAGGAGTTGCAGAGCCAGGTCTGGCTGAATCCCCCCCTCACACGAGTTTGCTTTGACCTCCCATGGGCAGTGAAACAGGAGCTTTCCTCCTTCCTGACACGAGGTAACCTTGAGGAGTCTTCCCACACCTCCCCAGTTTATTAGCATGGTATGAGAGATTAATGAGCTCCTTCCAGCAAAGTGTGAAGGCATCATCATTATACACAGACACTGCCCAAAATTCCTGTGTATCCACAGCCTCTCCTGGCAAGGTATTGGCAATTATAACGATATTTATGCTGACAACAAAAGCCCCTGGGTTAGAGCATAAAGGGAGGGAGACCTGGACCAGTGTGATGCACAGGGGGCCCTGCAAACATGTCAAGCCACAAACAGCCCAAGTTAGGAGGTTCAGCAAAGATGACTGCCCCTGAAGGCCACTGGTCCCTTGTCTGCCACGACACAAACAGCATCTCCACCGAGTCACTAGTTTTCCTCATCAACTTTTCCTCTACAAATGTCTCAGGTGAGTTTCACCCGATTCTTCAGCTGCCTGGAGGATCTAATTTCATCCTGTTCACTGTGTCAGGCAGGAGTCACCCGGAGGGAAAGGAAATGTCTCACACTTTGTCACTACTTTGCAGCGGCACAAAGGCAAGAGATAAAGCCCTGTTGCCCGGGGCTAGCAGGGAATCTGCTGCTCCCAGCCTCCTCCTTTGCCATCCCAGTACAGTGCACACCAAACTGGTGCAACAGGCTTCGGAGATCAGCTCTGCCTGAGAGCATTATACCGACTTCAACTTACAAGATAAATCCCAGCTGCATTATTTGTATTTATAGTCCTGCTTACAGAGCATGAGCCACGTGTGGGATTTGCTGATGTAGTCCAAAAATCCACATTTTTGAACAAGAGCGTCAGTGATCTCACCCAGACATAAAGTACAATTTAGGAGGATGTTAAGAAGTTGCAGAATTATTCAGAAGAGATACCAGACTGCCCAGAACTCTCGTTTCCACAGCCTCTGGTAGTGTTTAGTGTGACACAACCACACAGTTCTGCAGCCCTGGTGCTTTCTACCTATATGTTAAGGAATTAAGGATAATTTCAGAGTAGGAGAGATCAGGACTGCTGTCTTCCTGAATGAAAAAGCTGATGCAAATCAGGCAGGCAGAAGGTCAGACCTCTGTTTAAAAACAAAACTGGTGTTAAAGCACTGAACAAAATACTGGAAAATAGGCTGTTAAGAAAAAGGCTGGTGTTGCAACTCCCAGGGGAGTGCTTAGCTGACTTAACAGATCTTCTCCAATCCTGGTTTCTAGGATGCTGTCACTGCCATTGCGTGAAATAACACTGCACAGGGAAAATGCATTTATATTTATTTGCTACAAAGGTGTTCCAAAAATGAAATATCTGTGAGCCTGCTGGAACAGTCTAGTCCAAAGGAATTTTAAAAGGCCCTTTCTAGACCTTTACAGCTTGGTGTAGTGAGCAGGTGATCACAAAGAGATATTGGTTCTGACACCTGCCCTGTTGAGGAAAGGTTGGTCTCCAATACCAAAAGACAACAGTGTCAGCTTGGGTGCCTTGCTGCCCAAGTGAGCTTACTCCAGAGGACAGCTTTATTCAGAAAAAGCAGCAGGATGGCCTCTCAGCCTTGCCAGGGTGGCTCCACTGGGCAGGAGGGGCTGTACTTGGAGCCCAATAAACAGTGTTGGTGAGTTTGTAACTTGCAGAAGGTCCACAAAAGCAAACAGAGATACATATAGATCCTTTTCTTTGCCCATTTGTTCAGCTGATTTGCTTCCAAGGTTCATGCCCAGCATCCATCATCACATAAGTCAAACCAAGCACTAGAGTGTGCTGGACATTCTATGGGGAAGCCAAGTGCATCCAAGATCACCAATGGCCTTTGCCCACCACACCACCCACTTTGCTTTTCTTAAGGGATGGTGGCACCTGCAGCACATCTGGCCAGACAAACAACCAGCAGCACAGCCCTTGCCAGCCAGCTGGAGATGGCAGGGGGAAGGATTGGCACTTTGGAAAAGCTCAGTGTCCAAGTGACACAGCATAACCCAAGCTCCACTTAAGGAAAAAAAACAAACACTTCTCATTGTGAAGTGAACAGACAGCTCTGTACAGAAAGCACATTCTAGTCCCTTGCACTATTGATTTTCCTGTGAAAAGACACAAGCTAATCTTTTAAACTTAGTTGCTTCAGTACCAAAGGCTCACTCTCCTCCCCAGCCCTGGCAGCAGAGAGACCTGCCTTCTGGCTGATGCTTCTTTTACTCAAAATGCTCTTTTGCTCAATCAGTTACAAGGAAAGCAAGAAAAAAAATCACACACCAGAAGCTGAACTCCAGCTCTTGGGTCACCAATACAACAAGTTTATGTTCCACTTTCACAACACTGCACTCCTTCTGCCTCTCCTCCTGCCAGGTCAGGAAAAAACTCTTATTCACAGGGCCAGTTATTATCTGAAGCTCCCTCTGCATTAGGAAACACATGGGTTGTGGGAAACTCCAAAAGAGCTAGTTTATCTGTCACAGGCACATGATGAGTGAGCAATCAAAAGAAATTATTGACAAGCCCACATAAGAAGAATGGAACAGGATGAAGGAGGCAGGATTTATGCCATATTAACAAGGCTATGTGCCAATTTCAACCGCATTAGTTTCACAATTAAAAATAAAGCTGAGATTTGCCTTCCCATCCCACATCCAGGCACCATTTATTTTAAGCAAACTTGGCTCCTGTCCTTCTTCAGCCACTTCAGAACAAAGCAGCAACTTAACTGACCTTACTTTTTGGAAGCTGACTAGATGAGAGGCATGAGAAGACTCCAATCAGCTCCCGAGGCTGGGCTGTTAGCCAAGCAAAGCTGTATTTCAGAGGCACCTGTAACAAACAGTTATGGCCACTGATATTTATGCTTAATGCAGAACTAATTCCTCTGCTGCCACAGCAGTGTCTCAAAACTCAGGTGCCTGAAAGAAATGGCATAATATTCTGGACCCTTGAGAGGCTTTTCCCTATTTTGAAGGCTTTCAGAACTACATTATGCAGAGAGGTAGCAGCCACCTTTTTTGTACTTCTGTTTCTATTTCTATATCAGTATCATCATAAAACACACCAGGGCATTTGTAGTAGGGAATATAATGTAGTATCTTTAGCAAGGAGGTCTTACCATCAGTAACTTACAGGATATGCAGGGTGACATGGTAACAGTGCTCCAGTCCTGCTGCATCCTCACTGTAAGCTGGGGTCACCTGGAACAGCTACTGCTACAGTTTAAGCAATTTATTCTAACAAGATGGTGGCTTCACACCAGCAAGGTAAACTTCCATCAGCTTTCCTTCCTTTTCCCCTGGCTCACCCTGGGTGCCCAAGGCAAACACTCCAAACCTTTTTGATTGATGTGCTGTGAAATCAACCCTCCCTGCTCCAGCCACCTGCCACTGAAGCAGCTACCTTCCCCACTGCTGGTTCTCAAGGTCTCTAGACACTGAAACCTTTTAAGAATGAATACCCAGGAGATAGAATCTGTGACACATTTAGCACTGGATGCTGCTGCAGGGCACAGCTTAGGAAGGCAGGGCAGAGGAAAAGCACTTGCTGCAAAGGGAACAAGTGGAACAAACCCAGGTGTCCTTGGAAGCAGCGCTCTGCTTGCAGCACTGCTCCAGCTCCCAGATGGCAAGAGACAGCTTAGATCAAGCATGGATGTTCAAGCACTGCCAGGAGGCCTCCCCTCATATCACTGCTGGGAGGTAAAAAAATGAAACAACCCACAAAGCAAGCCCACCAAGGCTGGAAGGCACCCACGGACAGAGAGGCCACAAGAGTTCCATGCACTGAACAAGCTCATAAAACTGTTCTAGTGCAGGCACATGTATCTGGAAAGATCTGTTTTGACAGCAAGAATCACAAGTACCTTCACCCAGAGCAGCGGGTGCACACGCAGACACACAGACGGTGCAGTCAGGAAGGAGAAAGGCCGAGCAGGGAGGCAGAGCACGTACACCAGCGGCAGAGCCGGGCGCTCCAGCCTGCACCCGAGGAGGGCCGGGTGGGCAGCCCCGCGCCGAGGCAGACAGGATCCACATCAACACTTATCAGTTTAGCCTTCACATTTCCCGATTAAGTTCTGCTGGCACTGAGCAATCGGAGGTGTCCTCAGCCTACCTCCTCACCCCCCTGCACAGCCTCCTTGCGGCTGCAGCCCGGCCCCGCTCTGGTCGCTGACTATTCTGATCAGAGCGCCGGGCTGGGGTGACATTGTCCCCTCCTGAAGAGGGACTGTAAGTGCCTGCAAGCCTGCTCATTGTATTCACTGCACAAGCACGTTTCCAACTGGGATAATCTCCATTAAACCATCTGCGCTCCCCTCCTCGCTCGGCCCACGCCCGCTGGGCTGCCCGCGACGCTGCAGCATCTGTGAGCCGGCTGCCGGGGCCCTTCCCCAGTCAGCTACAAAACCAACGGAGACTCAGACAGAGCAGATGCACCTGGTCGCTTTGACGCGCTACGGAGCCAGGCTACCAGGAGTACCTGTGCCAGTGTCTCTTCTGAAAGCCGTATGGCTTCCCCTGAGAATTGAATCCCTTTCCTTTCCACCACAGGGAGACGACACGGCCCATGCTGCCAGAAGAGGAGGGCTGAGATGAGAGTGGAGGTTTTAGCTACAACGGCTGCCCTGGTGCAGAAGACAAGCGCCGTTTGCCAGGTCATGAATGCAGTTTGGATCAGACATGCTGAATGGCTGCTGATCCCCGGGATTTAATATCTTTTTTATCTTGGTACCTGCTTTCTAGAAACTGGGACTATCATGTCAGATTCCTACATCACTGGAACAGAAAGACAAGGAAGTGTTACGAGGAGAGATCTGAAACTTAAATCCGCGGCCGCTTCCCCGCAGCCTACACAGATGATGTCCAGCTGACCTTACAGAAAGCACCAGAACGACTGCATTGAAACGCAAATTGAGTGCTGAGAGAACTCAACCCTGTCCTTAGCAATGCCACCGAGACAGCCAAGGGACCTGGGAGTCACTTCAGCTGTCGAGGACATGGCAGTGTGGTGACAGATCTGAAGTGAAGATAGAAAGCCATCGATCTGCTTTAGCTGTGATCAATGCTTGCCTTCAACAAGGTCACAGGGCCATCTAACACGTGCCTTTCTTCCAGCCCATCAGCCCGGCATGGTCTGGCCCTTGCAGGTGTGGAACAGCACACCAAGGCTCACCTTCCAAACCTCCCATCACTCCTACAGTCCCAAAGAGGAAGCAAACATTAACAGGAAGTGATGGGACAGAAGTGAAAGACTATTTCAGTATTTTCCACTCTTGCCTTCACTCATTTATTTTACAAGCCTTTATTTTCCAAGGCAATTTACAAACAAGAAGCAAGATAACCATTTGTTCAAAGGTTAATAGGGGCCTAGTGGTCTCTGAAGACTTCACAGTCACACTTAGGTGTGAATTTTTGGAGTAGCAATAAAGATGCTGCTTGGACAAGCAAGTCTCAAGAGAAGGATTTAATCTGTCTAAATATTCTCATTATGTACATAGTTTTCAGCTTTCATTCACAGTGATCAGAGCAGAGATAGCTTCCAGAGGCCTTTCTGGACAATAAACCGTGAAATAGGATTTTTACATCAGCCATTATTCCTCTCTCTACCCCCAAGCTCAAAGAGTCAACGTTTGAAATGTTTTTTGTTGAAAAGACAACATGACGTTGGGAGAGAAAGTCAACAGGAGGAAGGCAGCACAGATCTTTGGCAGACTGGTGGTACTTGGCACAGGAGAACTCCCATTGGCACCATTTTCCCAGAAAACCTCAAATAGATTATTTCTCCTGGTACTCCAAAAAAGGCTTTCTGTAGGACCACACACAGAGTAAGAAATAGAGCACTACATGCAGAGACCTGCTTCACTGGCATGGGCAAAAGGTTCCAGTTCCATTCACCTATCTTGCTCCCTAAAAGTCACCTAAACCTAAATACAGCACTAAGATGAGGTGAGAAAACTAGAGGCAGGCATCTAGGACAAAAGGGCTGATCCAAAAACTCAGCTGCTTTCTTTTGGGATCGCAGTGTCCATCTGTCCCCTTGCCACAGGGGAACTTAGCCTGCAAAAATAGACCTTGTTTGTCCACTGAAATGTGGAACCTGAATTATTCCAACAAATAAGTATTCAAAAAAGGAAAAGTCAAGACAACAGAGCGAGTTCTCTAGGGACATGATCCCCTGGGACCAAGAGGATAGCTTTGCTCCTGATGCACCTCATCCCTCCTCACTTTTGTTTTGTCTTTTCCTCTTTAGAGAAGCAGGTTTCAGCTTTTCTTGCATGTTCAAGACTCCAGTTCTATACACAAGAAACTTGGACAAAATTTGTAGAGATAATCACAGTGTTTGCTATTACATTTTTTGCTTGAAGTCAAATGACTTCCCACCCCTGCCCTCCCATCCCCAGGTTTCTCTCAGAAAATGCAAAGAGCTTTAACTACTGGTCACTAGCTGTTCACATTGCAAACAGGACAAGAGGAAAAGATATTAACCAGCAGTCCCTTCAGAGGCACTGAAGACAGTGCCAGTGCTGTGGGTCTGAATGGTTTATAAATTATTACATCTCCCTCTCTAGGGCAGTCATCTTGTTTTCTGAAGAATAAAAACACACAGATCAAGCAGGGAGTGGGACCAGCAGAGCTAGAGGTGGAACAAGTCCCAGTTTACACCCATACTCATTCCAGAAGGAAGCATGAGAGTCCTTCACAACAACCCCAAACTCAGAGCTGTCTCAAACTCCCCAGAGTCAAACCCAGTCTCCTGAACAGGGTGACTGTGGGTCCCCCACCTCCCAGTAACCCACCACACACTGGTACGTTCTCCCACAAACAATCCTTCCCTACTTCTAAAGGGGAGCAGAGAAAAGCACTGAAACCCTCATCTTAATTACTGAGCAGTGAAGGATTAACCACCAAAGACTTTGCAGATATTTATTCTCCAAATCCACAAGAGGAGACAAGCAGAGGGAAAAGCTCCTCTGAGAGTTATGTACACAGACAGCAAGTCTAATGCTTACACAGTCTTAATTTTTTAATTTTTCACGTCCTAACAACAATTATCTTCATGAATTATAGACATAATATCCAAGAGATGCAGGCAGTAATTAATGCCTGTCTGCCTTTTCTGACTAGCTCCTTCTGCTGGGTCAGGGAGAGTTATTGAAATTCAGGAAGGAAATCTTCAATCTTCTGGAAGTTTTAAAGAAACAGATGAAGACAATTTAAAAAAGCAATAATATTTCTCTTAAATAATTAACTAGGCTTTGGCAGTCACTAATGTTTCTGAGGCCTGGCTCTTACTTTTGCAATAATGCTGGAACAAGTGTACTCAGGGATGTGATTCACTGCAGGTCCAACGTGTACTAAACTGCATAATTGCTTCAAATAGTCCTTACCCCTGGATTTCTCTGCACACATACTGCTGCCTTCACTCTTTTTTTTCTTAAAACTCTCACTGAGGTCCTTAAAAAAGCCACACTGTGCAGCACTTCCATACCTCCCTCTTCTCATTCTGCCCCACTGACATCTGTCTGCAGGTATGAGCACTCAAGTCTTTCCCAGGCTCAAGAGCAGCAGTTTATCCTCCTCTGGGAGAAACCTTGGCTTCCCAGCAGAACCACAGCACAGTAATAGATGCCATAGACCATCCTCAACTAGACAGAAAGCTATTACTAAAGCAGCATTTAGCACTGACTGGTGTTTAAGTGCAATGTTTCCATCATCTCTCAAAAAGCAGATTCTCCTGCAGCATAAACAATTTTATTCCCATAAAGAATGCACTCGAGAGAGCTTAATATACTCCAGTATATTGACAACAATTACCTCAAAGCAACAATTATGCAGCCACCCTCTGGAAAAAAAACAACCAAACAACCAACCAGCCTCCCCCTTTGGCAGGGACATCTCACCTGCTTAACCATATAAACTACACAACGTGAAGGACAGGACTCTGCTGACACTCAAAACCAAAAAGATTATTCTGATGGCCACCAAATTAAAACACAGACATGTCAGCAAGAGAAGAGAGGGGTGATTTGGCCAAAAAGGTCAGACTGAACAGAAAGCTTCACACCTCTGCTACTGAAAGCTTCACACCTTTGTTGTTCACTTGAACCACATTATCTCTACAGAAAAAAAAATTTAAAAAATCCCTATCCAGAAGCAAAGTTTAAATGGAAATAAGGGTCATCCCAGTTTCAGAAACTCACCAGATAGAGTCTGTAAGCATCAATCCTTCGAATTGGCCCCCAGCACTTGTCTGTATCGTTATACTTTGTGCCATCTCCAACACTGCAGGAATGGTTGCCAGTGGCACTGCTGGGAAAGGAGGGAGAAACAAAAGACAGTCATTAACTCCTAGCAGATGTCCTCCCTGCTCCTGCATTCAAGAAAGAATAATGATCAGAGACCTGAAGTGTCCATTCCTCCTCTCCCTCCCTGAACACCCTACTTTCTTATACTTTCTGGACTGTGTAACAGAGCAAGTCACTGAGTGCCATACATTTAAAGGCAAATTCTTGAATTGCCTTGCAGTTATTTACAGGTTTGGTCATCTGGTCATCAAGTTAGCAAGTTTAGGTCATATATGGATCACTGAGGTTTTCCATTTCCAAGTCATGAGTCCAAACTCAGCCCAGATGTGATCAAACCCATCTTTTTCATTATCTGTTTCTTTGAGGATGAAAATGTTCACAGTCCAGAGCTAAGTCCATGTAACATCACTCACTGGCCACAGGCCTGGTAAGCATCACCTCTCAGCTCTTACCCAAAGAGACAGAGAAGCTAAAAATACTGCACAGGGTATTGCAATCAAACTATAGAGCAACAAGTCCCATGTCTGCAAGTGCTGACACCAAGTACTTGACACCTGAGGACTCATCTGAAATCAGGTCAGCTACTTTTCAGGCAGGCAGCTGGCCCTTTGGTGGGGAATACAAAACCTCACCTTCCCACCCCCGGGTGATGAGCTGTCCTTGAGTCATTCCTCCACTCCATTCTTCAGACAGTAGAGCTGATCCCAGTCAGATTTATCACCCCATCAAATCCAAAAGCCTCCTCCCTTCTCTGTTAGCACACAGCCCCCCAGCAGTAAACACACTTACCAGGTCACCTGCATGAGAGACACTGGTACAGCTGCTGCATAGATTGCCAGGTCTCCGTAGAGGTAGATGATTATGCAGAAATAGAAGAGGTTGACACCCACTGCAGGAAAAGGAAATATTGTACAGAGGCAGCAGAGTACCCAGGGACTCTTTGAACTCTGCACTTCAAATACACAAAACTTTTCCAAGTTCTGAAAAAGAAATCACCGTTTGCATCCATAGTTTACTTCTTTCTGCAGCAAACTCCACCCACGGGTCACATCAGCAGCTTAGGGGAGTTGGCCACAGCACAGGAACGTGCCTCAGAGCTCTGCCTCCTTCAACACCTGGCCCTGACACTAGGTCCTCTAGCTCAAGCCCATCCTCCAGTTGCTGGTCCAGACCAACATGTCTCACTTAAGTCCTCTGCCAGGTGAAGCTGTCAACGTGGAGCAGGCACAGGCAAACTTCTAGCTGGTGCTCACAGACTTGGTGTTAGAGCAGCTCGACAAACAGTGAAGAGAGAAGATGCTTTTAGTCTCTGAGAATTCCAAACCCTCTGCTTGCAAACCTCCAGGATTGTCACATTAGGGATTTGGCCCCACAGAGCTCAGGTTCCACAGGGCTGAAGTGGAGCTGCTCTGAGAGATTCCTGGTCATCAGCAACTTGAGCCAAGGCTCAAAGCTGCAAAGCTTTAAAACTGTTTCTGCAGCTCTCTTCACACCTTACTGCCAGTGCATCCTGTTCCTGCCCCATACTGTTCTCTTGGGTGATCTTTTCTCCTAAAGCTTACCCTTACCTTTGCCCATGAGATTAATAAATGTCTTACACAAGTTAATTGGGTGCACAGAACAGCTTTACTGGAGCACAACAAAACACTGCTGTAGAGGGCCAAAATCTGCAGGGATAAATAAGTGCTTGATGAGACCCTGGGATTCTTCTCTTCAGAGCAAGTCAGTTTAAGTCTCACCAGGGAAAAAAACAAGCTGAAACGTATTTTAGTTCAGAGACAGGTGTGCTACAAACAAAAAAGCCTAAGACCTGTTTCATTGAGCAAGCTGTGGTGCCACCTGATGCTTAATCCCAGTGCAGCTTGGGCAAATGGATTCACCTCTCCAAGCCTCACAGGTGACAACTACCAAACAAGGACAGCAGTACTGCTGGAATGCAGACTCATGTCTCTAGGGTGCTTGCAAGCCCCAAAGTTTTACCACGTCCTGCCATCATACTGCCCCTGGATCTCTGGATGTCAGGAAACATTAATAGGCATTTGACTTAATTTAAATAAATTATTCAATATGCTGAGCCTACTTCGCATAAAACATTCGTAAAAAAAGGCTGTATTGGGAAAGCAGCAAGAAAACTTCCCTGCTTCTGTAAAGACTAATGGAGATCTTACAGAAACTGTCAGATCATTTCATACAGTTCTCCCCTTGTTTTCTTCCCCTGTGAAAGATCTAAGATGGCTTCACAGCTAAGGAGTCTCTGCACTGTTCTGAAGATGGCAACAAGCCACCTACTGGTTCTCTCCAATTTCCTATTAAAACAGGTTGAAGGTGATAACAAATATCTGACATAGGACAGAAGCTGCAAGACACACTAAGCACAGGACTAGGCAGACTCAGAGATTCTTTTTTGGGGATCTGATACTGATCTCAGGCCTCAGCTACCCCCAAAATAAGGCTAATATGACCAGCAAAGCCACAGCAGCACCACCAGGTAGCCACCAGCACACACTACACCCCTGTTCCAGTGCCAGCTTCTCTGTCTGTGGGAAGTCCAGGTGACAGTCCTCTCCCAAACTCATCCTTCTCAAAGGCAGGAAGACTTTAGTCTCAGTTCTTTTATAAACTGCTACTGCCCCTCCCTGATCAATACTTTCATTACTGGACACAAAACTGGAAAAAAAAATAAATCAATGACTTTCTGTAGGGAAACAGTATGACAGGTGTGCCCAGAGTCTCTTATTGCAATAAATGACTGCTCAGACCCAGAATAAGACACCCAACACTGCAAATAAAATAAATAAATTAATAAGAAGCAGTTCTTCAGAGCCAGCTCTTTTGAAAGAGCATAGAGATCCTTCACAACCTAAACCTAAGGCAGCTGCCTTTAAGAAAGCAGACAGTCTGAAATGGAGATTTATCCCCAGCTTATCTCCCAGGGCTGCAGATTCAACTCCTGTCAGACTGCTGAAACTAAAAATCAGTCAAGAGAAAGGAGCAGAGAACTCACTGGAAATCAGAGGCTTTAAGGTCTATTGCAAATCTTTCACCAGCCTTTCCTCTGAAGGCTGTGAAGCCCTCAGACACCTTGGGTTTGGGTCCACAGTTCATATATTGTGAGCAAAAACCCACCCAGACATTTGCTAGCTGTGAAATTGCAGAGGTTGGTGCTTGGAGCCACGAATTCCCAAGTGTGGCCCAGTTCCTCAGCCCCAGGCAGCAGTGACTGGTCACTGAGCAACTGCTCTTATTGAAAGCCTTTCCAGGCAACCCTCAGAAGGAAGCACTTCAGCAAGGATCTGCAGAGGGAGGGAATTGTCTCCTCTCTGCAATCACTCAGCAGACCAGAGGGTGCCTCTGAACTAGGGCAATGGGGATGGAGCCATGAGGAAGGGAAAGCAGCAATTACAGATGCCCCAGACCCTCGGCTGTGTGCACCTCTGCTCTCATCTGCAAGTCACGAGTTGCTTCAAGCCACGATCTGCAGCTGCTCCAGCTGCCTTCCTGCAGTTTCATCCCTTTGCATTGGGCTGAGTAGGTCCGAGGAGGGGGGGGGGGGGATCCCTAACACAGAAATCAGATAACTCTAGCTAAAGCACCATTAAGAAGAGGGATTAGGGTTTAGAGTACTAAGCAGTTTATATCACTTCGCTAGGAAGTGTTCTCAGTGCCTGACGGGAGAGGACGTGGATTTCCAGCACCCTCTCCTGGCTGAGCAGCAGGCAGCATCGAGGCAGAGAAGCCCAGAAGGCAACAGCCCAAGGCCTGGCTGGCCTTGGAGGGGCTGTTACCAGCTCCCCATGAGAAGCACATGCAAAGCAGGGGCCTTCTGGAACTTGTTGATGGGAGCACTCTGCCTCCTGAGATCCCCAGCAGCATTCTCAGCAGTACTGCCAAGCCCTCCTACGTGGTGCTTGCTCTCAAAGCACTTCCCAAATATTAATCCCCAGAAGATGATGGAGAGAAAGGGAAGTGTCCACTGTGTTTTACAGATGGCAAAGCACACAGGGTAGAAAACTTGCTTTAAGTCAGAGCGAGCCAGTGATACAGGCAAGACTAGGACCAAGATGTTTCTGAGACTGCAACCCACACTCACATCACTTCTTTGCTACGACTGGAAAAGCATCAGCCTGATCCAAGGTGGATTTTTTTGATAGTCCCAAGTAATTTAAATCTACAAAGGCCCAGAAGAGGCATGCAGGGAAATTAAAAAAGGTGTGTTTTTTTTTCAATTGGACTTAAAAATCAGCAATCATATAGTTCAAAGAATCTTCACTCCTTAAGCCCAGCTGTCCTTCAGAGGCAACAGCCTCACACTGGCACAGAGCTGCTGTAATGGAGTGGAAAAAACCAGCACATCACTCTCTGTAAGGCAGCTAGTGAACAAGAGAAAATGTCACTTTCCACAAGGAACGGGGCCTGACAGGCTTGAAACTGCACAGCCATGCTGTCTGATGGTTTTCTAGCTCTGCACAGCATTTAAAATGCACTGTTTTACAAGTTTCAGAATACTTAACATTGTAGCTTGCATTTCTATTGCATGCAGCAATGGGTATGGCTTTACTACAGTGTGGTTAGAAGTTTGTTCCCTGGCTTACAAGAGACATTTAAAAGCAAAAAGACAAGTCAGATGCTCATCATATGCACATCAGGGACCCTTCCAGTAGTTCATGTCCCAGCAGCTCACTTGGTAACTCCCCAGACACACACAGATCTCAGCAGCTCTCCCCAGAAGTCTTGCTCCTTCAGACTGCTACTCATGGGGAAGTTCAGGGAAGCCCAAACATCTTAGTCTGAAATCTTACAACCAAGGTGGAACTAGGGAGCAAGCACTGCAGCTGGGCTCTACTGTTCTAGACAGTGAAGATCAGAGGACAGATGCAGTTCAGGTTAAGGGCAGTCAGAAAAGGCACCAACTTACACTTCTCTGTCTCAAGAAACTGGGCTCATCACCTGCAGTATTTTTGCTAGTTCTGCTACAACCACAGCACCCTCCCCTTTCCACAGGTTCCAGCCCACCTGGCCCATACACACTTTGTAGAAACACCACACAGAGGAATGAATGCAGCCAACAGAAAGAAGGAACAACACTTTTGGGTGGAATCATCACAGACTCAGGTTGAAAAGCCACACTGAGAAGCACACAAACTTAAGGACAAGCCATAACACAACATGCAGGAGCACCTGGAAGGACTTTTGGAAAGGTGAATCACTTACCTTTATTGAAGAACATGGAAGCCATCTGGCCCATTTCCACCCTCTCAGTGATTTCAAAGACATTGGGTGAGCCACGTCTCTCTGCAAGTTGAAGACAAGAAGCGTTTCTATCAGTCCCTCCAATAAACCCAGACTATTTGAAGACACTCAGGAAGCTCTAGCAACAGTTAGAAGGACAGTATGTACAACTCCCCAGCTGCAGAGTCACTGGTCCAATTACTCTGCTGAAGTTAGTTTTAAAAGTGTTTTCAAAGAAAGATGTTCTCTTCTTAGTGACCTAGAAGGAGAAGATCTTTATCAGACTGCAGAAGGTGAACTGAATTCTCAATGAGTCTTATCTTACAAGTGTTAAGGATTTGGGATGTAAGCACATGGAATTAAGGCTGAAATGGACAGAAGAGTCCAGCCTCACTTCCTGAAGCCCACTGGGACACCATCTGCAGAGAAGAGGTCTGGGATCCAGTGAAAGCACCAACTGGGTACTTACGAACTGACAGGATGGGTCGTGTCTCTGCGCGCTCATAGCCATCTTGGAGGAGAACATCACTGTCAGATACTCCAGAAGAAGAATCCTCATCCTCATCATCCTCCTGAAAGAAAAGATCAGACCACTGCTGAGATGGCTGCTCCCCACAGTACAGGCTGTGGCACCACCAGTGACCTCATCTCACTTTCAGAAACTCAAGGGCAGGTCCCAAGCAGGACTGGCAGGACATGCAAGCAAAGGCAGTCCCAGGGAGCCCTTGGCCCAAGCTTGGGATGCTGTGGAGAGCAGAAGAGGACACCAGCAGAGCAGGGTGAAGTGAGTGACAGGCCCTGCTGTCCTAGCCTAGGTCATGCACACAGCAACAGTGTCCCATTCATCTAGTGATACGTTGCACGAGGAAGTTAAAAGCTTCTGTCAGATCTGCAGGGTTGCAGAAGTGGCAGAAAAAAATCCAAACACAGAGAGTGAGAGCAGCCAGCTCTAGCTCCTGACCCCAGCCCACTGACATACAGGCAAGGATGTAAATCACTGCAAACATCTATGCCTCAAAGCCACTACAGCCAGGATTCAAGAAGCCACAAGTTTTACAGCAAGGAGACATACTTCAGCACTGTCCACTCCCTGGGATACAGCCTGAAGACAGCAAGGACATTTCAGCCTGTCCCGATTAAATGACCCGAGATCAGCAAGGATTTACAGACCTCAGCACACTCCAAATGGCACCAATATATTGGCTGCCACCTCTCCACATTCACTAAGCAGTGCTTCTGGGCAAGGAGAGCACAATCAGTAAGAAATGTGAACACCATATCAGATTTCTCAGAGCAGGAACAGAAAATCCTGTATTTAATGAGCAACCCCACAGGGAACTAACAGCCATATTTTATATGGCAAAGTTAAGTACAGTAGAAATTTATTCCCCCAGAGTTACTAATGAGGCAAGGCAAAGACACAGAGGAATCTCAGGCAAGTCCTACAGGATAAAAGAAGAAGAGAAAATGAAACCTCACACAAACCTTGTGTTTTTCCATCCTCTTCCACCGCAGCTGGGCATTTGCAGCAGCCATGGCTTCCACCACAAAGGTTGTAGTCATGTAACTAGAGAGAGAAATTCAATGGATAATAGTCAAATACTGTCACTGAAGGGAGACAGAGAATTCTTCCCATCTGTAGGAGCAAACAAACAACCCAAACCAGCCCCTTCACCAGCTCCCCACACGCACTGTGTTTTTATTATAGTGTTTCACCTCAGTTTGCTGCTTCCTTCTGTTCTTGAGATGGAAGCGTTCAAGCAAACCACAAAATGCAGTAAAACATAATATAAAGTGTCTTCTTATGTCTGAAGACACTTTATATATCTGCAAGGCATCTTCCCAGTGTTTCTGTGGCTCAAAGAAGGGAAGAGGACTTCTCCTTTGTTAGGAAGCAAGCTTCCTTCCTCTTTTGAGGGACTAGGATGAGCACAGCACTGTTCTGAAGCTTATCTGTTAGGGCCTGTGGCAAAGGTACTATGGTCCCTTAAGGGATCTTACAAATGGCATCAGAAGCAAAGCAGCAATAGAAGACCAAGGAGCAGATGACACATGCATGCAAGTACACTCTGCTGGAGGCCAGGGGAAAAACTGTCCAGGGAGGCAGAGAGAGCCACTGGTGGAAGGAATAGCATTATCTCAGCTAAAAACAGTCCTATAATAAAAAAAAGCCACCACAACAAAACACCTCAAATCAATCTTACTTAAGGCTTTAAAGTGGTTTCTTACTGCTTCAGGAACTGGACTCACTTATGAAGCTGAAATGAGAGATTAGCTTTGCAAGAATAAAGAAAACCAGCCCTATCCTGAGGTTTCCACCAAGACTCTTCCTGCACTGAAGGATTCCCAGGGAACATGAGGAAGTCACAAGCACCAGAACAAAATCAACAGGGCAATGCAGCTCCTGAGGCATGTAGCACTTTGAGCTGTCTTTTCTCAGCTTAATCCAGTGCAGTTTTTGTTTCCAGGTTTGAAGGCTTGTGCTCTTCTGCTGACCTTGAAGGATTGTCCACTGGTGCTGAGTTTCAAACACTGAATTTACACTTCTAATCTAATGTATCTTCCAAAGATCCCAGTTGCTGCTACTCCCACAGTTTCTGGTTTATCAAGCCTTTGCAGCACAGAGCTCTGAGGTGGGGAACTTACAAGCATTACTACAGCCAGTACTGACCACACAGTACCTCTACACAGCAGCACCTCACAGATCTGAAAAACACGACCTCCAAATCCAAGGCACATTCAGGCTGACAGAGGCTGGTTACTGACCAAAAAAGGAACTTCTGAATTCCATTCTTACAAACAGCAGGAGGGGATTCTGTTTTATTTTATTGTAAAACCAAGGAAGAAGCAAGTAGGGATTCACAGCCTGTCAGAAGATGGCAATTCTGTCAGTACCGACTTGGACATGAGTGCTGTATCAACAGCCTTCAGCTCCACCTGCTGCTCCAGCAGGGAGACATCTGGGCAGAACCTCATGGTGAGCCAGCAAGAAAACCAGGAGACCAGCTCCAAGGTCTTGAGCAGCAGGAGGGGAATAAGATGGGCCTGGCTATACAGTAATTTGTTTTCTTGACACTCTTGCAGCTGCCCAGGGCATTGCCAGAAGCCAAGAGGAAGCCAACACAACAGGTCTGCAGCACATGGAAGAGAAATGACACCTGCCACCTGGTCAGTGTCTGGGGAACTGACCCAAGACAGAGGCAAGTGTGGGATGGACCCACAGTGTCAAAAAAGGAAGCTGGAAGAAAGGTCCCAGCAGACTCTGGACTGAAGAAAACATCTTTCCCATCAGTCAGGAGAGGGGATACATCCTCCCCACTGCTGGCAGTCAGAAATAAAGTCCACAGGCAGCACCACTGCAGAGACCAACGCTCAAGCACAGAGGGACAGGAACACTCAGAGAAGCAGCAGAAGTTTAGCACTGTCCTTACAGCCCCACCCAACTGAACCCCCAACCCCCTAGAGACACATACCCATGTCCTACCTCATAAATCCCAGGAACATGAGGAGAACGAGGCTGACAAGCCACCCTGCTGTCGCAAAAGCCTTGGGCATGGTTAGGGCTCCTGTCCCCACGATGAGGTTGAACATGTAAACCAGACCAACCTGCAATCATCCACATCAGCCCAGGTGAGAGCTTGCAGCTGTGCCACAGACACCCAAGACACCTCACATACACACTAGTTTAAACAGAGAGAGCAATCTTTCTGAGCAGGCTGGGTGGGAGCAAGCCCATGCTGGAAATAAATATAGAAAGGGATTGATAACTGAAGAAAACAGAGTGTCAACACATTTCTGGTGTTCCCCTCCATTTTTCTAATTCTTTTAAAATGTTTTTCTTTTCTTTCTAACTTATTAAGTTAGAAATCACATGAGCTTTTTTGTTTGTTTTCAAACCCACTGCTTTCACAGAAGGGTCTAGAATGTGGATTTGGGGTCTCTCCTTATTTTCTGATCTGAACCTAAGCAGTTATGACTATAACTTACCTTTCAGAATCTCTTGTTCTTTATTCTTAGTCTAGCAGGAAGTATCCAACTATAATTTTAATTCAAAGCCTGCTTGACATTTTACTAGCAAGCAGCTGAGCACACTCTGAAGAAGAGATGAAGGATTTTATCCTCTCTGGCAATGAGATTTTTTGTGCCCAGCAGCAAAAGATAACTGTGCACCTGGATCTTCCCGACTATAAATTTAGCTGAACTCCAAATTGAAAATTGCCCCAAAGTTGTTGCTTGGGTTTTTTTATATCTGTCAGAGTCTCTCCAAAGAAAAGCCAGTAAAGAACAGAGTCCAAGTACACTTTTCTGGGTGTGGAACAATTAATACCAGGAGAACCATTCCCCAGAGACCCTGTGAGCTCTCCTGCCCTACATTCCCTGACATAAGCAAAGCAAATTCATCTTTTGATGGGTCTCTCAGAAGGACTGAAAAAAAAACCACACAAAAACAGCCACTGCAGCTTGCAGGAAAGTTCTTTTCATTCAGCTGACAGAGCTGTCATTCCCCCAGCACAACTCAAGTGCCCAGGGCCATGACTTCACTCTTCAGTGAAGGACTCTAAAAAAAAAAACCCGCAGGTGATGATTTTCCTTGACTTTGGTGACAGAATCACAGAATTGTCAGAGTTGGAAGGGACCTCTAGAGATCATCTAGTCCAACCCCCTGCTAAAGCAGGATCCCCTGGAGCACATTACTCAGGACTGCAGCCAGGTGGATCTTGAATATCTCCAGAGAAGGGGACTCCACAACCTCCCTGGGCAGCCTGTCCCAGGGATCTGTCACCCTCACTATAAGTTTTTCCTCATATTTAATGTCTCCTCTCAGCCTTCTCTTCTCCAGGCTGAACAGTCCCAGCTCTCTCAGCCTTTTCTCATCAGGGAGATGCTCCAACACCCCCCAGTCATCTTTGCTGCTCTCCCCTGGACTCTCTGCAGTAGTTCCCTGTCTCTCTTGAACTGGGGAGCCCAGAACTGGACGCAGTTCTCCAGATGTGGCCTCACCAGGGCAGAGTAGAGGGAGAGAATGACCTCTCCCAACCCACTGGCCACACTCTTCCTTATGCATCCCAGGATTCCACTGGCCCTCTTGGTGACAAGGTCCCATTGCTGGCTCATGGATCATTTCCTGTCCACCAGGACTCCCAGATCCTTCTCCTCAGAACTGCTCTCCAGCAGGTCCACCCCTCACCTATATTGGTGCATGGGGTTCTTCTTCCCCAGGTGCAGGACCCTACACTTGCCCTGGTCAAGCAGACAGAGATGAAAATGGTGTGTTTAGCCTGGCTAGACATCCCCAGAGAGAGGACAGTCACAGCCTTTGAGGTTAGACTCTAGGCAACTCATGCAACACTAACTGAACAACATAGAGGCAGGTGACAGTAACCCTTTAGGGTCCAGGCGCCCCAGTTACTGCCTTGTTGTGACCTGTTTCTCCAGCTTAATCCCCAGTTCTTCTAAATTCAATCATTAACATGGGGATGCAAAGTTTCAAAGCATTTGAAAGCCAAAACACAGGTTTCAGGACTGGTTGTATGTTTAGGGAGTTGTTTAGGTTGTATGTTAGGGAAAAAGGAAAAAAAAAAAAAAGGATGTTTATAAAGTGCTTTTTTTAAGAGCTGACTCTATATGAACACTTGTGGCTATGAAAACCAGTATTTCCAGTAACAGAGGAAAGCAGTAATTTGGCTCTGCAGCTTCACAGGACACCACATTACAAGGAAGAACTATCTTCATTACTAATTTTAAGAGAAGTGGCTTAAAGCAAATTACTACAACAGCCGCAAATAAGTAAACTAAGACATTCAGAGGAAAAAGCTACATAAACTTAAAAAAGAGAAGCAAAGTGGGGTAGTTTCAGTGGCACAAACCCCTCCTGCTTATGCCAATAGCACGTGGGCTGATGAAAACATTAACAAAATATAAGGAGAGCGGGGAACAGGGTGCAAGAATTGGTATGGGACATGAAGCTCTTTTTAACACTTTCAGAACGATACCTTAAGCAGACATCACCCCTTCACTTTATATAAAGTGATCTGTGATGTAAAAAAACCCCAACAACTACAAGTTCTAAGCATTTTTAAGTACCCCTTGACCCCCATTCTCCCTGGAAACCATGAGGCTATGCCCATGGGGAAGCAGGAACTGACAACATGTCCTGGTTTGAGCTGAGGGAAGAGGATTTTGAAAAGAGTTGTGAGCAAACCCACAAAGAGCTGTACTTACATAGGGAGAGTAAAGCTCTCCCGTGTCAGTGATGCCACCAGCCATGGTGAAGACAGTGGGGAGGCTCAGAGGAGGGGGTTTTCAGCTTCTATTGCCCTTAACCTGGGGAAACATCATAAAGTTGTGTTAGTGCTGCTGGAAAGAGGAGAAACTCACGAGTCAGATTTAACACATGGGTCTTCTGCCACGTGAACAAAAGAGGATTCCAGCAGGACCTTGCACTTTGGACAGGTATCCCCCACTCACCAGCAACACTTGCTTCAAAGCTCTACTTGAAAAGTTCTCGTACCTGTTCAACTAGTTTAAAAGTAACCAGAAGGCCCTGCCCTTTCACAGCACACCATGACTACACTTCACCTTCTCCAAACAACTGGAGGGGCCATTTCAGACACTAAAACCTCAAGAGGAAGAATGCCTGCCTTGAGGATGATCTCATCCCGCTGCTGCTCCTGCATCACGTGCCTCCTGCAAGCCAAAGCAGTAAAAAAACAGCCTGCAGTCTCTTTATATGATCTCAAAGACAGAAATAAGCAGACAAATGAAAATACCGGGCTGATGAAAAAAAACAAGATGTTTGGCTGCATTCACCAAGGTTTCCAAAGCAGAAGTATTTATCCTAGAAATCATGTGTGGGGTTTGAAGGGACCTTTTGGTGAACTTCACATTGCCTTAGAAGAACTACAGGGGGAAGGGAGAACCCAAGCCTTCTGAAAGGTTTCAGAGTCAATAAATAATTAGCTGCAGTTGAATTGTTTAAGAGCTGTATCAAATTCCTCATACACATGCTCCTCCTTAGCCACTCCAAGTGGAACAAGTCATCAGCACACACTTCAAAAGCTGAGAGCACTACTGAGAAACACAAACAGCTCGTGAGCTTCCACACACAGCCATGCCAGATGACAGAAACCCACGGGGCAGCACAGCTCCCTGCGGCCATACCTACAGCGGCCCTCAGGGGAGGCCAAACACCCTCCTTGGCAACAGACGCCGGCCCAGGGCATCGAACCCAAGTTTAACAAACCCAGAGAAAGCAGCAGGACCGCGGGCACGCGAACAGACACCGGGATACGGCCGGGAAGGCGCGAGAGTGGAGGGTCCGCCCGCCAGCCCCAGGCGGAGGTGACCTACCAGGGCCCGGAGCCCACCAAGGCCTCCAGAGCCCCCAGCACTGCCGCTTCACGGCCCCCTCCGGGCCTGCCCTCGGCCCCCCTTTGCTACTCGCCCAACCTGCCCCTTCGGGGAACCCCCCCCCTACCCCACAGACCCTGAGAGCCTCCGCCGGCCTTCTCGCCGCTGCCGGGGCCTTGCCGCCCCGGTTCACCACCGCTCCATACCGGCAGAGCTCCGCAGGCCTCCCCCCCGCGCTGTCCCCGGCAGGACACCCCCCAGACCCGCCCCGGAACCCCTCCCAGGCCTCCCCCTGCACTGTCCCCGGCAGGACCCCTCTAAGATCCCACCCGGGACCCCTCCGCAGAGCCCCCCCAGGCCTCCCTCTGCACTGTCGTTCGTCCCGTTCCCCCCCAACCCCCGACCCGCCCCTCACCGGCGGCTCGTGCCGGCGGCCCCGCCCCTCTCATCGCGGGACACCTACTGCGCACGCGTCCCCCCCTCCCAGCCGGGGAACCCTTCCGCGCACGTGATCGGCTCCCGGGGCGGGGCCTGAGTCACGTGCGCTAAGGAGGGCGGGGACAGGACAGGGGCGGGGCGATGCCGCGCGTCTGTCAGGGGTGAGCAGGGGGTGGGGCTGTGCGCATGCGTAGGAGGGCGGCCTGGCAGGTAGGGATGTGCTACCGCTCCCGGGATCCCCCGCAGCCCCGATACCCCCCACAGGCCCCGGGGATCCCCGAGCCCCGATCCCCCCTCAGGTCCCGATACTCCCCCCAGGCCCCGGGGGTCCCTGAGCCCTCGGATCCCCTCTCAGGCCTGATCGCCCCTCAGCCGCGGGTCTCCCCGAGGCCGTGATCTCCTGTCAGGCCCCGATCTCCCCGATTTGTCAGGGCAGACCCGCGGCCGCTGTTGGGCCTGTCCTGGGTGGGAGGGAGCAGGGGGTGCGCGGGAAGGCTGCTGTGTGAGGGATTGCTGTGAGCTGTGTCCTCACCGAGAGGGTGGCCACCACTGGCTCCCCAAGAGCTGCCCCAGTCCTTGGCCTCGCTGGAGACATGGTGTTGGGTCTCCCTCAGGGCTGAAACCATGAAGATCAACCAGAATACTGTGCTGCAAGGACAGAGGGTGACCCTGGTGCCATACACTTCTGCACACGTGCCCCGGTAGGTGGCTCATGTCCTCCTCTGAAACTGTTGCGCGGTCTGATTTCGCTGCTCTTTTTAAAGGCAGTGTGGTGTTTGGGAAGGGTGCTGGTTTGGTAGCTGCAGGGCCTTCTTCCCCCTGGGAACTGCACAGCAGAAAGAGCACTGGTAGGAAGGCAATCAGTTTTGCCCTCCAGCAGACATCCCTGGCAGGTCTGTGCTCTCTGCCAGCTCTGGTGACAGAGAGAACTTCATCTCTGCTTCTGTGTACCCACAGAAGGAGAAACACCTGGTTGTGAGTGTACCACCAACAGTTCTCTTTTCACTGGTGTCTTTCCCTGATAACAGTGGAAGAGCAAAACGTCCACGTGTAAAGCCAGCTGGACATTTGATAAATTGGAAGAGACATACAGGGAGTTTGTAAAATGCTGACCTGGGCAGCTGCAGCCTCAAAGGTGCCAGCTTTTTGGCAGTGTCCAGGAGATGCTGTGTCAATCTCAGTTGGGATGAAATGCGCAGAAACTTGATGCTCAGTACTTTTAAAAACATCAAGTTTGCATCAGACGCTCTTCCAACAAAGCCACAGGAGGGACAAACTCACTAATTCCCACAGAGAGCACCGGTTGCTGTGTCAGAGAAGGGAGAGGAGGGCACCTTAAAACTACCTTGTGGATACCGTTAAATTGCCGTGAGTGCCAGGCTGGTGTTTCCAGACCAGGCTTGTGGAACACCTGTGGAAATCCAGCTGCAGCTCGGGCAGTGCCCTGGTTCTGGGTCCCCTTGCCAGGTACCACGAGTGGATGCAGTCGGAGGAGCTGCAGCGCCTGACCGCCTCGGAGCCGCTCAGCCTGCGGCAGGAGTACGAGATGCAGCGCAGCTGGAGGGACGACGCAGACAGTGAGGGCCTCCAAGGTTTCCTAAGGGTGGGTGGGAGTGGTGAGCAGGTCCCCTCTGCCCTGTAAAGGACCCACAGCGGGCTGAGAGTGACTCTCAGTGACTGGGTGCACCTTCCTGAAGCAGATGGGGTGTGAGACATGCAACAGTAGCTTCCAACTGGCTTTTTGTTATAGCTGGTTCATGCCCAGCAAAGCAGAGAATCTCTGGGGCTGTTGGTGTGCTTTTTATGCAGTATTTGAAAGGTTACAGTGATTTAGGTGCTGAGCTGTTCCTGCCCAGTCAACACTCCAAGGGTCTGATCTTCATAAAAAGGTGGTTAAATTACTCTGATTACCTGGTTGAGGGGTGGAAAGAGGGGACATCTAGGTTAGGCATTGGAAGAAATTCTTCACCATGAGGGTAGGAAGGCACTGTAATAGGTTGCCCAGGGAGGCTGGGGAAGCCCCTCTCTCCCTGTTCAAGGCCAGGTTGGATGAGGCTTTGTGCAGCCTGGTCTAGTGGGAGGTGTCCCTGCTCATAGCAGGGAGGTTGGAACCTGATGATCTTTAAGGTCCCTTCCAACCTTAGCCATTCTATGATTCATTCTATGATTCTATGACTGTTTCCTGGCTGTCCTACCAGGTAATTAATCACTGGCCATAAAAGCATGGTAGAAACATAGTGAGCTGCAAAATACTGAGGCTGGCAAAGACCTCAGTCTGGAGCATTTGTCTTAGCTGGCATTAAAAGCCAAAATAATACCGACTACGTGAATCACCAGGTCTCCTGTGCACCAAACAGCTCTTTGCCCAGACTTGCTGCTGAGTGAGACAAGGCAGGAAGACCTCAGTCATGGGATGGAAGTTTTCACACTCCTTCAAGAGGCTGTTTCTAGTCCTAGTGTAACTGCATCACCCTCACAACGGGCTCTTCAAAATATTTCTTAGCGTTTCTAGGGGTGGGAGCAGGAACACTTGGCGTGGGAAGCCCAACTATTAGCTCTTCCTCACTGTTCACAAGCAGAGCGTGTTGCTCCTCTGTCCATTGTATGCCTTTCATGTCATCCTTCAGCAATCTGTGACAAATTCTCAGCGTGCCCTGAAAATGCTGCTGCTTTTGCTTTCCCCAGAGTGCACCTTCATCGTGCTGGACACGGAGCGGTGGTGTGGGCAGGGGCGCACCGATCAGGACTGCATGGTGGGAGATGTCAACCTCTTCCTCACTGACACTGAGGACCCGACCTTGGGAGAAATTGAAATTATGATTGCAGGTCAGGTTCTGCTTCTGAGCTCAGACCTCTGTCACCGTGGCTGAAGCCAGCTGTGGACAGATGTTACATACAGCAGCTTTTTATTCTCATTGCTTTACCACAGCTGTGCAGCCCCGATCAGCATCCTTTGCTGGTCCAGGTCACAGTCTTTTCTGGAGTGTCTGATTTGTTTCATGTAACTGGATGCTGACTTCTGTGTCTATCTCTTTCAGAGCCCAGCTACCGAGGCAGAGGGTTTGGCAAGGAGGCAACTCTGATGATGATGTCCTATGGTAAGGATGGCTCAAAGCACAGGGAGTACAGTTGGGATGTGATCTAGAAGCAGATATTCCCAGTGATACAGACAGGGCAGTAAGGGATCCATCTGCCCCAGAAACTGGAGTCCCCTTGCCTTCGTAGATGTGGCAGCCAAGGAGGTAATAGAAATGCTTCTCTTCCTGGTTTCTTTTGCAGGAGTGAAAAACCTGGGGATCACTAAATTTGAGGCAAAGATTGGTCAGGAAAATGAAACCAGTATCTTCATGTTCAAAAAGCTTCATTTTAAGGAGGTACTGTAATAGCCCATCCTCTTCATAGAGAACGTGAGTAGTGTTTGCCCTCTGACTGAGTTGTTTTTCCTCTGTGTGACCCAGGTTGCTGTGAACAGTGTTTTTCAAGAGGTGACACTGAGGCTTGATGTCAGTGACCAGGAGAAACAGTGGCTCCTGGAACAGACAAACCACGTGGAGGAGAAGAGCTACACTGAAGTGAAGCTGCCAGATGGGGTGCTGGAGACCTGACAGACACATCCAGACACAGGCTTGGCTTTCAGGAAGGAGCTGGACGCTGGGTGTGGAGGACACCAGTGAGCCAGCACTGCACTTGACTCTTCTCATCTGTCTCCTTTGGTTACTTGGTCATCTTGTCAACTTTGCACATTGTTGCAGCAGCCAGGAATACTGCCTGAGATTTGAACCTGGAAAACAGCCACTGATTCACAGGCTTGACTGGGAGTCACTGTAACTGTAACACGCTGTTCCAGCAGAGCCTAAAATCACCAGCAATTGAGTCCTAGTGCTGCCAGTTTCTGGACAAGCAGCACCTACTGTTCCTTCTTCCACTGCCTCAGAGCTGGGTTCATCAGTTCAGTCTCAGGGTGCTGGTGGCTCACTCTGTTTTCTCTTGAATAAAAAAAACTGACACAGATCTGAGGTACCTGAGCATGATCTGGGAGCAGCAGAGCTCAGCTGCTGGCTCTTGCTCCTGAAGGGGTGGTTACAAGCTGTGGAGGACCCTAGAGACTCGTTGAACCCTGTGTTTTCTGGGGTGTGGTGGGTTGTACTGCTGGGTCCTGGAAGCAAGAGGCACGGGTCTTGGTGAGCACAACCAAAGGGCAAGTTAACAGGATGAAAATTGTTGGTATCAGCCAACCTGATTATTGATACCAGCCAACCTAATTGTTGATACCAACGAACCAAGACTAGAGCAGAGCCTCCCCAGGATCACAGCAGAAAAGGGGGGGACTGGCAGCTGCAGGAGGCTGCTGAGGCACTGTGGGTGATCAGCTATGGGCTGCAGGCAGCCTTGATCTCGACAAACTACAGCTGTGCCCTTGACAGTTAGAGATAAACAAGTTTGTGGGAAAAGAAGGGATGAGAGATATGGATGTGTGTTGACATTCTTGTAAGAAAATGTAAGAAACTTGTAGCCTATCATAAGATAGAACGTGTGAACAGAAGCTGTTAACCAAAGGGAAGGAAGCATAAGGTGTGTGGACAGGAGAGAAAAGTATAAGAATGCTGTGTAACCCTGAATAAAGGTTCTGGTGCTTGTGACCATCATGGTGTGTCAGCCATGTCTCTGCCACAAACGGTGACCCCGACGTGGGATCAGCAACTGGACCAAAGAGCAGTCAGCAGAGGAACCCAGCTAAGCACAAAGGAAAGGTGGATTGAGAGCCTAGTCCAGACACAGAAGAAATACACACCCTTGGGAGGCAAAGGTGAGCAGCTGGGAACATAAATATGGGGGCGAAGATGTTAGCAGAAGAGAGGTCTATGTTAACCATTCTGCTAACGATACTGGAAAAGAGGGGGATAAAATATGATGAGCATGCAGTATGTCCTTTGCTTGTCTGGTGCAAGAAGGATGGTGAGCAGGCTGATGCGCACGCAGCCTTTTTTATGGAGACAGGGGAGGAGGCGGGGCGTGCGCTTCGGGATGCCGCTACGAAGGGGGATGAAACGGCCACAAAGTCGTGAACAGCTTGTCGGCTTGTGCTGGAATCGTTAAAACGGCTTAAGGGGATCGGGGAGCTGCAGCCACGGCGCTGCCAGCCCCGGTGCAAGGCACAACCCTGTGAGTTTCAGCCCTGTGCTTTGGACCTGGAAACCTCTGTGACGGGACATTGCACTTCATTTTATCAGGCGAATAGAACTGAAAGGAGAGACTAGAGCTCCCTTCAAGGAGCTCAGAACCTAGGCAGGAGCCTCCGCTGAGCTGTCCCCGAGCTCTACCGGTGCAGAGGAGGCACTTGCCTGACTCCCCCTGGACTGAGTTTTTAATGCAGCTATTTACCCTGACCTTTCCTGCCCCACACAGCACATTCTCCTCAGCAGGGAAGCTTGCTAAGAGGAGAGGACAGAAGGTAAGGAGGATAACAGACGTTCCTGCCTGTTTTCCCACTGTAAGAGCAGCCATAATGGCTAATTCTAGACCAGAAATTATTTGTTCCAATTACAAAGTACCAGGTAATAGCTTTCAGATTTGCCCAGGGGTGTTTTTGTCTGCAATTGGTAGACTGTGGAATTTTTAGCGTTGCTGTGCCTGGATTTATAAGGCCTGGGGGTTTTAGTTTTCCAGTTTTAGTTCATTTAAATACATCATTCCTGTGACTAACATTAAAACCGAGCATGGGAACAGTATTTTAAACAAGTATTTAGTGTGGCTTTAGTTGTAACGAAAGCTTTGTGGGGTAATAAAGTGAAGAGCAGCTCTACTTCCAGCTGGGATTACCATGACGAGGGCTACTAATCCTCGTGCTCTTCATCACCTGCTGCAGGGCACGAATGGATTCTGTCCCCCCGGGACAAGATCTGCAGAACCTGCCTGGGTGAACTGCTGGCTCTGCTCCTTCCCTGGAGCTTTTCACCCCTCTGCCAGAGGAGCAAGGTCAGACTGGCAGGAGAGGTGTAGCTAGGGTGGGATTTGCTCCACTAAAAAGTGACCAAGGTGGGAAAAATTGTCTTTAAACCTGTGCTGGCAGGGTCGAGGGGGACACAGTGAAACCGTGCTGCCTTCCCCATCACCACCACAGCTCCCTGTGCCCAGCTGGTTGCTCCGGAGCTGCCAGCTTCCTGCTTGGCATCCCGGGTCCCACGGCAACACCAGTGTGCTCCCTGCCTCCACGGGTGGCTGGGAAAAACCTTCACCCTGGCAACCCAAAACAAAGTGGGGTCTGTCCCAGACCCACAGCCCTCCCCTGGGCTTGGGGGAGTCCCAGCAGGGCTCAACCAGGGTTCCCACAGAGAAGCAGCCCCCGAGGCTGCTCTGACCCCACTAAATATAAAATACTCTCCCAGGACACGGTCCCCCCCCCCCAAGTGCTCCCATTTCTGCCCCACATGGGCAGCCCCAGCCTATGGCATTGCACCCCATCCCAGGCAAGGACACCCTGCTTGTCCCAAGGGGGTGGGGAGGAAGGAGGGCCAGGGGCTCCAGACTTGGGCTGCTCCCAGGAGAGCTGCTGCCCTCCAGCCAGACCAGCAGACACAGATAAGAGCCTCCCATCGCTCCCCCCCCCTCGCCCCCTGCACTCCCCCGGGGATTAAAGCCCTTTAATCACCCCGAGGCATTAACCTGCCCTGGGACCAGCAAGTCCCTCCCCGACTACCCCAGCCTGGCCCCACTGGGTGTCAGAGGGCACCCAAACCAGCCCCAGTGGCCACCGGGAGCCTTACCTGCCTCTTTGCCCATCCACAGCAGCACAGGGGGCCCCAATGAGCCCCTGCACATCCTGGGCTTCAGAAGGATTTAGCCTTAAACCGGACATGTGAAGTCAGGAAGGTTTATTCCAGTAAACAGAATTTCTCTTGAGCTGGACAGTATGACAGCACCCAATCGCAAAACACAAACAAAACATCCACAGGAAGAATTTCCACAAAATACATTTAAAAAAAAAATAAACAGTGTGATTGGAAAACTCTTATTTTGGAAAAAAAACAGTCTATTGAGAAACCTTTAAATTAAACAGTGTTGGATTCAAACCCTGATCGGCTCTGTCTGCAGGAGTGAGGGGGAGCAAAGGAGATAATTATTGCTTGCTGTGCTGGCTCCAGACACCCTCTCCTCTCCCAAAATACCAAGGGGGCAGGGTGCTGGGGGGTCCCTGCTGTGTCAGGCACCTGTGTCCCTCCTTGCACCTGCTGGGACCCAGGGGAACAGGGTCATCATGGACGGAGCTTGCCAGGTGGGGTCAAACACCTCGGGGAGGAATCCCTGTGGTCAGTGGCTGGGCAGGTGGGGTTTTGCTAAAAGTCACTAAAAGCTTCAAGTTTTGCAGTTAAAGGGCAGTTGGGGTGGGGCTTAAACAGAGATGGGGTTTGGGGTGGGGGAAGAACCAGGGAACAGCAGGGATCAGAAGTGTTGGTCATCGGACCACCCCAAATAGCCAGTCACCCCTGCTTCTGCCTACTGGAGTATGCAGGGCTTCAAGGCAGGGCTGCTCCCAGGAGCACCCCAGGGACAGGTTCATAGGGGGGCAGACCCCAGCACCCCCCCAGCTCTCTCTAGCCTAAAGCCACCACCTGGGCCCCCACTGTGGTGATGTTCACTGGCCACCAAGCCCCATCCCTTGGGTCAGGGTGGTGGGGAGCAGCTCCACATCCCCAGCAGGGTCCAGTGGCAAGGAGGAGGGGGATGCAGTAGAAGTGGGTGTGAGGCCAGGGGAGGGTGGTGGACCCTTGCCCCCCACCCTGGGTCCTTCACAGGTTGCTGAACAGTTCATTTTTCTTGCTCCAGTCCATCTGGGGTGCTCGCTTGCTAGTGCGCTTCTGGTGCGCCCGCTCCTTGGCCACTGCCAGCGGGATGTCGAGGTCCAGGAGGGAGCCAGATGCTGAATGGCGCTTGTCACCCTCCTGTGTGTCAGGCTGGGGGGTGAGAGGCTGTGTCAACCCCACTGTGACCCCCAGGACAGCCCCTGTGGTCAGCCCAGACCCCGCTCTCTAGCCACCGCCTCCCCCCAGCATCCCCAGCCCTACCTCACTGTGGGTCTCGCTGGAGACAGGGGACACAGCCAGTGTCACGGGGCTGGACAGGCTCTCAGACACCGAGTTGGACCTCAACTCTCCACCGTTTTCCTGAGGGGTGGAGCAGGGAGTGAGCATAAGCAGGGCGGCTCCAGCCCTGGAGTTTGGGAACAGCCCCTGGAGTTTCGATTCCTGCCTGGGAGGCTGCAAAATCCATCCTCCCCACACATAATCCCTTGCGAGCTCCAGGCTCATAAATACCTCCAGCGTTGACCATCCGGAGCAGGAAAGGATTAAACCCCAGCCTGACTGCTCCAGCTTTAGGGGGAGGAGGAGGGTGGCTGCAGGGATGGATGCTACTTGCCTGCAGCCACATAAGGACTCCCAGCCCAGCAGCATCATGAGGATGGAGGAGGAGGGAGGCATTGCAGCCACCTCTGTAACACTCAGCCCCACAAGCAAACTCGTTCCTGGGAGACACCAGCTCCCAGTCCCCTTCATGGTGGCACCTGCTCTTGTGTGACAGCCTGGGAGCATCACAGTCCCCAGTGGCATCACCCACCCATAGGCAGAGAGATACCCAAACAGGCAGGGTCCTGAGATGGGCATAGAGGGGATTAAAAGCAAGAGGTTCTCTTACCTTCTCAATATCACCGTTGGCAACTGGTTCTGGCAAGGGACCTGCAGGGCGAGGAGACGGGTGCTGGGTGAGGACACATTTGCTCTGTCTCCTCACCAGTGGGCACAGCAGTGCCTGGCAAAGCTGCACGTGGCCAGTGCTCACCCATCACTGCCCAGGACCTGGCTGGGTCCCACCACTCACAGCCAGCCCTGCAGCACAGGGAGATGCTGCCGGGCACCAGGTACATCCCTGTGATGACAGCCATGACATGGAGCCCAGTGAGACACCCCCCCCCCCAACCTCCCACAGACCATGACAGCAGGGAGGGGGCAATGGCTGAGCCCAGGTTGTGGAGGAGAGCAAAGGGCAGGTGCTGCCTGTTCACTCCCTGAGCCATAAACCCTGCCAAAGTGCAATCAGGGCCATAAACCTGCCTCCCACAGAGCCCATGTCAGCCCCACCACTGAGATGCCAAAGCCAAGTGACCCTGCTTAGCCCTGGCGTGATGAAACTCCACCTCCTCCCAAGGCCTGGGGACTCGCCCAGCACCTCCGGGTTTGGTGACAATGTGACACAGAGGTGGCACAAACCCCCCTCCCTGCAGCACAGCCCCCAGCCCACCTGTCAGGTGCTCTTCCGAGGGCACCACCTTGCACTTCTTGAAGAACTCATCTGTGAGGACATCCACCACCAGCAGTGTGGTCTCGTCACCGCCTGCCTTGATGGCTGCCACCACATCAGCGTGCTGCTTGCCCTCCATGCACACCCCATTGACCTGTGGGCACAGCACCACGTCACCACTGGGGCCAGTGGACATCTGCCCCTCGGGACCTCCATGGAAGGGTCAGGTACCAGCCCTGGTACCAGTCGCAGCCCCAGCATGGCCACCCCACAGGCCCTGCAGGTACCCACAGCCTCGCAGGGATTAGCGGTGAAGCCAGCAAAACCTCATTAAAAGCAGATTTTCCTCTGAGTGATTAGCACGGGATGCACGGACAAAGCTGGCAGGGAATGCCTGGCAGGGCAGGGACCCACAGCTGGCAGGAGATAGGCAGCACAGGCAAGGCACAAAGCCCTTGTGCCATGGCATGGTCCCCAGAGGCCCCAAAGCTTCTCCCCAGGGGAGGTGGCAGCTTTATGCCCTGGTGAGCAGTGGGTCAGAGCTCAGCCAGTCATTGCCCTCATGGGTCATCATCCTACTTGGCACAAGCTCTGTCCCTGTCCCCACCCTGGTCATGGCCAGCAGCAGGGCTGGGGCCAGCACGCACCTTGTCCTCAGCCTGCCCCAACCCCAGCACATTCCTGCTACAAAAGCAGGGGACAGCACTCCCACTGCTTAACCCACAGCCAACGAATTAGTGCTCAGCCCCAGCCCCCCCACTGCTCCCCGGCACCCACCCGGCTGTGCCATGAGTCACCACCGGCATCGGCGACCACCACACACCATCCCGGCAAAGGGCACCTCTGGGATGTGAGGGAGCACAGAGCTTTTTGGAGACACCCCCCCACTCCCCCTGCCCCAGCACACCTGGATGATGCGGTCCTGGGGGGCCAGCCCCGACGCCTCGGCGGGCGAGTCGGGGTCGATGGCGCGCACGTACTGCCCCGGGCGGTTCCTGTCGCTGTGCAGGTTGAAGCCGTAGCCATTGGGGCCCTTCTTCATGCGGCACAGCCGAGGGCGCAGCTCCTCCTGCAACGGGAACAGCCTGTGGGAAAGCTGCTTCCAGACACCCCAGCATCCTGGGACAGCACAGGGACCACCATACACCTGCTTGGGTGGCAGTGACAGCATCCTTAGGTGGCCCCCTGCATCCACAGACATCTCCAGCTGGGATACGGGGCTGAAACACCATATGAACTCAGGCTCTAGTCAATTACTCAGGTGCAGGGCATGTTAATTGCAGCAAAACATTAAGGAAACATGTTATTACCTGTGACCCCAGACCATGCTCTTCCTTTTGAGATCAAGATTGCAACTGCCGTGTGAAGGTGGAGAAGGAAATGCAGCCCAGGCTGGCTGGCAAGCACCCCCTTCCCACCCAACCCCACTTCATCCCACCCTGGAAGCTTTTGCCACCAGGGCAGCTTCAGCCCCAGCTGCAGATCCCCTCCATCACCCCCTCACAAGCTCTAGCCCTCCTCCACAGCAAATCCAGTGGTGGGACCAGTGGGATTCCCAACCCTGGCTAGGCAGAGAAAGGCCACAAGGAGCTTGAGCATAGAGCCAGACGGAGCAGCCACGATACCAAAGCACACTCCAACATGACCCTCTGTGATTGCAAAACAGGGAAATCAGGGCAGCACAATGTGGGATGTCCATCTCTCAAGGAGGCAACACCCAGTTTGTCTGCCCCAGTTTCACCCTGACCTGCAGATCCATCAGTACCCAGAGCCAGGGAAGCCAATGGTGGCAGTCCTGGCCCCATGACTCCATTAACAGTGCAATTCCCCACACAGCTGCAGCAGGGAAGCAGGAGCATCCCCAGGAGTTTGGCAAACAGGAGCTGCCTTTGCTCTCCCAGGGGGCAGTGGGATGCCCAGGGCACATCAAAGGAACCAGGGGACATGGACCAGCCACCTGCATGCTGCATGGTCAGGAGAACAGCTCCAACCCCAGCACCCAAACACCACTTCCATCTATTTATATATAAATGGTTTGATCCTGCCCTGACCACCAGCTCCTGGGCTTTGGTAGGGCTCTCCCAGCAGCTGAGCTGCACAAAGTCCCTTCCAACCCTAGCCATTTTATGATTCTATGAAATATTCCTCACTGAGCAGGTTTCATAGCAATTCTTTTTTCTGATACTGTTTGCTCTCCTTTGGTACCCATAGCATCACTGGTGACATGCACTGCAGGAACTTCCCCAACCATATCCACACTGTGCTGCCCTTCACCCCTCTATACAACATGTTCCCTTCTCACCATGAAACTCCCTTTGTCCCCTGCCAGCAAAGCCAAGCCCTCAGAGTGCTGGCACCCCACATCTGGCAGCACTGCAGTGGCACAGGGCTCTGCACTGGCTAAGGTGACACATTTGCAGTTGCTGAGCACAATGCTGTGATAAAACCATGTCCTCTTGCACAACATCTTCCTGTAGTGTCAAGGCCAGCTGCTCCCCTGGCACCGCTCGCCAACGCCCCAGGGAGGGAGGCACCCGACTGCTCCACTGGGAAGTGAAGGTGAGCCCAGGACACCTCAGTGATGACAGTCACACAGGACCCGCTCCACCCTGAAGAGCTGGTGGAGTCTCCTCTGCAGCCTGACAGCAGATTTTTTAGCTGGGTGGAAGACTGGAAGACCGTGATTTCACCCCAGCCACCCCTCGGCCCCACCCTGTGCCAAGGGACTTGGTTGCAGCTCTGCCCTGGTCCCTGCACCCAGGTGGCAGCAGGTTCACAGGGTGCCCAGGCTGCTGCAACTGCCCCCTCCACCCAGGCAGCAATCCCCAGCGAGGGGGAGGACATGAGAGACCCAAAACAAGACCGAACAGCAGGAGTTGGTGGAGCCTGGAGGAAGGCAGCCACCCCCCGGGTCCCTGCCCTGGCTTGGGGAGGGGGCTCGGCCTCTGCGAGCACCCATGCTCCAGGTGCCCTTGGCAGCACCACGGGGTTGCTCCACGCCGATAGCTCAGGACAAAGCCAGAGGGAGCACCCGCGGCAGGCGGTGCTGGCAGCGCTCCCGGGCCAGGGAAGAGGAGGGAGAACTTCATTTCCACCCGCACCAACACAGCCCCGGCAGCCCGGGCTCCCCGAGACACCGGGGCCATGAATTCGGGGGATTGTAGTGGGGGGAATAGCCCTGCAGGATGGGCAGATGCCTGAGGGCAGGTCATGGCATTGAGGGAGGCTGCAAGCCCTCAGAGGCAGCCGGCAAAAGCAGGAGATCCTGGTGCAGGGGCACCCGGCCCCCCAGCACCCCCCCACCAGCGGCTGGCAGCTCCTCCAGCCAAGCGGGCCAGGCTGTCTTCACCCTCCCCAAATCCCTTGTGCCAGGACAAATCCTGCAGGCAAGCACCATTCTGCCTCTTCGAGAGAAAAACATAAATGCATCCAATACTCCAGCAGCCAAATCCTTCCTGTCCACGGGGCAAGCACCCAGCCCCAAAGCCCCCCTGGCCAGAAGGATCCTGAGGTGAGGTTTGAGGTCAACACCCGGGATGCGGGGAAGCCCCACGGCTGTGGGGCAGGGAGCTAGACAGCAGGAGAACGGAAATGCTCCTAATTTCTATAAGCTTTCACATCCTCTCCTCCAGTGCCAGCAGCCCTCCCACCGCGCTGGAGCACGGATTAGCCTCCAGAGCCTCGTTAGGAGCAATTACAACCTCCGGTGGGGAGGGTGGTGGGGGAAGCCGGACCTGGTCCCAAGCACGAGCACCCCTCTCTTCTGCACCCAGGGGTGACAGAGGGACATCTACCCACAGAGATGCTCACTTGGGATGGGGAGCTCGGTGGTATCACATCGCTGTTCCTGTCCTGGAACAGGACTTGGGGGCACCTCCAGATCCTTCTCCCTCCAGGAGCGTGCTGGACCATCCCTTCCCAGCGCCTTCAGCCACCCGGCAGAACCAGCAGCCCCAGGGACACAGGGACCTCAAATGCACAGTGTGCCACTCCCTGGCTCCCAGCCCCCACAACAGCAATTTCAGGGCGGCTTTTAAAGTCACAAGTCCCAGGAAACACCCCGCAGCTCTACAAGCAGCAACAAGCCTGTCAGCAGCAGCATTCCCAGTTACTCAAAGAGAAACACAGCGGCTCCGAGGACACCCAGGCCAGCGAATTCACACGGATCCTGAAATCTGGCGCACACATTCGGGCTTCATACAAAGGGGATGCAAAGCAGCCTCCTCACAGCATCCCTGTCACGTCCCGTTTGACTGGAGCTGCTTTTCATGCAGCTGCCTCGAGAGGAAATTTAATTCATTTCCTAATTAGACACCAACTACCCCCAGTGCAATGCTCCCAAATAGGGGGGGGATTTGCTCCCTGTTATACCCTGAAACTCAGCCCTGGGAGACTCACTCGTGTTTTACAAGGAGCTTTGCTGTCAGGGAGGGCTCTAATTTAACATTAAATTTGAAAAAGGGAAGCCCAGGGCCTGCAGGAAAAGCCCTGCCTTGGTAAAAGCAGCCATGGCCCTTGCTAGGGTGCTAGGCTGGCTGCTGCCCCGCTATCGCTGTGCGGTTTGCACCAAACTTTTTCAAGACACTCCCCAGCAGCTGAAGCCTCCGGAAACGCAGGCGGGGGAAGGACGAGCTGCCAAGGCTCCCTGCTGAGCGCTGGGGACAGTCCCCGCAGTGCAGGGCCCGAGGTTAGCCCCGGGGTGTCAAACCGTCACCTCGCTGGCTCAGCACAGAACAAGAGGGCTGAGGGATCAGCTCCCAACAGGGAGGCTCAAAACCACCCCAGCATCAGGGGAATCTATACACCCAGGGGTTTATAGAAATGAGAAGGGAGCCCACGATGACTGCCTCAGAACCTCCTCGACCCATGCACAACACTGGGAGCCGAGGGAGTGTCCAAACCCCCCCGAACAGGCTGGTCCCAACCATACAGAACCCAGCAGGGTTTGGAGAGAGGTTGGATCCTGCCCGAAGGTGCTCAGGCAGGGTGCGGGTGCTGCAGGCCAGCTCTCCCAGCAGTGAGTGTCTCCAGGCTCGTTAAGCAAATAAAGGCAAGTCCAGCCCAACAAAGCAAACAGGACTCGGACAAATGCAAACCTCCTGCTCCCCACCACAGCGATCCCCGGGGAATCCCACCAGCCCGTGGGGCTGGGATGGGGCTGCGGGGGGATGGGGCGGCAGGCAGCAGCTGCTTGCCAGCAGCCAGAGAACAGGCAGGCTAGTGTGTTCCCAGCTCGCTGGAGAGAAATCCCTTTCTGCCTCCTTCAGCTTGGCTCGGCATCCCACCCCGCATCTTCCCACCCTACTTGGTGGGCGTCCACTGAGGCAATGTCTCCAAACCGGCTGGCCTTTGCTCTCTTGCCCTGAGCACTGGGGCCCTGCCCCCAACAACAAGATTTCCTGCTACCTGTTGAGAAACCATCTGGGGCAGTGCAGCGATGTCACTCGCATCACCCACTTCCTGCTCCTGTACAGAGAGAAACCGCCTGCGGGAGCCCAGAGCCCACTCTCCAAGAGTGTGGGACGTCTCTGGCCAGGGCTGATCCCCCCAACCTGTGGGCACCTCCAGCTCTGCCTTGCTCTGGCCAGCACAGCCCTCAGGAGCAGGCAGCCATCCTGTGACATGCCAGGGCTCTGTCCCCCTTGGGGACTACACATCCTCAGCCCCCGAGGCCTGACAGGTGACTCACCTGAGCTGCATTAACTATGTTCCTTTTATTTTTCCCAAGCCCATGGAGAGATTTCCAAGTGGAACACACAGCACAGACAGTGTGGCTGGCCCTGTGACATAGGGGAGGATATGCACTGCCATCTGGCACAGGGCCAAACCCAAGGGACCAGGGATGCCACGAGGGACAGTGAGCAAGCAGGTCAGTCACAGAGGCAGAGCCTGCTTGTTCCCACCTGAACAGCCCCACCAGGGAGGTGCCGAAGCAGTGGTTTGGCCAGACAGGAATGAGAGCAGTGTCCTGCAGTAGATCAGCCCAGCCAGGGGTAATGGGTAGCCAGCACTCGGCTAAAGTCCAACAGGAGACACAACTAATAAAAACACCCGATCCTCATCAAAACCCTGCATGACAACAGCTCAGTGAGGCACCAAAGTCCACCTGGGGCTCAGCATCAACACTGGGAATGCCCCTCGGCACCAAACCTTCACCAGCACCAGGACCTGGGGCTCAGCCTGTCCCACCACTCACCACCATGGCTGGTCTTCGGGAGCAGGTCACATGAACTACCCAGAAGGTCCCTCACCCCAGGGAAGAAAGGGAACCTGCTTCCCAGGAAGACCATCCACATCTCTGTTGTAACAACAAACACAGGTTTTTGCTGGGTAAATAAAAAGCAGTATTATTTCCGGCAGCCTGGTCTCTTAGGAACGGCTCTGGCCAGGAAAGGTCAGCTATTTCTCAATTCCTCACCTTTCTACATCGCTTTGTTTGTGCAACTGCTGACTCCCACGCGCCGTTTTAGGCCAACATTCCTGAATTAGAGTCTGTATGCAGCGACAAACAGGATCAGCCCCCCCCCCACCAGGGCAGGGCTCCACCATCTCCGCTCCACAGCGGAGACCAGACATGCTTAGTGCATGAGTGACTACCAACGCCTGCAGTCACAACTCCCAAAAAACACCTTCTGCCACAGCTTTTTTCCTTGTATTTTAGAGCTGATTCATACCAGTGCGTTAACCCTCTCACCTGCACGTCGAAACTCGCCACCGCCCTCGCTCCCTGTTGCTTTTCGCACCCCGTTTTACCGGCCCTGCAGCACAAGGAGGAGCCTTAGGGCTCCGGGGCACGACGGGCTGCCCGGTTACGGGTCTAAACAGCCCCATGCACCCGTCTGACTCCACTCACCACCCAGCATGGCAGGTACAGACAAAAAAATTAAGTCAAGTAGAATAAAATAAAACAAGTAGCAGGTCGCAGAGGGGCCTTGTGCTCCTGGGGAGCGGTGTTTAAAGCAAAGAGAAAAAGAAAGAACCGAGAGCGAAACCGCACGGGGTGTCAGGGGGGGACGCGGTAACTGCTGCTCCCGCTCTCTCGGCTGGAAGGCGACGACCGGGGCCGGTCCCAGAAGGTCCCGACCCCCCCTTCGGACACCACCCGCTTTCCACCCAAAAACTTTTCATCGCCCGAGCTCCCCCGCGACCCCGGCCGCCCATTTACCCGCTGGCCGCCGCCGCCGGGCTCCCGCGCCGCGGCGGGCTCCGCCGGCTCCGGAGCCACGGGGGGCTCGGTACCCGCCCCTCCCCGCTTCTGCAGCTGCTCGTCGGCCACCGGGTCCACGACGAGGAGACTGACGACCCCAGCAGCGGCGCGGATGCGCTCTACCACCTGCTGGTGGCTCTCCCGCTCCACGTTCTCGCCGTCCACCTCCAGCAGCCGGTCGCCCGCCCGCAGCCCCGAGCGCTCGGCCGGCGAGCCCGCCTCCACCAGCCGGATGAACTGGCCCGGCTTGCCCTTCTCGCCGTGCAGGTGGAAGCCGTAGCCATCCGGCCCCCGCTCCAGGCGGCAGAGCCGCGCCGCGGGGCCCGCGCTGCCGCTCATGGCAGCAGGGGAACAGTCCCCACCGCCCGCACCGGCCCCTCTGCGCGATTGGCCTCCGTCCGCCCTTCTTATAGTCGGGGCGGGGCGCGGGGCGAGGGACCGCCAATCAGCGAGCGGGGCGGGGCGAAACCGTCCAAATAAGGAGATTGATTTGGCGCCGACATACAAGTAGAGTGGGCGGGGTTATGCAAATTAAGAGGTTGGTGCTATGCAAATGAACTATCCCGCACCGAGGCGTCCAGGGCGCGGCGCCCAGGGGTTCGGCGCCGGTTGTGGGGCCGGTCGCTCCCCCGTGGGGCCGAACCGCTCCCCTCACGGCCCCACCCCTCCTCCAGGGCCACCTTCGCCTCTCCCCGCCCGCCCTGCCTCCGCTCTGCCCCCCCCCCGGGGTCACCGCAGGTAGCCCCGACGGTGGCTGGATGTTGTCGGGGTGCTCCCCCTTCTCTCTGCTTGTCCTGGGGTGCAGCCTCAGCCTCTCGGGGCCCATCCTCCCTATTCCCTTGCCCGGGTCTTGAATGCCAGTGCGAGCTTGGGTGCTGCTCCGAGGCAGAGGGTTGTAGGGATGTCCGCTCTTCAAAAGAGAAATAAAAACGGCAAGTTGAAACTGCGTGGGAAAGGAACACAGGAGGCCGTGCTTGCCGGCAAAAATGAGAGAGCTAAAAATGTGGGGTGAAAATGAGAGAGCAGCCCTGCTTCTCCGAGCAGCCCCCGGCCCCTGCTCTGCACCCTGCAGGTGGGGGGAGTGAGGATGGGGACACAGGGGAAACCCGGGGGGATTTTGCCTGCCCCAGCTCCCCCCCCCCATGCTCTGCTCACCAGCTGGGAAGCAGAAGTGGCTGCAGGGGGCTTTGAGGGTTTGAGATCCGGGGTGTCGGGTCAGCCAGGGCAGAGCGTGGCAGCAGCAAGCCAGGGCTGCTGGGGCCAGGCAGAGCTATTGGATTGGCCTGGGGAAGATGGCATGGAGGTACCGTTGGTGTTTCTCACCAGGCTTCAGGGGCTGGCTGAAGTTCAGGCTGGCCAAAGGTCCCCTGGGCAGCTGGGATCACGTTTAACTGTGCCACAGCTGAGTGAGAAAGGAGGTGACAGCAGCAGGATGCCATGGGATATGTCCCTCCCTGGTAACTCTGCACCGAACCCCTGCTGTGGGGACCCCACTGCCCGAGGAACCCCCCACGTGCTGAGGGGGGGCGGCTAGCTCTGGCTCTTCGGATCCGAACTGGGAGCAGAGGGTGGGCTCATTTGTTTCCTCCACTCGGCTGAGCATTTGTCCACGGCTGCTCGGCCCTGAGAAAGGCGGCAGAGAGGAATCCCACGGCGGCCAGCGGCAGATGCCTGGGGAGAGGAAAACCAGGGCAAGCATGTCACAGCATGGTCCAGGACAACCGTGGCAGCAGCAGGAGAGGGGTCCATCGCCGGCGGCAGCAGTGCGGCACGGCCCTCCCCTTGGCAAGTGAGCGGCATGGACCCCCCCCACAAGTGTGTGTCTTGAGGGGAGGGCACAGGGCGGGGACACTTTTTGGGAACGGAAACAAAACCCAGCTCCAAGAGGGCTGGTTTGAGCACGGGACCGCGATAAGGAAGAAAGACAGCACCAAAGGAAACAGCCGGAGCTGTTTTTGGGTCCAGCAGCCTCCGGCAGCACCCGAGGGCTGGCAGGGTGAAGGCAGCACCATGACATCCCCAGCTGCCTCCTCCTGCCAGGGCCCTTTGCAGCGGGGTGTGACGTGAAGGGAGCTCAGGCTGGAGGGGGGAAAGCAGAAGAGAGCCAACGTCTGTTTGTGTTGAAGCTATCCAGCATTTTTTGCAGACATCAGCCAAGCAGCAGCAGCAATGCCATTGGTGGGAAGACGGAGTTATTTGGGGAATGCTGGACTCCGCACCATGAGAACAGCAGGGGAGGAGGTTGGTTTTAATTTAACAGGCCATGTTTACACTTACCCTCTCACCTTTGGACTGTCTGAAATGTGCAACGAAAGCCTCGGCAGGGAGGAAGGGGCCACGGGTGCTTATCCCTCCCCATGGCTGCTCCCAGGGCCCCCTCAGCCCCACTGCTCTGCAGCACCCAGGTGCAGCAGCCTCCCATGTCACAGACCAGGGGAAGGGATTTCTCACACAATAAAAAAACAAAACTAAACAAAACCCAACAAACAGGCAGATGCAAAGCCTCAAAAATACCCAGCTTTATTCTGTGAATTTGCAAAGAGACACCCAGGAGCAGGCAGAGCACAGGGATATGCAGGATCATGGGACCTGCCAGTGCCCAATGTAGCAGCGTTTGCTGGCTGAAGCATCTCAGGCATCTGCCCTCCAGAGAGTGGGTTTCAGCTGCTTTTTGCCAGCAGCACGAAGGAACAGTGGCATTACATGTGCAGTGATGGGAGAGAAACCCAGCCTGTCCTGGCACCCAGCTGCTGCTCCAGGCCACCGTGGGCATCTCCTCCCCACCAGCTCCAGCTTGTGGGAGGCCAGAGATGGTTTTGTCTGGAGGGACTGAAAAGAAAAAGGCTTTTCGCATTTAACAACAACAAAAAAAGTCTCTAATTCCTTTGGCTACAAGAGAGGCTACAAAGGATTTTCCACATAGCGGTGTGTACTAGAAGTGCCCCAAGCATGGCCCAGGCACTCCCAGGGGAGCTGTATTTCTCACACCAGCTGCAGGGGCAGTGAGCAGGCTTGGCTGGACACTTCCCAAGCCCAAACCAGGACACAACAGGGACATTGCTGCCCTCGTGGTGGCAGAAGCATAAAAGCCAACAGGAGCAATCACAGCAGCAAGGTGCCACAGCCAAGCGTGGGGCAACCCCAGGGGGCAGAGCTCTGGCTGGAGGGCATCTCCAGGGATACAAGGGGCTGGATCAGGCACTTCCAGCTGGACAAGAGCAGAGTTGAGAACTGGGGAGGACAGAGCCAGGGGCTGTGCAGGGCTCAGCCATGGCACAAACACAGCCCCTCCAGCTGCACCAAGGGTCCCTCAGCTGGGCATGGGGCCGTATCCTGCATCCTGCTCGGGTGTGGAGGCATCAGTGGGGCTCACTGGCCAGGCTGGCAGGCATCACACTGCCATTATTCCTCCAGTGGCACATGGTGAGCTCCAGGCACTGCCCTACAGGGCAGCAGGATCCAGCCCCTGGATGCTGGTGCTGGGGTCCCATCTCTCCTCATGCACGCTCCGCTGTATTGTCCTGTCCACTTTTCAGAGCCTGTTTCCCTTGGGCGTTTGATGACAGGATTGGGCCCCCACCCTGCCTGCACCCTCAGGGCTGCCAGCTTCTCCCAGTCCCTCTCAGGCAAAGGCACAACAGGCAGATTTCTTCTTCTGTGACTCGATGTAGTCATGGATCTGGAAGCGGGGCTCATCCATCGGCTGCAGTGCACGCTGCTTCAGCTCCCTGCGGTGGTGGAGCCACATTACCCCACCCACCCCCCCCAGCGCCAGGGCAGGCAGTGGGGGGCTGCAGGGGCCACCACCCTTACCCCCAGATACTCACTTGGCAATGGCCAGGAAGGCCAACTCCACGTTCATGCCAGTCTTGGCACTCGTCTCCATGAAAGGCACCCCATACTCCTGCAAGGGTAGCACAGCCCTGTCAGCAGCCAGCCCAGAAATGCCCTGCACCCCCCAGTCATCCCTGTCATGGTGGCTGAGACTTGGGGACAAGGTGCCTCACCCTCCCTGCCTTGCCCCAAGTTTCACTTGCAAGTGGCTGCCACGCTGCCTATGCTGGAACCCAGCAGGTCTGGGGACTCAGCAGAGGGGGTGGCATGGCTGCCTGGGGACCCTGAGTGACGTGTGATTGCCTGGGGGAGCAGCAGCTGGATTAGACTCAGGCATGGCTCACCCTGGCCAGTGATGCTCCATCCTCTGTCCTCACAGCCCGTTCGCTGCTCACGTCGGCCTGAGGGAAGGAAAGTGTCACTGCATACCAGGGCCAGCTGGCACACTGGGGGCATCTGGGAGGTGGGTGGTGTGGGGTGTACAGGGGGGCTGCCAGCAACTAGGGGCATCAGGGACCCAGGAACATCCAGTACTCAGAGGAGAATCTGGTACCAGTTGAGCCTCTGGGACCTGGTGGCATTCAGGATGTGGGGGGGTCATCCAGGACCCAGGGGGTTTCTGCTACCCTGCTGGGCATCAGGTACCCAGCATCATCCAGGATCCAGGGGGCATGGGTATCATGCAGTCCCATGGGAACATCCGGTACCCAGTTGGGCATCTGGGAGCATCTGGGACCCCAGAAGAGAATCTGGGACCTATATGGGCATTTGGGACTTGGAGCTACCTGGGATCTGGGGGTGCATCCAAGATCTGGGTGAGCATCGCACAGCCAGCAGCAGCCCGTACCGGGAGCCTCGGCCTGGTGCTGCCCCCTACTGGCTGCCGGAGACGCCGGCTTCCCGCTACACCCCCAAACCTCTGGGGTCACCTCTGGGCCTGGCTGAGCCCAGAAAGCAGCAGACCCAGGTCGAGGGTGCAGGCAGGTCAGCCTTAGAGCCCCATCCCTCCACGGCCATGGGGACGGCAGGGCAGGGCTGGCACAGCACGGCACAGCATGGCATGGCACAGCACGGCAAACCGTGTGGTGAAGGAGGACCCTGCACGCACCTTATTGCCCAGCAGCATAATGACCACGTCCTTCTGGGCATACTCGTGGATCTCGGTCAGCCAGGCCTGTGGGGCAGCGGGGCTGTGTTGGGGCAGGCAGCACCGTGATCCCTCCCCTCTCAGCCCGCGCCCTCCACCCACAATGACAGGGAAAACAGCTCTTATTTTTGGCACGGGAACCATTGCAGCGTCACAGCCAAACAGTCCTGTAAACGCCCTGTCTCCTGGCTAGGGCCCAAGCCTCCATGTAGTTCACGTCCATCCCAAGCTGCTTTTTCCCCCTCCAGCCATTCCCCATGTCCCTAAACCAAACTCACCCAGCCGTGCAGCACCCAGCCAGGTGCCCTGGGGACAGGCTCACAGCCGGCTCCGTCTGGACAAAACAGCCGGTGCTTACGTGTAAAACAAGCTGCAAACTGCCCCAAACCCTCAGCAAGCCACGCGGGGCACCCACGATCCCAATAAACATTCTCCCCAGCCACGGAGAGGACTCACGCGGATGTTGTCGAAGGACATCTTGCTGGTGATATCATAGAGCAGGAGCAGGGCTGGAAGGGAAGAGGCAGAGGCATTTCCCTGCTGCAGGGGTGAGCTCCGGCTCCTCTCCCCTGTCCCCACCAGACCCCAAACCCACCTTGGGCATCCCTGTAGTAGGCGTGGGTGACGCTGCGGAAACGCTCCTGTCCTGCCGTGTCCCAGATCTGCCGAGAAGCCGTCCCGGTGAGAGCGGGGAGGGGAAACCCCTCCCCCTGGCTGGGGACTCCTCTGCGGCTCCCAGCCACTCACGCTCAGCCCAGGGGCTTTTTCCAGCAGCATGGCTGGGAAGTGCTCACCCCCTCCCAAAGCTCACCTGCAGCTTCACCTTCACGCCATCCACAGCCACCACTTTGTTCTGCAGAAGAGAAGGAGAGCAGGTTCATCAGCCCAAAGCACACCTTGGCACGGGTGCCAGCCAGCCCCAGAGTGGAGCCAGCCGTGCCCCAGCCCCTTGGCAGCCCTTCCCCGGCCAGTGGGGTGAAGCCAGGCTGCCCGCGGGGCTGGATGTTGAAGCCTCATTGGTACAAGCCCTGGTCCTGCTGGAGGGCAGCAACAGGGACGTCCTGGTGCAGCATCCTCCCGTATTGGGATGGAAATAGAAGAATCAGGCTCTGATGGAGACAGGGCAGCAAGATCCCAGCCTGCTTTGGATCCGGTGGCTACAGCCAGTGCCCCTGTCCTGTGGCTCCCGACACCCTAATGAACTGGCTAATGATGGTGGCTGCCCCACAAAGCCCAGGGACACTGACCTGCTCCAGGTCCTGCCAGGTAGCACTGGGCTTGCAGCAGCCCCTGCCCACATGGCTGGGGAATGCTGGACTGAGCTGGAAAATCGGGCAAATCTTGCATGAACTACATGCAAATGTGCATTTATTAATAACATCTTGGCCTGCTTCTATAACATCTGCCCAGCTTAAAGCCCTGACCCTTCCGCCGAATTCCTCTCTTCCATGTGCTGAAGGAACCACTGCTGCCCTAAACATTTGGGCTATTCACAGCAATTTAAGGTCTTCACGTGCTCTAGGCTGCCTGGGGACACTCCACAGGCAATGCTGGAGGTCCAGAGTAGGTTTCCTTGCTGGTGGGAGCCTTGCTTGGCCCTTCAGGGTGGCTGCACACACTGAGCTGTGAGGCTGCAGGTAGCAAGTAGCTTTATACAGCACAGCAGAAAGAAATCTCCCAGATCAGGGCAGGCATTGGAGCCAGGCATTGGGGATGCTCAACCCAGCAGCCAGGCTGGCAGTGGAGAAGAAAAGCAGCATTTGCAAGTGAGAGTTATCAAAGAGAGCTTAAGCAATCACTCTGCCCGCTTAGAGATGCAGGAACTTCTCTTCAGAGGCCCGAGAACAGAAAAGCAGGAGTTACCAAATGGATATTTTAAGACTCTTAAAGAATTGTACTTGGAGGGATGATTCTGGAAAGAGAAGACCCCTATGAATAATTTGGTTCTGGAATTGTTTGAAATGGAAATTCAGCTGATGTGGAGATGACCAAGTTCGAGAAAATGGGCTGAATAAAACTAAACCTGTGCCCTAGGAGACTCTGGAATTCACCTACCAACAGTGAGCCATGGGGTGCTGGAGGGGACACTTGCACAAGGCACAGCTGACAACACTCCTGGGGCCACCAGCACCAAGCCCAGCAGTGGCATGTGGCAAATTTTCCTTCTTTCATGACTTTATTGGAAGGCCAGGCTATGAGACCCCTCTAAAGCAAACCCACAGCTCTCTCCCCCCAGCCCTGGCTCATGAACCCCCCAGTTCCCCCCCTGCAAGAGTAGCCCGGGCAGGAAAGGAGGCAGCAAACCAGAGCAGCAGAGGCAGAGGAAACGCCGACCGCACTCAACACGTGTTGGCAGAGCCTGTCCGGGGCCCCCTGTCACTTCCAGTCTGCTGAAACACACTCTGCCCCGTGCTGCAAACAGCTCTGCCTGCCTCTGCATCCCCAAACAGACCCTGCAGCTGAAATCTGGTGGACAGAGAGCAGCAGGGTGGTTTAAACAAAGATCCCACGACCTTAACCACTCCTCTGCAGCACATCTGAGCCCGTTCAAGGCACAAAATTGCAGTAACCAGTGTTTGTCCCCCCAAGCTGTTGGCCTCTGCCTGGCCAGTGGAGTGTGCACCCACTCCCAGCCCATGGAATGGGCTAAATCCTCACTTTTTGCTGATTTAAAAGCAAGAAGGAACATTTCCAGTGGACTCTTCTGTTTGTTACTGCTCTCCCAGAGAGAGGTGGAAAGGTTTCAGCAAGCACCTGCAGCTGGCTGGGAGATTATTTGGGGTGCAGAGGCTGGAAAACCCTTGCCCCCCTCCCCAGCACCCCATCCTGGCCGAGGTGTGGGTCAGGGGAGGCAAGGGCCTGGCAGCCATGGTGGTCTCACCCGGAAATCTATGCCCACGGTGGCTATGAACGTCCCGGAGAGAAAGGCACCGTCTTTGAACTGGAGCAGGAAGCAGGTTTTCCCCACGCCCGAGTCTCCAAGTAACATCACCTGCAAGATGGGCGCAGGGAGAGGTGTCAGCAGGATGGGGAGGGGTGCTAAGCCCTCCCAGTCCCTTGTGTCCTTCTGTTTCTTTCCCCAGAGCTGGTTCTGCCGGGTCTGGGGGAGCCTTGTGAAAGCTGGGGTTGGGGTGGGATGGGGCTCCCGAGGGTGCAGCCAAGAGCTGCCTCCATCTGCCAGAGAAGGGGAGAGCAGAAGAGGAGAGCTGCTGGGAACTCAGGTACCACAGCAAGAAGACATGTTCCCTGGCCACCCCCTGGCCATCTCCCAGCACAGATGGTTCCTGGAGAAACGGTCACAACTCCCAGACACGTGGAGCCACCTTCACCCATGCTTTGCCCCCAGCCCGGGTGTGTCCAGCCCAAGGGCTGATGCATGGCCTGGCCAAACCCCGCCGTGTCCGGGACTCTCCCCCTGCCAGTGCCCAGCGCCCTGCCTGCCACAGACACCAAAGCAAACACAGCACCTTCTCCCCTCCTGCTAAGCAAACAGGCTCAGCCCGGCTCCCCAATCACTCCAGCACCACCAGACACAGGCAGGCAGCAGGCAGGACTGATGCTGGTCTCCGTAAGCACAGCCTTACCCACCACCCCAACACCATGCTCCTCCTGGCTCACCAGCAGCAGTCATTCCTGCTCAGCAATAATTAACCTGAGGCTGACTGCATCTATCCCTTGCTGACTAAAAATGGCAGCGAGCAGGACTCCAGCAAGAAGGTCCATCCCTGTAAGCCCACCCTGGGGGGATGCTGGAGCCTGCAAACCAAATCCATGAGGGCCAGGCAAAGGCTGAGAGCCATGGTCACCCTGGGCAGGGGTGGCACAGGAAATGTCCCACGGGCCAGCAGAGCCAGAGCTGGGGGCTGGAAATGCTTTGCCTCCTGTCAGTTCACTGTGCTGGTCAAATACTTCCCTGGGACAGACCGACCCAGCCCAGGCTGGGGCACAGCTCAGCTGGGAACATCATTTGGTTCTGCCTCCACCTTGCTCAAGATCAAGCTGGCAACTGATTTCCTCCCTCAAAGCCAAAAATTGCACTCTACTGAAAGGAGTCAGAGCGGAGAGGATAAAGGCAAAGGAATAAAAGCAGTTTAGGGAAGATGGCAGCTTTGGGAGCCAGTGAGGCAAGGCAGCAGGAACTCTCAGGGCTGGCACCGTGGGCGCTGGGCTCAGCGTGGGGCTGTGTATGAAATTTTTTGGGTAAAAGGTTAATCAGCCCTATGCCGCCCCTGTGTCACTGGGAAGAGGAGGGTGCTTCCCCAGGGAGACCCTGGGCTGAGAGGGGCTGGGGAAGAGGGGGGTTCCCATCTCAATGCCTGGCAGGGGCAAGGGGGTTGCAGTCCCCTGGGCTGGCTTGGCTCTGGTGCCCTTGGAATGCTGCAATGGGCTGGATGGGGTCCTGCTTCCCCTGCTCTGTATCATGGGGGCACGGCTTCACCAGATGGCAGGACCCCTTGCCTGGAGAAGGGCAGGACAAGCAGAGCTTGGCCGTGCCCCCCCCGGGGTCCTGCAGCCCACCAAGCCGAGAGCTCCCAAAGCGCTATTCCTGCAGCTGGGCCACAGGGGCCAGACCCCCCATCACCACCTCGGGGGAGGGACAAACCAAGTGCAAAGAACTCCCCCCGCTCCCGGGGCACGGACCCCCTATCTCCACCTCCCGGGGGAGAGAGGACCCCCATCCCCACATCTGCTAGATCTGAGACCCCCCGGGGCAGGGGCGGGCAGGGCTGGGAGTGCTCAACTGGGGCCGCCACCTCCTTCCCCTTCCCCGGCCCGCAGCCGCTTCCTGGGCTCGAGCCTGGTAACAGAGGAAGCGGGAGGCCCCCGGGGACCACCTGGGACTCGCCCGGACCCTCCTGAATCTCCCTCCAGGCTTCAGTCCCTGTAGGGCTTGGGGGGTCCATCCCTGTCCCCGCTGCCCACGCCCTCGCAGCCTCCCACCTTGCCTGCCAGCTCGTAGTCCCGAGGCAGCGTCGGAGGGTCGCCGCTCCCCGCCGGGGTGTCCTCGCTCCCCGCCGTGGGGGTCCCGCTCCCCACCTCCCCGCTGGGGCCGCTCATGGTGCGTCCGAGAGGAGTCGCCGAGTCCCGGGGCCAGCGGGAGCTGCGGCCCCACCAGGCCCGCCTTCCTCCCTCCTCCTCTTCCTCCTCCTCCCCGGCCAATGCCACCCCTGAGGCTGCGTCCCGGACGCCTGCCAGCCCAGCCCGGCCACGGGATGAGGAAAAGGAGGCTCAAGGCTGGAAACCGGCCTCCCCTGCACCCCACCTTGTGGAGCTTGGGTTTACCCGGGGGCTGGGCGGCATCGGAGGGCGGGCAGAGCCCTGGCACGTCCCTCCGAGCACAGGGATGGGAAGAGGAGGAACCGCTCACCCCACAAATCAACAGCCCCCCCCCGTCCCTCATAGGGTGCGGGGATGGAGACCCCGGTGCTGCCAAATCACCCCCAGCCACCCCGGGTCTGTGGGAAGGGCACTTTTCATCCCCCCGGCCCACCCGAGCGTGGGGGGGTTTGCCCCGTCTGCTGCAGCCCCGACAGCTGCCGAGCTGGGCCCCGGGTGAGCACCAAGGGGCAGCGCAGCGGGAGGAAACCAGGAGCAACGGCCGCTCGCCGGAAGCCTGGGTCGGGCCGGCTGCCGGGGCTCCCGCTCCCCTGCTCCTCACAGCTCCCTGCTTCCTGCCCCGGTCGTTGTGGCCCGGCTCATGGTGCACCGCATTCAGGAAAAGCCCAAGAGTGGGAATGTGGGAGAAACCCCGGAAGAGAGCCAAAGGTGTTTTTACCCAAAAACTCCCTCCACAAAACCCCATCCAGGCCAGCACACTACAGCTGCCCAGGGTCCTCATGGGTACAGCCACCACTCCAAGGACAGGAGCTGTCAACCCCCCCTGTTTTCTTTTCCCTGGGATACCCAGCACATTTCACCCTCATCAGGGCTGAGCCCAGTGCAAATCCCCCAGCCACGCTCACTCCACTGGGATTCAGGCTTGCAGGGCTTCAGGGCAGATCTGAGCCCCTCACCACTCTCCAGTTGAAGGCCACACCCTGGGACATCTGATGGCAGAGATGCCACCTGCCTCTGGACCTTTCCGGGCTGCTGGCTCCTGCCCCAGCCAAGCTTCCATCTGCCCCTCGGGAAAGGGAACCTGTATTTCCAGTCCCGTAACTGCTCTCAGACCCAGATTTATAGCTAGTATACACTCTTGGATCAGGAAAGTGCACAGAGCTGAAGGCTGGAGGCACTCAGTGCTCCTGGAAGCTGCTGAGCTCCCTTACAGCTTGCTGGGGAGGAGGGCTGGAAGGATATGGCAAACCATACTGGTGCTCATGGAGTGGCCTAAGCAGGAAAAACGCCTGACTGAGCATCACCTCCACATGCCAGCAGGTGCTGCAGGAGAAAAGAGGCAGATGGGAGCAGGTAAAGGTCGGGAACACATCTGAGCCTCCTCTGCCTGCCCAGAGCTCACAGGGGCACTCTTTGGCTGTCAGCCCCTGGGCTGCCTGGCCCCAAAACCTTTGCAACAGTGCCATGTTTCCTTGCTTCCTTGATCCGGACTAGAAAGAAAATCCCTGTGGGCAATAGCCTCCTCATGGGTAACAGCCATCTGGGGGTGGCAGCCATCAAGGGTGACAGCCTCTTGCTGAGCCCTGGCCTTGCCATGGGTGCTGGAGTGATGCCAGTCCCACTGTGCAGTGACGTCCCAAGTGTTGCCTCTGTCCCAGGCTCCCCTGGGATTGGGGACACAGGCATTGGAGCCACGTGCCAGCCCCGCAGCAGGTCTGCAAATAGCACTGGATGGCAGCTGAGTGCTTTTCCCAGGCACTGCCACCATCTGCCTGAATTTCTGAGAGGGTCCTGGACTGTACAGACAGGACACAGGCTTTTCCCTGGGAGAGCAGGACTGCTCCAAAGGCAGAATCATAGAATCATAGACCCACGGTTTATGATTACCCAAATAAAACTGTCCCCCCCCAAAGGTTAGCAAGGCTGCACAGCTTAGGGATCAGGGACAGGACACTTACTGTAAATCCAATGCCCACGGTGGCAGAGAAGGAGCCAGGAATGAACTTGCCCTGGTCGAACTGGACCAGCAGAGATGTCTTCCCCACACCACTGTCTCCAACAAGAATCGTCTGCAAGAACCAGGTAAAGAGGAGTCAGGGTGTGGGAGCAGGTGATGCTCAAGCTCAGGGGCATGATGTGCAGCCAGGACTGGGTGTTTGGGGGGATGCAGCAGCGAACACAGCAGGATCAGGAAGGACCAGGCCAACCCCAGCCCATGACAGAGCCATGAGTCCTGTGGCAGCCCGATGGCACAACTCCACTGCACAGCCCCACTTGGCAGCAGATTGTCCCTACAGGCTGCTGGGTGCCAGATGGCTCATCCCACTACTTCTTGTCCTTCACCTTTGGTCCTGCCTGGGGAGGAATTTCCACCCCCTTGACCATGTCTGTAATAAATGAAATGTGCCCTGGGCTGAGCTTTGAGCACGAGCCTGCTGTGCCCTCTCCAAGTGCAGAGAGGTGAAAGAGAGAGTGGAGCACAGCCTGTCACGAAGAGTGAGCAGGAGAGATGCTCCTGCCCTGGCTGGGGAAGCTGCTGGGCAGAGGCAGCCTTGGCTGGCACAGCCCTGATGGAAAACCTCTTTGGAAGGACTCTGGGGGTGCTGGATCGGGTCCAAAACTGTTTAGTGAAGAAAGCATCTCCTGCAGCTGCTATGCACAGCCACTGCCAGAGCCAGGCAGCCTCTCCAGGGCACCGGGCTGCCTTCATGCTGCACTAATGCCATAGACTCGCAGTCCTTCCCCTCAGCAGGGGGGTTTGGAGTCACAGAGCCCCTCTGCCCCTCCAGCCCTTCGTGCGATGCTCCAGGGCTTTCCCGCAGGGAGCAAAGCTTGCTTGTTCTCGAGCTGATGGCCAAGGGAGCTGTGTCAGAGCCAGGGCATTGCCATCACCTCCTGAGCAGCTCCCAGGCTGCCAGCTCATGGCCCTGGTACCCCCACGGACATTCCCAGGGAGCCCATCCTCCCTTCTGCTCCTGGCCATGTTCCTCCAAACCCCTGTCCTAAGGGAGACCAATGGTGCAAATACAAACCTGTCCCTCCCCTCTTTGCCGGTGTCTGGGTTGTGTTGGCAAACATTCCCATCCTTTCAGGAAACCGAGGCGCTTTCAACCCTTTCACAGGGACACAAGTTAAAATAAACACTCCGTTAAATGGCTTCTTGCTCAGAAATGGTTTTGGCTCTGTCTTTCAGGACACAGGCATTCCTGTAGCTGCAGCCCTGGCAAGCACCAAGGCAGCCTCAGGGCAGTCTCTGTCACCCTCTGTCACCGGTTGACTTGTCACCCCTAGGCCAACGAGGGGCTGGGACTGAACCTTCCCACTCTCTGCCTCCTCCTGTGCTGCACTTCACTGCATCTGTTGTTTCCTTCCTTGAGTTGTGTTTAGTTTGATGCAGCTCCAGCAGCCCTGCTCTGTCCTGGGCCACCTCAGCCCTTAATTCCCACACCAGGTGACACCATGAAAGCCACCTTTTGCTTGTTGAGCAGGAACTGTTTCTTCAGCATCTTCCTGACGGCCAGGGGAGCCTCTGCACATGGTTGGTGCCATCTCTCCACCACCTCCCCTGCCCCAGTGTGAAACCCAGCCTGGCACCACTTGAGGCACTCCATGTACCCCCTTGCAGGGTGGATGAGCATGGATGAACATATTTAATCACGTGCCTGAAGGGCATCAGAGTGTTCAAGACCCGATTTCACACATGGGAGGCTGTGGGGGATCCAGCCACCAGGCATGTGCCACAGTGCCCAGTGTGGTGGTTCCTGCCACCTCATGGACCCTGGAAGGAGTGGTCGCATCTAAAAGCCAAGGAGCTCAAAGACCAAAAATGAAGCAGGAACGTGGGCTGGCAGGAGACCAGCACCCTGCCTTGCAGCAATCAGCACCCCACAACCTGCCCAGAGCCTGTCAAGGCTGATACGCTTCAGTACAACGCTCGCTTCAGTGAATCAGCATTTCCCTTGGAAAAAAAATCCCAAACATCTCCTGGGAAAAGCCTGACCTGCCAAGCGGAGCTGTTGGCAGGGTGAAGCCCTGCACCTCCACCAGCCACACAGCCCTGCGTGCTGAGCAGCAGTGACCTGCAGCTAGAGCCACAGCTGGAGAGTTCTCCATCCCTCCCAACGAGATGTCAGGCTGTTGGCGGGTCACTTGTACATTCAGAGCAGCCCCGTGGGCTGAGAGCCTGTGCAGGAGCTGGGGAACGTTGGGAGGCAGAAACCTCTGTATGAAGCTATTGCACGTGAGCCAGAGGAGCTGGTTCACCCCTTTCCCCGGGAGGGGGTTTCCCTGCCCAAGCCCCCCTTGGCTCTGCCCTGCAGCTCAGTCACATTCCCCATGCAGAGATCAGGATCCGTCCTGGAGCAGCCACAGAAAACAACACCCCAGGAGTCCATTACCATGGGGGTCCAGCACTCCAGGGCTGTGTTTTTTTGTCCTACACATTATTCCCAGTAAAATACAGGTGCTGGGATGTGCAACAATCCCAGCTGCACCCTGCAGCCTTCCTCTCTGTGGAAGCAGTTAATGCAGAGAAGGGCATTAATTATGGAGGGAGGAGAGCTGGCTGGAATGAGCACCAGAAAGCCTCCAGAGTTCATGATTTCCAGAGAACATGTATAAAAAGCAGACTCCCCTATTAATAATTTAATTGGGATTTAGAATAGAGACAACTCAGGAATTGCTCCATGATTCAATAATAATAATAATAGTAAAAGTTGACCTGAATCAGCCAGGAGACTTTCCTAATGACTTCAGGAAAATCTCACGGGCTCTGTGGAGGTACAGCCCCATGGAAACCACTGTGGCCTTCCTGGCTATGAAATAAACATAAAAGTAGTATAAAAACCCCACTGTGGAGTGGCTGTGGCTAGCCAGCCATCAAAACCTCAGCTTGAACATGCCCAAGTCATGACAGGTAACTTTTTTCCCCCACAGCCCCCAGCTCTCCTGCTCTGCATCCCCAGCAGAAAAGCAGGCACAGCTTGGCACACCCTCCCTGAGCAGACCTGTCTCACTTAGGGAAAGAGCAGATATCCCATCCCTCCCCTCACCTCAAATTAGGGGTTTGGGGCTATTTCAGACCTAGACTAATCACCTCCCTTCAGAATCACTGGCTTGGTGTAGGTTGCAGAGACAAGGCAGAACAATGGGGCAGCAAGGGCAAACCCGCTCACATCTCCCCTGCCTGTGCCAGCAACCACTGAGTAAAGGGGATATTTTGGCTTAACATGCCTGGGGAAGAGAGGCTTTGCACGGCTGTCAAGGCAGCATAGGGAGGTGATTGCTGCATTTTCAGTGCCAGCCAAGTGGGAAGAGATCTGGGATAGTGTGTGTGGGTTGAGGTTACCTTCCCAGTTCAGTTTTAAGCTTTAGCATGTGGTGGTTGGACCTGAGCTAAATGTAGTCTGTAGGAGTCTGACAGGGTAACACCCCACTCCCAGGGGATGCAGGGGGGGAGAGGTGCCCTCCACAGGCTCTTCTGCTGCTCTCAGAGAGCTGCTGAAGCCCAAAACCCAAAGGATTGCTCCCAGGTTAGCAGGATTTGTCGCAACAAATTGTGTACGTGCACCCCAGCACAGCTGCCTGCAGAGTTTAGCCAAGACAGGGCACTGGGGCAGGTCCAAGAGAGAAGCCTCAGCTGTGTTTGGCCTCTCACCACCCAACTCAGTCCCTCAGGGGTGCTGTACCGAAACTTATTTTTACCTGCTCTATATACAAAATTGTTCTGCCTCTCTCCTGCTCCAGGCAGTGCTCCAGGGCAACTTGGATGCTGCCTCAAGCTGTTTTGTGCCACAGAGACACCTCAGGGCTGTCCCCACCTTGCCTCGGTGCAGTTTTACCATGAGCAAGTCCCTTACACTGGCCAAGCCAGAGCCCAGGGCCCTCTGCCAGCCCTGCTGGGCCCTTGCCCTGGCAGAGGCTGTATTTCAGTCCTGTAGACATGAGCCCTGGGGCTGCACATCAAACAAAAGCTGGCTCAGATCCCCGGGGATCCCTGTTTGCAAACCTCCTGCTAGCACTTTGCATCAACCACAGCCCAGGGGCACATCCCTCTACTCCTGGGGCTTGTTCCAGCTAAACAGGTCCAAGCAACCAATGGGAGGAAGAACAATTTGGCAGTGGGCCAAATCACCTGAAAGTAGAATCTGTCATTTTGTGCCAAGTGAAACTTTTCTGGAACAGCCCAGAACAAACCTTTGCTGTTACCTCTTTGATTTGCTCCTGGCTTGTTTTGTCCCTGGATCTGGGTTTAGCCACCAACCAGAAATCACTTAACCTTCACTTCCAGAGTGCAAAGCTCTCTCAGGGTTTCTCAGCACAACTGAAATGTGATTCCTCACTCAGAAACAAGATCTAGTGAGATATTTGCTGCCTCATGTGCCTGGAGCAAAAGCAGGCTTGTTTTTGCACAACAAGCAACCCAGCCAGGAGAGGCAGCAAAATACCAAGGGAAATGGCAGAGAATGTGGGACTGGGATGGTGTATTTGCCAGGGCAGCCCTTCAGCCCACACACTCATTTCCACCTATGTCATTCCTTCACTGCAGCAGCTCATTGCTGGAGAAAAGAGAGTTAAGGCTTTGCAAAGAATCCAAGTTTCTTAAGTCATCCCTGGAGGCATGTCCTATGTACTCAGTGTACACCAGAAATGAGAGTTGCTAGTAATTGGTATTTTCCGGCTAATCAAGGGCTGGGCACATTGCCCTGAGTAGAGTGGGATACAGAATAGACCGAGATTTGTGAGGAGGGATCCACACAGCCCCTGCCCTGCCCTACTCCTGCTCTTCCCCTGCTCCCCAAGGGTGTAAGTCCGTGCTCAGTCACTGGGGACTGCAGCAAGGCAGTGTGAGGAGAGCAAGAAGGAGTGATGGGTGGATCTGGCAGAGATCAGCGTCTCCTCCACATCTCCTGGAGTTGCAGGGTAGCGGCTGACCGCAGGGAGCTAAAGCCCTGCTCCAGCAGAGCCTGCAGCAGAGCCTGAGCCACCCAGGTCTTGCGGGGACAGCGGCGCAACCCTCTGTGCAACCTGGAGTTACAAAACGCAGTCCCAGGGACTCCGCAGAAGAGAAGGATTTTAAAGCAAGAAGCACAGGAATTGGCGTCTCTTGAGACAGCGCTATTCCATGGTAGGGCAGTCCCGTCTCCTTAGGCTGGCTCTGGCAGACCGACCGGAGGGGTGCAGCTCCCCCCGACCCCTCGGAGCGTGTGCAGGACAGCGGGAGCGGCTGAACACCGGCTGTGCCGCGGGGCTGGCCCCTTTCCAGCGCTCCTGCCTGCTTTGCTTCCTGAACATGCTCAGTCCTGCCGGCCCCTGCCCCACAGTCACCCGGGAGGTGGCGAGGACCGGGACCGAGCCGCCGCGGGGCGAAGAGCAGGGGAAAAGCTGCAGCCGCCCACCCGCCTCCCACCCCACGCCCAAGCCAGGATGAGGGGTGGCAGACGGACGCCACCGGGGCAAGAGGAACGAGGAGGAGAGAGGTCCAGAGTTTTCTGAGGAAGTTCGAGCGGTAGCCCTGGGCCGGCAGCTGCTGTCACACCTCCCCAGCACCCCCCTGCGCAATTTGCAGCCCACTCCCCCTCCCCGCCCGGTTCTCTCCCTCTCCTCCGACCATCGCCGCTGCCCCAGCCCTACCTTGTGCAGCAGGGCCTCGTTGTATCCAGCTCCGCCCGACACCGCCCCCTCCATGGCGGGGGGCATGGGCCGGCTGCCGCTGCCGGGGGGGGCCGCGCCGGGCCGCTCCTGCAGCACCGCAGACAGCGCCGGTCCCACCTTCAGCACCGCGGACAGCGCCCGGCCCCGTTAGGTCCCTCCCGGTCTCGTTAGTCCCGGTCCGGTTCGGCACAGCTCGGCCGAGTTTAGCCCGGTTGGATTCTGCTTGGCCCAGTTCCGTCCGGTCCCGATCGCCGCAGGACAGCGGAGTGCTGCTCGGCTCCTCGCCGCTGCGTCCGCCCCACTCGCACGGTTCCTCCGCCTGGGGAAAGGGGGGCGGGAAGAGGCCGGTCCCGCCCGGGGGCGGGGAGGCCGTGGGATCTCCCCTCCACGCAGGCAGGCAGCGTGGCAGCTTCCACACTTCTCCTAGTCCCTCTTACCCCCTCCCCGCCTCTGCCCGCCGTGATAGAGAGCCCTCCCCCCAGGTTCTGCAAAGAGCCCAGGGCTTCCTGTCCACACCCTCACTACCGGGAAACGCTGCCCGTCCTCCCTCTGCTCAGGGAGGGCATCCACGGGACACAGTCCTGCCAGGCAGCCCTGGGCAGAGAGGTTTCTTGCTGCCAGCTCCCATCAGTCGCTGAGCTGAGAGCAGGAAGCCAGGTCTGCTGTTCTGCTCGAGACGTGCTTCACACCAGCTCATTGGCACCGAAGTTGGGGAGCCCCACACCTGCACTGGGGATGCTCTGGCTTGGCACCCCTCCAGCCGTCAGCCCAGGCAGCTGTGGGGTGACGATGGCTAGTAGCAAAGCACAGACCTGGTTGGTCACCAGGGTCAGCAGTGTGTCCCCCAGGGAGGGGCAGTGGCTTGTGCCTGCCAGGCTATTTCAGCTTCTGTACAAAATTGGTGCTAACCTGAGCCCAGGTACCCTGGCTGCTCCCCTTTGGCAACCCACTGTATTTGACAGAGCCCAGTTAGGACCCTGCTTGGAGTGAAAAACCAACTGTGTTTAGAAACAGGAAGAATCTGTGCCTAAACCTGGAGGTGGCAGTCGATATCTCCTTGAGATCCTCTGCTTACAACTCCCTTTAGAGCAGTCTAGTGTTGTCGATTAGACTAGAAAGAAATTAAACTTTACTGAGAATTTTAAGAGAGACTCGATTCAATCTCCAGTTCCCTCCTTCCAAATCAGCAGATGGCCCCAAGCCAGAGGAACAGACCATGTTTCCAAGAGCCATCTGCACCTGTACAATTGCTGTTTGACTGCCTGGGCCTGACATTGCTAATTATATCTGCCGATTATTTCCTCTGATAGCAGGGATGGTTCTGCCAGGTCAAATGGTTGGTCTTGGCAACAACAGCCAGAAAATATTAAAAACAGCCTAGAGGGAAAGGGAGGTTTTGGGCTTGCCTGAGGCCAAGAAGCTAAACCTAGGCCCAACACAGACCATCCTTCAGCCAGATCACCCATTGGTCTCAAGCACTGGAAGATGATCAACAGCACAAAAATAAGTACTATCATGAGCCAAGGTGTCTGGATTAGATAATTTACAAGTGGCCCAGCCACTTGTGGTTCAACACAATGCACACCTGCCAGGGCAGGAAGATGAGAGCAGCAAACCTCAAGGGGACTTCAACAAGCCCAGAGCAGCTCTCTGTCCTCTTAAATACACCAAGAAGTTGTCCAAAAGCCCAGGAGTGCCCCAGTGCTGTAATGGCCCCCTGAGAATGGAGACCTCATGCTAATGCGTCTCCAGTGTGTACTCAGCCTTCCCCTGCCCCAGTGCCCACACAGAGTGGGGTTAATGCCCTGACCCAAGCTGCCTGGTGGGTCACACAGACATCCCAGAGACCCATATATGGCACAGGCACCACGTGGCTCTGCCCTGGGCACACAGGCTGTGCTGGTGCTCAGAAAAACCTCCCCCAGGGTTAGGATGGACTTAACCCCTAGTGACAAGGACAGGAAGCCCCTAAAGCACCACTGGGTATGAGGCTCCAGCCCTGCTTACCTCTGGAGGGGGATTGCCAGCACACACCTGCTGCAGGAGAGGCCCTGGGGCTCAGAGAGCATCCTTGGACCCAACTCAGTTTCAGCAACTTTTGTCTCCCTCATCTGAGCCACAAAGGAGAGCAGCAAGGAGCTGCTGCTGGGTGAGGTGGGCCTTAGAAAGCCAAATTCCCCTTCCCTACTTCAGGTATTGGTGTTACACCAGAGGCACATTTGGCTCTACAGGTTTCACAGCGCTCAGGAGAAGCCAGTTTTCCTCTCTATCGTGATACCACCCAGTGTAATGCAGCCTAATGAGACAGACAACACAGGTCACTGGCAAAACCAGGCACCAGCACAGCCTGGCGCCACTCCAAGGGCTTTATGGCTCTGGGGGATCTGCCCCACCGCAGATAAGTGGTATCAGCAGCCTTATCAGAGCCCAGCCAGCAGCCTGATACCCACCTCACCTTCCTCCCCTCACACACCAAATAATGTCTTAATGTCTTTCCCACCATCACGAAGCAAACCGCTTGCTCTCCTAGCTTCCCCCAGCAGAGGTTCCTGGGAGCCGGCCAGCAGTTTATAGCCCCGAGTAAGCTGAGCAGTTGAAATCAGTGCAGAGCCGTGAAATCAAGAGGAAATGACGTGCAAAAGGCAGGAGTGATTTCAAAAGAACCTGCAATTTAACCCCATTGTTTGGTTTGGTTTGCTAGTAGATTGTATCTCTGATAGGTTAATTACCTGTCTATTTGCCCCGGGAAGCACAGCTGTTGGAGGGGAGGATTTACAGCCAGCTCCGGAGTTTCTACTTCACTGTCTCCCTTGCCCAGTCCTGCTCACTCTCAGACCAACCCCATTAACCTGCTGCAAAATCTCCCTGATCCGGCCTTACAACAGTTTTTGGGGGAGCCCTGCCAAACTCATTCCTTCTCCGTGAACTAGGGAGGAGGCAAAATTTCATCCTCTGAAACTGCAGAATTTTGCTTTCTTAGTTTCACCATAAAAACTAACCCCTGCCTTAACCCTTTCTGGCTGAGGAGCCCAGCCTAAGGCACAGCCTGGAGTAAACCCCCCACCACGCCTGCAAGGATTTCTCTCTCTTACTAGCTTTGCTAAGTCATAGAGATCTGGGAACCATCTGGGTTTATCTTGGTTATCTGAGATGGCAGCAGAAGGGAGAGAGAGATCAGACAGTTTGTGCTCCAGCAGCCAGCACTGCAGGAGCTGCAGGAGCAATTGTTATAGTCAGCCTTATCTCTTAAGGACAGTTTCACCAAAGTCGACAAATCTGCCCATAAAAGCACCATCTGAAAACCCTAGCTTATCTTCCAAAGGTCCCTAAGAACAGAAGCTGGGGTTGGAAATACCATTGAAGCCCAGAGCAGAGGACAGAATTGCTCAGTTGCAGTGGTGGGCAGTAAGGTGGGATGGGAGCTAGGGAAAGTTTGTGGGTGTGGGGCCATGCACCCCAGCACCCATGCCTCTACCCTGGCTGAAGAGGGTCAGGGGAGTTGGAGGGAGGTCTGTTCATGGGTCTGTCCCCGTTTCTTGCAGGAGACCAGGCTGGGTGGCTCTGCACCACGCTCTGCTGCATTGGTTTCTGCCTGAATTGCTCCACTCCCTTTCTGGTTTCATCACTTTCAACCTGACACTCACTTTAATTGGGATAAATATTGCAGCCCCTTGTGTGACAGAGCCTTTCGTGTCAGTGCCCTGAGACTCCTCGCTCTTGTCTGCTCTCATCTTGCTATTCCCCTTCAGGATCTGAGGTGGTTTGGGGCCAAGGCACTGAGCTGGAGCCATCCCCTTTGCAAAACCCTCATGGACACCCCACAGTCAGGGCCCCTGCTGCAGCCAGGCCCCTTTGCTCAACAGCTGAAAGGAAAAATATCAAAGTAAATCCTCATGTGGGAATTGTAGTGTTGGTACTGGGTGGCTGTAACTCACAGCACTGTCCTCAGGGAAAGGAAGGAGACCTGCCTTCATCCAGGAGCTCTCTGGAGGGTAACATAGTCCTGGGGACTGTGGCAATGGAAAGGAACCCACCCTAGGTTGTGCTGGGTGTCCCAGCCACTGCCTTGGGCTGGGCAGCTGCTCATCCTGCCCAGAAACCAAACCTGAAATAGAGAAAGGGAAGGGGAAACAATACCTCTCATCTGATGGCAATAGCACAAATGTTGCTTAGAAAATTCCTCCAGCTTCTCTACCAAAGTGGCTCTTTGAAGAAGTGTTGTTTTCAGGTAACCAAGCTGCCCTGGAAATCATAGGGTGGGGAGGGCTCACCCTGCTTTGGGGTGCAATGAGGAGCTGCCCTGCTTTGGGGTCATACTCCTTCCCCTACACCAACCTTTCCCTTCCCTGTAACAGCCCATCCCAGGCAGCAGATGTCACACTCTGTAGGAACAGGCATTAGGCAGACAAATTTTTTGGGCCTGCAAAATGCCCCAAATCTTCCTATTTCTCCCCCATTTCAGCACTTGGAAAAGGGAGACAAAGTTTCAGTCTCCAGAGCTCCAGAAGTGCAGCTGATCTACATCAGAACACACTGAGCTGCTCTGCACTTGGCCCCTCACTGCCAGAAAGCCCATGTCTGGGAACAGGCATTCCCTGCAGCTCTCCCAACACCCAGAATGTGTTTCCCCACTGCTGCTCAAGCTCCCTCTTCCTCTCCCATTGCGATTCCCTGTATCCCACAGAAGCAACTCTCCTCCATACCCCACAATCCTGGGGACCCCAGTGTGCTACGGGGTCCTGCAGTGGGGTGCAAATGCAGCCAGGCCAGCAGAGCTGTTTATCCCCACCCTGTCATGAGGTTATTAAATGACACAAGACAGCAAAATGTGGGATGTATTTAAAAACTCCCCCAATCTGGGGTTGAAAACTCAGCATCCCCTGTCCAGGCTGCAGGGACTGGGGGATGTGATATGCCTTGGCAGCCCTCTTCCTGCCCCACGGTTCTTGTGCTCAGCTATAAGGAGCACGCAGGGAGGAAGGGGAGGTTGGTGTCTGGTCAGAGACCTGACCTCCATACCCTCCCTGACCCCAGTGGCTCCAATGTGTTCGTGGAAGGAGGGAAGTCATCCCTGTTCCCACACAACCTTCAGACTTCTGCTTCCTCGTTTTTACCTGGCACCTCATTCCTTTCCCTCCAGGTCTTTGCACAAAGGGGCTGAAGGGTAGCATGAGGTGGAGGGAGGGTCTTGGTGACCCTCAGAGGGTCCCATCTTGCTCCCCCCAGCCCCTTCCCCTGTTTATGTGTCAGGGTTTCAGCCACCTATCCCAGGCAGGGGAGCTGCAGAAGGAAAAACCCCTGGTTTTGTGTAAAATACAATCCAAATATAACCACCCTGCTGCGAAATGGAAATCCATGCAGCAGTTTTAGAAAGGGGAAGAGGAACCACAGGGGTGGAAAGCAAACGAATCAGGGAGGTGCTGCACGAAGGGCCTGTGGACAGCCCTGGGGTGGCAGCCTGGGCAGCAGGTGGCCAAGCTGGAGCTGAACACAGGGGAAGTTCAGCTCCATCCCTGCCTTGCCACAGGCCAGGGGAGCTCCTCTGGGCACTGCTGGTTCCCCAGGGCATCCCAAGCCTCAGCATCTGCAAGAAGCTCCAATGCTGAGTGGGGATTAGGAGCAGTGTGGAAGCCACTGCCCGGGCCAGCTCCACCTATGCAGCCCTGCTCCCATTTTTTCCCTGAGCCCCAGCATGGTCATGCCTGGGATAAAAAAGCCAGAGGAGAAGAAGGAAGCCCCACATCATCCCAACCACTCTGTCCTCAGTAAAGCCCAGGGCAAAGCCAACCTCCAGCCACCCAGTCCTGGCCCTCGGTGACATGACGCAGCTCCGGCGATGTCCAGATCACTTCTGCTCCCCTCTCTCCATATGCCTCACATCTCCCCTCAAATCAGCAGACCCCAGCAGAGCCCGGGGCTGGAGCCAGGCACCCACACTCCCGAGGGCTGGCAGGGCCCAGCATGTCCCTCTCAGCCAAAACACAGCCCTGGGGCTGAGCTGCACCCACCCCAGCATCACTGCTCAGAGAGCACCAGGATGAGCAGCTCCCAGCACTGCAGGACGGCAAGGCGGGCTCTGCAAATATCAAGCAAAGATTGAAGCTCCTGTGCTGGTTTTGTCCCATTTAGGCATTGGAAACTCTGCTGAGCTCATGTGCTCCAGCATCTCTCTGCAGCATACGTTTGGTGTGAAGCCCCCTCCTCTCCAACACCCTCCTGCCAAGTGGGGTGCACAGTGTCCCTTGTCCTGTTTCTGCAGCTGCCCACCCTCCCCGGTGTGTTTCAGATGCACTAGACTGCAAAAAGCATCTCAGCAGCTTGTCACCCACAGCAGAAAACCTCCAGCCCCAAGATGAAGTCTGGCCAGATAAAAATAACCCAGCAGCAGAGCAGCCACCTCCTGCATGAGGGAAAAAAGCAACATAAGAAGCGGTGAGTGCACATCAGCTCAGCGACCCCCACCCACTGCCCTGTGCAGGAAGGAGGTTGATGCTCACGGATCTCCAGAGCAAAGCAGGACCATGGGGATATCACCAGGCTGGGGCTGGCTTCTTCTCCTCCCAGGTAAGGACAGGTTCTGACCATGCTGGAGATGTTCCCACTGGCACCAAGGGGCCTGGGACTGCTGAACCCCCTCTCCATGTTAGGCACTGATGGAGCCAAAGCCTCCTATCACTGTAGCCTTATGGCTGGGGCTATAAGCCAGAAGATGGCATGTCCCCCAAAGTGCTTCTGTCCAAAAGGAGCTGAGGAGGGGCTTGGGGGAAGGCTGATTTTGCAGCCTTTTTTTCCCCCCCCCAGTGTCACTGTGGGTTTCTTTGCAGTTTGTCAGGCTCTGACTGTCCCCAGGGAGGTCAGTGGCCGGGCTGGGGAGAGGCTCTCCCTCCGCTGCTGGTACCCCCGGGGCTACGAGAACTACAACAAGTACTGGTGCCAGGGGCACAGCCGGGTCTCCTGCCACAAGGTGGTTGAGACAGCAGGGCAAGAAGCACCCCAGCAGCATGGCCGAGTGTCCATCCAGGACAACCACATCTTCTGTGTGGTCCTGCTCACCATGGAGGACCTCTCCGAGGAGGATGCTGGGAGTTACTGGTGTGGAATCGAGAGGACAGGCTCGGACCTGATGGAGCCAGTGACAGTGAGGGTGGTCCCAGGTAAGCCCTGGTGTCCAGATGGCTGGAGGTTTTGCTGTCCAGGGCTCTTCTGAGAGAGGCCACTAGCTCGTGGGCCAGCAGTGACCTGGGAGGAGGCAGCAATGTGGGAAAGAGCCCCTGGGACAAGTATAAACCAGTGGCAGAGGCTGGGAGGAGTGACAGGTTGCATTCTTTAGGGGATGCACGCAGGTGCAGGCAGAGCGTGATGGACCCCATCACAGGGTCCAACCCTGGGCTGTTTTTGGCTCTCCTGGCACCCACCACTGTGCTGGTAGGACAGCGAAGCCACCAGCTAGACTGAGCCCCAGCCCTGAGGCCAGGAATCAACTGCCCAGTCCCTGGCAGAGCCATGGTGTAATGCTTGGGTCCCTAGAGGAGGAAAAGGGGTAGGTCCAACCCCCCTCACCTTAACCTCAGCTCCACAGAGGGTGGAGGGTTGTCTCACTGTAGGAAACACTACCCGGAGGATGGGGGGCAGCTGGGTATGCTGGTGTGGGCAGGGAGCATCCCACAGGGAGGCTGGCAAGGCAAGGGCATGTGGTGGAGGGAACATGTGAACACATCAATCTACTGACAGAGGAGACGTGGAGGACCTATGATCACCTCCAACCTCCAGTTCCCACCAGGACCATCCTTTATCCATCCGTACCAGCTCTCCTGGCCACTCCCACCCCCTGGAACTCCACCCCGGCATCGGAGCATCCCCCCCCAACCAACGCCACAGCCATAGGGTGAGCCCAGGGTCCCGGGCACAGGGTGGGCATGGGGAGGGCGATGGCTGTCACCAGGGTGGGCAGCAGTGGGTGCCCCTGCACAAGGGGGCTCGCAGGGACACTCAGGGTCTTCACCCATCAGCCCAGGCGTTTGGGGATGGGGGCGCGCAGCAGCAGAGACGGAAGTAGGGTCCCAGGCTGTTGTCCCGCTTCGCGGCTGGCTGTGGAGGGGCTGTCGGAGGGCATCGGCACTCAGGGCACTGCAGAAGCCTGGGGAGGGGGAGAATCAGCCCCACTCCTCTCGCCTCCCCTGCAGCCCCACGGGACCAGCCCTGAGTGTCCTGGTGCCCAGCATGGTCCTGCTCTCCCTCCTGGCTGCTGCCGGCTCCGCCAGGCTCCTCTGCACCCTGTGCAGAAGGGAAGGTAACGGTGCTCAAGCCGGTCCCGTCCCAGGTACACGCCAGTGCCTGTCCCAGGACCTGGCGGACAAACCCATCCTTGGCAAGGGGCTGCAGGGAGCTCCTCCCTCCCAGCGACACAGAGGACCTCCCCCTATGTCTCCTCTTCCTGGCGCGCTCCCCCCTCGCACCAAAGTCCCCGCTGCCCCCCGCAAGGCGAGCACCACCACGGAGCCAGACCACGGCCACGTCTACAGCAATGAGCTGGACCTGGCAGAGGTGAGAACCCCCAGACAGGGCAGTGCGGGCAGTGCAGACAGCGTGGGCAGCGTGGGCAGGGGCCGCACAGTGCAGCTGCTTGCCCTGGGCAGCCCCTGCATCACCCAGCTGTGCCCCAGGGCTGTGGGGACACGCTGTCTCCTCACCAGGGTGGCAGCAGTGATGTGGAGCAGGATCCTGAGCCAAAGGACCATGGTATCTACACAAACACCCTGTGGCAGGAGGGCGTGATGGGGACATTTGGCCAATATTTCCCAGGAGAAGAGGTTTCCTACTTGTCCTAGTGGATTATCCCTCGTGGGTAAAGGGACCCTGCAGAGCCACCCCTGGGGATGTCCATTTGATCACCGATGGGGACATCCCTGCTGTGGTGGTAGAGGAGGCAAAGGAGCATTTCAGGAGGCAGCTGCTGCTGTCCCAGCACTGTGGATTCTTGGTGGTGTGACAGCCATGCTGGCACTGTCCCCTGGCCCTCAGGACCCCAAAGCCCCCTGCCTCTGTGTTGCTTTGGTGGATTGAGCAGCACCTCTCAGCTGGCAAGAAACCAGATCCCACATTCCCCATTCCCAAGCAGGCTGAGGAGTGGGATGTTTTCCCGGCTCAGCAGCAAAAATATTGCTTTGAGTTCAGATAAACCCAATAAAGAAATTCCTCTTTGAGAAATCGGTCTGGAGGGGAAAGGGGTCAATGTGTTGTGTCCACAGAGCCACTCTGCTGCTGCTGTTCCCTTTCGGGGTCCCCGGGGCACCCCGGTACTGCTGGGGCTGCATTAGGAGGGGCACTGGGAGCTAACACTCAAAGCAAGGAAGACATGAACAGCTGAGGAGGTGGCTGGAGCCCTAGATGGTTAGGGAGGGCTCCAGCCTCTCCAGGAAGGTTTATCAGCAGGGTCTGCAATCTCCAGCCACTTCTTGAATTTAAATCTTGCTGCTATTTGCAGCAACTTGACTCACCATCAGTCAGCTGGTTGGCTGGGAATGAATGGGTTCCTTGGTGATCAGATGAAAACCCAGAGCTTCCTCTCGCCATGGTGGGGAGACAAGGAGGGCACAGGGGGAAGGAGCAGCCTCAGCCTCTAGCAGGGATGGGGGTTTGTGTTTTCTGTTCTTTCCAGGGGACACCAAGAAAGGAAACTGTTGGCAAGGCTGTTGCCAGGGAAGATGCTTTGCTTTTTGTGTTTGGGTTTCTGAAACTTTTAGTGAAAACAATTTTGGGAGAAAAAAACAGTGTTGTCACTCAAAACCCATGCCTGTGCCAAAAAAAAAAAAGTGGTTTTGGGGGAAAATGTGACACTTCTGCTTGAGAAAACAAACAAAAGCAGCCCAGCTCACAAGGGCAGCTGGCTTGGGAGCCAGGGTGCAGGGATGCAGTGGGTATGGCTGGTCCATCATCCCAGTCTGTCATCACAGTGTGTCATTCCAGTCCTAGTTTGTCATCCCAGTCTATCACAACCACAGCATCGTGGCAGTCCCAACTGGTCCATCCACAGCAGCTGACCTGCATTCACTCTAGCCTAGTCCCTGGACCACCACTCTGGCCCAATTCTCCTGTAAACCCCCCCCCAAAGCCCCTTGGGCTCTGTGCATGGGGAAGGGGCTGCAGTCCCCACTGGGATGGGCATCACAGCAGAGGAAACCACTACAATTTGGTGGGTGTCTAGGAACCAGCAGCTTTCTCAGCGTGAAAGAAGAGTCTTTCTCATGAGACACTCCCAGGGTGAGTCATGGTTCCTTGGCAAAGGGGAGGAAGGAACTGCCTTTAAAAGAGACATCCAGGGTCTGTGGGTAAACACTGCCCAAGGAAGTGATGGGAGAAGGAGGCTTGGGAAACTTCTGGGATGCTGGATGCGCATGAACCTGGATCCATCTCGCTGGGTGCTTTGTAAATGACCACAGGGAAAAGTCTGCATCAGGAGTGAGCAGCTGGAGAATGAGGATTTTCCTGATTTGGACCCTTTTCTCAGGTGAGACCTGGGAGCACAGGCCAGGTGGTTCCCAATCCTGGGCTCTGGCAGAGCTGCAGAGAGCCTGGGACAGAGCTAGCCCAGTGGTCAGAGCAAGAGCCCAGCTGGTACTGTCCTTTTCTTGTGGCCAGTGAACAGCTACAGGGGGTGATCTCTGAGATACATTTGTATTGCTGTCACATGAGCCCTGGGAATAAGGCTTTTTGCCTGTTTGATAACGTATTTGTTTGACTGGGGCTCTTTTTTGATGACTGGGTGATGACTGTCATCTCAGCACTGCTCCCCAGCACAGCAGGTGCATGGCATGATGTCCCTCAGGACAAGGTGCCCCTGAGCATCCCGGGTTCAGACCCCTCTGGGTTCCCCGAGGTGATGCCATATGTGCTTACAGCACTTCTCCATGTCCCCCACAGGTGGCTGGGCAGTGACAGGCCCTGAACAGGTGACAGCCAAGCAGGGTGGCTCGCTGGTGGTGTCCTGCAGCTACAAGCCACGCTACAAGCTCAATCCCAAGTACTGGTGCCACCAGAACTTCCTCTGGTTTTGCACCTACATTGCCCAAACTGATGGCTCCGAGGTGCCGGTGACAAAGGGCAGAGTGTCCATTGGGGACAACCACACAGCACACTCGTTTACAGTGATGCTGAGCAATGTGACATTGGAGGACACTGGCTGGTACCTCTGCGGAGTGGAGAGGAGGCTGTGGTTCAATACATGGCACACCACTGAAGTGATGGTCTCTCCAGGTAAAGCCGGGCTGGGAGCAAAGTAGAGGTGTGTGATGGAGCCTGTCACTTGGGTCACAGCCTTGGGGACAGGGACTCCCCAGCCAGGGGAAAACAGGGGCTGTCAAAGCAGGAGCAAGTTCCTTGTAGGCACCGGCACCCACTGGAGGATGCCGTGGTGCAAATTTGGGTGAGGGGTGGAGGAGGCTGTGTGGAGTTTTGTGCAGAGCAGGACCTCTCCATCACTTCCCTTTAGGGTCTCTGCTTCTGCGAGCCCATCCTTTGTGGTCGCCTTTTCCTTCCTCCTCCTCCCCAGTACCTAGTGCATTGTCTGAGGACCCCCCACCTCCACAACCAAAGTCTTGGGGCAGAGACCCCCCTGAAGAGGGGACACGACAGGGTGCGGTGGAGGGTATCTGCACTTTCCTCTGACTCTGTGTTTTCTTCACAGCTGTTTCAACCACAACTGAGGGCAGCAATGTGAGCCCGTTAGGCCACACTGGGAGGTCTCCAGTGCTGTGAGTCAGGGCTTGGGGTGGTTTGGAGGGGAAATGAGACAATTCTGCTTGAGAAAACAAACAAATACAATCCCTCGGCCCAAGACACCTATTTGCCTGTGCATCTGCCAACCCTGTGTCCTCCTGGTTGCAGCAGCTCCAGGGAGCATCCCAGGTGCAAGCAGGGTGGCTAGCAGACATGCAAGTGCCCCCATCCCCATCCTTGTTGCCCAGACCCTACTCAAGATCTATCAACACCTCCTTTCTCCTGCCCAGGTACCAGCTTGATGTCACCTACCTGCTGCTCTTGCTCAGCGTGAAGGTGGCCATGGTGCTGGCCCTGGCGTGTTGGGCTGCCTGTGTGAGGAGCCAGCGCAGGAGCCACGACCAGAAAAACCTGCAGCTCCTGGAGGTGGCCAGCAGCAACGGGACACTGGACTGTCCCCCTGCCTCAGAGACACGGAGTCACCTTTCTGCCCCCTTGCCTCCCATCCTGCCGGGGCTGCAACACCCATCACAGTCCCCCTGTGCTGGGAGCTGCTGAGCAGCAGGTGCATCTTCCCTTGGGAAACCTCAGACCCTCCTGGCAGCCCCCGTGCTGGAGAGGGGAGGGTTTGGGGCACAGAGAGCCCATGTCTGCTGAGCTGGGGCTGCCACCTGAAGACAATTTTGTAGTAAAGCCTGGATATCCTGGAGGTTCCTGTCTGTCTGTCTGTCTGTCTGTCCATTCACCTGCTCCCTCCTTCGGCTTTCAGCACCTCCCGGGGTGCCAGTAGCTGCCGATGCTGATGTGTGGGGCTGTGTAGGGACACACTGTGGCGTGGCTGGGGGGGACATGGGATCACAGGGGGCCACACAGGTGCCAGCTCCACCACAGCCCGACCAAGCCCTGGTACAGGGAGAGAAGCCCTCAACCCTGCCAGCCCTGCCCAGTGCAACCAAATGCACATCTCCAGCTGAGCAAGAGCTGAGGAACCCTGTCCTTCCACAATTCTCTCCTCCACTGCAGCTACTTTCCACCCTCAGCCTGAGCGAAAAGCTCACATCACACCCAGCCACACTGTGGGCTCCTTTTCTCTTGCTCCCGTTATTTTTCAGGTTCTGTCTTCAAAAAGAGGGCACCTGCACACTGCTGAAACCCTGCCAAAACCCTGCTCCTTATGTCTGCTTGTGTCCCACGGGGTGAAATGGCACCAGCAGCACGGCCACCTCCATCCCCCTTGAGCTGTGCCGCATCCCACATTTCATGGCACAACCAGCTTCACCAGCGTTCCCCCAGAGCTCTGGAAGAGAATTGTTTCTCCTTGGCTCTGTTTAAGGAACAAAAAACGTTTGAGGTGCCAGGAGCAGGCATGAACCAGGAACTTACAGCCCACTCCAGCCCCACGTGCTGCAGATGCAGAAGTTTGGGAGTGGGAGGGAGTGAGCTGAGGAGGATGGCCTTGTGCCCCCACCCTGTTCCTCCTGCCACTTCACTGACTGCTCCTGCCAGGAGCACGCTGGGAGCGCAGGGCCTGGCGCTGTGCTAGGGTCTCAACTCCTTATTTATTGCCCATTCCTGGTGGGTTTGAAGGGCTTCATTTTCCCAGGCCTGGCAGATGCCACCTCCTGGGTGATGAAGCAGGAGACAGGAAGCTCCAGGGAACTACAGGGGAGTGGGTGAGACCTCCTGTCCCTGGAGCATCCCATCTAGGATGGCCTGTGGCACCATTTGGTGGGGATGACCCTGCCCCAGAGCCATGTGGAGGAGATAGAGGTGGCAGCTTCGAGGCAGAGCCATGGGGAACCTCAGGGCTACTAGGTTGTCCACTATAGGAAAAGGGACTGGGGAGCAGTTGCACAGGGATGCCCAGAAGTCCAGAACCTGGCCCAGGCAATGCTCGAGGACCCTTCACCCACAGAGAATTGCTGTCAGGGACCAGGATTCAGGGCTAGGCACAAGTCAGGGACAGGGACAGCTCAGTTGTGTCTCTACCACCTCTACTGGGTCTCAGTACCGCTAAACTGGACCCAACCATTGGCAATAAATCTGTCTTCTCCTTCACCAGGGCCAGAACTGTGATGGTACCAGCAGCAGGTCCATTTGTGAGGCTTTGGTCTGAGCCAGGGCCAGTCTAGGGCTGTAGGAGAAAGACCCTGTGACATCCACCATGGGTCTGGTCCCTGCACAGGGGCTTGTGTTTGTCCTGACTCCCTGCCTGTCCCCAAACTCTCCCTCACCTCTGGTAGCTTCTTCTGAAGGGCTTGCCCAAGCCAGGGCAGGCTCAGCAAGTCACCAATGAGTGGGAGGGTGGATACTGGGGGGGTCTGGTACATCCAGGGGTCAAGGGATAGGCATAGGGGGGAGGCCAGGAGAGACCCAATCGGGGGACTGGGCATGAGGCTACTGACCTGCAGGGGGGCAGTGCTGGGTGCAGCCCTGGGTGACATGCTGGGGACAGCCTGGGGCTCCCCTCTGCACTTCTATGGGGGGGACAGGGTACCATGCAGGAGCACTGTGCCACCCTCCCTGCCCTGCATGTCTGGGGCTCAAGGGCCCTGCGTAGGGCTGAGCCACCTCTTGAGAGGCAAATTCCCCCTGGGACAGTGAGACACGGAGATGTGGGAATGCACCCTGCCGTGGGAGATGTGCCGGGGGCAGAAAGGGAAACACCCGAGGCAAGGGAAGGATCAGGGGCAAGAGTGGGGGACCAGGGCTCAGGAGACGGTGCATGGCAGTGCTCTCAGTGACAGGGGGGGGCAGGAAGTCAGCTGAGACCAGAGGAAACAAGAAACCTCACACTGTTGCCAAACCTTCAGCAGCAATGGATTTGGCATGCCAGGCAGAAGAGGAAGCAAAGCCTGAGAGACTGCACAAATAAGGAGGGTGAGGGGCAGGAGTCAGAGCCAGCCTATCCATGCAGCTCCTGCTGCAGGCCTGGGGATTGCTGCCCAGCACAGCTGAGAGAAGCCCTGGAGCTCCAGCCTCACACTGGGTGGCTGCAGGGACAGATGTCCATGAATTGGCAGCACTCCCCCAGCTCCTGTGACCCCGCAGGCTGCTGAGTGCTGATGTGGTCAGGCACTGTGCTGGGAGTCCTGGGGAGTTCCCTCTGGGTGACCTGCACACAGCAGCTTGGCCCGGAGATGGAGATGAAATTCTGCTGCAAACCAGGAAAACCTTACACTTTTGCTACCTACATTGTCAGCACCTCAAAGCTGCTGCTCATGGTGTGGCGGGGACCAATTCTCCATCCAGAATGATCATGAATGGCGAGTGATCACTGTGACCATCGAACACCCGGTTGAGGGGGACACGGGCACCTACCGGTACGGGGTGCGAATGGCCAAAGCCACGCGTGAAGAGAGTCATGGTGTGGAGGTGGCCGTGTCCTCGGGTCAGTCCCTGCAAGTCCCTGCCCTGCACAGCACCACTGACCTCGTCGGGGGGGCCGTGACCGGGCTGCAGGAAGAGCTAAGCCCGACGGGGAGGGTGATTCAGCGAGGGTGGCCCCGGGGGCGGGCCGGGCCCCGGCGAAAGGAACAGGGTGCGGCTGGAGTCCGAGCCCCGCCGTCCCGGAGCGACCATGCAGCTCCTGCCGCTGCTCGCCTGGGCGCTGCTGCCAGGTAAGGCCGGGCCGGAGACCCCGAGTCCCGGCGCGACTCCGGGGGGCGGCCCCGATGGGGGGACGGTTACGGCGGTGGCGGTGGCGGCGGCAGCAGCACTCCCGCGGCTCCGTGTGTCTCCGCAGGCTGCTGGGCCGTGACGGGACCCGACACTGTGCGGGGATTCCTAGGGGGGTCCCTCTCGGTGACCTGCAGGTACCAGCCCCAGCAGGAGATGAGGCCGAAATTCTGGTGTTTCCCGGGAGCATTTTACACCTGTAGTAAAGACATCATCACCACCTCGAGGCAGCAGCCCGTGGTGCGGCGGGGCCGATTCTCCATCCGGGACAATCGTGAATGGCGAGAGATCACGGTGACCGTGCAGGACCTGGTCGAGAGGGATGCAGGCACCTACCTCTGCGGGGTGCGAACGGGCGTAGCCTCGTATGATGAGACTCACAGTGTGGAGGTGATCGTGAGCCCAGGTCTGTCCCCGCGCGTGCCCGCCCTGCACAGCACCACTGACCACGTCGGTGGGGCCGAGGCCGGGCTGCGGGAGGAGATGGCACCACGGGCGGGGGCATGGAGTTGGACGGGGGCTGTCGGTACCCGCAGGCACCTGCAGCCTCTGTGTCCCCTTCGCACTTGCAGTGCCAATGGACAGGCTGGGCACCTCTATCCCTCTGACCACCCCCCTGTCTCCCGGCGTGCAAACGGGCGAATCCTGGCGTGGTGAGAGCACCGATGCGATGACCGTGTCCCCAGGTCAGTCCCTGCACGTCCCTTCCCCGCACAGCACCAGTGCCCGCCCTCCCACACACAGTGACCGCCACGTCGAGGGTCGGAACCGGGCTGCGGGAGGAGATAGCAGTGGGGGCGGGGGGATGGAGAGGGACAGGGGCGGGTCGGAGCCCGCAGGCACCCGCTCCATCTGTGTCCCCTTCGCATTTGCAGCCCAGACCCCCCGGATCCCCACAGCGCGGATGAACACTTCAGTGGGCAGCCCTTTCCGCTACTTCCCGGTTCTGGCAGGGCTGCAGGTGCTGGCGCTTCTGGCCATGACCGGAGCCGTGCTCTGGGTCAGCCTGCGGGGCGGCTGAGCCCCCGGCCGGGCCCCACATACCCTCCGAGACACCGAGGGCAGACGGCGCAGGCGGGGCCGGGGCGGCAGCCCCGAGGCCCCCGTGGCAGCCCCGGGGCCCCCGCCGCGCCTTCCCGCTGCAATAAAGCCTCTCCGCCACCGCTCCTCGCCTCCGTCTATTCTCTCCGCCGGCTCCCGCGGCTGAGCTACCCCAGGGGTCCCGGCGCTCCGCCCCGACGGGGCGGGCAGTTCAGCGAGGGTGGCCCCGGGGGCGGGCCGGGCCCCGGCGAAAGGAGCAGGGTGCGGCTGGAGTCCGAGCCCCGCCGTCCCGGAGCGACCATGCAGCTCCTGCCGCTGCTCGCCTGGGCGCTGCTGCCAGGTAAGGCCGGGCCGGGGACCCCGAGTCCCGGCGCGACTCCGGGGGGCGGCCCCGATGGGGGGACGGTTACGGCGGTGGCGGTGGCGGCGGCAGCAGCACTCCCGCGGCTCCGTGTGTCTCCGCAGGCTGCTGGGCCGTGACGGGACCCGACATCGTGCGGGGATTCCTAGGGGGGTGCCTCTCGGTGACCTGCAGGTACCAGCCCCAGCAGGAGATGAGGCCGAAATTCTGGTGTTTCCCGGGAGCAGTTTACACCTGTAGTAAAGACATCATCACCACCTCGAGGCAGCAGCCCGTGGTGCGGCGGGGCCGATTCTCCATCCGGGACAATCGTGAATGGCGAGAGATCACGGTGACCGTGCAGGACCTGGTCGAGAGGGATGCAGGCACCTACCTCTGCGGGGTGCGAACGGGCGTAGCCTCGTTTGATGAGAGTCACAGTGTGGAGGTGATCGTGAGCCCAGGTCTGTACTTGTGCGTCCACGGGTCCAGCATTGCTGTGTCCCCTTGCCCAAGTACACGTGGCAGGGGTGGGGGCTGCATGGAGGTGGGTGCCCAGGCCCCATGGTGCAGCTCCAGGGGTTGTCACCAGGGCTCAGCAGGCTTCTACCATAGCTGGTGCCACCTTCACCCATCCTCTGGGCTCAGGTATCACTACAGCCACTTCTCTGGGCCCCAGGGTCAGCCACCCCCATTGCTGGGGTGCAGCACCCTGCTCTCTGTGCCCCATTTTCCCCTCTCAGCAGATCCTGCTGGCCTTGTGTGTGCTCTTCTTGCCTGCTTTTGTAACACCAGGGAGTCCCTCACCCCCTCACCCAGTTTGGGAGAGCCAGTGCATGGGGACACCAGGCCCTTGGCTTAGGGAATGTCCCTCTCCATCTCCTCACCAGGGACCAGCCCCTGCAGTGGGACACTTACATGGGGCTGGGCAGGTGGTGCCCAGATCCACTCCTGCAGGGTGAACTCTGCTACATGCACACGTATGTGCATGCATTAGGGGGGGGATTTAGGATTACAAAAAGCCTCCTGGGCAGGGACAGGAGATTATAGTGAGGTGCGTGTTGGCCTCTTCTCCCTAGTGACTAGCGATAGGTCAAGGGGAAATGGGGTCAAGCTGAGCCAGGGGAGGTTCAGACTGGATATCAGGAAAAATTTCTTCACAGAAAGAGTGGTGAGGCATTGGAACAGGCTGCCCAGGGATTCGTTGGAGGCACCAACCCTGGAGGTGTCAAAAAATTGGGTGGACATAGTGCTCTGGGAGATGGTTTAGTGGTTAGGGGTTGTAGGGTGGACAGTTGGACTTGATGATCTTGAAGGTATTTTCCAACCTTGATGATTCTGTCATTCTATGACATGGCAGAGGGGACCCAGCATCTCCTGGTGTGACGACAGGTGGATCACTTCTGACTCGCTGCAAAACCTGCAGCTTTTTCCCCTGGAGAGGCAGGAAGACTGTCTGAGCCTCTCCTCTTTTTATTACAGTTCTTGTTTCTTCCCCCTCAACATCAACCTGTGCCTTCACCACCACGCACACTGATCTCACTACCTCTGTATCAGTTCCAACACAGACAACTCCCCAAGGGGAAGCTATGCAACCAGTATCAAATCACTCCTGCCATGATGGCTCCAACCCTGCACGGTGAGTGGCATGATGATGGCTCCAACCCCTGCTCCTGCTGCAGCACCTACCTCCCTCCGTGAGGTCCCCCTGGTGCAGTTGGAGCCCTGCAGCCCTCCAGGCTCTTCGTACCTCCCTTAAGGATTCATACCTTCTGCTTTTGCCTTTAGAGAACAGCATTTCATCCTCTCAGCCAGCCACTCCACCTGGAAAATAAACCCAGCAGCAGCCCTGGTTGCTTGGCCCCAGTAAAGCCCTGCTTGTCCCCTGTCCTTCCTACAGCTTAAGCAAGGTGCAGGTTACCACCGTGGGAGAACTGGCTTCTGGCATCAGCACTGACCCAATTTCCTTCCCCAAAACTCAGAGAGACCGTTTGCTTGTGCAAAACCAAGTGCTGGGCTAGGTCCTGTTCTGCTTTGTGGTCACATGCAGCCCCACAGAAATGGTTGAAGAAGTATGAGATTGGGATGGCAGAGCTTCCTCCCTCTTCTTCTGCCTCTTAGAAGTGACACAGAAAGTGGGCACAGCTGAGGCTTCCCATCATCGTGCCGAGGGGTAGCTGGCACACTGACCTTGCCTGATTGCCCATTCCAACAAGGTCAACAAATGGTGGAACTAGCCCAGAGCAAAATCAGGTGCAGGAATTGATCCTTAAGACAGTGAAGACATAGCAGCTCCCAGAGCTGAGAGTCCATTTGCTTCTGGAGCTTTCAGTGTGCTTTGCTCTGTGCCCAGCTTGCAGACTGGCAACCTCACACGTCCTTCCCATCCTCCCAAGAAAAGCCCCAACACCCATATCTGCTCCCTGCCTGCCTGCCCCATGCTGGTTCCTCCCCAGTCTGCTTTTCAGGAGATATGTGAGAACAGACATTTTTTTTCTTGCAGCTTGAATGTGGTTGAGCACATCCTCACTCCAGGCATCGTGGTGGTTCTTCTTTTGCTTCTAGTTGCTGTTGGCGTTCTGGTAATGCTGTCCAGGAAGAGGAAGAAGGGTAAGCAAAGCTACTGCTGCCACACACATTGTTTCTGCACCAAGTCTTCTGCTGTCTTCGGCTTTTCCCCCTGTATTTCTTCTTTCTCCCCCTTATTTCATTCCCTCCTCGATCTATCCAATTCCTGGGTCCCTCAGGGAGACCTCCACCAAGGAGGTCTCCTTCCCCCAAGGGAGCGATGGGACTGTCCCACATGTCTGATCCCTGTGGGGGCAGGGAATGGCAGCTCTTGGGATGGGTGCTGCTCACCAGGGCACCCACTGGAGTGTGTCTGGGCATTGTTGGCTGAGACACACTCAGTTGCCTTGGCCAGGCTTGCACAAGGCTTGATGCAAAGTTTAAGGCCAGTGTGAAGGACAGGAAGGGATGGGAGGGGATGTCCCCAGATGGGAGGGCACATCACCAGCTGGCAGATGGGGGCTGGTTTTATTTGAACTGCTCCAGTTTAGATCTTTGATGGGGCAACAGGTTCCCTTCCTCTTCACAGCACGGTATTTTAATACTTTTTTTTCCCTCTGGCTTCACTTGTGTGTAACCATGTCCATGTTTCATCCAGCCCTCTCCGGAGCAGCTCTAGAGATGGACAGGACTTGCAGCATGTCGCATGCAGTAAGGCAAACTGTGCAAGGCCTTGGGGTGGTGTGCTTGGAGCTGGGAGGGGGAATGTTACAGCTTGAGCTGAGCAAACGACCTGCCAGGGCTGTTTGCTTTTGGCCAGGTTGGTGGCCCTTTAGGCTGGGAGGGATCTGTCAGGCTCCATTCACCAACAGAAAGAGCCAGCCAGGGATTTTGTGTGATTATTGCAGAGTATTCCGGGGAAGGGAATTTAGGATTGAGCTGAGAGGTTTCTCTCCAAGCCCCTCCAAACAGGGGAGCTGCTTCTCTGGGTGAAGCAGCCTTGGGAACCTGCAGCAAAGCATGCCTGAGGAGGCTGGGGGGCAGCTGATCTTTGGCCACTTCTTGAGAATGTTTTCCAATGTTTTCTGCCAGCTCCCGAGGAGGGGCCAGTGTCACTAAGCCCATTTCCCCTGTGCAATGTTGATCCAGCCCCTGGATCAACAGGTTATATATCCCCCAGTGCTCCTGCAGCCATCTCGGCTGGGAAAGGCAGCAGGATGAGGGGTGTTCCCACCCTCCGGACTGCAGGTAGGGGGTGCAGGCAGGGGAGCAGCAGGGGGTGAAGGGCTCATCCCTCTCCTTCACATGCCAGGGGGAAGATGCCTTGAACTACGCCATCATTAACCACAGCACGGGCACAGCCGAGAGCCAGCTGTACAGCAACGCCGAGGCTTTCCGCCGCCTGGAAAACACCACGACCGAGTACGTGGAGGTCAGGCAGAGCTATCAGGTAGGGGAAGGCAAAGCAGCACCTAGCTGAAGGTGGTGGGTGGAGAGCTGGGGTTGGTGGGCAACAGTGTGGGCGGCAGGAGGGGTTGGGTGGATAGGGAGGGGGCTGCAAAGGGACGTGCCAAGCTGGGGTGCAAATGACCGTGGGTAATGTGGGTGCCCTGTCTGGTCCCCACGGCTGCTCCTGGGTGCTTAAAGCGACTGACAGCAGTTCCAGCAGATGGTGTTGCCCTGGAGGAACCCTGTGAAGAATGTTTTTCGTTTGTCCTGCTCTTTTCCCAGTGTTTGGAAGAGGAAAAAGAGACACTATATGCCAGCATGCGCAACTCCCTGCCAGAGCAGCAGGAGATCTACGCCAGTGTGCCATCAGCCCCACAGCCCAGAGGACAGCCCTCCAGCACAGTGCAGAGGGTGTGAGCCAGCCCCCAGCTGCTCCAGCAGGGCCAGTGGGATACAGGCTGGCTTTCTGCTCTGGCAGGAGCTGGCTTCACAGCAGAGCTGCTGTTCTCATGGGCTCGGACATTTTCTTGAAAAAACCTCAGAGAGGATGAGGTTGAGGAGGAGGCTTGGAGTGGGATGAGAATTAAATCCTTCTTCTGCATTCAGAGACCAAACCCATCCAGCAATGGTGCTGGGAATAAAAAAACTTCCCCTTGCATTGGGGTGGCACAGGCAGGGTGTGGAAGAGCCTGGCAATGGGAGGTGAGGGTGGGCTGGGGTTTGCAAGTGGGCTGCATGGCTCCCTGAAGCCAGCACCTGCCCTGCTTGCCCTTTGGCTGTGTTATTCACACAGGCTGAAGTTCCCAACCCTGCTGGTTGCCTCAGATTAACTATTTTTCCTGCCAATGCCAGGCAGAGCTGGCAGCTCCTGGGCAGCAGGACAGCGAGAAATGTTCTACTCAAAGGCATAGTTCTATGGAAATGCTGGGGGGGATCCAGCTCCACATTAGGGTCTCGGTGTGAAGGAGATGGCAAAGGTGCTCCCATCCCTGCACAGCTGCTGGGATGTGGCTCCCCTGACCCCCTGCTCCCACATCCCACTAGGGATGTTTGCTCCTGCTTTTTCCCCCTGCCACACCCGAGGATCCCCTGGCTGGGAGCACATGGGTCTGTATCCATGACCCTGCTCACCCTCTTCTCTGTTTTGCTGATAATTTATTTTCTGGCACTCACTAAATTGTTCTTCTGTGTAAATAATCACTCCTCTATCAGTCACAGCAACTGAGAATCTGATAGAATCTAACGCTGTATTGGCCTGTATTTGTACAGCAGTTTTCCACCTCACTGGAGGGTTTTGTCGTCCCGAAAGTGGGTCCAGCCCCTTGCTGGTGCCCAGGGGGACTCTGTCAGGGTGGGAACTCAGATCTTTAAATGCTGCTGCTCCAGCACAAAGCTGCAGCTCCACGGGATGTCCCATGGGGCTGTTCAGGCACACTCTTGCCCCCTGCGTGCCTGTGCCCTCCTCTGTGCATATTCCCTCTGCTCCTGCCTGGCCCTGGGCAGCTCATCCCTTGTGATAACCCACTCCCCCGAAAATCAGGTCACGGGGGTGGGCATCTACTTGTGAGGCTGGATCAAGTGTATGTCAAGGTTTAATGTGGAGAGAATTCATTGACTTTGTTAACGGCTTTGTGTCAGTGTTTTTGTAGCCATTTTATTCCAAGAGCCACATGGAGCATTCCTGCTCTGTCAAAACCAAAGGCAGCTGGAAGTGAATGTCTGTGGTACAACAGTTGTGTTTATTCCTATAGGTTATTCCCATATAAGCAAAATTCCTCCTTTCTTTGGTCAGGAGGTGGGATCCCTCCATCCCACCTTGGGCAGGGCTGACAAGGAGGGAGCACACAGGGAACACACACAGACAAGCATGGCTGCAGTTTGTAATAAAAACCTGTGTCCAGCCAGATTCTGGTTGATGCTGGGAAAAAAGGGAAAGCAAACACCTCTGCACCCATGCAGCCAAACTTCTGCCCCAAATTTCATGTGGAACAGGGCAAAAAAAAAAAAAAAAAGAAAATCAAATATTGCTCCTCCTGCTCCAACATTTATTACTGGAGATAATAACACCCCTCTGGGAAGGAGCTGGGAGGAGGAATCAGTTGGAAATTATCTTTTAGGTAACTGGGTTCCATTGTGCCATATCTGGAGGTGTGTGCCCGTGCACCAGTGTACATGCACCAGTGTACACCCACCAGCTCGTGCACAGCCCTGCACCCCAGGGCACACACGTGAACGTGCTCATATACGTGCCCCTGTGCCCACAACAGACACACGCAGGGGCACACACGCAAGGGCACACACGCAGCCCGGGGCACACATGCACGCACATCCAGACATGCACACATATCTGCAGATGTGCACACAGTGTGTGTACACATGTGGACACAGGCTCACACTGCAGGGCACACACGGCCACGCAGAGCCCAGCACGGCTGCAGCCCAGCGTGCACACGCAGAGCCCAGCGCACACCAGCAAAGCACCCGCACATCCCAGCACTTTGTGTGCACAGGCATGCACATACGGTGCACACATGCATGAACACGTGCACACCCATGCCCACAGGCACACATACACATGCAAGCACATCTATGCATGTACACACGTGGCACACACATGCACAAACACATGCACACCCTGGTGCACATCAGCAGGCATGCATGTGCTCACGGTGCGCACATGCATGTACACAGATGGATACGCGCACGCCCCAGGGCTGACATGCACAGGCATGCCCACACAGGGACATGTGTGCACACACATGCAAGTATACATGCACACCCCAGTGCACACATGCACACGTGCACACCCAAGAGCTCACGTGCACAGGCATGCACACACGGTGCGCACATGCACGAACACACGGTGCGCACATGCATGAACACACGGTGCGCACATGCATGAACACACGCACACCCGTGCCCACAGGGCACACATACAATACACATACATACACACACATACGTACACACACATGCATGCACACAGACACACAGACACAGACACACACAGACACAGACACACACAGACACAGACACACACAAACACACAGACACAGACACAGACACACACAGACACACAGACACAGACACACATAGACACAAACACACAGACACACACACGCCCGCCCCCCCGGTCCCGCCCCCGCCCCGCGCACGCGCCGCGCAGCCCGCCCCGCCGGCGGAGCGAGGCCCGTGACGATGGTGGCCAGCGGGCGGGCACGGAAGCTGGCCCGGCGATACCGGCTGGCGGTGGCCACGGCCCTCGCCATCCTCCTGCTCCAGGGGCTCGTCCTCTGGACCTCCGCCGGCCTTGACGAGGAAGGACCGGCCGAGGTGAGCCGTGGGGAGGCCGGAGAGGCGGCTCGGGGCCTGCCGGCGGGGGCTGAGGGGGGAGATAAAAGGGGATAGGGGGGCAGGGAGGGGGCTGAGAGGGGTCGGGGGCGATAAAGGGCTTGGGAGGGGGGCAGGGAGGGGGCTGAGCGGGGTCGGAGGGTGATGAAGGGGCTGGGGAGGCACTAAAGGGGATTGGGGGGGCAGTGAGGGGGCTGAGGGTGATGGAGAAGGAGGGGGTGGTGAGGGGCTTCGGGGGGTCGTAGGGGGGTGGTGCGGGCTGGGAGCCGGGGAGGCCTTTGGGGTGGATGTCCTTGGGGAGACAGTGCCCTGGGGGGCTGACGTGTCCCTTTGCTGTGGAGCTGGGAGGGGACACGAAGAGGGTGTCCCTGCCTCAGGGTGTCTGTGTGGGGCTGGCAAGGCCCTGTCCCAGGATGGGGTCCCTGGGGGGAGATGGGGGTCGTGCAGGCTCCGGGCTGCTGGAGGGGGCAGGCAGTGGGCTGTCACCTGTGAGGGGGCTCTGGCTGCAGCAGTGCGGGGTCGTGGCACCTGAGAAGGGGACCCTGTGGCCCTGGGGGTGTTGGTTGGGGTCTGGCATGGGGCAGGGAACATGGGAGCCCCCACGGGGTCTTGTGCTTCTCTGTGGTTTGGGAGATGTTGTGGGAAGCTGGGGTTGGTGACACCCAAACCAGAAAATCTGAAAACATATGGTAACCCTGAGAGCTGGGGAGGGCATGCACAGCAGCTCAGGAAGTTTGTGGCAGCTCCTGTTCAGCTGGCCTGGTCAGGGATAGCCCTGGGAAGTGCGAGGGTACAAGGACCTTTTGCAGTCATTGGTTATCTTTATATCAGACACTGCTAAGGCAAAAGGCATCACTTCTTTTTTATGTGTGGGGAAACTGAGGCACGGGCTGATGAAAGTGTTTGCCCAAGGTCACGCACGGAGCAGGTATTGAGGAGGACCCAGGCACCTGGAGCACGTTATTGCCACCTTCAAACAAAGCTCTTGATGTCTGTGGTGCTTATTTGAGTTTACTCATTTGTTGTGAGCTGCCTGCACCCCATCCAGGCCCACTGCATCTGGATGGACCAGTGGCTGAAGCCGGTTTCTCCAAGAGCATTGGGGAAGGGCTGAGAGTCCCTGTATGGGCTTCCTTGGTGAATGTCTTTGTGGCATGAGAGCCCCTCACCTTGGACAGGACCCTCGTGCTCCAGGGGCTGTAGAAACTCTCTGTGGGCTGTTGGCAAGCCCCAGGGTGATGGTGAAGCCAGGTTTGGCAGGGACAGTGTGGGGTGAGAGCTGGGAGCTGTGCAGGGCAGGCGTGAGGAGAGTGCTGGAGCTGTGGCAGAGCAAAGCCAGTGGCTGTGAGGTGAGAGGTGGGTGATCTCTGGGGGGCGAGAGCTTCCCCTCCTCTTTGGTCATCAGGTCTTTTCACAGGGCTAGAAAGTTTTCCCTGAGAGCAAAGAGGTGAGAAGGGAAACTGGGCAGTCCCTTGTGGGGAGAAGGTCTTTAAGGTGACCAGGTTAATTCCCAGTCCCAGGCCGCTTCCTGGGACACTGGGAACAGCTATGAGCAACCTCACATGCTGCCATACACGCACCACCAAAACAGAACCAGGGAATAAATGCAGCAAGGAGAAGGGACACGGAGGTGCCCGTGATCCAGAGGCACTGGGAGTGCAACAGCAGATCCATCTGGCAGCCAAGAGTGCCTGACTGCACCTTCCCCTTTCCTGACCTTCATCAAATCACTTCCCCTGTGCTGACTTCTTCCCTCTCTGCACCATCCTGCACTGCTCATCTGCTTTTCCATTCTTTTGTCCTGCATGACCTCAGTCCTTGCCTGGTTTCCTCAGGTCTCTTCCCAAAACTGAGCTGGGCAGCTGACAGAGTTGGCCATGGGTCCCCCTGTTTGGGAGAGGGGATGGTTTGCAACCAGCAGTCCTTGCTCCAGGGCTTGGGAAGGGACAAGCCTCTTTGGAGAAGGCAAGAACCATCCTGAACTTTACAGACAGCCCGAACCCATCAGCAAGCTGGGAAAAGTCCAATTAATTGTTATTTCTTGTAAAATGGCAAAGCTCTTGGTTTCTGTGCCCTCCTGCAGCTTCTGATTTTGGCCAGACCTGGAAGAGCCGCCGTTGCCCAGGGGCATTTTGGGTAAAGCTGGAGGAACCCTCCCAAGAGGGCCTGACCTTGCAGGCCTGGAAGGATTTAGGGAATCTTTGGATCTCTTAAGTGCCAGAGGGCATGGCTTCTTCCTACTAATGGGCATGGCCCCAGCCTGTCTTGTCCACACCATTCTTCATAGGGAAGAGCTTGCCCTGCTTGGCAGGCTCCATCCCCTGTGGCTCCCTGGTGTGAGCTGAGCAGAGGCTGAGGGAGGATCTTTGCCCTTCACTGGAACAGGCTATAAACCCATCTTGCACTGGCAGCACTGACTGCTCACAGCACTGTCAGGGGCTTCAGCCACACCAGAACCACCAGCCAGTCCTCCTTGAGGTGGCCATGCTGCTTGGATCATGTCGCTTCTCTTTGCAAGCCCAATGTCAGGGTCCTACAGGCTCCCCTGGTTCACCAAGCAGATGCTTTATGGCATGCAGACCAGCAGAAGTTGGATCAGCCTCCAGCCACTTAGGTCAACTCTGAATTTCCTACCTCCAGGAATGCAAATTATCTTGTTCTACCTGGATCAAACACCACAATCCCTGTCCAGACTGACAGATGGCAGAGGAAATTCCCGTTGGGACCTCACCCTTCACTGACAGCATCCCTGCTGCAGACAGCACGAGCTTGTCTGCACACAAAGGTGGGAACGTGAGGGACCAGAGCCATCCTGCCTCTGTGGTGACACCGACAGCTCCTGAATGAGCTAATGAGCTTCCTAGAGGTCTTGGTCCGCAGTGGAGCTGGCACCAAGGAAAATGTAAGCCCCAAAGAAGGGGCTCTGTCACTTCAGAGAAGTGTTTTAACCCTGTCAAGTCTCTTCTTCATCTATCTTCCTCCTTCCAGGCAGGAGGCAGCACCTCCTTGGGACCTGTGTGTTGCTGTCCTCCATGTGCTGCAGCCTCTAGGGAAGCTTTCTGCGAAACATCTTTTCTTCCAGCATTGCTGAGATTCCTTGATTTTTATTTTTCCCCCCAAAGATCTTGTTCTTAGGGGGCTGTCTTCAGCCATTTTAATTGTGAGGTTTAAGGCTCTCCTGCTACAGAGGGGGAATCCTGCAGGACACCAGATGCTGTTAGCTTTGCTCCTCACAGTGTCAGGCAGCTTGGAGACATTGGCACAGCCAGACCTGTGCTGGGGATGGGGTGTCCCACAGCTCTGTGGGCACAGCAGTGTCACCTCAGGAGACGCAGGGCAGAAGAGATGTCTGGCTGGTGTTTGGAGTCATCTGTGCACATTGGGAGGAGAAGGATGGGGAGACTCACCAGAAGTGCTGTGCACAAGTCTTAAATACAGCAGAGCAACGTGGCCGGAGTAGTTTTCTACCAGGCTGGAGGGATCACTCTGCTGTGGTGCAGTAATTAGAAGCCATTGAGTTCGTTAACTGGCAGCTCTGGAAGGGCTGATGATGCTTCTAACGACTTCCCTACTGGGGAAGGCAGCCGGGCGTGCCTGTGGGCTGGGAACCGAGCTCCTTCCAGGGGGATGAGTGGGATTGTAACGGAGGGTGGGCATCACCCGGGGACTGTCCCTGGAGCCAGGCCAGAGAGTGGAGGGTGTGAGCAGGGCTGGCAGGTCTCTCCCTGCAGGGACAGGGCTGAGCCCACGGGAGAGACATTCTTCTCGCTTTTCACCTCCTGACTCCCCTCTCCTGTGATGCTCGGCAGAGAAAACAGGTTTATAACTCCCGAACAGATGGTCCCGCCTGGTGACTAATGAGCGGTTTGCCGCCTGTCTGGGCGGAAAGGGGCTCGGCTGATCCTTGCTGACGCCAGCCCCTCGGAAATTAAGCAATGGCTTGGCCCCTTCCTGGGTAGCCGTGGTTTGCAGGCTCTGCCACCTCAACATGGGTGGCTCAGGGACACCAGAGCAGGCAGATCTTCCCAGATATTTTCCAGCCTTTGCACAGCGTGGTTCCTCCTGGCCATGACCTTCCCAGCAGCTACACCCACAGGGGGGGCTTGTTCAGGGGGCTGATTTGGTCCTGCTGTCCTTGTGAGGCACCTGCCTGCCCTTAGAAGATGCTGCTGCCCGGGAATAGACCCTGACGTGCTCACTGCCTCCCACAGTGACTGGGCAGGCAGGGTTTGGAGGGTGTTGTGAGATAGCCCTGGGAGGCCTGGCTGGGAGCAACTGTGGTGAGCCGGAGGCACGTGGCCCCTGTAGGCACAACTTGCTGGGAAAGTTCTTTCCCATGAGCGTGGCTCTCACAGGCATCCGAAGTTCCCAACTCCCTGCTCTCCCCAAAGCTGACTCGTTTCTGCTCATCAGCCAGCCTGGCAGAGGTAACGAAGCATAATTAACTGCTCCCTTTACACATCCGCTTGGCTCGGCAGGAGGGTTTGTTAAAGGGATTTCTAGAGAAGCTGGAGATGGCAGCAACTGCTCCAGCCCAGTGCAGAGAGCCAGGCCCCAGGGAAGGGAGCATGGCAGGACCTCATTCAATGCCTCTCCAGTGCTTTAAGCCCCAAAGACCATGGCTGCGGCCACCTGAGACCCTGGCTCCCAGACAGTTGTGCTGAGCTTGGGCTCACCGCGTGATCATGGCAGGGAGGAGCTGGTCTGTTTGCCTCACAGTGAAATAACTTCCACCAGCCAGAGCAGCCCTGTGCTCGTCTCCACTGTCCAGGGATCCCAGAGGGTGGCTGGTGCAGACAGAACCACCTGTGGCCATTTAGTTTTGCAGTGAGCCTCGTGGCAGAGAGCAAGACCCTCTTTCTGCATCCAAGATGCTGTGACCATGGGGTCTGCAAATCCAGGTCTCCCTCGCTGGCATAGAGAGGGCGTCAGCATAGGACTATGCAGGGGTGTGCTGTGGGGTCTTAGCCTGGGGTTTTAGGTGGTGGAGAAGCTGTGTAACAGACTCCTTTACTGCATGGTGACTGCTCCTGGAGCAGCTGGCATGTTGCAGCATGGACTGGGAGGGAGCATTGAGCACCGGGGACAGGGATGCTCTGGGGAGCACGTTGGCAGAAGTGGGGGAAAGCAGGTCCAGATTAACGCTGTCTGTCCTCTCTTCTGCATCCACCTGCAACAGGAGCAGCAGAAAAAAGCCAGGTTGCCCGAGAGCAGCGACGGCTCCAAGGACTCAGACAGCTCTGCCGGGCGCCGGGGCGGTGCCAGCCGGAAGCACGGGCGGTGGCGGGGACGGCCAGACGGCCCCGGGGCGCTGGTGTCCAAGGTGGTGAGGGCCGTGACGGCGAGACACAAACCGGGACGCAGGCTGCCGGCCGCGCCGGACTCCTCCAGCCGGAGGAACCTGACGGAGCTGCACGGGGAGGCCCAGCTGGCCGTCTTCCAGCAGGGTGACACGGGCAGTGTGGAGGGGGCTCCGCAGCCCACCGAGAACAGCTTCACCCCCAAGTGTGAAATCACGGGCAAAGACGCCCTCTCGGCGCTGGCCCGGGCCAGCAGCAAGCAGTGCCAACAGGAGATCGCCAACGTGGTGTGTCTGCACCGGGCCGGCAGCCTCATGCCCCAGGCTGTGCCTCGCCACTGCCAGCTCTCAGGTGAGTCCTGCTGGGGGTGCTCCTGGCCACCCCTGGGCATTGGGAATATCCTAGCCAGCTGCGTGGGCCACCTTCCTTATGTCACCAAACTGTCCCACCTGACTAAAAGGAGTCTCAATCTGTCACTGATTCCCAGATTACTGCTGCCTCTGTAATCCAATCAAAGCTGTGCCAGCCTCCTTAAGCTGGGCAGTTCATCCAGACCTGTGGTGCCCACAGAGTCAGAGCCAGGCCCAGCTGCATCTTCTGTTTTGAGGGGCCAGAGAAGGACACCCCCACCTTTCCCAACACTGTCAGTTTAACTTGGGGTTGCGTGTGCCACCATGGCCTTGGCACCGCAGCGTGATGTGGTTTGTCCAAGCTCTTTCCAGCTGTCCCATGCCTTGCTCAAGTCTCCCTGGTTTGTCAGGAGCTCCAGGTGATGGGTACCAAGGCCGGGGGTGGCTGACAGCCCACTCCCTCCCCCTGCAGGCAAGGTCAGCCCCGTCATCCAGTGGGATGAGAGCCGGCTGCAGCAGCCCCCCCCCCAGCAAGCCTGTGCGCATCGCCTACATGCTGGTTGTGCACGGCAGGGCCATTCGCCAGCTGAAGCGGCTCATCAAGGCTGTGTACCACCAGCAGCACTTCTTCTACATCCACGTCGACAAGGTATGTGGCAGGGACAAGGGGAGGGGGGTGCTAACAGTGCCCGCACCGGTCACCGGCACAGGGCACAGACCTGGGGCACGGGTGGGCAAGGAGTGGAGGAGGTGGTTGGGTAGGGTTTGTCCTCACCGCTGGTGGAGCTGTGACCCTCACACCCCTATTTCTGCGACCCCAAGGAAGCAGGATCTATCCCCGCCTGCCCAGAGCAGTCAGTCTTGTCTTGCTGCTCCTCTCCCTTGTGGACGTGGCTCTAAGGGCTGACCCTGGGTTGGGGGCAAGGAGGGCAGGGAACTGGGGCAATGAGCCTGAGCCGTGTTCCCTGACAGCGCTCCAACTACCTCCATCGTGAGGCAGTGGAGCTGGCCCGGCACTACCCCAACATCCGTGTGACACCCTGGCGCATGGTGACCATCTGGGGAGGTGCCAGCCTGCTGAAGATGTACCTGCGTAGCATGAAGGACCTGCTGGAACTGACCGAGTGGCCCTGGGACTTCTTCATCAACCTGAGTGCCACTGACTACCCCACAAGGTGAGTACTTTGCTGAGGCAGGGGAGGATGATGGAGGTGTTTTGGGCTGTGTGATGCTACAGCAGCCTTGGGAGGGGCAGGGAGGAGCAGGGAGCTGAGGGAAGATGGGGTTGGAGATTGCACCCACATGCAGGTGATGATGCTCCAGGGCCAGGCTGGTCCCATATCTACAGAGGAGCCCAACCAGTACCTCAGAGGCTGTTTTTTCCTGCAGTCTGGGTGTTGCAGTGGAGCACACATGTGAGATGCCAGACAGCAGAAAGGCCTTGTCTGTGTCTCCCCAGCGATGAGACCAGGGTTTGAGTCAGCACCCAGCAAGCAGCTTTAGGCTTCTTGTGTCTGATGGCTCTTGCAATATTAATGTTTGCTGGGCTGCTTTACCCCAGGGGCCATTAATGCTTTTTAATTTGCACCTCAGGACCAATGAGGAGCTGGTGATGTTCCTTTCCAAATACCGAGATAAGAACTTCCTGAAGTCTCATGGCCGAGATAACGCCAGGTAATCCCAGCTAGGGGCTGAGCTGAGCTGAGCTGGAGGAGCAGAAAAAGGAGGGGTTTCAGAAAAGAACTGAAACAGTCGAGGCAGGGGGGATGTTCTGGATGTAGCTGCACCCAGGAAATTGGGTGGCACCCCTAAGCCCTCATCCTTGTCCCCGTGCTCAGGTTTATCAAGAAGCAGGGCCTGGACCGCCTGTTCCACGAGTGTGACTCCCACATGTGGCGGCTGGGCGAGCGCCACATCCCCGAGGGCATCGTGGTGGACGGCGGCTCCGACTGGTTCTCGCTTACACGCAGCTTCGTGGAGTACGTGGTCTATGCCAACGACCAGCTGGTGTCCCAGCTGCGCCAGTTCTACACCTACACACTCCTGCCAGCCGAGGTGGGTGCTGGCTTCAAGACACAGGCTGGGTTTTCCTCCCACTGTGCTTAACATCTCTGTCCCTCTTCATCCCCACCCTGGGTAGCTGTGAAGGGCATTGCTGGTTCTGCTCAGGCAGCTGTGTGCCTCCCCTTTGTCCAGACTTGGGTATGAAAGAGGGGAGAGAGGAGCAGACAGGCTAAGGGTCATGTTTATATCCAGCCCTGCTTTTGGTCCAGCCTCTCTCCTCTGAGCCAGATAAGGACTGATGTGGCTGCACAACCTTGTCTCTTAGCATTGTCCTGTGCTGGGAACAGGGATCAGTTTCTGTTCAGGAGCTATCAAGGCCTGTCCTGTATCCCTGTGAGTGAGGGGTGGGGGATCTCCATTAACTGCCTGTCCTCCTCCATCGCCACTGAGTGTCCTGTCCCTTCTCTGCTGTGCACAGTCCTTCTTCCACACGGTGCTGGAGAACAGTCATGCCTGCGAGACACTGGTCGATAACAACCTCCGAGTGACCAACTGGAACCGCAAGCTGGGCTGTAAGTGCCAATATAAACACATAGTCGACTGGTGCGGGTGCTCCCCAAATGACTTCAAGCCCCAGGACTTCCTCCGGCTACAGGTGAAAAAGATCCTCCTTTCTCCTCCCACTCTGTCCCCTCCTCCCCATCTCCCTCCCCTGCGGGCGCACCCCTGAGTGCAGTGCCAGCTGCTGAGCACGCCCACACCAGCCTCACCCCAGCCTGCAAGGGACAGGAGCAGGACTGGATCCCTGGCTCGGCACAGACATGTCTGTAAATGCTCAGGCAGTGGGATTATGCTGACTGTTCTGCCCAGCAGCCAGCCAGGCTTTTGTAAGCAGTGCTGCTCCTCTTCCCAGACTTTGTGCCGTTTTCCTGTTCTTTCCCTGCAGACCGATTACTTGGGCAAACTGCTGTTCAGTAAAACTACTCTAGGGTCTGTCCTCTTCAGGTCAGAGCACCTTGTGACCACCTGTCTGCCACGCTCTGGGTGTGTAGGGACATAGACTGAACAAGGGAGATTTTGGGGAGATACATCCAGTCCAAAAAAGAGAAGTTAGCAGGACTTTTGAGCAGTTCTGGGCTTGTTTAGTGCAGGGCCCTGGTCCTGCAGGCTGTGCTTTCTGGCCAGGGCTCCACAGTGGCTCTGCTGAGTGGGGTCCCATCTGAATAGAGATTTGCTGCAAAGGAGATAGATGACACATGGCTGCTCCTGAGCACAGCAAGGGAGAGGCAGTGGGAGAGATGGGAACCCATCTGCGTTACCAGTAACTGTTCTGCATGCTCCCACTGATCCTGCTGTAGAGAATCCCACGTAGAGGCTCACCGTGCTTTGCTGCCTTTTAGCCTGTACTCTCAAAGGGGGTAGTATGGGTCCCATCATGTTTCTCCCCAGTCTGCCTCCCTCCCAGCTGCCCCCCTGAGGTGGGAGGGCAGGGGGGCTGCAACCAACACTGTTAGAAATGCCTGTGCTCTTCCAGCAACTCTCAAGACCCACCTTCTTCGCCCGCAAGTTTGAGTCGACGGTGAATCAGGAGGTGCTGGAGATCCTGGACACACACCTCTATGGCAGCTACCCCCCCAACACCCCGGCCCTGAAGGCCTACTGGGAGAATGTCTATGACCGTGTTGATGGGCTCAGCGGCCTCAGTGATGTCACCCTGACCTTCTACACAGCCTTCTCCAGGCTGGGGCTTCACAAAGCTGCAGCTGCGCCGGCAGCGAAGGCTGACAAGCTCTGCAGGTGGGGTGTTTGCCATGGGCTTGAGTGGTGGCCTGGAAGGATGCTGGTGCTCAGATGTGCAACCTGTCCCTCTGTCTGTCTCTCTCTCCAGATTTGAACCCCAGGGCTTCCCATCCAGTGTGCACTTATATTTCTATGACGACCGTTTCCAGGGTTACCTGGTGATGCAGGAAGTGCAGAATTTGGCAACTGGACAGACAGAGTCTCTGGAGGTGTGGATGATGCCCCAAGGAGCTCTGAAGCTGGCAGGTCATGGAGGGCAGGCAAACCGCTTGCAGAACCTTGAGGTAAATTGGGATAGTTTCCCTTACAATGCCTGCTTTCCTCCCTGGCTTTCCTGCACCTAGCCTGCCCTTCCTCTTCTCCCCCACATGCACACTATGGGGACAGAGGAACACAGTGTTCCTGTCATGTCTGAGAACAACCTTTGTCCAAGTTTTGGCTTCTGTGTAGACTGTGGAGAAGATCAGTGGGGAAAAGACCTGAAGGGATCTTGCAGGGGGAGCTGAGGCTGTGGTGCCCAGTGCCTGCAGCTGCAGGGGGGCATCACGCTGCTGGATTAATGCTGGCATGGTGCAGGCAGGGAGGGTGGGGTGTGCATTTCCTTGGGCTCCAAAGCTTGTGCCTTCCCTCCTTTGGGCAGGTGAAACGTAACACCTGAGCTGATAGTGTCTCCCTGCCCAGTGTCCCACTGCTTGTGCCTCCTGTCTCTCCAGGTAGGCACAGAGTGGGATCCCAAGGAGCGGATCTTCCGCAATTTTGGAGGCTTGATTGGGCCTTTTGATGAGCCAGTGGCCATGCAGAAGTGGTCACGGGGCCCCAACCTGACAGCCACGGTGGTGTGGATCGACCCCACCCACATCATCGCCGCCTCCTACGACATCTCAGTGGATGCTGAGGCAGAGTTCACCCAGTACAAGCCCCCCCTCAACCGGCCCCTGCGCCCTGGTGTCTGGACTATCCGCCTCCTCCAGTTCTGGGAGCCCCTGGGGGAGAACCAGTTCCTGGTGGTGCCCCAGACCTTCAACCGCAAGCAGCCTCTCAGGAAAGGTGAGGAGGGTGCTCTGGAGGCTGGGGCTGGGTGTGGGGGGGTCTCCCTGTGGACAGTTCATGGTGTTTCCGCCTGGTGCTGGCCTCCTTGATAGCAAGGAAGGAGCCATTCTTCCTGCTGGTGTTCCCTTGCCCATGTGAGTCCTCAAACCAGGCACCTGGGTAGCTGTGGAGGACCCGTTTGTAGGTCAGATCCATCCCAATGTCCTGCAGCAGCACCCCTCTCCTCAGGCCGGGGTTCCAGAGTGCGCTGAGCCCACCGGGAGGGTGGCAGTAGGAGGGGCAGGGTGCCGGGATGTTGCTGCGCTGCTGATCCCCTCTCCCATCTCTCCCTGTCCTGCCCAGACGACAGCAACTGGCTGCATGGCGGCCCCCCCCGAAACGAGTACATGGAGCAGAGCTTCCAGGGCCTGGGGGGGATCCTCAACCTGCCCCGCTCCGAGGAAGCAGAGGAGGCGGCGGCGCGGAAGGCGCAGCTGACGGGCAAGGCGCTGCAGGACTGGGCGGACGCGGCCATCGGCGCCTTCTGGGCTGCAGCGGACGTCTGCGGCAGTGGCCCCTCCGCCTGTGCCTCCCTGGAGACCTGCAGAAAAACCTCTTGGAGCTCGCTTTCCCCGGACCCCAAATCAGAACTGGGGCCCGTCAAACCCGACGGGCGGCTGAGGTAGCAGGAGCAGCCCAGGGGGACAGCCTTGGGAGCCAGGAGCATCCTCCCTCACCGGTGTGTGGGGGGCTCTGGACCACTGTGCGATTTGTGCTGCAGTCACTCAAGGAAGAGAGGGGGAAAACCTCCTGGGGGGTATTTTGGGCAGAGAGGGAGATGTGAGGTTGGTCTTGCCCACCTCCCCCAGGAACAGGCACTTCCTGGCTGGGAAGAGTGTGCCAGGGTGCCTGGGAAGAGCTGTGTGTTTGTTACTGCAGGCATTGGAGCCTCAGGAAGGGTGATGGAGGAAGGAAGGCTGGTGATGGGCAGACTCTGGACCAACCCAGCACCATGCCCAGCCCTGGGCTGGATCTCTTCAGGATCAGGCCCAGTGTGGCTGGCTGCCCCCCAGGAGGGCTGGTGAGGGTCTCTAGGGACAGGCAGAAGCAGGGTGGTTTGAAGCCTGCTATGTGCAGAGAGCAGCTGCTGGCCCAGGGCTTGCATCTCATCCCCTCAACCCTAGCCCTTTAGTTTGTATTTTTATAAATATATATATAGAAATATATATGATGCAAAGTGCAATAGAGACAAGACCCCGTGTTGGGCGGGAAGTCCTTGTGTCTCCATCTCCCTTCAGACTGTAACATACCTTGTTCTCTTGGGTGTCCTGGTGCTACAGGACAGGGTGCTGGGTCGTTTACATTTTTCTTTTTCAATTAGCCGTACTGTTGTTATTGTTTTGCTGTTTCTCCATTTCCCACTGGAGAGCTGCCCCCTCCTGCCCCGTGGGCAGGGTCAGTTGTGGGGTGCTGCCTGCCCTCCGTGGCAGCTGCCCAACTGTGCCAAACGTTTGGAGCTGCTGGTCTGTGCTGTGTGACAGGGAGGGGAGGCAGTGCTGGGGTCACGGTTCAAGCCCACCCAGGCACTGCAGACCCTGCCACCTCTGTCTCCAGTTCAGCAAAGGGGTGCCCCAGTCCCCTGCCAAAATGCCATCCACAGGGCTGATGTCCTCATCTGTGCCCAGAGAGCTGCCCTGTGCCACAGCCCCTGCACCTAGCCTTTTCCATTCTCCCGGGTTGGCAGAAGCTCTCGGGATCTGCTGTGCTTCCCTGGCCAAAATGCAAAGAGGCAAGGATGAGGTCTGGCCCGCTCCATAGGCTCTTGGCTGTTCTCTGCTTCACTCCTCCTCCAGGGAAGGGGTACAGTGAACCATCCCCTTCCATGCCATCCACCCAGGCTTGGGGACTTCCTGCAATGTTCCTTTCTCCAAGACCGACACTGCATGGAGAAGTCTGGGATTGATTTTCACCCTGAAAAGACAATCTGCATGTGCCATCTGGGACTGCAGCAGGAACTTGTGTGAAGCCTGTGAAGGGATATTGCCCCCATGCAGGGCTGGGTACAATGTGGAGACCCTCTGGCCCAACCCCTCTGCTCAAGCAGGGTCAGCAGGAGCTGGTGCCTTGAGGCTTGGCCAGGCTTTGCTGTCTCCAAAGATCTGTGCCATCCTTCGCCTTCCTCCAAAGCTCAAGGCTTACCTGCTCTCCTAGTCTCCCCGGTTTAAGGATGCTGGTTCGTTGTAAAATGGAGGGGATGGGGACCTTGGTGAATGAGGGCATCCCACCTGACCCCTCGTGGGGTGCTCCTGGGCTGGGGAGGGGTGAAGAGATGCTGTGCAGGGCCTGCCTCACCACAGAGTGGGACAGCAAACCTCTGTGTCAGAAGCATTATGTAAAGTTGTCTTAAATATGCAACATGGTCCAAAATATATCTATATCTCTATGATCTGGTGTGTTGGGTTTTTGCAGCATGTGCTGGGAAAGGATTGGGTTGAAAAAAGGCTTCAGGAGAGGGACACTCCCCGTGCTGGTGAGGGTGTAAATGCCTCCTGGGCACCAGGGCATGGGGTGGGCTTCCTCCCTGGGGTGATGAGCAGCGGGAGCGTCAGCGAGCGCAAACCTGGGTTGCAACCGGGTTCCCTCCTGCTGCTTTGCAGCGACCGGCCCTGATGGCTGAGCGTTTACTTTGCACTTAAGTAAAAATGTTAATTAGCTAATGAACGCACACCTCCTGCTGTTTGCTGGCCGCCTCCCGCAGCCAGGTCCAGCGTTCCCGCCCAGCCGCGTCGCCACGGCAACCGCCGGCCCCGCCTCCCATCCTTGAATGGAGCTGGTCCCGCCGGCAGCCAATGGGAGATGAGGGGGCGTGGCCATATGGCTAGAGGCCCCGCCCCTCCCGGTGTCCGATGAATGGAGCCAGGTCCCCTGGTGGCCAAATAGAGATAAGGGGGAGGGGTCACGCTGGGTGAAGCCCCGCCTCTCCCAGCATAGCCCCGCCCTCTCTCCGGTGAGGTGCGGGTGGGCGCTGCCGGTGGCGGCGGGATGGCGCAGTCCGGCGAGACCTCGGCGCACACGGCCGCTGCGGCCATGGACAGCAACGTCCTGGCTATCGTTATCGCCGCGAGTGAGTGGCGGGAGGACTGTGGGGCCGGGACCGTGCGGGGGCGGCTGACGCGCGGGATAAGCTTCCGCCGTTGCCTCCCCAGGGGAGCAGTCGCTGCAGCCCCTGGTCCTTCTCTCCGGGGCCCCGCTGGCTCCCGAGCGGAGCGCCGGGAGGGGTTGGTGCTGCTAAGTGGGCTCCGTGGAGCGGAGCAGAGCGTGGGCTCGGTGGGAGCCGCGGGTTGCCGGAACGCCGGCCAAGCGACACCCTGCCGAGGGGCGAGTGTGAGCCGAGAGCTCCGGTTGCGGGCGGGCGGCGGTACCGGGGGCCTGATCCCCGCGGGGCTGGTCCGGGACGGGGCTGAGCCCCTCCGGCTCTATGGCTTGTCCCTACTTTCGTAGGGAGAGATGGGTGTTGGGCACCGTGGGGCTTTCGGCGCCCTCGGGAGGGGCCGTGGGCGAGCGCGGCTCTTCTGGGGCTTTTCTAAGCCGCTCTTTGCTGAGAGACCCAGAGGGCGAAGAGGGAGGCGGCTGGGAGGCCCGGTGGCCACCCGCTCATTCACCTCTTCTCCCTTCCCCTGGCAGCCGTGTCCACCTCGGTCTTCATCGTGGCCATCCTCATTCTGCTGCTGCTCCTGTACCACCGGGACCCCATGTGCTGCCAGTTCCTCTGCTCCTGCCGCTTCTTCCGGAGCCCCAGCCAGTATGTGAGTGTCCCCCCTCTCCTCCTGCTTGCCAGTCCCTGGCCACTCTTGTTCCTTTGTGCTGGGCTACCCTCCTGTAGCCTGGCTGGACTTGCTGATGGACATGGGACCTCGCAGCAGAGCTGGGCTCTGTCACCTCCTTGTTCCAGAGATCTGTCTACCCAACCCTGTCCGGCTGTGCTGGTGGGGGTATATCTGCAAGGCCCCACAGTAGCAGGTTCCCTACGCAGCTCATGGGGGCTGTTCTCCTCCCCTGGCACAGCCGTGTGTGGGGTCGGGCTCTGCTTTACAGGGAAGGGGCCCAGCGGGGAAGGGGGCTGGAAGCTCAGGGCAAAGGCAGACAAAGCCGCTCGCATCCCCGGCAACTGGCTCTCTTGTGCTCAGCTCCCGGGTGTGGAGCAGTCAGACACAAAGCCCTTTCACTTGCATCTGTAATTTCCTGGGGCTGGCTTTCAAGTGGGGAAGCCTGTGATGGAAAAAGAGCAGTGTGTCCAGCCAGGGCTGCCTTTGTGGTGGCGGCTGCCTGGGGAAAGCTCGGATTCCAAAGGCTGCAGGGAGGGCTGTGAGTACTGCTTCAGATTCCCTGGGAGAAGAGGGGTTATCCAGCCTTGGTGAGCTGGGGGTGGAGAGATTCGTGCAATCAAAAGCAAATTTAATGGTCCAGCACGGGCTGGGAAGTCCCCTGCAGAAATCGCAGCAGGAATGGGCTGTGCTGATGGTGTCCCTGCCTGCTCTGCTGCCTCTCCCTGTCCATGGCATGGGTGAGGGAGAGGGCTTGGACACACTGCTCTCCTCGCCCTGCAGAGCTGCTCCTGGGGGCTGTGCAGGACGTGCTGTGAGCTGCAGAGTCTTCCCTGTGCTTGGGCCTGGCTCTTGGGTGGGTGGTTCAAGGAGACTGCATCTTGCCTTTAGCAAAGGGCTGTGTGGACAGATGGATGTGGATGTGAAGAACTATATATGGAAAGAGAATGTCTATAGGATGTATTTCCATCAGAAAAAGTGGAGTGATTGTAGTGGTGTGAGGCAGCTTTCAAGCAGGTGTAGTTGTGCTGGTTTTGCTAATCAGTTATTAAAACAAACAGCTGCACCCCCAGCCAGCCCAGCTTCCTGCAGCTTCTGGAATTGCACCGTAGGGCTGAGACAAACAGCAAAGTAAATCTGTCACTCGTGGTTCCCCCTGCGAATCCCTGGTTGCTCTGGGAGTCTCTGGGCTGTTCTTTGCTGGCAGAGATGGGGTTTTTCTGAGAGTGAGGAACAGCCCACAGCTTGAGTCCTGGTTCTGGCTGCTCTCCATGAGAGGGATCTCCACTGTTGCTCAACACCTTGACAGAGAATTGAGTTTAGCTGGAGCAAGAGTGCTCAGGAACAGAACAGCTATTGCTCTGCAGATTTTCTTGCTACATTATCCTGATATGACTGCCTTGGTAGATAAGTGTTTACAAATTCTGTAACCCTGAGCATGTGACCGAGATCTTATCTACACTAGTGGAACAGCTGAGTTGTTTTTTTGTTGTCACCTGAAGAGAGATTGTTCAGCTGAGTCTGAATGGAACCCTGTCCTGGGCATGGGCAGGCCCTGCACTTCCTGGTGTGGATGTGCCTGAGCTGCCAGGCAAGGGTTACATCGGCCAAATAGGCAGAGGTGGCAGCTCTCCCCCCTGCCCAATCCTGATTCCTAGGCTGTCCTGTATGAGCTGGTTGAGCTCTCCTCACTGCCAGGTGGGATGCGAGGGATTTTGGCTTTGCTCACATTTCTCTGACCCCCTGTTACAGGACTGCCCCCCACCCTACTTCAGCAGCAGCCAGCACCTGGTGGGTCCCCAGCACGGAGCGTCACGGCTGGAGAGCATTGCTGAGAACCCTGCTGTGCAGGTGATGGGAATGGAGGGGGAAATGCTGGCAAAGATCCTGGTGATTTTGGGAAGGGACTGTCGCTCTGGGGATCTGGGGAGCTCTTGGGGCACGGGGAGATGGTGCTGGACAGCAGGAGCAAATTTGGGAAGTGTTGTTGGTATGTTAAAACAGGGGAGGGGCAGGGATACTGCACAGGGCACCACAGTGCCCTGAGGTGTTTGGAAATGAAGTGCCAGGCAAGTAACTCAGGATTTGCAAAGCAGGTGTAATTACCTCCTGGGAGGGAGGATTTCCTATCTTGGAGTTCAGTGAAGGGCACCCACAACTCTGAACCCCAAAATAACTCAAGGTGGCACCAGGCCATGAACTTCTAGCAAAGAGAGCCACTGCCATGCTGACCTTTCTTTTCTGGTCTGGGCATTTCCAGGGAGATGACCTATTCTGTGTCGGACCCCCCAGCAGCTACCAGCTCCCCTCCTGGGAGCAGCCCCGCCTGCCAAGCTACGAGAGCGTGCGGAAGAAAGATCGCCAGCGGGAAATCCATCAGATGATTGCTGAGAGGTTTGGGCTGTGGGCAGAGCCTGCCCAGGAGGTGAGCTCTCCCTCTCCTGCAGCAGGGTGCTGGCAGAGGCCAGGGGGAAGTTCCCTGCTCCAGTCTGTATCTGGGCCTTGCTTCAGCAATGAGCAGTAGCTAAGGACTCTGTTCTCTGATAGCCTTTATCTTGGGGAAGGGAGGCACAGAGTGTACCAGGAGGCTCCTTTGGTGTCCATCTGTGCTGGTTAATGATCGATCTCTCCTGGTGCAGAAATGCCTGTGCTGGGAGGCAGGGCAGAGTTGCTGATGACAGAGCAGGCAGGCCATTCAGATCATCTGCTCGGCACGAGTCCAAGCTGGGAATGTTATTTTTAGATGTTAGGCTTCCATGGTTTCTTGCTCCCTTCTCCCTGCAGGACACCTCTGGGGGGTCCCTTGCTATTACCTTAAAGTGTTTATGGCTTATTTATAAGCAGGAGGCTTTGCCTGTTCTAACATTTAAGATTTGCACTCCCACAACAGAGAAAAGGCAAGTAGGTCCTGTGGCAGCACCCCAAGAGATTCCCACTGAACAAAGAGACCTCATTGACTAAAGCAGAACAGAAACATTTGAAACCTGGAGTAGAGCACTCAAGGTTCACCAATTTACCTGGATTCTGGGCTCTTAAAGCTGCACCACAGTTTGCCATAGTCAGCACTTGCTGCTCGGTGTTTGAAGCTGTAACTAATGATACCTGCCCTGAAACCAGAGCACTAAGGGCACAGGACAGTAAGGCCTCAGGGACAGGTAGTTGAGGAACAGCAATGGGAACTCTTCCTCAACCTTGCTGTGTCACTCCTGCCACTTGTTATGGGGACAAAGCTAGCCCAGCTTCACCAGAAAAAAACGACAGCCTGGAGCTTCCTCTCTGCTGCTGTGCAGTGACACTTGCTACCAAACTTCAGTAGCAAGCCTGCAGGTGTTTGTATAAATCCCAGTAAGTGATCTCTGGTCAAAGGAAACTGAACAACAGTCCTATTTTAACAGAAGTCAAGTCTTTTTTGGCCTTGTGACAAATAGTTACAAGTCCTTGAAGGGAGACAGGGAAGAGTAGGAGCCTGGCACAGAGTGTGAGGGGGGAACATGCCCCTCCAGCAGATTTCTGCCCTGCCGTGTTACAAACCAGCGCTAAGTGCTGAACCTTCAGGTGCTCACCTTGTGACTGAGGACTGCAGGAATTTAATTTCAGGCTGGTGGTGGTTGTGAGCCTTGTCATCTGCTCCGTAAGAAGAGGTGGGATAATCTCCTGGTTATTTCTGCTCGGCGGTAATGCTCTTCCTCTCTCCTCCATAGATGCCACCTCCCTACGAGCATGCTCTGAGGCATCCTCCAGCTTTCTCAGGAACAGGAATAAGCTCAGAGACCCTGGACAGATGTGGGGTGCCAGACCCTTTCCAGGCCCCTCTCGGCTACCAAACTCAGCGGAACACAGCCGTGTAAGGCCTCAGCCTCCACATGCTGCTGCTTCCCGTGCTCAGTGACAGAAGTGCCTGGGATATCTCTCTCATCCGCAGGGAGAGGCCAACCTCGGACCTCCACCCGGATTCACCCCCAGCTGGGGCACAGGCAGGTCAGACCCAGCCAGCAGACACGTCCCTCCCACCGTCCTGGGACGCTGACGGAGCCACCGGCAGGAATCGCGCTCCGAGCGGAGCAGCTGGGGGTGTCTGCTCCTCTCCTCTGGAAAAAGGGCTGTTCCCAACGGCGATGGACCAGCTGGTTGCTGTACAGTGGGGGCCATGCCAAGGTGGTCTGCTCAGCCAGAGCTGCTCCAGGCAGCTGGTGTTATCTTACCTCTGTGAGGCAAGTGCTGCCTGGCGTGCCAAGGACCAGGCCTCAGACATTGATTTCTGAGGTTATAAAGTGTTTACTTTATGGGTGTTTCAGGTACCAGGTGGGAATCCTCACCTCGGAGTGGCAGAAGGAATCTGCTGTCAGAGCACTCAGCAACACTGATCCAACGGTCCTCTGACAGAGAGCAGTTTTGTATGGGCTGCAGATCATGATCTGGGGGCTCCAGGGGCTGTGTCACCTGCTGCACGCATGTACTGACCACCGAGATGAACCGTGCGACAAGCAGGCTGGGACAGGACAGAAACACAGATAAAATAGCTGGTGGTCTCCATGAAGGACATAAAAGTGGACACACGTGGCTGACCAAGTTCACCTACTCAAGTTCTGCAGAGCAGGCAATCTCATAATGTCAAGACCACTGTTCCTCACACCAATTTTGATAACCTGTTTTCTACTGCAGAGCTGATGTTTCAAATTGTTTACAAACCTGTAGATAAAATGAGATCAGTTTTGCCACAGGGGATTTTGGCTTCTTTCTTTTGAGCAACATAAGCTTGAAAATGTCACAGAATGACTCCAGGAAGACAAAAGGATAAGCCTTCTGGATTGTGGCTTTGATACACCCCCAGCCACTGAGCTTCAAATACCACCCTGGGCTTGTGCATCTTACCAGGCACTCTGCAATGAGTCAGGAGTTAGCTTTACAAGTGTGAACCTGCCTGATGGGGTTAATAAATGGAACACTTTCAGAAATGAGTTAATCATTGAGGAGGGTTAAGACAGAAGGAACAGTCTAGCTCCCTGGGATGCACAGTTAGGTGCACGTGGAAAAGGATCAATTGCTTTCTGCAGTACTTTGAGTTAAGATACAAATATAACAGTCATGTCTAAAAATAGCTAGAGGGAATTATTAGTGGGACAAGTACTGACATAAGTGACTGTAGGGAGAACTCATCCAGTGGCACAAGTTCTCCAGAGGAAGGCAGCTCCAGATACTAAGTAAGTAACAGATTCAGTGAGCAGGCCAGGCCTTCAGCACCCCACAGCATTTATTACAGTCTCACAAACACCAGCAGGTGATCCCAGTGCCCAAGCACTGACCTCAAGTGCTTTAGGAGCAAGACAACAGATTCCTGCACTGGTACACTGGTATCTTCAGAGCTAGAATATTCCTGTCCTTTGATGCCAGTCCAGCTAGAGTGGTCTGTCTGTTCCAGCTGCTCCTTCCCATCTGTCTCCATGGGAGGCAGGAGGCTCAGAGCATGGTGACCAGTTTAAAGCCTCCTACTTCTGTGCTAGGGACAACACTGATAAAGGTTTTATAAAGAACTGCTCCTTTGGGTAGACGACAGATCACTTCCCTGCTCTCGCTGCTGCGGGGCAGGGGTATGTAGACCTCTTTGGTGTATCTCACAATCCCATCCTCCAGGGCATAGAGTGTCTTGTTACGGCCCATCCCCACCTGGAAGAGGATGAAGAGTGTTAGAAAGGAAAGGCTGGAGGTCCACCACTAAAGCAGATCTGATCATTCATCTGCATCGTTTGATATCCTGGCTTCAACAGCATCTGTTGCTTTTAAAATAAAAGGCCATGCTACTTGCTTCTGGCAATCAGTATGGTGCTTATTACAAGGGAGGAGATACTGAGTCCACCTTGAAGCACAAGAACCCAGTTTGGTTATGGAAGTGTTTGGGATATCTGTAAGTTTCAGTCCTTTCTGGAATCACATGAGCACAGGCGCGACTCTGAGCAGGCTCCGCGACTCAGAAATACCAGCTAATGAAACCCAATCAGGATTATATAGAAGAGAGAGACGAGCGTTAAGAACTTGCTTGGAAGAGAGGAGGCACTGAGAACAGGACTCTTGCAGGCTGCTGTTCTCTGAGAGCCAAGGAAAAGATGGAAAAGCAACTTACATGAGCCCCGGGATGCCAGCGTATCAACCGCTGCGTCGCCAAGATGTTCCCGGCGTGCACAAAGGCCCCTGAAACAGACAGAGTCAGGCTGGAGAGAAACAGCTCCCTGAAGCCATGGCAGAACTGAAATGCTTCCAGCACCTACAAACCCCAGCTTTCTGTGGGAATTTTCTATGGAAAAGCTATTTCAAGTGCTAAAAGCATCTAAAGAAAAATACTGCTAGCAGGAAATAAAGGGCAATTGGTACACAATGGCAAAGAGCAATTTTGGTCTTTGAAAGGCTTACTTCCAGGGTACAAGGCATTGGTTTTATGGCCTTTTATGCTGATATGTTTTCATCAGCAAAGCTAATAATTATGAAGCACTCAGCTGCAAGAATCTGTACTTTGGGTTCTGCTAAGCTGCATGATTCTCCCCTTTGTAAACATCCAAAATGCCCAGCTTTTCACCACGGCGTGGGGGGAAAAGTGCACTTCACCAAGGAGGTGTCCCACAGGGCTCCCTCCTCCCCAGGGCTCACGGGAGGCAGATGTGCAGGGGGAGGTTTAGGTTGGACATTAGGAGGGGATTCTTCACCCAGAGGGTGGTGGAGCACTGGAAAAGGCTCCCCAGGGAAGCAGCAATGGCACCAACCCTGACAATACTCAATAAATATTTGGACAATGCCCTCAGGGACATGGTATGAACCTTGGGGTTGTCTTGTTCTGGGGCGGGAGTTGGACTTGGGGATCCAGGCTGTCCGAGGTGTTTGAGCCTGGAGACATCTAAAAAGACAGATGTGGTGCCAGGGGACAGGGTTTGATGGTGGATGTGGCAGAGCTGGGGTAGTGGTTGGACTTGATGATCTTGAAGGTCTTTTCCAACCAGAATGATGATACTATGATACTGTAAGTGTGTTTTCTGAAGCTGACTCACCCTGCCCTCCTCCAGCCACCCTTGATCCCGACGTTCTGCTGAACCTCCCCTTTCCTTTCCCTTGGAAGAGCTCCCTGGCCACCTCCTACTGAGATGCTCACCACCTGACACCCATACTGGGGGGGGGCAGAGGGGGGAGAAGGTGTGAAGAACCCAATGAAATGCAAACTGAGACTCAGCAGACACTCAGACCCACCTTCTACTTTTTTGTATCCGTAGCGCTTCCCGGGGCTGCGGCCACCTAAATTTTTTGAGCTGCCCCCACTTTTTTTTAGATGCACATCTGACAGCAACCAGGCTTGTCTGGGGAGTCGTTAGAACTAGATTGGGAGGGAGAACAACAACATCAGCTGAAAAAAAACCCATCCTATTACCCGTGCTTTCTTTTTGCAGGTTTAAAGGATGTCTGTTAATAGAAGCTTTAAAACTGAAGGCAAAAGAAAGCTCTGAGGGGAAAGAAAGTAGTTCCAAGATAAATGCTAGTTAGACCAGCATGGCACAGGAAAGCTGGGGAGGGACTTTTTACATGGGCTTGTAGTGAGAAGACAAGGGTGATGGCTTAAAACTGGAGGAGGGGGGATTTAAGTTGGACATTAGGAGGAAATTCTTAACTGTTAGGGTGGTGGGACACTGGCACAGGTTGCCCAGAGAAGCTGGGGCTGCCCCATCCCTGGAAGTGTTGAAGGGCAGGTTGGATGGGGCTTGGAGCAACCTGGTCTAGTGGGAGGTGTCCCTGCCCATGGATGGGGTTGGAACTAGATGATCTTTAAGGTCCTTTCCAACACAAACCATTCTGTGATTCCACAAAGTCCCCTGCAAAGGACACATCTCAAGCACTGCTGCTGCCCAGGGAGGAGTACAACTCTAGGAAACAATCTTAAAGGAGATGAGGTGCAGAAGTTACAGGTTGCTGTGGAATTACCTTATATTGCTTTGGGAAAGGACAAGTTGTGATCTTTGCTTCAGTGTCCCCTTGGATGGACCAGCATTAACTTAGTAATATTTCAAAATCTTACAAATGTGAAGGCTCCAGCTCAGGACTATATATCAGCATATGCAGAATTCCCATCCCCAACATCCTAATTGGAGCACTTTGTGCAAATTCTGGAGTTACAATCAGGACAAGTCAAGCAAAAAAACCCAACAACCAACCAGTTTTTACAGTCACTGATTGTCTCTGGAACACAAAATGTTCTTCACAACATCAACTTCCTTAAACAAAGCCACTGACAAAAACCACACTGGTTTTCTTATTAAGAAAGCTGACCCTTCAGTGAACTTCTCTGTTAAAAATTATTGAGATATAATTAGTTCCTTATAAAAACCTCTTCAGAACCTCCTTTCATGCAGTTAGCAGGCAAAAAAAAAATTGGTTATTTTTCCCAATCCCTCTATTCAACCCCTTAAGCAGCAGGTTAGTATAGAACAGTGGTTATCATAACATTCTTATCCTGAGTAAAAACCACTGGATTAATTTAATCTTCATTAAATTTCATAGATACTCAGCAAGCTGGAAATACTGTTGAGAAAAGGGAAACTGCTCTACATAGAGCCATTAATTTCAGGAGCTTAACCATTAAGTAAAAGAAAGGCTCTTAGAACTGACAAACTAAAGGGAAGCAGGCAAAGATGAACAAGTTACAGTTTCAAATACACAAATTCTACAAAGTTATAGTCCAATTAATGTTTATCAAAAAGGTCCAACGGCTTGATTGCAGGCTTACATTTTGTGTTGCAGGAAAGATGCTTGCTAACAAAAGAAAATGAACCTTAAAGCATCAGACATGCAGGGAAAAATGGATGGAGGGGAGGGCTGAAACAGTCTGTAACTTGATTGAAATCACGCCAGAAATCAGTGGAACAACGTCGGAAATCTGATGTCCCACCAAAGAAACTATGAGGATATTTCTGCCTGTAACATTTCTAGATTAAAAAGCGTTTTTTAAGGCCTCCTGACTATAGCACTATGCAAGGAGAGAGCAGCACCCCCTCGCTGTTTGATATCTACCTAGCATAGATGAATGCTGTTGTCTCAAAGATTTTTTTCTTTCACCATGAAGGCAGCCCAACAGCAGCACAGAGTTGTGCAGTCCCCGCTCTTGGAGATTTTCGAGTTTAGAAGGCCCCACTTCAGAACTGACCCTACTTTCAGCAGGTTGCACTATAAACCAGAGGCCCCTTCCCGCATGAATGACCCCGCGATGCGGTCTGGTCAGGGCCTGAAACCCGCCCATTTCACCACAGCTCCGTCTCCCCGCAGCAGTGACCTCCCCAGGGGCACCCCCTCCCCATCTCAGCCTCCCACCCCACGGCCGGGCCCCTCCACCCCGCGGAAGGGGCGAAGCTAGAGGTGTGTGGGGGTGTAATCCCTCACTCACACAGCCGCCGCAGCGCCGCCATTTTCCTCCGCACCGCTTCCTCTTCCGGCGGGAGGGCGGGGCGCGAGCGTTCGGACCAACCAGCGCCAAGCGCGCGCGCGTTTGGACCAATCGCCGCTGGCGCGAGCTTCTCCTCAGGCGCCCGCGGCGTCACCTCAGGGAGGAGCGGGATGGCGGCCCGGGAGCCCTGTTCTGAGGAGAGCAGTGAGGAGGAGCTGCCGACCTTGGCCTCCTTGCTGCAGCTGCCGCCCCCTCCGCCGCCATCGTCCGGCGGGTTGGGCCGCCAGCCGGTCTCGTCTCCCGCTCCCAAGCCACGGAGCGAGGTGGAGGTGATTGTGATGTCTGGCAGTGAGAGTGAAGAGGAGGAGATGGAGATCGTCCCTCTCTCTGAGAGGATAAGGAGGGAGGTGGCTCTTCAGCCCTCCCAGCCGGGCCGTGGGGATGCAGCAAGGGGAGGTGGCCTTTGCGATAGCCGCGACCTACTGGCCTCTGGCAGTCGAGGGCCGCAAGAAGCCCCGGTGTCGTCTGGAGATATGTCTTGTGGCAGCCAAAATAACATGCGCGGTGTTAGGAGGCCCTCCTTGTGCCCACTGCCAGCCTCTCAGTCTGATTCTGCAGACCAGCCTAAAAGCAGAGCAAGCCCAGAAATATCCTCCCCTCCCAAGGAACCAAAATGTAGTTTGAAGAAAAGGAAGCCTAGCTGCCAGGCTGCGTTGCAGAAGAGGAAGGAGCGAGAAACACGGAGGAGCCAGAAGGAGCAGGAAAAAGAGCAGAAGAGGGCCCTTGCCAAGAGGCTGAAAGCTCTGCGACCAGGAGAGTGCCAGAAATACATAACAGTAGTGGTAGATGAAGGTACTTGTCCTCACAGCCTGCATCTGCCTTATCTCAACTGTCAGCTCTTGCTGTAGAGGTCTGACCCATTCACGAATTTCAGTTCTCTTACAGGTAGAAGGTGGTGGGCAGATCTTTAGTGGTTTGCGGGCTGCAAATTATTTCTGTGTGGTTGAGAGCCAGGCTGTTCCCTGCAGCATCACTTGGAGGAGAAAGATTGTGCCATCTCAGGTGTGGGAACGAGATCTCAATGTTCTTGCACTTTTCTTCCTCTGTTATTTGCACTCATTAGTAATTGTATTTAACAACCCAAGCCTCCCTGCCTCAGAATTCTGAGTGGGAGCACTGTTTTGGGTGAATGATAAACAGGCTGTTGGTCTAGCTGTTTGTTTTCATATCTGGACAGATGGAAGAAAGAGATGAATGGACAGAAGAACCAAATGTCCTGGTTGTGCTTCGCATGGAGGAGTTCCTGCCCATGGTTCACAACTACAAACAAGTGAGAGTGCTTATGAGTTTTGTGCTCTCAAACATGCCTTGCTGTAAGGGTGGTGTTTGTCATCCCTTTCCATGCAGGAAGCTTTTGATGTGGAGTGCAGCTATGGTTTCAGGAAACCAGAAATCTGGTTTTAAGAGCCATCAATGCATCCAGAACACCTGGTTAAAATTTTTCACAGATTTCTGAAGGTGCAACACTGTCAGATTATTCTAAGGGGGATTATTTATTATTTCTTTCTGCCTTTATAACGGATCAAGTATTGCCTGCTTGCCCCTGAGAGCTGTGTGAACCAAGTTTTTAATCTGCAGACTCAGAGCCATAGGTTGCTGTGCTTGCATGTGTACCTCAGAATGGCTTAACTCCTTTTTTTCTATTGGTCTTTGCAGGAGGCCCAGGACTTCACAGGACAGAAGGAGACCCTCCAGAGTTATGTAGCTTATGTGGCAGAGAAAATGCCTGGGAAAATTCTGGCACTGGCAGTAGCTGATGTAGAAAAGTATTTCAGGTTAACCTTATTTCCATCCAAATTTTTCTCTGTTGTCTCTGGCTTTGAAAAATACCATCGGTGTTTACATTAAGTCCTTCTAGCAAAGCCTGGAGGATAAGAGGTATTCCCACCCAGAACTGTGTGTTATCTAGAAACAGAAGCAAAGGTTCATCCAGCCTGTCACCACAGTGAACAATGGCAAATACCTGGGGAAGAGCATGAACTCCCAGTCTTACTTTATCCTTCATAGGTCCCTCAGGATTCCCTCAGGAAAAGGACTGCAAAGGGCAGCAGGCAGTGGAAACCAAGAGGAACGGGGAAAACGGAGAAAAAAGGAAGTGAAGGATTCTGGCCTGGAGATAACCAGAATGGATGTGGAAGAAGTGAGTACCTTTAAAACAGGCGTGCAGCCACCAGCTCTGGGTGTCTGCCACTGTTGGAACATTTGACCCAATTACACACTGTTGTGGTTGGGGGAATTCAGCCATTGTTAGTCTGTGTGTCTGGACAGAGCTCTCTGGGTTCACTCCCCCACTGCTGAGGTCCCTGCTTTCCCACAGACTGACGTGTCTCCTTCACCTTCATCCTAGGCAATGAAATGTCTGTCTCAGTCAGCATCTCTTGCCCTTCATGGCCTGCTGGCAAAGCAGATCAGGGCTGCCCTGAGCTGGTGGCCTCTGTGTAACAAGACCTGGCTGCTGGGGAGCTGTGGCAGCTGAAATGGCAGTGCACTGATGGTATCAACCTGCAGGAGATGGGCTGCACCTAAATACTTCAGTGCCTTACAATAACTGTTCCCAAAATGGGGAGAGAGTGGATGTTCTTGTCCTATAGCAAGATGTTGTGACCTGTTTTTGTTTCAAACAGGAGCGGAGTTTGATGTGAGATTAATTGTTCCATTTGTTGTTTCCGATGATATTTACAGGCCCTGGTGGATCTGCAGCTGTCCACACAAGTCCCAGTCAGGTTTTTTGAGAGCTGGGAGGAGCTTGGGGAATTTGTTACCATGTTCACAAAAGCTGTAGCCAAAGCACCGTTCAAGTGAGTAAGCAGATGAGGTTTGGTCATACCCTCTTTCGAGAGGCTGCACTTTGACAGTGACTGGGAGGGGACAGCAGGTACCTGGCTGCACTTCAGGACAGCACAGTGTAATGATTTTTAAAGGAGCAGGTGACACAGAGCAGGTGCTAGTGCAGCTCCTTCAGCACAGGCTTAGTTCTTGGACACTGATGTCCTGCCTGGGAAGGGGTGAGCACAGACCTTGGTTTCACACTGGAGTCTTGACATCAAGCAAAGCTCTTGTTCTCAGCCTGATTTTAGGAGTGGGAAGGGAATGCAAGTAGGGCTGGGCTCGTACAGCACCAGCTTTTCTTCTTCAGTGTGTAACCAAGATAGACGTTACTGACATTTAGCTGCTTCCACTGATAAGGAAGGACAGCAGTGTTGCACAGTGATAGCTAAAAGAGCCATCTTGTGCAGTCTCACACAGTCCTAGTGTTCCTGTCATGGCAGCTGCTGTAGTTTACATCTCAGTCATGAGGAGACATGTCGTTAGAAATGATACGTAAAAGTGTTTTATTATGGTTGACAGTCAGAAAGTGAGTTCTTGTTTACTGCCTAGTATGTGCATTGGCTTGTGTCAGGATTTCTCCCAAATACTGGATTGTTTATTTTTCCTTTTTCAGTAGGAAATATGGGTCTTAAACAAGGAAACTGGTGATTCATGTAAAGAAAACGGGGTTAAATTTTTAGCATTTACTTCGATGCCAATGTTTTCTATAACAACATGGACTAAGTGAAGGCTCTCTGGCTATGTGACAACAGAAGCAGGAAAAGGATTTTCTTCACAGCCTTGTTAGTTTCCCATCTTTTGTTCTCCCCAGGCGAGAGCAAGAGAAGACAGGGTTCTCTTTCTACTTGGAGAAGCGGTGGCGTGGAGGGGTGAGGGTGAAACCTTCTGGAGAGGGTCTCTTAGAAGTTTGGAAAAGGCAGCTACAACAATTCAACCGTGTCAGCCCCGAGATGGCTGAAGCTGTTGTGTCTGCCTACCCTTCTCCTCAGCTTCTGATCCAGGTGAGGATGCCTCAGGAATACTGTGTGCAGACAGCCAGCTAATGTAAGGAGTGGAGGAAATAATTTAATTGGTATTAAATTTGACACAATGATTCTGTATGAACTGTAAGGTGGTGGAGGAGCTGATTCCTTGGCACCCGTTGCCTTGGCTTTACAAAGCAGAGTCCTGTGGGTGCAGTTCTGGTCCTGCATCAGCCTGTAAGCTCAACATGAGCTCTGGGGAGAGACCAGGTGGAAAATGAACTGACCTTGAGCAAGGGTAGAGCAGCCACAGGCGCATAGCTTTGGTTATTTTTTTTTGAGCAGTGGATGCAAGTGGATGATACCGTGGTGTGTTTCTCTTGCTTTTAGGCCTACAGGAGATGCTCCTCAGAGCAGGAGAAGGAAAACATGCTGGGCAGCATCACTGTGCACCGCGGGGAAGGCGTGACCGCCACCTCCCGCCGCATCGGCCCTGACCTCTCCCGAAGGATCTACCTGCAGATGACTTCTCATGATCCTGACCTCTACTTGGATGTCACTGGGTAACCTCCCCAGGGAGCCAGGATTTTACTGGTTGAAGCATTCGGCTTCCTTCTGGGAAATGGGTAACAAATGGAATTGTTGATCCTGGTTTGAAGACTTAAAACACGTTCAGTTTTTATTGGAGCAGAAGAAGGTTGGATGAAATTGTGGGATTGCTGGAGTTCACACAAAAAAAGATGGTGAACATCTTCTATAAGAGCACGAGTTGCACATGTTTTATAGTAGTGATAGTTCCTTTTTTTATCTTCCTAAAAAATAAATAATATTGAATAATAATAATTATCTTTGCTTCTTAACATGCAGTCCTGAATACAGACAGGTATGTCATATGTTGAAAGGAATACTTCTGCTATCTAAACTCCAAGTAGTTATCTGTCCAGTGTGAAAAATCCTAATGCTAAAAAACCATCGTGCTGCCCAACCCCCCAGCACCTCCTCTAGCAAGGTGCAAGGACTTTACCTCACAAAATAGACTCTTCTTTTTCTGCTGTGGCAGATGGGAATGAGTAAGACTAATTTTCAGATATAAATTTAGACTGCCCTGATTCAGTCTCCAGACAGCCTAATCTATAGAGGGTCTTGAAATCTGATTATATGTGCTGGAATTATGAGGTCTAAACAGTTGGCAGAAAAAGCTTTCTTTTAATTAGATTGGGGAACATGCTCGCCTGTCCACAAAAGCATTAGCACTTGTGTGCACAAGGACAGCTGAGGTCTTCTGCAACAGCAGCACTTACTGAGATGAGTGCTGAGAGGGAATTAAGCTGCATCTACTCAGTGCAAGTTCCCCTTTGGAATCATGTTGCCTCCTGCTCTGCTGGCTTCAGGCATTCCATGGAAGCACTGGCCTGGCCTGTGGTGCATTTCTGACTTGAACTGGTAAATCTTACCAGCCTGGCATTTGGGAACTGAAGGAAGCAGTGCTCTCCTAGATGGTAACACACCAGATTACTGGCAGGAATGTCTGCAGAGAGGAATTGTCACTTTGAATGTTCTTTGCTGTGTTTCCAAACATTGCTGGATAGTTAGCAAAGACCTTTTAAGGAATGTGATGCGTTAGATACCAAAAGCAAAGCTTAAAGCTGTGTCAAGGAAGCTTAGAAGACACAGGTCCTGCTAAGGCAGAGCCAGGCAGCCTGTCCTTCCTCCTGTCTGGTACTTGTGCTATTGCTTTTTAATGCATGGTACTCCAGGAGCCAGTGTCTTACCATCAAAAGGTGAAAGGTGTACAAAAAGGTGAAGGTGTACTACCTGGACAGTGACCCAGTATGGGAAGGTTTAGATTGGATGTTAGGAAGAATTTCTTCCCCAGGCATTGGAACAGGCTGCCCAGGGCAGTGGTGGAGTCACCATCCCTGAAGGTGTTCAAGACACGAATAGATGTCATACTTAGGGATATGGCTTAGATAAGGACTTGTCAGTGTTAAGTTAATGGTTGGACTTGATGATCTTGAAGGTCTTTTCCAACCAAGGTAATCCTGTGATATGCTAGATTCTTTCTGCAAGGCACTGCTCTTATCAGCAATAATCCCAGGTATCAGAAGGTGTCAGTGGAGTCTGCTGCGTGGGTATTCTCTGAAACCTGCACTTACAACATGATGTCTACAGCTTCGTTTTAGCACTACAAACCCTTAAAGAAATGACAAACCTCTGGTTTTCTCGGTAAGGAAATTATAAATAATTCATAGGCCTTTCCACAGGCGAGGTTCCTTCTCTAGGTAAAAGCCACCAAACCTCCCGGCCTTCCCAACAGCCCCAGGGTGAGCCCTTCTCTGCCTGCCAGCGTGTCAGGCTGCCACAGTGCCACCCAGTGCTGTGTGCCACGGCTGCAGCTGGTGACAGGCACCTGCCCGCGGGTCTGACACCCCCCTGCCCCACCTCACACCCACAAAACCACCTGCAGGCTGCCCACGAGCCCCTCCTGAGCTGTAGCCACGTTGTTGGCACTAGCTGCTTAAAGTAACTCAGAAATCCTTACCGTATGTGCTCAGAAATAATTTTTTTTTAGCTGTTTAGAGAAGACCTAAACAAAACTGCATTAGCAAGATAAACACCCAGTTCAGACAAAAATGCTGCGAAAACTGTTGTATTGAAAATTTTCAGCTCCTTTCAACAGTACATCAGCTTCATCGCTCCAACACACGGATGCACAGCCATCCTACACACATTGGTCCTGGAGGGGGCCTTAATGTATTATTCCCATACAGCCACATCACCAATTTTAGCACAAATAGAAATGAGAGCAAGGAATGGATATGTATAAAAACCTTCTGCCTCCAGGACAGAGCTATAGTTACCTAGATAATGCACAGGCTGGTTTTCCACTCCTCTAGACTGAATCTGTACCTCACAATCTAGGTAACCATCCCCTGGAGGTTAAGAAGTGTTAATAAGTGTAGGTTAATGTGGGCAAATAACAGGAGTTACAGGCCAACTGCAAAACATGCACAGCAAAGATGATGTGAACAATAACTGCTCTGAGTGGAGTGGACCAGCAAACCAATGCTGACTGGTTAAAAGCAGTTTCATCAGAACACAATTCCATAGGAATTCTGGCTGCGTAGATGGTGGAGGGAGATGCTGACGAAGCAAGTGCCCGTCGAGGACAATCACTGCTGCGAGTTCTGCTGTAGCAAGTTTTGCAGGCTTTTGTGGTTTTGCAGGGCAGCTAACACGTCCTCGTAGAGGGTGTTGACGCTGATGCAGAGCGGCTGGCGGCGCAGCTCCGTCAGCTTGCAGGCGGCCACGGTGCAGAGGACGCAGAGCAGCGCCAGGAGCAGCGCCCGCAGCACCGACCGCGACCAGGAGTGCTGCTTGTGCCGGGGTGCCTGAGGGGGGCGGGAACTGGAGGCTGGCTCTGTCAACAGAACATTCACAAGACAGAAAAAGCGAGGAATTAATCAAGTATCTGGAACACTCTACATTCAGAAACAAGCAAGACACTTCAGCCCGTGCTGCAGCTGCCTTTTGTGAGGAATTTTCATCATTTTGGTGAATAGATAGATGCACAGGATCTCACTGCTGAGGATGAAAAGTGTCAGGTTTAGTTTCATGGGCAGCAGTAAAGGGGGTGTGAAGCACCTCCGTGTTGCACAAGATCTGGTTTTGCACATATAGTTCAGTACACAAAAAGGAGTGAGTGGAGGGAAATTTTCCTTAGGAACAGGTGAAGAACTTGCTGAATCTTGTAGCTCAGCAGTTCACTGGGAACACAGACAGAGGGGAAAAGGGCACAGCAGCAGAGCTTATTAAGAGTTCTACAGGTTTTTCCCCTCCCAACATCTCCCAGTACCTGGGAAGCATAAAAGCAAATCTGGCAGCATTGAAATGTGATCAAGAAGAAATTTGATGCAATCCCACGCTACTCACTTCGGGTCTGCACCGTTTCTTTTTTAGGTTTCTTTTCCATCTCCTGTTTTGCAGCTTTCTGAGCATCGTACTCCCGTCTCCTGCGTTCCTTTTCTTCCGCCTTCTCTCGCTTCCTCAGTTCCCTCTCCTGAGCCTCCTTTGCACGCTGTTCTGCTTCACGCTTCTTCTCCATTTCTGGAGATTAATAGGAAGTTGTTTTTTCTTTTATGTAAAAGGTTCTCGTGGCTTTCTTCCTTATAACCTGCTTATCTGTTTCCAGTTGCAGTGGGGAAAAATAACTATTCTTTTTTTTTTTTAATATTACATCCCTTGCATTTTTCTCCCTCAGAATTAGGCTTCCCTTGAAATAAATCCTGTGCTTTTCTTTCATATTTTTATAGGTAACCTATAATGCATTCCATCTAGAGATCTAACTATTACTCAGGCATGAAAATGCATAGTTATCCCCCTCTATCCTTCTCCCTCCAGCCCTTCTATGCTACTACTCCTGAGCCCTTGGGATTTTAACAGTTACAAGTATTTGTCAGATGGCCATTTGTTGGCAGTCAGTACGTTGGGTGTGTATGAGGGGTCAGGAACATCCTCAGCAGACAGCACCTCAGGGCTCTTTGTGCTCACCTCGCTCTGCTTGGAGCTTCCGTTGCCGCTGTCGATCCTGCTCGGACTGGATTGCTTTCATGTGCTGCAGTACCTTCAAGGTGCAAGAAAACAACCTGAGGTCTCTGCAAAGGCCCCTTGCCCAGTCAGTCCCAAACAGAGCAGCTGAGGACCCTCAGCTGGGGCTGACCACCAACGCTGACTGACCCCTACAGGTACAGCTCTGAAGAGAGCTTGCACTGTCCCAGGTGAATCTTTGCAGTCAAGAAACAGATCTTTATGTTGAAAAAACACACCTGCCAGCTAGTACAGAGGATCACAGAACATTTCTATTTTTGTGAGCCTATAGTTTGCCAGAACTTCTCCTGGGATTTTTAACTCTGGACAATAACCCTAGACATGGCTTATTTTGTCTGCCTATGCCTCCGCTTCCTCGGCAACCAGCATTTAGTCCTCTCTTAACTCTACTATTGGCAGAGACTCCTACTCAGGCCAATGTTTGCTCTCTACAGGCACAGAAGCAGTGAAGACAGTGCCATGAACCTGCACCTCACTGGCTGAACAAAATTCCAACTGCTGCAGCAGCCACCCAGCTTGCAAAGCAGAAAAAAGAACTACCACCACTGATAAAGCCAAGTAAGGAAAAAGAGAATGAAAGCAGGTTCCTTACCCTCACAGCAGCCTGTTTACACTGCTTCTCATCCAGACAGTCTCCTGCTACTTTAGCCAGGACAGGATCCAGGGGATTGTCCTTCAGATCCAGCCACTTCAGGTTCTGCAGAAAGAAATGACAAAGAGGAGGCTGTAAGAGCAGAGCTGTCTTGTGATTATTTTAGAGCTCCAAAGCAGAAGCAAAGAACTCCTTAGTTTTCACAGGAATGAAACAGGTATGGAAAACAAGCAGAGAGTTTGAGCAGAGATGTTTTCCATAGATGTGAGATTATTTCCACTGAGCTGTGGTGCAGAGCCAGCTGAATTTTGGAATGGGTAGTCAGCAAGATGGATGCTTTACTAGAGAAATCAACTTGAGAAGGATCACAAGACCCTGGGCTGCATCCCAAAGCTTTACATAACTGCCCAGCAAACAGTTTTACCTTGAGCTGTGCAAAGCTGACTGGCAGGGTGACCAAGCGGTTGTTCAGAAGGTCCAGGTGCTGCAGATTGACCAGGCGGCCAAAGTCCACGGGCAGCTGTTGAAGCCGATTTTTACTCAAATCCAGTTTCACCAGATGCATCAAACTGCAGAAGTCTGACTAAAACCCAAACACAAAACCCAGAAGCCTGTCAGCACCTTTATGGAGGAACCCCACTGGGGGGAGTAGGTGGAGACTGCACAAATCCTGAACTTACTACAGAACTGTGATGGAGGAAAAGTCACTCTCCTCCATTGCCTCAGAAGATGGAGGCGGAAAACAGTGGGAAAGGCAAGACACTGACAAGGTGATGTGTGGCAATAAAACTGAAAGAAACACAAGTCTCCGCTGCTGATGAAACTGGTCTATATTCATATGGGGATCCTGTGGCAGACAGACACTGTAATCTTCATACAGTGCAAGCCCTGTCTCCCTCCTGCTTCAGCCCTGGCCACCACCCACACTGACCCATCACCCATTCATTCAGCCACTCCAGGATGAGGAAAGTGCCAGTTCCAAACCTCCTGGTGAGCCTTTAGTGAAGCAGCAGTTATCTTTTCTAAGTATTTCCCAGCAGACTCATCCACACAGAGGCTCTCTAGCAGCTTACCGGCAAGGAAAGGAGGTTGTTACAGGACAAATCCAACACAGTAGCTTTTGGAAGAGCGGCCTGAAAGAGAAACAAAGCCCCAAGTCACCACCGAGGCGCACTACATCCTCCTGACAGCTGCGAGTTTTGCTTCAGCCTCTGCGGTTTCACCCGCATCAGTCCGTCCATCCATCCATCCCTCCGCGGCTGCCTCCGAGGCCACGTCATATCGCGATTGATTTCTGGGCCTTAAGGCTGAACTTATCGTGAAACAGACGTGAGTAGCAGCAGCTGCTGGGCCGACACGACAGGGAGCCCTCCTCTCCGCTGCTGTAAAGACCTGCCGGCCAGGTCATACACACACCTCCGGCACATCTGGCTCCCCTGCGCAGCCCCCTCCGAGGGACCGAGCCGGCCCCGGCGCCCTCCCCGCCGGGCGGCCCGCTCGCTCACCAGCTCCCGGACCGGCACCTCATTCAGGTCGCAGAGGCTCAGGTCCAGCTCGTTACCGTCCAGCTTGTCTTTCAGGCTCGGTCCCTTCCCGCCGCCCCGCGACATGGCTGCCAGGGGCTTCCCACAGCCGAGGCCAAGGGGCTGCTGCGGGCCGGAGCCACCGGAGTGGGCGGGGGCGGCTCGGCCCGGCCCGGCCCCGCCACACACTTCCGCGTCCACGTCCGCGCGGGGCCGAGCGCGCCCCCTGCCGGCCCGGAGCGGAGCACCGGGACACCGCGCCGCCCGCCGCCAGCGGGGCACCGGCACCGGTACCGGTACCGCTTCGGGCTCCCGCGGCCCTCGTCAGGCTGAAGGGCAGCGGCTGGTCAGTGGCCAGAAACTGCCCCGCCAAGGGAAGGAGATCCCTCAGCCCGGCCCCGCGGCGGTGAGGTCTGCACTCCGTCACACACCGACCCGCAAAAACCCAACCACTTAATGACTAATAATCCCAAAACAAACGCGCGGACTGAGCAATCCATACCTCGTTTTACAATAGCAGATGCTGTGGCTTCAATCTCCTTGCAGGCTCCATAATCCGTGTGCTGAATTCCCTTCTTGTGGGACCCTGACATAAAGATGTCTCTCTTCCCGGGGAGGAGTGTGCAATTACTGTTCCTGCTTTGATCCAGAGCTCTGGCACTGCACGAGCAGAGCGTGCTCTTGTCTCGACTAACCCGCTGTTGAGAAACTCAGTGAAAGAGGAAAGGAGCCTGGGGCAGAGCCAAATTAGTATTACCCAGTAATGGGATTTCAATGAGTACTAACCTTGAATTTCCTGACCCGTCTGCGGATCATAACGTACAGGGCCTTGCAAGGATGTTTTAACTACTCCAGCACATCTACCTTCTGTGTGCTTTGGTGAGATTTTAAGTTGCCAATAGGTCTCTTCCAACACCCAGAGATCTGTGTTAGCTCAGCATGGGAATCTCTGAGCAAAACAGAAAAACAAGGATTTGTGTCATAGAAAGCACAGCAAAATCTGCCTGAGGTTAATGCACTGTTGTCCAGGAGATTGGAGAAGTTTCTCGGAGCAGGTCCTTGTTCCTCCAAAGGTGAGCTGAAATTACAGACCCCTCTCTTGAGGAAAGCAAGGTATAGTTCTGCAGGAACCTCTCCTGTGCCTTAGCTTTTCACAACAATACTTGGAGGGCAAGGAAGGGCCAGAGGACCTGCTCCAGGGTTGGGGAACCTCCCATTGCCAGATCTCCCGGCATGGACATCAAGAGAACAGCCAATTGCCTGAGTTCTCATTCCCCCCAGGCAGTGAGGGGCTCATCGAGGTGCTGTGCAGCTGCAAAGCCCCCTGCTCCCTTCCCTGGACAGGGGGAACCATGGGGTCCTGCTCCTGAGGGCAAAACCTAGTGTGGCTTTGGGAGAGCCCCGAGCAAGCCCTTTGTCTCTCACACCCTCTGTGTGGCTGTAAAAGTCCATGTGGTGCTGTGGAGACTGAAATCTGAACTTCTGGGCTTACGCAAGTCCAAGAGCCTTTGGCTCTTAGTGGAAGGAAACAAGACAATACATGAGTTATAAAACCTACCTGCTTATTTGGGATTAACGTGAAAGCAGATTTTAAAATCTTCATTGGAAGAAATGATATCTTACTCTGTGGTGTAAGGGGTGTTACTGGTTCAGCCTGCCTTTGCTTTGACAATCTCAACAAAATGTACCCAAAAGTCAAGGTCATATTAACTTCTGCATAATTCTTGGTTTAATACCTAACCAGGATTCACCCTGTCAGATAATGATCGGAACATGGGAAGATCAAACTCAAAGTCAGCTTTATTTTTATTTATTAAAGGTGAGGGCTTTTTTGATCACAGACTTTTTTTTTTTTTTCTCTGTGGTTATACAACTTTAATGCTCCTGCAGTACAAAGATAATTGCTCTGTGCTGAAGCAGTGAAAGGATAACTTCTGGCCATGAATGTCACACAGCCTTATGTCATCTGCAGAAAAACATAATCTCATCTAGCTACTGATTTCAGAGGGAGTGACATTTAACTAGGGCTCCTGCACGTGCCTAAAAAGACTTCAAACCCACCTGAGACAGACAAACTGTAACACGGGGCACATTTGCATACTCTGCTGGAGGAAGGCTGCAAGAACATTAGCAAGAAGAAGGGAGTAGGAATTGCTGAGGGAAGTGGGATGAACACTGTTGATCTAATCCTGATCTAATGATCCTTACTGTGGTCCTGGGGACGTGAGCTGGCCAGAGGCTGGAGACATTTGTGGACCCTCAGCAGATCTTCAGCCTGCCTCACTCATTGTCCCCTCTGCAGCCATGGCCAATTTTCCACATTTCAAAGACAAAGATCTCGCTTTTCCCTACCAAAGAAAACGCTGTCGCAGCTCCCACCAAACCAGCTCCTTGTGAACAACATGCACGTTGGGCAAAATCGTTCCTGCTTCTAAAACCAAGTTCCTAGCACCAGAGGTCTGGTTGCAGTCAGCATTTCACTACATGGCTGTTACGAGCACATTTATGGCTTTGATGTCTGACATTCACCACCCTGACCCAGTATCGATGCCTTTGTTCATCATGCTCAACATGGTGCAGACACCTTGTGTCCAGACACACCGTGTCCAGACACACCATGTCCAGCTTCCACCCAGGCTGAGCTGCAAAACGGCAGTCAGTGATCACCCAGCCAGGAACAGCCCGTGTCTCACGTGAGCACCGTTTGATTAATGCCTGTGTGGTATTTAAAAGGCATAGACTATTTTCTGGGACCAAATTTATACTTCAGCCCTTTCACCAGGATTAATTAGCTTTTGCCCATCGCTGTAGGCAATGCCCAGACATTTTATACACGGGGAATGATGTGTGTGTGTCACCTCTTCTCCTTCAGCATCACTGCTGCTGCTGCAGCCAGGGGCTTGGCAGAGCTCAGCTCCTTGCCTGGGTGCCTGCCCGTACCTCTGCCTGCAGGTGAGGGAATCTCAGCCTGGCTCTGCAATTCCCAGCTGGTCTGTCTTCCTCCCACAGCAGGGCATAGGCAGCCGGTGAGTGCTGAAAGCCATCAGTGAGGTGGGGACTGTGATAACTCATTAAATGGATAGGGCTGGAAAGCAATTAGTGACTCACAGGGCGATGCAGACCAAGGAGAGCAACAAGGCTGGTGAAAGGATTAGAAGGAAAGTCTTATAGGGAGAGGTTGAGGATGTTGGGGTGGTTTAGCCTGGAGAAGAGGAGACTCAGGGGGGATCTCATCACTCTCTTCAACTACCTGAAGGGAGGTTGTAGTCAGGTGGGGGCTGGGCTCTTATCCCAGGCAACTAGTGACAGGACAAGAGGGCACAGCCTGAAGTTGCTCCAAGGGAGGTTTAGGTTGGATATTAGGAAGCACTTCCTCACGGAGAGGGTGATCAGACATTGGAATAGACTTCCCAGGGAAGTGGTGGTGGCACCGTCCCTGGATGTGTTCAAGGAAAGGCTGGATGTGGCACTTAGTGACATAGTCTAGATGATGTGGTGGTGTTGGTCGTAGGCTGGACTTGATGATCTTAAAGGTCTCTTCCAGCCTTGGTGATCCTGTGATTCTGTGAAAATGGAGGCAAGTGGTATTGGGTCACCTTGCACCGAAGTCTACCTCAGCTAGGGTGTGGGGCTTATTTGGGGTGCGTGGAAAGGCCAGGGTTGGGGTGAAAAAGGCTGATGGGGCAGTCTGGAAAAAGAGATAATGGAGGATGGGGGGGAGCTATGGGGATGGGAGTGCAGCGCAGAAGCTTGGAAGCTGGCAGAGGAGGGGGCGGGTGGTTTGCTGGGGCTGTGCGGTGTGAGCCGTGTACCGGGGGGGGGGTTCCCCGCTCTGCCTGGCCGGAGCCCCCATCCACCCCGCCGCTCGCCCCTACCGCCCAGGCAGGCGCTTCGCTGCTTTACCATCCCCGCGGAGAGCCGAACGCATCCGCAGCCCCCCGAGCAGGGCGGGAGTGGGGCCGGGGCGGGCCGCGGTGCGCACCGCCCCTGCCTATCGAGCGGCGTGCTGGGCCGGGCCGTGTTGGGCTGTCGGTTGTTGCCTGTCGCTGCTGCCGCCTCCGCAGGCATGGCCACGGTGCGGCTGGCAGCGCTGCTCCACCGCGGGCTGCCCCTCCTGCGGCGGGGGGCACCGCCGGGCAGGTAGGGCCGGGGGCTGCGGCAGTGGAGGGTAAGGGCGGGAGGGGGTCGGGGGATGGGGGATATAGGGGACCGGGACCGTGGGAGAGAGAAGATGGGGGCAATTGGGGACAGGACGCCCTGGGTTAGAGGGGATGGGGACTATAGGGGACAGGATCCACGTGTTAGAGGGTATGGGGGGGCTATAGGGGTGGAGGGCTGCAGGAGGTCATAGGGGGCTATAAGGCATAGGGGCCATGGGTGAGAGGGGAATGGAGGGCTGTGGGGGCAAAGGATGAGGGGGCTGTCGGGACAGGGCTGGGGGCTCTAAGGGATGGAGGCCATGAGTGGTGTGGCACGTGGGGGACTACAGGGCAGCTGCGGAGCGATGCAGGTGGCTGTGTGCAGGGAGGGCAGGTTCAGCTGGAGGTTTCACACTCGGTGTCTGTCGCTGTTTCTTGACTCCCCTAAAGCCTCTGCTGAGTGGCACAAGACAGGCTACATCCCCTGAGTCAACCCCCCAGGCCTGGGAGGGGACCAGAGGCAGGGATGGGCCCTGTGCAGAGGGATGGGAATGTGTGCCCAGGGCTGAACTTTATTTGTGCAGCAGCTCCATCGTGATTGAGGTATCAAACGGCTTCCCTTGTCCTCCTTCAGTGCTCTGACTCGTGTGCTTCGTCAGGCAGTGTCCCTGTGCCTGCAGACCCCTGGGTGGGCAGGGGGTGGGAGGCACAGGGGTGCCAGCAGGTCGAGGGCATTGAGGAGCTCTGGGGTTTGGGGGGGGGTCAGACCAGTTCCTTGCCTTGCTTTTTTTTTTCACTGCTGCCTCTTGGAGAAAGCTTGTGGGAAAGAACAGCAACAGGAGAGCAACTGGCTTTGGGAAAGGCTTTAGTTAATGTTCAGAGACTAATACTCACTGGGAGTTTGGACTTCAGGGAGCAACTCCTCAAGCACTGTGGGGAGCAGCCCCTTGTTTTTGCACATACAGGGTCTGGGTGTTTCCTTTCACTTGGGCTGAGATTAGGAGTGAGTGGTTGAAGCCCATGTGTGCTCCTGGGGCCAAGATTGCTGTCTTGGAATCTGTTCTTAGGAAACAGGATCAGAAAGGAAGCACGACAGTAAGTTCAGTGCTGTCTGGATTCCAGCCCAAAAGGGAAACTGAGAGGCAGGAAAAGCAAGGCTTGAAGAAAAACATAGTGTATTTAAAGGAGTAAACTCTTTATAGTAAAATTATTTAAAAAGTGTATTAAATTCTGCCACTATCATTAAGCAGTGTTTATCCTTTGGGCAGAAAGAGTGCAGGGAGGCACAGTGGAAAATGTAAGCAAAAAGTCTGCTGCAGTTGTAGTCTGAAAGCCCTGGGGACCTCATCCTTCCTCAAACCAAAATAAATAAAACAAAAAAAAAAAGAACCTGGTTAACTCCTTAGTCAACAGGGTTATTTTAAAGAGTAAAGAAAAAGCAAGGATAGAGAAGAGCAGGGCTTTCACCACCTTTTTATTGCAGTTGTGTTCTGTAAGAGACCCAAAAGCTCTCCCTCTTTGGAGGGAGAAGCTCCTGGTTGAGGTCCATGAAAAAAGAAACTGGCTGGGGAGTTTGTGAACACTTCTGACCATGAACTCTGCAGTCAGGATGGTTTCCAAGCCCTGGGAGGTCAGGGCCTTCCATCCGTGTGCAGAGGGGTTGGCACCACAGGTCAGGTCGATGCCCTGCATGGCTGCAATGCAGGAACTTGCTGGCAGGGCACAGGAGGTTATGCTGATGCCTCTGCCTTGTGTTTGTCTCTCGTCCCCTCTCATAAAATCTATAGAGACTGGTGAAGTTAAAGGTGAAGGCAACAGCTGGTTTTTATATCTACAACTATAAAATCTTAGTTGGGGCTATTCAGAGATCGATACGCAGAGCTGCTATGATTAGTCAAGAGTGCTCACGTCACTCTGATGGTTTGTGTGTTTGTGTGCCACCATCAGGCAGGAGAGCTTGCTGGATCTGCCAGCGTTGGGCTGCTTGCCTTGCCTGCCTTTTGCATGAGATGGGAAGGGGATTGTCTCTGTTTCTCTGTTCAGTTGTGCTGCTGAACTCCTGGGTTTTGCAGGAGCAGCCTGATGTTGAGGCTGGCTCGTTTGCAGGTACCTGGGGCTGTCTCCCTGCTGGTCTGTGTTGCCAATAGAAGGCATGTGCTCTCTTAGAGTAATGTTTAACAGTCTATGCTGAGACCCAAGATAAAATGGAGTTTTATTTACTCCCCTCCAGCTGAGGCAGGGAAAGAAGAGCTGCTGTAAGGTCAGACCATTGGCCTTGTTTTATCACAAGCACTATCAGATGCTTCATAGGAATAGGTAGAGGGTGAATAATTTTTTTTCTTTTTATCTGATTCTTTCTAAATCCTCTGGACCCTTTCTTTGTAGAGCTCTCTTGGAACATTCTTTCAGATCACATCTATACACTTGCTGTTGGCTATAGGCAGGAGGGAGACTGACCCTATGTTCTTTCCAGCACAATAATATTGTTAATCAATGTACCATGTATCTGCCTTGTTCCTTCCATTCTTCCCAGTGCTTCCAACAGCCTGTTGTTTTATCCCACACCCTTCATTTCTGCCATGGCCAGCAGATAAGTGATACAGAAATGCTGAAGCACCTGTGAAAGTCAGACCAGAATTCAGGGAGCTCAAACCAGATGACAGCTTTGAATTTTCCTTAATGTATTTGAAGAAACCACGTGAGCAGGTGCTTTGAGAGGGATTAGTGACTCTGGGTTATGAGCATGAGATACCTTGGGCCTTAATTTTAAAGCTGTTGATCCCTTCATTTAAAGGTGTTACTGCTGGGGACCTTTGAGAGCCTGCTGTGTGTATTTTCACACTGTGAGGGGAACCTGCTGTATTTTCACAGTGTTTTGGAGTGCAGGGCTTTATACTTTTTTTCACTTACACTTTTACTGCTTTTTTGTTGCTTTTTCATCCTCCCTTTTGGGGGGTAAGGAGAGAGCTGTAGCCACGAATGCTGGAGGCATAACCATCATTTGGCTCCAGCTTTGCACCCCCTTGTATTTGGTGCAAAATTCTGGTTCCCGTGAGGTCAGTGAAACTCTTTGGCCCTTCAGGCTTGGGGAAAAAACAGAATAAGACCGGGAAGTGTGGTCTGCCCTGTGCTTTGCCAAGGCATGACAGTGTAAAATACCACCCTTTTCACTGGCAACTGTAAAAAGTTGTGCAAGTACCTCTTGAAGGGTGAGTGCAGATTGTCTCAGCTGGACGTTCTGGATCTTGATGGAATTTCTAATTTATTTTTTTTCCTCCTTCACTCTCCTGTTGTGTTGTTTTTCAGTCCTGAGGTGGAAGAATGTGTAGCACCAGATTTTTTTACCAATTAGTTCCTTGGGTGGTGTCCCCAGAGGAGCTGTGCAGTGGATGAAGTGCTTCTGTTTACTTGCTGGTACTCCAGCCCAGCACTGAGCCTGCTGGGCTCCCCATGACCCCTGAGATGGTGCCCAAGAAAACTGCTCTTGCGCAACCCGATCAGCAGCTGCTCTCCAGCCCTTCTCAGGCTGCAGGAGCGAGCAGGGACTTATCTGTGCCTCAGCTGGCAGGGAAACACAAACTCTGCTGAAACTGGAGGCAACTTGGCTTCGGAGAGCTGTGAGCGTGGTTGTCTCCATCGAACATCTTTTGCAGGCAGCCTGTGGTTTCCTGGTTTGCCTGTGTGAGTGGCTGGAGCTGCTTGTGCACAGTGATGGGACAGTGGCTTCTCCAGTTGCCATTTCAAACACAGAGTGGCTGTGGCAGTGGCCACAGTGGCTTTTTCTGCTTCCCCAGGGGCATTTGTCCTCTCCTTGGGTTAGGGAGAGCTTTTTCAACCTTTCATTTATATAACCTATATTTATAAAGGCATTTTCTTCTCCCAGTTTATCTATGTGCCAGGCTCTCAAACAATAAAAGATAGTTCAGTTTAGCACTTGTCCTCCCTCCCCCTCCTTGGGCAGCTGTTCCAGCCTTGATGTGTATTGCCCAAGAGCAGAGCTAGGAGGAATTTCAATGAACAGAGTCGATGGAAGTTGCACAATGCCCAGCCTGCCAAGAGGCAGGGAAGGAAAGAGGGTTAGGACAGTTGCTCAGCTCTCAGAGCAAAACTTTCCACATCCCTGGAAGGTAAAGTCTTTTGTGCTTCTCTTGAGGCTTAACTCCACCCTGAAAGGGAGTGATGTAGTGCTAGGTTTTGTGTCTTATGGGTAGGAAAACAAATATTTTGTGGTAAATAGCACCAAGTCTTTGCAGAATATTGATCCTGTAATGAGTGGGGGGAAATTGAGTTTGGGCTGATCTGTTTTTCCTCTCTAGCACAGAGTTCCCCCCAATGATTGATACACTGAATCTGCAAACACAGGGCATTGCTCCTGAGCCATGCATCCCACAAGAGTTTCTTCAACCCTTCCTGGTCGTCTCCTGAGGTGGGAAGGGAGGAGCTGAGAGCACAGAGGGAGGCAGGGAAGAACCTCATCTTGCTGGTAGCTTGTTTTACTCTCTTCAGTACCATAAGCCCTTTGTGGTTTAGCTGGCAGAGACAGAAAAGCCTGCCCAGCCTGCTTGCTGTTGTGTACATAGACCAATACTTAGCAAACACCTCTGGGTTACAGCTCAGCTTTCTTGAACTCTACTAAATGGCTTTTATTCTGCAGGATTAGACTCTCCTCAGACTATTTTGGAGGTGGCTAAAATGACAGATCTCTGACTTAAAATTTAACTTTCTATTTCTTCGTTGTCTGCCCTCTCTGACAAGGGAGAAGCCAGTGGGGGGATTTCCCTGCAAACTGTTCTGATTGTGTTCCTTCCCAGGTATATGCACTTTTTAATGCTGCAGAAAGACCAAACCCAGTAGCCATCTCTCAGCAAAATCCATAATCTGTCCAGATATCCCAAAGTGTCCCAGTAGTTTTCAGCCCAGGTGGATGCCTGTAGGAGCAGACTGTGCCTGGTCCCATGGGGCTGGTGCAGGTTCCATCCCCATCAGTGCTGAGGGATGGAGGCTCTGCCTGTGCTGCCTGCTGGTCTGGGCAGGTCCAGGTGGGTGCTCTGGGACCATCCTCCTGCCCAGAGCCCCTGGGCTGCTGTATGTGCTTTCCAAGTGTTTTTGGAGATATTCCTGATCTTGACCCATTGAAGTGTGGCTGCCTGTGGTCCCACCAGTGCTGGGATGTGTATCCTGGTACTGTTGGCAGGTTGATAATCCTTCCAGGCTGGGATAATTGTAACGATGAGTTGTATTAAAGAATATTCTCTTCTCCTTTCACAGTGCTCTGCACACAAGGGTGCCTTCTGCATCCCCCAAGGTGACCAACAGTTATATCCAGGGACCCTTAGACACTCCCCTTCTCACCAAAACCGTGGGCCAGTGCCTGGAAGAGACCACCCAGCGGTTTCCCGACCGTGAAGCCGTGATCTTCTGCCGAGATGGGGTTCGGAAGACATTTGCTCAGCTCAAAGAGGAGGTGAGTGCCTGGTTCACCCCTTGGAGAGCCCAGATGGGTGGATAGCAGCAGCAGATGGGATGAAGAAATAGAAAACAGTTTGATCACTCAGTTCAGGGGTGAGGTGTGTCCCATGTGGATCTTCATCCTGGCTCTGTGTAGAGGGAAACAGCACCTCCCCAGCAAACACCCGATGGGTATGAGCTGCCTTTGTCCTCCTTGGAGCCTTGAGATTAAAGGGAGGAGGCAGTGTATGTGCTGAATATCCCAGAGTGAACTTTCATACTTAAAAATTATCACCCCATCTGATGTGTTACGGGCTGAGTCATGGTGTTTTTTTCTCTGCTGGAGTAGGCTGCAGTTCTTGGATCAGTCACTTTGCTCTGATTGTCAGAGGTCCTGAGTGCGTGGAGGTTTCTAGTCCAAGCCCAAAGGCATCTGAGCAAACTCAAGGGCTTGGTCTCAATATCACATGCAAAAACATGTGGGTGCATCTATCCATCTATGCATGTGGATATGTGCATGCATATTACCTACAAATACATGTTTCTAGGTGGTCTGAATGCAGGGGCAGTGTTTCAAGGTTAACTACCTGGAAAATTTCTATGAAATGGATGATGATGATGTTGGATTGGAAGAATGATCTGGGTTTTTTAACACTTACTAGCATTTTGGTTACATCCATTCAGATAAACAAGACTGTTCACCCTAATTTTGAAAAGGCTGTAATTAGAACTAAACCAGAGAATAGCTACACCTCAGATTTCTCCTACAAGGTAGATCTCACAAATTCATTTGAAAACACAAACTATGAGAACTTTCCTGAATACCTCAGAATATCTGTACATACATCTGCACACCTGAAACGTGCTCTTGCAAAATAAAGTAGTAATTCCAATTTCAGTTTCAAATATGATGTTGTTTCCCCAGTAATAAGGGCCAGGAGATTAATATCCCCCACCATGTCCCATGTGTGATCCTCATGATCTTCTCTTGTATTCTTCAGTATCTGAAGGGGGCCTGCAGGAAAGCTGGGGAGGGACTTTTTACAAGGGCTTGTAGTGAGAGGACAAGGGGAAATGGATCAAAACGGGAAGAGGGGAGATTTAGATTAGACATTAGGAGGAAATTCTTTAGTGTGAGGGTGGTGAGACACTGGCCCAGGTTGCCCAGGGAGGTTGTGGAAGCCCCATCCTTCAAGGCCAGGTTGGATGGGGCTTGGAGCAACCTGGTCTAGTGGGAGGTGTCCCTGCCCATGCAGGGGTGTTGGAACTAGATGATCTTTAAGGTCCCTTCCAACCCAAACTATTCTATGATTCTACAGGTGGACCAGGCAGCAGCTGGACTTCTGGCTCTTGGCCTGAAGAAGGGAGACCGGCTGGGGATGTGGGGCCCCAATAAATACGAGTGGGTTCTCATGCAATTTGCAACTGCCCAGGCAGGAATCATCCTGGTAAGGATTTTACTGTGTCTTGGTTTTTAGCAGTCTGTCGGGAAAGGAAATTGAGACAAAGAAGCAACAGGAGATACTCAGAATCAAGTTTGTTGTCTCTTTTTTTTTTTTAATGTAGTGTGCTGCTGTCCTACCCAGTTACCAGCTACTCAGATCTCTTCTAAGTAGAGTCTGCATTGCTTCATGGTACAAATGTTCACTTAAAAATATGATCCAAGCTACATACCCCCAAAAGCCAATTTTTCTTTGCTAGTATGGCCTGCACATTCACCAAAATGCATCGTATTCAGACAGTGCACCATGGTAAGGACTGCACCCTACCTTCTGCTCCACTGTCTTCATCATGGTTCATTCCATTGTCTGCTAAATAACAGGGTGGATGAGCATGGCTCAGTGTGAACCTGATGGTCAACTTGGCTCCAGTGGCCAATACTACTTTTGTGGAGGTTTGGACAGGAGATCTGATAGTTTCTTGACTATCTGTCAAGAAACTTGACTTGCACTTGAGCTTTGAGTCTTCAGTTTAGTGGACTGAATGTCTGCCAGGGAGACAGGAGGTTTGGTTTCTATTCCTGAAACTGTTTTGATCGTGTGACCTCACATAAATATCTCTTTTTGATTGTTTTCTTTCATGCAAACTCAAGATTCAGCCAGTTTTTCTGGTGAATGTGAAATCCCTGTGGTGGTGAGCTCTTAGTTCTGCATGTTGGAGGAGAGGCTTTGAGTGTCACTTCTTCCTGGGAGAACTTTTCTGTTGGAATATATGTTCGGGGAGAGGGTTTTCAAGGCAAGGGTAACTGACCAGCCTTCTTGTTTCTCCCTTTTCAGGTATCTGTGAATCCAGCCTACCAGGCCCATGAGCTGGAGCACGTCCTCAGGAAGGTTTGTGTGGCACTCATTGCTACTGCTAATGGATTTATTGTGAGAACTGGTATAAGGGGATAGTGGGGACACAGTCCAGATGAGCTGTTGCTGTTCCCTGTGGCTGCCACCCTGTCTGCTTGATGGAGACTTCTGCATCCTGCTCATCCTCCTCTCTCTGCTAACAACCTTGCACTGCCAAAATTACACCAGGACCAGCCATACCTGCCAGCAGTCATTTACTAGGGAATGAGGAAAACAGGAAACTAAATATCTGACAGAGGGACTACCCGAGAAGCTGGCAGTCTCTAGAGACCACATCTGTCTTAACATCAGCTCTAACTTTCTCCCACTCAAGCTCCAGCCTGCCCAGGAGGGAGAGCACTAAGCAACTGCCCTCCCCAGCTCAGCACCATCCTGTCGCCCTCCTGCTCCGGGCAAAAATCACCATCTAGGATGTTAACCTGAGCCTTCCTTAGAAAGCTGGAAGGCTCAGAAAAGACCAGGCTACTTGTTAGCTTGACTTCTCCTTCTCAGGTTTTTACTAGGACTTGCTAGCCTTGGGTTTAACCTGGTTTAAGTCCTAGGTATTGCCAGTGCTTGATATCTTTCTGCTGTCTGGTCCTTGCTGCCTCAGCTACCCTCCTCTACTTGCCTGGGTTTGAGTTTGCAATGTGCAGAGCACCAATTGGTTTAAACTGTTCTGGCTCCTTAGCCCCAGTAACAAGGAATTCAGGTTATTAAACATTTGATGGCTAAAAATTAAACCTAGGATTAAGAAGCTACCTTGCTTACCTGTGGTTTGTTCAGCTTTAATTCAAAGGCTGATATTAGAAGAGAGAGAACCACTTCTGGGTATTCCCAGCACCATCCAAGTTCTTGCCTTACCTAGAAAGTGGATCATTTGTAGCACTGAAGGGAGACACCTCTCCTGTGTCAGTAACTCTGATTTGGTTGCTGGGCTGTAACTGGAGTTCCCATTTCATCCTTCATTTAATCTTCTTGGGGCAGTCTCACTGGTGTCGCTCCTGTTCTGAACACAGGGCTGCAGTGAAGCAGTCTCCTCTGGTGAGGATGTCCTCCTGCTTCTCTCCCCAGGTGGAAATGTGCGTGTCAGTCCTTTCCTTTTTCCTTGCTGAGACTTGGCTTTTGTTTTCCTTTCCATCTCTTTATGTCAAAGTCCACTCTGGTTTTCTCCTCCAGTGGAAATCTGGGGTGTCCATGGGGTAAGAGCAGAAACATGCTTCAGCTCCACTGAGGACTGCCCTTGTCTCACCCTCCCAGGTGTCCTAGTGTTCCTAGCTTTTCCATCTACCTTTGGCACTGAGATCTCTGGTGTTCCTTGCCTCCCTAATTATTTGTATCTTTATTTGTGCAACAAAACCCCTGAAGACTTGAGGGCTTTGCCTGTTGGAGCCTGTCAGTCCATGCAGTCCCTTCCTTGCTCCATCAGATTCCCTCCCTTCAGGATATATACACAAATACATGCTGATTAACCAGTCCTCTGATTCCTGTTGTGTTTCCAGGGCTTTGAGAAAGCAAACTGAGGGCAGCTTTCTTATGACAGGTCCTTTGAAGACAGGTCTGCTGCCATTCAGGTTGAGACCAAGGGGGGAGATGCCCAACTAGAGACCCTTATCTCACATAGCATCTGCCCTGCAAGCTCTTCTCACATAGGATCAGTTTTGCAAAGCTAGTTCAACCAGAAAAGTAGGTTGAAGGAACTACTAGTAAAAAGTTATAAAGGCCCAAAACATCCCAGCATAGACTCAATCTCCTGGGTTCTGGGCAGGCTGTTCCAAAAAATAAAGCAAATGTTTGTCTTCCCTTCTGACAAACCCCAGAGGGTACTTACAAATGATTTATTGGCTTAGCTTTTGTCTCCTTATTTCACAGACGTTGGCAAAATAATGAAAGCAGTCAAGTAAATCATTTATGTAAATAGTTTATTTGACAAGAATGCATTTTTTTTGGAAGATAAAAGCAGTTTGCAAATCTGGGTCAAATTCAGCAAATCTCTGCTGAGAAAGAAATGGAAATGCTTGGAGTAATTAAAGGGCTCTTTTTTTTTTTTGCAGGATTATGTAAATGTAAAGGTTGAATGAAAAATGTTTTAATTTTTAAAATAGCTAATGCTTTAAAAAGAGGTAGAAAAATCTTAGGAAATGGAACACCTTAAAAAAAAAAACAACAACCTCACAACAAAACTTTGGCTTGACCAGAGAGGCAGTCTTCAGGTTTCCCCAAAAATCCTCATTTTGCATCAACTGATTTTTTTTTTTTCCATCTTTTGGGACTGAACTTTGTTACTTTTGGGACTCCTAATCTGCAAAACCAGTTGTGTGCCTTGTGCTCACCATGAGGAGTGTGGATCCTGGGAGAAGAGGGAACCTCAGGCTGCAGCTTCACTCTCTTGCCCAGCAAAAAGCAACCAGCTGGTCCTGACCTGAACCCCAGGGAGGAGCAAAGGTCCTGGCTCGGGGTGCTGGGTGTGCAGAAACAGCACCCTGCCCCGTGCTTGTGGTGTTGTATGAGTGCAGGGAGGTAGGGCTTGATTTGTTTGCCCTTGGTGAACCTTCCTGCTGGAACATGTCCCCAGCCCCAGGAGGGTGGCTGCTGCACCCTTGCTGTGCAGCGACTCGTGTCATGCTCTTTGGTGAACCTTTAAACCACCACACACCATGGCTCTTACTGGGAAGAGTTAAAAAATCTCCATATTTAGTCTGGAAAGAGCTCATTGTGTTGCAGAAACAAGCCATGGAGAAAATCCTGGTGGGGTGTTAATGGCTCCCACTTCCTTGGGGGGATCACAGGGCCGTGCACATTCCTGTGTGGGTGGAGACTGCTCTTTATCATGTCCTGAACATCAACCCAACACAACTTCTCATGGATTTCTATCTCCCTTCACAGGTTGGCTGCAAGGCACTGGTGTTTCCCACTCAATTTAAAACACAGAAGTACTATGATATTCTAAAGCAGTTATGTCCTGAGCTAGAAAAATCCAGTCCAGGGGGAATAAAGAGCAAAAGGTGAGTTAGGAACATCTGGTGTCTTTGCACTGACCTCACAGCTGTGTTCTGCTTTGTGGCCTCTCAGCTGCACAAGCTGGTGGAAGGAGGACCTACACAGGGTTTTGTCTGAAGAGAACAAGTTATACTGTCCTAGAGGCTTCTCCCAACCAGTCTGTGCCTATTTGGGCTGTTTTCTCCTCACTCTGTTGTTGCTGATGGTGTTTTTCTCTCTACCAGGCTACCTGACTTATCCATTGTCATCATAGTGGACTCCAAGCTGCCTGGCACCTTCCACATGGATGAAGTGATGCAGGCTGGGGACAGCAGCCACATGAAGCAATTAAGAGTCCTGCAGGAGACCCAGTCCTTCATCGAGCCTGTCAACATCCAGTTCACTTCAGTAGGTGTTTCTGCCTGCTCCCTGCCTTGTGGGTTGGGTTCCTCACTGGGGATACAAGGAAAGATGTGTGTGATGCTGAGCATCCCACTTCCTTTGCCTTCTGGGACCAAGACCTGGTTCCATCAGCTGTAGGATGGAGGAAGTTCTCACATTTCTACTTGCTTCTTCTGTTCTTTCTGCTCATCCCTTTGTCAAGGGCTGATTAAGATGAGAGGGTGTGATGTGAATTCTGTCCAGCTGGAGTTGGACCATTTGGGTTTTTTTATGTGGTTTAGGATTCAGATGCTGTTATAGAAGGAAAAAAAATTCTCCCAGGTCTGAATGGAGAATAGATCACCCCAGAATCTGCCTGGGAAATCCCCTGGGCACAGGTGATGCATCCTCTGCAAAGGTGCCATTGCTGCAGAATGGTCTGTGTCTTTCAGGGGACAACAGGAAGCCCCAAAGGAGCCACTCTCTCTCACAGGAACATCGTGAATAATGCCAACCTGATCGGTCTGAGGCTGGGGATCACAGAGCAGGTGGGGCTTTGGGGGAACTCAGTTTGGGGTGGTCTCTACTGCCACAGAGAGACCACGCGTGTGGAGAGTGCTGCTGCTCCCTCAGATACCTTTTTGTGGGGGGAAAATGGTGAAGTGAATCCCTTTTCTTTTTGGTGTATACATATTTAAAATAATTACAAGGCTCTGGATGGGAGCTTTGAATGCTGTTGAATGAGGGTTTAATTTTTTCACAGGACTTAATTTCATGTCATGTGTGCAGTCTCGTTGCACTTATCAGGATCTGACCTTTTTATTTGGAGTTCCTTTTAAAAGTTGTTAAAGGCAAATATTTTCTTTTGAAGTTCTGGAGCAGTTTTTTCTAACGCAATAGCTTTGATCCAGGAAAAAAAGATGGGTTGTTTCAATCAGTCTTCAAAGCCTTTGGTGGTTTTAAACAACAAATGAAATTAACAGAATGTGCTGCAGACTTTATGCCTGTTATAGCACTACTGCTCTTCTCTTCTGGCATAAAATAATGTGTAAGCAATACCAGACTGAACAGCCCAGCAAAGAGAAGACATTGCAGAAATACATAATCATAGAACCATAGAATGTCTTGGGTTGGAAGGGACCTCTCAAGGTCATCTAGTCCAACCCCCCTACAATAAGCAGGGACATCTCCAACTAGGCCAGGTTGCTCAGAGCCCCATCAAGCCTGACCTTGAATGTCTCCAGGGATGGGGCCTCCACCACCCCTCTAGGCAACCTGTTCCAGTAATCCACCAGCCTCATAGTCAAGAACTTTTTCCTAATGTCCAACCTGAATCTACCCTTTTCTAGCTTCAAACCATTACCCCTTGTCCTATCATTCCATGCCTTGTGAACAGCTCTTCCCCAGCCTTCTTACAGGCTCCTTTCAGGTATTGGAAAGTTACTATAAGGTCCATGACTGAAATTCTGGCATAGAAAACATCCCAAACTGATTTTTATTAAAGGTAGGAAGTGTCGTGTTTCCACCTAACGGGAACACAGATGAATGTCAGATTTCCAGGTAGTTTTAAATAATCAAGGAAAACCCCTCTGTTCAGATCTTTGAGCTCCAGCAGTGAGATGGGCTGGTCTCAGACTGGAAGATCTCCTCTCCTCACTGTAGCCTTTGCCTTGCTGGCAGGACTATCGCTGTGGCATCCCTGCACCCCTCTACCACTGCCTGGGGTCGGTGGGAGGCTCCATGGTGATGGCTCTGCACGGATCCTCCTGCATCTTCTCATCCCCCAGTTTCGAGGCGAAGGCTGCACTGGAGGCAGTGTCGAGAGAGAGGTGAGGGTTGGTTTGTGCCTGGCTGCAAAGAAGCTCACACTTTGTGGCCCTGCTTGCTTCCCTCCTCTTGTCTGCCAGGCCATTTGTCCTACTCTTCCTTCCCCTGGTGGGACAGGCAGGTTTGTTGGTGCACACGCTTCCACAGGCACTTCAGGAAGCAAAATCCTGCCTTTTCAGCTGTGCTTGGGAGTTTGTCACACTTCTCTTTTCCCAAAAATAAGGGATCCTTCAGGTCACTGTAGGGCTTTGGCTCGAAAGCAGTGTTTTCCTGGTTTGTTGCAGCTGGTTACACATAACCACCTGCCCTGCTTCTCCAAGTCCAGCTCTGCTGCTGAGAGAGTTCCATTTCCAGCTGGTTCTTCATGTGTAGCTTGTAAAACAAGAGCTATTGTCATGTATGTATAATACACACGTGTAGATTTAGATCTGTTTTTATACATACACATGTACACTGATGGACAGCACATCTGCTGTGCCTGCCTCTGTGCTGCTGCTCTGTGGCCTGGGATGGGATGGGATGTGGTGCTGAGCTGGGGCTGCCCCTGGTTCCACCTCTGCAGCTCTTCCTTTTCTCTCCCTTTCCTGAAGATGCTCCTTTCTTCTCGGCACACCGACCATGTATATAGACATGCTGTCCCAGCCCGACTTTGACTCCTACGACCTGTCAAGCCTCCGGGGAGGTAAGTCTGACATTCTGAGAAACTTGATATTACTGGTTCCCTGCTGGGAGGCTGTTTTAAGCTTTGCAAGCAAACAGTTCCTCTGGAGGGAAGAGTTTAGTTGCATGAGCCTTGTGTTTCACAATAAATTTGATGCTATGTTGTCTTTCCTTGGGGTTACCTTCAAGAATTAGGGATTGTTAAGAGTTCCTTTACTTTAAAGCAGATTGAGGAAGGACCTTTCTGTTTCATCTGCAAGATCAGGGAGCTGGGAAGCCTGGTTTTGCTCGGCTCTCGTCTCACCAGCCACCACCGTGTGGCAGCAGATGCTTTGTGTGCGTGAGGCTCTTGCAGTCCCTAAAGCAGAGCTACGCTGCGATTTCTCTGGCCCGAAGTTTCCTGCCCGATTTTTGAAGTAGTTTATCTAAGCACTGGAGAGGGTGTGGCAACGTGTGCAGGAGCTTTCTCTCTTGTTGTGGTCAGTCTCAGAAATATCCGAGCCAAAACGGGGAGACCTCCAGCCCCTTTGAGGCAATAACAGCTTGGAGGGAACGGTGCTGGAGCATAGAGAAATATTTAAGCAGATTACCTAATCATCTCTGCTGTGTGAAAAAAGATCCTGTTTCATCTTGTTCCCCAGCAAAGCCTATTTATTAACCTGCTCTTTTGCTCTAGGACAGGTGAAAATGTGATCTGCTCTCCCCCAAAAAGGGAGGAAAAAAGGCTTCTCTGTGCAAGGCAGGAGGAAAGGTTTTTGGATTTATGGTGGTGATGATCGATGGGCATGTTTGTCCTGCTAAAAATCTGTGCTTCTTTCTGCTGTGAATCTTTCCTTTTGGAGGAACTGCAGCTTATCCTAGGTTTGTGCTATAGTTTGTTTTCCTAATGGGTCAGCTCTGCCAGCCCTTAATTCATTCAGGAAAACCAGCCTTGCTGCAGCCTTTGCTCCCAGAATAACTAGGACCTTTTATGTATCCATAAAAATAGGAAGTATTTTGACAGGAACCCGTGTATCCCGAAGGTCTTGCCAGCATTTAAATCTGGAAGCACAGAATCTTCTGGGGGACTGCTCTTGGGAATAAATAGATGGTTTCCAAGATTGTCATCTTTTTATCTTTCTTGAAGGAGTTGTTGGAGGTTCTCCTGTTCCCCCTGAGATCATGAAGACAGTTATCACCAAGATGAACATGCCAGAGATGGTGGTGAGTTGTGGTTGCTGTGACTAGAGCTATCAGTAGTGTGTATTGTGCTGAGACCCTGAATTTGGGCATCTCTGCACTGCAGCAGTGCCCGGTGGTGCTGGAGCTGCTGAGATCAGGTGTGGTGGGACAGCCAGAGGAGGTGCAGAGGGGCTGGGAGGAAGAAGGGGGCTCTGCCTGGTTGCTAGTGGGGTGTCTGGGGAGGAAGCTTTGTAAGAAGAGAAGATGCTGCTTTCAGTGTTGCTGAGCATTTCAAAGCTTATCAACCCTGCTGTTGTACACGCTGCAAGGATTGAATGACGATGGAAGAGGCATTGTTGGTTTGTGTCGGCGTGGGTGGGTGCACATGTTCATCTTGCTGCAGAGCTGTCAGGTTTCTCTCACCATTCTGAACTGCATGCAGATACAAAACCATGTTGCACGCTGCGTGTTGGAGTCTGAACGTGGCAATGGTGCCATCCACACGTGCAGCACCCCAGGCACGGCCTTGCCAGAAGAGCAGCACATGTCTGAGCACATGTGTTGCTGCTCCACCACATGTCTCCACACCCTCAGCCCGTGCAAAGGCATCTGCATGTCCTGCATGTGGAGGGGAACAGGCCATCAGCAGGGGGCTCAGTGGCACTTCAGGTGATGTGTTTCATAGGCAGGTTTTGTTTTACTTTAAAGGAGGTAACTGGTGCCACGCTGCTGTTGGATGCTGGGGAAGCTGACTGTCGTGATGGATAAACCCACAGGGCTGGGAGTCAGGTTAGGTATGTTGTTATTGGAAGACCCAGACCACCCCACACCAGAGTCTTACAGGAATGACTCTGTGCTCTGCTGTGTACCAGGGGAGTCCAGGGCATCTGTGCTGGAGCTGTCTCAGAGGCAGCCAGGGTTTTTTCCTGGATGTGATGCTCTTAATGCTGGGCTGAAAAAAAACCAAACAACAGGGACAGCCCTGGTGCTGTTGCCCAGACTCTTGTCAGGTGACATCTACCTATTTTTATAGTAGGATTGAGTTTGGCCTCACAAAACATTTTCAGACCTTACTGCAAGTGCCCAGGACGCATTAGGTGTCACATGGTCCTGCTTTGTAGAAACAGAAATAATAAAACCCTCCCAAACAGTTGCTCTGCCCATAGGATAAAGAGGATTAAGTCTATATTTGTACCACTGGTCTTGTGTTACTTCTGATCCTCCAGCCCTCAGACAGACACAGGGAGACTTGGTGAATTAATCTTTGCAGCAAGAGCTTTATACAGAAGATGTACATAAGAAAATATACAATTTGATTTCTATATAGGAGACAGAATTTTTGTCCTCTTAAAGGTCATTTACACTCAGTTACAGAGGAATAAATATACATATATTTATATAACTCTTTAGGATTTAAAAACACAGTTAAGCTGCAACTGTGGTATTGTGATAGCCGTGACAATAAACCACAGTCATCCTGGTGTCCTGCTAGATCCTCTGGAGTGTGGGTGGACAGCAGAGGAGAGGTGTCCCAGCTGGGCTGCACGGCACACACCTTCTCCTCTGGGATGTACAGGGCGGGAGGGAATCCCCTCTTCAGATGGCTCCAGTCTCAGGGGTTTCCCAGTACTGTTTCACTTCCAGGATTTTGGGCTGACCTAGGGAGATTTCTGCTGCCTTTTGGCATTGGAAGGGCAGCTTGGTCTCAGGGCCAACGGTTCTTGGGCATTGCTTCACCTCTCCCCCTCAGCCCTGGCCTGCAGGGATCCTCTCCATGGGAAGGCAGAGGAGTTTCTTTGTGTGGCTTGAGACCAATTTTCCTGATCAAGCAGCTGGGGGAGGGATGCTCCTACCTTCCCTCTTTCTTCCACTCCACTGGAAGGAGAGAGCCAGCGACCAATGGGTTGATGGGGGATGTGGGTTGTGTTGCCTCTGGGGAAGATGACTGTGTTTTACCGGCAGGATCTAGGTTAGCTTGTCTTAGTATGGTCATGCATAGTTTAGTTTTTAAAAATGCCTCTTGAAAAATATATAGATGTCGGAAAAGATTGGAAAGGTGGATTCCATCCTGCAATCAGCAGAGAAGCGGGGATTCAGAGGAGGCTGGAGGTGTTTGGATATATCAGAAATGTTTCCTGACAGGTAGGAGAAGCTTAAGGAAGGACTCGGAAGTCAGTAGTTTTCTGATGGTTGAAGTGACCGGTCACCAGGACAGGCCATACCAGGGCCTGCTAGTGGAAAAAGAAAAAAAAAAAAAAGAGAAATCCACATGTTTAAGGGGATTTTTCAAGCATATCAGTAAAATTCTAGCATTTGCCTGTTTATTTTTACATTCAATGAGTGAATGAAGCCCATCCTTGAAAGGGAAGAGTTAGGAGTCAGGGAGCCATGACGAGTGCCCACAGTAGAGGGGATGGGTTAGTCCTGTCCCTGACCTCAGTGCCAACTCTGTGACTTTTGAGTATCTTACCTGAAGTGTTGCTGGTCATCAAGCATTCCCTTCATAAAGGAAAAAACCCAAGAGTGAAATTTTCAAGAGAAGTGAATTATTTTGGTGGCCTGGATCTGAAAATCCAGGGCAGGTAGATTTTTAGAAACTGCCAAGCAGCCTTTAATCTGAAATGTAGTCAGTGACCCAAGTTGCTGGTCATCCCTGAAATACAGACCCTTGTAGATGACATCTGAGAAAGCTGCCTGGCTCTCCAGAGGTGCATGATGAAGTCAGAGGTACTTCATATTCCTTAAAATCACATTCACACTGGAATGGGTTTGTGTGCCTGTATTTTGGCACTCACACCCGAAGGTACCGAGCTTTGTCCTCTGCAAGACTGGAATAAATAGGTTTCTCTTTCATTAACACTTGTAAACCTGTTTCAGAGAGCTGGATGGAAGGTGCTATAGAAAAACCAGACATTGCTGTCATGGTTTTATTACTCTCATTATGGAGGAGTGAACTGGGATTGAGTTCAGACAGGGAGACAAGAAGGTTAAGAAGGGCCAGGCCTGTAAATAAAATACATTTAAGTATTGTGGTTTAGGAAAGTGAAGTTTTTCTGTCCTTAGAGCAGAACTTTACCCGCCCTATATGGAATGACTGGTATTTCCATCTCTAATCCATAAAACCTCTGGCACTGTGAGAGAAATAACCACTTTAGGAAGGTGCAGAACCACTGGCATCCCTGACACTTTGGTCATAAATTTCCTTTCTCCATCCTGTTATTCATATCCTTAGTGAACTGGGGACCAAACAGCCATAACTGGGCTTTGGGTTTCTGCCTCATCCTTTCTGCTGTGGAAGGGCAGAGTCACAACCCTTGTTCATACAGTGCAGTGCAAGGTCACTTAACAAATGAGCAAAGGTCCCTTTCCCAAGAGCTTCCAAACTTGCAGACTCATCCAAAATCCTTTAGAATCCATACAAGCTCCAGAACTATTCCTGGGATAGGGAAAAAGAAAGTGCTTGGGATGGAGTGATGATAGTTGTGGCTTTCTTGCTACTCTGTGAGCAGAATTTAATCTTTTTGGCAGTTTCCAGTTACGGATGGCGTTTGTGTGGTAGGTTTTCACAGTTGGTGTTTGGATTGGTAGATGTCAGCAAGCTCATTGCTCAAGGGGAAGTCAGTCCTGTCTCTGAATCACCCTCTGGCCCACAACACTTTAAGAAAATATTTGCTGTCTCCTACCTCCCTCTTCTGGGACACTCATTTGAAGGCATCAGGCCTTGTTTTTAAATATCTGAGTGTCTTGGATGGGAATTGGGATTGCTGGAAGGCAGGTGCTGGACTGAGAACTGCTCCTTATGGAAGACATTGATTTTCATATGAGCCAGATATCCCAGCTATGTCCTGCCCTTGTATTTCAAACCAGACCTGGAGGACCTTGGCTAGGGCAAAATGCCGAGTATCTCCAATTGGTTAGAAAAGTAAAGCCTGTGTGATCCCAGCTCAGGGTAAGACTGGGCTAAATCCACCCTTGTTTTGACACTTAATTACATGTTTCACCCTTATGTGCTGCCCCAGGCCTGTCTTTAGCCCTGTGTTTGTTTTACAGGCTTGACCCCATCCCTGGTGCTCCCTGCATGTTCTCTGCTCTGGAAGCCCACGGAGGCCAGTATTTCCAGGAGATGAAGCAGCTCTGAGTGGGGGCATCAGTGGCTGAGCTGTTTCGAGCCAAACCTTAGTGTCACTGAAGTCAGAGGTAGAAGTCCCCATATTTTTGGTGGCATCAGGGTGCACTGTGGGTCAGACTAAAAGCTACCGATAGGAAGGGGCTCTATCAACCAACCATCTTACATGTTCAATGGCGGCTTCCCTTCTTGGACCTCTTGGTGGGGAGCTTGCAGGTGCGGAGGGCCGGGGTGTCTCTGATGGACTGTCCCCGGTACTGTGCAGGTGTCGAGCAGGTCTCCTCAGTGCGGGTGCGATTGCCCTTCAGCCACCTGGGACACGGGGAGGGAGAAGACCAGGAGCTCACAAGAGGTACAAACCCTCATGGGCAACGCTCATACCATGAATGGAGAGGGCAGGCTGAGGAGAGAGCTGCTGAGCATGTCTGCGGCCTTCAGCAGCCTCCGCTTGCCTGGCACAGCTTGGGGGACGTCCCTGGGGGGTGTCCTTGGGGGTCCCCCCAGGGAGGGAAGGGGCTCGGGGTGCCATACTTGCGCAGATGTGCCAGCTGGCAGTTGCAGTGCCAGGCGTTGCGGGAGAGCATCAGCGTCTCCATCTTGTCGAAGGGGAAGTTGCGGGGCAGGTGGGTGAGCCGGTTGTTCTCCAGGTGAGCGGTCTTCAGCACGGTCACGCCGGCGAACGCGTTGTCTGCAAACTAGAGCACAAAGGTTTACCCCGGGCAGCACTGAGGGAAGGGGAGGTCAAACCTGAGTGCCTCCGTTCAGGACTTTCTGTGGCCTGAGCATGGAGGGAGCAAGGGACAGCGGTGGAGGGGGGTCCTGGCTTGCTGGAAGCTCTGGACACCTAAGGGAGGCATCGGGCCTGTGGGCTCATGAGTCATGGAGTCTCCTGCCTAAAGAGACCTACATCCCAAATCCACACAGGATTGTCTTTGCAGCCACATCCCTAAATAAAGTGAAGTCTGGCAACCCTCTATTTTTAAGCCATACTTCTCCATTCTAAATGAAGATATTTTCTGGGTATATTCCTTTCCAAGGCTGGAAATCCTCCCAGTGCCTGTTGCCTTGCCTGTCCTGGCACAGCTGAAGGAGGGAGTGTTTGTGGTGTCTGAAGGGGCTGTAGACTTTGGCAGTGCCCAGGGGCTCCAAGTGGAAAGTACACTTGGCATTCAAGCAGTATAGAAATAGAGGCAGTTTTCCAGCACCTCAACCTCCTCCATTTTTTTCTCATTTCTAGTGGGTTGTTTACAAGGGATGCTGCAAGATTCATCTTTTCTCGATTGACTGGCAGGCTTTAAGGGAGAGCCTCCCTTAAAAAAGCTGCCAAAGAGAAGAGAGGCTGTAGACCTGGCTCTGCAGACCCCTCCAGTTTACCATGAGGTCTCACCTTTGTTTTTTCTCAGCCCTTCATTACTCAGGTTGGAAAGTTTCTTCTTGAAAGCAAACCCCTCAACAAAAACTTTCTTGGCAGTGATGAACTGGAGAGGGTCTCATTGACAAAGCACAAAGCTCCTGAGGGGGAAAGCTTTCTCTAAAGGGTGAAAAGAAGCTCACTAGGTCTACCAGAAACCTCCCAGGCAAGGACCTGTGCTCTCGTTTCTGGCCAAAATCTTGCACGTCAGATGAGACCATCAGGGGTTGTTCACTCTAAGCCAAAAAGGTCAACAGAGGAAATGCACTATTTTAAGCTGTGAACTTTTGTCATCTTCCAAATTAAGCAATGTTGGATAGGATTAGAGCTTAGCTAAGAGATTCCCAGAGCATTGTAGCTGTTGGATAGTCAGTGGTGCTGGCCTGTGTGGTCCAAAACCCAGCTGACCTTGGTAGATTTAACTGTGCTGATAGAGGAGCTGCTCAGAGATGCTGGCAGGCCGTGCAGCAGGGAGGTAGCCTGGCCACACTCTGGTTTTGGACAGTGGTGCACTGTCTCAGCTGCTCATTCCTCTCCCAGCCCCATGAGAAGAGTTTGCATCTGCTGGGAACAGCTGCTGCACTGCCTGCCAGAGCACGTGCTTGGAAAGCAACGGGTGATTTTCCCCGTTTTTGGATGGAGGATTGCTGCTGTCCTTTATTTTGTGATAAATACATAGAGAGGGGCATGCCTGAACCTTCCAGGATCTGTGTTGCCTCTACGTGGTGGCTCCTGGTATGTGTGGGACAGCCCTGCAGGTGACTGGTGATGCTGGTGGGAAGGAGAGCTTTGAGCTGGAGCTGCAGAGCAGCCTAAGAGCTCTCCTCCTGCTCAACTGCAGTATAGGCTGGGATGGCTTTGTGTGGAAGGGTTTTGCACTTGATGAGCTCTAACGTTTTCCAGCTGTGCAGGGAACAGCTAAGGACAGTATTTTTGCAGAGGAGAAAGAGCTGCAGTCAAGGTGCCAGCAGCATTTAAAGTATTTGGTAGTGACTTCTGGGTCATGAGGCCTCTGTGATTAGATGTCTCCTCACAGTGCAAAGTTCATGCGTGGGCTGTTTGGATATGAGGCCTTTGAGGATTTGAAGAGAATTCTGAGCTGGGATGGGACCTCTGTTTTCCTGTAAAAGAAAGCAAGCCCTAAAGCTGCAGAAGCCACCCCTGTCAGTGCTGATCTCCTAAACTGGTGTCTTACTAGGCTGTTGAGGAGGAAAGGAGGCATCTGGAATAGCTTTTAAAGGTCCTGTCCACAGCTGTTCACTGAAAAGAAGTAGTCTTTTTTGTTGTCTAGGGTTGTTAACCCTTGCTTTTTGGCCAAGCCAAGGGCACTTAGTTCTCTGGAGCACCTCAGCATCATGGATTAGTCTAATTACTCAACATAGAACTTGGGACTCTGATGTCTCTACAACTGCTACACCATTTAAGCTGTAATTATTAACTTGTGCATGATGAAAGTGCCTTAAAACAGAGATGACAAAAGTGCTGTGGCAGCATGTCTGAGGTCTTGCCTAGAGAGGCCAGCAGATTGTTTTGAAGTGTTGTTTTATTTTCATCCTGGAGAGGTTAGTGCGGAGAGTGGACAAAGGTTTAAATACTGGCTGGCTGCTACTGAGGGGTTTTTGGGAGTGTTGTTCTCCAAGTGGGCAAGTTGTAATTTCAGTTTCTGAGCATTTTGGGATGCTATATCCCCTTGAAAGCCCTGGTGTACTTTATTCCTGGTAGCTTTCAGGTGATCTGTTGTCCCTGCGAGGCCCTTTGAGTTGCTCTTTGCTGCTAAGAAATTCTCTCTTTCGTCACATCTTCCTGCAGGTGGTGGGTGTTGCTTTGCCATGAAGTCCTGGGCTGCCTTCTCTGGATGCCCTTTGTCTTTGGGCTTCCTGGCAAAGCATCATCCCAAGGAGGACTGTTCTGTTCCACCTCAGCACCCCCCCTTTCCAGCCTCTTGGGGGGCACCAAGGAGGACATCGGGCTGCACAACTGGGTGCTGCTCCTCTTGCACTGTGCTTGTTTCTGTTCTTGCACTGCCTGACACTGCAGAGGTCTTAATGCAAGTGACCTCCTGAGTGTAATGCTCCTGCCTATGGATTGTGCATTCCCACAGAAGAAGAAGGGGGTTGTTTTGCCATTTGGGATACCTGAATGTCCCTCCTCCTCTCCAGAGGGAACAGAGCCCCTTTGTAAGACGCTGCGAGAGTTCCTTTGGAGAGAGCATCAATAAACAAACCTTTCTTTATAATGTGTAAAGTTGGGAGTTGTGGGGGGAGGTGAAGGTGAAGGTCCCTCTGCTTACCTGTCTGTGAGGGGTAGGTAAGAAACTGCTGCTATTCACAGCCCCTCCCAAGGCATCTCCCCCTCCCAGGAGACAACAGGTCCCTAGGCTCAACAGAGACCGAGCTGATCAGCTCTGCAAGGTGGCAGTGCCCTTCTTGTCCCTCCAGTACAAGGCAGATGCTGGCCTCTCATCCTGTTCCTTGTGTCTGGGATGATGGAAGTTTGCTAATTGTCCTGGAGCACCCCAAATACCTTTCTCAATGACTTGTGTCATCTCCAGCTTGGGAGGGAATGTGCTGCCTTCCAAGGATTTTGATCAGCTCCAGATAACTAAAATAACTCAAGGGTGGAGCACTCTCTCTTACCCCTTGGGCTGTGTCAGGGGTGTTACCAGCTGGTCAGAGCCTACAGACCTGCATTTCGCCTCTCCTCTGCAAGGGAGGGACAGCAGACAGAGGGCTTTGTAAAGGAGAAGCCCTGTGTTTCTTATCTGGAACAAATGGAAAGAGACTCACCTTCTTCAGTTTCATGTTGTCCAGGTTGAGTGTCTGCAGGTAACGCCCGAAGGACTGGAAAGCATTGTCAGGGATGACCTCAATTGGGTTATGAGAAAGCTTCAGTTCCTCCAGCACTCTCAGCTTACTCATTGCATTCACAGGATAGCTGCTCAGCTGGTTCTTGTCCAGGTGGAGGACAGCGAGGTTTTCTACGTCCTCCAGAGCCCCAGGCAGGAGGTTAGTGAGGGAGTTGTCAGAGAGGAAGAGCCAGCGCAGGTCTTTAGCCCCATTGAAGACCCCTGGTTTCAGCTCCTGGATTTTATTGCTGCCTAAGTGCAGGATGAAGAGGTTGACAAGAGGGGAGAGAAGCCCTTTGGGTAGGTCTGGGATCTTGTTCCGGTCCAGGTACAGGTAGGTGAGCTCTGACAGGTCATCGAAGGCTCCTGGCTTTATGACACTGATCTGGTTGTCAGTGAGATAGAGGTAGACCAGGCTCTTGAGCCCCCGGAAGGCTCCAGTTGAGATCTCCTTGATCCGTGAGCTCTGGAGGTGCAGGGACACCAGCTTTTTCATGTCACGAAAGCCGTTGGTCGGCAGGACAGGGAAGTTGTTCTTCTGCAGGTTGAGGAGCCGTGTTTGCTCAGGCACCTTGGGGATCTTCTTCAACCCCACGTTGTCACAGATGACATGCTGCAGGTCTCCGCCGTGACAGTGGCAGCTTGGGGGACATGCCTGCACCATGGAGGCAAGACATGCCAGTAGGCTGAGGACACCAAGGAAGAAGCCTGACCGATTCATGGTCAGGTCTGGAATTGGTGTGGTGGGAAGAGAAGCAGGAGGAGGAGGGAGATGGGTGGGAGAGAGAGTGTAGCTGGGTTTGCAGCATGCTGAACACAGCCCTATTTATAATGTTATTAAAAAGCAAAATCCCTTCCCACAAACCGCAGGCAGCAGCCAGTTGGAAGCAACTGGCTTTGGGAACTTAGTGTGAGCTTAACCCCTTGGCACCAGGCAGAGGAGCATCCACAGGCCTGCCTGGCCCCGCTGACAGAGCAGCTCTGCAGAGGTAGTTTTCCTCTCTGCAACAGGGAGGCAAATGGTCAGGAAGAACAAACATGGAGCTGCTCTGTGGGGAACCTCCCTGGTCGCTGCTGAGCCGAGTGGGGCCCGGGTTGACCAGTGGGGGAAAAACAACTTGTTTTGGTTGAACGTCGTAACAGGGAGCACTGCTGTGCCCTGCAGCCACCTCCTGCTGAAGCTTCCAGCAGGCTCCTGGGCTGTATTTAGCCCTGGCTGGTTTGGAGAGCAGCAGCTTGTCCTGTGATCACAGAGAGAGGTTTTGGGGGGGTGTCTTGTCTTGCTGATTTAGAAGTTTGTCTGAGCATGGATGGGAGAAGATGGAGCTGTACCAGGTCCTGCCAATGACCAACAGCACTGTAATTGCTTTTGCAATGCAAGGTTTTGGTTGAAGACTTCCCAATCTAGACGGCACCCAGGAGTTGGCCAAGAAAGGAAGAGCAAAGGCAGTCTTAGTTTCTACCATGTCTTTCCTGTAACACTTCCATGGCCATGGTCAGGAGACCTGTGTGAGGAGTTTTATTCTCAGCATGTGGCACTGTGGAGCATCCCCCAAGCAGGGATGGGGCAGTGGCAGGGTGTGGGGGTGGGTATGAAATGCTGGGCAGTGGAGTCCTGCTGCGTGCCAAGGCTCAGGTGAGGTGGTGACAATGCCTGCAGCTTTTGGGACAAAGCTGTGGGCATTGGTGAAGCGATGGTGAGGTACCAGAGCAAGGAAATCCCTGCTGAAGCTGGGCCTGGGGTCTGCCTTGGCTCCTGCCTGGGGGGCAGCAGTTGTGGAGGTGAGTTGACAACGCAGGGCATGTCCCTTGCTCTCCCACCAGAGAAGGCAAAGCAGTTAAAAGCCCCAGTGCCTGCTTCTGCGAGTGGCAAGAGAGAGATCCAGGGGCTGTGGGGTGGGGTTTGGAAGTGGAACATTTTGAACTGATTTCCAGCCAGTTCCTGGCTGCAGCCCACAGCTGAGAGCCCAGCACATAACTGTGAGCTTGTTGAGATTTCTGCTCCTGAAGCTGGCTGCAGAGCCCCAGTGGAGCTTTTGCAGAGGCGAGACAGGCTCAAGAAAAGGGAGGGAATCCAAAGGCTGACTTAGGACACAGACTGGCTTATTCACCGAGATTCCTGGGTTTTTCCATTGTTGCAGTGAGGAATTATCCAGCACCACCGAGTGCGTTATGCAAACCACCTGGCCCCGGGGGGTCAGCCTGGAGGGTGGTTTCATTGCAGGGCTAATCTGGGAGGGGAAAGGGGCTTCTGGGGTGTGAATGTGAGGTTCTGGTGAGCCTGTGGGGCAGATGAGGTTGAGCGAAGGATGATGCAATGTGGGACCTCGGTGCAAACCAGGCCATGTCAGAAACCAGGCCATGTCAGGCTTCCAGGGTTTGCCAGCCCTGGGGTGGAGCACCCTGCTGGGGCCACTGAGTGCTTCTCCTTCATCTCTGCAGAGATGCTCTGCCTTTAGGAGCTCCAGGTTTCTGGTGGAGGCACCTCCTGCAGGACTCACTACTGCAGTTACTGTAGATCTCTTTGATCACAACAGTGGCATTTTTGCTTATTCCTGGTTCAGTAGACACAGGCTTTGATCTCTGGAGTAGCACTTTGAGTGTCTTGGTTGTCAGGACTTTTGAGACAGTGAAAGAGGAGGTGAACAGAAGAACCTTGCATGTTTTCCTCCTTTGCTGCTCCCTGTTGATCAGGCCTGAGAGTGCTGCTCGTGGAGCTCAGGCAGGGAGCTGAGTGAATGATTGGAGAAGATAAAAAGCGTCATCTAAAGTATCATCTTCTATCCACTGATTTTTTTTTTCTCTGAGCATGTTCCATCACCTTACCTTTACCTGTAATCATGTGATGATTATACTGTGTAAGAGGAACTGATGGGTGAGATTTAAAATCCATCCTGTTTCTGCTGGACACTGAAGCCAGGCAGCTACCTGTGCTTCTCCCATTGGAGTGCAGCTGATGTCTGATACTTGGTTTTCCCATCCCCTTGCAAAAAATACCAGCTAACAGTTTACTGCTTCTGCAGAGATTCCTGCCAGTGTGTGTCATATTGGGGCAAAAAGCTTGTGAGGACCTTGCAAACTCCATCCATAAATACATCCCACCCACATGTATTTCTGGAACCAAGACCCTTTTCAGAGGTTAAAATGCCCAAACCTCAAACCATCTCTTCCCATCCTTCTTCCTCTGAGGATTAACTTCTCTTTCTCCCACCCTATATCTGTTGGCTGGCTGAGACTGCAGATGTTTGGGGACAGAGAGACTCTCCCTGCAGGGATGTGTGTGCTGTGGTTGGAGCAGACAGTCTGAGGACAGGGGTAAGACCCATATCTTCCTTGTGAAGATTCCATGAAGTAGCTGCCTTGATGCTGTTGTGGGGTGGGAAAGTGTCCCTACCCCGAGGGCTCCACACCAGCCCAGTGCCTGCAGCAGAGGTTAGGTAGATGCTGGGTTATTTTTGGTCCCGTGGTGGGGTTGACAGCAGGGCAGTGCCACTGGGGGAAAGGTGTCTGCTTCTCAGCTCCATTTCTCCAGGCACAAATGTTGAATAAAAGGAAGTTCTCTCCCCTAATGTTTTTTGATCCCTGCACCCCGGTGAGCACATTCCTGTGGTGGGAGCTGGTTGGCATCTGCCACAGCTGGCACCTCGCCCCTGGGCTCCTGGCTGTTTGTGTTTTGAGCTGCTTGCTGGCAGGCTCTGGTCTTCCCACACCAGGTTTTGCAGCCCTCGACTGGCCAGCAAACATCCAGTGATCCTCAAAAGCTCACCTGGGTCCCGCTCATGGGTGGCTCATGGTCTGGCAGTGACAATGGCAGCAGTGTTGGTGTTCCCTCTGCTGTGGTGGGACACTGCAGAGCTGGGTCTCATCCAGCCCCCTGCCTCTTGCAGGTCCCTGGTGAGGACATGGCAGGAGAGGCAGGATTATCCTGCCATCCTCTCTTTCTTAATTGATTAACAGTTCTGCAAACATTCCTGGTGCCTGGTAACTTGCAGATGCTGGACTCCCCTCCTCTCCTTCATGTGGACTAAGCAAATAAATATGGTTTTGGAAACCGTATAAATATAGATTTGAGGTGTTTTGTTGGTGCTGCAGGTCAGAGCTGTTTTGATAAAACATTGGAGATGGTATTTTCCATGTTTGATCTTTATTTTTGTTAGGATTGACAATTCTGGCATATCAAGCCAGCTGCACATGCTGTACTCCATGATAAAATAATTCCATTGCTCATTTAAACTGAAGTCTGTAGGTTTTAAGGGGACACAGATCGTGTTTTGTATGTCAGTGTATATTAGCAATCACCTTCTTGAAGTGGCACCAGTGTAGCTGGCCTTCAGGTCCAGGCTGGAGGTGAGGGCTCGGGCAGTTTTGGGGGTGCCCTGGGGTGTATGTGCTGTCCCCCCTTTACAGCCTGCACAGCACCAGCCCTGGTGGAGCTGAGCCCCTGCCTCTGCCTGGCACTGGGTGTTGGGAAAGACCAGAGTGGGAGAAGGTACAAGCTCTGTAGTGCCCCTGGAGGGTTGTCCCAAGTGTGGAGCACACTCTGGGTAGTCTTTGAGGAGCCCTGGTAGGTGGGCAATGGGGGTGTCCTGGCCACCCCTGCTTCTAGGCAGTACCTGAGAAATCCCTGGCTTTAGCCAATGTGCAAGTATCCCATCAGTGATGGTGTCTGGGGCTCTGGGTTCAGACCCAAGTTCTTGTGTCTATTTGACATCCCTGAAGGATCCTCTTCGCTGTGGAGTGGGGGCCTAGGCTGCTTGTTGAGCTGGAGGAGGTGGTGGACGCACCTCCTTCCTGCTGATGGTTTTCTTCCACTGTAACATGGCCTCCACCCATTGAGATGTTGCCAGTTTGGCTCCCTGTTGATGTCCCCCCACCCTTCCCTCCTGTCTGATCTCAGCAGCACACACACTGGGATGGGGAGGACAAAGGTCAGCTAGAAGCTTAATGGTTGAGACAAGGACAAGGAGGGTTTGCTCACTGAACTGCTTCGGGAACAGTCACCTCCCCTGGCACAGGGTTCTCCACAGCTGCAGATCCAAGTCCACAGACTGCAAGTCCACATTCACCTTTCCTGGCACCTTCAGGGAATGTTCTACCACGTTCCTCCATGAGAGCAAGGGGACAGCCTGCCATCTCCCCATGGGCTGCAGGCAAACTTCTGCTTGGGCACCTTCTTCACTGCCCTCAGGATCTTCACCCCAGCACTGCTCTCACCTCTCCAGCTCAGCTCTTTCTACTTTTCTTTGCACTCAGGTCTTACATCAGTTCGTTCATATGTTAATTGCAGAGGTGCATCCATTGTCTCTTTAATGGTCTGGCCTTGGCCACCTGAGCTAGAGGAGCTTTTAGTAGCTTCTTACAGGAGCCACCCTTGGGGCCCCTGCATCGCTACCGAAAAGCCCACCAAACCAAACCAGCACACCTCAAGACTTCTGTTTAACCTGGAGAGAAGAGAGGCAGCTTTAACTCCAGACCACGAGGAGCAGCTTGTCCTGACTGTACAATAACAAGAGGTTAATTTTCAGCAGCAGTCTTCTGGCCTGGACAAGCTAGGTTGCCATTTTTGCAGTGGTCTCCTCCTGAGGCAAAGCCATTGCGTGCTACAACACAAAGACAGCACTTTGGGCACCTGATATTTTTGGGAACTTTTTAAGCCCCATCCAAACTGGGACTGTCTGGCAGCTCTCCGAGTGGGGAGAAATGCCAACAGGGTGGCCACCCTTGGAGGTTTGTCCTACAAGACCTGCTTGTTTGTGTCCTGACGTTTTTGACACAAAGATGGTACTGTTGCTGGGGAGGGAAATGAAATCTCAGTGTGACATAGGCTGGACGTGATCAGAAGTTGCTTTTGCAGCAGCAAAGTTGACCTGAAGGTTCAGGAATATTCCAATTCAATTTGGGATAGTGGGACATCTCCAAAGCAAGGAGACACGTGTCCCCAGAGGACTGCAAAACTCAGGGTGAGCTTGGTAGAGAGCAGCTGGATGAGGGAAGATTGTTGCTCAGCTGACAGTGATTTGGGGCTGGCTGTGAAGGGAAGGGCTGGGGTGGACTTTGGTGGAGATATCTGAGACTGACAACATGCTCAGCATGGATTTAGGGATAATTGGATCCATCCAGCCTGTTACACTGAGAGGGGTTTAAAGAGCCTCTTAGAGGTCCCTTAGCACATCTCTTGGGTTGCCAGTCTGCTTTCTGTTGTTCATTATGTCCTCTTTGAAGTCTCAAATTCCCTATTATTTCACACTCAATTTACTGCTTTTTTCCCAGGCCAATACTGTCTTCAGCGAAGCTCAGTTTCTGTAGGTTTTAGTTTGGTGGTTCAAGCCCTGCCATCATCCTCCAGCGTGGCATAACCAGAGGCTGCTGAGGAGGGGCAGGAAGATCCTCCCCACACGTCATTCTGGTTCAGGGAGGGTTCCTTCAAGGACCTTGTGCCCTCCTGCTGCCCTGACCTTCTGCTCCAGTCCCACCCAGTATAACCCCACTTGGGGTACTGGTGGTAACGAAACCAGCCTTTTCATTGCAGCCTTCCAGCAGCAGTTGAACAGGGAGGGAAGTGAGTGTTTTTATTGCTGTTGAGTGCTGGGGAAAACCAAGGAGCAGAGAGCTGGAGTGACTCATTCCAAGTTACACAGTAAATAAGCAGCACGGTTGGGAAAAACCCAGGGTCTCCAGAATCCCTGCTCTCCCCACCAGATCAGTCTGCCTGCGAAATGTTTACTAAAGAGACTGGAGTCTGTTTCCACTTTATTTTTAATTTTTAGATGCTTCCTTCTTCAGGCTGTTATGCCTGTTCTGCAGTGGCCAGTGTTTAAACAGCGCTAGCAGGGAATGTTTTTGAAATGTGCTTTAAAAAACACAGTTCTGCTAAGATGTTCTTTTTATTCCCCATTTAGACAGAGGCTTAGGATTCACAAAGAATGAATCTCTTGTCGGTAGGAATAAGTTAGGTGGCAGTTTGTTTTGGAGCTGTAATGGTCGTTGCTGAAGGCAGGACTGAGCCACGTGCTGGGCATTGGGGGTGTCACTTGTGGTCCTCACAGTAAAAAAAGGCTTTACAGTAAATTATATTCTGTACACTCACAGCTCTTCTCAAAGCCAAGGGTCTGAGCTGGACTCCTTGCCTCTGAAAAGCTTTGCTTTGACACGAGATACAGCTCCAGTGGAAATTATGGAGCAGATGCAGAAATTATTGGGTGAGGTTTTCTGGACTGAGTTATACTGGATAACAAAGTGTCCCTTTGGGTCTTGAAAGCTATGAATCTTTGAGGATATCTCCAAGCTTAAATTGGTATGTGGGGTTCTGTGGAAGTGTTGTTTCATTTCGTGCATCGTGAGCCATGGCTTGGCTGGGACGATGGAGCTGTTGGAGAATGTTCCACGTGTCAGATGAGGGTTGGGAAGGACAGCAGTGCTGGTGTGAGGGCTTGCTCCAGCCACTGCCTCAGTCCTGGGCATGCAGATGGGGAAAACACTATCTCAAGAGAGAAATGCCATCTTGGAAAGGTCAGGAGCAACATCCTGGTCTTTGGCTGCAGGGTGGATCAGCTCTGTGTTGCTCTCTGGGCCGAGGCAGAAAGCCCATTCCTGAGGGGGTGTGGTGGTGCAAACCTCCCCACTCTGGGGCCTTTTGGTACTTGGTGGGTTCCCCCCCACCCCTTAGGCCATGCAGCAACATGAGGCAATTTGGTATGGACAGCAAAAAGCAGCATTCCAGGGCACTGAGGCACCCCTTGATGCACCCAGCTCCTGCTCTCCCTGTGATCGATGGGGAGGCAGGGATGATCAGTCATCTCCTGACAGCCTAATATATCTATACTTGGGTTGTGGCCCAAAAGGAGGTGATACCAGAACTCCAGAATTTAGTAAGTTCTGGGCATATACAACTGGTGGAAAAGTACCAGAATATTTCACCATCTGATTTGGGCTGGAATAGAAAAGCACCTGACAAAAGTCAGTTCTCTTGGACCCGACAGTGATTCCTAGGGAGACCCTTTGAGCTCTCCTGGATTGCAGTGGCCTGTCACCAGCATCTCCCTTGAGCTGGGACACCTCTCAGGCACAAAGTCCTTGAGGACAGTCAGCCAACACAACTGACCGAGGGCCAAGGTGAGTTCATCCTCCTCAAGCATCAGTTATCACCCCTTGAGGAATGTCAATGCATTGTATTTACTCCCTACTCAAAGAGGGACATTTAACCACAGGCTGGTTCTACCCCCACCTCTCCACCTATCTGTGTTTGAACACACATAGAGAGGAGAGTGGGTGTCTGTATTTCACTGGGCCCAAATATTTCTGCCTGTGTGTATGTTTGTATGTTTTGTGTTTATGTACATATATAGTTTAGTTTGGGATACCTTGTAATGTGAAGTTAATGTGAATCTTGTTATTCTCAAATCTGTAATTAAGTCACTGTTTTAATAATAGCATATTCTACTGAACCACTTGTTAACCTTTAAATTGGTTAATGATTAAGTGCTGCTAAAATTCAATCTTTTGATTAATTAATCTTGAATCGTTTGACAAATCATCCCATCCACAACAGGGTATGAGGGTGTTCATAGGGACAAAATGCTGGCCAAGGCACAGACAGCCAGTGCTTGGGGTACCCAGCCCACTGCCAGGCATCTGAAGGAGCCTGCTGAGCCACAGCACCCACAGTATCATCCTGCCAGGGAGCTGCCTGCTCCTGTGTCCAATTAAACTACTGGAGGGACCCAGAGAGGCAGAAAGGGTTGACTCAGGACTTGGCCAGGATCCTGGGACCGACGTTGCAATTCATCCAGCAGAGTAAAACAAAAAAACAAAGGCGCTGGGATTTTTAATAAGTGTTTAAGAGCTTGGATTTGTGTCTCGTCAGTCATTTGATCCAGCCACAGGACTTGTATTAGTGGGTGGGAGAGAAATCCTGTCTGAGCATTAGGCACTGGAATCATTGTGTCTGGTAGGAGAAGCCTATTTACAGTCACTCCCTGTGGGTTGCCAGGCTCCTAGCAGAGCAGTTTGCACCAGATGGTCCCTGCAGCATCCTGGAGACCATCTCCTCCAGATTCCTGGCTAAGAGGAGACTCCTGGAGATCTCCAGCTTGGATTCATGCTGACCCCGGTGCAGTCAAATGAGCATCAGCCGTTACGACAGCCTGAGCCCAACATGAGATCTTTCAGCAGCCCCGAGTGACAAAGTGCCAAGTGCTCCCACCAGGTTTATGTATCGCTCATTCAGGACATGTGTTTTTTAAAGATGCCTCGTCACAGTCTTCTGCAAAACCATTTGTTCATTTTGGGTGCAGTGCCTGGAGTTTGCAGAGCACTGTGCAGAGCCCTGGCCGTGCAGATGTGCCCTTGCAGCCAGCGATGGAGCCTGGGGATTTGCTCTAAAGGCACGACCCAGGTTTGGGTGCCAAGGCCATAGGAAGATGGTCAGGCCCTGTGACATTAGTGGGTGGGAGAGGAATCCTGCCTGATGGCACACGACGTGCTGAGCAGGTTAGAGAGACCAGAACAGTTTTCCTGCATGTCCTGCTGCTGAAATGCAGCTCCCAAGAGCTGGAGGTGAAGCAGCAATTCCAGCCATGGTGCTGTTGGTGCAGCTCAGAGCACCTCCTGCCTGGCCTCTGCTGTCTCAGCTGGCCACTGACTTGGACATAAAGAGCTGGAATTTTCCTCCGAGGAGAAGTGACCCTCAGCTGAGGTGACTCAGAGCCTGCTGTTGGGATTAGTGGTGAGGGAGGTTTAGCAGCGAGAAGCTTTTGTCCTGCTGTGAGGCTTTTGGTCTGCAAGTGCAGCTGCGCTGAGCGTTGTGCAGCCTCGTGATGCCTTTAGGAGGGTTACAGGAGCTGAAGTCTGCACAAAAGGATCTGGAGCAAGCAGTCATGCTGTGGGACACACCATCTCTCACAGGAGTTCACTGCTGGCTCCAGGTTTTTTCCAAAGTGATGTCCAATGTGCCCCGAGTGTAGGAGATACAAGGACACCAAGGCAAGAGCAGGGTCTGGCAGAGATGGCAGGGAGTCAACAGGACAGGGCTTGGTGAGACATAGGGTAAAAAAGAGGAGGGTGAACCTTGGGTCCTCCAAGAAAAGTAGTTGGGTTGTCAAAAATATGGGTTTGGAGCAGAGTGATGGAGAGGAAGGCCATGGCAGGCAGATGCACTGCTGCTGTATCTCCTGTCTCTCCAGGACTCTCTGGCAGGAGTGTTGGGAGAGCCCCATCCATGGGCCAGGAGGTCAGAGTGCTTCCTGGTGACTTGAGTGACTTGTGGGAATGTCCTCCTCCACCCCAGTCTCCTCTGTGGTCATCACTAGCTTAATCTTTCCCATGGCTGAAGCCATGTGGTCCCCTCTAGGCATTATTTCTCCTCTTGTGTTCGCAGGTTGCCTATGGGACCACAGAAAACAGCCCTGTCACCTTCATGGGATTCCCCACTGACAGCATCACCAGGAGAACCGAGACAGTGGGATGCATCTTTCCCCACACAGAGGTGACCATGCACCTCCCACCTGCTCCAGGTCCTCTGCCTGCAGCAGACCTCTGCCCATCCTCCCTGCCTGGTGCTGGAGCCAGGGCATGCCATCACGTTTGGTTCAGACATCCCCTCCTCTCAAAATGCAGGCAAAAATTGAGGATCCAGAAACAGGGGAACCTGTGCCCCTGAACACTCCTGGGGAGCTTCTGATCCGTGGCTACTGTGTCATGCTGGGCTACTGGGATGACCCTGCCAGGACGAGGGAAGTGGTCACTGCAGACAAGTGGTACAAGACAGGGTGAGTCTGAAAGCAGCTCTGCTCCTCCCTCACCTCCCTGCAGGGTGATGCTGGACAGGGATGAGTGTGCACAGGAGCACCTTCGCTGTGATTCCTGGAAGATGGAAAACTGACACAATTTAGCCCTCTGATCTGTCCGTGAAACTTCAGCTTTTCTGAAGAGCCCTTGGTGCCACCTGCCCTTGGAGATGGGGACAGTCACTTTGCTACTGATGTGATCGAGGGGCTGTGGGGGTACACAGCAGGGGCAGGAATTGCCTCCCCCAAGCCCTGATGTTTGTGTGGGTGCTGCAGATGGCAGTGTCTGGCTGTAGCAAGAGTTTGCTGATCTCTTCCATGTGTTCAGGTGATATCTCAACCACCTCCAGATACCCTGACCTGCCCTCCAGACCAGGCTAGATGGGAGCATCAGCTGTTCTTCCACCCAGCTGGGGCCTGATTAGGAGTGTGGTGTCATTGCAGGGACCTTGCAAGCTTGGATGAACATGGCTACTGCAGAATTATAGGCCGTTTTAAGGACATGATTATTCGGGGAGGAGAGAATATCTACCCAGCAGAAATCGAGCAGTTTCTCCACACCCATCCCAAGGTTGAGGAGGTCCAGGTGAGCTGGGGGAAGGTGAGGTGGGTGAGCAGTGATGGTTCCTGTGGTGGGAAACCTGTACACAAAGCTGCTGGGACTCCTGCTTGACAGGTGGTGGTCTTCCCCAGTTTTCAGTGTCTCGTTTCACATAATATTGGTTCGTGAGCAGGAGGGAAAGGCTCATGAGACAGAAGGGGCAGGCAGAGCTCCTGAACATGGGGCACATCAGTTCAGGCAAACCCCTCATGCACTAGCTTCATGTCTGCAAACCAGTGACTGTCATTCTTCTTCATTTTTTAAACTGCCTGTCTACTTTTGTAGGACAGCAGTGATTTGCACCACTGAGCAGCTGCTCCAAATCTGCTGTGATTGTTCTCCAGGTTTGTGGTGTCCTGGTTTACTGGTCAGGGTGAACCACAAACCAAAAGGCAGAATTGCTCCTTATTACCCCCCTTCCACCCTCCCAAGGGAAGATAAAAGGAGAAGAAGAAAGAAAGACTTAAGGGTTGGAAATTGAAACTGGAACTAATTTACTGTAACACGGAAAAAGGAGTGACATGTTGGGGGAGAACAGATCTATAAACTTGTACACAGATGTACACAGAACCAATCTCAGTGATGGCAGGAATAGGTGGGTGAGTGTCCCTTGTGACAAGGCTGCCCCGGGAGAGGTGTCCATGGCTCCTCACAGCACCCGATGGAGTTGGATTCTGGAGAGCACGTGGCGAGTTGAAGAACCTCTGAGCAGCAGCAATAAAGAAAGGTGCAGGAAAAAGGGGCCGGGCTTCCAATTCTCCTGCTTTTATACAGTATGGCAGGAAGTGGGAGGGAATACTGACCCCTCCCTGTTCCAACCCTCCCGGGTCCTTTGTGGTCCTAAAGACCTTCTCTCTAATTCCTCTTGTAGGTGTCACCAACCTGCCGGGGACACTTAACCCATACCATGTGCCAAACAAGTTTCCCCATAAAGAAACCAGTTATTTAGTCAGTGTTGTGTCTGTGCCAGGCTAGCATCTCTCCTTGGAACAGTCCCAGTGCAGATGGATGCAAATCAGCCCTGTTTATGTAATAGGTAGGACTTTATGTCTCTGCTCTGGACTCAAAATGATCGACATGTCTCTAGGATTTGGAGGTATTGGTTCAAGGTGGGGAATGAAAGTGGGACTCTGCTGAAATAGTGTGAGCAAACTTTAGAGAGAGTTTAGGCTTGGGAAAACCCATCCTGGAGCCACAGGCTTTGGTCTACAAAGATGTGCCATTATAAGGGTTTAAAATAATCCTTTAATCCGACTTCATCAGTCTCCTGCCATTCCATCTGGAGATCCAAAAGCAGTTGTAGCAGTCTCCCAAGTCATAGAATCACATAATGGTTTTGGTTGGAAGGGACCTTAAAGATCATCTAGTTCCAACCCCCTGCATCGACACCTCCCACTAGACCAGGTTGCTCCAAGCCCCATCCAACCTGGCCTTGAACATTTCCATGGATGGGGCTTCCACAACTTCCCTGGGCAACCTGGGCCAGTGTCTCACCACCTTCACACTAAAGAATTTCCTCCTAATGTCTAACCTAAATCTCCCCTCCTTCAGTTTTAATCCATTCCCCCTTGTCCTCTCACTACAAACCCTTGAAAAAAGTCCCTCCCCAGCTTTCCTGCAGGCCCCCTGCAGATACTGAAGTCTCCCTGTTGGTCCCCATTTTTTGGGGAAGCAGAAGCATGTGGAGGGATGACAGGTCTACGTTGCATCCACAATGAGCTGTCACCTGGTTGGTCTGACTTGGCCCTCACTCTGCTGACTTTGCAAAACCAAAGGGAAGTGCTGCTGTCACTGCCCAGCCTGCTCTGCCACCTTTCCTCTGGCAAACGGCAAGTTCCTGGAGGAAGGCTTGATGTCACGTAGAATGTGCTGGTGGATGGTCAGGCAGCTCAAGCTGTCTTTAGACAGCCCCATGCCACAACTCCAGCTGGTGCTGTGGGCCAGCACACATACCCTGTGGGAGAAGAGGGGTGTCCCCAGGGGTCACACTGTCTGTCTGTCCCAACCAGGTGGTTGGTGTGAAGGATTCACGGATGGGAGAAGACATCTGTGCCTGCGTCCGAGTGAAGGCTGGGCAGGACTGCACTGAGGAAGAGATTAAAGCTTTCTGCAGAGGAAAGGTGGGTCACCCGCCCCTCTGAGCCCAGTAATTCAAGTTCCCTGCTGGACCAGTACACCCAGTAGCTGCTGGGGATTTGCAGGTGTAAGTGAGGAGGTTCAGAACAACTAGGGATCCAGCCCTGGTTTGGGCCGCACCACTGGGCTGGATTCACTGTTCCCAGCAAGTTGTGTAGTGGTTGGTTTTCTCTTCCCAGATCTCCCATTTCAAGATCCCACGGTATGTTGTGTTTGTGGGTCAGTACCCAATGACTGTCTCGGGCAAGGTAAGAGAGGGGCTGGGGAAGGGCAGGAGCCCCAGCCTTCTGTCTCCTCTCCTGTCTGAGCCTCTCGTCCTCTCTGCATTTTATTCCAGATTCAGAAATATAAGTTGAGGGAGCAGATGGAGAAGCAACTTCAGCTCTGACCTCAAAAAGGGGATAAATCTGCCCCACTTCAGCCAGCTTTTTGTCTTCTTTTCACCTGTGCCTTGGGCTTATGCAGTGGAGACCTTCTCTCCCCGCCATCAGGCTAATGGTGCTTTCTAATAAAACAGAGAGCCTTTTTTTCCCAGTTGGGTTTGTTTCTTTGCCAACAGAAATACAGGAAGGGATGCATGTTTCTGCTCTCCAGGCCCCCAGAGTCGTGCACAAGCAGGGGGGCCTGGGGCAGCCCCCCACACTCCAGTCAGCCCCTCAACCTGGGCACAGTTCATTTATTCCCCACCGCTGACAGCCCCTGGGTGCCCGCTGTGCCCCGTGGCCTCACCACCATCCCCGTCCCCCGCTGGGTTCCTCCTCAGGCCCCCATGGCCTGGTGCAGCTCCAGGTGCCAGCAGAGCCCAGCGCTGCTGCAGCTGGCAGAGCAGCCCAGGCAGCAGCGAGTCCAGCAGGGCCAGGCCCTCCCAGGAGCACCGCAGGCCCCTGGGGAAGAAGCAGTGGCTGAGCCCCCAACTCCTTGTGGGAGCCCCCCCCTGCCACCATGACACAGCCCAGGGCTCACCTGCTGTCCAGGACCAGCCAGCCCTGCTCCTGCAGGTCCTTTGCCTCCCCCGGCACTCCGAACACAGCCTCCAGGCTGAGGTGGGGTGACAAGTGCCCCCAGCGCTGCATGCGGGGTCATTAGTGGCAGTTCATTAGGTGGGTGCTGGGTTCCCCCACACTGCTCCTCACCTCAGGCGTGACGCCCTCGTCCGTGCGCAGCCCCAGGGCAAGCAGCTCCTCCAGCCTGTGGGCACAGGGAGAGCTGGGGGTGGCAGGGCAGGAGAAGGGGTGTGTGGGGGGACCCCCATACTCACTGCTCCAGCAGGCTCAGCACCACACGCCTCCTGGTGCCATGGCCTCGGCTCTGCACCTCCCGCATCCAGGCATCCGGCTCCAGCGTCTGGACCCGAGCCTCCCGGCTGTGGCTGCCCTCACCCCATGGCACAAACCGCCCGTGTGCCCCTGCAACGGCAGGGGACACACAATGGAGTTCAGGAGGGCACACATGTCCCCCCCACCAGCCCCCATCACCCCAGCTTACCTGGCCCCACACCAATGTATTGCTCACCCCGCCAGTATGACAGGTTGTGGGTGCTGAGGGAGCCCTGGGGGGGGAACGTGGCATGCAGTGATGGGGGGGCAGAGCGGGCTGGGGTAGGGGCGTGGCATGGGGGGGGCACAACATGGAGGTCACCCCACCTTTCTTGCGAAATTGGAGACCTCGTAGTGCCGGAAGCCGGCAGCCACCAGCATGGCACGGGCAGTCTGGTACATGTCAGCCAGGAGGTCCTGGGGGGGTGCAGGCAGGGCCCCCCCCCAGACCTGTGCTGCCAGCGCTGTGCCCTGCTCCAGCGTCAGCTGATACAGGGAGAGGTGGTTGTCGCAGAACCCCAGCGCCGCCTCCAGCCCCCGGGCCCAGGCGTCCTGGCTCTGCCCCGGCAGCCCGAAGAGGAGGTCAATGGAAGTTCGGCCAGGGAAGAGCCGCTGTGCTGCCTCCACCGCCCCCCGTGCCTCTGCCGCCGTGTGCTCCCGACCCAGCAGCTGCAGCTCAGCATCGTCCAGTGACTGTGGAGGAGTGAGCGGGGTGGCAGCAGATGGCATGGGGGGGGCTGTGGAGGTTGGGATGGGGGGGAGCCCCTCTCACCTGGACGCCGATGGAGAGGCGGTTGATGCCAGCTGCCTTGAAGCCGGCGAGGTGTGATGTGCTGGTGGAGCTGGGGTTGGCCTCCAGCGTGACCTCGGCACCGGTGGGGAGATGGGCAGCTCCTGCCACTGCCTCCAGCACCGCCGCCACGGTGTGGGGGCTGGCCAGGCTGGGGGTGCCCCCGCCGAAGAAGACAGAGGTGACACTGTGGGGCAGAGGGTGGGGATGCTGTGGGTGGGTGCTGAAGGGCCCCATGGCCCTCCTGAGTCCCCCTGTGCACCCACCTTTGCACCTGGCTGAGGCAGAGCAGGGTGCGAGCCTCTCGCACCAGGCAGGTTGCCACAGCCTCCTCGTCCACCACCGGCACCACGTACTTGTTGAAGTTGCAGTAGGAGCAGCGTTTGCGGCAGTAGGGCCACTACGGGCATGGGGAGCCGTGGGGGACCCAGGCACCCCACTTTGGGGGGGGGGTGTCCCAGCCCTGTGCACGTACCCTGACACGTGCAAGGCCGGGATGTCCCCCCATAGCGTGCAAGCCCCAAGATCTTACATTCACCCATCGATGTGCACAACCTCCGGGGTCCGTTCCTCCCGCCCCGTCTGCAAGATCCGGGATCCCCTCCACGAGTGTGTAAACTCGGGGTCCCCGTGAATGTCCCCGGTGTGCAAGACCCGGGGTCCCTCCCCCCTCATGTGCAAGGCCGAGATCACCGTGCAACCCGCGGCAAGCCCCAGGGTCCCCCTGTACCCGCCCCCCTGTGCAAATCCCGGGATCCCCCGCTCACGTGCACGTAAAGCGCGGCTGTGGCGGGGGGGGCAGGTTCCGGGGCCGGTTCCGATCCCGGAGCCCGTCCTGGGCCACCCGTGCAGGGCCGCGTCGCAGCGATCGCCACTGCCCGCCGCCAGCCCCGCGCCGCCATCGGTCCCGCGGCCTGCGCCCCGCCCCGTAGCGGGCACCGGGGGTCCGGCAGTTCCGGGAAGGGGCGGGGGGAACGAGCCGTTTGCTTCCAACGAAGCGGGGCGGGAGTGAGCCGGTGATCTGACGGTTTTCCCCTCCACTGTCCCGGGAGCACGGTCCCCACGGGTTCTCCCCGGGACCTGCCGTCCCCGCCTCCGCCTCCACGTGGCCGGAGGAGGGTTTTCCAGCTCCGGGGGGGCTGCTCGGCCTTCCTGAGCAGGGAGCCATGGCGTGTCTTCCCGCTGGGATGTGCAAACCCAGTGCTGACGGTCCCAGATGCTATTTTTTTCTTCATTTGTGCTATTAATAGCCACGGAGAAGTGAGAACTGCCTATGTCAAAGGCGATGGCCGCAGATTCCCGTTTCCAGGCCAGGAGCGGGCAGTTCGGAGTAACCCAGCCCTGACGTAACCCTCGCCGGGAGTTCCCGAGCTGGCGGGGGGGCTATAAAAGCAGGACCTGGGAAAGGCAGGAGCCCTGGAGCCTGCCTGCAGCCCCGCGCATGCTGGAGCCATGCTGCCGGCCAGGAAGGTCATCCCTCCCGTGAGTATCTGCAGCCCGGCTCGCGCTGTCCCGGCGGGCTGAGATGGCCATGGAACATCTCGGGAGGTGTCCTAGCTGGCGAGGGCTGGATATGTTCCGGGGAAGGGGTTGGCAGGGAAAGCCCATGGGCTCTTCTGGGGCTGAGACCCATGGACGGTGCAGCGCTGCTCCTGGGACACGAGCAGAGCTCCGGGAGCAGGGATGGGGTGATGGGGGCGTGTACCCCCATGTGCCGGCTGTGACTGGTGTTCACTGTGTTCCTCAGGAGTGTCTCTGCCCACGTAAGCCAAGGCTCACTTCACTTCTTACAAGCAATACGGTAAATACACGGGCACTTCTGGGTCTGGGCAGAGGGTGGAGTTACCAGGAACCAGAGGAGAGGCTTTTCTCACTGCAAGCCTGTCTCGCAACTGGGCTAGTGCATTGGGAAGCAAAGGAAGGTAAAAAGTCCTTCCCTAGACATCAGACCTAGAGGTGCACTTCGTCCCCAAGGCTGCAGTTGCTGTGATGGATCCTCCTCTGGGAAGGAAGGTTTACAAGGGGTCCTAAAACCAGGGCAGGGAGGTGAACTGAATTTTGCTTGCACACACCCCACTTACTCTGGGGTGGGCAGAGGTGAAGTCAGTGAAACACACTGACACCCCAGCCCTAGGGGCAGTTTGGGAACCTTGGAGGAATTTATTGAAGAAACATTGTAGAGAAAGGGTCTGATACGAACTACCCTGTTTTTTTTTTCTTTCAGAAAGCAGACTTAAACTGTGGGCTTGTTGTCCACTGGGTCTGCTTCCATGGGTAGAGCCCTCAGTCCAGCTGGGAGAACCAGGATCAAGACCTCGTTGACATTTCACCTCTCTCCCCATGGCACCATTTCCCCCTCACCTGCTGGAGGAAGCCCCAGCAAGGAGTTAGAAGCTGGTCCTGCTTGGGAAGGAAGCAGGAGGGGAGACAGCTGGAGGTCGGCAAGAGTCAGCAGCAATGTCATCTGCTTGCCAGCTGGTGTGGGACACTTCTGCTGGGAAGAAAGAGGAGCTCTGTTCTTCCCCTTCTTGGCGTAGTGCTTCATGGTTGGGAGGTACCAAATAACTCCTGTAAAACACTGTCCCGGGAATGTTCTGCTTCACACTGCTGATGGGACAGAAGCTTTGGTATTTCTGCGAAACCATAACTGTTTCTCTTATCCAAAACAATAAAATAAAGCCAAGTCTACCGACCTTGGAGAAGTTTCTTTGTGGGGCCAGAAGGCCCAGGGGCAGGTGTGGGAACAGGGTGAGTTTTCCAGCCAGCTACTTTCCATGGGAAGTCTCCTTCTCCAAAGCCCCACCTCCTCATGTCAAGTTCATCAGCTGTGTTACATGGCCTGGGAGTCTCAGCAGCACGCAAGCAGAGATGACCCTCACCTGCCTCGGTAAAATACTACTAAAATGTCTCCCAGCATCTCCTGGGGCCCGCTCAGTGCTCTGCAGTGCTCGGGCCCTCCACGGGGCGCGTCGGCGGCACAGAGCAGCGGGCGGACCAGGGAGCGACGGTTTCTCGCTGCTGCGCGGCGGCCGTTGCCATGGCGGCTGGAGGCGGCGGGATGTGGCGGCGCTGCCGGGAACTCAGCCCGTCCCAGCGGGACCCCCAGCCCGGCAGTCCCCCCGGTAGGGCCTGGCATTCCCCCGAGCGGCCCAGCGCGGCCCGGGGTAGGGCTGGTTCGGCACGGCCCGGGCCTTATGCGGCCTGAGTGTCCCCGCTGCTCCCGGGCTGTGTAAGTTGGTTGCTTAGTCGCTGTCTGTGTATGTGTTGTAGGACCAGGACTGTTTAGTGATGGAGGTAAAGAGATTCCACCCCGTCACATTTTGCAAAGTCTCCAGGAGTTGAAGAGGGAAGCGTCAGCCAGAGGAAACACTCAGGTTGGTTTGTAAAATCAGGAAAATGCTGCTGTGTGGCACTTCTCTAGAGGTGGAGCGCAGCGCCTACAGTACCTTTCGATGCTTTTCGGCACCTATCAGGAACAAGTCAGGCCTGAGGTGTGGTTTTCCCAGCCTTGCTGTGCTCTGTGGCAAAGGCTTGCCTTGAGAAACTGCACCAGCAGGTTTGGAAGTCCTGTGTGCAGGAGGAGGTCGTGGAGGGAGGAATTACAGAGGCTTCCTCTTCCATATGTGTGTCCACTGATGGCGTCAGGCTCACAAGGGAAGAGCTGGTGTTGCAGCAATGCCATTGCTCAAGTCTAATTACTCAGATAAATCTTTCTGTTGTATCTGAGGGTGTTCCTAATGCCCTGTTTTTATTCCTCTCAGAGTGATTGGGTAAAAGTGCTGTCAATCTGAAGAATTTTTTTATTCTCCACTCTCCCATTCTTGTTGCAGTGGCCATGGGCCATCTCAGGGGGTGTCTTGGCTGGTGAGGGCCATGTGTGCACGGAGATATAAGTTTCCTTTCTCTTCAGATGGCAGATTTTATTAAGGTTTCTCATCAAGATGTTACGATGGCAGCTTTAAAAGAGAAAGGAAAGAAGAAAAAGGTTCATCAGACTCTACTACCAGAGCACAAAGCTCTCCAGAACTGGCACCATCATATGGCAATCAGGAAAACTCAGGAGAAGTATCTGGGAGGTGAGAAAAGTTGAAGCCTCAATCTGTGAAATTGTGTATGCAAATGTTTGATGACAGCACAACAAAGTGCTGTGTTCATAGGTCACCAGGGTTAGTCCTGTTGCAGCCTACCCCCATGTTCCCAGGGCTCCCCATGCTGCTAGTGCTAGTGGCTGTGGATGCTGTGGGGAGGTGAGCTGGTGGGTCTGGCTGGGGGAAGAACAGTGAGTTTGATGGGGAACAGTGTAAGGGGGTTGCACGTGGCAATAGTAGTGGTAAAGGGTGTGCCTAGCAGAGGAGAAGCACCAATGATCTGATGTTCCTTCTTCATAGAAATTCTTCAGAGGCCAGAGGATGAATTGCTGATGAATGTCTCTGAGCATTACAGGCAAATCCAGGAGGAACGTGAACTCATTGACCTGACTCTCCCTGCCCTGCTTCCTGGAAAGGTGAGAGCCCTACTTCCTCTGCATCCTGATTGCTCTGCTCTTGTGAAAGCTCTAAGGCACTGGTGTTATGAGTAGCATCTCTGAACACCTGTCATTAGGTATTTATCAAAGCCACTCTTTAAGTCCTTCAGCCTAGTGTGCAAGCAGAGGTTTCCATGACTTCAAAAATAAGAACATGAACTGTGCTATCGGTACCTGTCAGAGGAAAGTCGTGGTGTATTTTGGCTCCTTGATGGTGAACTGCTCTACATGGGCAAGTCCCATCTCTTGATTATCACCAATGTCTGTCACACACTGGGAAGTGGCATGGGGATGTGCTGCAATTGGTGGTGCAAGGACAGAAAGATCTGATAGCTTCAGGCTTGAATTTAAATGATTGCCATGGAGAAAGGGGTGTGGGTAAGTCAGGAGGATTATGGGAGTCTCCTATGTTAACATTTTTTTACATTTACAGCACTATTGAGTAATTTGCATTTGCGTGAGGCATTATTTTAATATCATTCAACCTTCATGTAGAACTAGATAGAAGAAAGTTCTTCTTCTGTTGTCGACAGCAGCCTGATCGAATTTTTGGCTTGCCCTGCAGAAAGTGATCATTTATGGACCTTTAAAATGTTCATATAAGCAGAGTTAGATCCCTTCTTTATCACTTCTAGTCCCTGTGAAAATAGCAGGCAGCCCTATGCCTCTGAAAGCATCAGGAGGAGCCTTGTTTTCTGCCCTAGGGCTTCCGAAGAGGAAGCGAGTTCTGGAGCCAGCCCGAGCATATTGGAGACGAACTCACTGGCCTGACAATGACACTGACTCGGAGAGAACGTGGCTACCTAGAGCCAATCACTCATGTAGGGAAACCCCCCACTGTCCAGATGGAAACAGGTAAGGGAACTTGGCAGAAATGGGGTACAAGTGTGGAGGGAGCAGCAGGAAGCTCCTGCAAGAACCAGGCTCATGTAGTTGTCCCTTCCAAGAGCTGCAGCCCAAGCTACTGCCCAGGCATCTGTTGAACCTCCTCTTTAAAACACCATGAGACCAAACTTTAGCAGAGAGTGAAATTAATGGGTACATACACAGTGAGCTCTTGTACGGGTATTTCCACAGGTCTGAAGCCTCCAAAGAAGATTCCTTTCCATGGAAATTGGGATAAGAGTCTTTTCCTGAAACAGCGAAGGCAGGAGATAAAACCTATCATGGAGGAGCTAGATTTTTATAAGCCGGTAAGCCTAGAGGAGTGAGGACATTCTCTGCATCTCTCATCTCCTGTCAGATGCTGTAGAGTAACATAAAGTCGCTGAGAACTGGATCTGAAAAAAAGCATTTGGAATCTAAAACAGCCCCACGGTACTTATCTTGGAAGTTCCTCCATTTCCAAAAGGTCATACCCATGAAAGGGTTGTCTAGCCTCCCTAAGTGTTGCATGGAGCCTCAGAATAGGACCCCAAACCAGCAGCATGCTGCTGCCAAGACCTAGGCAGCAAAAAACCTGCCAAGTGCTGGTGTAGGACCTGGATACTTGGTCCTGTCTCAGGGCAGAAGACATCTTTACTCATGTGAAAGACACACATCCAAAATCTTATCCTGGAGGCAGTTAGCTCCTCTTAAAAACTGAACAAACCCCAACTTTTTCTTGCTGCAGCCTGGGTCTGGGGATGAGAAACATGAGTGAAAGAGACTTTTCCCATCCCTGCAGCTTTTGTAGTGTGGAATCAGTCATCTAGGATTTTCAGGAGACCCAGAGTCAGTTTCTTCCTCTGCCTTTTAAACATTCATTGGATACCTCTAGAAACTGTTGTAGGAGCAAGATATCTGAACTTTACTGGATTCAGTTGCTGCATTTCTCTAGTATTTAACTTGCTTTCTATATAAAAAGAGAAATCATGAGCTGGTCATTTTTCTGTCTGTTCAGGATCTGGATGGACTGGAGGTGGTTGGTAGAGGGCAGCCTTTCACATCTGTCTCAACTGAGCCTTCTCCACATTCCACCACCTCAGAAGAGTCTGAGACCCTGTAAGTTTTATTTCATGGCAGAAATAAAGCATTTTAGGTATGTACTATCAGTCTGTAAGGGTATCCTTAACCGTCCTTATCCAGAACATGGAGGAGTCTCCACTGGGGCACAAGAAAGGGCAGATGCTGATATTGAAGTTGGCAGAGGTAGGAATCAAGGGGTTGCCTTGTGTCTTGAGGCCTCATGCCTAAGGAGGAAAAAATCAGAGAAAAGTTTTTTTGAGGCACTTCCTCCAGTCCTTCCCTCTGTGTGCCTCCAGAGCTTACATTAGGCAGAGTGGGGATTCTGCTCTAAAATACCTCCATCTGGTTGTCTTTTTCCAGCCTTCCATCTCCATCATCAGTTTGCCTTTTCCCCCCATCTTGGCCAGCTGTAATGGGCACAACCTGGGGGCCTCTTCTCTTAATTCAGTCATGTGTCCCCAGCCTTCCTTAGGCAGGTCTATTCTTTAATGTTCTGGCTGTCCTGTGCTCCTTGATGGTGACAAGTTGCTAGCTGAAGTTCAGCACATCTACAAGGCTCTGTCCCTAAAGAGACAATGTAGAAAGACATTAGTAGGGATTATTTCTTCTAGGTTCTTGTATCACCCTTTGTTCTCTCCTCTCTGAAAGTGAATTTCACTCCATTAAGATGATATTACTTGGTTTTTTTAGCAGTGACTCCTTACAGGACAAGCCTGATGTGGTTCCAGAAGCAATACAGGGTCCATCTTTAGATTTTGGTGGCCATCCTGTTCGTTGGATCAACTACACCACCCCTTGCAGGGTAATGGTGCACTTTTTATTGTTTAGTCAAGCTAAGCTTGCTGGAGTTCCCAAGTCACAGCTGTACAATGAGTGTCACTCCCAGGCCAGAGAATGGGAGATTTATTCTGAGCACAATAGAATATCCCTACATTTGCTCCAGAAAGATCTGGAAGCAGGAAGGGCTTCTCTCTGTCATGTGGAGCTGGGATTCCCAGGCCTTCTCTGTATAGTGGCCACTTCAGTGGACCTGCCTTGCAAGTTCTCCTACCAAGACTCACCCCCTTAATTGTGGTATGACTTTGGGCAAGATAAATCCTGGCAGATAGAGAAGAAATGCTTATCTCTGTCTTTTCCTCTTCCTTGAAGGATAAAATTGGTGTTACTGCTGCGGTCATGTTTGAGACAAAGATGGGCCAGTTAGCTGAAAACTTTCTGACAGTGAGCAATGATGGCACAACAGCCATCTGGTATCAGTGGATGAGGCTTCCAAAGGGGATTTGCTCCAAAGAAACCAAAGGGATGAGGATTCCATGTTTTTACTTTGATATCAGATCAGGTATGAGAGCTGCTGATCTGAGACCTTTGTACATAGACCAGAGAGCACCTACTCAGGAGTTATCTGTGCTGTGGAGTCTGACTAATGGCAGAGCAAGCCTGTTGGGTGGTTCTCCTTAGGAAGCCACCCTGGGCATCAGAGCTGACTCACACCAAAAGAGGCATGTGAGGCAGATCCCTTTAGATGGGACTTAAAGGAAAGGGGGTTGCTCCTACTCTGGATGTAGATGAGTGGCATATTGAGAAGGGAATCCTTTTCTGATGGCAAACTGGGCATAATCTGCCAGAGAGAGTACTGAGCTTGCTGTAAAAGGAGCATGCAGTGGGAAGAACACCAGTTCAGTAACGTGGTGACTGGGAGGAGAAAAAGAGCTGGATAAAGTGTGATAAGCAGCTAAGCTCTGGGGAGAGTCTTGTACAGAGATAAGGACACTTGGGATTGGGTTGGAAAAGGGTCAAGTTCACCAGGTGCATTTAACCAATGCATTTTCTCTCTTATTTCAGGTGTAATTTTGCCTGGACAAACAAGGAAGTTTTCCATTCTTTTCAAGTCAGACAGAGCAGGTGTTTTCAGCGAGTACTGGGAATTTAGGACACATCCTGTGTTATTAGGAGGAGCTTTGCTGCAGGTGCTCCTTTGTGGACTTGCTGAGTATGTGGATGAATGGGCTGATGTAAGAGAGAAACTGAAGGTAACCAAGCATGTAACTGGGTAACTGTGAGCTTTGAACTTAATATGCAAATAGAGGGTAAGGGTGGGAGTGGATGACATGGTATTTTTACTGCTATGCAATTAGGGCTGAGAGTGAGATGATTATTTACAAAACATCTGAACATACTTGAGCAGGCTCGCTGAATAAAATGGAAGAAGTGTTGTTGATAAAAGACACAATTGTAGCTCCTAAACTGTTCATATTTGTCCTTTAAAGAGTTCATTTTCTGTTGGTAATGAATTTCTTTAGTTAGTGGGGGTGGGATTATGTGTTGTACACTCTGGTATCAAGGTATACATTGGAAATTACACTATGCTTTGGAAGGTATGGTTTGGGGAGGATCTGCAGGGTTTATTTCAAAAGCTGTTGTAATTATTGCTCTTCTTAGTAGGATTTGCAGTTATTCTTGTCCTTGTAAACCTGTATAACACACAGGTGGTTACAAGCATGGGTGTGAATTTGTGTGTCTGTGTGTGGAATGGGTCTGAATAAATGTTGTTTTTGCTCTGGTGCCTCAGTGTGACCTGGATGCTCGAGTAGCTGTTTCTATAGCCAAAGAGAGTCTGAAGAAGTGTCTTGCCCAAATTCGGACCCCCGAGCGTGCCCCATCTCCTCTGGGTGCCAACATCACAGAGGAAGAGTTGTTCCACCAGAAGAATCCTGAGGTGACCTTTAGCTATTTGATGAGCTACACAACTGAAATAGCAGGGAGGGAAGACCTGTGGGGCTGGTGCATCCCTGGGTTTCTGGAGGCTGGCATAGTCGGCCATGGTAGCTCTAACAATGAGGTTTGTAGAGGAAGGGCACGGCTCATTTCACTATTTACCTTTTCCCCATTATCACAGTTGCATTATCAGCATCAGGTGGTAAAGCAGCTGCAGGAACTGTGGAGAAAGCACGTGAACGTTCCTTCAGCCTTTGAGGAGAAGGTGCCCTCGGGCCAGCAGAGGACTGCAGAGGACATGCAGGGCCAGGAGAGCACCTCAGAGGCTCTCCCTGCTCAGAGCAGTGCAACAGAGGTCCCAGGTTGGAAGAACGCACTTGAGGAGGATCCAAGTCTTATTGCAAATGTGGAGAAGGAAGAACCAGGCCCCTCAGGATGGAATTACTCCTTTGAGGACTTTAAGCAGGTGATCACCCCTGTTCCTGCTAGTGCTATGCCAAGCTGGTGGTGTTCTAATATCCCTACAAACAGCCTAGGCTGCCCCACTGTGAGCCCACCCAGAGGGCTGCTTCCAGTGTGCTGTGAGCTAGAGGTGATGCATGATGTGTGTTGCAGGAAAGCACTTCAGCTCTGCTGACCACATCCTCCACGCTCTTGTAAAGAGATTCTCAGGAGAGACTTTGAGGACTGTTGTGTGAAGACAAGAAAACCACACAACGTAATAGATATTTTAAGCTCTTCCCCCATTAGCTTTCTGTCATCCTGGGGGCAGGCAAATCCTGCAGCCACCTGGGGCTTCCCCAAGGGCTCCTCTCCTTGGAGAGTCCTTCCCATTCATCAGTGCACTTAAGGGGGCACTCATGACAAGCTGTGAATGAAGCACAGGCCTCCCTAGATTAAAGCAAGAGTGTTTTGGATTGATTCTGTCAGCACAGTTTTTCTGTAGTCCTCTCTTGGAAACCTCTTGGCTGCTTTTATAACTAATCTGTATTTGTGGCCTTCTGGCTCGCTAGAATCCCTGTTCTCCAGCACACCTGTGGTGTTGCCAAGGGGCTTACTGTCAATCTAACTGGGGTGGCTGGGATTGCTCCTCAGGTCTTGGGTTGCATGGGCATCTTGGCCAAATTCCAGCCGTACAGGAGGCCAGATCAGGGTGCCTAAGTGCCCAGTGCAGTCTGGTTTCAGACTGGTGTCCAGGCAGAGAGAGCCCTGGTGTGCTCTGTTGAGCTCAGGGTCCGTGGATGGGAAATGAAGACTGAGAAGCAGCTTTCACTCCACGGCCCTTGTGTTTTCTCTCACATCAGGCTATATTGTCAATCCCCAGTGAGGAGCAGCGAGAAGCAGCACTGGCCCAGCTCAACAAGGCAGTAGAGGAGCTGCATATTAAACAGAGGCCAACTCAGACAAACCTTTTGTATCAAACTGGGTGCGTTACCTTGGTGAGATAAAGCTTGTAAATACATCGCGTGATCAACAACCATAGCAAGCTCTGTTGCAAGGACTGTGATTCAGAGTGCAAATAATTAGATGAGGTCTACAAGTCTTCTTTACACCCTGGGTTTTTGTAAGATAATTACAGCAGCTGTCTGGGCTCTTTTTTTTTAATTCTGGAGATAAATTTAGAATATTAAATTCATGTAATTTTGTATACAAGATTATTTCTGTCAAGATTATTCTAGTCTCTGGTGATGAAACCTTTGGGTAATTTTGTGTACCCTTTTACTCAGATAACTGTATCTTCCCTCATACAGTCTCTCTGTTCTTTCCTTAAGCTTTCAGACTGTAAACTTAGCAGCAGCTTCTAGTTGCTCCTAAATTAGAAGGGTGCAAGTTCCTCTTGGTAAACACAGCAGGTCCATGCTGATTTACCAACACAGGTCATGCTGAAGAGCAGGAGATGTAGTTTCACAGTAGTATGTATGGGTCTGTGTGAGCCCATGGCTTTGCAAGCCTTGGGGCCCTCAGAGGGCACAAACACGAGGACAGTACTTCAGCATCCCTCTGCAGAGATGTTGAGCTGGTGGGTGCTGGTTCCTGGGTGTAGATGGACAGACAGAACAGCTCCCAGGTGTTGGGTGCCCTCATTCCTGGGCACAGGGTAAACAAAGATGGCATTTGCTGTACTTGTCTCCCTTCTGATTCTGATACTGATAATTTTCACAGCCTCATGCTGTGGAGTGAAACAATTGATAATATGGTGAGTTGCTCCATGAGGCTGAGATCCTCTCTGGGACTGCCCGAGAACACCGCCTATCTCGATGATGTTCAAAAGGAAACAGGTAAGTGGCAGTTTGAGCACAGCAGCTGGTTTCTGTGGAGTGTTGGAAATCCAGACCTTGTGCTGAATTTCAACTGGAATGGCAACTTCAGCAGTTTCACCTCAAAGCTTTTATAATAAAACGCATCAGAAAGAGAAATGGCAGATGGTGTGATCTGTGGTTTGGTGTTGTTAAAAAAAACACCACCCAAACAAGCCTTTTAGTTGAGCTAGATGTAGCCACAGTTTTCACACAGCCCAACCCAGAAAGCCCTATCTCACTGTTAGCTGTTTCACAAGGCTTGTTCTGATACATCTCTGAGACCTGTTCATCCCTTATTTAACCAAAGTCATCTTCAGGGAATTGTGTTGCAGTGCAGTACAGCTCAGAAGAATAAAAAAGAGGAAAATACATTGCAAAAGTAATGTGCTTCCACTGCAGGCTTGTCTTCCAGGATGTGAAAATGTTGCTTTTGGGTAACTGAAATTCTTTCTTTTGTAGTGGAGGTGAAGGATGCTGTTTTGTTTTGGCAATACCAGGAAAATCTTCATATTCAAGTGAGTCTGACCAGAGCTGGTATTTTTCATGTTTTTGTGCTTTGCTTGTAAGCTTCCCTTGGAGCTGAGGTGGAGAGGTGAGCATTTTGTTCAACTCAGAAAACTAACAAAATGTTTCTGTAATTTTGTATCAAGGTAAGTGTGAAACACCAAGTAAGACGTCCTTTATTCTGGCCTGGAATCTGTGAACAAATCCAGCCATCCCATAGCCACAGATGGGATTTCTATCTGGGATGTCTTTAGCGTGCTTGTGGACTCTTGAGGGCTCAGCAGAATTAATTGTATCTCGGATAATGTTAAACACACTTCATAGCTAGAAAACTTCTTACTCGAGCTAAGCTGTGTTAGCAGGCAGCCACTTTGATGTGGTTGTGTGTGTGTCCCTGTGTTAATGTGCTCCTGCATGAGAAACCATCTATCTGTCAAGTCTTGTCATCAGGGTTTCTTCGTATGTTTTCATTGCAACTACCTTCTGTGTTTTTCTTTTTGCTGCAGGTTTATGAGCTGCTGCATTCAATGGTGGGCAAAATGTTTAATTTTTGTGAGGAACTAAAGGAAAAAGGGGCTCTAAAGTGGGAGACTGGAGCCTATTCTGATGGGAAATAGACTTACTTGTAAAAAATAAATAGCCATGTTGAGAGATCAGGTTTAGCTTCTTCTTTCTGAAGTGCTGTGGTGATTACAAATACTGGGGTGCCACTGACAGGCTGTGATGGGAGACAGTTCCTAGATCATCTGTTACTTCTACAGATGATTGCTTGCCAAGAGGAGGCAAGGCAAGAAATATCACAACCTCAGAAACTGTTAAGACTTCCTTCTGCTAAGGAAGAAGAATTTAAAAGTGCCAGTCAATATGAGGTATGTCTTATTTTTTGTTGCTTGATCTGGCTTGGCTAGGAGGTGAGCGAGCAAAGTGTGTCCCTTGTACTGAGGAGCCCAGGTACCAGGACAGTAGAGAAAACCCATCTTATTTTTTACTATGTTCTTGACTGCTTGTCCAGCCTCCTCTTGGGACTTGCTGACAGCAGGTTTCTCAGAGGCATTCAGGATCCCAGAGAAAGCACCTTGTCCCAGGCCTGTGCCACCCTACCTGGGTTTGTATATGTGAGTTTCTTTCTTGTGCTTCTCTTGCCATTTCTTTCCATCTGGCTCGATGTCCCCATGCCTCATGGTTTTAGTGTCCTTGGCAGGTTATTGACAGCTACAAGAGGAACTAGAGAGAGGGTCTTTAGGACCTCAAAGGACCCAGGAAGGTTGCAACAGGGAGGGGTCAGTATTCTCTCCCACTTGCTGCTATCCTCTATAGAAGCCAGGAGAATCGAGAGCCGGGCCCTTTTTCCTGCACCTTTCTTTATTGCTGCTGCTCAGAGGTTCTTCAACTCGCCACGTGCTCTCCAGAATCCAACTCCATCGGGTGCTGTGAGGAGCCATGGACACCTCTTCCAGGGCAGCCTTGTCACAAGGGACACTCACCCACCTATTCCTGCCATCACTGAGATTGGTTCTGTGTACATCTGTGTATAAGTTTATAGATCTGTTCTCCCCCAACATGTCACTCCTTTTTCCGTGTCACAGTAAATTAGTTCCAGTTTCAATTTCCAACCCTCAAGTCTGTCTTTCTTCTTCCCCTTTTATCTTCCCTTGGGAGGGTGGAGGGGGGATAACAGGGAGCACTTCAGCCCTCTGGTTTGTGGTTCACCCTGACCAGTAAACCAGCAGGTTTGAGATACCTTTGGGGTTCTTGGGCAGCAGATGTGTGTTGGTGCTGAGCACTGCTGTGACAAGCTCTGTACGTGGCTGCTCTGTTGCAGCAGCCCCGTGTGCCTCAGGCATGTGCTCAGCCACACGTAGTGTAAAATACCTGTTCCTTTTTTTTGCAGCAGTACTATGGCAAAGTGCAGCTCATTTATTTTTTTTCTGGTGGCCAGGTGAGGCCTTTCATGTTTTGAGATGCTTTCTCTTAGCAGGGTGTGGGGAGGCACTTTGGCTTCTGTGGAAGCCAGGAGCCTCTTCTCACTTAGCAGGCACGGACCCACAAAGGGAATGTCTCTGCTCAGCATTCCTGCAGTGAGAATTTTCAGCAACGTTTTGAGAATTAGGAGGAAAAAGGCCTGAAGTTGGGGTGTGTCTCACAGGCTCTGACAATAGCTCCTGCCTCCCTGGAGATGATTATCAGCTTGTGAATCTGCCCAACTCAAACAGCTCAAGCCATCTGTTTCTAGACGAGAGGGAGTCTGCACGTTACAGAGGCAATGGGATTGTCTCAAAGGCAGGAATACTTTTATTTGGTAGCCTCACAAGATGGCAAAGCCCATTCACAAGATCCGTGCCTCGAGTCCAGCCTATAGAAACCAGGCTCCATGTCTACCTCCACTCACAGGAAAGCTCATTAATATGAAAACAGCTGGGAGTTTCAGGTCAGTCACATACTATGGATGAATGTCCTACACTGGCCTGCCCTTCCATGGGAGGAGCCTGGTGGCACTGGCTGAGTGGCACAGGAACTTCTGCAAAAGAGGATAAACCTGAATGCTGTAAATAGTCTACTTTTCTTGTCATAAATATTGCCAGTGCCTCTTACAGCCTTGGACAAGAATGTCCTGAAGGGACAAGGTACAAGCAACGCATGGGAAGGTCTGTGCTGGGCCAGCAAGTGCAATACTCTGCTGTCTGGCAGCTGCAGCTTTCTCTGAGCCAGCTGTTTTTTTTGCTTTTCTTTTTATATATATATATTTTTTCCCTCCTTTTGCATTGATTTGTGGAAGTTGCATGGCTGGAACTGCAGTGAAATTAGAGCTGGCTTCCAGAGAACACCTTTGGAAACATGTACCCTCATTTACAGGCCTGATGTGAGCCAAGATGGGGGCAGAGACCCTCAGGGCTGCTCAGCTCTGGGCTCTGAGAGCATGTGGATGCTCCATAATGCCAAGTCCTAACAGCCAGGCAAGGAGAGTATTCCTTCTCCTCTCCCAAACGTGGGCATTATTTGTATTAGTGTTAATAATTTGTGTTGTGTTTGCTAAATAATTGAGGTGAGTGACCTTCCTGGCCTTGGGAGTTGCATACCAAACCCATCACGTGAGTCAGGGCCTGGAGACACCATAACTATTAGAGAGGCCGGGAAGGGAGATTCTAGGAAAATGCTGCAAGCAGAAGGTGACAGCACATTTCCAGAGACTTTTCAATGGCAGAGAGGGTCTGGGGGAGCAGCCAGAGCTGAGGGAAATAATCTTTAGAGCCTTGCTGGCAGGGTTGGGGGCCACCTCACAAACCTACCTGGTAGGGTGTTATGTCCCCATGGGGAGGTTCACTTTGCTTATGAAAAGTCAGTGCCTAAAGAGGGACAAGCTGGCTGCCTCACTGTCTGACACAGGTGAACTGGGGGCATTGGGAACAGAGGCTGGCCTGGATCTTAGGCAACCAAGAAGAATGTTTCCCACCACCTGAGCTGGGATGTTCTCCAGCTTGACCTGGAGGATGGTTTGGATGCTAGATGTTCTCACAGGCTGCAGCTGGGAGTGGGACTAGATGCACATTCAGCTCACATGGCCAGAGCTTGTGGGGAAAGTCAGGCTGATGAGATCTGCAAAGCCCCTGCAGGCACACAGCCTCCCTGCTGCCTTCACCCCCCCAACCCAAGGCAGGACCTTCAGCACCTGGGGCAGGATGAGTCTCAGCTCAGTGGGACCACTGGCAGGCAGGGACACCCCCCCCTCTAGAATGTTTCAGCACACAGGAGATGCTTTCCATTATGGAAAATGTCATAGACATTAAAAAGATTATATATATCCATAATACTTGAAGGCCTGTCAGTGATTAAAATGGAAGGCAGAGGCTGGGAGAGAGGGGGGTGGCATTGAAATGATCGAGAGACATGACTTATTTTGTCATGTCATCTGATGCCTCCCTCTCTCCCCCAGCCAGGCTCCGGGAGCTGTTCAGAGCAGGGGAAGAATCCGCTCCAAATTTAGATGCCAGAAAAAAAAACACCAAAAAACCAAAACTAACCCAAATTGCAGCCGTGGCCTTGGGTATTAGAGAGGGAGCTGCACTATGGGGGGCTCGCGGGGGGGGGGGGGGGGGATCGGCATCCCTCGGAGGTGCTTCCGAGCCCGCAGACGCTGATTTCTGTCTAAAAATAATGAGAGGGTGGGAAAAAAAATTAATAAATAAAGGCAAGCGGAGCAAGCGGCAGCGAGCAGCGCCTGGGTGGCTGCCAGCGAGGGGCAGTGACGGAGCAGTTCCAGCATCCCCGCCTCCCGCATGCGGCGGGGCAGGGGCTCGGCGCCGCATCCCCCGCGGCCGGTACCGCCCCGCGCTGCACCGCACCGCGCCGGGGGGGGGGGGGGGAGCTGAGCGCTGCTGCCGGGGCCCGGGCGGGAGCCGGGACCGGGGCTGGGGGGGCCGGCCCCCAAGGGGTTAAACCGGGACCTGCCCGCCGGGACCTGCCCAGCCTGCTCTGCGACTCGGTGGCGCGCAGCAGGCAGCGGGCGGGCTGCGGCCGCTCCAGCCCGCTCCCACCGGCACCAGGCGCGGCCACCGGGCACCGGCATCGGGCACCGGCATCGGGCACCGGCCCTGGGCCGCGCTCCGCTCCGCGCAGGTAAGCGGGGCTGTGGGGAGAGCAGGAGGAGGAGGAGGAGGAAGAGGGAGAGGAGGAGGAGGAGGAAGAGGAAGGTTCTGGACGCCGGAGCATCGCGGTGACGGATCCCGGCGGACTGCTCGGTGGCTCCCAGGGCGCGGGTGCGGGCCGGGCAGACTGCGGGAGCGGCGGTGCGGCCCAGGGCTCTGCCCGGAGCTGTTCGCTGCCGCTCCCTCCATGGCGGGCGCTGCTCCTCTCAGCCCTGCACCTGATTAGGGATGGAGCGAGGGTTTAATCCCCCCCGGCCTCCCCTTCCTCTCATGTGGCCCCTCGGCTCTCTCATCCTTCCCCCCCATTCCTTCCTGCTCTCTCTCCATGTTATTCCTTCCCCCTCCCCCCGCCTCCCCCGCTTCCCTCTGCAGTCCCCTGCGCCGGGCCGCGGGGCGATGGGGACCTGTCCCCGCACCCGTGTGTCCTTCTCCCACCTGGCAGCCTCTTGCTCAAGGTCACTGCGGTAATTCCATATGAGCTGCCGGTGCTGCCGCCTTATCTCCCGCACAGCTTCTGTTTCACTCCCTTTATATTGCGGGGGGGGAAGGGGGGAGAATACTGTATTCGATAAACCCCACTGCCTTTAACACTGCTGGCAGCATTTCAGCCAGGGCAACGCTCCTGTCACCCCTGCCCCAGCCCCTGCTTCCCATCTCTTCCCAAGCAGACTTCCCAGGTCGTTTTGTGGCGGGCGAAGTCCAGCTGGGATCGGGTCTCTGGCTGGGACAAGCAGTGCCGGAGCCCATCATGCTGGACCTGGGGTTTGTCCTGCCAGGAGACCTGTTGGAGGCGGTAGGGACTCTCCTACCCCAGAGGAGGACTAGCAGTGTTTGCTGGGCTGGTGACACCTTTAGAAAATGCTACTTTATCTCCTGCCTGAGTGGTGGTGGAAAGCAGAGCGTGGAGCCAAGTCCTAGAAGACTTTGCTGTGTTGCTGCCCTTGTCCCGAAGGCGTTTCTGTGCCAGGCGGGCAATGGCACGGCCGTCCACACCGCGGGCTCTCCCGGCGGGATCCAAAGGCCGCGCCGACGGGCTGCATTGCGAAAGGGGATTGATACAGGGAAGCGTCTGCAGAGAAACTCCGTCCGCCTGCGAGCGGCGGTGCCAGGCTCCTCTCTGACTCACGGGGACGTCGCGGCGGAGCTGTGGGGCGCCCAGCCGCCTGCCCGCCGGAGCAGGAGGTGCCGGACCGGTCACACGGGTTGTGCGGGAGCGTGGAGGGCGCTGTGCGTGGCTCGTGGGCATGTCAGCACAGCCCCGGCCCAGCTCCGGTGGGAAGGAGTGGGTGTTCTGAGCTGGGAGAGCGCTGGATGTGGCACAGCTGTTGTGGTCCAGGAGGTACTGGCATCTGAGGTGGGTGGTGGGATGGACACTGGTAATCGCCCTCTACAGGCTGTGCTGCATGGGGGTGATAGTCATCTGCTCACAAGTGAGCAAAATTGCCACTGAGTTTTGTTGCAGCCGCAGTGGGACCTCTGGGAGCAGCTCGGCTCCCTGGCCCTGCAGTGCGGCCCTGCTAAGAGCAAGGCAGCTCCAGGCAGCCTCTGCCTTCTGGCTTTGCTTGGCCCTCTGACAAAATGAGGGCAAATGCTGTCTTCCCAGCACTTAGAGAGAAGGTGAGGATTAGGACTAGCACAGAGTTGTGATGGGCTCACGTGAAGATGGGTCCAGACTGACCCACATCATTTTGCATCGAGTTGGGTGCAGCGCGTCCCAAGGACGGGCACTGCCTGCTTTGGAGGTACGGGGCAGCTCCCGGAGAAGGCTCAGGCAGCTTGAGGATTTTTAGGGGAGGGGGGGTTGTGTTATCCATGCCACTTGCTGACCTGGCACTGGAGGTGAGCGCCCTGAATTTGTCACCCTACACACGTTTCTGTACCCGCAGCCTCCTGCGGCAGCAAAATTATTGAGTTTGCTGGGAAAACCCACCCAAGCGGCTGCCAGTGCTGGTAACTCGTGGCAGGCTCTGAGTCATGGCAGGGGTTTGGTTTTGCACTGTGCACCCTCGTTGGCACCAACAGCCTTGGAGCTACAGCCAGGGCAAGGAGGGCTGTGTGTAGCTGCAGGTACATCTGGGGGTACTGGGGAGCCCCTGGCTGGCCAAAGGCTGGGGAGTCTGGAACCAGCTTTGCTGGGACGATGGGCCTTAGGCAGCTGGGATCTGGAGGAGGGAGCTGCCATTTTCAGGTGGTTACTTTTAGAAGCTGAAGTGCAGGATAAAATCTCCTCCAAATGTTGCTGAATCTGGAGCCAAATCTCTTGGCGGCTCTGCGGTGCTGGGTTTCAGCTTGCTATGAGATTTCATTCCCCTTGAGCATCTTGCGTCCTGCGTGTCTTCGGGTTGGCCAGTGGTGGCAGCTCGGCACCTGACACCCTGGTGATTGACACTTCCACCTTGAGAAGTGTCCCAGGTGCCAGCCAAGGGTTTTGGGGATGGGTCTCAGTGGTCGAGGTGATGTTGAGGTCTCTGTGTCCTTGTTGCAGGCACCGGTGAGGCCGTGAGCGCCCATCTCTTCTCCACCGCTTTGGCCCACCACCGGTGGGTCTCCGGCACTGCACAGCCATGACGACCTCGGCACTGCGCCGGCAGGTGAAAAACATCGTGCACAACTACTCAGAGGCAGAGATAAAGGTGCGGGAGGCCACCTCCAATGATCCCTGGGGACCCCCCAGCTCCCTGATGTCGGAGATAGCTGACCTGACCTTCAACACGGTGGCCTTTGCTGAGGTCATGGGCATGATCTGGCGGCGGCTGAATGACAGCGGCAAGAACTGGCGTCACGTCTACAAAGCCCTCACCCTTCTGGACTACCTCATCAAAACCGGCTCCGAGAAGGTGACCCACCAGTGCCGGGAGAACCTCTACACCATCCAAACACTGAAGGACTTCCAGTACGTGGACCGTGATGGCAAGGACCAGGGCATCAACATCCGAGAGAAGGTGAAGCAGGTGATGGCGCTGCTGAAGGACGAGGAGCGGCTGAAGCAGGAGCGGGCGCACGCGCTGCAGACCAAGGAGCGCATGGCCCTCGAGGGCATGGGCAGTGGTAGCCACCAGGTCACCTATGGCCGCCGTGCATCACCCTATGGCGAAGACTACGGCCGGGCACGGGGCTCACCCTCCTCCTTTAACTGTGAGTGCCTCCAGCAGGGTCTGGGGACTCACTTGTGGGGCTGGCAGCTCACTTGGGCTTGCTTGGGCTCACTGAGGGGTGGAAGCAGGCGTTGGGTTTTGTGTGCACCCACCTGGTGCCCATTGCTCACCTTGACTTTTTGTGGGAGTGGTGTGAAGCCTGGCTGCATCCTGAGCAATAGGCTCAGGTTTGGCTGGGCCAGTGGTGAGCCCCAACAGTGGTGGCACCTGGTGGTGCCTTGAGTCTTAACCCCACCGCTTGTTCATGGTAGGGAGGTCTAATCTGGGGCTGTGCCCCTTGGGGAAGCCATGTTGCAGAGCTGTGGGGGTTGGGGCCTGGGGGCTGTTGATGTGCTCCGTGAAATAGCCCAGTCCTGATGTTGTTCCTTCTGCTTTTCCTCTTTTATCTCCCAGCATCATCCTCATCCCCACGGTTTGCCTCCGACCTGGAGCAAGCAAGGCCCCAGACAACGGGTGAGGAGGAGCTGCAGCTGCAGCTTGCGCTGGCCATGAGTCGGGAGGAGGCGGAGAAGGTAGGGTGGCATCTCCCTGCACCTTGCCTTGTCTGCGGGCATGGTGGGTCATTCCCCTGGGAAGAGGGAGGATTTTAGGGGCTGCCCAAGGTCGGTGCATGCACCTGCAACCACACCAGGCTGCTCGCTCTGTGCCCGGCATCCAAAATGACCAGCAGGCAGATGGAGGCACAGGCTGTCCCTGATTCCTGTCTTTTTTACCAGTGGGAACAGCACCAGGCTGAGGCCTGTCCAGCCTCCCAGACCCCAGGGTGAACTTGGGGGGTCTTCTGGACTTGCTGCAACCCCCCCAAACCTGGCTGCTGAGGCCTTCTGGTCTAAGCTGCTCTGTTTCTCTTCCCTTTTTGCAGAGGTTTTGGGAGGTGAAACCTGGCCCAGTGCTGTGGGGAACCAGCAGTGTCCCTGGGGCTGTGCACAAGGCTGGGGGGTTGGTGGGGCAGGGTGCTCCCTCCCACCAGCTGGTCCTTACTGGAGGGAGCACTGGAAACCAGCACTGTGAGGAGCTGAGCAGGGATGGAGGCGGCAAGCGAGCTGCAGTCCCCAGTTGTGAAACCTCCCCCAGGGCTGTCCCCTCTCCTATCTGCTGGCCACGGCCCCTTTTCCACCAGGAACGGCTTATTTGTGCATCGGCTGCGATTGCCGCCGGCTGGCACGGCCCGTGCAGAGCACGTGGGTACCGGGCACACCAAGTCAGAGGGACATGGTGACCCTGGGGCTGTGTGTCTGGGCATCCCCCAGGGCTGGCACTGAGCACTGCCAGCTCGGTCCTGCCAGGTCAGGGGATGTGCTTTGGAGATGGTGCTTCTTCCTGCCCATCTGCCCTGCCTAATGGAGGCTCTTTTGGAGACGGAGCAGAGTGTATATCCCTATTTTTGTCCTGGAGTTGGAGTATTTATAGTTTCCACACTCTGCTGTGTTGAGCACTGTAGGAACACACTCTTGTAAGCATTGCCTCTTGGAGTCCATCTGGGCTGCACATGCTGGTACAGGCATGCACACCTCCACACTCCCCCAGGGTCTCCATTTCCCCCCCCAGCTGGTCCCACACCATCATGGGGGTGGTGATCAGGGCTGCCATGGTGGTATGGGGACAGTCCCCAAAATCTGTCTCAGGTCTGGGCTTTTCTCCCAGAGCAAAGCAGAAACAGGCAGGATTCCTGAACCGAGGCCAGTTGGTGTTGCAAACTCTCCTCCCCACCAGGCCGCCGGGGTAGGAGGACACTTGATCATCTCCTCTCCTCCATCAACTGCTTCAGAGTCCCCAGAAACCTCCTGGGGGAGATGCTGGCTGCCTAGCTTAGGGTTGTCCCAGCCTAGAACAGTGGCAGGTGATGGGGCAGGGGAAGGAGCTGGGGCAGTGGCCGCAGGGCAGCCTGAGTGGGAGCAGGTTCAAGAGCATAAGGGCATCAGGCTGGGGGTCTGCAGATAAAGCTGGCTGGATGGGCACAGAGGTCCTGTGCAGGCAGGCAAGAGGCTGCAGAAGAGGTGGTGGTGAGGACAGGGACCTCTGAGCAGCCCCACAAGCTGAGGGCAAGCTGAAATGTCACCCGATTTCCTCTGTTGGCAGAAGCCACTTCCTCCAATTTCCAGTAGAGACGAAGAAAGGCAATTGCAGCTAGCGCTCGCGCTGAGCAAAGAGGAGCATGAGAAGGTACCTGTGCCCTGCAGCCCCGGGCGCTCCTCTCTCCTTGCACTTGGGCTTCTCTCTGGGGCACTGGAGCCCAAAATGCTGCCTTGCTCCGGCACCTGCTTTGCTTTTGCTGCTCCGGGGCTGTCTGCTGAGCACTCTCCTGGCGGGCTTGGCCCCAGAGGAGCCATCTGCTCGGATGCTGGGACTTTTTGGGGATGCGGTGGTGGCTCCTGCGCTGGGTCTGTCTCCTGGAGAAGCTGCTGGCTGCAGGGTTGCTGAGCTCACAGGCCACATCCCTTGTCCCCACAGGAGGTGAGGACTTGGCAAGGGGAGAACTCCCTGCTGCAGAGAGCTGTGGAGGAGAGTGGCCAGGGTGGGGAAGAAGAGGAGGAAGAAGAAAAGATGAAGAAAAGCCAGGTACAGCACTGGGAGCCTTGATGGCCACACAGCCTGGGGCTCCAGGGGCATCCCACTGGTCTGCCTTGGGCCTCTCTTACCTCTTTCTTCCCTTTCTGTTTGCAGTCCTCTATCCTGGAACTGGCAGATATATTTGGGCCGACACCAGCCCCCTCCAGCCACACATCTGCCGACCCGTGGGATATGCCAGGTGGGGGCAACTTGTGGGCTGCCAAAATCTGGGACAGTGGCAGGAGCCTCTCCCCCCACCGCTGTCCATCCCCAATTCCCAGGAGCTCAACAGGAGCTTCCTAGGAGCAACAACAACCTCTTGCTTCTCCTCCCTCTGCTGCCTGGTCCCTTGCACACCCAGGCAGTACTGCTGGAAGCTGGGGACCCCTGGACACATCCCCACTGCTCAGCATCCCTCTGCACCCCACACCCCTGTCCCACAGCTTCCCTTCTTCTTTCAGATATGAAGCCCAAAGTGGAGCCAGCAGCTTCTGCCTGGGCTGGGGCGGCTGACCCCTGGGTGCCGGTGCCGGCTGCTGGTGGGGAGCCCCTCTCCCAGGCAAGCGCCTCGTCCCAGCAAACCTCCTCTGGGCCCTGGGATTTCCCCCCTGGCACCACCACTGCTGCTGCCTCCGACCCTTGGGGGAAGGCGCCCTTGTCTTCTGGCTTCCCTCCTGCGGACCCCTGGGCAACAGCATCTCCCCCTGCCCCAGCCTCTAGTTCTACACCAGCTGCTGACCCTTGGGCTGCTGTGGCTGAACAACCTCCCCACCCTGGTAAGAGGCTTGGTCGGTGTTCCTGCTTTGCTGGGGACCACGGGTGGCATTGGCCATTGCTTCCCTCCTGTGAGCGGGCATTCTGGGCACTCCCCAACTTCCTCCTTCACAAACACTCCCTCCCCACTCTCCTGCCCTACAGTGGGACCTCCACTTTTCCCTCTGTGTCCTGAAGACTTCAAGGAACTTTGGAGGCTTTATCTCTGTGCAGAATGGGCTGCTTTAATTAACGTGGCACAGTAAATGGAGCCCTCCCGTGGGAGGGGATAGCAGCTGCTGCACTGCTTCAGCAGTGGGGTGACAGTGTGTGTCCCCCCAGTGATACCTGTTTGTTCACTCCCCCTACGTGCCCTACCCAGACAGGATGATTGCTGCCCACAGGTGCCACGGTGCAGAAGTGGTTGTGGGAGCAGCCTGTGTTTCAGAGCTCAGTGTCACTCTCGGCTCCTCCTCAGTGCTTCCTGAGGTCCTGCCTGCACTGGCAGTGCTGCCTCTTAAAGCATTCCTGCAGACCTGTCCCCTCTGCCTGTCCCCACTGGGACTGGGAAAGGGACCTGTCTGCTTGGGGGGTGGTCAGCTGCAGGCAGCACAGGGGCTGCCCAGGTCAGGTTTACCTGCTTGAGACTGGGCTCCTGCTCCAGCTTATCTCAGCCCCACTCAGGACCAGTGCATGTTCCTGACCCCAGCTTGGCATTCCCTTGTCACACACCTTCATCTCTGTCTCCTTGCAGGCAGCCACCCCTGCCTCTGTCCTGCCTGTACATCTCCCACCTCTCACTTCCCTGCTAGTTCCCCTCCTTGAATCTCCCCTCTTCCCCCAGCTCCAGGGGGAGATGCTTTTGACCCGTTTACGAAGCCGCCCGGGCCAGCTGAGCCGCCGGAGCAGGAGCCCTCACAGCTGCCCTCCTCTGCCAAGTCCAACAGCCCTGTCGGTAAGAGCTGGGGGAAGCTGCAGGGTCCTGTTTGGGCAGGTGGGGACAGTGACCCGTCCCTGCCCTTTGCAGGGAGGCAGCTCCAGGGCTGGCCAGGCTGTGTGTGGCTGCTCGCTGGCACGGCCAAGGCTTGTCCCCATGTGCAGCCACGTGTGCTGTGGGCTTGGGCTGCCCTGTAGCCAAGAGGGCAGCTCTGGTCATTGTGTATACCCACGTCTCCAGCCTGGCTGCCTGCTGTGGTGGCTTGGGGGAGCTTGGACATGCTGTGCCACAGCCTCAGCCCTGCCACATCGAGCTATGACCTTGGGTGTGCAACATGCTGTTAGCCACCCTGTGCAGTGATGGGGGGATGCTGTCACCCTCCGTGTCCTCTGTCCGGCTCACACAGCTCATTTCCCACCTCCAACCCAGAGATGGACCCCTTTGGTGACCTGTTTCCCAGCACCAAGCAGGATGGGGCAAAGAACTTTGACCTCACCAACCTGGCTGACTCCCTCCCTGAATCTGGCAAAGAGCGGAAGGACTGTAAAACCCCCGAGGCCTTCCTTGGCCCTGCCGCCTCTTCCCTGGTCAATCTGGACTCACTGGTTGCACCTGCACCAGCCTCCAAGACACGCAACCCCTTTCTCTCGGGTAGGTGCTGGGGCTGCAGTGTGGGCTGCTGGCCGGGGGGGGCTTCCCTAGGCTGTGCTTGAGAGGTGTTTGGGGGAGGAAGAGGAGGAGGAGGAGGGCTGGGGATGGCATGGCCGCTCATGCATCCTGTCATCTCTTTGCTAGGTCTGAGCACACCGTCCCCCACCAACCCTTTCAGCCTCTCTGAGCAGCCCAAGCCAACGCTCAACCAGATGCGGACCAGCTCGCCGGTGCCCGGCCTGCCCGCTGGGCTCCCTGCCAACTCCATGACCTACAGCGCATCCCTGCCGCTGCCCCTCAGCAGCGTCCCCACCGCCACCACCGCTCTCCCGGTCTCTGCCAGTGCCTTCCCCCAGGCCGGCACCTTCCCCGAACTCCCCAGCACCTTGCCGCAGCCATTACTGCCGATGAGCGGCCCCCCAGCCCCACCGTCCGCTTCAGGGGGGCTCAACCCCTTCCTTTGAAGTATCTGGACATGTAGACTCTTGCCCCTTTCCCGGCTGTTACAGACTCCCCGGCCTTTTCTCCCACCAAGAACCTGGGGGGCCAGCGGTTTGCTAAGCCAGGGAGGTTGCAGCCCGTTCCAGCCCCCTCCCCGTGCCCACCGGCTGGAGGGGAGGGGGGCAGCCAGCATGAGCCCCCGACGGGCAAGAGGAGACCAACCCACTGCAGAGCCAGAGCCGCTGCCGACGGCGGTGTACGGGCTCCCTCCAAAGGACGTGGTTTGGGGACTCCTGGGCTGGACTCCCGCTGCTGGATGGTTCCCCGAGGGCAGGGGGGCCTTTGTGGGGAGCTGGGGCCGGGGTGAGATGGGGTTTCCCCCCACCTCCTGCGCTTCCCTCCTTGGGCTGGGGTCCCCGGCTGGATCGCGCTCCCCTGGCTGCTGTCCCCTGCCTTGCCCGCCAGCCCTTCGCCCCCGTCCCGTTCGCTGCCTCCCTCCGTCCCCCCCCCCAAGAGGAGCCGCGGGCCGGGCCCCCGCGGGGGCAGCCGCCTACTCGCCCGCTGCTGGGCCCCGCTCCGGGCCGAGGGTGGGGTGGCGGGGAGGGCTGCCTGTGACAATAAACTGCTCCGACCGATCCGCTGTGCGGCTCCGGGGATCAGGGCTCGGGGGGTGGGGTGGAGGGGGCCGGGCCAGGCCGAGCGGGACCGCCCCGGAGGTTTCGGGCCAGCGACGGGGAGCGGCGGCAGCTCCGCCCCGTCCCGCCCCGTCGCGCCGCCATGTTCGCGGGGCCGCTGCGCCAGGTCCGGAGGTACCGGGGGGTTAGGCCGGGCATGGGGCGGACGGGGGATAGTGGGAGAGGCGAGACAGGCCCGGCCCCCGGGGCGGGCGGCTGCGGCATCCGCCCGCGCCCCTGCAAGGGCGGTGGGCAGCGATCGCGGTAGTTCCTGGTAGACCTTCGGCATCACCGGCACTCCCCAGCACCCCGTAAACATCCCCAGCACCCTCTAAATCTCGCCTCCACCTTCCCAAATCCCTCCTAAATCCTCTCTGCATCCTTTCAACCCTCCTACCTTCACTGAAATCTTCCCCGCATCCCTGCACCCTTCCTGCGTCCCCTACAGCCTCCCTGAACCTCCCGCATCCCTCTTAAGTTCTCTCTACATCTTTGCAACGCTCTGTACCCCTCCCGCATTTCCCTTAATTCCCCCCCTGCACCCCACCGGATACCTCCTAGATCCTCTCTGCACCATTACACCCCTCCTGCATTCCTCTAAATCCTCCCTCCATCCTTATATCCCATGCATGACTTTGCATACTCCCTGCATCTCCTTCCTGCCCCCCTCTTGTGCTCCCTTCTGCATCCCTGCACCCCCTCCCCATCCTTGCATCCCACCCAGCAGCAAGAGGATCTCTCTGGTCCCCTCCTTGTCCCTCGCACCCCTCTTCACGACCAGCCTGTGCCACCCTGCCTCCCCACACCTGCCTGTGCACGGGAGGGGATTTTCTTCTCTTAAGGACACACAGATCAAATCCTGTAGGTGCTGCTCTCTTACTCATGGCTGTCGGGTGACTGTCACCCTAATACTTTCTGAAAGGATGTGGGTGGAGGGTAGAGAGCCCTGGGGATGCCAAGCTGTAGGGGAGCAACCTCACCTGAGCCTGCAGCACCTGGGGAGGACTTCATGGGGTCCTGGGAGGATGGAGGGAACTCAGCCTGGCCCAGTGGGCTTGCCCAGTCCTGGTGCTGAGAGCGGTTGGTTCCCTGTGGAGCAGCACCTGTCCTGGGGCTGTGCTAGGCACCCCAGGGAGCCAGGGTGAGGGTGGTGCTGGTCGGGGGTGTCACAGCTCTCTCCAGGGCTGCATCTTGCCCCTGGAAACAATGAACCTGTTTGGTGTCGCAGGTGTGTGTTTCTAACGGGGAGTGTGACCATGGCCACGGGGGGGACAACCAGCCCCTCCAGCATCCCTCATCACACCAACCGCCTGATTAATGAGAAGTCCCCCTACCTCCTGCAGCATGCTCACAACCCTGTGGATTGGTAAGACCAACCAGTGTCTTTTTCCCTCCTCCTCTGCTTGTTTCTGTGGGGCTGAGGACTCACTGCCATGGAAGTGATGGCAGGTGAAGCAGCCTGGCCTCCTGTCCAGCTCCCTGCGGGCTTGGGTCCACACTCCTGAGCCAGCCCTGTCCCCAGCTGCCCTGACCACTTCCCACCAGTCAGTGGCTTCTCTGGCAGCTTTAGAGAATTCCATAAATCCTGGCAGCAGTGACCCCTGAAGCTCCTGTCTTGTCTTCCCTCCACAGGTACCCTTGGGGCCAGGAAGCCTTTGATAAAGCAAAGCAAGAAAACAAACTGATATTCCTGTCAGGTAACCAGAAACAAGACAAATTTCATGTTCCCACATGTTGTCCAGTAAATGACTAGATAAGCTGGGCTGTGTCCTGAGCTGGTGTGTGAGCTTCCACTTAGGTAAGGATGGACACCAGGCATTAACTGTCTATCAGGAAGAGAGGGCCACATGCTTTAATAGCTCTTGCTGAAGATGGGCTGCTTGCAGGGGCCTTCCTGGCTATCAGAGTCCTTGGCCAGATCTTAGGAGCAAGAGCTGGAGAGTCTAGGAGGCCCTGCAAGCCTCCATGCTTGCAGAAGGCCTTTTCCATCTCTTCTCCAGGGGGCCAGCAGCTGTTCCCCATAGCAAGGTTCCCCACCTCTGAGCTATCTCTCCATAATGCATGTCCTGCTGCCTGCAAAGGGCCTTTCCTCACTCACCTGAGGTTGTTTTCAGTTGGCTACTCCACCTGCCACTGGTGCCATGTGATGGAGGAGGAGTCCTTCAAGAATAAGGACATTGGAGAGATTATGAACAAGAACTTTGTGTGCATCAAAGTGGATCGTGAGGAGCGGCCAGATGTGGACAAAGTGTACATGACCTTTGTGCAGGCAAGGGAGGCATGGGCAGAGCTTGGGAGGCTTTGGCTGGCTCTCTCAAAATGAGGTTCATGATCATGTTCCTCAGGCAAGAAGAGCCAGTATGTGGGGTGGTCTGAACGGGGCTGTGCATGATCACAAGGGTGGAAAGAAGCACACGTCTGTCCTCAGGAGGCAGAGTGTGCCTCTTATGTGACCTTGGTGCACCCATGGTTTGTCTTTCAGGCAACCAGCGGTGGAGGTGGTTGGCCAATGAGCGTCTGGCTGACTCCAGACCTTAAGCCCTTTGCAGGGGGGACATACTTCCCTCCTGAAGATGGAGTTCATCGCATTGGCTTTCGGACTGTGCTGCTCCGAATTGCAGAGCAGGTACCGAGCAGGAATGGCTTAACCAGCAGCACTTCACCAGCAGAGCAGCAAAAGTGGTCTGGGCTTGATGATGACTGAGTTAAGAGAGAGAGTCAGAAGAAACAGTAGCCCAGAGAGCGTATCAGAGCTTTGGGTGGGTTAGAGATGGATTGGAACTGATCTGGGGAGGGGGCCCAAGAACTGAAGGTGCAGTTTGGACCAGTGCAATGCAGGAAGCAGAAAGAGAGACAAAAATTGGCAGAACTGACTTTCCCTCTCCTCATCTTAGTGGAAGGAGAACAAAGATGCCCTGCTGGAAAACAGCCAGAAGATCCTGGAAGCATTGCGACACACATCTGAGATGCATGTGCAGGGCCAGGAGTCACCCCCACCATCCAAAGAGGTGATGGCCACCTGTTTCCGACAGCTCTCCAACTCCTATGATGAAGACTATGGCGGCTTTTCTGAATCCCCCAAGTTCCCCACCCCAGGTCAGTCTGGCCTCTGCTGCTGTGCCATGCCATGGGGCAGGCAGCACTGGGGGGCAGAGCCCACCCCACAGCCTGCTGCTTTCTCCTTGTCTTTCAGTGAATTTGAATTTCCTCTTCACGTACTGGGCCTTGCACCGAACGACTCCAGAAGGTGCCCGGGCACTGCAGATGGCTCTGCATACCCTCAAGATGATGGCCCATGGGGGCATCCATGACCACATCGGTCAGGTAGGAGGAAAGCCTTGGGGGCAAATCCCTGGCATGCCCAGGAAGGATGTGGTAGAGACGTGTCAACTTGGTCTTTGCAGGGGTTTCATCGCTACTCCACCGACCAGCACTGGCATGTCCCTCACTTTGAGAAGATGCTGTATGACCAGGGGCAGCTGGCAGCCACGTACAGCAGAGCATTTCAGGTGCAGCCAGGGTATCCCTCTGTCGAGGGGGGCTCACTTGGCATACCACGTATGGGCTGGGGAGGGATGGCTTTGTTTGGGGAGCAGTTTCAAAACCTGTTCCCCAAGATGCTGTCCATCCCTTGGGCATGAACTGGTCCCATACCCCTCTTGATCTACTGGTCTTCATCCAGAAAAGCTGCGCAAGTCCATGACAGTTTAACTTCAGGGTTTTGAGGATAACAGGGGAGGAAATGGCCTCCTGGCTGGTCTTTGCAATTTAGAAAACGTGCTGCTGCCTCTGACTTTGGTGTAACTCCAGGTTCGCTCTCCAGTGCCTGTAGATTTCTTACGCAGAGATCTTACCCTCAATCCATCCCATTTTTAAAATCCCTGGATGTTCAAATGTATTTCCCCTCCTTTGCCAGCTCTTTAAATCTGAATCTCTTACTGTATCGTGCTGTGTCTCTTGCCTCCCCCTTGCCCCCTTGTAACATGGACATCCATCCCATGCCTCCCGCAGATCTCTGGTGACAGATTCTTTGCTGATGTTGCCCAAGACATTCTGCTCTATGTCTCGCGGGACCTGAGTGACCAGGTGGGTTGTTCCCTGAGCTGGGCCTAAGGGAGCAGCCTACCCTGCCCCAGGACGTGGCTCAGGGCTGCTTTTCCCTCCCTCCCTTCCCAGTTGAGGTCAGACTGGGGCACTGCTGGGGCTTGCTGGTCGGACTGCCATCCCAGCAGCGATGGGAGCTGGCTGAAGGTGCTGTCCCAGTAGCTATAAGATCTCTCTGTTGCTTTTGTCCCAGGCAGGAGGTTTCTACAGCGCAGAAGATGCCGATTCCTACCCGACCACTGAATCTGGGCAGAAGCGAGAAGGAGCTTTCTGCGTGTGGGCAGCTGAGGAAATACGGGCTCTCCTTCCTGACCCTGTCGAGGGGGCGACAGAGGGGACAACCTTGGGAGATGTCTTCATGTACCACTATGGAGTGAAGGAGGCTGGCAATGTCAGCCCCATGAAGGTGAGGGAGAGCAAAGACCTGCCCAGTAGCAGGAGCATTGGTGGGGAACGTGCACCCCAGGGTGTGGGAGGATGGCAGAGCATCCCGAAAGCACACGGGGTTCAACCCCTCCTCAGCCTGGCGGTGGTTGTAGAATGAGGCTCTCTTTTCAGGACCCCCATCAGGAGCTGAAGGGCAAGAATGTCCTTATTGTGCAGTGCTCCCTGGAGCTGACAGCGGCCCGGTTCGGGCTGGATCCGGGCCGTCTCGGTGCCCTGCTGCGGGAGGGCCGGCACCGGCTGGCTGCAGCCCGGGCACAGCGGCCACGGCCACACTTGGACACCAAGATGCTGGCGGCGTGGAATGGTGAGAGGAGGCTCGGCCCTGGGGAGTGCCCACCTTGGGCTGGACCTCTCTGCAGCTGCCCAGGGCCAGCAAGTTTTGTGGGCAACGAGGCTGTGGGGGAGCAGACCCGCACCTGCAAGCTGTGGGGCTGCCGAGGGTGGGGATAATGCTCTGGCTTTTTCCTCCCCTGTTGCCAGCAGAGAGCAGCAAAACTCTTCCCCTGGCTCAGGCCGGTTCCCACGGTTGGGCTGTGGGGATGCAGGGCCCGGGCAGGGGCCAGAGCCCATCTCCCGTGCCACGTTACAGGGGACCACAGGTCTGTGTCTGTCTGTCCGGGTGTCCTGCAGCAGGTAACGACTGCACTACCCCAGGCACTGCTCCTGGCAGTAAATGCCTGGGTAGGTGGGTCGGGAGCTGGGGTGGGCTGGAGTTACATCAAGTCTACAAACAGACTCTCTCAAGCCCTGTTTCTGCCCGCAAGCAAAGGCTTAGCTCTTGCTGGCCTTGCAGCTCTCTGTCCTTCTCCTTGGTGACAATAAGTGACTTTATTAGTGGTTTGAACTGAGTGGAAGAGCTGAGGACTGAGTCCTGACCTGTCTTTTGTGTCAGGGAGGATGAGCTTCATGCTGAGCATCCTTTAAGGGAAAGACAGTGACAACCCTGCTGGTCCCTTTGTCATCCCCTCCACCTGAGCCTCTTCCCGTGTCTGTGCCTGTGCAGGGCTGATGATCTCGGGCTTTGCCCAGGCTGGGGCAGCCCTGGCCCAGCAGCAGCACGTGAGCCGGGCTGTGCAGGCAGCTGCCTTCCTCCGGAGACACCTTTTTGACCCCTCCAGTGGCAGACTGCTGCGGAGCTGCTACCGGGGCAAGGACAGCGTGGTGGAGCAGAGGTGAGCAGGGCTACAGGGAGTGTCTCTGGACCTACTGGCCACCCTGTGGGAGCTGCCCGTGTACTCTGGTGCAGTTTGGGATGGATTAGTGCCCCCCACCCAGTGAGGAGGTATTAAGGTCAAATCCTTTTCCATTCCTGATCTTTGAAGCTGGCAGATGCCTTTGCCTGCCCTCCCATGCCACCACTCGACCTGGGGCTTAGCTGTGTGCTGACTTGGCACAGCCACTGCTTATCTTGGACTAAGCTCTGAGGTAGCATCTCCTTGGGTAGCAGCGACCAGTAGGTAGGAGAACATTTCCCACCTGGCCAGTATAGAGACCCTGATGCTTCTTTCTCCTCTGCTGCTGCAGTGCTGTGCCCATCCAGGGCTTCCTGGAGGATTATGCCTTCGTCATCCAGGCTCTCTTTGACCTGTATGAAGCTTCCCTGGAGCAGAGCTGGCTGGAGTGGGCCCTGCAGCTCCAGCACATGCAAGACAAGCTCTTCTGGGACCCCAAAGGCTTTGCGTATTTCTCCAGTGAGGCTGGTGACTCCTCTCTGCTCCTGCGCCTGAAGGATGGTGAGCTCAGGGACCTGGCTGTGCTCCACAGGGGTTGTGAAGTGGGGCAGGTTGGGGAGGGCAGAGATATTGCCTGGCTGAAGCACCAACTGTGGGGTGGTGAGGCACTGGTCTGATGGAGGAATTGTTCTCCCCCACAGACCAAGATGGAGCAGAGCCCACTGCCAACTCTGTCACTGTCACAAACCTGCTCCGAGCGGCTTGTTACTCTGGCCACATGGAGTGGGTGGAAAAAGCTGGGCAGATCTTGACTGCCTTCTCAGAAAGGCTGAAGAAGATCCCAATAGCCCTGCCAGAGATGGCCCGGGCCACTGCTGTCTTTCATCACACCGTCAAACAGGTACAGTCTGGGGCTCCTGTGTCCCCTAAGGGACCTGCTGTGGTGGTGTGGGTGCAGTCACTGCTCTCTGCTTTCTCCCTCCTGCCTCACACACTCTCCCTGGACAGGTCATTATCTGTGGGGATCCCCAAGAAGAAGACACGAAAGAGATGCTGCGCTGTGTCCACTCTGTCTTCAGCCCAAACAAGGTAGAGGTGCCAGCCCTGCCTGCCCTGCCAGCCCTTCCCTGGCCCCCTGAAGTGGAGTGTGGAGCTGCAGTATGTGGGGAGCTGGCACTGGGGCCAAAGCACCAGTTTCCCTCTGTAGCCCCAGCTGAGGTGAACTGGAGAGGGCTGAGCCATCAGCACGGATTCACTGCTCTGGCCTTGCATTAGCCCACCCCATGGAGGCTTTTGTCCCTGACCCTCTGCCCACGTGCCCAGCGGTGTTTAGTGCCAGTGTTGGAGGAAAGTCACAACCCCTGCCCAGGAGCGTGGGTGGGGAACACAGCTCCTGGTCCTTCCTTCACCATCTCCTGTCCAGCAGTGCCCTGGGCTGTGCCAATTCGCTGCCATGTGTGAGGCCTCTGCTCCCGTGCTCTTCCTGTCCCTTTGAAGGATTACAGGGAGTGACCCAGTTTGCAGGGATAGCAGCTCCGTGGTGGCAGTGAGCAGCCCAGCGCCGATGCCGATAACCTGCTGCCACTCCTGCAGCTGGTGCAGCCATCGGTCTCCTGAGCCCACACAGGCTCTAGGGGGAGAAGCAGCTGGTGGCTTCAGGGTCTTGAGCAGAGCAAACAGTGCAGCCATCCCCTCCTACATGGCTCAGGTCCCTGCTGCAAAGCTGTTAAGAAACTTGGCTGGTGGGAATGTTTTCTCCCCAGGGGCATGTCCATCTCCCCCAGGCTGTTGCTTTCCTTGGAGCGTGGAAGAAGAGGAGGGCTGGGTGCTCTGGATGGGTATTTCCACGGGGCAGTGAAGCCACAGGGTGCTCAGGGGCTGCCTGAAGACACGGTGCCCACCCAGGCTGTGTGCAGAAGGGTGCACAGGGGGCTGCAGCTGGAGACTGGCAGCAGGCAGGGTATGGGCCAGCCCTTGCTTGCCCCTCGCTGGGTTTGCCTGCTCTGAACTCTTCCCCATGTTGTTACAGTGGGATGGATCAGAAGCCTGAGTTTATTTTCTGGAAGAAGGAACGTGGTAGGAGGATATCTGCTGGGAAGCAGTGTCCTGAGGCGTGCACAGCCCCATGGGCACGTGTGTCTGCTTCCCAAGCATGGGTCCACCTCCTGACACCCATCCCTCTGTGTTGCATCTCATGGAGATGCAGGTGCTCCTTTTCCCACCCACCTTCAGCCCCTCCAGCTGCTCCTCAACTCTCCTTCCCCAGTCCCAAGAAGCTGCCCAAGACAGGGCAGCCCTGAGTCACCTGCTCCAGGGATGTGGCAGCTTTGGGAATCAGCTTTGCCAAGGAGTTGGGCAAACATCACCACTGTGTCCCCTGCTGCCCCCCTCCCTTGGTGCCCGCAGGGCGCTGGGGGCTAGGCTCATCTGCAGGAACACAATTAATTAGGTCGTTCCAGTAATTAATTCCTTACAAATCTCACATTGAAACACTTGCTGTAACGAGATGCTGATGACAAAATGGCATGGAGGTCACAGATTTAAATGGACCTCACACCCAGAGGAGCCCTTTGCCATGGGAATGCCAGTACTCCAGGGGCAATGCTGGCATCTGCTCCCTGGGAGCAGCAGAGTTGGATCCCTGCTCCAGGGCTGGATCCTGACTCCTGCTATAGATCCCTGCCCTGTTAATGGTCTTTAGGGTAATTATGAAGGATCCCATTATCTCCTCAGTTGCAGAGGCTAGCCTGCTGCTTGCCTTCAGCCTGGCCCCGCAAGAGGACCTTAGGGAGCTTGTGAGAAAAATGAATAATGAATTTCAGATTGGACATGAATTGGTAATTAATCACTCCTGGAATTAATTCCAGACAAAGGCAAGGAGGGAGGAGGGCGGGGGGAGCAGGAGACAGGCAGGGAGCCGGGCTGAGCTGGGTCAAGGCAGGGGCTGAGCAGGAGATGTGGGGTGATGGGGAACAGGACAAGACTGCAGCAGCCATCCAGGGTAAGGGCTTGGGGACACAGTGACCTGCTGGGGACACGGGGTGAGGGCAGCCCCTGCCAGGCACAGGTGAGGCTGCATGGGCATCCCTGCTAGGTCTCGGTGCTGGGTGCCCTCCTGTCCCCGGGGTCTGTGGCAGAGGATGCTGGATGCCATGGGGGGAGGTGTGGGTGCCACTGCCTGGCAGCTGGCGGGGCTGGTGGGCACTGGGATGGCAGCTTTTGGGGTCGGCGTCTCTCGGTGGTGGTGGCACGAGCAGCACAAACGTGGTGAGTGTGTCAGTGCTCAGCAGACCAGGTGTGGGGCTGGGGCCAGGGCTGGGCACGGGTGAGGGACAGCCATGAGCAGCGGGATGCTGCTGCCCTGCCGTGGGCCTGGGAACTGGCTGGGCTTTGCTCACCCTCTGCATCTGTGTGGGCACCAGGCTCCCTGCCAGCTCCTGGCCTCTCCCCTGATTAGCCTGCAAGCCCTGAGGCTTTGACAAACATTTTCCCTTTCAGAAAAGCTAATTATCACGGCAGCCCTGGCTGGTGGTGCTGTGTCAGCTTGGAGAGCCTGTGACCCACTGCTCGCTGGCATCTTGAGTTTTTTGGGAAGCCTTTGGAGGACAGCAGCTGGGCTGCAGGGTGGGACAGGACACTGCTGCAGCTGGTGCTGGGGTTTGGGCTGTGTTAGGGCTGGGTGGGTGTCCCCAGGGATGTGGCTGGCTCCAACAGCCCTCTCCAGGCTGGTTCCTGTGCTTTGTCCCTGGCTGCCGAGTGTCTGGAGGGGAAAAGGGAGGCAAAGCTGCCAGGGATGGCATGGACCATGAGCTCCCTCTGACACAGGCACAGTGGGGACATGGCTGCTGGAAGACCCTGGCAGAGGGCTGGCATGGGTCTCCTCGGCTCACTGTCCCCTCCTGTCTTTGGGTGGGTGTGTGGGGGGACACTGCCAGCACTTGGTATGTATGCAGGGAGGGCAGGACCAGCTTGCTGGTGGTGGCTGCGCTCACACAGCTCCTTCTCTGGCAGGTGCTGATGCTGGCAGATGGAGACAGCTCTGGGTTCCTCCACCGCCAGTTGCCTTTCCTTGCCTCCCTGGAGAGAAAGGATGGAAAAGCCACCGCCTACCTCTGCAGCAACTTCTCCTGCTCCCTGCCCATCACCTCACCCCAGGAGCTGCGTAGGATGCTCGGCCCATGAGCCTCTCAGCCCCTCTGCCTGCAGAAAGGCAAGGGGGTCACAAACTGTCATGCCAGCCTGGGAACATGGAGAGACCCATAATAAAGCCACTCTGGGCATTAACTGCCTCCTGGGTAGTTCCTGGCAGCAGAAGGTTGGGCTTTGCCTGCACTGTGGCTCCAGCAGTATCTCAGTAGATCTGTCTCTGGTCCCTGGTACTGGTTTTGGCATGGCCAGGAAGAACCCACTGAACAGCATCTCCTTTCCCTGCACGTGCACTTACTCCTTGCCTCTTCTTGCCGAGGAAAAGGAAAACAAATTAAATATAAATCCACCGTTAATGGAGAAGTCAGATGGGAAAACTGTTAGAGTTCCTATAGCAACCCGGGGTAACACTGTGAAAAGCACCTGGATGACTTTGGAGTCAAGTGCTTTTGAAAGCGTTACTGGTTATGACAGTTGTGGTATTTTTCCATTACAAGGTAGATTGTAACATACATTAAGTTAATATAGTGCGTGCAGAAAACCTGCTGATAACCACAACTGATGAAGATGTGCCACAAGACCCAGCCTAAGCACTTCCAAACAGCTAAATCCTGTCCTGGCTTTGCCAAGGGTGCACAGACCTGGTACAGCCTGAGAAAGGACTTTTCAAAGTCTTGTTTTCTTTGTAAAAGGATGGGCAGCCAGTCCCACATCTGTGCTGGGATGGAGCTTGTGAAGCTGTACTGCTCCTCCTGGGACCCATGCTGGGATGAGGAGCTTCCCTGGGGCTGGAGGGGCTGGGGCACTCAGCCCTCACAGCTGGGGTAGGATCTGGGGGGCTGCACACCTGCAGACAGCAGGGCAGGCAGGAGGGGTGCTGGCAGGAAAGGGGCCAGTAGGAGAGGAGCTGGCAGCAGCTCCACGCTGAGCTGGGCTGGGTTGGTGAGGGGGGGGTTGGCCGGGGCTGCATTTTTGGCTGGGTGCTGTGGGTGGGTGCTCGAGGCTGCAGCTGCTCCAGCCTGGCCCCTGCCGTTGCTCACAGAAAGTTTCAGTAACAGCAGAAGAATTAACCCCTAAAAGCACCTTTTGGCCAGCGCTTTTGAGGGGGGTTTTTAATCTGAACTATCCCAGCAAAGCCTAGCCTGGACCAAGGGTCTCATCCATCCTCACTGGGGGCTTGGCCTCATCCTGATGATGCCAGCCACAGGGATCCAGGTCTTGGCATCTCTTTGTGCCAAGCAGCAGGAGATAACCCCCCCTGGCAGAAGCGAGATGCCATCACCAACCACACAAGCTCCCTTCGCTGCAGCATAAAAATTATTCTCCCTTTCCTCCCCTCCTCCTCCTCCTCCCTACTCCTAAACTGGCAAGCACCATGTTCTCAGCCTCTCTCTGGCACCCTGGGGCCCTCCTGTCACGGCACCCCGTGCCTCAGCCAGTGGGATGCCATCATCTGGCAGCAACTCGGCACCGAGCCACACTGCCTGCCGACTTTCCAATGGGACATGCCAGGATTTGGGGGTAACCAGCCAGGAGAAATGCCTTTGAAGTCAAAGAGGAATTTTACACCTCATCTTATGAACCCTTTGTATGCTTCTGGAAGAGGAGGTTGTTGTTTTTTTTTAATTTTTCTCTTCTCTCATCATTTAAAAAGCTGAAGTGTTTCTCGAAACCCAGCTGAAAATTGCTGTTTTGGCAGATGGCTGACTGCTTTCCTCTGGGTTTTTGTTTTTGTTTTTTAACTTGGCATCTCTGCTGCAGGGATTGATTTGACATCCATCCTCATGAGTGCTGGGAGTGGGTCGGTGCTGTCTTGGTGCCAGGAGAGCATCCTTGGAAAGCAAGGCTGGTGCTGAGCACCTTGTGGGGAAGCCCAGACATCTCGGGCCCTCTAGTGGGCCAGGTCCATGTGTGGCAGCCATCCCTGAGGTGGCCTGGGGCTGGGGACAATGTGCTGAGCACATTCCAGTGCCCACCAGCCCCAGTGGCACAGGCACAAAGTGCCTTTCTCCCACACCATCTTGCTTGTCAGCATGTCTCTGCAAGCAGCCGCTGGGCAAAAATGTGCTGTGAACCTCTGTCAGTGTGAATTGGGCTCACCTCTCAGGGAAAAAAAAAAACAAAAACAGAAAAGGAAGAAAAGTTGTCTGTAATAAATAACTGCTGTTGTGGCACCTCGGTCCTCCTGGCACCTCTCTCTTGCTGCTGCCCAGGAGCTGGTGGCTCCATCCTGTGTGTCCCTTTGTGTCACGCTCTGCCCTGTCACCTGGCTGCTTGAACCCTTCAGCTTTATGGCCTTGGCAAGGAGCCTTTTTGCCTGAATTCAGTTGCAGGACCCCCCTTGCTGGCCCCCTCGGTGTCTGCTGGCTGGATGGGGAGCCAGGGCACCCATAAGTGCTGCTCCTCCTTGGCAGCAGTGCCAGAGGAGGGTCTGGCTGCAGAAGCTGGCATGGCCGTGGCCATTAAACCCTCCTGGCAATGCCTCCTTCCTCATTTCATTCATGTCACTAACTCACCTGTCACTGCAAATGCCATTGATTTGCTGCAAGTGTTGTTTTTAATGGGAGAGAGGGCTGGCAGGGTGCTGCCCGGCTGGCCTGGGCTCTCAGGGGGTGATGGAGCAGGGTTTTGGTGCTCCAGGGTCCCATGCCATTTCACAATATCTATTTTCCTGGCTCCTTCCCATGTTTCCTTTGGTGGTGGATGTGGGGGCTGCTGGGGCTTTGCCACGGGGCAGCACCAGACCCCTCTCCCTTTCCCCACTGGTGAGGAGGCTCAGGGTGTCAGGAAGCAGCATCCTGTGCTCCCCTCACTCCTCTCCAGCTGCAGAGTTGTCAAAAAAGACCCCAACATTTATTAAATAACCTGTGTGCTGCTCTTTCCCCACCATCACTTGGGTCTCTCTCATCAGGCTGCTCAGGAGGGTGCAGGGGGGTTGTCATCCTGCCTGGGGCTCTGGGTTTGCCTGGAAGCCCCAGCAGCCATGGATGGGGACAAGCAGGTTTTCCCCCTTCCTTTTAAAAACAAAAACAAAACCAAAAAACTTCCAACATTTTAATTTTGACCTCTTACATTGAGGTAACTATGGTGCACCTCATCACTCAGCCCAGCAAAGGGAGGCAGGGAAACAGTGCCGGTGGCCACCCTTGCTGCTCTAATGAGGCTTTCCCTCTAATTAATATTCCCTGACAAAGCTGGCGCTGGTTCTGGGTCTCTCAGCTTTCATCTCCATTGGCATTGATGTGACATCAATGGGAGACAGGGCTTTGAAAACTGTTTGCTATTTGTGATGTTGCATCTGCGGGAGAGGGAGGGTGGAGAGGGGTGTCCCCAGGCCCGGGTCCAACTCTGCTCCTGTGTCTGTCTCCCCCCCCCCACTCCCCGAGACCCACGTGGAGGTGTAATTTGGGCATCCCCATTTCCAGCCCCTCAGAGAAGGTACGTTGGGCAAAATAATGAGGTTTCTACACTTAGTTGCTTCCCACATAGGTGCCCAGCCATGGGTGTCCAATTCACAACCCAGCATGCAACTGATTAATGGGTGAGCACCCAGTTAGGTCATGCCTGAGCACCCCATCGTTCTATGCTTGGGTGGCCAATTAGCCAACACCTGAGCACTCAATCAGCCAACACCTGAGCACCCAAATGCTCCTCCTGCCTGAGTGGGCAATTAGCTCCTGCCTGAGGGTCATTTTGGGTATAAATAGGCAGGCTGGGGAGGGTCAGGTGCTAGTCGTGGATGCTCTGAAAGTGATGGAAAAGCCCCATTATACCCCAAAGCACTGGGAGATCCTGTGGTACCCAAATGCAGGCAGGTCTAGGGAAGGGCAGGAAATGTGGGGCTGGAGTCCTGCTGGTGTGAGGAGTCCCTCCGTGCCCGTCCTGTGCCATCCAGACGTTATTCATCCTCCAAAGGGAATTTGCAGCTGATAAGTTGATGTGGTGAGTCCCCCGGGTTGTAGCCTCCCCCCCTTGGGGAGTTTTGTGGAGCTCACTGGGGTCCCCTTGAATTGGGAAGTGGATGGGGGACATGTTTTGGGTCTCAGCCATCCTCACAGGGGCTGGCTGTGTTCCACCAGAGCATCCACAGGCAGCTGGCTCTGCTCCCCCCTCCCCTTCTCGGTGCTCGCTTTGCACAGATGTTCACGCCATCCAGCTCCAGTAATTCCAATATTCCTGACAAGTGAATTTGCAGCTGAAGCTGGCCAACACTTGCTCAAAATATGCTGCTTTTTAAATTTTCTTTTTTTTTCTTTTTAAACCGACTTTCCATGCGGATTGCTGCCAGGGTCTGGGGGCAGCACCAGACTGTGGTGTGGGGGCTTGGGGGAGCGGGGGGGGGCGCTTTTCTTAGTTCGGTTGGTGCTTTAGTTTTTCCCTCCTGTGAAAGCATGTCCTGGTCCTTCCTATCCAAACCATCTACCCTCCCCCCCTTCCCCGCGTGGCCCTGGAGCAAATTCCCTGCTCAGCTTCTCCCAGAGCCACCGTTTCCTCCGACTCTGCTTTCGCCAGGATAAACTGGGGGTCCTGACCGTTGTGTTTCAGGGCAGCACCCTCCAAAGCAGGGAGTGGGAGAACCCCGGAGACAAGCTAATGGCTCTGCCCTCTCGAGTGGGGTGGTGTTCGGGTGCTGCTGGGGGCGGTGAGCAGTCGATGAGATAAGGAGCAGGGATGGGGATGCTGCCTGCTACCCCCACCCCCGGAGGAGAAACACAAGCAGGATAGCGCAGAGCTGTTAAATAGCTATTTTTTTACTGGGCAGAGGAGGACAGACACGCTCCAGGGGCTGCACAGGGGAATTCGCAGCTGTCCCCAAGCTGGCTGCCATGGCCACCAGCACATGCCGAGGCGTTTTGGGGCTCACCATCCACACGGGACGCTCAGCCGCTCCAAACAGGTGCCGCAGCCGCCGGCCTGGGCTTTTAATCAGTATTAACGCTTGGAGATCTGCCCCCTCCTGCCTGGCAGCGCCGCAGCAACCTCATCAGTTTCCCATGGGACTGTCACCCTCGGCTACCACTGGAAAGGGTGGGAAGGGATGGTTGGAGGCGCGGCGGGAGACCATCAGTGCTTATTAAGGGTTATGCAATAGGCACTTAGCTATTACACGGCTATTAATCCTCCTTTAATATGGTTTTGGTATTTACTGACCGTGATAACTATTGCATTAAACCGAAATTAAATGTGTGTTTTGGAGGTTTTACAGAAGGGCAGAGGAGGATGTCTGAGGAGGAGGGCACAGGTTTGTTGGTTGGGGAGTGAGATTTTGGAGTACACAGGGGGATCGGGACCCCAGTGGGTCACAAATGGCTTCATCACCAGCACGGGGATGTCCCCAAAGTGCTGTGCTGTCAGTCTAGGTGAGGTGCTGGTGGCATCTCTGGTGCCTTCGGTGTTTTTTGAGCTACTAAATTAGAGGCAAGAGATGCTGAGGGCTTTGGGGAGCCTCAGCTGCTAATCAAAGGGGAACAGGCTCTGCTTTTCACCTGGGGTTTTACACACAGCTCCAGGGGGGGCCGAGGCTGCTGCCGTCCCCATGGCTGGGTGGATTTGGGGTTAACCCCCTGTGTGCTGCAGCCTGGCAGCAGCATGTAGCAATTCTTCACAGTATCAGCTAAGGCTGAAACCTACATCAGGGACCACGGGGCTTGGGGAAGGCAGGAGCAGGGTGGTGATGCCTGGGATTTGAAGCCAATTCTCTTGCTGAAATGGCAGGATGGGGCCCTGGCCGTTGGAGCTGGGTTTGTGGTCATCCCAAGGCCACTTCCCCCGGTGCCTCAGAGATGTTGCCTGCTGGCTTTTTGGGGGGCTTTACCACAGATGAAGAACCTGAATGTCCCTGCTCGACCCAGCACTTTTCTCCCCATTCCCAAAACCCTTGAATCTGGGACAGGCAGAGCCAAGCTTGCTGCAATTATCCCCGGATTAGAAGCAGCTAATTTAGTTTGAGTTACAGAGGCTGGATTGGATCGATATGGTGGGGTGAAGCACACAACAGAGGAATCAATAGGTGTTCAGAGATGCAGACGATGGGCTGCACAGCTCGATGGGGTGGTGATGATGCCCAGGTGGTGCAGGGCTGGGAGGGAGCTCGTGGTAGGTGATCCCTGGGGCAATGCATGCCAGCAAAGCAGAACTGCAACTCAGCACAAAGCTTTCACCCGGTTGTTGCAGCTCAGCAGACTGGAGGCTGCTGTGACAGGCATGAGCTTTGGCTCTGTGTGATTTGAGGCCCGGGTTTGACAGCTGGCCCCTGCCTGTGCCAGTGCTCCTGCCCCTGTGCTCACCAGGGATGTCATGGCTCTTAGGAAAGTAGTTTGGGGTTGAGCCAGAATTTGGGCAGAAGCTGGTTTGGGCCATCTGCAAGGTGTGTATCAACCAGGCCTCCCTCCAGCAGAATGTTCACTGGGGAAAGCTAGGGATGTCCCAGTGGCCCCCAGGGGTTCTGAGCCCCTGTGGCCACCAGCAAGGGTTTGGTCTATCTCCCTTTTGCTGCCCTCTGGGCAGTGTGGAGGGAGGCAAGGTACTTTTTCATAGCTGACAGCTTATGAATATTTATAGCAGCATATTAAAAATGTCCACTGCATCCCAAATTAGTCATGGGGCCCTGCATAGAGCCAGGGTGCTGGGCACGGTGGCACTGATGTCAGCTCTGGCTCTGTGGTCAGACAGTGGGTGTGTGGCCCCACAGCCAGGGGGTGATGGAGTGGGGGTCCCTGTCCCTCTGGGGCTGCATGAGCAGCTCTTGGGTCCTGCTTTTTGATCAGACCCTGTTCCCACATGCAATCCCCTCATCCCTCTCAGGTGCCTGCTAGGGATGCTGGCAACACCAGACTTTCTACCCCTCTCAGCACCTCTTCCTCACCATCTTGTGTGTTAAAACTCAGGTTTCTGTGGCTTTGACAGAAGTGTCCATCAGTTGCTGAGGGGTGTGAGAGCTGCTTGTCCTGCCACGTGCGAGGTATGGTGGCTGCCTCAGGGGTGTGCAAAGCATGGCCAGCCCAGAGGTGTTAACCTCCCAGAGAAGCAGGCAGGAAAGGCAATTGGTGTTTTGGTGAATGACTGGAAATCAAAGGGGGAGAGGAAGGGGACAAAGCTATTTCCCAGCTCTAAAGGGGTTGGCAGGGCTAACAGAGAAAAGAGTAAAAGCTAATTTAGAAAGAGTATGTGAAGACAAAAGTGCTGGAGTGGATCCTGGTCATAGTGTGAAGCTTCAGCTTGAGCATTGACAGAGGATCATGCTGTGAGCCCACAGGGGCTGGATGTATCTTGGCAGCTTGACCTGAGGTGGGGCAAGAGTGGGTCTCCACATGGGCTTTGTGGACCCTTCAGCCCATGGGGAGGCTGGGCAGGGGGCTTAGCTCTGGCAGGGGAAGGTCTCTGGTTTTGCTTTCCTGGTGCTTAACTCCCTGTTGCCCTGACTGGTCTCCACCCTGGCTCCAGCCAAGGACTTGCATATTCCAAGGAGAGACTTGTTTTGCCTGGAGCAGATCACCAGAGCTGGGCAATCAGCCTCCAGGGGCACACACCACTCTGGGAACTGCTGACATAATTAGTATTTTTATTAATAATAGCCTGCTTGCAATAGGGGTGTTGGGCATGGCCCAGAGCTCAAGCCCTGCTCTGAGAGTGCTCTGCAAGTGGCTTTCCTGGTCATGAGGAATTAAAACCTCCATTATTGAGACTCAGCCCTGGGGAGGATGGCCTGATGTTGAGAGTCAGGGCCTACAGTGATGGGCTCTGTGGGCTGGGGGATGCAGCCTATGGGCACTCTGGGGTATCTCTGTGTATCCCTGGCACAAGGGGGCTCAGCCCCACAATAGGGTTCATCAGGTTTGGGGACCTCCTCTTGGCATGTTTGTGCAGATGGGACAGGCTGGAGAAAAGTTCCCCTCCTCTCCCAGTGGAAAATATGATCACATGTTGGGCATCCCTGCAGGTCCAGGGATCCCAAGGATCTTCTCTCTTCAACTATGAGATCCATGGAGATCTAGGATACCCACTAGCATGGGCAGGACACCTACCCCTCCACTCCAGAGCAGAGTCCCAAGTAGGAGGAGGAGATTCTGCTCATGAGCCTTGGCAAAATAGTAATTTAAATGAGATTTTTTCCCCCTTCTACTATATTGTTTTCTTCACAGAATGGCTGTGGGAGGACAGCTGGGGAGGGGGGATTGGGGCAGGAGTATCCTGTGCTGGGGATAGGCAGGCAGGGGCAGTGAGGCAGAGCAAAAGGAAGTAGAAGACAAAACTGAGAGGGAATCAAGCTGGAAATGAGTCCCAGGGAAGGAAAGTTCTGCGTGTGGATGCAGCACAGAGAGGTATGCCATGGCCAGTGTGGGGCAGGGGGTCTGTGTCCCCATCCACATGGCTGGTGCAGGGGGCAAAAGCTCCTCTGGGAAGCTGCTCTTCTCTCTCTACATCACCTCTAGTCTGTCCCTTTGCTCTGGTCTCCCTTGTCACACGCTAATGACAGTCCTGATTAGTGCCTCTAATGAAGGGCTGTGGCTTTGGTCACCTGTGCTCATCTCTGTCCCAGTTCTTTGTGGCATTAATGAAGCCCTGAAATCACTTTTATCTCCAGGGGAAGCCAAGGGGAAGGGCTGCAATGGGGTCGGGGTCTTACACATCCTCCAGAGGGGTACAGCACCCTGGGCTCCTCTGAAGCTGCATCACCATGGCAACGCTGAGGGATGCTCTTGCAAGGCCACAGAGGGGAATCCCAGCAGCCTAGGGGCTTCAGCAGCTTGGAGAGGTGGGAAGACAATGCCTGTCTGGGCTGGGAGCACATCTGTCTGTCTGTCCACCCACAGCAATATCCTGTGGATACTGTGCAGAGGCACTGCTTGATCTCAGTCCTGGCAGCAGCCACTTCAAGCCCACGTCTGTGCAGCCTCCCCCGCTCCCCAGCCTCACCAGCGATGACAAGCATCTCCCAGAGCAAACAAGCACAGAATTAACCCCACAATCCTTTCAGCCCCTAATTTTCTGTCCCTGGCCATGTGGCTTCAGCAAACCAAGGGATAGAAATCTCCAGCCATTTCCATAGCACAGCACCAGTGCAGTGTTTGGGCCCCAATATACATTTCTCTGTGACATCCATCTTTCCTTTTCACTGTGGCTTTTATTACTAGACACATTTGTGTTAAAGTAAACACAGCCCAGGAGCAGGGAGCCTGGGGGTCCTTGTGACCTGCAGCACCATGCCTGGTTGCTGTGTGACAGTGGTGGCTTCAGTGGGGCTGCCCTCTTCTCCCAGAGCTGTCATTCTTGTCTCCCCCTAGCTATGCATGGGGAGCTTACACTGCTCCCCTTCATTTGTTGCCATTTATCTATAATTTAGCACGATTTTTAGTTATATTCTAATTGAGTTTCATGTGTCACAGTGTGTCTCAAACAGAAAGTATAAATATTTAACAACCTCCACTGGTAATAAAGATTCACATTTGCCTCGTTCTGGTTCCCAGTGCATGAATATTCTGCACCACGCTCCACGGGTATTAACTTCATTCAGATTTCTCCCCAGTTATGCAATATAATGGTAATGACAGATAGAAGCCAGATCTTAAAAAGAAATAGTAATCAACACCAACAACAAACCAGTTTGATATCATTAACTCCCCTCCACTGGTTAGGGGACCACTAATATGTTCCCTTTTACTGCTGGCTCCTCCATGTGTGCAAGCACGTGTGACCATTCTGGCAGCACTGAGCTGCCCCAGTTGTACCAGTATGCATGAGAACTGGGGTATAGGAAGGGTAGGGGCAGCTTGGGATGGGTGGGAGGCATTTGAGGGTTGGGTGTTGCAGGGGAAGGGCTGAACGGAGCGTGGTTTGGGCTGAAATAAAGACAGAATTATGTCCCCGCTGGGCTTCCACTCAAGTGGGGATGCACATGAGGTGGGACATGAATTAAAGCATCATATGGCTGGGGCTGGGCTGTCACAGCCTGGCACTGGGATGGTGAAACAGACTGGGGCCCTCGTGGGAGGCAGCCCCAGGTGGTTTTGGGGTGATGGCTGCTACCCACAAGGATGAGCTGGGGCTGTTCCAAGCCAGTGGGACCTGGGCACTGCAGGAGAGCAGCTCTTGGGGCAGGACTCATCCTGCTGGGGGTGACAGAGGGCTGCAGCCAGGTCCAGTGTGCAGGGGCTTGCTCAGGTCTGCACCAGGGGAGATGAAGCTATTTGGACCACAGCTGGGTCTGGGCTTCTCACCCAAACAACCCCCAACCTCCTTTTTGTACCAGGATGAATGTTTTAAGGCAGGGTGAGGCTTCTGGAGCACATCAGCTCTGGTGGGATGGGAGCAACAGCAAGGAGGTGGCAAGTGACAGGCTGTGAGCCTCCCAGTGCCTGGTGCTTTGCCATGGGGCAGCTGGAGGTTCACTTGCTCCCTGTCACTGTGTGGTCTGGGGACTCGGGCTGCTCCTGAGAGAGGTCCCATGGGAAAGGCTGGAGCTTTGAGTGCTCGAAGGCTGCCTTGCAACCACCAAACCCCAAGAAAAGGGAGGACAGGGAGGTTAAAACCCTGGCTGCAAGCTGCTCATGTTCTCTGGGGATTTGTTAAGGTGATTATGATTCATGCTGGAGAAAGGCCACGGATGGACTGTGTGATGTTGTTTAAACTAAATGGTGTTGGACCAGCTAAAAGCACCCTGGGTACCACTGGCAGCTCCCCACCATCATGGCCAGAAGCAGCCGGAGCTGGGGCAGAGGAGGGGACCACACCAAGTGGCTGGCACGTGGCTTGTGCCTGGGGCTCTCTGAGGTTGCCACACTGCTCTGCCACCTTTGGCATCAACCCCCTCATCCACATGTCACACGTCCCCCTGTGCATGCCTTGCCCAGGGGCTGGGCTCCACAGTGAGCTGTTGCCTGGGTTCCCGGACAGCATGAAGATGTTGCAAGCTGCTGAGAATTCAAAGTGCTGCTTTAATTACATGCTAGGAGGAAAACAGTCTGAATCTTGGGAGAAGGCTAATGATGGGACTGCCAGGGTATTTTCAGTGGCAGGAACCCAGAATACATCCCAAAGTATCTTTAAAAGGGAAAAATGTCAGGTTCGTCTATGAAATAATAACTAATAACCAATAAACAATGACATCACCGTTCACCTCGCTGCTGGGGAAGTGATTTAGAGATTCCTTGCCTATGTGAAACGAGAACATCTGCTCTCTGCTGGAAAGATGAGGAAGATCTCCTCATCAGCATTAAATTTAAATGAGCCAGTCCTCATTTGCACACTTCTGCGATGCTCCAGCTCCTGCAGGAGGGTGACTGGGGAGTGCAGGCTCTGGCAGAGGCTCAGCAAGTTGCCTCTCCTCCCTTAGCTTTCTGAAAGTGTGAAAATCAGACTTTTCTATCCAAGGAAGGCTCCCCAAGGCATGGACTGACCCAGTCGCAACCCCATGAGCAGCCGGGTGGGGTTGTGTCTCTTCCTGCCCTGGTGTTTTGTGCTCAGAATCTCCTCCCAGTGATCCTGCCCGTGCTCCATCTCTCCTGGGAGGGTGAGGATGAAGCGTGTCCCAGTGTCCCTGTGGGTGGGACGGAGAAGCCCTGCACTCTCTGTGATTTAGAAATTAATTTAGGGCTAAACGAGGCCTGGTTGAGCCCACCCCAGCATCTCACAGCAGGTGCACACAGACCCCAGCCCCAGCACCCCTGAGGCAGCTTTGCAGCACCCATGGCCACCCGGCTGCCCTGCTCTCCATCAGCCACCTGCATTGCAAGCTGCCAGCAGCTTTCTGCCTGCTCCACATTATTTTTAATTATATTTTACTTTAAAAGGCCATTAATTACAAAGATTTCCCAGCAGAAGCCTGAAAAAAAAAAACAAACCAAAAAACAGAAAGGGGGAGAAAAAAAGCCCCTTCTGTCTCAAGGGTTGCTAGAGGTGAACTGGAATATGAATTGAGGGCACAAGCTCTTGCCTGTGGCCCAGCATCCAGCTGGCTTGGCAGCATCTCCTCTCCCTCTGCAGACCCCGAGTTAGCCCCACTCTCCCTCCTGACCCCTCTCCTCCCACTTCACCAAGGATGTTTTTCTCCATCCCCTGGCCTCGCTTCTTGGAGAGTAGGAGCCATTTTTGCCACATCAGTTGGTCCTTGACTATCAGCGCTATGGGCTTGTTTAATATTTATTTATTATAAAATCATTTGGGTCATTTGGTCCCCAGCTGGGTGGAAAGCCACTGTTCTGGGACAAGGGGAGGGGTGTGGAGGGTGCTGTGACCCCACAGACCTGCCAGCTGGGACTGTGAGCCAGGGGCTGGTGTTGGCCCCTTTGGAGGAGAGGGGGTGACCCCCCTCCCTGTGGCAGCACAGCCTGAGCAAGGGAGGTTTAAGGAGAGTGACCTCCCTGACAATGGCATCCAGCTGGGGCTGTCCCAGCCCAGCCACTCTGTGTCCAGACAGTTGGCTGGAAAAACCTTCACTAGGGCAAATTTTGGTTAATCCTTTTTCTATGGGCCAAGAAGCTGGTTTGCTTACGTCTGGCCACCAGCAGCACCAGGAGCTGCTGTCCTCTCCATGCCCTCTCCTCCTCCCACCTCCACCTTTTCTCAATTAGCACTAGCTCAGCTTGAGCCCATCACTGCTGAGGCTTCTACTTCCCCTCACCAGGCCCCAGGGCAGGAGGGTGTCCATAGTGCTGCTGCAGCTCTGGGGAGAAGCTGGTCTCTGGCTGGAGCTCCTGAGTGCTCAGGTAAGAGCCAAGGCAAAGCTGGCATTATGGAATCTCTTGTTGGTGTTGTGTACCTTGTGATGGGGCAGGGCAAGAGATGCCCTTGGGTGCTTCTGGATGCTGTGAGTTCTTGAATGGAGGTAAGGTCATTGCTTTTTTTGAGCTTGGAGTTGCTTGGGAGGGTGGTAGGGTGACTTGTGAGTGTGCTGCTGCTCAGAACGTTTCTCTGTCCTTGCAAACTCATGTGTGCTGAGTGAGGTCTTGGTGTCCTGACCCTTGTCAGGGTGGAGCTCTGCAGCCCGTCCTCTGCCTGATGTGAGCTTTGCCCTTCCTCTTGTCTGATGTCTAAACTCTGTTGACCTTTTGGCACCTCATATCTCTGCTTCCTGGGGGCCACCCTGAGCTGTGCTGATGCCTTCCTGAGCCCACTGGGATTCTGGAAATGCTCACAGCAGTGCTGGGGGCCAAGGCAGGCACTCGGGAGCACCACACCATGCTCCCTGGCATTCCAGTGCTCGGGGATTTGGGTCTCAGCAACAAGCGTCTCATTTCCCTCTTGTCTCTTCCTGTCAGACAAGATTTGAAGATTCAATTAGAGCAGGAGCTGCTGATGGCACGGTGCTGGCGTGTGGCGTGTGCCCCCACTCCTGTGGCATGGGAGCCAGATGAAAGCCAAAGCAATGTGAGGGGGTGGGGAGATGGTATTGGGAAGGGAGGCTCTTGGGCTGGCAAAGAGCCTGGGAGAAAGAGGCAAGAAATGCACACTTAGGGTAGTTTGAAGGATGGTTGGAGGCTCAGGATGTGCTCTGGCTCCCAGAGCTGCAGGCTGGTGCCTGCACAGGAGAGGGGCTCTCAGGGCAGCACTGAGCTGGGGCAGGGGAGATCTGCACTGTGATCCCCCTTGTGTGCTTGGCAGGGTGAGGCTGGTAGTCACGTCAGGGCTTGCTCACCCAAAACCTCATCCTGGTTAGCTGGGTCTCTGGGAGAGCAGGGGCAGTGAGCTGGGAGCGAGGCTGGGTCTCTGCACCAAAGGGAGAGCAAGGCAAAGCCTCCAGAGTGCATGGGATCCAGCAGAAGGCTGGATTACACTCTGGGTTTCTCCCTGCTGCCCTCCCAGAGTTGAGCATTGTTTTGAACTAACACTTCAGAGATCACAGAGACCACCTGTGGGGGTTGCTGAACTGCTGCAGCCTTTGGTGAGAAGCCTCGTGGCCGCTTGGCTGGGCTTGGGGACAAGGATGGGCTCTGGTTGGAGCCACAGGAGAAGTGAGAAGGTATGAAATAGGGATACTATCCAGTGTGGTGCTGAGTTCTTGAGTTCTGTCTTGGGAAACTCTCTTTGTGGGGCTGATGGACCTTTTGAGATTTGCACTGGCCACTAAAACACTCAGGCTACCCAACCAGGATAGTCTTGGAAAGACTATTCCCTCTCCTCTTGATATTTTCTGCAGGTAATAGCGCTTGTTAAGGAAAATGTAAATTTTTAAGGACTGAGGAGCAGACAGATTTTTATTATAAAATATACTTTTCCTATAAATTATATACAGCTCCCACCAAGTCCAGAGATTCAGCTGCACCGATGCTACAGCCCCAAGTGGCTCAGATGTAGCAGTTCCCAAAACTCAGGCCATTTTCAGGCATAGATTTATTGTGTACCAAGAAGTCGAGGTGCAAACATTGATCATGCAAAAAAGTGCTGGTCAACAGCCAAAAATAAGCATTCCCCAGCCTCAATTATTAATTCCTTTCTGCACAGCAAACAGACCGCTCTGGTTGTGTATTTCTCTTCTGCACAATGGTTGTTCTTCATGCCATAGTATATTTTCTCTCCAACTACTTGTCTGGCTCTTCACTTAATAGAGATTGAGAGAGACAATAAAAACATTCATTAAAGAGGGGGGAAAATAAAAATGAAGTCCTACTTGTAGCCTCTAGCAGTTGGTTTCATTAAGCAATTACTTTTCCCAAACCCTCCAAAGCAGCTCTCAATGCTGGTATCCAGCCCCAGGGTTTGGGGATGCAGCACTGGACTGGGAAGCCCTGGAATGCCTGAGGTGAAGGACTGACCATGGCACTCATGGGATAACTCAGGAGGGCATGAAACCACTCAGGTGATGAAAAAGGGAATTAGCAAATAAGCTCCTGGGAAAAGCAGCTGTTTGGACTGGGTTGTGCAGGGTTAAGCTGTTACCTTGTGTTGTGTGGAACCTGGAGCTGATCTCCTGCTCCCACCAGGTCATTAACTCCTGCTCTAAGAAGCCAATGTGCTAAAATTATTAGTCTGGGCTCTTCCAGCTGTGGACACTGAGGGACTGGAGCACCCAGTGGGACTGTGCCAAGGCTGGGGGAGCAGGGGGAGGCAGTGGGGAGGGTGCTGGGGCCAGGTTTGGGGGGAAGAGGCAGGAGGCATGGGCAGGGTGGGCTGTGCTGTAGCTGAAACAAGGTGAACAGCATTTCTCAGGAGGTTAATTCGGTGATGGGGAGCAACCAGGAACTCCTGTGCACAGCAAGGGGAGGAGGGGAGGTCCCACAGCACTCACTGTCACTGGTTAGGGGGGCAGCAGGGCGAGAGTGGGCTCGCTGCTGTCAAAGTGCTCTTCAGCAACACCCCAGTCTGTAAATTGGTCGTGGGAGGCCTGCTCTGCCCTCAGACTGTGACATCTGAAACAAGATATGTGTTTTTCTCTCTGGTTCCAAGGCATGAGAAGAGCTTTGGATCTTGTTGTGATTTATCACTCAGCCCTGAGCCAGATGACTATATGGGTTCAATCTATGGCTTCCAGAACCGATAGAAATATTATCCCATCTTATTAAAATCACCCACAGCTACTGCAGCTGTATGTCAACAGCAAAACAAATAGCGACCAGTTCTCATCAGATTGGAGCCTCTCCGTTGAGGCTGTCTTCAATCCTCCTCCTGCTAAAACGGTTACAGATGTAGGCTTTTCCCATTACAGCTCAGTGCAGCTCCTGTGTAGCCAACTTCAAATCCCATTACCACGCCAGAGCTGTCTTTGGTGAGCATCAGCTCAGCTAAAGCTCCCCCGCTGACCTGAAACATTGCTCATGGTGCTTTTCCTAGAAGTAAGAAAGAGTGAAAGGCTGTGCTCCCCAAAAAGAGCCCTGAAATGGTGGAGGCAGCTCTTCTGTGGAGGAGAGGAGAGCAAGAGGGCTGTGCTGGGATGAAAGTGGGGCTGCTGCTGCTTTCTTCTCCTTGGGTTGCACAGCTCCTGTCCCTGCAGGGGGTCTGCTGAGTAATTTGAGGTGCATTGCATCTGTTGCTGGAGGTTTACTGATGTTTTGTGTGATCCCCTTGCCCTCCATCCCCTCTAAAAATGCCACAGTCCAAAAGTTGCTGCTGCCACCCAAGCTGTCCCTGGCTCACCCCATCCCTCTCGTGTGCTATCTTTGGTATAATTAGGAGGCCAGGACTGTGTGTGTGTGGTGAATGTGACCTCATTAGTTTCTTATGCTGTATTGAAATTTCTTCTCATTTACATCCCCAGTCCCTAAATGTGCAGCTCTGGTCTCCAGGGTTGCTTTCTGCTACTTTCCATCCCTCTCACCAAGGCTCTGGGCCAGAGCTGGGCTCCTTCTCCTCCACTAATCATTCCATGTGTGCCTCAAAGCTGAACCCCTCAAAGTATTTGAGGAAGAACAATTCCTGATCTATCCTGGGTGGGTGGGAAGAGCTCCTTTGGAAGATGCCCTGGGCTGGGGCAGCACTGGGTGAGCTCTGGGTTTAACTCCTCTGCCCATGTGAGGTGAGTTAGCAAAACTCTGGGTGTTCCATCTGCTCTGCTGTTGTCTGAGACAGGGGATGACAAATGTCCCACCTGGGCTATGACAGGCTCCGTAGTCTCATCCCTCTAAGATCCACAACCAGGATCACTCTTCCCTGGTAAGAGCATCCTTATCTGTGTTTGCTGTAGCACACAGATGCCAAAATCCTGCTAGACTGGTGCTGGCTTGATCCTCCTGATGCTCAGATGCTTCCTTTTAAAGTTAGAGGATATATTGGCTCTGTTGAGCCTTTCTTCTTTTCCTGTGCTAGCTGGAGGGGGAGTGCTCTTTGAGATGGGAAGGTTTGCATCGTCTCTCCTGTGTGATGTTGGATCCCTTTATAGGGCAGGTATCTTCTAAAGCAAAATGTTTTCAATTCCCACAAGGAGCATAATTCCTGAAAATGTACGCAATAAACAAAATGAGCCAAATGTAATTAAAATGGAGACAGCATATAATCTGGTAACCCACTTAGAGGCTCAAAGCTTCGGCTTTTAAAAAAATGTTTGCTCCAAATCCATTTAAATAAACAGACCGACACACAAAGGCTCTCTGTACACTATCAGGGTACAAAGAAAACTGGATCAAAAGCAGCTGTGGCCAGGCTGTACATATGTAGCGAGGAAATTGCTTGATCTAAGACTGCACCTTGCACATGCAAATGTCTTTGTGGACCTTTCTGTGAATTGCATTTGTACAACAGCCGAGCTGCTGGGCTGTGCTCTGCTGGGGGGGGGCAAATGCTGGTGTTTCCCCTACCACAAGAGGGTTTGCTGGGGAAGTGGGAGAGCTCCCAGCTTGTCTGCTTGCTTTGGCAGGAGTGGAGAGAGGCCAAAGGCTGAGCTTTGCCCTCTCCACTAGTGTAGATGCTGCATCCGGAGGGGGAATTGCTCAGGAACAGGGAAAAGAAATGGGAATCCCTGCCCTTGGCACCCGTGCTGTGGGCTCTCTGTTTGCCTGGTGTCATGTGCCATGTGCTGTCACATTTGTGTCCTGCTGGGCTTGCAGGAGGGTCTCCTGGCGGGGGGGCTGTGGGGTTTGCGTCTCCTCTCCCCGGACGCTGTCTCTCACGGTTCTGCAGCAGAGCCTGGCTGGCCTTGAAGTTTTGCCAACAGCCATGTGATTTGTCTCGGGCTGGACAGCACAGGCTGTGAATCCAAGATCAAGTGTGCTCCCAGGCCAGCAGGACTTGGCCCAAAGAAGGAATTTTGGGTCAGATAAGACCATCTTTCTACTGCTCTCGCAGGTGGTTTTGGGCTTTCTGGAGCTTTTGGGAAGGGGATGCTCACATATATAAACATATAATGTGGGGAATATCAGGGAAAGGTGAGAAAGCTGTTTCCAAAGCGGCAAGAAATCTTAAGCATTAAGAACCAGGGCTTTGGCTCCGCCTGGGAGACGTCTGCACTCGAAATGAGCGGTGTCTGCAGAAAATCCTCTACTCCGGTTCTCCTGAAAGGAGGTCTCTGGATTGCGCCGTGACTCCCCCCCCCCCCCCCGTCCCCTCTCCCCGCCCCGGGGGATGGTTGCGGTGCGGTCCCAGCCGTCGGGGCTGGCTCCGGTGGCGGCCGGGACTCGCACCGGCAGAGGGAGCTCCGGCCGCGTCCTCCGAGCTGGGGGTACCGGGGGCACCCGCTGCTCCCGGGTTGGGGGTGGGGGGTCCTCCCCGGTTCAGGGCCCAGCTCCAGTGAGTCGTGCCCCCGCCCAGCCCGGGGACGACCCGCTCCGGAGCGGGTGGCCCCTTCGCGGGGTCCGGGGGAAGCACATGGCGGGACCCACATACACCGAGGCCAGCAGCGTCGTCTCCGCTCGCAGGCGGTGGGGGACACGGCGGGGGGGAGGGTGGGGGTTTGGCGTCCGGGACTCTGCAGCATGGCGAGGATCTCGGACAAGGGCTAGGAAAGCAGTAGCGGGGAGCGGCGCCGAGGCGCTGGAAAGGGCGCTGACCCGCCTCCCTCCCCCCGGGCTACTGGGGGCTGCTGTTGGCGTGCGCCCCGGTAACGGCGGCTCCTGCCCTCGGCCCTGGCGGGCCTCTTTCGCCTGGGCCTCCTGCCCTCTCGCAGGAGGGCCCCAGCCGGGGCGGTCTCCCTTTCTCCGCCCCATCTGTCCCCCTTTACCATTCACCGGTTTTCCCCTTTCTCGGTGCTGCGGTAGGTCCCACCGGGGTCTGTCTCTGTCTAACACAGTGCAGGGCTCTACCCCCCCCAACCCCCGCCTCCACGGATCGGCTCTGCAGGTCCCCCGCCTCTCAAGGCAGGGGGTGACCGGACCCGACCCTCGGGCGGGTGCGCCCCGTCTAACCCCGCCGGGGGACCGTGCCTGCCCGTCCAGCTGTGCTGCCCGAACGGACATCTGCGGCATCCAATGGAGAGGCGCGGAGGGGCCGGGGGTGAGCCCCCATTGGCGGCGGGGGGAGGAGGAGCCGGGACTTGAAGTTGGAGTGAGGGATCCAGCTGTGCGGAGCGCTCGGCTCGGCGCGGCCGCCCGCGGAAGCATCCTCCGCCCGTCCCCGGGGAGCCGGACAGCACCCCCCGCCCGGGGCAGATGGTGGGGCGCGGAGGGGGTAGGCAGAGCCGCTAAGGCGGCCCCCCCCGCGGGTGGGGGCCAGCACCGGCAGCGGGGGCCGCCCCACCGCCGCTTCCCTACCCGCAGATCGCCCGGCTCGGGCCCCCGGAGGCACGGCGAGGAGGAGCTACGGATCCCGCAGACGGCAGGGCACGGCGAGGGGGCGGCCTGGCCCCGGTGGGGGGCGAGGCAGTGGCTTGCTCGGCCATGCCACCCAGGCGCTGAAGCCGCCCCGCTGCAGCCCCCAGCCCCCCGGCCCCGCCATGGTCGCGCCCCTCTAGGCTCCCCCCGGCTCGCCCCGCGTCGCCCCGGCTCCCCCCGGGGCCGCCGGCCGGAGGATGGACGAGGATGGACCGCGAGCGGCCGAGGAGGAGCCGGAGCCGGGCAGAGCCAAGACTTTCATCCGCCTTAATGACCTGTCCGGGGCCGGGGGCCACCCGGGGCCGGGGGACAGGGAGGTGGGCAGCGGCGACTCGGAGGCGGAGGCGCTGCCTTATCCAGCGCTGGCCCCCGTCGTCTTCTTCTACCTGAGCCAGGAGAGCCGGCCGCGGAGCTGGTGCCTCCGGCTCGTCTGTAACCCGTATCCTTTGCAGGTGCTCGGCGGCGAGGTAAGCCCCGCGGGGCCCCCCCCCAATTCCCGGAGCGGGGGGCACCTCCCGGCTGGAGCGCACCGGGTGATGGCGAGGAGCCGGGGTTTGTGATGACCGGGGTTGGGGGGGGGGGGGGGGGGGTGTCAGGCGGTGCTCGCCCCCTCCCCGCTGCTCGGCCAAGAAGTTTTCCGGGCAGTTGCGGGGCTGCGGGCTGAGCGGGGGGGATCCGGGGCTCCTCTCCTCCGGCCTCCCTGCCGCGGTGCTCCGGCTCCCGCGGGCTCTGCCGCGCCTCTCCACGGGGAATCGGGACGGGAGCACCGGCTGCCCTTCCTCCCCTGGGGATCGATCGGCCTCTGGTGTTCCTGTTCCCCCAGCACACTGAGGGACCCTAACGCTAGTCTCTCATTGTAGAACCGTTCTTCCTCCCTGACCCCGTTTCTCGCCCATTTTAGGCTCCCTGGTCCCCTCCCCGAGGGTTTTAAGGAGGGGGCAATCTAGGGGAAGGCAGATTGCTGGTGGGGGGTGGTGTGCTGCCTGGCTCCAGGGTCCCTAAATCATTCACAGCATGCGAGGCTGGTTGAAGGGCTCAGTCCCCACAGCCCCCTCGGGGATGTTCATTGTTTGGAGGGTTCCCAGCAAGGTGGGGGTCATAGTTCCTGGGGTGTGCATCACCTAAGGGCTGCTGCTTGCCAGGTCCTGGGGTGAGCCGTGACCCCTCAAAGGTATTTGGTCTGCTTCCAAACTCCCCATCTGCTCCAGCACAGGCTCTGTATCTGAGCTGCTTTAGTCAAGTTTAAGCTTTCCAAAGAACAGGAAAAAAAAAAAAAATTGGAAAAAAAATAGAAAAGACAATAGAAAAATTGTTTCTTGCCACGGTCTTGGTGCCTTTAAAACCTCCCTTGGAGCTGAGTTGCAACCAGCACACGGCTTGTAGCATCGCAAGCGTTCTGCCATCCCTGAACTCCAGTTCCGTTTATTATTTGCAGAAACAAACCCCCAAAATCAAATAAAGTGAAGCGATGTGGCTTCCAGCAGGCCTGGTGCAGGAGAAGCAGCCGTGGAAAGGGAAGTTACCGAGTCTGTGCTGCTTTGCCTGCACAAGAGGCAGGCCAGGACGGATGGGCAGCAAACCCACATCTGGAGTGGGAGAGGCTGTGCCGTAGCAGGGAGGACATGTTCCGTGGTATAGAGGGCCAGAATATCCTGAGCGAGTCCTCCTGTGCTCCTGGTGTGTAGGAACTGTTAGGAATTGCATCTCAACTGAGATCGGTGTGGCCAAGGTCTGCCAGAGTTATGAATATTGTTTTACTTGAGCTTCAGCAATAATTTATCTGATAAACAGTCTGCCTTCTTCCCCAAAATGTCCCCCAGGAGGGGAAAAACCAAGGATTCTCTTCCCAGTCATGAATCCTCCTATCAATTTCCCCCCAAATCTCTCTCACACCAGCTAAGCAGTTCAAAGCTGCCTTTATTTAAGCATCTTGGGAAATCTTGCAACTTTGTGAAGCCTTTTGTTTTGAGAAGAAATATGAATGACAGGCTGCAAGTCAGTGTTCTTACTGCCTACTATGACTAGTATTATTTATGATTGCTAATTTAAATATGTTTTCAAGTATCTTTTTTCCCCCCCTCTTTGCTAATGATGTTTTGAAGCAGGTGTTAACACCTGCATTTTTTTAGTTGTTTTCAGTAAAATCCCCCACCCCAATAATAGCTTGAAAGGCATCTCCTGCTCTGTGGCTGCAAATACAAGCAGACTAACTTTTGTCCTTGGAAAATTTTTGCAATTCTGGACACCTACAAACACTGCTGAGCAGGGGATGAGCCCCACAAGCTGGGATTTTCGTCCTCACTAATTTTTCCCTCATTAGTGAGAGAGGAAGGTGCTTGCTGGGAGTTCCTGGGCCATGGGGGATGATGCTGCTGGTCTCTGAGTTGCGTGTCTGCCTGTGGCTGTTTGTTTTCAGGGTTGCTGACCCAGAACTGGGGGAGTTGTTTTAAGAACAACACAAAAGAAGCAGTTCATCTTACAGATGAGAGGAAGGCAGCGGCCAGCTTGGTATCTGTGCTGTGTCCTGTCACTCTCTGGGCTGTTCAGCAGAGCAGCATCTTGCTCGTCCCTTGGCTCTCTGCAGCCCTAGAGCCAGAGCTGAGCCCATTGCTTGTTTCTATTTATTACTTTTCTGCCTCCATTCCCCCGCTTAGCATGGTGGGCCAGAAAAGTGACTCTTCTTCCTAGGCTGTAATCTAGGAATCATGCCCTGGTGCTAAAAATGTATAATCACGTCACTGGAAGGTCTTTGTTGCCAGCAGTGGCCCTGGAGAGGAGTGACAGTGCTTGGGCTCATGTGGCTGGCAAATCCTGCCCTGGCCCCAGGTGATTTGAAGTTTTCACTGGCTTCTGCTGCTCTCTTGGGTGGTTTTTACCTTTCTGTGGGTGAGGCTGGCCATCCGTTCAGAAACTGGATGGGTGAGCTCTTGTTTGAGCTGTGCATGTGGAGATGGATGGATTGCCAGGTTGGGAAGGTGTTTTTGTGGTGTGCTAGTCTGGCTGAAAACTTTGCCATGGATAGGGTGTTGGGAGGAGGTGCTGGAGCTGCTCCTGTGCCTGTGGCTCTGTCTTCTGCCCCAGGAAGGGCAGCTTGTGCACCCTGAGTGCATCTGGAGCCCCTGGGATGCTGCTCTCCATCCTTCTCTAGGCAGCTTGTGTGACCATGGTAGCCAAGGCTGGAATGTGAGGTTAGAGGGAGGGTGGTGGTTGATGTGTCAAGTCTAGGAAGGATGCAAAGTCCTGTTGAGATGGTTTGTCAGGCTTTTCTACCATGTTTCCATTCAAAGCATCCTCTGCCTGGGCCAGGGAGGTTTCACCCTTCCTGTCTGGAGCAGAAAACTAGGGGACCTGTGCTGTGCTCTGCCTCCTTTTTTCTGGTAGAGCTAGAAAAAAGTCATGAAGTTTGTCCCAATCTGGAGTATGCAATTTCTGGAGCCTGAAATATTGGAGTTTTATCCCTAAATCTGTATCAGTCCTGCAAAGCTGTCCTTCCCCTCCACTTTGTTGTGGTCTTTCAGTGAAAATCTGACTGGGGCCAGGTGGGCTGTGCAGTGGACACCCGGTGGGGGGACAAACCTGGTTTCCCACCTGTGTGTTCATCTTGGCTCTAATTCTGCACTGGGTGAGGACTGTCTGGGTCAAAAGGGAAGGAGCAGGGACACCAGAGGGACCTGTTTAATGGTCATGGCTCTGCACCCACGGGCTGGGGCTGGGAAGGGCTGTGGGAACAGGCAGGGTGAGGCAGTGAGAGGAGGAGCCAGCATTTCTAGGGGGGGGAAAGAGGAGGCAAGCTGGTTACTTGACTTTCCCTTATAAAATAAATGCACCATGAAAGCTGGGAGGATGAAAGGCTGTAGCAGGGTCTGTGCCAGGCTGCTCCTCTGATCAGAGAGAAGAAATGAGGCTATTTCTGGAGAGTTGTGGAGCGATTGAAGAGTGGGGATGGAGAAAGCGGGGAGGATGCTACCACTTAGTGTTAAAAGCTCTGAATGGGAAAATAACAGTGTAACTGGAAGGGCCTGTGATCTCTATTGTAGTACTGAAACCTGCCTCCTAGCCCACGCTGTGCCTGCCTGCAGAGCTGCTGCCTGGAGAGCAGCAACGGGAGGGCTGCAAAAAGCTGCTGAAAGGTGCTGTTCTGGGGAGATGTCCCCTAATTGGTTGAAATCCCATCTTTTTCTCCTGGTTTGGAGAGTGAATGCCCGCTCTGAGGAGAGGAGAGTTTAGAGTTTTGAGCAGCACTGGGAGGAGCGCTCCTGTCTTGCCTGGTTGCTGTGCTACCCCATCCCCGGGATTTGAGTTTCAAAAATGGCTTTAGGGAAGAAATGGGTCTTGATCTGGTCACAGCAACCAGTCCTGCCTTCTGCCTTTGGTCTGCAATAAAACCCAGAGGGCTCTTCCAGCAGCTGTCTCGCATGGCTCTGCTTGCTTCCCATTAGCAAGAGATGGATGATCAAAGGCTCTGTCCCAAGGAGCTGCTGAATGTCCCCAGCTCACACTGGAAGTCGGCAGAGCTGCAGATGGCTGTTGGCCTCCAAGAATTGGCTTGAAGGTGTTGGGCCCTCATGCCACAGCATAGCTAAGGTCTGAACTGGGCTGGCTAATGGGATGGCTGGACCTGCCTTGCTGGGTCTTGAAGCAGTGATGGTTCCACCAAAGGGTTTGGTCAGCCCTTGCCTGCTGAGCTCACCCCAGGCTCTCTGGGTCTGTGTGCCAGCACTGCTCTGCATCCTTGCCAGATCCAGCTCTCCTGGACAGACATATCCATGTGTCCAACTGCACCGGAGCAAGTAGCCTTCTGTGTGGTGGGGATAAGAACTGAACCTGCTGAGATTTGTGCTCCTTAACCCCCGCCGTACCTCCCATGGGGCTCCCGTGGGGATGCCCAAAGTTGTGTGATTGGGACCCGTTCACTCAAGGGGTGCTGGGTGTCCTCGCCCACTCTCAGCTGTGCTAGCTCCTGGGGAGAGCTGGGTGCTGCATGTGCTGCTGCTTGAAGGGCTCAAGTCGTAGCACAGAGTTAAGAAGATAACTTTTTTTAATCAAAGGGTGTGTTTTGAGGATAGAGCACATGTAGTGTTCTTTAAAGTTTGGGTTGTCTGTTCCAACTTCACTTTGGGGTATAACGAAGAAAAATACTCCATTTTGAGATGCTGGACCTGAAAGGGATCTTGTTTTGATTTAAAAACCTGCCAAAGGAGTCAGAATCTGTTTGCTTCACCTGGGTCTGATTGATCCCAGGGCACCTGAACTTGTTTATCCTCCTGTGGCTGGGTTTGCTAGCCTTCTGTGGGCAGATGGAAATGCTCCCATTGCAGCTCCGTGCCCCTTCCCTGGCTCCTGGGGGGAATGAGAAACAAGACTTGCCTGGCTGATGCCAGTCTGGGGGGGTTTCCACAGCCCCTCAGTCCCCCCAGCAGGGACAGAGCATCCTGTTGCTCTCAGGGGCAGGTGCTGGCACATCCCTGGGCTTGGGCCAGCTCCTGTGCGAGTATCTCAGAGAGAAACAGGACCCATCGCCTTCTAGCAAAGGCTGCACAAGGGTGAGGTGGTTATTTCCCTCCTCCCAGGGGAAAAATAACTGCAAAACCTCTTCCCTGCTGTTCACAAACCCTTCAGGATCAAGCTTGGCAACCAGCATCCTGCTCATTGCTGCTTCCCCAGTGGAGCCAGGATCCGGTCGATCCTAATTGAGGTAACGCACCACATCTCACCAGGGATCTCCGGACCCATCCATTGCTTCCTTTGCTCCCTGCGTGTGTGTTTTTTAAGGAGCTTCTTCTTCGAATTCCCTCTTCCAGGCTGTTGTGTCACATCTGGAAGTTTGTGTAGGAGTTTATCCAAGTGCTGGAGTACAGCACAGCTTTTTCTCATTTAAAAATCATAGGCTGGCATTTTGAAGCGGGCTGGGGGGGGGGGGCGGCGGGCGGAGGAAAGGAGAGAGGGGAGCTGTCTGCCAAAAAGGAGACTGGAGCAGAGGAATAGTAATGACTTCCAGAAGTTCTCTTTCTTTCTTCCTTTCTTGCTTTCCCTCCCTCTCTCCCGGCACAGACAAAAGACTTGGCCTCATGCAGTTCATGGTTATGTCATGCCGGCGCGGGGAGCCCCGGCTGGGAGGGGTGGCCCCGTCCTGCCTGGGGACCCTGCTCTCCTCTGGGACAGCTTGGCTTTGGCTCTGTGTAGGAAATCCGGAACAAGGGCTCCCACACGGGGTGGGGGGGGGGTTGTCTCCAGAGACCTGCTTCTCATTTGGGGCCAGGAGCTGAGGCTGGGTGGCTGGGAGGGGATCACAGCATCTTCTTCCCCAGCCCCTTGTGCCCAGGGCTGAGGGGTTCAGTTGGGTGGGTGGTAATTTGGGATGGGGCTGGACCACCCCAGCCAATACTAATCCATGGGGCTGATGTGTCTCCTGGCTGATCCATGCAGACTCGTTGCTCTTGATCAGCTTTTGTGCTCTCTCCTCCATTCAGTAGCTCTGGGTGTTGGAGCTGGTCTGGAAATGCCCGGGATTTTATGATGCATAGAAAATTTTCTTTCTTCTCCCCCCACACCCCCTGCAGATGTTCTGGCATCACATTGTAAAATGCTTCTTTCCCATTTTTACTTTGAACTCTGTTTCATTGTGTTTTTTCCGTGCAGAAAAGACCAAGTTTTTGATTGTCCCAGGATCCCTGCCCAGGTCTCTCTCAGCTCTCCTTTTCTTTTTCTACTGTTTTGCTGGAAGTAAGCAAAACCTTTGGCCGAAGTGAACCTCCCTGATGGCTTTTTCATTTGGATCATGAAATAATTTTCCCTTGGAAGAGCGATCCCGGGGAGCCTTTGCCCCCGGCAGCTTTCCTGGCTGCTGATTATGGGGAGGAGAGTCTGGGGGAGCGGGGCCGTCCATGGGGAACTGGGGAAGGAGCATCCGGAGTCAGGTTGGGAGGGCTTTGAAGCTTTACTGTGGTTTGGAGGGGGTTGAATTTCCTAGTTAATTAGGAGCTCTAAGTGTTTCTGGGTTTGTTACGAAGCCAGATCGTGGCTTTCCCTTCCCCAGCGCCTTGGCTCTCCGCTGAGCGACCTAGATGTGAAATATTCCTTCTGGTCAGTGATGCACATAGAGGTTTCCCCCAACCTGGGTTTGTTTGGCTTTGGCTTTCACCAGCCTTGGCCTCTCACCCAGGAATGTGGCCTGGTGCTAAGAAATGAGGGGAAACAAAAAAAGAGAAAATTCTCATGGTTTTATATAACGGAGTGAGTAACAACCGATCGTGCTTTGGGATGCTCTCACATCTGCTTCCTACCAAAGCCCCGGCAAAGAGGTTTTGAGCAGATGGAAAAAGCACATATTTCAGCTTGAATATCTGCTGAGAGAAACTTTCAGGCTGGATGTTAGTGCTGGCTGCTATGGTGCTGGTTGCTGCCTTACGGGAACTGGGCTGTGGGGAGCCAGGAGCAGCACTGCGTGCCCGAGGGGCAGCACGGCCGGGCAGGTCCCGCTTGGAGCCCCAAGCTGGGGCTGTGCACACGTGTGTGGGACTGGGACGTGCCTGTGACTCAACCCTCAGAAGTTCACCAGTTAGTCACAAGTGATGGAAACTGTCTATTGGTTTGGCTCCGGTGTCTGAAATGTGGTTTTGGTTGGGATTTTTAACACTTTTTTATAGGTGGAAGGGACTGGCTACTGTTTGATGGTGATTTTGGGTTTTTTGGTGGGTTTTTTGTTGTTTTGTTTTTTTTGTCACTCATGTCCTCCTTGCTTTCTCTCTCCCGCTGCCAGGATGTGAAACCCCAAGGTGAGGGGAAGAGGGGCTGAAAATGGGAGCAAAATGCTAAAGGAGGTGATGGGCGAGAGCTGGGAGCTTGGCACAGACAAGCTTATAAAGAAAAGGGGATTTATTTACTGTAATCCATACGCTAGCCCTACACTTACAGGGTTCCTGATGCAAAGCATCCTTATATTTATCTCTAATTTGGGTCTCTTCCAAGAGATTTTCCCTGGTACATCCACCAGGCTGAACATGCTCCCTAACCCCGGAGCTGAAGGCAAACCCACAGCCGGTGGTGGAGCTGGGTGAGGGGATTCACGGGGATTCACACACCTTGGCAGCCCGTCCACCCCAGGGGGCGTTTCTGCCTTCAGGGTTTCCTGTGATTCATAACTTAATCAGGTCAGGTTTAGCACTCGCTCCTCCTACGGCGTTCCTGACTGCGTCTGCACGCTCCTGAGATGCTGGTGGCCAGAGCAGCCCAAGATTAATTCGCCCAGATGGCGAACAGGACTTGTTAATGATTTCTTAATTCAATTAGAAAGCGCTCGTTAACCCATAGCGAGGTGGAAGCTCCCTTCTGGAGGGCAAGGCTCGCCCCCATGCCTGCAACTCCCTCTGCCGAAACACTTAGTTGGTGTTAAGCTGCCAGCCACGCTATGCAAATATAGATGTTAATCATGAATAAAGTTAGTTTTTAGCTCAGTGTTGAGACTAGACTTGGGAAGAACCTGGTTTTTGAGGGGGGTGGGGGAGTGGTGGGGAGTGATGCCTTTAGCGGGGAGCACAGCCCCAGGGCCAGGTTGGCTGGGTCTTGTGAGAGGGAGCAAACGTCTCCAGTCCCGCTCAGCCCCGGGGTCTGTAGGAATAAAATGTTCCTTCTGCAACGGGTTGAATGAGGCTTTCAAGTGCCTTTGAAGGCTGCACTTTAACCAGCCTTCTCTGAGTTAGCTGCTAATAGCATGAAACCTGGGTTTGGGCTGGCAGACCCTGTGCCTGTGTCGGATGCAGAGTATCCTTAATTTGGGAACCATTGTCCCTAGATAGCCTGGCTGTAGCAATTCTACCTTAACAGGAGAAAACAGAAACTCCACTAAGAATGATAAATAACAGAGCTCTGAGGTTCTGTTGAATTAATGCTTATTTGGGCAGACAGGGAGGAGAGGAATTAAATTAATATCTGACTTGTAACTGCTACTGTATGTGGTTATTGACTTATCTTGCTTTGGAGAACCATAAATATGTCTTGGGATATACCCCTGAGACCATAATCTGCTTGGGGTCACAGTGCAGGTCTGTCTCAGATGTTCCTTCAGAGACTCATCCTGACTTCTGGGGTCAAAAATCCAGATTCCTCTGACAAAGGACCCAGCCACGTGTGGAGGGGAATGTGTTTGCACTTTACTGTGAGCATACAGCATAAATCTTGAAGGCCTCTGCCTCACATCAATTGCTTTATTGTTTGTAATCCCTGGTGCTGGAGGGTGTGGAGCCCTATTTGACTTGGGGAGAGGCATGGGTGAAGCTCCTTGGCTCTGAAGCTGGGATGGATCACAGCTGGAGCCTTGTATTCTCATCTCTTCCATTTTGCTCTGTGTCTGGGATTTTGTCCCCCTTAGGCAGTTGTTTGAGTGTTGAGGGTGCCTTGGTGAGGTAAGCTGGGGGGTCTCAGCATGCCCCTCAATAGGGGCACAGGTATCTGTGAGCCCAGGTAGAGGAACGAGATCCTCCCTTTAAGCACCCGATGCCATATGGGTGCTCAGGTTTGGATGACCCAGTGGATGTAATGCTGATCCCAGGCACCCCAGCAATGACAGCTGTGGGGCATTTAATGGCTCAGTGTGCCCTGTGCCTGGGTGGATGGGCTTCTCAGTGTCCTGGGTGCATGTTTGTGGGTGCACGTGGGGTCACCAGCTTGGGAAACGTGGTTGGTGACACTGCGGCCCAGCTTGACCTGTCATGGTCCTCTTGTGAGGCTGGAGCCGGTCCTGGGACATCCTGGGTGGCTGAACCACAGCAGTCTGGCTTTCATCTAGCTAAGGTGGACATTTCCTTCCCACGTCTTGGGCTCCGTTTTGTGTAGAGGATAACTCTGTACATGACTCCTCATGGCAGTGCGTGTCAACCCTGTTCTCTGGCACAGCCCGTGTTAGCGGAGAAGCCCCCAGGCCAGGCAAGCAGTGCTCTGAGCCCCCTCCCCTGCCCCTCACCCATTGCTCCAGGCCATGGTGCATCCCCTTGCCTGGGTTAGGCATTGCTCTGGGGAGGATATTTGTTAGGATGCTTCTGTTTTACCCTGCCAGCCCATCCCTTAGGATGGAGCCTGTTCTGTCCCCTCCCGCAGCCCCTTCTCTGGGCTCTGCCTCTCCCTTCCAGCCACCAACACGCAGCTCCTGTGGGAGCAATTTCCCCCACCGTGGGCAAATTGAAGCCCCTTCTTCAGAAACCATTCATGGCAGCAGCACAGGGGAATCCTGCCTTTTACCAGGCTGGAAAACAGCAGAGAACCCCAAGGTCAGCACAGGGTCCCTGCAGCGATGGTGGAGACTCTTCTTCCTTCATCTCAGTAAATGGGCTCTGGCTCCTCCAGCAGCGGATGTTCAAATCTTGCAGCTGGGTTTTGGACTTGGCTTTTTACTGAGTTTTGTTTTCTCTTTTCTTGTGGCCCCGTGGAACCAGCTTGTCTCAGCTCTGGGAGCACAGAGGGTTGGGCATGTGGTGGTCCAGCTGCAAAGCTGGTGGTGAACTGGGGGACAAAAGGATGCGCCGAAAGCACTTCGGTGTGCTGCCTCCTCCCCTCCCCCAAATTCCCCCCTTTCGTCCGCTGAATACCTTGTTTTTTCCACCTTTTTTGTTTGTTTTGTTTTACTACTGCCTGGGTTTTGCATCGGGGGCAGGATGGAGCTCGAGGGGTGCGTGCGTGTGCGCGCGCTGAAGCTATTCAAGGAGTTGTGATCTCTGCGTTTCATTTTGCGGTTCAGCTGGAAAGATCTCGTTTCCAAATACACCCACACACAGGCACAGCAAGAGAGAAAGCAGGCGAGGGAGCTGCTCGGGGGGGTGGGGAGGGCTGAGGGCCAGGCAGTGTTGGGTGTCTGGGAGCCTTTCCCTGCTTTTGGAGAATCTGGTCGGAGTGGTCCGTAGCATTTATCTGGGGAGAGGAGGTGGCACCCTCTGCTTCAGCCTTGTATCTCAAGGGCACGCAGATGCTTGGCTGCACCCATGGGTGCCTGGCTGCTTTAGTCCAGAGCAAAGGGGGAGCAGGAGGAGCAAGGGTTCCTGAGCAGGGCTTTGCCCCGAGCCTGGCAGTGGCCGGGGGAGCCCAGGGATGTTCTGGGGTCACACACAATGTGTGTGTACATAGACGTCCCCACCGTGGGCTGAGCAGAGCCCAGGGCGTGGTAGCACAGTGGTGAGACCTGCTTCTGCAGTGGAGGAAGAGCAAAGGCACAGAAAGGAGTCACTAAACTCCTCTCACAGTGACCTTCAAGCCGAAGTAATCTTATTTCCAAAGATGAGCCAGTGCTGGAGTGTCTCTTCAGGCCTGTAACTCCCCATCTGTGTCATCTCCCTCCAGCACCTTCCTTGCCAGCTGTGTTCTGACTCCAGCTCTCAGTTTCTGGAGGAGCTGATGGTGGTGTGGATCCATCCTCCAGTGCAGGGAGGGATGGGGTTAGCGGAAAGCAAATGAACCTTCCTCTGGGTGGGCATCTAGGTGGGCAGCAGCAGGTCAAGGTGAGAGGTTGGCTGAGAAGCCATGCAGATGGGGACTCGGAGGTGGTGTAGGGTTTTGGAGAGACACCTCAGCCTGCCTGGGCTGCCAGCCAACAGCAAGGGGGGCTCACAGGGGCACCTGTCTGAGCCTGTGGGTCTGGGTCCTTCCTTGGCTTTGGGGCTGCAGAGCAGCTCAGGGTAGTGGTGTGTGTGGGGGAGCACCCCCTCCTGCAGAGACCTGCCACCAGTGCCCATATGCCCCCCAGCTCCCCTCTGGGCCCCTTGAGTGGGTGCTCGTGGCAAGTCTCTCTGCTCGGCCCCCCGCACACCAAGTCCTCCCGCCATCCCTTTGGGGTCAACGCATGATTTTTTTCCATTGCTCTGAAGAGGCTGTGCTCATACAACAATATTCCCTGGGCCAACACTGCTCCTTTTAGAAGTTCCTTGTTTTGGTATTCCTCAAGCTTCAGATCCTCAGGCACGAAACACAACGGCCTTTGGCACCGGAGGCTTTTCCCCAGTGCCGTGGCTTTGGTTATCCCCAGCATCCCACTGCCTGGGGAAAGCACTGCCCCATCCCTGAGCTGCCAGCAGATGCCATCCCCTCCCAAACTCACCGCAGGTCTTAAATGGTGGGAAAAGAGGATCCCGGGGCCAGCCGGGCACGCCGCAGCGTGCTGCCTGGGCTGGCAAGGGGAGGGCAGGCACTGGAGCATGCTGCAAGCTGTGTTTGTCTTAGCCAGGGGCCACGGCCAGAGCCGAGGCTCTGCCAAGCAGGGAAAATGCCAGAGCAGTGAGTTTATCCCACCATGTTTGATTTGTGGTCGCAGTAGAAGTCGGGTCAGGAGTAAATGTGGAGGATGCGGCAGAAAAAAGCAATTTGGAGACCGTCACAAAAACATCTTGTGGTGTTAGAAGTTGGGATTTTCTTTTTGTTTTTCCTCCCCCTCCTGCTGGCCGCCCTGGCTGCGAGGTGAATTTTATGAGAGAAATAGCGGCGGTTCCGGGAAATATTTTGCTTAGCCTGTATTGTTGAATTTTATTTTCTTTTTCTGGCAGCGGATGAAGGAAACGGGAACACAAACAGCTTGGCCGGTGGGTTGTTGGTCCAGAATTCAGCCTGGCCAGCGAGCGGCTGCTTTGGTGGGGAGAGAAAATACTCGAAAGCGGATGGGGTTCTCATTGCTTTCATTCCTTTCTCTTTCCATCCTCACTCCTGGATGGCTTTTAGGATGCTGTTAAACAAGGGGTGAATGCACCTGAAGGCAGGAACTGTTAAGGCAAGGGTGTGCATTGATGCTCCTGGCCTCCTGTGCGTTCTCACTGATTAAAATCTTAAATTCTTCCACTTTTTTGACAAGATTTGGTGTTTCTGTGCCGAGCGGGAGTGTCTCTATGGCAACAGCAAAAGGCAACTTTTATCCCTAACTCTTTTTTTTCTTGCAGGGGGGGAAGGGGATGGGTGCACGATGCTGGGGCACTGGTAACTATTTGAACTCTCCCTAATATTTGGGATAGTGGGTTCTGGGAGAGGGCTGGGATGGGTGAAGTTGAAATACAAAATTGCTTTGTGCCTATGAAGCCAAAGGGTTGGGCTGAGCTCTGCCCTAGCTGGGCCCCTCTGCCAATAAAGGTATTTTTTGACTGTGGGAGGAAGCGAGGTTGCATCCATCCCTGCATCCATCCCTGCATCCATCCCCACCCCAAGGCCAGGTGTTCCCCACTCAGGTTTGTCACATCCAGAGGAGTTTGTAGCTGTTCTCGGAGCACGATTGCAGCAACGTTTCAAAAAGCAATTAAAACCTGAACCTTTCAGGAAAAGTCTTGCAGCATGTAATAGAAAGGAAACCAGCTGGGCTAGATGGAAACATAATAGGTTTGGGGAGTAATTTTTAGAATCCTATACTGTAGGTCTTTCTAGAGAGATACTATACAATTTAATAACATGTTATATTCCTGTATGTTAAATTTAAATAATCCTATAGTATTGTGTAGGAGGAATCTAATTTTCCACTACAGGCTAATATACTTTTCTATAGTTTTTCAGTTTTGGGGGTTTTTCTGTCCAATGGAGTTAAATGAAAAATTACATCCTTCCTAGAAAATCTAACAAAATTATGAGAACATTAATACCTTTAATTTATTTAATAAAGCATGTAAGTATTTTCTGCAGGGGGTTATGTGGCCACATAAAAACCCACTTTGAGCTTCTTAGCCTTGTGATTGGGGTACAGATGTGGTCCTGGCTGGGCAGTGTGGGGGCCTGGACACGTCTAAAGGGGGGAAAAAAATATAAAAGCCAGGACTTTCTTTTCTCTCTATTTCCCTTCTTGGAATGCAAGGAAAAGGCAATCTGCAGGGCCTCAGGGTAGACGATGCTCATATTTATTTTTCAGAGCTGTCTGGTCTGTAAGGGCTGAGTCCTCTTGTGTTTCTGCCTGGTAGCATTTGGTTTTGGTCATGCAGTTGTGTCCAAAGCAGGGCAAAGATTTCTTCTCCCTGCTGTGCTACTGGGAGGTGTAATGGGAATCAGTGGGCAGATGGTGACCAGGTTTTTCCTCGCCTTAGGGGGTGAGAGTCTCTCTGGCTTTAGCCCCACCAATAAATTCACCTTGCTGGGATGCTCTGTTTGGGTACAGCTGGGATGTGTGATGGCCTGGGAGTTGATGCTGCAGGGAAAATGTGAGGCTGGGCCCCCACTTTATCATAGCTTGGGGGTGCCCATCACCGTGGCCTTGGCAACCTGCTTGGTCCTCAGGATCTGCATGGCTGAATTCCCACTGGGCTTCCAGGGAGCTGATGCCATTCCAGGGAGGGGTACAGGAGAAGCTGGTGGCCCTGGCCCTTGGAGGTCCCCAGAGGACAAGTGCCTTTTAATAGCCATGGCAACTAATAAGCCCTGCGTGGCGACATCCCCACCGTCTCCATGGTAACGGGCCGAACATCACATAGCAACATGTGCCTTATGTACCCATGGAAACGGGCCTGGTAGTTCTTTAGCATCCCAGCATTAAATCTCCACTCTGGGAGGTGATCGTGGGGTTTATCCCGAGGTGAACCCTCCACTGCAGGGAGAAGGGAACCTGGAGGCTGCAGCACCCTGGGGTGTTCCTGGAATTTGGGCCAGTAATGTGACTGGGTTGCAGCCCCGTGGGATGTTCCCAGGCTGAGGGAGGGGGAAGGTGCATGGTGTCTGGGGTTTTTTAACTCATGAAGGCAGCAGGTCTTGGGGGGGAAAAATGGTTTGAATTAATTGTCTGATGGGCTTTGGGTTGCTGAATGGGAGGAAAAAAGTAAGAGGTGCTCAGGGCTGGAGAGCTGGAAACTACCTTGCTGCATGCAAAATGGTGTCACAGTGGGATATCTGCAGGGTGGTTTTCCTTGCCACGTCTGGGATCTTGTCCTCAGTTTCCCAACCTGGGGTTTTCCAAGCTGCCAAAATGGGGTGTAGAGGCTGGGAACATCCCTTCTAGATGGGCAGCATCCAGAAAGTGGGAGGCAGCAAGACATGCACCTGCTCTCCATGCAGCCCCTGGCCATGGTTTGCTCAGCACCTCATTAACTAGCTCTAGGTGTTACGTGTTAATTAGGGTTTGTGGCTGTCAGGGGCAAAGGGTCTGCCAGAGTGACACTGTGGTGGGACCGTGGGGGGCTCCGAGCAGCTCCAGCTCTGGTGAAATGCTGTGGAAGTCAAGTTGCACACACGTGCTGGGTGCAGTGTTTGCACTGAATGGCTTCAGCAAATGCAGCCGTTTCCCAAATTTTTCCACTAAGAGACTGGAAATTTTAAAAACTAATTAATTTGGAGCTATTGATGCATTTCTTGCACATGCATTTGAGAAGACCTACCATTAAAAACACACTGCACAGACACTTAGGAGTATCTCTGGTTTATTTAAACACTCCTGCAAATAAATGTGATTGCTTTGGGAAGGTTTATAGGTCTGGTTTTTTTAAAGGCTGTGAACTAAGCTGGTTAATTTTTTTTTTTGTGAGCTTTCAGGCCAACCTTTTCTCTCATTCATTTTTGTCTTTCTGGCTGATGCTCGGTCTGTGATGGGCTGGGAGATGTGGTTGGGTAACACATTCAGTGGTGTCCATGTCCTGCTGGCTTTCTGGAGGACTTAAGCTCAGACTTTGCTCAAGTGCTGGTCGGGTGGGACTGGGGGACTCAACAGTTGAGGCTTTTCAGAGTTTTACCCGTGGTCTGTCTGTTGTGGGAAGATAAACGCTGGCCAAGCACAGGGCTGGTGCTGTGGGAGGGATGGTTCATGCTGGACTGTTTGGGGTTGTGGGTTTGTCCTGGTCAGGCATGAAATTGGTGCAGCGATGAATGGGCTTTAAAACCATGGGAAATCTCTGTGCCAAAGCTCTTCTGGCTGTTGGGGCTGGCAGCAAAGAGCCATTTCTGCGGTTATTGTGATGTGCTTGTTTTTGCCTTTCCATTGGGGCACTGGGGCTTTCAGAGCAATGGCAGCTGTCTTCCCTGCTTCCCAGCTCCATCCCAATGGGAAATCCTTCCCCTCACCCCAAAAATCCCACTGCACATTTCACCCTGTTCCTGTGAAAGGCAGTTGCAGTGCGGTTGGCCTGGGGTGCTTTGCTGCCTCTTCTCTGCTGCTTGTCTCAGGCATTTAACGGTTTAGAATTCAGGGAAAAAAATACCTGGATATCCACAATAAATGGCAAAAGGCAGGAGTGATTTGGCTCCCAAGTGATGCACCAATATATCCCCATCAGCCTCAGCTGCCATGGCCAGGGGGCTGCCAGTGGCTCTCAGGATCATGATTCCCAGCTTGCCCTTTAAAGCAGGACTGGAAATGGGTTTGTGTGAAGATTGAGGCTGTGCTGGCTGGTTAAAATCAGTGTGCCAAGACCCGGGGCACACTTTCTCCACTCCTTCTCTGCCTAGCCAGCAAATTTGGGTGAATATTGGGGGATTTCAGTTATCTTTGAGGTGTCTTCTCTTCCATTTTCTGCTGGAATTGGTCAGGGTGGCTGGCAAGGGAGTGCAAAACACCTGATTTTGTGTGTCTCTGCTTTGCACCCTGGACACTTTCTGTAGATAACTTGCTGTATCCCAGGCAAAGAGCAAACCCCAGCCTGGGGACATCCTTGTCATAGCCACCTCCCTGTAGTCTGTCTCCAGCACCGGTTGTCCCTTGACAGAGAATTAACCTGCAGTTTTGGGTAGGTTCCTTGGGTGCTTCAGTCTCTGCTGGAGAGCTTGTTCCTTCTGCATGATCCCCTTTGGTGTCTGCAGCACCTTTCTCCCCTCCTCTAGCATTGGAGACCTGGGAAAAGCTTCCTTTGGGTTTACTTTAGACCCCAGGCAGAGCTGGGGAGCACAGCCTCCTCTCCCTCTTTGACCTAACGAAGTCAGCTGTTGGTTTCTCACATGGGTTTGGCACTGGGCTGAAAATCCTGGGATTCTATTCAACCAGCAGTGCACTGGAGGAAAAAACCCAGGGAATTGGGGTAAAATCTTCAACTATTTGGCTTCTTACCCTGACAAATGTCTCGTGCTTCTGGGATGGGAATTAGCCCCAGGCCATGGAAATAGTAGGGATGTATGTGCCAGTATCAGGCAAGAGTTGCCCCCTCTGGCTCCCTGGCAGCAGCTTGGGCTCATCCCACTGTGTGAGGGAGGCTCAGTGATAACAGCATCAGTGCCAGCCTCGAAGGAGGGCTCTGCCAGCTCAGAGAGGTTTAATTAAATCTGAAATCCCAGCCGTTTTCTCTCCTGAGCTTTGGCTTGGGATGCCATGGGTAGGAAATCAGTGGAAGGAACTAATGAGAATTAGAGTGACTTCAAGGGCCACTGTGTTCCTGGCTAAGCAGGGGGCTGGAGACTGGGTGGGCTGAGGTGGCATAGAGCTGTGCTGCTCCTTTGGGATGTGCATGACATCGATGGGATAACTCCTGGGGAAAGGCTGTGCCATTGCTCCAGCTGAGCATCATCTGACTCTGGGATTTGTTCAGACTGGGAGCTTGGAGCTGGCAGTGCCATCCCCAAATCCCCCTTAATGACCGAGCAGCTCCAAGCCTGGCTGCAAACATCCCCTGCAGTAGGTGTCTCTTTTCCCCCCTTTTCTTTCCAGGCGTGCTCATTAAGGCTGCAGAGAGCCTGACTATATATTAGATACAAATGTACAGTTACCACCGAGTCTCCCCAGGGCCAGTGTAGGTATTCTGGTATTTAAACTAGCAGAGCCAAGGGTGTGAGGATCCAGCCAAGGGAAAAAGGGAAAAAGGAAAAAAGGAGGGGGAGAAAAAAGTAAGGAAAAGTGGCTCTAATTGAAGTTGGTATTTGAACAGCGAAGACTAATTAATGCTCCTGAATCAATAGGTCTGCGTGACTGAACTAATACATCCTCACGGAGGATTTATGTGCACGCAGTGCCTGGGGTGCTCTTGCCAAGAGCCTGCCTGGGGCGACCCAGGGCAGAATCTCTCTGCCAGGGCAGAGATTTTGGAATTGGCAGAGATTTTGGTGTTTGCAGCCCTGGAGGATACTGCCGGGCTGAAGCTGTGGGTTGGTTGCGAGGGCAAACCTGCGAGAGCCCAGTCTGCGTCTTCTGCCTCCAGCCTTGCAGGAACCTGCACAAAAATCTGCTTGTTCCCCCAAACAAACCATGGTCCCTCCCCACGACATTTCCTCTGCCCAGTTTTCCAGGCCAAAGCGGATTATACTGGGGTGGGTTTCCTGGCCAGGGCATGCTGCTGGCTGAGCGGCTGCACTTCCCCACAGATTTCCATCAGGATGTCCCGGAGTCATGGGCATCCCTCCCCTTGCCTTTTGGCCATCCAAGCCTTGCCAAGGTGGTGGCTTAGCAAACGTCCAGCATTCCCAGACTCACATTTTTGTTCTCCTTTATTGTGCTTCCAAGAAAATGTGTGTGTGCGTGGGGAGAGGAGATTATCACGTTAGTGTTCAATGCCCTGGGGGAAGGTGGGGAGGGCCGACTGTGTTACTGTGGCTTGGACTGTCTTCCAGGGACAGACATCCTGAGCAGCAGCACATGCTCTTGTGATGTGGCACCCATGGGTGCTGGGCACCGTGGGGTGCTCAGGCAGCTGATGCCATCCTGGGGAGTCTGTGTTCCCAACAGACACAGTGGGAAGGAAGCAAAAAAAAAAAAATCCCTGTTGTTGTTATTCCATGATTTTTATACATTGAACTGATGCATGTGGCAGATGAGATGATTTGCCTCCAGGCATACAGGAAAAGCGACACGAGGCAGGATGTTTTTGACAATCCTGTGTCTTAATCATGAAATGAAATTTTTGTGGGGTGGGAAAGGGGTGGAGGGGCCATGGTTCATGCACCCATGGGTCACACCATCCCTGCCTGTGGGGCCAGGTGGGGCTGCAGCTTGCCCCAACACTGCTGCTTTTCATCCCTATTTTTTCAGAAGAGGGGTAGAAAGTTTCTGCTATTTCCACCGTCTTGCTCCATTTCCAGGTTAGGAATTCAGGACACTCCCAGGTTTGCTGGAGGAAGGTGGGGGAAAGGCTGTAAAACCTGGCTGTGCTTGGGAGATTATTTATGGCCAGGTTTGGTGCCATGTTTGATACCTTTTGCTGCCTCGTTTCCACCTCCCACGGCCCCATGCTGCAGCTGGGCTGGAGGAGGGGGAAGGGGAAAATGCTGTTGGCAGCTCCCAGGGGGCCTGATCCTGCTCTGGTGGTGGTTGGGGAGATGAGTGCATCGGGTCTCTGCATGGAGGTACGCTGCCTGAGGAGGCAGGTGTCCTTCCCATTGCATCTTGCCTTGCCTGGCCAGAGAAGTGCAGGGGACAGGAGGCTGGTGCCAGTGTCCCTGTGCCAGCTCCTTGTGGGGTGACGCAGTTCCCGGGGTCCCCCCCACCCCTCCTGCTGTCACTGCTAAGGGCGCGTGGGCAGACAGATGAATGAGCTGCTTGCGGCAGGTGCTAACGAGTGTGGCTTGAAATACCTCATCCCCTTAAATGTGTGGATTTTATTATGTTTATTAAAAAAAAGTAGAAAACCAGCACCTGTGCTGGCCAGGAGTGTCAGGGGGAGCATCTTGCTCCTGCTTCTCCCTTGCTACCAGCAGTGCCCCAGGACCAGAGCATCTTGGTGAGGATGGTGCAGGTTGTGAGGTCGTCAGGTACCAGGGTGGAGGGATGGGTGCAGTATGAGACCCCCTGTACCACTCTGGGTGCACAGCACAAGCAGGCTGTGGGTGCTGGAGAGATGTCAAGGCCCAAGTGTCGGTTTAAATCTACTCCAGCTGGATCCATGGGAGTCAAGCTCAGCTCTTGGAGGTCCTCATGGCCTCAGTGTTTCAGCCACTGTCCTTGGCTGCCGTTTCCCTTTGAGCTGGTAGAGACACTTGGTGAAGCCAGCACCAACCCCACACGTTTAGGAATGGCACAAGTGGCACCTTCCCCTTGCTGAGCTGTGGATGGGGGAGCGTGATTTATGTTTTCATGCTTTTCTTGTGAGTTCTGGTGTGTTCCCACGACTCCAGCTGCTGGGACAGCCGGGGGAGCAGCTGGCCAGGCGAGCTGGCAGCGCAGGGCGCTCCTCGCTCCTCCTGGCTGGCCCACGCCTGCCCAAATACCAGCTGGGGAGGACACAAGAGCTGCAGGCTGGCACTGGAGGTGTGGCGGGTGGTTTAGCAAACTGGCATTTTCTAAAATTACCAAGGCTGGTTCCCCACCAGCGAAATCACTCACACGGTGCCGTTGCACCCCACTGCCCCGGCATCTTGCTGCTGGAGAGGTTTTTGGCTCAGCACCCTGGGTGGATGGAGGGCCACCAGCGACGGGGTGGGGCAGCTGGTGTTGGGTGGGCTGTGGGGACCCGTCGTGTGTCTGTTTGTGGAGAGGAAACACTGTCACTTTGCATTACGTCCCTTCTCGCCATCGGACAGGTGCTGGCAACTGCTGCCTGCACCCACCCTGCCTGCACCCACCCTGCCTGCACCCACCCTGCCTGCACCCACCCTGCCTGCACCCACCCTGCCTGCACCCACCCTGCCTGCACCCACCCTGCCTGCACCCGGAGCCCGGGCGGCTGCCGGCCAAACCCCAAGCGGCTGTGTCAGCTGCGCTCCACGGAGCAGCCTTGGTTGATTAAGGAATTGTTGCATAATCTCTAACAAGGCTCCTCTCCTCCCCGGTTTACAGCCGCTTTGCCTCTCTCCCCTCTAATTAAGCTGGCGTGCAGTTCCCCCTGGGTTTGCCTTCCGAGGAGGGCTGCTGCACACCGCCTCGTCTGCCCCAATGTTGGGTGGTGTTTTTTTAAATGATGGGTCAGCGGTGGGGTTGAGGTTGGGGACAGGGTCCTGCACACCTGCTAGTGTGGTTGGGGGATGTCCTGAGGCATCACGAGCATCACCTCTGCCTTGGATGGGAGGGGGATGAGGCTGCTGCTGCTCTGGTGTTGCCAGCTGTGGGTGCCTAAGCTGCTGCTTGCCCACTGACAATATTGCAGAGTGGCTGAGTGCTGCTGCCTGGAAAGAGGAAAAAGCTGGAATATTTATCTTGGAGAGAGGATTAGCCAGGAGGGGAGGGCAGGGAGCGATGCAGCGTGCTGGCGCTCAGCCGCTGCTGGTGGGGATGGCTTCTTGCTGCCGTGACCCAAAGGCTGGGCATGTTCCTTTTGGCCCAAGCCCTCTCTTACTAACATGCTGTTGGCACTGTCTGGGTGTGGGGATGCTGTCAGAAAACCCAGGAGGCTTTGGCTTTGCTAGAAATGAAATGAAGAGAGGGCGGGGGAGCCCTGTTGGCATAGGAGGGTCCAACCCTGCTTCCCTGCTTAGGGTCGGGGGAACAAAAGAGGAACCCTTGGTGACTTTTCAAGTGTTGCACAAGTCGGCACAATTGGCAGCGGGTTGGCTTTTTCATGCTGCTCCCTCCGTGCATGCCCTTCTTCCCCAGTTCTCCTCTTCCTCCCTGCGGCAGTGGCTGGTTCTGGGAGCCACTCCCAGATGCTGGTCCCAGGGAGGACGTGCCCCATGAGTCCTTTTCCCACCCTGGGGGAGGAAGATGTGTGATGGAAACCCCCAGCTGGGAGGCTGATGGTCCCGCCTTGCCTCTGCGTGGGTCCTGGGGAGCACAGAGAGCTAGTGCTGAGCCTCACAGGGCGCTTGCTCCTGCCTTGGGGTAGTGGCAGGGAGGGGGGACATTCCTGGGGCGGTCCTCTTGGGGCTGAGCCAGCCCTGTAATCCCATTCCCATGGGATAGGTATTTGGTGGCTCCACTTCCCCTGCCCTGCACACCCACAAGGTCCCCATGGCTCAGCTGGAGGAACCCCATGTAAACAGATCTGGGGGCTGCTGGATATGCTGGCTTGTCCCTCTGTCTGTCTCACATCCCCGAGGCAGTCCCACCAGAATGCCTCCCTGCCTGTGAGCAGTTTTTGGGGTGGGCATCTCAAGGGATCCATCTTTGCACTGGCAGCTCCTGGGGTTTTGGGGTTGCAGAGGGCTCAGGAAATCCCAAAAGTCTGTCCTGCCTCAATTTCCCCATCAGTAGCGTGGGTATGACAGGGCAGGGCATCATCCCTGACCGATGATGTGAAATGAGTATGAGGAGCTGGCAGCGCTCTCGCTGCTTTCCCACCACTCACCACCTTTCTCTTGCTCATGCAAACAATTTTTGAATTTTACTTCTTAAAATACCTATATACATATATAAATACCATATCTTGGCAACTGCTGTTCCTCAGCACCTGTGGTTTCCCTGGGCAGATGGGGATTTGGTAACATTACAGCCTCCCCAGTCCCTGGGGCCCTGTAAACCTGGGTGTTGTTCATGGCACAGTGCCCACCTGCACCCGCTCGTCTGCCAAGCATCTCCCTGCCTGGTCCCCACTGCAGCAGGATGGGCTGCTCTGGGGCTCCTTCTGCCTCCAACATGGGCTGTGCCAGGGGCCGGGGGCTCTTTGTGGCTGTTGAGTTGTTCGAAGGTGCAGGACAGAGCTGGTCCTGGCTCAGTCCTGGTTCATCCCCTTGTCCTGTCACCCCAGTGCATCCCTGATCACGAAGCCACTGCTTCGGGTTTGGCAATCCAATCCCAAGGTAAATCCTGATAATCCAGGGATGGGTTTATGGTCTGTGTAAGTGATCTGCCGAGGGCACCTTTCTGGGTTTTAGTGATAGCAGGGTGGAGGCATTGTGTGGGCTTTGCACCGTTGCTGGAGACTTTGCATCTTGTCCCTGCTCTGCCATGGCTTTGGGACCCTCCTCTTCCTACCGGCACCCACAGCGCCGGGGCAGCCCCTGCCATGGTCACCTTTCCCCGTGCTGCTGTGGTGGGTCACCAGGGCATTGCCGTCTCCCTCTTCTTCCTCTCCATCACCTCTGGAGCAAGAGGCTGATGGGATGCAGGACCCCAGCGGGGACAGCTCCTGCCCTTCGCCCCTGCCGCCGGGTTCCCAGCTCGGCCCTGCGGAAGGAAAACCCCAGCCTGGGGGCGGCTGCGGGGTTTTACAACCCTGAGAATGAATCCCAGCGCTGGTCCTGTCTCTCGGGGGAGCGGGGTCACGTCCCTGCCCAGGAAACCGCTCCCTGGGAGCGACAGCGGGTTAAAAAGGGAAAGAAACGCCAGGGGGGTGGGAGCGGGGGCGCGGGAAGTCGTACTGGCAGGCGGCGAGCTCCCTGCAGTGCTCCAGGTTTACGTCGCACAATTTGTGTGCAGGACTGTGGCATTTCGGAGGGGGAGGGAAGATTTAGTTGCATGTCCAGCACAGTGATCCCACTCCAGTGGGCACAGAATCTTGAGCTTTGTCATTTGCTTCCGTCTGAGGCAGCTCTTGTTTGAGGGAGTCCAAAAAGCCATGATCTGGGGTGCAAGTGGGTGCCCTGGGCAGGGTGCAGCAACCCCCTTTGCTGTTTATTTACGTGTGTGTGAGCTTTGCATCATCACATCTGGGTTGGATTGTGCCAGCTCATCTTCTCACACCCTGTGGCTCTGCTAATTAGGAAGTCATTAGGCTGAGGTGTGACGTTGGGGGAGTGGTGGCAGCCCCGTGAGGGCACTGCTGGCTGGTTGGCACAGGGTGGGTGAGGCTGGATGGAAATCCTGGGGGTCCCAGGGGAGGTATGGGGGTGAGGGAGGGGTGAGTGGGAGAGGACAGTCTGAAGGGTGGTGGGGTGTGTGAGACCCCAACTCCCCCTAAATGGACAAGCAAGGCTGGGAATGGGGGTCTGCAGGGTGGCTCAGAGGACATGCAGTGCCTGTGGAAGTGCCCGTGTGTCACCATCAGCGATGGCCCCCTTTTGGGGGAGCAGTGGGACAGCAGGTATGGCCTCAGAGGAGGACACTGAGGTGGCAGTGAGGATGCAGGGTGCTCTGCCCATGCTCTGACCCTGCACCACTGGGGACCTAAACAAACCATTCTCTCAGCAGTGCTGGGAAGGGCCTGGCAGAGCTGTCCCTCCTCATGGGAACATGTGTGTGGCCTCTGGCACCCAGCACATCTCCTGTGTACGACATTCCCAGCCTCCATTTTTTTCTCTGCTTGCTCCATCACCAGGGTGCAAACTGCCCAAACCCATCTCTGCTGCCCAGGGTCCTTCCTGGAAGCATCAGCAGCAAATACCTCACCAGGGTTCCTGCCTCCCGCCTGGGTCCTGTCCGTGCGCTCGGCTCCTCACAGGGATGCAGAGCCGGGCGAATAATTCACCCTGAATAATTCATCTCACTAATTTATCAGCTAGATGAACGTCACCACATTCCTTCCTCGGACTGCCCACCAGCAGATCCCAACCTTCCTAAACTGGAGAGCATTCCTTCCCTGCCATTTCCGCTGGTGAGCTCTGGCTCGCTCTGTTTATTTGCAAATAGCCCGTTTGTGTGTGTTATTTGGAACCCTCTGATTGAGCCTGCCTTTGATCTGGACACGTAGCTCACTCTGGGGGTTGCTGACCCCCGATGGGGTGAGATGTAGCTCTGAGAACCAGGGCTTTGCCATGAGCAGCTGCAGGTTGTGGGGTTTGTTTTGTTTTCATTTAGAATTTGTTTTCTGCAGTCAATCCTCAACTTTTCTCACCGCTGCCGTTCCCGCAGTCAAGAGCATCCCATGGGAAGTGGGAGGAGAGCAGGCAGAGGGGATGGAGTGAGCCTGGTGGTGCAGGCTGGGCTGTTTGGCTCTCCCTGGCTGGTTTTGGCAGTGGTTGCTGCTCTCCCATTCCCAGTATTGTGGGATGGGGCAGGCGATGCTGGCTGGCATGGCCCGAGCCGCTCTTCTCTGGAGCACACAAAGGACTAATCCTGTGGGAAGCACAAGCTGTCCTGTCCTCTCTGAAGGCATTCCAGGCTGGGGACTGTGGAAGGGAAAGCTGCTGGAGGAGGGGAAAACCCTGTGCAAGCTTGGAGCAAAGCAGCTGAGCCCTGGGGTGAGAAACTCACCTTCTGTTCTAAATGTTCCCACTGCCAGGAAGGGTTTGGAGGGAGAGGATTTTGTTTGCTCTGGGAGACGTGTCTCTCCTGGCTTGTTGGTGGGAGCCTGGCTCCCCCAAGGGTTTCCTGGGAAGCTGTTGGCCTTGGCCATCACCTCTGTGTGAGGAAGGGGTGGCAAGTTTTAGGACAGGTAGTTTCCCCAGCTGGGCAGTGCATCTCAGTGCTGCCGTGCTGGGCTCCTGCGGGTGAGTGGCAGCAACTCTAATTGTGCCTGAATTCCTGTGAACCACAAGTGAAATCTGCAGAAATATGGAAAGTAAACAGCTAGGGGCCAAAATTCCCGGCACTTCAGGGAACCTTCCACCAGGAAAAGTTTCCAAGCTGCTAGCAAAAAGTCTGCTTTTTGCCTTGGGCTGCCTGTATAGGGACCCTCTGGACCAGGTGGGATGTGGCTGCAGCACTGTAGGAACCATGCTGGGGACCCCATGGAGCCAGGCTGGCTTCATGCCTTGGAGCAGCTGGAATAAAAGCTCTTCTCCATTATTTTTTTAAAAATATTATTCTTCTTCTGCCACTCATATCTGCTGAGTGGAGACGTTTTAATCTGTTTCTTGCAGACTGTGAGAACAGTTGCCCAGGATGCTGGAGCGACCTTTGCTGCACAGATAGGGGATAGGAAAATGGCCCTGGGAGCCAGCACCCTGCTGCAGCCTGGCATTGTCTTGGGGGTGTTCCCTCGTCCCACTGAGGGTGCTGGAGATGGGCAGAGCCTGTGGCAAAGCACTGAGCAGCTCTTGCTCATCCCTCCTCCCCCCCTGTGCAGGCCTCAACCATAGGTGCTGGGGATGGTGCTGCCTGTTGGCTCCATCCCCGGGAGCCTTGTAGCTGGCCAGGTGTGGCAGCCTGAGACCCAAAATGGTGGTAAATTTGGGTGAGGAAGCCTGAGGTGTGCACACAAGCTCACTGGGATGTTTTCAGGATTCTCTCCATGGGAGAAGACTGACATTCCTGGGAAACATCCCACCCCATCAGACCCACCCACGTGTGGCCAATTCCCAGCAAACTCATTTCCCTCTGGCTGGGGGCTGTCCCGGTGCCTCTGGCCCTGCAGGGCAGCTCCAGTTCCCTCGGCCTCTCCCTGTGGGTCAGGCCTTTCTCTGGCTCCCCTCCAAGGTTTTGAATTGCTCTCAGAAAAGTAAAGCCGTAAAGTTTGCCCTAGCTGGAGCATGAGTCCACAGTGGCTGGCCTGGGAGGCGAGTGCTGGACCCAATGGATATTTATAATGCAGCAGCAAGGTTAAAAATAACAAAGTTAAGCTCAGGAAGTTGTTTTGGAGGATAAGAAACTTTTGCTTTGGCATTCAGATGCCAGGGCTAGTGCTGGCCATAATCAGTCCCTGTCGTCCCTGTGTTGTGTCCCTCGGGGCTCCACAGGCTCCGCCCAGTGTGTTGGGTCCTGTTTTGTGGCTGCAGGGATCGTCCCTGTGTCTGGAGGCACCATGGGAATCCCTGAAAACTGTGCGGTGCCAAGTGGGTGCTGCAGGGTTGAGTGGAGGGAGGCAGAGCAGGGCTCTGCTCCGGGGTTGTGGCTCCTGTGCATCCCCCCCCGGTTGCTTTTATTGTCACTGCAGCCATTTGTTCCCCTGCCAGGGGTCAGAGGGGTTCCCATCCCCTGCTCCCAGCATCTCTGCTGCCAGCTGACACATCTGGAGCCAATTCCTGCACTGCTCTCAGCACCTAGAACCTCTTCAAAGCCTCTGAGGGCTTCGGCAGCTCCCATCACTTCCTGGGACAGGCTGGGAGGAGGATTCTCCCTGTGCCCAGCTCTTGGAGCTGGGCTGGGCTCTGCTGAGCATGTTCCTGGCACAGCAGCTTTGCAGGGGGAGCCAACGGGGCTGCTTTGCCATCCAAAAGCCTGGAGCTGTTTGGTGACACAGCATCCCCCATGACCACCTCTTCCAGCCTGCTGCAGCTGAGACACCAAACCTTCACAAACCTCTGCACGGGCACGTTTCTCGGTGTCGATGTCTTATTTTGGTTCGGCTCAAACCTTTTCCCTGTTGACACAGCGGCGGCTTTGCTTGAGCTCGCCGGGCCGGAGCAGGGGTGACCTTTCTGTGTTTGCTGTCTGGGCTTGGGATCCATCTGTGCTTTGGGCTGCAGCTCTGCCCTCCCCAGTGAACCTGGTGGGCGATGGTGAGCATCTTGCAGAATGCTTCCCTGCTCCGAGCTGGCTCCTGAGAAGGTCTGCTGCTGCCTCCCACTTCTCCTTTCTGTTCTCCTGGCTTTTGGCCCCTCTCCTTGGGTCCAGCAGTGTCATGTTTCACCAATGTGGAGCTGTGCTGAGTTCATACGGGTCTGGGTTCCCCTGCATCTGCTCCTTGGAGCCAGGCACCCCAGTCCAGGCTCCCTGCAGGGGCTGCATTCCAGGTGGAAGGAGTGTGCTGATCCATCTCATCTCTGTGTAGCTACTGGTGATATAACCCTCTTCTGGGAAAAACCGTCTTTAGGAGTGCTCTTCAAGGCTTAACCTCATGGTCACATCCTCTGTGGGAAGGTACCTGGACCCAGGGGACATATGTAGGGGCACCTGGTCCTGGGGTGGGTACCAGCGGGTAGGGAGAGCATCCCTCCACCGGGGTGGGGGCAGCCAGGGACCCGCTGCCACTTCCTTGGTTGTGGGATGTGTTTCAGGGAGCAGAGCCAGGGGCTGCAGGGCTGCACCTTGGCAGCATTTCCAGCTGAGCGAAACAAGGCAGGAATGGAAAGAGGAGACGAACTGGAGGCTCCGTCTGTGACAGCAGTTCCTGTGGGATTTATGTGGACTCGCCTGTCTGGTTCTGGGTAGCAAAACCAATGTGTTAAACCCTCTGGGGCCTGTCCCAGAGCATCCCTGGCCCTTGTCTTCCTTCTAAGCCTGGGCAGTGCATGAACCCAAACTTTGTCTTTTATTATCTGCGGTGAAGCAAACTCACTAATGTTACTTTTTGGCAAAGTCTTACCGAGAAGTCCTCGAGGGTGAAATGAAACGGGGTCACAGAGGGTTTAATTCGGTACGTTGTCCTTCAAGGGAAGGAAAAGTCAGACAAGAAGTTTTAAACATTTTATAAAAATATCCACATGTGCTCAGTGCAAAACTCACCGTCTTTACCTAATTTAGAAAATGACTTTATATGGAGAAAGATTTAACACTGCTCCATGGAGGGGAAGAATAATGAATAGGTCTGTACCAAATCGCGCTGTCATCTGAAGATCTCCAAGTGCTTTCGAAAGTGTTGGAGAGAAATAATTGTTCTCTTCTTCCCTGGTTTTAGAAACTGAGGCATGGGATGAGAAAGCCAGAAAAGTGCAACTTTCCTGGCTAATTTTAGGCATCTGAAGTCCAGATCTAAGCACCTAAATAAATGGCCTGATTTTAATAGACTGCTGGGCAAGTCTCCAGGGTAAAACCTGGAACACGTCTGGCTCCGTAGGTCTGCAAAGGTGGTCTGGAGCTGAAGAAGGAGACTCCTTCCCTTCATTTGGCACTGCCATTGCTAGCCTTGCTAAGTTCTAGGAGCAGATGATGAAGCTTGTGAGAGGGAATTTATCTGAATTTCTTTGAACTTAAGAGAAAAAGAGTTTCTGTTCGGGGCCGTGTTGTTTTAGGCGGGTGAGTTCAGTGCCCTTGGTAGCCCTGGGGGGATGGATCCCTCCAGGTTTGGAAAGCAAAGGCAGATCCAGGCTTTTCAGCCCTGTTACCTCTGAAATGTATTTAGCAATGAACAGTGGTGAAGGGAAAGAGCCAACAGAGGTAATCAAAGCACCTGCATTAACCTGAGCTGCGTGCAGCTCAGATAGGGAGTCTGTACTGGAATGCTTTTGGCAGCACATGGGTCATCTTCCTCCACAGCGAGTGGCGAGGCTGAAGCTGCAGCTCTCTGTGCCTGCCCCAGTCTGCTCCTGCTGTCCAAATATAAGGCAAAATCTCTTGAAAGGAAAACACTATCTCACTTGCTCAGCTGAGCAGTCTGCCAGGTCTCCAGGGTCAATCTCACCAGGAATAAGCAGTGAAATACTTGCAGAAGTTGAGCTTTGAATTAGATGGGCTTAGCTGGGATCTTAAAGCTGAACAAACTAGGGGCAGGCCCAGGCTGGTGGGTTGCACTGGAAGGTGGGAGTCATTTCCAAAAAGTCTTTCCAGGCTGGAAGCTTCTTCCTGAAATCTGCAGCTTGCAGTGGAGGGGCAGCAGGGACCCATATAACAGCCCAGCCCTGGGAAGGTGCCAGCAGGCCTGCAGCACGGTGGCTGTGCAAGGAGAGGCCAAAATATGTCTTCATGTTTTGCTTCCTCGATCAGAGGTCACTTGTGCTCTTCTGCTCTGGGCAAGGACAAATTATAATTTTAATTATGTGCTTATGACACCAACCCCTCCTCTGCGATCAGGGCTTGTCTGTGGAATTGGCTGAGCAAGAATTGCAATACATGTTTCCTGGGACCGAGGGCTGGTCCTAGCCACGGCACCTGCATCATCTTTTCATGCCAGAGCTTGCATTAGTTTAGTTTTGTGCCTGGCTCTTCCTCCTACAAAACCACCTCCCTCTGAAGAGATATCTGGGCTGAGCATGTCCGGGGCTAGAAGATGCCCACAAGACCATTCCATCCCAAATCCATGTTGCTTTGGAATGGAGTTTGCAGGATGATGGGACAAGGGTGAAGCACAAATCCAGCTCCTCTGGTTCCCGCTGGCACTAGGCAGAGTCCTGGGAAGCTGTGGTGTGGGCAGCACACGGGGACAATCTGTGCCTGCATTGAGATTGGGGTGCTGGGCACCCAGCAGTGCTGAAGGTGGGGAAGAGACACTCCTGGGCTTTCTCATTTCGCTTTCTGCTTGCTGCCTGGTGGCTCTGTGCCTGTTTTGTTTGTGTGGGTTTTTTTTGTTTGTTTGGTTTTTTTCTCCCTCCCAGTCTCAGTCATTCCATGACATGATCCTTCATGCCGTGGGACAATGGGCATTGCTGGGAAGCCAGAGCCACCCTGGCAGAGGTGAATGTGTCCCTCACAGAGCTTGGCGGGGAGCAGTTCCCTCGCAAGTGCTGCTCTCATGGGGGTCCCACCCACTTCTGCCCCTTTGTAATTTAGTGATGTCACCTCCCTGCGATGTCCAAAATGCAGCTCCTGACCTGCTGGCACTTAGGGTGACATGGATCATGGCACAGATGGGGTGGGAAAGGGCAGATCAGAGGAAAACGAATTGGGACGCGCAAAAGTACCCTTGATCAGGACAGTAACCTCTAATCCGGCTCAGTCCTCCTTATTTACAGCTGCCGAGAGGGAAGGCAGGAGAAAAGCAGCCTGGCAAGATGCACAAAGCCCATCTCCTTCCCCCCAGCTGCTTTGCTCTCGCTAATGTATTTGCTGGCAGCGTTTGCTGTCCCCAGAGCCTTTGAGCTCGGTGGGAGCAACTGTTCACAGCCAAAGGCACGAGTGTCAGAGCTGGCACAGGGCTGGGAAGGGCTAGGGGGGGGTGATGGGAACCTCCAGCCCCTTGGTGTGGGGGGACACAGGCAAGGACAGAACCTTGAGGGACTTGGTTTGGTCTCACCTTGCCGTGTTGCAGAGGAGACCAAAATCACCCTAAAACCTCCTACACTGTAAAACGAGGCATTTTACACCCCTGGTCACAAAAAAGTGCTTCTCTCCTGAGCATTGTGTGCTCCTGTGGTGGGCTGGGCCCATGCTGCCCGTGCCGGGGCAGTGACACTCCAGCCAGCTGCTGCAGAATATTCTGGCATTTTTAATAAGGGTTGTTGCGGTCACTGCGCTTGTTCCAGGCAAAAGCAATGAGAATTTTATGAGGTGTAAATGGATTGTGAGTGCCTGACAGCAACCCGTGTCCCACTCAGCTCCATGCATGCACACACTGCTGCACCTCCTCGCTTCGGCCAAAATACCTTGTCTCCTTGCAGGCTTGGAGAAAATATAAATATTAGCACTGTGAGATGCTCTAATCTGAGTTTCTGTCCATGATGCTGCTGTTGTGGTTAAAATCCCCTTATCCTGGCTGTAGGATTCATTAGGGCCCAGTCTCTGATGTTCGGAGGGAAACTGGGAGCTGCTGTAAATGAGGGAGCAGTAATATCAAGAGCTGGTTGCAAAGTAATAATGGAAATAGGAAGAAGACAAACACCAACCAGTCCCGTACCTGATGTCTTCATTTTTCGCTTCTTTGTTGGTTAGAATTAAAACATCAGTTTTGCATGAGAGGGCAGATGATGAAATCACATGGGATTGGAGAGTGGTCCCAGCGATGGGCTGAGCTGGGGAAGTTTGAGCTTTCCCAGCCATTTTGGAGACTTTGACCACAGATAAAAGCAGTGAAACATGCAGGGGGGAGCAGGAGGGGACAGTGAGGCTGTAGTGGAGAGGGAGGCAGGACAGCAAAGGGCAGGAGCTGGAGCCTGCAGCCTCTTTAGCCAGGCTTGTAATACGCTATTAATGGAAAAGAAACTGCAGTTTTTATTTTGTGGAAATTCTTTTGTTCCACATTAATTTTTAAAGCGCGCTTTGCTCCCATTACAGCCTCCTGCCGCAGCGCGGTGCTGGCTGGGAGGAACAGGCCTTTGAAGGGCTTTGAGGGGCCCATTTTGTGTCTGGGCAGGGGTGCAGGGTGCTTCCCCAGGGCTAGCACCCCAACCCCACCACTCTGCACCCACTGAACATCACCCAGGATGTGGGGTGGGGGAGGTGGAAGGGGCCAGGTTGCGGTGGGCTGTGTGCCTTCGTTAGGTGCTGAGGCTTGACGAGGGCTTGCCTTCATGCTGAGCTCTTTCTTAATTAACTCCATGTGCGGAGACATGCGGATCCTGGAACAGGAACAAGGCACCCTTATTCCCCAGTAAGCTTGTCTGCACATGGAGTAAATCAATGGCAGCTCATCAGGAGCAGCACGCTGGCTGGAGATGCCGCCTAAGGATGAGTCACATCCAGAGAAGGGGAGCAAAAATAAAAAAGAAATAAAAATAATCTGAGATTTGAGTTCAGAGATGGCTCTTAGGAGTGACCATCATGATTCTAGTGTGCCAAACCAAAGGGCTAGCTTTGTACCCTGTCCTCTCTCCTACCTGGTAAGCCTTGTGGGGGATTTTGCACCTTGAGCCCAGAACTATATTCTGGGATGGGGGGTGGCTGAACGTCAGGTAACTCTGTGGTTTTCAAACTGGTTGTGGGGATTGGTGCTGCCATGGGGCTTTTGCTGGGCTTCTCCTGGGCTTCTCCCTGCCTGCCATTGCTTGGGTTGCCAGTGGCTTTTCTGCCAGGGTTTGGGGCTTTTCCCCATATCCCCTGGGGTTTCCAGCAAGGAGGTAATTGAATGGGCAGGGGCTGAACAACTCTGAGGGTGTTTTGGGTTGCCAGGGGTCGTTCTTACTGCTTTTCCCAAGCCAAAGTGAGCAATGCTCTGGTGATATGGGGGAGATTGGGAACCTGGGGAGTTCCGTGCATTTTTCATGAAGCTTTTGAGAGATCAAAAGTGTTAGAAATCGTTTGGTTTATGGCTCCTGAAGTGTCCAAATGCTCTCGCTGAGGCTTTTCCCAAGCAGTGTGGAGGTGTGCCAGGACACAGTGGTGTGCAGGGCTGGATCCGGCTGCAAGAGCAGGGCTCGCCTCGCTGCTGGGTCTGGATTTGGTTTAATAAAGGTTTTGGAGAGGAAAGGACAGGGAGCTGCTTGCCAGGGGCTGAGTCCTGGAGCATTTCCCACCTCTGTCCCAGCCTGGTGGTTGCTGGTGGCCAGGGTCAGGTCATATGCACCTCAAGTGCCCGGTCCTTTGGCAGGGCTCAGCGCAGGACACAGACCCCCAAAGTGACAATTTCCACCCAAATGTCCTCAAACTGACCTTGTTCCCAGCCACCTCAGCAAAGATGAGATTTGGAAGGGATGGAAAAATGGAGCTTTTTGTGGCTGCCAGGGTCTCTCTGCCTGGTTGCTCTCTGATGCCGAGCAGCTCCCAGGGCAGTGGGGACCCAACAGCCTCTGAGGCTTATTGTGCCTGAATGAATGAATGAAACAAATCCATTTTAAATACCAGGTTGTGGCACTGGTGACAAGCACTAGAAAACTGCCGTGGCTCAGTCCTTGCTCTGCCTTTGGTGAGGTTTGGCTCTGGTGGCATCTCAGTGCTGCCAACACAGGAGCAGCTGTGCAGGCAGGAGTCTCTCAGAGGCATCACGGGTGACGTGCCACCCTCTTCCTGAGCATCCTGCCTTTTGTCAGCTGCTGTTGAAGCCTGACGCTAATTAAATGGTGTGTTTTGTGTTTAGTCAACTCCCACTTGAGTCACGCCAGGTGGAGGAAGCTGGCTGGATCCCTGCTGGTGGCACTGTGGGGTGGCAGTGCTGGGGTGGGTCCCTCTGTGGGTCCTCAGCACCCACCTTGGGTGTCCCTGCACCCTAAGTCCCGTGGGGTATCCTTGGGAAGAAAAAGCTCCCTTACTGGGTTAGCCACACTTTGGGATCCCCAGAAGGATCTGAAAATGCTGAGAGTAAGGGTGAGCATCCCTGGCCAATGTCCACTCTGTGTAGCAGTGCCGTGTCCCCTCCTGTCCCCTTCCCTGCCACCCCCAGGCTGCCAGCCTTGTGCACCACCCCAGATCTACTCTTTCTTCTCATCTCTGCAAAGGAGATGTCAACACGCAGTCACTGAAGCTGAAAGCACCAAACAGGAGGGAGATTCCAAGCCTTTCTCCAGCAGAGTGGCTGGCAGGGTGGGATGCAGGTCCCCCAGCATCTCCTGCATGTGTACTAATGTCCTTGCTGTCAACTACTCTTGTGCTTGCCCAGGGAGGGGAAGCCAGGGAGGTTGTGCCATCCCTGCAAGTAGATTCTGTATGATGCACCTTAAAGTTTACAAAAAAGCCTTTTTTTGTGGTCTTTCCTAGTAACTTCCATCATACTGTGGAGCTTCTGCCTGCTGCTTGGGGTTGTGCATCTTCTCTCTGTGTCTTCCTGTGTTTTTTTGGGGCAGTAGCAGCAGGTAGTGGGATGTGGCATGTGCAGGTCACAGTATCTGAGCTCAGCCCAGGGCTTGGGGTGAACACATGGGCTGGGCTGTGGCTGTTTGGAGGCACAAAACTGGGAGGCTTTTTTGGGGGTGGCATCTCCTACAGCATCTGTGCAAGTGCCACGGCAGAGCTGTGCTCTACAGCTGGGTGTGCTGAGCACCATCTCTATCTTATCTTCTTGCTTCTTCCTCTCTCCTTCCCCTCTGCCTTCGAGATGCTAATGAATGAGTTCCCAGCCATGGATTTGCATGCAGGGAGCAATTAGACCAAAGGCATGGGCAAGACTGGGGAACGAGCTTTGCCTGGGTGCCCCAGCCTGCTCCAGCTCCCTATCCCTGGGGAGAGCATCTCGCTGTGCCCAGTCGTTCCACATAAACCCTGTGCCCGTGATGGCTTTTAATCACATTTAGTCACTGCAGTATTTTGACGTGGCGTCAAGATGTTTCAGTTCACACAGACAAACGTTGCGTGTAGACACCTCAAGAACTGAGTCAGGCACATCGACATGGGTGCAGCTCATGGCTTGAGCATCTTCTGGAGATGTTCTCCTCAAGCATCTTCTGCTGCTGTTGTGAACTGGCTGCTCCCTCCCTGTGTGCCCCAGGCAGGAGCAGCCTCTTCCATACATGGGCAAAGGGGTTGGGGGCCAGGGTGGCCTTGACCTCCATTTCTCCACCTGCAAAATGACCTTAGCTCTCATCCCTGTTGTGATAGCTCTGCACTGCTTACACTGAAAAACACTATTTTCCTTTTATTTATTGTAGACTTTGAAGTCTGAAGCATGTAAGATGGTTCCTGTCTAATTAAGTACTTGACCTGCAACAAAATATTTTATGGTTTTTTTTAGAAAGGAAATGTTGGCTCCATTTCTAAGTGAAACATTGAAGCAGACCAGTTGGAAAATTGTCATCATATTCAGACTATGTAAACAAAATTTTTAATATTTATTTTCCTCAGCTTGAAGCCAGGTCAGAAAATGTAATAAAAAAATTGTGGGTAGTCTGAGTTGCCCCAGAACTGTATTTCTTCAGCGAAACTTTGCATGGAAAGTGATACCCAGTGTTGGCTAATGTAAAGGGCTGGCTTCTCTGGTGGTCAGGCAGGGGTGAAGGGTTTGTCCCAAAGGGGACCATTATTATTATCTTGGTCATCCTTTCTATCACAGCAACTCAGGCAGTGTCCTGAGAAGGTCCTGGGAACCACCCTGGCTGGTGTCCCCGTGTTGGCAGGACACTAGTGCCAGCAGAGGGGAAGAGAGAAGGTGTGGGGACATGGGGTCTGCGGCCACCAACCTTGCATTAGCTGGTGTTAAGCTGTTTATGTCCTTTGAAGCAGCAATACTGGTTCCTCCAGCCCTTCTGCCCTGTCTCCATCCATAGGGTTAAAGTGATGCTGGGTTTGTCCTTGGATTTGTCCTCTGAGCTTTTGGAAAGGCTTGGCCAGGTTTCCCAAGGGGCTTTGAGCTCATACCCTTCTGCAATTAAAATTCTGGGCTGGGAAGACGAAGGGCCTGGCTGCAGCAGATGTTGCTGGGAGCTGAGGGCTTTCAGCTCACCCTGGAGCTGGTGCAGCCAGGAATCCTGCTGCATCTGCCCCATTGCTCCCCTTTTTCCTCTGCTGCACCCCAAGCTGTGTTTGAGCTCAAAATGCAGAGTCTGAGCTTCTCTAAAAGTGTCAGAAGGTGTTTTTCACTTTGTGGTGGAGACACTTCCCTGCTCAGTGGAAGAGGGCAGCTGGAAGAGGGGTTTGAAATGCCCCTGTGCCTGCTTGCCTTCTTGGGGGTCTGGGCAATGACTTCGTGGGTCTGGCAGCTGCCGAGGCTGCTGGCAAGGGCTGTGCCCAATGCCACGGGGCGGGACGCTCCACCGCTGCGGGAAGGTTTGCTCCGGTGCGTCCCCCTGACCCTCACGTGGATTTGTCCTTCTCTCAAATCCTGCCCACAAGCATCCCTCACCTGGGTGCCTGTGGATGGACGGGAATGGGCTGGGGAGAGGTGTGGGGGTAGAAACCGGTCATGCATCTTAGCTGGAGACAGCGCTGGCTTGTTTTGCTTGCTCGCATCCCAGCTCCTCACTGACAGCTCCGAGGCTTCCCCTGGCCCTCAGTCAGCAGAGGGAATTCCCTCTCCTCTGCCCAAGCTCCAGCTGCAGCTGGGATCGCTGGGCAATAATTGCTGCCTCTCTCGGGTTTGCTGGGTTTTGTGATCCTTGTTTGGTTCGCACATCCCAGTGCCATCCTGAACCCACATGTTGGGGTGATTAGGGAAGCACTGGATTAACCAGCGGCTGCTGTTGCCCGTGCAGAGTTGTCCTGTCTCCTGCACTCCCGGCTGACATCCCCCCTCCCTGGATGAATCTTTCATGCACTTGCCTTGTGTATTTTTAATAGGCTGGGATTGGGTTCCAGCTCCTGCTTGAGGCTGCAACCCAGCCCCCAGAGGGATGTGGCTGGGGGGGAACAGAGCAGCCCCCGGGGAGGGGTGCGGAGGGAGGCAGAGAGCCTGCAGCTCCTGTGCTGGGCCGGGTGCTGATGCTCACAGGGAATGTTTCTGCTCCACGGGGAATATTTTGGCTCTGCAGGGATGGGAGTAGGGTTTTCCTGGCCAAGGGGGGTTGACACGGTTGTGGTGGGAGCAGAGATCCCGTAGAGGCTTCCTGGAGCGTGTCGGGAGTCATAAGGCAAGTGGAGGAGCTGCCAGGACAATTAGCACAGGCTTGTTCTCACCAGTGCATCGCTGGGCTGGAGCAGGGCTCTAATCAGCCTGTCACTTCCCTGGCTTTATTAATACATTGATTTTCTGGGGGTTTTGGCTCCACGCGGCACGGTGCCTGCCAGCAAAGCTTCTGCAGGGAGAGGCGGGGCTCGAGGCAACACGTTTCTGGGCATGGCAGTGTCTCATTTTGGAAGCTGTCCGGGTTTCTTCCTTGGGGACCGATGGAGGAGGAGGAGGAGAGACATCCCCTCCATCTGTGCGCTGCCCTAGGAAGGGATTTAAATCACAGGCTTGGGAAAAAGAGGAAACGTGCCTGTTTTGCTTAGGCTTTGAAGCCTGCAGGAGCCTCCTGGAGATGCTCCCCTTTCCCGTTTGGGGAGGGCTGGCTCAGGGTGGGGATCTCCTTCTCTGGCCGTGGAGGCAGGCACTGTCTGCCCGCACCGGGGTGTGCTCGCTGCTCCGTGGGCTACGTCCTGGCTGGCTCCTGGGGCTGGGGATGCAGAGAGGACCTGGCTGCCCTCCTGCAGCTCCCAGGCGAGGGCAGGGAGGAGGTTTTCTCTGCCTGGGGTTGGTGCCCTAGTCCTCCATCTGCTCTCTGCTCCGACAAAGGGCGAGATGCTCTCTGAGGAAATATATGAATATATAAGCAGAAAAATATAAATAAATATTAAAATTTTTTTATATATGCGTGTGTTTAGGGCAAGTTTTATCCTGATCCACCTTCCCATGTGTCTGGGATCTCCTTTTCTCTCTCCCACCCTCTCATTCTTTAAAGCTTTGCTCTGGACCCGCCTGAGCAGTGCAGCATCCCTGGCACAGCAGCACTGATGGCACACGTGTGGCCATGCAGAGCCAGCTCTTCAATTCCTTTAGTTCACCAACTGTTACATAAATCTGCTTTTATACTGAACTTGTGGACGTCACTGGAGCTCTGTCCATACCCATAACATCACTGTTTCCATGGGAACCAGCGTACTTCCAAGGGGGAAAAAAGTAGAAGGAGCCTAAAAAAAGGACAAAGGAGGAACAAAATAAGACAAATATGTGACATATCCCAACTGTGTGTTGGTGTAGGATGTTACAAAGATTTCACTGCAACTTGTTTAGGAAGCCTTGCATAACAGGTTTTGTCTTGAGTAATGCAGCAAGCCGGATCAGGGACGGTAGAAACTTGCTAGTATCCCAAATATCCTGAAACTCTTAGGGAGTCAGAGGAATCTCTGACAACTCTGCACGAGGTGCTTTTCTGTGTGGGCATGAAGGGAAGATGCATCTACTCATGTTACAGCATTTACCTGGGTTTCCATGGGTTTTCCTCCGTGCCAGACCATGGCTGGGGCTGTGGGTTGCCAGGTGCTGTGGATCCATCCTGGGGAGCAGCCAGCCCTGCCACTCTTCTGCTCCACTGAGCTTTAAGGGAGGGTGCTATTAATGGGCAATTTACAGTGAGCGAGTTTAAAAATATATCTATTTGGGGGTTAAGTGTCTATCCACTATGCACTTCATGAGGCATGGTGGGAGAAAAGGTCTTAAATATATTATTGAGCAATGGCTTTGGCACATTTAGAATATTTTAACTGGTAACCCTGGGTCCCTTCTGCAGAGGAGTCCATTAGGAAGGATTTTACTGCTCACAACATCATCTTCGTTAATGCCACGTGTGAGCTGCTGGGAGGGAGCTCATCCCGGGGCTCCATCACGGGAGATGTTGGCTGGTGCTGAGGATGAGTGGGGAGCTGGGAAGAGGATGGGGACAGGCCTGTGTCTGCTGGGACACGCTCCCACTTCCCCAGCCCTGCTTTGCTGGGGTGAGTGGGAGGACAGCCCATCCCCAAGCCACCCAAATGTCAACAGAAGGTGCTAAACCAGTGACAGAGTGGAGCCCTAAGCCAGCCCTTTGCATGAGGCCATTTTTGGGCTGTTTTTTTCATCTCTGCTCTGTGATGCCAAGTCAGGCACAGGGAGGAAGGACTGGGATAAGAAACCAGAATACATTCAGCCTCAAGTACTCTTGTTTGACATTTCATTTAGTTTTTTTAAAGCCCCCATCCTTACAGGTGCTGGCCACAAGACGGGGCTGCCAGCAGCCAAGCCTTCCCAGCTCCCAGTTCAGGAGTTATTTGCAAGTGATATGTTGGGCTTTTCTTAAAATCTCCAGCTCCTGAAGTTGGGAGATTATGCAAGACACTCTGCTTGCAGGTTTTTTTTTATCTTCTTTCCCCCCCCAACCCCCCCTTAAGCAATAAGATTTAAAACCCTTTTGGTTGCTGGTAAAAAAAACCACACCAACCTTAAAGTACAAATCTAAGAGGTTATGGGGAAACAATTCCAAAACAAAAAAGCAAATAAATACCTCATCAGGATTTTGGTTTGTTGTGGGGTTTTTGTTTTGTTTTGTTGTTTTGGTTTGGGGTTTTTTTTTTTGATGAGACAACTCTTTTTATCAAGCTTCATCCTCTCTAAATACAGCATCATTCTTTGCTTCATCACCTGGGTGGCTGAGCAGGGCTCCTCCATGCTGCTGAGCAAATCCTACATCCCCCTGGAGAGGCGGCTGCGTTTCCGAGGCAGAGGAGAGCAGCTCCTGCCTGCAGCTGATAGTGCAGTTGTTAAATCTTTGGGAGAAAAATGAAAATATGATGAAGGTGATTACTCCCCCAAATCCCCTTTTCTCTCTTCTTTTGGGATTTACAGTCACTCTTGTGCATTACAGGGCCTTTGGGGACCATCGTGGAACCATGGCCCTGGGTCCCACTGGGATGTGAGCAGAGTGTGGCTATTTCATGGCAGAGGGAAGCAGCTGCTGGTGCATTCCCTGGAACATTGCAAGGGAAAAGAAATTAGAGGTGAAATTTCCAAAAAAACACTGGCATGAGTAATCACCCTGTTCTGGTTTCCCAGGTTTAATTGTGAAGCTGCATGAATTAAAATAACCTCCTGGGTCTGTCTGCACTGTGAGAGAAGCAGTTTTGAAGAGCTGCAGAGCAGTGACGAGGCAGGGATGCTTCCCACCTGGCTTTTTCCCAGCTCAGAGCCTTTGGACAGGGATGTCAGGGCTATGCTGGGCTCAGCAGGGTCGTGTCAGCTCCTGGCAGTGTGTCCTTGGGCTGGCAGATGTGGTGACCCGGGATGGGGCAGGCGCTGGGCACGTTGTGGAAATGCTTTCTGAGTAATGTTTGAATTTTTAAACCCCTTTGCTGCAGCCCCACCAGAGTGCCTTTGGCTTTGCTTTCCAGGAACAGGCTGGCCTGGCATGAATCCCTGCAGTCCACAGGCAAGGACCGTGGCTGGGGCTGCTGTGTTATCCACCCTGCTAGGAAAAAGAAGTTGTTCTGCAAGTGAGGTGCCCGTGATGCTGGAAAAGTTGCCGCATCTTCCCTGCTTCATCCCCCTCTTGCATCCCAAGGAGGGAGGGGAGGTTTCACTCCTGGAAAAGAATCTGGGAGGGCAAACTAGTGGTGTGGAGACTGTGTCAGGATTGTACCAGGACAGATCCCTGGCCGGGCTCAGCTGGAAGCTAGGCAAGTGGGTTCACCGGGTAAAGATGCTCTGAGAGCACCTCTGAAGTGTGGCATCCAAGGGGATGCAAATGTTCCCTGCAAATATTAACAGCAAAAGATGGGTGCTGCTTTTGCTTTCGAAGGAATATGGTAGGGGAAAAAAAAATAAATCCCACAGAATGTCCAGGGTTATGATGGGAATCCTATGACCTTTCAACTGGGCATGACATGAAGAGCTGTTTCCTGTTGGCCTGGTGCGGTTGGAGGCAAAGCTGGGAAGGGGTTATTATTTCCATCCATGAGGCAGAATAATTCTGAGAACTTTCAACTTCCCTTGCAAACTACTCAAATTAATGTTTTAGGATTTTAGTCCCTGCCTCCTCCCGCCCCCCCAAAGGCCAGACCCTGGAAGTCCCATTATGCTCCTGTCAAAGGGGCTATTTCTGGAATTGATGATATGAATGAAGCCTAAAACTCCGCTCTCATTAACGTCTGCAGCTTATCCCAGTGTCACTCCTAAGCTGGTGGGACTTGGTGACACTGCAGGGGAAGGCTGTCATTTCAACCCAATTTTCACATCACATTTGCACAGAAATTTCCAGGCCTTGCCGGTGCTTTCAGCACATTTGTCAAATCCCAGCCACTGCACCGGGGAGCAAAGGCTTTGCCTGGCACAAAAGAAATGGCTGCCTGTGGTAATGGGGGACCTGATCATGGCCATGGCCTGGGGGTCTGAACGACCTCTTCTCACCCCAGAAAGCAGGCAGCAGAGCAGTGTGGAAGTACCTGGCTGGATCCAGGCAGTTGGATGCATTTGTATAGTTGGGTTTTATTGCAGGATACAAACTTGAAGCCCCTGGTGCTGTGAGGCTGCTTGGGCATTGATGCCCACAGAGCCCCACTCCCCATCATGCTGGCTGGGCTTTGGGGGGTCCCACCCCATCTCCCAGAAGTGGCAGGACAGTAGCATGTTGCCTTGGAGCTGTTTGGTTTTTTTTGCTGGATCTGCTTAGGCAGAGCTGGAGGAGAAGGTCAGGGAATGACCTGCAGAGGAGAGAGGGATGCAGGAAAGGAGAGAGGGAAAGGAAGAAGCTGCCTGGGAGCAGCAGAGCACTAAGGGAAGAAATAAATATTAATCCCATGAAAGAGCATGTGGCCCTGTAAAGCATCACCACCACAATCTCTGGGGCTCAGTGATGCTGTGACACACTGGTGCCTCCTCTCCCCATCCCCAAACCAAAGAACCCACTGGGGTGTGTGCTCCAGCTCAGCTGGGAGAGCCCGGGATGCTGCTGGACTCAGCATCGAGCCCACACTCCTCTTGGTTGCTGCTGCCCTCGAGCAACAGCTTCCCATTTAATTCACTTGCTGGTAAATTTGATCCAAACTTCTGCAACCAAATCATAGTGAGCATAATGCAATATCTTTCTCTTTTGATTAGATTAAGCTGGGTAGTGCTGGCTAATTGAATCTGCGGCTCTTGCCTCTTAATTATGAAAGGTCAGGCTCTGCTGAGTGTGGGCAGGTAGCATGGGTATCGTTTGGGGTGGGAAGGGGCCTGAGGGCTCTTGCTCTGTGCAAAGTCTCCTGATCGTATCAAGTGAGAGACTTCTGAATATTTTCCTTTTTCTTTGTTGCTCTTTAGCTTACGAATTTTAAGAGTCAGGTTACAACAGAAGTGTTACTGGGTATTTCTGTGTAGCAGAAACAGATTATTTCAACTGAAAAGGATCTGTGAGCATTTCGGCTGCCTGTCTTGACCAAGTCAATGGTAAAAATGGATTTTTAAGAATAAGTTGGGATGAGCAGGTGACCCTGAAAAGCAGGGACTCTTTCTCTGACACTGGTGGGATGGAGTGGATGGGGCAATCACCTGCTGTGTGGACGTGAACGCCATTATTTCGTGTTTTTAAATGTCAGCCCTATGCATCCTGCCTGCTCAGGGTGAGGGCGGGCAGGACCTCCAGGACCTGCTCTGCTCCTGGCAAATATTTCTCTCATGCAATGTGGACTGTGGGTGCAGCTTAGTGCTGGGGCAAGGGGCAGTGGAAATGCCACCGCTGCCCCGAGCATTTGCGACCTCCTTCTCCTTCTCCTCCTGGTCTCAGCTGTCTGCTGAGGGCCAGCATGGTCACTAGTGCTTCCCAAAGTCCCTTTGCCCCTTTACTGGCCACACTGAAGTGGTGAGCAGCATTCAATAAAGCACCTTCTGCTTTTGCTAATTGAAGAGTTTCCCTTTGTCAGCCTCCCAGCTCGACGGAGGGTCGGTACAAAGCCGTAGCCATCAGCACTTTGTGCGCCTCTGAAAATCCCATTAGCTGAAGAAAGAGCTTGAAGTTTCATTCAGCTGGAAAAAAAAAAAAAAAAAAGACAAAAAAAATAAACCTCCCAACCTTCTGATCTGTCAGCTGCACCTCTGCCCTCTGCACCACTGGGGTCCCTGTCCAGGGAATATTCAATCAGGGTGAAGTGTTATATTGGACTGAAATGTATTTGCTTGAGGGGGTGATATGCTGATAAGTGGTCTGCAGTTAAAGCTGGGGAAAAAAACCCCACAAATAAAATCCCCTCCTGGTCCCCCCACTTCCCCAGGCTGTTTTTCTGCCCATGGGATGTTTGTTCCTACAAGGGGAGGGCAGGGACCAGCTCTGGGCTGGGGGGATATGGTTGTGCCTGGGCCAGCACCCACACCAAACTGAGGGACGTTTGGGAAGGTGGGGGCTGCTGTCCACTTGCCTGCACTGCAGGGGATCCTTGGGTGGGTGCAGCCCTGGCACTGGTCCCCACTTTTCCCTCCTGGTTGCACCCCGTGGGCAGCAGGTTGTGGCATCTAGAGGGGCTGTGTTCTCCTGACTACTCTGCACTTGCAATTAGTCACTGGTGTCGGCATGCTAACGAGCAATGGCTTTGCCATCTGTGGTGTTCTAGAGGAGGATGGGGAGGGTGCCCTGGGTGCTCTTCCATGCTGTTCCACCCATTTCAGCTACTGCTCAGCCCTTCGTGCTGGACAAGGGGCTGTGATGAGCTTCCATCTGCTCAGCTGCCCTGGGTTGGCCTTAGGGTCTATATCTGAGTCTTGGAGAGGGTGAAAGCAAGATGGAGAGTGGCTCCAAGTGGGTGCACATCATGGTTGTGTCCGTCTCTGCTTGCTCAGGAGTTTGTGGTCCCCAGGCAGCACCAGGCAGCTGCCCACCACCCCAAAAGCATCACCCAAGTCCTCTGCCTAGCTGAGATGGAGCCCGCAGAGGAGAGCTAGGCCCAGCACAGGGTCTTCTCCACCACCATGACAGAATTTGCTTGAAGCTCTCCCTGTCTGGGGAAGCATCTGTCTCTGCAGGTTTTGACCTGACCAAGCAGGCTGCTCCTGAGCCTCCTCACTTCCCTGCTGAATATCTCACCCAGCCCTTGAAGACACGTGCATGTTCTGTCACTCGTTTGGGCTCTTATGGGCTTTTTAAAAAAATTTTTTATGTTCTCAATGGCTTTGCAGTTCCTCTCTGATGGAGCCATGGATGAGATAGGCTCTGCAGAGGGATGCTTTCCAGCCCTACAAGCTGTGATGCGCCTGCAGGGGGATGCCCCCTCCTCCAGCTGCCCTCCATGCCTGCCCCCACAGGACTATATTTGGGCTAAATATTCCAGCTCATAGCCCCAACCTGACAGTTGGAATGTCTATCCCGATATCTTGTAAACATTTCTGCCGATTAAAAGATCCAGATTGCCGACGACCGAGCTGTGACTCAGCCCCATGTGACTTCCCAGAAATTCACCCAGGAGCTGCCAGCTCCAGCCCCGTGTGCCCGGCGAGGAGGCACCTGCTGATTCATCCTCACCTTCCTCTTCCCCAGCCAGATAACACTACAGCATGGGCTCCCCAACACCTCTTGCTGCCACGTGGCAGCCAAAGCTCTTGTCTGACAAGGGCTATGCTTATTTTCCTGGAGCCTGGAAGCTGCTGCCTGCACCCCAGCAGAAGTGTGGCCCCAACTGCCTACTGATTGTGGCAGTCAATGGGGTGTTTTCCATGCTAGGCTGGAAGCTAAACCCGGCCTTGTGTTGCACCAGCTCGTGGATTTCACACCTCTGTGCCCCTGACAGTCAGGAGCTAGCTGGAAATTCTCCTATTGAAGGATACAGAAGTTGGGTGCCAGGTTTGAACCATCTCTGTGAGGATCTGCTGCAGCAGCCTACTTTTATTCTGCCCCAAAAGTAACAGCATCCAAAGTCTGCCCCAGCAGCTCAGCTCTTCTAAAATTGCTCTGAAAGGGTAAGGAATGGGTTCTGCTGGTCCTCACAGTATTAAAGGCTTTTAGGCAGCTGGTTAATGGTTTTGACAGTCTTAATCTGGACTGGGAATGAAAAGTTCAAGCAGTGACTTCAAGGAAACGCCCCTGGGATAAGCTGTGACATGGTTAATAGAAAATTTTAATGTTGTTAAAGTGCTTTTCAGTGAAATGCCAGGAGAGGAAATGAACAGTGTGGGTTGTGGGTGGTTGGTTTTTTTGTTGTTGTTTTTTTTCCCTAAAGTTGATATCATTCTTTTAATTTAATGTTTTAATCCATCACATCAGCACTCAGCACTCCTGCCATGCTACTTTCATTTTATAGTGGTTTTCCATTAGCTGTAGCCACTGATGGCAGCATGGGGAGAACATACTGTGGCTTTGCAGGTGTCTGCACCGCAGCCAGGCTTTCCCTGCAGAACCAGATAAAGTCTAACCTAGAAAAGCTGACGTGAACCTTGCTGTGAAGACCAGAATAACCTTCCTGGTTCAGCAGTGGCTGCTTGGGGATGCTGGTTTGGATCTGTTGCTTCCTTGACGGGTGCCGTGCAGGTGGTTTGAGCGGGTGAGCATGCTGGTGATCCTGCTCAACTGTGTGACACTGGGCATGTTCCACCCCTGCGAGGACATCGCTTGCGACTCACCGCGCTGCAGGATCCTCCAGGTAGGGCCTGGCTGCTGCTTTCAGCTTCACCACGGCCCCGGGTTGGTGGGGAGTGGGAGGGATCAAGCTGGGGCAGAGCTGGCTCCAGCCACAGCAGGGGTGGCCTCGTGCCCCGGAATGGCTGGGTCCTGGTCCTGCCTGTGCTGGCTGTCTTGCCAGCACCTAAAAATGCTGATTTTTGGTGCTGGGATGTGAACACACGGTGTCATCAGGCAAAGCCCTGCCAGGCTGTGCTAGCCCCAACGTAGCCAAGCCTTGCTTGGAGTGCTTGGGGAGAGTGAACCATCTAGTTTATGGGGAAAACAGAGCCCAAAATATACTTGTCCCTTTATCCTAGCACTGTGGGTGCTGTTGGCCAGTCTGGATTGGGAAAAGACACATGTCTGCTCCCAGCACAGCCCCTGCCTAGAGATTTTAGCCTTCAGTGGTGCAAGAGGAGCCCTTGTTGGACTCAGATCTCTGATTCCCTGCCCCTGTCTGAGCGTGCAGCGCTGCAGGAGCCTCCCTTCTCCCTACCTTTCTTTTGCAGAGCTTTGATGATTTCATCTTTGCCTTCTTCGCTGTGGAAATGATCGTGAAGATGATTGCGCTGGGGATTTTTGGGAAGAAATGCTACTTGGGAGACACGTGGAACCGCCTGGACTTCTTCATCGTCATTGCAGGGTAAGCCTGGTGTGGTGTGTCCCCGTCTCCCTGTAGCTCTCTGTTGTCATTTGTGGCATCACTCAACAAGTGTTGGATTTGGGGGAGCAGCTGGTTTGCAGTGGTGAAGGCTGGGGCCTGGCTGGGCCTTGGCACCATAAGCGTTGTCCAACCTGGCTCTGCAGTGGGGATCTGCACCTGGACTTCAGCAGTCCCTGGTTCTTTCCACAGTTCATGGGGAGAGCAGAGAAGGGCAACAAAGGCTGCTTGTGGTGGATTTTGGTCAGCCCATGCCCTGGGGCTCTTTGCTGAGCACTGGACTTGGCTCTTCTTCCTATGGCCCCACCAGTGGCTTTGGTTTTCATGGGGTGAGAAGGTGGTGGAGCGGGTGGTTGGGAGCAGCGTGCCAGGGAGGAGGGTCAGTGAGATGTGCGTGATCACCCTTCTTATTATACTTTCCCTTTTTTTTTTTTTGCGGGAAAGCAACCAAATTCGCCTTTTTGAGTGTTTTCCTTTCAAAGCACCTGGTTTGAATTAACAGCTTTTCCAGCACCCAAGAGTCTCCTGGCAGAGGCTGGAAATCCACATGAAAAGTCCCTGGCCCCTGGCCAGCGGGCTGAGTTTCTTTGACACACGAGTCGCTTGCCGGCCCTTCCTGCTCCAAGAGCCCAAAGACCTTTGGGAAAACAGTGTTTTTTTCCTCTTTTGATAGAGCTAGAGATCAAATTTACTGGATTTTCCTGGAAAGGAGTGGGAGATCCTCCCAGCTGGGCTGTTTCCTTGGCATGGGTTTCGTGTGCCCCAAGAAGGGGCAACATCTGGGTGGGCTTTGCTTATAGTCCCATCACCGGCCCCATAGGGTCATGGCACACACCTCTGCCAGGCAGTGGGGAGACCCAAACAGTGGCCCAGTAAAAACAGTAAGGAGGTGCCAGGTCTCCCAGTGCATTCTTGGCCTGCGAAACTCATTGTCACAGGGTGCTGCAGAGGCCAAAAGATGTAGCAAGGCTCAAGACCCAAACTGGAGGCAGAGATGGAGGGTAGAAAGGCCAAGAGCTGTGACTGTCCCTGTAAACCCATCTTATGCAGGAGGCCACATGCTTGTGCTTTCCAGTTGCACCAGCCTCTGGCTCTTTGGATTTCCTCCTGAAGTGTCTGAGCAATGTTAGGGGCTGCAAAGATGGGATGTTGGACAAGGTGAGACCCAGGTCTGATCAGCTCTGGTAGGGTTGAAAACATCAGCAATGCAGCCAAAGGCTGGAGCGGGCTGAAGCCGCCCTGTGTGTTTATTTCTTCTTCTTTTATTATTTTCATACTAGAATTAAGTGTGATGAAGCAAGGCTCATGCAAGGCCAGGCATCCTCCCAGGGGAGGCTCAGGGAGGAGGGGTGGGATGGGTGCTGAGCTGCCATCCTGGGGTGCTGCTGCATTCTCCTCCCAGCCTGGCCGTTGCAGAGGTTTGGGAGCTGGAGTTGTCCTTGATGTGCTTCTGTGGAGACCCCACAGTAATAGGACCTAATTCCTATGCCAAAATATAGCTGCACTTTATTTAAGCAAGCATCAAACCTCCTGCCCCTGGGGGGGGTGTTTGGGTGTGTGGTAGCCACCTCCTTCCTGGGCAGATCATGGGGAGCATCACCGACCTCCCCTCAGCCACCTTCCTGCACCTCCCCACCCTTTGTGGAGACATTGTTCAGGACAAGTGGAAATGGACTCAGGTTGCACCAGGAGAGGTTTAGATTAGATATTAAAAGGAACTTCTTCATTGAAAGGGTAATCGACCACTGGGATAGGCTGCCAGTGAGGTGGTTGAATCACCATCCCTGGAGGTGTTTAAACAACATGTCGACATGGTGCTTAGGAACATGGTTTAAGCACTGGACTTGCTAGAGTTAGGTTAATGGTTGGTAGAGTTAGGTTATGGTTGGACTCAATAATCTTAAAGATCTTTTCCAACCAGAATGTTTCTGTGATTTGTTGCTGAGGTTTTGCAGCCTTGCAGCTTGACCGCTCCCATGACTCCTGCCAGGTTGGCTTTGCCTCTCGCTAGGTGATGGGTCTTCCTTTCGTGGGTGTGAACTGTTCCCATCTGGGCCCTGTCAAAACCAATTCAGATGACAAAGGACTGGACTGGATTTAAATAAAAAGTGGAGCCTCTCCTCCTCTGCTTTCTCTGCTCTCCTTCGCACCCTTGTGCTCTCCTCCAGCCCTTGCTTATCCATCCTGGCATGCTGTGTTCTGCTTGGAGCATCACTGCCATCCTGGAAGGTCCCTCCACTGTCCCTGGCAGTGCCAAGTGTCAGAGAAAGCTAAAGGAGTGTCAGGAATGGGCCATGGTTGTAGCAGAGGGAAAAATAAGGGACCCAAGCCTGTTAGTAATAAACACCATAAAGATAAGAGGAAAAAGCACTGCAGGGTCAAATCAAATCCCCACTGTGTTTGCTAGATACTTGATAAGACACATCATGGTTTTATGTAGGTCTCACGTACGGGCTTCAGCCAGGTTCTCTGGTGAAATGACGGGGGAACAGACCCCCAAACTGACATTTCCACATGGCTCTGGTGACCAAAATGAAGTAGCTCTGCTTCTGCCTTCACACTTCTTTCCTCCCCATTTTCATGCAGGACATAAGAGGGGAGAAGCAGCAGGACAGGGTGGGCTCCCAGCACCCAGTAGGTCATGGGCTCCTGCTCTCCTGCTTTCCCTGCTGCTTCCCTACCCATGGACCGCAGCAGAAAATGATGGCAGAGGGAGAGGAGAAGCAGCAAACCATGTCTGTGGGGCATGGGGTGGGGAAGGCACGTTGTGCAGGGCACAGGAGATGTACTGTACACTCCCATGGTGCACACCATCCATAGCCACCCTTACCCACCACCACCACTGCTGTAGGGTAGGCTTAAAAAAACCCCAACAACCCCAAACTCATAGTATTTCATCCTTCCTGTTCCTTGAGAATTTTATGGACCTGCTGGGGGTTGAGATGGTAGAGGAACCTTTTTGTGCCCGTTTTGCCCCAAACGTGCCACCTGCAGAGGGCTGGGAGAGCTGCTTGGGTGCTGTGCTTGCTCCCACCGCACTGCTGGCCACTGTGGTGGCATTGCCATTAAGTACTTCTCAGCCCTGTTAAACTGTCCAGACCAATCTCATGAGCTCACAGAGAGTAAATGACTTCTTTGTGACAATGTAATGCAATTAGTGCTAATTGTAGAGTGTGTAATGTCTGCAACACATCTCTGTAATTACAGTAGGACTTGCTGGAGATGAGAAGAGCGCTGTATTATCTAAACTCAGCTCAGTGAAACGTGGCTTTGGCTGTAGGTTACGGTGTTGCATGGGGAAAAGGGAAGGGGAAAAAGTGATGAATGACGTAATTATGTTGTGTTATTTTAAAGAAGAGGGTTTGGGAGTTGGCTTTTAAAAGAATGTTTGAAGGTTAATGGGCATTGCAAGCCAGCTCTCGTCCTCTAAAGACGGTTCAATATGATTTCAACCTCTCCCAGAGTAAGATGCTGAATTATTGAGAATGAACATTTGTTTACCTCCAAAAATATTCAGAAACTTTTACAGTGTAGTGCTGGCTGAGACTCAGGCTGGTGAACATGAGCTATAGGGTGGAGATGTGCCCTGACTTGGCCACTGCAGGACCCAGCACCCACTCTGCCTCCACCTCCTCTGGGCAGGGCCCATGGACCTTCACTCTGACCAGTCCATGGGAAGAGGGTAGCCACAGTCTGAGCTCTACCTGCTACTCAGCTGGAGCCAGCCCCAGCCACTTTGCTGCAGTCCCACCAGCTTGTAGGACATCAGCATATTTTGACTTTGGCCAGATGAGGACGTCCCTGAACCTCTGCATCCCTGTGGGTTGAGTTGTGCTTTAAACCATCCTCATTGAAAAAAACTAACAAACAAACAAAAAAAACCCCAATGATTAATTGTTTTCAAAAGCAAAATGCTTTAAATCAGGGGATAATTTGACAGGGTTGAGCAGGACTCAGGGTCCTTTCTGCTCCTCTCCAAGCTGGGCTGTGCACCATCTGTGTTGGAGTCCTGCAGGTCTGTTGTTACTCTGGACTCAGTCAGTTGTCTGGCCAAGTCTGTGGAATCCTCCTTGTGCTTTGCTCATTGTAATGGGCCTCTTAAAGGGCTTTGTAGGAAAGTTAAACACTTCTGGAATATTTTGCTTACAATTTGAGAGGAGCTGAGGCTGGAAGTAGTTGGCCAGCTGCTTTCTTTAGAAACAGACACTGTTTCTTTTTGCTTCCTGAACACTTCTTCTAATGTTTGTTATCATTTTTTCTTGTCTGTTGAAGGCTGTATTGAAGAGTTAGTTCCACTGAAGCCTTCATAAACAACCCTTAAGAATGTCTTGCTCCCTCCTGGTTTTGTGTGCTGAACCTCAGGGATGAAATACACTGCAGGAAGCTTTGCTGTGTTCAGAAGTACAGGAGAGGAAGGGATGCCACAGAACCCCACTCAGTCCCTGCTTCACCTGGATGGTTTCTGAAAAGCTCTTTAGCTCAGGAACTGGGAAAAGGGCAATGCTGCCAGATGGGTCCCCACGGGGAGCAGGGATGCTGTGGCTGCAGCAGCCAGAGCAAGGTTCCTGCTGCGTTCCTGGCCTTTGCCTCACAGCACTGGGTTGCTTTGCAAGCAGGCAGGAGGGCTCTTCTGAAGGGCTCTTTAGCTCTACGAGGCTGATCAAGGGGCTGTTCCAAATCCCTGGTTCAGGTCGGGGGAAGAAAGCGCTGGCATGGGGCTGCCAACGAGGGTCCCTGCTGCAGCCTCCTGCTGTGACTGCTTGCAAAGGATTTTTTTACCCTGTGTATTAGTCCCTTCATCCCTTTAAAATAAAGACTTAAAAAAAAAAAATATTAGAGAAGCAGGGATGAATGTTGTTTTTTCATCTCCTCTGCCTGCCTGTATTGATCCCCCTCGCTCTGAGGAGCAGCACCTTGCAGAGGAGGGTGTGCAGTGACCCCTGTGCTGCCCTGGCCCTGGCAGCACCCTGGGGTAATTGTCCGTGTAAGAGGCTGATTTGTGTGTGCAATTACCCAATGTGCAATCACAGCCGCAGCCCCTTGAGCTGCAGGAAAAGCTGCACCCAACCCTCTCCCAGGAGCCTGCCTCTCCCTGGTGCTTTCTGGGGTGGGTGCGAGTGTCCTGGAAGCCAGGAGCCTCTTCCCAGGCTTCACGGCTCCCTGGCTCACCCCAAAGTAAGTGCTTTTTGCTCCAACCAGAGGTGGCAGAACCACATCAAGCTGATATTCGTGATCGCAGATGTCCAGGGGTTCAGAATCTGGGGTTGAACTTTGTGATTTGGTGCTTTAAGTGAGTTTTGGGAGGTTGAAGGGCAGCTGAGATGTGGGGCCAGCGAAGCCCCAGGTGCTCTCTGCTCTGTGCCACCTTACCACAGCCCGAGCAAGCAACTTCCTTGGCCTGTGGAAACCTTCCGGGTAAGAGAAATCCCTCAGCAGCTTCTCTCACTGCTGAGCTGACTCAAAGCCAGCTGCAAAAAGCTTTTTTTTTTTTTTTAAGTTTTAGGACTTAAAAAAGAGGATCCTTTAGTTCCTTTCACTTCTTCAGCTGAACTTGCTGTTGCTTCAGAAGCCTTGTTAGTCAAGTGTCCTGGCTGGGACACATGGTGCCTCTGCTCAGCTGGACACAGCAGGCTGTGGGGCTCATGCTCCCTCCAGTGCTACACTTTTTATTCCATTCAGCTTGATTAAAATGAGTATTTTTAAAATTAAGCAACACCCACGAATGCAGGGAGACTCATGAGGCTTCCAAAACTGTGCCTGAGCAAAAGCAGAGCACGGGAAAAACGGTGAGGGCCGGGAGGATGTTTCATTCTGGCTTTCTGAAGATACAGCATTGCCTAAATAATTTCCCCTTGTCTTTTCCAACACTGATGGCTTAATAACACCCACTGATTGCTGTGCTTTGTAGATAAAGGGTGCCTATATGCCCAGTTTTGGAAAGCTTTTAACGCTGAATAAATCTGAGCCTATCTCCTGCCGGCAGTGAGCAGCAGCTCCATGCCCGTGCAGGCAGAGGGACAGGCCTGGGATGCTGCCTGCCTGGAGGCATCTCTGCCTTGTTAGGGGTTCCCACAGCTGTAAAAGGAGGGAGGCCAAGTTCTTCTCTCAGAAAGCATCCTCAGCATAAACTCCACAGCTCTGGTGGGTCTTCACACCAGCTTCTGCTCCTTAAGTAGGAGTGATCCCAGGGCTGGGAGCGGAACCAGGGCTGAGGGCAGGCTGGGTCGGAGAGGCAATGCTGGGTAGGTGCAGAAAGGGCTTTTCCAGTGTTTCTGTGCTCTGTTAGTCTCACTGGTTGAAAAGAGGCACTTCAATCTCTCCTGCAATGCTCCTCAGCATCACCTCTGAGAGCCCCTCCTCACAGGTAGGGATGCTGCCTGACACTGCGCTTCCGAGATCCTTCCCAAAGCTTTGAGTTTTATATGAAGGAAACCCCAGTGTGCTCAGAGTCTCACTATCTCCAGGCAGAATAGGGATGAATTTCTGATGCCTGGTCCATCCTGAACCATCCTTTGTGTCCTGTCTGTCTGTTGAGTCCGGGAGTTTTCCTTCCTTGAGGAGTGTTTGCCAAAGGTTTGCAACAGCTCTCTCTGCATCCCACCACCAGCCCGTTGTACGTCTGGCTTTGCAGATGCTCTGCTTTTATTCTTAGAAAGTTCTAAATATTTCCGCTTCGTTTTTGAACGACTCAGGGGTTGCTGATCGCTCTGACAAGTCTCAGCATTTGCTTTGAATCCATCCTAATTTAATGCCGTGTATTTTTCTGAGCCTTTAACTTGGCTGAGCACCCGGGGCCACGGCAGAGGTGCTGACAGGCCTCGTGCTTTCCCATTTGAACAGAAATGACATTTGAGCTGAAGCTTCATCAGAGGCTTTTTACACTGCAGATCCTCAATGCATTCATGTTATATATGCTGGCAAATGCACCTGTCACCTTGCCAGTTGGTGACATCCTGACATCCTCTCCCTGGGTATCTCTCCTTGCCAGGGACGTGGATTGATTCCTCCCATGCATCCCGTTGCCTTTGGAAGTGACCTTTAAGCTGGCAAGCGGTGGGATTCTCATTGGAGTTGCTCTTCAGTGACTGATTTTTACCCACTTTTTTGTCATCCCAGCCCTGGTTTCTCTTGAGGCTCTTGAGCTGTTACTTTACAGATCCTGTAGTCTCACTCTGGGGCTGAGCTTGAGGTGCTGGTGCTGGCAGCAGTGTCCAGCAGCAGAGGCACTACCTGCTCCTGGTCTTGGTGTTCAAGTGTTTGCTCAAGGTAGTGGGTTGTTGTTTGGGTTTTTTTTTTTACATTTAGCATTGTAATTGTTCTTTAATATGTTAAATCTTAAATGCATTTTACAACATGCCCTTTGCTGGTTACAAGCATGCGCCCTCTGGAAGCAAGTCTAGAGCTGTCTTTAATCAGAAAATGATTTGTCTTGGTGCAAATTAACCATGTGCTGCTCTAAATTTTGCTGGTAGCTTCTGTTTTAATAACGGATGAAAGAAAAGCTGTAAGTGTGACATGAGCTTTTTACCCAAATCTTGCAAACCATACAAAAATCTTGTTTTCAAACACTGAGTGAAACTTGAGAACCATTAAAGTCCAGGGAAATTGTTGCCCCTCCCCTTACTGCTTGGTGTCTAATTGGGTAGGATGGATTCAGGCCAGGGCAGGTGTAGAGAAAGGTTGTGAGTAGGAAGCAGGGAGCCTGGCTGGGAGATGGGGCTGGAAGAGCCTGGTTTGTTTGGCTTTGCAAAATCAAGGCTGAGAGGAGCTGTCGTTTGTCCTCTGTAAATACGTCAAGTGGGTAAACACCAGTGACAAAGAACAGCAATAGAAGCTACTTAAAAGACAGGGTTGCTGTAAGAACAAAGGGGTATGAGCTTGTCCTGAATAAATCTAGGCTGGAAATCAGGCTTCTAACTACCAAAGTTGGAGAGAGCGAATGACCCAACTGGTTTTGAGGTGGAACTTGGTAATTTTCGGGGGAGATTAATAGCCTGTGGTTGCCTGTGGCAGCAGGAGCCTGGCTGTGCAGGGAGCCTCGTGGTCCTCTTCCTTGCCTTTGCCTGGTTCTGCCTCTTCAGGAACTCTTGAGCAGAAAGCTTGTTTCCCATGGCTGGAGAGCAAAGCCCTGGTGGTGATGTGACTGATGTCCTTGCTGTGCTTGAGCAAAGGTGCCATGAGCAGAACGAGACAATGCTGGGCATGCCAGGGACTTGCAGCAGTCCAAGTGCATCCTCAGCCTGTCATGTGAAGGTTGCACCTCCGTGTCCTGAGCTGTGAAATAACCCCACCAGGCACAGCACAGGAGCACTTGGTCCATGTTTGCCCCATTTGTTATCTACAAATGTCATCAGTTTGGATTTTTGGGCTTGCCCATCCACCTGAGTCCCACCTGCCAGTGATCTCTGCTGGGCAGAGCTAGCACGGCTCAGAGTCCCATGCTGTGCACCTCCTGTGCCCTGCAGAGGGGCTCTGTGCCAGGGGGTGCTCCTGCTTCTCAGGGGTTTGGTGGTGCTCAGAACAGCAAACCCAGATTCCTTTGAGTATCTGTACAACTGTTGCTGAAAACAGGGCTCCTGGAGTGACCCCTGAAGTTGCCATCCTGGGGTGTGCAGGGACTTCCAGAAGCTTCTGCCCTGGACCTGTGCAAAAACAGTAATCAAAGCAGATGAGATAGGGAGAAGATCTGTGGCTGTGTGAGCTGGTGTATCATGTTCTTGCTCGTTGACTTTATTCTGATACGCAAACAACCCTTAATTAATTCCTCTGGCAAACTTTCCTGATGGGAGAGATGCAGTAACGAGTCCCTCTGTGAGTGGTTGGCATATAATGTTTGATTTATGATGTTTGATAATCTAACATTTCTCCAGAAGATCCTTGATGCTCCTCTGCATTGGTGTCTCTTGCAGGATGCTGGAGTACTCCCTGGACCTGCAGAATGTCAGCTTCTCAGCCGTCCGCACCGTCCGCGTCCTGCGGCCCCTCAGGGCCATTAATAGGGTCCCCAGTAAGTCAGATCTTTATTCCTCCCAGTTGATGCAAGTCCTTTATATCTGTGCCCCGAAGATGGAAGAGCAAACACAGATGCTTCCCATCTTACATTGCTGCTCAAATGTTCACCCAAGCCTGGTAGTGTTAGGTCCTACCGCCACTCTCTGGTTTCCAGTGCTTGTCACTCTCCTACTTTAAATAATATTTGTTTTGGCACCTGTGGCATCAGAGATGAACAGTCAGTCAAAAAGATATCCAGGACTGCCTCCAGATGCCTTTCGTTCTCATCTGAAGGTGGTCTTAGGAGGCTGCTAAGGTGAAGAGATGCAAGTGGTAGGGATTGACTGAGCCAACAGCCTCTGCCAGGCAATAAGGGCAGAGGGGTCTAAGCCATGCTGCTCTCACCCTCCCTGAACTACCCCATCCTTTCCTGGAGAAACTGAGGCAAGGAAAGCTTGTTGTGCCTGGAGACAGCTCCCCGGGAGGGGGGGAGCATCTCTTGCTCTGCTCCTCAGAATACAGCCAAAAACCCCAACACCTCCAAAGCAAGCCTGGGTGGGATGGGAGGGGCTAGTCAGTGCTGGTTTATCAGGTCATGCATGAGAATCTCAGACCCTCCTTGAACAGCAGCGGGCAGCATTGCCTGCTCCTGCCTTGCAGCCAGGGATGGCAACCCAGCCCTGTGCTTGGAGAGGCCTTGGCCGTGGCAAACCCAACCACATGGCCATGGCAAACCCAGCCACATGGCCATGGCAAACCCAACCACATGGCCATGGCAAACCCAACCACATGGCCCACAAGCCGATCCTGCTGTATCATGTGGGCAGAGCATCCATCCCTCTTGGATGCTCTATGAATCGGGTGTGATAAGCTTAAGTACAACCACATCAGAAATGTTGTTTTCCTGGTCCTACAAGCCTGGCTATCGATTCCAGCATTGTTTTAGACAAATTAAATGCAAGTCTGAGCTCCCCTGTCTGAACTAGCCCAGTGCCTTGACGACAGCTAATCAGCTTCAGTTCTCTCTGCTGACGCTGGAGGTGCCTGGGACCTGTTTATTTTTCTGGTCCTGCCTCTTGAACTCAATCTGGCTTTGCTGCTGTTTCACTCATTATGGTAGCTTCAGAATCCTGTTTGTAATGGTTTTTTTATCCCCTCTGCTGAACCGATGGATGGCTGAATTTATCCACCACTGTCTAACTGGGGATGTAATTCATTTAATGTATTTTGAAATCCCGGGTAATTTATCTTGGCTTCTCTGCAATGTAGTTCCAATAGGTTAGAAAGGTAGAGTGGGAAAAGAAAAAGAGTTTTGTGTGATGATAAATGCAGTAACCACAGAAGGTCAGTTAATTAGGAGTTGACACAAGGTGGTTGTTCCCCAGTAGAGGAGTAGAAGGAAAACCGTGATAGAGGAGGTGACAGCATCAGGAAGAGAGAAAAAAGTCGTCTTGAAGTATCAAAGTAAAGGGTGTGACAGTAAAGCTTTCTTTAAATGAAAATCAATATAAGCGAGTGAGAGAATGCAGAATATGGGGAAAGGAGGAGAGCGAGAGATGAGCAGAATATTACAGAGATGTCAGATCAAATAAATTTTTTGTGTGTGTAAATGTCAAGTTGAAGTCACCATCAATTTGTCTTCGTTACAGAACTGGCTGTTCCTGAACTTGTGAGAATTAACTGCCAGAGAGAGTCCTGTATTTTAAGGAAGAGAGGGGATTTTGGGTAGATGAGGGGAATTAGGGAGGGGAATTTTAATATATACAGTGTGGGGAAAAAAATATGACTGAGCAAGGGAGAATGTCAGAGTTTGGTGTCAGGGATGAAAAAGGACACCTAATGGCTAGAAAACTTAAGGTCAAGAGGACTTGAGATGGGGAGTGAAGGAAGGGAGGGGAGAAGGTTGGGTTGTTGCCCAGGAGCACGGCACAGATGAAGTGCATATCCTAGGGGCTTTGGGGAAAGCCAGAGGGGACTGGGGAGCTGCAGAAGTTTGCAAGACATGTGTGGGTGACAAGGACAGTGGTTGGGAAGGTGGTGGCTGTCACCGGAAGGAAAAGTATGGATGGAGAGGAAAAGGTCAAGGGAACATAGCTGAAGTAAGAAAATCCAGTGTGGACTTTTCCTCTTTGCCTCAGGTATGCGCATCCTGGTGACGCTTCTTTTGGACACGCTGCCTATGCTGGGGAATGTCCTCCTCCTCTGTTTCTTTGTCTTCTTCATCTTCGGCATCGTGGGAGTCCAGCTGTGGGCAGGTTTGCTCAGGAACCGCTGCTTCCTCCCTGAGAACTTCAGCATGTGAGTCTGTGTGGGCAGCAGACGTGTCTCCCCAGTTCAGGCTTGTCTGTCCCTCCAGGAGACAAGGATCTCCTCCATTAAAAAGCCCTGGTTTTCTGTAAATGCTCCAGGCTCCTAAATGCCACCACAACTCCTGTCCAGGCATGTGTGGCTGGCACAGAGCAAACTGTGACAGTTTGCCATTCGAATTCTGCAGGGCTGTCCTTAACCCTCAGCTGGTACTTGGGAAACTCTTGATTGATAAGAGCCTCCAAAACCCCCTGAGAATGAGTTCAGGCTTTCTAAATTCAGTGTGTCATTAACGTGTAACCTTTTCTGCACTTGTGGAGACATTGAGGTGTGAATCCTGGTCAGCTGCTGGCTATGTTCATTGGCATGGTGTTTGTAATCCCACCCAAACCCCAGGGGATGCTGATGGAGCTGCTGCACACTTCAGGATGCTAGATCCTTTACAGTCTCAGAGCAAGGGATGGTCCCTGTCCCAAAGTGTTATTTTCCACAGATTCCTGGATTTTAAAGCCAAGAAGACTATAGTGATCAAACAGGATTTTATAGCACCTAGTTTCCTGGCCAACGAGCTTGCCAGGAATGTTTGAACAGTGGTTAAAATACCTGGTAGCTGTCAGCCTCTTTCAGACCAGCATTTCCATACTTGTTCTCCTCCCTACCTGCTTTTTTTACCACCACCTCCCTTCCTTTGGATGCTAGGGGAATGGTAAGTGACTCCAAGCCCTCAATGGCTGCTCCACCAGACTCTGGTGCTCCAGGCTGGTGCTCAGTTATCTGATTGTCTTCAGGTACAGCAACCACCCTGCAAATAGTGCCATGAGCCCAGAACTGGAGGAAGATGCCAACCTGACAGGCTTGTCACTTGTTATTAAGGGTTATCAGCTGCAAAACAAAACTCTCTAAAACTGTTTCGCCTTTCTGTGAATTGCTTACAAATGTTGACTTCGAGCTGGCTAAATCCACACTGGGATGGAGGAATTCTGCAAGCCCAGAGACTCACACTTGCACACAGCAGGATCGTGATGATGTTGCCATGGCTGTGCTGGCTCTCAGGTCTGGAGCTGGCACCATGCACCTTTTATCTTATCCCAGGCACCTCCTAATAACTGTCACCCCTCTTGTAGGTCGTGCCCTCAGAGGGCAGTTGGGAGAGTCTCTAGTAGGGCACATCCCCCTGCAGAGCACAGGGCCTACTTCACCACGGAGTAAATCCAATAGAGCCACAGGTTTGGGTGCTGTTTAATTGAGCCAGAATTCCGGGGGTTTAGATAAGCTTTGAAGAGTATTAAAGGCAATTCTGCAGGAATTAACCGGGCTGAACTAGGCTTAAAAATATCTTTGCAAGCTTTAGTGGGAGTCCTGGCAGCATTAAGGAGGTAGCTGCATGCAGAGCAAGAAGCCAGTTTCTGGCTGGCCATGGGTTATTTCATCTCCCTGAAGAGCATTTTTGCCTGGGTTACTGTGGTAAGGCCACCCTCAGAGGGAATTTAGAGCTTATCTATGAGCTGAACAGGCACTATGAAATGCAGATGAAGGCCTTGTCTCTGTTTTTAGGAAGCTTGGGAGGTCCTTGTACATAGTCTCCCCCAGCCACTCTCAGCTTCTCCAGGAGAACAGGAGATACAGTAGCTTAAACTGACTGATTTCTATCTTACTGCAGCAAAGACATTTCAGAGAAGCCTTGCTGGGCTGAATCCTGCTCTTAGTCCCCCAAAGCCAAAGCCCAAGCACTTCCAGATGGAGTGACTCTTAGTAATGTCACCAGAGGAGTGGCTGAGTGTGCTGCCTCAGTTTCCCAAAACCCAGTTAGGGACATCATCTCACCCAGTGGGACTACAGAAAGTCCACAGGGATCCCATTTAAAAAAACCCAACAAACCACAAACCTTTAAGATCCAGAATCACAGCTGCCAGACTTTGCTGTCACTGTTGTTACCTAGCCAGACTGCCTGCAGTCGGTGTACAAACCCCAGCCCTGTCTGGACTCTTTCAGCCCCTACACGGTGGATTTGGAGCCATACTACCAGACAGAGAATGAAGATGAGAACCCTTTCATCTGCTCCCAGCCCCGGGAGAATGGGATGCGCTACTGCCGGAGCATCCCAACACGGAGGGAAGAGGGTCTTGAGTGCACCCTGGATTATTATTCCTACAATGACACCACCAACACATCCTGTGTCAACTGGAACCAGTATTACACCAACTGCTCTGCTGGGGAGCACAACCCCTTCAAGGGAGCCATCAACTTTGATAACATTGGCTATGCCTGGATCGCGATATTCCAGGTGAGCCCTGTGTGCAAACTGTCAGGAGGTGGGGAGCAGCCAGGTGTGCCCCCCAGCATGTTCCCAGGGGCTGCATAATCAGACTCTCAGGGGCTATTTTGCACCAAGAAGGAGCTATATAGTAGCACACAGGTGCTCAAAATGGCAGGGATACAATTTGAAGCCTTCTTTGAAGATGCTTCCATCTCACATGCATGGACAAAAGCCCAGTCTCCACCCTCTGCGTGTGTGCAGTAAGACCACCTTGCTGTGAAGCAGAACCTGGAGCCTGCTCTTCTCTCTGCAAAGTGCAGTAGTGGGTCTTTGGTCCAGCTGGAAAAGAAGGGCTGGGTTCAGCCTGGGCAGCTGGCCACGTGGCTATTGGCATTCATGGGAGCAGGATTTGGCTCCTTAGTGTCTTGTACCGTGCCAAGACCAGTTATGGGGTGTCAGGAATGATCCAGCCAGGAGAAATGTTGCTTGTGTACTTGGTGTTGTAACTGAGCCTTGATGGGTTCATTTTCCCTTCCTGTTTCCACCAGGTCATCACTCTGGAAGGCTGGGTGGACATCATGTACTTTGTCATGGACGCACACTCCTTCTACAACTTCATCTACTTCATCCTCCTGATCATTGTGAGTGGCCTTAGGGGAACATGGGGGACTGAGGAACTGAGCACATAATACAGTGAATACAAAAGCTGATGCCATGTAGGAGGAATGGAACCAGCCTGCTGGAAGGCATGGACCTTCCATACAGCATTGCATTGCAGCTGTGTTTTGTTGCAAACATGAAGGGAAGAAAGATGTGCTTAAGCTATAGTAGGCACCCTTCTGTTGCTGCTGTCTACTGCTTCTCTCCTTGTGCTCTAAGGTCCTCTCCCTTAGTTGCCACCTGGAATTTAAAATTTAAAGTAGGCACATTTCCCCCGGTTAGGTTTTAAAGGGGGAGGAGGTTGCCCAGAAATTCCCCCATCTTGAAGAACCCAGCTGGCTGGGTCCTCAGTGCAGAGGAGACATTTCAGGAAAACAGTCCCAAACTTCAGAGAGTGCGTTAAGAAAGGAGGGAAGAGATTACTGCCCACAGCCCACCCACACTTCACAGCATCAGCTGAGACCACCCACAAAGGAGCCAACAAAGAGTTTCTGTGGGGTGGGCTCCATGATGGGCTTCATCTATGCAAGCAGAATTGTCTACCATGACTAGCTGAGCTGGTTGTCTAGACTCCCTTTATCATCAAGGGAGAAAAATAGGTGCTTTAAGCGGGTGATTCACCTCATCTGAAGGTAGATTTTCAAAATAAATTAGATGCATTGCAGACTTGATGTGCCTATTTCTCTCTTGACTCTAAAGGATCATTAGGTGCCTCACTCAGATGTATCTGAGATAAGTGAGATGGGTCCCTTTCTTCCTCTCTAATTGGACTAAGTCCAGCAAAATAGCTGTATGTCTTCCACTAGGCCATTGTTGGGATTTCTGCTCCTCATCAAACCGGGACTCAAACCCCTGTGAGAAGGTCGTTTAGTCCATGATGCTTTTTCTGGTTCATCTATTAGCTTCCCCCAAAAAAAGAAACAATCCTTGGCTCTCAGCATCCCTGAAACGATGGAGAGGAAGAGCAAGCAGTGCTTCTCCAGATGCCATGCAAGAAACATTCGTGGTGTGTGATAGCCTGTTAGCATGGCAGTAATTCTCTGTGATCCAGGCTGGGCTATGCAGAAGGCAGAACCTCATGAAACCCTGCTTGGAAAGAAAATCTCCAAGCTATGGGTACAGACTGCTGACGGCCTTGTGTAACAGTCCCCTGAAAATCCCATTAGCAGGAGAGAGGGATCTGCTCTTGAGCTGCCCACACACTGCCAGGAAAAACACTCCTATCAGGAGGGCTCAGTGTGTTCATCATAACGCCACTAATTGTGATAATTACAACCGCTGTCTGTGGAGAGAGAAAAACACCATCTTAAAAGAGTAAAAGCTTTTTGTCAAAATAATCTTTTTCTCATCTTTGATCTCTGACATAGAGCACTAGCATGGGAGTCCCAAAGGAGGGGGTTCGGTGGGTGTCAGCTGCTCCACGGTCCTGGTGGTCCCTGCTGGGTGATGCAGGGGGTGGGGCTGTCTGGGTTTTGCCCCCGGCTCCTGCGGCAGGGTGTGAGGTGAGGCAGGGCCGTGGGGTGTGCGTGGCCACCCCCAGGTGGCCGATGGCTTCTGTTTCCTGTAGGTGGGCTCCTTCTTCATGATCAACCTCTGCCTGGTGGTGATAGCAACACAGTTCTCGGAGACGAAGCAGCGCGAGAGCCAACTGATGAAGGAGCAGCGGGTGCGCTACCTGTCCAACGCCAGCACCCTCGCCAGCTTTTCGGAGCCGGGCAGCTGCTATGATGAGCTCCTCAAGTACCTGGTTTACATTGCCCGTAAAGGCAGCAAGCAGCTCGTGAGGGTCTACCGGATGGTGGGCATGAAGATGGGCTTCCTCACCAGCCCCACCAGCAAGGCAGGGGACAAACGGCATGCCAGGAAGCGCCGGAGCAGGAAGAGGTCCTCCGTACACCACCTCATCCACCACCATCACCACCACCACCACCACTATCACCTGGGCAATGGGAACCTGCGGGCACCCCGTGCCAGCCCAGAGATCAGTGATGTGGAGACCAGCTCGCTCCACAACGGGACCAACCGGCTGATGCTCCCCCCCTCGGCACCGAACCCCCACGGGGCCCCCAGTGCTGCTCCCACCAACACCGAGTCCGTCCACAGCATCTACCACGCTGACTGCCACTTTGAGCCAGTGCTCTGCCGGTCATCCCTCCCGCAGCCAGGCCTCAGCTTGCCGAGCCCAGAGGGGATCCCCAAGAACATCGTGGGCAGCAAGGTGTACCCCACGGTGCACCCCAGTGCCCCCCATGAGATGCTGAAGGAGAAGAGCCTGGGGGAGGCAGCAGTCAGTGCTGGGAGCAGCACCTTGACAAACCTCAACATCCCTCCTGGGCCGTACAGCACCATGCACAAGCTGCTGGAGACACAGAGTACAGGTGAGCCTGGGGCTGGATGTTGGTCTGGGGTTGCCTTGCAGAAATATGAGCTACCACTTCATTTCTTTCTCTTTCTAAATCTTTGCAGGGTTCTTTTCAGTCCATGTTACGGAGAAAGGAGATGGCTTTCCAGGTGAGGCTAACATGAATCTTCTGATGTATCTATAACAAAACCAGGAGAGAGGTTTCAACCTCCCAGACTTCAATCTCTTCCTGGAAATATTCAAAGCCAGGTTGGATGGAGCTTTCTAAACAACCTGGTCTGGTGGAAGGTGTCCCTGCCTGTGGCAAGGGGGTTGGGACTAGATGATCTTTAATGTCCCTTCCAACCCAAACCATTCTATGATTCTGTGACTTCATACTTGCAAAAATCCAAGCAAAATGAATGTTATAATGTTCCCATTTTTCTTTCCCATCCCCATCTCCTCCCAGTCAAACAGATTTATTCTGCAATTAAAGGGAGCACTCCCCAAATCCTTGAACTCCCAAAATGGGCTAGAACTGGGCTCGGTGTCACCTTGCAGAGCTGGAGCCCAGCCTGGCTGCTTGGAAATGGCCATGTCCCTTCCTTGTCAAAACGTAGGGGTTGAAGGTGATGGCATTTCCCACTGTCCAGCACAGGGGTGGAGGCCTTCCAGATGTAACCGACCCAAGCCCCAGCATGCCCTCCCTGTGGCTCTGCTTCAGAAGGGACCCACAGCTCAGGGAGCTGGGGTGTGTGCTTTGAATGAGTGCTCACTGCCAAGCCCCAAGAGGGCTCTCTAACTCTGGGGAAGGCACTTGGGGTCTGCCCTGGGCTCTTTAGCCCAGCGGGAGCCCTTTGCCTGTCATGTCTAGGGCAGTGGTTTTGGGCTAAGAGGGATGGTGGTTTGCTCCCGTGGCCTCCCGCAGCCCCCCAGTCCTGGCTGACGGGCTCCCCTGCCCCACTGGCATTTCAGGTCCCTGCCAAAGCTCCTGCAAGATCTCCAGTCCCTGCACAAAGCTGGACGGTGGCTCCTGTAACCCCGAGAGCTGCCCTTACTGCCTCAAGGCGCTGGCGGGCGAGGCTGAGCTGACAGACAATGAGACAGGAGACTCGGACAGCGAGGGAGTCTACGAGTTCACACAGGACACCCACTACAGTGACCAGCGGGACCCACAGCGGGGCAGGACCCGGGCCCGGAGAGCCAGCCGGGTGCTGGCCTTCTGGCACGTGGTGTGTGAGACCTTCCGGAAGATCGTGGACAGCAAATATTTTGGCCGTGGGATCATGGTGGCCATTCTCATCAACACTCTCAGTATGGGGATCGAGTACCACGAGCAGGTGAGTGCTGTCCCAGTGCACCTGGAATGCCAGAGGTGTTACTGGTCTGAATCTGGCTGCTGATGGGGATGGTTTGGGGTGAGAGGCATTGGGGTGCTGTAGGAAGGGTCCCAGGACAGAGTAGGGCTGATTCTTCTCCTCTGAGCCTGTGTCCAGCTTGCTGTGTGAGCTCCCGCATCCTGACCCCACCAGGGATGCTCAGCACCATTCTGAGACCACCACCACCGCATCGCTTGTTTCTGTGATGTAGGTGCCAAGGAGAGGGAGCAGCTGTTTGCCACAGGGTTTGTGCCAGGCCGGCAGTGGGCTCCGGGGTCACTGTGGCTGCAGGCAGGGAAGTCTATTGAATTTGCAGTCCCTGGAGAGGAGGTAACAAATGCCTTTGCCTCCCTGGTCAACGCTCCAGCAACAGCATACCGAGTCCAAAATAGACTCATCACTGGCTGTTCCTTGCTTGATTATCTGAGTCCTTGCAGGCAAGAGGCTGCCCCTGCTCCACCTCATGCACGCTTGTCACCTAGGAGAGCTTTTCCCTATATATAGTCATTAAGAAAAGGAGTTGCCATGTTCCTCTTGAAATGTCTCCATAAGGATGACAAGAGCTCCGCTTTTGGAGAGGCTTTTGAGCCATCTGGTCTTATGTAGGTTTTGTGGCTGCCACCTGGTGCAGTGCCCTCAGTCCTGCTGCAGGCATGGGGTGGACCCTGCCTTCGGATATAGGGGAAGAGGTCATCAATGGGGATGCTGAGATGTTGCAAAACCTTGTTCTGTAGCTCTCCAGTGCTTGAGGGCTCCCAGTGGGCAGTCCAGAATGCTGCTTCTGGGATGCTGGAGCTCTCTCCTCCCAGACACAGCCACCCCTGTCCCAGTGCCAGCCTTCTCTGGGAGCTCCCTTGAGTCCTGGCTGTCCACTTTTCTCCCTTCCTGGCACATTTTGGATTTGTGGAGTTGCTCTCAGTTCACACCGAGGCAAATCCCAAAGCTCCTGGTGGCAACAGTGGTGGCTGCAGACCTGCTCCAAGTTCCCATGGTGTCCTGTGGCATTAATGCTTCAATACCCAACCACCAGGGAGACATGGTTGTGCTCAATGTGTCCCTTCCAGCCAGCACCTTCTCCCTGATGCCCTGATTCAGTCTGGCTGGCTCACCCTTGGGCTCAGCACACATTAAACAGTGAGGCACTCTGAAGTCCTGCAGGTTTCACCTTCCTGTGCTGCTTTCTGCGGGGAAGCCTGAGTGCTTCCACCTTTATTTAATAATATTGGGAAGATAATCTCCTAAGAACCTAGAGGGAGATGGCTCAGGAAACTGACGAACAGTTCTATATCCTTTGGCTGAGAGGTGAAAGCTGATCTGCCGTGGCTTTGCTGCTGCTGTCCCAGGGGTGGATTGTCAAAACTTGTCCTTTATCAGGTGCATCTTTGGGAGATGCTGGTGCAGGCTTCTGTGGGTGTACCACGGGGGACCATCCCACCAGGATGGGTGGCCGAGCAAGTTCCCATCAGCAAACACCCTAAAGGCAACACAGCTCCTTTATTCTGTGGCTTGGGGGAACAGGGCAGGGGGGTGCTGGCCTCTGCCCTGGTGGGTCCCAGCAGGCAGCTGGATACGAAGAAGCAGATTTTTGTGGTGCTTTTTGGGTAACAAGGTGAAGGGAGCTGATAAGCGTGGGGGTACTCCAGACGCTGTGGGTGGTTGCTTTCTTTGACAGTATTTTGAAGCTACTACTGTTCCAGATTCCTTTCTCCAAGGCATTTGGAGTGAATAGTGGAGCTTGTTTTTATTAGTTCATCTGCTCGCAGTGGCGGCAGAGAGCAGAGAGGTGTTTTTCTGTAAACTCAGGAAGTTTGTAGTTGGCAGTTTCATAATCTGACAGTTATGAGAGCAGGAATTAGAGGGGAGAAATGCTGGACCAGGGCTTTCTGCAAAGATTATAAGCACTGAAACATGTTTGGTTTTCTTTTGTTTTTTTCTTGTAGAAGAGCCTTTCCTAAAAGTGCAAATGATCAACCTTGCCAAATTTATCATTGGCTGATGGTTTGCAAAGATGTGAGGGAGTTTGAGGAGCACTTGACTCCGTGACTTTCTATATTAGGATCTCTGCTTATTTAATGAAAAGCCTCTTGGGCTTTTCCCATGTGGCCATCCCTGGGCACACCGGGCTATATTAGGATAAATACTTTCAGGACATGTTTTATGGTGCCATGTCAAAAGCCTCGTGTTGTTTACCAGCACCTTGCCAGAGGGCAGAGGACACACTAGCAGCTACTCTGTGAGAGGAAGGATGGGCTGGTGCTTACTCAAGGAGGAAGAAGGCTTCTGTCCTCCCATCTGTCCCCAGCAATGTTGGGTGGGATTCAGCAGCTCTGGGATCACCAGACCATCCTGGACTTCAAGACAGGAGATGGTCAGCTGTGGTCCTCATTATAGCTGGGGGAGAAAAATATGCTTCTCTGGAGGCTTTGCATCTCACCTTGAGACAGGCATCCTGGAGGGACCTGCTTTTCTCCATGGAAGATGCCTAGAAGATTGAGAGGGTCTTTCAGCCACTTGCTTAACAGACTCATCAACCAGGGAAGGCCAAGCTGGGATGAAAGTTATTTAGGATATTTGGGTTATTTAGGATGAAATTTATTCTTTGAAGGCACATCAAAACGAGTGGAAATTGGAAATGTGTTGAAAGCACTAGCCCCTACTTCTTTCTGTTTGTTTGCATTCACCCATCAGTCAACGTAGCCAGACTGAGCACCCATGGCCAGGGGTGCTGGATTCACATAGCAAAGGTACTTCACGTACCCAAGAGCTCATCTCCTACCTTAGAACCCTCCATCCTGAAGCTCCTCTCCATAGACCACCTACCATGGTAAAGTCATTGTCCACAAATATTTTACCATTGTATGGCTGGGGGGGTTCAGTTAGCTGGGTTTCCTCTAAGCCCCTTCTGACATGAACTTGCTGACTTTCTCATGCAGCATGAGGTTACTCCCATGTGGTTCCTGCGTATGGGTGAGCCATAGGTACACCCGACCAGCCTTAACTTGGCATTTTCTGCCCATCCTCCCCACCCGTCCAGCTCTGGCTCCTGCCTTTCTGGCAGCTGCTGGGCTCTGTGGGAGGAGAGCAGAGTGGTTTGAGGTGTGCTGAACACTCACCATGTCGTGGCTGCTGGGCAGCACTGTGAAATTTTCCATCAGGGAAATGACAACCAGATTGCCGTGGATTATTAATGTGACTGCTAAATAGCTTGTTTTTCTACGGAGATGAAGCAAAATGCAGGTAGAAACTATTAGCTTTGGGTAGAGGAATACAAAGGTGATCTAAAGGCAGACTCTGGGGGATTTTAAATACACTGCTGAACCAATTGACTGATTCGCCTTAGGGAAGCTGAGACTCTGCAGTGCTGCGGGTTCAAACGACAAGGGCTTTGCAAGAGCTTGTTCTGCCATAGAGCAGGAGTAAAATGTGCTGCTAAACCAGAGGGTTTCTGTGCTGCTTTCCCCCAACCTGGCTGTAAGCCAGACTCTTTTCCATAGTGTGCTGTTTTTTTCTTTTTTTTTTTTTTTTTCCTTCTTTAAATCCTTCCTTGCAGTGAAATGCAAAGGCTTTAGTACAAGGCGTGATGTTGGACTCCTCAGCAGGGGAAAGAATTCGGCAGGGCTTCCTTGAGGAAGGACTTTGGGCTTTTGTTTTTGTTTTTAAAATCTGGTTCGCATTGAGCTGCCTGGCTGTTCTGGTTTTCCTTGTCTGAACTCTCATTGTATGAACTATACCCTACATATTCATTTGTTTAAATAGCTCTTGAATTTCAGCCGCTGTCTCTGCGGTGTTTTGCCATTGTTAACATAACAAGAAAGAGACTGGAGAGTCCTGCATTGGCCTCCCCAGAGCTGCAGTCGGTTCAAATCCATGGCTGGAACTTGTGGGGACTTGGATCTAGATTGATCCAAAACTCTGGTGTGTCTGAAGGAAGAGGAAGTTGGTTCAGACCTCTAGAGAGCCTTTTGTTAATTTTTCGAGGCAAATTGGAGAGATGGCAAGGGTGAATGATTCTTTGGGACAGCACCCAAGGAGAAAAGCTCATCATCCACAGGAGGCAATTCTTCAAGGAAGTGGGAAGAGGCGATGCCTGGCATCCCCCCAGGAGGAGGATAACCGGTGGAGTAGCCCCAGGCATTGCAGGAATCCAGAAAGCAGCAGTGCCCCAAACCATGGTGTGCAAATTCCATCTCCAGGCAGGAGCAGCCTAAGGCCATGGTAGTATCTCAAGCAGAATTCCTAGTGCATCCCACTGCAGGGGCCTGGAGTGTGCACGGTGCAGATGATGTAAAGTTGTCACCGGTAACATTATGATCTAATAGCTGCTGCGGCTGGAAATATCAACCATCTGTGCCAAAGTGTCAAAGGAAAGCTTGCTGGCAAAATGCATTAGAATGTCTGTTTATGTAAACAGTAGAGGCTGGAGAACATGGGAGTCCTCTTAATCGGTGTCAGAGGAGGTGAAATTTTCCAGTATCCAGGATGATCGAGAGGGGAGGTGAAGGGTCAGTAACTGCAGTAACATTAGCAAACCTGTCGGTGTGGAGGAACCATTAGGCTTCTGGTTCAAGCATTAATAATAGTCACCTAAATGGTATTTATGTGCTTCTCCCTGAATTCAGTGTGCAGGGAAGAAGATAACCGAAAATTATTAGCTCTTGTGACACCCGCTGATTGATTTCTCCATGTGGGAACAAAATTTGATTGCTCTATGGAGAAGTGGTGTAATGGAGCTGGGCAGTGGGGATTTGGCAGGTTGATGTCCCAGGTCTTAGGGTATTTGACTCTGTGCTAGTGTCCAAAGTCCCAGGCAGGCTGGAGGACAGCAGGTCTAGGTCCATTTGTGAGCACTGCCTCAAGAAATAAGGGTATTCTGGGGCTCAGAAGCACTTGACTCCCAGGATTCAGTGGTCAAGAGCATCCTGATCTCCACCGGTTTCAAGCCAAGCTGAACATTTTGCTGCTGGCCCCAGCAGTGGTGGAGGGCAGCTGCAGAATTGTTTGGCATGTGGAGGCTGCTCCTTTGACATTCCTGTGTGCCAAAATGAGATCTTGCCAAGTGCTTGTTCAGCTCCTGAGGAGGCTGTGGAGGATCTGGGGCCGAGCTGCAGCTTGCAGGGTGGGTGCTGCCTGGCTGGCCCCTGCCTGGCTGCACAGGGCAGCTCTGACCTCTGCTGCTCCACATTGGGGAGACCCAGGACATCTAAATTTTGCCTTCTTTCATGTGTGTAGATTTGTGTTGGGCCTCCAGGTCAGGAAGGAAGGGAATCCTTTTTAAAACAACTATTTTTGGTATATCTTGCAGCTCTTTTGAATTGTTCCCAGCAAGCGCTGGGACTCAAAGACCTGTCCCACACTGAGGCAGCTGCTGGTGTTGCACCAAGGGCTCTCTGCATTGCACACCAATGATAACTGGTGCTGTACCCCCTAACCCTGCACCAGGCTACTTTACTCCAACTGTGGCCTTAATAGCACAGCCTGGCTTTTCTTTGTGGTGGTGTTTCTAATTGGATGCTTCCTCGTATGAATCTGATTCATTAGGCTTTGATTCAGGAGAGCACTTACGCCTGCCTGTGCATCCCTCTCAATCATGAGACAGCCTTTCCTTGGACAACCTCCCTCCACCCCAGGCTCTTCCCAGGACCTTGCAAGGTTCTGCACTCACACACCATCTTCTCTTCCTAGAGATATCTTCACTTCCACTTTGGTGCATATCCCATGTCTCTATTTAACTCCATTACACATCTCTCCAGCCCTTTGCCAGCTACTCTTAGCCAACTGATCAAAGCTTTGGCAGCACAGCCAGGCTTACCCTCCCTCAGTGTCTGCTGGCTTTGCCCAACATGGGCCTTGTTGCTAGCATCAACTTAATTTCTCAGCACTATGGCTGCACCGGGCATTCCCATGGCAGGAAAATGAGGTGCCCTATAGATCTGCACATGTTGTATTCAATTAGCTCCTGCTTAAGCAGAAATTACTCTTATTAATGGTTTGCTGTTGGAGACTGAAGAAGTCAAGTCAACACTAATGGAAGTCATCAGAGCTGTTAATCACTAGGATCAGTGACTTCAAAACCAGCTCTCTGTGATTGGGGGTAATTCTTTTTATGGACCTCGGGGGTCCTTCCACTCCTCGGGGGATTTGAAAGGTTTATGAGGTCTTGTAGGAACTCAGGTGTTTTAATTGACTTGCTCATAAAGGTCCTTCAGAGTACCATGCAAAATACAGGGGTGCCATGGCCCTCATAGTGCTTAAAAAAATGGGCTGTGCCGGTAAAGCAGACTTTATCCTGGTTCTGGAGATTGAATGATTTGAAAATTAAATGAGATTTCATGCAACTGGAAAATGTATGGTTTTTTTATCAGATAATTCAGTCCTCTGCATGCTTTAGGGATGAGCCTATGTGGATTTGTTGACATCTACTAAAGTTTTCTTCAGCTCCCTGGATGAGGAGCCATAAGTGTCGATCCTTTCCCATTAATTTAGTTCAGAGGCTGGAAATGCTCAGGCTGCCTTAGATCCTATCGTTACAGCTGTTGTTTCAGCTGCCATCCATACCCTTCTGTTATCTCTGCTCAGGCAGCCCTGGGAAGAGACTCTGGCTCAGTGAAATGGGAAAATGATGTGTGCTTTTGAAACTTGCTTCATCCCCGCACAGATGAAAAATCGCTGCTCTCTGCAGACAGTCGGGTGTTTCTCTCTGCTTCTTCTTTGATTATTGTGGTTGTTCCCCTTGGGTGGGAGCCAGCAAACTCAGCTAGAGCTTCTGGAGCATCCTCAGCCTGCACCAGCATACTCTTTCATCTGTAAGTGCTCCTGATTGCCAATTGTTGGTGATTTCCCAGGGATCAGTCCTCTTTTTCCCTGATTCTCCTGGCAGAAGTTGGTCCCAATTACTCTGCTGTGCTGCCACCCGTGTCCTCATAGAGCCCCTTCCCACCCCACTCAGCCCCCAGAGGGAGTAGGGACAGGAGCCGAGTGCTTTTCCCCTTGTCTCTGCTGGATTTCAGCTCTTTGTGATAATATTTTTTTTTTGCTGACATTGGGAAACAACCAGCTTTTCCCCCGTGGACGTCTGTCAGCATTAGAGATAGTGTTACCAGCATCAGAAACCTGGGTTCAGCAGAACTGTGCAGAAGCTGTACAGAGATGGCCTTTTTCTTCCTCTTTTTTTTTATTGCCTCCCTCCCCCTGGTACTTTCTCAAGTACTAATGGAGAGATAAGTTTCAAACTTGGTTTAGATTAACTAGCAATAGAGGGCTTTAAATCTCAAGTACTTACAAGGTGTGACCAAGTGGAAATGCAGCTTTTGTTCCGCTTAAGCTGCTTCAAAACCTGGGCAGAGGGATGAGCCACTTCATGTTTTTCTTGCATTTTCTGGGATAATATTCATCCAGAAATCTCAAGCTGAGAGAGATAAGGAGTTCAGGCAAGAATATCTGCTGTGCCTCCTGAGAGCAGTAAAGAGAGCACGGCCCCAGGGCTTGGAGGAGGAGAGCGTGGTCTGCAGGTTCTGTTTATGGAGCTGAGGAAGGATAGTTCATGGCAGGTCCTTCAGGGTTAGCTGACGAGGTTCTCCATCATTCTTGGGGCTTGTCTCCTCATTTGCACCTCAGGTTTGGAGAGGACAGGAGGTAGAGGTGCATGGGGACAGCCCCATACGGGCAGGCCGGGCCAGGGAATGTGCTTGTTGGCCATGGCTGCTCAGCAATTTCATGGTGGAGAGAAAAGTCTTGTACCAGAAGGTGCTATATCTGTGAGACCCAGCTCCTTCCTCCCACAGGCATGAGGCAGGAAGGGACATTTGTTAATTGGAATGGGGAGAGTGGGTGGAAGGTGAGGAGATTAGTGGAGGTGGTAGAAGGGGAGTCCCTCCTGTGCAGACAGCTCCCAATTTTTAACAAAATGAAAGCTGCTTTACCTCCTTTTCTTATGACATTACTTGCCGTGGCATGAAATATTCAGCATCCATTCAGCCCATAACAAAATCCTCCTTTCCCATGCAGTGATGGGATTAAACTGGACTTGTTCACTTGTTTGTCAAAGTCCTTTCTTTTAACAAATGCCTACAAATCCTAAACTTCCCAGCAGTCCTCCTTCAGCCCACCGAGCAGCGAGCACACTGCCCTTTCCGTGTCTCCTGCCCCAGGAGGAGCAGAGCAAACACCACTGCAGTCCTGCTGCTTTCTGCATTGTTTTCTTTAACCAGTTTGGCAAAGGATGAGGAAAGACAACCTATCTGTCTATCAGGCTCTGATTAAGCACGGCTCAAGTTCGTGCTGTTGGACCCAGGATGATAGCTAATGCCTGATGCCTTTTAAGGAGCCCCAAAGACAGTGAATGTCATCGCTGAAAATATGCGTGGATTGAGTTTCTATTTATAAAGTAGCAAGTGGCTCTGGAGCTGAGAGGAGCTGGATTTACCCAAGGGACCCAAAGAGGTTTTTTTGGATGGCAATGGCCTGGTGGGTGCACCGAGACTGGGGGAATACTGTGGGTGCAATGAGGGCAGGGCATGGAGAAGGCTCGTTGGTTGACTGAGGACACAGCCAAGAGCTATAAATGATGAGGAGTTGGGCGTGGGAGAGGGCAAGAAGAGGGCACCTCATTTTGTTAATTAATAGCTGCTTCCGTTCATCAGAATGTCTTGTGTTTTGCCCCGGGACTTGTGGTCTGGCTCCTGTTTTGAGGCAGACTTGGTGTGTGTCTGCACCCACGCAGATGGTGGAGAGGATGGTAATGGAGCAGTGTCAGGTTGAAAATCGCATCTTTGTGTGACTTTGTGTGATTTTTTTTCTTATGTATATATATTAAAAATCTGCAAGTGATGAGTCAGTAAAATGTTGTTGGTGTTTCCTGTGAAATAGCTGAGGTTGGTATTTTCTTTCTGTGTTATTTTTCCTTAGTTGCCATGGTAATGATTTCAGAAGTGTTTTATTCTGCATCCGTTTGAATGGGTTAGAAGTTTTCCTGGTCTTCTGGATCTGCTTGCAGAAGAGGAGCCCCCAGGATCAGGAGGGATCTGCTTCCTGGCTGGTCAGCCCATCCCTCCCTCAGTGCTGTGGCGAGACAGTGTTTTTTCTATTTTGTTTTATTGTTAGCAAATAGAGAGAAGAGACCATGAGATGCTTCTGCTCCTTTGTGCTGACAACCCCAGGGGCCAGAGCTAGGCAAGACCAGGCTTGGCCACAACCTGGAGCTCACTGCTGGGCAGGGGGAGATGTCTGCCAGGGCATTTGGTTGCACTTCATCACAGAGCAGGGCTTGTCTTCCAGGAATTGGGGCACGCAGTCCCCAGGGATGTGCTTTTAATGACCGCAGCCCCTGTCTTCACCTTTGGGAGCTTCTTCCCTCTTGTCACCTGCAGCCTTCCCTGCCAGCAGACACCTTGGAGCCCCATGCACAGTGGGAAGTACAGATGAAAATGGGCATGTCCCTTCTGCCTTTAGAAACCTCACTCATGAGCTTCTACCCAGTTTTAAAACAAAAAAAAAAAAAAGAAAGAAAAGTGTTACAGCCTGTTTCTGAATGCTGGAAAAGGACAAGGTGCTGGTCCAGCTCTGAGATACCCCTTGAGGCAACATTTGGTACCTGGGGACATCTTCCCTTGCCTTCTCCTGCTCCCCATGGCAGTGCCCTGCCCAAAGCCTCCAGGCAGGGTGCAGAGAGCGTGCCCTCCTCACCCTGCCAGGCAGAGTGACCCACGTTTGGGCTGGTGCCTGTGGCTCTGCTGTTTGCCACGCAGTGTTCACGAGAGACGTGGTGCTGTCGGCTCCTGTTCCATCTGCCAGCGCCTGTCCATGTGCTGTTTGGTACATCAACAGATCGACACTATGCAAACAGAGAGCTAACAGGGAATGATTTATCCAGGACACCATGTCTGTGTGTCCAGCAAGATGAGGTGTCTTGAAAACAAAATTCAGTATTTACCAAAGACTCATCAGGAGACCTGGTGTTTCGTGCCACAGCTGAATTGTGCTTGTATCTCGCTCTTTCTGGGTGTTGCTTGTTTAATCATAGGATGCTTTCCTTTTAATTAGTCATTGCTGGTACTGATGAGAGAATTAGCAGACTCTTCTCTCAGTGGAGAAGCTGAGGCAGGTGTGCTGTAATAGAGGTGGTGGGCAGGAGGCTTTGTGCTTCAAAGATGCCTCAGGATCTGTACCTCGAACTCTGCCTGCCCACAAAATGTCCTTTCCAGGGGGATCCCAGAGGGATTTGGTTTCCAAATAGATTATTTAGTCAAAGGAGGGGTGTTACCTCCCCTGGCTGCTGTGTTGTGGCCCTTGGAGGGGAAACCTGCTTGATTTTACTTGCTCTTTTCCTCTGTGCCTGGTGAGGCCCTGTGGAGCTGGTTTTATGCCAGGAGGCAGTGAACTTCCCCAGGTACATTATGTCTAGAGTTGGTCAATATTGTTTTGATTAGAAAGTTATTGTCGGAAAATGGCAGTTTATCAAACTTGAAGCTGTTTGTGGGAGGGGAGTAGTTTCAGTGAACAGGTTTAAAAAATGTATTGAAATACATTGAGATATTTGAAATGTCCATTTGAGCAGTTGGGGAACAAAAAGTTCTATGTTCTACTTCAAACTGACTGGTTTTTAATTTCAGTTGATTTACAGTACGGAGCAAATGGGTAAGGGAATAAGGACAGAAGTGGAGGGGAGAGCTTTCAAAACTGTGGGCACCAAGTGTTTCAGTTTGCCAATTCTGAAACTCCACATTCCTGTTTGGGATGGGATGACAATTTCGATTCCCACTTGAGAAAAAAGCCACTTTCCCCCTGTAATGTAAAGATGTCTAAGGAAGATGCCTCAGACACGTTTCTGATTTCTCTAGAGCAGAATCATCTTATAAACAGTTTTATTATCTCTGGCTGCAAGGAAATCCTATAGCTGGCAGTCTATAGCAGTCTCAGAGATGTTTGAATTCCCACTGCCTGGCTGTGATCCCCTTGGGCAGGATCTCGATCTCAACCAATCTCTCTTTTTTTTTTTTTATACATAATTCCCAGGGTGCTCGTGGCAGGGGTCTGGACAGGCATCCGATGGCCTGCCTGCAATGATGTGTCCCTGGAATGGGATGTGGAGCTGCTGCAGGGGGCTCATGGGCTGCCCTGAGGACCCCCCCCACTAGCTGGGAGCGAGGGGCTTGAGGGCAAGTGCTCCACCACTGGCTGCAAAAATCCTCCGAGTAATTCCCATCACCCCATCTCAACTGTTCAGGGATGTGCTCATCCCTGAGGCAAAATAACTCCTGGATTGCAGCGGGTCTGGTTGCAGTGTGCTTCCAGCAGAAGCTCACCTCATCCTTCCCTGGCAGAGCTCTGGGCTGCCCTGGAGACCCTCCTCTTCTCCTGGCCACGTGAAAGGGAATTTTTCCCTTCCTCTTTCAACCCATTTTGGCCATTATGCTTATTTTTTTTTTTATATTAATTCTCACCTCTGGTTCAGGAGATCCCACTTTAAATGTTAATTGTGTGTGCCCAGTGTCTCACATACTAAAAACTATTTGCTGTGAGGAAAGTCGAAAAGACTGTGCGGAGGAGGAGGGGGGGCCAGGTGGCTTTTTGGGGTGAAGCAGGGGGAGGTGGGTGGATTTGGTGCTGCTGCGAGTGCTGAGCATCAGCATGCTGCTTGGGCTGACCCATAGCCCACCAGTGCCAGGGGAATTTGGGGCTCTTGTGAGCTGGGTGGGCTGGGAGTATGTTTCATGGGCTAGGGAGTTCATGGCCCTTACAGTTCTTCCCATGGCTCTCTACATCTCCCATCTGTGCCCTGACAGTGCCTCCCATCCAGATTTATACATCCCAAGAACAACTTGAAGCATAAGGTGCTTGTGAAGTGCAAATTTCATTAATCCATGCTATTAAGGCAGCAACCCTGCTGGGGTTGGTTGGGTTTTTTTGTGTCACCTCTGCAGTTGCTGGCACCATCAGATAGGATGCTGGGGGGGGAAAGGATGCCAGGGCAAAGGGATGTGGGGGGAAAGAGATGCTGGGTGCTGCTCAGGCATCAAGGGACCTCACCAGGTTGCACCTGTGGGCCAGGTTAGATTTGGCAGATCTGTGGCAGAGGGGGAACAGAGGGTGGAAATCAGCCTTTGGGGCTAGGGTTAGTGGTGCTGATGGATGGGAAGGAAAGCTTCCAGGAACACACTTCCTTTCCAGTGGTATTGCTGCAGTAATGATAACAGCACAGCCGGCCTCGGCGCTGGGGCACTCTTGAATGAGTTGGCATTTTTTTGGTGACTGATGTAGACTTGCAGCTATTTGAAATTGTCCTGAGGTGCAGCTTGACATACAAGTCCTCAGCCTATTTATTACTTTGTGTCTGAGTGTTCCCATAGTTAAATGCATTAAAACCAGGGCTGTGTTTCCTGTCGGGAGCTGGAGCAGGAGTATTTTAGCTCTAGATCAGTGAGGAGGTGATTTGGGCTGTATGTCCGGTGTGTTTGGCCAACTCTAGCCAAGGGGAACTGTTCCTCAGCGAGGATGTTTGAGGTATAGGGAGTGTTCAACATCCTCTTTCTTTTTAGTTGTTACGACTTTTCGTTTTCAATGCTGCTGTTTTCCCCTTTGCTATCCTGTGACCATTGCTGTGTTATCACAAGCTTCCACTGGTATCAGTGCAAGTCCCTGGGGATTACACCACCCTGCTGAGATAACATCAGTCCAGTTTGGGTGCCCATCTACCATCATACTGGGTTGGAGAAACTTGAGCTGCAAGGGCTTGGCCAGCTCTGCCTGGAGACTTCAACCCTGAGAAGGAGAGAGTTGAATGCCCACATGGATGTATCTGTTTATTTATCTGTTAAGCCTTTGGTTGCTGTATTTTCTTGGGGCTCTGAAATACAGTTGATCAAGAATTGATTCTGCCCCTCAACCATCTCCTCTCCCAGCTCACATGCTGTTGGGTTGGGGTTGGGTCACCTCATGTCAAACTCTATAGTTTCTGCTGTGGTGTGGTAGCTCCCGGAGTGGTGTAGGAAGTTTTTGGCCAGCCACGAAGGTGTTTTATGTTCGTGGTGGGAGCAATGTGCATTTCTAAGAGGAATGCATCCCCCAGTGTGGGTAAGGTGTTTTGTGAGCTGTGCCAGCCCACTGCCCCCCAGGCATCTCGGCATTGCTGACATGACCCTGCAGCCATCTGCCAGCAGGACACGGTCCCTGGATTTTAACCAAGACTGTAAGTAGAAACATGCAGTTGCAGTCGTGTGCTGGGGTTAAATGGGGAGAAGGGATCTGGTGCTGCAGTTCTGCTCCTGTCTTTGCCACTGACTGATCCTAAACAGGCTACACCACCGGTGTTTGTCTTCTGCCATATGTTTTCCAATAATGCCCACCCACCTGCCGGGGAAAGCACAGTGCTGGGTGTCTGCAGGCATTGTTAGGAACCCTCTGTGAAATACACTACAAAAACATGAAAGGTATTAATTTAGGTCTAGGATTACAGGAAGTCTGTCTGTTAGGGGTTTTTTTTGTACTTCTGTTTTTAGATTTTCAGGATCAAGCCCTTCCTCTCTTGCAGTATTTGGGGCTTCCTGATAATGAGGTTTTTTGAGCCCTTCCAGTTATAGCACCTCAGATCTCAGCATTTGAAAAAACTTGAATCTTTTGATGAGATAAGATACTACATAAAAAGACAGGCCCTAAGAGGGTATTTGTGTGAGAAAACAGTCCGACTTTGCTTTCTCCTTAAGGAGGAGTGGTTTGGAGGATATGAAAACATTAAGGCTCGATACACGCCGCTTCTCCATAACCCTCCTGAGGTGGTACTAAAGCTGAGATTTATGTGAAGTCCATGTCTGGATTTACCTGCTCGATTTACAACGGGTGTCTAAACCCTAAATACTGTAATCGTATTTTTCTTCTCTCTCCTGGGCTTTGAGTTGAGCTATTACCATTTTCTCACTACACCATTAGCATCAATATTCCTACACTTGCAGTATTGAGGCTTCTGTTTCCAGGGATAATGTTGGATATGCTAAACAAATGGAGCTGTGCTGCTCACCATGTCCCTTTCCTCCTCCTCTTTCCCCAGCCAGAGGAGCTTACCAACGCTCTGGAGATCAGCAACATAGTCTTCACAAGCCTCTTTGCCCTGGAGATGCTGTTGAAAGTCCTCGTTTATGGTCCTTTTGGCTACATTAAGAATCCATACAACATCTTTGATGGGATCATTGTGGTGATTAGGTACAAACCTAGAGCTTTCTTTATGTGTGTTTCCCCTCATTTGGCTGTTTAATCAAACAGAAAATAATGGAGAGTGAACATAAATACCTTCCTATGACACTTTATACTTCTCTGCTGCAAATTAATGCATTCAGATATGATTGCTAATACATATCTTGGGGTTATTTTATGATCGTGTTGGAAAGTGGCCCAAGCAGAAAGCCATCAGCCCCACTGTCCTGGGAATGTCTAGGATCCAAATGGTACAACCAGTGCCCCACTAAGTAGCTGGCTGCTGTTTTGGCATTTGCAAAGGCTGTAATTGCCCCTGCAGCTGCAGCCTCTGATTTGCAGGAGTGTGTTTGACATTCCAATGGGACTCTGCTCTTTGCAAGCCTGGATGAAGTCCAGCCCACTGGGAGCACTGGCAGTGTGTCTCTGCCCACTTTCCATCCCTCTTCTTTCTGAATTTCACCCTCCCTTTGCTTCCTTTCCTCCATGCCTTGCATTAGGCTTGGTCTTCTCATCTGCAATGTCCTTTTTTTTCCTGCCACAGTGTGTGGGAGATAGTGGGCCAGCAAGGTGGGGGGCTCTCAGTCCTGCGGACCTTTCGGCTCATGCGAGTTTTGAAGCTGGTCCGCTTCATGCCAGCCCTCCAGCGCCAGCTCGTAGTCCTCATGAAGACCATGGACAACGTGGCCACATTCTGCATGTTGCTGATGCTCTTCATCTTCATCTTCAGGTGAGCACTTCCGTTTCCCAGTCCTGAGGTTGCTGTGGGTTTTTTAGGTGGGATCCCATGGGGAGGTGAGGAGATGTAACAGTCCGTACCAGGGTATGGCTGAGACAAACAGTCCCAGAAACAGCAGCACTGGCCAGTGATGGCTTGCTGCCCTGACTAAATTCTCTTAACTTTGGCCAAATAAGATGTCTGTCTTTGCAAGATGATTTACCAAGAAAATCTTTCAGCTGGGTGGTTCCTTGACATTACCCCAAGACAGCAGTCCCATTACTTACCCACTAGGAGAAAGCCTGGTGCTAAAATATTACCAAGGAGAGGGTGATGCTCCTAAAATAAAGTCAGCCATGGTGGTGCCTTTGCTCTTGCATGGCCTTTTCTTCTGAGAACTGAGGGTCTGCACTGGAAACATTAGAAATGGGCTTGGTGTAGCCCCCAATTCTTGGATTTTGGTCTACATTTTGAGATGAGCCTGTCTCTTTGTAACAGCCAACTCTGGTGTTCCAGCAATCCAGGCACTAGGAGGGCTGAAGGAAGCCAGTATCTTCAATGGAATAATGTCCCTTCCCCCAGTGAGATGTTTCACTCCAAAGCCACCATTTGCAGCCATAGTGCTCAGTGGAGCTGTAACTAATTTGATTATCCAGGTTACTGGCCGAGAGCAGGGGAAAAGAGATTATTCTTTTAGTATCAGTCTCAAATTAAAGGTGTTTTGTTTTCCTGTCAAAACTGAAAAAGCTGTTTTGGGTCCCCTGATATGTCTCATTCAGGCATTTCACAGAAATCCTTTCTGTCTTCCTAATTCAATTTAAGCCTATTTTGTTAAAAATGTGTCATTGCAAAACAGAAAGTCAAAACATTTTGTTTAGAAAATGTTGAAACAAAATGTTTTGACTTAAAAACAAAGCAGAAGAAAAAGAAGGAGCGGGTGTACTTTTTGGTTGAAACTCTTCTGACAGGTTTGACCCAAATTCACAACTGGGTTGCATGATCTCAAGGAGCATTTTTTCAGTGAACGAATGATCCATCTTTTAAATAAAATAAAGAAATAAAAAGAATTGCCCGGGTGAAATCAGGAGACATGGTCAGCCCTGATGCACAGTTATTAGTTTTGTCTCCTGTTGAGCCCCTGCTTTCCCTCCCGTGCAGCATCCTGGGGATGCACCTTTTTGGCTGTAAGTTTGCTTCGGAGCGAGATGGTGACACACTGCCTGACAGGAAGAACTTTGACTCCTTACTCTGGGCCATCGTCACTGTTTTCCAGGTACAAAGTGGATAAATGGCACAAGTCGTGTGTTTTGGAGCTGCAGGGACTGGGCTTGTTTTCCAAAGCATCTAACTGAGCTTAGTGAAGCTCTTTGCCATGGAAGGGAGAAGGAACCAAGCCCACAAGTGAGGGAACACGGGAGGTTTCAGACTATTTTCCAGAACAAAGGAGAAAGCTAATGAGGAGAGGCTGCTGAGGCAGGAGGCTCATGCCTTTGCTGGGTGGGTGAAAGGAAGCACAGAAGGTGGAGATGGAGAGGAGGAGATGGGAACCATTTGCAGTTATATTTTGACAAAGAACAGAATCCTGTTTAAGCCCGTAATTGATATGTGCAGATTTTTGTTCTAGGAGCTCTGAGCTCTGTAACTGCGGGATTTATGAAGGACTCTTAGCTGTTCTGGCTGACCAAAGGAAAGGTCTGACCCAGGCAACATTGCACTCCCTTACAGCTCAATGCATCCCTTGGTGTGGTGGGGAGTTGGGGACGAGGGTGGGCAGAGTCCCTGCTGATAGCATGGGAGTCACAGTTGCTTTGGTCCTGTCTCCTCTCTAGCTCAGCAAGTGGCTTGGGCCTGATTATCCTCCTACAGTGGATACTCCAGAACTTGGGTGCTTGTCTGGCCCATCCACAGCACAGATATTGGGGATTGGGGAAAACAGCACATAACCTCTGGTATCTCCATTTTCCTGGTACCCTTCCTCTGCAGATTTTGACCCAGGAAGACTGGAACAAGGTCCTTTACAATGGCATGGCATCAACCTCCTCCTGGGCTGCTCTCTACTTCATTGCTCTCATGACCTTTGGGAATTATGTTCTCTTTAACCTGCTGGTGGCCATCCTGGTAGAGGGTTTCCAGACAGAGGTAATGTCCACATGCTCATCGTGCCTTTGCTTTCTTCTAAAGTTTCAGGGCCTCCAGATCCTGGAATTTGATTTCTGAGATGGACAGCAATGCGCTTTCAAGAGTGGTACACGAAAAAAGTGGAGGAAAAAATTAGATCTTTCTTTTTTTCCTTTCTTCTTTTTCTTAGCCACGGTGCAATTTAATACAGCAAGCCCTCGAAAGGAAGGCCTTAAATGAAAAGCATTGTTAGCATTAATGCAGGAGTGGGAATTCAGCAGTGAGTCAGGCACTGCGGATGGGATCGCTGCTATGACAGTGTCTTTGAAACAGTTCTCACCGTGCTTGTCAGCCAGATTAAAAGCCTTTCCTGAAAACTTACGCAGGCTGGTAAGAGATTAGTGACACCATTATCTTTGCTGATGGTATGTGTTCATGGAGCTCTTCCCTTTTCCAGCCCTGCAATACTCTGCGCATTTCAAAGTACATGACTTCTGGGCTCTGCAAGCTGCTTCCTCAGGCCGGGAACTTCCATGAGATATCCTGGATTGCTGGAGGCTTTCATAGAAGGGTGGGGGGCCACTTCGGTTTTAACTCAGTCTTTTTCTTCATCCTACTGCCTTCCCAACTGTCCAGCTTGGGGGTAGTGAGCAGGTCACCTCATCCTCAGAGTGAGGGACCTGCGACGCCCACCCACTCTCTGCAAAAATTGTCCCACTGTCCAAGAACATCAGTAAGGGGAGGGGAACTTTACACCCTGCCCAAGGGGCTGGAGAGGTAAATACAACCTGAAAGTGTTCACTGGGGTCTGTATAGGCTGTGCTTTTACCCACTATCTCTGATTTTGATAAGTGTTCTGAGGAGCCATAATATTATTTAAGATTTGTTGCTTGTGTATCGTAACATTGTACTACCCTATGAATAGCTTTGCACAGAACTGTTTTTATTATTCTTATTTTCAGAGCAGAGTTTAGAGTTAAGTTAATGGAGTCGGAGCAGCAGATAGCAAAAAGAAATATTTTTTATGTATCGTCTCTCTCCATGTTGGTGCTTTTCTTTTTAATTGTTATTCTTGTAGCTGTCTCTGTCTGTACCCACCCCCCCACCATGCCATTCAGCTGAAGGGAAGGTCACTGCCAGGTTCTCCTGAATAGCACAATATTCCCCTGCCCAAGTGAGAAGAGGTAAAAAGCTCCTTGTCTGCTTGTGATGATGGCTTCGAAATCGAACCTTTGCCTGTTCAGTCTGGCAAATTGATTCTCTGAAGGTCGCTGGGGTGGGAAATCACCTGCTGCACCCGCTGCTCAGAGAAAATGATGCAGCCTTTCAATGCAGCAGCCCCTTTTCCACCCCCAGTCCTCAGGGGAGGCTGACACCTCTGGTCCTCGGCTCAGCCTGGTATTTCATGCTAGAGCATCCCTGTGCTCACCCACCCGCGTGCTCCCGCACACCCAGCCAGGCACCTTTTCCTGGGCAGCAATTTATCTGTGTTTGCTTTGTGGCCAGCTGGTACCGTGGTGTAACATCCTATAAATTCATGCCCTGGCTTAACGCACGGCAATTTTATTCCAATAATCATGTCCTTGAGGGTATGTCTTCCCTGGAGTCAGGGGAACTGCCTGCAGCATCCCCCCACATTAGCTTTCAGCTGGTTTTTCAGCAGGGCTGCCCTGTTGCCTGCCCCGGTGGCTCCTGCCGGGGCAGCGCCAGACTGGTCCAAGCCAGCCCCAGGGTTTCCACCTAAGCTGCAAAAGTGCTTGAACTGCAGGGTGAAAACCAACAAACCTTAGCAGCATAAATCAGGGAGTAACTTCTGATTCAGGAAAGCACTGAGACAGCCTGAAGCTGGTGGTGCTCGCATTGGTATCCAGAGGTGAGCGCAGCGACCGGGACCCAGTGCAGCCTCTGCAGACCAAGCCCTCTCTGGCTTGTTGTGCCCAGCCACAGCAATTTCAGTGCACTCACACCAAATTCCTATAATTTGTGACTGATTACAGTGGTATTTTATATCTCTGGCTTTGATGATGGCATTTTAATAATAATCTTCCTTCCATGTCCTTGTTATTCTGCGTTCCCTGAGTTCCTCCAGCAAATTGCAATGGGATCCAGAGGTTACTCGGTTCAGCCCAAGTTTCCCACAGCAGACAGGGAGCAAATGTCTGCTGGAGGTGGGGAGCCAGGTCTGGCTTTGCTGGTTTATGTTTCTTCAGCTTTGTTGGTGTGTAGCTTTGCAAACAGATCTCGTTCTGGTTTTTGCTAGCTAGCACACAAAGGATCGTCTCCTAAGCAGAATTAATAGAGAGATCATCTCTCACTGTAAACAAACCCCAGCGTCTCCCTCCTGTGATTGCACTTGACCCTTCTGAGTTTGTTTTTTGTTTTGGTGGTTTTTTGTTTTTTCCACTCTCCTTCAGATTTCTGGGCTGAAACACAATTCCAGGGCTGCTGCCTTTATCTCCCTGGTCCTTGAGTGCCTTTCCTCAATCTGCAAGCACCTCGTTAATTTTAGTGCGTGGCTTTGCAGCCCCAGTTGCTAGGCAGCAGATGTATATAAGCAGTTGAGAAACAAAAAGGACCTGTTCCAAACTTTAAATACGGAAAAATATCTTTTGCAGGATTGAGGTTCTTTTTTTTCTTCTTTTCTTTTTTAATTTGGTAACCTGCCTCTCTGTTACAAGAGGCACACACAGGACTTTATGCAATGTGGTTATTTTTGACAGTGTGTTCTCTGATTTAACTTGAGCCTGGTGTCGGTGCGGGGAAGGTGAGCAGGGGACTCCATTTGATCCAGCTGCTGATTTGAAATTGCTGCCTGACCTCTTGAGTCTCTACCCTGGGGACTTCTCTCTGAAGCAAGTGATGACTCCTCTTTGTCAGGCATAAAGCTCCTCTCCTGAGGGACTTCCTAATAATATTATCTCCAAAGCGTATTCTTCCATTGGTAATCCTCCCAGTTTCATGTCCCCTTGTTCCCTGCCACCCTTGCTCATGGGTTTGTTCCTTCCCCTCTTTGGTGCCCTGCTTCCTTCCCAGGACCATCCCCCAGCACCTTTATCCTTTCCTCTGCAGGAGGATGTTACCTGCTTTCTGGATGTAGCATCCTTGGTGAAAATGGGACTTTGACTTTTTCTGGGCTACAACCAGAGGGAACGGTCCCTTCTCCCACCCGTTTGGAATTTGAATGGTGTTGTTCTTGCATCCCTCACATTTTATATTCCAATTGGTTTCAGTGGGATTTTCTTTGTGACAGAAAAGTGTTTCCATGTTTTCTCTTTTGATGGCTTTTTCATGTCTTTCTCTGCTTACAACCAAAGACTTTAAGTGTCCACGACATCACTAGCAAGGCACTCTTGGCCCATCCAGATCCCAGAGCTGATCGGTCTTTTTTAAACATTTCATCCCAGCTTAAAGTGGGATGAGTTTTGCCTCCTATTTAGCAACTGGAGGAAAGATCCATTGCCCTGTAGGCAAGAAGTTAAACCTGTGGGACAACCTGCAACCTCCTGCAGCCCTGCGGGATGGAACCAGGCATAGCCACACTGCCAAAATGTGTGAGGACTGTTGGAAGAGCCACCCCTGAGGAAGGGGAATCACAGCAACATCATAAATACTGGGTGCTTTCCAAGTGGGAAGGGAAAGACTGACTTCTGGTGCTGGAAAGAGATGCTGGAGCCATTGCTATGGCAAAGCCCCCCAGGATGGGCTGTGCCCCCCTCCTGTGTTTGGGGACCTGCTGATTTAAATGGGTGTCTCCATCAACAGGGGTGAGGAGGGATCTGAACTCAGCAGGTTCTGGTGGCTTTCCTTAAATTAGGTATTTCACCTGGTGGTAAGAGGACTGATATTGTATTAATCAAACATTCATTTAAAGCCTCCACTGCTGCTTAATGAAGGCATTATAAATAAAGATCCTATTATGGAGCTGCAGAAAAAATAATAATCATGTTTTCAATAATTAGTTGGTGTTTCATTAACACAATTATCACTTGGAGCTGAAGCAAGCTCTGTTTGAAACACTGATTTTTAAGGTAAGGCTGGTCCCTTCAAAGGGCTTTGCTCCATCTGAGATCTCCCATCCCCTCCCCACGCTAAGCAGAGTGGGTGCCCAGCCTGGCCACCCATCACAGCCACACGCTGCCCTTCTCCCCTTCCCCTCTCCTCCCCTGCCTTTTTTCGTGCGGTTTTTGATTCCCTTCTCAGTCCTGCTGTTGAAACTGTGAAAATTGAACCCCCCCTTCCCCTTCCTCCCCCCTCCCTCCCCCCGTTTCTCCTTCAGGAGATCTCCAAGCGAGAAGATGTGAGTGGGCAGTTAAGCTGTATTCAGCTGCCTGTCGACTCGTCGGGGGTACGTACGCGCACATCCCACCGCCCGCTGTGCTTGTCTCTCTCGTGGTCACACTCCGTGATGCTGTTCTCATTGTAGTAGCTGTTGTTCTTTTGGGGTTTGTTTGGATGTTTTAGGGGTGGTTTGTTTGGTTTTTTTCTTTTTTTTTTTTTTCTCGTTCTCATTGTCAAGTCAGCCTTGATTTTAAGTCCCTTCCTTCTCTGGGAGAACCAGCTAAAGTAAAGTGGGTGCCAATGTGGCTCTCACCGACTCCTCTCTGGATGCCTCTCCCGGGAAGGGCTCCCCATGGGGCTGTTGCAGCCCCTCCACAGCACGGCCAGATCCTGAGGACCTTCCCAGGGCTGTGGAGGGTGATGCTGGCTGCTGGGCACCCTCTGTCACCCAGGCAGAGGAGGGTGCCAGGAAGTGAAGGGTCTTGGAATCAAGCCTGTTTGTGGACTCACATGGGGGAGCCCTGTGCTCAGTAGGAAGGCGGCAGCTGTTCTGTGGCGTGTCCCAGGAATGCTGGCTGGGATGCTGGGATCGCCGGTGAGGTGCCATATTACAGTGTGGGTCAGGATGTGAAACGGTCCCATTCAAGCCTGAGGAAGCCGTGGATCACCAAAGTGCAGCACACCCCAAACCTGACAGTTCTGCCAACCCCATCTTTCTCCTCACCACTCCCTTCCCTTTCTGTCCTTTCCAAGAAGTCTGGCTTTTCCTTCAGCACAAGAGCCCTTTCCCATCATATCCCCATGTGTCAGTCCCCTTTGGTACAGGCTGGTTTTGCTGTTGTACCATCTGGTGCATCTTGATGTACCCTCGTTACCCAAAAGGATTTTAACTCCCTCTTCTCTCATAACCCCTTTTCTATCCAGAAAGGCAAACTGGGAGTGCAAGAACAGGTAACGGGCAGCAGCCCCAGCTGTGAGATGCTTGCCTGCACCGTCCTGAGTCTGGCACGTGGTGTTTTGGAAAGGATGCTTCCTGCCCTCCAGACAGGGGGTTTGGTGCTGGGGGGGGGGGGGTGGGAAGTCCCCATGTAGCTCTGCTTTTCTATTCCCAGCACACATTTCAGCATACACCCTAAAACTTCCCTTGGGCTGTTAAAGAGCACTCCAGGAATACAAATCACATGAAATTCACTCTGTTATTTATTGCTTTTTAATAACCCATTAGGGAGAATGAGTAATTCCTGGCAGGCTGACGGCGGGGCTGAGCTGGGAGCCTCTGCAGGGAGTGTACCTGGAGCCAGCTGGAGCCCCTGTTCATATGGAGACATGGTTTGACTCCAGTGAAGTTCAGGCCAGCCTGGCTTTACTGCTCCCCCTTGCAAGGTGGATTCCTGACCTTCCCAGTCCACGTCCTGCAGGATGAGCTTCCCTGACTAGCACATTAGTCCTGTATCCTGAAGAGGGGAAATTTGGAGCCAACATTTCACATCACACCCTCTTTTGCCTTACAAATGTGTCTGAGAGCATCCAGTCTGCCTGGAAAAATCCCCTGTTCAGTGACTGTTCAGTGACCCCACAGGGGAATATTAGGGCTCATCCCTCTGGGGTTTTGCCCTACAAAGTGGCACAGGGCACCAGACCTTTTGTCGGATGCCGTCTCCTCCCATCCCATGCTAGGATCCCTCTGGGTTTTTACAGGTAACAGGTACCCGAGCACCAAACCTCCGCAGCACTGGCCAGGGCTCTTGGGGGCAAAGCTTAGTCTTGGTGGGGTTTTCTTGGGCTCCTGGTCTCTCCCAGCTGAAGTGAGGGTCTGCTTGGCTTCTTTCATCCCAGCATCCTCCCCCATCTCCCTCCCCCCCTCTCCTCCCTCCCCACGTACATCGCAATGGGGCTTGGTGCCCTTGCCAGAGCAGTGGTTTCAACCATGAATCCTCCACTTTTGGATGGGCATCATTCTGGCGAGCACCATTGACCTGTTGGGTGTATCCTGACTATACCACACCCTAAGCACCTTTCTGCAGTGCCAATGGACAGAATCAGTGGGACTCTCAGGGACGTCCCTAGTTGGGTCTGTGCCGCAAGACCAAGCAAGAGACCTGGGCACCACGCAATGGTAAACCTCTTCTCTCTCCTCCTGAGGATGGGCCCGTGTAAAAGCGGGCAACTCCTGCTCAACCCCCTCAGGGTTCAAAATGATATGGTGGAATTCGAATCCCCCAAATGATACAGGAGAAATCAACAAAACTTCTGCTTCTGTTGTGTGTCACAGCTCGGAAAGGAATGGCCACCCACAGCCGTCCTGATCAGGTTCTGCCATGTGGATCCTCTCTGCGCTGGTGGGAAGTCCATCGCCACGTGCCCAATAGTTGCACTGGAAATTCAGGATCCCTTGTGCCCCTTCTGAATCCTGGGTTGCTCCGTCGAAGCATCGCTAGAAAGAGACACACACAAGGAGCTTTAAGCCAGTGTATAAATTAAGAGAGATGAGCAGGGTCAATTTTTGTTCCAAAATTGCTCATTGGACATCTGTCCTTCCATAATACTTATCCAGTGTGCAATTCCAGCAGCAAAAATTAAGCAGTAGGGTTATTTTCTGATCCCTTCTTGGGACTGCGTTTGGAGCCAGGGGCAGTCTGTCATCCTGGTAGGAGGTTAATTAGTCTGTGGTATAAATATGTGCATGTGTCATTTTGTGAAAGGTGATGTTGCATCGTGGTACAAAATTCAGTGGATCTGTAGGTGTGGTGTTGAAGATGGGAATCCATTTTTTCAGAGGGGTGTCCGTGCACCATGGCCCTTCGCCCTCCTTGCTGAAACCCTCTGTTTTGCTCCAGGGTGATGCTTCCAAGTCTGATTCTGAGGGGGATCTCTTCACCCGCAGCCTGGAAGAGGAGGGAAGACTTAAGAAAAACTTGTCAAATCCAGCCTGTGAGTAATGACCCCAGGAGGATGGGCTTTTCCGCAGAAACCTTGCTTTGCTGTGAAAACAATGTGTCCCAAAGGGAAGAGCCCTCCTAGAGAAAACAGCACAGTCCAAGCCATGGCGTGCTTGACTGAGGCCAGCAGGCTTGGGGGGGCATGAGGTTGGGTTGTGGGATGCAGAAAGAGACATGATGGTGTTCAGACCATAATCTCCCCACCAAGACCGAGGTCTGGGCTTTCAGAGTCTCTCTGCAGCAGATGACAATGTGCATCTGCTCTCCTCATATTGGCACCTGATCCCATTCCTGATTTACACCCCTCTGCACCCCTGTCAGGCTGAAGGTTGAGCTCTCAGCTCTCTGGAAGAACTTTTTGGGCCCCATCCTTCTGATGCTTGGCGGAGCCATCCCTGCGCAGCTGCTTTGCCTGCCTGGGAGCAGGCTGTAGATGTGTCCCTCGTGGTGTGACACCTAGAACCCACTTGTGTCTTCCAGTGATGGCCCTGAGTGACCACCCAGAGCTGAAGAAGAGCCTGACCCCACCGCTTATCATACACACAGCTGCCACACCGATGCCCATGCCCAAGAACGCTGTGTTTGGAGATGCAACACAGGGCCATGAGTCCCGCCGGGCCAGCGGAGTCTCCATGGACCTCGCCACCTATGAGCTCAAGTCCCCGGTACTGGAGTCACCTCCTCTCATGGATGCTTCGCGTGTGTCCGTCGGGTTTACGGGACTGCCCGTCCATCCATCCGCCCCAGCTGGCGCAGCAGCAGCCTGGCATAGGGCGGGTGGCATGGAGCTGATGCTGTCCCTGTCCCTCCCACAGCCCAGTGCCCGCAGCTCCCCACACAGCCCCTGGAGTGCTGGGAGCAGCTGGAACAGCCGCCGCTCCAGCTGGAACAGCATCGGCCGGGCCCCCAGCCTCAAGCGGCGGGGACAGAGCGGAGAGCGCAGATCCCTCCTCTCCGGAGAGGGGAAGGAGAGCTCGGAAGAAGGGGAGAGCTCAGATGAGGAGCACTCCAGCCGGGCTGGGAGCTTCAACGGGTCTTTGCCACATCGCATGGAGTCGCTGGAAACAAAAGGCTCCTTCGACCTGCAGGACACTCTGCAGGTGCCTTCCCTGTACCGGACCAGCAGCATGCACAGCAGCCACACCTCCACCTCTGAGCACCAGGACTGCAATGGGAAGACCTCTCCTGGTTTGCTGCTGCACCAGCTCCACCTGGATGACCTCCGGCAGGACTGTGATGACTGCGATGATGAAGGCAACATGGTAAGGAAATGCCAAGCACTAGTTTGGGGTGTTTTCCTTGTCAAAGTGATGCTTGTACCTGTCTCTGGAGCGTATGGGTGGGTGCAAAGCAATGGCCTGTTGCAGTGGCAGGGTCTCACCATCACCTCCAGAGCAGACTGAGAGTCACCCAGAAGAGTACCTGAAGGACTCTGGGCTGTGGATGCCATCAGAAATAGGGTTGGCATCATATTTAGTATTTCAGTGCAGTGCCAGATGGAGACATCTGGACAAAGCTTCTCAGGTTCACTAAAAACTGCAGAGCAAAGGTTGTCTCTTGGAAATTGGTGCTTTTCTGGTTTTATTAAAAAACAAACCACCAAAAAATCCCTAAAAAACACAAATAACTTTCCCTGTTCTCCAGCCTTTGCTCAGCTTTCTGCCCCCATGCACAGCAGCTGACAGTGTCTATTGTCATCAACAGGCAACAGAAGGGCAGGTTTTGCCCCCCTGCCCCCAATCCCATGGCAGCATTAGTCCCATAGAGACACTGATGATTTCAAAGGCTTTGCATGAATTTCCATATGAAGAGGCATCAGACCAATAAGTGTCCCTCTTTCATGGGCCTGAAAAGTGCCATTTAGGAAATACTAGGAATTTGGCTCCTTTTCCAAGATTTGTTCATGGCGAGTGGAGAGGGGCTTGAGTTGGGCAATGGGATGCTCATGGGGACTGTTCCATCAGGATGTCCTCAGGGCAGTTTTGGGGGGTTTTGGGATGTTCTCTGCTCTTCCCAGGTTACCTCTTTGATTCATTTCACCTTGTTCTCAGGCTTAAAAAATGTGATGGTCTGATGTGTCATCCCCAAGGGGTAAATTGGTTTCTGTTGGTGAAGTGGATTTGTTTTGGGGTAGAGTCATGTGATGGTAACCAGGACAGTACTGGAAACAGGAAAGCTGCAGCTTGTGGACATGATGTTACTGTGTTTTACTGAGTTTTTTGAATGCAAATGGGATTTGGAGCATGTGAAGGGATGCAAAAGGCAGCAGCGACCCCAGAGAAGGAACAGGAGGAGAAAAGAGAGTTAGTGCTGGCAGAATGGAGCCATCCAGCCATGAATCGCCTTTAAAAAAGGCCATTATCCCATTACATCTCCAGTATGGATCTTCAGCCTGGAATTTTTACTGATTATCTTAACCTGGTTTTTAACCTCCATAAAATACATTGAATTTTTAAGAAAAAAGAAGCAGTAATTATTTTAGGGAAAAGCACTATTAAAAGTGATCAGAGACCATGCTCTTTATCGCTAGCTGGGGAATTTTTTTCATGCTCCAACATCTGCTGCTTTTTCCAGCTCACCTGATCCAAACATCCTGCAGGTCCCTTCCTTTCCCCTGCCAGATCAGAAGCCAGCAGCTCCCCTTGCGTTGAGCATCGTGTGATGGGACATGTCCCTCCTCTCCCATCCCACCCAGCCCTGCAGCCCCAGCCAGAGCTGATGACAGACTCTTGAATAAGATGCATGTTTTTAATCTTTATTATGGTGGCTGCTTTCAGTATAAACCAAATGTTTTCTCCTTCTGTGTGCTGAGGTCTGGTCACGTAGGTTTAAATGAAAGGTCCCTCAATCCTTTTCCAAGTAGCATTCAGAAGAAAATACCTAGGGAAATTAAAAAAAAAGGTAATTAAATAATGCCCCAGCTCATGATATAGCCATGCTTGGCAGCTGGGACATGTACAGCTGGCTGATCTTTCCCCATATTCTGAAATATGACTTCACTGCAAATCACTAAACCAGATGGATTGGAAAATGTTGCTTAAATTACTGAAATGAGCCCCCAGGTTATGGATCTTCCCTTTGTGATTCCCTCCTGACGTTTGGGGGGGATGCTTTGCCCCTAAATTAGCCTCGGCAAACTCAGGAAAAAAAGTGATTATTTTTTAAATGGAAAAAAAAATAATTTGAAACTCCCCCACCAGCAAAAGAAGAAAAGAACTCAAGTGTTGTTTGGATCAAACTAATCCTAAATATGCTCTTCTGGAACAAAGCTTCACATCTTTCCTCACTGGCTGGTTTGTATTGCTTCTATGCAGAAAGGAAAGGAAGTCCAAACACTTCCTTTGGATCTCCCAAGCTCCCATTATTTTAGTGCCACTCTGCTGCTTTCAATGAATTTATTCCAAATTTACATCCCTTCGAGGGGCCAGAATCTGGCCCCTGATACCTCTTCTCCCCAGAAGTATAAAATGAGGGACTGAAATCTGTTCCTCACTGCATGAGTGCAGAGAAGGAGAAACTCCACAGAGAGGGTGATCTGCTGCTTGGCCCAGTTCAAGTGGTTGTGACAGAGATCTGGGATCTGCCATGAGGTCTTCACTCACATCTGCCGGATTTTGGATGCTTTGGGGCGTTTTCCTACTCAAATTGTGAATGCTCAGAGCAGAAAGTGAGGGAAACATTGAATCTTTAACCAAATGTGTCCCTTCCTCCCCTAATCCTCATTGCACGTTGCAATTGCAGCCCCTTTCCCTGTTGCCTATTGCACTTTTTTTCCATGCTGTGCAGTCCAGCTGCTCCCCATACCCTCTCAGCCTGTCCCTGCTGCATATTTAAAATGAAATAATCAGGTCCCGAGTGCTTCTGTGCAGCTTCCAGCTTGCCTGGAGGTCCATTGCCACTTGTATGGTGTTTTTCAGCAGTCTCCCCCCATCCTTCTAATAAATCTTTTATAAATCTAAGCCTCTCCCATACTCTGAGGAGTGCATCAGTCATCTTTTAATGCCAACTGCCTTTTATCCTGCCCTCAGAAGTACATTAATATCTGAAAGTCCTAAAAAAACCCCAAAACAACAGCTATTTATCAGCAGCTGTGGGATGGGAGGGCCCTGTCATCACACTGCCAGGTGCAGGCACCGCGCCGTGTCCTGGTCCCTGCCTGCATCCCGGCAGGGGAGTTCGGGTGGTCTCACCCAGGGAGGTTTTGTGTAAGTCACTGGCAACTGAATGAAAGAGTAGTTTTCTTCTCCCCCTGCAGCTTTATTCATCCTGTCCAGGTGTGTTTTATGAATAAAATAGATGTGATTTAACCCCGGGAGTTGATGTGTGGCTTCGCACCCGAGGCAGGCTCAGCAGCAATCAGCTGCATTGTCAGTGGTGGGTGCGTGTCTGGACCTTGCTGAGAAGGTGTTCAGTGGGACTTAGGCTGGCAAAGCTTGGTTTTTATTTCACAACTATCTTACATTTGGCTCAAATTAACTGAACTGCGCTGTTCCACTGGTGGAAATCTGGAGTAATTCCTTTGACTTCAGTTTTCTGTGGATGTACTTGGCCCTGTACGGAGCAGCCGGGCGGCAGCCCCGGATGAGCCGGCCCCAGCTGAGCCCTGGTGCTCACCCTTACTCTGACACGCTGAATAGAGAGGCAGGATGGAAGATCACTTTTTGTCTTTGTTATCTGATTTAGCCCATGAACTGCAAGCTGCAACGATTAGCCAAACCCCAAAATATCTTTGGCATTAAAATTGGACAAAAGGAGTATAAAGAATCATCCTGTGCTGCTGACGCATTACCATTCACTACAAATCCCCATGATAAATACCAGAACTGCTTTCAATAATAGATACTTCTGGAAACCTTCCAGCTCTCAAAATGAACTGGACTGAGTTGCAGCTATTACTCTGTGGCCAGAGGCTGGAGTAGCAATCGCTCTTCTCACCACAACTTTGAGTAGACACCTGATTTTTATCCATTTACCTTTGTTAAATCTATGGATAATTTAACTAGGCTGCTCAAAGGGATAACACAACCCCATGGATGCATGCTCTACTAAGCACAGTTTAGAAAGAAGGGAGGAGTTCTGATTCCTTGCCTGGAGTTGGAAAAGGGATGTGCAAACAGCCAAGATGTGGCCAAAACCTACTGGTGTGCCGTGACATGTCCTGCGTTTGCCTGGAAGGGGAGGGAAGGACAGACAGCTGAAGGAGAGGGCTAGAAAGATTTCACTTCTTATTTTTGTTATTCAAACTTTTCTTGTTATTTTTCACAAGGTGGTTTTCATTTTCTGAAGGGTTCAGGTTGTCACTAAGTGCTTTCATTAAAGCTGACACTACACTAGCTCTTACCCATCGCTAATGAGACCCCTGGCTGAGTGTGTACAGGAACAGAAAGCACTTCCTCATTCCACTCAATTACCCTAACAAATCCTATTTTTATAGTCCAGAATACCTCCAATTGCTAGCAGTTTGGCTCCAAACAAATCCCCCTTCCCTGTTTCTAGGGTGAAGTCAATAAAAATGTCTCAGCCCCAGGGTCTGGGTGCTCCTGGGGTGTGAGCTGTGATTGCTGCACTGTGCTTTGCAGCTCCTTTTCTCAGTATCCGCAGAAGAAAGCTCAAAAGAGCCCGTGCAGCCACGTTCCCACGTGTGCATCCAAGCCCGGGTGGTAATGGGGAAATAAGGGTAATGAAAGAGCAAGGATTCATTTTTATGTATCTGTAAATGCAAACTCTGCAATGACATTGCACACACTGGTCTGTGGATTTGTGTTCTGGTGGTTTGATTTGGAAGGGCCGTGAAAGCCCTGGCATGGTGGTCAAGATGGTTGCCTGGCTTCTGCTGGTTGTCTGTGCATGAGATGCTGGCACTGCAATGTCAATTGGATTAAAGATCCTGACCTCCCCTCAGAGACCTGTGGATGAGAAGGTGACAAGGCCTAATCCAGAGGCTGTTGCAGCTGGGATGAGGCTTCCCCTCGGTATCCAGTTTTCATGTCTTTAGTTGACCTGTTGGACAAGGCTTTTACAATCTGCCCTCCTGGCCTTAAATGACCTTGCAGATGGTCTAAAACATAAGTATGTGTGGCTGAGGATGTGCTGTGGTTTCAAGTAGGAATTAATTTGTGGGAGTCGGATGGCCTGTGTTCATGCAGGACAGGCTGGCCACAGCATTCCTTTCTGCCTTTATAATCTCCCATCTAATCTGTTCATGCTGAATGAGAGGCAGATGCTTGCCATTGCATTCCTGGACCAAAACTCAGGTACCAGATTATTTCTTCAGCTTTCCAGTGGTGCACAGACATAGGACTTGGCCCAACAAGCAGCAGGAATTCTTTGCTCTCTTTATACCTTCTGAAATAAGAATTACATATTCTTAAAAAACCTCAAACAACAAAAACCCAACGAAAATGCCCAAAAAACCCTTAGAAGATTCAGGAAAGCATCTGATGGGTATCTGGAGGGAGTAAGGCTGATTGGAGTGGCTTGCCAGTCCCCTAGTCAAGGGTTTGATTTACCATCATTTCCCCTTGGTTACCTATGAGCCAGACACAGTTACTGTGTGGAAGAAGCAGCAAGACCAAGCCCTGCGTGGTTGCAGGGCCAGAAAATCCCTTGCCTGGCTTCCTGAGCTCCTTCCCTTGCCCAATGGGGTCTCTTCTGGGGAGATAACTTTATTTCAGCTTTACTGAGCACTTGGAGATATGCATTCAGTGAAAAATTGCCCTGCATCCTTCGCTTGGAAGTTTTGAGGGTTTATTTTCTTTAACAGCTCTCTCTGTGTTTTCCCTCCCGGTACATTTCTGCTGTACATTTTCCTCCTAGAGCAAAAGGGACCGTATGAAGGCGTGGATACGGGCACGACTCCCCACCTGCTGCAAAGAAAGAGACTCCTGGTCCATCTACATCTTCGCCCCTCACTCCAGGTAATGGGTCCCACAGTGACGGGGTGTGCAGGGCACCGTGCCCTCTTTACCACAGCTCGCTCTGTTCACATATCCCTGCCACTGTATGTCAGTCCACAAATTCCCAGCCCTTCCCCTGCTCCAGTACTGCAGTGGGTCACAGAGAGCTGCTCTGGGGTGGGCATGGCCCTGGCACAGGAGCATCCAGTAGAGACCCATAGCCCAGGGCATGGCTAGAGCTTTACCAAGCTCATCATTTGCTTTGTCAGGTTTTTCCCTCAACGGAGCATAGGGTGTTTGAAGCAGGGGAAGACATGCTGCTTTAAGCAGATACATCTGAATTTGCCCCCAGTACACACTTAGAAGACAACAAAGGACACTCCTTGACCTCCTAAATGTGCCTCTCAGCCCAGACTTCTGTCGTCCCTCTTCCCTTCCTCCCTCTTCCAACAACCCCCAGAAAACACCCTTTCCTTGCCACAGACCTCCAGCTCTGCCCTTCCCAAAGCCCAGCTGGGCTCTGTGCTCTCTTATGTGTTCCTCAGGACATGTTCAATGAGGGTTTCTCACATTTGAGCTGGTGGGCCCTGGGTAGCATTTGAGTTCATTCATACCAAGATTAGAGAGATTTTCAGAAACAGGCTTTGGGAAATGTAATATGGTATTATGAATCCCGGGTCAGTGTACAGCCATCTGTCACAATAAATAGCTTATGCCCCTTTGTTCCATGTGTGCTCAACCCTTACGGACTTGCTGGGAGTATTTCTTCCCTTATTTAAGCTAAACCTGAGCATTATGGACTAGGGGGTCAGATCCAAACCTAGCCGCATGTCCAAGTTGTGGAAGCAGCTGCTCCATTTCCAGTGACCCAAAGCTCCCTGTGAACATTACCAGGGCTTGAAATTTGTGGCCTAGTTCTGTAGCTTGGATCCTTTTCTATTCATATCCCGCCTGCAGCCTGAGGCTCTGCCAGGGAGGAGACTGGGAGATTGTAGCTCATCTGCTTTGCAGACAGAGTGCTCAATTCCCCTGCCATACGTCGAGCTGCTGCCTTCCTCCCCAACCAGTCGAGCATTAATAGCTAGTCTGTGTGTCCTCTTTTTTTTTTTTTTAACTTCTTCTTTGGCAGATTCCGCCTGATGTGCAATAAAATCATCACGCACAAGATGTTTGATCATATCGTCTTGGTGATCATTTTCCTGAACTGCATCACCATTGCCATGGAACGACCCAAAATCGAGCCTCACAGTGCTGTGAGTTTCTGAGGTTAACCTTTTCCTGTGCTCCCAGGGCTTGAACCCCACTGCTGTGCATTTGGTCTCACTTTCTTTCTCTTTTTTAAATGGGAAGCTGCCAACACACCCTGCGTATCCTTTGCATTAGGTACAGCAACTCTCCTGGTCCCTACCCAGCACCCATTCAAAGCATGAGAGCAGAGATTATGGCCTGCAATCTATCAAATATCCCTTTTCTGCAAGTACAATCAAGGTTTTAACACCTGACATAAGCATGACATCTGTCTCAGTTTCCTTCTCTGGTAAACCTTCCAACACTTTCCCTCCCTCAACACAATGTTCGTTTCTTCCATCTGTTCTTCACGGGCCCTTATGTGTTGGTGTGAAGGGAACGAGGGGGAAACTGTTCATTTCATCCTCTTCTCTCCCCTTTGTGTATCAGCTTTGTTGTCACACAAGGAAAACTGAACTGATACATGCACTGCAATGCTATTTCTGCAAACCATTTTGTTTTAATAGACTATGTAAGGATTTCTCAAACCAGACCCCCACAGCACCAATATCCATCAGTAAGAGGGGCAGAATAATCCTATTTCTCTTTTATTTTAGCATAGATTGTGGCTGAGAGATGTGCTGGGCTCTTGCTGATGTGTTGCAAAGGACTGCTCATATCACAATCATATAGAATCCTGTTTTGTTGATGTAGGCGTGTCAGGCTGTTCATTTTTGTGGATCTTCAATGTGAGACCTTAAGACTGGAGTCTTGGCTTCTCTGTGCCCATTTTAAGCTTTCCCTAGTAGTCCTCCTTACTGAAATAGTTTGCCCAGTGGTCCATTCCCATTTTTCCCCTTTTGTCTTGGAGCAAGAAGAGAGCAGGACTCCCTGCCAGCCAATCTAGCAGGAGGAATTCACCCTGCTATTCCCCAAGTGGGGCACCCTGAGAATGTCCCTTGAAATCCCAAATGCTTCTTTGGACCTCCTTGCTGTTTCCTCTGAGAGTCACCATTCACCATGGCTGGCTTCTAAAGGAACTGTAGTTACACAGAGATTAAGGGAATGTGTTGACATGTGTGAGGCAGGGGAGTCCACAGCAAAGAGCTGTAGCACAAAAAAACAGTATATGAGAGGAGAAGGATGAGCTGTGGTGTCCTCGGGCATTAGAAGAGTGCTGAGAGGAAAGGATACAGGGGCCAGTGTGAGGTTCATCAGCATGAGGTTATAACCAAGGGAACCAAAACAAGTTCCAGGACTGGAGTTGAGCTGGATCATGGTCTGGGAGCAGCAGGGAGGAGAAGGGGGGTGGTGGGGCAGGTGAGCCAGGAGAAGTGTGTGGGCCCTGCCTGTGCTGATGGAGCTCTTATCTGGAAACTGAGCTAGTTTAGCTTGAGTTGTTTAAAATAATTGTACTTTCCCAAGCTGTGGATTTTCTAGCTGCTTCAAGCGAGTTCTCTTTCCCTGTCCCAGTTTCAGCTGGCTTATCAGAAGGGGGATGCTGGATGCTGTTGCTAGCCAACGTGCACTCCCTGTTGCAGAGTGTGCGACATGGGCTGGGGAGATTATCCTTCAAAATAGCCACACACTTGTCAGAGAGGAATATAATATCCTCCATCTCTCCTCCATGCTATTGCTGTTTTATCTCCAGCTCCACAAGCAGATCCCTACCCTCTTTCTCCCACACAACTGCCTACCCCTCTACAGCAGTCTTTTGTGTGGTGGTCAGGTAACGGCCAGAGATGTTTCCTATCACAGCTCAGGCAATCACAGTACAGGTCTAGGACCTAATTAATTATGGACCCAGTATGGAAACAAGCTGCTCTGTGGTTCCTGAGTCACTTTCAGTAAATCATGATCTGGCAAGCGAGAGAGTTGCCAAGGTGTTTTGTCTTGTTTAAATTGCATCTCATTTTGAGCAAGAGATCTGCATCTCTTACAGGACTGCTCTGTAGGGAGAGGCAGAAATAAATCCAAAATTGTTATTAGCAGAGGTGGGGCTGGTTCAATTGTATGCTCACATGCATACATGCATACGCATCATCTTTCCTCCAGCCTCTGCCTTCTGCTGTCCATTTCTCAGTACAGGCAATCAGAGATTGTTCAGGGATTAGGGAAAAGTGTAATTTATTTAATGACCATCATTAAAAAGAAAGGTTTCTGCTAACTACAGATAGGGAGCCAGCCCATGGTCTCATCTGTAATCGCTGCTATTGCAGAGCAGGGGCGATGAGGACTGCATGGTCTGGTGGATAGTGCAGGGGACTGGCCAGTGAGACTACTGGGCTTCACACCCAGGTCTAGCCTGTGGCTTTGGGCAAGTGAGTCAACCTTCTGGGGACAGGTCTCAGCTGGCTTAAACCTCCAGGGCTTCACTGGCTTTGGTGGAGCTGTAACAACTCATGCCAGCTGTGCTTTGGTGTCCCATGGGTCCTGCTTGCCTTGCAGCACAGCCACTCTAATATTGACTTAATTTCTAGGACAATTGGGAGCTCAGTGATATTTGCACTGTGCAGTGACATCCGCAGGTGAGGGGCAGGTAGAGCTTTGTCAAGCATGCTCCAAGTGGGGGGAAGATGTCCCTGTTTCTGCTGGAGAAGGGGATTTGGGGAGCAGATGGGGGGGGAGGGGGTGGGGGTTAAATGGGGGGGTTGGGGGGCAGCTGAGGGGATTTAGGGGCAAAAGGGGGGATTCGGGGGCAGGCTTGGGTGGCTGCCCCTGTCCATGGTGCTGACCCAGCCCCGTGCTCGGGTGCTGCTGAACCTCCCCAGTGACATTGTCTAAATATTTGGCTTTTTCCTGCTTTGTGAGCAAACAGCCCGAGTTTTGTTTCAGCACAGAAGCTGGAGAACAGTTAGCAACCGCCCAAATATGCACAGGGAGGTGTGCAGCTGCAGAGAGCAGGCTAAAAAGCATTGTCTCTCTTTTTCTTTTTTATAGGAACGGATTTTCCTGACGCTCTCCAACTACATCTTTACAGTTATCTTCCTGACTGAGATGACAGTTAAGGTAAATGTAACTGCAGGATGAGTGTACTTGTATTATATTAGTAATATTTTATTACAGTGGAGTTGCAAAACCCCTAGGTCTACCAACTACAAGTGAGGTATATTTTCCTCTTCTAAATCACATTCAAATACCAACCACATGCTTTATTCTGAGCACGTTTTGCGTCAGAACAATTTCACTGAAGTTGCTCTTGATTTACACCATTATATGAGCAATGGGATGCTTCATTTCAGCAATCCTTCCCTATTTAGCAAAGCTCTTGAGCACAGGCCTAACTTCAGCCATGCATGTAAGTCCCATTGTCTTCAACAACCAATTGTCCTCAACAACCTAAGTAGCTCTCTGCTTTCCTAAGGAGGAAGAGACTTAAGCCCACTGAAACATTGTGCTGGATTTGAGGCAGGAGGCTCAGAAACCCATTGCTGTAAATCTCTCTTGTGTAATTCGTAATCATCTCACAGAACAATTGCTCTTTCTTTGGAAAGTTTCTCTAGTTTCTTTATTTGCAAAGCTTGTAATTGATTGCTTTGGGTCAGCCACTCTGAACCTTTACTCCAGCAGTCTGTAGGAATAAAATACGATCAAACTTTTTATGCCAGAGCTAAACATCTTAGGAACAGTTTTCTGCAGCTAGTTTTAGCTGCATTAAAAATATATCAGCTGTAAGGGACAATCTGGGATGTTTCTGCAGAGGTATTTTTACAATTCTTGCAATATAACACGTTGCTGATTTGTCTAATTAGGCTTCTGTACTGGGAAGCAAATGGACTCACAGATTTGTATCTGTAAATAATGCGTTCTCAGCAGGTTGCTAACTGGAAGAAACGTATTGGATGGGATAGTCATAATTTGTTGCAACTTGGTGTCCGGACAGGTGGTGGCACTAGGCTTGTGTTTTGGGGAGAAAGCCTACTTGAAAAGCAGCTGGAACGTGCTGGATGGGGTGCTGGTTCTCATCTCTGTCATTGACATCCTGGTCTCGATGGTATCAGACAGCGGCACCAAAATCCTGGGCATGCTGCGGGTTTTGAGACTGCTGAGGACACTGCGGCCACTAAGGTAAGACCTAAAAGACTGTAGGGTGTGTGTGCCAAAGGGGGGAGCTGAGCCCCTCCTGCAAGCAGCAGCAGGTCCTGCAAGGGAAGGGGCAGGCGAGACAAGGGCAGGGCGCCTGGCGCCAGCCTGCTGCCCAGGCTCCTGCTGCTCCGCAGACAATGAGCATCCGCAGGTCCCGCAGAGCCGCAAGGAGCTCCAGGCACTCAGTGTGTTTTGGGACCAGCCCCAAGTGCAGTAGTAAACTGATCAATGCCTCTTTTGCTCATTAAAACACACATCCCCTGCTATTTGTGTTCTCATTTGCTCTGTGTAAAGTGCAGCTTAACAGCTTCTTCTCCCCCTTTCCTTCAGGCAGTTGATGCCTTTCGTAACAAAGAAGGAAATTAGTAGCAGGTGGCAGATCATTTTTAAGGAAGCAGAGACTAAACTGCTGCTTAACCTAGAATGCAAAGAAGCTCTTTTTCCCTCAGTTCCCCATTAATTTTACAGAGACGTTAATTTTGAAAATTGATGAAAGCAATTGTCCCCCTAACTTGGTCCCCCATCTCTGGCAGCAGGCATTATCCCATGGTCCAGGGGAAGGCATCTCTCTGGCAAGATGTTGCCCAAGGACCATCCTCTTCGAAACAGGCATCTGTTTTGTCCTGAAGCCCAAGGCACGAAGGTTTCCCTCCATGCTAAATGCAGTCCCTGTTCAATACCATTGTTGCTGCTCTTGTTATGCAGCAGCTAATAAACCTTCCTGCTCAAAGCATCTTTGTGTGCCTGTCATATCTTACTGCTGCTTCCTTCATAAAAGGTTTGCTTTGAGTCAGGATTTGCTCTTTCAGGATGGAAAAATAGGACCCTGCTTCTGTTGGAAGATGTTGTTTTACTACCCCTGTGTGAATACTAAGTCTAAATAACAATGACCATGCCTATATGTACAGCTTTAAAATATTCTCAACAGCTTTGAAAGACATTCTGTTAAATCAGCCTATGTGTATGTTTGGCCTGGTGAGTTTTCAGATGTGAGCTGCTTTAATGATTTTTTTATCTGGACAGATCACACCATTGTGGAGTTCAGCTCCCTGACCACATAGCAAGTCTCCCACACGACTCCAATGCAGACTTTTTTCTCTTCATGTGTCCCCCAGTATCTCTTAGTCAACTGTAGCTTCTGGGGCAGTTTCTGCCAGACTGCTGGTTCAGTAGCTCTGCATTTTTGACCCATGTTAAGAAAGCCTACAAAATAATTGTGATATCTCTGGGTAAGAGAAGGATTGATTTCCCATCTCTGAACTGTGGGATGCAAGTTTTTCTCTTGAGGTGGTTTGATTAAATTGGATCTAGAGGAAGAGGCTTGGATTGTGCTAGCCTAGAGTCACCTGTCTTGGATTGTGCTGAGCCCTGTTAAAGTCACCTGTCTGACCTAGTAAAGCTCTGTATGCTTCTTTGTAGATCTGTACGTCTGTCTCGCCAAGAGCTGGGCCTTTGTTTACTAGAGCTTTTCTCTGCAGTCACCTGTGTGCATGAGTAGGCTGCTGTTATGGGGAATAATCCATGGAGTAACAGCAGGCTGGAGGAAGACCTGCCATCTGGAGCATGTGCAGGATTAGGCTCTTCCATTGCTATTCTGTTCCTGTTGGCATTTGATATGTTTGCTCAAGAGTGTGTGTGAATGTTTTCAGCCAATATATTGCCTTCTACTACAAAGGAAATGTAAAAAGACAGCAACAAGCCCATTCCCTAAATATGTTCACAATCAGTTCTATTCCCCTGTAATTAGATTTGTAGGAAATGAAAAAGCAGCCATCAAACTGGGGGCATTTCAGTAAGTCATAAATCTCCACATGTGGAAGCCCATCTGCCTCTGCAATGCACATCTGGGCTGCCTTGAGCCTGCCTCTGCCCACAGCTGCCCACAGCTGCCCGCTCTGCCTTTGCCTCCAGCTGTGCTGTGCAGCTCAGGGATCTGCCCGGGATGTGCAGCTGGATCAACATGGACTGACAGTTGGGACAGGTGACCTGAGGTCTTTGCACACTGTGGCTCCAGTCACTGTGCCCAGGGCAAGTCCCCTGTGGAGACAGAGCCAGTTTTTTGTTTCCAGGAAAGCATAGGGCAGAGCCCAAAGTGAATGCTCCATCCCCACTGCAGAGGAGCCAACCTGGCTCCCTCTGTCCTCCCTTTCCACGGGCACTTGGGGACAGGGATGCAGGGAGGACACTGACAGCAAGAAGCCAAGCCATGGCTGTGCGTGTCACCCTCAACCTGAGGGCAGGGAGAGCCCTCGTTGTCTCTGCATTGATTTTCCTGGTTGATTATCTGAAGTTCTTGCAAAAGACCTCCCTTGTTCTGTCTCTTATTTTCTCCTGTGGAAACAACCCCGTTGCTTTACGCAACACACAAAACCACACATGTGCCTTTTGCACAGGCATTAAAAAGAACTGGCCTGTGTGCCAATCGCAGGCTTCTGACTGCATGATTGATTATCAGCCTCCAAATTGAATCCATGAGGATTCGAGCCCGGCTTTGTGACCAGAATTCCAAAAATATATTCACAAAGGAGTGACATTTAAATATGTTTCCGTGACCCTCTGATGTTTCAGCCAGTAGATGGATTGCTTATACAATAACATTCCTTCCTAATGCGTTCAACCTGCCGTTGTTGGGATCAAGTGTTGTAGCTTAAGATACAAGAGAAATCAAAATTGAAAATGTATTCAGAATTAGTGTGGATAGACTTCAGCGCTGTTTTACTCTCTACAGAGTCTGGGCTTTTGACTTCCAAAGCAGAGGGATAAATTATTCACTTTTCTTACCATTGCAGTATGAAATAGTCATTTCATTGACTCTCTTCTATCTATCATATTAACACCTTTGCTACTTTTTTTTTAATCTGTGGAGGAAGGTCTTCATTAACATTGATCTGCTACTTCATCTGAGTGCTACTTCTGAGAGCTCTAACCAGACTAGCAGGCTTAACATTACAAAATGGGATCCAGCTGGGGTGAGGCTGGTGGAGGGTTTGGAGTGTCTCACACCAGGGGTTTAACAGCGTTGGGAACATTGAGACTGGCAGAACCAGGAGGGACTCGAGGGATTAACGTTTCTTCATGCTGAAAAAAAAAGTCTCATTTGAATTTCCCCATTTGTCATGTGCTTAATGCAGACTGGAATTGTCCAGAGTGCAACCTCAGCAAGTCTACGGCCCTGGTATGTCTGGAGGGCTCCAAATTAGCTTAATCCTTCAGCAATAAATTGCAGGAGTGGTGGGTCAGATAATAAGAGTTTACCAGCTTGATATCAGCAGGACCTTGGGCAATATTGATGAGTTGTAAGGATGCTGTATGTTGAGATATTGGAGGGGACACTAATAAACTGGAAATGCTGAGGATTTCGTTGGCACTTCTTAGAGAGTTATCAGACTCTCAGGAGAGCAGGAAGAGTCTTTGCATGGACTTGTATTGATATTGGATCAGGCCCTTAGTCTGAGTCAGCTCCAAGGTCTGAAGGTTTTCATTAGTAAAAAGTATTATTTTTCAAAATCTTTTCAAAGTCTTCTCTCCTTGTAGGGCTGGAAACAGCACTGGCATGGAGCTAAACTGGTGGCAGCTTTTACCCTCATGCATTCTCATTTGAGGAATTCCCTGGTTGATCAAAACTCTGAAAGCAGGCAAATGCTGCACTTTCTCAGCCCTTTTTTTCTCAACACACGTGACTTTGTGAAGTCAGATGAGTAACCTCCTATTTTGTCTCTCTGCTGGATACCAAGTAGTATCTCACAAGGGAAATCACTTTATTATTTCTGGAATAGGCTTTCTTAATAAATGTTGGAGAAAATTATCAACTTTAGACTCTGGAGACTAAATTTCTTACTTGTTCCCAAAATTTAAGGATGCTCCAGTACTTAGACCACAGGCCTTCTATTTAGAAGACCTGACTTCAGTTCCATCTTGTATGACAGTGGGCAGAATACCTAAGTCAGGATCCCTAAAGGCACCAAAGTACCTAATTTACATTAAAATCATTGGAATGAGGTGCCTGCACACTTCTGAGAACATAGCTTGTGGTCCTCCTGTGCCTCAGTTTCCCATCTGTAGTTTGGTAGTTGCAGTGTTTCACCCAGGACTGTGGGAGGGTAATAGGGGAGGGATGGGGAGGTCTTTAGACCATCTGAGGATCCATAAGAGTAATTCAGTCTTAGACTGTCTGGCCCAGTGCTTGCTTTGTGCACTCAGATGAAATGGGAAGAGCCCTTGCCCTGCAGACACTGCCTGTTAGGTCACTGAGGACCTCAGCCTGGGCTAATTCACACAGGTGGTTAGGCAGTGGGTTAGATTAGAACCATTATTCCAAGTTTGAAAAATATGGGACTAACCTTCCTTTCCCAGGTTCTTCTCCAGTGACTTTTCTGGCCTGTCTCCCCATATGTGGTCTCCTCCTCCTCTTTTTTCAGACAAAGCTGTCTGTGCAGGCAGAGACCCTTTCCCTCAGACAACTCCATAATCTCACAGGTCAATCTTCCATAATGACTTCTTCCATCATGATTTTGAATTATTTGCCATTCTAAAAAAATCCCTAATGCTGTTTTTTCCACTTCTTCTAGCTTGATAGGAGGCAGAACTGGGCAAGAACAGGGCTAACATCACTTTTGTGCTTATTTGCCCCTACAGAGTCATTAGTCGAGCCCAAGGACTGAAGCTGGTGGTGGAGACTCTCATGTCATCCTTGAAGCCCATTGGGAATATTGTGGTTATCTGCTGTGCCTTTTTCATAATCTTTGGGATCCTGGGAGTTCAGGTGAGTCCCCTGTAAGCCTCAGCACCAAACCTGAGAGCATAACAAGCACCAGATGGCCCCACATGGGGTATCTCTACCAATGAGCACACTATAAGCCTTTCTGAAACCAAACCAATGGACTGTTTGGCATTTACTCCTGACTTCCAAGTCTTGGCTATGTGTCACTTGATGTTTTGAACTTTCTTGATGCTTCCCTGTTGCACTCAGTGATACAAAAGCCAACACAATGACCCTCTCAAAGGCACAGAATGGGCTTTCTTCATCCTTTCTTCACCACAAGGACTTCTGCTCTGCCTGCAGCAGGATGTGAATCAGGCTATTTCTCCACTTTTTTCCCCCAGCCACACCACAGAAGGGTCAGGCCTGAGGCATGACACGTGCCATCAGAAAAACTCTGCTCAGGGAAACTGTTAAATCCCATTCCCGTTCCATCTGGGAGATAACATGAGGATATCTCCCTTCCTCCTTTCTCCTAGGTATAAACCAATGGGGAAATAGAAACTCTCAAAGCTGAAATTGTTGGTTTGTAAGCTCCAGAGAGACCTTGACCTGGAGATCATTCACATTCTGACAGTTTGTATAAATGAAAGCTTGCAGAAACAGAGATTTCTGAGTCTGTTTCCTGCCAGCTCTCCTGGCAATGTCCTCAGTCCCAGGAGTGCAGGAACCTGGTGGAACAGTGGCAGAGTTTCCAATGCAATTGGTTTCTCATTACCTGAGAAGAAGAGATTGTTTCCTATAAATATTCTGACATAACACTTACTTCTTTCTGAAGTTTATCTGATCTGTCACAGCCAGCTTTGGAAAGCAGCTCCGTTTGGCTTTGTTTTGGAAAGGTGTCTTATGTAATATTTTATACTAATGTACTGTTTAAATAATAAATACAGCATTGAAAATAAACAGAGAAGCAAATCATGCCATCCATAACGATCTCAGTAGCCAGAGTGGCTTAGCACTGCAGTACAGCAACATCCATCCATTACACTAAACAGATTCATAAAACTAAGGATATCCCATAAAACGATATAAAACTCAGACGCAGGAAAATTTATGCCAAACAACAAAACTTGCAGTGTGCTCCTTTAATTTCATCCCTGTTAATTGAGATTGCTTTCCCTGGTGACTTGCAGCCTTACGTTAAATTGCCATGATTATTGATGTGCTGAAGTGGTAGATAGAAGCAAGACTGATCCTGTATTCAGGATGCAAAATTCTCAGTTAATATTTATGGCTAATTAGGTGTAGGATGAGGGCTGTAGTTATTTTCTGTAACTTTGAGAGATCATCTTTTTATGGTTAATTCTCCCATGTAAATATAACCTGGGGATCAAACCAGAGGTTTTTAATGCTATTAAAATCCAAGCATCCATGTTTCTAATGGTCTTTCCTCTTAGCAAGACTGTTTTTGTTGTAGTGCTTGTCCACGTGGGGGAATAGTAATTCATAAGACACAAGAAGCAGACAAAACAAGTACAGTAGCAAACACCAGGTCTTTCACTCTCAGAAGTGCTAAAATCTGAAGCACTGGAAGAGATCAGCATAATTGGAAACTGGGCTTTGTGTTAGCTGGGTTACTGCTCCCATCTGAGTGGCATTACGGTCCAGCTCCTGGAGAAGTTATATTTATAGGCAATATATTAAAAACAGTTGTTTACCTTCGTGCTTAATTAAAACTTTTCTCCATTAAGGCTATATCTCCCCAGTCTGCCTTACCACGGGTAGTGTTTCTCCATGGAAAGATCAGGGAATACTTCTCTTCTTACATCCAGAAGTTTTATGGCTGCGTTGAGTGGTGATTAATTTTGCATGCCTAGAGAACATCCCTCTGCTGTTGATTTCTGAAGGAAACCCATGGAGTAATGCGTGGGTTTATCTTGTTCGCTATTATTTCTACTGATATTTGTGTAGAACAACAGATCAAAACTGTCAGTGTCTTTTCTCTGTATACCCAGGTGGTGTTTTAAGGAGCCTGGAGAGTGGGTTGCCATTTTCCCCCAAAACTGTAATGTCAATAGCTTCTGTCAGCAAATAAAACCAGATTTGTTGGCTGTCTCCCAGGCACTGATACCATCCACCCTGCTGGCATCAATCACCCTGTCTGAAGCAGTAATCATCCCCTGCCACTCTCTGTGCTGTGTGCGGGAAGCACCAGGTCTAGAATTAACTGTGTGGAGGCTCCTATTCCTCCTGGAGGTGTAAATCAGGAGCTGACTCCCCAGGGTTGCCTCTCTCCTGGTGTACACCAAAGGAAATAAGCCTGGGATCGGGTACCCAGCACCAGTCAGGCTTGACTTCTTAAGCTCGGGGAATAATTTCAGAGCCCCCTGCTCAGCAGCAGAGCCTAGTGATGGCTGGAGAACAGCACTCAGGATCAGAGGCTGGAGCTGGACTGGCAGCAGTCTTGATTCAGCAAGAGCTCAACGTCACTCACAGCACCTTGGCTCCTCTCTGATGTGTTCCCTTGTGACCTGTAAGAGCAGAGCTTAGTCCATCACTGTGACTCTTCAGTGCCACCTTTTACTCTGCTGACACTTAATTTGTTGGTGACTCTTGAAACCAGCATCGTTAACTGGGCTGAGAGTTGCCAGAGTTGTTCCATGAGGGGTGAGGAGCCATTAGCTGGTCTGGGCTATTAGTCAGGGCTACGGTTGAGCTGGTGACCCAGAAGCAAAAGCCTTTAGGCCAGTCTCAGATCACTGAACCAGACAACCTAATGCACGAGGTGGGTGTCCTAAACGATGTGAAATCATGGATTTGCTCATTAGGTGAATATTATACAGGCTGCTTGCACTTAATAACCAGCACGAATGAGGCCATTTCCCTTAACTCCTCTGGCTGGCGTGGGCTGTGCAGAATACCCCAGGAGAAATGCCCGTCATCTCCAGAGAAATCCCTTACAATTCCTCTCTTCTTTGCATGTTTTGCAGCTTTTCAAAGGCAAGTTTTTTATCTGCCAGGGGGAGGACACCAGAAACATCACAAATAAATCGGATTGTGCAGAAGCAAGCTACAAATGGGTCCGGCACAAGTATAATTTTGATAATCTCGGCCAGGTATTAATAGAATGGTAATCTGCTTCTTTGCTCCTTTACCTCCTTGACTTAAAACCTGTGCATTATTATCCCATGGGATTTTCTTACAGGGCACTACCAGTCGCAGTGAAAATTCAGCTCACATACACAGCATTCTGTCTCTGTAAATCCCAAAGGTAGTGTTTCCAAGCAGGCATACGCTTCTTTTTGGAACAGAACAAGCACATGTGGCTTTGTGGAGTACTTAATTGCTTCACTGCTACATAACAACCCAAATATATCTTGCAGAAGGGCTTGTCTAATAGAGCCGGACACTCTCACCCATCTCTGCAACACAACCTTATTTTAGCAGCATGGTAAGGACTAATTAGTTGGGAGCGGTAGAGACCTGGAGGGTGGAAATGAAGCTGCTTTTGTCTTCAACTTTGTGGTTTCCAAATCAGCACTCATTGCTGAAGTGGGTGCTGACATTGATAGGCTTTTGCTATCAGGAGAAACCCAGGGCATCAAAGTGTCCCATTATCAGACAGGTAATGATAATCCCCAGACAGGAAAGGGCAAAGACAAATAAAATGTTACAGGTAAAAAAGCTTTAGTGCAACCATGTCTAACTTTTCCCCCCTGTATTTCTAGGCCCTGATGTCTCTCTTTGTTCTGGCCTCCAAGGACGGGTGGGTGGATATCATGTATGATGGCTTAGATGCTGTGGGAGTTGACCAGCAGGTATGTGCTCTAGCAGAGCTGTAGGAAATGAATTGTCAAATGTTTCGGCTCTTGTTTTGCAAAGTACTGGTGGCCTCCACAGTCAAATGTGGTTGTGGGGTCAAGATCGAGGGAGGTGTTTGACCCAAGCCCTGGGGCGTGACAAGGAGTCAAGTGAAAAGTCTGGATTCAGACCTAGTCTTTTTCCTGCAGATTTTGCAGCACGAATGGTGTAAGTAGCATTGTGAGAACCACACCTATCAAAGAATGGTTTGACTTTTTAAACGTTTTGGTCATTGCAGGAGAAAAGAAGTGCTTAGTGTAGGTACAGGATTTAGAGAGGGATTTAGACTAGCTGCAAAGGATGCGACTGTCCTCAACATGCTTTGTGTTTTGGAAGAATTCTCCTCAGAGGACTCTAATTTTCTGGAGGAGCAGATCACACTGAGCTGCTACAAAGGGCCACCCATGGGTTTTGTGGATGGGGCAGCTCTATCAATTTGCTCCCATTGTTTTTTGAGGTTCAGTTGACATTTGCCTTGCTTCACTTTGCAGCCAGTCATGAACTACAACCCATGGATGCTCCTCTACTTCATCTCCTTCCTGCTGATCGTGGCCTTCTTCGTCCTCAACATGTTCGTGGGGGTGGTGGTGGAGAATTTCCACAAGTGTCGGCAGCACCAGGAGGAGGAAGAAGCCAAGAGGCGGGAAGAGAAGAGGCTCCGCCGGCTGGAGAAAAAGAGAAGGAGTAAGGAGAAACAGATGGCTGGTCGGTAGTCTTTCCACATCTTTCTGAGTCCTGCTTGACCTTCCACACAATCCCTTCCTCCCTCCCCTCCCTGCCTCGCGTCTGGTGAACATTCTTCTCCCGAAAGCATGTCCAGCTATAAAATTTGCATGAAGGAAACAGTGTCGTTTTAGGCTGAGCGAGGAGCCATGGAAGCCTTTTTAATGGCTGCATGATTTGCAATGACCTTTCCATTGGAGGTTATTTAAATTAAAATATAATAATAATCAGACCTGGAGCTTCTTGGATAGCAGAGCTCAGAGTTACACAAATAGTGACAACTGCAAAGATCAGCAGTGTCTGATGGCACCATAAATCTTCTGAGTCATGAGCACTGTTGCTGATAACTGGATTCACTATTTGGTTTATTACAGCCTTGTAATGCCACAGTGATGTTACCTGTCCCATTTATCAAACAGGTTTATTTATTGGCACAGTAGCACCGCTGCTATTCAAGAGTGTAATAAAATAATGGAGCCATCTCATTCTAGTAATGCTTAAAAACTCCTTAGAGAACCATATCAATACATTTGCTTGAGAAATACAGATTAGAAAAAAAAAATAAAAATAAAAGCAGTCGAGGAGAGTCACTAACTAGACAAAATAGCACTAATGCAAACTGAACCCAACTCCACACTGGATGTGGGAGCTGTCAGTCCTGCCTGGAGAAGGCTTTGCAGGTGGGAGAAGGCTAGACCTCCACTCTGCCAAAAGTCTCCAACCTGACATTTGCCTTTTTGTCTTGTTTTTTTTGTTTTTTATTTTAATGTAGTTGAATAAGTAAGAGATAAGTCAGCCAGAGGCCACAGGTCGGAGGTACTCTTCTTCTTGCATGCTCTCCTGACTGAACTTTCTCCGTTGCCCTTCGTGTCCGTGGCCTCACACTTTCCCTGGTCAGTCTGCCTGCTGCTCTCTCCGTGTCCCCTTTCACAGCTCTCCTCCATCTTTGACAGACTTCAGTACTGTTTAAGAGGCTATCTGCTCAGGCACTTGTTCCAAAAGCTGTTTTTTATTAAGTCTGGTTTTATTTTTTTTAAATAGCCTAAGAGGTGTTTAATAGCTGTGACAAGGCTTATTGTGCAACCATGTACCACAGTGGTGTCTCAGCCTCTCTCAGTTCAGCATTTACCCAGCACTTTCCTTTGGTCACATCTTGAAGTCACAGGTTTTGTAACCAATAGGATGTATGACACCAGCCTCTGGACATCAAACTTTGGTTTATGCCAAGAGCCTGGCTTCCTCAATGGTCAGTAGAGAGATGGAGGCTTCCCTCGAGAGTGATGGAGGACATGTTAGACTGTTCTCAGTTAAGTAGGATGCAGATGGAAGGATTTTTTGTTGTTGTTTTTCACATCGAGGAAATGCCTAGAAAGCTCTTTTGGTCAGTCCAAATTCCCAATCATAGTTTCAGGCTGATGAGTTAGTGTTTTTAAAGGCTGGAGAGAAAGACCCCTATTTGAAGTTGCAGTTTTGGAAAGCACACATTTCTGTAGCAGAAAAAAATAGATGTTTAGTTATTATTAATGACCTTATTTATAACGCTAGAGGAACCAGATGCAGAAAAGATGTAAGTCTGGGCAATTTCCCAGCAGGAAGGAATCACAAACCATCCTTGGAGATGTAGTTATTCATTCAGTCCTATGAAATGCTTAATTAAAGAGGCAATAAACAGCTATTTTACTGAAGATCAAATATTGCTGAGTATTCAATCGCCATAAAAATCTTTCAAGAGCAAAGTATGAAGCCCTCTAAATGGCTTCAGAACAGTTTTCCCAATTCACGTTCAGTGAAATGATGGTTTTAATTGACCGTGTCCAGCTTTGCCCTCAGAGGCAACAGATGTCGTTGCTTGGCTTCATTCTGCATGGTGGGAACTTGCAGATGATACCAGGGCTTTTGTTATGCCAGCAACTGCATGGGGGTTCCTTCCAGCTGGGCTTCCTGAGTGCCCCCAGTGCCCAAACCAAACTCTGGATGTCAGACATAAAGAGATGTAGACATCTAACTGCTTGCGCAGTCATTTTTTATTGCAGACTCTTCAAATGTTTGTAGCCAGTCTGAAAACCCAAAAAGCAGGTGAGATCATAGAACCATTAAGGTTGGAAAAGACCTTCAAGATCATTGAGTCCAACCGTAAGAGATCCCAGCTCAGTGAGGTGTAGGCAGACACAAGAGTGGTCACCGTAAGGTGTGCCGGCCCAGCAGGATACGTACGAAGTCCGTCCTTCAGAAGTGTCTTCTCCATCATTGTCAACCAAGGGGGTTCTCCTTGATCTCTTGCGTTTCCACCTGTGTACGTGGGAGAAACACAAGAGCCCATCCTTTGTCACAATGAGCCCACCCTCCATGAGGCACAAGGAGAGGATCCCACAAGGAAACACTCCTGGTAGAGGCAATGGAGAGCCTGAGAGCCACAGGGGCCTCTGAAGGGGAAGGGAAGGCTTGCGGTGTGTCCTGCCGGGTGATTAATGCCGTTTCGTTCTTTTAGATCTAATGCTGGATGATGTATTAATGGAGAGCTCAGCCAGTGCAGTGCAAGGTACTGGGAAGTTGGCACGTCTCGTCCCATGGAATGGCAGTGCTGTGTCACTAACGCTGGCCACCGCTGCTGTCAGGCATCCCACTAAACCCCGTGTGTGGTGCAAAGCTCGTTTGCTTCCTTCATGGCACACGCAAATCATTCTGAACCACAGGTCTGCAGACCTGCCTCAGGACTGACACTTGCAAACCCTTAATTTACTCTTTGATCATGTTATGTTCTTCAGTATTTTTTTTTCTTCTGGTTTTCATTAAGACACTGTCAGACTTCTCATGGCTTTTTTTTTTGTCTATTTTTTATTTTGGTTTTGTTTTTTTTTTTTTTTCTTAGAGAATAATGGCTGGACTGTGAAATGGATCCTTTATTGTTTACTCTAGCTTTCCAACCAGCAACTTTGGCGTGTCTGAATAGTTCACAGGAGTGTCTCTGGAAGGCAGGCAGGCAGTCTGGCTTAGGGAAGTTATTTCATTATTTCTCCAGCCTTTGCCTGTTGCTCCACAAACGCTGTGCTTCGGGGAGGTACAGTATTTTTTAAGCAGGGTGAAATTCCATGTAGTGTGGAGCCTCAGGGCTTTAATGGGAAGATCAACCCCACACTGACCCGCAGCATGGACACAGGGTTCAGCCATTGCCCTGCCCAGCTTGGAAATTCTTCAAATTTATTGAAAGTCACTTGATCTATGAGGCAACTTGTGAATTAAAAGAAATAAAGATGCCACCTCAAAGCCTTTCCGGGTCCTGTGAGGATAGACCAGCTGGGCTGAATGCTGCTGGGGGTTTGACCTGGCCACCCTAACCAGGGTTTGCTCACTTCTCCCTTTCCCATTTTCCCTCACCAGGACAGTGCTCAGGGCTGCAGATCTGTCCCTTGCTCTTTTTATTTTTAGGAGAAGCTTTGATCTCACAAGCATTTTGTTTAATTCATAACTTAAGAATATTAGCCTGAATAATTAAAGAGGCGTCAACATAGAAACAGAGCTGTAATTTTCATCAAAAATAATATGCCAGGAAAATTGTGCCATTAAAACTCTCACCTGTGAACAAGCTCCAACTGCTTGAGATTGGAGCAGGGCCCCATCCACCCCTCACAGATTGCAGGGAATTTGATTAAATAAAAATTGCAAGGTGAGGGCTATCAGCTGTCACCACAGAGGGTACCTCAGGGAGACCGAGATTCCCACCTTATATTTCTAAGGCTTTGTTAGAAGTTCTCATAACATGCTTTGATAAATCCTGAATCTCCTTCCCTTTGCCATTCCTGGTAGTTTTATTTCTTTGCCTTCATTCTTGCTCTTCTTGGTAGGCCTTCTGTCCCTTCCTGTGAAACGGGGTCAGCATGAGAAGGGGTGTTGTTACTGGGTGGGGGGGATCTGTTTCTTTTTTCTCCTTTTTATTTGGTTGTGACTCTTGTCCTGGTCCTACAGAGCTACATCAAGGGTGTTTTACTGTATTTTATTTTTAAGGCATTGAATGAATTCCAAACCCCTCCGTTATCCTGCGCAGGCTCAGAAAGACTCTTAGAGTTTGCCTTTCAAATGTGTGCAATTGTCAGGTCTGTGCTTTGTGTTTCCTTTTGTTGTCTTTTCTTTGCATCCAGAGGCAGTGAATGTGCCACGCTGCTCTTCAGGCACCGACGTGAGGGAATAGAAAGGTTTTATTTCTGAACCTGACTGTTGGGGATTTTAGGGAATCAATCCCAAGTGCTGTAGATGAACCTCCCATGGTTCACTGAGAAATCTGGAGTTGTGACCCCAAAGCTTCCACATATCTCTGGACTTACAGAGGGTTTCTTTTCTCTTTCTGTGAAGATAAGATGGAGTATTGTGTGTGTGTGCTGCTGCCTGGTGCTTAGTGAGATATTATAATTTTATTTTTCCTTTTTTTTTTGTTTTGAGTCTACATTCTATCACAAGTGGAATCTTTTGAGTGGAAATAATTTATCATTTTCCATTTTGCTTTTTTTTTTTTAATAAATCCATTCAGTACAATAAAAGCCAAGTTAAAATGGTGTGTTTGAATAAAAAAAGTTCCTTCAGTGCAAACTACTTTTTAACCTAATAATATTCTTGATACAGTTTGTAAATCCAGCTGCGTCACGGGCTCATTTCTCACTGGTTTGCCGCTGTCCTCCAGATATACTCAGTCCTGCAAAGTAGTTAATTCCCTTATTATAGGAGAAGGAAGAAGCTGGAGGAGACAGTAATGGAATTGTCCCACTCTCGTGAATTCCAATTTCCTGTGCCCACGCACCTCCGGCTCGAAAGCCACCTTGGGGAAAGTGGCAATTTCTCTCTTGACAGGGCTATATTCAGAGGCAGCCGCTACTTGGAGACATTCCAGAGCCACATGCCCAGCCTGATTCTCCCCAATAAAATGCAGTGAATGGGAAAAGAGGGGCTGTGGCCCCATCTCCTGTGGCTCTGGCAGGGAGCAGCCGAGCCCTGGAACCCTCGGGGAGGTGGTGGTGGCACTGCCTGGCAGAACCTGGGGTGCCACCAGCGTGGCTTTGCTGGCCACTGGTGCCATTTCACAGGTCCTGTCCTACAGCTGTTGGACAAACAGGGCATGGGGCTTAATGCCCCAAACCCTGGCTGTGATTGCCAAAGGGAGAAGTTGGAGCAGGCTGAGGATGGGAAATATTTATCCTGGAAGAGCATTGGCCTCTGCCTTTCCAAATGGGAGGAAGAGGACAGCAAGGAATTTGGCTACCCCACGACAGAGGTTGGAGCTGCCTGGGGCTGCCCTGCTCTGTCTCCCAGCCCTTGCTAAGGGGATCAATTATAATCCTGCAGGATGATGCCAAGAGGAGTACAGATAATCTGCTTGGGAAACAACTTGAGTAGAGAGCCCATAAAATTATAAGCTAAAGCCTAGTGCCCCCCTGCCAGGCCCCCCCTCCCTTGTCAGCATGGTCGCCTTGGACCACCATCACCAGGATGTGCAGGCAGGTGGGGGACTCTCCCAAACCAGCTTTTAACCTGCTGCAAAATCTCCTTCCTACCTGAGGTAGGAGGAGATTGCTCAGGATCCACTGTCTGAACTGATTTTCTCCAGTGTCCCAGTATCTAAATCTGAGGCATTTCTCCCTCTCCCCCACTCCTGGCCTCCAGCCTCAGTGAAGCAGCTCGATTTACACCCTGTTTACCAGCCTGATGTCTTGTAGTGGGCTTTTGCTGTATTTCCCCATCTTCTCACATTGTTCTTCTGCCAATTCTTCTTCTGTTTGCTTGCTCTCCTCCTCTTTTCTTTAACACCAAGTGTGCCGGGAAGCCAAGTTAACCTTTCCAGTAATAACCGAGACTAACCCAGAGCTCTTGTTGTTCTTGACACAGTGTATTGTAACAGTACAGTAATGTGGTGTTGTGTTAGTTGTGAAGTTCACCACCTGGAGCTTAACAGATGTCTGTATTTCCCAAGATGTTGGTATTGTTTAGATCTTTATTGCAGTAATTAGAAATGATGCTGTGTGATAGGGGGCAGGGGCTTTGCACCTGGCTGGTGATGTGTGGGCAACACGCAACTTCTCTGCAGAACTCTGCAGGTTGCATTAAAAAAATTGTATTTATACCTTAGCAAGAAAATGGTTTATTTGTTCAGAAAGTTCCCTGCCCACCTAGACACAGCAGCTCTTTATCTCTAGTCCTCAGACAGCATGCCAGCTTGTGTGGTTCAGCGCGTGACAATAATATCTGCACTAATAAGCATGGCCAGCACGTGGCAACCGGTGGGGCCAGTGGTGACATGATTCATAAACAGGGTTGACAAATCCCCTCTTAATAAAGTTAATGGGGAAGGATGAACTTCTTACCCTAATGGGAATTTTCTAGGGCTGCAAGCTCCTCTGTGAGAGCAGCATCCAGAGATGTTTGGGCTGCGGAAACCTGGGGGCATTTGTTGGGAAAGGTGAAAAGGAGCTTTGGGGATTGGGAGAGGAGGATGCAAAGGTGGACAGCCTTGGCAGATATATGAACAACTACCAACCCTGCTTAGAAGGTCATGCACTGGCTAATCCAGGTGCAGGAGCCCTGCACAGGAGACATTTTACAGCCTCTCTGTAAATCCTCTCTCTGTTCTAACAGTGTCAGTGCTATTCTGTAGGATTTGGAATGACCTGTCAATCAAAGCTAAGAAAAATTTGAATTCCAGTGTAATTATTCATAAGTAAATCCAGTGCAAGAAAAGGCAGAAACATTGACATTTTTCATTTTGAATGTGAATTATACATAAACGTAGAAGTAAGTGATCCAATTACAATGGTGTTTTTTTCTGGAATGATAAGTTGGTTCATAAAAATAGGTCCTATTCCTAACCTAATTGTATTCAAACATTTTAGTTAATTCGCTACTCATAATTTAGCATAATGTGATCGAGATATCTCGACTTTATGGAGATTTATGCAGATTCTGAGATATCTGACAAAGTCTTATGGGTGAGTCAGCAGCTACCAGTTTGCATTTTTGTAATCACTCAATAGATTCGGCATGAAAATTCATTGTATAGACCTTTTCATCAATAACGTGCTTTAGCACTCAGGTACAGATCACCTAAAGCACGCAGCAGATTAGAAAGGGAATATTAATATTGCCTTTCATTTGATGACACTGAAGCAGAATTTTGGGCATTCCAAACCCCTATGGAATAAAACTGCTGAGTGATTTGTCTCTCTGGTCCCTGGGCTGTAAGGGAAAGGTCTGTCTCTCTGGAAAAAACCCAAAACTTCTCTGATTTTTCAGGATCCTGTTATGAAGCAGAGAACATACGAAGCTGTTAAATCTTTGGGTTTGATTGCAATGTCATTGGCTATTGACAAAGCGAATTCTATTTTCAGGCAAAATTTAATCTTCTAAAATTGTTTTTCCCTGAGGGTGACCCAAACCTGTTCTTTGTGGCTTCATTCTGCCCAATTTTTTTGCTCGGAGTAATGTATCAAACTGTACATTTGCTCAGCAGCACTAAATATCAAGCCATGTAATTCTTACAGCTCAATAATTTTCATAACCAGTTGATCATCTAATTATGGGAGTAATGTCATACTGTGACATATTCAAGACAGTCCTTTCCACTTCAATCTGCATTATAATGCCTCCTTGAAAATTGTACTGAATTATATACTCAGCCTTGGCATCTCCTCATTAGAGATTAGGTGAGTAAATGAGTTTATCTCTAGGAACATTCGGGGTCTAAAGAGCATATGTCATCCCCGAGGCAGCCGAACACAGGAGTGAGTTGAGCAGTGAAATCTGTACTTTGATAATCTTGTCTAAATGGAGGATCATTATTTTCTAATCGCTAAGGCTGACTGATCAGTTTTCCTTGGTATTTTTATGGACCATTTTTCAGGGCTCTGACAGCCAAAATGTTGAATTTTGTTCTCTCTACACTTTATTGCAAAGAACGTAATATGTCTGCACTACTTCTCTTTCAAGGACCCACCCCTAAGTCAGTGGCCTCTATTTTTAAGCCATTGTTAGTAAAATCTGTCCCCAGTATCTGACCACTAATTGGGCCTTCAGATACTTTGGGGACTTTTAAGAGCAGCAGAAACCAAAATTGTTTTAATTTGAATTTAATATTAATTTCCCTACAGGGAAAACATTCTTTAGCAGCACAATAGTCCCAGCTCACCTCATCCCTGATGCTGTAAGGCTGAGTATAGTGCATGTCCCACTGAAGATGTTTAATGGATCTAAGATGATGGGAGCCCTGCTGTGTGTTAAAAATGGTAACATGCCAGCAAGAAACAAGAAAAAAAAAAAAGACAGCATGTTGCTGTAATCGGTCTAGAATTTATCATCCTTGGAGTTGGAAAGTGAAGGTGCATTAGCTTCAGAGAGACAGAGAAATGACTTGACGTGCCTCTCTGCTCTCCTCCTCCTGCTGCAGAAGCACAGTGTAAACCCTACTATTCGGATTACTCCCGCTTCCGCCTCCTGATCCACCAGATGTGCACCAGCCACTACCTGGATTTGTTCATCACTGGAGTGATCGGCCTCAACGTGATCACCATGGCCATGGAGCACTACCAGCAGCCAAAGGTATTGGGGTAGAGCAGGGGGAAAAATTGGAGGGGGCATGCTCAGCTGTGGTGGGATGTGCTGGTGGGCAGAGTTGCTGATGCCCAGTTTTGCTGTTAGACCTTGGGGGCCCCTTTTCCCATGTCTGATTTGTCCCTTTGCTCCATGAAGCATGTACCCATCCTTCATCTGCCTTCCACCAGACCCTGGAAGTGTCCAAGGCCAGGTTGGATGGGGCTTGGAACAACCTAGTCTAGTGGAAGGTGTCCCTGCCCATGGCAGGGGGGGGTGTAACTAGGTGATCTTTAAGGTCCCTTCCAACCCAAACCATTCTAGGATTATGTGATTTCAACTCAAACCATGGCTTTTGGTACCTGGATCCTGCTGCACCTCTCCCTTCTAGTTAAGTGCAAACAAAGTGCTTTGAAAATGAGATGGGAGCAGGTTTGTTTGGTTTGCTAGATGAGATCCTCATTGAAATCTTCCATTTGATGGAGGTTTTCAACCAGAAAAGGAGAAGAAGGAAAAAGAATATTAGGATTGGTAAAATGTTTATTTTTGAAAAGTTTCTTCTAAATCCCTGGTGTCCCATAGGGCCCAGTTTTCACAGGCACTGGATTCCGTGCTGTTCTTTAAAATATATGTTAATATATTAGTGCACTAAGTTCCTGGGCCTTTGTCATAATCTGAAAATACAAACAGCCTGTCCTGGGATGTCAAGTCTCTTGTACATAAGAATGAAATGGAAATAGCTGCCTTTGCCATATAGCTTGTACTTATTTTTATTAGCCACTTTCAGAATGAATAAATATAACACACAATAGGAGGAAATATTCTTTAAGACCAGACAGGACTTGAATACTTAATGTAAAAAAATCCAAACAACTGAGACATGCAAGTGAGGGGAAAAATATCCTCCAGCCTGTCATAAAGAAGCCAAAAAGTGAACAGGCACAAGCCCAATTTAGTTTTTTCTGTTCAGGTCACCTTTAAATATCCTGAAAGGCTCATTGCATGATTCAGTCATTTAGTGATGAAAAAGGTTGTTGGCTGAGGAGCCTGTGTTGGAATCACTCTGGGGCGTGAGTCTCACCACAGTCATTTTGCAGCTACATTTTCTCTTGTGTTATAAAAACGCTGTGCAGGATTTTGTTTTTAATTTTCTCTCGGAAAATAACTTTTTGTCTCTAAGCCTCTGGTATGCATTATCTGGGTAGTAATTCCAAGCTTGGGTTGTGCTGAGATGACAGCACCCTTAGAGCCATGCACGTGTTTAGGAGTCTTGCTGAATCAGGGCCCCAAATCGCTCTGGTCTGAGTGACTGATGGTTGGGACCCTGCATATACTTCAAAGGCCAAACGTACCAGAGAGCTTTGCATCCAAATTGCTCAGCATGTTGGTGCCAAAAGGGGTTGGTGGTGGGATACCCCAGGGTACCCTGTGAATGGGATCCCAGCAGGAGATGCTGTGGCTCCCAGGGAAAGGAGCAGCTGCCGTGCCCATAGAGGTGGTTTGAGCAAAGAGCTACTGGGCAAAATCTGCTTTTGCCAAATCAATATGTGTGTTTGCTGGCAGAGCCCAGGTCCCCTGCAGTATGGCAGGGAGGCCCATTCAGAGCCACAGCTTCCTGTGGTGGCTGGACTTGTGCTTCTTGAGCAGATGAGGTGATTTTCATCTATGGATGCCTGAAGCTAAACTAGCATGAAGTCAGACTGCGTGGTTTAAATTCCCTCTACTATGATTTCTCCTGCTCAGGGATCAGCAAGTCTTATTTTTGGTCTGAGAGCACTCTGTTGCCATCTCCCACATTCCCTAGCAGTGCTCTGGACACAGTTATTACCATCCCATTTGATGGACATAACTGCAGAGGCCATGCAGGATGCTGCTCCCACAGTGTTCCTTTACGAGCAGGACTTTTGGGTTGAAATTCTCTCTGATGTGGCTTAATGCCTGACTGTGCAGCAGTTGTGCCAGCCAGGAGGCACCTGTAGTTAATGGCCAGGCTTTGACACCTGCAGAGGGAAGGGTGGGCAGAGGAAAACCCGAGGCCTTCACTCATGTTGGCTTGCCATCCCTCTCTCCTACTCCTTGTCAAAAGCTGAAGGTGAGGAGTAAATGCCAGCTGTCACAAAGAAGCCATTTGGCCAGTGCTTGCATGGTCCCAGCCAGCCCACAGCTCTTGCAGCAGTGCACAAATGAGCAAGTGGGATGAAATTCATCTTTCTGCCAAGAGCACAAGAGGTTTTGTGCTGCTGCCACCTGCAAACAGAGCAGGTCCCAGCTGGGGCAATGTTCCTGACGTGGGGACTGAGCCATGCCCTGGGTCTGTGTCAGCCCCTTCTCTACATGACATCAGCTGGGCCAGGGCCAGGCAGAAATGCAGTCTGTGCACTCCCTGGGGCACCGGGGCTTTTCCCTGGGACATTTGTCATGGGGGAGAGCCCACGGCTGGAGCCTTTTGTCTGTAGTTTGGAAATAAGTAACTGCTGACAGAAGAGGAGGGGCAGGTTTGCAGCCCCACAGCAGAGCTGGCATCTAACCTCAATCTTTTGTCCACATCCCAGGTTCTTGATGAAGCTCTGAAGATTTGCAATTACATCTTCACTGTTATCTTTGTCCTGGAGTCTGTTTTCAAGCTTATTGCCTTTGGGTTTCGTCGCTTCTTCCAAGACAGGTAACAAAAGCTCTGTCTTGACCGTGGGGGCAGCAGCAGGTTTCTGGAGACAGCTGCCCAAAATCTATGCCCTGGACCCTAATGCTCTTCCTGGCAGATGTCAGTCTGACACCTGTGATTTTTTGTGTGTGTGATTGATTGAAGCCTGGGTAGGTGGAGGGCTTGGGGTGTGAGTTGGAGAAAGGACTGTGTGTGCCAGGGAGTGTGATTGCACCACTTTGGCCCTTGGGAGTGGACAAAATAGGAGTGAGTTTCACACAGAGCAGCTGGTTCCTTTTTCATGACAGTTGTGTGTCCATGTAGTCAAAAGGACCTGGGGAAGTGACAAAAATTGTGCTTAGATGGAGAATCTGGTCCTGAGTGGAAATAAAAGAGATAAGAGACCTGTTTTTATACAGATATGGAGCAGCAGATGAAATTGCTTCTTTTTCTAGATTTTTCACTCTCTTACCTCACAAATACAGATTTTATGTCCTTGGTCAATCTTTCTCCTCCCATTTTTGCCACCTTCAATACTAACACCAAGAGGGCTGGCACTGAGCAGGACTTGGCATGAGCCCTTCAGCAGCCAGGGGATGGTTCCACCCCTCTCCCCATGTTTTGGGTGTCTGTGCTGGGATTACATCTCTCTCCAACCTGGCACGAGTTCTTGGGGTCTTTCCTTCGCCCAGTGTGATTTTTATTGCAAGGACTGGACATGGGGTCTGGTTTTTTCTAGTGCTGAGGTCCACCAGTGTCATGTCTCGAGGTGGATGGACAGATATGGCAGCATCTCCCCTGAGGTCTGCAGCCTCTGCGTAGAAAACTGCCCAGCTTTTGTTTCTCTTTCCCCTCAGTCAAGAATATCTTTGGAATTGGCTGATTCTCTAATGAGATGCATTAGTTATAATGATTTCATAACATAACTGCTTTTGGATAATACCCTCAGAAAAAATGCTGCAGATTCATTTGAGTGCTAGAACCATTGAAATGACTGGAATTCGTATGAAACAAGCTACCTCCCCTTGCCAGCTTCTTAGTAGATGTTAAACTTCATTTTGTGTTGTCTCCAGATGGAACCAATTAGACCTGGCAATCGTGCTGCTGTCTATCATGGGCATCACGTTGGAAGAGATCGAGGTGAACGCTTCGCTACCAATTAACCCCACGATTATCCGAATCATGAGGGTGCTCAGGATTGCTCGAGGTGAGATGAATAAAGCAGAACTGACTCATGTTTGTGGTGCAGGGTCCCCTCCAGGAGAGAATAAAGCATTGGGAAATGGTTCTGGGGCACATCCCCATCATGATGTGCATAGTTCTGGCATCAATGGGCTGTAAACAAATAAAAGAACAATGGGGGGAAATACTTGCCAGGAGCCAAAAAGCTGATCCAAGTGACCATGTGTTTCTATCTTAAGAGGACTTGAAGGCTGAGAGCTTAGAAATAAAGGCTAAATAGCCATGGCTGTAACTCCTAGAGGTGTACCTGGAAAAAAGACACCAGTCAAATCAAAGTTGTCTCTAACAGGGATTAGGGAACACAAGCTTGAGTATGTTGGCTTTCAGAGACAAGCATCTAATGAATTTAATTTCCCATGGGACTTTAGATCTCGCCACTTGGTGACAAAGCCTGCCTCATCACTCTGCATCCATCTGTCCCCTCAGACTTGTAACGACACGTATCAGAGTTGGGAAGCCAACTTCTTCAGGGCCTGATTTTTCAGAACAGGGAGGTCTCAGGGCCAAATGATGAAGACGTAAAATGTGAGTGCTCAGGCCCTTAATAAAGTACTCCCAAGCCCTCCTGAAGGGCTGTGTTGTGCTCTGAGGCATAATTGCTCTGATTGCAGCCTCATTTAAGCAAAGCAGTGAAATGCTTCTGTGTCTCAAGGGCCTGGGGGGGTAGTGTTTTTCCTGTGCATTGGATCCCTTTCAGAATTAAAAATACATGCAGTTTCCAATTGGAAATGCAACCTTCTGGAAGAGATGTGTAGATCAGTTCCTTGGTGAATCACATATGAGAGTGGGTAGCCTCTGGAAGTGGGAAAGTAGCCCTGGAGCTGGGAAAGTAACTGCTCACGATAACCAGGGGAAAAGGATGAGTCCAACCCAGATAAAGTGGGGAGAGGAAAAGCCAGGCAGAATGGTAATGCCTTCTCCAAGCCTCAGGATAGGTGATGTTGCTATTCACGGGATTTTAATAGTATCCAAGCAACCAGGAGCGATGTAAAAAGGCCAGGGACGACAGCAGCTAATGGAGAACACTTGACGTGATTCCACATTTCCCTTCCTATAATCTGTGGCTCCTGGGAGAGGGGCTGAGTTTGGGCCTCTGTGCTAACGCTGCCGTTGCCATATTATGAACGTGTTTTCTGCAGTGTTGAAGTTGCTGAAGATGGCTGTGGGGATGAGGGCCCTGCTGGACACCGTGATGCAAGCGCTGCCGCAGGTAACCCACTGCCATATCAAACCCCATCTCCTCCGGCCCAGAGCTAATTTCTTATTGCAAAGGAATGCTAATAATTTTATCTTTACTGTCATTAGAGAATCACATTTCCCTTCCGAAGCCCAGTCTGAGATACAGTCCTCACATTGAGGTCATTTTTTCCCCGAAGCAATTTAAGTTTGGGATTAAAGAATACAGCAAGAAACAGGTCTGGAACAAAAAAATCAATGAATGTTCTTTTTTGTGTTTTTTTCCCCCCCATTTCTTTTTCTCTTTCCAGGTGGGGAATCTGGGTCTTCTCTTCATGTTGTTGTTTTTCATATTTGCAGCTCTTGGAGTGGAGCTGTTCGGAGACCTTGGTGAGTGTTCCTGTGCTGGTGGGAGGGGTGGGAGTGGTGTGTGAGGGGGGGGTCTCATGGCTGTGCTTGGTCCCACAGAGTGTGATGACACGCACCCCTGCGAGGGGCTGGGGCGGCACGCCACCTTCAGAAACTTCGGGATGGCCTTTCTGACGCTCTTCCGAGTGTCCACAGGAGACAACTGGAATGGGATAATGAAGGTAAGAGACCCATGGAAAATGAGTGTTGCCTATAATGGCTTAATTAGAATCTGTCCAGGCTGGTAGCAATGCTCAGGCACGACACTCCTGTCCTGCAGTGAGCTGCCCTCTTCATTCGTGCGCTGCACAAAGCCTCTAACGTTTCTGTTCACTCCTCCCAGCAGGGCAGTGCCTATGGTTGCAGGCTCCTGGCATGCTCCATCTATTCCCTTTTTTACCCTGTGAGAGGAACTTTAAAAGAAGGGGAAAAAAATAAAGGGGCTGGCCTCTCAAGTAGCACAAGTTCAGCTCAGTAACGTGGTTTTTTTATACTTTTCCTTAAGTTTCCATTTTTTTGTTGTTGGTATCGCTTTGTTGGTGGGTTTTTTTCTGGGAAAACCCAGGTTTCTGAAGGGGAGTGTCTATTAGAGGACAGCCATAAAGGCATGGTGTTGTGAAGAAAATCTGGTCTGTGAGCACACAGGGTGCTTGCTAGCCTGAAGAAATCACTTCTCTGTTCAGTTGTAGCCCAGGGTGAGTGTAAGGTGGCCAAACTCTTAATGACAGGGTGTGAACTTGAGGAAAGACTGTCTGCAAGTCCAGCTGCTGTGGGATACTGATGGATTGTAGCTGCACCCTACTTTGGCACACTCTTGTGTATTTGGTCTGTAACCCAGTGAAAAGGCCTCTCCTTTGGGAACAGCAGGGTGTTGGTGTTTGCTGCCACACAGCCCAGGGATTATTTCCTCTGAGCTTGCCTGTGGTGACTAACACAGGAAACGTAAGCTCTCCTTTGCAAGTATTTTGCCATTCTAGCATGAAATTTGCCCAGTCTTCTCAGTTTTCTGCACGAAGGGAGAATCCATAGCAGCCACATGACCAGCTGGCAGACCGAGGCCCATGCTAGAACCTCTTCACATCCCTCCATCGTTTCCCCCCTGTTTCCAGGACACGCTACGAGACTGTGACCAGGAGTCCACCTGTTACAACACTGTCATTTCACCCATCTACTTCGTCTCCTTCGTGCTGACAGCCCAGTTTGTCCTGGTGAACGTGGTGATCGCCGTGCTCATGAAGCACTTGGAGGAGAGCAACAAGGAGGCTAAAGAGGAGGCAGAGCTTGAAGCAGAACTGGAGATGGAAATGAAGACCATCACCCCTGGCCAACACAGCCCCTCAGACATCTTTGCATGGACAGGCAGCGGCAGTGGAGACAGACCTGAGAGCCCCCGAGGATGTACCAATCCCATGCAGATCAAGGTGGATTCTCAGCTCTCATTAGTTTACCCTATGGTGAGAATCTCAGTTGGAGGGTGAAGAGGGTTTGGCCTGCATATTTGCTGGGTGAAGACATGCATGAGTTGGTAATGAGGGGTGGGTGTACTGGATGTCTGGGGCCTGTATTCCTCACTGTCTGCTGACCTACTGTTGTGTGGTGTGAGACCAATGCTCCAGGGAAGAGACCTGAGGCAGGTCTCCAGACCACCTTGACGCATCTGTTTGGAGGTGGAAAGCTTTGCAGTTTGTTCTGGAGATGGGTTCAAGCCACCCAGTTCAGACCTAGCTCCAAATTTGCTCTAATCTAGGATTTGGGCTAGGTCCTTTGTGACAGCAAAATCATGAGCATCATGTGTTCGCTTTTCTCATGCAGACCACGAACTGCAACATAAAAGAGGAATAAAACTTGGTTAATCTTTGCTAAAGTATTAAATTTGCTTTATGTAACTTCAATTTAAAATCCATCCCCACAATCAAGCTTGTAAGAAAAGATTATTTTAGCCATGGAATAATCCAGAGGGGACTCAAACCTGAGCTCAACAGAACTGGTGGCAAAACTCCCGGCAGCAGGAGCAGGGCCAGAGCAGGGCTGGAATGTGGTAGCTGCTATGAGCTGCAACAAGTCTCCCTAAAGCACAGTTTCTGGATAAAGATTGTCTGAGGAATGAGAGAGGTGAGGTCAAGACCCAGACAGGTCCTTTGGGAGGGAACTGAGCTGGAATTATACAAGAAAAACAGTCCAGCCTTTTTTTAGTCTTAGCTGATTGCAAATTGGGTTAAACTCTACACAGACCTCATTAACTTTTATTACATCATGATTTCACAACGGCGTATCTTGGCCTGTGCCTGGGGTGGACTAATGAGTATTCTAATGCATGAAAAACTCATTTATGATCTTTAGTCCAAGGGTGAAAAAGAGTAAATCCCTACTTAAGCTTTGTTTCAAATCCTAAGCTACTGGAAACTTCTGGTGCCATTAGGAGTCACTGATGTCTGAGATGGAGTCCAAGGCTGCTCTTTGGCACAGGAAAAAGGAGTTCAGGGCAATATGGGGAAATCCAGACTCATTACGTCCTCTAGGAAGAAACAACATGTCCCAGCTGTTGTTGTACATGTTAAGCAGAGTCCTGTCAGACTGTCCTCAGCACTGTTGTCCTGCATCAGTCCTCACAATAGCCAAAAAAGAAAATATTTGCAAGACAAACCAGTGAGGAGGAGACCCTCAGCTCTTCAGTCTCTTAAACCTGTCCTCTCTGAAGGTGGCTTTGGAAAAGGCTTAGTCTAGGTATAATCTCCAGAGTGTGTTTCTTGCTCTTTCACTCAAACAGAAGCCTCAAAAACCTCTGGGAGATTTTATTCTGATTATTTATCCTCCCAGCCAAAACCTTCAGGACCAAGCTGATGCTTGAGCATGACAGCAGAGGAATACAACTCCCAGGACAGGACCCTGCAAGGACATGTGGTCAGCATGCTCTTTGGCTTGCCTGTTCCCCAGGATTTTTGCACTGTGTGCTGTTTGACTGTAACGATGGTCCTCATTTCATTGTATGTAGTAGACATTCCCTACGTGAAAGGTGCAACCTTTAAATTGCTCCCGTGCTGCCTGCCAAAGCCAGGCCCTGCTCTGTATAACCTCCCATTGGCTGTGCTGTGGCCACCTAGTTTGGAGTTGGCCAGGACAACTGAGGCACCTCAACCCATGTCTGGCACATGAATTAGTGACCTGACGTGTGGCCATCCTGGGTACCTGCAGCTCTCATGGACAGGATGCTCAGCTCCTCTTCAAGTCAGGTTATTTTAATTTATGTGCCCTCTGGTTATGGATTTAGGTGTCAGGTCCTAGGTCCTCTTGCTTAAAAATGTGGACAAGGGGTACAGAAGCCTGACAGCAGCAGCGTCCTGTAGAAGCTCATGGCACCAAGTACCCAGATACTGCTACCCCAGCCCCATTATACAGCTCAGATCCCAGGAGCAACTGGTCTTGTTTGTTTAGAGGGAGAATTGTCCCCGAGAAGGGCCCTGAGTGGGGCAGCTGGTGTCAGCCCTGCCTGTAGTAACGTCTGAGAAAGCTGTCACTGCTCACCGTGATATTACTGCACTGTTCTCTCTCCTCTCCTTCCTCACCTCTCCTGTCCCCTTGTTTCTGTTACTGCTGTTCTCCCTGAATGTTTCCATCTTTTTCCCCCTCCTTCTATCCTGTTTTGGGTCTTTTTTTTCCCCTTTTGTTGGTTGGGTTTTGTACACTGTCCTTTTTTCTCTCTGTCTCTGTCCCTCACTTTTTTTCTCTCTCTTTTTGGCTTGCTCTGTCTTTCTGCATGCTACACACCACCCCTCCTAGGAAAGGCACTTGTTTGATACCATATCACTGCTGATCCAGGAATCTCTGGAAGGAGAGCTGAAGCTGATGGACAACCTGTCAGGCTCTGTGTGCCATCATTATGCCCTCCCAGCTCCCGAATATTACAACTCTGAGAACCAGGTTAATATTCCTAATTTCCTGCAAAGTGTCCATCCAAACTCAATTTGACTGAGACCTTTAATAGAGAGTTGAAATTCTTTGCTGTGTCATATAGTCACAGGGATTTTGAAGCGTAAGTCATTCTGGCTTTTTCTGGGGGAGTTGAGATAATGTCTTGGTTTATGATGTTGTATATCAATGCAAGAGGAAAAGTACAGGCTCTGAGTTTCCCTCTTCAACACAGGGAGGAGTTTTTAATTGCGATTTACTGTTCACAGGTGGTGTAGGGAAAAATGTACAAAATCCCACCTCCACCCTTCAGTGGGTCTCTTGTATTTGGGCTTCTTGCTCTTACCAGGGCCCCACAGCGATGTCAGGACACGTCTGCAGAGCCTGGAGCACAGCGTGAGGTTTCCCCAGAGCAGAGCCTGAGCTGGTGGGGATCATAAAATAATCTCTACATTTTGTGCCTACTTACACTGCATGAAAATCCAGTTTTGAATGATTTTCCTAAAGAGGCTTCTTGCAAGTGGGTCATTGTAAACTAGATCCTCATCTCTGATCTAAACTGAATGTGGAAGGCGAGGCAGCCCTTAATGATGTACTTAAGTAATCGCGTGCTCCAGTGCTTCCTCCAACAAGGGCTGTAATACTTGTTTAAAATTAGTTCATTTACTTCTTAGAATAAAATGTCTACTTTCTCAACGTGTTATTCTTTAGAGCAAATATTTTCCCTAAATTACAGCAGTGACCATAATAATAATTCAAGCATACCTATTTTTTCCTGCAGTTGGAATTGAGCAAATTCCGTGTTGCTCGATCTCTTTTGTTTTTTCCTTTCTGGCTAAAAATAGCAGAAGTTTTCTTGTTAAATCAGTGTGCTTATTTATGAGCTCACTGACACTCGAAATTATCCAACTCGATGGTTCATTAGAGGAAAGGAACAAGCTTAGGTAAAATGAAATCCTACTGCAGATCTTTATATAGCAGGATAACATGTCTCCCTCTGATTGCTGCCTATCACTTCCCAGATTGAGGTCTATTAAGCTATAGGAAGTGGTTGCCTCTAAGAACTGCCAGAGTAATAAAGACAGTGGCTTTGGCAGGGAAGGCAGAGGGTCAGTATGAAACTCAGCAAGAGCTGGTTGGAAATTTTTTGTCACAACATTTTTCACCAGAAAGTGCTGTTGCAGAAAAAAAAAAAAAAGAATAAAAAGGTTTTGTTTTGACATTTGTGTAATGAAAAAATATAGCATTCCAGTTTGCAATGGCTTTTTCTTTTATAATTTAAGTCATTTTATTTTTTCCTTCCTGTAATTAAAACCCGTACGAATCAGTTGGATGTTTCCAACAAAATGTTTTGACAGCTTCAAACTCAATTTTGGGAGAGGGTAGGCTGAAGAGGGGGTGATATTTTGTTTACATTTTGGCTTTTCTGTTCATACCATTTGTCATGTTCTCAGGCAAGTCAGGATTTTTGAGCAGCAGTGGGACTTGCTGAAAGCAACCTGATTAATAGCAGCTCCTGTGGAGCAGCTCCATCAGGCAGGAGCTGCTGGTGTCCACCAGGCTCCAGCACAGCCTTGCCCCACATGCCTGGGCTCCAGGCAAAGGATCCTGGTTAGGGATCACTATCCTTGTGCTGGCAGCCTTTGTGGTGATGCTTTTTTGGGGAGCCTCATATGAAATCAGGAGGTCCTCCAAAGTGTCTCTCTCATCCATTGCCAGCGGATGATTGTGTCAGAGGAGATACCAAACCCAAGGTTAGATGAGAGGAGCCCGACCCTCTTACTTATCTCTGCTGAATTTTTGAGCCTCTCAAGCTTCACTCATCACTGGGTTTATGTCACCCCACTGATGCCATTTCTAAGAGTGAGAAAATCCAGCCCTTTGACAACTTAAATGCAACAGATCTGGGCCTCTGTGGTTTCTCTTGGAAGATATATTGCTGTTGAAAGACTTTTCAAGCATTGAGGATAGGGAGGGAAAAAAAAATGCACAGTGAGAAACGAAAAGGAAGTGCCTGGGACTTGTCCAGAGCAGGAGGCTCCTGCCAGTGTGTGCCAGGTCTGTAGGTTACCTGATGAGATGCTGTCCCCCGTGCTGGGAGCAGCAGCCTCTGACACCCACCAAGGGAGGGATTTGGGGAGGGCTAAGCCTGCTCTTCAGGGCAAACATCCCTCCTTGCGGTGCCTGGCAGCAGGGATGCTGCTCTAGGGGGGATGTTGCATTCCTCTTTTTCTCCAAATGCTGTTTCACGGCTCTTGTAAAAAGAGCTTTGTGTCTAGGGAGAATTCTTCATCAAGATTTTGGTAAAGATTTTTAGTAATGACTTGCATGCCTTCAGCAGGGATGCGTTTGTGCCAGACACATGGGTGCAGAGTCGGTGCAGTGGTGCAGCACCCATTCCCAGCTCGGGTGTGCTCTGATCCAGAGGAGGCTGTTGGGTGCCAGGGCTGGGGGGGGCTTTAGGGGTCTGGAAGCAGACAGTTCTTTTAGTAGGACAGTTATTGGTGCTTACCCAGGCACTGGAGACTCTTTAGCAGCCCAAAACCCACTGAAGTCACCAGCAAGGCACCCGCTGACCTTTCCAGACTTTCAATAAAGGCTTAAGTTTCTTCTTGTCCCCATTTAGCCATTAGGAAGTTAATTAATGTCCCACTTGCCTCTCGGGGAGGGGGAGGTCCCCATATCCTCCTTGGAGCACAAGGAAAGGCACGCTCCATATCCCACCTCCAAAATTATTTTGGCGTTGGGGAATGTTTGATTAGCTTAGAGGCCAAGAAAATAGCATGGTTATTGGGTAGGAACAACTTCAGGGGAGTGGGAAGATCTTGAAGCCTCTTGTATTTGATCATAGTCAAGAGAATAAATATCTTTAGTATGAAAGTAATGTTACTTTTGCTTATTCATCTAGACAGGAGAACAAAAAAATACAACGCTAGCATTAGTGTATGGTTTTAAACCCTCTTCCAGCTCACTGATAAGCATTTAAGTATGAATGTCCTACTCTTTTTTTTTATTATTATTATTATTATTTTTTCTTATATTTTGTTTCTTTAATGTTCTACCCCTGGTAACAATGTGTATGATACAGCATCTCCCACTGCCAGGATATTGCTTTAGTGTCTAGAAGTATTTAGATTATGATATTTTAATTTATTTTTTTTTCTTTTCCTGAAGATTTGTGTCCTGGTTTCTTATGTTTAATCATCTCTCCCTTTAGATCCCTCTAGCTGAGATGGAGGCTCTGTCTCTGACGTCAGATATTCTCTCTGAAAAGTCCTGGTCCTTAGCTCTGACGGATGACTCTTTTCCTGATGACATTAACACATACTTACTTAATGCTCTGGAAAGCAATGTACATACACTGGTCGCTGTATAGTCTGATGTTTACAGGGTTCAAAACACTGCTTCCACCTCTCTACACCTGCCTAATGGCATTTTCAGTTCAAGTCCATTTCCAAATAGCACCAACCTTTCCCCTCAACAGGATGTTGTCCTTAATGCCATTAGGTCCTGGGTTGTTATTACTCTTGGCCACGAACTTGGCTCCTTGCAAGGAACAAGTATTTATTTCTATTTTTTCCTTTGGCGTTTATGTAAAAACAATGTGTTTTCTACAAGTGAAATAAATAGTAAAAAAATGCTTTGGAAAGCATCAAGGTTGAAATTTCCTCCCCATCTGAAACAAATCAGGGATGCTGTGTTAAAGAGACACCCATGAGCTAATGACTCATGTGTCCTCTGCAGAGGGGTCATCTACAGCCCCTTGGATTGTAATGGATTTTTGTCTTTATGAACACAGGCACCACAAGGCTTTTTGCATGATTGGTGCCAGACTGTTTATTTTACAAATATCAGATGGGGATCTCTCCGAGATGCTGCTTGTTTTGTGAATTCTGACCAGCAGTTGTCTCACTGAAAAAAAAATTGAAATAAAGTTTGGACTATTTTGTGTCTTTCTGAATGAAGTAACCAGTATTTTGAACCCTGCCTTAACCATCTCCTCTTTGAAACATTAGACATTTGTAGCTGTGTAGCAGTTAAGTGCTTTATTTTCTGCTGTACAACAGACATAACTCCTCTTCCAACATTTTTGGATCATTCTTGTTTTCTTTGTTGTCGTTCATGTACCTGCCTTTGGATGTTTGTGTTGTTGATAAATTTTCTGCCATTCTAGTTGATTGTCATCCTAATTAGCACTTATTTGGGAAACACCTCCTAAACCGTGACAATATTTCCCATCATGCTTCATGGCATCACGTGCAAAAGATTTTGTAAGCTACGTTTAACATTTTGTACGGGATGTTTTGTTTCAAAATTAGTTAGTCTGGAGAGCTGGACTGAGGAGAAAGCCTGTCTAGTTTGGAATCAGATTAGACAACCTGTTTGACAGCATAGCAAAGTCTCAAGGGTATAGGCAAAAGAGAAGGTTTTTCTCCAAAAAAAAAAAAGGCAAAACCAGGTTGAATGACACATTTTGTGAATTTGTGTCAATACCAACAGAGTGTTTTGGTCAAAACAGTTTCCAAACTCCTGAAAAACTCCAAGCTTTCATTGAATTGTCTTCTAAATGCAGTATTTTTATACTTCATTTGGACACAGCTTTAGTTGAAAGGTATCTCAGAATATTTTGTTTGATTCAAAATAGATTTGGGTTAGGATTTTTTTTTTTTTTGCCACAGAAAACTCACATTTGATTTTCAGTCAAGCCAAAACAACATGTTTTTCAAAACTACTAGTGAACCAAAAAGTCATGTGTTCCTGCTGCTTGGTTTGGGAGCTGGACTCGGAAGATCATTTTGCAGCCATTTAAAATGGTTTTCATGAAGTTCACTCATGAGATTTCCCCCGAGATGATCAGAAAGGGGAAACGAGCCCGCTGTGGTGTTGGATCCTCTCAATGAACCTAAAGGTTCATTAAAGGCTGGGTTTGGATAGGATCTCAAACCCAAATTCTCGTGTTCGGATCCAAATGGGTTTGAATTTGAAATCTCTGGTTTTAGACCATCTTTTTTTGCTTTAAGCTAAATAATATGAAAGCTAAATAGCATAAACATACTGCTTGGAAGCAGAAGGCAGGGAGGAGGGGAACGGAGAGGTTCCCAAAACCCAAAGCACAGGTTTCACTCTCCTTCCCTGAGCTAGAACAGGAGACTGCAGTCTCTTGATATCCAGGCTGTATCCAAATTGGCAGGTTCCTGAAGACTGAAACTAATGCTGCATGACAGTGCAGATCCGTTTCCTTCATTAAATTTACAACAGTGGTCTTCCTTTTTTTTCTTTTTTTTCCCCCTTTTCTTCTTTTGTCCTCCTTTTTTTCCTTTTTGTAAATTCCTTTTAACCTCATAGTGTTTCTTGTGCAGATGAAATCCCATAGGGAAATTTTGGTTTTATGACTGAAGGGTAAAATCGGGGAAAAAACCCTCAGTGTTGATTTCAGAAAACCTGTAAGGCACTGAGTGAAGGGAAGATTTGTCAGAAAGTAAGATATAATGTTTTCCAAAAATGATCAGGAATAAACTGTATCAGACTACAGTGTCACATCTTATTTCTGTGTTTTTCAATGGAGACCTTTTAAAGATGAAATTGTTATTTCATTAGAAATTTGCAGGGAAGTTGACTTTGCTTCCATTTTTACTAATGCTGTCCAACATCATAACACCCAAGAACATTTCTGGGTTGGAGACATTTCCTTATGAAATGAGACCTGAATCCACCTCATTGAATATTGCCTCTGGTGCTGCCCATTCCAAGAGACTCTTTGGCTGCAAAAACTCCACAGTCAACATATAAACAATAACCCTCATTCAAATTAGATCCCTTCTAATTAGAGAATAGCTTTAACCCTGAAGCAGTAGGTTTAGATATCCTTTGCAATAAAATGGGTTTAGTTATTCATTATGTGAGAAGAAAAACCAATAAAATTGTGCTGGGAGCCAAGATAGGGAATCTTTTCTGTAAACTAGTTGCTTTTTTTTTTCATTTGGGTGTTTTTTTATTTTATTTTATTGTTAGAAGAGGAAACCACTCACCTTTTCTAAAGTCAACTTGCTGATGAGGGCACATAGAGAAAGCTTTACTGTTATTGCAGAGTGTCAAAGTTATGCAAAGCATGTGACCTTTGCTGGCCTTGAGGCATGATGCCTTCTTTGCACATCCCTGAAATAGTCATGGTTTATTACTACAATGTTGCTTCCTCTGTTTCTGTGGTTCATTCTGTGTGACAATTTATTGACAATACAAAATGAGGGGTTTAGCTTCCTGGTAGATCCATTCGTGCAACTTGTACGTACTGACGATGTGCATGCCCATCGTGCCATACTGATTGCAATGGCTGTCGCTAGCATTGCTGGGCACTTCTCCTCCTCCCATCCCATGATCTCTTCCTTCCTCACTGATTTTTTCCCTGTAGGCTGATCTCCGCTCCAGAGACGACGCACTGACCCTGTCTCCCAGCAAGGACTTGCTGAGTGTGAGGAAGCCTTCGGTGGGACGCACCCACTCGTTGCCCAATGACAGCTACATGTTCCAGCCGCCGTACTCCAGCCCCTGCCCTGCCACCCTGGGTGAGAGGAATCCAGCACATCACAAGTCCCAGTCAGGTACCCATCTGTCAGCTGGGACACGAGCAGGTTTATCCAATAGCTGGGATTCTCCAAGCTCATCAGAAGGAGGCAGCAAATTGCCACGGGTTTCCAGTGAGGTGTTTATGTGCGGACCTGTGGAATGGCTTTGCAAAAACCCTCCACAACTTACAGAGCCCAGGCTGTTAAAGATAACTCCTTTCCTCTGTGCTTTTTGGCAGTGTGTCAGTGAGCAGTTGGCCTGGCTCAACAGTGGTCATCCCCCTGCCTGGTTCCTCAAGGGTTACAGTCTATACAGCCTGGGCTGCTTCTCTCTCACCTGAGCTAGCTATGGCCCAGAGCAAAAATCCCAGCAGAAAAAGTATTTCCTGGTGTCTGTTTTTCTGCAGCAGTACCTATTCTAGCAGGTTTTGGAAGCTCTATATGGGACCATCTGTGAAAGAAAGGAAAATGGTGTCTCTAAATGCCTGTAAAATGAACATAAATGTGCTGAATTGAGAGAGATCTCAGTGTGAGATGAATGGAAAAATGAGAGAGTGTAGAATTGTCCTTCCCAGTGTGCGTGGTTGGGATATACGCCTGCAAGCTAAATTCAGAGATATTCTTAGATACAGTGTATTGCAGATACTGAGGGCTCTCTCTACCTACACCTCAGCTCCTGTACTTGCTGCTGCCTCCTGGTTCCTCATTAATGTGCTTTCATTTACTTGGTCTGCTAGGGGTTACCTTCTGCTGCTAAGTGAATGTAGCTGTCTTTGATTCTTCTGTACGTGCCATCATTTTAGACATTTGTCACAGATAAGACAGAGAAGTTTTTACAAGCATTGTCATCTGAGAGCCTCTAAGCAGAACATCATTTCAGCACTGTTCAGAGTGGGAGGAGATTTGAACAGATTAGAAATAAGGTGTTGAAATTTGCATAGTAATAAGAATTTGGATGAATAGCGACAGTTGAACAGCAGGAAAAAAAATGTGGACACACTGGGAGATGAATCTGAAGTTGGGAGAAATCACTGCCATAATATGAAATTTTCAAGGTCAACAGCTGCCTTTGAAGAATCTGTTTGAACGTAATGCAAAAGGTGCAACTAAAATCCTGGTCAAATCCCACTGAAGTCAGTATCAAAACTCCCATTACCTTCAGCGAAACCAGAATTTATGGCTCTCTGTAACACCCAAGAAATTACTTGGAGTTATAATCCCTGGTCATACAAAAGTACCCTGTTTGCTACAATTGGAGTTTCTAGCGCTTCATTTTTGACCCTTAATTCAGGTGCATTTGTCCTGTCTTGAACAAAAACTATGTCAACTTGAACAAAAAGTGGGTAATTGCTGAGTTCATTCTTTCTTCAAGATTCCAATTCCCAGTTCCCAGCTTGGAGAACTGAATAGGTCCATCTGACAGCCCTGGCTTGGGCAGGGGCAGGCATTGCACCCTTGTAAATCTGCAGGAAAAACTGTTCCACTGAGATGTAGGAGAAGTATTTTGGAAAGGTAAAGCTGATGTCTTATTCATAACCACAATAAGCAATTAAACCTTTTGTGTTTTTCTCCTGCTGGTGAAATTCCAGTCATCTTAAGCAGGCCAAAGTGCTCAGAGGTGGGTAAGGTGCCCAAATCTTGGCATATGCATCATTGTCCTGGTCCCCCTACAATGTCACAGCTTTTCAGGGTGGGGGAAGTCACCCCTACCTGTTTACAGTTGGTAATATTGTAAAGTGCTGTGAAGATAGCAAAAGGTGCCAGGCGCCTCTAATAAATCACCACAACTAAGCCATAATATTTCAAGCTGAGAAAGGTTTTGTTGTCAGAAACACTGGCACTTGCAGGAGGTATTTGTTTGAATACTCCTTCGTAATGGGGCTGTTGTTCTGGGAAAGATTCCAGGACAAATGAGATTCTCTGGGATGCGGTCCAGGTTAAATGAATTGTTTTGAAAAACGTTGAGGCTGTTGGGGGAGCGGGGGAGGGAATCATGCAGAGTTTCAAACCTTTTAGAAGAAGTAGCCAGCAACCACGAAGGGTCAGAAAAAGGCTGGGGAGTATGTATTTCCTTCTCCTGGGATGCTTTGTAAAACTAGGCTTGAAAACTGCCAGGGGCCATTCCTGTTTGCTTCATTTCCAGCGAGCGTGCGGGGCTTGAGGTCCCTCAAGTTGGTCTCTGCATGCGCTCAGGTATGGAGACATCCTTCTCCACAGCCTTTCAAAGTCAGCTCCTTGCAGTGCTAAGATGTGTGGTTGCCTGCAAAGTTATTGGCCCTAGAGCAGGAATGTAGAAACTGCCAGTCCAGATGAACTTGTAGTTCATCATCTTCTGTTCTTAACAGGAGCTTGTCCCAGTTGTATCAGGGGAAAATGCCAAGAAAAATGAAATCATAGACAATTTTGGAATAATTTATTAGTAGATGGGAGGGGGTTTTTTCCCAATCATGGAGAGCCAATTGCTGAATTCAGTGGTTTTGCCATGCCTGTCTGGTCCAAAGTGCAACAGAGCAGTTTTCTCTGAAAGGTCATTGAAACAGGGACACAATCCCCGGATTAATATCATCACATTTCTGTCTCTTCTCCCTGATGAAAGGTTCAAAGGCATCGGTGCAGTCACAGCCAGCAGACACCAGCTCCCTCCTGCAAATTCCAAAAGACCATTTTCACCACGTAAGAGCTCATGACTATTTGGTGAGGGAGAGCAAACCCCGGGTTTCCCAGCAGGTGCACTCTCCTTCTGCTGACAGGCTGCTCCGCAGGCAGGTAAGCAGACTCATGATCATGAACCTGCTGGGTTGTATATTGTCCTGTTTGCAGGTTAACTATACTTTAAATGCAAGGAGGGGTTCACAGAGAAACCTCCAGAGAACTGTAATTCTCCTACAGAAATAACAAAAAGGTCGATGGATTTTTGATCTGAAAGCCATCCAGAAGTCTCCAAAGAATGTGTGTGATGAGTATCATCTCCTTTGGCAACATGCCTAAATGTTCTCCATGTTGTTAGCACTTTATTTTCAGCCTCTTCATAAATGCAGCCAAATGCTCCCTGAGGGCTCACTGGGGTTAAGGAACTAATTTTTAACTGCTGTGATTTTCTTAGTGCTTGAAAGGACACAGTGACACAGGCACCATCCCAGGCCACCTTTCCTCTGGCTCCTCTGGTTTCTCAAAAGGGGAGAACTGTTTAAAGAAAGCTGGAAATTTTGTATACAAAACCATTGTGGAAAGCATACTGCTTTTTCAGTGAGAACTGAAAATTAAGATCCTTTTGAATCTCCTACGTGCTTTCGAGAAGTTTGAGTTCATGAAAAACAGAACACATTATATTTTGGAACTGGTTTTATCTCTTTTTTTTTTTTTTTTTTTTTTTCCCTGGAATTGATTTTAATCCTGATTCAACCAAAGATCTAAGCGATCTAATCAAATATTCCAGTCTGGTTGATTGGAAGCATAAGTTTAAATTAAGCTTTTTTGGTAAAATACTTAAACTTGTGCTTCACTCTTACATTTTTAAGCATTTTTCATTGGGCAGCTGGACCAGGACCAGAGACATGTCTGATTCCCAAACTCTGCTTTCTTCAGTAGTTTCTTGCCTGATTTTATATACGCAAAATAGATCAGTTCTATTTTTTCAAAAGCAATTTCTTTCCTGCATGAAAATATTCCCATTTCTTTCATCTTTTAATCAACATTGACAAATTAGACAGTTGATTCATTAAGTTCTGAAAATGAATGTGAAGTACCAAGGTTAACAATTACATTAGTCTGTAATACTAAATTGACATAAGAAATTCCTAGCATGTATTCGTTTGCACAGGGCTGGCCAGCTACCCCAATCACAGCTAATGGGGAAACTAATTGATGTCATGATTCCAGTTCATAACCACTCTCTCTTGCTTTCTAATGAATAGCAGACCCTTTTGAACTGATCTATCTAGAATAAATTACCATGTTAGCCATCTCCTCAGCCTAATTCTATTCACATCTTTGAAGGCCTCTTTTTCCAAGCCTTTTCATATGTTTAAGTTAATTTATTCCCCTCCCTCCTCTCTCTGCTCGTGCAGTGACATGAGCATGCTCTTGGAGTGACATTTCAGAAAGCAAAAAGCTTTGGGACAGTGAGCAGATATGGTCCATGGACCAGACAGATCCCTCTGAAGGTTAGTGAGGTGTTGCCTTGGGCATGATCCTGAGTAACAAGTAGCTCCTAATGTGGCTACTTGGGAGCATTAAGGTTGTTCCTGGCAACAGGGCAGTATTGCTGTTACTGTTAATTGCAGTCTAGATGGCAAGACACTGTGAAACTTAGTCCTTAAAGAGGCAAAATTCCCTTAACATCCCATGCCCTTCTGCTTGCTTAAGTACTCTCTGCTTGGCTCCTTTTATTGCCACAGCTAATTTGTTACTAGCACATCAAAATAGCCCAAACTAACAAAGCATTTTGGTTTGCAGTACCCATTTTTCCTTATTGTTACATATATTGCATGTAATTCTGATTTGTTTTCTTTTCTTTCTTTTCTTTTTTTCCTTTCCCTTCCCCCTCTCCCCCTCTCCTTTCCTAAATTTGTGCACAGATAAATCTCGTCCCCCACATACCTGGTCCATGCACTTTCCTCCATCATTAAAACCTGTGTGTTTAACTTCCCTTTCCCTCCAGAGTGCTGGAGAGTGGACACAGTCCCCACAATAACCTGCAGTTAAGGTCTGACAATTAGTGATGTACTCGCAGATGAAGATGAGTGGATCAGATGCTTTGAGAGAACATTCCCTGCTGAGGAACACGCTCCTTGGCAGTGCATTGCACAAAAGCTTTTCTCCAGGGGAATTCTACCTGAACTTAAAACTACATTGATTTTCTGCTTCCACGACTGTGTATCCAAGGTGTAGCCCACACCAAGCTGTGGCTGTGTACACCCCAGTGGGATGGCAGAAGGTCATTTTATTTTGAAACAAAACAGTAAAACATTTGTACAGTTACTACTACCAACTACCAAAGATGCCTGTATCATAGGGAAAGAAAGAGCTGGTCGTGACTAATACTGTCATTGCGTGCAACACAGGTTGGTGTACGAGCAAAAGTAATGATGAGAATTACTGTTTGCTTCTGTATTCTACATTTTTGTGGTCTGTGCTTCTTCTTCGGATATGAACATGATTTCTGCTCCCAAACACTCATTAAAACCATTGGCATTGAGGAGAACAGAATTACCTCCACTCTTGACTGTGGTTATTTGTTGGTGCTATGCTGTAAAATTTTAACTAGAAAGGACTCACCAGCATTGGACAAAGTAATTTTGCCATATTAAATGTTCTCTCAACTCTCAGAGATGACAAAGGGAGCCCAATGTGCAGATGTAGCAATAGACTCTTGTGTTTCTGCATGCACACGTGTGCATGCTGCAGCTGATGAGAGCTTTGCCTGAATAGAGATCATTTGGCTCCAACGATCCTTGCGGGACAATTTTTATATACATTGTAAGATCATTTTGGGGTGATTTGTCACAAAAGCACTCCTTAGTATGAGGAATTTCATCTCCTTACACTTTTCTAAAGGACTGAGACCAGCTGTACGCGTTCCCTCCAAATTTCTCTGTGAAGTTTTTAATCTTTTAAGATAATTTAAAAGTCTTCTCAAACTGCAGCTCTGCCTTTAAGGGCCAGTTAATGTGGCTGATTTATAAACCCTTTTGCCAAGGAATGTGGTGCAGTGAAAAGACAAAGCCTTCAAAACATGCCATAGGTTCTCTGCCAGCAGGCACTGATGCTGCATATGGCTCAAGACAGCCAAGGCAAAATGTGCCTTAGGAAGCCTGAACTCAAGCATCAGAATAAGTTGAAATCATTACAGATTATTAGCATTATTATTATTAGTCCAGCTTTGGAGTCCAGCTTTTCCAGCTCCCCTGCTGTAAGATGGTGCAGAGCCATGGCTCCAGCCTGGGGACCAAAGCCAGGGACAGGCTGTTGCCCTGATGCTGCTGCAGAGCGTGGTTGCTCAGGCATTGTTGGCTCTGGGGATCCTGCTCCATGCCCTCAGCATCACCTGAGGTAGGGAAGGGAATACAGAGGCTCACTTGCACATCTCCACTCTTCCACTCACACCTGGTCTGCTAAAATTGTAAAGGAGGTTGCTGTACACCCTCATCCTTTGCATAACAGGTATACATCTAAGTTTGGGGGGGGCATTCTGTTTTTGCAGCCCTCCATCCTTAGAGGAGCAAGCTAAAGGTCAATCTCTTATGAAGAACAAAGGGCCAAATTCTGCTGTCACTTACACACAGATGAACCCACAGATCACTGAAGCATGGGAATTGCTAGAACCCATGGTGCAGGCTGAGTTATAGGAGTCAGTAGGTCTGTGCTGAGGTACCTCAGCAGAGTTGAGTGCCCTGTAAACGTTGTGCCTTGCTTGTACTAACCTTTGTTTGGTCTGTCTCTCTCATCTGGCAACTCCCCTCCTCCCTCATCCCTTTGTGCTCCAATACAGATGGCTATAAGGAACGACTCTTTGGATAGCAAGGAGAATCTCCATGCCGAGGTGAGTGAGCTCTCTGACCCAAATGTCCCCGCTGTGCCCATGGAGGAGTCATCAGTGGCTCTGACGCCCTCAGAAGTGCAGGAGTTGGCTGCATGGAGCCGGGCAAGTGTTCACACACAGCAGCATTCCCACAACCAGTACAATATTTCAAAGCAGGCACCAGCATCGTGTGCTTGTGCAGACTCGTATCAGGAGACACCTGGAGATTCAATGGACCAAGAAGTATCTGAAATAAACAGCTCCTCGGAGCCTTTCGCTTCAGAAACTTGTACAGCCTCGAGTGCCTGTTCAGAGGTTCAGCCTCTCACTCCTAAGAGGAACCTAGGCAATACTGGCAACGTTACACTGAAAGACCTGAAGAAATACCACAGTGTAGACACCCAGGGTCTTCTAAAAAAACCACCCTCTTGGTTGGATGATCAAAGGAGACATTCAATAGAGATTTGTTCAATGGAAAACAGTCCTCAGCACCATTCCACATCTAGCTCTTCTGGCTTCATAAGTCAGGTAGTAAGTGAAATGGAAGGCTTGCAAGGAACACGGCAGAAGAAAAAACTGAGCCCTCCATGTATATCTATAGATCCACCCGATGGACAGAGTTTGCTGCCTAGAGGACCTCACAGCATCTCACCTACCAGTGGAGACATTTGCTTGAGACGGCGTGCTCCATCTTGTGAGTCCAAGGATTCGATGGATATAGGGGATTCGTTGCTTCCAGACAGTATGTCAACATCTCCTACCCCAAAGAAAGACTTGTTGACACTTCCTAGCTTTTCCTTTGATCAAACGGAAATGGACCCCTGAGTTACTTTTCTGTTGGTGCCAAACGTTTTCTTCCTTTCATGTAATAGGAAAAAAAAAAAAAAAATAAAAAAACTGTATTCCAAAATGGCACTGGGTAAAAAAATTTCCAAAGAAAGATTAAAGAACCAGCTGGTTAAAAGAGTGGTTAACCTATATCACGCTTACTTAAGCATATGTTCTGCTTAGGTAAAAGCAATACAATGTGCAGAATCTATATGTATATTATATTTTATTAAATTAATTGAATCTAGTATTGCGGGATGTAGTACATTTTGTGACTAAAGACTCGTTTGATTTTCTTCTATTTTTTGTATCTCAGAATATTTCTGAGATAAAGTTGGTTTTTATGGATATTTTAACCTTAAAAAATATATATTTCATCCCTTCTCTTTTTTTGTTTTGTTTTGTTTGAGTTTCATTTTGTTTTGCAAAGCACAAAATGTAGCCAATTAGTGCATTACAGAGGAAATGTATCCCACAGTCAGCAGTAAATAAGAATTATTTAATGTAATTTATTTCCCCCCTCGACTTCAATAATATTGTGGGGAAAAAAAAAAAGATTGTTTGGGTAGTATAGAAATGCAGTGGCAGTTTTTTAACAAAATAGTACTCCAATCTTGCATAAATTTGACATCCAGAGTGAAAGCAGGTGCACAAACCCAGGAAGGTCCAAAATGCTGATGTATGGCTGAGGATGGTGGATGCAGAGCCATTTATCTGTACACAGGAAGAAATTGTAGATCATCCACTGGCAACTTGCAAAATCATGTCAACTGCTAATTTTCCTCTGTGCCTGGGAAACCGAGGCAAGAAAAGCCTTTGTCACTTTGGAGATGTTTTTCCAGCATCTCTGAGAGAGAGCATTTCTTTGGCTGAGTTTTACAGCTCTGGAAGCCCACGGTGTGCAGTGCAGCTCCTCTGCTCTGCACCCGAGTGGAAAGGGGAGTAAGGCCACGGGTGAGATTTGCAGTGGGTGAATTCAGTGCAGACACAACACAGCAGTGGGCTTAAGCACATGCTTAAAGTTAAGCTCTTGCTTAAAACTGCCTTGAGGTTGATCGTGTTTAAGAAATTCTTGAAAATTAAAATCATATGCGTATGTGTCCGTGGCCTACTGCTACTTATTTTACAGAATACATGTAAGAAAGTCTGTAGGTACTGAAATGACTGTTGATTTTCAGTTTAGAAAGTAAGTTCTTTTGCTACCACTCCTAGAGGTGACTTACATGACCCTGACTGTAAATCTATCAAAAGCCTTAAGTAGCAACATCATGATACAAGGTGGAAAAAAATTGAATTCATATCCTTACTTTATAACATGTCCTTACTGTCAGTCATCTCAGAAATTGTTTACTTCTGTGCTAATGCCCTCTGCAAAAAGCAATCCGTAAAACTGGACAGCAGAGCCTGAAATCAAGAGAGGTTGGCCCTGTTCAGCACCTCCCGCTCTTCACAAGACTGATGGAAACCAGACATGAACTTCACTCAACCTCCATGAAATCCCATTAAGATGCAGGCTAAGGCAGACTCTGCAGGCATGGTTTGAAGTGTGTGAATAGTCACAGGTTTAAAACTGCACACATGGATAAGGCTTTGCTGGGTCGTGTCTTTAAACCAGCACAAGCTAGAGGAGGATTTGTGCTAATTCTGTCAGTCAGGAGTTTGTAACTTTTTGAGAACTACTGATCTTCTCAAATCACTACAACATGTTGATGTATAGCCTTTTATCCATTCAGAGATTAGACTGGTACAACTACATCTATCTGCATTAGCTTCCAGCATACATACAAGAAGAAGATGCTGTTTATACCTACCATCCCGTGTGAGGTCTTAAGCTCCTTTATTTTCACTTGAGGACGTTTACTCCCTAAACAATCCCTTATTGATTTAAATGTCCTGTAGAAATGTAAGGGCTTTCAGCAGGAAGTCAGGCAATCAGTGTATCTGAAGTAGGAGGATTAACATTCTTTACCATTTACTGCAGTTAGATTAATTCTTGGCTGGGACATTTGTCCCCTCTTCAACACAGGCCATACGGAGACCGCTCTTTTTGATATGCCAGTCCAAATCCAGAGTTAAGCCTGTTTAAAGCAATGATTTCAAACAAACCTTTCATCAGTTCTTCCCCCAGATCATATTTAAGGAAATAATAAAATTACAGAGTATTAAGCCTGAGAAATAGTCTTAATCCCCTTTTGGTTTTACACTCATAATGAGCCTTAGCTTTTCCTTTCACATGTACTAAATAATTTGGGAAAATAGCTAGGCCACTAAAATTGCCAACCCTGGTTCCTTAATGACTAGGAGTGAGTTTGTATAGCTGGAATCATACTACTCATACAGTTCCTTCCTCACAGAAAAAAAACCCATGGAACATTTTAGCTTGAAGTCATGGCACAGAAGGGTGATGTGATGTTAATCCAATGCTCAACTCCACATGTAACAGAAAGCCTGAAGGCTATTCTATTTTCAGTACTTGGGGGTTTGCACACTGACAAGGTTTGTGGAAGTAACAAAGAGTTTACATCATACGTGACTATTCAGTAAAGACTAGCCAATAAAAATACTGTATGGTGATGCATTCAGTAAAAGAAATCCATGTAAAATAGTTCGTTTTCTAAACTGGAGAAGTTTTTTCTAGATGCCCTTTTGAAAGACAAATACAAATGTACTGCAGTGTGTGCAATAATCTTAAGATAATTTTAAATACCTTGGGGAGGGGGGTTTTATAGAATTTGACTTTTTTTAAACAAAATGTACAAAATCCACAGGAATTCTGTAGAATGGTTATGTTGATAGAATTTTTTATATTTTTGTAGAAATCTATAGAGACATTGTTAAAAGTCTGCGTAGCATCTTGAGAAAAGAAGCAGCTCTTATCTACAAGTTTCTTTTCATAAACCTGGAGCCTGACCTACTGTATTACAACATGTATAGCCTAGTTTCAGAGCCTGCATCCAGGTGGTGTTTAGAAGCAGCAGCTAAGCTCAAGTTCTACGATATTGCAGTGCTATTACTGTTCCAGAACTGCACCCCTAGAAAACATCCACCCCCAAAACTCAGCCGCTGTTGATGGTAAAGTAGTCGCATGGTTACCCAGTTCATTCAAGCACACCAGCACTTTACTACTGTGGATTTACTGTATACAGGTGGGAGAAGGATATTCTGCTATTGCCAGTCTGACACACCGGAAAAAGAGATTGCAGACATGTCTGGAAAAATGTAAATTCCATTATTGCAGCCCCTTGCACATAGAACTGATTTTTTTCATAGCTCGGTTACAGGCTGTTTATACTGTAGATATTTTGGAGGAGGGCAAAGAAAACACTGTTTTTGACTCCTGTGGATTGCACTCAGCACAAGGTGTGTTCAAAGTGGAAAAAAAAAAAAAGAAAACAAAAGCATTACCTTTGTAAATTAGGCTATGCCCCAGTCTCCCCTTTAGTGCCCCTTTGGCTATAATAACCCATGTACACTATTACACAAGGTGATAGAGTAGGACCAGTACCATTGCAATGTCCATAACAACCTAGTATATATTATAGAACTTTGTATTTAATAGTTAATATATTGTTATACTGTATCAGGTACATAGGCCAAAACGAGGTCTTTTGTTCAGGGCAACAAAAGGTGGTATTCATGGGGAAAATTGGGTTAAAATGTTCCTTTTTAAAAAAAGAAAAAAGACAAAAAATGAGTGTAAATCTTTACAAATGACAAAAAACAAACGTGTCCTATTAAAAGCTTTTGAAAAGAAAACAAACGTGCACTTCCCTTTTTTGTTGTTGCTGATGATAATCTGTATCATTCTGAGTGGTCGAATCCTTGGTCGAGTTTTACCTGCGACCAGTTGGGGTAGGTGTTGTAGAGCAGCAGTGGACGGGAGGTTGAAAGAAAGATTGTGGAATGTCAGCCCTTTGTGAAGCAATTTGGTTTGACACTGCAAAGTGAACGGGCCCAGGGTGTACTGTTCTACCAGTGAGACCATCAGCTGTGCTTCTGCAATGGCTCTGTGCTGGCAAAGGACAGCTTGGCAAGGTGCTTAAAGACCAGAAGGCTGCCAGGACTGCAACAGAGAGAGCTGCGGCCAAAGGGAAGAAAGGAGTCAGGAGAAGGGGCAGATTTGATAATGAAAACATGTTGCTGGGAAGAGGAAGGTGCTGGGCTTTACCACGCGTTCCTAACTTCAGAATTTCCAGCCTGAAGTGCAGCAGCATTTTCTCCATCACTTCTGCAGTCATTTAGCTCCTCGCTAAGGAGATGTTGGAGGTGGTGGTACTGCCCTGGGAGCTGTGTGCTGTGTGCTGCAGGGCAGTGGGGGCTCAGCCCCCAGGTGCTGCTTAGGTACCACCAGAAACATTTGAACCTAAACTCTTCTCTAGACATGCTAGAGAGCAGCCCTGTGAAAAAGGACCTGGGGTCCTAGTGGATGAAAAGCTGGACATGAGCCACCAACGTGCAACTGCAGCCCAGAAGGCCAACCGCATCCTGGGAAAATTATCAGAGGGCTGGAGCATCTCTCTTATGAAGAAAGGCTGGGGTTGCTCAGCCTGAAGAAAAGAAGACCCCAGGGGGACCTTATAGTGACCTTCCAGTACCTGAAAGGGGCTTGTAAGAAAGCTGGGGAAGAGCTGTTCACAAGGCATGGAATGATAGGACAAGGGGTAAAGGTTTTAAGCTAGAAAAGGGTAGATTCAGGTTGGACATTAGGAAAAAGTTCTTTAATATGAGGGTGGTGGATCACTGGAACAGGTTGCCTAGGGAGGTGGTGGAGGCCCCATCCCTGGAGACATTCAAGGTCAGGCTTGATGGGGCTCTGAGCAACCTGGTCTAGTTGGAGATGTCCCTGCCTATTGTAGAGGGGTTGGACTAGATGACTTTTAGAGGTCCCTTCTCAGCCAAGACATTCTATGATTCTATGATTCTTTGGGGGTCTTTAGTGAATGAGTTATTCAGCTCCTAAGGTGAAGTCTCCTCTCCTCTGGGGAGCAGCCACTAGAGGGAGGAACCAGGCACCTGGGCACTCTGCAGCCCTGTGTCTGTTTGGCCTGAATGACTTGATCACTCTGCCACAGCAGAGACTCTAAACTGACATCCAGAATGGTTATATTGTCAGAAGATGTTTTGATAAAGATCCACTCATTTTCATCTCTGAGTGGAAAACAGCAGGAAGGAAATTAACCTTTAAAAAGAGAGAAAATGTGGGTCTGTGCAAAATCCCATGCAGAGCAGGACTCCAGACGTGAGCTCTGTAACACTCATGCATTGTCATGGCTTCAAGGCCAACCCCACCCCTCCGAGGCTGGATGATCCACATGGCATTGAAGTCAGCAGGGCTGAGCCAAGAAGGCAGAGCAACTCACAGGTTCAAGCCCTTCACATTTCTCTGCACACAGGTGAGTTTAGTTCTGTAGTAATTCCTTACACGGGATGGCAAATCCCTCTATTCCCAGTGGTGGGTTTCGGAGAAGCTTGGGAGGAGGATTGTTTTTCTGCTTTGTTTTGTGAGTGTTCCTTTAGGAAGCTCTTTTGCTGAGTTTTGGTTGTGGTTTTTAGAAGGCTCCCATCCAGGCTGGCTGCTTGCTCTTAACTTGCCAGAGCTTGGGCATGGCACTTTGTTATTCTGTTTGATAAGTAATTTGGATGCCACATGAAACTGGATCGTTTTCTATGTAATGGTAGCTGCACCTAGCACTTAAAATTTAAATTGTTTCTGGCTTAGTTGAGGCAGTCAGGTGAACTTGGGTACCTGTCCTGCTTTCTGGAGAGCAGTGCCCCATTGGCACAGCACATCTCTTGGCCAGAGCTCTGCAAAGCCCTGCAAGTAGCTGCATGTGAAACAGGAAATAGTTTGTGCTTTCTGTGTTTCAGGTGTGCCAGAGATATAAACAGAGACACACCAATAAGTCTTAGATGTGGCCTGTACTAGAATACTCCCCAAAAAATGAGGTAGGAAAAAGCAATCTAAGGAAATGTGCCTGGCTCTTCTGCTGCCGTGTAAAGGAAGAGTTGTGACCAGTTCCTAGGGGGTGTGGATCCCTTAGATTAACGGGTTAAGGCCAGTAAAGTTTTGGAGGGACAGGGGCCTGAATTGAGCTGCCCAGAGGTGGGCAAGGGTCACCCACCAGCCACGGCCGGCGGTGCCGGGGGCCGGCCGGTGCGCAGCGGTTTGCTACCATCTAGTGGGCTTGGGGGAAGGAGCGGGGTCGGGCCAGCTGGCCCCGGGCTACCGGAGTGTGCCACTTGGGCTGCAGTTCTGCCCCCCGTCAAGCACGTTGCCTCCTAGGTGTGTGTTGCAGAAACAGCGCGGTATTGGGGCGTGAGGAGGAGGGTTTCTACTTCTGCGGGCGTTTTCAGCCTCTGAATTTATAAAAATCTCTTCCTACGGTAGGAGGAGAGGGAGGGTTTCTCCCAGATTCAGCAGCACCGTGCCGGCCAGTGGAGCCCCATGACAGAGACACACTTTACTTAGTGCTGAGAGTGCTGAATGAAGCCAGGCTGCTGTGCACACCCCGGCACCTCCTCTCCCTGCTGCATGGCTTGGGCAAAGCCCTGGGAGACAACAGCCCATCCAGGCACAGTCCTAGGGCTATCTGGCATCTTGGAAACTGCGTAAGAGGCTTGCTCCCACCTGTGCTTATGCCTTGTTTTAAGCATGTGTAGAACACACAGCCCAGCCCCAAACGGGCTGTGCACACTCCCAACAGCTACGACACATCCACAACCTGTGAGCTCCAACGTGGTGTTTAACCTCTGCTGGACCCAGCGTGGGAGGAGGATAATCAAGCAGGCATTGTGCCATCTTCGGGGGCTTGTACCGGGGTGCCCAGAGGTTGTCTTTGCCCGGGTGCAGGCTGGGTCCTTGTCACTAGGTGGCAATGCCATGAAGGGGTTTAAGCTGAGATGTTTGTGTGCATTAGTTCAGCCTGCACCTGAGGTCCCCCCAGTTCTGCTCTTTGTTTGGTTTGGCATGCCCATCAGCACCATCAGTGAAAGCCATTGCCGTGCTGGTGTTCTTGCATTTCAGAGTGACTGGACTTCCAGGTGGCTTTTATGTGTTGTATTCAATGCTTTGGATGTGTTCACAGCACACTGTTTAATCCTGCAACATCCTCTGGCATTTTCTATTATTGCTTGAGTACAGGATGCTCTAAGTGGCAAGCTTTCAAAGGTTCTGAATGGATTATCTCTCCGTATCTATTTAATACTCTAAGTAATGCAACCAAAGACCCCTGCAGCTCCAGCTGGAAAAAGAAAAGGATGGTTAAACCACTTAATTACTTACTGTGCTAACAATTATTTTAGGGAAGCAGCAAGCAGAATCCAGCTGTTCTGGGGGAAATTGGGAAGAAGTTCATATTGGAGTCATTCTACAAAGAAAAAAACACTGCAGTGGACAGCATATGCTGTGCTGACACCTGCAAAGGCAGCACAGAACTGCTCTGCTGGGTGCCACCAGCTCAGGATGGCCAAGGGTTGGTGACAACTCCCCATTCATTCAAAAAAAGCAGGACCCAGTATTTACAGCAAGATTCCTGCTAACATGGTGAATTCTCCAGCCCACCTAAAACTGGGAGGGACTTGTGGGGTAGCCAAGTTGGCAGGAGAGAGGATATTGTGGCAATTGTCAGGGACTGAAACAGGATGGTTTGTGTCTTAGCCCCAGAATGCCCAAGTGCCACGTGCTGCTTGTCTGTGGCTGTTTGCCCATCACTCTAAGCTCCTCCTGCAGCTAAACTGCCCACAAGCTTGGGTGTGTTACAGCTGCCATGAGTTTCATTGACCTCTTTAGGCACTTGAGAGCATGTTTGTGAAATTATTTAGCAGGAGAGAGCAAGAGATGCCCAGTGCATTCAGAGTTCAGTTGCTTACTGCTGGAGCAGCTCCAGGATCACTTTGGAGTGATCTAGGCAGTTGTTAGCATGTCTAGATTCTTCTTCTGCTCCTTGCTCCCAGTGTGAAACAGAGGAAAGACACTATTACACACCGTGTCCTGGAGGAGTCAGACGTACACCATTTTCTCATTTTACAGGGCTTTGATGCACTGGGTGGACCCCTCAGGGAACAGAATGACTTCACAGTGCAGCTTCAGGCCAAATGCAGTGTGCTCCCAACTTCCCTGCTGTGGCTTTCTAGGGAACTGCTCCCTCTATTCTTCCAGCTAGGGGAAATCTTGCCTTCCTTCCTTGCCTACAAAGCTGCGTAGCTGATACGTGTCCAAAAGCAGTGCTGGGAGAAAAACTGGAGCTGCAAATTCCCAGCCCACTGGTTCATCTGTTTTATCATGGGACTTCTAAAGCACTCATTGCACCTTCCAGAAGTGAGGAAACTGAAGTTAAATCTGTTTCTGTGAGAAGAGAGATGTACGCTATATGTAACCACATTGGCTGTTTGAGAAGAAGCCCGAAGTCTGCTGCTACTCATGCAGTGTTGACTTCAAGTAGAGTTTGTTACATGTCCACATCTTACATGTGTTAAAACAAGGTGTCATTCCCTTTCTTGTAAGTGTATATATACTGCTGTAAATGCCACGCTGGCAGCCTCTTTTTCTTGCCATCTGTAAAAAGTGACACCTTTGTGGGTCTCAGAAAGGAAGCTGAGCCTCAGCTGTTCCAGAGAAAGGAGGTGATATTTATAGTCAACTAGCCATAAAACTGTGACTTCCAGAGCTGCACGTACTCAAGCCCTTCACAACCCTCAGCTCTAAATGTCCTGCTTTATATGGATTTCTTCAGGAGTCAGTCACACTTCAAGTTGCTGTTAGTGCTTTGCCAATTAGCGTGAGGTGTGATAGGAAAAGAAGCCAGCCTCATACCTGGCACTGTGCTTACACAAACACCTTCTTCCTCACGTTACCTCCTGTGCTGCCCCAACCAACTACTCTAGTTGATAGCAAACCAGCTGCTGTGTGGCCCAGGGTGTGCCTCGTAGGTGCTTCATGATTGTGCTGACTTGACCTGCTCTATGTGTTAGCAGGTGAAAAGTCCTTTCCTGTGCAGCTGGCATGGAAAAGAGGATGCAAATACAATTATTGAATGAATCCAGATCAGATCTTGCCACTCCCTGGAATAAATGTCCAGTGAGAAAAAGTGAGTTCATGACCTCTCTGACAGTCACACCAAAGGTGCCATTTCATTTTCCTGAAAAGCCAGCCTGCATTTGGGGGAACACCACAGGAGTAATTACATGTTCTAGGTGCATCCTTCTTCCCTCCCACCATCAAAAGGAAACGGGACTAAAGTGAGCAGCCTGAAATAGTGCTTCAGGCTCTGCGTTGCACTGGGTTCAGCAGAAAAGCCCCTTCCCAGGAGCTTTCAAGCTTCTCTCCCATCTTGTCTGTCTAAGAGTTTATTATTTCCTTAATCCCTGCCTTTGATTTTTTTTTTTTTTCCTCCCTGCTAGTCTGTTTTGCCAGACAGCACCTGGAAGTCAGTAATTACAGAGCAAAGTCAGTGCAGGTTGGCAGGGTCTGCTGTGAAGTCTGGGCTGGCTGTCTGGTGGCTCTCCTTGAGCTCATGGTGGGGATGGAGGAGCTGGCACCCCAGCTGGCACCCACTCACCAGCACCATCCCTGTTTAATGGCATGAACTGCTGCTGAAGGCAGAAGCTGCCCACCATGAATTAGGAACATGAAGCAAGTGGCAGAATCCTTTAGGGACTCCTACTTTAAGGTCCTGTAAGACCCAGGGAAGTACTCTAATACAGGACCTTCCTCCACAGATATGGTGGAATATTTCCACTGAAGTCAATAATTTTATTAGAGATTAATTCACATTGCACACTTCAGTGGAACTGATAAAACAAACCTCTCCCCTCCTGTACACAACCTATGGTAGGTGTTGGTGAGGTGCCTTTGTACCCGGAACATCTTATAATGTCAGAGTCAGTGTTAATTTAGGACACGTTCTCAGACTGCACCAAGTTCTGCTCCTTGGTGCAAGAAACGCAGAGATGCAGGTTCATGTGTCAGGAGATAAATTCTCGGCACTTCTCTCGGAGCAACTGCTCCTGCAGGTTGTTGCAGGAGGGGAGGTTTAAAGAGCCATAAAAGAGTAACTCCCAACTGTTACTGACTTTTCTTGAAACCGTTATTGTGGTGCAATTCAATTGAACAGAAGTTTCAATGTAAGACTTTGAAAGACAACCCATGATGTCCTTAGAAGATCTCATTCACCCAGTTGGCTAGGGCTCCTCTATTATTTCCCTGAGAGGATTGTAACGTGATTGTGCTGATTAGCTCGGATCAGCCTGAGATTTCAAATCTTTGTAGGCAGTCGCCTGAGAATCTTATCTTGGGCAAGATCCTGTCTTCCCACGCTAACAAGAACTGTGACCCTTTAGCCAGATTATATCAAATGTCTAAAACAAGTTCTCAGTGTTGTATGTGGGAAGCACATGGCTTCCCTTCCTCTGATAGTACTCTCTGAGTGGGTATCACCCCTAGTGTCTTCAGTGGGCTTCTTAAGAGATCAGCAGAATATTTTTTTTCTTTAGGTAGTAAATATTTTGGGACACAGAATACTGTGCTTTTCATCTCTTTTTTCCGTTCTGGTGAGCATTTTTGACCACACTCTTCTGCCTGATCGTTCCCCACCTTCCAGCAAGGAAGGAAAACTCAAACTCTTAGAATATTTAGGTAGATTTGTGGAAGTAGGATGCTTTGAGTTAGATGAGGATGTTGAACCAGATGCTACAGCAAGTGGGTGGACAAACAGCAGGTGCTGGAAGGGCAATAATGCTGTAGGAGTCCTGCCCAAGAGGAAAGCAAACAGTTCTTCTGCATCACACAGACATGAAATCCAGATTGCATCCAAGGTGCCACACCACGAAATCTCTTAGTTACACACATACGTGAAATTTATTGACTGAAAGCTTTTCAAAATATATCCATGCTGCTGGTTTAACCACACATCTACAGCAGAAGAAATCAGCATGAAGGAAGAGGCTGCAGATGGATGGGTAAGAGATGTGACGCTCACTTAGGTCCCGCTTAGCCAACCACACTCTAGACCTCTCTAAAGAGGAGAGGACGAGCATTTCTGAAATGTTAACAATAGCCTGACTGGTCTGGATGGATCTGGGCAGCCCCAAACCCAGTGGGTGCCCCAGCTCTGTGCAGACACCCTGGGTGACTGTCCCTCAGCCCACCCTTCGCTTGCCGTGTGGGGACCACCCATGTCCCCCTCCAAGAGCAGGGGTCTGGTTGTCCCTGCAGGTCGTCCTAACATGAGGAAACATTTTCCTAGGGGCTTGGTCCTTCCACAAGGACGTCACCCTTCAAAAGCATCTCAGCAGCTTCAGGGACCTGAGGAGAACTGTGGCAGCCCCTCACCCTCTCTGTGACACCAGCCCCTTCGAGGGGCTGCCACAACAGGGCCGGCGGTCGCCCTTGTCCCGCCCGGGCCTGAGGGAAGGCGTCGGACCGTCTAGCGGGCGCGTCCAGCCTGAGATGCCTCGCCGAGGCGACGCGGCCCCGGTCGGCGCCTCCCGGCCTGAGGGGGCGAGAGCACCGGGGCGGCGGCGCTGGCACCACCCGCCGCCGGCGGGGAGGGCGGGACGAGGCTCGCCGGGGCCGCTCCTCCCCGCCCCCGGCCCGCCCAGGAGGGAAGGAGCCAGCTTCTTCCCCCTGTCCGGTGCCCGGCGTGGGCCTGGAGAAGGCTCAGCGCCCCTGCCGCGGCCATGGAGGCTTTCTGCGGGTCCCGCTTCTGGGTAAGCTGCGCGGCCGGCGGTGCCGCCTCCCTCCCCCCCATTCCTGCCCCGCGGGCTTCCCCCCGCTCAGGAGAAAGTTGGACGGGGGGTAGCGGGGACCAGCCCCCTCAGCGTCGGCTGCGGAGCTTGTCCCGGGGCGAAGGAGGAGCGCCGTGCCCGTGTGCTCCCCGCGGCGGGTCCGAGAGAACGGGGCGGGCGGGGAGGGGTCGTTCCTGCGGCTCCGGAGGGGCTGAGCTGCCTTGCCTGCCGAGCCCCACCGGCGTCCCGAGAGCCGGCCGGGGCGGTGACTGCTCCCGCAGCCGGCTGAGGAGCGGGACCAGGAGCAGGGTCGATGGCATCGCTCTTCGCGATTCAGCATCTCTTGACCAGAGTCAAGAACCCACAAGGCCCCAGGGGACCCTACAAGACCCCAGGCCGTGCCACAGCTCCCGCTTTCCTGCAGGAGATGTCGTGTTTCTTGCAGCTCTGTGAACAGCTGTAGCCCACCTTGGACCTCAGAGCTACTGCCTTCTTCTGAAGGGTGATGTTTTAGTTGTTGCTGCTGCTCATGAGCGGGAAGGTGCTCCCTGTTAAGAGCTTTTTAACTGTTGAAGAGTGATGGGTTCATGGTAGCCAAGGGTGGTCACAAGCCTCGGAGGATTGCAGTGACTTGTGTTAGTATTTGGTGCCTTTTGGAAAGGCTGATTGCAACAGGCACTGGGTTTGTAAGCAGAAAAGTTTGGAAATTGCTGCCATGTTCTGCTGTCATGGTTAAGTGTGTAAATGCTGTTAGGAGCACTCTCCCCAAGGTACAGTGTGCTGCTTTCCTCTCTCTGCTGTGTAGGCAGACACTGTAGACCTTATGAAGTCAGGGGAATTGAGCAGGTATGGTGAATCTGGAACTGCCCTCCAATAAATCACAGCTTTTGCATGAGCCTTTCTCTTCTATTGATTTAAGGGGTACTTTTTCAAATAAAGATGGGCAGGAATGAAAAGGAGTATCTGAAGGTGAGTCACTGCTAGAAAGGACAACACAAGATTGGCTATGGGGACTTAATGTTGAGCTCCATCTTCAGATAATTAATTATCTTTCAAAATCTGTCTCCACATTACTTTTTAATAGAGGACTTAGGCTGCTAAGCCCCTTGGTTACATTTCTTTGTTCAGTCACAGATTTCATTTCCAAGTGCTCTGCAGGCTCTCTGCTACAACAGTTGGCAGATAAGCTTGCTCAAACAAGTATTTTCACCTCTTATTTCTACTGAAACACTTACAGAACAGGGACAAGCACAAACAGATCAACACTGCTCACTAGTTTATAGATTGCCTCGAGAAGCATGCCTTTGCTTCTCAAGGGGAGACTTGTAGTGCAACTACTCTTAGTGGCCAAGGCTTTTGATTGTTTTAAGTAGGAAGTAAATGTGTCATTCTGTACTTCATGCAGTGCTGTTCTACTCAAGCATGGTACCCTTCGTGGTGCTGTGTCTGGTGGATGCTGGAGGCAGTGTATCCTGGTTTAGTATTACCACGACTTTTCAAAACTAAATTTACAGGAAGTGATATACAGGTAATCCAGGGAGGGGATTTTAATTACTAATAATTTATTTACAGCATAAATTATGAAGAGATCTAAATGTGTTTTACAAAGCATAAATAATAATGAAAAAATATACCTTGCTTGAAGTAATAGTTCATATGTGATTAACTTGCAGTTGATCTGAAACATGATAGTTTAGATTGGGAGAGGAGTGCATTTTCTGTCCCAGCCTGTGAAGGAAGATGTCAATCGTGTGCTACAAGGCTTTCCAGACACTTCTCCCTTTGTGTAATTATAGCATCCTTATGCCTCAACATAAAATACTACTAAAGAATAAAAGGAGACTGATTGAAAAGAGAAGAGCAGTTTTCCTTAAGCGAATGGGCAAACTACTTAATAAATGTAGGCCTGTTACCTTCTTTGGAATGATCCAGAGTTCTCAGAACAACGTGAAATGGGGCATGTGACCCAGAGACCAAGCAGACTAGACTCAGTGACCAAGAGTCTTACACCTTATTTTTGGTAGCCATATTTTCTCTTTTAATAGGAGTGTATAGAGTGAACTGATTTTATGAGGGAGATTTTAAGTGAAGATCACGTGGATGACGGTCACCTTGAAATCGTTTGCTGTACAAATATGGTGTTCCATCAGAAAATGCAGGTGGAGGCTTCTTTCTGGAACAGGTTTGCAAAAGTTGGAGTTTCTTTCACTGCTGTACACTTGAAGAAGGAAGAACAAGGTTAAAGGCAGTTACTGGCCCGTGCATGCAAATCATGTTCAGATCAAGAATTTGATAAAATGTGAACCAGTATTAATGTTTGCTTTTTCATAGCTTATAAACTTAGACTCTTTCCTCATATTTTGTCAAAGAAATTCTGGATGTTTTTGGAAGGTGAATGACATACTGGTGTCAGTTTTAAAACTGTTTAGAGTGAAAGGAAACATGCTGTTCCAATTTAAGCAGTTCTTTGTTTTGGAGTTTAAAGCAACTACGATACTTTTCTCCTAAAAGGAGGCCAGAATCAAAACAAAGCCGTTCAGAATTAGCACATGAAAATGTTTATATTGAAATATATCAGCTTTACCAGATGATTGATTTATCTTGGATTTTTTTTGGCTTATCAAAAGTGTTGAGGTTTCAACTCTTCACCCTGATGCAGGGTGGGGAGTTTTGCTGGAAATGTCAACGGATTGGGGTTTTTTGTGCTTGTGCAGAGGCAAAATAATTTCCTATTTAACTCATTTTAGAAATAAGAAATTAAAGAAAATACTGTAGATCACATTAGAAATCTATAAAAGTTCCTGGCTTCCAGATACTGCTTTATCTGTTGAAGATGCAATCAGCAAATTGCTAATACAAATACAGGGTAATCTCTATATTAAAGAGGAACGACTTGAACATTATTTTTTCAAAACGCGGTATGAACAATCTCATAATCTGAACACTGTCGACCTCAGCTGAGAATTCAGAGCTAATTGTTGATGTCTCCTAGCAGTGTTCCCATGCTGAATGCCTTTCAGGAGGAGGTGAATGCGATAGCATGTACCCACACAAGGCAGGCCATAGGCGTGTTATTTACTAGTGCCCATAATTACCTCCTGTTTATTGTGTGACATACTTACTACATGATAGTAAGTGTGCTAGATAGGAGTGCCAATTAATGTGACCCACAATCTCTGTACTTGAGAAGTAGATACTGGTGAATTATCACTTATTAGTTGCTTATGTCCTCCACTGTAGTAAAACGTGAGCGGTTCCTCTGGGAGAACAACAAAGTGATCTCCTAAGGGGGAGTTTGCTGCAGAAGTGTTTTGGCCTAGGGACTAAACAACATGAGCTTAGAAAACCAAATTCTGTTCCAGTGTAAAGACACTTTGTCTTTCTGTGGCTCAGAGTCTCTGGGTGAGAAGTGACACTATGGCTGCTGTGAGGATAAAACATGAAGTGCTCTGCAGTACTTGGGTGCAGTTGGGATGATGGGTCATGGAAACACCTTAGCCTACAGACAAAGTGCCTAGGCTTAAGCAGCAGCTCGTGTTTTTGATGTTGTTTTCTTATAACAGCATAAATAGGAAATGGAAGGACAAGTGATACAGCACTTTGAAGTAGAGACCACAACTTCTAGTCAGTTATGAATGAGATCCAGGCTTGTTCCCTTTGATCCTGCTTGGCCCACAGAGCTGTTTCTTTGCCTATCCCATGTCTTGGCATCCTGACAGATGTGTTGTTTTTTTTTTTCATCCCACGTGGAGTGCTGGCTCCTTCTTCATTCAGAGGCTCTTGAGTAATTCCACGGGAAGTTGCAGCAACTCTCAACAGTAAACAATTCCTCAGCCTTGTCTTGAAGAGAATCTCATACAAGCACCCTGTTAACCTTTAGGTTTGCAGAATTCCTTCACCCTGAGTCATTCTGTGAAATTTTGGTAGATTTGGACTAGAATTCATGCTGCTCTCTGGAAACACAACTTCCTTCTCTGTTGGCTCAAAGTGCCACAAGTCTCCCCTCTGCATAGTTTCCCCTTTTGCTTAGTCATGTATCATGCTTACTTTTTTTTTTTTTTGTAGTTCAAGATGACTTAGGACAGCTGAAGTCAGGAAGAAATGTTTCTTTCAAGGAGGATGACAAATGTTGTACTACTTATGTACAAGCTTTTTTAAAAAACAAGGAAGAGTGAAGGAAAAGGTGGTAGCAGGTCATTGCAAAAGAGGGATTCTGCAGTAGGATTGTATGGTTCAGACTGGCTATTCTTTATATGTAAAACTTCCGCTTCTGCCACACTGTGATAAACACAGAATGTTCAGTGCTTATAGGGACTTAAACATGATGCAGATCTCATCATAATCTTTGCTAACTGCATCCCACTTCAGGTAACTGTCCCACTTCTATAAATTTCTTCACAAATGATCATGTTGGCTATCTTTGTTCTTTCTCATGTTAGGTAGGAGATCAAAACAGGTAACTTCAATGACCTCTTCAGACATCAGATCTATGAAGTTATGCTCTCTCGGTGTAGCTGTGCTGGTAACATCCTGAACTTTAACATCCTGAACTTGAAAGCAATTAAGTTCTCAAGGTCAAATCCTCCAAGATTTTAAGATTCCTGAATAGAGTTAAATGGAAGCTATTGCTGAAGGATTTGGGCCTCAGATTCTTTGTGTCAAGAGCAGTATAAGTATTTATAGATAGATGTAGAGTCTTATCAAGGACCTATTACCATTCGTCTGTGTGTAAATGGAATACTAGACTATATTTGACCCAGTCTGGAAAAGACAGTCTGGTTTGAGAGTTGTGAGCAAAACTTAATAGCAGTGAAAGCTGCTAATATCAAGGATTTATGGAATCTTTCCATGACAGTGTCAGTTATGAAAATGACATTAATTTCAGTAGAATATCTGACTGTGATCATGTTTTTCAAGGAAAGCAGTCCCTGCCATTTCCTTCAAACCAGCACACTGATGGGTCAAGCGAACAGTACAGTTCTTAGGGCAAGGAAAATGGGGCAGCTGATAAAATTGTTACCACCAACATCTGACCAGCATGGTTGAATTCCTTCTGCAAATCCTGCTTGCAGTTCTGGAACTGCAGGAAATGGGATTTTTTTAGGGAAAAAAAAAAAAAATTGCCCAAGGGGCGAATAATCTTTTTTTCCTCAGGTGCACCATGGCTTTGTGGGAGATGCTTCACAAAGATCTTCTGGACACAAAAGCCAGCTTGTCCCTCCCTTCCATCTGTTTCCTGGAGGTGGGACAGTAAAACTTGAGGATGCTGTGAGATGGGGCAGATGGTAGGGAGGCAAGATTCCACCTTGCTTTAGTGGAGGATTAAAGCCCCATGGGGACACTTTTTCTCTGTAGCAAAACTCAAGGTGCTACATGTTCTTCTGCTTTCAGCAGAACTGTTCCTGGTCACAGCTCTGACTGTTTTAGCTTAAGTGACATAGCTGGTAGATGTAGTGCCTGAGATTTAGGAATACCATAAAGTTTGCCTTCTGAAAAGAAATGATAGCAGAAACAAAATCTGAGTTGTTATGAAGAGCTCCTTAAAATGGAGCTTATTTAATTGCTAGAGTTAAGAATATAAAGGATTTTGAGATGGGCCTCACCTACCTGGTAGGCAAATTGCTATGCCAGTGGAGTTATAATCTTTTCCTTTCTACATGTGTAAATTTGTAATGTATTAAAATGAAGAGACTATTACTGTTTAAAATTTAATTTTAAAATAATTCCTTTGAGTAACCTATTAAATGGGATCTTTGATTTTTCCAGTAAGCTAGGGCTCCATTTGTCTCCCGATAGTGCTGTGAATGTGATGGGCCATTATCCAGTCACACATTATTGGGCTGAGCTGGGGGAGAGCACAGCAGCCAGAGATCTTCCCAGGAATGTGTTCAGGCTTTTGTACAACCAACAGCCTTGATTCTGTACCTTGTCCCCGAGCTAATCTCCTGGCAGCATGAGAGGAGAAATCAAGGTAATGAAAGATCATTCACAGTAAGGTCACGTGCTGGTGTCATAAAGCTTTCAATTAGAACAGGGTAAGAAATGAAGAAGGAGAAGAAAAACTGTTTCACAGGAGTTGTTTCAAATGCCAAAGTAATTTAGTTTCAGAAGTAATAATTTCTTTTTTCTGTCTGAAACTTTTTGAGAATACAGAAATACATTTGACACTTGTGCAATTAAAAAAAAAAAAAGGCATAATTCTCATTTCTTCCTTTGGTATCTCTCCTTTCCCCCTAAGAGAGTGACTTGTGTTCTAGAATCTCCCTCACCTCTTAGACATGTCATTTTTTTAAATTTCCCTATGTACACTTGGAAACATGGAAAAGTAAAAGGGGAAGAACCTCCACGTTCTGCGTATCATCTTTTTGTTACACTAAGGGGAGGTGCAAGTAGGAAAACTGAAACAAAGAGCATAAAAAAAACTTCATGCTTTTATGTTTTGCCTCATTGGAAAAAGCAAGATACGTGGTCTGGGGGAATCAGTTTACTCCTGGAAGATCTATCCGATGGAAAACTGTGGCCAGTGGGAATGCAGCAATGCTATTCTGCCTGCTGCTTTTTTCCCATTTTCCTGCTGTCCTGATACAGATTTGCTACCTCTTGCTTACATGTTGGTGACCTGCAAAAATTCACTTAGGGTGTCTAAGCTTCTTGGTGGCCAAGTGTGAAAGTTCTGGCTCGTTTGGGTATTTGTAGCGTCGTTGCTGTGAGCGGGTTGCAATTGGGCCACTGGGTTTTACAGCAGCTCTTGAGGGATGAAGCTGCTCTCTTCAGACCAGCACTGGCTGGTTCCGTTACAGAATGTTTGTACAGATCATAATTAAACATGATTATTTTAGAAATCAGTGTTTTCTGGATGTAAAAAATCAAGTGTTAAGCTTTATATTCCCATCCTTTAGTTGATACTGGAGAGAAGCTGTTCGTACAATCGGCTTGGGGTAAAACAATGTACCAGGACAGTTCTGCCTTTGCTTGGATGTCTCTGATTAACATATTCCTTTTCCATAGTCACCTGATCTCATCTTTTCTTTATCTCTGAGTTTTTTGGCTTCACAACACTGAAGGCAAACCTTCACTTTAAGGAGGGAAGAGAAGAAAGAATAGCTGAGAGGATGGGGGGGGCGTAGGAACAGATGTTTCCTGCTCGTGCTACCTGTAGTGGTGCTTTGAGTGCTTTTTCTCTCAGCACCTACTGCCATGGTTTAGGGATTGGATTTCACTCTTTTTCTGAATAAAAATGACTGAAATTAGTAGGTCTGTGGGTTGAGAGAAGAGAATGGTTTGTGCACATTAACTCCATGAGCGTAGCTGAAGTGTAATGCTCGTCTGTGGCAGGTGAGCTTAGGTCAGTTCTGTGAGTGATAAACCAGGGTTAATCTTGGCCTTAAAGCTCATTAGCACCCAGAGCCTGCCCTTGCCCTCTAACCTGCTGCTGCATTTGACTTCTTGGTGCTCCCCTAATGAGTGTCCCTGCAGCTGAAGAGTGTGACCAACCTTGGGTGCTTGAGATGGTGCATGACCTTTGTATCCTGCCCCACCAAACTCCCATGCTACTGTCATGTTAAAGAACCTTGACCAGACTCTAAAACCTTATTATTGCTGCAGTCAGTTTGTCAGTTCTCGCTCCTTCTAGGCAGGCAGAGTGTCAGAGCAGCGCTGCTGACATTTTTTTGGTGACAATCCCTTTTATTGTTACTGTACATCAGCCCAACTGGATAGGTCAGCTTAAAATAGAGAAGTTAGGATGGGAAGGGGGTAAAATAAAGCAGGGACCATCTCACTTGCAGCTGTTTCAGCTGTTCCTGCCTCTTCTTAATTGAGCTACATTCATTATGATCCTTGAATTAACCCAGTTCCTTTCAAATGAAAGGAGATGGGATGGCTCAAATTAAAGATATTCCTTCACACCCATCATCACACTGGGCTGATATACAACAGCCCACTCCTTTATTTGTACTGCCACAAGTAAAAAGTCCTTCGATGATGCAATTAACAGAAAGTTTTATCTTCAGCAGCATATAGCTTTGATCAATTTTAAAACACAAAAGAATGATCCAATTTCCTCTTTCTCTCAATCCTGATTTTGATTCCTGAGCATTTGTACCCCTATGGTTGCACTGCGCTTTCCCTTCTGCAAGTCAGTCAATGTCCCTCTGTCCAAGCAAGAAGACTAATTGCTACTAAAACAATTGAAGTAGGTGGATTATTCTATTTTTTGCTTTAGATGTATGCTGTCTTAGGTGGAGACATTTCCTGTGATCAGCTTCTACTTTACTATCTCTCTTGTGCTGCAGATGCTTTTTGGGAAGCTCTGTTTCCTGGGGTGATGTGACTTTGGCAGAATATGAACCAGCTTGTTTTTTTTCTTTTTCATTCTGCCTCCTTTTTTGTTCATGACGTTGGGGAAGCTCTGAACTTCTAATCTTAAAACTTGAAAACTAAAAGGAGAAAAGAGAGAAACCTAGTGTTTTGTTTAACACCTGTCACTAAGCCAGTACATTGATCTTTGGATGTCTCCTCCACAGTTCTCAAGTGCATTGTGTGGTTGGTACCGTTTGTACCATGAAACCTCAAATTCAAGCAAAAACCTGTGACTAGTTACTCCATGACCATAAATGAGCTTGTACAGGCTATGAACTTGTGCCAGGTCTGTTCGGTCCATTAATTAAACCACTAAAGATCATTTTACTGCTGGGAAAGAACATTCGGTGTCCTTCAGTAAAGCAGATAGCCGTTGCAGTGTGCTTTGTAAACAGCAAAATACCATTTCTTGGTGTTAACTGTGTGGTTCATGCAGTGTAAATGTGTACATCCTCTCAGCCTTACCTTTTTTCTCAGCAGTGTCGCTGTGTTGTTGCAGTGGAGAACGTAATTATCTTCTGCCCTGTCTTAAGGGGGGGGGAGGGATGGGGGAAAAAGTGTTGTTCATGTAATTGTGTGAAGGAAATGAGTTGTGCAGCAGTCACTGTGGATTAATGAAGCATGTTACTCCTTCTGTGCATAAGGGTGAAATTGTTCCTTTGGAAATGTAAGCAAATGATCTCGCTCTGCAAAGGCCATTTGAAATTGGCAGCGTTCCGGAGGCCTGGAGCAGAGTGCTTGTTTGCATTTGGGCTCTAAGATGATTACTAGAGTTTGCCACAAAGAGTTTGCCAGCAGGGACTAAGCAGAGGACATGGACAACAGATAGAAGTGGGAGGTGAGACATGGAGAGGCTGAGATGAAGCCTGAGATGAAGACTGAGCCCTGATAGTTTTTTGGTGTTGTGGTTCAGAGGCACTGCAGAGCTGCCCTCATTCTTGGGAGTAGGCAGTGTGGTAGAGCCAAGAGAAAACCATCATTCTTTTTTTTTTTCTTTCTTTTTGCCAGGCTGTGTGAGTGAAACTCCCAGGCAGGATATCTGCCAGATTCAGGGGCAAAAACAGTGTAGGAAGAACTGCCTCTGCATTTAAGATCTCGCTGACTGTTTCTTCTACAAGAGATGCCATTTCCATGTTTATTTACTGCAGGGAAGCTTTGTCACTTTCAGTTACTCACTTCCCTATCTTTTACTCTTTGTGTGTACCTTCTCGGCCAGCTTTCCAATTGGATTTTTAATCTTAAATAACATGCCAACTAGTGATAACTGGCACAGAATCAGTGATGTGGCATGTATTAACCTTGGGTAGAGTGTGAATGACGTCAACGCAACCTTCCTAGCTGATAAAGAATGAGTTTGTGTTTCCTGTGCTTTTCCAGATTCTTTTTGCACTATAGGAACTTAGAAACATGTATTAATTTATCCATTCAATGGAGATAACTGCTTGAGACTACAGAAGACATTGTTAGTCTTCCCTAGGTTTTGGAAGCTTTCCATTGCTGGCTGTTGGAGGAGTGTTACTGCAGCCTCAGCTGTGTGCTGGGTGAAGCCAGTGTGAAGCATTTGTATTTTAAACTTCTGTAGAGGAGTTGGTTTAGACTTAAACCCAAGACCAGAATCCCAACTGGTTTTTCTCAGCAGTCTCTCTTAACATCATCCTCGGAGCTTGGGAAAGGGATAGACAGGAATTACCCTGTTCCTGATTTTCAGCCTAGCATTATGCTTTCTGTTTGTTCCCTCTTTTCTCTGGAAGCTGTAAGGGATGATGTGCAAGCAACCCAGGATATGTTGCCTTTAAGTGCTTTACCAGTTTTAAGGATGTCCTTTTGAAGACAGTGTTCCTGTCAGAAGGGGAAAGTACTACATATTAGAGCAGATTTAATGTTGCTCAGAGCTTCCCCTGTTGAATACCTTCCATTAAATGAAGATGATGTATTTCAAACTGCTCATCTAAGTGTATGTCCTGCTGCACAGGTGGGCCTCACTGCGAGGGTTGTGTTTATCCAAAGACTGACTGGAGTGACAGGTATGTTTGAAAGCTGCTGCAAGGGGAAATGTCAGTGATAGTCTTAACTAATCAACAGAAAGCCCCACTGATTTGTGAGTTTTAGACTCCAGGGGACCCCTTGTCTGCTGTGAAGCTGTAACAAGCATCTCCAATATCTTTTCCCATGGATGCTGGCATTGCATTTAGGTATTATTACAGGATGAAGTAAATTGTCTGTCTGGGGGTTCAGTACAGTAGGCTGGTATTTCTGCTATGCTGAATCTCACCAACAGAGCCTCCAGCCTGATCCAGGATACTGCATCCAAAGCAATGCTGCTGCTTACAGACAGTTGCCACAGAGCTCTTGGCAGTGTGGAGCAACCGTGGAGTGCAGTGGGAGTCTGGGTTAGGAAGACATCACAGGATACTGCCCTTGAGACTCACTTGAGGGGGAGCTAGCTGGTAGTGCTGTTGGCTGTGGTGGACACGCTGGCTGCTGCAGTTTTCCTGGGATGAGTTTCTTAGAGGAAGTGGTGTTTCCCAACACATGCTGCTGAGCATTCCCCCTTGTGAGGTGCCTGCTGTGGGTCGCAGGGCTGCATGCAGAGTGTTTTCAATGGGTTGTCATTGAAGGGGACCCTGAGACAGGGCTGTGATGCACAGAGGAAGGTGAGCAGCTCCCAGGGCAGCACAGAGCCAGGAGAACCTCGGTGTATTACACCTCTTTCAGTAGCAAGTCCAAAGAAAACCTCCAAACCCAGACAGTTCAAGGTGGGTATTTTTATCCTCGGTCAGAATGGATGCAAGAAGCATTAAACTTGCTCTGCTTGCCAGGACAGGGTTCAGAATATAAAAAGGCAACACCAGATTAAAGCAGGAGCTTTCAAGGTAGGAGTTAGAGAGCTGATGTGTCCCTCCAGCCATTGCTGCTTGTGTTTGTTCTCAAGGGTGGAGTTCCATAACTTTACTGCTGAATTGAAGGGGATTTAGCAATATTTAACAATGTTGGCTTGGTCAGGATAGATTGTATTGAGACTTTGTGTCATATCCTGACTCAAAATGAGTTGTTTATGGTTGGAGTGGGTGTTGGAATATATATTGTCAGTGTGGTGATTTATACAGCCATAAAGTGGAACTGCCAGCTTTGTGGGAACAGATTCAGCTTGGTAAGAAATGTGGTAAGAAAGAAACACAACTTTCATTTTCCCAGATTTGGAAGTAATAATAATAATTCACAGCAGAATCTCTGCTACATGCACATGGCATGACAGCATTAGTCCACTGTGGTCCAGTCTTCAGGACAGCAAGTAATTTGCATGGAATTACACTACTGAAAGGCTTTAGGTGCTGTGTTTTCTAACAGGAACCCCTCTGATTGTATTCAAGGATGGAAAGAGTCTGCTCTCAGAAAACACCAAACTGTTGAAAGGGAAACTTTTTACAGAAACAGGTCTGTTCCGGGAAAGCTTGGTTATCTGGTCCAGGATAGAATTGGACCTGGGAAAACGTTACCCAGATAGCCAGTAGTCAGGTCTGTCACCTTGGACATAGTTTTCTCCTTCAGCCCTGTTTCCTATGTGATATGGGAGCATTAGGCTCTTGGTCATTGTGTGGGTGCTGCTTGTACTTTCACGTAATTTTGGAAAGGTTCCACTTTTATTCTCAGGGGTAATTCAACCAAATCTCAAAATCTTACTTTTTTTTTTTTTTTTAGGACAGAATTTTTGTTGTCTAGCCAGCTGTATTTATATGTTCAGAAATATAAGTCCTTTGCCTTGTTTAAATAAGAGTTAATGAAAACCTTTAAATGGCTTGGCAGCCATACAGTCTGTGTCTTGGGTACAATAGTCAGCTTGTGTTCAGTCCAAAGTTAATGGACATCTGGGGCAGTTTCTAGGTTTCTGTCAGACAGAAAGCCATTTCTGGATATTTTGGTCTTATAGGAAAGGTTTAAATTAACAGTGCTCTTTTTTTTTTTCCCTTCTTTTTTCTCTTTTTTCCTCTCAATAACTTTTCCATTAAACCAAATCTTTGTTTTATTCTGTTCCCAGTTATTGCTATTCTCTCCCAGCTTTCCTTTACCAGGCTTTCTTCCAGCAAGCCAAAGGAACACAATTGCAAACACGCTCAAGACATTGCTAAACCACATGTAATTGAAAGAGGAAATTAGTATTTTGTTGAATAAATGATAGTAGATAAGCTCTTGCTTTGGAACTAAAGAGCTCTTCAGCTCCAAACTTCTAGAGGGCATCTCCTGCCCCAGGCAGGGTAGCTGCTAGGAGAGCTTATCATGTTAGAGGGGCTGAAATGTTTCAGTGATGAGCCAAAAATGGGTGCTCTTTAAACGTTATCTTCCTTTCTGGTGCCAGAGACCTGCTCACTGGAGGAAAACACAGAAATAATTTGAATGTGAGGCTGGAGTTTTGTTTGGTTTTGATCTTGTGTTTGAATTGCAGTGTAATTGCCCCGGGGTTGTTGATTTGTGGGTGAAGTTTCCCCTAGGTCTGGACAAACCTGTTTAAGTAAATGGGGATGTTTCTATTCCCCTGGCCCACGCTGGGTGCCTTCAAAAGAGCCTCTTCTTGACTGGAGAGGCACTAACTCTGTGGCATTAAAGGGTGCAGTTTGGATGCCCAGTTAATGGATTCGTGCCACCCTTCACCACTGCCAGAGGTTTCATTTGTGCCACAGCTGAAGTACTGAGTGACAAACGTGTCACAGTTCAGCCAGACCATCCTGCAACCTGCCAAGGCTTTGTAGTTTCATGATACTTGGGAGCTCTTTCATGTGTATGTGGACTGATGCAGTGATGTGTGTTCCTTCTGGCAGATCATCATTGAGATTGAAAGATTGTCAGCAGACCGTGGCTCTTCAGTTCTCCTGAAATCAACTGTTGCTTTCAGCATTTGATCTCTTTTGTGTTGTTAAACAAAAGCAGGGCTGGAAATACTTTTGAGTAATTCGTATTCAGACTAGTCAGTCATTCATTTATAAGAGGCTGGGAGAAGTGGCTTGCCTTAGCTGAAACATACTTCTGCTGAGAGCTCATATCCAAAAATAATTAAGTACAAGTAAATTATTCTAGTGCAGAGATTAGACATATCTGAACCACAGATATCTTAGTTTTATCATCTGCTTGTTAATGATAATACAACAAAGTAATTTTACATATCCTGCAAGGAAGTATTTATCTACCACATTTAAGATGACACATCAGATGGTGAAACAAAAGTTGTGAATTTCCAGTAGGTTTGATTAAAACCCAGTTCCCTTAACTGTACTGGAATTTCTATTTTAGTTTGAACTTGTGCAACTGTGCCTATGCACATGGTGCATTCAAATCCTTAGGTACAAGTTGCATATGGGAGTTGTGGTGTCTCAGGGTCACAGATGGAAAGCATTGCTTGCAATGTTTGCAAGAAAATCCATATTCATACTTGCATGTACAATGCATTCCTTTTACCTTTGTTTAGAATAGGGAAGTAATTAGAGACAGAAGCATATGAGTAAGAAGGATAAAATGTTAGTCATAAATGTAGGGGGGTTTCCCAGGTTAGTATACAGTTGCTCTAAATCTCCAGTGCTGGACATTCTTGCTGGATGAGTTCTTAAGTCAAGGATTTTGCCTCAAGAGTTTTGTTTAGCAGTTGCACTCCAGGCTGGGAATGCCTGAGAAATGCCTGGTATCAGCACCTGTAACTAAGCCTTAGCAAGGACAGAAACACAAGGGGTTTGTCTGCTATAAAGTGTATGTCCAACTCTGAGGTACAGGAGGGCAGAAGTCTGCCTTTCTAGGTTTGACTCAGTATTTAGAACTGTACTTAGCCCTTTTACTGTAGCAGATTAACCACAAGTAGTCGGGATAGGTATTTTTTGAAAGCTTTTACTAAGGCCATTTGCTAACTCCAGCAGAACTTGGATACTTCTTCAAGCAGATGTTCCAATCAGCAGCTCTTCTGCCTCTATTAATAAATGTCTTTTTTTTTTTTTTTTCCTCCAGGATTCAAATCTTTCGATACACACAGACAATCCAGACCTGACACCATGTTTCCAGAATACCATCCTAGCCTGGATCCCTAGCATTTATCTATGGAGTGCATCACCCTTTTATCTCCTCTACCTAAAGCACAACAAAAGAGGGTACATCGTGCTTTCTGTGCTGAGCAGGTTCAAGACGGTAAGAGCTCTTTGCAATTTTGAGCTTGTTGTTACCAGTTCAGTATCCAAGTAAGTGCTGCAGTAGGGTTTGAACAAAATTCCCTCTGATTTATGGGGGAACTAGCTTATAGGAAACATCAGTGTACATTCAGATTTCAGAAAAAGAATACCAAAGAACAACTCATCTGTAAGGAAATCCATCCAGTGAGTCCACCTTTCTTGGTAGAGAGAGGAGCTGATTGCTCTGCAGAAGAGAGCTCACATCTTCATTGAGCCAAAACTGTGCTGCTTCACCCACACTTAAGCTTTAAACCACTGAAAGCTACAAAACAGAGACCTTTAGGTAAAAGGACCTTCACCTCTAGTGAAAATTTTATCTCATTGTGAAAGCAAGCACAAAAAGGTATTTTTTCAAGCTACTCTACCCACCCAATAGCTATGTGATTTCATCTGTATCTTGTGCTTATGAGATGGCTTGTGTCAACAGCACCTCTGGTTTATAAATGGCTAGGTCTAAGGAAAGCAAGCAAGTCACTTTCCCTAGGCTGTGAGAGAACTGGGATTATTCCTGGAGAAAAAATCCAGGCTTCTGCTTCAGGGCATGCCTGCCTTTAATCTGGACACTGCCTCTGCTTCCAATCATAACTGAATAGTATGGGGAAAAAAATGTTAAGTCTTTCTCCTGGTTGTGTTTGCAGACCCCTCACAAAGCAGCTGAGACAAGATCCTTGGTCTGAGTGCAAGGGGGCAGTTCCATCAGCCTGGCTGCAGCTGATCATCACAGCAGTGTTGTTCTGTTTGCACAGCTTTGTCTGGCTGGGAATCAGTGAATCGTGATGGTTTTGCTAGCCCTCTGACTGCCCCTGCAGTGGAGTTTACCAAATGCTGTTTCTGTTTGACTACTTTCAGCTGTTTGGTGCCCTGCTGTGGTGTGTGAGCTGGGCAGATCTCTTCTACTCTTTCCACGAGCTCCTGCAGAACCGAACACCTCCACCAGTCTATTTTGTAACTCCACTGATCGTTGGCATCACTGTGGTTTGTAGTTGGTTTTGTTTATTGTGACCAATAAGAATAACTCTTTCTTAGACAGATGAAGGATGAAAAGGGTTCCTTTGCATTTATTTCCTCATCCTGTACTCTTTTAACTGAATTACTACTACTTATATTACTGAAGCAAATTTTGCTTATCGCAGTTACAGATCTCTCTCTCATGTAAATGCAGCTATGTAAATGAACATCTTTTTATTGGAGAGATTGTTCTGCCTCCCACCTTACTCTCATCTGCTTCTCCAGGCTCATGATGCAGGTGTGGAGAGAATTTGGATATGACTTTGCCTGAACAGGGAGATAGAGCATGGATGTGCATTGTTCAGTATTGTATTGGACTTTGTGAGACTGTCTCTCTTATCTGGTGGCTATTCCTCCATTAAACAGAAACCAAATTTGCTTTGCCTGGGATGACAGACAGGCTTGGGGCTGTTGCATGAAAAAAAAGCAGTAAAATTTGCCAATTAAGTTTTTTTTATTCCTTCTCAGTTTTGTTTTGGTTTTTTTTAGATCTTGTTTTCTAGACAAGTCATGATTGTCCATCTGGACTGGAGAAATGACAGCTCTGACATTTCTTTAAAATGTTTGTAGCTAATATTTAATTGTGCCTAGCCCTAGGTGCAAAGTCTGGTTTAAAAATTGCATTTTGGAGATGAGGCTCTGAAAACACTCAAAATGATTTCATGAAGTTATTAGCTGCTTTCCTTAGATAGAGGAGGTTTTGCCATTGATTCCTGTGAAGTTACACTGGGGCCTTGTTCCAAAGAGGTCCTGTTGTCAATGATGACTGTAAGAGCTGCCAACTGAGTGTGAATAAGGGGAGCAGTGAGACAGGACTGTGTTCACGTGTTCCTGTGTTTACTTTTACAGCTGTTAGCTACGTTGCTTATTCAATATGAAAGGCTGAGAGGAGTTCAGTCCTCTGGAGTGCTCATTATCTTCTGGTTTTTGTCTGTGCTCTGTGCCGTGGGGCCTTTCCGGTCTAAGATCATGACTACAGCAGCACAGGTAACTCGCCGTCCTTGCTCATGCTTGGAGAGCAGGAAATGTAGCATGAACAGCTCAGGGAAGGGAATGGATCACCCAGTTTGGAGTCAGATCTGAGCCCAGCTTTTGCCAGGAAGAAAGAGAAGTTTGGTTCTGTTGCCTTGACTCAGATTTGTGTAACTTGAAGGGAGCTGGGATTTCTCGTGCCATGTCAAAAAGCAGATTTTGCTTAGCCCAAGGCTCTGCTGGAAACCTCATAGTCATGGGAGGGCTCTACCAAACCTCTACATACATTACAATATACTCTATTTTTTTTTTTTTTTTTTGCCTTCCTTTTTCCTTTTTGCAGCCCCTTTCCCCTGCCATGCTTAAATAGGGATAGGTAGTAATCAGAGATGACACATTTTAATAGGTAATGTGCTTTTTTTGCTTAGGCAGCTTGGCCACATTATACAGCACCATAGGCTTGCTTTTGTCAGTGCCTGATGTGCTGAGGACAGCATTTTGACTCCAACTGTGGCTGTAAATAGAGAACAGAGAGTTGAAGGGAGAGGAAGAAAACCTGGGCTGTTATGATTCCTGTTTGAAAACATAGCAGGTTCTCCCACAGTATGAAGGTTGTTATGTTTATCACAGAAACAAATTTCACTAAGTAGGGCAAAGTAGCTTGCTTCAGTGATTAGATCATCAAAGGCTAGGAGTGAAAGAGTATTTGAAAAACATTAAGGTGATTGCTTCTCCTCAGTGAAGTCAGCATTGATTCCCTTTGGTGATTTCTTATTTTGTACTGCCTTTTTTGAAACTCTTGGCAGCATTGTATTATCCTTTTAGCAAAGATTTTGCTATCCCAGGCTATTCTAGTGGAGATGGACTTAAACCTTAAATGATAATCTGTGCAGAACTTCTTCAGAAAATAGCTGCAATCCTGGTGAGGCCCGTTCAAACACCACTTAAAGTCAATTTTAAAACTGTAGCAGTGGTGAATAAGTGCAAATATTGGAATATTAATGTTTGACCGTAGTCAACTTAAAATGATGGGTGCAGAGCCTTGTACAGGTGACATTTCTCCTGTGCTTGCAACTGCTAAGGACCAAGTATTATTTCTCTTGCACTTAAGGTTTAAGCATTTTAAGCAAACAATGAGAGCATCCTTAACTACAGGAGGGTATGATAGAGCTGTGTAAGGGACATACCCTCACAGCAAGAAGTTTGGAGTCAACTGGTGACTCTATGAGTAAGAAAGGAAATATCTCTAGAGCAGATGGAACTGTCATTATGCAATATAGTGTTTTTTTGCAGCTTCTTCTGAAACTATTTAACACTGCTTGTTGACAAGTTACTAAAGTAAATGGATGTTCTCTGATCTGGGTTGACAATTCCTATGCTTAAGACTTGCAAGAACCCCTGGAGGTGATTTAAAAGGATGTCATGTAGCCCTGATTCTAGAGGGTGTCTGCATGCAGGGAAGATGTATAAGCACTTTGAACTCGACATAATTTGATGGAAAGCTTGGAGATAAGCATGTTCTTAGGCACTTTACAGAGTACATGCATACTTTTGTAAGATAATTCCTGCTAGTGACTACTTTGCAGTATCCAACGGTAGAGGAAGAAAGGAATTGCCAAAATAAGCTGTGAAAAAGTCAGAGAGAGAGAGAGTGTGTGTGTCTGTGTGTGTGCTGGGGGTCTGGGAAGTACAATAAAACAATCATTTACTGTGTTTCTTTTTCCCTCTAGGGCCACGTAAATGAAAGGTTCAGGTTTACGACGTTTTACATCTACTTTGCTTTAATAATCATTGAATTGATCCTTTCATGTTTTAAAGAAAAGCCTCCATTTTTTTCTCCTGTTAATACAAATCCTGTAAGTATTCTTCTTTTGCTTTATTTGCATTTGACAGACTATATCATGAGCCCCTTACAAAACATGGGGTGTGAAGAGTAATGTTGGGGTTTGAAACCTCTTTCCATTAGATGTGCCACCAGTAAATACTGAAAGCTATGTAGTGAAAGCAGCTCTCCTACTTACTGCTTCACTGCACTTTAATTACATTTATGAACAATGAAGTGCAATATTAATTATTTCAAGAGTGGGTTTTGTGGTGGTCTCCTTGCTTAACATTCGTTTAGAGTTAGCTAGAGTCTGTAAGAGTTGTCTTAATAAATGAGTTCTATATGTGTTGAGAATAGATATGGAAAAGCATTAATAACAGAAGATATTAGTGGTGTCACAGGTTAAAATTCTTCTCCAATTCATAAAATGGTCTCTATAATTGGATTTATGTTTGAACCAAGCTGAGAGAGAAGTAGAGTTCATTCCTTAAAATGAACATTTCAGAAACTATAGAATGACATTTCACTTTATATAAGTGTGATTGAAGGGCAGTATATGAAGCAATTTTTAAAGATGAAGGGAGTTCTGCATCACATGAGAAATGAAAGAGATCAATTTTATGACATAGATACATGCATGTAATATACCACATAATATACCCAAACTGATCAAAACAGACTGTCTTACTAAAGTAATGCTAAATGTCTTGCTTTATTTAGTCTGATTTTAATTTTCCTATAGAACCCATGTCCAGAATTAACCTCAGGCTTCCTGTCAAGATTGACATTTTGGTGGTTTACAAGGTGAGCTTCTCTTTCCAAGCTGTTGGACAGCTGACAACTCCAAACTCTACTGGTGATGTGTGTTGTACAGAGTTAGCAATACAGGGACTTTTGCCTCTGGAAGTAGTTGACGTTGGATGCTCTGTCATCCACAGTGGTGTCAGCTCTTTGCTTTCTAGAAACAGCTTTCAGAGTGCTCCTACTGCCCAAACTTCTTCTCTGAAGAGCAGCAACAACTGTGGCATGACTGAGAGGGTATATACAGCCTGGTTGTGCTTACTGCATGCTGGAGGATAACCTAAACCAAGATGTAAGACTGTGTTCCACAAGATTAATTGTGGCAACCTTTCACCCACCCGAGGATGCATTTAGTTTCCTGTTGAGATTCACGGCTGAATGATTTTTTATAAGGACATTTTCTGTGCAAAAGGGAAATGAAACTTGGTTATATATACAAATGGTTACCACTGATACTGCTGTCAGAAGGCAACTGTGTTAAAGATGCAAATTTGAGATTAGGCTTACTGCTTCTCCATGGTAAAGAAGTAGAACAGCTGTCAGAGGTCATGTTAGCCCCATTTTTTCCATAGTAGCTGAGGGTGTTGAGACCTTCATTCTTCCACTCCTGTGAATTCACTGGCCTTGCAGTAGCTCTGTGAAGTTCTTTCTAGTGAAAGGGTGAGATCTTTCTAAACTTCCAGAGTTTTGAATGTTCAGCTTCCCCGTTGACATTCTTGGCCACCAGATGTTTGTATCCTTTGACAAAATTCCTCTTACAGTTGAGGAACTGTAGTTTTCAGAGAAATCTGATCTTTCTTCAACTTAGGTGAACTTTACTTTTGTGTTTTGTTCACCTCTGACAGTTATTCCAGATGGACTTGGTTATTTTCACTTGTAAAGCTTCACTGTTTTCATTTAACACCACAGTTTCACTCAAATGCTTCTGATAGTTGGTTTTTTATTGTCCTTTTTTTCCCTAAACTGATGTTTTCAATAAAATACATGTAATCAAAACTACATAATGTCCTTTCCTTAATTGCAAACATCAATATAAGGAACAAAGGGAGATGGAGGTATAATTATCACTGTTTCTGTGGAGAAGTATCTTCTTGCTTTTGTTAGCTTAATAGTCCCAGAGTTACTAGCAATGCTTTAAGTACTCTCAGCCAAACTGAATTGGACTGTTTTTCTCCATATGTGCAGCCTGGCAATTCTTGGGTACAAAAGGCCCCTGGAAGATAAAGATTTGTGGTCGCTGAATGAAGATGATACTTCAAAAGTTGTTGTGCAACAACTCAGTAAAGAGTGGGACAAAGAAAAAGCAGAGTGCAAACAGTAAGTGTACAAACAAGTCTGCAAACTGAGATTTGCTCTGAGTCATTTCAACTCTAATAAGCTGCTCATCTCTGAACATGAGCCAACTAAAAATGGCACCCACCCCCTCAACCTGTCTGTTCTTCATTCATATTAACAGTCACACTTATTTTAATGAGTCTGGGCAGAGGCAAGCAGGAAATCTCTGGGGCTTGTGTACCACCAACACACATTTTAACTGGCTGCTTAAGATCTACATGGGCAGGCAGTGCCATTTACCATGTGGAGGAGGGCTGGCAATGCATAAGGAGAGGGGACTGAGTTGGTTGGATTGTAGAAAATGAACAGCTTTCATCACTGAGCTGGTAGATATCTAACCCCCCAACACCATCCCTCCTAGGCATGTTAGAGCACAACTTCAAGGCACCATAAACCAAAAGGAATTCTTTATCATCCCCATAATGAATTTTTTGGCCTGGCACTATATTTAGCCTTAAGGCTTTTAGCAGGGAGCAGCTTCACTTCCTACCAGTAAAGAGATGAAACTCAAAACATGCAAAAGGCAGGAGGGGAAGAGATACCTCACTTTAAGAGCTGAGACCCTGCTCCTGTTGCCTAGAAAGTTAGCAGCAAAATTCTCTTAGTCGCTGCTGGAAATGGGATGAGGGTTGGAACTTGCATCTAGTTACATCCATACTGGAGAGGATATCCTTTTTATTGCATGTTCTGTCCTAATCTAATCTTAAGGTATTATCTATTGTGCAAACTGTATTTCCTTCTCCCACTGGTTAGTGTCCAAAATGTTTCCAAACAAACAGATGTGATAATAATGTGTTTTAATTGAAAAGTGTCAATAAGGAGGAGGCCTGCTCTTCCATTTCCTTTCATTGTGGAGATTTCTTCTCCATGTGGAGGCTTTCCTCTGTTCTCTTTTGTGCATATCCTTGCCAAATTGGAAAGACCCTATTATGTGATAATATTAGGAGAGAGTTGTAAGGTTCTTGGCAAGGCTAAAGACAATGTGGAGAGTTCCACTTCACAGCTAAAATCTGAAAGGTTTCCAGCACTAACACCACCAGCAGCTTGTCCACTAGTGCTCTGTGTGCATGTTGTGGTTTAACTTTGTTGGGGTTTTGTTTTCTTAGTGTCTCTATTTTTATGGTATGGAATGAAACGCATTGTCTGGGTTCTGGTCTTTTTGCACAGACATAAATCTTACTCTCCCAGGCTTTTATGTAGTAGGAGCACAGCCCTTGTGCAGAAGTGCCTAGGGTCCAGGAAAACTTTTGCTAGGAAACCAGAAACCATGCCTAGAGTTTTCTTATGGGATTCATTGCCTTTTGAAAATTATTCATACAGACTGGGGCCACTTGGCAAGGAATTTAACCATAAATACTGGCTTGTATTTAGCTCAGGTAAAATTTTTTGGCAACTATATTAATGATTCTAAGGTGGGGTAAAGAGCAAAAACAAAGCAAAGCACTGTACTCCAGATTGCTGGGTTTCACATAACTCTAAAAGCTTTGTGGCTCTGCTTTATTCTTCAATTATAAGTAGGTATTCTCAATTAGTTCATGTAAATTAACATTAGTGGTAGTTTGGTAGTTGGCTTGGGAGCTGTTGTAAATACTTTTTTTAAAATTCTTCTCATTAAATCTGCTCTGAGCAAGCTTTTATGACATTAAAAATGCTGTGTCAAGTTGTACAAATGTTGAAAGTGTCAAGGAAAATATTTGCAGTGTACATACAGTAGTAATTTATTTTTAAAAACTTAATCAGTTGCAACTCTGGCATAGCTAAAGATTTAAACTTATTTTTGTAGTAATGATTATCACAGAATCACATTTCTATTGTTCCTAAACCTACAAAACCTTTATGTTTTGCTTCACGGCTATCTTGTGAATTACTGTTAAATAATTACTAATCATTTGCTGCTAATGAGTTACAGGAGAGATCAGTGTGGATTTTAGTTGTTGTTGTAGATAATAAAGCGTGCAAAGAGTATTTTCCTTTGCTTTTGCTCTCTTTGCATGTGTGGCTGAAGTCTCTACTCATTCAATTTACTGATAAGTGCAGTTGCTTCTGAGAAAGATGCAGAGTGAGCTGGCTGTTTTGCCTCATTTTTAGCCTCTGATTTTATGCTTATGGAGACTAATTGAAGATGCAGGGCCTTGTCATTGCCATTGGGAAAGCTGTGTGTTTTCCCAGGAGATAATCAGCATCTACAATCTGCCCTGCTATAAATAATAGAAACGAGACACATGTTTTTTGCTTTAATAAAAAACTGGGTGTGAGCAGTCCCACACACTGCTGAAAATCTGACCTCATCTACTACCCACAGTAAATACTAGAAGTGTATTTTCTCCCTTTGGGATTTTTTTGCCATGGGAGAACTATTGTGCTGCTGTTAGCTCACTGTAATGAGCATTTTTAATAGCACAAAACCAGGGGCAAGTAGTCTTGTTTCGTCAAATCCCTCAATGAGTTTAACAGCCTGGTTGCCAGAAAAATTTGGCTTTGCTCATAAACTCTCCAGGTTTGATCTGGAAGGACAAAGACAACACTATTTGTTCTTGTCTGGGGTGAAAAAAAGCTGTCTGGTTTGGGTTCTCCCCCTGTGAAGAAATTGGGATTTGCGCATGCCTGTGTTTGAAAGGATGTGAACAAGTTTCTACCTGTGGGCTGTTAGCCACAGTGATCATTTTGAATGCTCACAGGCTGTTGGAATTATTTCACTCTGCAGCCAAAAAATCTGCACACTCTTTATGAAGAATCATAAATCCAACCTCACTTGGTAGTACTTACAATTTATTTATCAAATCCCTTCCTGTAAGTCTTCACTGTTTCTAGAGTCTCTCTTCCATCTGTCCCTTCTTATAAACCTTATGTGCCCCAGACTAATTTCCTTCTCCCTGCTCCACCTGGACTTAACCTTCCTGGCTGACATTCAGGAAATTGTTCTCTAGGTCCCATAGCCCCCAAGAAACAACAGCAATTCAGTATTTGCTGGCAGAAAAGCTACTGGGCTGCTCTCAGAGAGTAATTCATGGAGGAAATAATCTCCCACAGAATCCCCTCTTTATTGATGGGCAACAGAAGTCAGACATCTAAACCCCAGATGTACTTCTAGAAAACTCACCTTGAGCCCTGGAGAGCAGCACGGACCTGTTGGGTCCATTTTTCATCAGTCAGTCTCAAAGAGCATTGCAGAAGAGGTTGCTTTTGTTGGCTTATTTTGCAGCTGGAGAATGAGAGGCACAAATTAAGAAAAGGATACAGCCAAACAAGGTTTAAATGCTTCAATTGTCGTTTGAGTGAAATTTAGGCACCGAAACCCAAAGTTTCTGTCTTGGAAGGACCTCAGACAGCTGCAGCCCAGATCTCTGAGATGAGCTTTGGAGGTGCTATGGTTTGTACTCTTGGAAATTTCCAGGAATGCAGAACTCTGTATTTTGAGAGGGCTGTGCCTGCTTCCCCTCTTAGCTTGGCCTGTGATTCGGTGCCTGTCTCCCCAGAGGGATTCAGACTCCTCTGAAAGCAGCTGTGTGATCAGATGAGGCTAAAGGTTTAGTACAGCTACTAATTGAATAATGACTACAGTCTCAGAAGGACTAGGTGAGGGTGCTTTTTGTGGTATGTAAATAGCAACTGCTAGAGGATTCCTTCACGAGGAATTAGAGATTCAAAGTCAACTCTGCCAAAGGAAATCAAGCCTTCATCTCCTACTCCTTTGGGCCACATTCTTATCCCATGGTGACTGATTTTCTGGCCCATGGAGGACACCTCATAAGTACTGCATAAAGAGAAAAGAAAACAAGACTTACTACACAAGAGTGGCCTGTCCCTGAATGCATCCAGGGCTTGCTGGAAGTCTTGCTGTTGATCAGTGGAGCAAAGAAAGGAGCAGACTTTTAGATGTTACTACAGTACTGTACACACTGGGCTGTGACTTCCTTGTTGTCAGGTGTCTCCAACTGCTTGTTTCATTCCCTAGGAAAGAAGATGTGACATATATGAAGAAATCTAACCATGTGCTGAATCATGTTGGTGATGGTCCAGAGGAAGCAGAAGTTCTGATCAGAGACAAAAAGCACACTAGAAAGCCTTCCTTTCTCAAAGCTTTGATGAGGACTTTTGGGCCATACTTTTTAATTGGCTCCTTCTACAAGCTGATACAAGACCTACTTTCTTTCGTCAACCCTCAGCTGTTAAGGTTGGTTTACTGTGTGAGTAGTTTCTATGTGCAATCCCTATGGAGGCTTGCCTTTGCACAGAGTATTTATTTTTGAAATGCATAGCTAGTTTCCCTCACAGTGCTACATGTGTATGCTCCCCCACCTTCCCACTGAAAGGCCTAAGACAGGAGTTCTTTATTGTGGACCAAGCTGTAAATTGGGCAAGCTTCACTGAAATGCAAGATTCATAAATCACCCATCACCAATAGGCAGCTTTGAATTACAAATTACCTGTTGCCTTGTGCAGCAGTCCAAAGCAATTTCTCCCCCATCCTAAAGGATGATTTGTGCAATCAAAGCAAAGCACTGCTTTCTGGTCTCTGTGCATCCAACACCCACGTGTTGGTGGTGGCCGCAGCTGTAGAGTGACTTGATCCATCAGTGAAGCAGGACACTCAAGTCTGTGGGGCTTTGCCTGTGCTGCTGGCATTTGGGAGAGATTTTTGACCATGTAGATGAGTTCATGTGTTCTTAGTTGTGCACAGCAACGAGAACGTGTGAGGCACAGTTGCAATAAATTTGTGTGAAAGGAAATTGTGGTTCTATTGGGGGAAAAAAAAAAAGAGATCTTAACAAAAGTAGTTTGTCCTCAAAATCCCCTTGTATGAGGAACACCTGTACCTCCTGTCACCAGGGAGACCAGTTGCTCAACCTGATCCATAGAGGAATTTGCATGATTCCCACATTTCTTTTCTCCGTTAGTGTTATTCTTAAAATGAGAATTTCACCAGGTAATAACTAAGATGGAAGTAACAGTGAAAATGCCAACATTTCTATCAAACAATTGCCTTTTATTTCCACATCACTGCAAAAGTACATAGTCCTGTTAGTGTGTGAGAGAGGAATGGAGTTTGGGTGAAGGTCTCAAGTGGATGTGGGGAAGGGGAGAAGAGAGGGCCCTGCTCCTAAATGAGTGGCTCTTAAAATAACACCAGTGCAGAACTGTGTTCTGAGATCATGATGTTCTGTGGGTGGTTTGTGACATACCCAGAAATTTGCTAAAAAGAGAGTCCAACCCAGTATGGTGACATTTAATAGCTTACAGTCTGTCTTCTTCCAGAGTCCCCAGTGAAGAGGAGGCAGCTGGCTTCCTTCTGAGAACACATTAAGTATGATATATATTCTGGGAATTTCTCAGATTTGCATAAATTCCCGGATATGTTGTCAATGATATCTCAAGGCATGTGATGGGGAATTTCTTAAGTCTAAATTCCTGCAGCCTTGGAAAATCCACTGCTAGTGGTAAGAGAAAATGAAAAAGCCATGGCTGTCTGGCAGGTTGCACGTAAGATAGATTGATGTTTCTAAAAAGATTGCTGAATCCCATGCTGGGCTGTGAGGAACAATTGCTCCTGAAGCTGTCCACTTCCAGCATGACTGGTGCAGTGCTGAAGGAAGGTCTCTCTGGACTGGAAGAAGACAGATGTAGCAACCTCCTGCTTCTGATGCAAAGCTTTGGGGCTTGATTTGTAGTTTGTAGGTGTGTTTCCCCCCTGCTGGTGGTTTGAACCATGGAGTCAAATCTCTGTTCCTCCCATATTTTGACAACTCGGTACTCTGGTCAGGAGGCTGAAATCACAAATGTGATTTTTGGGAATGCTGGACATTGCCATGTGTTGTTCTGCTTGTTTGCTGTATAACAGGGTGCAGGTCTTGCAGGGAGAGCAGCTGTGTGTAGTAAGAAATGCCTTATTAATAAAAGGTGATATAGCCAGTTTAGTAGTACTACCATTTTACCAAAAATAGTAGGAGTGAAGAACTCTTTATGCATCCATCCAGGAGAATGTCTTTTAATTTAGCTTTTTTGTGGGAAAACACCCCAGGCAGAAGCACTCGGGCTGCTTGAAAAGGATTTGGGTAAGAAGCTGGTTTCTCCTGCTTTACCACACTGTCCTACTGCATCCTGTCATTCATCTCTTGCCCTGGGGGGCTGCCTAGCAGGGCTCAGACATTGAGCCATGTGTTTAAATGCTGGATCTTGGGGGAAACCAAGAGTTTCTCGTCGTGTTTCATTTTCTACAGGCTTATTTGCGAATGGCCTTTCTCACTGGCAAAGCCCAAGTTTTTCCTGTTGTATCTTTGCAGTGTTGTCTGTCTGCAATCGTAACTCAGCTTGTATCCTGGAGAGCTGTTTACTTTTTGTGGTTAGAGAGAGGATGTGGCAGGATGCCAGAGTTGAGAGAAGCTGTGTTATATCCCATTAAACTTGCTGCATGTTTTGGTGGTTTTTTTTATTATTATTTGTGTTTCTTTTTCCTTCCCTAATCTTCTGAAAAACAGTGTATTAATCAGCTTCATTAAGAACAAAGATGCCCCAGCCTGGTGGGGGTTTTTGATTGCGGCTTTGATGTTTATCTGTGCTGTGCTGCAGACACTCGTACTTCACCAGCATTTCCAGTACTGCTTTGTTACTGGGATGAGGCTGAGAACTGGGATCACCGGAGTGATATACCGGAAGGTAAGACTGGAAGCATTTAATGGGCTGGAACACCAGTGTACAGCCAAGCAAGTGGTCTCAGTTCTCCAATAGTCAGGGAAGAGCAGGCATATTGGAGAAGAATAGCCTCCTAGAACATAAAAGATGGTTTATTTGGTGAGTTTTTAGGAGTACCTCTAGCATACTTCACAGAATTTTCTAGCAACTCAATGTGGGTGTAGTGGTAGGACACCAGACATATCACAGGCAAATATTGATTCCTTTTAAATACTTGGAAAAGGGATCCAGGAGAATAGTGAGTTTTGTACTATGAGTTGATTAGATGCGACTAGGTTTTATTCAGAATGCCACGTATTACTTGAAATAGAGGTGCTCACAAGCAAACCATTTCATGAAGTCTTGTTCTTTGGAGATGAGGGATTGATGTACATGTGAATTATTTTATTCTTGTTGGAGAGGCACGTTCTCAGGGAGTGTCTTGTCTTTGTAAAGATTGAGGGTTTCTTCTCTGAGTTTTTCCATATGCATTTAGATTGTGAATCCCCTGAATCTCTCTCATTTCTCAGTCCTTAGTCATCACAAACTCAGCAAAGCGCTCATCTACTGTTGGAGAAATTGTCAACCTGATGTCAGTGGATGCCCAACGTTTCATGGACCTGATGACTTTCCTGAACATGTTGTGGTCTGCACCACTCCAGATACTTCTAGCTTTGTATTTCCTCTGGCAGGTACGGCCATTGTCGCATTTTTTCCAGCATTCATCTAAATGATGTGCAAGCTGCTTTGTTGTTGTTTTTGTTGTTGTTAATTTGACCCACCATTGGTTTTTTTAGAAACTTATTGTTCTGCCTTGTAGTTAAATAGGTTGTACTGGTGTACACGATCAATTAGTCTCTTTTTTGTGTTGTTCAGCTGGTAGGTAAGATAAGGCATTTGAAGCAAAAGATAGGCTTTATGTCTCCTCTGTCCCTACCATGCTTTGATAGGATCAGTCTAGGACTCACCACAGTGTTCCCAGTAGTTGACACAAATGAGAGCTTGAGGGCAAGTATTTAAAAATCAAACTAACCAAAAAAAAAACAACCCCCAAACCCTGGACATAGGAAATGTAAGCCATGTATAAAGATTACATCATTCCATACCAAGAAATGTTGTGCAAGTCAACATGGAACAAATCTGACCTGGAATAACCATAATTTTGCAGTGAAGTTGTTTCTGGTTTATTCCAGGTTCAGTTTTAGCACTGGCTTCATCCTTAAAATGTTTCTATGCAATTAATCTGTTTTACTGCATAAACCAGTAGCACCAGCATAACCATACTGATTTAGACTTGAAAGCTACTAAGTTGCAGCAGCTTTATGAGTTACTGCTCCACTGGTAAGCTGAACTGTGGTAGCTAGCAGTTTGTGTGCTTTTACTAACATTCAGGGTACTGGGTTAATTCAGAAATTCCTTAGGTCAGAGAGAAGCCAATGGGAAAATTCCTTCAGTTGGCTTATTTGTTCCCTTCCTACATTTACTCAATAGCTCTTTATCTCCATTAGATCAAACTTAATTTCCTGTCCCACTGGGAACCAACTAAGAGGGAAATCAAGAAGCACTCTGCTATCACCAATACTGGCATAATAATAATTAAAGGTGGATGCTGCCATACTTTCCTGTCTCCTCCTCATAGTTGTTCTGTGGAATCAGGGCACTTCACTGGGAGGAGTTCAACATACCTATGTAAAGCATTCATTTCTATTCCAATAACCTGCTGCTGTTTTAATGCTCACCATAGGGAGCAGAAGCACTTGGGTACAACAACAACTTACCTTTTTCCTTTCAATCAAGACTTTAGGGCCTTCTGTGCTGGCAGGAGTTGCTGTGATGGTTTTACTTATCCCATTTAACTCTGCAATAGCCATGAAAACCAGAGCATTCCAGGTAAGGTACCAGCAGAGAAGGTGACATTATCTGAATTGGCAGTGGTGCAGCATGAGAAATGAAGGCATCAGTGGTTGTCTTGGCTATTAATGAGTTGCCATTTGCACCAATTTACTTATAAGTAATAACTGTATCCTCTCAGTTTTTTCCATAGTGAATTAATTAACTGCTGTTTAAGGGAAAGGTGTGGCATTGAGTCAGTGGCTCTTGTAGCCCTGGAGCAGCTTCAGGGATTAGCAGGAAGTTTCTTTGCCTCCATATCCTTTCACCTGGTAGCTTCTTCTAGGAGTGCCTAGAGAAGGGGTAAAATAAACACTGTACTTGAAGCAGCATCAGAGATGGGAACTGAAACCTGGCAGCTTGTTTTTATGCTAATAGCCAGTGTTGATTTTCATTGGTACTGAGCTGGGCTGAATTTGAATTATCTAAGGTAAAAGGATGCCTCTCTTTGTAGTCTTAGTTGTGTCTAGTCAAGGAAGGCTGAAAAAACCAATATAATAGTGCCCTCTGGCTTTGTGCTAGAAAAATCTAGTAAGTGGCTTGTGCTGTGCAACCATCAGTGACTGGAAGATTTAAAAAAAAATAATCAAGCTGTTGAAGTAAAAAATGCAAGAGCTGGAAAACGAATATAAATTATGACATTTAAGCACAGCCTTAGTAACAAAGTGGTATTACTGTGTGCCTTAGAGAGACATCCAGACTTCCCATTAAACCTCTTGGGTGCTGACATGGTAGTATTAACATTCCTTTTCTCCTTTGCCCATTATAAGATGCTCAGAACTGCATAACTTGGTGTGTGTGTGTGTGTGTGTGTGTCTGTCTGTCTGTCTGTCTGAGAAAGCAGGTTTTCATTTTGTCTCTACAGCTGAGCAGGGATTTTGTTTTTTATTTTTTTAATTATTTTTTTTCAAGTAACTGAATGAAGCACTGTATTCTAACATACAGGGGAAAAAATAAACTAGGAGTAACCACAATTTTCAAGGGATGCCCTAAGAAATACAACTATGCATATCAGCAAAACATCTGAAGACATCAAAGGAAGAAGCAGAGTGTTCTTTTTGTGATGTGCCTCAATCTGTTTTTTAAGGGGGTTTGGAAAATGTAACCCCTATCAGTGGAGATGAGTGGAAAGCTTTTGCGCTCTGCTTTTCAGCCATTTTCTTTGCTTTCTGCTTTCTTTGGAGGTATACACTTGCACAGTAAGCTAACTGGCAGCAGCCTGGCTTGCTTTAATTATGGATTTTGCATCCTCTTTAGAAATAGCCCAAGGATCATCAGAGCTGTGAGACAACAGGCCCTCTTCTAGTCATTGCTGTGACGCTGTCTTCTGTGTTTACTCGTAACCTAGGTGGAACAAATGCGCTACAAAGACTCCCGCATTAAATTAATGAATGAGATTCTGGGTGGCATAAAGGTGCTGAAGCTGTATGCTTGGGAACCATCCTTTTCAGAAAAAGTGTTGGAGATACGGAAGAATGAGCTGCGGGTTTTGAAAAAATCTGCCTACCTCAATTCTTTGTCCACCTTCGCGTGGGTCAGCGCACCATTCCTGGTAAACTGGATTTGCCTTAATTTCTAAGCTTTACAAGTACACCCTTGAAAGTAGAAGTGTGAGGCTTTCTGCTTGTTACATGTACATAAGGAGTAAAATGTAAATACTTTAAAAAAGCCTATTCACAGGCTTTGAAGCAAAGTTCCCTCTTCTCTAGAGCATTTTTCTTAATCGGTATTAAAGTGTTTCTTGATAAAGTCTGCCAGTGGAAGCTGAGAATAGCTGTCTCAGGAGAATTTCCAACCACTTCAAAGTACTTCCCATAACAAATTGAAACTAGAATTTGAAACCTCTGAGACATTTGTGAATAGCAGAAAAAAGATTTTTTTTTTAATTGAGTCAGTTAGGACAATGTCTGTCTTAAGCTGTTATTTCTACCTTTGGTGCTGCAGGGCTCTGCTTGGTTTAGTGGGAGAGGGAGGTGTTAAATTATTGTGCATCCTAAAACAAAAAGACTGATTTAATGTAAAAAATAAAGCCCAAATGATACATTGCCAAATCTGAAATGCTTTTTCCTCAGTTTTCTCTTTCCTTCTGTTTTCTACTTCATTGCACTGTGATCCCTTTTGCAGAAGGGGTTTTGCTTTTGGTGGATAAAAACATTCACAGAAGTGCTCTGTCAAAACTATTGCTACCCAGCTGTCCTCAAGACCAAAGGCCCAGCCCTGCAGAAATATTCCTAATGACCTCAATCCTGCCTCTTTCATGTTTCCTTCAAGTTAGTGGACTTCCTTAAGTACACATTTCCACTCCTGTTCACCATTAGTTTACTGCATAGGATGGTCCCTCTGCAGTGGATGGTCCCTGTCATACCGGGAACCAGCAAATAACTTGGATTTTACTCCCTTTCCTATTGATCAGTAAGGCTTGTTTTTGCTTAGCCTGCAGTTTACAATGGGAAAATGTGGTTGGGTGGAGTTGGAAATGCAGCCAAAACACAGCCAGATAACCACTTCTCATTTTCATTTACCAGACTTCTGTAGTTCTCCTCTTGAATCTCCTAGTTTGACTCCATGTAGCCGTTAGTCATCCTAAAGTTACTTTATTCTGCGTGCCCTTCTTTGTATCAAGTTGTTCATATAACTTGTCATTCTTAAAGCATGTTGAAAAGGTCAGAAACAGAGAACTTGCCCAGTTTTTTTCTTGGTACTTTTATTTCAAAGATGCCTATCAGGCTTGACTGCTTTTTAAAATGTCAAAATATGACTTAGGTCTTGCAGTAAACTCACTCTCTGGCTTTCAGGTAGCACTGACGACGTTTGCTGTGTATGTCTCTGTGGATGAGAAGAACATCCTGGATGCAGAAAAGGCTTTTGTCTCCCTCTCCTTGTTTAATATCTTAAGGTTTCCCCTCAGTATGCTTCCACAAGTCATTAGCAACATTGTGCAGGTAAGGAGGGTCTGGTGCATTTGTTGGTTTGAACAAAAACAACTCCAGATGTCCCTGGTTTCTGGAATGCAGAGATCCCTTGCATCCCTGCCTGTTAGCTGGTTGTCTGTCCTCATACCCTTTCTCTGCTGCTGCCTTGTATTGGAAAGCCTGACATCATCTGAGTAAGCTTGCCTGCGTGAGTTTTGCTTCACTCAGATGAACTCAGCTTGGTCTAAGAATTTTCACAGTTAAAAGCTTGAATTTCAGCATAAGAGTGATTGCAGGGAATGAATGAGTCACTGCTCAGGAAGCCTATGGAGTGAAAGCTTCAGCCATTCTGCATGCTTTATTTTTCAGTAGTAAGAGCATTAAGTCCCCATTAAAAGAGTGATAAAATAATGCCATGCTCTTTTCTTTAGACAAGCGTGTCCTTAAAGAGAATTCAGCAGTTCCTGAGTCATGATGAACTTGATCCAAATTGTGTGGAAACAAAAGTGATTGCACCAGGTAAAGACATGAGTATTTTTCTAACCTATGCTAACACAACAAACATCTTGTATTTGTTTTGGACTAGTTGAGTTATGAAAAAAGCAAAAAGAAAATAATCTTGGTTGTTGTGTTGTTTTTTTAAAAAAAAAAAAAAAGCTGCTGTTTCTTCGAAAAGTATGCATTTGCTGTTCGTGTGGAAATCACAAAAGTTTCTGGCTCTATTTTTGAGCTTTGGGCTGAGCTATTGGGCCTGAGTTTGCATCTGCAGTGTATTGGATGCTACCAGCACTGAAGAATGAAGTGCATCCACTGACTAGGGAGAGCAAGACCTGCTCAAACCTTTTGCACTGCACAAATGCTCAGGAATATTAGAAACAGTCTTTTTTCCTTTTTTTTCCTGTTGGAAACAGTATCCCATAACGAATGAGCAAACCAGGTGGTCTCCAAAAATGTGTTTTCTCGTGTAATGCACTTTGGTGATACTGTGGTTTGAAACTTCTCACGTGTCTAGACAGTGTGGTGGTGTTGGTCATAGGCTGGACTTGATGATCTTAAAGGTCTTTTCCAGCCTTGGTAGTTCTGTGGTTCTGTGATGCCACAGACAGAGGGGAGGGATGGCTGTGGCTGTCATGTGGTGACTGTTACACACCTCCCACCAGGAGGTAAAGAAAGCTGCAGGCCTGTAACTTGCTAGTGTGGCAAGCAAAAAGCTGCACAGAGGCAAATTTCATCTGGTAGCTCCAAGTCGACAGCATGCAGTGGTCTCCTACCAACTTGAAAGTGGTTTCTTAAGTAAAGTTGTGCCAACAGTTTGCACAGGGATTCTGAGCATCAGATGTTGGGACTGGCCTCACCAGGGCAGGATCAAGCAGGACAGCTTTTCAGCTCCCTAGGTCTGTAAGCTCACAGTCTATAGCTTAAGCTGTGATCAGTTATTTTCACTCTGACCAAGCCTGCCTTGTGACCCACAGTCATGAGACTGTGCTTCCCATGCCACCAGAAAAAGGAACAGCAGTGTCTGTCTGTCAGTCTCTCAGCTGTACTATTCTGTGTAACACTTCTCCTGCCTTCTCTATTGTTGTGTTTCTGTCACACAGGCAAGGCCATCAGTGTAACAAATGCAACGTTCAGCTGGGGAAAGGAGCTGAAGCCATCTTTGAAAGAGTAAGATTTCTTCCTGCAATTGCAATACAACAGCTACCTGGTTTCTGGTTCCCGGCAGGTCGATTTGAAAAATGTCTGGTAATATCTGCAGTCCCACTTCTTGAAAAAGTTGTTTCCTCACATCCCATCTTCTGCCTTTAAAACAACGAGCTAATCCTCATGCCTCATGGTATTTAGGCTTTCCAAAACGGGGCAGTAAGGCTTTAATTCCACAGTGACTAGTATAAAGTAATTACCTATTGAAGCACAGAAAGGCTGCGTAAGTTTCTTATAAGTTTCACTTCTTATTTTTAACTGAAGCATTGGACAAATCACATGGATCTGATGGATTATGAGGACAGTTGAGATGTCTGGGTTTGGACTTGGACATACAAACAGTGGTCTGTTCTTCTAAGAGTCTTGTGGCAGGCTCATCCCTCTGGCTGTTGATGGGCCATTTCCAGACTACAGGGGTGCATGTTCTGCTCATTTGCCTATTTGAATGAATACAAACAAAATTTACCTGGAAGCATTATACTTCCTTGTGTTATGCTTTGTTGTCAGATGAAAATCACAGAAGCCTGATAAGTATTCTTAGAATTCTCAGTCTGAGGAGCTTGTGCTGCTGTGCTGAGTATATTATGTTAACAAGTTATAAACCTGCCAGCCAAAGGCTTAGAGTTCAAAGGAGTCAGGTTGGTTAAAGCAGACAAATCTGCAGCCAGGTAGACTTCAGTGTTGTGGAGTTTATTTCAGAAAGAATTATTCGTCTCCAGCTCAGATTGCTAGCCACCTGGGCCTAAACATTACCTGGTGACTTCCTAAAGTGGCAGTAAGGCAAAACTCAGCTAGAAAATAATGAAAAAAAAAATATGTATTGTAGTGCTTTTGAGTTTTCCTGTGTTGACTGTTGGTTTTTTAAACAAACAAAAAACCTCTTGCAGTCTTCAAAACATCTACTACCTGCTTAGTAAGAATCTGCATAAGAATTAGAGTCCTAGTTGTGTGTCAGTATCTGTGCTAACAGAAGTTTGGCCTGATTTCATTAGTGAAAGACACATTGACAGCAAAGACTGTGTCCATCATTCAGTGCTGTATCAGTTCACCTTCAAAACCAGGACCTAAAGCAGTACCTTGAAGAACAGAGTGGGGAAAACAGTAAAGAGTGTTAATTGTGAAAGTTTTGGTTTTCTTGTGTTGTTGTGAACCCTATGTATTAGCACTGGAAATGTGGTACTAAAGTGGTGGGAGCATTTTTAGCTGGGATGTATTCACTCACTACTTTCATACAGTTGCTCTTGGTTTTAAAATCAAAAACCAAAAGACTTAAGGAAGAATGTCTGCTTTCAAAATGCTTATTAACCCTATTTGACTTGCTGATGGACTGATAGGACACACCAAAGGGTCTTAGGAGGCTTGCTACCAATCCTACAATCAGCATGATAGCTTAATGCTGGGTTTCCATTTACTCCTTCAGTTCTGGTTACAGTGGATTGTACACAAAAAAGGGAGGAGAAGACCAGTGACCAAGCTATGCCTACTATTACTTGCTCAGGCTGAGCTCAGGCTGATTTGTCACCCTGGTTTAAAGACCCATCATGTCTTTAGTAAACTAATGTTTAATTAATTTCCAGCCTGTTTCCTCCACAGTATAAATCTGTTGGTCCCCAGTGGTGCTTTGGTTGCCATTGTTGGCCATGTTGGCTGTGGGAAGTCTTCTCTGGTGTCTGCTCTCCTGGGTGAAATGGAAAAGCTGGAAGGAGAAGTGGCTGTGAAGGTTGGTTTTGTTTACGATGCCTTTAATGATGCAATGGAAATGTGCTGCTTATGCCTGCCAGTGCTTATAATGCACATTAGGCTGGAGAGGGAGTTCAGTTTGTTCCTGTGCCAGCTTCTCTGTGTGTTTATTTTGGTTTTGCCCACACCTGTTCAGTTGTATTTTATATGAAATCACTTTCCTTAATCTATCTACTATACATCAGCAGTTAACACACGTGTATGTATGATGTGAATGTATATCAAACAGGAGCTATACCCATGTGCTGCAGATCTTAATCAGAGTTTTAAGCATGACTTGCTACTTGTTAGAGGCAGAGGTTTCCTTTCTTGTTCCTTGTTCTAGGGTTCTGTTGCTTATGTGCCTCAACAAGCCTGGATCCAGAATGCGACACTGAAAGATAACATTTTGTTTGGCCAAGCTCCTAATGATCAAAAATACCAAAATGTCCTGGAGGCCTGTGCTTTAAAAACTGACCTGGAAGTGCTGCCAGGAGGAGATCAGACTGAGATAGGAGAGAAGGTAATTTTTCCTGTTCTGTCTAGCTAAAGAGAGAATGCTGTAAAGTCAGCACGTTGTTGGGTTTCAGCTTCACAGTGGCATCACTGCTACAGTCAACACTGAAACATGGGGTGCTTTAGTGGAAGGCAGTTGGACTTAAACTTGTTCCTAACTTTAAGGATGTGTTTCTACTGTGATGCATAATTGCCCATCTAGCCCTGGAAGATCAGAACATCCTCCCTTTGTCCAGTTGTAAAGGTGCATCTGTCCAGGATAGTTAAAAGTCCTTCCTTTTCCCGTAGAGATAAGAAGGGAGGGAACATATGGTGTGCTTCAAGTGAAAAAGTGATATGATCATCCCATAACACCTCATTTTAATGAGAATCTTTTACATCTGTGATTACCAACGAAGATATTTTGTTTTGGCCACTAAATATGAGATAAATTTCATGAAATGGGGTGGATATGTGGATTTGTATGTAAGATGAGAGATGTGGAAAATGTTCCAGGTGTCACAGCCCTGCTTTGAATGATTGCGTTTTACATCCTGGTTGACCGTCTTCCTTTTTATAGTTTAGCATTTTAACAGCTCCCTTTAGGAGCTTATTAAGCAAGAGGCTGATTCCATCTCCAGATTGCTGGGTGAGTGGAAGTTTGGCAGGGAACAAACAGATTTAGAGGCGTTCTGTTCCTGTCTCTGGCTCAGAGCAAGTTATTCTCTTTGGTGTCTCATGTTTCAGTTTAGCATCCGAGTGTTTGACTGGGTGAAAGCCATGAAAAGTGAGAGCCATGAAAAGTCAGAGCTGTTGTTGGAACTGAGTGGTGTGACATGTTTTGTTCTCTCCTCTTTCCCTTCAGGGCATCAACCTCTCAGGTGGCCAGAGGCAGCGAGTGAGCCTGGCTCGTGCTGTGTACAGCAACTCTGACATTTACCTGTTAGATGATCCTCTTTCTGCTGTGGACTCGCATGTTGCAAAGCACATCTTTGACAAAGTTATTGGTCCAGATGGGGTACTTAAAGGAAAAGTAAGCTGGCATTTAGATCCTCTTCAAAATGCACACAAGCTCTGAAACACTGCTGGGTAACAGGAAAGCTGTTTCACTACCAAGGCTTGAGTGCTGAATCATTCCTGAATTTCAGTGTTTAACTGGCAATGTGGGCACCTTTTCCGCACAGCACAGACTGCAGTGAGCTGCTGTTTAGGCATGCCCAGAAGTGATGTGATCTAGTCAGAATATGTGGAGACCAAAACCTGATCTGTCTTTTAAAATCCCTACCAGGAGATCTCCAAAACCAAGACATTTTCAGAAACTTGTTCTGATTTGAGCTTTGACACTTAAAAAGGTTGTCAGCTTAGCATTGCTTGTTGTTACTTGGAGGCAGTGCAGTGAGGAGGTTGTAGCTGCTTACTGATTTTACAGAGGTCAGGTCTTTGGCAGCATGGAACCAAATTGCCATCTCTGCTTCCACTTCTGCTCCCATTACAATCTTCTCAGACCACCTCAGAGCTCAAAAGAGAAGGACTGCAAAGGAAATGAGCCCAAGGGAAAGGGGGGATGATAATTCAGTTGTTTTACTTCCCCCTGTGGTTATATCAGCATGCAGTAGTTCATGTACATATTTCCAAGCTCATTTGGCTACCAAGGACAGTGTATTTCCCCTGGCATTTCACCTTGACATGATAATTCACTCCCTGTCCCAAAAATGTGTTAGAATTTGGCTTGCTGAGTAGTGTGTTAGTCCTCACAGAGATAACTGAGAGATGTGGGGCTTTTCTCTTTTTCCCTGTGCAGACCCGAGTCCTGGTGACCCATGGCATCAGCTTCCTGCCTCAGGTAGACCATATAGTTGTCCTGGTAGATGGCAAAATCTCTGAAATGGGATCTTACCAAGACCTTCTGAAACAAAACAAGGCCTTTGCAGAATTCTTGCGAAATTATGCACTCGATGAAGACATCGAAGAGGACGAATCAACAAGTACAGTATTGCTTTTTCTTAAAACGTGTGTTTTTCTGTCAACCAGAGTACAGAAATGTTCTCTGTATTGTGCCCCCTGCTCCTTTATGACCACCTGGCATTTGCCTTCTGCTCTACCATGAAAATTGTTGTCTATAGCCAGGTGTGTATTATAGATACATGTTTTTACAGATTTCTTTCAAAATGTTGTGTGACTTGTCCTAGAAAAAGCAGTTCTTGTGTTAGGAATAATTTTAAGTTGGGAATTTGTTTTACAATTAGCAAGGTCAAGCTCAGGAGGACAACAGAGGACCCGAGAACAAACTGGACTTGCTATCACAGGGGCTATCCAGAGTCTGGTATTTTTGTCTCTGCTTATATGTTGTGGTTTGTTTTTTTTCCACATAGCAAAGTTCAAATGACATTTTAATGAATGACAATTCAGTTAGGAAAAGTGAGGCACAGAAGGGGTGTAAGCAGTTTATGCACTATGATTTTCCTGCTGTGGTATTGGTTTTCATTACTCCCGCTTCGAGTAGCCACCTTTTTCTGTGCTTTCTGCTTCATTCAGCAGAAAATCTGAGATGTGGTTCTTGTCTTGCAGTGCTGGAGGAGGAGGAAGTCCTGCTAGCTGAAGACACCCTCAGCATCCACACTGATCTGGCAGATAATGAACCCGTGACAAATGAGGTCCGCAAACAATTTCTTAGGTAAACATGAAGTCCTCTTGTCTGTGTCTGGGGTGAAATGCATCTGAAAGATGTTAGTCACATAGTGCCTCTTAGTGGGGGCTTTAGTCTCCTTAGTTTCCTCTTAAAAATACATTATTTTAGTGTCCTCTTGAAAATTAATGTGAAAGAACATGCAAAGGAGATCAGACAACTAGTCCTGCAATTTTTAATCTGAACTGAATCAGTTTCTTAAAGCAACTCTCTGGTTCTCAGGTAACACCACTGTCTGTATCTACCCACAAGACACTAAATTGTCACCAGTTGCATGATAGATAAACCCTTTGCATTGCACCTTTCCATTGGGAGTCTTGGAAATCTTTACAAGTTTTCATGACCCTACCCATAGATGCTGTCCTGCTATTGTTGATGTGAAAACAGAGCTCAGGGATTAGCCTGGAAATCTGTCCTTTGATGAAGCCTCTAGTGACCTTTACCCAAAAGCCCAGGCCCTGCCACAGCCTTTCTTAGGAACTATATTTCTGGCATCACTGAACATCACTGAACATTCAGAGGGGTGCTACAAGCACCCATAGCTGTGAGTGAGGTTGGCATGGGAACACAGCAGAAGAGCTGGGAAGAAGTCCAACCCGCTGCATCCCAGTCTTGCCTTAGTGCTGCCACAATATGCCCTTTTTCTCCTAATGACTCTTCTGTTTTGACTAGGCAACTTAGTGTAATATCTTCTGAGGGAGGAGAATGTCCCAACAAAATGTCAACCAAACGAAGAGTCTGTGAAAAGAAGCCAGCAGAGGCTCCGCTGCCAAGAAAAAATCCTACTGAGAAACTTATTCAGGCTGAAACCACTGAGAAGGGAATGGTATGCTTTGATTTCCACCCCCTCTCTTTTTCTAAATTTTTTTGCTGTTTGAAAAAATTACTTTTACGTTTACCTTTGGTTCAATTCTGTTCAATGTGGTGTTGTAAATCACAGCTGCAGGCTTTCAGCATTAATCTGGTGGCCACTAATTGTTCAAATTTGGGATTTTGGCAGAGGTTTCTGCACCTGGTAAGGGTTATATGCTTGGGGAAAAAGGAAAAAAAGAAAGAAAATCCCTTCCAGCTTCTGCCACAGTCACCTGATATGACATAGCACTGTGCTCTGTCTGACTTTGCATTGCAGAGCTTTCAGCACTGTTGGTCTTTAAACTGTTTGGCTGCTGTGGAGTCCAGCTGCAGCACTGGGTATTGGGTGACCTGCAGCAGTGGTTCTACAAGCCAGCTGGCTGCTGTGTGCCAGCAGATCTGTAACCCATCTTCTGAGAGCCTTTTATGCTCATAGGTACCAAAGGGGCAGTACTCTTCCCCTTTTGGGCCAGAGCCTGAAATGGGAACAGAGGAAAAGAGAAGGGAAGGGAAGGGAAAAAAAGATGAAAATACATATGTAAAATAAAGGGTCAGAAAGGAGCAGAGGATGGAATAGGAGCAGAGAGGTTTTGTTAAGAAAGCACCTTCCTTCCACTTCAGAAGGCTCAATGTGTCCTCTTTAGTCTAATGTACATGTTCTATGACACAGATGTGTAATTAACTGTCGCTGTCGATTATCCTAGCTTTCCAAGTCCCTAATCAGCAACACTTGTGCTTTCAATTATTCCTTTTTATGCTTTTTTAGAGACTGAGTTTTGTCCTGAGTCTCCATCTCTTTTTGCTTCTCTGCCTTTTTTGCACTACCTTAGAGACAGCATCTTTACTTTTTATGCCACAAGCATCATTTGTTTATGTTCCTGTTGGGCTGCACTACCATTCGGTACCTCATTTAAGCTGCTGTAAAGACACCTGGATGGAGGCATATCCAGCACTTTTTCTTAAATAGGCCATTTAAAGTAGTCCTGAGCTCCATATGCCTGCCAAGTTGCTGCTTTTGCCTGAAAATCTTGGCTCCTGTTCTTCCTACCCATCCTTTCCTGCTGCTATTTGATCAGCCTCTTAATTTTTTTTTTTTCTTCCTCTGGCATAGTCTTAAAAGCTAAAACTAATAAAATACAGTCCCTCAAAATGGAGGGAAAGAGTATTTCAGAGGAGTATCTGACATGTTTTGAAAGTCATTGCCCTGACTTGAAGCTCAGGCAGATCTCTGGTATGCTAGAGTTCATCTGATGGAGAATTTCTCTCTTTTTCTGTCTAAACTCCTGATCGTGTAAGTTGTACCACCCAGCTTTGGTGTGTGACTTTACAGGTGAAGCTGTCGGTGTTCTGGCAATACATGAAGGCTGTCAGCCCTGTCATTTCTTTACTGATATGTTTCCTGTATTGCTGTCAAAATGCTGCTGCTATTGGGGCCAATGTGTGGCTCAGTGACTGGACCAACGAGCCAGTGATAAATGGGACTCGGCACAACACGGCCATGCGAATCGGAGTCTATGCTGCCTTGGGCCTCTTGCAAGGTGAGACCAGATAAATTCATGATGTCTCAAGGTTTAGTGAAGAGGAATTAGGTGGGAAAGCCATAGTACTGGTAGCTGGTGGCACAAAATCGCCCCCCAAATCCCATCCTAAGCAAGGGAAGTCGCATAACCTGGAGCTGCAAAGTCTGAGCTCAGCCCAACACTTTTAGTTTTGTTGTGAAGCCCTTGGAGGGAGTTGAACAGGGGACATGAAAGCTTGAGAGAGGTAAGTCAGAGAGAAAGCATGGAAGCCTAGGTGCAGAAGAGACTGAAGGGTTGAAGTTGTAGCTTTAGGACTTTATGGAGGCTTGCAGAAAGCAGAGGGAGGAGGGTTGTGCATCTGCCTGCTGTGCTCAGCGTGGTGAGACCCCATGGGACATGTTCCTGTGCCACAATGCCACAGTGCTGATGTGCATGGTAAGAGACAGATGGACAGGGAATATAGTAAAGGAAAAGGAACTGTTAGCGTGACAGGAACTGCTGAGAGTCAAAGAGCATGAATCAGGAGTGTCATGTTGACTGGTTAACACATCTTCTCTTCACCTGCTAGGCCTCATAGTGCTCATCTGCTCCTTCACTCTGGCCATGGGAGGCATTAATGCTGCCCGGACACTCCACGCTGCTCTGCTGGAGAACAAGTTCCACACCCCACAGTCCTTCTATGACACCACCCCCACCGGCCGCATCATCAACCGCTTCTCCAAGGACATCTATGTGATTGATGAAGTAATCCCACCCACCATCTTGATGTTCCTTGGAACGTTCTTCACCTCTTTATCCACCATGATTGTAATTATAGCGAGTACTCCACTCTTCACTGTGGTTATAGTTCCACTTGCAATTCTGTACTTCTTTGTTCAGGTAACTGGAAAAATATCTGACTGCCAGTGAAATGACTTTTCTTCTATTGTTCATCTCTTTTTTTTTTTTTAGGAGAAACATGAATTTGGGGGAAAATTAAAATATCTGAAATAACTTCATATTTATATAAACAAAATATTATTTACTTCTCTCAGAAAAAGAAATATCCTGTGAGATGCACTCATGAAATAAATAAGCATCATGCTTCTTTGCTTTTAAGTAATAACCAATAAGCCTACTGCTAGAGTTGCAGGGCACTTAAATATATTGAAGTGTGATTATATTTGACATCTTGACAAGTTTTCAAGGCAGAGAGGAGTTAAAATGTTGAAAATAGAAAGCATCGATTTTATTGACTTCAGAGTACAAATGAGGATTGTTATAGACCGTAAATAGAGACCTGCTAATGGAAGTGCAAATTCATGTTTCATTTTCTTGGAAGATGAGCCTCCTACCAGTGGATTAATTTTTTAGACTATTTAACTAAATTTAAAGGGACATAAATTCAACCTACAGTCAATAGAAATCGCTGTTACCCAATCCTCTGCTGCAGAATGAAGCAAAGATAAGTTTTTTAAATTTTTTCTCAACTATAAAGAGTATTTTGGAGGGTTGAAGTGCATCAGTAGCAATCTCCTTTAAATCCTTAACCTAAAAAATTCCTCACTGTTAATTAAAAGAGGAAGTATTTAATGTACCTTCCATTTTCTCCAAAAAATGGCAGCGATTCTACATAGCTACGTCCCGCCAGCTGAAGCGTCTGGAGTCTGTGAGCAGATCCCCCATCTACTCACACTTCTCAGAAACAGTGTCAGGGGCCAGTGTCATCAGAGCCTATAGAAGAGTGAAGTCCTTCATAGACATCAGTGATATGAGGGTGGATGAAAACCAGAGGAGTTACTACCCTAGCATAGTATCAAACAGGTAAAAAAGCAGATCACTTCTTGTTTCCACTTAGATAATCCTGTGTTTGCATAACTGGTCCAAGCAACCTCTGCTTCCCTCTGCCTTTTGACCAGGTGGCTGGGTGTTCGAGTTGAGTTTGTGGGGAACTGTATGGTCCTTTTTGCTGCCCTTTTTGCTGTGATTGGCAGAAACAGCCTCAGTGCTGGCTTGGTAGGACTTTCAGTATCTTATGCATTACAGGTACGTATTAGAGCTTTCTCTTCATTGATGGGTTTGCATTTTTGTAGATGGTATAGATATATTACCAATATTTTTAAGTGCTTGTTAAAGCTGAAGTTAATAAGGGAATAATAAAGTGAGTTGTGGGACATCTGGGAACAGTAGAGGTTTACATGAAATGCTGACAGACCATCAGCAAGCTCACATGCAGTAGGGCTTCAGGGCACTTTGGGGGCATGGAGGTTGTACCCCACAGTATCCCCAGCAGCAGCATGTGGAAGCTCAGAAAGTGTCAGGTGCACCCAGCAAGAACAGGTCATTGAACAGTAAGGGCTTAACATGTCCTGCATTGTGCCTGCTACGTAGCACATCAGTGTGTCCAGGTAATCACAGGCAGATCAGCAAGATTCATAAACAGGTGAGATAAACTGTACTCACCCAGGCTGTGGACAGTTTAGCAGATTTAATGGCCTCGCTCTTGCCAGAAGTTTTTTGGATACCTTGAGTGTGCAGGATTGCTCTTAGCAATTTTCCAGTGAGACCCATGACTAGGGGGATGACTTCCAGCCAACTATTTTGAGTGGGCCATTTGTTAAATCACTCTGGGAATCATATGCTTCTTCACATGAGCACCTGATTATCTGTAGACTTCCTGTGCCAGTAACTGTATTAACATCAATGCAATGGTAATTATTTGATTTGTAATATTAATGTGATCCATGCCTTAATAGCAGTGTCTAGTTTTGTTGTTGTTATTATGAAATCTGTTGTTCCTCTCTGGTTGATTCTTTGTCTTCTCCCAGGTGACCATGTCTCTGAACTGGATGGTCCGAATGACTTCTGAACTTGAAACTAACATTGTGGCTGTTGAAAGAATAAAAGAGTATTCAGAAACTGAAACAGAGGTCAGCTCCCAAGCATCAAGCATGCTCCCCAACAAGTGTGGCCAAATTTTAATGCACACATTTACATGGTCTTTCTTTAGACTCCTGAGAGACAGTTCCTGCTCTGAGACTGTTATCATTTAACCTGAACAAATGTCACACTCTGGACTGTAATTTATGCTATCACAGCTCCAAATTGTTCCTGCCATCAGGCAGTCTGTGCTTAGCATCTCATTTTCTGCTGCTGTGAGTGGCTGTAGCACAACAGAGATGAGTTTCACCATCAGAATATTTCTCCCATTGGGTCTGAAGTGTGTGATGCATAGTCCTACCTGCATGGATGGTGCTGTGATCCAGCTAGTGAGCACAGCTGCAATACAATTACCAGGCTATGCACATGCTTTTCAGGAGTATTGCTGTTTAATCAGCTTAATCAGTCTTTGTCTCCCATCAGAGAAGAACATCTCTAAGAACACAGTACTACCTAATCCAGGAAAATCATCCAGTCATCTACCTTTGTTGCCAAGTACTTTTAATGGTGGGAGGTGGAGCTGTGCTGGGAAATCTGCTGCTCTGTGGTCACAGGATTTAGTTAGTGCTGTGCACATGATGGGAGACTTAGAATGAGGAAGTGGAGGATCTGAGGAGAGCTGCAGCATGTGGTTCTGGAGTTCAAGTATTTAATCTGGAAGCTAAAAGGAAGTTAGACAAGATGCATGATACATGTTATAAGCCAGAGCTTGAGCTGGCATGAAACTGGCAGTTGAAGTTAATGGAAAATGGCCCTATGTGCTCAGACATTTTTCCTGTAAACTTCACAACAGAGACCAAAATGGGTGGATACTTAGGAACCCATGTTTTTCTCCCATTATTATAAACTTACTTTATAATGGAGATTTGATTTATCAGATACATTTCTAGTAACCCACTATCATTAGTGTTTGTATCTGAATTTGAATTATTTTTTCTGAAACCTCTAGGAGGCATTTCTGACTTTTGTTTTCCTTAGGCTCCCTGGATCGTTGAGGGCAAGAGTCCCCCAGAAGACTGGCCATCCAAGGGAGAGCTGGAGTTTGTGAATTACTCAGTGAGGTACAGAAAAGGCCTGGATCTCGTGCTGAAGGGTCTAAACCTCCATGTGCATGGTGGAGAAAAGGTGAGGTACCAGCTGTATGTGTTTACTAGAACTTTGCTCGGGGCCTCCAGGGACAACCATGGAGTAGACGACAGGGGTTACAAGCCCACTTGCCCCAGTGGTGGAGACCTACTGAAGCTGGATTTTCTGGCTCCTCCAGCAGTGACATCCATGCTGTTGGTGTTCCATCCTCCAGGCTGGAAGCAGTAGGACCAATTGCATGGAGCTTTCTGGACTTCCCAAGTTAGGTTGGCAACAGGCTACTATACACCATGTAGGAGGCACCATCACAAGTGACAAAAATTGAGTGACAAGAACACTTTTCTGAAGCAGTGCAGATGGGAGAAGGAATTCCAGCTTTTCCCACTCTCTGGCTTTCCCTGTGAAATTTTTGGCATGGAAAGAAACTCAATTCTTTGCTTCCTTAACCAGGGCATTGCCTTTGTTCTAGGAGATTCGCTTCTTCACGCTTCGATAGAAAGTTCTGGTCTTTTTGTGCTGGTGAGAGAACAAGTAGCATGGGAAACAGGCTGCTGTTAAAAGATAAAGGAATTACCCTTACATTTAGCAGACAGGGTGACAACTGCCTTCTAGAATCAAGATACATCTGCAAAGTCTGAACTGCCCTCTGAAAAGCCTTGATTTCTTGTTCCTGAGTGATTTGCCTCCTAACAGGGACAATTCAGCTGATCAGCCCAAGTTATGCAGGATGGCTCTGGGCCTATGTATGGATTTTTATGCAATATCAATCACATGGCAGGAATGGCAATATATACATTGCAAAGTATGACCAGGGTTTCTAGGGAAGGGTGGTTACATTCTTGATGAGATTCAGATCTTGTGTCAAACCTCTTAGAGGAATCTTGGACGTTTGTTTGCTTTGTTTTGTTGTGTTGTGTTTTTATTTTCTGTTGGGTTTTGATTTTAACCATATGCTTTGTTGTTAAACCTGTGATTTATTGTAGATTGGAATTGTTGGCAGAACTGGAGCAGGGAAGTCCTCCATGACACTCTGTCTCTTTAGGATCCTGGAAGCTGCAAAAGGGGAAATCAAAATCGATGGTGTGAAAATTTCAGAGATTGGTCTCCATGACCTTCGATCGAGGCTAACAATTATTCCTCAGGTGATTTTCCTGTGTATCACAGCAAAGGAAGCATGTCTGGCAGCTTAGCAAACCATAAATAATGGTTTATCCACAGAGGAAAATGCTTTGTTACACTCAGAAAATTGTTTCAGAAAAGCAAACTATTTATACTTGAAGTGGTCCTGTCACCTTATAAGCTGATGCTGGGTGATAAAACAGGATTTAGGATAAAACATCTTTTCAGTTGGAACTTGATTTTTAACTGTGTATAATGCAATATATTTTCAGAGGGGATAGGACTGGGAGGTGGCCTACCTGCAATGCAATGGAGACCTCAAAGCAATAACTTGTATTGCAATACCTGTACTTAAAACAGCTAGAGCATTATCTAATGAAACTTGGTTTCATGTCCAGGATCCTGTTCTCTTTTCTGGAACCTTGAGGATGAACCTGGATCCATTTAATAAGTATTCAGATGAAGAAATATGGAAAGTTCTTGAGCTGTCTCATTTGAAGAGGTTTGTCAGCAGTCAGCCATCCATGTTGGACTATGAATGCTCAGAAGGTGGAGAAAATCTTAGGTAAGGAATGCTGGGATTAGAAACACACACAGCTTTCATAGAGCCCTAGCAGTGAGTAACACTTGAGCACAGGTTTACACTGTAGTCTGTTGTGACTAAAATGATTTAGCCACCTATTCCTGTTCCAGGAAAACCACTAAGGCTCAAACTATAGTTCTGCCTCTGCCATGAATGATCTGATTCTTCTTTGCTGCTGGGAAGCATTTCTCAAACCAAAATCTGTCTTATCAGTGAAAAATGAAGTTTTAGGATGACCAAATACTAGGAAGAGGAAATCCCTTAAACACAGTTTGGTAGGAAGGGAAATGCCATGGTAACATACAAAACTGCTGGGCTGAATAAGTCCTCTGCCTCAACTGACTTTAGCAATGTTTGTTTTGCATTATTATTTGGAAGACCCATGGAGACATTGATGGGGATGATAAAATGCCACGCTTTGATGTGCTTCTTTGGCTTCTGAGTCTGTGGTGTAACCTGAATGTGATCAATGTTCAGCTCCTTCCTCATCACACAGTCAGAGAGCCTGTGTCTGGGGTGCTGTTGTGGCAGGGGAGGAGGAGTGGACTGTGCAGATTTATTTTTTTATGGTAGAAAGGACATACAGCCTCAGAACCTTTTTTTCTTTATTTTTTTTCTTCCCTCCTCTATTTTTTTTAAGTTTGTATGTGCTCAGTGTTGTTGCAACTGTGTGTTCCTGCAAGCTAAGGCAGCAGCATTGTGACCATTGGTTCCTCCACAGACAAAGGGCATTTTGGTGGCTGTGAGCAAACACACACACTCGGGTAGCTGAGTGATGCTGCAGTGATCACAGTATCACAGAATCATTCTGCTTGGAAAAGACCTTCAAGATCATCGAGTCCAACCACTACCCTAACTCTGCTGCATCCACCACCAAACTGTGTCCCCTGGCACCACATCTGTCTTTAGATGTCTCCAGGGATGGTGGCTCAACCACCTCCTCAGACAGCCTGGATCCCCAAGTCCAACTCCTGCCCCAGAACAGGAGAACCCCAAAGTTCATACCATGTCCCTGAGCGTGTTGTCCAAATGTTTCTTGAGTATTGTCAGGCTCGGTGCCATTGCTGCTTCCAGTGCTCCACCACCCTCTGGGTGAAGAGTGTCTTCCTAATATCCGACCTAAAGGGGGAGGCCTGCACATCTTCCTGCCATTCCTTCAGGTCCCTCCAGGGCTGACAGACTGGGCAGTTCGCTAAATACTGAGGGTTTTTTGTTTGGTAACTGTACCTGAGGAGTGATCTGCTGTAGCCCAAGTGATTCTGAGCAGCAGGGAGCTCCAGGCCGTGGTGCCCCGTTGGTGACAGCCCTGTCATAGAATCATAGAATCATAGAATCCTAGGGGTTGGAAGGGACCTCGAAAGATCATCTAGTCCAACCCCCCCTGCCAGAGCAGGGTCACCTAGAGCACATCACACAGGAACGCGTCCAGGCGGGTTTTGAATGTCTCCAGTGAAGGAGACTCCACAACCTCTCTGGGCAGCCTGTTCCAGTGGTCTGTCACTCTCACAGTAAAGAAGTTTTTTCTGATATTCACCTTGAACCTCCTATGCTCCAATTTACACCCATTACCCCTTGTCCTATCACTGGTCATCACTGAGAAGAGCCTAACTCCATCTCCCTGACACTCACCCCTTACATATTTGTAAACATTGATGAGGTCACCCCTCAGCCTCCTTTTTTCCAAGCTAAAGAGACCCAGCTCCCTCAGCCTTTCCTCATAAGGGAGATGTTCCACTCCCTTCATCATCTTTGTGGCTCTGCACTGGACTCTTTCAAGCTGTCTGTGCTTGCAGTGTTGGGCAGAGGCAGCTCATCTGCCTGGCACGAGCGCTGCTCCGCAAGACAAGGATCCTGATCCTGGACGAAGCGACGGCAGCCATCGACCTGGAGACAGATGATCTTATCCAGATGACAATTAGGACCCAGTTTGAAGACTGCACGGTGCTGACAATAGCACACAGGCTGAACACAATTATGGATTACACGAGGTAAGCACCTGGGGATGGTGCAGGGCGAGGGGGCTCGCTGCTTCCCTGGGTATGTGAAGCAGCACTTAAAAGGGTCTGGTTTGTCTCCAGTCACACTGATGCTCTTGTCAGGAGTATGTAAAAAATAATATTTAGGCCTATATATATATCATTATATATCATCCTAGAATATTCAGGCCCAACTTTGCTTCTGTTGGCATAAGAAACAGGTTCTATATTCACTAACCAGAGCTGTGCAAGAGAGACCCTTCCAGTTGCATTAATGGTGCTGTCAGCAAGGTTATGGATCCTTCTTAACAAGTAGCTGCTTTAACATTTTCACCAACATGTCATATTAATTACATTAAATTACTGTAGTTAATGAGCTTTTATCTCCTTGGCTATGTGGTGCTGTTTTCAATTCCAGAACTAGGAACATGACTTTTTTTTAATTATTCCCCCTTCCCCTCCAGGAGATAGTGACTCTCCCATACCTTTTTAAACCACACAGCAGCTCAGGGAGAATATTTATCATCCGTGTGTTCAGTGTGTGAAAAGAGTTGAGCAAAACAACAGCCTGGAAAAGACTAGAGCAGGATATGCTTTGTGATACGAAGGGATATCCCATTTCTTGCAAGGAATTCTCTGACACCTTTTTGTTTTGCACAGGGTTCTTGTTCTAGACAACGGGAGCGTAGCTGAATTTGATACACCTGCCAGCCTTATAGCATCAAAGGGGATTTTCTACAGTATGGCCAAAGATGCTGGACTAGCATGAAAAAAAGACCCCTTTTTTTTTTTGTTTGTTTGGGTTTATTTGGTGGTTTGTTTGGTTTTTTTTTTATATTATTGAGTTGCCACAACAGTGACTTGTGAATGTACTGTAATTTACAAAACAGGTTTTGTAGTAGACTATACTTGTGATATGTGAACAAAGTATTTTACAGTTATGAAGACCAGAATTTTATATTTTTAAATATTTTCTATATGCATAAAGTATTTTATTATATGGGTGTTTTTTTTCCCCAAAGAATGCCAAACATTTTGCCAAGGAAATGTATGTACCACAGGGCAATATGTACTGTATTTGGGGTTTTAATTAGTAAATTATGTTAATGGTACAAAATACACTTGTTTTGTGTGTTTTTTGCACAGTGACTCAGCTGAAAAACAGAGAAATAATGTGTAATCTCTGAGTGGTTCCAACCTCTTCCTTTGAGTATTTCCCTCAGGACAAGGGAGCTGGATGCTATGGCTGCAGGGCTGTGAGCTATCCCAGGACCTTTGGTATCCCTCCCCAGGGCAACTTGAGCATTATCAACTTTCTCTTCAGCCTAAGAATGACAAGTAACTTGTATTTAAAACTAAAGCTACAGGTGGCTTAATATAAATCATTAACTACACAATTTTTACCAATTTAGTAGATGCCACACAAGCCTGCAGGGACATGATTGGTACAGAAAGATTTAGATTTTGGTCTCTCTCTCCTCTGTACTCTCTATGAGTAAGTCTCCACTTAAGCTGAACATGCATGCTGACCAGATGTGTATATAATTCATCTCATTCAACACTTAATCACCTGAAATAATGTGATTTTATTTTGCAGAAATAAATATCTGCCTTGTTATTGATAACCAGGCCTTCTCAGATAAAGGGAGTACTGTGTTTGAACAGTATTTGCTGCTAGAATCTGATAGAACACCTTTTGCTTGAGTTGTTCACTTCCTGCACCAAGCACTCTAGAAACCTACCCAGCCAGAAAAAGTTCCTATGTTTTTCTGTCAGTGAAGTTCAGAAAAACTTTGAGAAGAAGAAAAAAAAAATAAATTTATTAATTCTTACAAATGATACTTCTTAAATAGAAACAAGCATCTGCAGCCAAGCATTCATTTGACATTAACATTTCATACAAGCAGAGCACAAAGTAATGAATTATTTATCATCCACAGTAATGTAATGATTATACACTGATCAGACTGTTAGCAGTGTTAATAATCTTCTGTGTATAAACTGTATAAGGTACAAAAATATTCCTCTGAATGCACAGATAGGAACCAGCATCTGTGCAAGATCATCAGCCTAACAACCAGGTCATCTACCCAACAGCTGAGCTGGTCTCTAGTAGTTCTGACTGGTTAAGCCCTGTTCCTTCATGGGTTTAGCTGGTTTAGACAGCCAGTGCCTAAACTGAATCTGTGCTGTGTGCCAGGGAAAATGCAATAGATCAAGTGTGATATGAGGGACGATTTTATTATTCTATTATGCAGAAGCTAATATACCAGCAGCAATTTGGTATTAAAAAAATAGATGTTGCCAATGACTCAGAGCTCATTTGACCTCCAACGCCTTTCAGAAGAGGATATTTTGTTGTGACAAACTGCTCTGCTGTTAGCCTTAGGAGACTGAGCTTCAGTCGAGTGCAGTACACAGGCAATCTGGGTGTTTGCATGGATCTGTGCTTCCAGGTGAACACTGGCCAGGGCAGACTGGGAAAGGGCTCCCTCTTGTGTGCTCAGTCCCTCCTGCTGGAGCTGCTTCCCTTTGCACAAAGTACAATTCACTGGACGAGACCGAGAGAACAGGGGTGAAGTCAGGCACCGGTTCCTGCTGTGTGAGCTGTAACACAGGTGACTGCTCTGTCTGCAGAAGAACCAACTTCACCTGCCTCAGCATCTGAGCAAGGAGACCTGTGGTGGCCACCTAAAGTCATCTGGAGCGGTAAGAGCCTGTGGTGCAGTTCCCACCTCACAATTTCCCCCAGCTGCTTTGGCTGGCTCCCTGTGCAGCCTGCTGCTGCTGGAAATCCCAACTACAGGGCCACATACCATGCACAGCTAACTTGGGCTGGAAGTTATTAGACAATAAGACATTAAAACACTTTGGTTGCTTTAGTTTCCAAAGAAGCTAGGGGAGAGATGATGGAAACAGTGGAAAAGTCCATCCAGTTTTGTCTGTTGCATTTCAGACTTTAGCTCATTCATCTAGTTCATCCTACACACTTTCACAGGCTACCAGAGTAGAACTGTTCCTCAAATGCAGATGACCAAGTAAATATTAAATTCTAAAAAATTAGATAAAATCCAGCTTTTTAAAGACTTTTCAATTTATTTATTCCAGAATTTCATAGCAAAGTAGCTTAATTTTTAAGTAACAGGAAAAGTGATTATTTTTTTCAGTAAACAACACAGGTAAACACAAGTCATTGGAGAAAAAAAAAAAAGTAATACATTGCATAGGAACATCAAGATTTAATATCAGCCCAGACAACCCTGGGCATTTCACTAGTTTCTTTTCACACAGGCAACTTTAAAGTTTCAAGATGCACTATTTCTCAGGAATGTAGAGGTAAAAGGAAAATAAAATTACATTTTTTTGTGCTTCTAAAGGGGGCAATTAAAGCAGCATCACATGAAAGTGTTTTCAATGCAGTAACAAAAATAGTATTTTAAACTGCACATGTCAATACTCTAGGTATATTGACAGACAACAATAACAAGGAATTTGGTTGAGAGCGTATTTCTGATTTGGATAGTAATTTTTTGTTTTCAACCTGAGAAATAGGGAAAAGTGTAAACAGGGATTAAGAAATCACAGGTAATAAGTCACTTGATAGTATTTAAACTAGACGTGGTTTTGTGCTTCTTCCACAGATTTAAACCCTTCTGGTTTTTTTTTCCTTCTAAATAAGGTATGACTTTAAATGCACAATCTAAAAAGTGAGTGTTAATGGTAATGGACTCAGTACAAATATCAAATGGGTTTAATGGCAGGTTCTTTAGCTATCTTATAGCAAACAAATTATTAGAACAGTGTAAGGTAAGCCTTTCCCTGAGAGTTGCTAACTCTACAGTATTTCAAGATTTTTGTAAGGAAAAGTGTTGCATTATAGATAGTTCTACCAATACTTCCTTTGTATGAAGCTAATTCCACATCAAGCTCATTACTCTTAGATTAACTAGAGGCTGTAACTGTGCATAACGACTTTAGTTCAAGGTTAACAAAATAGGGTTTTCACACCATTAGCCCTTACAGATACTGTATTTCAAATGTAACTTTAAAATGAGAGATACAAATCTTTCATTTTAGTCTTTAAACAATTAGTATGTCAGTTCTGATGCCTTCTTGTTATAACCACTCTGTTCAGAAAGTGCTGGGACTCTGAAAAGTAAGTTTTTGTCGCTTACTGTTAGAACAAGCTCCAGTTCTTGGAAATCTTGTAGCCTTGCAACATCTTTGTCCTTTAAATAAATATACAGTGAGTTGTTAGGTGATAAACTGTCTGTTCAGTTTTCCAGAGGTAAGTTAAAATAACAGGCTCATACTAACACAGGGTATGTATGTGTCCATAAATATGCCCATTTTTTTACAGTAAACTGGAAAGCAGAAATCCTGTTGCATCTTATATTTATTCTGGGACCTTATTCAGCTACTCAAGTCTATTTTTAGAAGTAATGCAACACTGATGGTGAGTGCAAGTCATCAGCAGAATTACACAGAATCACACACAGTCACTTTCAGATCAAGTCCAACCATTAACCTAGCTTTCCACTTGTAAAGATCTACCCCATGCCACCCCCACCTCCTCTGTTTTTCCCCCTTGGTATTTCTTAGAAGCTCATGAATTGTTGCCTCTACCCTGGAAGGTCACCTCCACCATCACCCTAATGCTGCCTCAGGCAAGGCCTGGAGAGAACATTGGGAAGACACCTTCCCAAGGGACAGGCTCCAGCTCCAACCCCCCTGCAGCAGCAGCACTCTGCTGCTAAATAGCATTAAATAGAGTCAGGTTTGTATCACCTCAAGGAACAATAAGGATCCTTCCCAGAGAGCCTGAAGTAATTAAGCTAGAAATAAAAACAGTCCTTTCAACAAGAACCTAAGCTGACAAATGACAGAATTGCTTATGTCTTTTTATTTTTTTCACTTCTGGACTAACAATAAGTCATCTTATAGTCAGTGAAGATGCAGTACAGTGAAGTGTATTAATCAGGTACTAATCAGATTAGCTCCATGACTGACGCCAACAATGCTCTAGAGGGATTTGAGAGTGAGAGAAAGGTCAGTGGTGAATCAGTAAAACAGGCCAGCAGGTCCATTTTTTGTTTGCTGCACAGGTGAATGTCACTGAAGTGAAAAGACAGTTACATTCAGGGACCTGCACTCAGAATAATTCTCAAACACCTTTCTTTTTTTTGAAAGGACTGTGTACAGTCCTTACTGAACTAGCAAAAGGCACCACAGGTCTTTTAAATGCTGGTAAAGGGTCACAGGGGTGTGGTATTGCACTGAGTTTAAGAAGGTAGTAGAGAAATCAGGTATTAATTGGGCTCAACACCAGATGTTCAAGATATGAAGAAACCTGAGCACCTTTTTTACTAAAATGAAACAAAACAAACAACCCTAAACAGCTACCCACTGCTGGAAGCTGAATGGAGGTTTTTGGGATTTGTTTTTTTGCAACTTGGGCCTATGCAGGTGACCAACAAATGATTCCTTTTTAATGGTAACTTAAAAATCTTTTTTATAAGTTACTGCACTTCAAAATTTAGAGTTCTTACCTTTCTTAACATTGTATTTGGTAATTTTCTGATCTTCTGTACGTGCTCAGGGTTAACACCCAGCTCATGGCAACTGACTCGGAGCAGTTCCTTATAGGTCAGTTCTTGTCTGTCCAGTTCAATTTCAATGAAGTCATTTTCTCTAAGATTAGGGTTTTGTATTCTAACTTTAAGCACCAGTTCTATTAGAAATAAAAAGGTACATTAATAGGCAGATGCATAAAGGAATTGGAAAACATATCTCAATACTAATTTCCAAGTACTTGTTTTATTAACCTTGTTTGTATCATTTGTAACAACACGAGAATCCTCAGACATGGAACAACCAGACTTGTATGACCACAATTTTCATTAGATTGATTTTCATCAACCTATATAAAAAAATCATCACAAAGCTAATACACAGTCTGTATATTTGTATGCACAAACCTTTGTGTGAATACTCATCTTAAAAGCAGATTATACTGGTTATCAATCTCCTGAGCAATCCAAGATTGCCTTTATTGTTTTTTGATCCTTTTGTTAATCAGTTAACATCCCATTGCTAATTCATGGCATCAGAACACCTTTTATTTCAAGAATGAAATTCTGAACTGAAGCTGAAATTCCAGGTTTCCCCCTTTGGGCAGGTGATGTTTACCTGCAGAAATGGCAGATCATCTAACAGTTCACCTCAAGACTCTGGTCTGCAGATTGAGCCATGGGAGGTTCTCTCTTGAGCTCTCTGGCTGCATACTCACATTTTTTATTTGAAGCTTGGAGTATGCTATTTAGAGAATTAGATTACCCTGGTGTCTGTATGCTTTTATAGCATTTGAGACAAATAGCAAATGTTTTAATTGGTATTTTAATAACAGTTCCAGCAGAAATGGGATATCTACCTCTTTAATTCCCTTCAAATGTTTCCTGAATGCCTAAGCAAGGTAGCCTGAAAATCTCTGAGTGCTGTGAATACTTGTAACCCTGATTAGTCTATTTTTGCTGTCCAAGATGACAGAAGTTCTAAGACAAAGTGAGAAGAGGCTTTTACTGTTACCTTGCATATTAAGTGGAAAAGCTCCTGTGAAGAAAACCGGCTGAAACGTTGGCACAGGCCCCATACAGGAGCCGTTCTCTTGCTGAGGTACAGACTGGTTTGATCCAGCTGGTGAAGGGGGACTTCTGCTCCAGGACATAGATCCCTGATAAACTGGACCTCTCTGGAGGACAGGTTTGGAGGGTGGTGGTGCAGTGCAGCCCCGGGGCACTGAGGGCATGTCTCCATTATCAGCGGGCTGGGGAGCAGCCTTCCCATGCTGTGATGGTGCCCGTGGGCAAGGCTCCAGGTCAGGTAAGGAAGAAGAGTCGTTGTCCTGTGACTCTAAGGGTGAGATCCTCCCGTTCACAGAGGGATCTGGAATACTGTTACTCATGGTGTTATAAACGTAAGGGAAAGGTGGGTTAGCCAGGTAATTAGGGATGATTGGCAGATCTGAATCTTCCTTTACGTCTGAGACTTCATCATCTTCCACTGTAAAACAAACAAAACAACATTCTTCAAGACTGATTTGAGGAGGGGAAAAAGAAGTATTGCTATTGCAGTATTTTTATTTTAATTAGGAGGGAGCGGAGTATTAAAAGAGGATAAAAGATGAATTTATTCAGACTATCTATGACTATTCTAGATGAATCTATTCAGACTATTCTAGATGAATCTATTCTAAACCCACTATGCTTTTTATTACACTAAAGAGAACCGTGTTCAGGTGTTGCAATACAGTAAACAAAAGCAGAGTCTGATTCCAGTAATTCTGGGAGTGCTATTTCCTCCTAAAGGCTGCAATACTTTTGGTTTGGTTTGTTCTAATCTGCTGCCAGCACGTTGAAACGTGGTCTCTGGTGGAATAATGCTATCATCTTCATAATGTATAAGGCAATGAATAACAAAGGGTAATACATTGTTCAATATTAAGGCAGGGGATAAAGGGAAAAGAACATGCAGTACTGGGAGAGCTGAAACATTACCAATTCAACAGCTAGGAGACAATGAAAACAAAAACAGACAAGGGAATACAGAGGGGAGGCAAGAGGTTGTTAATCGACCACATTTCAAATTACTTATCACCTCTAGCAGCAAAGCCTACTCTGCTCCAGCAGTTACAAGACATGATAAAAATGCTGTACCATGTCCTTTAATGAGCTGTTTCTCTGGGCTGCTAATTTTCCATTTATTCTACACAGTGTCTAAACTCCATAGAATGTTGGGAGAATTAGGTGTTGCTCATATAAGGGCTTCATACAAATTTGAGAGATTATCTCCTGTTGCTCTTTTGAAAATAGGAAGCTGCATCTGTCTGTTTAATCATGGCACTTTTTCAAAATGGGTTTGTTGGTTTTTTTTAATTTTCCAGTGTTTAGAATAAAAGTTTGGCTAGCTAGATATGGAATTTGTTGGTAATCCTCTCATCTTAAACTTTGTTTTCTTACTAAGTAAACACTCAAGTCACAGTCATCACTAAAACCCGAACGCAGTATCTTCACATGCAACATAAAGGCTGGAACACAAGTGCTTTGAACAGCCTTTTACTACAGTCTTTGAGGAGCACATCTCACAGCCAATCGTTTTACCTCCCAACATCTTCCTTATCTCTCTCTTTGATGTTAGCTGGGCTGGCCGCTCTCCCTTCTTGGTGAGGATGTCCCTGTCAGCACCGGCGCGCAGCAGGTAGGCCACCACGGGGGCGTGGTTCCGTTTACATGCCCAGTGCAAACAAGTCCTGCACGTGGAAAATGTTGACACTGTTTGAAATCCTAAATTATGGCAGATGAATTTCCACTCGTTCCTGCTGCCTAGGAGAAGTCCTAATGCACGTCTGATGTACAAAAGGTTTTAATTGCAATCTTCTTTGGAATTTCACGCTGGTTTTGGAGCCTGTGGTGACACCTGCTGCTGTAGTTTTCCCTTGCTCTAATGCTCTTGAGACCAAGTTACTGTGGTCTTTTAAAGTTCAAGATCTTTTCAACCTGTCATTTATTATGCTACTAACTTTTCTGGAAAAATAAATATAAAAAGGCTTGTGTATGCTACTTTAATCTTTGAAAGAGTAAGTTGTACTTAAAATATTTGCGTGTATGTGAGCTAGTAGGGATTCTTTCCTAGGATGCTATTTTTACTCTTTAATTAATGCTGTCAGCACAATGACTTGCACTTTTTGGAAAGTGAATTATGCTTAAAAGATTGAAATCATACTTTGTAAGCACAGTTCTCTGCCCAGTTGCTATTCTCTGTACCAGCAATGCCTAAGCTTTCATCTGCAGACAACTAGTTTCCTGCAATCTGCAGCTGATGCACAGAACTAATTGTTTTTCTATGTTTTTATTTTTTTCTGTGTTTTTAATTAATATTTGCATTTGCTGACCCAGAGAGACAGAGTAAAGAAACATCCTAAAAGCTGCTGAGCTTATTTGATACTTAGTATTAGGGACCTAGTAGACTCAAATATTATAACTCGCTGTCCAGTCTTAGAACTCTTCCCTATCCTGGATTCCAGTGATGTTTGATTTTTCTGTTGCTTCTGTATTTTAATTCTCTAGCTCCAGCTGAAAGAACTCTTTGGAAGAATGAACACACTTAACCCTTCTCCAAGTTTGTTTGTTTGTTTATTTAAGGATTAAATAAAATAAAGCTGAGATTAATAACCAGATTGTACGTGGAGAAAGTTTTAGTTGAAATTCCAGCTCCAAAAAGCTTTTTCCACTTTTTTTTTAAAGAGATACAATCATTAGACTGCAAAGTTGTACCTTGACGAGTAATTCCCAACTTTCTACACAAAATTCTGTTACTTTCAATTTTCCTGTGGAGAAGAATGTAAAGGAGAAAAGAAATAATCTACTCTTTGGAGGGACACAAATCAGCCTAAACCTAGAGAAAACAAGGTATGTATAGAGTTCCACTTGTACAAGTGTTTATTACAGAAAAGTCTCAGGTTTGGTGTTGTCAGGTGGTTATCTGAGTGAGATGTCAAAACCAAAGTGTTTATGCAGATCACTGAAACAGCCTGCAAGTTCCCTGCTTGAAAGGGAAAGTAATTTTCAAGAGTGAATAAAAAATATTTCTGGTTAGACAGGAACACGTGTTGCAAGCTGCCGTTTGTGTTCTGGCTGCCCGCGCTGTTTCCAGTTGCCAGCACGCCCTTCCAAGGAAAAACAACAAAAAAAAAAAAGCAATATAAAGTAACAACATAGTGACTTGGAGAAGCAGCAAACTCCACAGCATCCAAGCAGGAGGTAGGATGGGGACGCGTGTTTGTAACAGGGGTTATCAGCCGCATCCCTATTTTTTCCTCTTTGAAGGAGAGGTATCCACATTTGGCAGCGGATCGACCTTTTAATTTCATTCTAAATTCAAGCTGATTGGTGTTTCACGTGGAAGAGTGAACCCACGGCAGCGTTAGCTCTGGAAAACCTGGGGAGAACCCCCTGTCACAGCAGCGGGAAGGAGCCTTACCAGCCGTTGACTTCGTTCTGGGAGTTGAGGCTGACCCCCATCTCCACCAGCCGCGTAACCTCCTCCGCGTCCCCCAGCGCCGCCGCCTCCCGCAGCCGCTCCTGCCGCTCCCGCTCGGCGGCCGCAGCCGCCATCTCGCCGCAGCCGCCGGCCGCCTGCAGCCCGGAGCGATCTCTCATCTCCCCCACACCGACCGGCCCCGGAGAACGACTGACGGACACAGCGCGGCCAGCGCCGGAGCGGCGGCCGGTGTCACCCCCGCAGGGCTCCGGGCCGCGCTCCGCTGGGGGACTCTATTAGCGGTGACAACGCCGGCCCAGCCATCGAGTTCCGGCTCACAGCCGTGCTGCCGAGGGTCGGCAGCTTTGCCCGGGCGACTTACGGGTCACTGGCGGGTCCGTCGCACTCCCGAAGGCACCGGGTATTATTTAATATATATAATTGCATAATGAACACTGTGTCCTGCTCTGGTAATTGTTCTTGCAGGCTCCAGAATCATGCAGTTGTCCTGTCTAGGAAATTCTCATCAACTTTGGGAATTCTTAGTGAAATCAATTCCTGAAGAAAAAAAAAAATAAAAATCAACATCTACCTGCAAATCAACTGGAAAGATTACGGGTAGTTCCTGTAATTTGCATAATTTGCTTTGAAAAGTTGGTTTTGGACATTGTGGATTTGTGCTAAATCAAGTTACGGGAAAGAAAAGCTGGTAAAAAAATCAGAAGTATAAGAAGTCAATAATTTCAAACTCCAGCCAGGCAGCTAGCTATTTCTACTCTAATCTGCTCTATGTGACTATGCTGGGGAAATCTGCAGTAGTTAAGACTCCACTGTACCCATTTGCTTGCTTGGTGGAATTGGAACATAAAGATGCTGAAACACATGTAGTTCTGCACCCATTTTCTAAAGCAAATCCTCGCCTCCCATCCCACCCCCAAACCCCAGACTGTTAGATATTAAGGCTGAAAACTCATACAAGTCATGATGATTTCAGTTACTCTTTTCCAACAGTTCAGTGCGTCATTATAAAATCACAAAGCTTGAAAGAACTTCGTGGTGCCTAACAGAGCTGCATGATGGAGGTGTTAAGGTCAGATTTCCAAAAGGAATCTCCACAGGTAACGTTGGTGTTTGCACGAAGCCCTCAGTGATTCTAAGCAAGGCTGCCGTGAGTCCCATGGGTTTTACAGGATCAGCATGAATACAGACTTCAAGCTCTTCAGAAAAACAGAATTTAATTAAAAATTTAATTAATTACCTGCACTCAGGATGTTCAAAATTATTTTGAGAAATTGAGAAAGTTGATATGAGAAATTCAGCAAATCTGAGATATAAGGTCACATGTAGAAAGAAAAAAACCAAAATGACCAGAAACTGGTTCCAACATCAACCAGTAAGATTTAGGTTAGATCTGAGAGGTGTTTTTTTTCCCCGCAACATGCCACTGGCATTCCTAAAGGAGCATCCACTGCTGGAGGCACTCTGGAGGTAGGTAACTGTGCACCAGGGGTGTTTTTGGTGCCTTTGACCCTGCCAGGGAGCAGAGGAGACTGACGACCCTCGCCTGTGTCCTGCCTGCAGCTATGACCAGCATTGCAAAAGCTCCTGCCACAGCACCGTCCACTTGGGCTGCATCCTAGCGCCATGACACCCCCTGAGGCAGAAGACCGGCCTGTGTGGCACCTGGCATCCCACACGGCCAGCCACGCAGCGCTGTGGCCTTTCTCTCTGGCGTTACTGCTCAGTGGTGGTGCCTCCTTGGCCATCCGGCCCTTCAGCGGCCGCGCACACGACGACACCGCCAGGCCGGGCCGCGGGAAGGGGACCATCCCCATCCCCGTTATTCCCCGCCGCCATGTCGACCCGTCCCGGCCTCGGCAGGGAGGCGGTTGCAGTAGGGCCCGGGGGTGTCAGGAGCGCGGCGGCAACCGCGGCCCGCGCTTCGCCAGGCGCTAGAGGCGGTTGGCAGGCGCGCGATGCATTGTGGGCAGGGCCGAGCGCCGCGCCGCCATTTTGTCTCTGTCAGGCTCAGCGGCGGCGCGGTCGGTCGGGGAGGAGAGGCGGCGGCAGCGGCGGAGCCGGCGGTGGTTTTCGGCGAGGGGGGATTCGGCCAGGAGGACACAATGATATCGGCCGCCCAGCTCCTAGATGAGCTTATGGGCCGGGACAGAAACCTGGCCCCGGATGAGAAACGCAGCAACGTGCGGTGGGACCATGAGAGCGTGAGTGAAACGGAGCCGCCTCTCCCTTCCCTCCCTCCTTCCCATCCCCCTCGTAGGGCTGGGGTTTTGTCGTAGCCATACAGACCGCGGGTGCGGGCCTGCAGCTTCTCCTGGCTCGGGGATAGCAACGGGAGTGGTGGGAAGGGATGAGGTCCCCGCCGTGGGGGGGGGGGTAGTTCCGTGGGCTTTGGCGGGGGTGCGGGTCGGGCCCGTCGTGCGGGGCTCCTGCATGGCGGCCGCGGGGCGCGCTAGGCCCGGACCGTTGCGCGGGAACCTCGCTGAGCCTTAAGATGAGGAGGAGGAACTGAGTGGCTGGGAGGGAGGAGGATCCCGCCATGGCAAGGCTGTGTGAGAGGCCTTGCACTGTTGTTTGGACTGCAGGGAGGAGGGAGGCCTTGTGTTTGTGTTTGGGCGCATGGGGGAGAGAGGTTGTGCTCGCCGTGGCGTGTTCTCCAGGGAGTGTCGATAAAGGGGAATACGGCTGTGGTTGGTTTTATTTTTTTTTTTGAGAGGCCTGTTGGTGGCTCAGATCTCCTGTAGGGGAAAAGAAAACCAATGTCGGGGGGTGGAATGATAGTGGAATTCTGCTTTTCTGAGTGGAAGCCTGCTGGCTTGTATGGAGGGAGATGAGACATGTTAGTAGTTTGGAAGACAAATGTTTATGGATCTCTTCCTGAACTAGGCAATGGAGGAGGAAACAAGGGTGCAGATATACAGATGTAACTGTCTGAAGGTTGTAGCACAAGGAAGAACTGTAAGACTTTTGACACTGAGGATTTTGCTAAGAGAAGGTTTATGCCTTCCATACTTTATCAGTCAAAGGAGTTCTGCAGCTCCTGGGTGGGAGGGGGGGCCTAACCTAAACAATACTGTTGATTAGTAGTACTTTTGTATTTTTTGTTAATGTGGTGATTCATTAATTTTCTGCAATAAATAGCTCAAACGAGACTTTTTTTAAATTACCGTTTTGGAGTGCGGTTTCTCCCCAGTTGTGGCTGAGTTTTAGTGAACATAGACTTTTAGTTACATCCATTGTAGTCATATTGTAAGTTATTTCACAAAATACAAATGGTAGTTATAAAGTTCCTATCGCTGCTTCTTTGGGAGAGGAACACTCTGCTGAAACACCTTTTTGTTTTTTCCTTGTGATGCAATTTTTGAGTTCCAGTGTATGCTAAAGAAAGAGTCACAGAACAGTTAATTTATTACCTGTGTGATAGCAATTTCTGCGGTTTAAGCTGCAAAAAGTATTTAGCTCCTCCCCTCCCGTAGCATTTTCTTTGGATGCTGTTGAATAGGGAGGAGGGAGAAATGCTTGCTTTGGGGGGCTGTTCTAAATTGCATCTGAATTACAGAGGTGGGAATTTCACGTTTTCAAGCAAGAGTTGTGTCATTTTAAAGATGCTAATACATGTTTTAATGTGTCTTGGAATGCATGAGGTAAGGACAGATACCCAACTTGCCTTAGATTTTGTCAGTGCAAGGAAGTTGTGAGTTCAGGAAGTTTTCATGCCATTCTTAATATCTTTCTGGACTTCTCTTATTAACCAAATATCATTATTCCGTTAGGTGCTCAGTTACGTATTTGATTCTGAACTCAAAATAAGGTTTGGGAATATGAATTAAATGGCTTGAACCATCCAGGTAGAGTAGATAAGGGAATTGGTTTATTTCTTAGGGTGAGAAATAGATAAATACATAATTTTTTGCATCATTCTCTTTATTCAAGTTCTCATGACTTTCTTCATCTTCAAATGAACACATTTTTCAATTTTAGACTGAAGAGATTGACTATAACCATAGGAATCTTGTCTCTAAGCTGTTGAGTTTCAATGTTGAAAAACGGGGCCCTGCCTATTCTTCTTAGTGCTCCTTGGCAGTTTAGAAAGTGGAGAGCTGTCCTGTCTCTTAAGGCCAGTGGGAAATTTACAGACTTAGGTTTGAGCCTCCAGTCTTGCAAGAAATGCTCCAGTTCGCTCTGCTTCTGCTTTTATTTATGAAGGTTTTATGACCACAACTAAATGCAGCCTCTCCGAAAGGAATGTTTTCATAGATTCCTGTAGTCAACTGAAGGGTTAATTAAAAAAAGCAAACAAAGCACTGTTAAACTAGGTTTCAGTTTGACTTCCTCCATCACCTAAAGATTAAATTTGCAATGCTGATATGTTTTAAAAGACAGGAAATAACAGATAAGGTTCAAATAGTAACTTTAACTCATCTGTTTGACTGTTGTTTTGCTTTTCAGGTGAGCTACATATACTAATGTAATTTCTTGTCAAATTAAACACGTATTGACAAGGCTACATGTTTATATAAGCATGTTGTACTCATACCAAAGTTTAGCATTTTGTGTCCCATTTCAGCAGTTTTAGATAGGGAAGGTTATCAAAACAAGCTCATCTCTGTTTTCTTTGTAATTTATAAATTGCACCTAGGTGGATATCAAAAACTGTACGGAAGATGCAATGAAATACAAGATAGAAGTAGGTTGTTTTGAAGGTGTGGAAGCAGACTGGTAGCTGAGCGTTTATTTGCAGTTCCAATGAATCATGTTGATCATGTATTGTAAAGCCATTTGCAGAGCTTAAGGTCTTGCTTGAAGACTTGGACATGATTAAAGCCTTTAATCTTAAAAAACTGAAGTCCCAGTTGCTGTATACTTCAGCATCACAATGTGTCACTACAAGATCAATTCTAGTTTTTGGCATTGAGGCTTTCTGTTTTGTATGCAGGAGGAAGTTATTAGTATAATATATTTTAGTCTTTCTGCTTACTATCATATCCATAGACAAAGTTTATTTCTGGAGCAGTAACTATTGATTCATGCATTCTTGCTATAATATGCCACCTATAGAAAACCAAGGTCATGTGGAAACAACAATTGTGTAAAAGTTCTGAGGCTGTTCTGTAGCATAAGAAGGTCCAGCGTTGACTACCTGTGCTTTGTGTAAGGCTTTGAAATTGTGATGGTTCCTTCAAGGTAAATTCAGCAGAATGGTGGAGAACTGTCATAGACAGTTGTCTGTGAGCAACTCTCATTGATGATAGTTTCTCAAAATGCAAGTTGTGTATTTAAAATATGATTTGATAGTATTATCTGTTTATGATGTGTTACAGCATTATTTTTTTTAATGCCAAAGACCAGCATTGGTTTGCACCTAGAGAGAATCTCAGAACTTAATCCTCCAAGTGATGAGGTGTTACTTGTTTTAGAAGGTTATCTGTAAGAGCAGGGTTTGGGAGTAGGGCTTTTGTTTGTTTGGTTTTGGGTGGGTGGGCATTGCTCATGAAATGACTGATGCGTGTGAACTTTATTAGTTTAAATAAACTTATCTGTATGAAGGAGTTTTCTAGTTTTTATTGTATAAGACACAACCTGCTGGATTTTATTCTTAGCCTTTTTACTAGGAATTGTCTCCCTAATGGAATTTTCTTAAAAATTGTTTACTACAGTTATACTGATACTTCTTAATCAGTAAATAATTTCTTGCAGAAGAGAAGCATGTTAATGTGGAAGTATTAATGATATAGAGCTGTCAGTAGTTTATTTCTGTTTGGTTCACAAACTGTGGAAGAGCAAGCCATTCTTGCTGTCAGCTTTGAGGTGAAGGATACAACTTTCTCACCTCCAAGAGATTTCAAGGATTAGTGAATTTGAGATGAAGTAGAAAGTTCCAAGTGTCTGTCTGTATTTGTTCTAATGTCTTTCCAAAACGTGTGAGACCCTAAGGGCTTTTAGACACAAGCTATGGCTAATCCTCCTGCAATAGTTTGACAGTAACATTCTCTGTAACACCTTCTTGGTACCAGACTCATCAGAAGACTTTGGCAAAAAGGAGTGAGTGCTTGTTACCAGCATAGGTAAATATCCATACTAAACGGCCTGCTGCTCTGTTGTGTGTTTCCGTATTACCTCTGACTTGTGCTAAGTGCAGTGGCCTGATAAGCCCTGGCTGAGTAACGCCATTTGAAGCGTATCGCCTCCGTGTCAGGCCTTTAATGGCTCTGTGTTGCTTCAGCCGTTTCTTGACCCTTTCTATTCTTACTCATCATTGATTACTTAAGACCAACTCTAAGTGTAGCTGGCTGGCATCTACAGCCTGTCAAGGCAGATGCACCACACGGTGAAGCTAAGCCCGTGGTATCTTTCAAGGTTCTGCAAGATTCTCTCAAGTAATGTTTTTCTGTTGAAAAGTGTGAAGTAGGTATGAGAGAGGGAGAAAAATGCTGCAGGCACACTAGTCTGAACCACTTTAATGCATTTCTCTGCAGGCTGCTTCATAGGAGAAAATGTGAAGTAATTCACTAGGTATCATAGCGTCCAGAGCTAGTTACGAGAAAATTTACTGCAGCCTTTCAGTGTGTTTGGGTTCTGTTGTTGCTTATTTAATATATAAATAATTAATGCAGCTTGTGACTCATGTTTAAACTGTATGTCTTAGTATTGGTTACTACGAATTTTGTCTGTAACCATCAGTTTCTAAGATGGGGCTTTTCCTGACAGTGCTCCTTCATAAAATAATTTTAATTATTTCTGGTGTTGGTTTGAGGGTTTTTTCCTTCACCATACCTCTGTCTCTAAGAACTTTTCCTTTGCTCCTTTTGTTGCTGCTTGTTTCAAAACTGTTACAGGGCAGTTTTAGTAATTTTTGAGCTGATAGAAGATGTTCTGCAACTCTTTACAGCATAATGCAGTCAACTGTTACTATAGTGCTGTCTGTGTCTTGGGAAATTATCTAATCCATCTCTGAAATTTTTGGGGGGGAGATGTGTTTTCACTTACCCAAATAGTTGGATGTGAGGATGAGAAAATGGAGGAGAAAGAGAATATATAGAGAAATTAAATTTCTTTTGACTAATACAGGAGTTCATCCCAGAAACTGCTCCCCTGAACCAACCTGCTATTAAAACAAGGGATATTGCAGCTTTTAGAGAAGAGAGTAGATTCTGAAACCAGATTTTGTCCAGTAACTTTCTCCTTGCTTCCTGAGAAAAAAATAATAATTATTGCGTGGTGTTTCCTTAACTGTTCTTGATAAATTGCTTCAGATAGATGCCACAGTGTCCTTCCTTACCTGGCTCACGGGAGAAGTATTCAAATTACATCATAAAAGAGATTTTTGTTTGTTTGTTTTTCATGTCCATGGTTTGTTAGTAGATAGCTTGATTATTTTTCCTGTGTAATCCCTAAAGCAGGCAGTACAGTTCTAACTTCAGTAGGGTGATTTGCAGTCTGGCAGTTAGCATGGAAAAATAAATCAGACTGATCTAATTTGATCAGCTCGTATCATAGGCATTTCAGTGGGGTGTTGGTGTGGGGTAGATTTTGAGTCTCTTTTCTCACCCCCTTATGTTAAAATACTTCAACATCATAGGAGATAATACGTCACAAATCTTTGTCCACAGTGTATGTTGAGAGCACAAGAACTGGGTTGTAATGTGCAGTAGCAATTATTAGATTGACCAAATATTAGAAACTGGTATAACATAAAAGTTGTTAGAAGAATGTTGAGGTGAGTTTTGGATTGACACTTAAGTTAATGGCAAGCATGTTTATGGGAAGAGCCTGTTGAATTAATTAAAAGATTGCTTTTGAAGCTAGGGGTGAAACTGTTTCTGATTTTATCTTTTGGGCTGTTCTCATGTATAGACAGGAGATATATCTGTAAAAACTTCAAGAACTGACCAAATTGAGTAGCTAAACCCATGCTCATGGGGGAGGGTGGATAAACTTTTTAACAAAAGCTGGTTTTATCCCATCATACGTTAAGTATTTAGTGGCTAGCCTAATGGGTTGGCTTTTTTCTAACTTCCGGTGCTATTTTTTTGTTATCAAGAAGTACCTGACTTGCTGATGTAAAAGTAGGCTGTGCAGAAACAAACTCTTTTTTAGTTGGCAGGAAACCAGGTTAAAATTAATGTCTTCTTTGCCTTTCTCAAGAGGTGTAGTGTCTCTTTGCATGTCATACTTAAATTAGGGATTTTTTTTTTTTTTAAAGCATTGGAATAGGGAAGCTTTTGGATAGTTATTGTATATGGTTGTGTCTTCTAATTGACATGAGAATCCGTGAGGCAGGACCTTACATTTGAATGCTGATGGCTCCTGTTCTCCAAACGAGTAGCATTGAAGAGGTGGAAACAAGCTAAGAGGAACTTGCTTTCATGCTTCTGTGGCAGAAGTTCTGACCCCTTGCAGGTTTTCACCGTTAAGAAGTCTCACAGTAATGTTCTGAATATTAAAATCTGATTTTATTCCTTTGGAAATCTCAAATACTATATTGTACTTGGAAATGGATGTCACTTTCCTGTGATCTGAAATATTTAGCAGTAAAATGAAGAAATACCATTATTGCAGTGGAAACTAAAACTTTTGGTATAGGGTTTTTTTACACTGTAATTTAGAAAACAGAAGTGATTACCTAAAATTAGTAATTCATGAGGGGAAAAAAATTGATGCCTGTTTGTTTCTTCTCTGTCAGGTTTGTAAATACTACCTTTGTGGGTTTTGCCCAGCTGAATTATTTACGAATACCCGTTCTGATTTAGGTAAGTCTGTAAGTCTTGTAACATTTATTCACTAACATGTAATTACAATTGAACTTTTGTATTGCTGAAGACCATCTCTAGTTTACTAGTAGCTTTCAAGTGATGATGTGAGGGTGACATGTTGTTTGGACACAGTAACTAGGAAAAAAAACAACTTCTTGTCTTAGCATTAATTTCCAAGTCCATTGAAGAGTTTGATAGGCCAGGAAGGGTGGGGAATTTTAACATTACTACCTTCATTTAGTCAGGCCAAACACCTCCTAATTTTTCTCTGAAGATCAGCATTTTAAGTAGCCAGTTCTTTATTACAAAGAACCCCAAAGCTTGGAAAGTGCTTGGTGAAATCATTCTTTATATGTAGTTTTTCCCTTTTTTTTGTCTTTTTCTTTTTTAAGGGCTCCAGATGTTTTAAGTTACTAATTTGTGTAGTTTTAATGACATGGAACTTGATCTGGAATTCCTATTTTCTGTGAAGACTTTATATGTCATTCAGAGTCTCCTTTGGTTTTATAATAAATAAACTGTATTTTTCTTTCATGTATGTGTCTTTCAAACTGCAAGCAAAGGCACTAGAAAGACATGCACAGAAGTCCCTGGGAAGTGTTGATCATGGTGCACAAACAAATGCTGTTGGAATGTGAATACAGCATTCAGGAATGCAAGGTTAAACTTTTTGTGTTGTCTTTTTAGGTCCTTGTGAAAAAATTCATGATGAAAATCTACGTAAACAGTAAGTATGTTGGTTGCGATGTTAATGCCCTGTACTGTTTCTAGTAAGCTTGAAATTTTTTTAAAACAACCCCAAGAAACGAATTGCAACGAATTGCTTTTTTATTTATGTAAACATTTATTTAAATGTATAATATTCTCTTACCTTGAGCAAGAATGTGTAGCATTGCCATTTTTGTTGGTTATTTTTCATGTATTAGGGAGTGACGTGAGCTTTCATTTTTAAAACATTTTAACTAGGTATGAGAAGAGCTCTCGTTTTATGAAAGTGGGATATGAGAGAGAGTTCTTGCGCTATTTGCAAAGCTTACTTGCAGAAGTAGAACGCAGGATTCGAAGAGGCCATGCACGTTTGGCACTGTCACAGAATCAACAGTCTTCTGGGGTGAGTCTGGAAGAATCATTGATGCAGTATTTCCTCTAAGTAGTATCTTCACGTTTTCTTGTCTGTTGATGGATTTGGAGCAGTAACTGCGTGCTGGGAGCTTCCCGGCTGCTTGGGTAACCTTGCTCCTTTTTGCTGCCCTGATTAGTTCTGTGTGAAGTCCACTTGCTTCAGAAGGAGCTGTGGACAGTATCCAGTCAAGAGAGCTTAATGACTGTGGAGTAGAGCAAAGGTTGGGGGGGAAGCAGATGTGCAGATGTACAGATGTATTCTGGCAGCCTACAGAGGGACCTTACTAACAAGTACATTTTGGATGAAGTGAGAGTCTCCTGCATTATGCACCGAAGTTAAATTTTAGAGCCCATGGAACTTCTAAGTTATACTTGAGTGTCTGCAAAGATACAGCTTCAGAGTTTAAATTTAGGACTTTGAATTCAGGACTCTTACCTTTTATGGTCCAGAGCCTTGAATGTTTTTGTTGTTTTAGGAGGAATTAGTGTGTCTGGAACTTGCTTCACTCAGCAGGAGTGGAGTAGGCTGTGTTGAGGAGTGTTTTATGTTTAAGACTAGGCTTACTAGTAAGCCTTCATGGGAGGAGAGGCAAGAGAAAGTTATCCTTGAAGTGTCTTTGGAATATAAGAAGACATACATTCATGTTTGAAGTTATTTTAACTTAAACCAATTTTAACAAAACCAATAAAAAACCCCACTTGTACTGTTTGGCAGGGAACAGGACCTACTGGTAAAAATGAAGAGAAGATTCAGGTGTTAACTGACAAAATCGATGTACTTCTGCAACAGGTGAGGATTTCTTACCTCCTGTAAGAGAGAGCTTTCTTTTGTTACTTGATTAAAAATTATAGGTGGGTTTTTTTATTATTATCCTTTAGATTGAAGAACTGGGTTCAGAAGGAAAGGTGGAAGAGGCACAAGGAATGATGAAGCTTGTTGAACAGTTAAAGGAAGAGAGAGAATTGCTGAGGTCTACAACTTCAGTAAGTAACCTGTTGTGGTTCTGTCAGACTTCTTTCAATATTTGATGCAACAGTATGTTATTAATAACCTTACATGGAAGGCGTGTGAGCTCTGTGCAGAATTTGATAGACAATAACATGACATTTAAATTTGTTAATCCAGTGCGTTGATTTCCCATGCTACCTTGAGAGTGAGTTTCATGCACACCAATTATGAAGTTATTATGAACACAGAAGTTCTAGAGGGGAGCTTGCATTGTACTCCAGTTCAGGTCTCAGTTAAACTTTGGTGTGTAGCCTCCATGATACTATTTCACTGAACTACCAGTCTGACTGGGTTACAGAAAGCCCTTGTGTTAGGGCTCTGGCTAGAGTCACGTCTGACTTTCAGAGCTGTGGAAGCCAAAATGTTTTAAATAGCAACTTCCTGTCAACAAAAAGGAGCTTATGTTTAAACATTGTATTTTGGTCTTTAATAATATGCTGCAATTGTGATGCCTATTTACTTTTTTAAAAGTTCTTAAATGTTGCAGGCAGTAGTGTTTGTGTCTATACGGTGTGATTCATTAGTATTGCACAGCAGTAATCACTTGGGCTTATGTTGAAATTTCAGTGTATTTCTTTGATGTCTGTTGAAACAGTGAATTAATTTCACCACCATCCTTTTAAATAGAAGCCCGGTGTTCCTTTTAGTGTTTCTTCCTGTGATATTCTAGCCTTTTCAGTCCTTGAGACATATTCCATCATTGTTTTGCAGCACCAGACATTTCAGTCGATGCCAAAAAATAAACTTAAGTGAAAACTGATTTTTATTTTCCTTAATCCTGAGACTGCAAGGAAGCTGCAGACATGGCTGTATACATGTTAAGCCTTTGCAGTGAGGAATAATGTTTGTTTTGTGTGCTTTCAAGTTGACTCTCCTTTTGGCTCACATGAACAGGTGTGTGTAGCCTGTTGCCCTGTTCATCTTAGTAGGAGCCAAGCTCTGAAGGCAAAGCACGCAGTTATGGTTTTAAGCTTCCACTAGTGCCTAGGATTTGACAGCAGTAACAGTGAAGTTCTGAACTTCTTCACTAGCTTCTGGCTAAAACTTTTCCTTTTGATTTACCAAATCTTTTTGCAGACAATTGAGAGCTTTGCAGCCCAAGAAAAGCAAATGGAAGTTTGTGAAGTTTGTGGAGCCTTTTTAATTGTAGGAGATGCACAGTCCAGGGTAGATGACCACTTGATGGGAAAGCAGCACATGGGTTATGCCAAAATAAAAGCTACTGTAGAAGATCTAAAAGTAAGTATCTGTTCAGTTAAAGAACAAAAAATTGCTTGAAGGCTTCCTATGGTAAACAAAAAGCTGGCCAGTGGACTCAAGTGCATGAAAAACTTCAAAGGTAATAATAGAATCACAGAATTGTTTGAGTTGGAAGGGACCTTTAAAGGTCATCTAGTACAACCCCCATGTAATGAGAAGGGACATCTTCAACTAGATCAGGTTGCTCAGAGCCCATCCAACCTGACCTGGAAATGTTTCCAGGGATAGGGCATTTACCACCTCTCTGGGCAACCAGTGTTTCACCACCCTCATAAAAAAAAATAATTCTTCCTTGTATCTAATCTGAATCTAACCTCAAAAGATGGTATATGAAAATTAAATGGAAACTTACTGCACATTTAGCAGTGTGCTTGCACTGACACTCTTTGTCATATGTGATTGCACTAGATACAAGCAGAGATGTAAATTCAGGTCAGATTTTGTGGCCCTTTGTAAAGAACTGTTGTGTGGCCTGTGTCCATGTGAGAATGACAAGGAAAAGAGTTCTGCAACACAGAATTTCAGAGATTTTTACAGAGTGCTTCTATGTAGGCTGTCGCTTCTACATCCTTGGAATGTCTAAACTAAGTTATATTGAATGATTTACCTTGAGTAATTTAATTTCTTTCTGTGGCCTTTTTTTAAAGGAAAAATTACGAAAAAGAACAGAGGAACCTGACCGTGATGAAAGGTTAAAAAAAGAGAAACAAGAACGAGAAGAGAGAGAGAAAGAGAGAGAACGGGAAAGAGAAGAGCGGGAAAGGAAGAGACGACGTGAAGAGGAAGAAAAGGAAAAAGAGAGGGCTCGTGATAGAGAGAGACGTAAAAGGAGTCGCTCACGGAGTAGACATTCAAGCAGAACATCTGACAGAAGATGCAGCCGTTCACGAGACCACAAAAGATCAAGAAGCAGAGAAAGAAGGCGAAGCAGGTACGTGTGTGTGTGTGTCTGTGTGTAAGTATTTTCATGGAACTTTCCAAAATGGTAAAATATTGTGGGGACTTGATCTGTTAGCCTGGATCACATCACTGATTTCTTAGCTTCACTCACTGTTCTTACCTCTTAAGTGAAGACATACTTTACTGGTTCTAAAGATAAGCAAGCTTTGCTGCATGTTCATTGACTCCTCTCTATTATTTGAAGTAGATGACACCATTGTGATGGAAGTGGAAGGAGCTTTGGGTAGACAAGTGCTCCCAAAGAACAGGCACTTGTTTTGTTTTTTCCTTAAGTTGTTTAATTCATAGTAGTGGATATTTTTAAGCTGTGTGATTGAATGTGTGGGTGAAGAAGGCAACATGAAGCCAGGTCTTACGTACTGAGAAATATTTATATACAGTATGCTAAGGCTTGTTTTCAGTAGGTTTCTTTTCTGCATATATTCAATGTGTTGGAAAGTGCTAATGCTTTGCTGTTTTATCTTCTGAGTTAGAAAATACCAGCTGACATTGACATTTTTGACATTTCCCTCTGAATGTTACTTAAGGAGTCGTGACCGAAGAAGAAGCAGAAGTCATGATAGATCAGAAAGAAAACATAGGTCTCGCAGCAGGGACAGGAGACGATCAAAAAGCCGGGATCGGAAATCCTACAAGCACAGAAGCAAGAGCAGAGAGAGAGAACAAGACAGGAAGTCCAAAGAAAAAGGTATGTTTGTGTGAAGACTTGAGTTCGTATGAAGTTCTAAAACTAATCTTTCCTTAAAGGTCAAAAGCTTTTTTTCAGTCTTTCAGTGAGTGACTGAAAGTTCTTGGCATCAAATCAGATGTGTTTTTTTAAGCTGTGTATGTTGCTGTTAACCAATTTGAAACATTTTGTTCATGCCAGTTAATTTCATGTGCGTGCATGTGTACGCCCCAGTGTCCACTTGTTATCTGGTACAGTAGTTATTAAAAGGTTACCACTTGGCAAATGATGTGTGCAAAGATTTTGATGCATTTTAAGACCTGTTTACTGTTTACCTTTAGAAAAAAGTAAGCCCGTTATCGCATTTTTGTAAGAGTTAATACTTTCTATTCGTACTGTTAGCAGATACTTCTGTAATTACCCTTTGCTGGTTTGTGTTTTGTGGGAGATCATAGCTGTTTTTCCACCTGTACCATCTATTACTTCTCTACACTACCATGTTTCCTTTATTTTCCTTTAGCAATGCTTTTAAGTTGTTTTTTTTTTTCCCAAATCTATGAATGCAGTCCAAGATAAATCTTGTGGAATTTCTATAATGCTCTAAATTATATTTCTTGCCCTCTTCCCAGTCTCCTGCCTTCCCCCCCCCATCTTTCCTCTGGTATTTTGTTGTTTATTTTTAAAATGGAGAATTGCTTTGTCAGTAAGCAGGTGAGTCTCAAAGGAATGCTGTATTAGTCCTTGGAATGCTTTTATAGCAGTACAACAGCATTGGTGGTGACTCACTGCTTCGTCAAAGGCTTTACCTTTAAATAGGATTAAAAAGAGCTACAGAGAGAACACTACAGGCTCACATTCTGTGAAAAGACACTAATTCACTTTTAATGCTATATTTTCCCCTTAAAAAATCTTCTGAAACTTCTGGAGGAATGTAACACTAACTTCTGGCTTAAACTGCTGGCTCTGTTGGGCTGCTGACTAAGGTCCAGTCTGAAACAGCCACCCCACTTCATTATTAGAGCTGACCATCAGTAATTGATGAAACAATTCTGTAGCATTTCTGAGGTACTTTAGAGGTTCTCTGGAATGAAAGGTGCTATGTGCATGTTTCTGGATTGCATGGGCCTGTTTGTAGGCCTTACTTTTCCTTATTTTCCCTTACTTTTCCATATTTATCCAGCCAATTAGTTCCCAAAATGTTGGTAATGCTTCTTGTATTTTTCTTGCCTGACAGGTTTAATTTTTCTGGTTTATACTGCAGTGCATTTTTAGTATTGATTCTTCTCTCATTTTGCTTTGCCCTTTATAAGCGAGTGGTATTTTGCTGCTTGCTCATTGGCAGTGGAACTGATGCATAATTTTTAAACTCAGGTTCAGTATTGTAGCCTCTATCTGTCCATTTGTTACTTTATTCCTACCTGATATTGTGCCTTTTTTGCCTACTGTATGAATAGATTTCTGGTACTTAGATAAGAATGTCCTATTTAGTATTGTGTGTGTATCTATGCGTATGAATAACTGTTCTTAATTACTCAAATTTGGTCTGTTTTTTAGCTTAATGGCTTTTTCAGTTCTTTCCTTAATCCTTCCCTAAATAGAGGACCTAGTGAACTTTCTTCAGCATCTCAGTATTTTTAGTTTTAACTTGACTGATTTCCTCCCTGGCCATTTTATTTGCTGCTTGCTACTTTCTTCCCCAGAAATGAGAGCAGTGAGGTGGTGCTGTGATGAAAAATTCTGCCTGGGAAAATCGATGGCTTTTTTTTTTTTACTGTAATCATAACATTTGTAGAAACACAAATAGGCCTTAGAGCAGGACTGTAATGCTGAAGAAGTTTGTTTTTTTTCCCTTTGTTGGGAAAATCTTTAATTAAAAAAAAGGGTAAAAAAGGAAAAAAAAAAAACAAGCCAGTAGTATTTAACAAGCAAGCATTGCATTTCTATGATGAAGCTATAAACACCATTACATCCTCATGTTTGCAATGTGGCATTTTTGGTAGTTAAGGAGAAAGCTTTAGAGGTTCATCTGGAGTGTGGCTGGCTACCTGCTGTACTGTCTGCACCAAAAGAAGGAACACAGAAGTTAAAACTTAAGTTGGGACATTTACTGCTCCATTGGAATTACTGGCTTCAGAATCTAATTGTCTTTATATAAACCATTGATCTGCAAAAGGGGCTGGCTGTAGCTACTCATGGTAGTGTCTTTCATCTTGAAATCTCAAGCTGCTTTATAAACATGAATCTTAACAGGAAAAAAAACAAGGCAGAGTTGCCTAAGAATTGCCTACTAAAATTAGTGCCATACTTTTAAAATTCAGAAGTCCTGGCTTTCTTGTTCATTAAAATACTGTGGAATACAGCAACCTTTAAGATTGTAAGAAAAAAGTGTAATATAAAAATGGAGACACTTAATTTCTGACTCACGTTTCATGGAGGGGCACATTTGCTAAAGGAGAGAGCCTGCCAGCCATAAACACCAGCTGAGCATGAGTTTAATATAAGCCAGCAGAACACAACTACTCTTCTTCACATACACTAGACTTCAGAGTAGGTAGAATAAATAGGAGGCTTTTTTAAGATGAGAAAAATGTTTTCTGCAAGTATCTTCACTTTATGAAGGGTTAATACTGGAACATGCCTTCAGACCACTTAAACTTGGCTCTTTTCCTTCCTTAATCTGGATTCATATACTTACCTAAAAATAATTATATCTGATACTGTGTTTTCATGTTAATGACTAAACCTCAGCAAATACTGTCAGAACATCCAAACCCTCAGTAATACTGGATATGTTGCTTGTATAATTTTTGAATTCTCTGAACAGTAAAACCATTCATGTTATCTTGGTAAGAATTCTCACAAAATACATCTCAGTTGCTCACACAAACCCAATCAGAAGAATGTGCATGTGTGAAATCAGGAAGCAAAGTCAATATGTCATTATAGCTGAAATAATATACACAGTTTTAAGAGCAAACTAATTGTATGTGCTTTTAAAGAAAGAAATCCTACGGATTGAAAATTAATGGAGGAACTTAACTGCTTGCAGATACTGCAGGAGTTGAAAGAAGTTCAGTTATTGGACTACATCTTGAGTACACTTTCTCAGTTCTGCTTAAATGTTTTAGAAGAGTTTCATCTTTCATACCACAGTTTATTAGTAGTTTTTTAACCTTAAACAAAATTATCCTTCCTGTCCAAATTCGAGAATCGAACAAGACAAACAAAACCCTGCACACTGCACATCCATAGGGCTATTAAGATCTACCATATCTACATAGGACAGAAGATAAGATTATTGGACTGACTACTAGTCCTCTGCGGGGAAACAAGACTACTATTCCTCAGTGGATCTACGTGTGCATCGGAGATACCTATAAGACACAAAAAGAAGACTTTTTGACAAGGTTAGTTAGAGTGCAATCTACCTGCGGAGTTGCAAAACTGAGGGCAGACAGATACAAAATGATCAGTTCTTCAGTTAGTCTTTTGACGTCGCTGGGTGCTTTCTCCAAGCACCATGCACTGGGTGTGCTGCTTCAGGTGAAACCTCAGTAGTAGTGTTCAGTAGGCAGTTGCCCTCGTTTCTGTGTGGGGGCTTCTCCCCTCCCTTTGGTGGTCTGTTTTAAAACAAAAGAAGTTGGGATGTTGCTTCTCTTTTAAAGCTGAATTTCTGCTTTGTCTTTTTGGAATATGAAAGTGTCTTATGCCAGTCTAGGTGATAACATTATTTAAAGTAGCTTTTTCAGAGTGTTTGATCTGTGTGCTCCTGTGTTTGGGATATATATTTATATATATTTATATTATTTATTTTAATTGCCCGGATAGCAGGGAATAATCAGAAAAAAGAGCATGAATGTTGTTCTATATGATGACATCTGAGAGGTTGGTTTTTCAGATTTTTTTTCTCTTCAAAGTGTTTACTGATCAAAGGTTGAATATCACGGTGTGAAATAATACAGAAAGAGTTTATATTAAATTTGCAAATACTGAATTTATGGATGAGGCATGCAGCTCTAATGCAGAATGTTTTCTCTTCCCGTGGAAATATTTTTACTTCTGGCTTCCTTCCTTCTTTGAAGATTATTGAGGAAAAGATGAGTTTTTCAGCAGGGTAGCAAACTTTTCAGTCAGCTTTCCAATTTGTGATGAAATTTTGGGGTCCTTCCCATCTTGCTGTTCCTTTGCCTTTGGAAAATAGTGCTTTTTATAGATCTTCCAAACTGTCATCCCAAACCTTTTTAATGAGTGGATTATGAATGACTGCTGTTTTTATAAAATTGAGAATTAATAAGGTTGACAAGTGTGCAGCTTCTGTGACGCTGTGATTGTCACTGTGACGCACACCTTCAAAGCTAGTGGTGTTTAGCATTGTTTGTTAACTTGGCTTGCTAGGTTTTTTTAATTGGCAAGAATTGATTTATTTGATAATACACTGGTGCGTTGTCCCAGCACTGTTTTCTGATTGTCTTCTCAAGAACCATTTTTAATGAGAATTGTAAACCAAAGAAGGCTATATGCATCATAAATTAAAACTCGGGGACAAGAAGAGTGTCCCCCATAAGTAAGGAAGCCATGCACCATAATTACACATTTGCTTAACTTCTTGACTGCCTCTTTACCCTCCAATTTGTGCAGTTCAACAGACAGCTGAGTAGCTGTGTCTGTTAGGAGATCTGTCCTTTCTCTTCCCCACCCTGTACTGTCCCCTTCGACCTTTTTTTGTTCCCTCTCCATTCCAGCATGGTAGTCTGAAGGCTGTTTCTGTAACTTTGAGTATTACTGTTGTTGCTATAGAAAGTAATTACCCTTTTTGTATGCAATGTATATCTCACATGTGCAATGTTTGTTTTTACTTTGAAATCCATGGTCAATGTCTTCTTTCATGGCAGAAAAGAGGGGATCTGATGATAAAAAAAGTAGTATGAAGTCCAGTAGTCGAGAAAAACAGAGTGAAGACACAAATACAGACTCGAAGGAAAGTGATACTAAGAATGAGGTCAATGGGACCAGTGAAGACATTAAATCTGAAGGTGACACTCAGTCCAATTAAAACTGATCTGATATGACCTCAGATCAGACAGAGGTAAGTGCATTATTTCAAACTTTGATTAGGGCTTTTTGTTACTGTTTAACAGTGCAGCGTAAGTATGCACAGATGAAGATGGAAGTAAGCCAAGTAAGAAGACATACTAAAGCACCTTCTGAAGGAAAAGACAGTGTAGTCCTGCAAAACATTTTGAGGTACATTGTTTTGTCTCAGCTCTTTTGTAGCAGACTCGTGCCCCCATTAGTGTGCCTCTTTGGGACATATTTGTAATATAGCCACCATAGAAAAATTAATTATCCTTTTTTATTTTTAGGGATTTTGTTATCGTTTTTTTTAAAAAAAAAAAAGTTGAACTGTTTTTGTATTTAAGTCCATATTGTGTTGGTACATCAGCAGAAACTTTTGCTTTAATACTTAATGTTTGAGGCACATGTTGGACTACTTTTGTTTTCATATAAACTGCTAGTATTTCTTTGTCAAGGATGTTTCTAGTTTTTTTTTTTGCTTTATTGCCTTGCATTCTAATGCAGTTTGTTCTGTAACTCGAGAGCCAGTAGCATTGGATTGATGGAAGTGTAGGGTTTATGAATTATTGCAGCTGACTACCATACCTCACACAGCGTTGGTGTTGTGAGCGGCCCATGAAAAGCCAAATTAAAAATCAAGGATTCAGTCAAACTAAGCAGGTACTCATGCCAGGTACTCCTTTCTCTACCCACATCCATGTTTGAATGCTGTTGCCTGTAATCTTTAAGCTTACTGTTGTGTTTTTGATTTTCAAGATAGTGAAAAGGACTTTTTGTGTATTGTGTGAATACTGTACATCTGATGTTAACAGAATGGAATTTTCTTTCAACTGTGTGTAGGGATGCAGTGCTGCCCAGAATTAGATATCTTTAAAGAGTTTAAAATGCAATAAACACTACATAATAATCGCCTTGTTACTTTCAATGCAATTCAAGTCTTTAAGAGGTATGTGTTTAATATTTCCTACTGTGTAGGAGAATTTGCAGTCAGCCATAGCACAGAGAAGTGGAATGGCTGATAACAGGCTTCTAGGGCAAATGTAAATGCAAAGGCAGATGCCACCAGATGATTACAATGTTCATGGCAAGAATGTATGCTGAAAAACTTGGAAATGAAACAGCCAAACAATAGGAAATACAAATACTATATTAAAAGGAAAACTTGAAGTTTTTTCCCCCACTCTTGACATAGCTTTCTTACAGAAGGTCTTTAGTTGTATTCCTGAAATAAGGAATAACAATGGAGAGTACAGCTGATAAATGAGCTTCTTGCAACATAAATTGCTAATGTAGCTTCATTATTCATGCTAGGAACTCTTAAAACACTTAATGTTGATTATTAAACCATTAATGCTACACTGTTGCTTCTAAAGCCAGTCATGTTCAATGTTGACACTTCTGTAGAGTTAAGATGACAGCTAACAACTGGGCCAATATATAGCAGTGGTAAAATAAATGCTCCTAATGCTGTCTAATTGTCTGTTTTCCCAAAATTTTGCATTATAGGACTACAACGTGAAGACTCTGCGAAGACAGCGGAAGACAGCTTAAACTGAAGATCTGCTTTAAAATGAGGTGAAAGAAAGCTGTAGTGGCGTAGAAAAATATAAAAGTTGAGTTAGAAATTTTTTTTTTATAAAAATTTAAGTCAGGACTGGTGTTTCCTCCCAGAGTTCAGAAAGATGTGTTGATAATAGCACATATGCTATTGAGAATATTAAGTCCTGTATCCTTTTTTTCCTTTAAGACTTTTTAAGATAAGAAACCAACATAACCTGAACACATGGCTTGCTCAGTGTTTAATTGCAAGTTTTCATTCTTGGACTTTAAAACACAAGAATAAATGTTTAGTATTTGTGTGAATCAAACTAAAACAAATCCCATTTTTACAACTAAGCTATTCCTAGCTTCTTGATATACAAGAAATGGAAATAAAGTATCTTTGAATTTCTGTTACAAATTTGATTGTCTCTGTCATTGAACGTTTAATATTAAATAAGTTTATTTCCTAATAAATCTACTCATGTCTTCAAGCTTAGTCCATTAATTTGGATGTGGTGTTTGTGGGCTTGGGTTTTTTTGTGCCATCAGTTAGTCCTTCATGTTAAGCTTACTTTTTCAGCACTTAGATGCCTGTTGGATTTGTGTCCCCTAAAAAGTGCAGCTTATGCTGCAGTTTAAGAAAGTATAGAAGTCTCCCAATAAAAATGTAGACGTTAGGCCTTTTTAAAGCAGTTGGACTTTCACAGCATTATCAGAAAGATGCCACTGCTGAGATTGGCCTTTAGACTCCTTACATTGTAGTATCAGTTTAGAATATTAATTAAGTGTGTGCAGTTGGTAGGCGTGCAGTCTCCATGTAACAAGGGAAGAGAGACTTGCCTTATGCTTTTGTGTGAAGCTGCAGTGCAAGCAGCATAGTTCTTGTTGGAAGAGAACTGCAAAGTATACTAGTCTGCAGCAGAGTGAAGTGTATGTCAGTGCTGTGTCTGTAAGGCATTGAACTGACATTTTTTTTAAAAATAAAAGCATTATCCTTCATATTAGTATTCAGGACTTGACCACACATGTTCAATGAAGTCATACATAGACAAGGCTCTATTGTAACTTGCTGCTTCTCAGTTTGGTGTGCCTTGTATCTTCAGACTGTGGAAGTGCACTCGTGTTGGTCCCTCTGAAACAGAGTGCAGGCTTTTGTTAAGGAGCAGTCAGTACCACATGCAGACAGGAAGGCCCTGTTCCCTTTTTGGACTTAGATCTTTCTAAAGCAGACATCTGTACAGGGGCACAGGGGATTGAGATGGGGTGGTGGGGTTTTTTTAACCAAGAAAAATTATTGCCAGTAGGAACAAGCAAAATTACAAGTAAATGTTAATTATGAACATTGCATAAACACCTATTCTTTGGAAATGTGCATAAGAGACATGATTCAGGTACTGCCTGGACGTGTTACTTCATTCAGTGGCTGAAAGGTTGGTCTTGACCTTCCATAGTACCTATTTGTATAGGACTAGCATTTTTCCCTTCCTTATTTTGCAGAGGTATAAATGATAAAATTAGGCACCTTGTAGTACATTGGACTGGGATTCAGGTTCTGACATGTCTGACAGTGTAGTCTTTATCTAGTGCATTGAAGATAAAGGAAAACTTCCCTCTATCAGAGCCTTCAGTGCCTTTCTAGTGCCTGCCTTGAGATTTGCCTGTAATGAGCATCTCCACAGTAGATTAATCTGTGTGAAAAGTGTCATCTTCAGAGCTTGAGCTCAAGATAAATACCACCTTACATTTCTAGGAATGCTAAGCTTATTTAAGTAAGCACCTACTACATGCTTTCTCCATACTGGTTTTGACAGCTTAACAGTCTTTTATTAGCTGTTAAAAATGTACTGGGCTATGATTTTTCAAAGTTGTATTAAAATGTTAAGACCATGCTGTCTGCTCCAGAGTGCCATGTGTCATACCCTCCACCCTCTGAAAAAGGAAGAGATCTATGTACTTGAAACAACTGGTCCTTTAATAAAAGTGAAGAGTAGCAATGTCAATTCATGACAAATTTGTGGTGCAAACAAATGTTGTCCTTGGAAGAACAGTAATTTTTGTAAACTTGGTGTCAGTTGTCATACCAGTGATTTATTGTTCAAAGAAAAAAAACCCAAACAAAAAACAGTTAACATAACTAGTGTGCATTAGAGTTTATCAAACTGCATAAAACATACAAAAATATTTCTCTGAATGCATAGGCTTACTGTTACAGTCAGATCATGATTAAAGTTTTAGTCTAACCACATTAACAGTTATTCTTTGTGGAAACTAGAGCAAATAAAGCTTATTTAACCAGCTACTCCTCTAGCTGAATGTTTAGTAATTAGCTCTTTACACTGATTTCCTGAACAAAGGAACTGAAATTAGATACTCTTAATTTTGAGCGATTTAACTACTACTGTTTGTCAAACAGTTATTGCACATAATCTGAACTAGTTTCCAAGCTGTGCTGAAAAGATAAGTAATTTTTAAAGTAAAAGTCCTTTCCTGTCCTACAAGACAAAGCAGGAGTCATAGTTAGGAAATGTTACTTCATACTGTGTCACAGTCTTGGGCTTCCCAGGAGTTGAATCGGGCTTCAAAGTAGCCCAGCTCCTGGAGAGAGAAGAGCCAGGACTGAGAAGGGGGAGTTAGCAGAGTTGGAGAGATAAGATGTATGTGCAGCAAGGAGGAAAGGACCATAATTACTTGGAATGTGCTGAGCAAGAATTTTAAGCCTAGAGAAACTTGGTGCAATCCTGACCCCAGAGTCACGCGTCTCTTCTGGCAGAAGGGGTTTCTGTATCCTGACATGCAGGCTTTTGCTAACCTGGCCTGGAGGAGCCACTCCAGGGATAAAGCAGTTGTGCTGCAGGAAGCTAAGACAGGGGGACAGCCATGCTGCTCCTACCAAACCATGTTGATTGTGCTATTTATGGTCTGAATGTCAACACTGCAATTCAGATCAACAACAAACACTGCGTCAGCTGTGCATAAGCTCTGCTCTAGTGCAGCTTAACAAAGCAGAGATGGAAGGAAAATCAATACTGGGGGGGGAAGCAGCTCAAATCCAGGGGAAAAAAAAACCACAACCCTCTTTCACCCACCCCAGTAACCAGTTAAGGTTTTTGGTGCAAAGGTCATCATTGCAGTTTTTGGTCCAAAAGAAAACAAAAAAACCTCCTAAGGTGTAACAACCTTGTTAACAGGAAAAGCTTCAGGCTGTTAATACTCAGCACCACTGCAACTTACATACTTTGGACTGAAAGGGAGTGCTTTCATGCTGTGTTTTAATGATTACTTTTGCCAGACATGAACCACAGATGGATGTTTTCTCTACTGCCTTGCTTAAATGCAATTTAAGCAGTCTGAAGCTTAACCAGCCTCATGGGTTGTTTAACCCACCTCCAAAAGAAAAAATCAATTGACAGCACCTGGAGGCATTTAGCCCTTTCATCAGTACATCAGGCTGAAGCTTTTTACACCATGTAAAAGTGACAGCAGACTGCAAAGTTACAGGTTATTAATGGTGTGTGTTTCCAGTTTAGGATGGTTAATCAAGAGCTTGTTATGCTCCTTGATTACCTCAAGAGTATACTGTGCTGCTCACAGGGCAGAAACTAACCAACCACACACCCTGGTCTGTGAGGGTGGGCCTTAAAGAAGGTACCTGATTTAACAGTATTGACTTTTGGTGTCACATCGTTGGGAAAAAATAAATAAACAAATCCATGGACACAACTTTGTGCTCGCTCCTGAAACATACAGGCTTTCTTTGAATGGGCACTTGAACTTGCTTTGTGACTCATGCTTAATTAAAAGAGGCTTCCATATTTTTTGTGGAGGGATGCCATCACTAAAGTTACAATATTCTCATACACGAAAGAAACACGCATTTAAATGTGGTCACTTACTCCACTTATTTTCAGCCCAGTGACAGTTTTTCTCTTGTCACTGCAGAGCATTAAAGATTTCTGTCCCCAGCAGGCAATACACTGCTTTGTGAAGGGGCAAGAGATGAAGGACTTAAGAGCAACTGTTCATTGTATGCCAAATACCTCCTCATGTTCAACTTAATCAGGAAGTTTAAAATATATATATATATATATATACACACACACACAATTTCCTGACTCTCTTTTCCATTACTCTTATTTGGTCATAGAGTGGGAGTAATCAACATACTTTTCATAGTAATAATTAAGTCTTTCCTGCTCTCTGTTGCCAAATACAACCAACAAACTTCACTGAAATACACTGGAAGCATATGATTTTAGTAGATAAATGAGGTATCCCTTATCTGAATACAGTATCAAGTAAAAAAATAAAAGCAAAGGGGATATTAAATATAAAATATAACTATTAGTTAAAATAGTAACCCTAACAATAACTTAAGGTTTTACACACGCTTAATTCACTGCTTTCAAAAGGTAGCAGCATAGAATTACCAGGTCTTCATACTCTAGATGCATCTAGAAGAGTCAGTAGGTCAGCTTTGATGCTCTGCTGTTGTAGCATGATCTCTCTGTCAAAGCTGATGCAGCATGTCTGAAAGGAGAGCTGTCACTTTTCACAAGAACTAACTCCAGCTCTTGGAAGTCCTGAAGTCTGGCAACATCCTTGTCCTTTTAAAGAACAGAGCTACACGTTACTTCTAAACATATCTGGTCTTCCTTTGTAAACATACTAATAGCTAAAGGAAGTAAAAACTAAAATTCCAGGGAGGTCACATCCAACAGCAGGAATAAATAATGAAAGAAGAAAATCCCGTCAGAAGACACTCTTTCTTTCAAAGCATGTTTGTTGTTTTTTTTCCTCTCCTTGAACTGTCCATTTTTTTCTCCTTGAACCTCATCATGATTCCCCTGTGTTCGTGCATGTCACTTAACTCAGAGTTGTGACCAAATGCATTTCATTTACAGACCTCCAGAATAGGTATTTTTGGACCAGACGAGCATGTTCATTTGCTAATGAACATTTGTTAATGGCATATCTTTAAATTATTCATGTGGCAATTTGTGGGTTTTATTCCCCTTACTATTTGTTCTTTTTAGGCAAGCAGATAGTGAAGTGTGTACGTGGCAATTATGTTAAAAGCACAACTAATGCACTGTTTCTGATACATTTTTTTAAAGAACAGTCAAGCCTTAATAGTTTCATGTGCTTTAGGAGCTGCAATACTTTGCTTATTTTGACAAGAGTATTTCTAAGTTGTGATGGAAGCAATAGGAAAAGTCCAATATCCTTTTGAATTTGTGAGTTTAAGTCAGTTTTTGTGCTTTAACAAGGCCACATCCACCTTTTGCTGATCTTTTTTACAGAAATACCTTCTCTGTTGTCTGCAAAGTCAAATTAATCTCCAATTTCAATTCTTACCTTTCTTACTAGTGTATTAGGCAATTTTCTGATCTTCTCTACTTGTTCTGGATTAACACCCAATTCACAGCAACTCACTCTGAGCAGATCTTGGTAGGTCAGTTCTTGTCTGTCCAGTTCAATTTCAATGAAGTCATTGTCTCTGAGGTTCTGGACTCTCACCTTCAGCACAAGTTCTGATCGGAAAAAAAATATTAATAGTTGTTCTTTTCCTCAAAAAAACCCAACTCAAAACCTAACACTACAGTTTTTACCATTCTCTTTCAAATTAATGTTTTATAATACAACGCCTGTTATTTCATCCAGAAATACTGTGCAGTTAATAGAAGCTTCCATTTGAACAGAAATACTGGGGGAAGTGTGGTTACCTGTTAAAAATCTGCTCCATCCAGTCACAAAGTTGTTACTAAACTACCAGAGATACACTTGATACTGTATAACACATTGCAAAATTTGAAGGTTTTTCTTGCTCGGACTAATCTTTCCATCAAAGTATTTTTAAAATACAGTGTAACAGTTATTTTACTTAGCAGAGCCAGAAAAATGTTCTGGGTGCTTTTGGCCAATCCAACATCTCTGCTTTTATTCCACCTGAGTGTGAACGTGGAATGATTCTTCATCTTTCACCCAATGACAGAAACACGGAACAGAATGTCACAGAAGGATGGGAAGTTACACTTCATTACCTTGCATGTTATATGGGAAAGTTCCAGTGAAGAAAAAGGGCTGAAAGGCTGGTGCAGGACCAGGGGGGGGAGCTGTCGCTGTGCCCAACAGGCTGTTGGGATGCCACCTCCTGCCCTCGGCTGCCAGGCGAGCAGGGCCGGCACACGGGGCCGTTCCGTGCTTCAGGCCCGGGGCATTTTGGTGCTGGGATCGTTCCTGACGGGACCAGCAGCTGTTCTGCAGCATCTAGGGCAGGAAAATCATCCTCACTGTTGCATGACGTAGGCGTGCATATGCTTTCAACCTGAGGTGCTGATGAGCAAGGGCTAGTTTCACACTGGGAAGCAGAAGAGATGGAAGCACTTTCATGCTGGGATTCTGCCAAGCTCTCTGGAATGCTTTCTTCAGTGGGAACGTAAGGGAATGGTGGGTCGGCCAAGTAGTTTGCAACAATTGGCAAATTTAAAGCCTTCACTCCTTGACTTTCAGTTTCATCCTCTGTTACTGAGGTGCAAAAATAGGGAAGAGAGAAAAACCGTGTTATTGGAGAGATCTTTCTCATTTTGAATAGAGTTAGTTTTCCTATTGTATCTTAAAACTGCATCACATTCTGATGTAACCAAAGGTGATACTAATGATTCATAAACACCTAACACCTGGAAGGCAAGTAGCTGTAAAATCAATGAAAAATCTACAAATTTATCCGATGTATTGTGTTTTTTAAAAGCAAAGTGGGAAAAACATAGTGTCATTTCTAGCAGGTTATTCCAGTGTTTTCAAAGAAACTGACTGACCTGTAGTCCACTAAATCTGATTTTACAATGCTTTTAATAACACTGCTATAAATAGTTTATGATGACCCATGCCAGCAAGTTTAACGAAATATTTCTTTGGGCAAGTGACTATTTGATATAATACCCAAGCCAACTCTTCTCTTGCTTTAAAGTACTACAGTAAACAACGTTCTTGCCTGACTGAGGATGACAGGACATTAATGCTAATGTCAGTGCAGTTCAGAAAGGTCTGCTCAATGGCACCACACTCCCAGAATAAAAACCATTTAGGAGAATTTAAGTGATACGTGTTTACTCCCCAGGAAACACATGAAAGCTTAACACACAGGAAAACAATGCAACTATAAACAGAGTTCATTAACACATACTTTAGATGTTAACATACAGTTTAGATGTTAAAAACAGAATGCAAGTCATTTGCCATGAATGAAGGCCAAGAGGTAAGCACCTTGCCCCAAAATAAAACCCAAAAAATGTTCATGCAAAGAACATGCCATTCCTTCAGTCATGACTGTTGTAACCTTAGCCATGATTTAGCTGCAACTCCAAGTAAGATAACTGTGCACTGCTGGTGTAAAAGCATATCATTGTAGAGAGCAATTTAAGTGCAATTAGCAGGAGACAGGACTTCAACATTTCCAAAGGTGAAGTACTTAAAAACTTTTAATCTGGAGCACAGTCCCTAGATGTAAACATGCACTGCAGGGTTCAGAAATGTCACATACATCTGACTGGGTTTGCTGTGCATTTGAGAAGTGCAAGATGACAGAATTATGGGGCAAAAATTTATCATACAGCAAGCCAAAGTAATAAAATGCTCAGAAGCTGTAATTTCTGAAATGCTGCAGTTGAGCGGATTTGTAAGATTTCTCATGGTCAGACAACAGTCAAACTGTACAATTGTGAAAGCCTCCATTTGCAGCCTGCATCCTTCTACTTAGTGAAGGCAGACAGGACTGCAGCAGCATGTTCCCCAAAGCACACAGCTCTTCCATCTCCTGATGACAGAGCAAAACAAAAAGCCTTCCTACCTGAGGTCCCCGAGTCTGTTTGCCCAAGTTATAAATCAGAGCTATCTGAGGTTCAATAGTCCTAGCCAAAGTTTTGCCAATCTACTGCCCCAGATGAAAGCACTAAAAATGTCTTCAGACCAAAGATTCTAGATTACTTTTAAGATGGGAATGGTACCTCCCAAAATCTTCCGGATGTCTGGTTTCGAAGTTAACTCTGCAGCCAGCTCTCCTTTAGAGGTGAGGATCTGCTTATCTGCACCAGCATCCAGCAGGCAGGAGACCACTTGAGCATGGTTCCGCTTAGAGGCCCAGTGCAAACAGGTCCTGCAGGGAAGGAAGCAGAGGGTTGTGCTGTCAGCCTCAGATCTACCTCCCCGGCTCCTCCTCACATGCCTGTCCTAATTCGCCTGAGTTGCCTGTAGAGCGACAACAACTGAGAATAAAGTTTCCTTCATTGCATCGCTCTTTAATTAAAAAGTTACGATTCTAAGTTCTGCAGGGGAAGACCCTCTTTTACCTTGATACAGTGCAACAACTACCTTGCAAAGAGCCGTCTTGTTGGACATGAGCAACTTTAGAAGATTACCTCAAGCAAACACAGTGACAGGTGTAAGGAGGGTGGCCTCCTCTTATTATGATCCTCTTTAGCAGTAAATCTCAGCCTCCTGAGATTAGCATTTCCTTTTTTGTAAATAGGAAAACTAAGAAACAGAAAAGCTGCGTCCTACAAGCAGCTCTCCCCTAAGTAAGTCTAACGAGGGGTGCCCAGCCTCATGTGGGGAGCCCCGAGTCGCACGCGTCTGCCCAAACCCCCCGTGCAAGGCAAAGGCAGCGCCAACATCCCCAGCCGGGAGCCGGGCCTGGCAGAACACCGAGCTCGGTGCCTGTCGCCGGGGCACGGGCCACCCGGCCCTCCCGGGAGGACGCACCAAGTACCCCCGCAGCGCCCCGGGACCCGGCCCGGCCGCCCCCCGCGCCCCTCACCAGCCGTTGATCTCGTTGCGGGAGTTGATGTCCGCCCCCGCGCCCAGCAGCCGCCGCACCTCCTCCAGGTCCCCCAGCGCCGCCGCCTCCCGCAGCCGCTCCTCCAGCTCCCGCGCCTCCGCGGCGTCGCTCATCGCCGATGCCGAGGAGTGGGGTTGGCGGCCGCCAGGCAGCGTGACCCCCACTCGATCCGGATGCGGCCACCGCTGCAGCCCCTCCCCGCCGCGGCGGGGCCGCCGGAGCCCGTCACGAGGGGACGGCGGGCCGGGCGGCCTCCTCAGCGCCGCGCCGCCGGGGCCTCTCCGCCCTGCCGCCCGCCGCCCCGGCACTGGGCTCCGGCGGGCGCCCTCACGGCCGCCGCCATCTTGTGCCCGGGGCCGGGGCGCGGGGCGGGCCAGGGCAATGCCCGACAGCCTGAAAGGGAACGGACCCCCAAGCCTTGGGGAGGTGCTGGGGCCCAGACCGGGCGAAAACACCAAAAGTGAAGCATTTCCTCTGAAGGTTTCTTTCCTCCATCACCCGCCGCACTGCCCAGCACGCAGCATGAGCCCTTGCAGATCCTTGAGGGGAGACTGCTCCCGGGGAAGAGGGGAAAAAGCTGCGATTGAAAAATTACCTGTCTGGTAAAGGCACATCTGACTGGCTTTGCCCTCTTCGGGGCAATTTTAACCGTCTTCGCCTGGCTCCTGCCTTTACACCGTGGCTGGGGCTGGGCAGGTACCTTGAGGCTGGGTTCAAAAGCTGGGAGCAAAACCCATCAGAAGTTCCCCCATCCACCAACAGCCCTGGCCCCCTCATTCCCAAGCCCTTGCCTCTCTGGAGTGTTGCTCACACTCTTAATTAAATCACTGCAGCGTGTGTTGAGGAGCTGTTTTTTAACTCCAGGGTTTCTATTTTGGCTTCAGGGTTCCACCAATGAGAAATTTGCACTAAGCTGTTTGGTTTTTTGTTTGGTTTTGGGTTGGTTTTTGTTGTTGTTTGCTTGTTTTTTCATTGCCTCTCTTTTATTGCTTGCTTTTCATATTAGAAACATTATTTTTAACCTACTGTTTAACTTAGGACTTGGGTTGCAGTCGCTCAGGCCTGCAGTGTTCCTGCAATGGCAGTTATGTGAAGACTCTCCCTGCAGCATTTACTGCCCAAACAGTTCCCGACTATCTATCAGTACAAATGAAGCTTCAAAACAAACCTAACAAGAGGAAAGATCATCTTCCTTTTAATCACTCAGGAGAGGCTGAGGTGCACAGGTTAGACCTTTCTTTAAGCGACCCCCCCCAGCATCTCTGCAAACTGCCCTCATGAACGCAGGAAGGAGACACATGAAGAGCAGTGACATTTTTTTTAACAAGCATGAGAAAGGTTACACAGTGACTCGGTGGCATTTTTTTAACACCAGACCACATGGAGTTGGTCTCACACAAGAGACTGCAACAGGCTGAGCAAAGATTTTGCCTAGCTCATACCAAAAGACACAACCAACTGTATGAGAAACAGTTCGAATTAGAAAATGGTTTGCAAACCAGATTTACCCAGTAACAACTGCACATTCAGACCTCAGAGACTGGAAGACCAGCTTTCTTCAGCTGAATGCTGCCAGAACCTAGATCTTTTCATTTTAATTGACTTCGATTTTCATTAAAAGCTGCCTTAAACAATCACACTTTTTAGCCCATGACAGGATTTGCCTGTTTTCAGCATCTGTGGCAGTAAGTTTTAAAACACAAAGCCTAGGCACACACATGTGTGGACATGGTGATGAGCCCTAAGAAGCAGAACACTCCTGTGCACACTGTGGACGATTTAAGCGATCGCAGCTTATTAAATCTAGAAAAATGCAATACGATGAGTGTCAAAATAGCCTTTTCCGAAGTCATACACAACATCTCACAGACCAATGGGGAAAAGCTATGGAGGAGTCAAGTACAGGAGTAAGCCTAAAACCAGAAACTCAGATCCTTGTTCATCGGTAAAACTGCACGGGGCCACTAGATGTCATGGTGGAACAGCAAGAAAAGCCCAAAATGTGGCCTTGCTCCTTTTGCTGTAATTGTAAAATGCCTTTCAATTTGTCTCAGCACATCCAGAGTGTCTCCATATGGCTTTGATCCTGTGGGTTTCAAAGCCCTGCACGGTGCAAAGAGACGTTAGTCACAGTTTCAACAACAAGCACAGGAAAGGTCTGCACAGTGATTTCTTTAGGGTTGTAGAGTTTTTTTTCTTTTTGTTCCTCTACTTGAGCTTCTCTCCTAAGGCCACACTAGGGCTTTTAAGGACTCGAAGCCAGTGGGCAATGCACTGAGATGGTCTCTCTCATGCTCTCTCGGGATGGGTATCCTACTCTCTCACACTTGTGCCAAGCCCTGTAAAATGCAACTCGGGTTCACCATTGCTTAGTTACACAACGTACTTCTCCCTGCAGTCATAAGATTTCCTCCCGCAAGAAAGACTGTGTAGAAGAGGATTAGCAGTGAGTTCCCTTGACTCAAACCTCCCCACTGCTGCCATGAGCCCTCCTGCTTGGCACTAGTGTTGCACACACCAAAGTGTGTCACTTCACCTCCTAAATGTCCTTGGCCTTCAACAGGAACACGCTGAGCTCTGAGCCACGGCAAGGGTGTGTGTTTGTGAAGGCCAGATCAGTGAGATTTTGTTTTCTGTGTGATGTGCAGTTGCTTGGTGCTCCCTGTGCATTCACCACCTGTGGTGGAACCATCTCCACCAGCCTCGGGTGCAGCCCCAACAGCCTGTGGGCATCGCTGGGAGCACTGGGAGCACTGGGAGCACTGGGAGCAGGGCCAGCACTTAGCTATGACATGCTTGGACATCCTGCTGCTGCTCAGAGTAACCACAAGGGAGAGATGGGCCATTCTTTGTCCTCAGAGCAAGTTTTCCAGATTGTATTGGTTTAGTTTTAATATCTGTCTTTTTGCAAGCTTTCAACTGTGACTGAATGGATGGCTTCTTTTCTCCTTTTTTGGAGAAACCATGGTCTGTCTGTTTGGTCTTTGCTCCTGTTTTTTTTTTTTTAAGGCTTATGAAGTTCTTCACTGCCCTTGCATTTTAAGTTTAATTCCCCGACTCCTTTAACCAAGTTCTCACTAATTTAAAATTATTATTAAACATCTTTTTACAGGCTTGATTTCCACTTACATGGTGATACAGTTGTACAGTCATACTTGAAACACCCAGTCCCCACCCAACCCACCAAAATAATGTTTCTGGCAATTTCAACCAACCCTGCACTTGTGTAAGGGTATTAGAAATAAGATTTAGGAATAGTCAGAAACCTTAAACATTATAATTAATGTATACACAGAGAGAGAGAGATTTAAAGCTGTTATGGTATTAAGCCTCAGGAAAATGGCAGGACTGGTGGAGAATAAAGATGGAATTAATCAAAAGGCAACCCCAATATTCACATAGGTTTAAACTAATTTACACTGCTTACTTAGGGCCTTTCAATGAGTGTTTCAATGTGGATAAGACAATTTCAGGGGAGTAGGTCAAAGCCACACAGGAGAAGCCATTACTATTACAGCAGGTTTTGTGCTGGCCTCATGGAAGTCCCTGTGTGAGACTTTGTAGGTGAATTAGGTTAAATTCAAAGCCCCACATTATCAAGTCTGAGCCTACCTCACCCAACGGTTGCTTCATGCCCATGGGAAGAAACATGCAGCACAGAGGCTGATTCATCTCATCTTGGGGCAGGTCCCTAAGCATAGCACAGAGAAATCATCCTTTGGAGATGCCTATTGTGCTCTACCTGCTGCCAAAGGAGCCAAAGGTAACGAGCTTTGAACCCAATAACTTCCAGCTATCTGGTGTCAGGCAAGATGAGCACCTGAGGCAGGGTGGCTGGGGCCTTTCCTTTAGCTTCTCTCTTGTTCACAAGATGAAGAAATCCTTCCAGTGAATTGCATCGTTGCAGGGAACTCACCAATTATTTTTCTTTTGACCTTAAATCGTGGCTCTTTTCAGCAAACCACCAGGCAGGAATTGCATCACTGATAGTGGTACAAAGGGCTGGGATGCAGGACAGGTCTTAGGCACCTGGAGCATCCCCCGAATCACAGTGTAACCACCTATTTCATGGATTTTCAGCCCTGCTGAGCATCCCAAAGGGGCTGGAGGGGAAGGTGAGTGCCTAAGAAAGACATTTTTTCAAGCAGTGTGAGTTCACACACACATGCACACCCAGGTGCACACGCCTGCAGCACGGAGTGAAATTTGATAGGGGGGCTGGAAAATGGAGGAGTGGTTATCTGCAGGGGAAGGATCTGCTTGAGCTTCCAGATCCCTTTAGAAATCAGGCACGGTGTGCAGCTGATTTATTTTTTTTACATTTGTTAATTTAACATTGTTCCTATTTGTGGGAAAAATAAATAATTTTGGAACAAACAAGTCAGAGAACTAGAATTTGAGGGGGGTGGTGCATCAGCTCAGGGACTTGTGGTTAAGAAGTCCAATAGGTTTTGATAACAACTGGAAATTGTTCAGTGGATTAGTGTCTAAAGCCAGTTTGGCTTCAAGTAATGACAAGCCTGAGCTGCAGTGCCGTGGATCCAAACTTCTCCCCTGAGGCTTGTTGTTGCTTGTGTTGGAGTTGTGGGTAGGGTCCACAGGCATAAGCCCAGTCCCCTCTGAGCTCTAACCCAGAAAACTGAGCAGATATGGGGTCTCCTTTGCTTTTCCTCCAGATATCTGGCTGCATTTCTCTCTTTCCATGTCTGAACTCCCTCACTTTGCTCTCCTAAGCCATGAAACTGGCTCATCCCAGGGACATGGGGCAAACGTATGTAGTTGCCCAACTCCTGCGTAGGGCCATGTCCTATCTAGGCTTTTGGAGCCAAAAAGCTTCTGTGGATTTTGTCCTAGTTCATCTCCCACGGGAGCTGACTTGTGTGGAAAGTCCACGTACTGTTAACAAGATGATGGAGATGGTTCACCTGAAATTCCTAAGAAAAAAAAAAGGTTTTCCTAAGGTTTTTTTCCTAAAAAAAAAGGTTCTACATTTGTTTCTGCACAACTTTCTTCTTTAGAAGAAGCTGGCCCCATGCAGGAGACCCAATCAAGGTGTTTGGGTTCACCTTACATTGTGTTTTGGCCATCAAGGAGAAAGCCACAAATACAAATCATAACTGGTTACACACTTCAGGGCTATACCCTGTGCATTCTTCATGGTTCTGAGACATGGCTGGTCAATTAGGAACTCTCCACTGCCTTGGATGGGCTTTCAACCAGACACTATACAATTCAAGAGAGTAATTAGCAAAGCTGTAACTAAAGAGGTCTCCATGGAGATTGACAGCATCACCTCCCAGCTGGTACATTCTCTGCCTCCTATTCTTAATTTGTTCTCACTGTCTTCCTGGCTCTAATCCATAAGGTTGGCTAGAGCTTCCAACGTTTGTGATACACCAAAGCAGTGGAGAGGAGGACAAAGGCAGCTGGGAGGGGGCAGAGAAAGAAATAACCTGGTGTCTTAAGGAAAGCAACAGAAACTCTTCAGACACATATAGCCAGGGTTTTGAGAATGGGATTAGGCAGAACAGCACCTCTGCCTGCCTGTCACTTGCAAATTCTTGCTAATACTTTAGGAGCTTATTGGAGGTCAGCACCAAACACCCAAACAGACTAATCTGTATTATAGACGCATAATCAAAGTCACAAGGTTTTACATAATATATATTGGTGACACAAGAAGTGTTTGTTCAAACAATTTGGTCATCAAGATTAGTGGCCATGAAAGCCTCTACTGTGCACTAACCTGGTTTTCTATGGCCATTGGTACGCCAGATTCCTCAAAGAAATTGAGAAGGAGCTGAGAAAGTACAAACAGAGTATATGTTCTGAAACAGTATTAGGTTTCTAGCCTTGACAAAGTTAAAAAAAAAACAACACCTTGTGTGTGTGGACTAGAAAGGGTTGTGCTTAAGCTGCAGCTTAAGGCCTGCAAACAAATGGCTGTAGATACAATTTTTGTGTTTGTCATTTTTTTCAGGCAGTTTTGGGGTTGGAGCAAATCACACCTCACATTGGCACGTCACTTCTGCAGCAATAGCAAGAAGGAGGGATTTAAAAGACAAACTGATGTCACTTGACCCACTTGTGAGCTTTCTAGTCCCCTTCAGAGAGGTGGAAGCTGTGGCAGGAGGGAGTAAGTAGTGTAGGCTCATGGAATAAGTCAGTGGCAGAGACAGGAAGGGATCTTGTGTAGATAAGAATTCCATTTCAACAAATCTAAATAATTTTTAAAGGAAATTAGTTTGTGGAAATGCTTGGAAATGTTTGGAAAAGTCTGATTTTTCCATCCTGCAGAGCATTGTGACTACAGTGATAGAGAAACACAAAAGAAAAACATGTAAAATTACAAAAGAAGAATGACTTCAAGACCATTTTCTCTGTGATGGTAAGAGGCAAGGTCACAGCTCATGCCATGGGTTGCAAAGGTGATGTAAAGATTTTCCAGGCACATAGGCTGGTGCACAGCAAAGCCAAAGGTTTTGTGAGGGTACCCCAGATCCTCCTGTCTCACTGCAGGAGTTCTCCCCACTCAACTGAAGTACCTAATTAGGAATCTCATCGCCCTAAACTTCCCCACAGTCAATGAAGAGAGAGCAAGAGCAATGCCAGCTGGACATCTGCAGAAGAGGAATCAGAACTTGGGAGGGGTGAATTGTCCTCTAGATTTGCCACAATTCACATGTTGCTACCATGTGAACCCAGGGCTAAAATCACTCTGGCAGCTTTTACAAGACTCCTGAAAGCTCCTTTGTGGAAGCAGAGCTGACTGAACTGGCCTTCAGGTCAAGAAAAATCAAGCGCTGGGTGGGATTTCCAAGAGTGTTTGGCTGTAACCTCACCCCGCTCCCCTTTGAAGTCAGCAGAATATTTACCACCTCCTTCAACCGGGGAAAAAATCAGGCCATTACAGAGCGGGTTTGAAACACTGGCCTCTTAACGATCCTCTTAACGATCCTTTGTACCTCCCTGCTCACAGGCAGCCCGCTGCGTCTGTCATTAAAACACAATCCTAGCAATTGGGTAGATAACACAAGGAGCCCGACGTGCAGGCCCTAGAGGCACAGGAAAATGATAACGATTAAACCATGTGAATCTCTTCACGTTACCTACGACCAGCAGCACACCGGGCAATCACGGACTGATTTTCTTCAAAACCGCCAGGGAAAAGAAAGTGCTGCATCTCAGTGAACCCTGCCACGAGGTAGGCTGCAGGTGGACTCTTCACGCTGCAAACAATAAAAGACCAGAATAAAAACGTGTGCTGAATTAGCTGAAATCAGAACGAGCAACAAGGAAAAAAAGCCATTAAATGCAGACGAACGTTGCCAGGGAAGGCAGGGTTGGTTTGATGCTCTCAAGAGCAATGGAAGTAGATCACCATTGCTCTGCAGACATCACTGGCACCTCTAGTGCAACACCTCGTGTCCAGATCTGAATGCCAAGAGAGGAGCACCCTGATTATACCATTTAGTCTTCCTTGGGCATTTCGAGTATCAGTGGCCCAGAAGAGACTTACTGTTTCTGATGGCTGTCATCTGGGTCAAGCAATGCTGAGCATATGATGTTGTGCATCCAGTGGTAAAAGAGTACACAGGGCAAAGTGAAACAAAACCCTTCACCTCTTGGAAAGACTGTTTATGTGGCCAACTGACCAGGTTGGGGACTGCTTCTGGCAGAGGTCACACTCTAAGCATAGTTAGGCTGTGTGACAGCCAGGACTGCTAACAGCCAGCAAAGCCAAACGAAGGCAATAACTCTTCAGTTAAAAAGAATTTTGTCCTAATTTAGATTTAAATTCCAAGTAGACAGGATTGACGCTCAAAGGATTTCATGATATTTGCAGAAATGGAAATAGTTCCATTTTGTGAAACTAAGTTATTGTTTATAGCAAAGTTTTGGATACCAAACCCTCAGAGGAGCTTTGGGACTTCCAGGTTGTCTGGAGAAGCCAATGCTCGTTGCCTGATGAAAAGCCCAGTCACTGGGAGCTGCTCTGCATCTCCTGGAGAGGCTCCCAGCCACAAAAAGGGCTTCCAAACTTAAACAGATTTGGTGGCTTGGTAAAGGCTCACAGTGAGGCACAAAATCAGGCAAATCTGCAGCAGTTTTATCTCACCTTGCAAACTCTCAGCTTAGACCTCATCCACTGAAAGGTTCATAAACTTTCTGAAAGGATCAGCTCAGAGTGATGGTGAGATGGTACCTTCATACTGAAGTCGTGGGCAGTTAAGGTGTGCAGAACAAACTGGGAGAAACTCTGGGTTTTCAAGGGAGAAAGGTGACAGCTGGGGGGTTTTAAATTAAATTAGCACAGCAGGTTAAAGCCTTACTGTTTGTGTAAGTTGAATCACATCACAAACCAGAGCAATGTGGCATTTTTCTATTGAATTAGCTTTTTGACAAGAAAATGGTGCCTCTGGGGTTGGAAACAGGGTCTTGGAACTCCAGCCTCTCATGACTGTTGTGGTGTAATACTCAGCAAGTGCTTTCCTCCCAGCTTTAAATGCCTAAAAGTAAATAAGGGAGGTTAAATTAGGGTCATTTGCAGACTGAAGTGAATCTGTGTAATGGCTGTAATATTCATTACCCTCCCACAGCAGTTCATGTAGAAATAAACTAACTCACATTCCTGGAGAAACATCACCGGTGCTGGTGAAGGATGTGCCAAGCACTCAGCCTGAGAGTGCCCCAGGCCAGCATCTTGCTCTTATTCTGAGCTTTCATTCAGATTGAGCTGGAACCAAATAGAAAAAATTATTGACAACAACAATCATACTGGTTCAAGGCTGGGGGTTTCATCCTATGGCTGATACAGCCCCAGCAGTGCTGCAAGACATGGAAACATCTCTATTTGCACAGCAGGGATTTGGTGAGAGTTTCTTAAAGTGCTGTTATTCAAGCTAGCCATGCAACTAACCACTCACTAAAACCTGCAGCAAAGTGAGGTGCTCAACCCTCTCTGCTGCAGCCATGTGTCTGTGCAGGACAGATTTCTCCATGTTCAGCAGATGACTGTTCCCTTGTCCAGCCTGGGCACCATTCACATGGATAACTGGGTGGGCCTAACATGAGAAGTGCTGGCCCTGCAATCACACCACTGAGGCTGTGATTTCTGTCTCTTGGCTTTCCAGGTTGCATTGCAGAGCTCAGATTTCCCTGGATCAAACTGAACTGATGGAGCAGGTCTCGCTCTGCATGGAGGGTGATAGGGAACAGGGCTGGAAGGGACTTTGGGAAGTGACTTACACCCTCCTGCTCTGAGGTAGCATGAACTCATTCCCAACAGTTGACCTTTGCAATCTTGACAATCCAAAGATACCAACTCCATAGTCTCCCTGAATTTATCTATGGGAGAATTTATCTAAGGATATCTAAGGCTTTGCCTCTGAAAGAGAGAGAGAAAGAGATGGGCCAGTTAAAGACAAAAGCCTCTGAGCCCAGGTTTTTCCCCGTATCTCACTGATAACTGGTTGATTATCTTCCTTTGTACCCTCTTTGCCTCTTGCTGTGCTGTTCAGACAGAATAAACCTAGCAATAATGAACCATCATCAAACTGGCAATTGCTTCCTGCCCAGCTTACGTTAGCAGGGAAAGAGAAAGCAAATGATGATTAGTCGTGTGTCTGCTCTCAAAGATAAAACCCCTGAGCAGAAGCCATCTGCCAAGGCATAAAATAATAATTCTGGTGCTAGCCTTGTCGGAGTGCAATGCCATCAGCTCGCACTGAAACGCAGCGTAACACAGGCCTGATGCTGAGTTCTAGCAGGTGGCCCATAACCCTGTAATCAACTCCCTGACATTATTGATTTTTCTCCCCAAACTGAGCCCTTTTGTCTAACGACATTAACTTCTGCTTACTGAGCATCTGCGGGTGAGGCAGGATGCACATCAACAGCAGCTCATTTTGGTGAGCAGTCGCTGCTCTGAACGTGCCCCCGGCTCCCTCCGCCCGTCTGTGCACGCTGTTATCTGCTCAGACAGTTTATTCCAGAACTCAAAACCAGCCCTGGTTAGTTATGGGTGCTTACAGGGAACCCTGACAAAAATCTTAACTCGAGGGAAACTGAAATATGCTTCCACCTCTAATTATGCATATAAATGGCCCCGAAAATAGGACCCAGGCACACCATTAGCATCGCGTACCTTCAGCCCAAGCCTGCCCCTGTTCATGTGCTTCCAAAGCATCTGGCCAACGCAGCCTCTGCCTTTGCTTTGATGTTCAGAGGTGCCTCAGTGGTGCCAAAAAGTCCTCCTCGCTCGGCCAACCTCATGGCCAGCAGGAGACGTGCACTCTTCTAAGGGATGGGGGAAGCCATCCAGGCTGGGCTTCCTGACCATCCCCTGAGCAGGTCCTGCTGAGGTTCCTGGCAGCAGGCATCACTCAGAGGGGAAGATTTGGCCCTTTGCAGCCCGAGGCAAGCTAAAACCAAGGTCCTGAGGCATCATCTGGACTTCTGTGTGGGTTTGGAAGCAATGGTATTGCTCGAGGGAAGTGGTTGGCAGCTGTGCTCCAAAAGGGATCTGGCTGTGACATTCCATCTCAAATGTCTGGCTATCAGCTCTAAGTGCAATAAGCTTTATATGCAGACTGGAACATCGTTACTTGCTAAATGAGACAGAGCTTTTTTTAAAGTACTTTTCTGTTCAGGAATTACATTTTTATCTGTGCAGTGACAAGGAGCCACCTAAGGAGTGTGAATGAAGATGGTGGGGCTGAAGAAGAGTATGTCCTCAGGGCTGCCTGCGTGAGCAGGGTCCCTGCAGGCAGGGCTGGGTTCAGTGCCTGGTTTGCAGGAAGGGGCAGGGCAGGGAGTTATTCCCAGGTCCTGCTGTGCCCTGCCTGGCAGAGGAGGGAGACCTCGAGGACCAGAGTCTTTGCTTTAAGCTACAGAGGTCCATCCTGCAAGCCCCAGGCTTGCCTCTCCAGTGGGGGAGAAATCAGAGAATCCCATTTCCCTCCTCGATTAGAAGGGGCCACACCAAACACTGGGTCAACACTTGAGGCAGAAGAGGAGGGCAGGGACATCCCATAGGAATTTGAGAAGAGTAAAAAAAGGGCAAAGAAATTATCATTTATAAAACCAGCAACAGTTAAGGCAATTCTAAATGAACGGCCCTAACAAGGACCCTGGGCATCCTAGGAGGGTTTTTCAGGACTGCTGTGTAGTGTTGAAGGAACATCAGTGGAGCACAGGCTGGTCAGAGACTGTGTGTTCCCACTGCCAGGAGCAGATCCAGGATGCTGCTTTGTGCCATCAGGGCTCAGGTTTGTCCCTCTGAGATCCAGAGAAAGCTCATCCCAGCTCCCCATCCAACAGACTCAGATCAACACCTTGATCAGAAAGGGAGGTTTTGGGATAGTAGCAGGGTTTCTTCCAAGGCTTGAACTAATTTGGGGAGATCTTTATCACATCAGTATCTCACATGGATGAGACAAGATCAGCTGTAAACTTAGTGATTATAATAAATTTTTTTATAAAAATGGAGCATAAGGATAATTTTATTTCTTATATAAAATAATTTTAAAAAAGCACAATGCTTTATAAACAAGGTAGAGCAGAAAAATTACACCCAGGGACCTTGACAAAGACTCTAATTCACAGCTGGTGTTAGCTGGTGGTGTGCTGGAGTACCGAGTCAGATCCTTTGACGTCAGTGGGGCTACACTAATTTAAACCAGGCAAGAAAACAGCTCTCAAGGAAGCCCAGGAGATACTGAGAGCATTAGGCAGAGCTTGGCTGTCTGTGCTGGGACAACCAGGATCCCTGCTGTCCCCGAGCCAACCTGAATAGTGGTGTCTCCTGCTGGATGTGTCCCTCAGGTTGAGTAACAGCGTGTCTGGGATGTCCTGGCAGGGACGGGGTGGCTGTCAAGGGTTATTTGGAGTCCTCACTGCCTCCTCTGACCTCAGGAGCTGCCTGTTTGCATTCATGGAGAGATTTATGGCGCTATTTTCCTCTCTCTCCCAGCTGTGTTCAAGTGGCCAAGGGACTGATCCTTCATAGAGCTGAGCACTCCCTGTTCCTGAAGCGATGGGAGGTGGAGGGGCACAGCATCTGTCCAGTTTCCATTGGATTAGGCCAAGATTTGATTCCCTAGGAGGATTCCTGTGCTGAAGTTTTGCTGAAAACGTAATTTCTCAGTTAACACAGGTTTCCCGTGCCTCATTTATAACATCAGTGCAGTGATGACACAAAACCATAACTGTCATTGATGACAATTGCTTTGCCCTTTTCCCAAGGCTTGTATGGGATGTCCCTGCCCCTCTCCACTGTGCCAAGCACTGGCCCAACGTTTGGGGTGACAATACATCAAATCCAGCCATTCAAATGGCCTTTCCCTGAACGGCCCCATGGATCTGGAACAGGGACACAGTTAAATCAGCTGAGCTGCATGTCCCGTGCAACTGCCCCTTCAGCCAGGCTCACTGACCTGTTACCTCTTGAGATCCACCATCCCAGCCATGACACTGAACATGGTACCTGGGTGCCGAAAGCAGAAAGCTTTGGTGGGACTTACCTGTCCCTGGAGAATATCCCTCTGGGTGAAGGAGGACACAGCAAAGCAGGAGGCTGCTCCATCTGCCTGATGCGAACCGGTGTCTGAATCTTCAGAGCCCCACTGCACTCCCCCACAGCTGAAATGTGCCTCTGGGCAAGGGGGTCCTTGGTTTAGAAGGAGAAAAAAACCAAGACAGTGTTATTCCTTCCTCCTTGGAAGGGAGTCCTGCCTGCCATGGGCCCACACTGTTGACTCTCTCTCACAGAGCATGGCCAAATCATGCAAGAAGGTGCTTTGTGGCACCAAGAGAGGGAAGAGAAGCTGCAGAGCACCATGGACCCACCAGCTCCCCACCTCTGGCCCTGTGAGGTAATGGGATAAAACAACCCAAAAGGACTCTGAAGATGGCAGGAATTTACCCACAGCTACACGGTGGCAACACCATGGACCAAGGGAAACTTCCCTGCACATAGAGCACACTCATCCCAGAAGCTTCTCCAGCACCCAGGATACCCTCACTCTTTAAGCCCCACATACAGCTGGTTTCAAAGCTTATCTGTAGTCAGTTCTACAATATAAAGTGTCTTTGTTTAGTCAACAGAATCACTAATACATGTGATTTTGTTGTTAATAGAGCTGTAAGAATTTTAAGTACCTCTTGGGAATGTGTCATTTTTGGTTGGCTTTTTTAGGCATCACAGGGTGCTGCGTTTGTCTTTGTAAACAAGTATTGAATAAAACATCTTGTGCACAGCCGCACTTTGTACAAGTGTCAGGCAGGTTTCTGAAGTTTCAGAGAGAATAAATCAACTCCAAACTGCTGCCTGGTGGTTGACTTTGCTCCTTATAAATAGCTAATTTGGACAACTTCTCTCTGCACGTTATAGGAAATTAAAATACTGTGCATATCATTAATGCGGTCACACAAATCAGAACTGCCAGAGCCTCTTTTGTAAGCCTGGGTTGCCACAGAAATGCCACAGCCAAGGGCAGATCAGCTCCAGGTTGCTCTCCCTTCCTTTCGGAGGCGATCCTTGGGAAAGAGCAGCAGGTCACTGTGCTCTGCTGCCTTGCCCCAGGGGAGGAGCAGGAGCTCCATGGCCTGGGGCATTTCCTGTATGGTGGCCCGCTTCACTGCTGGTTACACTGGTTGGCAGCAATCATCACTCGAAGGAGAATTAGGCCCAAACTCAGCCACTAAATCAACCCTGATTTAATAAACCCAACAGAAAAACTTAACTGAAGTTAAGTGTTGGTTGTGCCCGGGTCTGTCAGCTTCGCAGCGCTCAGCACCGGGCACAGGGCAGATGCACAAACCTTCTCTCCTCCCAAAGCTCAGCGCTGCTGGGCTGGCTCTGCTGCCCCCCCACGAGGGATGCGAACTCACCTGGTCCCCCCAGGGCGCTCTTAGCACCGTGCAGGATCCAGCCAACCAGCCCAGAACACAGCCTGAAGGCTCTAATCCTGGAAGGTGCTGAGCAACTCTGACTTCTACCACTCATCTCTGGATTTTGGCACGTGTTCAGCATGAGCAGGATCAGCTCCTTGCTGTAATAATCAGGGAACGACGAACTCAGCTTGACTGAATTTCCCCCCCCCCGCCCCCCAATGCAAAAATGCTGTACATTCCTTTATGCAGGTTTCCATAGAGTTGAACTTCTACTATTTTTTTGTCGTCGCTGTTAAAGGGGTCAGCAATGCACTGTACAATGAGATCTGGCTGTCAGGAAATGTGGAGGAATTCAGGGACACTTTTAACATCTTGCTGGTGGGGCTGGAGGGCAGCATTAAAACCAGCATCCTGGAAATCTCCCCACCAAAGAGAAGAAAAAAGCCTGGAAGAGCCCTGGGAGAAGTTATGAAGACATACAGCTTTGTCGATCCTAAGTTTAAATAAGTTAGTTCTTTCTTGCTTCCTTTGTTAAAATATGATATTCTAGCTTTAATTGCTTCAATCCTATTACTTGTTCCTTTTAGCAAGTGATTGTGGAGCCCCTTGCCGTGGGGAAATCCCCTGACCGCGGGTCCGTGTTATTTAGACAAGTACCCTTTCAGAAGCAAATGCCATTCTTAGCATAGGGAAGTACTTTAGGTCTAAAGGGGTTAAGAAGGCCTCCCTGCATTCAGAAACATGCAGGGGTCCCACCGTGCCAGTTCCAGCCTTTTAAACTCTTTCCAGCTTTTTTTTCTTGCAACAAATCTGTCTGACTGCCACCAGGACATAGGAAGCGTGTGCCTGTCAAAGAAATCAAGTTTACTTTTTCTGACTTGTTAACAGAGGCAGGGTATAAATAGAGCTAACTCTGCTCAGACTATCAGCATTTTGCTTAAAATAAGGGGGTAACTTCCTGGGACCTTTAATCCAATGAGGTCCAAACCAAACTGCACTATCAAGAGAGGCAGCAAAGGAGCTTGCTGAAGTTTTTGCAGAAGTCAGGTGCATTTGGGTTCCTCGGAAATTTAAGGCTCACCAAAGAACAAACAAAACCAACCCCAAGCAAACAAGAACTACCTCCAGCTTGGTCACTGCCATTGCCCTGGAGAAGTTCTGAGATGTTGTTGGTGCTGTTCACTCGGTGGATGTGGATCTTGCTGGGGAAGAGCAGCGTCCTGTTGCTTCTGGAGGTCTCTCTGAAAGGGAGAGCTCTCCCTCCGATCCGGTATTCCCACGCTGGGATATGCCCCAATGACATGAACCCCAACCTGTGGGTGGACGCTCAGAGCACTTGCAAGAGAGAGTGTGAAGCTGACCTGGTGAGTGCTGCGGGTTTTCCTCTGGCTGGTGGGGTTGGGCGGTGGGCTCATTCGCACCCCAGGCTGCTGGGGTTCCAGAGGGAAAGGCACTGTGCAGGACCTGATGCAGGCAGCACATGTCTTTAATTGACCCGTGACCTATATAAAATAGAAGAGGTTTGATGAGTTATCAGTTAAGTGGGGAGGTGTGTGGCAACTGTCACTTATGCTGGGGTGGGTACAGCGCTCGCTCTCTTTGATCGTTTTCCTTGTTTTCTCATCCAAAGAAACATCCAAATTTGATACTCCAGAACTCAGCATGCCTTGGGGCCAGCCCGTAGTATTTTAGCAGTGTCACCATGCTCTTTGTTGTTGGTGGCGATCAATGCTTTATATTCCTGGGAGGAATTCTGTATGAAATCATTGATTTAACATGTAAATCATCAGCCTTTGCTGCACTTGAAACACAAAGCGTGCTTGGAGCGCAAAACAGGGGCATGGTTAAAATGACCAAGCAGATGTTCTCTGTGATGCTCCCAGCTCAAAATGTGCTTAGCTTACAACCCTAAGATTCATTTTTCAACCTGTCAGCACTGCCAGCTCAAGCTGGCATCTGAAAATACCTGCTCGTCCTGCCTCTTACATCATGTCCAGCAGCAAAGCTCCTGCAGCCCAAACCAGGCTGACAGCAACATGTACTGTGCTGAAAAAAGTCATTTGGTTGATGTTCTGTAATCGTGTTGTTTCTGCAATGCTAAAAGCAGTGGGGGGGTGGGAAAAATAGAGAAAAAGGCTGGCGATAAAGTAAACAAAGAGATTTGCTCAGATGCGTCCCATGTGTTATGAGTGAAGGTGCTGTTTTTACCCTCACCATTCCCAAATAAGCCCCCTTTATTTCACCTACCAGGTGCAGCAATGAATATTAAAACTCTTGCAAAACACCACCACCAGCAGCGGAGGACGTTGTTTTAATAATTTACTGGCCAAAAACTGAAAGCCAGAAGCCACTGGCTAAAACTATTTGCTTTTGCCTTGTGGTAGCACAGAGTCCTGGGACCTTGCATGGTGTGAGTGGTGTGTGAGCACCAAGGACTCTTACCCTTAGCTGAAAACGTTACCCATTCTGGTGTCCAACTTTGCTTCTGAAACCTAGTAATGTGCTGCTGGAAATGGGGAAAGAGTTATGTTATTAGGTCATCTTTTTCCCAATAAGGAAAGGATGCTGGACTCAGGGGAAGCTATTTAGTTTGGTAGCTTAAAAAACACGTTGTTCTCACTTACAGAGAAAGCTGTTGGATTCCAGGGGGGTTGAAGAGGTTTAACACAGGGTGGAAGTGTGCCCTGTTGGGTACAGGGTGGCAGTGTTCGTGGTCCCTTAAAGTAATCCATGACAGCACAGCAGCTGTGATCACACGTATCAAATACCTTTTCTGCAGAGAAGATGAAAATTCTGCTAAAATTAACTGCAATTTAGAGCTGACTGGAGCTGAGATGGGGTGTCATAAATCACTAGAAGAGCAATGCTGCATTTGAAAATAGGACTAAAATAGGACAGAGAAGCCATAATGAGCTGTTTTGGGTTTGTTTTTCTCAATACCATAGAAAAATTATTTTTGGAGCAAGAATTTCCTTACTTTTGAGATATTCTATTATTTCCTCTACAATGTGAACAATTACAAATCCTTGGCAGTTTCACCTCCGAGAGTAGGCTGTTAGGCTCAGGGAATTCAAATAATACTTTACATACTTCTGTGGAAAATAAGAAGGATTACTGCCTACAGCCATATGATAAGACTTTCCATCCGCTCTGGTTTCTCAGGGTTTGTCCTCAGGCATTTCAGAGAGCATGGAAGGGGGGTTGTTGGTTCAGTAGGCAAGAAGTCCACGTGACTCTAGGAAAGACTTAGGATGAGGTTAGAGTTTAAGAAACAGAAATACATTTTCCTTCTTGAGAGTCTTTTCTTGAAGCACTTCAGAAACCCCGGTGTGTTCAGGGACCGCTCGGGATGCTGCAGGGATGTTTCTACTCACTGCCAGGGGGGACAAGTTTCAGACCACAGATATTTGTGTCAGACCAGGTCCCCTGAGCTAACATCTTGAAAGTTTCTGGGCTCTCTGCTTGCTAAAAGGGAATTTATTCTGTCCCCAGTAGTGATCAGGTCATTTTCTTTCCCTGCAGGAGTGCGAGACCTTTGAGAAGTGCTGCCCCAATGTCTGTGGAACAAAGAGCTGCGTGGCAGCTCGGTACATGGATGTCAAGGGGAAAAAAGGGCCGGTGGGAATGCCCAAAGAGGCAACCTGTGACCGCTTCATGTGCATCCAGCAAGGCTCAGAATGTGACATCTGGGATGGACAACCTGTCTGCAAGTGCAAGGACAGGTGTGAGAAGGAGCCGAGCTTCACCTGTGCCTCTGATGGGCTCACCTACTACAACAAGTGCTACATGGATGCGGAAGCTTGCATCAAAGGCATTACACTGAATGTAGTCACCTGTAGGTACCATCTTACCTGGCCAAACACCAGCCCCATTCCACCAGAAACAACAGCTCGCCCCACTACTGCCTACTCTGAGACAACAGTCGTGGATATCTTACCACCTGTTCTAGTGAACAACCCCATCCATCAGTCAGTCTACGTGGGAGAGACCGTCAGCTTCCTCTGTGATGTTACAGGGAGACCCAAGCCAGAAATCACGTGGGAGAAGCAAGTCGATGGGAAAGACAAAGTCATTATGAAGCCAAATCACGTCAGAGGGAATGTCGTGGTCACCAACATTGCCCAACTTGTCATCTACAACACTCAACTCCAAGATGCCGGCATCTACACCTGCACCGCCAAGAACAGCGGTGGCCTCCTCAGGGCTGATTTCCCTTTGTCAGTCATCAAAGGAGAACCCACATCCAAAGAAACTTCCCAAAACAAAACACATTTTCCAACTGATGAGTGCCTGAAGCAACCAGACAGTGAAGACTGTGGGGAAGAGCAGACCAGGTGGTACTATGATGCAAAGAAAAACAACTGCTTTACTTTCATCTATGGGAACTGTAACAGCAATCTCAACCACTTCGAGACCTATGAGAACTGTATGTTGACGTGTATGAACGGCCCAATCAACATTTGCAACCTGCCAGCCCTCCAAGGTCACTGCAAAGCCTATGAGCCCAGGTGGGCCTACAACAGCTTGACAAAGCAGTGCCAGTCCTTCATTTATGGCGGGTGCGGAGGCAACGAGAACAACTTTGAGAGCCGGGAGGCCTGTGAAGAGATGTGCCCTTTCCCAAAGAACACGCACTGCAAAGCTTGCAAACCCCGCCAGAAGCTGGTGACAAGCTTCTGCAAAAGTGACTTTGTTATCCTGGGCCGTATTACAGAGCTGACTGAAGACCAAGACTCAGGACATGCCCTGGTGACAGTGGAGGAGATTCTCAAAGATGAAAAAATGGGATTAAAATTCCTGGGGAGGGAACCGCTAGAAATCACGCTTTTGAACATGGACTGGAGCTGCCCATGTCCCAACATGACCACAGCGGATGGCCAGCTCATCATCATGGGAGATGTCCACAACGGCATGGCTGTCCTACAGCCAGACAGCTTTGTGGGGACCTCCAGCGTCCGGCGCGTGCGGAAACTCCGCGAAGTCATCCACAAGAAGACCTGTGAGCTTTTGAAAGAGTTCCTAGGGTTGCATTAACCTCCTGCACACGTGCCAGCCTCCCAGGGCCGTGTGGTACGTAGGGCTAACGAGCGCTAGGCTAGTGCACCAACTAAACCTGCTGTTTGAGGATACACTGTAGGAATTATGCAGAACCCTTCTTTTAATCCATTAATGATGCTTAGCAATGTTGTAGCATGGTCTTTGGCAAGCACGTAAAACAGCAGCAAAAGGCTATTAATCTTGCATTGAAATCAATTTGTCCATATAGGAGTGCCATTTAGCTAGATGACTCACTGCAGTAATTATACAATTTTTATGTAGCTTCCATCATGAATGATGGAATTCATAGCATTTGTTTAGCTAATTGGTACACAGCTAAGTAATATATAATGTCAACTTAATCTGTCTCATTTACAGTATGGAAATGCTATGGTAAAGTCATTTTATGTAAGTCACACTCTTGTCTCCTTGTAGAAGCACCAATATTTCAAGAGAAAAGCCTGTAAATTATTGTCTGTATTTACAAGTGTGCACCTGTACCCAATCTATGCACTATGAATTTGCTTCTTTTTATTGAAATTTTCCTAGCAGTTTTCTTTGGAATGTACCTCATTTCTAAATGGCAACTACTACCTATCTTGCAGTCCTACTGGAGAGAAAAACTCCATTGATGCTATGCCCAGGACAACAGGTCACTGTAGAAGCTCAAGGCACAGTCTCACCCCAAAATGACCCTTCTGTCATCAGAAGGAGGTCAGCAAATATCCTCATTCCATTGCACTTCCTTATTTCTGTTTTAATCAATGTATTGTCTGTCACAAAAAGTCCAAGACAGAAGGACAGCAGTGTGCTGCCAGCGGCCTCCCTTCTGTCAATCCTTTACACCTGAGCATATGCAGCAATTTACTGCTTATTTTCATTAGAAATCCTGCTTTTGTAGGAGAGAGAGTGAGGTAAGAGGAGTCAGAACAAAATTCAAGACAGAAAAGTGCAATACACAGCCTGCAGACTGCATTACACAGCCACAAAGCTGCTGAAACCCAACTGCACAGCCACAGCCTCACAGAGCAGACACTCTGTAAAGGCATTTATCAGTCTGACCCTTTCAGAGCACTCTTGCAAACCACAGAGAACATTTTCTGCCAGGCCACTGTATCTATGTGTATGAATAAATACCCTAAGAAGGGCAGCACAGGCTGTGGGTGTGAGCACACACATAGGATTGATCATTCTAATGTTTGTCTGTCCAAAAATGTAACATTTGCCTATGCAAAAAAAAAAATAAATCCTTAAATAAAGAAAAGGCTGATCCTGGAAAAACTCCTGCCTCCACTGGGGAGTGTCATTGTGGGGAAGAGGGGTGAGCAGGGCATGGCCAGAGCCTTATCATTGCTGCTGGGCTGGCTCAGGGAGGTACCACAGCAGTGCCAGAGCTTTGTGCCTCACACAAAGGGCCAGTTCAAGGCTGGAGTGGAGTCAGGATATGTCTGGGGAGAGGAAGGGAGGTGCAGCAAGTGCTTGGCCATGGTGCCATCTAACGGGCTCACTGTGGGGTGGGAAGCAGGACAAAAAAAAAAATTAAAAAAATCACAGAATCACAGAATTGTTCTGATTGGGAAAGACCTTTAAGATCATCATAACCTAACGCTAGCAACCACTTGTCTGCCTTTGCAGGCCAGGTATGATAAGGGCTGGGAGAAGGATGTGAAATAGGCAGATGTTGGGCTTCAGTGTGCGTGCAAGCCTCTGCACCCCCAAAGCCTGCACACCTTGGGAATTTTGAGTTGCAGGGAGGGTAACAGCACTGAATGTGGGGCCAGCTGGGGTTTCTGTGAAGGCTTTCTGTGCTGTGTGCCAGCCAGGGGCAGACACCACAGCATGATGAAGAACCGGGCTCCTCTCCCTGGGGGCTGGGCTTGGGTTATGTCTGAAATGCTCTAGCAACAGAAATGAATGTAGATCTCTGGTTATTTTTTATCATTTCAGAAGCAGCTGGGTGGGAGGGAGAGGGGCCTGGACCAGACTAGCTGGCCGAGAAAATACTTGCTTAGTTTTTTTGTTGCACCTTTCTTGAGTGTACCTGAGAACAACTCCCAAATAAAGGTCCATAATGTTTGTGTATGTTCTCATGAAGACTGTTTTCTGGAGCCAGGAGATGCTGGCCCTGCTGCCTTCCTCAGCCGGATCATCCTTGGCTGTGGCAAGTGCCCCCATTTCGATGCTCATCTGTCATCTTTCAAGCAAGCTGTACCAAGTGTCTTGTTCTTGCCATACTTTCTAACACAGAGGCATCAGAGGATGAAGGTTTAACAAAGACTGGCTTTATATGGCTCTTTTTTTCCAAACCCTAAAGAATTTTGCAAGTGTGGGAGTACTGGAGTGACTTGGGAGACATGTATCCAGTTCCAGAAGGACTGGGATGCAAATGTAGCTCAGGGCAGGAAGCACATGGTTCATTGTTTTTTCCAGTTGAAGCCTGGGGTCTGCAATTTTCCTAAACATTGGCTCCCAGTGACACTCCATGGAACAAAGCACACACTCAATGGGAAGTGAGTGTGCAAGCGATCCGCTGCCCCAAGCCCTGGGCTGGTGCAAGGTGGAATGTGTCTCCCAGGCCCCTTTGGGCCTGCAGTCCTGGTGTGCAAGACACATTTTGCACCTGACCAGCCTCTTTGGGGATGACAAGCCCCGCTGTGAGCTCCTGGAGCACACAGGGCTGGGCACCACTGCCCAGGAACACCAGAGCTGCCCCGAGGCAGAAGGAGCAGTGCCCCTGGCATCCCCTCGCCTGCTCACCAGGGAAAGACCATCCCTGGCCACCCAGGGAGCACCACACCTTCCCAAGGCATGAGACTGACCCTAACCCTGAGCCTCTCTACCTTCTGACCTTGAAGAATTCAGCTCTCCACTCAAAGCTAGTAGTTTAGTTCAGCCTCTTACTAAACCCATAAGAAGCCTAAAATTCAAGTCTGACCAGTCAGCCAGCCTGAGGGAAGCCCCTGCACAGGGACAGGCTCTGAAGGATGTTGTTAAAGCTTTTGCAAGGCTAATAGGTACTTGCATGCAGCTCTTGATCAGAAAATCCCTTTTGGGTTGCTCATGGCCTCAGTTTTCCGTCCTGCTCTCCAGGGTGCATCTCTCAAGGTTGTCAGAAGGCTGGAAGGAAATGCCAGTATTTAAATTTTGTATTAAATGTATGAGAGGGGAGAGAGAAAGGGAAAAGCCTGCTTCATTCCCCTTATTGCACAGCAGCAGCTGGAAAGGGGCACAACTGCCTGTTTGAGGCTCCAGGGAAGAGCTGGAGGAAGGGCATCACCTCCAAAGTCAGGTGGCCATGGCCATTGGCCACTGTCAAAGCTCTCCTCCATGTGTGGACACCGGAGAAGAAACATTTCCCACAGACACCAGCCTGGGAGCAGCAAAGGAGCAGAGCCACATTAGCTGAGTCTGAGACCTGTAGGAGCTCCCAGGGCTCTGGAACAGATCTGATGGAGAGGTCTGGAGGGGCAGGAGGACAGGGCAGAGCTGCTGGTACCAGCACCATATGCCCATCTCCAGCCCAGAGAGAAGATGAAAAGCACAACACATGACTCTGCCAACCCAGCAGCTTAGAGCTCCACAGAAACCATCCAGCATATGGATCCAAAAATGAGTCACAGGTTATTCTGCAAACAGTCTGTGCAGTCCAGCTCTAGTAACAGGGGGACAAAACAGCAGCAAAAAAGTGACAGCTCTGCAGCTTCTGCACGGGGCACTGCTGGAGCATGGGCAGACTACACACAGGGCCTGGTGCAGTATAGAGCTGGTGGCACAGGGCATAAGGTCCCCATGTTAGCACACAGGGAGAGATGGCTGGATGATTACTCAAAGAGAGGATCCTGCACCACCTGCAAAGCCCAGAGCAGCTGAGGTCAAAGGAAAGAGGAAATGAAGTGTGTTCTCATTGCAGGGGCTTGGAATGAGGTCAGGCAGAAGTTTTTAGGGGCAACCAACTCCAGAACTAGGAGCAAACAGGGACGATGATGCCACTGGAATATTCAGACAGCAAAGGTATTTAAAATCTTAGTTCCCAGTTGTTTCAAAGGGAATTAGGGACCCCTGCAAGAATTACCACATGGCCATGGGTCTTAGTTCCTGAGGGAGGTGGCTGTGACAAAGGTCATGCTTCAGCCAACACCTAATGGCTTCCTGCAAAAAAGGAGGAGTAATTCAGCTGGCACCAAATTAGCACCTTGCACCAGAGACTCACTTCCTCTACCTGCAGCACCCTGTGCCCTGGTTTGCTGCCATTCCTGCCTTGTGCACGTGCTGTGAAATTACCAGGAAAAGATCATGGCCAGGCTGGGTCACTACACCAAGGCTGGATGGAGCCAGGTTTCCAAAGGCATATCTGTGAAAATGTCACCCTGAGCGAGAACTTCGAGTTTAGAGCCTGTTTTTATACCAAATATTTAGTGTTTTCTCCCTTGCCAGCACTGGTTACTGATTGACTACAAGTGACCTCCACCTGCCTTATTGATTTACAGCAGCTGTCAAAGGACAAAAAATGAGCCCCACATCCAGGATCTGAGAAATACTCTGAATGGAGGCTGCACAACTGAATAAATGTTCCACCAGCTCTTTAAATCTTGAAAAAGAAAAAAAAGCTCCTGATCTACAATGCAAACAGCCGTGGGAGATGAAGATAATGCTGCAGCACCAGCAGACATATCTATTAGCCAAAAAGCCACACAGCCTGTTGAATTCACAGCTATTTATGGCTGGGCAAATGATGTGACATTCAAGGCTGAGAGCGTAGAAAGCAAATGGAAAGTCTTCCAGAGGCTGCTCTGCAGTTCAGGTTTCAGTCAGAAAACAGATTTTGGTGTTTTTCCCTGTGCACATCTCTACAACTGCCTGTGGTCTCAGCCAGCCCTCCCAGTGCCAGGCTGCAAGCCTGGCCAGCACGGTTTGGAGGGTCTCCTCCAAACCTCAGGCTTGCTGCTGGACACAGACCTGCATGTGCTGCAGAAGCCCATGGCCACGACAGCCCCAACAATGTCACTGAGCACAAAACCCAACAGACATGAACATCTGCGTTTCAGGACCATGGGCAGTTTGGGGTGGGGATGAGCCTCCTCCAGGTGCCACTCTGGGGCACCTTGCACCATCCCCCTGGGGCATGAGGCACCGGTACTTACAGGATGCAAAGAGCCACGGGGCTTGTCCCACCTGGCAATTCCTACCCCCTCTCATTTGTCCCTGAGATGGCCAGAAATGCAGGAGGAAAGGAGAAGGCTGGAGAAAAGAGAATGAGGAAAAGATTCATCTAGAGAGAGGAACGTGAGCATTTTTTTGGGCTTAAACTGGCATGACAACATGGTAGTTAGACTTGATTAACTGGCATTAAAAGCAACTACCCATAAGGGGTTCGTGCTTTCTCTTCCTCCTTTGCTTCACTCCTAACACACCCAAACCAAGAGGGTGTTGTAACACGTGTGAAGGACAAGACTTCCTCTACTGCTTGAAATAACCAGAAAAACAACAGTCATAAATCTCCAGGATCTGACGGTGTTCACCCAAGGGTAAAAGTACTCACATAAGAATTGCTTAACCATTAACTGCAGTGGATAACCTTTGCTTCAGTCTGTGGCAGGACCAGAGGGTGGAAGGTGGCAAACATGGGGCTAATTTGAGAAAAGGGCTCCTCTGGGGGCTGGGTATGAAAACTCAGTAAGTCTGGTAAAAACTGTAACAGAGGGTAAAACTCACAGCTGAAGAGAAATCTGATCTAAAGAGGAAGAGCCTGTGGACTTCACCAGAGGGATGTGGGCTCCATAACACTTAACTTTCTTTGGAGGAATCACAAGGGCAAAGATGGTCCAACTGATAGAGATGACTTGGATCAAGGCCTTGGAGCAACTTCCTCAGCCAAGACTTTTCAAAAGCACTGAGCTGCCCTGCAGAGAGGGGTGAGGCTGTCTCTGGAGCCAACAACTGGTTGAAACATCAGAAAGAAAGGGTGAGACTGAAAGGTCAGTTTGCACAATGAAGGGAAGTCATCGGCAGCATCCCAGGGGACCTGTGGGAAGGCCTGGGCTGCTTGATGTGGATGGTCTGGGAGAGGGGGTTACAAAGGTGGTTGTTGAGATCAAGTTATTTAGGGCTGCAAAAACACAAGCTGACTGTGAGGAGCTGCAGAAGGGCATCGTAATACCAAGTGACAGGATGATAAAATAGCAGATGAAATGCAATATTGATTAATACACATGAGGGGAAAAGTGAGTCCTACCTGTGCATTCCTATGCTAACTCCAAACAAGCTGTTCCCATTCCAGACCCGGATGATCTACACATGGATGTGACCAGGGTGGCCAGTCCAGCCTGTCTCTGGTGGCCAAGCACCCCCTGAGCAGGTCCTGAGTATCACACCCCTCAAACCAGTCCCTGCAGCTTGACAACTTGCAACACTCCCGTTAACAAGCACAAAAGCCTACAGACATCTCCAAAACCCAGCAGCACATGCCCAGCATGCTCAGACTGGGTTGGTTACTACCTTGCTAAGAAAACACTACCTGCTACTAGAAACCAAGATCACCAAAGAAATCTCAGCCACATCCCAGCCCCATAGAGTCAAATCTTGCTGAAATCAGAACCTTACCTCCATCTGCCCCCACAAGCACACCATGCTGCAAAAGGGACAACGGTGACAGCCATGTACCATTCCAAGTCCAGAGCCCTGGGTGTCTTCAGAAGATGTCCCATCATTGCTGCATCTACGGTGCTTGGGGGAGATGCTGGAATTCACAAAGTTCCATCTGGAAATGTCTCCAAGGTCAGCCTTGGCCAAGTCATTCTGTCCCTGAACAGAAAACAAGGTGCAACCAGGATATTATAGAGACCGTGGTGGGGCAGAGGAGGCGTCATTGTCCTCAGCAGGACTCATAATATAAACAGACAGGGCCAGGTTTTCCATCCAGAGGTGTCCAACAGATAGAATTGAATTACATGAGCCAACACCAAGCACTGGCACCCAACTAGTAACACAGAATTACTGCACCCACCACGGCCCCAGCAAGGACGAACCAAGGTCTTCCTCACAACGGTCAGATCTTCCTATTTTTGCGATATTTGGGGTGCAAAGAAAAAAACAAACAAACAACCCTCATCCTTCAGCTCTGAAATGACGTCAGATAGCTGGAAATTGGGGCAGGAGCGTCCGGCTGCTCCCAGCGCCCGACACGAGATGGCGTGTGGCATCACGGCTTGGGGACTCGGCGCTCACGCTGCATCCGCCTGGTTTGTTTGGTTCTTGAAGGGAAGCATTCTCCAGGTGTGGTTAGATTTGCCTTGCCCTGCTTAATTGAACTGCTTCACAGACCCTCAGCTGTATTTAATTTAGATTTACATAATTTTATAATTTAGATTTAGATAATTTAAGAACCCTCCCTCCCCCGCCTCCCCGGGCTGGATGGCTGGTCCTCATTTGACTGATTCCATCCGTGCCTGGTTAGTAATACAGCAGGAGAGATTTTACATTTATTGGGTGGAAAAAAAAAAAAAAAAGATATATCAGGGAATGTGAGAAGGCAATCAAATCCATTTCTAGAGCTGCAGGAAAAAAAGACACAAAGTGTAATTTATTTGAGGCTTTTTCTCTCGCTGTTTGCAGATTGCACAGTTCCTAAATATATTGGTCCAGTTATTCAAAATTATTCATTAATCTCTTCAGTGAATAACACTTGACCTGCAGATCATCTAAAAAGTGACTATTGTAATCAAATTCTCAATTTCTGCTGTAATTTATTGTAGCCACCAGATGTATACTACTCAGGTAATTAACTCAGGATGAAACTCAAATTGTGTGTTTGATTATAATAGTTGCAATTCACAGTTTTCACTGCACTAGCCAGCTCCAAAACTCAGCTAAGCAAGAGATGGAAAAAAAGTATCTTCTCTCTGACATGATGAAATCGGTGCTTTTATTTGTTGCTTTTTGCCACCAGAGCTGCAGTGCTGGCAGGGCTGCCCACAGACACACCAGGCTTGCACAGAGGCAGCACAGAATAAACTTAGATCTAAAGGAAAAAGTGAATGGCTCTCTCAGATCTACTCATCTAACAGGTGTGATAAGCAGGACTTACACCAAAGGCTCCTTACCTGTTGGGTTTCTGATGATGCTTTTCCCCTGAAAATATCAGGAGCAGAGTGGGCATTTCTGTGCTTGGGATTATTTACTGTGTTTGTGTTCCGGGGCTGCACTCTGCCAGAGGGATGGAGAGATGCTCCTCCCCTGCAGAGAGCTGACGGTTCAAACCAATGGGTGACAGACAGAGGGAGTGACCCTCGGTGCCACAGCCTGGTGGAGCGTCCTTGGTCCTGGTTGTAGAGACTGGAAGGGCTGCACCACCATCCTGCAAGTGCTACTTGTTGGGCTTTCTTTCGGTTACAGAAATATCTAAGCATGCTGGCAATGCAAAGCATGTGGGATCATGAGTCACATCTTCCAGTGTCACAAACTTGGCTTTAAAACCTTGTTGTTTCTTTTAAATAAATACATTCTCGGGTTTTTCAGTCGTTCTTTTAATTTGCCTTCAGATGGCAGAGCCATTCAGTGATCACAGGGTTCTGGTCTCTTTTGCCACCACCAGCATTCAACACACTCTTTTTCTCACTTTTATTTGTGAATGGAAGTTTAAGGTCTTGCTCAATCACAATCTCCAAAGTAGGAGTCTGACATCAGCCCTGAGGAGACTCGCAGGAGGGTCAGGAGGAGCAGTGTTGCCATCTAGGGACCTTCTGCGAGTTCTAACAAAGAGTTTTCTCCAAGATGGGATGCTCTGCTGCATTTCACTCGGGTAGGGGCTGTTTGCCTGCTCACTGCAGGTGTGCTGGGGGGGCAGCAGGTTTTGGAGATGGTCTTTTTGGCTTGGTTTTTGTTTTCCTGCAAAATTACCAGCCCTTGTGGCTCAGCAATGTGTGCCAGCCAGAAACGCTGCCCCGCAGCCACCAGCTGCCTCATCCAGCCTGTCACCCAGCCCCTCCACCGTGGGCTCTGGGGATATATTCATCCCAAGATGCATCTCTACACCTGTTACTTATCCATTCCATTTTTCATGTTTAGCTATGAAAGTTTTTCAACAGACAAAAATTGAAGAAAGATTTGCTGCTTTTACCCTGGCAGGAAGATTTACACATCAGCAAATGATTTGTAACAAATACGGTGTAAGATAGATGGAGCTGCTCCTCTTGTTCACAAATTATTCACACACTATGGGCTTGAGGAGGAAGAAAATTTTTCCTTGCTTTGCAAAATACACACACATGCATTTTTTTATTATTATTTATGACTACTTTCACTGTAGAACACCCTCCTTGCAGGCATCTTTTGCACAACTATCGAAGCTCACAGGTTGTTCAGTTGGTTATCTGGAGAGAGGACAGGTTTGGAGGTGGTTTTTTTTTTTCCCTTTCTCCTTTTTTTAGTAACTGCCTTGGCCAGTGAGACTTTTGTCACGAGTTTGAGCCTCTGGGCATTTAAAAGGTCATAAAATTTAAGTTCCTGGCCTCCACTTTTCTCAGCAGCCTGCTCAAGGGAGCATATCACAGAAACAGCTCCTGGATTTTGCTGGGCAAGCACAGCTCCTTAAATCAAGCTCCAGGGCAAATGCTCCTGACTGACCATTTAAGATTGCATTCTGCAAGCATTCCCCAGCATGGGGAAAAAAGTGCTGTTCCTACAAACTTTTCTGGCAAGAAGGGAGGTTCCTAGAGCCTTAGGTGCCACCACAGGAAGAAGCAGTGGGAGATGGACACGTAAATAGAAACAGGGATTTCTGACACCCTGAAGGGCTCAGAAAGATATTTCTAGGTAGGACATTTGTTGTTTTGCTTATGTTCCATATTTCATAGAATCATAGAATGGTTTGAGTTGGAAGGGACAAGCAGGGACACCTCCCACTAGACAAGGTTGCTCCAAGCTGCATCCAACCTGGCCTTGAACACTTCCAGAGATGGGGCAGCCACAGCTTCTCTGGACAACCTGTGCTAGTGTCTCACCACCCTCACAGTGAAGAATTTATTCCTAATGTCTCACTTAAATCTCCCCTCTTCCAGTTTTGATCCCTTACCCCTTGTCCTCCACTACAAGCCCTTGTAAAAAGTCCCTCCTCAGCTTTTCTGTAGGCCCCCTTCAGTTTTCTGGGCAAGACCTTCTTTTCCCTACTTCCATAGCTAGAATTAAAATGCATCTCCATGTACTTGGCAGTGTGTGTGTGTGGGGGTGCAGATCCTCCATCCAGCTGTGCTACACTCATGTGTAATTTGGAGTTTTCCTTCCTGGCCAGCCAGGTAAGTGAAGCAGCTCCAAACCCTGCTCCTGTGGCAGCTGCATCCTGCAAGAGTCATGCAGCCCTATAAAACAGGCATTGCTACAGTCTGCCTCATAAAACCAAATAGTTCATTTAAAAAAAAAACAAAACACAAAACACAAGACTACTACATTTTGCCCTGAAGATCCAGACCCTGCAAGGTGCTAACTAGGTTACTATTCAAATCACTATTTTCATGGCTCATGTGCTCCAGATGTGAGCATGTGTGTCTACATTACAAATTGATTGGTGCAAATCATGTAACATATGCAAAACTCACTGGCCTGTGAGCTGAGCAAATACACAATTGGTCTGTGAATCCATTATTGGTAGAAGCAGATGGGTTGGTTGCTTAAATAAATGCATGTGCAAACTCCTCTAAGTCTGCTTTCAAAAACACCCGTTTGTTTGCATAATGTGGTATAGCCAGGCTCCTACACTCTGCTCCAAACCTTCCCTGGCCTGGAGTTCAGGTGCTTTCATTTTTGCATAAAGAAAATCTGAACATGAATATGCTTTTGCAAACATAACTAAGAAAAAAAAAAATCTCTTTCCATTTGTAATGCATGAGTAAAGCATTGTTTACGTTCATGTACTGTTAATTGGAATCATCCATAATACGTCAGTTGGAGGCAGAGCAAAATAGACTCAGAATAAAAATATCTGCAATGACCTGGTCCTGCAAATGCTGAGTAACTTTATGTTTTGGAGCAGAAGCTGCCTTAAACAAACTAATAGCATTCATTCCTTCTGGAGCTGCACACAGGGGATGGCTGGAGGTGGCAAGAGCAAGGGAGGGAAATAAAGAGCTACATTTTCCCTCGTGCATCCTCAGCTGACCCAGAAAAAAAAAATAAAAATCACTGGGTGGGCTAGGTCAAAGCACCGAGCACAAAGCTTGGGTGGGTGTTGCTCATTCACCTGTGGGAACCTGTTTCCATCAACATGGCCCAGCTCTCCCACCAGCCACACAGCCTGTGACCGGCCACCGCTCCCCAGCGCCCCGGGGACCTTCTGCTGGAGAGGAGGAGGAGGAGGAGGAGGAGGAGGAGAGCGTGCACACGTGGCTCATCAGCTGCCTGCGCAAAAGCAAGCTGGTGGTTTCAGCCCCGTTCCCACAGCACAATTGCTGAGCACACACACACGGGCTCTCAATGGCCACCTTTGTTGGCAGCCACGGGCAGGAGCACACAGCTGCTGACGTGGCACCCGGCTGTGTCACCTTGCCCTGTCCCCTGCTCCGGGAGGCTGCAGAGCCTTGCCTCCAGCTACAAGCAGGGGCTCAGACTACCTCCTTCCTAATTTTTTGTGTTCACTTTTATGTCTTAAAATAAAAAAGAAAACCTAACGAAGGCAAGAGCCCAGCAGAGGAGGGAGGAGGTGGAGGCATTTCCCCTTCAACAGGTCCTGCCTCTTGCTTCATTTCCTTCTTTTCCCCCTTCCACTTTCTTCCCCTACCTGTTGAAACAGGGTTACCACAACATGGTGATGGAAAACCTGCAAATCTAATGTGTGAAGCTGTTACAGTTTTAAGTAATTCCTTTAAAAAAAACCAACCAGCCAAACAAAAAAACCCAGAGGAAGAAAATGTGTGTCCCCCTCTGCTGCTCTGCCACCCCAGCACTGCCAGCTGCCCCGCTCACCACTTCTCAGCAGACACTCTCCCACCTCAGCAAAAGTCAATGTTTACATTTGTCACTTATATTTTTAGTGCATCCTAGAGCTGGCCATGCCTCAACACAGCCTCGTGGGCCAATTGCCATATTGAAGGGCACCTCCCCACAAAAGTTACTTCATTTCTGGAAGGACTGAGGAAAGAAAAATCCCCAAGTGACTCCTGGCAGGAGGTGGCTGCAGGGTCCCCGGTTCACCTGTCCTTCAGGTTCTTCCAGTTCACAAGGACGATGTGCACAGCAAAGGCATTTGTTCTGCAAGTGGCCTCCCAGTACCTGACCTCTGCAAAGGCAAACAACTCTCACAGCAGCAAAGTGCCCAGCACAGACCCCTCAACCCCAGGCCGAATGCACCACAGAGGGACAACCAGAGTAAATCCATTGGGTTTGGTGGTCTTTTGGGGTCTGCTCCTCAAAAGACTTCAAAGATTTACAAGTAATAGTGACCAATTTCCAATTTTCCTTCTTTTTGTCTCAACTGGCTTGTCCCTGTACTGCTGGGACACCACTGAATGTCACACACTGATTAACACCTTTGCTGTGGGCAGCGTGCAGCCCAGGTCATCTCCAGCAAAAAGGATTTGTGCCCCTGTCCACAGCAAGTGACAGTCACTGCCATTTAGTCACACTCAACACCAGCTCCCTTGAAAACATCCCTGCAAAGCAGCTGTCCCCAGTTTAAGTGCATCCCGATTAAGTAGAGGATATTGCACAGATGGAAAGTAAATCATACTTTCTCTTCTCCAGTGCTGGGGAGGGATTGTGCATTTCACAGGAGAATAAGGCCAACCTTTGTGGTGCCAAAATCCATGGCTTTCCTCATCCCTGGCTCTGCAGGGGATGGCTGGTGGCTCCTCCATCTCTCCTCTGCCTCACCCCCACCTCAAGGACAGGGACAGCAATACCACACAGGGCTTTTCTAAGGATAAAAATCTGTTGGTGACTGGGAGGTGCTTTACAATGGCAAGGTTTGCAGTGGTATTGTACCCTGGGGTCACCCAGAGCTCTCAGGCAAGAAGGAAACCTCACAGCTCCTCCACAAGGCACAGAAATGGGGCTAGACCTCATGCAGGTGTGGAACAGAGGCCCAGAGAAATCAGAACTGCTGCTGGAAGCCAGGAGCAGGTGAGCATGGTGAGTGGGTCATATTCTTCCTTTCCCAGCTCTCCATGGTGTGATTTATCAAGTGGTTATGATAAAAAACCCAAAAACAAACAAGTAAAGAAAGAAATAACTAATAGAGGTTATAACCTGAGCTCCCCTTTGTCTTCCAGCCTGCCAAGATAAATGTTGTTATGGGAAAGGCTGGAGATCAGATACAACCCTCAAGTTCAGGAGCTCTAACAGGGAGTGAATGAAAAGGCTCTGGCTGAAGATAACTGCAGCAGTTACATGACTAATCTCAACATCTATGGACATTTTCCCCTCTGCCTGTAAGAGTTATGTGATCTCAAGCATCCTTAAGGAAAACAACCTCACTCTGGCTAGCAGATGATTGCTTGCAAATAATACAGATATCTTTTTATATATCACAAAAAGCCAAAATATCTGAGATGACAGTGCCCCACAGAAGGGCCTCAAAGCCAGGCTCTTTCCAAAAAGCAACTGGGAACTGGACAATGTGAGACCTGGCCACGGAGCTCCCAGCCAAGAATGAGCCTTTTGTTCCAGCAAATGCAAATGTCAGGAGAGGGAATGGGCCAGTTACCACCCTGCAGCAATGCCCCCGCCAGCAGGGTCAGACTGGATGGCCTCAGATCTCTCCAGAAAATAGGCAAAGTCAAAATCCTAGCTCTGACTTTTGGAGAGAGTCATCTCAAAGTCAGTCTCGCAGATGATCCCCATCTCCGCTTACATATCGCTCATTTTCTAATTTTGTCAGGCAGACATTTAAGTATTTGGAGTCCATTTGTGCAGGCATCAAAAAGCCCAACTCACTGGAGATCTCAGACCAAAATGTATTTTAAAATGCATTATTAGCCACATATTACCCACAGCAATGGAGAGGAAAATTTTCAGTGATAGTTAAAGGCAAAAATCTGTCTTGCATTGCTAAGGTTTCCCTCCCCAAAGTTACCTCTGTTGTAGGTGAACAGGGTCATCCTCCTCTCCATCCATCCACCCTCTGCTGAGCCTCGGTGGGAGAGCTGAGTGAGCTGGACTGTTTCCACAGCAGCAGCAGAGGCCATGGAATTGAGCCTGGGCTTTGGGATGGTGCAGGAAGGGAAGGGATGAAGTACACGACATTACTACAGCAGGATTGCTTACAAGATGTAAGAGTCCCATGTTGTCATTGGTAATTAACCATAGATCAGCAGAGGAACATCATTCTCTACCATAACTATGTGTATTTTGAGATAAATATGTCCCACAAGTATTTTGTAAAGGAAGCTTATTTGCCTAAAGCACCTACTTCTTCTGAAGCCTCCAGTGGTACAGCATAAACCATGTTACTAATAACAATTGTTCTTGCCTTTGTTTCTTGAACATAGATCACAAAATACACAGTTTATTTGGGAGTGCCTGTATACTCTTCTATTTTTGTCCTTCTTATTCAACCCTGTAGAGTAAAAGAGGCAACTCTGAGTCCAGAGTGGGACATAGCCCTGCCCTGGAGAGATTACAGTCTCCATCAGATAATACCCTGCAAATTATACACGGTGAGGCACAGGCCTCAGAATGGGGAGAACAGCTTGGTTTAGAAAGAAACTAAGAAAAGCAAGTTTTAAGGAAGACCTTGAAGGAAAACAGAAAGAAAAATCACGAGGGGCAAACCTAGGAATTTCAGAGAATAAACAAGGTAAGGGTTTGTACAGCAAAACACTGAAAAAAGGATTGATCTGTAGAGGTGAGATCCAGGCCCTACATTTAACCCATGTTCTGGTATCTGACTTTGGGCAGGGAAGCTGCTCCAAATACTGAATTCTTAAAACCACTACGAAAAAATGAAAGACAACCTTACTGACCTCTGAAAGTTCATCACTCACAGCAAGGCAATCTCAGGATGGGACAGATGGCTTATGGACCAAGCAGCTCCACCAGGGGATGCCTATGTTTCCCTCCTATTAACTGGGCTAGCAGAGCACCTCCCATAGTAGCTCATCAGGGCTATGTCTTCATTTGTAGACTCAGCTGAGCAGGAACAAGCACAGTAGATGCATTATAGTGAGGACAGGGCAAGATGTAAGTGAGGCAAGGGCAGGGAGAGGGGACACCGTTTATTAGGTCAGCTGGTATACTTGGAAAAACTAGACATGCTTTCAGGCACGTAAGGCTTCCTTAGGTCTGAAATAGAAGCAGTAACCTTAGAGCTAAATACAGGTTGAGAATAATTGTTCTGAGTTAAACTTCGTTCTATTAATGAATTAGGCAATTTGAGAGAAAGGATGATTGGTTCCTGTTGATCAAAGGGAGGGTACCAGCCAGAGGACAGCTGATAATGTCATTTATGGCACAAAGAGAGGGTGAGAGAGACAGGAATAATTATTGCCTAAGGATGGCTGGTGGTAGCAAAAATTATAATGTAATAGGCAATCAATATCTGTGTTATTTTTATATCCTAGAGTCACTGAATCTTAGTATTCAAAATGTCTTTTGAAGTAGTTTTGGAAACCTCCCTTGAAGGTCAGGAGTGAGAGGTTAGAGATGCAGTGGTTGATCTCTTACCCAGTCCTTTGGTCCTTTATCAGTTTGTACAAGTTAATTGGAGTTGGTTGCCTGCAGTTGTTGCCACCAGACTGTCAAATCTGTGATGCAAACGGCACAGACAGGAGGGTAGTGGAGGTCTTAGTCCTTCTGTATCACTTAGAAATCTGATTCCATTAAGCAGCTGTGGTTAATTGCCAGCCGTTATGAGTTCCATCACTATCCCCTTGGATATTTTGTTTCCTGCGAAGTGCCAGTCCCAGGAAACTTGTCATTTCCTAAGGATCCAAATTTTCACCTAAAAACTAAGTTCTTAGTGGACTTGTAGAGAAAAGCCAGAACATTCTGAAGCCTATTTAAGTCTATACCGAGAAGATAAATTAATATGGTGAGAAGCTGATTACTATTTATGATAATCGTAATTTCAAAAATATTCTTGGAGGCCTGAATCACAATTTCTGAGTGACTTGGTTTGGCAATAGTGAAATGAATCTTTAAGGACAGCAGTAACAGTCTAGAAGGCATAAATTGAGAGCATCGTTACACGTCATTTAAAAATGAAATATCAATTGTTCTCAAGTAAAATACTATCTATGGGTCAAAGCATTTAATAAATATGAGATTCACAAATATCTGCAAAGTAGGTAACTGCTCCAGGTGTTAACAGTTTCAGCTGCAGTAAGGAATTTTGCACTCTTCCCAGAACTGCCAAACAGCAGTGCTGCTCATACCTGGCTAACCTGAGCCTGAGCGCCCCTTGGCTTCAAACCCACGTTGCAGTTACCTGCAACATCTGAGACTCAGCGGGGAGGTAAAGGCTCAAGTATGGGCTTAAAAACACTGACACTACTCTTGACAAGCCTGAAACAATCTGCTGAAGACTGGGCAGACAGTTCATAGCCCAGCTGGTGGCAGAACCCAGCAGCCCTGTGTCTGCACCGGCACATGGGATGCTTAACCTTATGGTCTGATGAAAATCCAAGGGGAATTTGGTTTAGTTTGTAAAATCTGTATGCAAGTCTGATTTTGACCAGCAGCAACTTCAGTGAGTAGGCTGCTGTAAAATTTTCACATGACTTGTACTGGAGGAATATATACTTTCATATCTATAGAAACACCCACAGAAATTCTTTTAGAGAATCACAATAGTCAGTATGTGAGATCTCACTGCTCTAGAGGCCTTCTGCTCTGACAGTGGATGAATCAGACTCCGTATACCATGGACAATGAGGATCTAGTGCTTTACTTTTATATGCATGCCTTATTTCAAAATGTAAAGGTCACCTGATACACATTAAGTGAACTGTACAACGGAGGAGACTCTCAAAGGCCACAGAGACTAAAGGCAATAAAAGGAGGGGATGGTAGATCAACCTCAGAAGATGTTCCTGTGGCAGACAGAAATTGGATGAAGTTCCTTATTGGCACCAAAAAGGCAGCAATAGCCAGCTAACGTCTGGCACTTGCTAACAGTGAATTCCAATGGAGACAGAGGAGGAAAGCAACACAGAAAAGGGCAGTGACTTGCCCAGAGTCAGATCTGGAATGTGGGGTGCTCGAGTTGTCATCTGTTATACTATGTTCTCCACTAACCTGTCATCTCTCATTTCCATCAACGTGACTAAAAACTCCCAAGCTGTTGTGTTACTGGATAAGGCTGCCCAAGCAGCAAATCCATCCAGTTTTGGGAGACTGTGAGCATCTAATACAATCCTTAACTGTATTCTGATATTCAGTAGTTCTTTGCACTCTGTCTTTAGAGACAAAGTGAAGTCAAGTAAAGCCTTAGCCTAGGAGGGGGGGAGGGAGAGGGTACCTTTCAGTGGTGAGAGCTAAGGTCTCCCCTGACACACCAGCTCCTGGCATCGAGCAATGTGAGAGATGAGGCCAGAGGGAAGTGGAGGCTGGGTGAAAAGAGCAGCACGAGAGGCTGGTGCAGCACAGCAAGTAGTGAGAGGCAGCGAACAAAGGGAGCAACACAAGCTGGTCCTTCCGAGGTTGCTGTGGGAGAGGCAGAAAAGACAAAGGAATGGGTTATGGGTGCAGCAGGGAATTAGTATCTCCTGCCAAGGAAAGAAGGTGGGTTTTTAGGTCTGTTTTTAATTGCATTAATGTTATAGCAACATTATCCTGTTGGCACAGTCTTCTCAAAGAAGCTCACAGAGATACTAAACAATAATTAAGGCACTACATTCCCAGAGTCCTCTTTTGTTTGATGGTATGGGTAATCTTGAAGCTAAGGAGACACGGGAATGCAGCACAGTGAGCTCCACGAGGGCATGGAGCTGACAGGCTGTTTAAATGTAAGAGTGTCCTAGCTCTCTGAGGAGGAGAGGATCTCTGATTCCAGGCCTCTGAAGTGCTAAATTACCAAATGAAAACTACAGCAAGTTGCACTAAAACTGCAGCCATCCATACTACAGATAGTTCTTAACAAACAAAAGTTGTCAGAATAAAGGATGGGGGCTGAGGGATGTCTGCACTGTATGCCAAGGTTTTTCTAAAAATATTTTACACCTGCTATTTCTTCCGCACACTGATCATATTTTGTCTATGAGGTACAGAACTCACAGTGCCAAAGGGACCGTGGTTTATGTTCCCAGGTCTTAATGCTTTTTCCCTTCTGTAAGGCAAAACTCCTTACTAAAATAAAGCCAAGAGGACAAAAGTCATACGCATGCTGCCACGGTAACAGTTCAACCGTTCCTCTGGCTGATCTTTGGAAACAATCCCTTCAGCGGGATTTTACAGCTCTGGCACTTCGATTTAGCAAACTTTTTATACAGCTCACGAGGGGAATGCAGCCAACTCTGTGCACTCAATTTAAATCAACTTGCTGATGTTATAAAAAAGAGTGCTGAACCACCGGTTTGCTTCATCTGCTCCAAAACTACCAACACAAACTCTGAGGTATTTATTCCCGAAACGTTAATAGAACAGTCTGGGGCGTCAGATCAGTAAATGAACTCTGGTTTGATCCCAGGCCTGTCCAAAGAGCTGATTTACCAACTAGTTGTTCGGTTACTTGATATTTCAGAAATGCAGCTGGGCTGTTTGATGGGCTTTTGCACACTGCAGTACGATGGCAGCAAGGGTGCAGACAGCCAGGCAGGCCGTGCTGTAGCTGGTAATCATCTGCCATGGTTGTCTGGAGTAAGAGATTGTACAGGCAATGGTTAATAGCTTTCCAATTCTACATGGTGATGGAGAGATGGATCTTTGCGTGGCTTACACTCAAGCCTCAAGTTGTATAAATTACTGTAGCTTAGTTGAAGTTAGGAGAACTACAAAATTGGTACTCACCAAGACTCCGGTGGCAGGCCAGCCATGCCCTCCAGACTCCCATCCGCAGGGACCTCTGCGAGCAGGAGGCAGCACTGCAGCACTACGTGTTGTGGACTCCACCTGTGAGCTGGCTCTCCTTGGCAGAAATTATCACAGCAATTTCACTCTGGGGACTGCTACTGGACTTGATCAAGAGTAAGGTCTGTCATCTACCCGCAAAACAAACGCAGCACAGACAGTAGCTGCCCCGGGGAACCCTCCCTGCCCTGCCCAGATGCCCCTGAACTCCATTTCACACACCTCAGATTACGATTTTCAAAAGTTACCAACTTGTGCTGCATTGAGTAAGCCTCACCAATGGAAGTGTTTACAACTTGTGCCTGGGTGGGGACTTCCAGTGAAGAGACAGGATGCCCTAAGCAGCATCGAGGGGGGATGTATACTTTAGGGCTTTACCCTTTTTTTCACTCTAAATTAAAGACCTCTTCCAAAGTTTAACTTAAATCAGCAATTTTAAGAAAGTAAATTGCGTGTTCACAAGAGAAAACACAAAAGAACTTGCACAACAGAGCAAATGCTTCCTTTTCCCCTTGTGGTACTTATTACGTCCTTTCTCTTGAAGCAAATGCCCTTACCTGACAGCACAGCTCAAGAGCAGAACACTGGGTGTGTGCAAATTAAACCAGAGACTGACCTGGCACCCATTTGGAACAGTGTTGCAATGGAAATGTTTGATCTAACAAATTCAGCACCAAACTGTAGCAAAAGATAAATAAATGGGTGAAGTAGATTGAACAGAAAGCACACATCTTTAGTTTCTAGAAGGATTAAGAGAAAACATTAAAAATCCTCACATTTGCATTCTTTGAGAAAATGGAAAGCTCTCTCTACAGACTGTCTCCTTGCACAGCACCATAAACAAACCCTGCTTATTAAAACTGTTATATTAAAAGGTGCTGCAAAAACCAACCATGTTTCCAGAGATTCCTCCTTGCTGCAAACCGGTGCCTTCCACAGGCAGAGCTCATTACAGTGGAAGGGAACAAATCAGAATGGGAAGAGGCTTTAAGACAAATTATCCCAGTTTAAGTCACAGGAACAGAAATATTACAGAATGTAAAACAGCCCCCACCATCTCAGTTGCTCAGCCTCCTCCTAGGCAGTTTAGGTATTATTTTTGTAAATAGTACAATTGTAGTAAGTCTTCAAGTCTAGGCATACAAATAGAAATTATACAGAGCTAATATTCTCCATTTTCCAGTCACGGGTCTAATGTTTTCTTCTAATTTTCTAATTGTAATAGAAAGCAAAATCATCCACTTAAAATTAGATACCAGGCAATGCACTTTTAAGTACGGTTGTGTCCACTGATGTGCCATTAGCAGGGAGATAAACCAGATGGCAAACTCAATAAGAAGGAGCCAGTTCACTGCAGACAGATGAATGCCTAAAAACCTCTTCGTTCCATTATTGCCTTTGAATCGGTTGTCATGGCATTAGAAATTGATGCCATTGTCAGCCTCCCATCCACCCCGACCATCTCCCCACAGCCTCTGTCCAAAGCAAAGATCTCACACTGGTGTTGACAAGCTCTTCACAGCACTAGGCTATTTCCACCAAAAATCTGCTCATGCCAAACCAGGGGGTACACGTGTGTGGAATTCACACCTTTTGCAAAATCAAGTAGGAAAAGAGGGATCTCCAGTTTCAGAACACTAAAGTTCAGGTCATTTTAATCCTGTACCACTCCTGTAGCTTACGATTCATCATCATGAGCCAAAGGACTATCCACTTAGCATGTAACTTCTCTCTGTACAACTGCCATGGAAAATAAGCTGATGTTTGTTAGATTTATGGATTTAAAAAGCAAGCTTCTCTTTTCCTTGACAATGTCCATTAGCAAGAATGTTACTTGCCAAACAGATGGAAAAGAGTGAGGGATGTAACTGCAAAATAGCCCTGGAAAAGCTGAGTTGTTTTGTCAGCCTCTTGAATTCTTCCTCCTCCTACTCACATTCATGTTTTGAAAATCTATTACGTTAAAAATGGTAAAATCCACTAAAATAAAAACCTTAGAATATCACATTGTAGTTGCATCATATTTATATTTTTAATAGATAAAATGGAAGTTTACAACAAATTTAGTAGACTGTAAATCAGCACTTTCATTCAGCCTAGTTCCTGAGCTCTTCATCCCTAACACAGGAACAGAACCCTGATGCCCCGACCAACGTTCACGTAACTCAAGAGTCTTCACTCTCAAGGAAAAAACCAAATTACCTTCTGGCTTCAGCGAGCTGCAGTTATGGAAAAAACAAGTGAAAGTTTGCTCAAATAACTGTAGGCAAGTACTTAATCAGGGTACATGCTTTGTCAGTAGCATTTTAGGTAAAGCAACCCATTGTTGTGGTCCATCAACACGGCAGCCCCTTCCCTCTCTCCTTTGTGAGCCACTGAGTCAGACCTTCTTGCATCATCAGCACCGACAACACAATAAATGCCGCGCTGTGATCTTCAGCAGATGAGTAAAAACACAGACCCACAACAGTCAATTAATTTTAAAGAATTTTAATACAAACTTAATATAAACTATTTCAGTCCCTCTTAACATGTAAGACACTGACTCAAAATACTTTTATACCTTTTTTCAAGTATTGCACAATGTAGGTACAAAATTAATATTTACGATTACATTTTCTTCCATAATATATAGCAAAAATCTTTAAACTTTTAACAGAAAATACAATTTGTGTTTCTTTTGAAAAAAGCAAATATTTCGTACATTTTAATTCCACCACTAAGGAATATTCTGTACACAACTTTTTATTATTTTTTTTTTTAGAATTGATGTCTTTAAGATGGATATCTTACAATTTCAGTAAAAAAAATACAACATGAAGCTGCTGCAGCTGTCACAGATCACTGTAGTAAAAAGATATAAATGCAATACCATGTTGTAGAAACAATATATATACTCTGATATTTTACAAACTTTGTACTAAATTAAATTATACAATTAGAAAAAGACCAATAAACCCACCTATTAGTGCCAATTTTTTTAATATATATACACATATATGTTTGTGTACATATATATATACACATATGAAAAAAATCAGCCACGTCCTTGCTATATCTTAAATACTGTAAGAGGCCATATTTTGAGAGTATAGTTTTGTAATGTACAGTCAGTATAAAATAATTTTGTGCTTGGTTGGCAAATGAAAAAAAATGATGCATGTTGTATTTATCTAACCAAGCCTGAATGTATTCATACTACAAGCCTTAAAAAAAATCTCAAGAGGTGGAAAAAAAGATACACCCTTGGGTACGTGCATTTTAACTTGTACAATAGTATTTACTTGTATTTCACTTTTGTTTTATTTTTAGTTAGCCATAACTGGCTGGAATTGCTGGTTAGAATACTGCATGTTGTTTAAACTAAAATTCAAGCCATCCACAAAAGACTTCTCATTTAGACCTCCATAGGCTGCAAACATATCAAAGGCATTACTGTACTGGAGAGGACTGAGGTTAAGGGGGCTGTCACCAGGAAAGATGCTACTGGTACTACCTTGACCCTGCATGCTGGGGAAAATGAACTCCTTTGCATTAGGAGAGAGGGCAGAAGTCTTCTGCTGTTGTTGTTGCTGCTGCTGACTGCCTAAGCCAAGCCCGTAGAGAGAGTGCATGGAGGAGGAAAGGGCTTTCTGCTTCAACAGGTCATTGACATTCAAGCCAAGGTTGGTGGGAGAAGTGCGGGCGACCTTGTTGCTACGGCCGCTATTCTTCATTTTGGTCGAGCCAAACTTGGTGGCAGCAAATGTGGCAGTGGTGAAGGTTAAAGGCTGAGTGGAGCGGGGCATGAAAGTTGGGCTCACAGCAGCAGAGTGACCAAAGGGAGGAGAAGGAGAACTAGACACTGAAGATGCTGGGTCACTAATTGGCATGAACACCTGGGCCTCTGGGTTAAAGCTGTTCTTGATTTCCTTATCCAACTCACATCCGTTTTCATTATCATCCACATAAAGCACTTTCACTGGTCCCTTTTCACCGATTTGGTATGAAACCTCAAACGGGTCAATCCAAACACTAAGATCCTGAGGCAAGTTGCCACGAACATCATCAATGTCCAGACCACTCTCTTTGGATGCTTGTTCTATGACCGGGTCCACTTTCTCCCCTATATGTATACATCTAAACCCTGATCCTTTGTATGGCTTTTCTGGATACCAGTGCCCTTCATACTTCTTCTTCAGAAGTCTTTCAAGCTCTTCACCAAAAATGTTGACACGACGTCTGGGAAGCTTATTGTACAAATATGAAATAATAAAATTGAGTGCTACTTGGATTTCAAGCTGCATAGCTGCTATGCCACAAAGGTATAAGTCTGTTTCAAAACCCGAAGAAGAAAGTGTTCAAGATGCCACAGGGAAACAAAATTTCATTCAAAGTGCTGATTCTAGTTGATTATTATCCTTCACCTTGAGTGCTCTTGTCCTTTAAGAAAAAACAAAAGCAAACACATCCAAATAAGGAAAGCGTAAGATCAAGCTCCAAGACCTATTCTTGTAGCTTCACTTGCTGCAGAAAACAGGTTACTTTTTAAATAAAAAAACGTGCATCAAAGTATTTATGTTGATGCCTGAGGAAGGTGAGGATGTCAACCACATCCAGTATGACTTACAAACAATACTGCAGAAGATGCACTAGGCATGTGTTTACATATACAGCATGGGGCATTTCAAAATCACATGAGCTTGCTGTTTAATTATTCACAAAGCAGCAAGGATAATTCTTAAGACATCACAGAACTGCCAGGCCTTTCAAGGGTTCAATTACCAACCCGTATTTGGATGATTTATAGTACTCAGCTGCAAAATTTAGCACCAGACTATTAGTTTAGCTTGAAAGGTCTTAGTCCAGGAGTTATTTATCATTTTAAAGTTTGCAAACATATTGGTTGCACTGTAAGCGACAGAATTATAAAAATGGTAACAGTTGCTTTAGAAGATTCCACACAAATAACAAAAATTATGCAACATTTATTTTAAGTCCAAGCAAATCATCCACATAAACTGTGCGCTGGCAAAATTATGCTAACTGAAGAGAAAATGTCTGCTGTACATATACAGCAATTCTTCCTCAGAATAGCTAAAATGATATTGCAATGCACGCAAAAGAGATGCATGTATCTTATGTCATAAGGGGGGGAAGGACTGTGAAATGTTTACAATAAATTAATACAAGTATTCTCCCATTTCTACAAATTATTCTGTATTATCAGATGTACTATATTAACACAGACAAAATTTTATATATAATGTTGTCTGTAGTCCAGATTTCAGAAAGTTACTAGAGCCAACTGGGCTTCTGATTGCCTCAAAAGGGATTGTTTTCCTCCTTCTCCATGACTCCATTTTATATTTAATATAAAATATGGTTGCCACTCCTTCACAAAGGATAAAAGAGAAATTAACTATCTGAAGTTAAAGAAGGGACAAAGAATCAAGTATTAGCACACGTACTGCTAATGAAAATCCTGCAGTACCTTAGCATAAAGGTACTCATCCACAGGAGACACCTTTATTCAAAAAGTACCAATGAAACAAAATACATATTCCTTAGCTCAAGCTAAAAGCCCAAAGAGAATTTCAATTAAGTGTGCTTTTCTGCACTGCATCAATAGCAACAAAATTTAATGTAGAAACCAAAGTCAATATCAAAATCCTTTAACAATGTGAATACAATGCTTTTTATTTCTTGCTACATATAAATCTCCTTTTAAAGTCTGCAACCCCTATTTCCAAGCTGCTCATGTTCTCCCCAACATGGTATGGGAATAGTTTGAAAGCTTGTGCGATAAGGCGACCTTTAAACGTTTGCTGGATCAGCACTGGGTGGGGATAAGGAAAAGATCAAGGGCAAACAGAAGATATTTACAAAAGGGACACGATCAGTACAGAAAAGCTGATTGGGTGCTTAAAAGGGGCATTTAAAAATTATTTATTAATCCATCTGTTTTGTTTCCCTTCCTCCATGTCCTCTGGGGAAGAAATGATCCTTTCAAGGTGCACCAGGGCAGACGCTATAAATTTTCCTAAGCCCCCAAAACTGATGGTACAAAGCAGCTGATCAAACAAATCAGCTTGATCATTGAAGTCGTGTTTGTTTTGTTTCGGTTTTTTTAGTTAACAAATATCTATCCGTGCCCGACGATCCAGGCCCGGTAGCGGACCCCCGGGCGCTGGGGGCTGCGGCCGCCGGCGCTGTGCGGAGTTACATAACCGGGCGGCCGGCGCTCATTAGATTTCTCCTCACAGCCCCGCCAGCTCCGGCAGCAGCAGGAGGAAAAGCGTTTTCTGAGCCCGGAATGAAAGAAAATGAAGAGGAGGAAGGGAAATGAGTGGAAGAAGGAGGGGGGCCAAGCTGCGAGGCCCCTCTTCTCGCCGCAATCTGGGCCCAGCGACACCCCTCTGGCCCCCCCGCCGGGCCAGGGTCCCGAGTACGGCTGCCAGCGCTTCCCGGAGGCCCAAAGCGAGCAGCAGCTGTTAAGTCAGCCGGCAACGCTCACTCCTCCCAGCCCGAGCGCGTCCAGGGACCGCCTTGGGACGAACCCTCGCTCAGCCGGCTCCCCAGGCCGTGCCCTCCACCCTAGCCCCCTCTCTGAGGGGCTGCCGCCGGCCCCCCACGCCCCCCTACCGGCTCCTGTACCCCGGCGCCCCCCGCGGCACCCCGACTCTTCCCCTCCCCGCGAGGCCGTGCTCTGCCTCAGTGCCCGTCACCCCGGGGTCGTGACCGTCTCGGCAGCCCGGGCCGCCCTCCTCACGGCCGAGCCGTGCCCGCCCCAGCACCCCAGCCTCAGGGGCCGGGGCAGCCTCAGCCGCCAGGGCCGGGCGGTGGCTGCCTGAGGCCCACCGTCACGGCGGCCGGGGCCGCGCCCGCCACAGGGGCCGGGCGGTGGCTGCCTCAGCCCCTCGCTCGCCTCACGGCCGGGGCTGGACGGTGTATGCCTCAGCCCCCCGCCTCAGCGTTTGCGTTCGGCTTGTGCTCCCCCAGCGCATACCCCCGCGCGGGCCCGGGCCGTCCCCCCGCCCTCAGAGAGCGGTACTCACCCGGGTGGGTGTGCGGGGGGTAGTGCAAACAATCCCGGCGGGGGTGTGAGTGCGGGGGTGGGGGGGCGGCTCAGCACCCGACCCCCATCTCCGAGAGCCGGCTCCCTCGGCGAGGATGGGAGGGGAGAGGAAAGAGAAAAAAAAAAAAGGGAGGGGGAAGGGTTGGAAAAAAAAAAAGGGGGGGGAGGGAAAGGGGGGGGAGGGCTGCGCTGCTCACACCCCCACAACGGGCACGCTCGGCCGCCGCAGCTGGGCTCCTTCTGCAACTGCCCCGCCGCCCGATGCGCCCCTATATATCGCCTCCCTTTCCCCGCCCCTTCTCCGCGCCCCGCCCATCAACCCCTTCCCCAGTGCCCAGCGTCCGGCATGGCCCCGCCCGCCACCCGCCAGGCCCCGCCCTGGCTCCGCCCCACGCGCAGGCTCTCCGCTGCCTCGCCTTCCTCCACCCCCCCCCCGTGGAGGGGCCGCTCGCTACGTCAGCTCCCTCCTCACCTCACAACACCTTTGCGTCACTGCCTACGTCAAACCCTGCCCTCGCGCCCCTCATCTCCGCAGGGAAGGAAGTGGGGGAGGGAAAGGGGCCCGCGCTGAACTACATCTCCCATGACCGCCGCTGCGGCGCCGCACGGGGGGGCGGGTGGCCAGGGCCCGCGGGGACCCCGGCAGCGACCGTCGTGGCTCCCGCCCTGCCGGCGTGGGAAGGGGAGGGCACCCCGCAGCCCCTCACGCTCAGGGGCGAGGGGCCAGGCTGCGTCCCCCGACCATCGGTGGGGCTGACACCGGCGGTCTCCCCTCAGCGAGGAGCTACAGGGGCACCTCGGCGGCAGCCGCGCCCGCCCCGACAGGAGAGGGTGCTCAGCAGGCACCCCCGCGCCCGCCGGGCCCCTCACAGCCCCCACCCCGCCCCACCGCGGCTAAAAATACTCCCCACAGGTAGCAACGCTGACCGATTGGCTGCCTGCCCGCCCGGGCAGCGCCTGATTGGTCAGTGGGTGTCGAGACGTCAAACTCCAGTTTTGGGGGGAATAAAAGTTACCGGGGGGAAAGGGGCTGGGGGCGCCGTCTCAGCGGCTGCCGGACCCGAAGGGCATAGGATCGCGCCGGTGCCACCGAGCCTGACTTATGCCTGAGGGGAGCAGCGGTGCTGCCCCCGCCTTACTGTAAGGCATGGCAGGGCCAAAGCCGGAGACAGCGGAGGAGCCTGCGAGGCCTCATCTCTCGCACACAGAGCCTTTGAGACGAGAAGCGGGCCTGGTGGCGGGAGAGCGCGGCGCTCTGCTCATTAAAACATCCCTGGATTTAGTCTTTAAATATCACTCGCGGGTATTATTAGGCTTGGGATTGGTATGGTTAGCTTCAAACCGGTGAGCAGGACTTGGTTTTGGAGGACAAACCACGGAGGCGCTTCCCCCCGCCCCCCCCTTGCTTTGTTTGTATAATAATAAAGCATTTTGGCATAAGGGCGGCATGGGCCTCAGGAGAGATTTGGAAATGCCAGTCAGAAGAAATGCCAGGACTTTAACCCTTCAGAGCTTAGAATATATACGAGACTGTGTGGGAGGCCGGAGCCTGAAAACCAAAATGTTAAGGGAAAGAAGATAGGAAGGGTAGCAGCTGGGATTTTCCATAGCTGAAAATTTCTGCCAGAAGGCCTAATTCATTGTAAAACACATAGTTTTTATTCAGATATATTAATATTAATGCTACTCAGATGAAAAAAAAAACATAAAAATCTTAATTCAGACTCAAAATACACTTTCCCCCCCCCTATTTTTCATCAATTTTTAACCATAAAGGTTGCATGGGCCTTTGATGGAAATTGGGTCATGTCATCACTGTGCACCCCAAATGGCAAATAAAATATGAATATTATAAAATTACAAGCACTGGCAGCTGGGAGGCTACTGAGAATTGCATCCAGAAATCCAAATTAGAGTCTTGGATCTTTTGTTTTGAACAAGCTGCAATTAGTTCTACCAGGAAAATTAAGAGACAATGTGAAATAACTACTGAAACAGTTAAGGTGAAAAGGCAAATGCAGGTTTGGTGTTTTAAAATTAGAAATCTCCCTGGGACAAGAAACTCTCTAGAAGCTGACAGCTCACATCAGCTGTGCCAGTGGAAAGTTCAACATGTTGCTGTGCTCAGTTCTGAGCTGAGTGGGGTAGCAGCAGATTTCCCTTTGGAGTGGGGAAAACGGCACAACAGTAGATCAATGTTTTCAGGTGAGATTTCATAAGGAGCTTTGCAACCCAAATAACTCTACTGCTGAGTTGCTAAAAAAAAAAAAAAAAGGAGATGTTGTAAAAGCAGATACTTTCTTTTAAATGGCTTTAACGCTACATGAGAAGCATTAAGAGCTGAATTAAATATACAGAGCTAATACATTTATAATCAAGGCAGCTGTGGGAGCCTTTAAAGCTGTAAAATGGTGATGTACTTTTCTGTGGCTTATGTAAAGGAAACTCCTAATGCAGTTGATGCTAACGCTGCGTGCTATTGAGCAAATCTGATGTTAAATGTTGAAGACAGGTGATTGCCCTAAGAATAACCTCCTCAGGTCAGCAAGGATTGTGCCTGCTTTAGTGGTCCAAGGATAGTTTTAATTTATCCTCGTTTTTCTGAAAAGAAAATTCTGACCTTTAAACTGCAGTGAGTGTTATGTCAGCCACATCTTACATATCAGAATAGGTGGCCAAACTGTAGTAGTGTTGAATTATTAGCACCTAAAACCAGAGTCTAATCTAGGATCACTTGTATTCTTAAAGCCTCAACTGGCTTTTTGATCCACAAAGAGGTCAGGATAGGGCCTGCAGTATTTTACAGTCCTTTTGATTAATACACAATAATAAAATGTCTACCTCTCCCTGCTAGAAAAATCTTTAAAAATGCAATCAATAAAAAATAACAACTCCAGCAGCAACTTTTTACTCATGTTGCCAACTATATTCAACTGAAAGATTAATCTTAAAAGAAAAGAAAGAATGTATATTCTCGCCTTCTCTGACAAACCTTGGCAATTTTCCTCCCCAGCAGAGCAAATCAACAGAGTATTTCAGAGCATGGCAGGGAGGCAGGAGTGAGATTAGAAGTAAGAAGTCTTTCTCAATCTATATTAAATAAGAAGGATTTTGATCTCAGCCCCTGTTTGTAGCCATATCCTGCAATGCTGGCCATTCAGCCATCCCCAGAAACTGAACTGTTACAGTCTCTATAGCCTGGGTCTCTGCAGTCTAATCTCTAGAGCCAAGACCTCTGCGTTACCAAAGACCTACAACTCTACAAGACCTTGTGGAGACAATATAGTCTCTGCAAGCGGACATTATTTTTCTCTACTAAAGCAATCTAAATTTGGTTCCTAAAATAATTGATAGCACTCTTTTAAAATCTGAAGTCAGTATTATTTATTGATCAATACAATATCTAAAACCAAAATGCAGTTTATTAATCTTGAAAAGTGTTTAAAGGGATTAAAAATATCTAAGAAAATTGGCACTAATCTATGCCAACATGGAAAAGAATTTAAGAGCAGTAGAAAGCAAAGCTCAGAATTGCCACCACCCATCTTTGTCCTTTTCAACTTCTCTGTAAAATGAAAGTTGCTGTTCCTTACAGAAGATATAAGATTTATCCAGTGGATGTAAAGCTTTGTAATGTACATTCCTGAATAGAGTACTGTCTCTTTTTAAACATTTTTCTATTTAGGAACACAATTCTCCTTCTAGCGTGGGAGCCTGGGCTTTGATATTGAAAAGAAAAAAAAAAAAAAAAGGAAAAGCTTCTCCTGTGGTATTCATCCCTCTGTAGCCCAATTTTATCCATTTGCTGATTTCAAGGTGTGTTCCTTTTCCCCATCACCTACCAGTGTGAGCAACCAAGTCTGGTTGCTCTCCAGCATGTATCTTAACAGTGATTTTGAAGTGCAGTGTAGATTCTCTTACATTTCACTTTACCATCTTAAGTGGTTTTTCCATAAATACAGATTATAGAGGGTGTCTACACCTATCAGATGGTCCCCAGCTTCAGGAGCTCTCTGACCACAAGGCCTTTTTTTAGATGGGAACCACAAAATTAGCTTGTATGTAATGTTGGTTCGGTGGAGTAAAGAATAACCAAGAACAGAATTCAGCCAAAATGGAGAAGTTCGTGGGGCATTATCCCAGACAGGTCATCTTCTAGGAGAGCCCCAAGGGTGTCTCTCATTTTGTGAAGGATTACCTCTGATCAGGGGCTGCTGCGTGCAGCTTATTCTGCCCAGTTAAGCGCACATACGGCAGGATGTGTGTGCCATAGCTCGTTTGCAAACTCTCACCCCCAGGGCAAACAGGCTCACTCGAAGACTTGCAGCAAACTGCTTGCTGCCTGGCTCCACAGCAACCCAGGCTGTGCCTGGACTTGTTCCTCTAGCGCAGGGGGCTGAGAAATTCAGAGGTATGGGATTAGTGTCCCGGGGATGTGGGAGCATGCGGGGAAAGGCTGGGGGGAGGAGGGCCTGGCGGTTAGATAAATGTCTATTGGTCTTGACAGGAGGACACTTAATCCTGCCACAGAGGGGGAGAAATAGCCTTTGAAGTGGAAGGAGGGAATTATTGTGGTGAAAGGGGGACAAAGGAGGAGAGAGGGTATGTCAGTGAGGGGCTGTGACGGGCAGAACAGCCCAGCATCCTGCCTGGAAGCTCTGAAAGCCCCAGGTACTGATTCTCATGAGATGCTCTGGGTCTGGCCTGCCCCGCACAGCTCAGCCAGGTGGGCAAAACCAAACCTCAGCAGCAGAAGTTCCTCTGCCTATTATAATATGGGATGGTAGTGGCTCCACTGATGCAAAGGTTTTAGAAACTTGGCTAGAGCTTGTCTGCCAAGGATTGAGAAGCAGTGTCCAGATCTTCATGGAGCTACTACGCTCTGAAAAAAACCCTTCTAAGCTGGTACTTTCTTAGCTATTAGTAACTCTTCTTTAAGAAAAAAAAAACAACACAAACCCAACCTATTTTGCTGGGCCAGTATCAGTAAAGGGGCTGAGCTGCAGGAGCCTAGAGCCTATGAGGACATCATTCTAAGCAGCATGCTACTAATGTCATAGTTACTTGGCAAAAGTTACTGGAGTCCTGAGCAGGACACAGAAGGCAGCTGCTGCGTAGGAAGGAAAAAATAAAAGCAGGAGAAACCTGACACACCAAAAGCATCAAAGCTTTGCTATTCCCAAAGTATCAGCCACCTTCAAGGATGAAGTAAAAAGGGGTTTGTTTTGTTTTTTTCCTGAAGCTGGCATGAGGCAGGATCTATTCTTGAAGCAGAGCCAGATAAGGGACATTTGGGAGAATGGGGTACAGATCCCAAGCAGGCCAGGTAAAAAGAGTGAAATAAGGAGTAAGGAACCTAAATTAAAATGCTGAGGAAAATAATTGTCACAGGTAGGTAGATATCATAAGAGCAAAGGGGGATAAAGAAAAACGGGAGATATTTCTTAAGTATCAGAATTTTCTATAACTATGAATAAATTGGCTGAAGAAGAAGGAACGAAGAAAATTTGATTTTATACCTTAAAGAGATTGACCTTTGAGGAAAGTTTTGCTAAAATCCAATTTTTTTTTTCCCTCGAGTTCCCCTTTGTGCTGGGATTCTGCCAGTTTAATGTCAGTTGGCTCTGCAGTATCTGCTAATAGGTAAAATAATATTATAAGGTTAGGACTGTCCTAGCTGGAAGCCCTGTAACTTGTTAGGTCATCAGCTTCAAATGCTTTACTATGCTCATTCCAAACACCGATTCATAAACAGTTTTAAAGGGACAGAAAGCTGCTTTTTAAACTGTAAAGACTGCTCAGCTAAATTATTTTATGGGGATCAAAAAAACCCCACTAAAGATGGAAGTCTGATCTTGTGCCCTTTCAACTTCTGATAGATGGAAGTAGCTTGAAAAGTTTCATTAAGAACTTACTCAAGGATTTTGTCTACTTAGCATTTTCCAGGAAGATGAGTAGATCTTTTCCCTGAGAGGGGAAATCCAAGAAAACTGTTCAGTGTTTTTCCTGAGACATACTGAATGTGAAAAAAAGAAGAGATACTAAAAGGGAAAAAAACCTGAATGTGAGGAGGTAACTTCCCTTCAGTCTGCTTCCACTGAGAGAAGGAGCGATGGAGGAGCATCTGTTTACCCAACGAACACAGAAGTTCCACTAATTTTTTGACATTCTGACTATCTTCAGTTAGGGTAAAAAAAAAAAACAAACACACAAAAAACCCCCAAAGATGATTGAGAATTACCAGAGGGGTTCCCTTTGTAATAAATGCAAACTCTATTTAGGCAGAGATCCAGGCAATACTTTTTCTTGCTAGCCACGACGTCCTCTAAGTCGCTGCTCCAAATTTGCACCCTTTGGCTCTCCCAGCAATTTTTTTTTGTTAGTAAGGGTCAGATGAACCCCTTACTGTTCTCCAGTCTTTCAAGAAACAAGGTAGACCTATCTTGAATGAGAAGGGGAGCAAGGACATTTCCCACACCATGAATTTATCATAAGAAAGCAATTAGAAGATGCTTCATTTTTTGCAATAAAATCCCGAGCAAAATATAATTTTAACAACCCTAGAAGATCTCACCTGGTTCTTGACTAAGGATTTAAAGCAACCAAGAACAATACAGCTCAGTAAGAAACCATCCATATTTTAAACTTTCAGGTGCTAAGCAATTTAGTGTTTTCTGGAGCATGTGGCCATTGACTGGGTCTCTTATGCCTTTCTGCAATAATATTCCTGTCCGTAACAGTGTTTTATGCAGAGCTCAGTACTTGCTCAGGACTTTGAGAGTTTAGTTAGTGTCTACTAGATGACATGCAGAAAATCACATTTAGGAAAGCCAGAGGTTACAGGTATTGGTACTGAGCCTGAGAGCATTAATTTGAGAAGCGCTGAGTTATCCTGCTGTGCTGTCAAGCTGTGACAATTTGAATGATGGTGACTTCAAAGTAAAATGAGTTCAAATGTCAGTGTCTTGATGAATACAGTCTGAAAATCATTCTCTTGAGAGGAAGATCACTGAAAACCATCTTCATATTAATATAAAAAATGAGGGTGCTTCATTTCAGATGAACAGAAACCTGGTGACTGTATTTGTGCAGACATGAAGAGCTAGTTGAGTGGAAAGATGCCAGCTTATCACAGCTGAAGGTTTGACCCTGAATTTTTAAGGGTATTATCCACAGAATTAAAAAAAAAAAAAAGCCAATGGAAATTTCTCTTTGCATTTGCTGTGCTCCAGATCTGGCCCTTATTCAACTCTTAGTAAAGTCCATTGAGCCATGGTGACAGAAAGAATGGAGGGGAATGAAGATTCAAGCTGTGTGTTTCTCCTGAGATGTACGAAGTAGATTTTAACACAGTTTGTGCATCCTGTTCTTAACACAATTAATGTATCCTGTTCATGGTAAGGAACAGCCCATGGAAAGCTGAATCTGCCACTGGCATTGAAATGATCATTCAGTTTAAATTATTAATTCAAACCATAGTGAATCACTCGATTCCTCTCCCAACTTCTGATTCCTAAAGGTATAATTGCTCCAAAATAATGTCATATGTGCCTTAAAGATTAAGCAAAAGGCCAGATTAGCACAACATTTTTCCCTGAACTGATGACAAAACACTGTGTGAACCTGGAGCCACACCTTGAAGTCTCCCAGGACAGCACTCTTGGGACTTGCCCATAAAGCAGCAGCAGGGAGGGAACATGGGATCTTCTGTTTCACAGGTCACAGGTCTTCACCATGCAATGGACAGACTGAGCAGTCCTCACGTACCTCCATTATGTATATACATATATATATATATATATATAACCCATTTCATGATCACTGAATGTTTTCTCTTGAATGCACAAAGCAGTAGGAGCTATTATCTCATACTCTATTATTAATGCAGAAGACTTCAGGCAGTATCAGCACCCAGCAGTGGATCTGTCTAGTCTCAAGAGTAGCCATAACTAACAACTTCAGAAGAAGGGATAAAACAGCCGTGTTGCGGAGTTCCATCGGGTTTGGCAATGGGAAGGAGAGATTTCTTCTTGATCCCACATGGTTATTATCTTCCACGCTGGAAAATGAGCACTCAGAGTGACATACTTTTTATTGTAGCTAATGTAACTCAGATTTGTAAAGAAGGTGATTCTGCTATATGACCATATTATCTAAATTGCTTTGTCGCCAACGCATAGAAAACTGAATATAAAGTTGCCTGAACATAATTGAGTGCTGACTCACCCTCCAATTAGGGTAAATGGTGCAGTGTTCCAGGGCGTCTTGGAGCTTTCTATACTCTCACAATCCTATATGAAATCTTCTGATTGATTTTCCTCCCCTCCAAGCAAACTTATGTTTCATGTTCCTATTTGAGGCTAGATGCTACAAATCCAGCCACTGTCACAAGACATCTTCCCCTTGCTTCGTTATCTTGATCAATTTTCTGCGGAAACTCTCATCTTTCATCCTGGCTGATGCAGTTGCCTCCCTTGCAATTATTCCAACTCCTGGCACTCCATATTCATAGCCACTCTCCAAGCTCCAACTCTAACTCTCTAGTTTCTAAGGCTGCGTAGCTGTGAATGGTTTCTCACCCATAAATTCTCACAACTTCATTCCAGTCAGAGCTGAGGCTGCCTTACATCCATGACACTGCTCATAGCAGACTCTTAATAGAAGCACCTGCAAACACAAGCAGGCAAAGGCAGCCCCAAATATTTTAAATTGAAATGTTTTACTATTTTTTTTCTTGGAAATGGCCTCATACCACACAACTCCATTTGGAGGCACAACTGTGGGACTACTCTTAAAAACAGAGCAATTTTCAGTTTTTGAACTGAAGTGGAAGAAGGGCAATTTTAAGAAGCAGTGCCAGAAACCCGAGGTGAACTGAGCCATGGATACTGGGCAGAGAGCTCAAATTTAGCTGACTGTGGCACTAAGGCAAACCAGCACTTGTGCCTTTGGGTAATCTCTGTTCTGACTCTGTCACTCAGGTAGTGAGAAGAAGGAGAGGAAGAAGGGCCACGACCTAAATAATTGGGATAGCTGCAATTACCAACCAGCAATCCCCACCCACAATGATCTGCAGAAGACTCCAGCCCTGAGCTGGAGGATCTAGGATGGAAGCAGTCATGGAAGTGCCAGGACTTGGTTTATTTTCCAGCTATCTATGAACATCTCCTTTCTTGCTGACTGAAGTATTTAATTAGAAGGATTTGAAAATTATGAAGGGAAGAAGCTGAAATATGTGTCCTTCATATATGGGACAGGTTTCCTATCAGGTATTAACTCAAAGTAACTTCAGCACACACAACAGGCTTAGATTCTCCAGAAGTACTGTTGCTGTACAGCCCAACCTTGTTCCTTTCCAGGTACTTTCACTTCTGTTGCCTGGTAATAAATCATACCTGCCTTGCCCCAAAGAGGATAAATCTCATATATCTCTAACTATAGAGAGATAATAGTGCAATTGTTCCTTCATACCACAAGACCAGGTATCTGGTACCTACAAGTTCTCTTCCAAGTTGAATCAGCTTTTCTCCAAGTACCCTCATCTGTGGAGTAAAGGAAAACTCAAATGGAATGTATTTCCAGGGACAAATGAATGCCTAAGATAAAAGAATAAACTTGATTATAAATGACCACCATAAACACAGTGTGGAAGGGTAAGTGTGAAATTCAGAGCTGATCTAGAGCTGGGTCAGAATCCACCCAAAATTAAGGATGTGATCTCTTCTGGTTGCTGTGCACCAACACTGTACCTTTGCAAAATACAGGCAGATTTAAAAGACAGTTAAAAAAAAGAGGAATCTCCAAGGGTGAAGAAAGCAACACATTCTGGGAGAAGAAAAAAGACTTTCAGAACCCTTCAAAGGTAGCAGTGAAATACCTTAAAATGCCCATGGCTTCCCCAGAGGGGCCTGGGTTTGTTGTTACTCCCAGCCCAGGCTGTGTTTGACAGCCTGCCTTCCCTCCATCCCCCCGTCCCTCACATTACAAGAAGAGTGTTTTCAAAGGGGGAGAAAAACAGACATTCAAGCTCAATATTCCTATCCAGATTGCTCTGGCAAAATGTTTGACACCAGCCTGTCCAAGTGACGTCCAAATGGGGACAGCAGAAGTGTTAGTGTCCCCGGTTCAGCTGAATCAGGGAAGGGCCTAGATGACAAGGAAGAACATCACCAGGAAGACTCAAGGGGGGCACGGGGAGGTGGGGTTGCAGCACCGCGTGTGCCGACGTCTGCCTAGCAGCACTCCTGCCAGCAACTCCAGCACTGAAGCTTCTCATCTAGAGTGGCTGGTGGGTCACTGGGCTGCAATTTACCATTAGGCTGCTGGGAGGAAGGTGGGCAGAGCAGGGAGCCAGGGGACCCTTGGCTGAAAGCCTCAGCTGATTCTGCAGTGAAGATGAGCCCTCGGATAGAAATTCTTCAAAGGGATGTGACCAGGCAGACTGTCACCCCGGGGGTCTTGGAGCAGGAAATCAGTTCCCCTTTTAATAAACAGAAGCAGATATGAGGCAACCAGGGAAGACTACGCTTCTTAAATGAGCTGCAGAAACATCTCTCGTTGCTGAGCCACAAGGTGATGGAGGTTTTTGAAGAAGCAGGACTGCCCGTGTAATCAAACAGGAGCAACTGTGCTGGTCCTGCCCCGAGGCCTGTGCTCGAAACTATAACTAATGAGTGTAAAGGCTCTGACAAAAAAAAAAAAAGCTTCCACAGAATCCCTTTTCTAAGGCTTTTGATTTTACTGGAACATGCACAGCAGTAAAATTCACATAGCCAACGGGAAATCCATGTCCTGGCCTCACCCTGCCACAGAAAACAGCAAAACAAAGGGGCAGGGATTTGGGGTCACGTTTGGGGAGGATCCATGATTCAGCATGGCAGTTTACTAAATCTCCTCTAATTTGTCACGTAATGAGGGAGCAGGACAAACACCTGCAGCTCCAGGCTGCTGCCTCATTGCAAAAAGGTTCGGCCCAGGCAGTGATGGGCATCTAAAGAATAAATGACTCTCAATTAGGACAGTAGGTCAGAAAGAGCAAGATGATTCATATCCAGGCCATACTCCAACCAACCACAATAACACTCAGCAATTCTATAGAGCTTTACGTCTTCAAAGTGCCTGTGAACACCCTGCCCTTTCAATGGTGCTGGCAGGTAACAGACAGAGGGGCTTGACACATGCGCTCGAGACCTGTTTATTCTTGGGGGAATTGAGCTAAGCTGGGAAGAAGCAGCTTCCACTGTCCCTCCAGCAACAGGAAGGAATGAGACAGCTCTCTACTGGCCACAGCATGCCACCATTGGTCTGGAAATCAGGGGACATGGAGATTCACACCCCAACGTTCATAAAGAAGGTACCCAGAATTAATAGCCTCTTCTAGAGAATTGGCTGTGTGCAGTTTTCCCAGGAGTAAGCAACAGGTCGTGACAGATGGGGTTTAGGAGTGCTTGGCTCCTAGGTTAGCACCCTGACAATGCCTCCGCTCAGCTGTGCAAATCGTATTTTACTTGCTTGACTGTGGGTTGCTGGGCAGTGGGATGTAATTTTCCATGCTTGCAGTTGGCACTTGGTTTTACCTTGACTTACATTTGACAGTGCAAATGTAAGTCAACATTGTTTCACCTCTTAGAAAATAATAATTAAGAAGCCTGGATGATAGGTATATATTAGTACCAAATAATTCAATGGCCAGCTCTAACTAGTCACCACAGTTTACTACTCTGCAACGAAGCGTCTTTCCAGGTTTACCTGCAGACTGGGATATCAGAAACACTCAGGGGTGCCAGACATACACTTGGTTGACTTTGATCTCTCCAAAGACAAATCTTTTAAAGTTCAGATCAAGGAATCTTTTAATGAAACAAAGAAATCGTGCCACTTGTATCAGTTCCAGATATAAATAAATCAGCTCGGAATAAACAGGAGCAAGGCAAATGTAAAGGAGACAGCCACGCTCTGCAATGTCAGTCCAAAGTGACTGTCTGATGGATGATAGTATGGCTGGCTGGGAAAAAACGTCAGAGTTTAAAACTCTTGCTGCCAGCCATCTGGCAAATCTTCCAAAATATATTGCAGTAAAACTTCACTGAATTGCTCCCTTTTTTGCATCTCCTGCTATCAAGACAGTCTATTTACTTTTTAAGTGCAGTGAAGATCTTGAAATCTCTACTAAGACTCTCTCCTCAGGGACCCGTTAGAGCCGTCCCCGAAGCCAATTCATCGTTCCTTCCCTACACCCATCTGCCATATATGCATAATCTTCCCAAAGTAAAGATGTTCTTCCACATTCAGGGGGTCACTAAAACACTGAGCACACCCAACTCTGTGCAGGCTGTTCCCAGCTCACAGGTGCTGCTCCCTAGTGCTGCGAGGGAGGCCGGAGCTCACAGCAGTGGGATTTATAGCACATCCATCCTCTTGCTCCAGAAGCATCATTACTTCATACTTGGAACTGAAGGGCAACATTTCATACTACTAAAGAGTACAGGGCTCATTTTCATAGCTGAGTAATTTGGACTCTGTGCCCCAGGAGGCAATAGTAAAGACTACCACTTGCCATTTCTTAATAATCATAGACTGATAAAAATTTATGGTCACTTAAAAAAAAAAATCCTTTTCCATGCCATGAAAACTAAAAATCTCTTTACAGAACAGGCTGCCCTGCCTAATGTTAATGGATTTTCCTCCTCCCCCATCAGCTCCTCCCATCTGGTCCATAATCAGCTGTAATGGAGTCCACAACCCTCCTGAATTGCAATGAAGCATAATGGCTTGTGGCCATAGAACTGAGAATGCTGGAATGCAGATACCTCCAACACGCTGTCTGAGAGGCAGCTGGAGATCCTATCTGGTGACCAGACACTCCTGGGTTGTAACATGGACTCAGTAAAAGCTATTTTCAGCTTAAATGATCTTTGATACTGAAACTAGAATTAACCTGGGTGGTGAGTGGAGAAGATCATCTGCTCTGAGAAATAAACCAAGGGAGAAGGGGGAGGGAGAAATGTAGGTAGATAATAAAAGAGAGGGACTATTTAGGTAGAGGAATTAAATTGGAAACACGCACTGATGGCAAAAGGAACACAGGAAAAAATATGTTGCCACATCTCCCCATCAGAACTGATCAGGTCCCTGTCCCCCCTCAACTGCCAGGCATGCTCATCATTTGTAATTCTCAGCCTTCTTAGATAGATGGGGCTAAGTAACAAAAGCTGTCTCTCAGCAGCCCTCAAGCTTGTCTCACCTTGGCTACAGCTAGTTTTAGTAATTTTTAATCCAATTGGCTTGGTTGTTAATATGGGCCTGATTTTAATTTCACCATGTACAGTGGTAACTTGTTAACAAGCTGCTCCAGGAGATCTTTATAGGACAGTGGAAAGCAGGGAAAGGAAATAATTACAGTATTTCCACCTACAGTAGTCTGCTTCAGGGCAGATATAAATAGATCCATAAGTGTTTGTTCACTTAAAAGGGAGTTCAGCCTAACTGCTTTTTCAATTGCCAGCAGCAGAATTGATGGCTTGGTTTTATTCTTCAAAATGAGGGCGAAGATCATCTACTAAATATCACCTTCCCTTCCTCCAGACTGCAAGTAGAGTTTAAAAAGTTGCAGAGTTTTTACCAAAACCAGATGTTTAGTGTATAAAAAAGTACAGGCAATTTTTCAAAGCCATTATATTTGTTTGGGAAAGGAGGGCTAATTAGATTGGAAAACTCAATTCAGCTTCAAAACTGAAGAAGTTAATGAAAAAAATTAATAATTCACATTTCATTCACTTGGTGCATCCAGAAAGCTCTGCATTGATTCATGCAAAAGTAACTCCTTTTGGAGTCCCACCCCAGGTTTTAGGAAAGCACTTGCTAAAGTGTCTGAAAATGCCCCATTCCTTGGCCATAGGCAGCTGAAGAGCAGTCTGGGCATAACACATCACCCAGTTGGGATGGGACAAGGGTCCCAGTAGGTCAGGGGGGTAATTGATCTGTGAGCAGGGCAGTGGGACTCTTGCTTCCAGCTCGAGCATCCCAGAAATAACATACCTGACTCTAAGAAGGTTAGGAAGCTTCTTCTCAGCACACCTTGGGGTGGGAGGCAGTTGCCCAGCATGGGCAGCCCACCTGGGTGCCCTGGACCTCCCTCCTGGAACAGCACTCCCACAGCTCCATCTGCCATGGAACCATTGACTTGTTTTGGTTGGAAGAGACCTTTAAGATCAACAAGTCCAACCTTTAATCTGGTGGCTCTGGAGCCCAAAGCCCCACCAACATCCACCTTCCCCTGCACGAAACTGTTTAAGTAAGCTTCCCCACTGTGGGTTGGCAGAAATACAATAGACACCACTTATGACAACTCAGTAGCTCTGCTAATGGGCTGGTCATCGTGGCATCAGTAGGGCTGAACTTTGCCTCTGGCCTGGGGTGGCAAAGCCTCACCTCGCTGCTTGGTGCCAGCCCAGAAGTGCACAGAGCACGTACTCTGCCACTGCCTGTTGTTCAAGCTACAGGTACTATATTTAACTGAATAATAGCTAATAAACAAAAGACATTTTTAAGTGGCTTGTGGTGCCTGCTGAGCACCAGCTGCCCTTTTTGCGTTGTACTGTGTCTTCAGCCCTGATGCTCAGGTCTCCTGGGTCCCATTCAGCTGCAAAAGCCCGAAGCTACAGTGAAAGCAACAAACTAATCTGATAGGGAAATAAAACAATTGATGGCTCATAAAAACAAAAGGGACAGATATTTGAAAAGGAAAAAAGCAGAACAGATTCAAATCTAATTGAGTCCTACCACAGGAGTGCTGTAGAAGCAGCAAGTTCCTCCATGTTCCTTTCCCTCGTGCCCCAAGCCAGCCCAAGCTTCACAAGGGCCAAGACTCAAACCTGTGATTCCAGGTAGCATTAATAAGGTTGAGATCAATTAAAGCACTCTTCTGCATGCCTGGGGATGGGATTCAGAGCTCCTGTCTTGTGGCGTGTGGCAGCCTTGGGTGCTTCAGGCTGTGCTGAAGCATCTGGAGGTGCATGTTTGGGAGTGCCAGCCCAAAGTGCTGGGCCAGGAGCTGTGAGCAACCAAAGGAGATGTGTCTGCTGGAGCCTGCAGAGAGCCTGAGGGAGGGAAGGAGCTGCTCCTGAGTTTCCCACGGAGATCTGACTCCAAAATCAACTGTTTTGAAGGCGAAGGCAACAAAGGGATCTGCTCGTGGCTCTAGAAGACGAGCACAGGAGGCTGAGCCCCCTTACCCAAACACTCAACCTTCCCCCTGGAAGAGCAGTGGGTAGAGGCAGCTGCTGCTCTTCAGAGGAAAGAGGACCCCGGGCTGGCTGTGACACCCTGTGACAGGGGGATGTCATTGCTGGGGCTGGCAGGGACCCCCCCTCCATATCCCAGCTGCAGGGCTTGGGGCTGTCACCTGCCGAGTCCCTCATCTCACCCCAAGGCAGCGTAACGAGGCCTGCAGAAACCTGAAGTAGAGAGATTTACTTTCCTCAAGGATTCCTATTCAAAGCTACAGCTATTGGCAGATATTTTTCTGTTCCTGTGCTCGGTGGGAGGAAGCTGATAGTCTTTATTAAGCTGATCTGAGGCACCAAAGCTTGATCCTAACTCCAGATACACGGGCAATCAGCAGAGCCTGTTGTGTCTGCATGAATATACTAATCCCAGCTCTGCTTTCTGAATACATAAAGTGATGTATAGGACCATTTGTCTATGATAGAGTCTTCTAGATGGCTGCAGAGGGCAAGACAGTATTTTTAATATGGAGAACTCTATGGCAAGCTATTTTAGTACCTTAGAATCATTAACATTTTTGAATGTCTGAGAAGCTGCTAACATTTATAAGACTTTACAACCAAGATCCATTCTCCCAAATGGAGAATGAGCTCGTATTTTTCACATACACTTTAGATATTGATAATTTTCTCATTTTCTGATATGACAGAGCTTGGGGATTTTTTTCCCCGCTGAGACAAGATGACTGACAGAAGGAGATGAGAATTTCTCATAAAGAGAAGCAATACATTTTTACACAGCCGAGGCTGGAAGAAAGCAATAATTGTCCTAATACACAGCACGGTTCTCCAGAATGGCTGATGATTTATTTCAAGAGCCACTGCTGACAAAAAAGCCAGGCATTCTTCCCAAGCCAAGATGGGTTTGAACAAACCCTTGCCCCCCCTGCCATGCTGCCCTTCAGTGCCCGAGGAGCTGCAGGCGGGCTGGGGTGGTGTGGTGCCAGCCTGGAAGACTCTATCCCCAATGGGTAGGGATTAGGGGAGCTCCACCAGCACCACTGCCACTGCCAGTCTGACCCTCTGTCACAGAGGTGGCCAGCAGCATGTGCTTAGTTCAGTGTTAGAGCCATAAGGTCATTCTCAGCAGATGCTGGGGCACTTGGAGGCCCCGGGGAGCTTTGTGCAGAAGTTGTTGAGCTGGCACTGCTGAACCCCTCTGGGCTCTGCTTTAGAAAAGAACCCAAACAAACCCCCAAAATGAAAAAGCTGCCTCCAGTGCAGCTGTGGGCCAGCACAGAGCCTGGGAGCAGCCACAGGGATGCTTGTCTTCAAGGGTCACCAACCACACCTTCTATGCCCCTATCATAGCTCCTCTGTAACCTTTGGTTTTCCCAGTGCTTGGTCAGGCCTTGCAGCAGCTGTAGCTGTTTCACTGGTGCCCAGAAGCCAAAATTTGCCCTTTTCTACCTGCTTTCCTCCCAGAATCCTCTTCCAGCTGTTCTGTCTCCTCTCACTATCTGCATTTCGTGTTCTTCTCCGCTGTTCCTAATAGCTTTTACCTATGCCAAGTCCCATCCTACTCATCCCTCATTAAACTCCAGACCTTTCACAGAACTTTTCTGTATTGATCTGCCAGCCAGCTTTTGTCTCTTTGACATCCATGTTCTCTTTGTTTGTCTTTTCTCTCTGGATCTGGGAATAATTCTGCTTCTATTGATGTTGCTGGATCCAGGCTCTGATATTTTATTAAGCTCCTAGGGGTAAGGATCAGGGCTTTCAAGGGATAGAAGCATCTACTGCCTTGTAGAAATTATGAGTATGACTGCTCCCTGCACCAGCAACACCCAAGCAGTACAAAAAGCCTTGGTAGGCTGATGGATATAAAAAATGGTAGGAAGCTTATCCTGTGCTAAATACTGACCTGAGAGAGATGTTATCCCTGGCAGATACTAGCTCCAGAGACACATTTTCCATGGCAGCCCTGCCCAGGAATAGATCCTGACTTCATCTAAAAGAGGAGCAGGAGCTGGTTGTACAGGGTTGTGCCACTCACTGAAGGACTGTGCGGCCAGAGCCAATGGGGCAGGGGTGGCCCCTGCTACACCCGTGGTGTATCTGCCTTCTCCTGCTCATTGTCTGATAGCATATTTTGCTCTCCAGCAGCCTCAGATCAGTATCCTGATAGGAAGCTGTGGATCTTAGCAGCCCCTGCTGGCAGCCAGAGCTCCCTGGAACACGGGGGGTCCGGGAACGTGTGCTCTAAGCAGATCTCTTATTTGGAAAACTAGGTGCTATTGACTATTTATAAATCTAAGCTTAGAGCTGGAAAATATGCCACCAGGATGAGTGAAGGTGCTTAGTTAGGGGCAGAGCATTAAAGGTTTTCAGCCCTGAATTACAGGGCACAAGTGAGCAAGCAGCTTTGATTTTACTTTTTCTCCTCCTACTGATTTAGTTTGGAAGCATTTCAGAGGGCACTTTCTCCTGTTATATGGTGATAAAACCTTGGGCTCAATAACTGAGATCTGCTGTCTGGCATCAGAGCAATGCAAACAACAATAAAAGAAACAAAATAGTAGTGAGTCAGGCTGGTTTTGACTTGGAAAAACATCAGTTATCCTTATTACTCACCAGCTCTGTCATCTCCTCTGGGGGACTCTGCCGGCCACTGGCAAGTCTGCAGTCTCAGAGAGGCTGTATTTAGCTCAGGTCCTCCTAGAAACGGTTCTCCCTGGGGCTTTGTGGGTCAGCAGTTGCATATCCACTTCATCAGGGCTGTGAATGTGAGCAGCCTTTTTGCAGAGCAAGAAGCACTTTGCAGCTGAGCCCAGTGGGATCAAGGGGCTGTAGACCTTACCTGGCATGGAGGGGTCACAGCCCAAGGTGGGGTGGACAATCTTTGAGGCTTGTGGCTTCTCCTGGGTGGAAAAAACAGGGGAAGGAGCCTGGAGAGGGCAATCCCTGTCTCTGCACACTGGCTGTGGTCGCCCATGGGCTCCTGAGCAATGTGCAAGCCACAGCTCCATCGTGCCCCACAGAGCATCCTCACAACAGCCCAACATGCCCGAAAGATGCACAAGGGGCCAACTCCAGCTAGAAGCTGATTTTTGCTGTCGAGATTTGTATTTATTAATTTCCAGCCCATTCGCTTTCTTTTGGCACAATTTCTCTCTGCAAGTGAAAAATTTACCCTGAATCATGGCGTGTTATTTCCACTTGTCAAGATAAAGGTTAATGAAATACCAGTAACTGCATCACAAATCTAGCTCTGTATCTATCAGAGATTTTATATGGCACGTTATACTGCACAGCCTATGCCTAGAAAAGGCTGTGATTTAAAATACCCAAAGCTGTCAAAGGTTAAGAAATTCATGGTTAGAGCAGCTGAGCCTCTGCCCTTCACTCCTCATCTCTTGCCTGTAGGATGAAGAAAAAGCACCAGCAATCAGCTGGAAAAACCCCATAACTGGAACCAACAAGTGTGGGTCGAGATTTAATGCAACACACAAGGTTCTGCAGGATTGTGGTATTCCAACAGCATTTTCCTCTGCAAACATTGTCTGCTTCTGGATAATGGTTCCTTAGATATTTATACACTATGTGAATAAGATATAATTACATATATCGTAGAATATCTTGAGTTGGAAGGGACCCATAAGGATCATCGAGTCCTATAAATATACATATATAGGATTTAGAAGCAACATAATGCTATATTTGATGTATAGCTGTCTTCAAAGGGACTTGCACCAGAGGTGCAAAGAGAATTTTACATACTTGCTGCAAAGGGTTTCTCATGCCCTGAACATGAAAACAGAAGTACATGCAACGAGCTGCTCTGTCCCCTGGGACTTGGGATGAATTTCGCAGTGACAAACTCCCCTTTGAGATCCGCAGGCACAAGATCAGACCCCAGATTAAATACTTGAGAATACAGAAGATGCTCCCGTTCAGCAGCAGTTCGAGCACTTGAGCTTTCAGGAAGGAAGGGAGGAGCTGCTTTGTTTTCTTCCCAGGGAAGGCCGGGGAGGGATGGGATGAGTGTCAGAAACGGCCGTTTGGGATGAGTCAGGAGATTGGCATGGGGCGGTTTGCATTAATACCAGTTTGAACACATGCCAAAGAGGATTTCCAAAATTCACAGCCAGTTCTTTCTTGTCATAGGGTTAAAAAATCCTATAGCCTGTTTTTCCACTCTGAGGCATGCAATCAAAAGCCTGCGGAGATTATTCTGAAAGGGTTGGTTTGTTCTGTAAATATGCTTTAAAAATCTTGAGTACTGATGACTAAGTTTAGGGGGAAAAACAAAACAAAAAAACCCAAAAAACTTCTAACAGCCCAAACCCTCTCACTGAGGATCTTTTCCCTCCTCCGAGGTGGATTAAAAAGCATTGTTGTGAAATCCCAGTGCAGATTTTTATTATGGGCCGAATCAAAATGCTTTAGAGTTTTTGGAATTCAGATTTGAAGTTCATCGTTTCAGCCCATATGGTCCGTAGAAAAGTAAGGTAAAGAAAGGGATGTACTTTTCCTTCCTTTTGATATGCAAAGATTTAGATGAAATACTTACTTTCCAATTTGCTTTTTCAGTAGAAATTCACTAGAGATCCTATCGAACCTGAAATACCCTGTGAAGCCTGAGGAGCTCCTGAAATGATGGATGACATCGAGTCAAAAGAATACTTACAAAGCATCTGAAGAAAGAGATCCTTTATCACTCTCTGAAGCCTGTTGATTTTTGCCATCTACTTAACATAAAGCTTGTGTTGTCATATATTTAGCTTTAAAATTTAACAAACCATTTGGAGAAAATAAATCTTTAAAAAAAAAAAAATCACCCCATTCCCTTCAGCTGAGGTGTGAGCAATAACACACTTGATTGGATACTCTCAGCAAGTCTCTTGTTAAAACAGTAGCACCAGATGAGACCTAATTTTCCTAGTATTTACAGAGTACAATGCAAGAAGGAAAATATTTAAGATTTTATGTATCCCTGAAGAGTAATTTTAAAAACGGTGCAGGCTCACCCTGCCCCAAGGTCATTTGCTAGACCTCTTTCATTTACAGCTATTTTACTGTTGAAATTGAATATCAATACTATTTTTATTTTTTTTAAGACCCTTTTGCCCATTAGATGGCTGTAATTGTTATGTTTAATTTTTGGTATCACATTCCCATCTTTAACAAAGTATGCTCTTCCTTTTGGTTATGCTGTGCTGGAGGCGCTCAGAAGCGATGGGCTCCTTGCTCTGCACATTTCAGCTGTTTATAGAAAATTTAGGTGTTCAAATGGCCACTGCAGTGGGTTTGTATCACCTCTGAGGAACAGAAACCCAGCCATTTTGAAGGATAAAGTGGGAATTATTTCTTCATTATTGGAAGAAATGCTTTGTTTTCTGCTGATGCAAAGAGTGATCAAAGGCTGGGAGCCCTGGGGAAAGGCTTTTCCAGTCGCATGTCAGTCCATGCAAGCAGCTTGCAGTTACTGTTGTACCACAAAAACATGGCAAATCCGATGGATGAGAGCCCAGAAGGCAGGATTGAGCATCTCCCGTGTCCTAGATTCAGTAGAGGAGTTGATGTGAGAAAGAAGCAGGATCTGTGGGAAGGAAAGCTCCAGTGATGGAGCACAGAGAATACAGTTTCCCTGCTGTTTGCATAGGCTCTGCTCCAGGAGGAGTGGGTCTGTGCAGTGGATTTGCACAGGATTTGCTGGCTGTGGTTACCCGTGGCTGCAGTTTTCCAGAAGCTCCACCTAAAGGCAATGACCACACAGGCTCAGGTGCCCAGAAAGACTTCCCCATTCAGCTGTGAAGCAGGACATCAATGCTTCATCTAAACAGAGCTGCCTGAATAGAAACATCCCAAACGTGTTTGACAGCACTTGACTGCAAGACACATGGGAAGGGAACTGGCTCTTTTCTCACTGTTTAATCACACACAAGTTTTTCAGCAGTATGTAGAAACATTCATAGCATCTCTCCACTAAGCATGAGCCTGTGTGGCTCCTCTGAGGCATCACTCTTAGCACAGTGCTTGGTTCTGCTCGCAGCTTTGCAGCAGATAAATCTGCCCTTAATGGGAATTACTTTTTATTGGATGATGAGTTAGCCTCCTGGTTCAGTACTGCACTGAAGGGGGTGATCAAGGTCTGTCAGGTTTCATAAGACTTAAGTGCAACTTTTCAATTAAATGTCTGCAAAGAGGGTTTGCTTGACAGGGGCCTCATAAGCAGCTTGAAGGAAGCATTGCGTTTGCCTTCCCTAAACACCTCACGAAGAGAGAGCACACCCATCACTGCAGTCCTGCAGACCAGCTGGCAGAGACAACAGCTCTGGCATGGGAGCTGCTGTACTAAGATGTGGTTTAGGAGAAAGTCATTGCCCAGTTTAATATTGGTCAAGTAGGTAATTTCACTTAGGGCTCGCTCTTGCAGAAATACCACATCAGAGTGCTTGGCAGGTACAGCTGCAGTCAAACCAGTGCTCAGCTCAAATGGCTCTCATTCTGAACTGGTCCTTATTTCTAAGGCTTCAGCATCTACAAAAAAAGGATGAAGTATTTTCTATTCTGCAGCAAAATGCTTTGATGGATGAAAAGAGCTAGGTACTGCTCAGGAAGATGGAGATCTTTTTTTCTGTCTCTTCCTATTCTCCTGAAAGTAATTCCTGCCATCATCCTTTGAAACAAGCTGAATAAGTCCCTAAAATTCAAGACACTTTGAGATCCTTTGAGTCTTGCTGACTTTCCTGTCTTTCTATGTCTACAGCAAATCTTGCTGAATGGGTTTAACCAAAATAATCTCCATGCAAACATTCTGCAAATAGATGAATTCTGAATCATGTCTCAAACATCCTACCTGAAGCCCATGGAATAGATGGATGTTTTTGCTATAAAATAATAAACCAGAACTTCATGTGGCATCACAACCATGCTGATTTGAAATAATTTAACTTTCAGCATAGACTTTTCAGTATTGCAATTACAGCAGTATAAATAGCCCCATTTTCTGAGCATCACAAGGTGACTGAGGCCAGCAGCCACCCAAGAGCAGTTTGCCTTTGGTGCCCGATGGAGACTATCTGGAGCAGCCTATGAAAGGTGCTAAGTGCCTGGGGCTCCCATTAAACTGTGATGGAGTTGTGGGTGCTTTGTATTTTCTGGCAATCAGTCTGCAGAGATTTTAAGCTGTGCACACAAAACCAGAAGGATGCAAAACTGCAAGAGTTGTCTGATTTGTGACAGGGACATCCACCTCGGAGTGGAAGAGCTGGAGGAAGCTAGGAGAGCAACCAGGTTGGGTCAGATGGCTGCTTGCTTTGCCAGGCTGAGGCATTCCAGCTCCAGGGCCCCGGGGGTCAGAGCCCCCACAGCCAGTGGAAAGGCTCTAGGGTGGGTCAGGGACGTCTGTCACCTTCATTAATCTTATCTGGGGATTGCTCCAAAACAAAGCATGTTGTGAGCCTCAACAAGAACACCGGGGAGCACACTCCCTTTTTGTTTTGTATGATTTCCAACATTTCTGGCAAAAACATTTCCTCTGACTGTTTTCCTTCTAGAAACAGCCTCTTCCCAGACAGGGCTGCTCTGCCACTATTTAGCTGGGTAGACACGAGGCTATTTAAAACACAGAGCTGGAACATTAGCAGAACACTTGTCTCATTCCAAGACAAGCAGGGAAAGGGAGGGTGCACATCACCGAGGTGCAACCTCGCTCATCCCGGGAGGTTCATGCCTGCGTCATGCCCATTTGTGCTGAATTGAAGGCTCCTGGGGATGGAGTCTGGGACAAAATCTGACAAGATTTTTTAAGAAGCCGCTAGTTCACAGCCTCCAGTATTTATGATTTTTGGCTGCCAGCTCTCGCGCACTCTGCGGTCAGCAGTTTAATTATTTACCAGGCTATATAGAGCCCCGTTCAAGCAGCAACCATCAAATCTGACATTTTGATAATGCGAGGGTAATTGGGTTATTATTTTTTTTTTCCCCCCACCAGCTCGACTCCCCTCCTCCCTCACCCCCCCCTGCTTCTGCTGGGAGATGCAGAGTCATAGCTCTGCTGGATTGGCTTCCCGCCACCTCGCTGCTCCTTTAAAACCCCATACCTCCCATTGAAGGAACTCGGTGTCCTGTTCGCCAGGAGGACGTCAGTGTTTCTATGGAAACTCTTCCCAAAGATTCTCGCTCCGCGCTGCCGCCGCTGCGTATTGTATGACCGGCTTTGTACACTGCAATTCATTATCCAGGCTGTGACGAAAAGGGAGCAGCTTTCTGCCTGAAGGGAAAAAAGCATTAAAAAACAAAAACAAAGCCAAACAAAACAAAAAAAAAAACAAAAAAAAAACCCCACACCAACACAACACAAAACCTAAAAAAAATATCCCCACCTTAATATTAATAAAATAAGCCACTAAAACCAAAGGTGCTAAAGCTGTTTGCTATTTGAGCTATGAATGGAATTTGCTCGCCTGTGCTTCTTGCAATGAAAAATACCCTTTCCTGAATAATTAGTTCAGCTGAAGAAGCTTATAAATTCTAAGTAAGGTCCTTTTTCTTCTGAGTAGCTTGGGGAAATTTTTCCACCTCTCACCATTACAATCACGATGATGGATGAGTGTCACGTAGGTAACAAATGGGCCTGAACAGGAACCCTGTGCGTGAGCTGCTTTGAGCACAGGGGAGGCACAAATCCAGGCTCAGATTTCACATTTGAATTAACATCTGCGGAGGGGGGGGTGCAGAATTAATCGGCTGAAGGAAGATTCACATTAATTTCCCATTTTCCTCAATAACAGGAAATTGCTGGGACCAGCAGAGAATGTGTTGATGGCATTTACGTACATCTCCCATACTAATTATGTCCAAAGGTGGCCAGAACACTAAGCCTTCTGCAAATGAACACCAGGTCTTGCACACTAGGAAGACAAAAGGTCTGGATTTTGTTCCTTCTTCTGTCATAGCTTTCCTGTTATTTTATATGCAGAGGTAATTGTTAACTTTGAAAACATGAAATGTCCAGGTGCTGGTCTGAAGGAGCCTGGACCTGGTTTTCAGCAGGGCAGGGGAAAACCTTAGCTTGGGCACTCAGCATCTCAGGAAACCAGATTGCAGTTGTCCCAAAGCAGATAGCTCAAACCAAGGCACTCAACTGGTGTTACTTGCAGAAGGGCAACCCCTTAACCCAGCAGAAGTTTGAGATCTTCTCAAGAAAAACATTAACGTTCATCTACTATGCTGGGAATCAGCACCGAGTAAAAACCTGAGTAAAGAAGAGGAGGAGAGGAGACAAGTATTTTATTTTTAAACCTTATGAATTTCTGAGTAGCTCTGCTTTGTCACTTTGCTAGGGAGGGAGGCAGGGTTGGAAGAACAGGAATTTCAAACTCTGCTAGCTCCCTGATCCTGTGCTAAAGACTTGTATTACCTTTAATTGATGTTTCTGAGTGCATCCTCATTGATTTACTCCAGCCGGGCTCTTTATGCAGAGAACATTCTATTCTCAGAGAGTAATCTAGACCCATGCAAACAATATAGATGTTTCCTGATAACATAATTTAGAAAGAGGAGATGCAATTACTGCCTATGCTGAATACACAGCATCTCAGTGCTCGCCAGTGAACCCGTGACCCCTTTTGGAATCCATACAGGAAAAACTCCCAAATCCTTCAATGTGGTTCTCATTTTGCTGAAAACCTTTCCCATCTTATTAAATATGCTGGTCCTCCTGCCTTTGATTTTTAGCTTTGCAATGATAGCTCATGCTGGAATTATTTAGAAGGATCTCAAAGGCTCTTCCAGATGAAATTCAGGGATCATTCCTGCGGAAATGTGTCTGTCCATGGAAGAGCAGCAACATGGGCATCTGCAGTGGAGGATGGGGAGAGGACCAGGCTAGTTCTCTCTGGGGTATCTTGTTCTTTTAAGAAGTGCTTTTAAGGACTTCTCTTAAATACTTGAAGAGGAGGTTGGAACTCATCTGACCTGCTCAAAAAAACCCCTCTGCTTGCCTACACATAGTCTTATTGCTGTGATTTAAGACAAGCAGCTGGAGCACTTTTGTCTTATAAATCATCCCATAAGCACTACATTTCATTGTCTTCTTGCTGATGGGAGGATATACAGGATGAGACACTACAACCTGAATCTTCATCTCTAGGGTCAAATCTGTCTCAGTTCAGAAGTGGCTGGAAAGCATTGCCCTGTCGTGGGGTTTTATATGAAATAAGCATGTGTTCCTCTGCTGTGTGGTCAGTTGAGATCCATATCACAGCAAAATCACCACTGTAATTGCTCCCTGTGCCAGCTGCCTCAGGAAAAAATAAAAGAAAATAATAAATAAAAAGAGATAAATAAAATCAATGACTGAATTGGCCCTGGAGGCTCCATAACTCTCCTCTCGTTTAGAGAGTGGTCCCTCCTGAACACTTTGCCACATTGCAAAGCCACCACATAATGGAACAATTCAGCTCAACTGACAGCCTGGGCTAAAATAGCCCTGGAGCTGCAGGGAGATAGCAGAGGTGTTGCAGGTTAGTGCCGAGGCGCTTGGCAGGATTGTCATTGGGAGCCATGCCCACCCCAAAGAAGTTTTTCAAATGACTTCAGCACGACCAGAATTAGCTTGTAAGCCTGATGCAAGGATTCAGTGCAGCCCTTTTGTGTTGCAAGTTCCTGCACAGCAGGTACCAGCTTCTCCCAACGCTCTGCAGCAGCATCGAGGGTGAGCGAAGGGGAACGCGTTGGGTCTGGGACCTCCAGCCAGAGGTGAAGCCCCCAGTCTGTTTCCTTGCTGGGATCTGATGGAGCCTAAGTTTAATTTGCCCTATGACCCTGCGTAAAGCCCAGCTACAGATAAAAATAATTTACCATATAAACTCTAAACATGGTCCTAAACAGGTCTTAAGAACCAAAGGTGCATATTGCAATTATACATCAGTGTCTGGATTGGACACGGGGGAGCAAAAGAGTTGAGTTCAGTGACTACTAGGATTAAGAGAGAGCAAGGAGACCAACTTCAAAAAAGGTAACAGCAACCAAGTATATTGTGAGCCAGAAGAACACAATGAAAGAGGAATCAGTTTACACAGATGAGGGTAAATCCCACTGGCAGTGTTAATCTTGCTGTCTTCATACCCCTACACATCCTCCCAAATCTGATGGCACCAGACAATCCAGAGGGTTTGGTTTATAACCAGGTTAGGTTAATTCTGCAAAATTAGCCAGGCTGGTTAGCATGGGTGAGACTGAACCACATAGTTTATGACATAACAATTTTACCCTGTTCATGATAAAAAAACAAGCCGAAGCTAAACCTGTATTTAAAAAAAAAACAAAACACCACCAAACCCAAAATATTTTCAAATAAGGCAGAAGAGCAGATAAAACAATGACAGAGAGGAACTAGAGGTGAAAGCAGAGAAAGATATATATATAAACAAACATTTATTTTTAAATGCTTTAATTTAAAGTCACAGGAAAACTATTCACTCCATACAGCTCCTGGGGTTTCTTTAAATGGAGAAAGAAGATTAAAACTCTAATCTCCACCAATTTCACTGTGTAGCAGCAAAAATGAGCGTGGCTAGAAAGACTGACCTATGAGAAAAGATTAGGAAGAGCTAAATTTGTGTAGCTTGGCTAAGCAACAGCAGCGAACAAGGGGCACGCTGGCAGGGTGCAACACCAGAGAAAATGGAGTATTATTTGGAAAGACAAGAGAGTTAAGGGATGAAAATTAAAGTCAGGCAGAATCCTAGAATCATGTCCTTGAAGACTCTGCCACATATTTTAGGTAATGAAAGCAATGGTATCCCAAGCACAGAGCTGAACTAAACGCTGGTGTGAGGACCGTCGGATACGACCAGTGACTTCAAGTGCTTCTGTTCTTGAGTTTCCAAAGCAAATCACCTTTGGAAAAGTGACAGCTCAGCTCACACAATAAATCATTCCTTCTCAAGCTAGGCATCCAGCAGCCACTGATCAGTTCTTAAAATCTTGAGCAAAAAATAAACCACAAGGAACAATCCTGCACTCTGAGGGAATGGACAAGCTCATCTAATATATCTTTGTCATCTCTGGTTTCCATGACAGTTGCATAATCAGACATTTATATAAGTAGAGGTTTCCTCCTTAAATAGCAGCCTATGATCTCATGTGCACCTACAGTGTAACCCATTTGAATGGAAATGACATGCCAGTTGTGTAAAACTAACTTTTTGATGCTTCTGTCTTATTTTAATCTATTTATTATGCCTGGAGAGCACCACTCACATGTGACTAACTCTTCTTGTTGTGGTCTTCTTGTGGTCCAAAAATAAACAGTCACCAGGTCTAACAAAGAGCTGGACTCCACCTTTGCTCAATGATTCAGGACAGAAAGTGACAGTGGATTCCCAAATCCTGAGCCCAGCTCAGTGTCTAAACCAGCAGCCTTCAAGCAGCTCTAATCTGCAAAGGTTTTGGGTCACCTTCAGACACTGTTTTGGTTTGCTGGAGGTTGGGATTTCCTCACCATATCCCTCCCACAAGGCACCAGAGCAAGGACTCTGGTGGGAGAGCTCCAAAGGTTTGTCTTGGCCAATCTGGAATTTCTCAGGGCAGGAGAAAAACACCCAGGACACCTCTGCTCCCCCTCAAGGCTCCTCTGAGTTCATGCCTATGCACTGTCACAAACCAAGGCCAAAAAATGCAGATGTCTTCCCATATCCAATATTAAATGCAATGAAGAAAAGCAGAACTGATCTGTGAAATCTCAGTCCTGCTCCCACCTAAATTCACGTAATGTGAGCTAAAGTAACTGCAGTCAAATCTGGTTGAAAAAAAAACCCAAACATGGAAAAAAAAAAAAAATCAGCTACCTGGAAAAAGTGGCTTTTATCTAAAGGCTGCAGACATCAGCAGTCAAAGGAGCTGATCCCAGTGGGCAAATAGTTCTTAATATGGATATTCTGAGGTATCAGAGGCTCTTCAAAACATATTCAGAAGCCATGTCCAGTTAGTAGATCCTGAAATATAAGTGCTCCTATTTAGACCATCCTCTTAGTACTTTTTTGCATCCCATCAGCCACTGTATGCAAAAATATCCCCTGAGGGGAAGGAAAGCAGGCAAGAACAGAAATCTAATCCGTTCTGCCAGCCTTTGCTGCCTCAAATCTGTGGGGCTCGTGCCAGCCTCTAAATGTTTCAGTGCCTTCTCCAGGAGATCCTTCTATAACCCAAAGTGTATTATGGTCTATTGTTCCCAACGTTAAACCATCAGCAAAACTATCTCCGCTTGCTCCTCAGCCTAATCTCCCTTCTCCCACTGAAGCTGCTTTAGTGACAAAGATAGAGAAAATAGGATGGATTGGGGTTTGCAAGTGATTGTCAATTGGATTTGGTAAACCCAGCAGCATCTCAGAGCAGGCTTCAATTCTCCCCGAACCCCCTGCAGCTCCTATTAGCCACGATAACTGGTTCGAATTTTGGCCAGGACATTTGCTCAGATTTTTGAAGGGGGGGGAGTGTGGGGGGGTGTTCGTTTGCTTGTGCAAAGTGACTCTTACCTCCATGCAGCAAACCCAGGCTGTGTAATGGCTTAATTACACCGAGCACTCCTGCTCCATGCAGCCGGGCTCTGACGCACGTTACGTAACGGGATTGTTAATGCTTTTTATATGTTGGCGGAACTGAAATTAAAAGAGGAAATTATTCTCCTGATGCTCAACTCTAATCCCCATCTGTCTGTGTTTTTACTTTTCTGCACTTGCAAAGCTCCCCGATCAAAAGGTCTTGAATAGATTCCAGATTTCCAATTTAGTTTGCTTATGCAACCCAAAATATTATGGCAGTCTTTCCTGGGGGCGATTAAGCATATATTTTCAGTTCCTCCAATTCTCTGTGTTCTAAGAGTGCTAAAAATGGCATAAAGCTTTAGCTCATCCTATACCGTTAGCACCACAAACAACAATTTTTTTAAAGACTTTTAAATAAGATAGGAATAACCAAGAGCTCTGCAGAGAAGGCATATATTCTGAAAAACATGTGATTTGTTAAATGTCCCCCATGCTTCGCGAAAAAAAAAAAAAAAAAAGCAGGGATTCTATATGGATAGAACTGCACAGCCCAAGCAGACACCAGGGCACTAGAGAGGTGAGGAGGGAGCTAAGTCCTCCACAACCAGGGTGGATTCCTGCACTGAAAACATTTCAGAGCTCTTTCAAGTCTTTTGCTTTGTCCCATCCTGAGGATGAGCTTCAGCTGGACAGCTGGGAATGGATCTGCTCTTTCTTGTGCTTGCTTCAACTCCTCTGAAAGTTAGCCCTGATTTTTTTATCCATTTACTCTTCTTTCCCAGTCCCCAGCCCTTTGCCTGGTGCTAGAACCACGTGACCAGCAGCTGGTTTTATTTGAGGGAGCGAGGAGACTCCTTACACTGGAAAATGTAGCTTTTTACCCAAAGCACCACTGGAACAGCTGCTTTTCATCATCCCTTTGGTTCCCAAGGGCAGGATGGGTGCCAGAACCCACAACACTCCTCCATGCCCTGTGCAGCCTCGACGCTACAGCACGGGAGTGGAGGGCAAGGAGGGTGCTTGGTGCTGCTGTGCTGGGGGCACTGTCATTACAGAGATTTTTTAATTATTATTATTTTAAATACAGAAGAAAAGTCTTTCTTTACCCCCAGCTGCTGAGTGCTCGCCTGGGTGATGCACCAGGTAAGAACACAGGGGATGGTGTCAGCCTTCCTGGCCACTTGGCACTGTGTTGATGGCAGCTGTTAAATGGTGCAACTCTGGATCAAAAATCTGAATAGTACTTTTTCCAAATTTGGATTGCGGAAGCTGTGATTTGAGGCTGTTGCTGAATCCCAGAAAATAGCGACTTCTGGCTCAGCCAGGGCTTTGAGCTTTTTTGCTTTCCAGGATAATTTGATTTGAGAGTCCAAATGCTGCCAATTTTGCAGGTTTCAGAGAAACTCAGCACAGGAAACGCCCAGGAACCGACTAGGTGATCTCAGGGGAAGCCCTGCTGATCCCTACCAAGCTTTTGCTGGGCTCAGCTTCAGACCATCTCTGCTGACTCTTTTGACAAACTGCCAGACTCTGCCCAGCAGATCCCCAGCCTGAGCTGCCCCTCCAGGGAGACCTGGTCTGAAACACACTGACATGCTTGAAGCCTTCAAACAGCCAGGGTGGTGTAGGGATTACCACCATGAGAGACACATCCAGCAAAGGGAAGAGGGCTCAGACCTGCTCAGCCAAGCTGCTCCAGTCAAATTACACATGCCATTTATCCCTGTTTCAGCAACACCCACAGGCGTCAGGCAGTGGCCTGCACTCTGCATGTGCAACACCACCCAAATATAGAGCAAGACAACAGGCAGTGCAACCACAAAGCTTCACCCACTTGAACAGCATCCCTCCCTCCTTGCCCTGGCAAAGGTCTCTCCAGCCTCAAAGTGGGGAGGATGCTCCCCACTCGGGAGGAGCTGCTCTTGCTGTTACCAGCAACAGGATATTTTAAGGAATTTTTCTGATGTTTTTAGCAGTGTGACAGATCCACCAGTACTAGGAAGGCAGGAGCGTAATCATCTGCCAGAGCTGCTCAGTTTTCAGGCTTGGGGAGTATTAAGCATATGCTAAAAATCCCTTGTCTCTGGTTAAAGCACAGCATGTGTTTAAATGCTTTGCTGAACAGAGGTGGACTTAAGGACATACCTCGCTTTAGGCATGTGCTCAACTACTTTGTAAAATTAAACTGAAGATAATCAATTGCTTTTGCCAAATCAGGCCCAAGTGCTCCTCAAACCCCCGTCCTCTTAGGCAAGGCATCTTTCATCAACATTTTAATTGAAAACATGCTTAGAAAATGCCATTAAAAAAAGTTGAATGATCAGGAACCTTTAGAGAATAGAAATAAATAACTAAAAAAAAAAATTATCTGAGGATATTAAGCTGCACAAACCAGCAGTGGGCTTTAAACAGGAGCTTTGCTAGTTCAGCATTTGCATGTAGATGAAAGATGCTTCAGCTCCAGGGACCTGATCTGCGAGGGATTTCCCCCCCCCACAGCTCATGCCACAAATGCTGCCACCGTGTCAGGCAGCTTCAGCCTCGCACCATTTCCCCTCAGTCCAACCCCAAATCAGGTTATTTTGCAAACCTGTGGGTAACTGATGTGCCCTGGGCAGGCTGTGTGTGTGCCCAGGGTGCAGGGAGGTGTGTCCTGGAGAGGTCCCTGATCAAATGTCGCTGCCCTCAGCGGTGAACGCCCCACATATAAATAACCCCAGATCCCCTTACACCGTGTCCTTCATTTCTCAGCCCTGCCAAACCAGCTCTGTGCAAACCAAAACTTGTCACCTTCACACCTCCACCCCAGACAAGTGTCCCTGGGGGTTTTTGGGCTGCTGTCCCAGTGTGGGGTGATGGTAAGGCACCCCCACAGGGACCAGCCGCCCCCCAAATCAGCCACAGAGCAGCAAGGGGAATAGTCTCCTGATGAGCCCAGCTCCAGCTTCAGCACCACTGGAGTGGCTTTTCAGGAGACAGAACATACAGGAGAGTTTTAATCAGCCTGGAAAACGTTAGATAAATGAGGCTCGCCCATTCTCAGATGTCTTACTACAAAATAGTAAAGTTTAGGTACAGTTTACATGAAACAGAACTGTGCTTTGCAAATATTATTTTTTTAAGGGGTCTTTTGAATGCTAAACTCACTGTAGCTAAAGTTATTGAAGTACACATAACACACAGACTGTGCCTTCTCCCCCTCCCCAGACTTTAATCAAGAAGAGATTTCCTGGTTAGACTTAGACCTTCAAATCTTGGGCCAGGCTGGCAGCATTTCAAGTCAACTTGGGCTGATTCAGGGCTTGCATTCAAGAACTCAGTGCCCCAAAACAGAAGGAAATGTGGCTGTGCCCATGTTGGTGTGAACCTGGAAGGTGCTGCTGACCCAGCTGCTGACCAAGCTCCCTGTGAGGGTGCCCAAGGCACCCAGGAGAAAAGGGCATCCTGAAAAACAAACCCCAGGCCAAATATCTGCCTTAGCACACACACGGCCTTATTATCATCTAGGATTCGTGCAGAGTTCCTCAACAGCTCAAGAAGAGAATGTTATTCTCTAGGAGACTTGCATTTCCTATTAACTCTGATTGCCCAAATCAGTCTCAAGCTCTAGCACAGCTGATCTGTTCTTTTTCCTCACTATAAAGTGTCTACTGCCAGGTGTTTTCCTCAAAAATTTGATTTTGAAATTATATCAGCACAACAATGAAAACGAATAACGTCTAATTCCTTCCTAAGCAATTTGTTGTAAATATTTAAAAGCTTTTAAAAAAATATTGGAGTTACCATTGGTATTGTGGAACCTCGTGGTGCACTTCTGTCCCATTGCTGCAGCAACATAAATCAACTGGGGTTTTTTTATTTTAATTTTTTTGCCTAGATGCTTGGGGAAATGCAAAATTTAAGGTTTTTAGAATTCCCAGCAGCACAAGCTTTTGCAGGAGACCAGCAGAAAGGAGCCCTGTGCTGCCACTTGCTTAAATGCTCATGGGATTCTTAGTTGTTAGCTCCTAGCAGCACTGGTCAGCTCTCCCAGCAGCAGAGCAGAATGCTCCAGTGCATTTCCACATTTGCCACTGCAGGGAAATCCTGTTCTGAAGTTTCAGCGGTGTCTCATGGAAAAGCTTTTTGGATACAAGCCCCATTCTTCAGTGGCCTTTTCCATACAGGACGTGGGCTTCAACACCAGAGCTCTGGGAACCCACCGGCCACCAGCCCTTCAGCATCCAAAGCCCATAAGAAGTGCTTGGTAACAAACTTTTGAGTTTGTGGGAAAATGAAATACTAAAAAACTGGCCTTGAAAACTTCATGGACTTCTGGGTTTGTGCCTGCAGACCCAAGCTAATGTGTAACTTGTCTTCTATGCTGCTGGGCAGGGGGGTACCTTGTGCCATTTGGTCAGGCTAAAGTTAAAATCCTCACCCTGAAGGCAGAAATAGGAGCAGATGGCAGCTTTTTCTCCCTGCCAGCAGTTCTTGAAGGCTTAAAAGCTTTACTTTGGTTTTAAAATGCTTCTTTCAGCACCATCAGTGCCCAGAGACATTTTAAATTTTTTTAGTATCTGTTTATATATATAAAACTTCTAAAAGTTAAAAGAAGGGCAGAATTTCTCTTCCCTCATGTGACTTTCTCATTCCAGCGTTAATTCCTCATTGAGAGAATAACATACAATTTTAAAAGAAATTTTAGTTGAATGCTCTGAGCACACTATAAGCTTCAGATGATGTTTTTTCACAGCCAGGGCTTTAGGGCTGTGCCCATTTAAGAAAGCAGAGTGTTCAAGTGAAGCCTGGGTTACTCACTATTTATTTGGAGAAGGAGTTTTCAAAATGACTTGGGTATTTTGCAACCCTTCATCACCATCAGTTTGAGACTGAAGCTGTGCTGTGTTTCTGTCGTGTCTGCTCCTGGCAAGAAACATCAGCTGAATCTGGGAAAATTCCAGTTGTGTTTTAAGCACAAGCTTTTCTTTACAGGGCTCTTGATTTCTCTATAACTAACAACCTTCAGTCTCAGTAACACTGAGCTGCTGCTGGATAAGGAAAAGCCATCAGGCTCTGAAAGGACCAGTGTTGTGCCCCGTGACTTCAGAGTCATTTTTAATAGCAAGGCTGCTCATGCTATTTGGGATCTCGGAGGGAATCCCAGCTCATCCCAAAAATATTTCCATCCCCTGCTTGTCCTGACCACCCTGTGAACCCGAGAGGGCTGGCAGGGTTTTTGTGCTGGTGCCAAAGGGGAGGTCAGCATAGCAATACCTGCCCACAGATCAGGTATCAGACAGGGGGATTTAGGAAAATATTCTCACTTCTTTTTTCCTCCCAGATAAATAATGAAGGATCGATTAAATTGGAAGCTGTGACCATACTCCCTGGCTCAACTGTGACATTTTTTAAAACAGCACCATAACATAACCCCCAAATCCTGCGTATTGAGTGACAATCTTATTTGGTAGACTTTTCATTCTCATGAAAAAACTGCAAAGTATTGATATCCCGGGTCAGCCAGTGACTGCTGGAAATACTGAGCAACTGTAGCTCAGGTAATTAGAAAATGCTTCTGAAGAGCAGCAGTATGTGGGCTACTGAGGCAAGCTATAAAACTTCCTATCAAAGAACTTCCTTTATTTTTCCTTTCATCCCTGGCACCACCAATTTTAACCTGTCCCAAAGTGAGGAAAAACCCAGCAGGGGCTGCAATGCAGGCACCACTGTGTTTCCTGGGAGGGGTAACCACATTGCACCCCCGAGACCTGCCTTGGGAATGCTGTTGCTGAAACAGAGCCCTGGAGCAGTGCAACCTCTTGGATAAATATAGTTGTGTAAAGACAGTTTATTCCCCTGCAAGAGCAAGTGATGCTGCAGCTGCCCCGGGGACTTTGCACCAATTTCAGCTCTGGATCAGTCCTTCATACCCAGACTGACGGGAGCAGCTTTTCAGTGTTCAGGTAAAATCTGTTATTTCCCATAGGAAAAACACAGACCCCTCTAGAAGACCATGACCTGTTTCAAACACACCTTTTCTATCACTAGAAACCATCACAGCTGGACATGCAATATTTGTCATATCAATTATACAGACCCTCTCATGTTAGAAAAAATAAAACCATGCTGCCCTTCCCTGCTGCAAAATAAATATGTTCCCACAGCATCTCTTTTTTTGTTTGTTTTCCCCTATCCCCATTGCCACTTGCACACAAATGTTAGCAAGAACAGCTAAAGTGGAACAACAACACAATCTTTCCCTTTCCTTCCTTCTGGAATTAATTTCCAATGCATTGGGTTTCAAAATTTCTTGATAACAAAGTCTAAAAGGAGCCTGTCTTCATGATGGTCTGGGTGTAATCTAACAGTGTTGCAAATCTAGCAAAGCCAACAGGAACGTTTAGTTGTATTTTTTTGTGTTCTCATGAAAAAAAAAATATATACTAAGATAAACTGAACCATTCTCTTTGAACTTTTCTTTGTTTGGATTAAATACTCTGGAAGCCAGAAAACTAAGCAGACTGCAAAACGCATCAGGTTTGTGGGTTTAGATGTTATTATTATATTTTTTTTAATGAGCAAGTGTTCCTTGTGATAACTTGGGGAATTATACTTTCTGAATGGCGGGAAATACATCATTATATCTCCCCAAACTAAACACGCTAGTCAGGAAATACAAAAAATTCTTTTTCTCTGCATCTATACCAGATAACTTCTGTTGGGGATTATAATTCCTTTTGAAATACTCCTTCTTAATGACGTTGCTCCTATCAATGTTTCTTTCACAGCATTTTCATTATTGTTTTACATATTTGGATCCAATTTCTTAACTCGGAAAATGTATTTTTCCCTGTTATAGAGTAACTCTATATCTTAAACCCTTTCTGTTTTGATGTTATGAAGTAGGTACTCCTGACATAGCTATGAATGCCTCGTGGTGCAATTAATCATCTTGCAGTATCTCCAGTGATAATTGCTGTTTCTGATAGGGTAAATAATTTGTTTCCGTTGATCAGCAAGGCTCGGGTGGGCCGGAGGGCAGCTGCTCTCCATTCCTGTCTGCACGATCCAAGCCCCAGCACCACACAGCCTGCCCCTGAGCACCCCCATAAAGGGCCAGAGCAGGGAGCCCAACCTTTTCCAGAGCCTTCAGACCTGCTCTTTCAATTTGTACCCTTCAGTCCATCCCTTCCTCTCCTCTTGCTATGTTGACAGTGCAGCTTTCTCTCCAAAAGAGCCTCAGGTTGTGTATATGTTGCATCCCAGCTGATAACTGGCAGCCAGACTTGGTCAGGGCTGTGGGAAAGAACTGAGCACCTTTCTGCAGAGTTGCTGCCCAGCAGCCCGTGTTGTTGAGCTTTGAACCTCTTGGATTAAACTTCTCTGCAAAATTTATTTTGATGGGGATTTTTCTTGTTGCAACAAAAAGCCATGCCAGCTTTGGGAAAAGCCAACCCGTTCCAATCGGAGGAGAAAAAAAATGTGCAAATTGCAAAACATGGCAAGTTTTTCAGGATGGAACGAGCCCAGATGGATTCTCCTGTTTCCTTTGCCAGGAGGAGGAGTGACTCAGAGCTCGTGCATTTCACGGGGAAGGCTCAGCACCCTGCCATGGGCCTGGGGGACAGGACTGGGACAAGAGAGAGACGGCAAGATTCAAAATCACTTTTCAGTTACAGGGGACCAAAGAGCAGACCCTGTTACTTTGAAGTTGAGGGGCAAGTATAGCTTTTGTTGCTCATTAGAAACGTCCACTTTTTTTTTTTTTCCAGAAATCAGCTCCTTGTTTCCTTAGTAACCCCTCTTGGTAGAAGTAAATGCACCTGAGTGTAGCTTAGCAATGGGAAACGTCTCCATCCGTTGCTGCAGCCATTTCCACCCACTCACAGTGTCTCAGTAAGCTGCCTGCTTGGCCCTGCCAGCCCACGGTACCAGTGCTGAGCACTGGCAGAGTAGGTGCTGGTGAAGACCCAGAAGCCCGTTCACCAAAGTCTCAGCAAAGAACAAAAATAAACCCTCAGCAGTCACCGTTGCAAATGCTGCTCCCCAGGGATGGGGAAAATCGTCCGCTGAGATGTGTGTGCAGAAGCCTGCCCACGCCTCGGCGTGGGATGGGGTTTAATAGAGCTGAGAAAGAGCCTGCACGTAGGAGGAGAAAAGAGCAGATGTTAGCAGTGCCTTTTTGTTTTCCTGGATGGCATGGCAGGGAGGGAAGATGGAAAGGAAAGCTCTCTGGTGGCAGAGATAGAAGCTGAAGACGCTCGCTGCGGGAGACAGGAAAGGCTTTTGCCATCTGGCCAGGTTGGACTCAGGTGTTGACAACAGTGGAGTCCACGAGAAGGATACTTGGGGCTCGCTGGCAGGGCCATGCATTAGCCATCCTGGAGCACCAAACATGGCACAAGCCTTGTTCTGAGGTGTCAGACTTGGAAATGACTTCTCACTGTGCTTCTGGAGACTGGACCAGGTCCCCTGCATCCTCCACCAGGGACTGGAGCTGGAGACAGTCACAAACAGCCAGACTCAATGTTTGAAACATAGAGGGGTCTCTCACCAGAAACCCATTACCAGGTTTCTGAATAGACCAATGGTTCCAGTTCCACTACAAAAACTTTGGTGACTTTCTGAAGAATCATCTCTTTCCCCAAAATAGCTGTTTGGGATGCAGGTGCATGTAATCCAACAAGTAACACTTGAAGCAGGAGAGGGCTGGATAATTCACCACATCAGACAGACACATTCTGTTGCAGGGCCATATTGTTGCATTTAATACCTTGAACTGGGAGCCAGAAAATGCAAATTCCAGCTGGACAGCAGTGCCCGGTGAGGCACCAGGCACACAAATCCTGCTTCTTCTACAAGCAGAGAGGCTCCTTTTCGGCAGAAAGGACTTGCAGGTCACATACAAAGTGCAAAATTAAGTCAGAACCCAAGGGAGCTGTGTCGGTGTGGAAGTTAGGAGGGGCAAATAATGCCTGGACTTGCAACAAATACTCTCTGGAACTGAGTTTTTACTATGGTCTCTTTTAAAAAAGCCTTGAAATTAACCCTGAGTCTCTGCTTGGAAGATTTAAGACTCTAAACATTGCTGGGGGTTTCTCTGTGCCTCTGCAACCAATGCCTTACTCAGAGCAGGGCTGGGACTGCACAGACACTGCAGAAGTGCCTGTGCTCTACACACAGAGGCCATCTGGGTGTCAAACTAATTGCCCTAGCCATGTTTTTTTTTATATATATATATATAAACACTTCTGTTAACTGGCAAAGGGTGAGCAGGCTGCAAGCCCCCTTGCTCAGCAGGGCAGCTTTGCAAGGCAGAGATACAGGGGCCCTTTAAAACTTGCATGAATGAGGCTCTCATAAGTTTCGTATTTGAGAAGCTCTGGTCATAAAAAGAAATTAAACCTGCATATAACATTCAGTACCCTGTAATCCCGCTGCACAGCCTTGTGCCTGCATAAATCAGAGCTTCTCATGAATATTGCACTGTACCTGCAGCAGCCTGACCCACAGGTTTAAAAAAAGATAAATAAAAGGAAAACAAAGCGACAGTCACGTAAAAGGCCTCACAAACAGCACCTGCTTTCTGAAAGCCTGAAAGGTCACCAAAAGTAACCTGAGAAGCACACAGATTTCAGGGACCTGATCAAAGCCTTAAAAGGAGTAGAGAACATATTTTTTCCTTCCTTGAAACAGCAAAGCAAGCCCTGTCACACACAGCAAAGCAAGCCCTGTCACACACAGCAAAGCCTCTGGCAGGAGTTTTGTGGTCACAGAGTGGGACAAGCTGCAGAACACCCCAAGGGTGGTGAGGAGCTCGGAAGAAAAGCCACTTTATAAACCTGGGAGGGGAAGCAAGACTTAAGCTTCAACAGTAAAGAGCTTTTCCACCAGAAATAACTCCAAAAAGTTTAGGATTTCAAATTTTGTCTTGGTTAAAAATAAGTATCCACTTCAATTATTATTTTTTTTTATCCCAAAATTTTACAGAAAGAAAAACCAGCTTCTTGTCCAGCTTCAAAAGAGAGATCAGGGTTAGCTGCTGTTAGCAGCTTCCCCAGAGACTTAGAGAACACATCATAGTGCTCAGGGGGTGTTTTTTGTTGCAGAATCTTCTGTAGTGGGCAACAAAAAGACTCCCCTTCCATCTTCCCTGCTTTGTTTGCTGCCCAGCAGGTCTCACTCCCAGGATTTGTGCACACAAATAGCACAAGACAATGAAAAGGACAGTGTAAATTCACCATCTCCAGGCAGATCAGAGACCACAGACCAGGGTGATCACACTCTGGCCATTTACTTGCTTTGCAGCCTTTCTGGCAATAGTTTGCTTCTGCCTCAGTTTCCTCACTTGTGAACAGTAAAGCTGTAGCTACTCCAGACTCCTTGGTACCCCCTATGTAACCTAGAAGATACCTGAGCAATTTTTACATGGTGGCTTGTACAGACTTGCTGCATGCTCTCTTCCCACCAAATTGTGAGGTTTTTTTCTATAATATCAGCAACCCTCTCCCTGCTCCTCACATCACAGCTTCTCCAACACCAGCCAGAAACACAACGCAGCCTTGTGCCCCCCCCTTGCTACATTGCAAAATCCTGCCTCTTAAAACATTAAGCAAAGGTTTGTATTGCAGCCAGTGAACACTGTTAAAAGGGTATTGAATGCTTTTTCCATTGCCATTAATTGAGTGAAGAGAAAACAGACTCCACTGCTGTCATATCACATCAAAATAATTAGCTCAACTATAAATAGCTCAGCTTACTCACTTTTTTCCTCTTTTTTTTAAGGTCAAGACTGCAGCCAAAAGGAATAGCAGCACATCCCCAAAGAGCATCCCTCTCTTCTGCTTGGATTCAGACAAAATAGTGGGAACAGGAACTGCATCAGTAATCAATGATCCCAAGGCCACCAATTACATCATAATTAGAGAAATAATTAGCCCCATTTAGGTAAGAAGAGGGGGGAAAGAGTGTTAGCAAGCCCAAACCTATGGAAATTTACATTAGCTTAATTAATGAGCATTTTCACACCAATTTTAGCTAAACTGCCTTTGGTTTCATTGGATGGTGCTTCTGTATCAAATTAGCTTATTCGTTAATCACTTCAACACTAAGTAGAACTTCTACACGAGAGCAATGAGCAGATCAGCTGTGACACTGAGGCATTTCTTCACCTTAATTCAGGAGTTTCCAAGCCCTGCCCGTGCATTTGCTGAGCTGACATTCATCCCCTCTGTCACTCAGTAGAGGTTATATCCTGAATATCCAGTACCTCTGGCTGGCACCATATCCAGATACTATGAAGACCAATAAGAATAAGCAGCTGTAGCAACACTGGGCAAAGTGCAGGTGTTTCTGCCCTGCTCCTGGACTGAAAGAAATCTGGAAGAAAGCTTTTTACTGCCTGCCCCAAACTGCAGCCACACCACGTCCCGTGCCTCCTTCCCTGCTGTCCTAGCTCAGCCATCAGTTCAGAATTGTCACCATGTCACAGCAATTAACATCTTCAACAGCCACCAGATCAAATCCACACTAGATACATACAAGTTGTAGTAGCATTAATGAGAAGAAGTCCTTGCAGATTGGTTTGTGTGAGGTTATTGTTATCCCCTGGGAAGCCCCAGTGCTTATGGCTGCACTTAGGTATTAAACTCCTTTTGACTGCTATTTATTTTGTGCAATACACAGTCTCAACTCCAGTCCAAGCATTGCACAATGGCATATTTAGATCCATTTCTAGCCCCTGCATGAAACCTGAAGTATTCCTTTTTTGCCTTCTCCCCAACTCTTTGTAACATCACGATTCACAGAAGCCTCCCTGTGCTCGCTCAGGGCCTTTCTGCAGCAGCATGTGAGGGGGAACTGAAGTCTCTCTCCACTGTTCAAAGCAAAAAAAGATTTTCTGCAATCACAGAGTTTTCACAGGAGCCAGTGGGAGTTAAATATCCAGCTTGAAAATACATTTGCACTCAGGTAGGTCTGGCAGGTCTTCAAGTGGATCCTGACCTACTCGCAGATATTTTTTCCTGCCTAGTCTCACATGCAGCCCTATTTTCCAGATACACTTATCTACCTGCCAGATGCAGTGATGTATAACACTGAAGAAAGCAAAGGAGGTGATTACCTTTCCCCAGTCAAATGCAGTAGAAAGGTCAGATTTAATATGAAGCTGAGGGGCCATGAAATGACACAGAACATGTACAAAAATAGAGCACAACCGTGCTGAAAGGCAGCGTGTCTGCTCATCTGGGTGGAACACCCAGCAGCACAAACCCACCATTCATCTCCACAGAGGCTCTTCATAGCTCCCTAGGCTCAGATTTGGGACATGACTCCACTTCCAGGGGAGATATGTTTTTTGGAAGATTCTGTGAATGAAGCAGGTGAATCGTTTCCATCTGTATGTCCTGCAGCCCTCCCTGAGATCCCTCTGTGCCAGCATCCCAGCCCTCTCCTGCCACCATCCATCCCCTCTGGGCTCCATGCTGAGCCACTGACATCCAGTGGCTGCCCAGCTCCCTTGCTGTTCCCCGAAGGAGATTCCACTTGGATTGTCCCAGGCTTTTTCTTTGGAAAAGATCTTCTTCCCCAGTTCCAACCTCCTAGAGGCTGGGGAGCTGCCACACACATATGCCATATATGCCATCCTGCAGTTAAGTATTTTAATCTTGGTAGTGTCTTTGTCTGAGCACTGCTGGACTCGTACAAAATAAGCAGATTGTTCATGTAAATGGAAATAAATGCACAATTTAGCAGTGCTCTGTGTTTGGAGGAATACAGTAGCAGTCCCTTTCCATGCCCTAAATGCAATTGGATATTTCACAATATCTATATCTAAATTAGATTTTGCTATACACATTTTTTTCTCCAAGTCACCCCTAAAGCCCACAGCAGATTTCAAGGAGAAATTCTGACCACTCACTAGGGTTTGAGCCCCAGATCCAAAGCACTTATGTTAAAGCCTCAAGATCATGCACAGAACACACGAGTGCCTTTGAAAATAATTTCACAGTTGAAAACTAGCTCCTGCTTTTACTCTCCTGACTCATTTTTTTAATGGAGGAGTCAAAGTACCTCTTCAAACTCAGCTTCAGGCAGACCTGCTTGGATGGATACATGTCTTGAGGGTTATGGGTAAGACATCAAACTTGGAACGGATTATTCTTAAAGAAAAGAAAGTTTCTGAGGCTGTCTTTGGTAGGTTGGTAAGAGATAATGAACTGTTACTGTTAAATACAAAGAAAAATTCAGTCATAGTATGACTCGTGATGGAGACATTATGAAAGTTATCAGATGAAAGTCTGCACACTAAATCTTTCTAATATTGAAATGTAACAATTTACTGTCCATGCTAAAGTCTAGGCTTTCTGGAAGAGTATCCTGCCTTGCTTCTGCCACTCTGTGTTCTCCACATCTGCTTCTGGCTTTAGATGAGTGCCATGAATCACAGCCAAATAATAATTTTTTAATAATTACTTCTTTCCTAGGAAGTCAGATCAAACCCAGTTGAAAGTGAACTCTGAATGTGCTCAATATTTAGAGAATAAATCTAAAACCCTGTAGTGATCTGCTTCCTTTATCTACAGTTATCAGGCGTGATCCAGATACCAGCACTCCCACCATCTCCTGTGGGCCCACGGTGTGCAGCTTCTCAGGGGAGGTTTTAAGAGAAAAGAAAAATTGCATGTAGAGCCAAAAGCATATTAAAAAAATACTCAAACAGCTAATTCTGTCCAGCTAGAAAATCAATATATGATCTAAACCAGTCCTCTAGCCCTTCCCTGTGGCCCCTTTGAGAACACCCCCCCCTCATCTGAAATGCAGCACCACCAACCACAGAGCTGGTTTCAAACCTCTTTAAGGCCCATCTGAAGAGTCTGTGCCCTGCAGCAAGTTTGGCAGTCAGCACTTTAAAAAATAAACTCAGCTACAGAATGATGATTTGCATAGTGCATGGTGACTAAAATTAGCCTGCCTCGGCTCCATCTCAAGAGGAAGTCTGACTTGCCACTGCAGTCTCAGGTTTCTTGGCTTTAAGAGAAATTCATAGCATCCGAGGAACACAGACGTGTCTTCTGTGCAGTCCTGCTCCTCTTGGCTGGCACTGTTCTCCAAAGCCACATCTCAAAGCTGTCCTACAGCACCAGCAAAAGCCTTCTTCTTCCTAACAAGGGAAACCAGAATATGCTGAAACCTGTGAAAGCCCCATTTTCATTATGAAAATGTTTAGAAGATGATTTATTAAGGAGAGAACATGTTGTAGGTCACAAGATGATCTGTCCTGAATAAAAAAACCCACTACAACCACTCTAAGACCAGTCACCATGTGAGACAGAGGATTCTTAAAGTTTGTGAGAGCAGAGGTGTGGTGAGAGGCACTCCGCAGAAGACATACAGGGTGTAAAGTTGTTTCAGGATTGGCAGGTTAATCTTCATTAGCTATCAGAGTAACATGAGATACCCCAACTTGATTCTCAGTCGTGGCCTCACATCATCCTTGCGTAACAGCTCGTGTTCCTCTGCCATATCTCCATGTTGTGATCTGGCTGGCCAAGCAGCTCACAGGCTTGCTCTGAGCTCTGCAGATGAACGCGTGTCCATAGCAGGTCACGCTAGTCCACCATGGATGTCTCTGACAAACTTAAATTATTCAAAAAGTCAGTCATCAGCTAACTGCTAAGCTGTATTTTTATTTCAGCTTCAGATGTGGCTATAGCTTCTCTCCCCAAGATACATAAATAATTCATTTAGTTTTGTTTTGTAGTGGGCTCACTCAGGACCTGTGCTGCTTGCACCGATCCCCCTCTCACCTACAGCACAAATTCAGCTCAGCTCCACCACATTTCATCCATCCTCCACAGCTGATGTTTGGGGTCGGGGCCTGGGCCCTCAGACCCTTCTCAGGGTTTTGGGCCCTCAGACCCTTCTCAGGGTTTTGGGCCCTCTGTCTTTGTGAGGTTGCAAGTGCCTTTGAATCTGAGATCACATCTACCAGAGGTTCACAGCTTGATGCCTGTATTAAACTCGCACAAAATAGATTTGCTGTAGCAATGATCCAGTTAAGCACTGGGGTTTGTGTTTTATATGAATCACACAATCATAGAATGGCTAAGGTTGGAAGGGACCTTAAAGATCATCAGGTTCCAACCTCCCTGGTATGAGCAGGGACACCTCCCACTAGACCAGGCTGCACAAGCCTCATCCAACCTGGCCTTGAACACCTCCAGGGAGGGGGCAGCCACAGCCTCCCTGAGGAACCAATTCCAGTGCCTTACTGCCCTCATGGTGAAGAGTTTCTTTGTGATGTCTAACGTAAATCTCCCCTCTTTCAGTTTAAAACCATCACCCCTTGTCCTACCACTAGAATCTCTGGTAAAAAGCCCTCTCCAGCTTTCCTGTAGGCCCCCTTCAGGCTGCTATAAGGTCTCCCCAGAACCTTCTCTTCTCCAGGCTGAATGTAAGCCAGCATCTAATTTCATTTTCTGCTGTGCTGTAGAATTGAAAGGTAATGATTCACTCTTAAAAATGCATTTAAAATTATTTAGTTACTACTTTGACTACAATATATAACTTATGGAAGGAGCCCAGAGTAAACACTCACTGATGTGCAGTGTCTTGGCTGGTTGCATTTAGGAACAGAACAGCCCCATGACATGAAATCCGATGATCCACTGAACTTCTGAACTATAGGAGAAATCTGATCATCACAACCCAGCTTCTTCATTTCAGCTCCCTTCAGGAAAACAAAAGTCTTCATTCAACATTCAGTTTTCTCCACCCTTTACCACTGGAATTTTTATATGATCTGAATTTAATGTGCCAGAGTTTGAAGGTAAATGTTGTAAGAGGCCAAGTGAACTCTGTGGTGTCTCTCTCTTTCTTTAGCTATTGTCATTAAGCAGGGTACTGATCTGTTGAGGCCTTGCAGGAAAATAAGGTGCTGCTGTGTCCGACTTCACTGTGGTTTCAGCAAAATAAAATACTGAATCTAGTATTACTGGATTTTTTATTATGATTCTTTTTTATTGGAGGCAAACATTGCTTTTTTTTAACCTTAGCCACATTCGTAGAATCATAGAATAGTGGGGGTTGGAAGGGACCTCTGGAGATCGTCTAGTCCAACCCCACATTCTCTGCTCCTAAGTTTAAGATTGAATCCTGGAGTCCTTATTCAGGACCCCTAACAGCCGAGGCAAAGTTTGTGTGTGGCACAGACTGCTCAGGTTTAATTACCACGCAGCGGTGGTGAGTTGGGGTAGAAGAACCCCATGACCTGTGGTGTGTCACAGCCATGGAGCTGACACCTCTGCAGTGTTGTGTGGAGATAGTTAGGTCTTAAATGACATGCCCCTATTCTGGATGGCATCCAGTTCAGCAGTCCTCCTTATCTGAGTTTCTGCTCAACTAGATGCACAGCACTCTTTGCTCCTCAACAGCCAACCTCCATGGGAGCCAGGAGTGCGTAAGAGGACAGCTGTACACACCCACACTTCTGATAAGCTAAAAACAGATTGAAAGTCTAAGTCAATTACACTTAAGCATGTGACAAAATTCCTTGCTAAACTGGGGCCTAAGTCAGTGTGATCTTAGGGTGGAACTCAAATAACTGCTCTTGGAGGAGGAAGACCGGGCACAAGAATGGAGCCAAAGGTTCTCCTGGGGTGAGGTGCTGGGTTGAGCAGCAAGAGCCTGAGCAAATGGGAAAATGGTGTGATCCAAGAGAAGGAGGGATTGTATGGCTGGCTCCGTGGCTACAGCTTGGGAGGAGGAATTTCCTCGTGGGAACCTTGCCAGGAGGGTGAGGAAATTGCTTGCTTTTCTAAGCTGAAGCAACTAATAAAGGAGGGGTGAGAACAAGGGCTGTGTCACTAAGACACAGTACTAGTGGGACTTTGAGGAGTGCTGTCTAAAATAGCATGCTTGCTTTAGACTTTTAAAAGTAGGGTAAAGTAATGCAGTTCACCTCTCTTAAGCATCTGTGATCACCATTCAGGAGGCCTGCAGCAATGGCTTGTGGAGTGGAGAATAAAAATAGCCCAGGTCTAAGATATCAGTCCCAGATTTCATCTTAAGTTCTGGAGACCAAGCGTTAGCCAGGTCCCTGGAGCTCTTCATCACACCAGGTTGCTTCTGCTGGGATGCCTGCTCCCTGTTCCTGCCACAGTTTGGGCCATCACTTAGTTCCTTGATCTAAAACATGCCAAAACTTCATCATGAAATAAGGGAGTATCTGTCCCACTGAAAGAATTTGTGGGAAAGTGGAAGGACTAGGAAAGATTATCAACACTTAAATGTTTCAGGCTTTTGTCCCTTTTGAAAAATAAGCAGATTGTAATCTTGATAGAGGGGACTTTAGCTTCCCTGGAGAGGATTTTAATGTCTCAGGAACAAAATGCTGAAATTAGTGTATATATGTGTTCAGGAAATCAGTTTCTTCCTGCAAAAAGACACAATAGATAGAGCCAAAATATCTGTGAAGGACAGAACCAAACCACCTCCCCAAAATGACCCATCCCTCCCAAAGGGACTTTGGGGCTGGCCAAAAAGAGGCCCCAAGTTGTGCAGAAAAGTTGTTTCTGGAGATATTCCTACTACACAGAGGGAGAGAAGACTTCATGCCTGAAGGATTTTCGTGATCACAGCTCCATTTCGTAGGTACCATCTACAACTGGTTATAACCTAAAAATGCCAAATACTTCTGCTCAGAGAACACAGCAGCCTCTTTTCTCCCCTTCTACCAGAAAAAAAAAAAAAGGTTTTGAACTGGTTCTTCTAGATAAATAGCACTTAGAAGTAAGCACAGTGCTCATGATGAGTCTAGTGTAGGGGTTTGTAGTCACTTCTCATGCCAAGGATCACAAATTAATTAAGAAAATCTTGTCTCTTGGAAACCCTTCGATTCACAGTCACATCAAATCACTGTAGCAGTAACTTACATGGAAAAATAACATTAGGGATATTTTTATTTTTAGCTATCTTAATGAAATATAGCAGATGGAAATAAAGCAGAGAAGCCCATCCTATGTGACTAGCCATCTGTCTGGGGATCAGCAACAAGTATTTCATGGATCACAGTTAGAAAATTAGTGGGTAATTAATGTCAGTCTTTAAGCTACCTTACAATTCTTCACTTCCTTTATTCTACTCTGTAGAGTGGCTTTCAAATGCCACTTACAACTTACATGGCTGTGAGAGACATGTTCATGGTACCCCCCTTAGCTTTAGAGTACTAAACCTTGGGTTAAGCACCACCAGGTCTCTGCAATCTCTCCCTCCTTCCCTCCTTCTCACACAGAGCTGCAAAACTGTCAGCGATCACGTAGCCATCCACTCACCATGAGCTCAACTACCAAGATCCTAAGGACTGTCCCAGTCAATCTAAATTTGCCTTGAAGACATTCACATCCCACCCTCAGTTCCAGAGCACACAGACCACTGGGACCTGTACCGTGCATAGCACGGAAACCAGGTTACTGACTTGAACAGAGTAAAGAGCTATTATCCAAAAGTATTTTTTGTGTTGGGATTCTTACTGACATGTAGCTTTTCTGAGCTGGTTAACTAGCTAGTCTGGAATCTCACTCTTCAAACCCACTCCAATGACGTCTACGCACTGCTCAGTTGGAGGAAGCCTGTCTTGTTTAACGACATCCTAAACAGACACACAATCCTGAACGCTGCTAAAGGTCACGAGCCTGAGCTTTTGGAGAGAGATACTTACTCAGTGTTGTCATCATTATAGCCTCTCACTGCTCACACATGCTGCATTACAGCTGCAGTTTGTTCTCCCTTTCCTTTTTGGGCAAATCAATGCCTTGTCACAAGAAAGTTTTTCTATTTCACCTTTACAGAGCATTGCTTATTCTCCCCCAGTAACAGGATATTGTTATCAGGCTGTTCTAACTTTGTTTATTACCTCCGTTCTGCCAGCTCCTACAATTCACCTGATACGGTTTTGGTTATTTATATCTTTTGATTTAAGAACACTGTGCTCCAAGACTGCACTTTAAGAAATGCCCCGAAGAGCAGAGCCAAGGGAGTCATCAGCTTATTTACTGGGCTGTGTGGAGCCCTACACGGTGCCTTAGGGAATACCTCTCTTCCTGGAAATCCACGGCTAGCTGGTAAACTCTACTGTATGGCATAAACATAATTAATCTTCACAAAACTGTAGACACACAATATCTGAACCTGACGCAGCAGGTGGAAATTGTGTTATTCCTCATCCAAGGGAAGTGGCCCCACCGACAGATCTTAAATCTAGGAAATCCAATTTGTAGACCCACCAAGTTTTTTGCTACATCTTCTATTACGTTTGTGACGCATTTCTTAACGACTGAACAGTTAACCAATCTCAGTTTGCTGACAGACACCACGTATTTGCAAACATGCTTCAGTCAGTGCTTTACAAACTTGCAGGTACATTCACAAGTCATGGAAATGTTCCCTCTAACCCACGGCAATAGTGTTGCCTCATCCCTCTTCCTCCCAGCTCATCCCAGGGCAGCCAAAGGCTCTTGCTGTGTTCGACAGCTGGGGCTGAACCAGGCGACACGGCAGCTGGTCCTGCAGCACCACACCCGCCCAGGGCATCGGGGCTGGGCTGGCCATTAGAGGGAGGCCATCAATCAGCTCCACCCTTCCCACTTTTCTCTGAAAACCTCCGTAAGGAAATTATTAAAAAGCATCCCCACTGATCCCCTCCAGACTCACCTCCTGGGGTGTCAACCAGAGGAGCAGATGTGCAGGTTCAGTGCGTGCCGCATCCTTGGCTGAGCCACAGCCGAGCCACCCACACCAGTGCTGTGTCCTCATGCCCTGTGCCCATGGCTGGATGGACAGGCTCAACCCCAGGGCCTCAGCACAGGACATGGGTGCAGGCAAGAGGTGCTTCAATTTGATATTTATCTGGGGATTGTGTAGCTTACCCACTTCATAAAGAAATTGTGAAGATCTTTTAATTACCGCTTGGAAGTGTTGCTAGAGAACCAAGAGAGAGCTCATGAGATGAAAACTGCCTTTTGCTTTTTAATGAAGAAAGGATGAGGAGATAATCTTAAAAACAAACATATATGCAGCGTCATGTGCCTTCTGCACATTCTGTGCTGTAGCCCAGTTTCTGTTCTGGTTGGATGGGCACATCTGGATGTGCACACACTGGCTGGAGGGGAGGAATTGAGGCATCTTGGAGGCTGGACAGGCTTAAGAGCAAACATGCAGAGATGCTTGCTGCCCAGAGAAGACAGATCCCTGCTTTATTCCTCTGCTGCACTACTGGCTGCACTTTGAGAACACATACAGCTAGAAGATGGATATTTTATATCCAAATTAAGGCAGTAAGATGGCAGGGCAGCTGCAGATCTCTCCCTTCTTCCCTCTTCTAAAATTTCAAGCAGCCAGGAGGATGTACAGAGACCAAGATGACTAGAATTCCTTCATAAGCTTTACCTAAGCCAAATCCCCCAGCAGTTAACTCAAAAGTAGTTTTTGAAGGGCTGCTAGTGCTTCGGTGTGGTTCCTGTTTCAGCCCCAGGAGCAAGGCTGAGCCTTTTACAAGGCAAGCAGCATCCCAGCCCCGTGGGGGCCAGGCTGGTGCTGCCTGCAGGTCACAGCAAAGCAGAGCTCAGCACAGGCTGCAAAACCTGCCTGAGCACCAGGGCTGGCAAACCCACCCAGCTGCCCAGTGCCTGCTGCTGAAACGGCTGTTGGAAGCTAGTCTGGGGGTTTGGGCACAGGCTGGGTCCCTGCCGTGTGCTGATCCCCAATTCACCTCCTCAGAACCACCAGGAGCCTTCGCCAGGTCTTACGTTACCTTCTTTCTCCCACCCAGCTCAGCTTGCTGTTGACAGTACTTGTAGCAGCAGTCAGGCAGCACAGAGCTCATTTCAAAGCCACTTCAGCTTTTGTGGCCAGATTAACCTCTCAGGTCTCCAGGAACCCGTAACAAAACCTCATGGTTTTGTGGGCTCAATGGTCTGTTAATGACGCACAACATAATCATCCTCCCTCTCCACATTGCCATCCCACACAAAGAAATCCAAGCCTTTTTATGGTGTATTTAACCTGGAGCTCTACCTTGCTATAGGCATATGGCTGGGATTTTCAAATGAGACCACTGGGAATTCGTTGCTCAGTTCCAATTGTGTTTCAAGGGATTTGTCAAAGAACTCGCAGCCTCTTTTAAAAACTCACAGAACGGCAAAGGAGATAATTTGCAGGTTATCCACAGAGGCAGACTGCTCAAGGTTCATTACAATAACAGTTACATGTTATTTATCTCATTCATTGTCTCATTTTAGTTACTCATTTCCCCAGGAAAGCCAAAGAGTTGGAGACGTCAGTTGGCTGGACAAGGTTCTTCTTTCAACTGTCATTCTCTGTTCAGAAATAATACCTAGAAATATCTTTTTCTACAGAGTCTTAAGCCACAAGCCAGGGCAAACAACTGCTTATTACAGGAGCTTAGATCCAAAGTTTGCCACCATTCATGGGGAGCTGGATCCAAGGCTTTGGTTTGGCTGATGATAAAGAGAGGCAACCAAAGCAGAGTAAACCCAGATCTGAACTCCTCCCAGTGTCAGTGGCCAGGGACTGGTCAGCTTCCAGCTGATCTTCACAAAAGCCTATAGTCTGAGCTGCAAAGTTAATTTTGAAGCAGTACAACAGAAGCATTTGTGTAAAAATGGATTGCTGTTACTAACAGTAAATAAAAACATAAAGTAAGACCAACTGTAGTGGAGAAAACTGCCCCTGAGCAGTGACATTTTGAGCACTGAGCTGCACCCTCAGGATTTGCACCCTGGGCTTGCCAGGTAGCTGCACCCATCCCAGCCTTATCTGAAAGTTGTGAGTGTTTCCTGGGCCATAATCCAGCCCAAAGGTCTTTGGTCACTGGTTTAGGTGACAAACAGCACAGCTGCTGGGGGCACAGGAGAGAGGGGGAGCAATGCAGACGGCGCGTATGGAGCCATTTGATCCAAGGAATCCCAGCTGACCGCCGGCAAGCCCCGACAGGATCACTGCTGCTGGCTGTAAAAGGGCAGGGAAAGGCTCTGGGCAGGGAGGAGGTGACCCAGTACATCAGTTGGATGCTGCTCCAGTGACACCACCACCAACCTCCAGCACAGCCCAGATTCCCTCCCTGATCCCTCATTTTGCTGCACAGACACAAACACGGACTGGCCCTTGCAGCTGAAGGAAAAGGGCAACTGGGTTTCTTTGCTCTATCAACCCTGTCTTGACTGTTCAGATGTTGGGAGTTAGAAATCCCTGGTATTCTTCGAAGCCTGAAGGCTACTGAGCTGCAACCTGTTCCCTGCCATTGACCTTTTAATGCTAATGTTTGAAGACTGTTCTCATTACAGAAAAGGCAAGAAACTATAGAAGAAAAAAAACCCAAACTTCAGATTTTCTTTTAGTCACACAACACCAGGAGGCAGATTTAGAAAAAAATTACTGCAAGCCTTAGCACAGATAAAATTACATTGCAGAGAACTCCCATCCTACTCTTCAGCACTTAAATTCTCTTTTCCAGTAAATCGTGACTACTGAGCTGGGGTGTTTCCCAAATGAAAGCAAGTTTCTGAGCTGTGTTTTTGGATGCCATTCCAATGGGCACGCGCCTGAATGCTCTGCTGACCCTCTGTCTGCCAAAGTACCTCTCAGCTAAATACCTGGTAGCTGCTGGTGCTTATAGCATGGAGGATCCTTATGGGACAGATCCTTCATAACCCACTTAAAAACCAAAATATCAGCAATCCAGTTCCTGCTGGTATTGGTTTTACCTGGCCTTGCCAAAACATCATCTTCATTTTCCACATTTGCTGCTGTCTTTCTTAGGACTAGGTTGATAGGGTCAGTGAGTCTGGGCTCGCATCCCTCTTCCTCTGTACTCTGGAATTGTACTCCATGGTCTGTTTTAGCCATATCCTAAAAGATGTAATACATGAAAAGGCAATAAAAGCAATATCCTGATCCAAATGCCCTGTGCCTAGTGAAGCTCGAAGGCCCTTGTGTACACGCTACTCTGCCACTATGAGAGAGTTTAGTTGCTGTTTCCCTGGTGATGAGTGCTCCAGTGGGTGCCCTCAGTCACCCTCTCCATCCTGGGTGACAGCAGTACCTGCTTCCTTTCAGGACACAGGCATTTTGATTTTAGACATTGATCAAAAATAGCCAACTTGCTGTAATTTCACACCCGCCTCAGTAGCGCAGGGTCAGGTGGCCTTTGTGTCTATCTCAAAGTGTTGGAGACCAGTGCAAGGGTTTAAGAATATTTTGTATAATGCAAAAATCTGTGGGGTGAGAGGAGGAGGGACCAAGCCAGGAGAAACTTGCTGCTTCTTCCAGCCACAGCTTAGGTGAGGTCCATCATGGACATAACTCTTACCAAATGCTTTTCAGATGTGTGTCAGTGCTGTACAAGCTTGCTCTTTCCAACAAATCAGCAGAAACACCATGGTAGTACATTTGCTGTGATCTGCCTGTCAATCAGGGAGACTCTCATGGTCCTTTCTGATGTTCACACCAGGACTGCAGCCATCCACCCTTTGCTACCAAAACTTGAGCCTCTGTCCATGAAGCCTGCTGGAAGCATCCAGCTGGTAATGTCTCACACAGAAACCCTGGGCTTGATTCCCCCCTTCCTGGAGTGGCTGCAGCAGCAGCCAGGGAGCAAGATCATAAAAAATGCACTAAATAAACCCAATCTTAGCACCAAGGTTGATACAAAAAGCCATAAAAAGCAGGGACAATAAAAAAGAAAAATGCATAGCAGCAACAAATCCTAGATGCTGGCCTGAAGGGATTTTGTTTGGAGAACGCTGCCCAAAATTCTCTCTCCTGAAGGTGATTGGCATGTCCTGTCCTAGCAGGATTATTGCTTGCACATACATGTGTATGTCAGCTTGTATATTCATAGCCCTGAAATGTTCCTGTCAGTTACACACTTCACAAATACCAGCAAGATTTGTGGTTCTGCCTCCCCCCCGGCCTGAGCCCACCCCTGTTGCTGCATCTGCTTGTTCCATCTATCACTAGTCCCATCCTCATCCTTGCCTGAGCATATGTTGCAGGAGGAGAAACATAATTAAGTCTGGAAAAATTCATTTCAGGTAACCAGATGTCTTGCAACACCTTGAATGTATTTCCCACACCTTAATTAGCAGAGGGAAAGCTGCTGCCTGTGGCTGAGTGGCACGGATGGCAGTGGGGGCCGTGGGCACCCCTGCCTGGCCACAGCACAGATGGGTTTGGCCCTCTGATGCAAGGCAGCGTCCTCTCCAGGAACACATCCTGCAAAGGCTCTCAGAGAGCAGTCATGGATTTGGAAAGGACTCTGTTTCTGGCACTCATCACCTGTACTCATCCTGATTGCCTATATACACGCTTAAGCTGTGACCTCCCCTTGTTTTGCTTCAGAGCTGAGTGCTTGGTCAGACAAGTGTGTTTCTGTGTTTGTAGACTGAATCCTCGTTGTTCATTTGTGTAGTTAGTTCTGGATGCTCGCTGGGTAACTCGGTGGTGGATGGGCTTTAATACACCTGTGCTCTGGCAATGCAGTCATGGGTACTGCACACACTCAATCAGGGTTAGCTGTGTGCCTGCAACATAGACAACCACCAATAACCTGTGAAAATGGCATTTCTGTGTTGCTGTTTTACAAGAAATGCCTTGTTACTCTGTAAAATGTTGCAGGAGACTCGAGCCTGCCCATCAGGGCCAGGTACGTACAGAGCAGCAGGCTGCCACGGGGCAGTGGGGCAGGTTCAGCTCTCTGCAGCAACCATCCACTCTTCTGCCAAAGCCTTAAATCCTCCTGACAGCCTTCAGATGAACTCCTGGCCTGCAGAAGGAGAAGGGATGGTGCGGAGGGGATGGGGTGATGCTGGGAAGCTCGGAGACAGTGGGGAGCAGATGGGAGAAGCGGCGCTGCCAGGAGGAGGCTGGCCGCTGCCCGGGCTGCCCTCCTGCTAGCCCAGAGGGATGCTCGCTCCAGGGGAGGGTTTTCCCGTCTATGTCCCTGCCGTGTGCCTGCTCCGGCTATTTCCGTACCCCCTGTCAGCAGCCAGGAGCGATGGGGTTTTCCTTTCGCAGCTCTGCTATCCCCCCAGGGCCAGGTTTCCTCCTCCCATCCTGTCCAGCTCGATGGGTCCCTGCCAGAGGCCCCAGTGCCAAGGGAGGGGTGACGCAGCACCAGTCTCCCCGGCTGGAGCCGGGAGCGACAGGGGAGGAACTCGGAGCTCTTCTCCGACTGGTGCCCTTGTCACCCCCCTGCCCTCTTCCCTGTGCAGACCCCAAAACAACACCTGAATTCCCACACGACACCCCATTTCTGTAGCTTCAGCCACGCTTTTAAACAGCCAAGACAGACCCACTGTGTTCTCGGCTTCCAGCAGGAGGGGCAAAGCCGAGCCAGAGCAGCTGGAGGGGAGAGGGGGCTGCCCGAGATGGGGCTGGGATCTGGGATTTGAGCTCCCACAACCTCGGCCGGGCTCCAGCTCCCCCGTGCCCTCGGAGCTGTCCCGTTTTGGCACAACAAGACAAAAATACTTCCCCAGCTGCTGCCCACCTGGTGCCTGAGACAGGTTTAGGAAACGGCAATAAGAAATTGAAAATAAAAGGCTGAAAAGAGATAGATATGGGGCTTGCACCAGGAGTGAGGGAGCTAAAAGTAGTGGGGATATGATCCGTCAGAGCTATAGGTCATAATCAACTGCTCAAGTGTCTTTGGGCATCGAGCAAGTGCCTCTCCAGCAATAGGAAACTCACACGGGTTTACCAGCCAAGACAGTGTGTCCTGGGTTCCCGGCGTGCCACCACCCAAAATAGCAGCTGCATGGATGGTCTCCTGGCTGGCTGATGCCAGGCACCTGTGGGGTATTACCCCCCTCCAGCCTGCCTAGGAGACCACCACGCTCCTTCTCCCCATCCCCCTGCATCGAGGTGCAGGACATCTCCAGCCCCTCAACACGCCCACATAGTGCAGAGCACAACAATATCCTCCCCTCCAGGAGGGACCCCCACCCCCTTGTGATGCCCCATTTCACCAGAGAAAAGTTTTTTTATGCCAACCAGCTTCAGCAGGGGACATGCAGAAGGAGCCAGTGAGCAGTGAGTGCTGGGCAGAGGGGGTGAGGCTCCTGGCTTCACTGCAGGGCTCACCCCAAAGCCCTGTGGGTCCTGGGCTCAGGCCACCCTTACTCAGTGACATGTTGCAAGTCACAGTGTGGATCTGGCAGATCAAAATGCCACCATCAAAGTCAATTTATGCCTGATACTGAGTTTCTGTAAATATAGGGTATTGTGCATGAGAGCAAGTGGAAAATGTCATCTTTAATTCCTCCAGAAACAGAATTATTTAACTGAGCTGCTACTCCCTGGAAACATTTGACTCAAACATTATGAGATTGTGATAGAGAAGAAATTCAACACCACCACAACAACCCTTGGTTAATCCATTTTCTTTTCTGGGACCGGCAAAGCTCAAGGTGGGAGAGGAATATTTAAAAACAGTTCAGCTGTAAGACTGAGTGGTAGTTGAAATGAGAATGCAATAGGTCAGGATCTTAAAAACTGCTGCACAGCCATGGCCAAGGGTGCATCCCCCGAGGGTGCATCCCATGGGGTGCCCTGCAGACCTGCTGCAGCTGCAGAGCTAGACTGGGTTTGAGTCAGAAAAGCTTGAAAGCCATAATTTTGTTTTCTCTCATTCTCCTTATTTTTGGCTTCAGATCCTTGGATGTCTCCTGCCTATTCCCCAAATAAGTGACAAGGAGTAGGTTTGAGATAGTAACAATATTAAAATGAGTCAAAATGCAGCATGAGCTGAAAGTTAGTACAAATGCAGAATAAAACCCTCTGGGCAAAAATAACAGCCAGGGAACAGTCAGGTAGGCAGGAGATCCTCAGGAAAAGACCAGGGATCCAGGGAGGGTCGCAGGCTTGGTGAGGTCCCTATGCTGCACAGTTTAGGAGACCTCATGGGGACTGTCACACATGATATGAGCTCTGCTCAGCACTGCTCAGGGGTCTGTTTTGGAGGGAGTGTGCCTGACACCCCAAGCACCCCACAGAAACTAAATGTACCCAGACCATGGCTTCAAAGCCACCCACCTAGAGGTATATTGAATTTGAAGGCTGCTCCAGAAGGCTTGATGCATGGCTCAGTCCAGGTGCCTGCCCTTGTGCCACCAGCTCAGCTCTTGGCATTTTGCTCCACTCCAGCACTTGTCACAGCCCTGAATGGGCCAGGACAGTCCCTCAACTGCAGTTACCAAAAGAAAAAGTTACCATTCCCCAAGTGGGTATGCTTGATAAAAACATTTAATTACTACACTTGCCAAAGCATCCCAGGAAGCACAGTGCTGTCGGGCAAGTACAATCACTGAGTAACTCCAAGCTATGAAAAGCCAATAGATGCTTGCACCCTCCTGCAGAAATAAAGATGCTGGATGCTGACACTATTTAAAGGGAGGGCACAACATCGTGTCACCATACAGGGATGTGGCCCCAGCCAAGTTCCTCAGTTACACCATGTACATGGCAATGGGTCGTTTTTTGCTGGCATCCAGCTTTCCTCCCAGAGCATCCCTGGGCTTCCCACTGAGCAAACCCGCCTGATCGAGGGATGAGGAGCTTCTCCCAGCACAGTATTTGTGTCAAGAGATGATCAACTGGCTTATTCTGATAAAATAGTATTTTTTATATTTTTAATCAGAAGCTTAAAATCCAGGAAATGTGGATTTATGGTCTATAAAAGGTTTAGTAGAGCTATGACCTACTGGCTTATGTAAGTTCATTTACTACTTGCCTTGGATGAGGCTGCTATTGCAGCGACCCACTAAGCACATTTTGTAGCACTTCTTTATTCAGGCTTCACTGAAGTGATGTTGGGCAGTTGGAGGGTTCAGAGTTGGGGGCTGAGAGGGTGTGTGAGTGTCTGCTCCGAGGTGCAGGAGAGCCAGGGCAGCTCCAGCCTTCAGCTTCTCATGAGCAGCGCAGCTGCACCAAGTGGAAAAACCCGCCCCAGTCTTGGGCCTTGGTGCTTGCCCTGGACACAAGGTGTTTGCTGGGAGGTATGGTGACAATCTTCCTTTCTTAGCCCTTGCCCATCCTTTTAGGTGAAAGCAAGTTAAAATCTTTGAGTGGGCAGATTCAACAACGGGGGTTTTGCTTGCTGGGAGGAGCTGCTCCCTGAGAGGAGGTGACCCAAGGCTTTGCAGTGTTCCTGCTGAGATGCCAGGCTGCAAGGACGATCACAGAGCATGTCTCCATCACAAGCCACTCTGATGCCAACACCACATTTGAGGCTTCCCTGTGGATTCACTCCTTGCCCAGCCCTGACATGTTCTTCCACTAAGGAGCAACGTCCCCTGATTACAGCCAGCACTGGGAGCGCTTTGACCCATGGGGTTTTGCTCCATCTGCCAGGAATTTGCCCAGATTTGCCACCAGCCACTCCCAGCCCCATCCTGGAGCTCTGAGCAGTATCACAGCACCAGTTGGACCATACCCACGATACAAACCAGTGCCCCCCTCTCAGGCTGTGCCACTGCACCCCAAATCTGCAAGTCCCAGGGCTTATTGACCCTCCAGGCTGGTTTGGCTCCAACGGCTGAAACCCCACAGGCTGCAGGCTTGCAGGCAAACATTAGCACCTACACCAGGACCCACCTGCCTCCAGGCAGCAGCTCTCACCTGTGGGCCAAAGCAGCCCAAGTCTGACCAATCCCAAACTACATCTGAACCAGCTGCAAGCCAGGATGCCTTCATCCCAATCGCTCGGTGGGAACTTCAGTGCCCCTGAGAAAGTCACTTCCTGGAGGGAAGTCCTGCTGTGCACTGCATCCTAAGGCCAGTATTTGGGTACTGAGCAGCTGGTGGACTAGAAAGACCATCAGCACTGAAAAACCCCTGAAATCTGCCTGTCTGATCTGCAGTTCTTGTGAACCATGACCATTTCTACTAGCTCTTTAGCTCTGATTTTCTCTTTTGGGAATGAGCCCAAGAATAGAGCTGTTTATGCTGTGTAGATACCAGCCTAAACCAACACTGAGCAAGCAGTAAGAAGCATGGTCCAGCTTGAGATCATGCAACCCAGCTGCTCAAGGTGCAAGGAGCCCAGCAAAGTCTGCTTTGACCAGAAGAGGAATATGGACACATTGTCACTTAAACAGCAGGATGAGCTCAGCCAGTGCTGCTGGCCTTCCTTCTTCACAAACTGAAAACACTCCTTAAGACCTACTCTGATTTACTTTTACTTCCTTTGTCTCATTTAAGATCACACCTTACAGAGCTTGCAAAACCCAGCTCACAAAAACACTTTCAACACCCGAGTGCTGCTGTCAGCCTAAAACACTGCTGCTGGCTCAGGCAGAGCTTTGGTAAAACCTCTTCATTCCTCAGAAAGTTTCCTCCATGCTGCCGTTTTCACTGTTTCTGACCCAGTTGTATGATTCCCAGGCTGAATGACCAGTGAAGGCAGGTCCAGGGCAGGGCTGGCTGCCCCCCATCTCCTCTGGGGACTCACTATGGTGATGAGCCACCTCTCCTGCCCTCTCCACTGCCACCACACGAGGGACTCAGATGCCTCTGGCCTCTCCAACAAGCCCCACAGCAATTACAACTACTCACTTTCGTAAGAATGGGCCAATTACAAGTATTTTGCCTTCCTGATGCCATATAGTTTTTGAGCATTAAAACCTTGACCTTCTTGCAAAGCAGGACTGCAGCAGAGCCCAGACTAGAAAGGTCTGAAGAGCCATAACTTTACCCTGGAGGACCAATGCTGCAGGGATCATGGTACAAGCCTCACCTCACCTTGCATCCGAGCACAGGCTACATGCCCACCTCTCCATTCACAGCTCACTGGAGCAGTTCAGCTGTGGTTTTGGCCCAAAGTTGACATTTTTGGGCTCTGTTGCAGATGAGGGTTGCTATGGTGAAATGACCTTCTGAGCACCCTGAAAAGTTCAGAGATTTGGCTGAAAAACAACTCTTAAAAACGCTGTTGCCCTTTCTGGTTTTCTCTTCCCACCCCTGGAAAACCCCAGCCCCCTGCAGCAAGGCAGGGACAGGTACCTCATGTCTGGTGCTCCGAGTCTGCAACACCACTGCTGGGGGCTGCCCCTGCTCCTCCTGCACCTCCAAGGTCTGGCTGGGCACAGGCACCCCAGCTGCAGCATCCTTCCTTCCTTCCTTCCTTCCCAGGAGGAATGAGAGACAGGCACATCTGCAAAGGGCAACAGAGTTTTTTTTGCTAGCGAGCACCCACACAGTTTATTTGCAAGTGAGTCAACTGGACTTGGATGGTTTTGTGGCTGCTGCACAATTCACCTCTCTCATCTCAGGGATTTTCATTACCTTTTGGGCAATTTTGACAAGAATTCAATTTTCCTTGCCCACGCACACATCCTGCTGTTCCCTCATTGAACACATCAATTAGCAGCCAAAAAAGTCCTTAGCATCTTTTCTCTCCTGGATTCAGCCTCCCCCATCAGCATTTAACACCATTTCCCAGTGCAATTACACACCCCAAACCGCTGCCAGGTCTGGCCTGAAAGACCAAAACTCTTCACACCTTATCCATGTGCTTCTTACCCCCAGAGATGTCTCTCTCCCATCCTGGGGAGCACAAACCACTGCCCCAAGGGAGCAGGGACAGGGCCGGGCACAGAACCCACATCCCTGTGACAGTGGCAGAAGGAACACGGGATCACTTGTGTGGTGGCAGAAGAAACTGTGGTGGAAGAAACTTAAAGCTTTACCTCATTCTCAGTATTTACCACATCTAGAGGAGCATCTAGAGGTATTCCAGCCACCTTTGCAAATCAACAAGCTCCCTGTTTTCCTGCTTTTAATTTCTGCTGGGATGCAGAGAACTGTACCATTTTTCATCAGTCCAGTTGGTGCCACAAAGTGGAAGCTGAGTCTTCAAGCCTGAAGGCACAGCAGGCTGCAGGGTGACCTATGGCTCTGCCCCGTTCTTGCTCTTTCCTCCAGGCCACCAGGACGTCACAGGGCACCAGGACATGTGCTCTGACCCAGTGCAGCACCCATCAGCCTTTTTTTCCCCTTAAACTCAAAGCAAGCAGCAGCCTAGTTTGATTTTAAAAGGAGACTCCAAGAACTGTGCCTGCAAGCCAGGCCACGAGATCACCATGACACACAGGGAAGAGCTGGCACCACCACACTGGTCCAGAGGTGGGTTCGTGGCTGCTAATCTCAGCTCTGCACACTGAAAGGTGGGAGTGAAAAGCAGATGTGGAGTCTGGGAAGGCTCCCAACATGGGGTTTGCTTGTTTGTTTTTCCTTTTTTTCCCCCTCATTTAAGCTCCAGACCTGAGACAGCCTACAAAGCAGGGCACAGTGCCATTTTGTGCAGTGGTGGCAGCAGCAGCAGCAGGTGGTGGCAGCAACCCTCGCTTTCACTGCAGAACCCACCTGCGAGTCCCAAAGCCCTTGGTGTCAGGGGCAGAAGAGGGAAGGGGAAGGTCATGGCCAGCTGAGAGGAGCACCAGCCCCCTTGCCACTGCAGCCAGAGCTGCTGCTTGTGTGCAGCTTTCAAAGGGCTGCTCTGCAGCAGGGTACAAACTAAGGGGGTCATTAGTGTCCCACCTGCAAACTGGAGCAGGACTGCCTGCAGCTGGAGAAGCAGCAGGCAGAGGGATGCTGCAAAGTGGCTGCTTGCCCTTAGCTGGGGCACAGAGACTGCTCAGCATGATCTTTTTTAAAGGAGGAAATATTTTCCTTTCCTTTTTCCAAGCATGAGGTGCAATGGGCTGAAGGGGTCCTAGCTCTGGAGCAGCCACCTCCAGCCGCTCTTGGCTGCGGTCCTACCAGAGATAGAAAAATCCCCCCAACGTGGCTTAACCACCACAGAGAGGTGAAGGCAAGGGAGAGAGCCAGCTCCTGAACCCTTCCCTGGTCAAACACTGATTCCACTTCCCCGTCTTTGACGGCTGACACAAGAGCTTCACCCTGAAGAGCTGTGAAGAGGAAACCTGAAACCTGGACGTTGAGGGAAAGGCAGGGAGAAGAGCAGACTCCAGGACGAGTTTTCCCTCCCTCGGTGCCGTCTCGCACGGTCAGAGCTCCATCTCGTGTTGCGTTCAAACACGGCTGCGCCAGCCCGGCGGGGTCTGTCCTTCTTACAAGCCCAAGCAGCAGCCCCTCTCACTTCTCATCAGCTCCCTGCTCCCCATCGCTTTACAGTGTTTTGAAAAGCAGGAAAAAACAATTCTCACACCCGGGTTTGTCACCTCAAAATCGCTTTTTAAGATGTTAACTATAACCATGCAAAATTACCACCAGCCCCAAATGCCACACCATGAACTGGAGTGTGGTCCAAGGCCAAAAGACCCCCTCAGAACTTCTTTTACAGTAGATTTCGGGGTACTTGTGCCTCAGAGAGCATCACTATCCTAAATAACACTTACAGACTGTATTGCTCAAATAGCTTTCACATAGACTGCAGGATGAGAAAAAGGGAGGGATGGCAAAAAGAACCCCTCATTTTGGTTTGCTATTCCATTGTAGAAAAACAGAAATCATCTCAATCTCTTTCAATGACGTTGAGATTTAATTTCCAGCAAACAAGTATTTTCCAGTAAGGAGGATTCACATTGAAACATTTTTACTTCCTGTACCAGACTGAGACAACTGAGAAAACGTTTTTAAAGTTTGCTACAGAAACAGCGAGTGCTTCTCCTGTTATCAACATGTTCTTAACAGGAGAGTCTTGGTATTTACAATGTCTTAAAACTTCAGGCTCCAAATACAATTTTTAACACCTTAACCTAGTTCACTATTTGCACCTCTCTCTCCATCCATGATCTGAAAAATTAAATTACTTACCAACAGACCTGAAGGGCTGCCAGGGCTGCCAGAAGAGCTTAAACATTTCCAGAGTGAAGATTTATGACTCTTCTTCGTATCTAATACATACACACACACTGACTTAGCACAGTGAAATGATGGGATATGCCTGTGAATGGACACATCCCAAGGATATTTATCAGTACATCTGTTTTGGAGAGGCAAAATCTTGTGAGAAAACCCCAGTGGCACGGTGCCCCCAGCACACCAGGGGACAATGTTTTCATCCTACAAGGAGGGGGCCACCCCCATCCTTTGTAACAAAGGTTAACAAATATTTTCAGTGGCATGGCCACTTGTTACATCCTAATGAAGATAAATTAATAGGATGAATGTGGTTAGAAAGTGGCAGATGAGCCAGGAAAAAATTAAAGCCTGGCTCTAGCTGAGTTTTCTGTTTCTGCAGTAGAAATAAATTGTCACAGAGTTCTCATGCTTCTGCCTTATAAACAAACCATTTCCTTTGCTGTGTAAGTAACCAACGTGTACGTGAGCTTAGATGAATCTTTGGGTAAGATGTTAAGAAAACTTGAAAAAATATCAATTCCAGTGCCAATGCCTGTTTCATCTGAGCTGCAGTTAAGTGGATCCCCTCCAGATTCCTCTCCAGATTCTCATCCTATGGATCAACGGGGTTGTGGGCCACGTAAGAGGTAAAGGCACCATGACACCATTTGGGAGCCAGTCTGGGAACAGAGTTTTTCTTCAGGTCCAGTATGAGATAGCAGGATGACACCAGTTTGTGGGCTGACTCAAATATTTCACTACATGTATTTATGGTGGCAGTCTCTGGTTGCTAGTGTAAAATACCCAATTATTACACTTTTTGGTAGCATCAAAAGCCTTAGAACTTCACATGAGACTACAAAGAACACACCAATCCGATGCATGTTTCATATACATATTTATATATATTTCATGTACAAAGTTACATTCTGAACCCCATGGATTCAATAATAGAAATAAATACTGAAATAACTACACTGCTATACGAGCTTTTCTGCTCACAGAAAAGAAGCCTCAGATTTGAACAGACAGCAGGTTTAACGCTGTAGTATCCACCTTGGATTACAGAGGCAAGTAAAATTCAGCTTAAAGTGTCCAACAGACAAAACTTTCAAAAATTACAGACCATAAAATGTTTAAAATATATGTTTAAAAGATTGAGAAATGTGCATCAACAAAATTAATAAAGGAAACTTAATCTTGTTAGAGGGCGGGAGAGACATTTAGTGTATAGAAAAATGCTCTGAGGTGCAACATAGGTTGTTACAATATGGCATAACCCTGTTAGAAAAAACATGGAATTTCCCTAAAGAACCGTTATTGGAGTTTACCGTGTCTCCTTTTACAGAGCAGGGCCTTCACAAGACCCTGTCTCAACAGGGTCACTTACAAGAGTGCTAAGTCAGGTTTAATCCTTTGGTAACTTTTATAATACTCACATGGAAATAAATATTCAGTTACACAGCATTTTAAAAGACACACGTTCTTTAGAACAGTTAGTATAATAAAACAGATTTAACATTTCTTTGTTGCTAAGGCAGCCTATGATAAAGTGTCTACGCTCTGCCAGCTCGATCTGATCCAGGAAGACCTTGACAAGAAATGGACACCACAGCAGCTCACACAACGCGTTTCACCTTCACCATGCAAACACCCTTACCCAGGCAAGTAATGTGCTGCATATTTTGTGCTCGAAATGTTTCCAAACTATTAACAAGCTGTAGCTATCAAGAGATTAACTCCTATTTATATGATGCTTTAATCACATGTGTGTGCATAAACACGTTCTTGAGGCAGATTTGGAGGAGCCTGTTGTCACCTCAGTGCCTGGGGTTTCACCTGCTTTATTCACCATCCGGAGCAACCTGTGGGAGAGTCTATACATCCCAGTGCAGTGTGGTGACAATAGGGAGCATTTCATCTACTGTACTTTAGGACAGGGGATAAAGTTTTTAAATGAGAAATACAGAGAAGTGCACATGCCTTTTATCTACACCCACAGTGGGACATAGTTAACCTACGGTTTTCTTTAAAACTCTTCCACTTTTGGACAGAAACAATCATTCTCTGAAAAAATTTGCAAGAGTTGGCCCACTGAGGTGACTGAAATGGCACGGTGGACCAGATACATTTGGCAAAAGACCAGGTACACACTTGCCAGATTGAACTGCTCTATTTGGTAGCAGTAAAGCCATCCAGAGAAAACAGCTCTTCACTAATTACAAATGAAACGCTTTACAAGAACCAAGGAACAGAATTGTGCGCTTTTTTTTTTCTGAGAACATGAGAATGTGACAATCAAACAGTGAGTAAAAGCTTTGGAGACTTGTGTTTTCCAAAGAGGAAAACAAGTAAATTTAAGAAAATGGCAGGAGAAGCAATGGAACTGCACCACTCACAGTGAAGATTCTGCACGACAGTAAAAGTTTAGACAGCATTTTTCTTAGACATCCAATCGGGTAAGTTAATTCAGATGTGCTTCAGGTTCAGCATACGTGTCTAAGTAAGTTTTAAATAGGTCTAAGAGTGTTTAGTCTGTTTACTGTATTTGTGTAATTTTTAAAAAGCTCCCAGATGATATTTAAGCCAAAGTACTTTCAGTGTGACGTTCAAGATGAATTTGGAAAGCAAATTATGAACAACATGCTCTCAGCACTTTTGGCATTCTGAAGAGAAAAATACTACCAAGATATTAGACATCTTTAATAAGGAACTTTACTACATAGTTCATGTCCTAAATACATTATTTACGAGAGGAACAGCTGTGTACAAAATATGTTGCTTAAAAAGTATTTATACATATAAATCTAACCAATAGACCTGAATGGAGTTTTTCTGGTTTATCAGCTATGATATGCATTTGAAAAAGCTGCCTAAATATATATTTACACAATAGACCTCAGCTAAATGTGTTCATTTAAAAAATTAAGAAAATATATAAACACATGTTTGCCTGATAGACCAGAACTGCTCCTATTGCATAAAAATGTTTAGGCAGTTTTAAAAAAGTGTTTCTATATTTACTCCTCTGAAACTGTTCAGTTCTCTCACATAACCAAGTTACTAAATTTCTCTGCTAATCTGAACAGAACAGTCCCAACCTTTTGGGGGTAAATGCTGGATGTTTATTAACACCCCTTCAAAACTTTTACTTTCCAGAGACTAAATGAAAGAACACATCTGGGGTTTAAAAATATTCTGAAGTACAGAAATAATGAAGCAATTAACTTAGGTCTGATGCTCATGTAGGAAATTCAATGTAAAAGGGAGACAGTCTTCAACTCACACTTATGGTTAAAAAAATAGATGGTGAGCAGACAGAATGTCAGCCTAATATTAGAGTCTCTTGACTTTCAACAATTTACTCAATCTTAGTGTTACCTGCTAATATTGTTGCTAAACTTTTTTTTTTTCTAAATTGGGGTATGCAACTACAAAAAATACACTTTGTAACTAATTATCTGGCACTAAAGTTCCTTTACAATCTCACTTGGGCAGAATGTGTTTTTCCTGTACACTCTCAGTCTTTTCTCATGCTCTAATCGAGGTCTCTAACCTTCACACATGTAGTGCCTCATGAGTTTGACCAGCTAGACAGAGAAGATCATTCTAGTGCTTAGGACATAAGGAGTTAAGACAAGAAAAGAACAAAACATATCCCCTGTTCAATAATTTTACAGTTATTTTCAAATTTAAATCATTCTAAAAATACCCTTTGGAAACCGAGTTGTTCCATGTCAGGGGAATGGGAAAACACTACGGTCCAATCTGCTTGTTGTTGAGGGCAGCAGTTGTCAAACTTTTAAGGTTTAATAGTGAAAACGTGATTTTATTTAAATATTATCATCTTAATTCCTATACAATACTCTTCCCCCCCCCCCCGAAATTAAACCATATACATTACATAAGCAAGATTTTCCAGGTTTGAAAACAAAAGCTGAAATGTACAGTTTACTTTAGCCCTCACTGAATTTTTGGATGAGTCTTAATAATCCACCTTATGGTTTGTCCATTTTTCAATACCCAGGGCATAACTTTGCTGTTTTACTCAATGCACTAAACAGTGAAATGAAGTTCAGTTGTAATAAAGCTGAACTCAAGTGAGACTACCAAAGAAGTGAACTCCATTAGATCGCTGTGGTACAGTAAAACTAATGTCTCAGCTGCTGACTATGGTGTGCAGACCAGTTTTGAGAAAGATCTGATTTCATTTATACTGTTCCATGTAACACGGGTGCAGTAAAACAGCACAAGCTAATTCCTGTATAGTTAAAGGTATGACAGATCTGCAATATAAAGTTAAACAGCAAAGAAATGCTTCAACATCATGTAGTGAAACAGGTTTCACAAAATAAAATAACATGCAGAAGCTTTTTTTTTTCCTTTTTTTTTTCTTTAAGGTCTCCAGCTGCATCCTACAGGCTCACTCACTGCCACACATTACTTGCCATACTATCAAGTGACTCCTCTCAGCTTTGGCTACAGAAGGTTCAAGTTGTAGAGCTTCTCCAAGGAGCTCAGATTCTCCACCTTCATCACCTGAAAAACAACAGCTTTTATTGTCTGCCTGAATCAAAACCAGTATTCACACCAAATGCAGCAAGACAAGTGAAATCTAGTTTTATAAGAAAAAAAATACAAATTAACAGCAGTTGCCATACACTCACATAAAAGTATATGCTATCTTGTGAATATATACATTACAAACTCGCAGACTCCTGCATAATTACTTCAGGACCCAGTATTCTGATGCTCATATTCTTTACTTCTAGCCCCCCCAATTAACTGTACTTTCAGTCTCCATATTCTACACATTTCATTACCTACAGCTCTTTGAGGCAGAAAAGCAACAACTTAATCTGCAAACTTGCAATCCCTCCCAGGCAGAATGGAAATGGTTAACCTATGAGAAGGTGTGCTGGCATGAACACAAACCATATGAAATGCTCTGGGAGGAGCAGCCACTGAGCACAAGTGAGACAATGCAACATCCATATAGATGATGCATCTTTCCCCCTTCTTTTCCCCTGTCCCAGCCATCCTAGCTTGTCACAACTCTGCACAGTGACACAAGCCTTAAAGCCTATAGTCTGTTACTGCTCTTCAAAAGAGCAGAGCAGTTTTGTAACTGTGTCTGAACTCCTGGTGACACGAGCTGACGTGGATCCAAGGTGACAGACTAACCACTGGACAGCACTGCACGTAGGCAGTAAGAAACAGCAAAACAGAGGCAGGCTTGTGGGACAGAAGGACAGCAGGTTAATCAGATTAAATGGGAGCTGACCTACAACTTCAGGAAGGTTCCAAGTCACAGTTTGGCTGGTTTCTGGTTAGACTGCTAAGCAGAAGGTCTGAGAAATTTAAACATAGAAAACCTGAACTTGCTTCTCCAGCCAGTTTGCTGCACTGAGGTGGTCACAGCTGAGTGAATGCAGCTACAGGACAGGCACTGAAGTTCATGGCTTTGCAGCATGCCATGGGAACAGCAAAACACACATTTGGTATGTGGCTATACCAGCTTGCTTGGAACAAGCACAAGAGTTCTTAATACCCCCTGCAGTGTGGCACAGAATTGCCTCAAGTCCTGCCTCCTGCACAGCTCCACTGGGGTGAGCAGCAGGAACTGGTTTGTCATTGACTAGTGGGATGACAGAATTTGGGCTGGCCTTCTTAGGTTTTATAGTGTAGTGGTTTTTGTGGGTTTGTTGGGGTTTTTTGTTGTTGTTTGTCTCTTTTTGAAAAACACTATAAACAGATTTAGGCAAAAGGTCAAAATCAGTCTTAAGAATTATGACCCTTTTTAATGCACTTTTTGTCAGGGTCCCCAGCTGCAGATTCTAAGCATAGAACCACAAAAGCTTAAATTAAAAAAAAGTTTACACAAGAAATCTTTTATGGGCTAGATCATGCAGAAGTGCTATCCAAGAAAAGCAGTGATTAAAATGAGAAGGGCATGCAAAGATAACAGTGAACTACTTTTTCCCTTTTCACTCAAAAACAAGTATATTTTAGTTTGAGTGTTCTTCACAATAATGCATGACTTTTTTTCTAGTTAGCCTGCATATGTAAGTAATTACATGTTTTCCAGCAGTTTGAAATAAAAGACTAATCTGTCAAAGTAAGACTGAAAGCAAAAACAGCAAGGTGGTACACAGCTCCAAAGCAGAGTTTCAAATAAACCTTTTTACACAGCCACCTCAGAGGTCATGTTTTGTTGGGAGGAGGAGAAAAAGCTGAAGGGGGATATGTGTGTGTGTGTGAGAGAGGATAAAGACACTCCTATCCCTGCACTTGCTTAGTAAAGACTATCTATACTAACACACATGCACTCTGCAATCACAACAGAAGTTATGATATGGTTAATGACCTTTCAGTATTTAGAGGTGACAACTGATTTTAAGCTTGGCTTTCTTACCCATTCTGAAGTCAATATATCCTTCTCCACCACTTATCACCAACATGGATTTTAAGGGACTCTGGTTGAAGGACTCTTGGGCCGGTTTATCAGCTGTTAGCTCTGTTCCACCACTACTCTGCGGGCAAACAACCTGACCTGGATTCAAAACAGAATACAATTTTATGCCACATCTCAAAGAATAATACTACCTGTGTTTGGTCATTGGATGACATACTTAATGCCTAATGATTTAACTTCATTTTGGAGTCCAGTATCTCTTCAGCGAGGGACAGAAAGCTGGCTTTGCTCTGATGTCATCTCTCTGAAGAGATAAGGAATCTGTTCAGGTCAGATCAATGGAAACCAGAGAATTGACTGCCTCTTGATGGGTTTCCCAGCACAGGCATGCAGATCTAGGGAATGGCACTGGAACACTGAAAGACTTTCAGACACAACTGAAATGACTCCATGCATGTCAGCCCATTAAACAAACTTCTGTCATTTACTTGCAGCACACAAGGTACATACAGACACAGAGGGGTTTTCAGCCAGCACTGCAGCTTCCAGGAAGTTCTTAGCTTTTTCAACTGAGAGTCTTTCCTTCAGGGGCTTCTCCCTTAGTAGCTCAACCTTCTTGCAGGATGTCAGACTCTTTACTTAGACCTTACATCAATTAGCAGTTGACTGCCCTCTTAATAGGCCAGTATGCACTCATCACAGTACCTTTTTCCCAGGTCACAGAATCACAGAATGTCAGGGGTTAGAAGGGACCTCGAAAGATCATCTAGTCCAACCTCCCTGCCAGAGCAGGATCCCCTAGAGTAGGTTACACAGGAACACTTCCAGGAGAGTTTGGAATGTCTCCAGAGAAGGAGACTCCACAACCTCTCTGAGCAGCCTGTTCCAGTGCTCTGTCACCCTCAAAGTGAAAAAGGTTTTTTCTCATGTTTATGTGGAAAAGCTGGAAGCAAAGTAATTCTTTCTTTGTGACCAAACCCTTTTCCTCCCATTAAACAATACTGCACTTAAGAATCAGACAAGTGTTGTAAATAAAATACAGTAAGTTGTTTCTGAACGTATGATTTCATAGACTTGCTATCTTTGCCTAAACACCATGATAAACTAAGCAAACGAGGGTGGAAAAGAAGCTTTATTTGATGAAGAAAGCCTCACCAGGTACTGCAACAAAGAATTTGACAGCATCACGGTGGCCATGGAAGCAGAGCTGTGCATGTGCCATTGAACAATATGGTATGAATGTTCCAGGAGTCACTTTGTCACTGTTTTCATCACCATACACACGTATTACACTTCCCGGACGGTTTCCAGAGCCTGCTGCTGCTTTGTTAGCTGTAAAAGAAGGGAAGTGTTTTCTACTTGAAAATACCAAGTACAGAAAGGGTTATTTGTTAAGAAACCTTATGGTACCATCTAAAAGCTAAAGCCAACTTAGATAAAAAATGAAACAGGAGGGCAGCAATGCCAATTCAAGACAGAGCTGGAAAGAGAAAAGATTGCATGCTTCGTTATTTTAAGTACATCAGAAAATGGAGCAGGACTCTTATTAGTCTAGCATAAACACCAGATTTTTATATCCTACTTTTGGAAAAAAATTAATTGTGAAAGGACTGTATCTTTCATAGAAAATAAGTAACCTCTAATGTGTTTCCGTATGAGCAAATTCAATGTACTTAAACATGTAATTAAAGACAGCTTCATTCCAACTAATCATAGGGTATCCCCTTGCCAGCAAAAATTCTCTAAAAATAGCCACCTGTGGGCATGAAGGAGCCACCCTATTGTAATTCTACATCTAGTTTTTACTGAGAAGTTTTTAAATCCATTAACACAGAGAAATGCTCATGCTAGACATACAAGCCATCTCCATTCCAAAGACTATCAAAGTAGTGAAAGAAACAGTGATTTGTAACAAGACAGTAAATGATGTGGATTAATGACAAAGTTATAGGATGTGGTATCACATTGGCTGGAAGAAAAACAAAGTCTGTATGAAAGTTCAGCTGCAACACAGGATGATATACTAAACTGCTGAGCAGATTGGTGGCCATTTAGCAAACATAAAACTGCTGCGATGCAGTAACTGCAAGTGAAAAAACATGTAGGAACATACAAAGGGTAAATCTATAAGGAGTGGGAAACAGCCTCGAAGTGGCTATTAGAAGCCTGAAAATAGATTTTTGTTCAGGATCTGCACTTACCCCTCAGCCCCAGTAAACGTCCCTGGTGGAGGATTACAGCTAAAGTGAGAAAGGAGGAAAGGGGAAGTGGATAGGTATGACAGTAGAGGAGAAGGATTAATGAGAACCCACCACTCTTCTATTTTGGTTTTTGATAAGGTAGAGCTTAAAAGTTTAGCTCCTAAAAACAGTAAATATATGATTACAGAAGATGCATTAAAAAAATCACAAAGAATAGCACCGTATTATAAAAGTTCCAGTACAAAATGGGCAATGAAAGCACTGCCACTTTCACGTGCTTTATTGCTATGAAGTTTATTACTGATTAGCAATGTTTCCCCTCTCTCTCTCTTTCATTGGCAGGAGGCTACCAAAACAGTATAGAATAACTCATTTTCAAGTGCCCTTTCAAAACATCATATGCAGATCTGGAAGATGCCCTGCTACTGAGACCCAGGGATTTGAAATATACACCTGCTTATGCAAGGATGTGACTTATTTTGGAAACCATGACTACTTGTAACAAGGGTTCTCCAACCTGCTATCAGGTCACCCACAAACAGTTGTCCTCAATTCACAAACAACTGACAAAACTGAAGTTAAAGTGAATAGCTTTAACAGGGATTTTTTTTCATGTTCACTACTGTTTTAAAGGAAACTCCTCCAGAACCATTAAATAAAGCTTGATGCAAATTAAGAGCTCTAATTTTTTGAAAGCATGACTCAAACTATTTCAAATTAATGACAGGAAGTTTGTCCTTCCTTAGTACACTCATGCAATGCAAAAAAAGGCATTTACTGAATGGATGGACAATGTAATGGAACAGTATGAGAAACACCACATGTGTGTGCTGTTCAACAAAGCAGGTACAACATGAAGAGGTTTTACTATTATATTACCCTAAAATTTCACCTGTCAGACTGTGCTAATTGCTATATAACAACAGTACAATCAGGGCTATCAAAGTGCTGTATTTTATTTTCTGAAACTTCTGTCCATGTGTTTTAACATTAGACTCAGGCAAAAGTGTTGGGGCTTTTTTGTTGTTGTTGTTTTAAATGCAATCAATTTACACACAGATTCTTCCCAAGCTTTACCTATTTTGTTTTGCCCCTGACTGTTCCTTTCTACCAAGGTTCAACTTCCCATGTCTGAATGCTTCCCCTCCCACTCCCAAGTAGTTTCAGGCTATGACAAGAGTTTGGGATCTGTTATTAAGCAGATACCTGGATTTGCATTACTGGAATTTCACCTAAAAGTTAGTGCCCTATTTGTAAAACGTGTTTGCAAATGCTATAACTTTGAACATGTCCTTTAAAGCAGTCAGAACTACTGCTGTTCCAGTCCTTTATACCAGCTTTGTGATCAATTCTCAAGAACTAAATCTGATTGATTTGTACTAGCAACAATACCAACTTGCTCAAATCAAACAAAAATCTATTTTGGTAATCATACGGCAATATAAAATAAGGTTACAGAAAACTAAAGCTATCTCTTACAAACAAAAAGTTCTATAAATGCTACTAATGCTTGTACCACCTCTAAGGCTTCAAAGTGTCTCTTTCACTCAAGCCAAAGCAAATCTGCTCAAATTGAAGTACAGGAGATTTTGGAGATGTGCTTTTGAGCCAAGAGCAATTGTAGCCATGTACACAGATCAGGTGCTGATCATCAAATAGGCCCAATCTGTTAAAATCTGGAAAATTCAGACCTGGCAGTAAAGCTTTCTATCCATTAGCAAGCATCTGAATGGTGTTTAATGTTCTCTTTTTGTGTCTACAGCATATTGCACAGTGCTATTCATTTATATTTTACTTACTTTCTGTTAATGGAATGGAGATGATGACACCATTTCCTGTTCCTACCCATAAACGATTACAAGACACCATAAGAGCTGTGATTCTCACAAATGAGAATCCCAGTTTACCAGTACCTAAAAACAAAAGATGCTTTTCATCAAAAATTATGAGCAAGAATAATTTTAGTTCTACAACAAGCGAATCTTAAATCCAACTCCCAAATCATGCGGACAAGTAATTCCCTCCCACTTCACACAGAAACAAAGCAGAGGGGTACATTAAGTTGGAAAGTTAACCTAAAAGGCTGTAACACTCTTAGCTAAGTTGTGGACCTATATAGAAAGAGACTAACATGAACAGTGAGAAAGAAGAAAAGGTGTAACAGCTCCATAATGCTGCACAATGAAATTTTGGGGAGCTTACAGCACCAGGGCAGCTTTTCAAACAAAGAAAAATGCTGAGTTTACAGATGTAAGATAATGGTTTTTCATCCATTAAATTAATTTCTCATCCATAGCACTAAGAGGGGAGCAGAAGGCAGCTGGCCAGCTGAATGCAATGGCACAGTAGTTACTTGTGAAGACTTCCCATGGCCCAGTTACCTGTATTTGTCGTGACATGTAGGTGGTCAAACTGCTCTTATAGAAACATTAATAAAGAAAATCGGAAGGCTTATTAGCTTCAGTAGCAAAAAAAAGCAGCTGTTTTGCATTTGTATTTTCTTGAAAAACAGGCAATTTTTCCTGACCAGTAATGGATCCTTCCCACTCTTAGATTTTTAAAAAAGGCACCGTTATAGTAAACAAAGGCAGATTTTAGTGTCTCTCTTGATGCCTGCCCAACCCAACCACCATATTCCTCATTAGTTCTGAGTTTTCAGGGACACCTTAGACATCAGGCAGGAACAAGAGACTGTATCAGAAGACCTATCATCCTCATCAAGTTTTACAGACTGACTCAGACTTCTACTTCCAGATTCAGGTTTTACCAAACTGGATTTGGCTAGCCTTCCCCTCACCCTTCCCCCTAGTTTGCAGTCAGAATTGCTTAATCCACAACAGGAAAAGAAAACTCCAGACAGCAAGAGGTGTAAGAATACAACAGTTTTTCTAATCAACTTACCTAGCATTTTGCTTACATAAGGTTCAATGTCCACATCTTGTAGATGCTGATAAGTGTGCGCATGATAGAGACGCAGGGTGGAGTCCAAGCGTATAGACACCCATACCCCATCACCCACCCAAGCCAGCTGTCTCACTTGGCTCTCTCTCCTTGGGTGTGCATCAAATGACTTCTGCAAAAGATTGGGTTTTAAATTAGAAGATGAAACAAAGGAAAGGGTAAGACAGACTTCTCTGTTACTCTTACAGTGTCAATACTGCCCGTTTTCTTAAGTCATCTATGACCTTCTGATTTGCAAGATCACAAGCAGATACAGTTTATTTTAGTTACAATCACCTTATGATGCTGGTAAATAAAAGCACTGGTTCTCTTCCCTAGATATGATCTCAAAGCCATAGTTTCCTACTTTATCTTCATTTACATATCATATCCCAGCCCACTCTGGCTTCTGTCCCCATTTAACACAGAGCCTTTTTAGTGTGAGGCCCTCCAGTCACAGCACAAGACACGTATGCCCCAAAAGTTTCCTTCCTGGTTCTGCCAAGCCTTGCTCTAGCATACAAACCCACCTGTGCAAAACCCACACTATCCACCAGCAAAACAATTAATTTCACTGTTGTACGACTTTGCTCGCTTCCATTTTTCCATATATATAGTCTTCACAAAAAGAGATCATTAATGAACCGCTTGATATTTTCAGAGGAGCTGAGCAGTCACCCTCGAAAGTTCTGGCCCATGGCTCAGGCCAATTAGCAGAAGCTGAAGTATTGACATTGCTAATGGCTTTCAGAAACCTTGGCCACTTCCTGTTCTTGACATTTCAGGTACACATACAACACAACAAACATCAGCTTACACACCTTATATAAACAAACTATTCTATAACTGGAGGGTGAGAACATTCAAGATGAACACTTACAAACTTCTAAAGTATGCAAAGACAGATTATAGAGAAGGTTATGGGGGGGTGGAGAACGTGAGGAGACATGCATGTGGAGGATGAGCCAGAAACCACCCTTACAAGCTCTGCACAAGGATACTTCCCAGTTCCTGGTCAGCAAGGCTTGGAGAACTAAAGCCCCCCCATTTGGTTTCAATAAATGATAACCGTCTCTTTATGGCTTAGAAATCTTCCAAAATGATGAAAACATCTTAAGAAAATGTAATAGCATTTCCCAAGACCAATTTGTTTGGCTGCTTGTTTCTGTGCTGATGAACAAATAACCGCTCTCTGGAGTAACTCTGGAGTTTGAGCAGTAGTATGAGGTGGTATGACAACATAACACTTAATTGTTTTAAATGCTATTTTAACTTGCCTCTATTTTCATAGCCTTTGGTTGAACAACGTAGATTTTGTTCCTGTAGCCACACCAGACTTTGTCATGTACCACTGTCATGCATCTTATGGAATGATGTGGCCGGCCCAGGTCTAGGAGGTGATAATTTGTCAAATCCCACTGACCATCTTTAAAAACAGAAGGAAAAAAAAACAAACACACACACAAAAGAAAGCATAGGATCCTGTGAATTTAAAAAAATACTTTGAAAGTACAGGCAAATATCTTTAACAGTCTAATTTTTAAAAAGCACTGTAATAATCTGGATAAGTCAATACAAAATTTTGGTTAGGCTCTTCATTGAAAAAAACAACTAGTTATATGAACTACCAACATCCCAAATGCTACTTTGTTTTTATTTAATAAGGTCATACAATGACTACGTTCAAAACAAATCAAAACATTTTTAAAAATAGCAAGTTACCTAATGCTAAATGCTTTACTTGCCTAGGCAGCAGTATACACTGCAACAAGCAACTACCCACACAGTGCTGGGCACTTGACTGAACGTAGAAAAGTTGGCCAGTGCATCAGGATTTGTTAAGATCTTAAGACTGGCACCTAAATCTACTAAAAGCATACTAAATTTAGTCATTCAGCACCAAGTTGAACTCTTCTGTAGACTGAGCTAAGCCACAGAACATCACTGACATTTACTTGAGATCCTTAAGGATTGTAAGCTGCTAGTGTTTGAGTTTGAAACAAAAACAAGAGAACACTAAAAACAACTTAATCCCAGATGTGTCTTTCCCAATATTTGCACTAGTGCTGTGCAACTTCTTTAATTCTTCTAAATGCTGAGCACAGGGATTTTAAACTCCACAAGTAAAAGAAGAAACTAATAGAGTCTGTGGAAACAAGCCAACAGACAAGTTCCAGTTACTCCAAGTAAGATCTTCCCTTCCAGGTCTGGAGGCTGAAGAATGGAGCTCGTCCAGAAGTGATTTAGTCATAAACTCTGAAGGGATCCTTAAAAAATTCTCATTGGAGGACAGACAATTATTAACACTAATAACAGAAGGCATGACTATTAAGCACAATGAAAAAGCAAAAGAGATGATGTTCAAAGTGGACTTTATCAACTGCTTTTCACTATTTAGCTCAGACATATCCTATTCTCCTCTGAGTAAGAAAAAACTACAGGAATGCACCAGGACACGGTACTTGAAACTGCAACTGAAATACTAGAAAGATTTCTCAAGGCAAACTCTAACAGGCCACGTTTCAAAAAGGAACATACATTTTCACAACACTATTTATAAATGGTACAATTCTTTCCTAAACACCATTACAACTTCACTGGTTTCAAGATCTAATAGAATGCTTACCAACTCCTCGGTGAAATATTGCTAGTGTCCCATCAGCTAGTGCAACTAATACTATTCCTTTTACATGTCTGGGAAAAGAAAGGAGGGACAAGAATATACCATTAGACTGCATTTCTTAAAATGCAAGTTTAGAATAAGGTATAAACAGTTTATATTTCAGCTTATTTTTTATATTTGCATTAGCCCTAGTGTTTTGATTTCTAGAATACAGCTCAAGGAAAGGGACAGTAACAAGTCAAAATCCAGTTCAGAAAGCTTAAAATATATCTACAATACCTGAAGAAAAGATCAAGGATGACATCCTATAGCTGTTTTGAGTATCCAGCTACCAACCATACCAAGTATACAGCTACAGCTCACCATCTGAGCAACAGTATTTTCCATAGATACTACTGATATACTATCAAAAGATTCCTTTTCTTTTCCTTACTTTCCAAACAATTTCCACTGCCCCTCAAAGGATATGCATGCATTTACAGCAACTGACATTCCCAATATCTGAGGAGGAAATATAAGACTACTTTGCAAGTATTTTAACACAAGTTCATTATGATTTACATGACATTCTTTCAGGACTTACACAATACTGAGAATAGAATCTTTAAGTTTCACGGCATGAACACATTTCCTCCACTGGGCCACTGACGAATGAACATACAGGCTGCAAAGACAAATCAGGATGGATTAAAAGCACTAGGAAAGGTCCACCAGACAGGAAAAAACCCTATAGCTGAATTCCCCATAGGGAAAATAAGTTTTCATTGTTCACTGGAAACTACATATAGACTGAAAGAACAAACTACAGGAGCAGCAGAAAGGTTTTTCTCATGTCTAAATTTGCAGTTAAAAGGGCGATGTATTTTTCTAGCACTAAGTATTGGAAGTGATGGAACTATCAGACCATAACAGCTACTTTCACTAAAAACAAAACAAAACCCAAACAACTTTTTTACAGATAAAAACACTACCTCCCAAAATGAGCTCACTAATCACCTACAATACTTTCTTTGAACTTTGGAATGCCTAAATGTAGCAAAGCGTACAAAGTTTAGGCTCCCTTGAGTTTTTCTTGCACTTAATCTTGACCCAAGACAGGTATCAGGCTGTACATACAAGAAGCAAGTTTAAAATATTGTTTCCAAATATTTTAACAAGATTAGCATTGTCTTACCACCCATTCTGTGCTCCAAGCCACATGGTCGGTAAAAGGCTACTCATTTTCTGTGCTTCTTCTCTCACTAGATCTTGCTCATTTGGCAAAACTGCAATATCTTTATATAACTCTGACTCAGTGCTAAAAAATAATTAAAAAACAGGTAAAAAACATGGAATAAAGTGCACAGATTACTTAGCTTATAACCTATGTTTTTCTTTTAAAATATATTTCAAGAGGTATGAGGTATGCACCTAGGCTGGTACACTGGAGATGCCTCTGTTGTGTTCTGCACTCCCAGAGGATCTGTAAAGACATGCTCTGTGTAGACTCCAGTTTGTGCAATATCAGCTGTGTCTTCTCCTGTCCCTGCATTGACTTCTGTTGCTTCTGTTGCCTCCTCTGCTGTTGGAATGTTCTCCTCTACTGAATTACTTTCAGTTGCAGAATCTACGGAACAAAAAACCTGAAAAGTAACAGCTGCAAGAGAATTCTCTATCGTTTAAAAGAGCCAGAACTTGTTAAAACTTCAGTGAATAGCTGTAATAACCAGATAGTCACAATCCACATTTTGTATGTATTTAAAAAAAAAAAAGGGATCAGAAACACAGTGCAACCTACTAAAGTTTGGGTATCAACAAGTGTCAAATGCACTTTAAGTATCACCACAGTGACTGATGACACAAATTGCCCTTTAAGCAATTAACTACAATAGCAGTGAAATCCCATCAATTAAAAAATACAGTATTATATGCCATAAGAAAATAAATAGTATTCAAATCCAACAACCACATACCCATTAACAATCATTCCACCATACAGCTCTGAAGGGCACATGATAGAAAATAGTAATGGCTATAAAGCAGACAGCTTCACTTAAATCTCCTTTAAGGTCTTACAAGATGAGGCATAAAGGCATAAGGCATGTCTGGTCATCTGTCAGCAAGATCTGCATTTCAAATACCAAATCACTTAAAAGCTCTCATTAAACCATGCACAAGATAGTTATCTCAAAAGTATATGAAAGAAGCAATTGTCTATATCCATTTAGTATCACCTCCACAAAGCTCTCAGCTACAATTATACTATTCCAGTACATCAGCTTTCTAGGCCATTTCCCACAGAGTCCTCATTTTATGCTATCACCACTTCCAGACAAGCTATTACATTTAACACTTGCACCATTCAGTTCTCAGTTACACCTAACAGTGTTTGCCCAGCCCTGGCACACTTGGCAGATTTTCATACCTGACTGTTTATCTGCCATTGGTGAGCCACCGTTTGCATCAGGAGCTACAGGTGCTCCTGTGACACCCTCTGCAGTACAGCCCACCACTGTGATTCCTCCAAGCAAGCTGTCAGTTTCTGCAGAGCTGTTGCTGGTCATACTTCCACACAGAGAAGACTTGTCCACTTGACTGGGATCTGCTTCTTGAGACCCTTCTTCTCCTGCAGGATAGTCTGTTTCCCTTGCCCCTGAAACAGATTAAACTCATGTATTTCTTGTGGGGATAAAGGTGAATCACTCTAATAACCAACTAAGCTCCAAACTGACTGAATTCTCCAGCAACTGAGATTGAACATGCAGACACCCATCTAACAAGCTTATTTTAACAGCATCAGCAGACTTTAAAGATGCTATCACAAAGCTCAAAATGCAAAAGTAGTATCTACATATCTGGATGTCATATACCATATTTCAATCTGCAGAGTTTTCCAATTAATTTATTTCTATTTCAAATAAATTTCTAATTAAAATTAGATTTCATAACAGTGCACACAAGCAGGGATACCTACCTACATATTTATGACTAATTTAACTGCAATAGATCCTGTGTTCTAGAATAAAAACTATTTTCTCTCATACAACCCTCTCAAATACTTTTAGGATTTAAAATGTTACTCTTGGTTTCCTAAATTTTTTTATCATTTTTTACTAGATTTTACAAATTAAAAATATTTACAATGGAGCAAAACCTCAAACTTCACTGGGAAGAAATTTCTTCTGAGTTTATTAAACAAAATGACTTGACTGGAACTAGTGCTACAGACTTCTACAAGTGTAAGCCAAGAAACGAGAAATCCAAAAGCACAATCAGTTTTTCTCCAGAATCACAACATCCTCCTATTAAACTGCCCTCAGTACACTCTCCACAAACACTCTTTGTAACATAGATTCCCTCCATAGGAAAAACTCCAAGACTTGCTACTTATCTTCAAGAGGCTGAAGAGGTCTAAAAAGCCAACATGTTTTCCTTGTGTGATGTTTACAGTTCCACAAAACATCAGCACTGATGCAAAATTTGTAATACATCAGACAAAATAGTTGTTCCTGCTACTGACATCTCTCTACCTTTGAGTCAAGAGTCAACTCAAGAGTGTAACAGTAGAGTAGAAATCCAACAGCTTTCTCTCCAACTGAACACTTTTTATTGCTGTGTTAGGGTGACATTTTATCACACTAAGAAAATCTGAGTAAGATACAGTTAAAGCAGGAGCAAAAACATCCCAAATCTTTACCTGGTACACTAGCAATACAAAGCACATGAGAATTGCAAACAATGAAGCTGTCCAGAATATTTCCTGGTTGATTAGCATCAATAATGATAACTTTTGTAGCAGAATGTGTGCTAGTACAGATCCAAACTAGACTGGATAACTCTTCCTGATGTTTCAGCTCCTTCTGCTGGTCCTGGAGAATGAAGGCAGAACAGAATTGAACACCAGCTAGGGGGACAAGAATAGAAAAATTACCTCTGATCTGGTATGTTCTTACATTATCAGCTACAGAAATATATATAAATATATGTGAAAAGTTAAATATCTTTAATGCCATTGTAAAGTTACACATTTGCTTGTTTTGTATGTATTTGAACATAAAAACCCCTTATGTGTCTTGTGTAGAAAAACATAGAAAGTAATTAAACTGCACAATTATAGAGTGAGACAAGTATAAAACCACATAAGAATACTATTTACATGCCAGCAACCATACTGAGTATTGCCACTAATTGTCTATGTGTCCCAAAGGACTTCAAAATTAAGCTTCGGTTTTTATGGTCTTAATATGAATTGCATTAGTTGTTTCTTCATTAAAACATGAAGAGCAACACATTTCTAAACCATGGCACAGACACTTAACAAAACTTTTTTAATATGCAGTCAGAACACGAAGATTTGTCACCAAAATTCTTAAAGTGGGCAGCACTGGTATAAGCAGCACATCATTTTGATGTAAAATTGATTTGCTCCTCAGATCTGACCACAAGCTGGCACACAGGAAAGAATCAGAGCATTTTTGGAATTGGATTTAACAACCCAAATATCTTGGGTCGATGACTAGTGAAGAAAGATCTATTCATTACTAATAAGCCTGATTACAAAATGTATTATTAATAAAGAAACACAGTAACAACCTTTAGTTATATAAACTATTCAACATGCCTTACAGTGATCTTACCTTGAGCTCTTGGTCTAGTTTATCTAAGCTACTTTGAGATCCTGTTTGCTGCTTGTGGCCCTCTGTGTCCACACCAGTCACATCATTGTAGAATACACTAGCACCAACCACAGACCCACCATCTCGTGTTTTCCCTCCTGAGAGGTTTACCCCTACAGCACACCACAGCTTGAAAGAAAAAAAGGAATACCTCACTTAAGTGTTAAACTAAAAAAAAAGACACCCATTGTTAAATATGCTAAATAATATCAGAATTATTATAAATCTGCAGCTATTTGAGGAATTCATTGATATTAAATCATGTACATTTCCACTGAAGCTTAAATTCCGATTCACTTATGCTTTAAAAATAAACAACATTTTTTTAGTTTAGACTCAATTATATTCTTTACTAAATAAATTCAAGGTTGTCCAATATAGGTTACCCAAGTCTCTGTATCATCACTATCAACATCCTACCTTCATAGAAGTATCCTTCTCATCTAAAGGTCTCAGGTAAACAGGTACAGGCAAGTTCTTCATCTTATTTTCACCCTGCCCACCATTTGCCACCTAGGCAAGAAAAGAACACACCAGACAAGCTTTCCTCTTTAAAAGAGCTTTACAGTCTTTGGACTCACTTGATCAGACTTTGTTAAACAATTAATAGTTTTGCATTGTGACTTTCCTTAGAAAGATCCTTCTAACTTCAAAAGTCCAACAAAAAAATCCACTGGAAACACGCAAACACAAGCTGCGAAATTATATTCTGTTCAAATTTCACAAAACAAGAAGCTGCTACCACTGCATTTGCAAACATAAGCATAATACCTGTTTGTACTTCTGAGGTAGACTCCAGCCAAATGCTTGCACTCTACCATCCTCCTTCTGAACATGTGCTTTCACCTGGCGATACTGCTCTCTTTTCTGCTCTCTGCGTGAGGCTAAACTGGCTTCAGTTCTAGGGACAATAGTCATTAAAGAATCTGTTATTTATGCTCTTTAGAATTCTCTGTGTAATGGGAGTTGCTATTAAATTCAACAGACATCAGGGGAAGCGTTGGATTACTAAAGAGACCATTAATTTTCACACAGACACTAAAAAAACAACATGTTTTGTGTGGGCTATTTCTAAGGGACCTGTGAAACAGAGGCCAAACCAGGAAGTTTATTGTCTGTATCCTTAAAGAAAATGAACTTGGGTTATGGACCTCTACTAGACCCTTTAAAATTGTCAACTAAAAGGTTATATTGCCAAAAAAGAAACACAGAAGAAAAAAATAATTACAGGTACTCAGTCTGATTCATGTTGTTCTGTTTTTCCATTGAACTTAAAGTGACAGCATCTGGACAGTTATTGCCCAGGTAAAACACTTGTGTATACAAGTGTAGCCCCAAGTGCTGCCTCCTGTGCCCAAATACACTCTGAAAGAAAAGCAGTGATATTTGCCAAGCACAACATTACTGCCCAGAAATGCAACCCAGAATACTCATCCACTGCTGTGCATTTCATTCTGCACTATGTTGATTTCTTATGTATCAACATTCACTTCAGGAGAACATTGTACTTAGCAGCAATGCTGTTAGTCTCAGAGGATTAAGAGTAAACACTTCATAGAACATGTCTAGTACTATAAAACCAAAATGTCTTACTCTTCACTGAGGAATTCAAAGGCTTTAGATTTGTCACTAGGTAATTGAGATAAGGTGCTGCTTCTTTTCTTCACTGATGGAGTAATATGTGAGGTTGGAGCATTATATTTAACATTGACAGGAGGTTCTGGTTTCTTAGCTGTATTGCTAGATGAACTGAAGAGCCTGCTAAAACTAGAAGGAAAATAAAGATGAGAGTTAAGATTTGCAAGATACATGCAAATTTGACTAAGCAGACAAAATACTGCATATGCTAGCCTGCCCAAGCCAGTTAGACTAAGAAACTGGAGCCCAGCATAACAGCAGCTACCACACACTCAGCAACTCTCAAAGCACAGAAACTCATGTCATTAAGAAATATTCTTAAAGCATTATTATCCCACTTGTTTATCAAATGTAATGGGATCTTCATCTTGAATGAAGCTCTATAGGGAACCAACAAAATTAGGATGCAAATACCACACCTGCAAGGCAGTTTTATGATGCATACTAGTTCATGCACAGAGCAGTTTAAAAATCCCACCATTTTATGGACTAGAACAGTTATCAGCAAACCACAACATCAGGATTATTTGAAAAATATCTTGCTGTGAATAACACTGTTATAGATTGAAAAAGCTTGAAGTTAGAAAGGAAAATTGAACAACCAGGAAGCTGTACTTTGTAGAGTAAAAGGAAGCCAAAATAAATGCAAACCACACAAGCCATTCCTATTTCTAGTTTTATCATAAAGAACCCGGAAAAATGTTCAGAACAAGAGTCCTGGTGCATATTCAGCTAGAAAAAAAAGTTACAGCACTTTGGCATTTAAGGTCACAAAGTGCACAGCCATTCACCATGTGATGCAGCTTACGATACATTTTGTCTTCAACAACAGCCTTACCGAGCTGACATGCTGGTAACAAGAGGAGAACAGTTAAGATACCTTCATCTGCCAAAGGATAATTAGCTAACATACAAGAATGTACCAGCTAATTGGTTAGGGTCTTTTATTTATTTTTGCCAGTGAGTTGTGTTTCAGTACTTACAACTGCCAAATGCTTGATCTCTTCTTTTCTTGCATGGCTGGATTTTCTCTCGATGCTCTACAAGAAATGAATTCCAAGTTTACTGAGTAAGCATTAATTAAAAAAAAGGAAAGGAAGGGAACAGTGTGTAACTCTTATTTAAAAAAAAACAGGATACCATAGTATCAACGCCCATTTCTTCCCATTGCTACTTCTTTTCTGTTCACAGCACAATATTGAAGTTCTCACTAGATGAAGTTACAGCATAAACACCATTCACATTTATTTGCATCACAAACAACTGGAGAGTGCTTTTCAGACAGAGAGAAATCTGCCTTACAGTTTGTAAGGGAAACAACTAGAAGATACAGCAAACTATTTTAAATTCTTCTGCTTCCTGCTTCTTAATATCTTAAGCACTGCCTTTTACTTTATTTCTTCAACACATCAGTAAATAAATGATGAAGAGCTCATTATCGAAGCCATAGATGCATTAACAGATATAGGAGCGGATTTCTACAGGAGAAAAGCAAGCCAGTCTGCTTGGCAACCTGTATTTTTCCTCTCTCAGAGCCAAAATGGCTCAGAGATAACGAGGACAATGGAAAAAGTGAAGTGCCACTGTTACACCTGACCGGCAGGTGGCACCAAGTGACCCCGCGACCGCTGGACAGGGACACAGCTGGGGGGGGACAAGAACCAGCGGCGCTGAGGTCCGAGGTAGAAGACTTTTGTTTTTAAAATCAAATATTCCAGACAACTCAATGTGCAGGATGCAAATTAGGCCAGATCACCGTCTTCACTGCTTCAATTTTAAAACTGTGCATGGTTTGTTAAATAACGTTTTCTCCTGAACGACCCAAGTCCTTGCCCATGGATTACCCTCAATCTGATGGATGTTATTCCTGTTGTGACATCTCAGCTGACAAGTGGGCCTACTGCTTTAAAGTATGTGCATGGACACACAGTAATTTTTCCTGCCCACCAAATAAATGTTATTTACGATTACCAAGTTTTGGAAGTGTTCCAAAATACACACATTTCATCAAGGGATGCTTATTTCACATCACACGAAGCAACACACATCTTCACTGAGGTCTCACAAAGAACCCATTTTGATGAGATAAATCGTATGCACGTAACTTCAAAACAAACTTCTTCATGGGCATGCAGGGACACAAGGAGAGCAATTCATGCCTCAAACTACTGACCAGATCACTCTGCAGCTAGATGTAAAAATCTTGTGAAATCCACGGAGCTTGATCAAGGATTTTTAAAAGAGCCTTTTACCTTATCATCTCAGTCCATCGGACAGCTTCCTGAAGCTCCATCAGCCTCTCTTTATACTGATTTCTCTCCATCAGAACACGGGCCATTTCAACACGAGTAAAACGCTTCCGCTGAGCGGTGGGGACGTCACTCTGAGCACACAAACAGCAAACACAGGACAAAGGAGCACGGTAGAGCCTTGCAGAGTCAGCCTCTGCCTTCTGATAAGAGTCAGCTTAGGGCACAATTCCAGATTCCAAATCATCTGGGGCTTTGTAAAACTAACTCAATTTTATCTTCCTTTCCTGCCATCCTTTGTATGTAGAATAAGCTGAAGAAAAAACAGTTCTTCAAAAAGAATCTGACATATAATAATGGGCAGAGGAAAGGAAGAAAACTAGACTTAGTCAGCTTAAGTTTACCTTTGATCTTTAGACCTTCTGTCTTTTCTATATATGCAGGAATTTTGTCACTACTTATTAAGAAGTAAAGTTCAGTAGCACTCACTTAAACACATGGGAGCTTCTAATGTCCCATTGTGGATTGTACATACAAAAATACACACACACATACACCTACATCATCATCCTCTTTAGCTTTCTGTCTTGCTTCCTCTGCTTCTGCACGAGCTCTAAATACAAAATAAAAAATAGTTGTGTAAGATACCACAGTGGGATTTTTTTTCCTCTTTTTCACAACCATGGAATTAAACTTACTTTCTCAGCTCTTCTTCCAGTTCCTTGTTCTTCTCTTCAAGCTTTTGTTTTGCTTGTTTTACAGCTTCTAATTCACCTTGTAGTACATCCTTCTCACAGGTCAATTCATCCACCTTTGCTATCAAATCATTCTTCACTACATTCAGTGCATTTCTAGATAAACATTTAAAACACACCATTACAAGGACGACTATGGTCTCATAGCTCAGCTACAGCCTGATTTTATTCTTTAAGACCTACAAATTTCTTACACAGAACTGCTGTAAAAAAGATACAGCTTTCTGAAACAGATCAAACCCTCTCCCTCCAAATCCCACATGCTTTAACACATTCATACCCCTGGTATTAGAAAAAAGTGCCAAGTCAGAGCAGTTTGCTTAGAGGTTGAATTCCTCAACAGTGCTCCAGTGCACTAGCTCCTGCAGTTACAGCTGTGTTTCCAACAAAAAAAAGGCAGGGAGTTGATCTCATGAGGACACAGCACTGCCTTACAAGGAATAAAAGCAGCTTTTGCTTCTAAGGTGCTTAATTTCTAGAGTAATACCAACTAAGCTACGTATTTAGCCAAATATACCTACAAATTCGAAATACTTACACCACTATTACTCTTAGAACTGAAGGCACATTTGCATTAATTCAGCAACAGAGCAGTATTTTTTAGATACTCATTCTCACTTACTTTGTCTCCAACAGCTGAGTGTTTTCCAAAATAAGGTTTTCAACCTCACGACCCATTCCTTTCCAAAGGAAACAAACACATGAGATTAGCAGATAAAATAGATGGTTTTACAAAACCTATGTTTTGCCATTGTCTAAAAACAGCTGCATTTTAAGTATGACAAACTTGTCAGAAAACCTGTGAGCTACCTGAAGTTTCAGGACCTACCTTCTACAGTTAGCTTGCCCCTCCACCTTCTGCCCAACCTGTCTGCAATTAAAGCCTAAAGGCAGCCCTAGCTAGCCACAGGCTAGTCCTCCACCTATTTTACACATTTTGAAGAGCTCACAGTACCACCAAGTCAAAAAGCAAGCATGGACTTACTGGGGAAGTATTAGTCTACAAAAAGGTGAGTTTAAAACACTCAGCTGCCTTTTATAGCATGTTAGAAACACAAGTTACCAGTTACAGACACAAGACATGCTGAAATATAAAGCTCGGATTGCAAAAGCCCTGCAGATTTCCCCAGAGCAAATGGTACCTTACCAAAGAAATTATGGTCTTTAAAGCCCATGCATTCCATGTAGAGCAAAAACAAGAACAAGAAATATTTAATGTAAGGTGTAGTATGAGTGAAGAGCAATAAAATATTTAGACTTATGAAGTAAGAGTGAATTAAAACAAAGCCATCACAAAAAATCTGAAGTGGAAAGTGGTGCGATTAGAAGCAGAGTTTATGCGAAAGATGCTAAAAAAGTTAAATTGGTCACAACCATTTCTACTGGTTAGACCTCTTACAAAATAAGTAATTTAACAAAAGCCCATCTCATTTTCTGTGAAATAATTTAGAAGCACAGTACTTGGAAGAAATGCTAAGCCATGCAGTCAAAGTTTAAAACTAAGATGCTACTAGGGAAAAAAGTGAAGTTAGCTCTTCATGTAACCACTGCAATATTATTTCAATACCTGGAAAATAATTTCTCACCCTATTGTTTGCATGCCTAAAATAATAGAATTTGCAAGGTTTTAAAAATATAAACTTTTAGGCAGGAAATAATTATTTTACACCTTGCAGAGTAAAATAATAACCATACTGATAATGGCAGAAATTATGCTAATTCAGTATTAACACAACCAATGGAAAAGGTATCTTAATGGGGGAGGCCTTTTAAAATACTCTATCAACACAATCTTCTAAGCAACTTTGGTAGCAAAAGACTTAAAAGGTATCTGGATACCAAGAAGAAGTATCTAAAAATATACGTGCAAGTCAAAACTCCCTCATGGAATTTTTCACTGGGTTTTGGATTAAAAGTAAATGACAATTTCTAGTGAAGGAATTTAGATCAGCTGTTGTTACTTTACCAGTACCTAGAGAAATCCCCTAGTCATCAAGAGGTTTTATTCAAGTGGCTATTGCTTATTATCTGTTTTCAATATGCACAGATACAAGTGTGTAGGATCACTTCTAACAGGTTTCAGGATCCTTCAGAATGCAAGAACAAAAACTAGAAAGCCAAGAGAGCAAAGGCAAAAAAAAAAATCATGTTACCAAGCAGGGAAAAAATGCAGAGAATGTATTTTATGAGAGCAGCAGCCAAGAACACCTAACTGTAGAAGCAACATATTTCAAAGAATTTTTTTTAAAAAAGAAGCATACACACCAGAATATTCCCCTGGGTATGCAGCCCAAGAGAAAACAGATTAGAGAATCCCAATTAACTACTTTTACAGAACTCCAAACTAAAGTTTAATGTTCACTTAGATCCAAATGCTTGAAATACACCCACTATCCTGGATACAGATGTGGCTTTTAAGTAACACAGAGTAATCTGGACCATGCTGTGCTCGAAGTGAAATGATTATACAGTAAAACTTTTAGACCAACACATTCTGCATAACAAATGCAGTTATAGCAATGTGTTCATTTTGCACACATGGGTGTTTCTAGCAGCAGTTCTGCAGAAAATGGTAATGAAGTCAGTGACAAATCTGTGACACATTATACTGAACAGTATATTATTTTTGCCCATGGAAAACAAAGCATCTATCATCAGGAAGTCCTGACAGTACTTTAATTTCTTTAAACACTTAATCACATAGCTAAGGGATGGAAGTAGTTATATGTTAATACTCCTCCAGTACCTGTACTTCTGCATGCAGCATGTGTCATTAGCTGTCCCTGTGACAACACAGTGCAAGAGTTTTGGATACAGCCTGTTCCAGCAAGGATGCAGTGGTCCTCACTGCTCAGGATTGAAAGCAGCAGAGGGTGACAACAAAGAAAAACCCTCTCTCAGACTGGAAATGGGTCCATTACTCCTAGTGAGTAACACTGTGTACAACTGTCACCTACTTGATGTAAAGTAAGTTCCTAGTGGAACACTGAACAATCAGAAATCCAGATTGCACAAACAAGAGCTCTAAATACTACCAACAATCTGTATTTCTGCCAGGTCAGAAGACAAAAGAAGCAAATAAACTGCTGATTTTCTGTATACAACCCATTTCTAAAACACACAAGAGTTGCATCTGCATTTTATACATTCCATAGTACCTGCTTTCATTATTTCAAAGTAAGGCCTGAACACTGATATGGCCAAAAATATCATTTTGTTGTTTATAAAAGATCCTTCTTTTAACAACCCTTTTGCTCACCAACTCATATTCCCAAAACTTAACATTTTGTTCAGTCAGCACAAAAGCAGCAGCAAGCTGCTTAGAGGGAAAAGAAAGGTGGGTTCCCCTCTCCTGTCAATTAATGGTTTGATTCTCAAATTACCACCCTGACACTTTGCTGTGATTCTCTTGCAAGTTAAATTCCACAGAGAGGGGATAAAGTCAGACCATTAGAGATCAGGCACAATCTGAATTAAACTACCTAGAGCTAGTTCAAGAAATCTTTGCTTGAGATAAAAATCCTTGTGTCAGAGAACATGTAAGGAAAACTGAAATAGAGAATAGTCTAAGAAGGGCCCCAAAAAATTAAAGCTGATAACATTATATTGAAAGAAAGAACACACACCTGGGCCCGTTTTTTTGCATTCCAGTGACCACCTTAGGATGATATTCAAAAGATTGCAATGCTAATGAATCCTAACAGTAAATCCAGCAAGGATAATTAAGCACTTCACTAAAAAGGAAAATTCCTCTTTAAATAACCTGTCTTACCCAGTAAATCTGCACCTTCATCCACGTCTCCAATTAGGCCAGACCCAGCAGATGACAGCTCTTCAAAGAGTGACTCTGTATTACGGTCAAATGCTTTGTTCTCTATGCCTTTGGTAGGAGTGCTATTCAAGGGATTAAAACAAGACAAAGTAGAAAGAAAACATTCCCACATTAAAGAAAAGTTTCCTCTGTGTTTTTACCAGTAGTTCATTTGTTACCCTCCCCCCCCGCCCCTCCAAAAAAAAAAAAAAAAGCAGTAAAATTTTCAGCAGCTCTCAGTTACTTGGAGTCCTAGATTCTATTTTCAAAGATCCAAAACTCGAGGTAGCTGCTGATGCTGAGCTGGTCAGAATTTTAATAAATTAAAGCATATCAGGTTTTGGCATGTAGAAATTCAGCCCCAGCAGGACTTAGCCCCAATGTCTAAAGAACAGACAGCTCAGCCAAACTGGGAGTCATTTAATTAACAAGAGAACCAAACAGTCAGATCAAAATATTCCTCTGGCCAGAAAAGGGGATTCTTTCACCCAAAAAATCTTATGCCATTAATATTCACTACACAAGGTAATTTTTTCCATCCCCTCACAAGAATGAAACACACAGACCACAAACTGTTCAGGGCTTGCCTAAAAAACAAAATCAGGCACACCTGCCACTACTAAAACAGCACTTATTTTTTATGGGGATTTACATCTTCTAAAATAAATGTTATCCTTCACAAACAAAAACCTGCAAGGAAGCAAACTCAGGCTAAAGCATTCTGTCAACACTGGGATTCCACCATCAGAATCTGATCAAGAAATGCTGTAACATCTGCAAAGTCAGTCACGAATCCAGATTTCTAAAGACACGAGGTGAAAGCACCAGGGCCCAGCTTGGCAAATGCTAGTACCTTTAAAGCTTGATCTATGGACAGAAGACCTTTTGGTATAGACCCTTTGCTTTAAATCTGAAAAGAATATTTAGGCCTTCCTAAGTCTGCTGTAATATGAAATATGTAGCAACAGAATGAAGAACTGCTGTTACACTTAAAACCTCCAGAAGAATTTGGGGAAATAATGTCACAGAAACAGGAGATTCACTGTATAATACATTATCCCAGTCTGGTAAAATTTCTGAACAAGTCACAAACCCAGTACCTTCTAAAATTGGTCTTTCTACTCAAATCACAACACACAACTTACCTGGAACCCTTATACCCACTGAGATCTTTATCCATATCCAACTCTGGAGTTGACTCGATGATTGCCTGAACTTCAGATTTTTCTTCATTTTCATTTCCACCTAGGGAAAAACAAGTGGTGTGTCATCATAAAACAAAAATCACTGGGATGTATGACATTACCTACATGTAGCTGTTATTAACCAACCACTAAATTTGTAGACCTGTCTTCAAAGACTCATCAAGATAATTAAATTACAAGACCCATGGATTTTTATACTCTAGTAAAACATTGGAATTTCTTCTGAATTTAACTAAAGTTATCCAATGGTAATTATTTCCCACTATTTCTGCACTCAAGAAACCAAGCAGATGTCTATCATCTCATGACTTTTTATGTCTAGATGAGTGCCACTCCTGCTGTTTATAAGGAAATGTCATAAATTTTTCTGATTCTAGCGAAATAAGGGTTAAAGCCAGCAATGAAAAACAGACTTCTATCTCTTACCAATATTCTGTATTCCTAAAAATACTAAGTAAAAAAAACAGTCCTCATTTGTGGCACAACAATTCATAACAGATTAAATATGATGTCAATACACTAAAAGGTCAAAAGCAGCTCACCAGTGGACACGTTTCTTGTCTCTTGAGCTACTTGTACTTCAATATTCTTGCCTACGTCCAGCTTCTCCTTGGGCATATCTGAGTCCTTTGCAAGCTCTTCAACATCTTCCTTTTGAGGAGTTTCAGCAGGCAGTACATGTGCATCTGAAGCAGCTGTGGAAGCTGGAGTAGTAGATTTTGAGCCTGCTTGGCTAACATCAGAGAGCTCATCCTAAAATTGAATGTTATGATTTCAAAAAATAAACACAAATTTAATTATTAGAAGAGCAGGCCTATAAACTACACTACAAACACCAAAATTACTGTATTTTACTGAAGAACATGCAAATGCAAAGAAACAGGAACAGCAAGAATAGATTTTTAAACCAAATCCTAGACTATGGCTGTTTCAATTCTGTTAAGGACTGAACCTACATAAAACATGCCCTTATTTTTAATACTATTGTTTGATCTTGGTTGATAATTATAACAGCAAAGCACCTTAAAGTTATGGCTAAGTCTCCCAGACAACAGGCAGCATTCCCACATAAATAATCCTTCGAGCTGCACAATGATCTGCTCAATCTTCCCAAAGCTGTTTTAAAACTTTTAATTGCTGAAAATGCACACAGTATCTTAAAACATCATCTTAAAAAGCAGACACTGAGGCACTGATGCAGAATATGCATCTCACTGACACAGAAGTGTAGTATTTACAAGCACTTCAGCTTTTTTTTAGGCACTTTCCAGTCTGAACTGTAAGCTCTGGATGACACTGGGAATGAGACATGAACTGCAGCGACTACTTGTCTGCTTAGATTTCAGATCAACCAGCTCCTTCTGAAAAGCTGATTCCTGGCACAGTTTACAACCCAGTGACACTGCATCAAGAACCAGATGTGCAGCCACCCATTACTACGGGAATCCTGACTTCACACAAACAGGGAATAAAACCTCAACAGAGCTGCTGGCTCTGTTCAAATGTTTCTACATCTTTGTATGCCAAAAGCATCCACCAACTGCTGCAGCACAGACTGATCACTGACTTTCACACACAAAGCTCAAGAGAAACAGCTTGGCAGAGCAAGAGAAGTCTTTTCCTTAAAGGAATTTCAAATAATTCCATCTATTTTACATTTCTGACTTTATTATCTGTTATTCTTTTTTTTTTTTTTAAGCTAACTCTTGGAAACTATACTGATTAAACTACAGCAAATGTTTGTTCTGGAACTAATGAAAATGAAATGCAATTGCATTAAGTGACAATTAATTAATCAAAATATCTCAAAGTCTAAGCATTGCAAAAGTCAGAGCTGTGTCACTTAACAAATTTGACTATTTTGGCCATGTTGCCAAAAGACTTTTCCTGAAAAAAGAAAGATAAGTTTAAAAATTAGATAACTAAATCTGAGGAAGTAGTAGCCCGCACACAATGCTTTGCAGAAATAAGCAGAAGAGAATTAATGGTACAATTTAGATCCAAACTCCTGTGTGGTCACTCTGACACATTTATAATGAACCACTACAGGGACTTCCCATTATTTCTGTATGACCTCTAGGCAATAAAAAAGTCTGTGTTCCATTTATGTGTGGATAGTTTTTGTTTTTTTTTAAATTCTTATCAGTATAATATTGCTCTGCCAGGTACTGAGTTCACTTAGGAGAAAATTCCCCTGAGCAGAAATAACAGTACATGTGGAGTCTTCCAAAAAATCACCATCAACACAAAGACCCAGGGAGGCTTTACACATCCTGGAGTTCTTCACCCCACAGAGCCCTCCTCCTGCTGTGCTGTCAGTGCACCCTGGTCCTGACTGCCAGCTTCATCACACTCCAACACCACTCTCCCCTCGATTTCTGCAGCTTGTTCTGTGCAACCCTCTCACTGGTGGAACACAGAACAATTGCAGGAATTATAGCCAAGCTACATGTAAGGGAAATCATAATCACTGGCTAATTTAGGAAAGTTAGGTCATTCTCAGCTCTGTGGTATGCCGACACTACACGTCTGATGGTAGGCAGAGTACTGAGTACTGCCTGTGTAGTAACCAAAGCTTTCCTTCTAAAAGGATATTACACCAGCAGACCTGTTTACCCTATCTAGTTACATATCTAATGTGTAAAGAACAAGGGACTGACCTTGGGAAAGGGTCCTTACTCAAAGAAAAAACCCACTCCTGTGAGAGGAGAACTAGCCTTTAGTATCACTCATTTGGAAAATGCAACCTGAACTCTGCTCCTCCCAGTAAATAAGTTCCCTCAAAGTTCATCTGAGTAAGCAATATACTTGGCTGTCACAAAGATGATTTAGGGTGTTCCCTCCTTCCCTTCAATTTGCCTTTTCTCCCCACTAAGGATCTCTAACCTGTTTATGGGAGTTTCTCCTAAGATGCAAGGCAGCCGAGTGGAGCGCTCACCTTTAGGCTTGTGTGGGAGCGTGGCTGGCTTAGCTCAGGAAATTTCCAGTGCTCTGAGGCAGGCGTTTCCCCAGCTTCCCTCTGAGTCTCAGGTGTAAGTATTGCATCTCCTGGAGGCAATGGGAAGATGCCCAGTGATATTGGACGCTCCTTTCTGCTTGAAAGAGAGACAGGTTTCACCAGTCATTTCAGATGTCACACCATTTGTTTTCCTGTACGCCTCTGCGATCAGCAGGGAAGTGGTAAAATTAGGGGTTCAAACATCCATAACATTAAGTTCTATTAAATACACAATGCAGCATACACAGCTTGTATTACAGCACCTAATAATTCCTCATTTCACATTTTTAAATTGCAAATAGTCTTTCATGGCTTCAGGCAGCTGTTATTGATTGCACCAAAACTAATCTACAGTAAACAAGTCTCACAAAAGTGGAACACGAACAGGGGTGTAAGATGAAAATGTTTCCTTAGTTCTGATTAAATTACAGTCTTCAGCAACCACTCTTAAAAATACCACTTTGAACTTTTTTTTGCAAGATACAGTACCACATAACTTCTACAACAGCCAACAGTTAAATCAGTAACTGAAGCATTTGCAAACGTTGTAAACAATCAGCCTAAAGTCCAACTCCCCTAAAATTTATGGTATTTTTATTCTAAATATCAGAAGAACTACATGAATTTGTGTAACTGGGAAAAAAAAAACACATCAAGGAATTACTGCTGTTAAAATTAGCCCAAACATTGCATAGTTTTAACCAAGATCAGTACAACACTCTACTGCACCCTAAACCTGCACAAAAGCTGGTGCCAGCAAGGTAACTGACTTCATCCCATCTCTTCACTATCTCTGCTGTCTTTATTACTTCTCTATGGCAAACCATGTTTGGAAATGCCAAAGCTTCATTAAAAAAAAATCCCCAAGTCAATCTTGCTGTCAAATAGTGTGATCAGTGAACAAAAAGATTGTCTTCCTACTAGCAAGAGACAAAACCAATGTGTAGAACACAATGCATAGGATGCTGCAGCCAGCCCTGAAAAGGAAAATTATCAGTCAGGCATAGAACTGAGATAAAGCAAAGTATTTGTTCAGTCAGAACAATGAAATAGAGAAAAAAAATTACTGTAATCAAATAGCACTGCTTTAAGTATACTAAAGACAAAGTACAAGTGTGCAAAAGTGATGGTAGAAAATGCTTCTTCTTGAGAAAGCATTGCCTGTAAGTACTGCTGCACAGATGAGCCAGACCAACTATTACAGTTAGAGACCCCACATTTTAGCAACATAAAAAAGTGAAATCACAACCACATACACTTACTTTTGCAAGGCTTTTCACAAATTAAACACAACCTAGGCAGAGTTCTGAGCAGAATTAGTATCTGCATATAAGTTATATGCAAAAAATATGAAAGTGAATGTTGAAAAGCAAACAGAATAGCTAAGCACTTTTTTTAACTGTTTGGGGCTGTTTGTTTTTGTTAGAAGAAAAGGTAATCAAGAATGGATTGCATTTAGCAATTAAGCAGTAAATTCTTTCTAGTAAATTTTATATCACCAAAAAACCCCAATGTTCAAATAGTAAACAATTTTAATTAGCATAAGCCTTTCCAGTACAGGTGGACAAAGATGCTCCCTGCCACAAAAATCTTTGCAACTAATTCTCACATCGCACGTACCTTGGTCTTTCACCAATATTATGCCAAGTTACATCATTAATTCACATGTAGTTTAGCAAAGCAGAAGAGGCAACAAAGCAAGTAAAGCAAACTCGGTCAGGGTTACAAAGTAAAAAGCATCAGACACTGTTCCAGCATCTGCAAATTGTGTTGAAAAGTCTTCCATGAAAAATGGCCACAGAACTAAACAGAATTTGATACCAACAATCCCCACTATTGTAACAGGTTCTGCTTTTCTTTAGATTTCCCACAACCCTAATGTGTGGAGGGAACAAAAGACACACCACAGAAGCTTACATTATGTTAAAAGACAGACTAAAACCATTTCATTGGCTAAGAAGTCCAGCAACAAAAAAAAAAAAGAAAAAAACTGCCCTTCAGAGGAAAAAAAAAAGCCAGTGATAAAGCCTGCATTGTGCAGGGCCCTTTGCTTTGGAAACTGCCTCCTGGAGCAGCGGTTCAGAGCAGACAGATTTGCTTACTTGCAGGATCTGCCACAAAGCTTATCTTCTTTGCAGTCTTCAGAACAGAGAAACTCAACAAAACGAGCATAAAAAAAGTTCTAAACTGACATTTGCTTTTTTGCAGAATAGTTTTGAATACATTTTATAATGAACCCGTTTCGGTGTGCTAAAACACACACAGTTCAGGTGCATTGCCACAACAAACTAAGGTTGAAAAGGGTGTTTATTTTGGAAATGAAGGCTATTCTATGCATGTCTGCATTATAAGAAATTATCTAAATAGGCTGAAGCAATTTCAACTTGTTTCACTGGTTGCTGACTGGAAAGCAAAGACTCCCTTCTACTCCCCTGAGGTCCAAGAAATACCTGAAAATACAACAGTGAGCAGAAGGCAGGCACATGTTTTAAAAGCCTGAACTAATATTCTGAAATGAGGTATTGAAGCATTTAATGGAACCTTTAGGATAAGCAACCAGATGCTTTGTTCTAAAATCCAACTACTATTAAACAATACAAACAATTCTTCTTCAATTAGAATCCTTCATCCTGTATTTTTTTCTTTTTTAAAATGAATAAGACTAAAAAACTGAGTTCCAATTCCTGAAAATTCCAGGGAATGAAAAAGCATAGCTTCCCCAAACCCTCAAACATTAAATATTATCCATTAAATATTCTGCAGGGGAACAAAAGCACACTATGAAAAAAACCCCACCTATTTCTTAAACCATCTGAAAATGTAATAGAAGTTATTGAACATGAAATTCAATATTTTGCTTTGTTTCTTTAGAGTTGGGGGCTGTTACATTTGGGTTTGGTTTTTCCCCCCCTTGTAAAAAAGCACAGCCTCACCCACCAGATCAATCTATAGAAAGTTACAATTTAAATTTATTTCTTTGTATTTCAATATTCATACACTTTTATTAACCATTATTAATAATTGGTATATTTTTATCTGTTGATTGGCTTTAGACCTTTGGAACAACCCTTCAATGCTCAGAGACCCATGTGAAAAGCATACTACCATAGCACTGTATCAACAACAAGTCACAAAGCTTTCTCAGAGAACACAATTCTAAATAAAGTTTACTATTAAATTTACAACTGCAGCTAAAATACCCCAAGTTCTCTGGCCAGAAAGCTACATTTTACAATTTTTCCAGCTGTTTTCCATGTGTAACTAAAACAACGTGTCAAGATTATTTTTGGTTACAATATTCCAAGGCATCTCTACTCCTGCTCCATGCAACTAGGACACACAGAACATAACTTGAGGGGGGGGACACAGACAGAGTTTGGCAGCTTGCCATACAAGTACAGAAAAAGGGGAGAGGGGAGAGGATAACATTTGGCTGAACAATAGTGAATAGCCTGCAAGAGCTCTAATGCTTAAATAATGAAACATTTTTTTTTCCCCACCAACCTATAATCAAGGTTTTTTCTTTAAATAATGTCATTGACTAATTACTGTGTTTTTGAGCAGATCATAAGTTAACTGATCTTACAGAACTCTTGATTAAAAAAGAAAGTGCAATTTAATAATAGGAGGCCCCAGACAGCATACATTTATGGCTACAAAAAATCAGCCAAGTACCTGACAATACACTGAACATAAGCTTTATCTATGACATTTACATCACAGCTTTCCTTGCAACTTAAAAAAAATGAGTGTAACAGCTTTCCCAAAAAAAGGGGTACAAAAACTGACCTCTTACTTGCTCAAATAAAAGGCAATGAAATTTGAAAAGCATTTTGAATGTACACATTTACATTTCTAATTTATCCTTGCTCTGTTTGAAAAGAGAAAGCACAGAAAAAGAAAGAGCACACGAAGCCAAGGTTCAGTAGGTCAGAGTACCTGAGTATCCTTGGTAGGTTCTGCGTCAGAGCTGGCACACCAGTAGAAATAGAAAAGTGCACAAGCAGCAAAACAGAGAGAGACACCAAGATAGCCGAGTTAATGACCACCGCCCCGCCAACGAAGCCAAACACAAATAGCAGCATGCATCCAGGATTCATGGCTCTGTGCTGGCATGGTGAAACGCCGGAACCAAGAAGGCTACACAGGGGCCGAGGGTGTATCTTTGTAGGCAATGTCTGTCATTCAGCCGCTGCCACAAAAACAATGCCATCAGCAGCAGCTTTCCACTCTTCTGCAGCAGCTCCAGAGCAATGACATCACCGCTCTCCTCCCCCTCGCGCCGGAGCCGCCGTGCTCCTCGCAGCATCTATGCAGCAACGCAGAGACACAGCCAGCCTGGAGTTACTCTCCCCTCCTTCCACGCAGAGTTCATAGGCTAGAAAGCTTCTAAATCAGCATAATATATTCCCATCGAGCCCTCAGAACAAATGGATACCTCGGTACGCACCTTCATCAGCCTGTGCACAGAGCCAGGGCAAGAGATCAACTGTTTTGGGACAGGTGCTGACATTTTCCCTGCCTACACAAATGCAAATGCTCAAAAAAGCTGAAATTGTTGAAGGCTACTGCACAAAGTATATCTCAACATTTAGCAGCACAACAGCAAAAGCCTCTTTCTACTGATTTCTACACTATTCTCTTACCGCATTCCAATCATACAACAAATCTTTCCGATTCAGCCGAACCGTTGTTGTAGGATTAAAGAACAAAGTCTTGCAAACACAAATGAATGGATTATTTTTTTCTTTCATTTCAGGGTGAGAGCGTAATAAATAGCTTACCTAATTCTACTGTGTGTTGTGGATTCTAGCTGATCGCCCCCTGTTAGCTGATGAAGTTTAGTTCTTTCCAAGTGCTCCATATAATTGTGAATCATCTGTTTAAAATGACAAAAGAAACAGCAAGGAATATTGAATAGCATTTACTTTTACTACAACTGCATAATTCTTGGCCAATACAATATAATCTTCCCCTGTAATGCTACAAATAGCATAAGCATTCAGAAACACTAAAGAAACAGACAAAGGAAGAAGTAAAATTACACAGTGTGTAAGACCACAAACCAAAAGAGAAGCCCACAATAAATAAAGGAATTGGAAAACTTGTGCATTCATGCACAGGAAACATCCTAAGGGCACACGAAGTGCATATGATATTACAAACAACAATTTTGAACTGAAGTGCCACATTCAAATCCATTTCAGAGGCTGTTTAAGACCTCTATGTCCAACAGCTATTACAATTTACGACCTGACATTTCACTACAGCCTAACTGCAAAGAATTGGAAAGGTCAGACAACATGCACCTCAAATATTAAACATAACAAATTCACAAACTAAGAATCAGATTATTGCCACAGACAAAGTCAGCATTTCTTCTCTTTTTTCTTCCAGCATATAAATTACTTTAAGTTTAGTTATAGAGAACACAGAAAGCTTTGGTTTTAAATTATCTAGACTGACATATTATAAAAAGGACCGTGTGCCTGTGGATTTTTAGCACTCCAGAAGAGCTTTGTTTCCTTGCTCTCTCTCTTTCCAGAGAGACATCCACAGGCCAACACACAGACTCCTGCAGTCATGACTTATTTAGTGAACCCTGATACAAACAGGCCAAAGGCTGATACTGCTGGGATGTAACTGATCCAGGATGTGCATGGGAAGTAGTAACAGGTATCACTGCATCGCTCCAAAAGGTTAATTTGGATGTATGTCTTTGAAATGAAAACTGGGAAGGCCTGAAGAGAAGCCTCCATGACATTTGGTATTTTTAGCACTCCTGCACTCGCATTCAAAGATGAATAGGGCACTTGGAACAGAAAAAGAAGAAAGAAAGAAAGAAATCATAGGTGTACTGCAGAAGGATTCGGTGTACTTTTTTCCTGAGACATATTCAGGTCACACCTCAAAGGCTTCCTCTAGTAAAAAAACCAACCTATTCTGTGACACTGTAATTTCCTCCACTATTCTAGAAAGGGCATATACGTTTTTAGAATAGTGTTACTAACAGTCATTTGTAAAACCAATATTACAAAACCTTTTATTTTGGAGATAGCTGCATACATTCGGACTGAATTCAGCAAGACCTGGAAACCTACATCTGTGTGTCACTTCCAGGTCAGGGCTCGTGTGTCTAAGGTTGGTGAGTCTGACCTTTGGATGCTACTAACTTCAGCTCATACCAGCTTCTCCACAAACACCACTTGCCAGCATTAGCTAGATATTAATATATAGCTCTCAGTCTGAGATTTTTTTGCTAGAGTGAACTGGCTTAAGATATCCTGATTGATGGATATTCTATACATCAGTAACTTACATGGTAAATACTGCTTGCAGATCCTGGTTTTCCCATCATTCACCTGAACTAATGTAATTCAGAAAAAAGAATCTTGCTATTTTTAGAGAAACATTATATAATGTACTTTGACTGCTGTCAAAAGCTTACAAAATTTATCCTCCAACAAAGTGACATAAACAGCATTTTATCAAAGCCATCTCATTTGCTTTCTGAAAGTTTTGTAATGCTTGCTCATGCACAGAAGCAAGCAAAAGAATTGAAAGCTCCACCTTCAACTATTCACATTTCTTGGTTTTTCTGATTCTACCAAGCAACCAAAATTAGGTGTTCCAATGGTTCTCGTGTATAGTTCTACAAGACAAGTTTATTATAATCCAAATTAATTTAGAAATTCCATGAAAAAAACAATACATAACTCTGAAATGCACATTAGACCATTCTGTATCCTGTTCATGTACTCCTTCATCATGGGAGGGAGACACTACTGAATAGAAGCTGACCTGCCTGCAAACACTTCCATTTGCAGCACATCGATGGGTTTCTTGAAGCAAAAATTTTAATCAGCATATGTGGTGCTTTTTGGCTAGTGAACAGAAGCTGGGTAACTAGTTAACTTTCCAGGGAGCGACTAAGGCACGAGAATAAAAGAGCAGGGTCAGTAAAACCCACACAACTTCCACATTTTACAAAGTACATGGTTTAACCTACTTTCTTCCCTCCCTTCAGCCTATTCTTTTTACTGAAATGTCTCATCATATTTATTACTGACACAGAGAGACTAGAGGGCAGGTCAATTTATAGGACTATGTACTCTACAATTGTTCTGCAGATGAAAATTATGCTGAAAATAAGCAAATCTGTAGGTCCCATACTCAGCATAAAGTGTGTAAGCTCTAGGAAGACAGAAATAAGACAAAAAACCAAACGTGTGCACCATCTGCAGTGTAGTATGGAAATTTCTCCACAGGCTATAATGCCTGTGGTGTCCCAACAATCACAAGCACAGCACAATTCTTACTGAAGTTACTATAAAGGACAGATGATAAATAAAGAGCTACATCTACAACTCTACTCTTCAGTAGAAGCTGCAGTCAATATTTAACCATCCATAACCTTTTACTACTGACAGCTCACCTTACCTGCCCCTGAAGTCCACAAGTATTTTGAATATCACCAATTGTTCCAAGCAAGACATCATAAATACTGACCATTTCAGCACTGTTGTAATTAAATCATTTTTCAATTACCATTAGCTGAGGGGATTAAAGATAAACTCAGAACTTGAAAGAATTACCTGCATTTCACGATTCGTGTTACCTCATTTAGAGCACACACATGTAAGAACTGACTCTAACGAGCTTTTGAAGACATTACAGCAATACTGAAGTCATGCCCTTTGAATGCAAGTGACAGCAATGCCACATCTTTCCATCTCAAAAGATACTCAGATTGGTTTCCTCATACAGCACGTGACAAGTTCTACAACTGTACAAAGTGTTACAGGTTCTTCTGCAACTTAAGCTTCAGCATTCAGTGCAAACCAATAACCATCCTGTCACTAGTGTCCATTCCTACCCTTACAAATACAGCCACTCCCAATGTACACAAGCCTGAACCTTGCCTTGTAACAAACAAATGTGTATAAACCATGTTGTGGTTATTGTTACCTGCACCTTTTCCTTAACCAGGTTGAGAGCATCTCCTTTATACCCTCCTCTCTCTTTCACTCCTCCTTCCTTTTTGTGTCAATGCTTTAACTCCCCCAGGACAGGTTTCAGTAATTCTTACACTGTCAGACCAGGCTCTGTGCTACAGCCCTTGCTGTTCATCCTGCAGATCCAATCAGGCTGAGCACAAGTGGCTCCTCCCTTTGGGAATGTGCAATCAACTGTGTATTTATAGATCTTTCTGTGTCCCACATAATTTAGCTTATTAAGGTAACAGACACTTCTAGAATCTCCTTGATTCAGTACAGAAGTCCTAAACACACTTCCATGTAACTACTTTTTACCTTTAAGGATTTGTGATGAGCTTGTCACCTAAGTAAAAGCATTATTCCCACTGGTGAGACTGATGGATCTTTATCCACATGTAAGATGATGTTGCTGGCAGCTACAAAACTGTGTAAGGATGTTAAATCCAGGCTTTATATATCAAGCTGTTAAAGCTTAGCATAAGGCTTTACAAAAACTACTTGCCTGAACAGTTCTCAAGTCTCATCTCGAAAACTCTACGACTGGTATCTGTGCTTAGCCACAACTGTGACTAGACATCCCCACTTAGCCTTCTCATCCTGTTTCCCTACAGAGGGACTTGCTGGGAATATCTGTTTATCCAAATGAACCTGACAGAGTCCATTCCCAATGCCAGAGACAGGCTCACTGTTCTGTCACATTGTATCAGTGCAAAACACAGAGAAACTTCAATGGCCCAATTATGCTTCATTAAACTAAGCCCATATTCTGTGTGTCAGGGAAAGAGATATTGAACCATCTTAGCCTTGTTCCCAAAGAACAAAAACAGTCACTTCCTTAAAAAAAAAAGTGTTCATTTGGAAATCTGTGCAGATTTCCATGCAGAAATCTGTGCCACAGGTTAGTCAACTCTCCAACAGATGCAAAAGTACTGCTTTGCCTCTGTTTCCCAACTGAGTAATACACATGAAACAGCCTTCAGCAAAGGCTTTACAAAGCCACTGCCATAGTTATGAAGTGTGCCCCATTAATGATGCAGAAAAAGTAAGACAAACTCTTCACCTCCTACTCAGGTTATTTGCTCTGAAAGAGTCACTAGCAGCAGTGCATCATCTCTTTGTGAAAAAGCACCAACAGGCATGTGCAGAAGACAGGACTGCTTTTATACAGGCACCACAACAAATAAATGTTCCATGAAATAGCACAGTATTTGAGATAAAAGCTAGAAATTTATTTTGTTACTCAATTCTAAGTCTATAAAGCAAATGTTAGATGATTTTTGGATTAGACAACTGTCAACCACTCAACATTCTAGCACACTGTCCTTGTGGCTGTACAATTACTTCCTGTATCTAGTCTTTATAGACAGAGAAAGATGGGAATGAGACTTCGCAGAGTTAGGTTCTCTAAGTTCAAATTCACAAACTCCAGCATGCTGCCTTACTGCTTGTCTGTTCTGAGCATTAAAACAGAGGAAGATCAGCACAAGATCATAATATGCTGCAAGCTGAGGAAAGACAAGGGACCAGAGGATGTCAAATACACAGGGGATCACAATATTGATTTAAGAACAAGTTCAGGCTGCATTCATACATTTTGGTCTGGCTGAATGGTTTATCCTCTTCACTCCCTGCTACAAAAAGCCCAGCTACACTCCACCTTCCAATCTGCCAACTTAGCTGCTCAGGTTATCATACCTAATCCATTTAAAATCAAGCCAGTTAGCTCAAGCACAGATTTACCAAGGGAGGAAGCTTAAGGGAATATATTCCACTCACACTCACTAGCTCATCTCCCACTCTACAGAGAGCAGCAAGAAAGACAGCAGCTAATTTAACAGAAGGGTGAAGAAGGCTAAAGCCTCTTTCCTGAGCTTTAACAAATTAAGGCAGCCCTGCTGTCTCTGCTGCTGCAAAGACACCTTGTTGCTAGGGCAGGCTGGTGCCCTGGAGCTGCAATGCAGAGCCCTGTCTCTGGCAGGCTGTGCTCCAAGGAGCACTCCCAGGACTCACACAACACACTGCAGGTGAGGGATTCAGTTCTCTGCTTTACATCTCTCCTGTAACTTCCCATTAATCAGTTTCAGTAGGTCTTGGTCCATTTTGACTGAAACTGTTTAGGTGAAATTCCCTCAAGTTGCTGAGCCAGCCAGCTGGCTGGGCAGTGATCTCTAGCAAAGAGATCAGACAGGTAGGGTTAGTGCTGAAAGACAACATGGTTGCAGAGCCTCTGCAAAGTCAAGAGTTGGCAGAGAAAGACATCCAAGTCTGAAATTCTAAGCTGTGAATGAAAGAATAAGAGGAGGAATGGAGAGAAGCAAACAACAAAGACAGGCATAGTAGAGAAAAATAGCTAGAAATTAAGATTGCAGACAATGCAGTCAAGTCACATTTTTAACAGGACTCTGTCAAAGTAATCACTGCCAACATCTTAGAGCTAAAAAAATAAGTATCCTCCTGATGCTCTGTTCATTATTTGGTCAATTGGAAGAAAAACAATTGCTATTTCAGTAAGTACCAAAGATGGATCACTTGCAAAGAAAATGGTGAAGCTGGTTTAGAAGGAAAAAAGCACTCCCTCCTAGCAAAACAGGAAAGTAAGAAAGGTTTCAGAAACAAGTATTGTGATAGAAGTATTTAAGCCAATAAACTTGATAACTAAATGCTTAAAGTAGGTTGGATATTTGTCAAAATACCTTGCCCTAAAAGAAAAAATTACTACACAGTCATAAACCACTAGAATTTTTGGGGAGAAAGGGAAGCAGGAAATCATGAAGAGGATGGAGAAAGATGGGCACTATTATCAGACAGTCCTTTTCAGTTCCCAAGGATTTCAGCCCCTGCATCTTAAACACACACCAGGTTCCAGCACTAAAATGCTGACCTGAGACAATCGATGACTAAAATGAGTTGCATCAGGAAGCTTATACTTTTAGGGGGGGGGTTGGACTAGATGATCTTTCGAGGTCCCTTCCAACCCCTAGGATTCTATGATTCTATGAAGATTCACAGTGGTCTCTAATTATGCTCAAAAAATGTCCTTGCAAAAGATAAGGATTATCTACTTAACTTCCTGAGGTTAGTCACACAGCTGTTAAAAAGGCTCCCAACCTTTTACAATCACACTCCTGGTAACTATTCTTTGCCCTTAGTCCTTGGCCCACAGCTGAGCCCTTGCAACCCATAAATCCACTACCCCATCAACTCTCCATGTCCTATCTGGAATATACTGTTGTATTTCAGCACCTGCCAGCTGATGATGGTCTGAGAATTTTGGGTACCTCTAGTAGAACATACACACTCTTGCCACCTAAAGATAGATCAAAATCTTCACGGACAACACCAGAACTACCCTAAAGTTTTTTTGTTTTAGAAGCTATGCATCATAAAGGGAGAGAGGTGGGAAAAAATGCTGAGAGTAGGAAAAAAAGAAAGAAGGAGGTAAACATGCTGAAAGGAAGTGGCACAGAAAACATGAGACCTGATATTAGGAACACAGAGGTGTGATTATACCACGTGGCATTAGAACTTGTTCCCTTATGAAGAAAGGACATAGTCACCTCAGTAATAATAAAGCCCAAGGAAACACCTTTCCCTACACCAAAGAAAGTGAATTTAAGATGTAAAAGCATTTAATAAATTGGAATCAAACCAGCAGAGGTTGTTGTCCATTTTGGAGCAAAACCTACGTAAAAAGATATTCAGAACATTTCATTAGCAATCATTGAATTAATGGTGCCCAATACATTTAGTTATCTTGAACTCTGCAAAAGAGGATTCAGTAAAAACCTGTGCCATTTCTATTGTGACAGTACCCATGGGTTCCAACCAAGACCAACCACAGCTCTGCAAACACACAGTACTCTGAAGTACTTCCAATTCAAAAGGATGTAAAACTTAAGTGGGCAGCACTAAGCTTTGTCACTTCTCCTTTTACTTAAAATTTCCAGTTTTCAACAGATGCAGCATTCTAAAGCAACTCTTTAGTAACAAACATGATCTTCAATACATTAGGATTTCAGTAAATATATGACTATTTTTATTTAGGAGCTGCAGAAGTCTTGTCACACAACACTAAAGAGCTACATGCTGGTTGTTATTCCAAGCCACTTCCAGCTGTTGTCAGTACAACATAACTCGTCTTAAAATGGCTAAGGAAGTATTAAAGGTAACCAAATCCAACATCTGTATCTGCTTTCCCTTTCACCACGTGGTCTTTTGAATTAGGAACTGTCAGTATTGCATTCCCCTCTTTGTTAGTGATGCTCTATAAACAGCTGACCTTTCAAACAAAGGCAAAGCAATCAGAATAAGAACTGAGCTCAATATTGGGACTTCAGATTAATCAGAATTATTCAGAGAACCTTGTGTTTTCCTCACTGAAGTAAGTATACTAGTTAGGCACTAAGCACAGCTGGATGGGAGAGACAGCCTGCTACTGAAAATCAAAGCATTGCAAGTCCCTTTATTTCCTAGAACCAACTTTAAAAGTGTGGCTCTTCTTTATTAAACAGAAAGTCAAGCCTGCCTCATTTCCATTAGCAAATACTGGTTTTAATAGCTATTAATAAGCATGGCAGGGACTCCTAATGATGAATGTCAGTAGGAGGCCAGTTTTTGAAGATACTTGTTCCTCCTTCAACGGTACAAGTAAAACCGACACAGAAAACTGCTGGAAAAAGTACTGAGATTGCAATTTCATTTCTATCTATTTGAAGTTTGTTAGTGTGCTTTGAAAAATTGCCTTTGAAACATGAAAAAGCAAATTCCTGTTTTTTAAAACTTCTGAATATCTGACAAAGCTACAAAATTGACAAACTTGTAATCAAACTAACATGAAGAAACACACTCAGATGTAAATAAGAAAAACTACAGAGCCAAATGAAGCCTGTTTCCAACAAGCATTAGCAACTCAAACATCCAAGCATCACTGAATAAACCAAAACATCCAATCATTTTCCCAGCTGCTCACAACACCACGTTTTTAATAGATCTACATTTCTACAGATACCCAGAATTCACCTTGGCATAATGACCTACCTCTGTATGTCTTGAATGAAGTGCATTGTATTCTTTCTTGAGCTCTGCCTCCCTCTCCTCAAGTCTGCTAACTGGAAGAAAAATTTAGGAAAAAAAAAGAATTAAAATTAAATTCAGAGTTCTAGTACATTAAACTAACTTGCCTAGGACTAGGCAACCAGATCAGAGATGAGAGCATTCTTAGTAGTGAATAGCAAGAAGCAGGATAAAAAGTGAGAGTTTAAAAACACAAAAACCAACTCAACACTTGATCTTTCCAAGTACATCAGCAGCAGCACCATCTTACCACTTGGTAGTCCTCCTAAAAAGCCCAATTACTATTTTCCCTAGTTGACTGCTAGCTCAGCAAGAGGAGACTTGTATGTTCAGGGACAGCTTACTACTCACACCAATTCAGACTGTTTCACATGAGCACATGGAAACTGTAGGAAGAGGCAGAAGCCAGGTCACAATCTCAGATCAGAGCTGTGCTCTACATTGGTTTCCTAGAACATAACCACACAGTCTCCAGAGGTGTTTAACTAGGACAAACATAAACAAGGTATTTTTCTAAAACAGCTTCAAGTCATATGTTGTGGTACAGAAACTAAGACTTCTGCTGATATTCACTCCTACTTCACTGAGTGTTATGGTAATAGATTCACAGAAAAAAAACAAACACACAAATATTTCTGTAGTTATTCCAAGAAACTGAAGATGCATCTAGCAGATTTAGTACAACATTAGACAATAAATTCATATTAAGAAGAGATGAGCTGGAACAAATCAGGATATCCCTGTGCAATGATTTGCAGAAAAACTAAAATAATTCAGGACTTCCTCAACACAGCTTATTTTTTCCATTCAAACAGAAGATATTTTTTGCTGCTTAAATGTGAATTCTGTCTTTTTGTTTAGGTATTTTTGAGCACAGTATTTATGCAACATAAGCATGTGTTTCAAACTCTGTAACTGAGCTTCTCTTATGCCACTTGCCACGTTTAAATACCTTTGAGAAACCTTAAATTTGTAGTTACTCATCTCCAGATACTCATTGCCAAACACACATTATCTGAAGACAAATGCCAGCATCTTCTTTGCCATTTACACATTTTCATATTGACAACTGGGTCTTCTGAAAATTAACTGTCAATGTACGATTTCTTTTTGCACCATTTATCTGTATTGTGGCACAGTATTTTATAAGTACATTTCAATTAAAAAAGATCTTTGCCAGAGTCAAACGCTGGAACCAAAATACGTAATTGTCTACTCACTCAGATCTGTGTAAACATTCTTAGCTTCCAATCTTGCTCTTTTAAGAACATTAAGTTCCTTGATACAACCTTCTGCACTCCACCTCTAAATATCTGACCAAAAGCATTACACTGAATTTTATTTATACTAACACAAGATTGAACATGTTCACTTCTGCACTGTTATCAAACAGGACAAAAGCTCTTTGGGCAGTAAGTGACGTGCAAGTGTTTACAGCACAACATATATAAGATATTTTACAGCACACTACATACATAAGTATTTTTGAGAGGCAATGCAGGACACGATATCTAATGAATGAAAAATTTAGTTTATTACTTTAGGTGATAGATGTTTTAAGCCTCCTCATACATTTATAGCAAGATTATATGGAAGCCTGTGGTAAGTGCCTACAGAAACAAGTGTCAGAATTTATGGTTACAAAGCTTAACATGACAAAACAGATTTTATCCACTACCTTAGACTGTCATTTTAGTCAGAAGCAATTACATTTCACAACAGTTGACCTCAGAGACCTCTTAGTAGCAGCCAGTTTGCAGCTAAAAGGCAGAGCTCAGCAGCTTCAGCTGCCCACACCCCATCCAGCGGTGGCTGCGCTCACTTCTGAATCCACCATCTCCTGCCTTGGCTTCACAGCTCCCAGCAGCTCTCTCCCTTCCCTGCACACTAAGGGCCTGGTAACCCTTCCACTGTGCTAAACCTGCTCTAGGACGAACAGATAGCCTGGTGCACGACTAATTAGCTTCGTGCTTGGTGAAAGCCACTCCCTGCCCTGGAAACAGTGTCCAAGCAGGCAGTGAGGCAGGCTCTGCCACAGCCCCGCTCCCACGCTGCCTCCTGGGAATTGCCACTGCTTCCCACAGGATGGCAAGGTCCTGGTTCAATGTGGCCTCACCAGGAACCTGCAGAGAAACCATGGTGATGTACTCCAGTATTGTCCAGTATGCTCCTGTCTACACAGGGCAGCCAACACTGGCTCCTGGAGATTAATTTTATCTGGTGGATTCTGGCAAAAATACCTGACACAGTGCATTTAATGAAGATAAATGTCACACCAGGTTGTTACAAACACCCTTCTTCGTAGCTGTCCATAACCTGCCTTCATGAAATCCACAGAAGTGTTTCCCACTGTTATGGATACAACAAATATTTCCACCACAGTTGAGGTTTCCTAACAAAGCACACCATTTTCTCCATGGCCCAGTTTTAAACAGTTCCTTAAACCAAGTCATAGAAGACAAATGTACATATATATGGGTACTGCATAGTCAGGAGGATATCTTCATTAAATCTGATAACTTTTTGCTACACATGAAGGTTAAAAAAATGAAGGCCCTACAAGATGATATAATTGACATTCAACATTTCTGGAAGTCAATTCCAGCTGTGTAACATGTTACAGTCCTATAGCTGAAGTTTCAGTCATAAGCAGATGTACACTAAGTTTATATACTCTCAGACACCACATTAGCAGTCCTCAAAACACGACTTTCCAATAGCAGCAGGATGACACACATAACCAGAAATCTGTTTCACCCAAAACATGCCTCCCATCCAAGCTAAGATCTTGACAAAACCCACAGAACATGCTCCTCTTTTCCAATTAAGTATTGTCAAGGAGATCAGATATTCCCTGAGGAGCAGAGATCACCACAGACTTGAACACAGAAGGGACCTGAAGAACAGCCAGAAGAATTTTGAGGACAACCTCCAGATTCTGGCCCCAAAACCTTGGAGAAACTTAAGTCACTATTAAAGGTACATTCCCATCAGGAGTAACAGGAAACTAACAGCAATGAAATAGGAGACAGAAAAAATGCCTTCCACTGGCTCACGGAAGCACACCGAAAAGCAGATTGTTGCCAGTTCCATTTTCCTCCACCAGCACACAAAAGAGTGGAAGTCTGGAGCCACCCTGATAACACCCCCCCAAGAGGAACAGGGCTGACCCTGGCACTGCCTGACATACACTGGGTCTGCAAAGGGGCAACCAGACATGGTTTCCATCCATTTGACTTCAGTAACATGAGAAAAAGCTCCTCTGGTATTTCAGTCTAAAAGGTTTTTCCATTAAGACATCAAATGCTCAATGGGCAGATAGATAAAATCAGTTTGATTACATACATTCTGAAAGCAAAATATCCATTGTCTGTGTCATCATCTGTCTTCATAAAGCCAATACATCCTTGTTACATCATGGAAGATATGACATGGTAAGATTACATTGTGTAATATATTACATGAGCAAAACATACACAGCAAAAAAGTTTCACTACTCATGATTCCCAGCCTACATTGCAAAATTCTAAAGGTCTTCCAGCATGGTAAGTATGAGCATAAAATGCAAATATTTTTAGGCTAATGAGAATGCATTTCACTGGGACAACACCACAAACTCATGCCCAAGGTCTACCTGCAACCTTCTCCAGCACTGTCAATATCCTAGCACATTCAGTGACCTGAGGTACTAATCCTAATCAAAGTTCTCTCAAATGAAACCAATCAAGCCTAAAAATAGATTAAATGTTACAGCAAACTCGAGAGAAGCCTCTGGAGTTTCTGTCTCCTGACAGCATCATGAAGAATTAGGCAGCAAAGCTGCCCGCCCTGCCTGTTCAAAAATCAGAGCTTACCTCCCAAGTCTGATGGCTTTACCAAGTTTGGAACACCCTCCATCTGTATGTTGTCCTCTGCCTCAAACTGCTGATAAGCCTGAAGGGGAGAAAGAGAAACAGACCTGCTAGAACGCCAAATCCAACCAGTACGATGCCTTCAAGAGGAATTTTAAGTTCCTGCTACACAAGCCAGGACAGAGGTTCAGCTCATTAACCAGCCTTTCCTAGCACCAAGACTATCTGAAGCTCTCCCTAGTCAGCTTTCATCCAGCTCCATTCTTAGAAGCAGGTCTCACACCAAAATTAAGATATAGATCAAGCAAAATCAATCCCATAATCCAGGAGGATCCTAAGAACTCTTAAGTAGTTGCTAAAGATCAGACACATCAACCATGGATTAAAACAGAGACTGAAGCTATAACACAAGTATTTAACCTGAAAGTGATAAGGCCTGAGAATAAGCAGCACAGAAAACTGTCAGCAAGACTGACATCTCTAAGTAGCTCTTACCACTGTGAACTATAGGTCTAGTTCTCAGTTTAAAAAGTAGGACACTTCAAATTATGAAGTTAATCTAGCTGTCTAGAATGCTCTGTTGATAGCAAATATCAACACACACAGATGCATGGTCTTATCCCTGATGCTTCAGGAGTGTTCAAATATCCACTATGTCTCAGACCCACAAAATCACTAATTCATCACCAAAAACATGACATAAAACTTAAAAAATCTCCTTAAGTATTCTGCTACAACAATTTAATATAAGGACAACCAGATGCCAGGAGATCCCTCACAAAGGTTGAAATTCAAATGAACAAGGATTTATACAAGACAACTTCTAACCAAAATCAAGTTAAGATCCCTTGGATGTAGTACCAACTTCTAGCCTAGTCTCTGGCCAAAATAGTGTTTCACTGAGAAAACTTTTGATTGACTGACTATTTGAAAACAGTGGGATGCTTCATTTACACATTTGGCTATTGAAGCAAGTAACTTTTTGAGAAAATCCAACCTGAAGCCAGCATGAACACAGAAGCTACAGCAGACTGGATTTGTTTTTAAAACCAGTGAGAACTCCAAAATGTATTATTATAAAAGACATTTAAAGCCATTTTCTTCCTTGCAGAAACATCTACAGCAACAGAATTACTATAATAATCAAACTCCAACACCTAAACCACTAGCACAATACTCCCTTCATTTGAAAAAGTACATGAGCAGTTAATTATACACCAGTGGATTTCAACCTCCTCTCACCACCTTTGTTCAGGTATATTTATAGACAAGTTTAAAGCAGGCCAATCACTGCTCTAATTTCCTACTCCATTTTATTTTAGCCTCCAGCCTTGTAGCATGACTCGGTGCAGTCTCCTGAGCTAACTGTACCCTCTGCTCCATCTAGTGGGCTGCTCGCACTAGATTCCCAAAGCACAACACAAACACCAGGGACATTTGTAACTTCACAACAGCAGGCAGTCAGGAAAGTAACTGAAATACTCTATTCAGAAAGAAAGCCTTCCTTTCCAGTACACTGATGCTCACACTTCTCCTAATAGAAAGATCCTTCAAGATTAGTCAGTGATACCTGAGGCAGCATAGGGAAGGACAGTTGGGAAATGTGCCTTGTAAACAAAGTCATGTAGATGAGAAACAGCTTCACCAAGAAGAAAGTACCAACCAGTAAGCTCCAAATTTGTTTATCAAAAAATACAAGAAGTCAAGCTGTTCTATTCCTTCTTTGCTGGAAATAAGATTAGTTCTGCTGTCTTCAGTCTTTAAAAAATATGTAGGAAAAATCCAAACCTGCACTAAACAAACCTCAGCTTTTCTTCAAGGAAAAACTGAAAAGCTTCCTTGTATTCCTCAGAATAAACACTATAGTTGAGCCATACCTAGAAATAGCATTACTGACAGATGTATTTCATACCAGTTCAGTTATTGACATCATCATGTGCACAGATACACAAGTCACAAGTCAAATCTCAAAACAATGTTAAGCTTCAAAGCTGAAAGTTCGTATTAGAGTCTCCTTGTTAACTAGACAGGTCCATGTTAAATTGCTGCAGCAGCTCTGTGCAGGTGGACCTCAGAGTATTGGATTCCTTCAGACTGTACTCCCAGATAGAGGAACTACTGTAGTATGCATCAAGAGGTTGTCTATCTGGAGAGCTCAAATCAAAATAAAATACCAAGTAATTTAATATCTGCAGAAAATTCGCAACAGAACCTGGTCTTCCATTTTATCTTGAAGCCAGTGTTCTAGAGAGTTCTGTTTAGCTTCCAAGGAAAACAAATCTGCATGTTTTTAGGTCAGCTGCCAAAACGTTTGTCTCATATCCCAAATAAAACCTACAGCAAGCAGTATCAGTTGCTGTGAGATGTCACCTGATGTGGGAAATGAAATAATCCCAACAGTTGCAGCGCAACATTTGCAGCTCTGAAGAACAAGAGTTGCTTCTTGGTTTGTTTTTTGTTTGCTTTGTTGTTGTGGGGATGTTTTTTTGGTGGTTTGTTGTTTGGGTTTGTTTGGTTTTTTTACATAGGTCGTTTTCCCTAAATATAATCTAAATTGAGCATAAATGAAAAGCTAACATTTTATAAACTTAAGAGGTATGGAAATATATCTGTGCTTTGGCTGCCCTGTCAAATGCAGTATGATGCCCTGAGTGTTGTACTTCAGCACTAGGCAGATGCAGAAAAGGAAGCAAATCTATCAACTCCCACAGCCTACCACCTCCATCAGAAAGCACTTCAACCACGCAGACAGCACGTTTTTCAGATTCTCTCACAAAATAAGTTACTCTGAGAGCAATTCCTCCAGACAGCACACTCCAAAGCTGCTTCATTCCTGTGGCGAGCCAAAACAAACTACAATCATCTTTAACTCCAAAAAAATGTAATTAACTCACAGCCTGCAACACATAAAAAGAACTGACATTCCCAAAGAGGGAGGCAAAGAAGGGAAGTAAATTAAACCTCCTGAGCTCCCACAGAATTCAGAGGCACACCACGTGAGCACTGAAGGGCACTGATCCCTTTGGTAACTGGAGATGGAGCAGAACCCAAAGCAGTATCATGTGCCTGTGGAGGCTGCTGGACAAGCGAGCTGCACGCTGCTAGTGGAATTCTTCATCAGCCCTAAGGGCCTAGTTTTCCACTTTCAAGGTTGAAGTTTTAAACATTTTAATACTGCAAACTAATACAAGCAGAGCCAGGAGTCTCACCGCAGTGAAGACTTGAAATAATGTGAAAGCCAGATATCCTCAAGCTCTTTTAAGAAATGTTCAATGTCAAAGACTGGTGTTTGCCTCAGACACATCATGGAAGTGGAAGAGAAGGAGTAGAGAAGAATTTAAGTAATAAATTTGGCATTGCCATGCTTGCACACCTCCACAGTATTCAGAGGTGCCCTCTGCTGTTGAGAAAAAAAAAAAAATCCATGAAAGTCTAGGCAAGTCATAAAGCCAAAAAAAGAGATTTGCTCACAATCAGTAAGTTTGCTAAAGACCAATAGCAAGAGCTTCTAAAAACTCCACCTGTAACATCATCCCTAGATAAATCCCCAGGAACTTTGTGACATTTAATTTGCCTTAACTTCCACAAGCTCCAAGCCCCTGAGAACATGGCTCTGCCTTTCCTCTGTTCCCTGCACAGGTAAATGCTGACAGGTCAATGCACAGGAGCAGGGGCAAACCATGGGAAGTTACAGGGAAGAGCAGCAGTGCAAAATGAGACAGAGATGCATTGAGGGCCAAAGAGCCACACCAATGCAGCACATTCCTGCACTCAAAGAGTAGTCACAAATCCTTCCATCTCTTCTCTCCTTTAAGCAGCTGTGAAGTTTACCAGCATATGCCAGGATGCAACACATTGCCAAATTTTTGGCAGCAAACTAGACCTAGGCAACCACCACAACCCACCACACGGCAGGACCGAGTGCTGTACATCATGCAAGAGCAGTAACTCAACGTGCATCTGCTCCTGAAGTCAGGATTTCATCATCCATGGTGGCTCACAATCCTCCCAGCAGTGCCACCAGGTCATCTCTCCCTCTTTCATTTCCTCCTATGAAAGGGTACAGCATGGTAGTCCACCCACTCTGGAGGCAGCTGACAGCAACTGCTTCGATTTGTAAGGCAGGGAAAAGAAGTCAGTGGACCACAGAAACTTCATAACCAGTCAACACAAAATAAACTTATTTCACTTCTTTAATTTCAAATGGCAGATTTATTCCAACCTAGCTGGTGGAATATGTGGCTACAAATGTAATCCCACATGATAAATTCAAGTGTAAAGAAGTAATTAATTTTCTTTTTTAGTGTGATGATAGCTAAGACAGCAAAACCAAGCACTTATAATTCAGGACATAACAAAACTATGGCTTCTTGAGCAATTGTACTGGGCAGACATGTTTAAAAATTAAGCACACACAACCATGCTGAAACACACCATATAACTTAAGAGCTGCCCTCTTCCCGAGCTAACTAGTCTTCACTAAATGACCAGATTGGATGATGTTCAAGAGTAAAACCTTTAAATGGACCAAACTTGCTCTTATAAGCCCTGCTTATTTGAGGAAAAAAGCATACAGCACATGAAGTAGTCTACAAGAAGCAAAAAATCTTGCAGTTAAACTACTACACGGGTCCCCATGTCTTATCTGTTTTCTATTCTAAACTACTAACCATGTCCTTAACTGATGCTGCTATCCCAAGTCTGTACTCTGACTTAGAAATGAAAAGCCAGGTTTCATTTGCCTACTTGCTCTGTGCCACACATTTGCAATTCCTATTATCAATGATAACACCACCACTATTTTGAACGTTGATGTAGAAGAGTTGGCAATACCACAGACTAATTTAGCTGCACAGGCAGTAGTATAGGAAGAAGAGAAAAAGAAATACAGCTGGAAGTCTTATAGCTACACCCAGTGAATTAAAGTGACACACTGGTAATCTTTGGTACCACAGGGGATACAAATTGCATTGCCTATAAAGCAGAAAACAAGATAATACAGTAGAGTTAGACTGCTTCTAGAATATGTACACGAGTATAGCTTTCTTACCCTAGAAATCCAGAGCTCAAAAAAGACAGCTCAGTTGTGTAATATTCATTAGGTGTTCAACAATTGTGCTTATGTCTCCTTTGATCTTGCTCTGCATCAGCAGCATGTCAAATCTTTGTAACACTTTCATGTTGTCCCAGACATCTTAGCCACTCAAATAATAAGTACAATTCAGTGTTCAACACAGCCCTATTGTTGCTCCAAAGTTACATTTTTTGCCATCACAAAAGGTTTTTCTCCAATAAAAAGATTTTGCAACTGTTTAAAAAGTCAATGCTCGGATACCAGAACTTTGTTGTTATAACTGTTTTCAACAACACTATTTCTTACCAAAAAAGTAGTTCTACCCAAGCATCAGTGGTTCTACAGGAACAACTGAGTTTCTCATGCAAATACTTTCATTATTATAATACACAAATATATATACACACATAATGTAATTACAAGTTACAAATCAAACATATATTTGGTGACTTCATATTCAAGGCAAAAAAATGTAACACAAACAGATTCACAGAACAATATAAAATGGTGTTACATATATCCAGCTGTGCTGCCACCTACATAGCCAGGAATTAAAATGATTTTTCTTTTTTGAGCCACTACTTTGTACTTTTTATTGTATTAATAGAAAAAGTAATGGCATGTATGACATGATGCAATCTTGACACCCTAATCCTGTTGTCAGAGTACAGGGTCTCCCATTACCAAGTTGTTTGGGCTGTGGGCTTAGAGCACAGGCCTTCTGGAAACACTGTCCTTTGTTACCAAAACAGACAACTCAACTCTTGCTCCAATGTTTTCTTTTCCCCTCTTCTGCTGCTTTTAAACACACAGACACTTCCATTCACAAGAATCGTAGTATTTCTGAAACAAGCCTCTTCAATCATCCTTGTTTTCACTAGAAAAGACTTCTTGAAGTGTTCCTCTATCACTGTCTGTAGAGAATCCGTGAATATTTTAACTGCAATGGACCTACCCAATTGCAGGCCTCTAAGAATTGCCAGCAGCATTCTAAGCCCTTCAAATTCCAGAAGAATTCAGCTCTGCATGCCACCTACATTAATCTTAACACCAGTGCACTAATACTCCTACCTTGTTATACAGACTCACTCATGCCATTGAAAATTAAACTCCACATGAAGATTATGATAACTCTTTCAACTTTAAGGTATGACTTTTGTTGTGTTATGGGCAGGAAAGGTAGCCAAGTAGAAATAAAGGAAGAAAGAAGAGTGAAAAGGGGCTATGTTGACAACTGGCACTCTACTTTTAGAAACTGATCTTATCTCAAACTTACCAGGCTTGATACAGTCTTACTTTACGTTTCTGCCTGGCCCAGCAATAAAAGGTGTGTATTAACTGCTAGTCTTACATCAATAGAAGTTACCTTAGAAGCTTGACAAAATGTTTGCATTCATTGATGTTGATAATTATTTCTCCACTGTGCTAAAAAGGTTAAATGAAAAAAACACTCATAACCTTCACTGCATGTTCAACAGACTCACAGCAAAGAAAAAGAAAGTCAATCCATCATTAGCAGCATAGGTCTTTCATCTTCAGTTTAAGACTGTGGGGTGGGGGAGATGAAGTAAGAAAAGATTTGTGGGCTTGAGTATTTTTTTCTCCTCTACCTTTGCTCAACTAGAAGCAGAAAAACTAGTGATGGAATTCACTGACTATGTAACCTTGATGAGAAGCAGCCCAAGAGAATGTCTAAGCTACAATATATTCACATTGTAACGTGAATTTCAGTATTTCAGGAAAACTGATCATTGTTATTTTTTTCCAAAACTTACACAAGTTCTCATAAATTAAAAAGAACATCTTTAAAAGTTGAGGTTTTTTCCTTAACTCTCTTCCTGTAAAAATTAAATACCTCATGGAAATAAATAATTGAGCAGAAATTATACAAAAGCTACTAAGAATCAGCATCAATGGTATTTTCATCCCAGTAGTGCTTCTAAATCTGAAGATTACATTTCTTTTTATCACAAACAACAGTTTAACGGTAAGAAAATTAGCTTATTTTATGATCACTAACAAGCACATAACTTTTAAATACCTCCTGAAAAAGCTGCTAAACATGAAAATAACATGGTCTAAAAGGAAAACAAAACAACAAGAACAGAATAACAACAAAAGAATCACATTAAGAGTCACAAGATTGTATCTAGTTTGTTTGCCTTAATTATAAAGAAAACAAACCTGCACAAGAGTTAAATATAGTTAGCTGTGAAAATACAGGAACTGGATAGCACAGATATTTAGCACATGTATTTTCATTTTACTGAATGAAATTAAAAATGTACTAATATCACTTAAAGGGAGTGCATATATTTTTACTTACTTTGATCAGCATAGTTTTTTGCTTTTAGTTCAAGCTGTCGAGTTTGTGATTCTAATGCTTCCACCCTGGTCTGTAAGTCCTTTTTCTCTTGCTCTTGAGAATCTTCAAACTCAATGAATTTCTAAATTAAAAAAAGTGAAGTTAAACTCAACAATTAATAACAGATTTTTTTAACAGCCTGAGCAAAGTTCTTTCTCTAAACAGATCTACAGTTCACATGTAAGGATGAAGGACACTGACTATTTTAGTCCAGTCCAGTGTTCCTCAGTCATGTCACCCTGGTTGCTCTGTATAATCACTATCAACTAAGTGCCAACTATTTCAGAGAAGCCTGCTTGGCTCTAACATTTATATGAATTATTTTATTCTTTCCCAGCTTTCTGCACTTGCCTGTCAACACTACATGTGAATACAGTGAACCCTGGTATCCTTAGACTTGACTCAGCACCAGTGAAGTGTATCTTCACCTGTGAGCCACAAAGGTACAGACACTGCAGTAGGGACACGGCAACAATAGTGCCAACCAACATTACTTGGTGTTTTTCATTCCCATGCAATTTGTTACCATTTGATAGGCTATAAAATGCTAAAGCTTCATCAAATACTTAATAGCCACCTCCTACAATGTGTCAGCTGCATAGAAAACTATTTGTGGACACTGCAATTGTGCTGATGACCATCTCTTCTGCTGCCTTGCTTTACCAACTTTGTGTCTCAGTGTTCTGGAGTTCACTAATGCATCTATCAGTGTTCACATTTTATAACATTAAAGTTAACACTTCATCATTATAGCAAAAAATACGCTTTTAAAACTGCTATATATCTTAACCAAAAACTTGAGAAATTCAGTGGGTACTGGAAGCACAAAGAATACTTCTAATAGCCAAAGATGTCTTAGGTCAAATCTGCATTGCAGGGAGAAGGCAAGGCCACAAACACAAGTTAGGCAGAGGGCTCATTGTACAGGGAGGAAAAGGCCACCTGAAGCCTTTGCAGAAAAAAACCCTAAACACCCAAGATAGCTAAAGGATCAGAAAGCAAGCTGCAGCTGGGTACTGTATGGAAGCAGAGAGACAGGGAAGGCAGTAAAATGAAAAATAGTCATGCTATAGTTGATTTGAATAGAATTTTTTTTTCCTTTGGAATGCTAGGAAAATTTAGTGGGAAAAACATTTCAAATTCTCACAACTTTTAATAAGCTACTATGAAGTTTTAGCCCATGTGTTTTATGGCTTTTGCAAAAGCCAAAACTCTCAGCCCTATGAGAAGAGCTTCAGTTAAGTCATGTCATCAGAAGAAGTTTTGCTTAAAAATTACTTCAGATGTAGAAATGCATCCAAACCTACAAAGTGGAACAAGAGTTCCTTTCAGACAAGATCTCCACGGCTATCACAGGACTAGGCATGGTGTTCATATGACTGTGCCTGAAGCTAAATCCTGAAACAATTGAGAACCAGCTGAAGCAGCCCAGGTAGCACTGCTTCGGGTTCTGTGATTTAAAATTAGTTCTCTTTCTTCAGAAACAGATGTGCAAAAGCCTTTCTACCCTCTCTCCACAAAGATTAGAAATGTTAACTTGTCAATGTAATACTGACAAACTCAAACTTTAAACTTGCTTCATGTCCCTTTTGTAATAAGTGATGCAAGAGTTCTGCCTCTTTTGTATTAATGATTCAAGTCATGTCTGGCGTATTCTTACCAGACCCTGTTTAAAAAGGGCTTCAAAGTTTGACACAAGTTTGTCACAAACCAACATGGTTTGTTAAAACAAATATGGGAAAACATGAAAGAATTATAAAACTGTAACACCTTTGTTTAGTTGCTTCTCTGATGGCTTCTCAAAGTCAGATGTGTCTCACAACTTGCAGAAGGCCAGTGACAATTATACTGTTGAATAAACAGCCGTTCAAAGCCATCAATGTCATTGTTACTCATGGAACTAAAGATAGATATAATTTTGTATTTCCTCTCAAGTTCTTCAGCTGCAAGCATTAAAACTAGTTTTGTATTAAAGTTAAATGGCTTTATCTTCCACTAGTTTACCTTCATTTTGTTAAAGTAAGAATTTAAGTTATATCTCTTCGAGGCATTTTTATAAATTAGAGCAGGGTAATTTGTTTTCCTCTGCTGAAAACTACACCAGATTAAGTAATGGATTGAGTCCTTTAGACTGAATGTTTCTATCTTGTTTCATCTCTCCTTTTGGTGATAGTATTAACACAGGCAGAGCCTCAGGAGATTGATCATCTCATCCTGACTAAGCCTGCATGACTATGATGGAAGGACTAGTCAGATAAACCACCACAGCAGCCAAGAATAGGCTGAGACCCATATTCAAGGACTTTAAAAAAAAGTTCTTTACATTGACAACACACTCCAATATTGCACATCTTCTGCATTGTTTAACATAAATGCAGCAGCATATGTAGGAACATATTAGCCACTGAGTATATGGACACTAGACATGCTCTTATTTCAATCCAAGCTACTGGTTACACAAAATACCAAGGCAGCCAAAAATCTAGCTTTCCTCATGTTAAGTGACAACCTGTCTAGGCCACAAAGCCATATCTTACAAGTCTATCAGGAAGTGAGATTTTTTTGGTCCTTTTTTGTTTGTTTTTAAAGAACCAGCTGAAGGACACCAGCACATCTTTAAGCAATCAGACCAAATACCACACCACGACAGAAGATAGAGCCAGAACAGTCCTGAAAAGGTCATCTTGTGCCAAGGCCCTGATGTTCAGTGTTGATGTCTGGATCCTCATTCTGATTCGGATATAATGAGGTGTGAGCACAGGATATGATGCATGCCTCCTTCTGCATGTGCCTGCCCCTGAAACCCAAGCCTGTGATACCTCCATAAACTATGTTTGGCAACTCCCATTTAATCCTTCCCATTTTCTCCAGGCAGTATCAACCATGCCATTTCAGACAGACATTTGTCTAACCTGTTCTTTAAGAACTCCAATAAGTAGTATGAAAAAGTACTTCACAAGTAAGTTTCAGAAGTCTTGATGTAATAAATTTTAAATCTACTTACAGTTTACCACAATAAACATTGCAATAAACATGAACCCAGACTACACAATGGAGGAGCACACCACACACATTTGGAATTCTGTCTGGTGCATATATCACCATTTATTCACTTAGCAATACAGTACTAGCCAAATGAAATGTTTCTTCCTATATCTATGTCATCATCCATTTCCTTTTGTTTCCCCATCACACAATCCATGTGCAATGTGAAGCATATCTGATGTCAGGGTTCCACCTACTTGTCAGCCTTTATTACCCTGTGACATGTCCTTTTATTGCAATGACACCAGCTTTTCAGCCAATGGCATGTTCTTCCTGGAGGAGGTAAACTATGAAGCCAGCTCAGCTGGACTTGGGACAGATAAAATTATATGTAACTGAAAACACCCGAGTACATTTTACACTGTTTTAGCAAGGTTTTCGTGTAATGGATCTCAATTTTGCTCTCATACACATGAAAAATACTTAAACTCTTACTGCAGAGTGTTTACTTAACACACAATCTTAAGGAAGAAAGTTAACTTCAGGAACAGTAAGAAAAGGCAGCCACCAAGTTCACACTTAAAACTAATTTTCATGGTGGTAAATCCTTTTTCATTGTTGCCAAAGTAGCAACCACGTATCGAACATCAGATTTCAAGAACAGCTCAATCCCACCAACAGTAGAAAAGCTAAAAGATATATGAGACAACTTGATATGGCTAAAGGGAGAAGATTTTATCCTGTTTCCAACTCCTCACAAAAGCCCTTCTGCTAGCTACACACCTCCAGGTATGGAGCAGTACACTTCTACAGAAGTAAAACTTACTGGTGTATAAAATAGCAGAACCCCAAATCCTTCTTCCTCTCTCCAACTTCTTTGTGACAGGGCACAATGCCTAACAGTCACTAAGTGGGAAGACAAGTTATGCAGAACTGTAAGCAGAACAGCAAAAGAGCTGGTTCCTCTCTCTCTTTAGCTGTATCAGAGAACGTATCATGTTGAAAGTCAGACAAGTGACTTCACAGCAACAAAAAAGATCATGACTTATCTAGAGGACTGAGAACTAGGCCCAGAACGATGAAATAATTTTTTTTTTTCAAAGGCTCTATAACAGAAGTCCAAAGGCAACAGCTTTCAAGATGTATCTTCAGTAACACTTCTTAAGTGTAGGAAATAAAGGGGGCAAATTACAACAATGGTGTAAGTAGATTCCTATTCAAATAGTAAACTATTAATATTAATCAAGATACTACTGCAAATAAAAATTCCTACAATAGCAAACAGAACGTCAAGGTCTGTTAATGCTTCAGGACAGCCAGAACAGATGATGTGCAATACTGAACTTAGCAGCTCTAAACTCTCCATTTTGCTATCAAATAACACAAACAACCTCCACAGAGAAAGGAAAGAAACACACTAAGCCAATAACTTGTTGTCCAAGAAAAATAGTGCTGTATTCATGTTCCCTTCTTTTGTTTCAAACACACCACACCCATCAGATTATCTCTACATTCAAAATAAAATGGTTGCAACAATTAAGCCTGAGTAACACACATGAACATGGCATGTTCAGCCATGCCAGACATTTTCACATGTGTGCAGCATGCCTGGCCTCAGCACACAACGAAAATATGACCTTACCACTGAAAACAGTCTTTGGTCTAACTGCACTTTGAAAAGCATCAGTAAGCTGTCCTGCAGCACAAGTACTAGTTTTCAGGCTGCAGAGTGCTTGTCCCCTCAAGTTAATTTATTACGACACAAAGAAATGGAGATGGCAGTGAAGTACAATACCAACCTGAGAATGTGCAGCTCCTGAAGAGCCACAACACCACAATTAACACCGTATTCTATCTCAGCGTATTGTCACGGTTTCTATTCTGCTGCCCAAGGCTTGCTTTTTTCAAACTGAAAAATGCTGCCTGTGTTTCAAGCCTGATTGATTTCCCCATGAGTTAGCCCAGGAAATATTTTTCAGGCTCTTACTCTCTTAATAAAAGTTTTCTAAAAAAGCCTGTTACATGCAGCTTGTGTCAGAACTAGTGATTAGGTTTTTACAGCAACAGTCCCCAGATGTAGTCCATAAAGCACTGTCAAACAACTACATGCTCAACCAGGAGGATGAATGGTCTGCTGGTGCAGGAGCTGGGAGGGCACTGTTCAAACCACATTACTTGGAAACAAACTAACCAAGTACTGGAACAATTTGCAGACAACGTTATTTGCTCACTTATTATCATAACGTATACAAATATTTGTACAGGGCTAATGTTTTTTCAAATTTTTTCGTTGTCAATATTGGCTTTACCCTCAGTGTCATAATTCTTAAGATTTTTGGACAATTTAGAGGGTAAGCACAACCACAGGGATAAGCTCAGGACACAAGAGGCTGGAAATAGAAGACGGCTTGTTCTGTTACAGATAATGCTGTCAATCCAATTTCCTACAGGAGTTTGGCAAGACAATGGGCTGGAGGAAATCATCCCACAGAGCTGCTTTCTATTGTATTGCTTTATAATCCTGCAGAAAACAATGCTTTACAAGCTTATTTAGGCTGAAGTAATTCTTAAGTATTTTTTATTTCAATTCTTGTAGTAACATCCAAAGTCAGAGTTTATGTCATTGGACAGTCTGCACCACCTGCAGCTTTTATGTATTAACTCTGAAGAACTTCAGTCTAGATAGCACATATTGCCATATTTTTTGCAATGCATTCTCACTATTTTTTGTAAATACTCTCTGCAACTGATCAGAAATGGTCAATCCACTTCTCGCTGTGGAGAAAATCCAGAGGGAAAGTAAGCGGAGCAGACAGTCCATGGTTCCTTATTTGCTCTGCACAGCAGCACCGCTTGTCTTCTATGGACTTGCTGACTGGAAGACCAGCGCTTCAGAGAGTTATTGAAGAGTCCTCCAGGAAGAGCCATGCTGACGAGAGGACCGCTGGGCACACGCCACAGAGCTCTGCCACCGGCCGCCTTCACCGACCACACAACGCTGCCCAGAGCGGCGGGTACCGACTCCTCCGAGGCGCCGGAGGCCGCGCAAGCAGAGCGGGGCGGGCGCGCTACCTGCCTCCCGTCCTCCCAGAAACACGTCGCGACCTGAGCTCGTCACCCGGTGTCTCCCGTCCCTTCAGACAGGAGCCACCACCACCACCCGGGGGCCTCCTTGAGTGGGAGCTGCAAGAGCCACCACCGGGCACCCCAGGCCCCGGTGCCGCAAGCACCCCGCCCTCGGCGGCCCCGGGGGAGGCGGCCCGGCCGCCGCCGAGGGCAGGAAGTCCCCCCGCCTCCACGAAGGAAGCCCGGAGCCGCCGCCCGGCTCGGGAACGGGCCCCCGCCCTCCACCGGCTCCCGCCTCAGCCCCCGGGCCCGGCGCCCGCCCTCACCTCCTCGGCCTGCTTGCGCAGCGCCTTCTCCCGCTCGTACTGCGTGAGGAGCTGCTCGTTGTCGTCCCGCAGCAGCTCCAGCTCCACGCTGGTCTCCTGGCTGTGGGCGCACACCGAGTCCAGGTTCTCTAAGACCGCCACCACCAGCGGCATCAGCTCGGCCACCACCTCCTCGTCGTAGCGCCCGATGAGCCGCTCGAACTCGCGGTAGATGGAGCCCGCCAGCCCCGACACCCGCTCCGACATCATGGCGGGGCCGGGGCCGCCGGGGTCCTCCTGGTACACCACGCCGTCCGCCAGCTCCATGGCTGCCGGCGAGCGCCTTCCCTCTCGGGGCCCGGCGGGGCGGCAGCAGCTCAGCGCTCTCCCGACACCTCCTCCTCGCTCTGCGGTGAGGCCTCGCCTGCAGCCGGGGCGGGGAAGGGGGGGCGGAGGGCGGCCGTGGCGCACGGCACTGACCTCACCCGCCGCGCCGGGGCGGGGCCGCCGCGTTACGACGGCGGGGCGGGGCCTGGCGAGGGCGGGGCCGGGGGGCGGCAGCAATGGCGCCTGTGGGGTGGTGGTTGTCGGCCACCCCTGCGCCCCTCCGCAGGAGAAGGCGTTTCGTAGGAGCGAGGCGGCGGCTGCTGCACAGCCCCAGGGTGTGCGCGACATGTTGGGGGTTACCGGAGCAGAAAGCGAGGCGCCTGGCGGTGGGGGCGGAGGGCTGCCGGCCCTCGGGCAGAGTGCTTGCTTCAGGGGAGAGGTTTAGGCCGTGGCAGTGCCGGAGCGGAAAGCCGGTCGGTGGGGATCTGGAGCTGGAGAAGACCGAGCTCCGTCGCTTAGGCCCGTGGGCCGCGGCCTGCGGGGAGCCAGCCACCCGTGGAGGCGGCCTTCGGTGGGGCCGAGGCAGCGGGGAGGCGGGCAGGAGCCCGGGGGATTGCAGAGTGAATCTTCATCTCTTTGAACGGAAGATTTAAGGAAATGCTGACAGTTCACATGAAAGCAGTATTATTTATTTATTGCTCCCGCAGACGCATAAATAGATCAAGTGATTAATTTTGTGATGACTGACGGAGCTAAAACTAGATTTCAGGATTTGGCAGCTCCCGGACCAGGCCTGGGTCACTGAGTTGGCTGATCACTGACAGCCTTTAGTTTCTAACAAGGTCTCCAGATAAATTTCAGAAATTTTGTTTTATTAACAATAACAAAATTTAAAAAGCATCTTGCACTTGCTGAGAGACATTGGTTTTCCTTGAATTTGGAACAGCGAATTCTGTCCTGGATCACGTGTTTTGTCACGGGAATAATGTGAGATATTCTAAACATTGATGGTAAATTTGAAAACATCACTGAGATTGAACAGTTTCAGAGTTGCTTCACATCCCTCATTTTGATCATACCATTCGTATTTGTGCAAATCCCTATTTTTCATTAAGTGAAAGTATTTCCTGTACAAGGGAAGGGCGTAAGGAGGCCGGTGGCCCAGCAGCAGTACAGGAACCAAGATATGTGTGTTTTAAACAATGCAAAAGCTTGAGAAGTGCTGGAACTTCAACTGTGGTGATTGCATTAATTTCCACTGGAGAGCAGTAGAGCATTGCACTCTTATTTTTTCTCCTTTGGACTGACCCTGAGGCAGGAACTGTGCTTTAAATGCATGTGCTGTGTTGTCTTTTTATGTCCTAAGCTAGTGGGTCTGCGCAGGAATGACAAGAAGAAAATAATTAAGCCCCTTTTTTTGGATTTCTTGTTAGTTCTGTTCAGACATCATCCTCCTAAGCTAATACTTAACATAGTGTGGTCAGGACATAGGCACTTAATTACCAAGTTTATTTGTAAACATTGGCAACAGGAGAAAAAAGCTGTTTGCCTGTTAATTATGGCTAGAAGTATTACATAATGTTAGCTGAAAGGTAATTTTTAAAAAGACACTGCTTACATCTCAAGTGAAATTTTCCTGAAAATGATTGGAAATGATCCCTATGAAAAGATTTTTTTCATATTTCTCTTTAGCACTTCTCCACTAAGAAAAACTGCCCCTTCTCTGTGTTTGCCTGCTGCCTGCCACAGATCACAATCTTTACTTGAGGCAGGAGGGAAGCTGGCTTTCAGAATTTCTCCCTTAAGGTCACACATTGTCTCCCATCCACCTCAGTTGTTTGAGGCACTGAGAACCTTTGAGGTGGTAGTTATTGACATGTGTGGGGTTTTTTTACTGAGCTTGATGAAATCTTGTAGGAAGACTGCAAACAGCCACAGCTGAGAGGCAGCTCCCTTCTGCTCTCAGGACAAGGTTGGCAGGCTGTGTGTAACTGCAGTGGACTTCCAGCCTAGACCTCACCACATTATTCATGTGTAATACTGCATAATGTGAGGGCAGCTCTAAACAACTGCAGATTATTCTGAGGATAAAAATACCAGTCATCTTGAATTGTAGCAGAGATCATTTTCTCTATGCAGAGTTTGATGGTTTTTGCCATCATACGTGGCTAATTGCACAAATACATTAGCTCAAAAGATGTTTGTTCTGACAGATGGCAAAAATGGGTCAAGGTGTCTGCTGACAGCCTTTAAGGGAAGGGGTCCCTGAGGATAGGCTATTTTTATCCTATTTCTATTAGCAGAATTGATGGATGTGGTTTGCTTTCACAGCTGGAGCAAGTCCATGACTGAACAGGCAGGCTGTGGCCACCAGAGTTGCTGTCAGACTGCAGAGGACAGGTAGAAGAGAGCCATTTGTGCTCCTGCTTGATTTCTAGTCCCCTGGGGGTTTCTAACATGGATAAAAGAAGTCTGTAAAAAGACAACAGAAAAATTACCTGGGAGCCAAGTTTCAAGTGGTGTAAAAATGCATCTTATTTACAGTCTTTCCTTTGTGATCATGTTTTGTGATGTGCACCTTGCAGTCAGTGTGAGATCAGAAACTCAAGGATGGATTAAGAATAGAACAACATATGGAATTATATCCTAGTTGCTTACCAGGAGATTAAGGGACCTTGATGACCTGTCAATTTAGTAAACTAATCAAGCCCATGAAGCAGCACAAAGAAACCTGGTAGCATTGTCTTTGTAGCTTGAAGGCAGTGGCTGGCTGTGGTAACTACTCCAGTAAAATGCCATTCATACTCTTGGGGAAAGAACTGCCTGAAAAATAAATGAGTTTTCTAGGTAATAAGAAAAATTATATTCCCTATCCCTAGAAATAACAGTTTATTTGAAAGTAAATTGATTTGAAATTTACCAGGGAAGAAAATGAGCCCTTGAATCAGTGTGGCATCAGAAGAGTTTAACTGGGACTTGACCCAGAGGAAGAAAGTGTTGTAAAAGCTTAATTCTATGGTGCTGTATATCTTAAAGTGCAACAGAAATCAGGCTAAAACCAGATGAATGTTAGCTGTACTGAGTTTAGTGAAGAGCAGTATACCCAGGTGCAAAAAAACCATGTGAGGCCTAGAAGTCTGGTTATAAGGAGCTAGAGGTGCACAGCACAAAACATGAGTCCCCATGAGAACTCCCAAAATGTTCAAGTGGTGCAGGATAGGCTGTTATCTGAGGTCATTATAAAGCTGGGGCCAAAACAACAAATCTAGGAGATGTGTTTAAGTTCTCCTGGAGTCTGGAGATGTTGACAGTCTTTTGCCTTAGGCCTGTTTCAAAAATCCTTACTGGTTTTAAGTAATGGGTAAATTACTTGAGCTCAGTATTTATGCTTGGTTCAGGACTTTACTTCCTCTTCCCATGATCAGTCAATTTTTAGGAAACTATTTGTCTAGACTGACAACTTCTTTGCATTTTAGGTAAAAGTGTAATTTTCAATGCAATCTGGTAATTTTGGTAGCATTTTCAGCCTGCAGAAAACCTGCTCATTTATACATTAAAAAGAGCAAGGAAGCGTGCTTCTGTGGTGGCTCATGGCTATATAATGCACAATGTGCTCTGCTAATCATGGATTAATCTCAAAAGTGACAAAGATGACCCTTATTTAGTGAGGTTAAAAGACTTGGCAAAGATCACCCAGCAGAGCTATGGTAAAGCTGCAGACAGTGCTTGCCCACCTTATGGCAAGGGCTAAGCTGTAATCATTAAATGACTGTTTTAGCAAGGCTATAAATAGATGTCCTTTTGCTGCCTCTTAAGTGAACATTTTTCTAAACATCCTGTTTCTAGAGACCTTTTAAAAATTATTTTAAATACTGTTTTGCCTTAATGAGGATTACAGCATTAGAGTTTATTTTAGTATGAAACATCTTAAATGCGTTTTGAAACAACAGAGTATAGTGGGTTGACATTAGAATACTCAGAAATTCTAAGTCCAAAATAACTTAGAGGGGGACTTGGTAGAATGTACAATGCTGTGTTTTTTTAAAACATCTTTCATTGAATCAGAGACCTTGGAAAAATTAGTACATCATAGTATGATCGTACCTGGGAAAAAAAGAGCCCTGAATACTAGTGAGCAGGTTATTTGAGTAGATGTTTATGTTAGATCTAGATTCTCCTACCAGAACTAAAAGTCAGACATGGACGTGTGATGGATTGTAGTGAAGAAAAGGGATACCAAGGAAGGAAATCCATGCTATCCAAAAGCTGAGCTTACTCCTGTTCAGCAGCAGCTGAGTCCTGCCCAGAGGGAAGTGAAATCCAAGTTACTTTGCCTTCTAGAAGAGCCAGGGAGCAGAACACAGGAAGTTCATCCCAGTTTTAGAAACAAAGACAGGACAGGCATGGATTTCCTCTCAGCAGGACATGCTGCAAATGCAAGAACTCGGGTGTCCAGATGTTTTATCTTCACATCTCTCAAGGGAAATAAAATGCTCCAGGCAAAACAGTGAATAATTTTGTGTGCCTTAAATAAAAATGAGACTCAGCAGCTAAGACTTTTATGCTTAAAAAAGGCATTTCCCAAGCATCCCCGCATTAAATAGGTTGGAAGAAAGAAAACCAGCAGATGATGGTACAAACCAACCGCAAACCTACGAGCTGGGTGCTGAGGCGACGAGGCCGGGGTGCGGGGAGTCGGGGTTGGTGAGAGGTCGGGCGAACAGGCCGGGGCCGCCAGCGGGGGGTGGAAAGGCAGCGCGGACCCAAATCCCATTAGCGGATTAGGAGTGAGGGTGCGGGCTGACACTGACAGAGGGGTCCCGGGAAGGGGCAAGGGGGATCCTCAGCACGGCAGGCCGCCGGGGGTCCCAGGCAGCGGGGAGGGGACTGGAACGGAGGCACCGGCCGGAGCGCCGGCAGCGCCCGGCCTTGCGCCCCCTGCAGGCGGGAGGTCGCGCCGTCGCCATGGCAACCGGCCGCCCCGAGGTGGCGGCCCGCGGGGGCGGCTTAGGGCTAAGCCGCGGCTTGGCCGGGGCGGCCGCGGCCACGGGCAGACAGAGCCAGCGGGACCGCCAGCAGGTGAGACTGGGCGGCTGCAGCGGGGCGCTGCTGGGGGGAACGGGGCGGCGGCGGGGAGCTGCGGGCGGGGCGAGGGGGTCTTCTGGCCCAGGGACCCCCTCGGTTCCGTGGGGCGGAGGGAAGGGCCTCCCCTCCTCAACCCGGCTCACCTCACCGCGGGCAGAGGCTGAACCTGGCCCGGTTCAGCGCTTTTCTCTAATGCGGAAGCGACACCAGCTGCCGCGTCCCGCGGTGCGCCCGGTGACATCCTCCCCGGGAGGGCTTCCCTAGCCTGTGGGGTGTGTATGCAGCTGTACGTACCTGTATACACAGATACCTGCACACACAGACACACGCTTGCAACAAAACAACGTTCTATAAAAACCCCGCGGTAACATTGGTTTACAGGTGAAAATTATGCATATGGATTTATTCACCCTATCCACCCTAAATTGCAGGCAGCAGCCTCCCATGCTGCACTTTGAGGTGTGTCTGTGACAGTCTTTACCTTCCATTTCACTTAGAGCTTTTCTGATTTTAATATTTGTTTATTACTTGTTTCTGTTTGTGGCACCCTGTTTTAAACTTAGTTCTGTATTGTACTTGCGAAAACCCATGTACAATGATTGATTCATCAAATCAGATCATGGGTTGATGACCTTCAGATGTAACTGATTTAATTATAATAATAGCTGACATTACACGCGATCCAGAGCTGTGATTGCACTTGCCTGCCAGTCCTGGAATAATGACTTTGATCCCCCTTCCTAAGGACAATGGCCTCCATCTCAGAACGCACCTTCATCGCCATCAAGCCTGACGGAGTCCAGCGGGGACTGGTGGGAGAGATCATCAAGAGGTTTGAACAGAAGGGATTCAAACTGGTGGCCATGAAATTTATACATGTAAGCTTTCCTTAATTTGTGTATCTCTCCTTTCTCATCTGGAGTGCAGCCTTCAAATAAGAGTGGCAGGCTATACTGACAACTGTAGTCTCCAGAACAATTAAACCTCAACTTTTGAGAAGTCTTTGAATATCTTGGGTATTCTGGAAAAGTTCAATTTCCCAGTGCTGGCTAAATGCTTTAGACACACTAATCATGCTAATTTTAGTAACTTGATATCCTTGGTCTGAAGAGAATTTTTCTTCTAGGTGTATCCTATACCTAATAAACATCTCTGAATATCTTCAAGAAATACCAGGTCACAGAAGCTGTCTATATAGCAAAAGATACTTTTCTAAGTTCAGCTGTGGTTAAAGCAAACAGTCCAAATTCATATCAACTGAAAGTACTTCTAGGAAGATGCTAGAAATGCTGAATTTTCAAGTGCGTGCACATTTCGGGATTAATAATGCTCTGTGGCTTAATCTATGTGATTTCAGTAGGCTCTTAAGTTCTTACAGTAAGCTTTTTTTGGTTGGTTGGTTGGCTTTTAATGCAGGCCTCTGAGGACCTTCTGAGGGAACACTACATTGACCTGAAGGACCGGCCGTTCTATGATGGCCTGGTGCAGTATATGCACTCGGGACCTGTTGTAGCTATGGTGAGTTCTTACAAATGAAGCTTGGCTAAGAAAAATATTCTCTTTAATTGTCTTACCTGCAGTAACAGTGTGCTACCTATTGAATTCTAGTTTACTTTTTAAAGGATTTTAAAACCTAGATTAAAATACTGTAATTGGGAAGATGTACCGTTAACTCTGTTTTCTTTAATTTTTTTTTTCATAATCTTTCTCTCCTTTGAGTCACTATGTTGAGTAAAGGGGGAACCAAAGCTGGGACCTTCAGAAACACTAAACCTGCACAAAACCCTACTCTGAAACGCCATGTATTAAGCAAGCTGCAAAATGATAGTGGAATATTTTTACTATTCTCCTAAACTATAAAAATTGGGAAAATATTTTTCAGTCTAACTTAATTAGAAAGGAATTGTATTTGTTTTTTCTTGATAGTGTATTTGTCAAATAGTTGAGCTGGAGGTCTAGTCTTCAATAAGCAGACAGCTTTGTAAGGCTGTTTACCAGATGGAGATTGACCACTGTTCTCTTCCCATTCTTCATGAGGAGAGGTATTGTGCAGAAGGGCAGAACTTCAGCAGATGCTTCAAGAATCTGACAGAAAAATTGGAGATAAAATATGTCTTGCTACTAGCAATAATCAGATGGTGATTTGTGCCATGATGTGCAGCAATGAGTAATTGTGGAAGGTATGATTAACTCTTGCTACTTTATCTACTGCTAAGATTTAATAACTTCAGTGGATTTTATTTTTTTTGTAAGGTGTGGGAAGGTCTTAATGTGATTAAGACTGGAAGAGTGATGCTGGGGGAAACTAATCCATTCGATTCAAAGCCTGGCACTATTCGTGGTGACTTCTGCATTCAAGTTGGAAGGTATATTTAAAAACTATTAATGTGATCTAAAGACACCAAATGTCCAGTGGTATGTCATGATACATGTAGGAACTGTGCTCCATCCTTCTCTGTCTGATGCATGGAGCTGCCATTCCCTATGCCCGTGCAATGTTGTTATCTAAAGATGGAAGTCAAGTTGTGGTCTTCCCCACTGACAAAAATGATGAGCAAAGCAGAGGCTGAGTACTCTGTGCCTATTACTACTTTACATTGACTACAACTTCTCTCCATAATGGAGACCACTTCAAAAAAGGAAGCTTGCTTTGCTTTGAGGATTATATTACTTCTGTATCCACCTTTTCTTTTCCTAGGAACATCATTCATGGAAGTGATTCTGTAGAAAGTGCTGAGACAGAGATCAATTTGTGGTTCACTCCTGAAGAACTGTTTGATTACAGAAGCTGTGCTCATGAATGGATCTATGACTAAAACAGAGCCTCTACCTTTTAATATCCTTACTGTCTGTAAACACCTGCTAGCCTCTAGCTATTTCAAAGCCCTTCATATGAACTGATAGAAACATATCTCAGAGATCTGTGAGATTGCTCTGTTGTGAATAATAAATATAGTCAGTGTTTGCTGCTGCTTTGGTTAAAAAGCTGTCAAGCTAGAGATGGAATTGTACTTAAAAAAAGCTGCTTCTGAGGGTGAGAGGTATGAGACTAAAGCACAGAGAAGTAAACCATTCATTGTCAATGACACAGACTGCATATATTTTCCTGAAAAACTCTGTAGTAAAAGAGGATATTTTGGTAAATAGAAAAAAAAAGGGTAAAACTCATTTAGTGAATAAATATGCAAATGACTTAGTGTCAATGGTTAACTTTGTTAAAATGTTAGGGGACAGCTGGTGGTATGTAAATAAATTGACAGTGTGCCCACACGTTGAGGACTGAAGCTGATACCTAGTGAATCCCCCTGCCCAAAAGTTTATTTAAAATTAAAAGCTTATTTCTCTGTGCAGCAGGTGCTGTGCCTGTACACAGAGCACAGTGCTGATTGAAATGGGACCTTTCCTCTAGATTGACACCATTTCAACTTGCCTTTTTTCCCCCACACAGGATTTATTTAGCATTTTAAGGAAGGATTAATAGGCCAGGCTTTTTGAAATGCCCTTTTATGTGAAAAGAAGATTAATATGAGGATGGACGAGGGAGATCTACCTTCAGCCACTTGCCTGTAGCAGCCCTCTGACGTTGCACAGAGCAACAACTGTGATGTTTGCTTCCCTGGCTGAACAGCTGGTAATTTAACTATGTTCTCATTTGTGTTCTTTCCTTAATAGTTGGAACTACAAATCAAGCTGTTCTTGGATAAGGTATTTCAGAAGTGACTTTAGGATTATTTTTTAAATGTATTTAATCATGTAGAGAAATACAGTCATAGTAATGCTCAGTGTGTTTCAGCAGAGGTGTCTGTTCTATCTGAGAAAACTATCAGCCTCTTGCAGATATTTTAACAATAAATATTCACTAGCTGTACTGGAGGAGGAACAAGAAATGTGTTGGGGTCAATATTATGCATTTATTGACCTGCAACATCATATCTATTGAAACAGGGGTTTAATGACATTTAGTTGCTCAAATTCCTAGTTTTTTTCCTATAGTAAGTTCTTGTTTAAAATAATAAACTGTGCATTGAATTCTGAATTCCATGCTTATGATACTTTATGAAGATATGTAGCTCCTAAAAAGAGATGGTACAACATAAAACAATATTTGCTGTTTCTTAAGTGGAAAGAAGAAAAAAAAGGACATTCTCATTATCTCGTCATATGTTGTCTCAGGACTAATTAATGAGTATAAGGAAAGACAAGAAATTCCCTAACTACCAAACTTAGGTGAGGTTGTTAGCTTCTCTTCTGAAAATATTCAGTGTTATAGAAGACAAATAATTAAAGGTTGTTAGAGAGAAGGGAATATGTGACAAACCTGTGCACAAGATGAGTACTCTCCTGTTCCATTTATGCTTGAAGGACTACTTGAGGTTTCTTTTTCCTGATTTGCTTGCTACAAAATAGAGAAATTTGGGTTATCTGGAGGTGTGGGGGTTGTCAGAAAGCTACTTATTAGTATTTCTAATGTGTTGAGACTGAGAAGAGGTGGAAGTCTGGCATCTCTCAGAAGAAATGCAAAACTGCACATCTGAGATGTCTGAGCATGTCCAGTGTGACTTTTCTAAGTGACCCGCCAACCGGAGACTGCAGAATTACTGCAAAGGCTGTTTCTTTAGTATTAGAATTGCAGTGATGGTTTATAAGTCACTCTGGAAGATAAAATGTGTTTTGTAAATTAGTGAAGTACCAAGTAGTAAACATAATAAAAAGTATTTTCCTAATTCTCATTGGGAGAAGGCATTGTGGAGTTCTACACCTGCATTTTGACACTTTGCAGCTTCATCTTCCTGTACCCCAAGAAAAGAAACATTACCAATGCTTACAGATTGTAAGTGATCCTCCATCACTTCTCTGTGAGAAATGTCCTTTCGCGCAGCTGTGAGGCTGCTGCTTGGGTTACACACCGGGCCGGCAGGAGCAACAGCAACCTTTAGTTAGCAGGCTGCAAGGTACCTCTGAAACAGCCAAGCAGGTACCTGTGAATGAAAACTGGTCTCGTATAGTTAATCCCCCGCCTCGTATAGTTAATTCAGTTGTTGCAACTGAAAATTAATGACCCTCCAATGCGGCTTTCGAGGAGGGGAAGGCGACAGGTGCCAACAGCCCTCGGGCACAGCCCGGCCAGCAGATGCCCGCGGCCGGGCCGGCTGCCAGGCGCGGCGGGGGCTTGGCGGCAGCAGGAGCTGAGCGGCCACGGCCAGGCCCAGAAGCAGCGTGCGCCGGCCGGACCGGCCCTGCCGCAGCCCGGGCTGGCGAGTGTGGGCGGGAGGGCGCCGAAGCGAGCCTCCAGCTCCCCCAGGCCCGCCCCCAAGCGCCGCAAGCCGGACGGCTCCTCCTCTCCGCAGGGCGGGGGATCCGGCGACTGCCCGCCTCCTCCTCCTCCTCTTTCTTCGGCGGCCGCGGTGGCAGCGGTTGCGGGAGATCGGGCGAGGTGAGGCGAGGGCCGCGCTCCCCGCTGCGTGCGGTGAGCTACGCTACGGGGGGGGAGGCCGAGGGGGTACGGGCCGCGCTAACGACGGTTGCCTTATGGCGGACCGGCCGCCTCAGCCCCGGGCGCGGCGAAGGCCTGCGGGCCTCGCCTCGGTCGGCGGCAGGGGCGGCGGTGGAGAGGGCTGGGAGCGGGGCACCGCGGGATGAGCGCGGCAGGACCGGCGCCGATGGGCCGGGAGGGGGGAACAACACCAGCCCGGTGCCACGTGGTGCCGGGCGGGGCGGACGCCGCCATGGTGGGGCGGGCACCGGCTTCCACCGACCTTGAGGAGGCGGCGGCGGAGCGCGACGGAGCATGGGCTCAGCCCTGCCTGTCCTTCTGCCCCCAGCGGGATGGCTGCCAACCGCGAGCGCACCTTCATCGCCATCAAGCCCGATGGGGTCCAGCGGGGGCTGGTGGGAGAGATCATCAAGCGGTTCGAGCAGAAAGGCTTCCGGCTGGTGGCCATGAAGTTCGTGCACGTAAGTCTCCGCGCCCGGGGAATCGCCCTTGCACCGAGTCTGCCCTAAACGCTTTCCCCTCATCTGCTAGAATAGGTACTTCAATAAATAGATCTTCATGTGTGGCTTTTCCGGCATCAGAATGGGAATCTGATGTTGAATTGACACAACAGCTGGAAGCACTGCATCACACACCAGGCCCAGCTTTGTGAAGCCCAAACGTTTGATCTCTGCCATTTCCTAAAGAAACAAAATTTGCTCAGATGGCTTAATTGCAGGCTAACTGAAAGAGACGAAATGACCTTGACTGAAAGGTTGCATCAAGTAACATCATCCAGACATAATGTGCTCAGCTTATAGCAAAGGATCACTGTAATGCAAAGAAATAATTCTGACAACTCGCAACACTGACACTAGCACAAAGAAAGGTGGTGTATTGTGAGCTCCTTTGATTCTACATTGGGAACTGTCATTGAAACCCACAACAGCGTTACAGGAACTGTTGGTAATATCAGTGACTGGTGAATCCAGTCACTAATGCTGTTATATTTTGACAGTGTGACTTAATGTTACATCTGTCCTTTTAAAGGCCTCTGAAGACCTTCTCAAACAACATTACATTGACCTGAAAGACCGACCATTCTACCCTGGTTTGGTTAAGTACATGAACTCTGGACCTGTTGTGGCCATGGTAAGTGGCTTGCTTTTCCTTTAAGCCCATCTTGAATATATTTATCTCACTCTGTAAATTACTTCAAAATACTGTTACAGAAATACTTCTTCAGACTACCCAGTTCTGATAGTGGCAAAAGGGTCTGAGGCTTGGTCAGGTATCCCTTTTACTAGAGTGATTTCTAAGGACTTCCAGTTTGTGTTGGTTTTTTTTTCCCCTATGTCTTACAGGCCCAAGAGACAATCTGGGCTAGGTAATTTTTGTAGTGGTGGAGCCCTTGTTTCCTTACAAAGTCTAAGTTACTAGCAAAGACTAATCTTTGGTATTTTGTGTAAAGCATGGATTAATAGGATTTGTTTCTCTCTGTCTCCTTAAGGTATGGGAAGGACTCAACGTGGTTAAAACTGGGAGAGTAATGCTAGGGGAAACAAACCCTGCAGACTCCAAGCCTGGTACTATCCGTGGTGACTTCTGCATTCAAGTAGGAAGGTTTGTGCTCAGCTTTTTTACCAGTCGAGATTAAAAACCTCAATCTGGGTAGACTTTTACTCTAGAAAGTCCAAGTTATTGGTAGATATCCTAGTCTGATGGAACTTTATTTGCAGGTCACAATCCGTAACTGCTACATAAGAAAACGGTTTGGTACAAAACTTGACTTTTTTGACATCCAGCTCCTCATCAGAGCTTCATGTAAGATCAGGCAGAATCAGTGGTGGTTGTAGTCAAGTAGCCCTAGTCACCCTGCTAGGCTTAATTAGCTCCTACAGTAGAGTATTTGAATACTGCACCTGAAATGGTAGTCATGCAGCTCTAGATGCTTCATCCAAACTTTTGCATACAGAGGACTACGAGGTTGCTGAAAGTGTTTTTATATGAAACAAGGTTTGTCTCCTTCCACAGGAACATCATCCACGGCAGCGACTCCGTAGAAAGCGCGCAGAAGGAGATCAACCTGTGGTTCAAACCTGCTGAGCTCATTGACTTCAAATCTTGTGCACATGATTGGATCTATGAGTGAAATGAGTTTCCACTAGGAATTGTGCCTTCTTAACATATCATCTCATTCCAGCTATTGACCTGGGAGCAATTACCACCACAGTTATCTTAGTCATTTTTCAGCACTGTTAAATAAATGGATGATATGAACTAATTGGTTGTGGTGCATTCCCTATCAAACAGTACTGGGTTAAAATAAGTCCTTTCACTTAGGTATTCAGTATTTTCCTCTTGGAGAAGGAAGGGTTAACACAAGTGTCCCTGGACCAGTATATCAAGAAAATTTGGTGACTTCTGTTCATTGCAAAGTTGCTTTGAAGGCCACTGAAACACATTCCAGTTGCTGTGCCAAGCAAGGAGAGCTGAAGGGATGCTGAAGCTCCTTCGGGGTAGCAGAACAGAACTAGAATTAACATGTAGCACTACAGAACTTTAACACCAACTGTGAAATGCAAGGCCAAGTGCTCTCTATTAAATGCTTATGCCACCATCTCATATTACTTTGTGCTTGGAGCCTCTCATGCTGCATTTGTGCTCAGTAACATACCCAGTTACTTCAAACATTATTGGCTTCACAGTGTGGGTAGTTTAGCCTGTGTTTTCTTAGCATTCCAGCTTGTTTCTTCCCTTTTACAAGGCACATGCATAAACAAAACCACCACTCTTCAGAAAAAAAAAAGGCTTTTTATAATTTTTATTTTGTGTAAAAAAAGGCAAATTTAGTGAATTATTTTCATCTTGTACACAAAGTTATAATTTTAATGCTTTTCACATCCATGCTGAAAACCTGCAGTCTCGTAAAAATGAAAGTAACATTAATTTCTCCAAAAGCATTTTTTCACTTGGTTATGTACATTGCATGAGAAAGCTTTAAATACTTTCTCATCGACCACACAAATTACCAAGAAAATAAAAGATTAAATTTGTACAGATATTGATCTATATATCAAATACATACAGAAATGATGTAAAAACCCTATTTGTTTAATTCTGATTCCCGCCCCAATGTTTTCCCAGGGGCCAAAGCTGATGTCTTTCTTGTATAAACAGCTGTGGCTTTGTTTTAAATATGAAAATTAAAAGGAAGAAAAATTCAGTTTAAATCACAGTTTTTTAAAATCCCTTCCCCATAAAGGATTGTTACCAAATATATTAGCACCATCGTACAAATATTGACAGGAGAGGGTATTCACATCACATAAAACAACAATAAAAAAACAAACAAACACTGAAACCCGTGTTAGTATCCATAGAACAAGGAACTGATAACTGCTTTAGCTTTCCTCAGATGCAGCAAGGAAAAGGTTTAAGAGTTGTACTTTACCATAAAAATCAAAGAACAGCAGAAAGATTTTGATCAATAAAAGAGGGGTAGCTGCAAAGGAAGGTACGTAACTTGTGCTACCCTATGGTTATAAAACCTGCTATGCCAAATACTGAAATTAGTTTGACCCCACTGAAGATGTCAGATGTCCAACACTTTGCTGCTCTTTCAGCCAAGTAACATGGCTTAAAGTGAGGTAGAAACACCTAGAGCCACGTTACTAACAAACGCTTCACAAAGGCAGTGAAGCCTCTACTAAGGAGACCACAGTCAGCAGGTAACAAACCCACTCCTTGAGACCATTCCCTAAATGCCTTGGTGGAATTTTGCTCAAGTTTTCCTTAAACCTCTCCTAAGCAACTGACTTGTTAGTTCTCCATGTGGTTTGCTTAGCACAGATTTCACTGCACTTAAAAATAGACCTAAATTGTGTAATTGTCAATTCAGAAACAAGGGAGATTTCACCCACTGATCTCAACACACGACTCTTAGGGAAGTCACACACGTAGCTGGCGAATGCAAGTCAACTCATGTGCTTTAGTGTTTAATGAATAAAATACCTATTTTTAAAGAACATTATAAAAACTGACAGACTTCAAATCTGAGTCTTGCATTTCTCCAACACACAATGTACGTTCAACTTAAGCCACTGATTTTCCCTCTTGACATTCCAAGACAAACTCAGAAATCAGGTATGAGCCTGGGCTGTACATAGAAGCCCAAGGTTTAGTGACTTGGCAATATACCTTGCTCATTACTAGCCCAAATTTTCACATTATGAAACACAAATTAACACACAACAGTTTTTCTACTGTAGTCAGAAGCTACTGATGAGAGAAGAAAGCAAGATTGTGCTGACCTGGTTCCAGCTGACTGGGACAATCTGCAAGTTGTGGCATTAAAAAAAAATCAACAGTGATATACTTACCAAACCAAATCAATGCTTGCAGAGCTGGAATTTACAGCAGGTTAAATGGAGAACACAGGAAAAAAATAATCAAGGCTCAAAGTGTCATTACAATGGTCTCTAATCCTGTTTCTCCAATCTGGGCTGTTCAAAAGAAATGTCATGGGTGGGTCAGAATCTGAGAGAAGGTTATTTGAAGTCTACCAAGCCTGACAAAGTCCTTTTTGTGGCTGTTTCAGAGAGCTAAAATGTCTTTACCACTTGGAGTTACAGATAGTTATAATCTGATAACCAGGTTCTGTCAATATAAGAAGCTGTTGTTAAAAAGGGGTCATTATTTAAGAAAAATGTTACCAGTAAGGGAGAAAAGAATTCCAGACATTCCTACACTATACAGGACATTTTTTACTTCCAGTAGTAAATACAAAACTTTACATAGTTAACCCCTCTTGCATAGAATGAGGTAAACCTGTGCATATTACCAATACTATGTACCCAAAGATAGAGTAAGATTTCAGAAAATAATCAAATTGCTGGTTTTCAACTTTCTATGCACTATTTTTTTTAAGCTCAAACAACAATATACAAAAATTGTCTCCTGGGGCTCTGTGGGTTGATATCCTTTATAGCATTTCTTAGGCTGAAGGAACACAGATGTTAATAATTTTAATTTTTTTAAGCCCTAATTCGTGGTCAAGAGTCAGATGATCATTGTACTGCTCTGAAGGGGACTGGCTAAGACCCAGAAGCACTTATAGAACATATGCAGTTAATTCCTGAGAGTTTAGTTAATGAACCTTACTGGTAAAAGCTAAAGCTCTTGATGCACATTTTTCCAGTCACAGCTCTGCAGGGCTGATGAACCATTTTACTAATCAACTCCATGAAGGACATAACTTACAAAAAATGTACAGAGTTTAAAAATATGGAAAGATAAAATCCAAATTACTAAGATGCCAAAATACTTCCTGTTTTACTGGTAAGTAATTTTCACCCTTTTACATGACTTCTGCCTTTAAAAAAATCTGGACAGTTAAGCAGGTGGGGCCAAAGGGATACTTGAGAGACACAAGGATTCCAGGCAATAAGCAAATCCAGTTTATGAATCAGATACTAGACAGTACATGATTTATAGTGTTCTCAAGTCTCAACTTCCACATTACACTATTGCAGCATGAAAAGAATATTGCAGGCTATGCAGAACTCAACTCCTTTTATTTTTTTAATTCATAATGTATGGCTCCTTTTAGCTCACCTGAAACCATGTGGAACATTGGTTTTGTATGTTCAGAAGTAAATGTTTAAGATGGCAAGGAAACATCTAGGTCTTTCTGAAGGGAAAGAAAAATCAGAAGACTACTTAGAAGTCCCTTCCCACTACCAAGGGAGGCCTGAGTTACTGTCCATCTTCTTCAGTCTAAACTGATAGCTAAAACTAATCTTCCAAATGAGGGAATATTCTGAAGTTCCAGTTTGGCATAGGGCTCTGTAAACGTTTGCTGAAGCATCCCAAGACTTAGACATTCACGTCCAGACAAGAGCTTTATAGTCCCAATCCAATGCCCACTGCAGTCAATGGAGACAAGGCTACTGATACCAATGGGCAATCAATCAGACAGACCCTAAGGAACCTTTTCTTTTTTAAAGTCTCATAAAAAAAAAGTATTTTAAACTAAATAAAAACATCTTGAAAAGTTAAAATCTTCCTCAGGTGCTGGCTCCATTGCAACTGGGGCTACTCACTGAGTAGAGCTTTACAGGACTATCTTCCATATACAATTTCTGCCTCTAAATTACGGCTCAAATGCCTCATTTTCACAAAAAACAAAACAAAACAAAAAACAGAGGAGTGACCAGTGCAGTTCACAAGAGTCAAAGTCTCCCAACTAGTACCAAAAAGGTTCATTTGTTATGACAGTTCATTTGTATTTGCAACTATATCTTCCTCCCACCGCTTCCCACAATCATGCTAGTTAAACTTTAATCTTACAAAAAAATTAGAATTTCAGTTCTTGTTAACAATGAACAATAAATCTGAACTTGAAAATATTAAAAAATTCTTTCAAAAGCTTCAAATACAACACAAAAGTGTCCATTTTTGTTTTTAATAAATTGAAAAATCTTTTTCACTAAAATAGTTTCCCCGCCCTTCCAAAAAATTCTGAACTGAGTCTAACTCATCTACAGTTAGCAAAGTGCCCCAGGTACAGTCACCTGAACTGCACCATCAAAGTGGGAACAAAATCAGTCAGTCTTGGAGAAAGGCTCTTTTCCTATCACCAGTACTCTGCTCCTCACTTTTCTGAGCTGCCTTATGGTTCTTGTTTGATGTAGTAACTGGCAGATCCGTTGCTTTCCTGATCAGATGCTCCTTGAAGGAAGCTATACTCTTCTCCATCTAGCAACTCCTCCTTCAGCTGCAATGAAGTCACTAAAAATGAAAGATGAACATTAAAGATCTGTAAAATTGAAAGTAAGTACTACTTTGCCTTCAATTTACCTATTATTTAAAGTTTGCAACAGATCCCAGATTTCCTGTTTTCTTATATTCTGCATTTTAGTGAGTTGTCTTTTAATATTCCATATCCCACAGAAAGCAGATGCTTCCTGACCATAAATTGAACAAATTATTTACAATAATGTATTCTCTACAGAGTTCTCAAGAATTTAGTACTTTAAAACACTAGTTTAAGAAGGTAACTGATTTAAGACAAAAAAAGATGTTATGAATAGCAATAATGTCAATTACTTTTCCAGTTTCATTAATGAATAGTGATAATTATCAATACGAGCACAATGAACACTGAAAATCCAACATGTAAAGACTTTCATTAAAGGTGCAGTACCCACATTAAAGGGTTGATTATACAAAAATAAATTATTCTCTATGATCAAATGAATGAGAATAGTATTAAAGCTTTGAGCTACTGAATACAAAGTTTCTGTATATCAATGTACCCTGAAATACAGAAATGTGCAGAAAAAAGAAAAATAGCCTTCATAACCTGTTGCTATGAGTAGCCTTACAATAAGTTACAAACCATTTGATTATTATTTTATTATTTTTCTGTGTCAACTTCCATGTCAAAATGAACTCTTGTGCTAAATAAACATAAAAGTTGAAAATCAAGATATTAAAAAATGCCTTCTAGTTGCAGCATAATGCAAACTCTCATTTCCTTTTTAAATAGATGCCTCCTCCCACTTACATAGCCCATAATCCCTTGGTTGGGTTTTTTTAATCCCCCTAAATGCTTTTCCCTGCATTATGCCCAATGCTGAGCAAGGATCTTGATCTGTGGAGGAAACAAAAGTGCTGTCTAAATGGTAAGACACATAATTGTTTACTGGGATATGCTGCTAATACCTTAAGCAAAGGCTACACAGAGGTCAAGGATACAATCTGAAATCCACCAGGCATGTTCTTTTTCTTCTGTACCCCCAATATTTGTAGAATGCTTCAGCAGGTACAAAAGTACTAACAGTCTCCACAATGGGGCTTGCCTCTAGCAAATGTGAACCTAAATCCTGATATTTAGATATTTAATGATACTTGACTTCATTTGACCCTAATTATACAGCTTTTAGCTACAATCCTTCATGAGAAAAGCTACAGCTATGCAACAAAGGTAACTTGAAAAATGAATTAATAAGTCAATGGAAGTAATCTGATGGATCATCTTGATAAAAGGGATGCAGATGCACAGGATACTCCCTTCTTAAATAGTCTCCATGATTTGCCTGCAGACAAAAGATTGTCTGCTGCAATGTCATTCAAATCCCAAAAACATCAATATAGAACAGAGGAATACAGTCCAGAATATGTGCAGGAGTGGAGTGTATGTACCTAGTAGAAAGCAGACAACACATACTACATTATTACTGAATTGTCTAGGCAAACTGGCAAGTTACCTTGCAAGCACTCACCTGCACAGCCTTCTGACCAGCAGGAACAGAGCACAAAATCCTACCCCCTTGAAATCAACACTAACATTGGAAGTGATTCCCAAGCATTCACAAAAGCACTCACAAAACTTACCCTTGCAATGAGAAATTAAGAGGTAACACAGTAACTACCCAGCAAACACAGAAACTACATGCAACCTGATCTTCCTTCCTTTGAATAAAAAACAAGCAGTGGGGATGGAGCTGCCAGCTGAGAATGCAAAAACCAAGCAGAAGGCCCAAGGCATAATTCAGTCCACCTGGTATTTTGCATGCACACAGAACACATGACAGCTATAAAACATTCTTAATAAAAGCAGAAAACTAAAAACTAAAATTGTAAAATAAGCATATCTTTACAATTCAAATGTTAGTGAACGGGTTCACCATCAACATGACAAGCTGCTTGCACAGAAACATAATAAACCTAAGAAAAAACCAGCAGCTTTATTGCAGACTAGGCCAGGTAGGATGCTAGTTAAATTCTGACCCACTTTTGGACAGTTTCCTTATTTGAAATAAGCCAATTACATTGTTACAGGTTTAAGAAAATTAATTCATGCTCTGTGTTCACACCAAAACAAATGGTTGGGGCATTCTCAACAGTTAGCAGCAAAAAATGATGCTTAAAAGAAGTCCTAGAAACATCTGTATTACGATCAGCCTCTACTTACTTTCGTGTTTTTCAGGGTAATAAGGTGATATTTAATTTTTCTATCTTCATTACTACACTTGTGCTCATGAACTACTTGTATGTCACAATGACATAAGGGGAAATGAGTATTATGTTGCCCATTGTAGATTCTAAAGAAAAGGGGGGGGAAAGCACAGCTGTATTCCCAGCTTCAAATTTACTTGTTTTTATGGATTAAGAAATTGTCCTAAAATAAGACCTCTTATATTCTAGTATATTCTTTTTTTGGTGAGAAGGAAAACATCATGGCTGATGGAATGCTTGTTAGGTTATTGCCATTCAGTGCTAAGTGAGTGTCAACTCAGCTGGTTACACAAGTGTCTGTAGTCTTACAGAGCTCCCTGTGTGATCAGCTCTGCTTCACACTGAATATATGCTACTTGCTTCTCAGTGGACTCAGCAAGGAGATAAAATACTGCATTAGAAATCCTGCATCATTATACACAGCAGAATGACTCAGACTGGAGAGTTCTGCAAGCACGTATGAGAAAAATGTGGAAGTAACACCTCTGTGCTAAAAATAATCTAGCTTAATGAAGACAAAGTTTCTTTTTAATCAGCTGTGGTTACATTACCATGAAAGCATTACTGCTGCATTATACAGTTTTATGACTGAAATCCTTAACAAAATAAGACTTTTTATTTACAAATGCTGAACAATAAAAGGCTACAGAAAACATTTTCTTAGTATTATTTCCTGTGACTCAGCACTTCTGTTGCCATAACCTACTAAGAATAAACTTGTAGGAGGCAGCCAACTATAACTTCTTATGACTGTGTTCTCTAATCTCCTTTGGATGATCAAGTAGATTTCTTAGTATTGAGTAAACAACAGTCCAGAAAAGAAGCCCATCAGAAAATCTTCCATGTTTCCATAGCCTACATTTACTTCAGATTTGTGAAAAATTAAGAACCAATTCCACTAGAACAAGTCTCCTTTCTATGGCAAGAGGTAAAGGGAATTTTATTTCCAGTGCTTAAGAGAGAGATCAATAACCTTTTGTAGAGGTATTAGGTGGGATGAGGTAAGGATCAGGATGGTCTAGCATAGCTTGCTACACAAAATCTGCTCAGACAGTCCAGAATCATCCAAGAACAGGTCCTACACAAAGGTAATTAAGGATAAGGCCATCTTGTCCTAGCTTAAGGCCACAGCACTCAACTTTCTCTAGATATTAGCAAATCAGCAGTTTTTCTGTACCTAAATTCTATTTAAAAAATACTTCTGCAAGATTCTGAACAGGATCTGAATTTTAGTTTAGTTCCTCAAACAGCAGAAAGGAGAAACAGTGCAGGGTTTGAGGTTGTAAGAACTTCCCAGACGTGCCACGAAAAAAAAAATATATTCTGGTTGAAACTGAATTACTTTAAAATAGATCAGTGTTTGTCTCCAGACCCCTGCTCTAGGTTTTATGTAAGAGTTTTCTTAGGGACAGTTAGTTCACCTACCAGTTGGTCCATTTAATCAGACTTCACAATGAGCCAGAGAGACTCACCTAGAGTGCTTTCCTCCCACCATGGTAAGGCCCGATTTTTATGAAACCTTTCACTTCCCTAATACTTTCCTCCCATTTCTATTCCTTTATCTAGGATCAGTGGCCACAGGCACATGATAGCCCTTAGAAATCCACATTGCCTTCTGGAAGTCTGACAATAGCATTGCCAGCAATACTGAAGTCACCAAAGCGATTGATGCTTTGGGAGATAAGGCTGTTCAGAAGTTACAGACCATGGAAGAACTCATCATGAGGAAAAACACACGAGTTGTAAAGCAGCTAAACATCACCAACACAGAACAGCATAGTTTGGATTCCAAAAGCCTCTATATTTCAAAGTGAGCTTTTAAGGGAGAAGGGAAAACTCTACCAGGGAACATGCCTTATTTTAGGTTTATAAGTCGATGAATTCAAGACTCTGAGCAACAAACTCCCTGGAAACACAACTGAAATCAAGATGATACAGAGTCTAATGGCAAGAAAGGCCTCCTATCCTTGCTTAGAAGAGTATTTAACATAATAAAAACTCTCCTAATGTCACATTAAGGACTGTTACAGATTGTTAGTCAAGTTTGCAGACTTGCAGGTCAAATACATTTCAGCATCAACAAAACTGCTGTTTTGATTGTCTGCCAGGCTGTTCTATTAGGAAATATTTTGACAAAGAATCAGGGCCAATTCAAGAAGACCAATAATAGATCCTCTTCTGTAGCTGATCCACCCATATATCTGCAGTGTAAAATACTGCACCTCACTCCAGCTCTCCACTGTTTCCAAGAAAACACCAAGAGAATGAGTCAGCATGATGATTTGATACTCCAAGCATAATATACATATATAGACTGTCTGGAACTAGACCATCTACTTCTATCAAGACAAACTAGTCATTCTTACGTGGCAGAAAAAACCTCCCCCTCCAGATGTATTTGGTTCTTTAAAAAAAAATAAATGTAAAATTGTGAGTTTAGATAATTAAAAAAATGTGCAGCACTTAACAAGACCATAGGCCTATCCTATGTTCTTATCAAGTCCTGCACATACATTTCTTGTACAATGGCTGTCATGTTGGTGCTGCTCCTGACTCCAGAGGTAGTTGCCTTTCAAAATTGTCAAGTTATTGGGAAAATGACTTGAGAATCTTTGAAATAAAACTGCCATATGGAAATAAAAGATTGCTTAGAGGAGAGAATACAGATGAATCTGATTTCCGGAGAAGAATGATGGGAGAAGGCACGAGGTCCTTTCACAATTGGCTGCCTCTACTCCCTTTATCTTACTCATCCAAAACAGGTTTTTAGTTTAAAGCAACAGACCCATGGAAATAAAAATATGGAGGAATGCAAAATGTGCATTTGTGCAAATTCAAATTGGTTGTGGATTTTGAAGAAACAATCACTATGGAAAAAACCTGAATATTACAGATTGTTTAAAATGTCATCACGTTTTACTGTGACAAGAACAGTCACATCATGCAATGCTATTTATTGCTTCTGAAAACAATGCTATTAAAGTGTAATTTACATACAGCTTACCACAAAGGTCTCATCTGAAAAACTGGCAAAAATTAACTTTCCTGTTTTAAAAAGGAACCAGCTAGATGGTAATTTAAATTTTCTACATTTCAGTCTTTCTGATCCATGTAACTTAGTTCCTATTCCCACGTGTGTTACAAAGAGCAGAATTAAAACAGTGTTGCTACCTGAGTATTTTGTAGAAGGCAGTACACCTAGATAGTCAATGTATTATTTAACTAAAACAACGTCTGAATACAAAAAAATGGTTAAAAGTTGTCCACCTACAATTCATATAGATCATTAGCAACACCAACCCTGTTGCAAGTAATAAAAAATGGTTATTGTCAATGAAAAAGTTCCTTTGATGGCATACTGCACCTTTAAGCACAACACCTGGTTACACACAAACATTTCCCAATAGAATAAGGACTTATGGAGAGACCACAAACTTTTTAAACAACAGGGAAAGTGCACACACTGCTTTGTCACCCACTTTTCTTATGTCCTTTGTACTGTTGCGATTTAGCTTTTTTCTTCTGCTTTGATGAACTGGACTGGCTATCTCTTGATGCTGCAAAAAATTAAGAATTCAAAATTAAAGGGTTTTGGAGAAACACTTCTGAATGTGTCAAAGCTGCTACACAGTTACAGAGTATCTCCTTAGGGACTGAACAAAAGCAGATTATCTTTATTGTGGGAAAACCCTCCCGTTAAGCCACTTAGAGTTCTCAAAATGCAGTTATCAATTATTATTGTATAACTTGACCTGAGAAGACAAATTTTGATGCACTAAATGAAATACAACCTTCTCCCATAAGTACCTCTGCACATGTTGACTTCCATCAAATTCAGTATGTAAAGCACATGATATTTGCACTCTTAAAGCAATATAAATTCACAGTGATATGATCCATTATCTAGTAACAGGCTTTTTCCCTGGATCAAATAAACATCTTCTGGTATTAAATATAGTAAGTAGCCATAGAAACACCCAAAAGTACTTCAGAAGTCAAAGTGAAAGAGATTAGGACTACGTACTTCTAAATACTAGCAAAAATTATTTCTGTTTTTGTTATACCTGGTGACCTGACTCGCAAAGGATGAAGTTAGGAATATCATCCTCCATGAACAAGGACCAGAAAGGAACTGTTACATTATCCACAAAACAGGAACTTACATTGTGGTGCTGGAGGCTGTAGTTGATACCCAGTTAGCTGACACCATCCCACTGGATAGAGGTCTGGGGACTCACAATCCACCCACTGATCATATTCATCTTCCCACCCATCAAAGTGTATCCTCAAAAGACGATGGATAATGCGAGTTACTGTGGCCACACAAACCAGGCGAGGTTCCATCAGATCAACAGCCTCCAGTTTCATTCCAACATGAAACCCATGGTTTGGAACTTCCTGGAAAAGCAAACACAAACAAGGCAAACATCAGTAAACAAACTTGTTAATTAAGGTGGCTTGAGCACAGCATTGAAGCAAATATTTCAGTCAACTGAATGTAGGAAAACACTAAATAGAATTGATGAAGTTTCCCATACCTCTGTTTTTACTTAACATTTCAAAAATATTGAAGCTTGACATACTCAAATGGTTTCTAAAAGTCTCTTTTGTCTTTAAAAAGAAATATTTATTGAAATAGGTCAATTGCATGGACTATGCAGACAGAAATTTAAATATAATACTAATTGCAGTTTAAATACCCACGTATAATGTTTATTACCTTATTGAAGAGCTTTACAGGTGCTGCTATTGAGTCAGTTTCCCTGAGGTAGTCAAACCATTTAAAAGGGAGTTTTGCATAACCTGTGAATTTTAAACAACATTTTCATACATCAGCTGCAAACTTCATGCATAAAAACACCACAAAAATAGCATATTGGCACTGTGTTACAGCTAAAAAGACAATAAAGAAGCAAAACATTAACATGAGAAACCTCCACTCTCTGAACTTTGGTCTAAGGGACAAGACAGGCACCTGGACATTGCCCGTGTGTAACAAAGATAATGAATGAACCTCTGGATAATACAGAAAGTGTCATTTAATGTTAAGATCAATCATTCACACTTGAAGCTTGCTGTCCACGTACATCCTTGATCTCTACAACGCCCCCCACGAATGACCCAGAACAGATCATTTAATTAAGCACATCCAGTGTCTTTCCTGTGGGGAAAGAGCTCCACTATTGAAACACTTGAATTGTTAGGAACAGAGTGGTATGAACAAGCATAGATATTTTAAAACTTAAATAAGGCTAACAAACAGCAATAATATGGAAAAGTACAGGAATTTTTCCCCCCAATCTTAAAAGCTATTAGGAAGGGAAGAAAATAATCACTCAGATATACGTCCCTTTTGTTCATCTACTGAATATGCATAAAACATGCAGGGCTATTTTCCACTTTGGGCAACTTCCACAACAGCTTATACCAATAATTCTCAAATTCTAGGTGGAGCAACAACAGCTTAAAAGATTTCTTCGTGGCACCATGTAGTGAGGGACATTCTGAAAAGATCACAGTGCAGTGGGCATGGCACGAGGAGCTACAGGACACATCTCATCTAAGTGGGAGCAGAGAGCTCCCAGTGAGTCAGCACTGCAGAGCCAGACTCCTCAGGCAACTTAACATTCACAGCCCGAAATCCAATCCCACTCTTGAAAGTATCTCAGCAACTTCATCTTCTACTGACTGCAGCAAGAGATGAAGATGCTTGGAAGGACTGAGCTTATGAAGTCAAATGACTTCACAGGAGCTTATTGAAGTTATCTACACTGCTCATGGTAATTTAGAAAAGAGTGTTCACGTTAGGTATGCAAGTATCTGCATGAACAGAGGTAGCTGGGTGGCTAACAATTATTAAGGGTAGTAATGTATTAGTTTTGCATATTAAATGCTTTTCTTCTAAAAGCACAGCTCCTCTGGCTAGACCACTATATTTGTACACAAGTCCTTTAACTAGCTTCTCACCACACACACGAGACACCTGCAGATGGTCCTTGCTAGAGCAGACAGAATTAAGAAATGGTCCATTTTCAAGCCCATAGTTTGGAAAGCAAAATGCATCTCTAGGAGCTAAGAAGCTTGGATCACTTTGATCCTATTAAATATGCTAATGCGCATTATGCTCTGTATTTTACTCCTGTTAATTCCTCTTTCAAATGACTTTTAGATCATTGCACGTGTGATTTATAATCACCTCCCAGTGGATGATACAGGACTTATGAAAAACTTCAACAGAAGGAAAAATATAGATAAAGAATAAGGTTGTAATGATACAAAAAACATGGAAGTATCAAATCTGCTGACAAGAAAACTCACATACTATCATGTAAATAGAAGTTTCATCATAGAAGGGAGTTTTGTTCCTATTCTGTATTGTCAATTTAATGTATTTATTTCTAAATTGATTGGTATCTATTGGTATGCATGCTTTTTCCTCCCACAAAAACATTTCCTCACACCACAATTTTGAGGGGTGATTACAGCCATGAATTTCTAGGCAACAAATTCACTAAATGACCTGACTGAAAAATAATAGTAAATCTGTCCAACTGCACTTTCCACATACTCAAAGATGACAGGTTCATTAGTGTGCAATAATGAAAATGATATGAAATTATTTCTTCATGTTGCAGTACACTGTCTTGGCAGTATTACCTAGAAAAATAATTCAATAAATACAAGTTGAAGCCTGCAAGAATGAGAATGGAGAAAAAACCCCACAGAAAACCATTACTATCTGCAGTTACACAGCTAGTTACAATCCTCCTTATCAATTCCTAGACCAACACAATAAAATGGAAAGAAGAAGGCAATGTCTTCTGTAGGCACATGTGCTAGTGGACAGGCAGCTTTTTCTCACAGGAGGGGCTATGAAGCATACAGCTCTAATGGCTGCTTCCTCAAAGCTCAAGTTTCTGCATGTTCTTCAAAAAATTAACTGGTGCTGTAGTGAATTTAACTCTGAGATTCTTCACAATGTTTGTTTATCCTCTTGGTGGCCAGGATGTCCCAAGCCAATGACATTTGGAATGGTCCTTTTAGTGACTAGCACACTTCTCATTCACTTTTGGGATATACTGCTTAACTAGTGGCTATCAATTTCTGACACCAAAAGCAAATTCTTTTAGCCAGATAATCAATCAGATGTTCTGACTTTTTTCTACACAGAAAGTTTGTTATCTCTGGTTCAGATTGCTTTCAAGTTACGCTGTTGTATTTGTTTCAGATTTGAAAGTCCTAAAAAGTGACATGAATTTTGTAGACTGAATTAAGAAACAAAGCATATGGCACATACAATATCACTGAAAATTATTTGAAATAAAATGTGGTCAGAATGCTATATGTACCTCTGGGTGGAGTTAGTTCAATCATGTTAATTTCACAGAAACCAACAGGGAAAATAGAAGGGGAAGTGGCATGGTAACAAAACCAATCAGACCCATCTGCTGCTTCTGAGCCATCAATCCCAATCATAAGATAGCCATCTGCTAAAACCTTTGTAAAGAAAAACAAAATTTTACATTAAATACCTTTAACTCTGTGATAAGGCTAGAAAGAAAGCATGCCATGTATCAAAAGAGTGAAAAGTAACTTAATAATGGCAGTACACTTAGAAGGACATTCAATTATAACAAAACAAAAAACCCCAATTCATACCTGCCTCCAAGGCCATGTGTAATATTGTGCAATGTACCTTTGTTAACTGCAAACTTATGAAACGAACATTTCCTTTTTCTGATCTCTAGTTATTTTTCTTGTGAGCTTCAGTTCTACTTCTAAAGCCATATAATTCAGTCTACTATTTAGTTGCTATGATATTCTGTACACCATTAATAAGAAAAAAAGCTTCAATCAGAACCACACTCCTCACTGGTAAGGTTATGCAGTTCTGCTAAGCTACTTTTTACATTTTCTCTCTCTTCTAAAACAGATTTCACATGGATGAGATCCCTTTCAATTAAACTTGGAAAAAAAGTGCATCTTTAAAATGTCTTCCTAGACTTCTGCAGTAAGGAAGATGAGATTTTTTTTTGAACAGTTGCAAAAAATTTGGTATAATTAGCAGAAGATTGTCCTGCAAATTGATCTCACAAACACACTATATTCTATTTAAAGGTAAGGCTGCATTTCCAGAGATTGAAGCCAAAATGAAAAAACTTGCATATGTATGCTTTTTCATAGCAGTTGTATATAAACAATCAATAGATTCCATAAACATTCACTGTGTGAATGAAGTGCGTTTGTTTTGTTTTTGAGCTTTTTGTTTCAAACCTGAATAAAGGTGAGTGAAAAAAAAAAGAACCCTATCTACCTTCCCAAAATACACGTGTGTTCTTACCTTTCTGATAGTTGCTACACATATTGCTGAAAGGTTTAAGGGGTCTATAGCTTCCAATTTCATTCCTTCTTTAAACCATTCTCCAGCTGCGTCAACCTCTTTTACCTAAAGAATCACACAACAGCACCAGAAGCTAAGAACCTAAGAAGCCTGGAACAAAACACGTGCCCACACCACCAAAGCAACAGACTGAAATACCTGTTCTATCATCTCTGTCAGGCAGGCCAAATTGGGTAAGTGTTTGAATGAGAAGTACTAATGTTTGTGCTGGGAATGTATCTCCAGGACTTAAGTACAGTTTCAGGTCTGTTTTAAATAGACTGGGAACTAAAGGTCCTCAATCAACTCTAAGGAAACAGTGTTCTTGCCAGCAAACTCACCTTCACAAATAAATGTGGGGGTGCATCAAAATGTCCATCCTGTTTCTTTGTAATGTCTACAAGGAATAACAGCAGGTGTTATTCAGACGTTTTGTTAACAGAGCAGACAATATCTTTTTCTGAATGTGTTAACTAGTACAGTGTAACCATCAGTGTAGGAAGCTCACAGTTTGTAAGACTACCACAAAAATCTGGATGACATAATCCAGCTATTTTCCTTACTGACTTCTACCTGAAATACCTCTCTAACACAGTCTCACTTATGGAAAAAAAACAATATCCAATATTAAAAGACCACTCGATCGTGTCCCAAAGTTGATACAAGTACACACAGAGGCTTTTGCACAAAACTGGCAACTAAACTACTTTGCACTATGTTATGACAGAAAATTACATTTATAATATAATTATACACAATCACTTTAAATCCATAGCTGATTTTAGCCAACTGTTAAATACTACTTCCCAAGGGGAATCCCTGGAACTGTTAGAGACATAATTGCTGGGAAGCAGCACTGTTCTTGATTTCTCTAACTACTCTTATTTTTCAATTGTTTCAGTGAAAGTTTAAGCACTAGGGAAACTGAAGGTTTTCCTGAAGGGATGCCTTGTAGTGTTTTTACAGAAACTCTGTTTCTGACAAGGGACACATGCAGAGAAATATTTTAAATTTACTTTTTAAAATTAGAAACCTTAAATATTTCAAATTACAAGTATTCTTGTATTTCAGATAACAAGGGCCTTCAAAGTGTACCATCTATTAGACTGTCAGTTCACCTTCTGTGCCCATCACCTCTTGCCCTCTAAAACATGTAAATCTTGCAATATAAAACTATTAAGAGTCTTAAATTTGCGAGTAAAAGATGAATCAGTATATAACAGGATACTTGTCCATGTTGTATTGTACAAAAGAGACAAACATGAAGAAACTAGGAACTTGTGGACCAGGACTGTGTAATTCCAGGTATCAGCATGAAAAATTACATTTGCCATGCTTGAATATTGCAGTTTAAGGTTTTTCTGCCTAGACAGTTTGTCAACCACTGTTCATTGTCAAATCTTTCTAGATACTGACTTACTACTAATCGACCTCACAATTAGTTTGGCTTTTCCAACACTGCAAAACACACTAATTATACTTTCAACTGAAAATCCTGAATGCAATATAGCTGGCAAAACCCCTGGGCTGCATTATAGATTTGTAAAGATTATTCAAGCTAGTTTTATGACTTGGGTAACGTGACAGTACTGCTGAAGTCAGACTACTCCAAATCAAGGCTGCCCACAAAGGCACCTCTCAAACACAAGCAGCTTACCAGATCTTTTGAATCTGTGTCCTATACTTCGAGACCAACCAATATGATGAATGAGTGGACTGTACATATGGCACCAGAAGTCATCAGTTTTGTCTTCACTTTCTTCATACACCAATCTTAACCGTCCCCCAATGACACTTTCCACCACTGCTACCCTTGTCCGACAAAGGTGGGTTTTGTCAACAACTTCTACTCTCATGGAAGTTTTGAAGGGATACTGCATGCTCTCAGACACCTTAAAGGAACAAGGGAAAAACACATTCTCTAAGAATATACTCTGCTTTTCTTGAGTCATCTTCTGCAATTAAAGCACAGTATCAATGCACTTTTCATTTAATTCGAGCACTTGTTAATCAACCTGCAAAAATACACAAATTATTTATTTCATTGTACACAGGGGAAAAAAAAGGAAATGTTTCCAAAAACTAAGTAGAATAGATCCTACAATCCTTTAATCAAGTACAGCCCTTAATACAATTCTCACATAGGCTGCAGGAATTTTCCCCTCATTTAATGAATGCTTGTTCAGTTGTTAACAACAGATACAATTATCTTGAGAAGCAATTTTGACTAAAACCAAAACAAAACAGAGTGTTTTGGGTTTTTTTTCCCCACCGTCATCCACTCAAAATACAGCATTAAAAAGAGGATTAAAATACCTTATTGTAAAATGCATGGAAAAAAAAAACCTTCAACATAATTAAAGCTGGCCACTCACCAACATATTTCTTCATAATACACCAAAAAGAAAGGTAGAATATGGAAATAGATGTTATTCTGCCTTGTGACAATACACTGTTTAAAAGTCAGTATCTGTCACTTGCCATTTCCATTAAGACCTCCTCAAAGTGTAGAGAGCTTGCCAAGTTAATTTGGCTTCCAACTGAGTTAATTTTAAAATAGAAATTAAAACCTGCAGAAAGGTTTTTTGTTTGCTTTTTAAAAATATATTAAATGTAATGTAATAAAACAAATAAGTCTCATATTCCTACTGAAGCCTTTGCACCATTCTCACAATATTAGTAAGTAAATTCAGAGCACAATATACTACATACTTAAAGACAGCAAAAAATCTAGTCCAGAACAGGTGAAAAACACTAACATTTGCAGGTATGTACTTTACTGCATCTGCCTATGTGCTACAATAACACATTTCACTCAGTTTCTTGAAATAGTGCATGATAAAAATTTCCAAATTAGAAAAATAAGTTTTCATTTTTCTTATGCATCACAGGGAAGCTGATTAGCTTTTTTTTTAATTAGGGTATTTTGAAATTAAAGTAAGACTAATCTTTACAGAAAGTTACTTTCTGCTAGAGGAAAGTTTTCCAAATACATGCTGACAAGTGTGGACATAAATGGAGACTAGAGGTTCCAAGGCAAACTGTATTTAAGAGAAGAAACTAATGTGTCTTCTTCACTCTAAGAGAAGCTAATGTGCCACGGTAAAATACTTCAGTTCTTCACACTGTGCTGCAATTTTGTTTATAGTACATCATTGATATTGCATCAGCCTTACCTTCTGAGAAAAGTCAGGAGGAAGTGTTTTGGCACCAGTAAGTCGTTTCACTAGAAAAGCTTTCCAGTTTGTGTATTTGTGTTGGATGGCTGTTGCAAATGAAGGGGAAAAAATAAGCCACTGATTTTTAATTGTGTCCATTAGAGACAATATTAGAGTCTGGAATATGTAAAGAAGAAATCCCAGATGACTGTTAAAAGGCCTGGATGACAATAATGACAAAAAACTCTTTAGAGAATGAATGCTACCCAAGATTAAGTTTAAGGGTATGTCAGGGCAAAGAATTTAATAACAAAAGAAATAAAATCAGTGCATGTTCACTTCACTGATTAGCTAACTGCTTCCACCTTGCTCTTAAAAATGTTAAGTTGCATCAGATGGGCTACTCCAAGAAACACTTTCAGCATCAGTCAGGTACTTATTTTTCCAAAAGTTAAAATTATTTATTCATAACTGTTAAAAGAGGTGTTACAGTAAAAAAAGACTGATATCTGGACCATAAGCATATTTAGTTTAATAAAGAGAGACTTTTATATCAATCAGTAAGGCTACTATTTACATACTTCGAGGAGGGACTAGGGGCTTCCCACTGGTTGCACACCAACCAACTGGGTGGATGTCAGACCCACAAACATTGCACCAGAAGTCAAGACTTGAATCATTTTCAAAGCCTTCATATCTTAGCAGAGCATTGTAGCCTGAAAAGAAAGCAATCCCATTTAAAAAAAAAAAGACAAAAATTAAACAAGACTATAAAATATGTAGTAGTAGTTCTTTACCAATCATAATGTATTACATTGGACTTTTTAGAATATATTTTTTATGGAATGTTCTTCTTATGGCACATCTCTGCATGTAATTAATGCACAGAATGGATTACACTGATGAACATGTATGTGCCACCATGGAAATAAATTTTTCATTAAAATTCTTGAACTATAAACCCTTAGAAGTTACATGCAAGGGGACAAAATTAATTACCTACAGTATCTGGTTTTTCTATTGTATCTACATTACCTTGAATTTTTAACTTTTAACCAATAAAGTGATTTGTATAACAAGGCTTACTTTCTAGCTATTAACCAATTCCCTATATCCTAATTCTGCACTATTCTTACTGTACCCTTGGGCAATATAAAAAACCCCACACATTCTCAAGCTTCACAGAAGACACTGTAAAACAGTAAGTCATGATGGTAGTGCAAAAACATGCAACCTATTGACACAGCTCTGACAACCTAAACAGTGTCAACATTCTACTAACCAGGTGACCACTGAGCCTTCACACAATTTCATATTTTCAACTAAAATATATTCACCTGCTAATTTTACTATTCCAGCTATCCAGAAGACTTTGGTAGGTAGGCTGCAGTCAGTGTTTGGAACCTCCACTCGAACTCCTTCTGAAATATCACCCCAGCATGTCCCCATAGGTGCCTATAATTCAATGTAGGGGGGAGAAAGTCATCAGTTCACCACATGAAAGTAATTTTTTTTTTTGTTATATTAGTGTTTTATGAGTGACTTAAAAAGACAAAACAGTCAATATACAGGATAAGACATCGGCATGTGTTTAGAAAACAGTTGTTTTATGAAAGCCTGGTTTGGTTTTGATGTCAACCTTATGTAGACTATTGTAATTGTATACAATTATTACTGCATATTTTCTGCAAAAACTATAGGATTCCAAGTTGAAAAATCTGTAAAGCAAAAGCACAAACTGCATATACTCACAGGTCACCTTTATTCTGCTATGTTTCAACTGGCTGCAAGCAACTAATTTTAGTGAGAATGGTGTAATTCCTCTGTAATTCTACTCGCAAAAAAATTACAGTATTTCAAATTCATACCTGTACCACAGACACCAGTCTTTACAATCTGTAAATCAGAAATACTGCTGAAAAAATGCCTAAAAGCTATTTCTTGAATCTATCCTGACGATTCATTATGGTGGGGTTTATCACCCACTGGTTCACAGGTTTTCACACCACCTGCAAGCAATCTTTCCATCAAGCAAGCAAAAGGAAAAGAAGGCTGAGTGGCACCTTGGTAATGAATGCCAGAAGGAAAGGCACTGCTAGATTCCTCTTACACTGTCCTGAAGGCTTAGCCTAATGTGTTAGTAACAAAAATACAAACTTGATGAACTAGTAAGAAGTTGGGGAAACTGGAGATAAAAATTACACTTAGTTTGCTATCTCAAAAGAATGTTTTGTTGAACAGAGCATCCTGAAAAGATTGTCAAGGATGGTATTGTACAGGTGTCAGAAAAGCACAGCGCTGAATCTAAAACCATAAAAGTTAACTCCACTGAAGTTATATTGGTAAAGAAATAGAAAATTACTCAGTCTGGTTTAAACTAGGCACCACCATGAAGGGAAAGATTTGGGTTTGGGTTTTTTAGAACAGTCATATAAATTCTAAGTTGTTCTGAGAAATATAAAACCTCATCAGTTCAGAGAATATCCAGATATCTCGGGGACAATCAAAGGAGTTCTCTGGTTCTGTACCACTGGGGGCAGACAGCATTCTAAGGCTGCCTCATGGCCAAGGCTCTTTGCAAACACAGACAACTTAACAGCCCCGTGGGAATGGCCCTCAACTTCACAGAGTTTTGGCTGATGGCCTCAAGTAAAGAAAGTTGGATTAATCCCGAATTATTTGAAAACATGATACTGGAATTTTGCTGGCATCAGCAACAGCCAACTAGCAGCACTAAAAGCCAAACTTATCTTAAAAAGGGATACACTTCATTAGCAGCTAGTGCATGCAAAACTTAAAACTACTTATAATTACTAAAGGAAGAATAAGTTATTGCAAGTATGCCAGTTTCTTGTTCTTGTACCCTGGTCTCTTCATGTTCTGCTATGTCCCCTCTACACCAGTCTAGCCTGCAGAGCTCTTTTCTGCCATCTGGCAGACAGAGAGAAAAACAACTTGAAAGATGATGTCTTATTTTCACATGAAAATAGGCAGAAACAGCTACTTAAGTCCTATTACACTTTCACTATCATCTCTAAATTGACGTGTAGAGCGTTTTGAATTGAATCGGTGAAATAAACTTTTCAAATGGCATATTTTAGTAAATCTTGTTGCCTTGTATAGAGATACAGATGAGGCCAAACAAAAATAGCAGTGCTGAATAGTTTCACAAACCAGCTGCATTTAACTGAAATATATTTTACTGCCTGCTCATCTATTCAGTTGATGCACAGAGAGAAGTATATCGAAACACTTCTCACATCAGCCAGTAATGGAAACGTCACAAATTTTTGTTTCTAAAATGTGGATTGGTATAGAGGGAAATAGCAGAAAGTTAAATTTGTCCTTGTCTGTGAAAATATTGGTTCTGCTAGTTCTCCTACACCAATCCATATGGCTCACCCTTTAGAAGAAGGAAGCCATCCTATGTAGCATCACTATTGAAATGCCAGAGAACATGACTATCCTGAAGTGATGGCTTGCAGTATGCCTGGTTTACTGTGCCATCTTCTCCTTTTTCACTCATTATGAATATTCTTAAGGGAGGAAGACTGGATAAACCAGGGCTATAACAGCCATCTCCCCTCATGTCTTTTCTGTCATCATCTGATTAGTCAATCAATGTTTGCTCAGTGCTTTGAAAAACTCACAAAGCACGTTTAAGTGTTAAGTCTTATTAATTAATACTAATCTGCTGGCTGGAAGGGTAACTCTCAAGTCTGGATTGGCATAGTGTGAACTAGCAGAACCATAATTTACAGGTAAGAACAAATTTACCTTTCAGACTCATGATGAAGAGATCCACTTCATGTCACTCCCAAACAAGGAAGATCTGGTTCATGGCTTCCTGCTCCGGGAGATGACCTGGGAGGCTTTATCTGCGTGCAGCAGCTGCCTTTTCTGCAAGGTAAGTTGCAATCAGGAAGGTCCTGTTTGACAAAAGCACCTACAGACTAGGTATCCCCACGTGCCTAGCTGAGCAAAGATCTTGTGTGTTAAGTAAGCCTCTGCTAAAGGTTTTGGATGGCACCAACATTGCCATGATTTCAGACTTGAAACTCGGATGAGGATTCTAATGGGAAAGTGATGCTACCAGTTCCTGAAGCATCAAGACACTAAGCTGACTCCTTAGGTGTGAGCAGTGCCCCACAAAGGTAATGCCAGAGAAGACAATGTGTGAATAGTTTAAACGTTCAAAGCTAATCCCTGCCACCTAGTGTAAAATCCTGCAATTGCTACCATAGAGCAAACTTTTATTTTAATAACAAAAGAAACCAAGAGAATGAAAATATTTCATCTCAGAATAAAATTCAGCTGGAGGAAAGATTGAAAAATTCTTAACTTCTGAAAATGTGCACCTCACTAGCAATGGAGTGGAGAAGAATAATTGCTATTAATTGCACATTAAGTAGTATTGACAAACCACTCCAAGCACTGCATTTTCTTTCACCTATAAGAATGGTTTGAGCTAATAAAAACAAATAGAGAAAAAAGTAAAAACTGCTTATAAGAAAACGAAATTGGAATGTGGGTTAGCAATGAGCAGACTGTGTGTTACTAAGCTGTAAGGCAATATTAAAAACACTAAATTAAGAGGATTTACACCTTGCATCAGTTACTGCTGTGTATCTGATTAACACAATTTGATAGAGGAAAAAAAAAAAAGCTGGAAGGTGCCCAAACTGCAATTCTGGCTTTGTCACAGGCTCCCTGTATGACATAAAGCAAGGCAGCTTCTCAACTGGATTTTACTGAACCATCAAGTGGCCATAGCTGGAATTTCAAGTGAATTTCATTAGTGGTACTCAACACTGGAAGTCTAGAATGAAGGTAACAAGGAAGTACAAAAGACACATTAAAGGCATCAAAAGACTGAAATTAATTCTTCTCATACAAAGAGAGAGAACTTAAAGATGTAAATGTTTTCATTCTAAAATGTAACAGTTTTAAATTTAAGAGGAAATACCTCCCCAGGCAAAAATAACTGATCTGCAAAAATTATATCACACCTGAAATATTGGAGTATGCCAGGTTATTAAAAAAAAATTATCAATAAACCAAACCTCACATCTTATAATTCCTTTAAATTTTCTTCAATGTTGATCCCAATGTTCCCTATTAAATATCCATACAGATACAGCCCATATAACCAGATACATCATTTATCTAGTAACAAATTTAAGGGTCGATGTGTCATGGTCTTACTGTCCAATTCAGAACTTTTGCTTTGAACAGGCTAAGCTTTATATATTCAATCTGGTGGACACTCACAGCAAGTGCATGGAGTCCATAATATTGATGGTAAACAGACATCAACTAATACCAACTGTTACAAATCAAAGCAATACAGTTCACAGAAAACAGCAACAATCTTTCCAGACAAACAAAAAGAGTAGTTTCTTTTAATTATCAACAGAGATTAGGGGGGGAAAGAGAGAGAAGGATCTAACAAGAGTACTGGTGTGTTTTCAGATTCTTACTGGTTTAAATAATACATTTTTCAAAGAAATAGTTACAGTAAAACCAAATGCAAATCACACCCTTGAACACTAACTACTGTCCACCAAAGAAGTAGAAATCTCCAGAGAGTGCAGGAGTTGTGTTTTACTGGTATAGAAAAGGGAAAGCAGGGACAGAAAAGAAACAACATGCAGGCTTAGCAGCACTGTTGCTAACACTGTGTTGCAGCACAGTTCCACTGTTTGTAGAAATTTTCAAGGTAAAATGTGAAGATTAGTATTATATCTGTTCTCATTCAACATAATGAAGCAGTAAAAAAGGAAGTTACAACTCCTTTTAATACGGAATGTTAAAGCATAATTTACAAGTGACCTAATGATTGTAGCTGTATTCTAATTAAGGACACCATACACCATGAAGGGGTTGTTGTTATAATAGCACAGCCCACACTATCACACAATACTTTTTGGATATGTACTCAGGAAATTACTTGTTACAGAATGTACAGAACTGTGAAAGCAAAGTGCAAACATGCTCACTTAAGCACATGGAATTCAATACAAATTCATGAAGCTATACTAATGCAAGGCTCTGTTCTGGGCAACAGTTAAGGCCCCTAAGCATAAAGGGTGCTATTCAGAAAGTGCCAACTGCCAAGAGCCCTCAGCTCCTACTGATTTATGAGTTGACAGGACTCAGCAGGAATTCCAGAACTGGACAGAAAATATGTCTCTTCTCCCTTACGGACAACTTCCATGAAACAAAGTATTTGTGCTGATTGCAATTTTCATGAGATAATTCTGAGCAAAAGAAAACTTTTGTAAGAAGATGCAACATTTCAGCTTCCCAATTTAAAAAAAATACCAAAAAAACAACTTTGTCAGAAAGTTATTACTTAGAAGACAGAAAGTACTGACAATAGTTTAGACAAGGTCTAATAACTCAAATTTAATAAACACATCAAAGACAGATGCTGCTAAATATTTTCCTCAGCCCTTAATATTCTGTAATAACTGAGGACTTGTTTGGAATTTTTACTCTAATACAAAGGAAACCTACCTTTATTAAAAAAACTTCTTTTTCCTTTATTTCTACACCTCCTGGCAACATGACTGACAGGTAGAATGTGACTAAAAACTAAGAAAAAAAAACCCCAAATCCAAATATGTAACCACAAGATCAGTTTGACATAACCAAACAATCCTGACTCAGTCTGAAAAGCCTTTTGTAGCTTTTTCTGACAGTGCATGTCCTCAGTGCTTTTGATACTCTCATGCATTTGGTGATTGTGCAGTTTGAATGTGAGAAAAGTAACTTCAGTGTTTAGGAGCCCTCCTTTTACTTTTTTCATCCTTTATGAGAACATTTATGATGAGAGTAACTGACAAGTGTTGAGAAGGGCTTTAAGGGACAGATAAAAACCAAACATACATCTCTAAAAAGTAGTCATAGTAACGGAGAGTTTACAATATAACTTTCATAGTCTGAGGCCATGAAACATATTTGGACACAAATGTTTTGCAAAACTTAATTAAAGACTTAACACAGACTCTCTCTGTCACACACACACACAAGAGGACACAGCACATATTGAAAAATACTCACATGCTTAAAACAGGTGACAGGAGCTGCTGTAAAGCTATTGCTATTGATGTAGTTCCCCCAGCTGAAACCTTCCACAGGGACAGCTGCTAAGAGAAAGTTATTTTTATTTAGGAAGCTGCTAACGAGTCACAAAACTTTTTGTTTCAGCTCTGTTTTCACACTATTACCTGCTTTAGTCTTTGCCTGGTTTTGTAAAGTTGCTTGGTACTGAGCATATGCTGCTAATTTAGCCACTAAGGGTTGTTTTTGTAGAACTTTAGCCTTCTTTGTTGGAGGTTTACCCTAAAAACAAAAACAGCTAAGTAAATAAAATCTTCAAACTCCCATCAGGAAATTTCCACAGGTCTGAAGCATATGGTGTATTTAACTAAAATTAGAACAACACAGAATAGAAGTTGACTGAGTATTACAAAGCTACATGTAATGTTAAAAAATTTGAAAACCCGTAGCAAAGAATGTCCAAAAGATGACTTTTGTACTAGCATTCCAACTTGAACAGCATTATAGATCCATTGTTGCTTACCTGAAAAAAGATATGTTTTAAAAGCAGGTCAAAAGGAAGACTTTTAATCTAATTTATATCAATGCAATTTCTTGACATTTGCTGTAATTAATTTGAGATATAATTCCTGATACTTCTCTTTTCTTGAATACTACAAATACACCTTCATTGATTAACACTTCAGGTAAACAGACCAAAACTCATTTTGCAAATCTATATAGTTAAGAAAACCCTCAAACCCAAAACACAACAATGCTAAATAAACCTCTGTGCTCTTTCAAGCCAGAAAGTATCTTGGGTATGAGATGCATGGAATTTCGAGTCACTACATACGTAGACTGAAGATTTTTCCTGATCTTTTTCTTGCAGAAGGGCCACTGCAGTAGAAATTAAATAAAGAGTATTCTCTGGAATTTCCTCTGCTGCGTAAAGTAATTTGTTCCTGACTGATACAGAGTTTTGGCTTACAATATCACTTGTGAAAATTTTAACGTGTTAAGAAATGGGACTTAATTTAAAACACATCATGCAAGTTTTACAAACATACATGCTTTACAAACACAGACCATAAAAAGTATAGAAAGAAAATGGGTGTCTGTACCGCTACCTGAAGTCTGGCCAGAATGCTGGCCTTCTTGGAGTTGGATGAGTAGCTTCTAGAGCATGACACACTGCAGAAACGTTTTGTTTTAGAGTAAAAAGCATCACGGACACCAACCATTCCACACATCTCGCACGTAGCTTATCAGAGGAGAGAAAAAGTCAAATGTTAAGAGTGTAATAAAGAGCTCAGTAAAAAATTAGAAGAGACAACATAAGGAAGGTTCTACAGGTGGCACCACCAAACAGTTTCTTAGGGTTTGACCCTGAAGAGAATTGCACAGAATAAGAACTTAAAAGAACACCACGTCAATGAAACACAAAGAACCTCAACTTCAAAGGGGAAAGGGTCCCTCCCTTCTGCTCCCTGATCATTTAGCCACTGGCAGAAGTGAATGACCCAGCTAAAGCAGATTTCTGTGTTCTTATGGCTCTCAAGGAAATGTCTGCTCTGAACCTGGGCCTGCCAGTCTTAGTTTCCTCTAAGAATGTAATATTTCCAACCTAAAATAAAGCTAGATCTCTTTTTTTGAATCATAAATTAGCATATGCAGAGTCCTAGCCCACTAACATGCTCTTCTAACTGCAATCATGTGCTTCAGAGGTCGACAGCATCACCCACTGAGTTGTTCCACAATGAATAAGAGTTTGTGACCAACTTATGCCAATGACAATATGCCAAGGTTCTACCGAGGGAGAACTCTACTAATCACTAACTATTTTGGCTAAAATATTTTTCCTCAATGATACAAGCAACCTGCTTTTATTTTTTTTTCCAGTATACTCTAGCTCACAGGTAGTGAACAGGTATACACTGGCAGACTTTATACTGCACTAGTAATAAACATTTCCTAGCATAGGAAAGAAATATATTTTAATATATTAGATATCTAACATAAAGGGTAGAGAGAATATATGCCCAAGTGTACAGCAAACACACCAACATTTTCCTCAAAGCTCAAGGAATAAAAACAATGTAAATCAGAACATACACATGCATGAACATATACACCCAACACAAATTTGATGGGATGGCAGATGTTCCCACAACTACCTCTTTCCTGACAGCAGCATTCAAAATCTCTTATTTCAGTTTAGCAAAACCTAAACAATTCCCCCCTCTCCCCAAAATAAACAGACCCCAAAAGCCTTCAGCTGTGTTGGTCCATTTTCAATCAGGACCAACACTGGGGACTGGACCCTCACAACTCACAGCACAGGCTGAAAAACAAATATCCAACTCTTTGTACTCCTGCACCACACACTTACCCATGCCAGATTTGCCATCTGGGTAAGTATAGACCTGTCCATTGTTCTTTATAATTGGGAGACTGGAGGGCAAAGGAGCAACCTCCTCTTCACTCTCTTCTGAACTGGAGCTGCTGCTCGTGTCCTCACTACAACTATCATAACCGTCAAACATCCCGAATGAATCACGTCTTTTCCTTTCTGGTCGTGAAATATGTTCTGTCTAAAAATAAATAAAAAAAATAACCAACAACAAAAACCCCAAAGAATAGCAGAGCATTCTCAATGCAAATGTTTAAAAGTCAAGCTTAAAAAGTTTCAAAGGTCAAAGTCAGCCTTTGAAAGCACATGTACTAATAAACTGCTCTATGAATACAGAGGTACAAACCACAAATTGCCAATTAAATCAGTATTAGTAGAGTCAAAACTTGGCAACTTTTGGTGTCATGATATACAGGAAGAAAAATCTGATGATCCACTGAGAATACACAGTAGTGTCCATACCCTTCTTTTTCTTGGTATCTTCAGAGTTCGTTAACCAATCCTGATATGCTGAAGAATGACAGTCACACAGATCTTAGAGGCAAATGAGCACATTCCAGATGGCTGCAGCCAATTTCACTAAAATTCAGTCATTTGAGAAAGCTGGGCAGAGAAAAGACAGTTCAACCAAGAGGGCACTTATTCCACAGGAACAAAAATGAGAGTATATCTCTGCTCTCATTGGCATGTGGTGTTATTGACAAATCACTCAGCTTCCCTATGAGTCAGTTTCTCACGTGTGAAACAGGAATACCTCTCTGCCTCAGGGGGATGTTCTGAGGATTAATACATTAACAATTATAAAGAGCTCAGTTACTATGGCAATAGGGTCTGTACAAATTCTAAAAGATAGAAAGGTGACTAATTTGCCACTGTCATACAAGACAACTTGTTACATAATATTTTTTTCTAAAACAAAAAATCTGAGAGCAAATAAAAACATGCAATTTTGAAGAACAAATAACAGGCAATTTCCAGAGACTATATTAAAGATGTGTAAACAATAGATTAATTGATGTCTTTCTTCTGATGCATATCAAATAGATGCATTTTAATACAGTGACAATTTTGGATTTATTAATATCTGACACAGCTCTACTGAAACAAGGCTACTGCAACATGAGCTGCCCTCATTAAGCTAAAAAAAATTTCAAACATTTCTGAGTATTTCCATTTATCCTTAACAGTATTTAAGTTTGAGAGGAAATAACAGATAAAGAGAGAAGACAAAAAAATTTTAAAATAGAAGCACAAGTTAGGAGAATGAAGTACAGCCAAGAAAACAGAAAAAAAATTAAGAAAGCCTTTGCCTCTACTTCCTTTTCCAAAACCTGCTTTTATTTAAGTCATTGTAGACAGAAAAATGTGATCTTTTCCTTCTTAAATTGCATTTGGATTCATAGCTTTAAGATTTCATCAGAGTAATTCCCCAAATCCCTTTCCTAGAGAGTATATGCCTGAACATCTTTATTGTGGGATCTCATCTGAGCCTTTTTCTGCGATGTTATCCCTTTATTATAATATTCTTTTTTCTCCTTTGCAATCTGACTAAATCCTATTATGGAAGGATTTCCTTACAGTTAAAAGGGAAAACTGATTTCCACACTGACCAAATGCTAGCATCTCATAAAGTAAAACCAAACCCAAACAAAAACCAGTAAGCACAAAAGCTTATGCCATAAGGTAAACAAACTTAAAACAGTTAAAGTAGCTCTGAAACAAAACAATTACAAAAAAAGTCAGTGTTACATTAATTATGTACACATTCCTCAGCCACCAGTTGGAAACTCTATTAAAACAAATCAAAACTTAGAATAGGGCATCACTCGACAACTCCTTGAAGGACTTGACATCTGCCTGAAGTAGGCAGGGTAATGGTCACAATCATTAGAGGAAGAACTGAGCCATGGCAGAACAAAACCTAGTCCTGACCCACACTGGTGACAAGTCTCCCCTGCACACTATTCCTGATGCTATTAGCCAACAAGATGCAAGAGCAGTTACTTGTTTGTGTGTGCACGTGTGTGTAGATAAGGCAGAAGTTGAGCACCACGTTGCCATGGATACAGTGTTCTGCGAACAGTGCCAGTAATTTACAGATCAGAACATGAAGACTAACCATCTTCCTCAAGATCCTCATGAACTCTTTAATATCTCACAGTATTTAACTTTCCTTTACCACAGCTTCCACCAAGAAATAAACGGCAATACCATATTAACCATTCACAAAAGTAACACCACACCACCATGATTCCTTCGAGTATTATGGGTAGGTACTAGTGGTGTTTCAGAGCCCACAGGCAGGATCTCCTTCCTCATTCACTCATCCTCTATACATCAGCTGATCTGATTTCACTCAGAGATTAGATTAGCCTCATCCCACATAAAGAAGGACTTCAACCCTCCAGTGGAGGCTGCAGTACAAGGTAGTCTCGGGACATCCCTTTTTCCTTCCAGCCCAGACAACTCTGGACCCACATGGCAGTTCTGCTTTCCCCAGTATTTGCTGGCAGAGGTTTGAAACACTGCAGCAGCTCAGGAAGAAGAGGTGCAGCCCATTCCCAGGGAAGGTGAAGGAAGAAATGGGAGGTTGGAGGCAAGATGAAAGTGGCACACAAAGGAAGACAGGCTGCTCCAGGCAAGTTGAAGCATGGTGCAAGATTACAACTGATACCACAATAGCACAGTTGCCTCTTTTTTTGTGGTTCTTCTTTTGCATCACACACATTTAGAACCTCAATAACTGCCAAGCCCTCTTTGCCAAAATATCCACAAATGAGAAAGAAAACATTTTCATGTTCTATATGGAAAGATGTTATGGAACATTTTAATCCAAGCTTTTTCCAAAAGATGACCACATTTGCCAGAGAATTCAAGCAGGACACTCTTAATGTTCATTTCTAGTTATTATCTGGACTATAATGCTGGGGAAGTTGCTCAAAATATGTTTTGTGAGACTGGGAAAAGGCACAGTTCTGCAACAAAAAAATACAAAGTACTTTGTGCACAGAAGTAAGGGAAGATGATTTGCAAACACCTATGCTAGAATTTTGCTAGATCAAAACATTTCCAGTTTGATAATAAACACCACTAAGGTTCTTTTCAACCCATGTTGAAACACAGCATTTGCAGAAACAAGTGAACAACACATGAAATTTCTGATAACCCTTCCTGCAGAACTTAGAGGTCCTGCTCTTTCACAAACTCCATCTCTGAGAATCTACTAGAACATGAAGCAGAAGCAATGCACAAAGAACAGGACAAAGTTTTAGGAATACCGGTTAAGGCTTATTTTCCTAGTGGGATTACTGGTTTCTCAACAGGGAAGATTTTTTAGACAGAGCAATACAAAGTCTAGGGTAAGCAGGACTGCAGAATAAGCCTGCACGACTATTTGCTTGGGGGGTTTCTTGCATAGTTTTCTTTATTGAAGGGGATGGGTGGAGAAAGGAACTCCTAAGAACTGCTCTTATTCTGTCCAACTTCCATTTTCCTGTTCTTCCTCTCCTCCCTGTGAATACTTGGCAACAATGTATTTTTAAGAAACACTCTTCATTAACTATTACTCAAGGCAAATGGTACAATTAAAGAATATAGTTAAGGAAACCGGTTTCCCTAAAAGCAGGAAGGCAACTCTAACCAAATGGGAAAAATAACTAGTTTCTCACTCCCTTAACTTGGATTTGGTCAGGTCATTATAGCATAGATTCTCTGGATGCAATAACTACTCGTTGGTCACAAAGGGTGAACAATGCATGGCAAAAACGCAAAACATTTATTGTTAATTAGACATCAAATACTTACTCAGGAAATTGCTTTAGTGTCTTTACTATGCGCAAGTATCAGCCAAATTTAGGAGAAACTGTTTTCAAGGTGAGAATTTGCTACAGAAAATGCCCCATTACTAAGTAACAAAGCTCCTTGCCTCCAAGCGAGCACACCCAGGCCAAAAGAGGATGATCCAATCCAACCATAAAAGGGCTTTAAAATCTCTGAAACTGCTTCTTGCTACAAATGAATCAATCTGGTGCTTGAATTCGAAAGGCAGCAATTTAGAGCTTTGCATACAACAGCTGTAGCTTAACAAAGGCCTACCAGCACCTACAGGGATAGGCATCACTAGACACATACAGATCTAACCCCCAGAAACATGACAGAAGTATGGACAGATGGTATTTGAGGCCAAGGTCAACAACGAGGTCACCACGACCTTCAAGCCAAGGGTCTATGATAAGACACATTCACTTTAATCATATATCCTTAACAGATCGTCCATTTCCCACAGCGTACTTCCAAGTTGGTATTACATTTGATGCACAGCTTTTGTTTTCAAAAGTTCATTAATGTCTTATGCTAGAAGTTTAGTTTTAGCTCTGCATGTTAGCATTAAGGAAACGATGGAACTAATTGATTACAGCTCTTCCAAATGTAAGCTAGCCAAAATAATTTACTGTAGTAATACTGCCTTGCCCCCTGTGGAACTGAAGTCTATTTGTGCTTCATAGCATGACAAAAAAAGATAATTCAAACATGGTACAGATTTAAAGAAAACACACTTTCAGCTTTCATTAAAAACAAACAAACAAAAAAAACCCCAAAGCTAAACATCTTGGGATTCCTGGAAATCAGAACCAACCAAACTTACTTTTTTTATATATGCAACTCACCTCTATCTGGAAATGTGCCTTCCACTCTTATTATAAGTAAAATCTCAGCTGGAAAATTACAGAAATGTTTTTTCCTGTCTCTTCATTTGCTATGTATGACAGCATTTTGTCTGAAGCCAGTTTCTGCTGTTTGCCAATGGTTTTGTCCATAGCCTCTTCCCCAGGGGGTTTCACACAAGAGGGGAGACTCTTTCATAAAAAAATATATCAAATTAGCAGGCAATTTTGGAGGGGGTGTGTGATGATTAATATGTGAAATATCTGAGTTTTGAGAAAACTGAAAATCAGTTACAAACTCCATTATTTTTCCACAAAGCCCTTACAAGAATATCTGGAAGAGGCAAATATTTCACTTTAAACACTCTGTTACCATTAAAAAAAAATTAAATGTAAAAACGAAGAAAAAAACCCAACACCCCACAAGATCAAGTCTTCAACACCTGAATCCATTCCATGTGCTCAGAGCCAGATTCAGCAACATATCACACATGCCCAGTGTACCAACTTACCTGAGAAATGAAGGTATGCAGTGGTAGTTTGCAGAGGGTATCAAAGCCTTGCAAAATTAAATCAAATTTTGGAAGGTAAGAAATGAAAGCCAATGAGGGGGAACTTTTGTACATATTTTCATTACTGCCACAGTCCTCTAGCTCTTTAGGGAACCACAATGAAGAGAATTCTGACTTTTAAGTCTACAATCCTTTTGCTCATGCTCAAGCCTACACACACTCCAGAACACCTGAACTATTCTTGTGGAATAAACAATAACTTCCACATAGGGGAGTCTATACCTCTGCTGTGTTTTCCAACAGCTTACATTACACACTTCCTCAAAATGATCCCTAAGTAGAAGCAACTAGTAAAGACTACTAAGCTACCAAGTTTGATTACTTTTTTAAAGAAATAAATTGGTTGAGCTCCCATTTGAAGTTCCAGATTAGACTCTCCCAGAGCCTTTTAGTTTCATTCCTTACAAGGACTGTTATAAAGAAACACAACAAATAAATGCAGGCTTTCAAACCTGCAGAATAATCTTAATTTAAAAAACAGAAGACTGCCCTGCAGCTTTCAGTTTTAACTGGTTTTAAATGTGAAACATCACAAGGGCTGCCACCCACATTGAAATCGTTATTTTAAAATGAATTACTTCTTCACATGCAGTCGTTTCTACCATAATCAACATATGCTTTGCAGTAGGATTTTTATTTTTGATTAAGCCACACTGGACAGAAATTGCTACACTTTAACACATTTCCAGCAACAGCCTGAAAGTGAAACTGGTTTCACGAGTTTACTGCTCCTCACATTGAGAACAAAGTCACAATACACAACAGTCATAAAAACTATATAGAGGGGGGGAACTGGACGCAAAGAATCCTGAACTTTTGAAGTGCTAACGTTCAAGAATAATCTACAGCACTTAAAATGGGCACGAGTGGAAAACCAAACCTTAAAGGCTTTAACTACAAGAGGAAGTTGCTGAAAAACTGCACTTCAGTGGAACACTAAAAGAAGCGTAGCTCAGTACGCCTGTATCGCTCAGAACGAGATAATCTGGAACTTTTTATTCCCGATCCTGACTGCCGGCAGGAAGGAGAAAGGAAGCAAGGAAGGAAGAAAAAAAAAACAACAAAACTACAAAACCAAACAAAAAAAACCAACCAAAAACTCAAATCCCCCACGGAGGAAGAGGGGGAGCGGTGCGCTCCGGGGATCACAACAAAGGGGGAGCGGCCGCTGCTGCCTCCACGTGCCCGCAGCTCCGCGCTGACAGGCTGGGTAACACCGCCACCACCCCCCGGCCCCCCCGAACCCCCCCCCGGCCCTGGGGGACCCCTCCACCTCGGGCTGCCCCCACTCCGCGGGACGGCTCAACTTCACGGGGCTGCCAACAATAAACTTTCCGCCGCAGCACCCCGCAAAAAGCCAGCCCCCAGCCAGCCCCGCTCCGCAGCCAGCGGGGGGCCGGCACGGCGGAGCCCCCCAGCCCGGGCTGTCTCCCTCCCCCATACCGAGCTCCGCCGTGCCGCCCCCCCTCTCCGCCCCCACAAAAGCCGGAGGGTGCCGAGGCTGCTCCCCTCCCACACAGGTGCGGCAGCCGCCCGCCCACCCACTCTCCCCCGGCACAGGCACCAAGGGGGTTCGCTCAGCCCCCAGCCCTCTAACCCCGCCGCCTGCCCTCCCCTCCAGCCAGTCCCCCGCGGACACCCCGACATTCCCCTCAGGCACCGGGGGTCCCGCTCGCCCCCTCAGCAAGGCAGCCGCTGCCGCCTCCCCCGGGGCTGTGGTACTCACCAGGTCCTTTGTGTTTTCCATCAGGCCCTCATGGGCAGGAGACGCCCGCTGCCTCTGCCCCCTCCCCTCGGCTCGGCCCCCTCCGCCTGCCGCCTCCCCCTGCGAGGGGCCGGGCCCGGCGGGGCAGGAGGCGGCCTGGAAAGTTCAGCCTCTCACTCAGCCAGAGAAAGAAACCCAACTCCCTGCGCCGGAATATCAACAACATTAGCATAGCGCCCCTGCGCAGGCGCGGCGCCCGGCCCACCGCGCGCCCTCATTGGGCTCCCAGCTGTTTGGGGCTTCCTCGCTCGCCGTACCCCCCCTGGGGGAAACCATTCGGAAACGGGAGGGTTCGGCAGCAGGGCAGAGGCTAGGGGATGAAAACAGCCCCACCACGGCTCATTTTGCCTTCTGATGGATGGTAGCAAGAGCGGGGCGGCCGCGGGGCTGCCAGTGAGGGGCCATCGTAGTCACGCAGGACGGGGACCCCCTTTGGGCGCGCAATGGAGCGGCCCGGCCGTGGGCCGAGTCACGTGGGGCACGGGGTGAGGAAGAGGGGGGAAAGGAAGGCAAAGAAAGGAGATCACGTGACAGCGCATTGAGGCCGAGGACCGCTGCTGGATCACGTGGGTAGAGGAGAGGCAGCGATGCGAGCCTATCACACCTGGGGGGCGGGGCGAAAGAGGCGATATAAGGTGAGGTCACGTGGACAGCGAACACGCATTCCGGTTCCGGCGGGGGGGACACCGGGAGGAGCGATGCGGGCGGGGGCGGCTCAGCCGGGCCGTGTAGCGGCCGGGCCGACGGTGGCCAAGAAAAAGAAAAAAATTAAGAAACCCAAGAAAACTGTTAAGCAGCTACAGCCGCGCGTGCAGGCAGCAGCAGCAGCAGCAGCAGCAGCCGAGCGGGCGGCAGGAAAGCAGGCGGCGGAGGAGGCGGCCCGCCGCGCCCGGCACTTAAAGGCGCTCACCCGCACGTCAGACGCCGAGCGGGAGCTGGAGGAGCTGGTGTTCGGTGACAGCCTCAACGTAGAGGAGGACGAGCTGCTGCAGCGCCTGGCCAGCCCCCCGCGGGTAGGGCCCGGGCCTGGTGGGCGGCTCCTGCCCCTCGGCTTCTCCTGAAGCGCGGGGAGGCGGCCAGCGGTCCCAGTAGGGGCTGGTGCTTCGGCTTCTTCCCCTGCCCGTTCCCCGCCCCCGTGTCGGTCGCTCTCCCTGCACCCATCCGTGGTTGGGCTAAAATGGCCTGTTTGGTTGTTTTCAGCTTAACGCTGCAGAGAAGAACGATCTCCAGAAAGACTCCTGCGATTCGGAAGTAGAAAATGAAGCAAAAGGGAAATTCTTGTCGAAAAAGCCTGCCTGGGTGGATGAAGATGATGAAGCTGAGGAAGAGTAAGTTCAAGTTTGCAGGTGGGAATTACATGTTATGCTTAAGAGTGTGGCTTCAGCTTGAATGATCGTAACTGTCTGTGTGCTTTTTCCCCCTAGTGTTGATATGACCCATAGGTATAGGAAAGGTTTCATGAAAAGTGATGCTGAGAAGACACTTACTAAGAAAAAGTTAAAAAGAAGACTTGAAGAACAGTGAGTTTCATTCATCTTTTTGTTGCTAACTTTAATCAGATAAGATACATTTATGTGACATTCAGAGTCCCTTTATCCACTGCCTTCACGTGGCCTGTTTAATGTTAGTGCTTTTTCAGTATTTGTAGTAGTTTTAAATCCAAATTGATACTAAGAATAGTAAATAAAATGTGTATGAGCCTTGTATAGGCCAAAGGGTTTCATAGTTGTTTCAGTAGAGGTGCATAGGTTAATTTGTCTTCTAGTGAGTTATACTAGAAATTTTTCATAGTGATACCTGGCTTTGTAAATAGGATGATGGAAGATGCTGAAGTGCAGCATTTAAGGATGAGCTGAAATGTGAACACAGTCAGATAACAAAGCAGAGGTTCAGAAGTATTTGGGTTGTCTTAGTATTGGCTTGTATTGCTCCAAAAAACAGAGCTTTCATGTTTGGTATCAGTTTTGCTTTAGTTTCACATTTAGAAAGTCAGCAAAACAAGGCATGTGAGGGAAAATTTTAAAGACTTGCCTAGTGTTCTAGGTGCAAGTAATCTTGCCAGACTGTATGACTTGTAAGTACTTAATGTGTGGAAGAAAGTTACTTTCTCAGGAAAGCTTTCTTCCTCTTCACTCCTCACCCTTCTTTCTAGGTTTCAGCGAGCTATGGGAGGAGTTCCTGCCTGGGCTGATTTAGAAAACCAGAAGAAATCCAAAAAGACTGCAAGTGATAGTAAATAAATCCTTTACTGTTCTAATAAGCTTTTCTGTGATTCCCTATTCACTTTCATAGAAAAGAATAATTCTTGATGTTTTCTCAATTTCAGTAGTGTGATAATACACTGGATATGTCAGCTTTATTCCTTCTTTCAATGCTTCAGTGTGCTTTGATTTAACTTGCTTCTGTAAGGAGTTTGTAGGTTTTAATGTGGAAATGTTTAGGGAATTAGCCTTCTTAATGTGCTTTGTCTTAATTAGGTGACACTGATGAAGATGATGATCTGCTCTGCAGGACTGGCAATTACATATCCACCTCGGAATCCCTGCCAAGAGGAATTTTGAAGGTGAAGGCAAGCCTTCTTTTTCCACCTCAGTTTGACCCATATGCACACTTTGAAGGCTTTGTGGCTATTTGGGCAGTATAATTAGTCATCTTACACATTTCTTTTTTTTTTCTGTAACTGGAAACTAGGGAGTTGACAGTTGGATAGATCACATCATGAAAGTATGAAACAATAAATGGAGATGTATTGGTTGACATGAGTTATTTTACATACTCTGAAGTAGCATCTTGCATGGATTTTAATTTCTCCTTAGGAAGGATGGGATTCTCACACAACTTAGATGTTCATATGGTCTTTGAAAAGTGACAGCCTTAAATGAGATTTCCTTACACTGTCCCCACTACAGCTATGTCAGATGGGTCAGAATGCAACTAGTTTTGCACAGGCTGTTAATTTCCAAGTCAGTAGAAAGGTGACTTAGTTCATTGTGTGTCTGCACTGGTACATTGAGCTTACAAACTCACTGTATGTTCTGCTTATGTTGTGCTGTCTGAAAGTTCATTATAGGGTTTGAGATCTTCCTTCTTGGAGAATAAAGAGCAATTAAATTGTCTGTTCATCAGCATAAGCAAAAATGCAGAAGTTCTGTTTTTTTTTTAACTGCTCTATCTTTGTTCTAGATGTCAACCTGCTCGCCTGCTAATCAGGAACGTTTTGCTGATGGAAAACTGGCAACTGTGCAGTTTCATCCCTCTGCTCAAGTGGTCATGACTGCTGGACAGGATCGATCTGTGTCACTCTTTCAGGTGGAGACTTTCAATCTATACTCTGTGAATGGTCACTAAAATCTTTTTTATAAATATACCTGTGACAGCTTGAAATGACAGACTTGCTCTCTCCCAGTGCTGGGGAGCTCACAAGGGGTTGTAATGTCTGGTTACAATGGAATTTGCTTGGTTGAAGGCATCTTGGCAGAAATTTCCATCTGTGACTTCATACCAACCACTTACAAAATACAGGGAAACTTAGTGCTATCAGAGTTTTTAGTTGAAGATTTTTTTTTAGAAGTGTTTGCTTTTAAGGTTTGCAGTGAAGAGGACTATTCAGATTGTTTTTTTTTCTCCTGAAGTTGTAAAGCCTGTAGTGTGGAGAGCAGTCCACTGGTATTGAAAATTGTAATACTGCAGTGAAACAATTTTGGGGGTGGAGAGACTGTACTGAAGGTGGAAGCTGCTCATCCTGGGACACTCCTGCCCTGCTCCTCTGAAAACTAAAGATCATAACTCTGGTTAGGTATTTTGACCAGGTCCCAGTATCAGTGAAATGGTCAAAGACACAAGTCAAATTTGGCACCTCCACAGGGGCTGCAGGATATGTTTCCATTTAGAAAAGCACAATAGAAATGAGTATTTGAAGAAAGGATGGGGCAAGACAAGGAAGGGTAATAGGTGTGAAGCATATCCAGGAAGGCTGGGAGTGCCTGATGCATAGGGTGAGGAGCCAAGATCCAGACAAAGAGATGAATGCTTCAAACTGGTGTGCCTCTTGCTGTTTAAGTCTCCTGTACTGGCTAGTTGCTAACAATGTTCTGTGTAAAAGTATTAAGTGTGTTCCTTAACATGATCATGTTTTGTTTTGGTTTTTTTGAAGGTTGATGGTGTAAGAAATCCAAGAATACAGAGCATCTATTTAGAGAGTTTTCCAATTTATAAGGCTTGTTTCAGTGTTGATGGAGAACAAGTTATAGCCACTGGTACTCACCATAGGATGTTCTTTGTGTATGACATGATGAGTGGAAGTATAATTCCTATACAGAAAGTAAGAGGTATGTTTTTTAGTGCTGTACATGTCTGTGCATAGTTGAAGCTGTCCCAGATAGAGATGGCATAGGGATTTGCTTTAAAAGGAAATGCAGTGGATTGTGAATGTTTTTTTAACTTGTCTTCAGGGATTTTCACTTGAGTAAACTTTAGCTTACGTTTGTCTGGGATACTAAAAGTTAATTTTGTCACACATAAAGAAGGTTGAGTTGTGGCTTTATTGTGGCAGTGTGTGGCAGAAATGAAAAACTCAGTGGAGTCGTGTTATTGATATTCATCATACCTCTGAATGCTGAGGAAAAAAAACAGATTATGCTAATTTGGATTTCTGAATCTCTTTTTAAAGGTGTGGAGGAAAGATTTCTCAGAAGCTTTGAACTCTCTCCAGATGGATCATTTATGCTTCTAACTGGAACTTCGGGTTACCTTCACTTACTGTCAGTGAAGGTAGTTTCCCTTCATGGTTCATGTAGCTTGAGTATCTTGGTTCCTTTTCCCTTTAGAATCTGCTTGATTATATTTAGCCTGAAAAGTAATCTAGCTTTCATTTGAAACAAAAGTATGACACATACTGTTCCAGCCTTCAAAAACGAGCTGCTGAATCAACTTAACTGTAGGTTCAGAGAATTATTTTGGGGTATCTGAGAATGTTTTTTCTGGCTCTGCAGCTCTTCTTGGGACTGGTGGAGCTAAGGGCAGTTTCATGGATTTTTAAGCTGTCACTGGAAAAAAAAAAAAACATAGATCAATGTTGTATTTTGGCTGGTAGCATGAACACAGTGCTGGCAAAAGGAATGGCCTCAGCATGGAAATGGGCATCTGAGGGTGGAGGAAATCAGGACTGCTTTTTTGGGAATAGCACTAGTGCATGCTGGTGTGCTGTGCCCATGAATCATGCCATCTGCTGTGATTCATAATGCATATAGAATTTTTTCAGTTAAATTTTAAAATGCCATATGATGGCAGCTGTATTTGTTTTGAACTTCTACTAGGAGAAAGTTTTTTTTAAAAAGGAAGTTCAATTCCTTTATGTAATGGGGACCCTTCAGCAAGGGACCAAGTGAGTGTTTATTGAGCTAGCTGCAGCTGTGCAATAATTGATCATGGACTCCTGAGCACTGGCTTGTGCTCTGGTCTGTAGGCAATGAAAATGTTGATGTCCTGACACCCTTTGCTGTCAGTGTAGCTAACTTAAGGTTTTTGTGGGACAGGAGTATGGAAGCGACTTTCCTACAGATTTTTGGCAGAATTGTTGTCACCATTGTTGTTCTTCATCCTATAGACAAAGGAACTGATCAGCACTATGAAGGTAAATGGAAGGTGCACTGCATCTGCTTTCACTCCAGACAGCAGTAAAATATATAGCTATTCAAGTAAGTGTTTTAACAGCACTAATCATAATTCCATTTACGTTGCATAAGTTTTTATAAGTAATTTATTGTCTTACAAAGCTAATTAAAACACTTTTTGCCATTATATGGCCTAAAAACACAGCTGAGTGAGCCACCATTAAATAATGGAGTTAACTATTTAATATGCCTTGAGTTTTTAAAAAAATACCCTCTATTTGATAGTTGTGAATGAGCTAATTGTCATCTAATGGAAGCTATTTTAATGAAATAGAACAGTGTGTTCTGTATATATGGTTTCTATAATCTACTTTATTCTGTAACCAGAGGAAGGTGAAGTTTTCATCTGGGATGTGAGAAGCAGGAAGTGTCTACACAAATTTGAAGATGAAGGTTCTTTGGAAGGAAAGTGCATTGCTGTTTCAAAAAATAACCAGTATGTGGCATGTGGGTAAGTGACTTGGATTTGACAACAACTTCCTATCTCATTTTGAAGCTCTTCAGTAAACTTACTGGTGGCTGGTGAGAGTGTAAGAACATGGAATAAGTTTGGTTTTAATAAGGTTAGGGTAGAGGTGAATAGATTAATATTGTCTGTTTTATGATAATAGTTTAATTTCATCCACCCATATGTAAAATAGTATAACATGCTGAGTATCAGTATTGCTCCTGGTGTATTACTCTTGCCCTGTAAGGGTTTAGCAGTTTATTTTGAAATCATACTGACTGAAATCACAAATTCTCTAGTACAAGTGTCAGTTCATAGTCTTCCTTCTTTCTAGTTCTTCCCTGTATTCCTGATTTGGCTCCTGAAGATAACGTGTTAGCATTTGAAGAGATGCCTCCACCCAAAGCTACAGGCTTGAAAGGTTTCTCCAAGTATTCTTGCCAAAAATGCAAGTTGAGCTAGTGTATTGGTTCTTTTAAATGAGACTAAAGTACAGTATGCATTTTCTTAGCCCCCTGTAGAAGAGGATTTTAAAGTGAATTTACCCTACATGCTATTAAAAAAAATATCAAAAAGCTTGAAACTATTTCAGAATATTCTGATACCAAGTTCTCATTGTTTTGAATTAATTTTGTTAGAGATGGGCTTATCAAGCCTCTCCACAGTTAAGTGTGTCTCTTTATGTATAAATAAAAATTCCCAAACAAACCCTCCTAAATACTGTTTTAAACTCCAAAGCAAAATCAAGCTCCAAACAAAGAATTGTTACAAGCTCCAGTAAATAACTGGAAATGACACTTTTAGTGAAATGGTAGCTACAGGTAACAAGGTAATAGGTACTGTAGATGTTACTACTTGGTGTAGTCATTGTTACTTTCTTCTTTTAGTTCAGCTTCTGGAGTTGTGAATTTATATACTACTGATGTCTGCCTCAAAGAAAACCATCCTAAACCAGTTAAAGCCATTATGAACCTGGTTACCTCTGCTACCTGTGTGACCTTCAATCCCACCACGGAAATTTTGGCAGTGGCTTCCCGTGAAATGGATGAAGCTGTCAAATTGGTAAACTCAGTTGCTTTAATACAAGCATTTTTTGTTTCTCTGTCAGTAATGTTCCTGGTGACATCATAAAACTGATGCTGAGCAGATATGGATCCTGCAAAATTTGTGAGCCTGAGGGGGTCAGGATGTGTATGAGATGCTGTACATTTATAAGGAAATTTTTTTCCTTAGGGAAGTCATTCTGAAAATAACATCTTCTGGTCTAGTTTACCTTTTATTTTTCCTTTTAAAAAATGCCCTTATTTCAGTTATATTAGTAGATTCAACTCAGCAACAAATGTGAATTTTCACCAGCTGTTAACTGTAATGGTTTTACTATGTGGTGTTTTCCCTAATTCCTTTTGAATTTTGCAAGTCTTGTCAGAATTCTGGCAACACTGGAACTATGGAGTGAATCTGGGGGTTTGGAGGCCTATTTTTACTGTTTAATTAGAAATAAATGAGATGCAGTAACTGGCTTTGTAGTGTGTTCCCTGCACCTTTTCTCCAGTAGGACTCATGTATAGAGTGGTGTAGGAGTATAACTGAGCATTAGAACTTCCATTTTAAATTGGTACTTTAATTTTAGTGGCTTTTTCCTAATTGTTAAAACTAACAAGCTATTTCTCAACAGGTGCACATCCCTTCGTATACTGTATTCTCCAACTTCCCAGTCTTCAGAAGAAAACAGATTTATCTTGCTCAATCTATGGACTTTTCTCCCAGAAGTGGTTTTTTCTCTGTAGGAAATAACAAGGGCAAAGCTTTGTTATTTAGGTGGGTACATAGTTAGGTTCATCAATCCCAGATAACGTTTTTAGGTTCTGTAAGATGGGGCAGATGACTGGTAAATGGTAGAGTTTTGTAGAGTTTGACTTCATGATCTGAATTCCATGTGATGATGTAATAGAGTGGATAACCCCATTAAAAAGTGGTCCAGAGGATTAAAAGATGATCTGTGCTTCATTGTTAATGTGTGTTTCTGGCATGGGTTTGTTCTCCTTGCACAGGCATCTGTGGAGGCAGGATGACTACTAAACACTGAGACAGGTTGCTCAGGTTGTGGAGACTTCATCCTTGGAGATACTCAAAAGCCTGGTCCAGGGCAGCTGTCCCTGGTTGGCCCTGGTTTGAGCAGGGTAGGTTGGGCCAGGTGACCTCCAGGGGTCCCTTCCAACCTGAACCATTCTGTCATCCTGTGATCAGTGCTCAGGCTCAGGGAGCTTTGAAGGTCTTTGAAGAACTTGCCAGCTTACAATTAGATTCTAAAATCCTAGTTTTAATGTGGAACTTGAACTCAGTGATTGATGCCTGATTAGCATAAGCTTAACTTCAGCCTTTGTGTAAGAAGGTAGACGTGTTGTGGTGGGGTTTTTTCTGCTGGTGTGGTCAAGGGTAAGGGAAGGGTAATAACTTAGAGCAGAAATACTTCCTTTTTTTAAACTAAATAACTTTGTGATACTTTCAAGGTGAGATTTTAACGATGTGCAAACGCTGACAGGCAGAATTTACAAAGACTCCCAAGCAAGTCTGAAAAACTGGATAACTTTTATGATTTGTCCTTTGTTAGAACTTGAATTGCATATTATAATGGCACCTCAGGTAAATCTAGTGTGTGGATGTTTGCTATCTTTTGCTACCTCAGTGTTTCAGTTTAGCTAAGAATACTCAGTGACACTACTGAATAGTTGTTGCTTCTTTGTGTTGTTCACTTAACAGTTTACTGAAAATTTTAAAGTCTGTCTCAAATTGTCTTCTTCAGGCTGAAACATTATTCAGATTTTTAAAAGAAGATAGAGAGGAAAATGGACCACTAACAGGTAAAAGTAGCACTAGAACTGTTAACAACATTGTCTGAGGAACCTTATTTTCATTTTGCTACCTCCACCTCTTTGTAGATGGCAACAGTTCTTAATAGTGTGTCACCTGCAACTGCTCTGTCTGGATGGCTCATGTAGAGGGCCCCACATGATGGACAGGAGTCAGGCTTATCTTCTCAGTCTCAGCTTTTTTAATAATGCTCTTACAGGGAATGGGTAGTTTAACTTAGCTGCTGCTGTTGTCTAAAACTCTGAATATATTTAAATCAAACTCATAGGCAGTGTTAGAAACAGCTGTAGGCTGGCAGATACTTGGCTTTATCCTGTTATGAAGTCATGTAAGTGAGCCCACACGAGTCTGCCTAACTTCAAATTTAGATGACATAAATTACTTAAGTAATTTTGTAGCTTGTGTGCAGATATGATTTTATTTTACATCTTAACCTCTTGGAAAAATGGGAAGGTCTTTGGTCTTGACAGTAATACAGTAGTTATTTTTGACCCAGATGTGTTAATGATTGGAAGCTACACTTGTTCAGACTGGAAGCAGATACATCTTCTGCATGTTAAGCTCATATACAATTTTGTGATGGCTAAATGTTTGGAAGATACTAACAAAATTCTCTGTGCTGATCTTTCCCCAGGTGTTGTAACCTGCAGATACAAGTATGCTGGCAAAATCAAACAAGTTGTGGGGTTTTTTTTATTTTATATGGAAGTTCAAAAATATATTAATATAACATTTGTATTTTTGAATGTTGTTCCTTAATAAATGGACCTGGTAAGTTTCCAGGGAAGTTGTTTGAACTTTTTCCAGTGTTTTGTATAAGCAAATGACTAAGTCGATCTCAGTGGCTGGCATTCAAGAAATACTTAAATGAGAATAGGAAGTATCCTGGTGCTGAAACAGAAAACATGAGATTTGTGTAAACTGTAACATCTGCTCCATGTGTTTAGCTCCACCTTTTCCATCAGTCGGGTTCATCTGAGGCTGGGTTGGAACAATGTTTCAGTGACTGGAGGAGCAAATTGACCTGAAACCCTGTTGGTGCAGGAGTTGTAGTTCAGGCCAACCTAATGGGCCAGCTACAGCTTAAGAGAGCCTGACCCAAAAAGGGAGAAACACCAGCTCTGTTGTGCTTTCTGCCTCCTATGGGTCACCTAACAACTGTATGTAATGTGGTTTGAATTCTTAAAGCAGACCCCATCCTTGTCTTTCTGGAAAGCAAAGCATAATTTGTGAAATTCTGGTACCATTAGGGTCACCCAGCAAGGACTGCCTTACAGCTGTTGTTGGTTCTTCATCTGAGGCCAAATACTGCATCTCTGATTACTCTGTTCCTGAAGTGGGCACCTCCTGCTTTTTAAACACAAGAACAAAAAGTTGACTATGAATCCGCTACAAAAAAAAATAAAGAATAAATTGTGCCTAATCTATCTGTCCACTTCACATGAGGGAGCTTTTTGGAAAGTAACAGCAAAAGTCAAGGTGCTCCAGTAACCAGCAGTGAGGTCATTAAGCCTTTAGTGAAAGTGGCATTACAAAAAAGATACTCTTGAGTAGGAAAAAAAGCTAAGTCTAGAAACCTGAAAAAAAAAATTTAAATCTATGAGCCTATTGCTAAATTCTTGTCATACTGTTTAAAAAAATAGGATATTGTGTTTTCTGATGTAATGGGTTTTTTAAATGGCTTTGCCAGTGATTCTTTGCAAGATGAGCTCTTGATTTCACAAATAGGGAAAAAGCAGAATGTCCTGTTAAATCAACTGCAGTGTTTAACCTGATGGCAGTGCTAACCCTAAACGAAGCACCCTAGCACGGAAGAGTAAAATCATAAGCACACTTTATTTAGAAGCTTGCTGTAAGTTTCTTCTGCTATGAACAAATCTACCTAAAATTTGGCTGAGGCTGAGACGTTGAATTTTAGCAATCTAGCTGCTGAAACTAGTTGATGACTTGACTAGAGGGCAGCACTTAATCACTTACTGGGAGACTTGTCTGCTTCGTGTTACCGAACAGGTTGACCTGTGACAGCACTGCTGATGAGTGAGGCTTTGGTTATTGAGAAAGTTCACCTTTTTTTATCATATCTATATTTCACCATTAAGGAGATTTAAGTACTTCACCCACAGAACTATTAAATAATTTTAAATAAAGGTTTCTAAAAAGGTAGGGTTTTAAATATATTAAGTCTTTTACCAGATCTCACTGAAGTAGCTGTCAAGTATTTTAATACCATTTAATCTGCTTGTCCTGAGACTGTTCCCCTCTTTGTGCAGTATTTCCTTCTCCACTTTATCTTTAAAAAAAAATAAAAAATCCCAGACCCAGAGATTCAAAGCCATATAGTAAATCATTAGCAGATCTAGAACCAGAACTTGAGAATTAGTGAGTTCCTGGAGTCGTTTAGTTTGCATAATGGTTTCTGATGTTCTTCCTTGCCCATCCTGCTGACTTCTGGTTGTAAGAGGTCCAGATTGGAGGAGGAGAGTAAATGGAAGAGGTGTTCCAAGATGTGTTGAGATGCTGGATACTCTTGTATCACTGCAAGTGATTTCCTGTAGTGCAAGAAAGGAGAGATTAAACGTTTCCTTTTGCAAATTCTGTGATATGAGTTGCAAATATTAAGCTCTGTACTCAGTTATGGGTGCACTGCAGTAGAAGAACATTCAAGATTGGTACTGAGTACTTTAATCTTTGCTGTTGCATTTTTGTCTTCTGGAAAATGTAACTTACTGCCCCATCCAATATAAAATAGGGAAGACTTTTGAGCAATGAAGGGAACTTCAAGGTGCTTGTTGAATTTCTAAATGGGTTTTAAGCAGTAACACTTTCATGTACTAAGCAGGTCTTAAAGGCTGGATGATACTGCAAGGAGTTGAAACTTACTAGTGTGTCTGGGGATATATTTTCAATGTGATGAATTGCTGTTAAGTATAGATGTAACTGTACTCTCATTCTGAAAAACTTAGCTCTTTGTCAGTTTGCAATGTGTCAAGAGTACTTAAGCTTCTGACCTATTTAAAACCTTTGTGTTTAATTCCTTTCTCCCTAGCATGACTTTTTTTTCTGGCATTGCTAAGCTGAAGTTCTTTTAATGAATTATTTCTCTGCTTTTCCTCTCCTTCCATTCTCCTTGGCAAAATAAATTTTATTGATGTAGACCATTAAATATTTATCACGGCAGCCTTTCCCCTTCAGGCTGTGATCTTGTCAGATTTTGCAAGCTAAAGAGAATTAGTCTGAGTAGTGCTTAGAAAGAAAAACCTCCAAGAAAAAAACACAACATAACTAGATGTTAGAGTAACACTGGATAGTTACCAGATTATTGGGTTTGCCACTAAGTCTGTCTTGAATCTGCTGTTTGACCCTGCACCTGTTTGAGAGCTGTGTTCATGGTTCCAGGTGGTTTAGGAAATTCTTAAAGGAGCGAATAATTCTTTTCTCCTGTGTTTTATTTCATATCTAGGATTGTTACCCTCAAAATTATTTGGAAAGATACTGTTTCAGTCTCTACATTATTTTTTCCCAATGTTCCAGACAGCAAATGATATTCTCCTCCTTGGATGTAGTGCTGAACCCATCTAGTGGATGTAGCAGTCACAATACACCTTGAGAATAAGTTGTTTTTTCTCCTTATGTTTTCAAAGTATTTGAAGGCCTCTGTTCATCCTCTAAATCCCTTTTCTGGCTGTAGTTTGTAAGATCTAGGAGGAGGATACAGAGCTTTTATGGAGGATGTCTTATGCTATTGTGCTTAACAGCAATTTGTGCTTACTGCAGGTACAGTGTCCACTGGGTAGTCTTCAAGTGAAGGCACTCTGGAACTCCAAACAGTCCTAAAGCCCTGCAGGACTAAATGATGGAAAAAATGTTAATGTATTCTCTGATTGTAATAATCTGTTACTGCACACCTTCAATTTGACAATCCAGGGCTTTATTAAGGCAAGGAATCATGCATAATAAATCACATTAGGCTTATCTCATGGAGGGGGGGGGGAAGAGGTACAGAGGTGAAATGAATTACACGCTGAGTGAAAACTGGGAACTTCAGCTTAGTTTCTTGATTTTACTGTCACTTTTTTTCAAACACTAGATTAAGTTGTCTCAATGAAAACTATGCCTTGTCCTCTTCTTGCCTGCACGCCTGCTATTTCTTTTTTTACTGGCTTGCAGTTCCTGAATGATACTTAAGGTGTTTCATTCATTCTCCAATCTATTCTCCTTCCCTGGATACCTACAAGTGACTCTGCTGATGAATATGCTGTTTAGATTTTTGTGAAGAGTACCAGTTCTGTGGGAACATTCAGATCAGGTTTCTGTAAAGATACTAATCTTGCAAGAGTTCAGATTGTTGTAGAAATTGCACTCTTGCACAAAAAAATCATAGGTTCCTGTGGCTCTTTTGGTTATAGATGAAGATGCAATCCAGTGGTGTGGAAGGGAAGAGGGGCTTGTGGAAAAAAAAAATAGATGCAATAAAGTTGGCTGTAGTTGGAGTAATGTAAAAAGAAACACCTTTATAATAAACTTAAATATCCTGTTGTCTGCATGGCTAATAATGCCAGAGCTGCTTTTCCACTCTGAACTTGGTCTAATGTCCTAAACTTTTTTGGTCACCATCTGTCTTCACTCTGTAGGAGAGACATTCTTCAATCTCTCTTAAAGGCTTTATTTAAACCCCAGCCCCAAATCCCTGAGAAGTAAATTTTTACACAAAGCCCAAAGGAGACTGCCCTTTATATTATCTCTCTGGTTTCTTGTCAACAAAGTGAATTCCAGTGATGTTAGGGGTAGGTCTGATATTTTGGGGCTGTGACATACTTAATAGAAAGGTTACCCAGTGGTTAGCAAAGTTTAGAAGAAACTGTCTCTGGGAGTTTAATCTGTGATGGTTTCTACAGCATTGGTGCACTACACAAGACTCAAATGACAAATTGAGAAACTGTTCAGCAACATGCAGTCAGCATTGTATCTATTGGTGAAATAATTAATGCTCTGTTGCTTATCTGAATTCAGGATATCTTAGTAAACAAATGTCTCATTACAGCACACTGAGTGATGCAGTACATTCTGTATTCTCCTACCTCTATCCTGAAAGAAGCTGAAAGATACCTCTGGAAACTGTTTTTTGGGCATACCTTTAAAATAAACAGCCACAGTGACTCCCTGATTTGTTTTGAATATATTGTCCAGCAAATGATGTCTTCACCTCAGAGCAATTAAAACAGTGGAACAGAACTTTGCTTGAATGCATTTAATGCTTTACTCCTTCATTTGCCATATGCTGATTCCTCCCAGAGGGAGAAAATCTGAGTACCATGTAAGATTTTCCAAATAGAATAATAAACGAGTGGGTGTTTGAGCTCTGAAAGGATATGGTTCTCTGAAGCTGGCTTAGCTGATTTGGTATTTTAGTTACATAGAGTAAATCCAACATTTTCTGGGTGTTTGCAGCTCAGAAACCTGCGTGTGCTTATGCAAAACATTGCCAAGAACAAATGAAGGTGAAGCATATAGGATAAATTAATGAACAGGTCAAGTGTCTGGTATTCCATTTTCCCAGCTCTGGAATATTTTCCTAACTTTTAACTGTAGTAATAAACACATTTCTGCTGAAGGGCTCTGGGAGAAGGGGAATCCCTGCTCCAGCTCCTCCTGACATGGGCCATGGCTGCCAGGCAGGTGGTTGCTGGCAGCCCAGCCAAGTGCTCCTCCACATGGCTCAGGAAGGACAAGTAGCCTTCATTCTTGCTGTGAAAGAGCTTCTGTTATCTCTTTGGATACAAAGGGATGTTATTTGGATGCTTTTCTATGCAAGGAAGCTCCAGAAGTGCTGGCAAAGGACTGGTGGGACAAGGAGAAGGTTAATGCTCAGCCTCTGATGTGTTCTCAACGCACAGAAGATGGTCAGGGGGAAGGAAATCTTAATCTTTCCCCTGCTTACAGGTTGCAAGAGTTCCAGGCAGCAGCTATCCCTGGTAATCAGTATTTTAGCAGTCTGGCTAATGAGTGATAGAATGGTCTAGTGTGGTTCTGGGTATAGGTCCAGCTTATTACTTTAGTAAAAGCAGTGAGGTCTATGGCTGGTCTGATCTGCTGCTTTAGGGAGACCCAGAATTCCCAAGTTGCTCTTTCACTCCTGAGCTTTTCTGCCTTTCCCCCAATCTGTCCTCCAGGAACCTCTTCCTTGCTTTCAGGCACACTTGGAGAAGACCCTAGAAAAAACATTACAGTAAGTCTCCAGCTCAGCACTATTAATTGAAAAATATGAGGCACATAATTGCTGTTAACACTCATAACAGTTTTAAGTATGTGCAAAGTTAGCCAGTATTTTTAATGGGGCTGCTTCACAGTTAGATTATGTTCCTGATGAGTATGTCATTGCTTCATTAGTTTTCTCCTCTCATAGTTTTCCTGCATTTTGATTGCAAATGATCCTTTGCTCTCAAGGACACAGCCAGAGCACGTTTCTGTGAAGCACATGGTGGTATCACACAGATGCATTTTTCTATGTACGTGGCTGTGCCCTTTCCAGAGATTCCAGAGATTCCAGAGTGTGATAAGAAGAATTAGGGAAGAAAACTTGCAAAGATTCAGTTTAGAACATTTTCATGGTAATGATTTTATATACTTATATATATTGTGGTGATAAAAGTGAAGAGATTGATATACTCCAGCTACTAACGTATACTTCATTAACTTTATTAGGCAAAGTTACTTAAGACTTCATCAATACCAAATGCTAGTCCCTGCACAGAGTGGTATCATAGCATTTATAAGCATCATTAATTGCTGGAGCATACACTTGCCCACGTGTGTTGTAGCAGAAGTGAGATCCCACTGAAGAACTCAGATATATTTATTTTCTGTCAATTTCATGAATGCATGGGAGTTTTTAAAGTATTTCAAGTTCTGCATTTCATTAATCATTTGTACTTACTCTGTATTCTGACGTTTTTTACCCAGCAAAGTATCAGCTGGCTGTGTCAGGTGTTTCTGGCTGGCTGAAGGTTTATGGGGTCATGGTCTCAGGCTGCAGAAACCCTTGACTGTTGAGATGCTGAACACCTGCACCCCAGCTGCAGTCAGCTGCTCTTGGTGTACATAAAATTACTGCAAGGTCTTGCTGTGTAGAAAATCTTAACTATGTTAGATACATCTCCATGAATTATGCTGACAAGGTTGCCCAATGTTGATTACCACCTCCCCTTCCCAGTTTAAAGATAGAGCAGGCTGTGGGGGGGGTTAGGTACCTTACAAAGACTGGACAGGTTTGTCACTAATGCTTGGGTGCACTTCTAGGTAACCTGTTTGGCAGTGTTTTTGCTGATATGGTACCTCTAAAGCTAAAAGAGCAATGGGTGATTTGTAAACATGAAAAAAGGCCTCTTATTTTGTCAGAAAAAAACCCTTGTAGTAGCTCTGTAAAAAGCTTCATGTTTTTATGGGTAAAATGTCTTGGAATATTTCAGGGGGGGGGAAGACCTCAAGCTTTTATAAAAAGAGCCTCCTGGTGCTCTTAGTCAGAAGAACCATATGCAGAGGAGTCGGTGTGGATGAGCCTTCTCTTGGCTGAACTCTGCTATCTGAGGGAACAGGATGTTCTTTAAAGTTCAAATCAAAATTTAAATCTCTCATATGTTCTCCTTGTCTAATAATATGTAAAAACACACAGCTCTGATTTGTTGTAATTTTTTCCCCCCCTCCCCATGTCTCTGCTGAGGCATTCTCATTCTGGTGAATCTTTCTCTGGCTGAATGAAATAGTGGATTAAAAAAAGGGGAGGGGGGGAAGTAGTTATTAGGCCATGTAGCAGAATTTCTGCTATGATACAGTTTTCTTGACCTGCATGAGAGCATGCAGGAGTGAAACAGCTGGTGAGGCTGTGTGGGGGCTCTCCTCTGATACACCCTCCCCACAGCTGTGTTTGGTTGACTGTGTGAGCTGTTCTGATCCACAGCTCCCTATAAGGCTGTTGGGCTTCCCTAGTCTAGCAGCTCTACCAAGGGGTGCTGGCTCTGCCCTTCCTGTTTCTGATAACTTTAGGAGTAAACTAATTTTCAGGGCTAAATCCTTTTCATTGTGTTAAATTCTCTTTTTCCCCCCTACATTTTTGCTTTCCAACCTCACTTCTTTCTTTTTAATATAACTAGCCTAAGTGGGATGAAGGCAGAGACTAAGTTGCTGCACTCTGTGAAATTGATAGTTTTTGAAAAGCTCCCATGGCTCAGGTTGTTAATTGTAACCTGGGACTGGAGCTGGAAGAAGTACATCTTTAATAACCTCATGCATTGCTGCTGAAAAGGGGAAAGACTGAGCAGTCTCTTCCCCTAAACATACCACTCTGATGTTCCTTTGCAGCAGTTCTAGTGATGGGAAAAAAACTTGGAATTTTTTTAAGTCCTAAAAATAGTCCCAGGCATGCAGGTATGTCTTAGTGCTGTCCCCAGACTCTTCCAGTATTCAAGCAAAATTTAATTTTATAATGGTGACATGGATGAGGGAGAGCAGGAGTGATTGTACCCTTTGTGGAACGGGTGGGAGACCTCAGCATGAGCCACCAGTGCAGCTGGGAAAAGGAGGGTGTTCAAGGCACTGGTGGTGTAGTTGGATTTCTGTTTCTCCTTTTTCTGCTTTCTGTTTTACCTGGGGCATATCTTGTTCGTGTGCATATATACATAAATCCATTTTCAGCTTCTCCTAAGTAAGGCCTGATTGTTTTGCCTTGTATTTTTTTACTGTGTATTAAGTTGTCAATTGTGAGTCCAGCCATAAACAAGAGTCCCTTTGCTGTAGGCAGTAGGCAAGCACACAGCAAAAGGATGTTGTCTGCTCTGAAAACATTTGCAAGGTTATATTTTTGCAAAAGTAAATATAGTTTCTCCAACTTCGTTTTCATTCTGAGGTGGTAAATTAATCTATTCTGCTGGTTAGCTGTGAATAAGACTCTAAAGTCATTTGAAGAGTATAGAAGAGGGTTAAAAAAAGTAACAATCTTCTGAAAAATTTAAAATGAGCAGGTTTCATGACCCAGCAGATTAATTCAGAGAGAATCAAGTGATATGTGGCAGAGGTAAGACATCTGATGAACAGCTCCAGTACAGGAGGGCAAATGATGTCAGCTTCATTTGAAAGTAATTGTTTTTGTACATGGCTAGCATACAAACTGCAATAACCTGACACCACAACGTGCTCCTCAGTACAAATGGGCAGTGAAAGCAGATGTTTTGTTTTAATATTCAACTAGCAGCACTTCAGTGGTACCTAATTAATTTATATAGCTCTATTTGAGAGAGAAAACCACCATAGAGCTGGAGTGTTTCACCAAGTACTGGTCTGCAACTTTTCCTGACTTGCAAAGTGTGAGTTTCTTGCTGGCCTAGAGCTGCTGAGGAAGGGCAGGTAGTCCAAAACTGGCTCAAGAGGTAAGGTTTGGGCTCCAAATATTTTTAGTTCTCCAAGACAATTTCTGGTTGGTAGACAGAAGATAATCACCACTTGATGCTGGCTCATTTGGGTCTGCAAAATAAGCCATTGGTCTTATTTTGTTCTTTATTAGAGAGGTATGCTCATCATCCAAAAAATGCTTGCCAGATTTAGCACTAATGAGCTGCCTTGCAGGCAGTCTTTGCCCAGAGATGTGAATGTGAGAGGAACACAGATGTTAAAATACCTATTTATCCTTAGAGTTTGCTCCTTTTCTGTCTTGTACTTTGTACTTTCTCGTGGACTTGTCATTTACATCTGTGCACTCTGAAGGTTAAAGAATGTGGTCTTTCAGTGATTTTTGCAAACATCCAGTATTTTCATGAAGCCTTGAGAACAACTAGTGACCAGTGGGGCAAAATGCTCTCAGGGGAATTGCTTGCCAGTGAGACATTTTCAATGGGGTGCAGCCACAGGTGGGGATGATTTTTTCGAGCTCTCTTGAAGATAATTTTATGCAGAAGAACTTTGTGCAATGCAGAAAATTCAGTGTATCCCTCCACATATGTTTGTAATCCTGCTGTCACACATGAGCACCTTCCACTGAAGGACCCTGGTGTTAGCAAAATACCTGAGAGTGCTGGAATCCATACTCAGGATTCAAGGACAGGTAAATCTCTAGTTCTCCTTGATCCTTGGAAATCCATGAGCATCACAGACTGTTTTTTCAAGTCTCACTTTCCCTACATTGTTCCAAGTGCTTCACATAGATAAGGATTTCCAGACAAGTGTGTCAGGGAAATGCAGGGCTCTGGGGGCTTTGGGAGTCGTATCAAGCCCCTGTGATGCAGAACAGGATTTAGGTGTTGGCACATTGGTAATGTGACTTCATCATGTATGTATGATGTTTTGTTGGCTTAGTACATTTTTGAAAGCAAGTTCTTTTTGTAAAGATTAAAACTGCTGACTATTTGACTGGCGCCTCTGTCTCTCTTTACATTTTCTCTGATGGCTAAATGATTTTTATTGTATTTCATTTTATGTCATAACCTCATTGCAGACTGAAATGAATTTATCCCTTGCTTTCCTTCCTGAGACAGGAGCTGATGAGATCTCAATTTTCCAGATAGGCTTCATTTACAGTTGCAGAAACCTCTGAAAATTGAGGCTGCTTTCTTTCCCCCATTTGCAGTTCCATAGTAAATAGTATTCAGCAATGTGAGGAACACAACCTGGAGCTTTTTAATTAAAAGTCCCTGTTTCCAGAGCTGGGAAGAAGCCCTTTGTCCATGGAACAAGTGCAGCAAAAAGCAATGGCTTTTCATTTTCTTTGATCCATCAACCAGTGGTTTAGCCCCAAGCAGTTCCCTTGTGCTGCTTGTGTTGTGGTTCAGCATTGCACCAGCTGCTTCTGACCTGCCTGGGGCTGGAGCTAGTCACACACGATGGGGAAGAGGCACATTTCCTATAAGCATAGGGCATATATCCTGCTTTTTATATAGCTCTTTTTAAAACATAAAAAATTAAGACCTCACTGAATGAGTTTCAATGAGGTATTTCTTGGCATAATATGGACTTACTCCATTTTCTTTAGTGGGTTCTGTGGCTGTGACAGTGTATCCAAGTGTTTCTCTGCTGCTATTTGGAAAGAGTCATATTTTTGTAGGAACATAACCCATTTTCCCTTTATTGTAATTGTTTTGGAATAAGAAGTAATCATCCAGGACTGACCAACTTGCTCTACCAAATGTGCTGTTCTCAATTCTAGTAAATTGCTTTGAGAATTGAACAAAGCTCTGCTCAATCATGCAAGATATCCATTCTGAAGAACACCAGGAAAGTAAACCCTACTTTAGCCTGTTGCAATCTCCTTTTTTACTTAAAGATAAAAGTGTTGGAGCATGATTCCAAATGCACAGAACTTACAAATCTTTGTTTGCTGAATGAAGAAATTAGACTGATAAAATAACTTCATGTTCCTCAACTAAATCCCCTGACCTGACAAGTGTTTAACTTCTAATTTATTATTAATAGAGAAATGCTACTTTGATAGGACCTGTCATCTGTAGATATTTTGCAGCTATGAAGGAAGGTATCAAGCTCTTTTGAAAGGACACAGGGTTGGCAGGTGTAAGGAAGTAGTAAAAAAAGGCTGCTTGTATTCAATTGATCCTTCATGGCTGGTTGAGCTTGTGTTTTTCTAGGATGGCCAGGACTTCAAAGTTTTGCTGGTATCTCAGTGTGTAATATTAAACCAACACTGAGCATTCAGTGATCAGCTGTTGTGCTGTCTGGTGGGTAAGTGATTCATCACTTTACATCTGGCTGTCAGATATTACTGGAAGTGTTTTGCTTGTAACTTGATTGATATTTGTTGTTGAGAGAGAGGCTTCCTAGAGCTTGTATTTGTCAAACTAAACACAGTGAAGCCACTGGTTGAACTAAGCATCTTGATAGACTGGCATCCTTACTGGGTCAGGTATACACCTGGTGGGGAAAAAATAGTAACATTTGAGTGTATTAAAAGGGAATTCTGCTGCAGTGTGGTAGTTAAACTCAGCAAAGCTCAGTGTGTCACCTCTTGGGAGGGAAAAGCTGAAGGACTCCAAGGGGACAAATTATGAATGTGGTCTCACTTAGGCAACCTACATAGCTGTACCAGATGATGTTTTTTTACCAATCGTATTGCATTCCATCTCCCCAGGTGTATTTGCACATCATTACATATCTGGTTGCTCCTTTTGCACACATAACAGAACTAAAATGTAGATAAATTGGTTGCTTTACCTTGCTCCAGTTAAGTTGATAGCATTAACTAGCATTAATAATCTGCTGTGAGGGAGTTTTGGGTTGAACTTTGATGTTTCATAGCAGTGGCAGGACATTGGGACCCTGTATAAATAGGAAATGTTTGTGTCCACACCTGTGTGAAGAGCTTTATGATGATCAAAAAATAATGTTCTATTGGATGTTGATGAATATGGGTGAATATCTGTACACTCAGGGTTCAACTGCATAAATCCAGTATACAAATTTCTCTTGGTCCTGACTGAATTCAGATGGAGCATCTGGTCTTGGCAATACTGTCAGCTGTCTTGCTCCACAGCTTGCCTGTGGTGCAGGTTTGTGTAGGGTACAAAATGGTAACCCCATGTTGGTGCCTGGGGCTCCTCACCTCACTGCAGCACAGGGGTGGTGTGTATCACTGGAGGAACTTGCCTGTGGTTTCACTGACAGCCTGTCTGCAGATACGATCTGCATCTCCTGTGCTCCAGACTAAACCTCACAGGAAACTGCTGTCTAGATAGTATCTTGTTTGCTCTTTTTTTGCTATTGGTATGTTTGTATGGGTGGGAACAGATCTCCTGTGATCTTTCCTCTTACTTATGTGCTAGCATGTTACCTGTAAGACTGGGGCCTCAATCTTTCAACTGTGTGTTTTGTTTTTTAATCAATGTCACTTGTTGGTTTTGTTTGCTGCTTCATGTCAAAGTCGTTCAAGTTTAGAATTAGGTGTCTGGGCTTCTGTCCATACCATATTCTTGTACTGATGCACAGTGGGCAGCACATGTGCTCTCCCATCTCAGGGAAAGAAAAAAGGTAATCCAAGTTTTTATGGGAATAAGAAAAGTGACATTGGAGGTGGTTATTGTTCACGGAAATGCTGCCTTTTCCAAAAGAATTGTGTGAAGGTTTCTTACACTTTGTCATTTCTATTTGTATGGAAGATGGGTAGCAGCTGCTTGAAAGAAACCAGCCACCTCTCAAGTAAATAATATTTTATAGACTTCTGTAGAGTTTCTTGTAAAGATTATAAAATAGTAAATACAACAGGAACAAGAAGTTAGAGTTTTGAAATCACTGGGGTGTAACAAGCTAATAATGATGGAGCCTTTGAAAAGTGCAGCACACCTGGGGAAACACTGGCATTTTCAGGACCATTGTAAATACAGGTTAGTAAAACAACTGAATAACATCATTAATTTTATCACTACAAGTGTCTTCAAGCACTGGGCAGAGTGCTGCTGTGGCTTTGGTCTACTTGTTCTCCATGAGGTTTCTCTTGAAATAGCAGCATCTTTTATCGGGAGAAGCTGTTTGTGGTTTGTTCTTTCAGTCTTTACCAAAGCAAAACTCCTATTGAAAATCTTCACACTAGTCTCTTAGTTGTGAATGGCACAGATAAAGCCAAGTCTGTTTTTTATAATGTTATATGTAAGCACTTTAAAGACAGGTATAAATGCAATTAGTAAAATCTAATTAAGGTTTCATGCTTTTAAATAAGTCTTGTAAATAGAAGCTAGTTAAGGCCTGAGACACTGTACCAAAAGCAATCTGCCTAAAAGTTCTAGAAGTGTTTTCAGACACCTAAAAATAGGGCTAATTACTCTCTTTATGGAGTGTTTACACTTACAGTACACTCTCATATTGCAAACAACTAAAAAAACCCAACAATAGTACATAGAATAGGGGAGGAGGATTTTATGAATTCAGCAAAATACATATCCACCCAGAAGAGAGGCCCAGAGTCAGTCTGTCCATGCTCATGGTGCTTCCCAGGGCTTTCCCAGGCTTCTGCACATCCAGTATGGATCCCATCTGCACAGGTCAGTCCTGGGCTGCTCTTCCTCACCCCAGGTATCTGGATGCAGGTGACAGCTGCTGCTGGAGCCAGTACTGGAACCTGCTCCTGGGGCTGTGTGGGTCCAGAAGAGAACAGTGCTCCAGGGCAGACACGTTGTCTGGGCAGGTTTGCAAATGGCATGGAGACTTTGGACTGACTGTTTGTGGGAACAGGCTGGTGGTGCATTTCAGTTGTGGTTTGGTTTTGGTTTTATTTGGTTTTTTTCAGTAATGCAGAGCTGTTGAGTGAAACACTGCTTTTGTTCGAGCGTGGGCTACCTCTTCTCCATGCAGATTGTCCCCAGATAGCTGAATTTATTCCTTCTGCTTATCAATTTAATTTTTTCATTCCTAAATTATGTACTTTTCTTGAACTATGAATATTTTCCATTAAGTAATGGATGAATCAGAATTTTTCAATTGTGACTCTCTTTTTAATGTAACATTATTTAGAGAGGGTCATGCTCAATTAATTGTGGGCAGATACTCCTGAAATTTGATAAGGACATTTTTAATTCAAAGGATTTCTGAGTTGTATTTACAGATGTTTTTTAATTGAAAAGTTTTTCTAACAAATGTATGTGTTTGTGTTTAAAAATACTATGCTTATAAAGATGATAAATACGAATTTTACACACCCCAATGCCAGATGGTGGCACTCATCTGTTCCTGTTCATCTTGATGAACTTTAGGAAAACATTTACTGAAAAGAATCTCTTTGGAATCATGTTACATGATGTAAAGCAGGAAAAAGCCCAACCCAACCACTTTATCTTCGCAGTTATGTGGTTTTGTGGGTTTGGTTTTTGTCTTGATGTTTTTATTTTTTCCCTCAGACAAAAGGAAGCTATTACACCCTTTTAGAGAAATTTTGGGAAACTCCTTTTTTTTTTTTTTGGAACAGATAATGATCCTTTTATGGCTGCTTGGAGTACTTGAGATAATACCATGCTACCAGAAGTAAGTTCATAATAAGAAATTTGTCTAGACCCTTTTGCATGTTGGTAACAATGAAATAGCAAATGGTGCTTGAGACATTGTCAGATGTAAGCAACGTGGTGCCCTGAAACATGAGTCTTTTTTGGACAGTGTAAACAAGATGGTCAGACTGATAATAGAAGCAGTTAATTCTTTTCCTTCAATTTCTTTTTCATTTCACTTTTATTTCTCATTTCTGCTGGCATTTATGACTGCACTGTTTGCTCTCTCATTTTGTCTGCTGTGTCATATTATCTGCTTTCATGGTTTTATATCCTGAATTTTTAACCCTTGTAGAAAGCACATGTGATATTTTACTTTCACCACATTGGACATGGATGCCTTAGCTATACCTCTAAGAAAACATAACCTTTAGCTGTGTTAATTTGTATTTTAAGAATGGCATTTACTCTTCTTATAAAGAAGCTTATATCTGAGAGGAAAAAATTAATTACCACTGGCCTATATAAGTGAAGCTAGTAGCAGCCCAGTCCTTTGAAATTTAATATAGTCATGACAAGGTAGTTCTAATTTAAACTAGCTAGAAGACCTTGATCCTACACCTATACTGATTTTGAACTAATCTGAAGTTGTGGCAGTCAAAAAGCTGATCAAAAAGAATGTTTTCAGGTGGTATTATGGATGCTGTGATCTGGAAAAAAGTCACTTAAGTGATTTCAAGAAGACTCTTTAGGTGATTTACAATAACAAGCACCTGGCTTTCAAGCATGGCAGTTTATCCTCTTATGTTGATGTGTCACACATGCAGAAGCAAACTGGTATCACACTCAAAAAGCCAATTAAAATAAAGATTTGTTTGGAATATGTTACTAGTAAAAACAGTGCACATTACTGACAAAAACCTTGAAGTTTATCAGGAAAGATGTTTAGTATCAGATGATCGTCTAAGCAAGGTGTTTGTGAACAGTCTTTGCTCTGGATCCCAGTAACTGATGAAATCTTGTGCTGAGCTGCTGGTCTGGCTCCTGCAAGAGTGGAATAAAACTTCCAAGGAAACTATACACAAAATGTACCCCATTAGCCTCTTTCTAATCTCTGAGGTCACACTTGAACAGGGAGATCTAGACAAAAAGACTAATTTCTTGTGTTTCTGGACCACTTGGAACTTGTTTATATTTGTGTATTCAGGATTACTTTTACTGTTCCTGCTGCTCATATTAATTTTGGAACACATGGTGTGTACACATGAAGATCACATCAAGTACTGGACATTGCTAATCCTATTTCAGTGTTTATCTTTCTCTGATAGAGGTTTATTATTGCATTTTAAATGTCCTTGAGAAAGGCAGCTTATGATTTGTGTCGTCCCCCAGAGGGAAACCCCAGTGTTATCTTGTTTAAACAACACACATTCCTTGAATTGTTAATTTGCTCACCCCTTAGAGTGGCTGGAGGATTTACCTTGCATATTGTCACTATGTAATTGGGGCTGGGGATTCACTAGGGTGTGTTTGTTGCATTGCTCTGTGTCTGGCCCCTTGATGCTTTATTGCTAAAAGACTGATATATAATTGGAAGATCTCTTTTCCTTGGGAATAAAGCAAATGTGAGGCCAGAGGGTGGTGTTTGCTTTGATTCCAGAGCTCCACAGCCTCCAAAACTTCGTTTTACTTTTTCATTATGACTTTCTACTTGGAGCCTTTGGTTTTCTTGAACTGAGGGGACCTTTTTGAATAGAGCTTTGCTGGCAGATATCTGCTTTATTTGCTTTGTAGTTTGTGTGTTTACTTTCCTTTAAGAAGGGAGTGACGAGGCAGCTGAGGGGAAGATTGTCTTGGCTTTCCCCTGGTTGTGCTGGAGGGGAGAGGGAGCAGCCTGATCCCTGGGGACTGTGAGGGTCTCTGCATGGACAGCTGATGCTGGGAAGAGTAGGGTCCTGCTTGTCCTCTCAGGGGACTGCAAGAGGTTTTTTCTGAAGAACCAGAGCAGCTCAGGGAAGGCTGTGGTGATGTCCAAGGCTGGAGGAAAGAGCCTGCTCTGAAGTATGCAAGTCTGTGTGGGATGTGTGTTTATAGCCCCCTTTTAATTTCATTCTTCTGGCCAGTGGATCTGAGTTCTGACTACTATAAGAAGGTCTTTGGTTTAGGTCACTTAAAATAAAGCTTTAAAGATTAAAACAGCAGCCCACATTGTTTTTCAAGGAGTTTCTGCAGCAGAGATAGTGGCTGCTATTGCCTGTGCAGAGCTGGGGATGGCCCCAGACTCCCTCCCTGCCCTTGGCTGCTTTGCCTCTGTCTTTCTGAGGGGCAGCTGCAGACAGATCTGGTGTAGAATTGTGAGTGGCTTTTTTTTTATTACATCTGTTACTAGTTGATTTTCTTAATACAGCTTTTCTTCACTTTCCTCTAATGCACTGCAAAGTTTTATTTATTTCATTTTACAAATCTAAGTTACTCTTTTGCAATGAGCCAAATTCCCCTCTAATGTTCTGCTGCCTTTTGTCTGCAAACAAATTCAATCTGATCTGAAAGTTATGGAGTATTTGTGCTGAAGGAAAGAGATGTACTAATTGAGTGGGTTTGGCTGGGCGATGAAGCTACAAATGTCATAAGGAAGATGAACAGGGAGCAGCTTGTGTTGCAAACCAAGATAGATGTTCTCATCACTTCCACAGGAACTTGAGCTGGGAAAAACTGTCAGACTGAAGCTTCGTGTTTCTCCTCTGTGCACTTCATCAGTGGTTGTTCTCTAGATGTGTGTGGAGAAAAGGAGGAGGGAACCTGAGCTCTGTGTCCTTTGCTTACCTCAGTAGTGGGAGCAGGTTTGCTTGTGAAGGGGAGTCTGGAAGGAAGGGAGGCAGCCCCTGAAGTGAGGAGGGAAGTCTGTGTGTGTTTGGTTTCTGTGGTGTGTTGGAGTCCTTACTCTTCTTGCCATTTACAGCAGGCTTACCTGTAGATTTTGCTGTCCTGGTAACAAAGCAGGTAAAGGAGTTTGACCCTGAACCTAAAGTCCAGTGTGCTTGGTGGATTAGTGCTCACCTGAGGAGAACAAGCTCTACTCTAATGTTTTTTTTTAAACAAATAGCTGGTCTCCCCCAAAATAATTAAACCAAATGAGTCTGTTATTTGTGTGGGAGCCTCGGATGGAATAATTAGGTTTTGTTCTTTCTGAAAGCACTTGTGTATTGATCTGTGCAGTGAGATAGTGAATGTCATTCCCTGACTGAAAGGGTTTGATGCCATTGAATGATATTTCTGTTTCTCCAGTAATTTATTTGGAAAGGGAGAAGCTAAAAGAAGATAACTAGAAGATACCAAAATGAAAGAGGGGAAAAGTGTCTTGTGGTATTTTTTTGTAGCCACAGTGGTGTACAGATATAGCTGGAGTAAGACAAGTAAGTGCTGTCCTTCATTGCAACAACTGACATAGATGTACTAAATTAGAGAAGCTCTACAGAGCTCAAGAACTGTGGCAGAACAGCTCTTAGAAGAGTTCCAGAAGAAAGATAACAGATACCTGTAATCTGCATGTGGCCCTTTTCACATACTGAGTCATTAGTGCCCAGGTTTATTGTTTTGTTGTTGGTTTTAACTATTCTTTCTGTATAGCACCTGCCAGCACTTACTAAAATGGAAATTCTTAAAACAAAAATCTTGCAGGTGGGTAAGGTAGATGCTTTCAGAACAGTCCAGAACACTGTAAAAGGGATCAGTGAATTCTGGTATTTAGAACAGTGTCCAATCTAGAGAGCAGCTTCTAAGGGAGAAGTTGATGGGTTTGTGTGGGGCTTTTTGTTTGCTTGTTTAGCCTTTCAGCTCTTATACAGGAAGCTTTAAGGCTGCCTTTCTGTTAAAGCATTCTGGTGAAATTTGACTGAATTACTTCGGTCCTTTAAAGAGCATTACAGAGTTTTGGCAATTTCTCTCCCTTGCAGTTCTTACTGGGAACCCTTCCAAGCTTCTTCCTCTGGGTTTTTAGGTTGTCAGAAGTAGAATGTATTCATATTGCATGCAGGAGATGTGCTGAACTACACAATGAGTCTGAGAGAAAGGATCAAAATACTTAGTTGGTGGCATGGATAAAATGATGTTTTGCATGATGAATTTTATCACCACAGTAGAAAAGTCTCATTTGGTTTCAGATTTGTGGTGTCTCACTATATGAAATACCCTAAACACATGGCAGAACATTCTATTGGTGGTAATTTTAATGAAATGCTATTTTGTGCGTGGATATGCTGTGTAGCAGTGTGTGAATCCTAGTCAATATATTCTGAAATGTATACATTTAGGGATGTATTTTTAAGCACAATCTATATGTTCATCAAGCATAGTGCATGTTTAGTATTTTTTCACTCAACAGATGCTAAATGCCACTCAAAATAATATACGTGCATTTTCCTGGGTGAGATGAAACAAGGTTAAAGGGTCTCACTGTCAAAACAACAAAATTAGTTTATTGTAGCAACTTGCTATGTGAGCTCAGCTGTACTTGGTGTGTTGTCAAAGGATTACTTTCATGGCATCATTTATGGTAATGACCAGAGACAGTTCACATGTCCTTGGGAAAGCACCGTTAGCTCCTGCCCCTGTGCTGAAGCCATGGAGCCACTCAAGGAAGAGCAGAAGGGTAACCTTGCTCCAGAGGGATTTGCTTTGGAGAGTAAACGCAGAGAAGGACAGGTTGCTGTGGCCACAAGATGGCAACCACAGAGCAGACTTCCAATTTATCCTCTTTGCAGGATGCATGGCATAAATTAACAGTGTGCTCCTGGAGCTGCAAAGATACCTGTACAATACAAATGGCATAGCAGGGAGAGGGAGGCACTGGGCAATGTATATGTGAAATGTGTCTGTGCCTGTTGAAATGATATTTTTTCACTAAACACCACATGTGTGTTGCAGTATGTAAATAAACACTTCACTGATGCAGACAATTGCTGGGGTGACTTTTCCCAGTCTGCCTTCATCATTTTTGGACTGAGGCAAGTGGAAGACAGCAGTATTATGCTACTATACATATGATGATTCCAGCATACTGTAGTTACTATGAAGCTGTTTAATAGTGGCCTTTTTATTGCAGCTCTTTCACCAGAAGCTGCACAAATTACCTGGTTACTTTCATACTTCAGTCTTGAGGGGAGGAAAAAAAAAAAATCGCTGTAAAAAAATGGTTTGGAATGTTCCTGTTAAACTATTTTCATGGGTCAGAGGCGTGATGTGAAATACTTCTACAGAGAAAATAAAAAATTCTGCAGTATGTCACTGCTATAGGCTCCATTTTCACATCCTGCAAAATAGCTCCTTTCCTTTCTCCCCATTTTTCTTGCTGTGTGAATGGATCTGGAAGTGTTATCAAAGTTGGCTGTGGTGCTGCGTGCTGATTTTGATTGAACTATTACAGAAACCAACAGTTCATGCTACCCTCTTCTGTAGGGATTTGAGCAGAGAGCCCACACAGTGTGTTTGCTGCATTAAAACACATCTCTCCATCTGAGTCTGCTGCTCTGAATCTGCAAAGGTCAGGCATCACTTCATTGTGGCTGCAGAATAGAATCGAAGTTAAGGATACGTTGCAGAGGACAATATCCTCTGAAGCAGAACTTGCTGCTGCTGTGTGCCAGCCTGCCTGGTGAGCTTGGTTGGAAATCCTGCTTGCAGCCACCAAACTTCTTGTGTGTGCAGAGTCCCTTGGCTGCCCGTGCCTGGGCCCACCTGTTTGGATGGGGCTGTGCCTGCCTGCAGGCCTGTTGCCCCTCTAGAGATGGGATTTGGTCTTTCATAAGCACCTTCTCATGTAACTCCATTCTGCTGGCAGTAGAAGACATTTGTGTCCTCAAAATAGGGATGATCTGAGTATCTGATAGTGGTCACCCCATGTTGCCTGCTAGTAGAAATGGTTGCAAAAGTTTGGGAAAGCACGAGGACCACAGGGACAAAGGGCTATACTTTCCCACTATTGTGTCTTAGGGAAGATGATGATGTTAAAGTAAGTTCTATAGATTGGTACCAGCTTACCTTCCAGTTACAGGGATCCCTGGGAGTCCTGATACAACTCTGGACATCTAGCAGCACAGCTTGTTGCTACCTTCTAATATACTGACAAGGGAATTTTATTGGGTGGCTTTTTAAACTTGAAGAATAGCCTGACTTACCTGTGGCACTATTAAAAAGCAAAGCACCTAATAAGATGTCTAGTCTGTTTTTGTCTGATGTCTGACATGAGCTGACATGGGATAGGGAGGTCATGACCAAGAGTGTACAAATGAGCTGATGCTGGGCCAGGTGTACTCCAGGCAGCTGCATTTTATAGAGTCAAAGCAGGATGTGAGGAGTCTGCTCTTGAGCACCATGTTTGTAAATTCCCTCAGGATCTTGAGAGTCTGGGAAAACAATTTTACAAATAAACAGCAGTGGGAGGAAATCCAACTTGTTCCTCTGGTGTTTCCATCGGCTCTGAGCTTGTGCTGTGCTAGACCACCACACAGCAGCTTTCTAACTCCTCTCCTTTAACTGCTGTCATGGCATTGTTATTCCTGGGGTGATTAATTTACTGAAGTTTAAACTCGTGCCAGACTGAAATCTTAAAGAATGATGTTTTCTGGTTATATGTGTAGCTTGTGTGTTACTGGAAGGCTCTATATATGCACATTTTAATCAATTACTGGAAAAAAAATAATCTATTGATGTGCTTACTGGCTTTTTATTGCCCATGTGAGTTTTTTCTTTTTAGCTGATTTTAGCCTCTTCACAGCCAGTAACTTAGTGTTGCCTTCTGCTTTCCTTTCCTAGACCCAACAGTTAGATGTTCTGGTCCATGCACATATAGAGAGTGGTCAGAAAGTCAACGTAGTGGAATAGAGAGGCAGAGGTGGCCTTGTGGCAAGGCAAGAGTGTGATGAAGAGAGTTAGAGGGAGAAACCAAAACTCAAGAGGTAGGATGAGGGGCTCAGGTTGGCTAAGCACTACCTATGGACACTGGGGAAGAACTGAATCTAACAACTAGGAATGTACAAGGAACATCAGCAGCCCAAATCAGTTATCAATTCTAAATTCTGATTTTTTTTTTCCCCCCTCTTTTTTTTTCTCCTCTCCTTTTTTCCCCAGTAAACAAATTCTGAACTCTGCAAAGCCTAAATATGAACATTAATTGTGCCAATGTCTTGGTCTTGTTTTGTAGATGTCTCTGTTTTAACAAGTCTTACAGAACAGGAGTCCAGGTGTAGCAGATTTGAAGGTCTTGAAGGAAATAACCTTCTCTTTGTTGGAATATGACAGGTATTAAGAAGATTAGTTTTTAAAGAACTAATATTTTGTTTCATTGCTTTGATTAAATGGAGTTACAGGAATAAGGTATGGCATTAAATCCTCTGTTTTGTGGGAGGCAAATTGTAACCAAGTGAGGTAAAGTGAAAAGTTAGAGCTGAAGGCAGAACGCTCTTTATTGGTATCTTTCACCATAGCTGCTACCAAGAGCACATCTCTATTTTGTTTCCTTTTTGACATTGAATGTAGTATGGGTTGTGCTCCCTAATAGAGCTGGCACAATTTCAGGCTGATAAGGCTGTCCTGGCAGTGTCAGGTCTATCTGGAGCCATCAAGGCACAGTGGCTTGTTGTGTATTCGTTTTATCATCATCTGCTTTATTCTATTGGAAGCTTACAGCAGAGGTTAAACACATCATCTGCACTGGGACTTCCCTCCAGCTGCTAAGGGCTGATTTTATCCCTGACCCTTAAAGATACTAAAGCCAGCCTGCTTCATCTGTCACTGGCTTGAAAGGAAGCTTGGTCCCTAGACATGCTACATCATTTATTCCTGTTTGTCTTCCTGATCCTGTGGACTTAAAATCCATTTGATCTCCCCTTAATAAGGGTTCTACCACATGCACCCAAAGGGCTGGGACCTGTTGACACCAGAAAAATATCCAACCCCTGCTTGGCTACCAGATTTTTTCCCCCCGTTCTGACATCAGTGATTAGAAAACAATCTGCAGCTTTGTAAAGAACTTTACTATTATGTGTGTTCAATAACTAAGATGGTTCTTTATTAGCTCTGTTGGGTTGGCTTTTTAAAGGGCTATAATGTGAGTATTTTGTAATTAGGGCTTCTCACAGTTAGCAGTATTCTGTGTGTAGTTTTTTTGGGCCAGAGCTATACTTATTTCTGTAATAAATTCCCTGTTTGAAGTTGATGGGAAGACAGGCCCGAGGCTCAAGCAGTAGAGCAAGCTTAGACATTACAATAAGAATGGCAATAAAAGTAGCCATAAAGGGATTTAAAATCAGCAGTCACATTTTTTTTTCTGCCCTGAAAACATTTAAAGCATTTCCTCAGTGTTCTGCCAGTACTGCTGTTTAGGTGCAGTTAAGGACTTCACTTATTCTGCAGCTTGTCCACTTAAAAAGTTAAATTTTGTCTGAGAGGTTTGTTGAAGCTTGTTGCTTCACCATAAGAACTTATATTTGCAATAGCAAGGATCTTGAGGATCCTTAAAAAGCTTTTTTAAATAGGAAAATTGGTTCAAATCTTTTGAGGTTGCTTCAGAAACTGCACCTGTTTTTCTGTTTTAGCAAAAAATGTCCATCATACAGCCTAGTTTCATGTGAGGCGAAGCAGGGCACAACTTCCTGAATTTCATGTGCATTGTACTCACCAGAGCCAACAGTATCCAGCTGTGCATCGGTTTTAGAAATGCAAGTATGTTTTGAAGTAGAGTTTAGTGTCAAGGGTTTCTGTCTGAAGCTAAATAAGATACAAATCTCTACTGAAGGACAACTGGATTAAATTTCTGTAGTGAATAACTTTGGAGAAGAGCTCGCCTGCTTCCAAAATGTCACTCTCCAGAAGATGACCCCCGACAGTGGATGGACTCCCCTTGTGTCCTAGACCACACTGTTGCCAAGCAGTTTTTATTTGTATGTAGAGTGAAGTTGAGGAAAACTGAGTTCTCTGCAGCAGACATTAGCCCTTCCATGTGTGAAACTGATCCCCGGAAGACTGCAAAATGGAGATTTTCAGGCAATTTGCTGGCGTTTGGCAACCTAGCAATGTTTTCTGTGCCTGCTTCTTCCCTCATGGAGTTGCAATTTTTTCATTGGTCAAAAAGCCCCACCTTCAGCAGCTGCACAAGTGATTTCTGAATATTTCCAAAATAATCTTTCTCTGAATGTGTATAGCCAGCATACATCCCTTAAGCCATAGGTGTTAAAAGTCCAAAAGAGAGAGCTGTTTTATTGGCTTCCAGTGCTTGGACTCTTCCCCCAAGCATCCAGGAGGAATGCATAATCATTTGGCTATAAATACTGAAGCTCCTGTTATAAAGGTATGGAGTGTGTTCAGAAGGTGATATGCCAGCTTTGCTGGGGGACAAATGCAAACTGGGGATGGGATAAGCTGTGTTGGCAGCCTGTGCAAGGCTAGAGACTCTTACTTGTTGGCAGAACCGAAGCCCTTCACAGCAGGAATACTGTTGATCTGCAGCAGCTGCTGTTTTGCTCACTACCTTTCTTTTTTGTGCAAACACTATTTGATGTTTGGATACTCAGAGTTAAGGAAGAGCTCATTGTGGTGCCTGCTGCATGGGTCTTTGCCAGTATAATGTGTGTGTGGGGGAAAAGGCATGTCCCTCCAAGGGAATGTTTCTCTCCTACATTTAGGTGGAGTCAAAGCAAGTTGGCTGTAGGGAATGGCAGCTAGAGGGCCGTTTCAGCTCAGACTAAGATGATGTAGGACTTAATTCACCCTCAAAGTGATAAACAGCATCTCATCAGGCAAAGAACAGAGAAACCAGAAACTCAGCAGGATTGTTCTAGATTGACACTTTCAATGACTTGCAAATAAGATGGGTCAGAGGCAAGGCTGGCCCTACTGACTGACCTGCAGGATTATTCGTGTGGAAACCTGGGCTGGGGACGTTCCTGCAGTAAGCTGCTGACATCTCTAGTATGCTCCAATGGTTACACTTAGGTCAAGTATTTTGTTTGTAGCTCAGGATGCACTTGTCTGCATAAATACAATTATGTCAGATTTAAATTTTTCTCCCCTGTGCACTAGTAAAGACGATGGTCCTAAAAAGTGTTCAGGCAACCAGTGTCTAAGTGTCCTCCTGAACCTCATTTCTTCATCCTACCCAACAAAAATATCTTAAGAACATTTTCAACTCTGAAAATCTTTAATTAGGAAACAGGATATCATGAACAATCTCAGTTTAAGTAATATTGCACTGCCCTGTAACAGCTTTATTTATTAAGTGCTAAAGAATAATAGGACGTTATTAGTTTGTGTAATACTGGTGAGAATATAGACCTTGGTTTTTTTTGAAATATTTTGCTTATGTTCTCAACTTTCTAAGACTTTAAAACTCTTTGCTGGAACATAGGTCTTCAGTACTACAGTAGGTGATTCTTATATATTACCTAGTTCACTTTCTTTCTGTGCTAGGGGATTGTAGATTCAAGATCTTTGTTCTTAGATTCAATAAATCACAGGGAGGATCCCCAGATACCCAGAGCTGAAATGTGATGCTGTCTACTGATATGAGTAAAATTTTTTAAAATCAGTAGTTATAACTCTAACCTGGAAGACAATTGTGTTCTATGAAATATTAGTTACGTCTGGACAGCTCATCAAATCTCAGGCTCTAGAAAGTACCTTTGTATATTTTGTGTCAGTGTATAAAAGCCTTTAGCTTGAGGTCTAGCACTTTGTAGGTACTGGGCTACTTTTTGATACTAGAGGTTTTACTGTCTCAGCATGAACTTTAGCCAGAACTTGAGTTTAAAGGGGGATTTTCTACTTGTTTTTGCTTCATGTAGAAATCAAAATGTCTCATACTCTAAAATGAAAGTTTAAGGGTTGATTGGACAGTCTGATTTTATTTTAGGGTGTTTTTGTTCTCAGAGTAAAATCTTTTCCAGTGGCTTCAGGAATCCCTAGGATGTCAATCTGTGTAGGTGTGCCTGGAAGTGAGCTGCTGTGGTCGTGGCATCTCTGAGCCCTAGTAAAGACTGAAGTACCACGGGTTCCTTCAGTGTTATCTAGCAGATGGTAAATGGAGATGCAGAGATTATCTTACAGTCTGAATGCTGAGTACTGTCAAACCTGCCATGCGACCATGAATGGAAGTGAATGGGGGTTGAGGTTGTCTTTTTTTTTAGGCTTTGCCTGTAATATTGTAAATTCATTGTGTTTCTGTTGGTTTCTGGGAGGAAAAAAAATAACATAACTCTTTGCTGTAAATTCTTACTCACAGTTATTGAGATATTAGTATTACTGAATCACAACTACTGCTGGGATGATGACCTTAAGTGGTCTGCATTATTGTACCAATGTTAAATAACACTTTTGGAGTGTAGGTGATGCTTCAGAGATGAATGGTATAATGTGTACAAAATGATGGAAGAAGAATGGAAGGTCAGGCTTGATATGAACAAAATTAATTTTTTGTGAATGAAGCCTTTGGTGTAGCTCTCATGAAATATGAAGAACTGTGGTGTTTCAGCAGATCCTGTTTTAAAATCTGAGTCATGTTACTTGACAGTTACATTTATGGCAGCAGTTATGTGCTGGTCACCTCTGCCATGCCTGGTGCAGGTCCTACCCTTCTCTGTTATGAGAGCACATCAATCAGGGTTACACATCTTCATAATATTTCCTCCTGTCACCAATGACCTTATTCAAAGTGGTGCTTGATTTAGGATTTGAACTTTTTGCAGTAATTCCTGCTAGTACCAGCATCTACCACAATTTGAACAAAATTAATATGGCTCTAGCCTACAGTTATAAAATAAATCCATGTATTATTTTTCCTGGCAAACAAATCAGCCTTGTAATTTCTCTCTTTCTCTTCTTCTTTTCTTTTATCCTTTTAACAAATATGGTTAAATTGGATCATGCCAAGACTGAAGAATGTATTTATATAGCTTTGCCTATTCCTCTGGTACCTAAAGGAAAAATTTCAGTGGTATTAAACAAATTATTGTTTGATTTAAAGAGTAAAGGTTGAAGCAGCAAATGTCAAATACTCTCCAACAGCTCTACACCAACTGCTAAACTGATGGGTTCTGCTACCAAAAGGGGTATAAAATGACAACTAGTGACAATGAATACTACGTGGGATCTAGAGGGATCCCCACTGCAGTAAAATGGATATTGATGCTTTTGGTCAAAAGCAATAAATTTTCATGCTGCATCATTTCTTGGTTTGGATCTTTTCATACCTGTTTATCTGTATTTCAAAATGAAGAAGCTAGAGAAAGCATACAGCTGAAGTGATAAAAGTCCTAATCAAGACATCAGTGGCAGTAGATAAGGGATGATCATATAATAGAAGCACTGTTCTGGATAGATTCCAACTCTGATTTGTGATTTTCTTTTTTTTTCTGTGACCTTGAACATGTCATTTAAACTAGTGGTGCATTGCCTGGGCTTCTGCAAGGTGGGGATAACACTTTTCTTGAAGAAATGAGTGTTAGGTTATATCTGTCAGTACCTAGGAAAGACTACTGCTATTTTTACACTAAGAGCAGGTAGCCAGCTCAGGACTTGGTGCAATAACTCAACTTTAAAGAAAGGCAGCAGGTAGTTGCAGAAAGGAACTTAGCTGAACAGAGGGGAAGGAGGTTGGGACTGCATTGCTTTCTGTTCCTTGGCAGTTAAGCTGATTGCAGTGGGGGGGAGTCAAGCAGCTCTTGCTGTTTTTACTAAAATCCAAACTCCTGGAACCATGGGAATCTCAGTTTTAAATAAAAGGAGAGGAGAAAAAAAGCAATCTAATCTTCATGGCTTAGCTCATGGTTTATAAATGTGTGGAGTTGGCTGTATTGAGTTTGGTGCAGGAATGTGTTCTGCTCTTGTGAAAATATATTAAACAAAATTTGCTTATCTCTTGCTAACTCTCCTGTGTTGTCATAGCATTAGGTTTTTTTAATGTGCATGGGATTAAAGTTATTTTGGGACCCTCAACTGTGAATTTGTTCTTTAAAACTGTCAGAAAAATGCAGGCAGCCTTTCTTTCTGTGCTGCCAGCTGAGAAGAACTGTTCTTTTTATAGTTTTGATATTTTCAAGGAAAACAACCCCTTCCTGTCCTGATGGTATTGGGTGGTTTCTGTCAGGGGTGTGGAGATGGCAGAGCAAGGGGTTTAAATACCATCAGTATGATCAAACTGACTTTTTCCCCAGTGGTGGATGGGTGCTGGGAGCATTCCAAGAAACTCTGTTTGCCTTTGCATATCCCAGAAGTTACAGAGTAGTTACTCTTTGTCTATTGGCCTAGATTTCCTAAGGAACACACACATGGAGTCAGCTCTACCTCACACATTCCTAACCCTTAGCAATATGGAAAAGAGGGAGGGAAAAATAGCTTGGACACCTGTGATGGTGGAGAATGAACCTACTCAAGGAGTGCTCTGGGAGTTCTCCTTCTGACACTTGGTACTGATCTAGAGCAGGTTGGTTGATCACCATGAAGGGATATTAGCAGGCTGGAAAACACTTCTGAACTAGACCAACTCATAATCCTCTTTATTGTTTTGTGGAGATATAAGTCCACTTTGTGGATTTGGAATACTGGATTTTGGAGAAAACTCAGAACTAACAAATGTGTGTTTAAAGAAAAAAGCCAAACAAAAAACAACCAAAACACAAACCACTCCCCCTGCCCCCCAAAGCATTAGACAGCAGAGCTCCCCCCATCCCCTGTTAAAAGGGTAACATTTAGGTGTTTGTCTCTTCATACAGGAATTATTTGTTCTGAGAGAATATCTAATATAAAATGATACTGTAAGAAATGCAGTGGTCAGCTGCCTTTTTGAATTTAGTGGTTGAGTTTATTGGTTTGGTATTCTCTGGCTGACACTGTTTTTGTTTTTTTTTGAAAGTGTTTTTTTAGGAGGCAAATCAAACTTACTGAATGTTTGCTTTATGACAGCAACTGACAAAACCAAAGTAGAGCTTGCAGTTTAGCCAGGTGATATCACTCCAGAAGTGTCATGGTATTTCTACTTCAGCTGCTTCTTGATCAAGATCAGAATTGTCATTATATATTGGGAGAAAATATTGTTTTCATATTTGGCTTTTTTTGCCAGTTAAGTGTTTTCAAAACAAGACCAGTACAGGAGGTCTTTTATGGTCTTATTTTTGTAGGTACCCATTACAGTAGAGTCAAACACTTGAAAGTTTTTCTTTTGAATTAATAATCTGTGAGTTTTCTAATGAGGCTGATAGAATTTTAAAGTGTTTGATTTAAAACTAAGAAATGGAGTTTAGTTGATTGAAAAAGTGTACATTGTGCAAGGCTTTGTCAAAGCTGCCTGAAGTTCTGTTGTGCTCAGTAAAGCACCAGAACTCTGCCAATACAGGACACCTTGTATTATGTTTTCAGCTGAGGAATTAGCCACAAATCCCACACAATATGGCCTGTGGCAGTGACTTGGTACTAATTTCTCTTGCTCTGCACCTAAAATCTACTGCTTCATTGCTGAGATCAAGCAAGTCACCACTTTGAAACCTGTATCAGTGTCTAGGTGGCTTTAGAGCTCTGAGAAGCTAAACTTGTAAGGTCACATTCCTCACAGACACTAGTAATGATGGTACATGCTGAGGACTGTGAGGCCATTAAATAACTCGTCATATAATTTGCATTTCCAACTAGTGCCTTACTATGGGGATCTTAAAGTGCCTTAATTATGCTTTACCCGCATCATATAAGGGTTATGGGGTGTTCACAACACACACAAACAAGTGAGGCCTTAAGTGGTTGAAGAGATTTGACCAGCAGTGCACAGCAAATCCACTGAGCCATGAAAACAACTCTCCAGTTCTTGATCCCATTTATGTTCTCTAGTCCAAAAACCACATTTGAGTTTGGGTTGCCGAAATAACTCCAGAAACCTGTAAGCACAGAGATCTGCAGCTGCATTTGTACTTGTTTTAGTTTTGCTGCTCAGTTCCATAGATAAGTGGCTGGAAAAATTTTTCTTTCCTGTAATAAAGGTGCATTTTCTCAGTGGAATTAATGCAGCTTCTTATGACCATCTGTTAAAAAAATATAGAGGGGAAAATGGTGCATGAAATGTGAACTTGCTTTCAATTGGGAGTGGGGCGTAACTTTCCCTGAATAAATATGTATGCTGGGGGAAGCAGTGAGACTCTCTTCTCTCTCACTACATCTCAGAATATTTCTCCTTGTGGATTTATTTGTTCTCCTTAATGAAATGTGGATGAGGCTGGTCAGAATTTCTGTGTGAGCAAATTCTTCCACAGCAAAGGCTTGTGATGGGCTTTAGGAGCATAGTTCCCAATCTTCCTCATATTTCTTCCTCCCTCACCCCTTTTCTTTAAACAAAAGGATTACCCAAAGCCACATTATTTTTATTTATATCTATATATAGTATATGTATTATGCATTTTTATTAGTATGTGTACATATACACAAGCTGTAACCAATTTCTAAACCAGTTAGGGACTATTAGTATTGGTGGTTTCAGCTTTTTTCCACTGTTACGTGCTGTGCTGCTAATGTCCCCTGAGCACAACAAATATCAATATGAAAAATGAAAACTATCCAGCTGAGAATGATCTGCATGACTTCACTCTTGAGAGGAATTTATCCTTCACAGTTTGAAAGAGTCTTAATGTGTCCAATTCTGCTAGTAGTGGGCTAACCATAGCGAAAAACTAAGAGCTGAGCCTTCTGTGTTTGTAGTTAATTTACTTAATTGATTTGTTTTGTTGAATATGGCAATAATTATATACCCTTTTATGAGACACAGATTTGGGCTCTTAAAGGGCTGTCTTAGTGGTTACTGCTGTTTTGCTAAGCTTTTATAAAAGGTATCATCACATCATAAAAATCAAGCATTTCAGAAGTGTTTATAATACTGGGAAATGAGCTGGCTGGATTTCACCTGAAGGTCTTATTAGAACTCTAGAAACACTAAATTATTTCAAGGACTCATGTACACTGGTAAGCTCCTGGGAAGATGAGTATGTTACCACATGACCATTTAAGATTACCTAATGCTATGGCTATGGAGCAGTCCTAAACTAGGTGAGTTTCTTGCTTTCCATTGCTCTCCCAGGTGCCCTTTTCCACGGGCAGGGGTGGCAGAGGGAACCATTGGCAGGGCTGTGGGCAGAAAGCTGCATGAGTTCCCTGCTTGTTCCACAAACTGTACCTCTGCAAAGTGGAGGAAAGTGTCCCTTTGAAAGGGCTTCATTATTAGTTACCTCCCCAAAGTGTATCCCAGAACCCAGTGCTTTCTTCTGAATTTCTAGGCACTGGTGCATAATCTATTCAACGTTTGCAGGTATTTAATTTTTACTGTAACACGAGGACATGAGGAAAGAGCACAGGCATAGCTGAGCTCTACACAATCCCCTGTAGTAATGTGGCAGGAATATGGATGTAACATGCACATCTTGCTGTCCTTACCCATTGTGACAGAGTTCTGAAGTGTACACCCAGGGCTCACAAATATTGATGTATGACTCCACAGAACAGGTATGTAACATTTTTAATTGACTCTGTTGTTGGGGTTTTTTTCCTCCCCACACATGATCAGCCCCTTCCCCTACCCCGTACTGCTCTGTGGAGGTGTGTACACTAGGGACAGTGGTTTTCATAGTCTCTTCTTTGAAATCACAACCCCTTCACTTTAAAAAAGTGAAAAATTCCACTTACAAGCTTTTAGCTAACAATTCTTGGAATTAAGAAGATACTTTGAATTTCTTCCTTGTTGTCTTCCACATGTGCCCCTCCTGTCCTGTTCATCTTGACAGCCCAGGCACATCTGATCTTCTATGAACACTGCTCCTTATGTGATTTATTTTTTTCTAAACTTAAAATACTGGATTTTGCCCTAGATGTTACTGTGTATTGACATGTGATATGCTTTATTATAGGGACTTGATCCATAGGACAGTAAACATTTTTGGTTTGTTTGACTGGTCATTGGTTTTTGATCAAGAGGTTGATCTAAAATAAAACCAGGAAAAATTTTTATACTCAAATTGAAGGATAGGAAATAAAAGATTCGTAAATGAGAATATAGCTGCTCTGGAAGTGTTTGCACAGGACTTGTCTTCTGTGTTCATATCCCTCCAGGAAAATTGCAGGTTTTATTAAAATTCAAAGCATGCTGATTCCAAACTGATTTCAAACATGAAATTGGGAACTGACTTTATATATTTATATATAAATAAAATCAGATACAATATATATGCGTGTGTGTGTATACAAATACAAAAACTAGGCAACAAAATGCAGATTGGTCTGTGAACATGCATTCATTTACACTGCACCCAGTAGGGTAACAGACTTGCAGTGGTACAGAATCATAACCCGGAGAACAAACAAAGGCCAACCAATATTGTATTTTTTATTGTCTTTATAGTTTGAGAGTTTATGAAAGAGACAGATTATTTTCAGTAGGTGTAATTGATTATGACTAGTGGATCCCTCCTTCTCCTGACAGCTGTGAATGTGCCATGAAATGATGTAGCATAAAAACTTATCCCATTTCAGGTAAAAACAGGCTCAGGAGATATGTTGGCTGGAGATCAAGTCTTCCAGAATTCAGCATTTGTCAGTGGTGCTGATGAAGTAATGTTACCACCCATCTGTAAATCCCAGAACCAGACTAGCTTCAAACCTTGAACATAGTCTATTAATTTTTCTATACTAAATTCCTCCTGTAACATGTCTGACCACATCTGGAAAAGATTTAATCTGAATCTTTCTCTTGTTACATGCTATATTGAAGTTTAAAAGACCCCATGTTTGCACCAAATCAGACAATATGAAATAACAGTGTTGATACTCATTCTATTTCTTGTTGCTGCAAAACTTACCATGCTTGTTTAATTAATCCTGATCACATTTTAAAAACTGTAGTTCCCACCTCAGTGAAAATGTGGTTGAAGAGAGATGACAATTTAGTTTATATTTAGGTCTGAATGCATTTTAGTTTCATGCTTTTTGGTTTTCATTTTAAACTTGCCATGTTTGAGGATAGTGATAATGCGGGGGAAAAAAGCTTTAATGGGATTATACATTTTAAAAGGTGCTGCTACTAAGGAAGACAAAAGTTTTCATCAAGTTCACAAGGGTTCAATTAGCAAAGTTCTGCTAACTTTTATTTATTATATATATCTTCCTGAGTGTGTTTCCTAGAACAGGAGACTCTGCAGCATTTAAACTTTTCAGCGTACAGGAAAAGTTCATATCGCATCTCTTGTGGCAGAGTTGTATAAAACTCAGAATGAATCAAAAATGTCTTTATTTTCAGGCCAATGGCATTTCATGCTGTATTTTTTCTTACCTGATGTTAAAAATTTAGCTGACTTGAAAGTCCTGACACTGAACAGGAAACTGTAAAATTACTACAGTTTTACTTGAGATAAAAAAATATCGACAGTTGGAAAACCAAAGGGCAGAAGTTTAGGTAATTTTACTACTAAAAATATTTGGGAGTCATTCAGTTACTCTAGTCCTAATCTAGCATCTGTTTTTGTTTCCTGCTTTTCAAAATTAAACTCGTGAAGAATCTTCTTGAGATGAGGTTATACAGACCCCTTTTATGATAATTGCAAAATATTAGTGAAAAGTACTTTGTGCCAGAGGGATCTGCTCTTTGCAATAGACTGTACAGATCAAACAAGTTGTTATTAAAGACAGATTCTTGACTGATAATATCCACTGTCTGGGAGTAGTGATGGCAGATACCAAATTGGATTCACCAGGGGAGCTGGTTTTGCTGCTTGATGTTGAAATAGCCTTTGATAGAATAGGAAGGAGATATGTTTACTGGGGATAGAATTCCCTGAATTTCTTGCACAAATCCATTAAAACTCTCCTTTATATCCTGGGGGCAATGGCTGATAACTGAATATTTTCCAATATAATTTCCCATTGCAAATGAGGACAGGAGTTTATCTACATGTGTATTTCCCTTTCTAATCACATTTCTTTATCATTAAGTCCTGGCAGAGTAGGTTGAAACAACCACCAGATTAATGACACTTAAATGGATCATTCTTTGTAGACAGAATCTGATTTTTTTTCATTAAGTGCTGTGTTCTTAGGGCTATCAGCCGATGCTGAGCAAATCTTTGTGTGACTTATCCTTGTTTACTAAGGCTGCAGAAAGTTTTTGTAAAAGAGGATAAGAACTGAGGATTTTAGCATTTCTGTGCTCACACTGATAGCCCTGAAACCATTATATTTTTCCACAGGGGACTATGTTAGCTGCCCTTACATGTTTGCCTTGCATTTAAATGACAAACCTCATGAACGGAAAAACTATGAATACTTTGGCTTGTGTTTCTTAAGCTGTATTTTTATAACCTGTCCAGTTTTGGTGAAGTCAAACTTTTCCAGAGATAAAACGTTAATAAAGCTTCCCCTGGGAGAGGCTGAAATAGAACCACCAAGCACAAGTGTGTTCTCTGGACTAAATCCCTCTGCATGTAGAACTTTATTTTATCAACATACTCAGTGGGTTTTTCCTACCCCCAGACTCATTGGAAAACAGACTTTTTGGAGTTTGTGTCAAAATCAATCATGTCATCATGATCATGTTATGAAGGTAAGTCACCTCCACAGAGGCACAAAGACAAGGCAGCACCCCCAATTCCATGGTGAAGACTTGTGCATTTGTCCCAGCCTTGCCCAGCTCCTGCTGAAGAGCAGGAAGATGAAGAGTTGAAGACCTGACTAATGGCTACTGTTAAACTGTAGTTGCAGCACTTGGCACACAGGACATGAACTTTGGTGCAAGGGAACACGTGCAAATCTAGTATTTCAAAATTTATACAGCAGCAGCATTAGTACTGCAGGGAATTTTGCCAAACCCTGCTGCAAATAGCTATGCAGGCTGACAATTCTATAACCTGCACGTGTGGCCATGACAGAAAATACATCCCAAAGCAGATGAGAACATTTTTACTGAAAAGTGCTTAGATATAATAGTGATAAATTCTTTGTTAAAACCAAACCAAAAATTCACAGGGTAGCTTCTGGTAGAACAGTCTTGTAAGAGAGCAATCAAAATGAAATTAGAGAAGCAAGTGTGAAACTGTTTTGTCTGGATGATCATACTGAAACCAGCAGCACCCATGCTGGGCATTCTGAGGACTGCTGTGTGACACAATGTGATGTACATGGGTGTGCTGGGTTTTGCAACACTTCTGGCAGATCCACCTCCCTGAGCTGGTAAGACTTGGCATAAGTATCTTAAAGCCATATTTAAACAAAAAAATTGTGGAAGGGTGTCAGTGTCTAACTTCATCACTGTCTCTCATTCATCCTGTGGATTCTATAGTGTTTATATGAAGTAAAACATTACCAAAACACCTCTTGACTTGAAGATGGTGATTTTGAGTGAACTATTAGAAATGCAAAACTGTTTGGGATTGAAAGAAGCAGTGGTGGAAGAGGTGCACAAAAAAGAGAAGATAGTTTTTAAAGATGATTCTGCTTCCTTAGGAGTTCAGAACTCCTATATAGGACTCCTGCAGGAGAGGTATAACTCAGAAATATCAAATTGTTCACTACATTTCAGTGAGAAAAAAACTTATGATTATTTAATCTTTAGATTGGATAATAGCTGTCACCTCACACAGAATCATTGCCTTCTCACAATTCAGGTCTGTTCAAGAATGAAGATTTCTTTCTAAAGATATTTATAAAGAAATTGCCACTTCCAGTGAGGGAATTTTGTTGTTTGTATTCCTTTCTCTGATAACGATAACATATACATGTATTATTTGTTCTTTGTAACTGGTGTAATATTAAAGGAATGAGAGCCTGCTGTCTGAGCCACACTAACCTGGGATTTGAAATACCTGGATTTGACTTTTGCTGGGCCATGGATCTACTGGATTTCCTTAAGCAGATTAGCAGAATAATGTCACAGAGGAAGTGACATGGATGCTCTACAGTAATTTCCAATATTTAGACATCCTGCTTCCTTTGCCTGGGGTCTGCCTTTCTGGTTGGGTGTCCTGGCTCTCTCCTTCAATGCATGGGAGTGTTAATTTCTTTAGGAGAAGATGCCATCCTTTATTGTGGTGCTTTTCAGAATAGCAAATAGAATCTGTAACTGCAGCCATGGACAGTGTACAAAAAAGAAGGTGGAGACAATGCTGTTTTTGAGAATTGGGGGAACCTGAGGTTTAACATCAAAACTAGTAAAGACATGTTCTATTAAAAGCACACTAATTTAAGAATGATGTTTCTGTCAATGGCATAATTAGTAGCATACCTGCAGTGTGCCAGATTTCCTATTCCGTGTTCATTTGAGAAATCACTGTATTTCTTCACCCCATAAACATCAGCCTTTGCTGAGCTTGTATCATGATGATTTGAAGCTGTGTGGGGAAAACAAATCAATCACAGTTTAGTATTCATGAGTTGCAACTTGCAAAATCCCAAACTATCATATAATTTTCTAGAGCAAAATGTGTTGTAATAATAATTCACGTTTTATTGCTGCTTCATTCTAGCAAGGTGCCCACATCTCCCTTCAACATATAAACCTTTGATCTTGTTAAAATGGAGTTCATTTGTTTTGCCTTCCACTGCAGAAGCAATCTGCCAAGTGCTACCTGCCTAAATTTGGATTAATGTCAGCTCAACTATGCACAGTAAGTCTGGGAGGAAGGCAGATTTAAAAGAAAATGCTGGGGCTAGGTTGTGTCTGCTCTGGCTCCAGCAACCTTGTATGGTCACAGTAATTGCATATGTCATTTACAGATGACTTTGGAGACCTAATATGTAAAAGACAGTGATGCAAAATGCATGTGGCTTTTTTCCTGCCAGTCATGGTATTTCAGGCTGAGAAACTTCTTGCTTTCTCACTTAGCAGCATTTAACCTCTTTTTCCCTACTCCCAGTGACTCTTTTGGATGATAATACATGTTAGTGTATGTTACAATCCTTGGCTTCTTTTTTTCAAAGAGTTCTAGCATGCAGAATACCTAGCTAAACCAGCCTTGTACATGTTATCAATGAGTAGACCACAGTGTTGTTGAGTTGTGAGTTACATAAAGTTGGATTTGAAGCATGTAACTATGATAAATATTTGAAATTTTATGTGATGTAACAAGTATTAGAGGACTGAAGTGAAGGATGTGATATCCCTAACCTCTTCCCCCCCTTCCTGTTTGTGCCAGCTAAAAATGTTTGTAGGAATGTTATGTTTTCTAAAAATCTGACTATTTTGCATGCAGGACCAAACTTTAGCTAAAAAGAATGTGGCATAGGGACTTTGTGTCCCTTGAACGTTTACTATTTCAAAATTATCCTGTGGGTACAGAGTCAAAAGCAATTTAATCTTTAATTTCTAGACCTAATGCTATTCATCACTCTTTTTGGAAAAGATTTGTTAAAAATTTAAATATCAGTTCAAACAGTGGGTGAAAATGCAAGACAGGTATAGAACACTGTGGAAAAATGAAACACACACAAAAAACCACTGGCTTTTCAGACTAACATCTGGGAAGGCCACTGTTAAGACTGGAGTCTATATGGTTTTATAGTCAGCTGCAGCTATGAAGTGGTGACAAGCACCTCTGCAGACAGGTAACTATTCCCAGACAGGAAAATAGGTGCTGATAACTACGTAAAAGTGTCCTATTTTTTGTATGAAGACCTTGAAGGATCTGCAAGGGAAGAGTAAGCTTATAAGTGAAATGGAGTTATCCATTACTTTATTAGATCTATGGGAATTTAATATCTTTGAGACTGGTACCTCTTTGCTGGCTTTATTAAGGCTAGCCAACAGGTTAAGTCATTATGACAAGGACTGATAGACACACAAGTAAAGTAATTGCTTAAGCCTCATTTCATTACTAAATTAGGCCAAAAATAGAATGGAGAAATGTCTGACTGGTAAGATTTGCAGAGCTGTAGTTTTAATTTTCCACAACAAGACACATTAGAAACAAACTGCATGCATCAATGACTGTCCTTTCCTCAGCATATAATGGTAAAATACACGTGTTTCTAACCCTATTATCTTCCTAGCTCAAATAAATACACAGAGTTTATGAGCAACGGAGGATGTAATAGTCTGAGCCTGAGCTGTTCTGCTGTCTTTCTCATTAAAACTGATACAGAGGCAGGTACATTGGAACTTCCCACAGATGTTCAGACCTTCACTGTACCTGGTCTCTCGTGGAAGATTTCACATAGTAATATGATAATCTCTAGAGGGGAAAAATATTTTGCATCTGCATGCAATTAATTGTTTTCACAGATAAGCATCTGCAGTCTGCTTCTCCTTCCTCACCTCTATTACCATTAAAAATTGTAATAGTCAAGGACTGTGTCTGTAAAAATAAAAGCTAAAGTTATGGGAACCACAGATATGCAGTTTTAGAGCATTTCTCATTCAAACTTCTCTACAGATGAGTGAAAGTAAAATTTCTCTTGTGATTGCTTTGCATCTCTGCTTTCTTTTGGAATGACTTATCAAGGCCATTAAGCTCTATTTAAAAGCAAGTTAATTGCTTAAGATTTTAGGGTGGGTATGAGTGGAAATAACTGAAATGAGCAGCATGCTTCTACAGAGACTAAACTATTTGTTGCACTGGAAAGGTAGCTGACAATATTCTGATCAGCTGCCATTTTCATAATAAAACTAAAGTTGGAATAATGCTTTGTTTTAAAGAAAGTTGGGCAATTTTAGAATTTTATTTAAAGTTTCCATTTTCTGTGTCTGGCTTATCTGAATTCTCTTTTTTGAAATCTTATGAGGAAGTGGAGTGACAGGGAAGGGGTTTCAGTTGGAGTTTTACTTCTGAAATAGCTATGATAAATAAGCTGAAAGATTTGCAGCCCACCTTTCTGGTATTTCTAGCAATCCTTCCTATCGAGTGAGCTGAAAACACTATGAAAATACCTTAGTATTCCTGCTTCTGCTTTGCTTGAGGCTGAAGCAGTACAGACATGTCCAAACAAGGTGAAAGAGATGTGAATTTCTTCAGCTGCTGTGGAATCAATTTACAGATTTATGTCTTGTGTCTGGGCTGGTTTTTGTTGTTTATGAACTCCTATTGCAAGCAAATAACTGACTAAAAAAAAAAAATAAAAAAAGCTTAGCTTTAAACAAGATGGTGACCAGTAATGAAAAAGTATCACACAGGGATTGTCACATTGTGATAGAGGTATGTATTAACTCTCGTTAGTCTATGTTCTCTCGTTGTCCCTGAATAACAGTATGAGCATTTTTTCCCCAAAATGCAAAGTGTTTTAAATCCCATATTAGTCATTTATCAATACTAGTCTGGAAACTGTGGTAACTTTTGGTTTCAGGTATTTTCTCCTGCTGATTCCCCATGAACACTGATTTGTCTTAAGTAAATCAGAAAAATCCAACACTAACGAAAAATGAAGCAAGAAAAACATGTCATTAAACATCACATTTGAAAGTGCCTTGTAGAGAGAACAGTAATTTAAAAATAACTGAGGTGTTGCAGGCATAAAATACTTCAAGACTTCCTGTAGTTGTGATTTTAAGACAAATATATGCAAATCCTGTAAGCAAGGTACAGTGATATTTAGGCTGATTTACACGGATGTTTGGGATACTAGAGTACAAAACCTGTGGTGTTTTTTCTGAGCAAACCCTGTCTCTGCTCCTGGTTGCCATGCTTGCCTGGTGAGTCCTCTCAGCCCCGTGTCCTCAGCCAGTGTCTGAGGCACTGGCAGCACCCGCAGTGGGCCTTGAGCATGGGCCTCACAGCTGGTGCTTCCCTGCCCAACGTTGTCTCTAAAATGGGTTGTTCCTCCCGTTTGAATCTGTCTGTGCCACAGCCTGTTGTAGCCGGGAAGGCCAAGAAGAAAGGTAGGAGATTTTTCTAGCTGTTTTTCCTTCTCTGCAGGCCATCCAACACATTGTATGTTGTTTCACACAAAATTTTGAAATGGTTTGAAGACTTAGATTCTGCTGGACATGTCTATAGCAGAAATTTGCAGGTTTTACATAAATTTATTTTCAGAGGTTCATTGCAGTGCTGCCATCTTACTTACTATGAGGAAATTATGTGAGAGATTGTGACTTTGATGCAAGGATATAACCTTCCCCCATCACTGAAAACTGTGCTTACTCTCTTGCATTTACCCAAAACCAGAATAGTGATAACTCCAGAGTAATGTTGCTCTACAGTACAAGTTTCTTGAAGGGTTTATAAAACCCATTCCCTGTGGCATATGGGTGAAATTGTCCCGGACCAGCTGGAGAAGGAGGGAAAGAGGACATGGGTGGCCTGCCTCTGTCTATTTAGCTTTGAAATGCAGCAGCTCAAACCTCAAGTTGTGTAGGGTAGGGAGTTTGGGTTTGGATTTTTTGTTTTCTGATACATCTCATGTAGTTCACCTTTGTTCAAACAAGTAATTTATAAGGGCATTGGGCCCAGCGTCTTTGCCGCCAAAAAGCACCTGTGGCAGTGCCCATACCATGTCCTGTCAGCCCCAGTGCTGCCTGGGGAAGGGTTTGTCCCCTCATGGCAAAGTAAAATTCACCCTCGGCCTCCCCACAGTACATCATTTAGAAGGAGGGGGGCCTATCAGAATCATGGATGGGTCTGGCTATTTTTCACCAAAAGTGTTTTTAGGGGGAGAGGTTTCCAGGGCTCTCCTCAGGTGTGTGGGGAGAGGCAGAGACTGCACCTCCTCTGGCCCAGCTCTTTGCTTGTCTGTGGCTCGGTTGTCTGTGTTTATATATACACATAATTACATTTTATTTTTTTGGCTTTTTTTTTCATGTAGCTGTTGCCTGGAAACCGTGAAGCTCAGGCAGAGGCTGTGAGGAGACTGGGGAAGGGGCTGTGTGTGTGTGTGTGTGTGTGTTGTCTAGCAATGGCAGCCCCCTCATACCAGGCCTGCTGCTGCCATTGGGGCTGCCAGGAGGGCACCTCTGTGGAGAGCCAGTGGATGGGGCTTTTAAAGCTGTAAATTGAAGACCTTTGTATATGTTCTTGCTCCTGCTATCCTGTGGAAAGTGCTGATTATTCTCTTCCTCTAAAGGAAACAAAATACTGCTTTGCAGGCTCCCTTCCTTTTATGCAAAAACGTGCCTCGATGGAGAGCAACCCCTTCTGTCGGGTGCCCACTGACAAGCGGTGGTTTGGCTTTACAGATTGTATTGATGTTTTGCACCAGCCTCTGCAGCTGGGCTGGCTAAAAATATCTTTGGAGGTAATTCAGCAAGGATAAACATCTAACTGTATAGAAGGATTTTAAAGATCTGAATTGCTGTTAAATTTCATCTGTCTCTCAGTAATATGTGTTATTGAGTGCCCTGTGTAATGCTGTCAAGCATCTGGGTGGTATCAGCTAATGAGTTCTATCCAACTGTGTGTCAGTCTCTTCAGACTAGGTGGGATGGTGTATTTACTGAAGTGGAAGAAAAAAAGCGAGAAAATTGCCATGACAAGGATCACCACTGCCTTGTTAAGAGTTGTGCAGTTACATCTTTCCACACTTGAGATGTCCTTTGCTGTCTCCTAAGCCATTACTTTCACTGGTCCTTACCCTGCTTCACTGTACCTGTGTGAGCTCTGCTCTGGTGTCCATCCCTACTGTGTATAATTAGTAGTAATACTGTTCTTGTCAGGAATAACCCCTCCTCAGTGTGCTCTCATTTTCAGCTGGTTAAATGCAGTATTTTTCTACTTGACAAGAAACTTGTCCAGAAATACAATCTTAGCTCTGGGCAAAGTTTTATAGGGGACAGATTGAAGCTTTGACTGGAATGTCCGGGTTCAGTTGGGACTAGTTGTGACAGACCATTATGTGAGGCAATGATAGAAATAGGAGCTCATGGTGGAGAATGCCCTTCTGCTGGCTGTGTGGTAAAGTGATGATGTTGGTGACTTTGTTTTTCTTAAACAAGAAACACCTGGAATATGAGTACATGGAATGTAAGTTTTCCCAACATTTTTCATTTTGCTGTTTGACAGCATTTCCTCAGCTGTTGCTGGTGGGATTAGGGATGTTTGAAGATTATTAAATTGTTGTATTTGGTAAATGTGAGATCCAACAGTAACTCCAGGCCCAAGATCTGTGTAGTCTCAACCCCTTCCCATGTGATGTATCACGACAAGCTGCCTGTAATTAGAAGTGAAAAGTTTTTTGCATTCCACAATACCTGTCATATTTCTAAGTGTGCCAGTCCTCTGGCTTTCCATATGAGAGAGATCTGGGTTCCTGTCCTAATGCTGTGTAGAACACCCTGTGGACACAGCTCAGACTCCTTAGTCCAAGGAAATGTCTTCAGTATCAGACTACAAACAACACGTGATTGGATCTTTCACATGAAATCCTCTCTTGGTCCATTGCATTGATTTCATGAAACCACAAGTCTGCCTGTTCAGTACAATATCTAATTGATTATGTGTTTTGATGTTTTGCAGTATGCTGTTGTATCAAATATTCAGACATTTAATCAAAAGATGTCTGTCCTCATCTGCTTATAGATCTTGATATAGATCACTGAATTATGTGAATTATAATTGGATAAAATTTTCAGTATGATTTCTTTGCCTGAAGATACATCATAAATAATGAGTAGCCAGTAACTTAGTTTCTTTTGTGCTTTGATGAGATACCCAAAGAAATAAATGGTTATCTGAGGGATTGATTTAGAATTAGCAAGCAGGTAAGAGAGAGAATATATATTTCCATCTTGACTTTTAAGGAGAATTGGTGATAAATTAATAATTAGGGCAGGTCTCTCAGGGTATATTGTACTGGTAGAATGCAGACAGAGGATTGTGCACTGAGCAGAAGGAAGGCTGTATGCTCAATATGAGAAATGTACTGCAATACAAAGCACAAATTTTGGATATAATGTGGTTCTCACTCGATTAGATTGGCTGGAGATTGTGGCCAACAGGAGTCTTCATTTTAGCAGGAGCAGAACTTGACACATGAATTGCTTTTTCAGTTTTAAGAAATTCTTTGGAGTTTAAAAACTAAGGTGAGAGCAGGCATTTTCATTACTAAGGTCTCTTTTTGTGGGAGTCCATTAACACAGTTGGAAGACAATGATAATACTATTAAATAGAGTATACTTGAAAAATGCTTGGGAAAATTGTCTTGTTAACAGAAACCAATGAGCTAGTAACCTGAAATTAGACCAGTGGGACTTATTACACTTCAGATATACTTGGAGAGAGAGGTAGAAGGATCAAGATTTTAAACACAGATGAATACTTATTTTTAAATTCCAGGGAGGAAGTGTGATTATATAAATCTTCTAATATTTCTTAACTTGCAAAAATTATTCCTTGTTCTGGAGGACCTTTCACTATGCCATGATTAAGATAAGTCTTGACATCAAACATTTTGCAGCCCAACATGAAGGAGCTTTGACCCTGGGTGATGTTAATGTGAGAATATTGCAGGAACCTGCTGATTTTGTCTGTCCCTTTAACTGCTGAAAAGAAAGCTATGCAGAAATGGGACCTCCATACATGTTATTTCAGGGAAAGATCTGCTGTATCCTAGTGGAGCATTCTGAAAGCTTGCTGGATTAAAAAATAAATCACAAGTAGATAGGATCTACAAGTTGTCACTAATACTGCAGGTTAAGGCAACTTAGTGCTTTACAAATGCACAGAAGTACTGAGGAGATGTACTGGTTTTATACGATGTCTCATGAAGGGAGAATCTGGTAAATCTGACTTAGCTAAAACTGGTATATTTTTATGGAACTGCATTTCATAAATCAGTGAATGTGGCCTAGGACAATTGGAAAAAAATCTAAAACAACAAAAACACAAAATAAACCAGTAATAAATAAATAAACAATTGTAGGTTTAGCAATATGTTCTGACTAGGTTTAAGCATTGGTTTTGTGAGTAGAGTCAACGATTCTCTTAATTACAGAAAATGATAAATGAGAATTTCAAAGATAAGGAACCTGGATAATCTGTATGGTTATATGGACAGGTTATGTTGGTATGATGTGCTTGAATACTGAAGTTGTGATGCTATATGCTCACAGCTAATTAATATTCTTATTGGCTTAAAGACACTTGCTCTTAAATAGATAAGACCTCAACATGAATTACATGTTTTTATACAGATGTAAATTATTACTAGGGGAGAGAAGTTAACTGATGTTTAAGGAATGATAAAAAGTAGACACGAAGAAAGGCTGTGTGAATGTTTTATGTTAAATTCTGAATACCTGGCTGCTCATGTGAACCACAAAAGCAATTCTGGTGACCTTACAAAACCCCTTTCTCTCCATGCTGAAGACTAAATCCTGGGACAACATTGCACTTAGTACTGGTTTTCCCAAAGTCTCTGTCTTTAGACTTGTGGGAAGGCATTGCCCCTTGAAAGAAGCTGGGAATGTAACTTCTCATACTCTACTGCTCTAGGAACTATGCTGTCCTTTTCCTTAATCTGGTCAGGTAAAGCTGTAGCTCAGTTCCAAGCACAGCTACAGACTTCTGTCTTAATAACACATGCAGCAAATATATAATTGAATTTATATACCTGTGAAGGTTAAGCAAACCAACCCCCCCCACATATTAAAATCCTAATGGAATTTATGCAAACCCTATTTCCCACCTGAAATACTGGGCACTGTTTGTCAAGACTTTGTTTTTAGCATAAAATCTGTGCTGCTTCTGTTTTTCATTTTGTTCTTTTAAAGCAAAGTGGGCATAAAAATAATTTCAAACTGATTAGATGCTGAATTTTTTATTTAAAAAAAAAGGTATGATGCCAATAATTCTTCAAGCAGCAGAAGCCTGAGTGTTCAAACTTGAAATCTTATCTGTACGCTCTGGTTAAGTTCTGGTTTAGATTTTGTCTTGGGAATGATGTTTCGGATGGAAGGAATAGTTGGTGGGGACTGGTCTTTTATTCACTCTTTGTGTAAAAAGTAATGTATGAAATTATTTTCTGTTTTCTTATTACGGCTGTGCTTTCAGTTATGTCATGTGATTAGCAGTCATACCTTGCATGAAAGCAATTTTTCACATTTAATTTAGCAAGCTGTGGTCTCCTTAATCTTGGCTAATGTCAAACATTTGTTCTTTTGTAGCGTGTTTTAGAGATAATTAACTGCAATTTTTTTTCCTGTTTCCAGTATGTTGTAGAAGCTTGCTATGAGTAGTATCACTTTACAGTTCTGCACTAAATTGGCCAAGGTAAAAAGCTAGCAGGTGCAATCATGCCCTCTAGATTGTTTACTTCTTCCTTTGGATTTGAAGAATCAAGACCCATAGGTAGTCATACCTAGCTCTAATAAGCTGCATTTACCTGCTTCAATCCCTCCACTAGATCTCCTCACTGTTACATTGAATGTTTCCTTGTGACTCTACTGTCACTGCATCTACTTTACAGTCTCTCTTGTGCATGGCCATGAATGGAAACTTATTGGTGTGTGGTTTTTTTCCCCTATAACCTTTTTTCCATCTATAACCTTGCAGTCTTTGACCACTGTTCAGTTAGATTTACCCGACTTTGCAGGGCTCAGTTTTGTCTGAAGGTAGGGAGAAGAGTTAAACTGATCTTTGCTGTACATAAAGCACTTTATAACTGAGAAGTGCCCTCTGGAGTGCTGCTCTGCTCTTGAAAAAGGGTTAACTACTTTAGGGATTCTGCAGGCTTCTGGTTTAATACCTGGATTTTCATTGTGAGGGGTGACCAAAACTAAAAATAGGTCAGACTTTGGGGAAATTCAAGCCGAGGTTTGTAGAAGTTCTGCTTTGTTACGTGCACAATTCCTGCTGATCTGGCAGAGGATGTATAGCCACGTGAAGAGTGGGGCAGAATTGAAGCTCTGAAGTTTTGAGGTTTCCCTTTACCTCAGTAAGCATTTCTGGTACTCAGCCCACTTTAGAGTCAAGCTTTAAATGTCAAATTTTTTGGATCACATTTTAAAAGGCAGCTCATTGTGACTGCTTTATTGTATTTTGGGCTAGAAAGGACAGATAATGGAGATTTGATAACAAAATATCAAAGCAGAAGAGATCTCATTATTGCAAGAGTTGGAAAGTTAACATATTTATTAAAGCTCTGACAGCTGTGACAGTCATCCTTGCCTGTAAATGTCAGTGCATTATAAACTTACATAGCTTACTTTCTTGTTTCCCAGACTTGTCAATCACTGCAATTATCACATAAATAAAAAATCACAATAGAAACTTCCTTTACTTCTCTGCTGCATTCTTTTTAAGCTTAAAATGTGATGGAAGCTGTGTGTTTTTAATTTTTTTTCCTCAGAAATACTTGACAAGCACTTGCTATTCAACAGGATGTTAGTGACAGCTCTGACTTTAAATCCTACACACTGGTCTAAATGCCCAGTCACAGCAGGTGAACACTTTGCCTAGCTTTAGTGCTGTTTTTGCACATGACTCCAAATAAAATATTATAAACAGAAGAGTACACAATCTTACATAACTGACCCAAAAATCAAAGAATCACAGAATGGTTTGAGTTGGAAGGGGCCTTACAGTTAATCTAGTTCCAACACCCTCCATGGGCAGGGACACCTCCCACTAGACCAGGTTGCTCCAAGCTGCATCCAACCTGGCCTTGAACACTTCCAGGGATGGGGCTTCCACAATTTCCTTGGGCAACCTGTGCCAGTGTCTCACCACCCTCACAGTAAAGAATTTCCTCCTCATGTCTAAGCTTAATCTCCTCTCTTCCAGTTTTGATCCATTACCCCTTGTCCTCTCACTACAAGCCCTTTTAAAAAAATCCCTACCCAGTTTTCAGGCACTGGAAGGTGCTTTAAGGTCTCCCTGTAGCCTTCTCTTCTCCAGGCTGAACAGCCCCAACTCTCTCAGCCTGTCTTTGTAGGAGAGCTGCTCCAGCCCTCGGATCATCTTTGTGGCCTCCTCTGGACTTTCCTCAGGAGCTCCATGTCCTTCTTATGTTGGGGGCTCCAGAAATGGACCCTGTATTCCAGGTGGGGTTTAATGTAAAGCCAAGAAAGTTGCCTCTTGATAAAAGATTGGATGTCTTGGACATTACAGGATTGCAGATGTGAATGTATCTCTGTGCATTGTGAGTACATCAGTGTGTTTTATGGAGAAATCTATTCTGCATCATAATCTGATTGTGGTTCTCTAATCCAGATGCAAAATGCTTAACCAGAACTCTCTAAGTTACTCACTTCTGTAGTGGCATGTTCCTTGTGCAGCTGAGCTGAACTGCTAAAGGACAAAATACACTGGGGCTTCTCCAGCAGCTTTCAGCTGTGAAAACAGGGTTCTTTAAGTTCCCCATTGGAACGTGTTCCCACTGAACAGATTACTACTTCAATTTTATTTTTTCTTTTTCTCTTTTAAACAGTCTTTAATGTCTGTGGTGAATACTGCACTTAGAAGTCTAAAATGAGTGAGTTAAAATAGCTTAGTTTCTAATCCCTGATGCTGCACAATTGAAGTCAAGGGGGACTTAGCTGTTGACTTCAGTGACTGTAAGATCAGACCCTAAAGGAGGATGTTCTATTGCTGCTGAAATGATTCTGCATGTCATATCTGTTTTTCAAAAGTACATATTATAGACTAGCAGGGTCTAAGCTTCGTTGCTTATGCTTTCTCTATTGTTTAATACAGTCTATTATGTTTGCACCAATAGCTCTCAGATTAATTATTTTCAGTTCTTTGTTTATAATTTCTAAGCTTCAAACCAGAAATAAACCTTTAGGACAACAATTAACAAGTCATTAAGATACTGTTTTATTTGAATATTTGTTTAGAATATTGAAGGTTTTTATGATTTTCATGAATCAGTTTCCCAGGAAACAAATCCTTCAGTACCTATTCTTGCAAAATCCAGCTGGCAACACTTTCTTGAGTTGGCACTGTATCCAGTTTAGAGCTTTGTTTATATTTATATCCAAAAAGGCAATGTTAAACAATCTTGTTACAAATTACTTGAATAAAGGTTTAGCAGACCAATCCTGTCTGCTGTTGAGGTCTCCTGTGAACTTTGTTGTGTGGAGTTCCTTGGAGAAATTTCTTTGTCTTCATGTGATGTTTGTTTCAGTCACTTACATGAAGTGAATTAAGAAGCGATGTGGTTTGTTGGTTGTTTTTTTAAACTTCAAACTTCAGTAGTTTATCATCTTCCAAATGTAAGTGTACCTATCAAGAACTAATTTTCATATAGCAGTCTTAAAGGGATTAATAATTTGATTAGATGTATTGTTTAAGATTATTTTTATAATGAACATAAATGATAAAACACTTTGTCCAAAGCAATGAAATGCGTTTTACTAAGAATAGCCTGAATAGCTGATACATGGTTGTTTTGTTGGCTTTCCCCCTTCTAAGGAATGGAACTACATTTTGGAGAATTTCTGGAAGGTGGTATTTGCTTATGAGCAGGAAATTATCTGATAATATGCCTGCTTCCTCATTGTTCAGGGGTCCAAAATCTTTCTTAGGATGGCATGGATGCTTTCCATTCCTTCTTAGAATATGCTTTTTACATTGCTTCTTTCAATTTCTGATGTCATTGAGTTTAATTTTCCCTCTTTTTGGTTTTAAGAACAATGTATTTCAAAATATGTGATACAGAAATGTGTGGGTTCCTTGATGTAGCTGTAGGTGGAATAATCCAAATGGTAGGGAGTGAAGTCAGCAAGCCACTGAGGAAGGTATGAGCAACTAGATAAACAATCAGAAAATGGGTCAAAGAATTTTGAGATAATCACAGAATGGTTGGGGTTGGAAGGCACCTTCAAGATTACCTAGATTCAACCCCCCTGCATGGGGTATGGACACCTCCCACTAGGTCAGGTTGCTCAGAGCCCCAGAGCATCCTGTTTTGAAGGCATGACTTCACAGCTGGTTCTTTGGTATAAGGCTGCTCAGTCTGAAGTAGAGAAATCCAGATGCCAGTTACCTAAATTAGCTCTGCAGTGAAAAATAAACAATAAGATGAGCTCCTCTTACATGATAAGATAATTGAGTCTGTTCCATTCCTGTAAATTAAAAGGACATCATGTTTAAGTTGGCTTGAGAGAAAGTTATAAATCAGATGGGATATCTGTTATTTAAAAATCCTTTTTCCCCCCCTCTTCGTCTTGTTACACTTTCTGAAGAAGTTTTGTTTTGAGAAGGCTTTCGTTCAGTATTCCTGGTCACAGTTTCCAAAGACAACAAAGAAAATGTGCTCTGGCATCACGAGTTTATGTGCAGGATAAATATCTATCAAAATGCAGATCACTAAAATATTAAGCATATTCTGTGTTGTGTAACTAAAATAATACTAATTTTTAATGAAATATTTTCCCAATATCTTGAGCTTTTAAAAAGTGATGTGCATCTTATTTGTTTTTCTCAATGTAACCAGCAACCAGATTCACTGCTTTGTCATTCACCTGTAAAATAAAATCAATGAAGACTGGCAGCTTTTCATGTCCAGTCAGTGGCAATTAACTTCAATATTTTGTTGATGACTTTGTAGTCAAAATGACTCTTAATACAAGTTTATCTTGTAAAAATCAAGAAAATGTTGGGTGAGGACTTTGACTTACTCATGACAAATTTAGGCAATTTCTATATTCTGTGAAAAGGTCTGAATTGTTCTGGTATTACAGGTAGTATGTGACAGACATCCCAGCAGCATTGGAACATTGTGGTCAGGATGTCACCGTGGTGAAATGTGGTATGATAATATGCTATGGCTGGGAAGGCTGTAATTAATGCCACCTGAATACTGATAAAATGTCACAATAAATCTGCCAATGAGTAGGTTCCTCCAAAAGGGTGTCTGCCTTACTACTCATGCCAAGCTTCACTTATCATCTCTACTGGTTCCCCAGTGTGTTGTTTCTCTTGCACATGGTAATTTTCTGCATTAGAGCAGCACATCTGAGGGCTGCTCCAGTCTGGGCTGTGCTGGCATGTTTTTAGAGTCTGTTTCTCACAGACTTGTGACTCTTCTGTTAAAAGGAAAGTGCCTTAGGCAGACACCTGGCCACTGATGTCTTCAGTCTGTCTCTGATGATCTGTGTACCAGTGAGTTTGCAGTACCTCTAAAGGACTGGCCCCTGTGTGTGTTTGGTGGGTGGTTTCTGTGCATTTTAGCAAAAACTTGAATCAACTCTGACTTCAGATGTAGTGCCTCTCCTTTAGGTACATGAAGTGAATCGAAGCTACCTGCCAGCTACAGGAAAGCTGTATTTTCACACTGTAGCTATCCCTGTCTCCACAGGTTGTCCTGTTTTCATGAGGGCAAGAGTATAGTTAATGGAAAAAAATAGTAATTGCCACACTAAGGAATTAGTGTCTTTGCTTGGTGAACAACTATTGACACAAGTGGCAGGAGTGTGTAAAACTGGCTTAGTTAACTTTGGGTTGTAAGATGTGATTGGAGATGTCTGGGTTTTGCTTGAAATTTTAAAACACTGGAGTGATGATATCAGTGACTGTTCAAAGATCTAGGTTTGTTTAATCAAATTCTGCTTACACTGCCCTGATTTTCTTGCTATTCTTTTAATCTGTCTACAAGCCTGAGTAGATCTATGATGTCTCTGTTCTTGGTGAACCATCTGGAAACTCTGAAACTTTGAGAATCTGGAAGGGTTGAAAGAATTCAGTGTCTGTAATGAATCATTCTGCTAAGTTTTATGATGGATAATCCTTTGAATCAGGTTGTTACTCTGTAGTTCTGGATTATTTACACCTGAAATAACAGAATGATGTTTTTATGAGGCTCAGGTGATTCTCAGTAAGTGGCATCACCTAACTCATGGTGACTGACTCACCAGAAACATCTTACTGATGCATCAAATGGGCTAAGGGGATGCAAATATTCTCAAATGCTACTGAAACAGACTTAAATGTCTTTCATGTTTGCTTTCATCCACTCTTCAATTTTTGATTCTCCAGTTTTTGTTTCCAGCTTAATGAATTGAAGTCAGATTTCCTACTTAGAGAATGAAGCAACCCTGTTCACAGTCTCTCCTAAACGTACATATAACATTTTTTTCCCTGTTTGGGTTATTTTTTTTCTCACTAAGTTAAAATGTTAAGTGCTTTGAGAGAATGATTAAACAGGCTGTTTTGGTAAATGATTCTGACCTTGTAATTTACTTGAAAAACAGGCTGTACATCCAGACCATATTCCTGTTCCATTTCACTGAGTATGTTCTCAATTTGCAGGCTGTGCATATGTTTGTTTTAAGATTTTCCAGCAAATTGAAAGTGGTATGTAAATAGCTGAGTGTGGAGCAGAAGGATTTAAAAAGAGGAAGAAAAAAAAAAAGGGGGGTGTGTGTGGGGTGTGTGGAGAAATGAATGCTTCTGGGAAGGTGGACTGAGGTTACAGGTGGGTATAGGAACAGAAGTGGCTTTTTTCAGTGTTCTTTGTACTTGCAAAAGTAGTATGTTAATTGGTTCTGTAGTAATTCTATGTGTATATATTCACACACACCTTCTCCTATGTGTGTGTACATACATGCACGCAGTGATTTCCAGCTTTTTTTTGATTTCTCAATCTTGAATGTAACTGTGAAAGACAAAACAACCCACCCCAAAAAGCCTTCACAATGTGCCACCACCTAATAACACCCTCCACTAAACCAGCAGTTGTCTGCTTAGATCTTCCCCCATTATTTTTCTTTTGATTCCTGAATGAGAATTGTTTCTGTAGAGGTAAGGAAGAGGAAGTTTCCTCCCCATAAACCTTTTACAGACTGTCCAAACTCAGAATGTTAAGCTGTTTTTCCTTTATAAACAGCTGCAATACAACTTGAAATTTAATAATTGTATTTTGGTTATATGCCTTGAAGTAAAATGACACAATTCCAAAATAAAGTTTCCATAACTGCACAAACAAGTTGTTTCTATAGTTTGTTTCCAAAGTGATTCCAATACATCACCTGTCAACGTGGCAGTGATAGCATTTGATGAAGAATATAAAAGGGGTAAAATTTTAGGCTTTCCAAAATTTCCCAGGGTTACTTTTTGTACTGTTATTTTCTTCTTGAACTTACCACAAAATAATAGATCATTTAGTACTGAAGGGTTTGCCTGCTTCTCTGTGCTATAGTCTTTCTTGTTATCATGGTGTTGACCTCAGCACATTTTATTTATTTTCTTCAGACTTGGTGAACTAGTATATGTGCTATTCAATAGCTGTCAAATACCATAGGATCTGATTGATGGAGGAAGAACTGCCTATGAGATCCTAGCCTTAAAAAGTGTCTTTAGTGATTTAAAGGGCACTTAAAACTAGGAACAAGTCTTAAATGTGTGTTCTGGGGCCTTAAGCAATTGATAAGAACAAAAAGTTGTGCTTGGTGAAGAAGTAACATTATTAAGCTTTGTCATTTAAGGTTTTTTTCAGTCCACATCTGCCCTCACCTCTGCATCCCAGAATTTGGTTTTCAGGCTAAAACAGATTTTTAGCCTAACCAAAAGCAGTGATATAGCTGCTTTTTTGTTGTTTCTTCACCCTCTCCCCCCCTTTTTTTTTCTGTAATTGCTACTACTGCTCTATGAAAAGAGTTTGTTCTATCTCTAAATCAATTGGAGTGGGAACAGGAATAGTTCCCTTTCTCTGCAGCCACTGCAATATTAAAATAATATACAAATTAAAGAACTACTTTGAATGACTCTAAGTCTTTTGATACCTGAAACATTTGAAATCATGTGGTCACCATGGGTAGAAAAGACTAAGGAAAGCTTCAAAATGTGTTTATTGGTCTGGCAGTCTATTTTACCTCTATTTAGCTGTGCAGTACATTAATATTGTATGTACAGCAAGTGTGAAGTGACTGATCTGCTGGTGGCTGCATACAGGCTAAACAGAAGCTTGGGGCAGTTGCAGGGTTCAGGATAGAGAGCAGAGCCTGCAAGCAGCCAAAGGGTGACTCAACAAATATTTTTAACTTGTACCTGTTTCCAATTAATCAGTGCAGAGCCAGAAGGGCTTGAGAGGTAATGCTAAAGGGGGATTCCTTCCAAGATGTGTACAATGCTGTCTTTATCTCCTGGTTTTGGGAAGGCTGTCAGCATTGAGTGAAACTTGAATTTAAGGTTCTTTTTTGTTCAGGAGCTTAAAGCATATGCTTTCTGACTTTTCAGCAGTGTAGAAGAGCACTAGTACTGCTGTTTGTTGCAAGTAAAATGGCAAATATCTTAGAAGTTAGTTTCATTTGTGTGTTGCCATGCTTGTCCTCAGCCTTGTCTATATTTTTATTCACAGTTGTAAAACTGACTACAATGTTATAGAGAGGAAGAGTCCTCATCTGAATAAGCAAATGTTAATTTTTATACACTTGGTTAAAGTAGTATTTGCAATTAAGGATGCTCCAAACAACTTTGAATTAAGAAATCTGGCTAGAACTTTGGAGGCAATTATCACCAGTATTCATTATTTTTCAAGCTTCCCTTTTCAGTTTCTGAAGAAGTAATTAAATCTGTCCCTATTTCTGGGGGTGGGACCCTCAGTTTTCTTCAATGAGTAAATATATTATGAATTTTGTAAGCTTTATAAATAGAGAAATGGTAATATTTTAAACTCTGATTTTTTTTATGTTGCTTGCTGACTAGAACTACAGTTAAAATATGAGAGAATTTTTCCTGGGCCAAGGAATCTAAAGTCTTTCTGTATCCAATTTTTAGTAACATTTTGTTCTACAGCTAAATTATAATTCAAGTCCCTATTATAATTAGTGTAATTTTATTTTTAAGAATGTTGAACCATTAGAAATGCTCTAACTGTGTAGAAGATTATGTAGTGTACAAGCCAGCTGGCAAAACGTAAAACCAGAATATTTGTTTTGATGGTCTTGGAAACAGCAGAGTCCCTTTATTGTATTTGGGTGGTTTCTTAGGATTCTAATTTCTTCACAATTATGTGCACAAGCCATTTTAATTGAAACACTTTTACACTGGGAAATGTTTTTATTTTCTATTTTGAATATTTGAGATGAGGAAATCATAGAATCTCTTGCATTGGAAGGGACCTCTCAAGGTCATCTAGTCCAACCCCCCTACAATAAGCAGGGACATCTCGCACTAGACCAGGTTGCTCAGAGCCCCATCAAGCCTGACCTTGAATGTCTCCAGGGATGAAGCCTCCACCACCTCTCTAGGCAACCTGCTCCAGTGATCCACCACCCTCACAGTAAACAGCTTTTTCCTAATGTCCAACCTGAATCTACCCTTTTCTAGCTTAAAACCATTACCCCTTGTCCTATCATTCCATGCCTTGTGAACAGCTCTTCCCCAGCCTTCTTACAGGCTCCTTTCAGGTATTGGAAGGTCGCTATAAAGTCCCCCTGGAGTCTTCTTCAGGCTGTTCTTCAGAACAACCCAAACTCCCTCAGTCTGTCTTCGTAAGAGAGGTGCTCCAGCCCTCTGATCACTTCCATTGCCCTCTGGACATGCTCCAACAGGTCCACATTCAGTCTCAGCAAGTGCAATACTGCAAGGAGCTGGTTGCTGTGCTGTTACCTGTTCAGGTTTTCTGTTTGGTAGACCTGGCAGAGCCAACATCAATGAGACTCACTTGAATTTGTGAATGAAAGGATATCTTATATCACAAAAATGAAGCCAAGCTGGATATTTATATTCAGCTCATTGGAGGCACTTGGCAAGTGTATTTTGCTCAGTGGTTCAGATTGTTCATGGCCCTGGCTCCTTATTCACCAAAGCAATTCCTCTGAAGTCAGTAACATTACTAGTGTGTTTCCTTATTTTGTATAGAGGTGAATTCTCAGTTCATTCCATTGCAAGAATAAAAAATTTGCTTGTTTATTTGAATATGAGGAAGGGCTGGCATGGCTGCTGCTGTGTATTTGTTTTATCCACTTGAATTCCTCTGTAAATTATATGTGAGAGTCTGGTTACTTGTCAGTTGTAATCCAGGCAGGTTGAACTGCTTTTGTCTGATGGCCATGCACAATGAATAATAGAGTGAGCAACTCCTGACAACTATTAAATTAATTTTGGCATCTTTCTGTTGGCAAATTGCTTGTGAGCAGATGGCAAAATGTTAAGATTTAGTCAAATATAAAAGTTTTTCCTATTCTGCCACTTGAAACAATCAGCTCGGAAGCCAGTTGAGTAAGTGTAAATTTACTGCCCATGTGTGGTGGAATAATTAATGGTCTTCATTCTTCTAGGTGACTTGGATGCATAAATAATACCAGCTTTTCAGCAAAGGAAGATTTTGAGGGTTAGAGTTCTCGAGCAGTTAACTTTGTGGCTGTATTGCTTAGTTCAATCTGTATTTCATAAACTTTGCTTCCCATGCTTTTCAGCTGTCGTCTGATCTAACTCCCACTGAATTAAAACCCTATTATCTTTAGTGAGAAATGAATTTATTCAAGTTCTTTAGTGTGTATGCCATTTCTGTGCTGACACACATTGTCTCTAAGGTGCACTTCACAGGTTGTGTGTTGGACAGCAAGGGTATAACAACACCCTGTGCCATGGAAGTTCTATCATGAGCAGAGATGTATTTAAATTATTTATTCAGGTTTCTAAATTACTTTAATGTGTATTTCACACTTTATGAACAGGATTAAAATAGCAAAGATCTTAGTGCAAAACTAAAAAAACATTTCACTCTAGTTCTTCTGTAAATCATTACATGTTTAACCCTATTTTTAGTGTATTTCAAGGGTATCATTTCAGTCTTTTCTTCATACACAGTTAAAATGGTACTCAGGAATACAAATGATGCAGATGTATTGACTTGAAATCTAATCTGCATGTTCTTTCCAAAACACCACCTCTGAAAATTCTTGCTGCATACAATAGAAAACTAGACTTTGAATTATTCCTAAACATTTAAATTCTCCTCTGCATCAATATATTTATTTCCCTTGTTGTACAAGCTACTTGATAAATTAATTGCCTTATTAAAGTATGCAGATTTATATAAGTGTGTCATCTTGTCTGGTTTTGCTCATAAAACAACACTAAGCATACTGATTAAGCAACACTGCAGATAAGTTATCAAGTATGAATGCAGGTAGGTGTTTTGTGGGACCTGTGTGGATCGTGGCAGGGCAGTAGCTCATTTGAATACAGTGCTATCAAATTCACACCGTGGGTTTTTCTAGAAGCTCATACCTCTTTTTCTTATGTGCTAAATGCAGCCTCTGGTTGTTCAGGATGAAGTGGAAAAGAGGCTGGAAATGTGTAAACATATGTTCCTTAAATGATGATTACAGACAACGGTTTGCCTATCAATTTTTTGTACCCATGCAATTGTTTTGAAGCCAGATGGCTATCAAAATGCTAGCAAACCATAACACTTATCTGTTTGCAAGATTTATTTTCTAGAAAATGATCACGCTGCATATGTAACACCAAAAATGTTGTATAAAATATCTGTTTATTTAGCTTGAGACATGTCATATGTTTCCCTGTGGAGAGTCTTATATGGCACTATTGAGACAGATGTAGGTACAACACACCATCCCCTTGGTATGGTAATTTATGCAGACTGTTGTGTTGCATTGCTTGGTGTTCTCTGCTCATTTAAGTCACACCGTGGGCTCTGGCATCCCATGCTGCATGAAGGCTGGCTTTGCTCTGCTGAAACATTTTATGTAGATTGTAGGACACCTAAGTTTTAATTCCTCTCTTCTGCAATTCTAGGTAAAATCATAGTTGTATGAATAAGTATTTATAGCAAATAGGGTTCAAAAGTTAGTACAAAAGGTACTTTATGAGCTTTTGGAATAGCTGAATGTCAGATTAATATGTAGTAAGCCATTATTGCCATGCAACAAAACAGAATACTTGATATAGTCAATTGTTATAGTTACTGCATAGGGGTTTGTTTAGTTAATAAAATGTGTTGATGTATTAATGTACATTTTGTAAAAGCTAAAGCGATATAAAATCCTCTCTTAGTAAAGAATATATCTTAAGTATGTTGCAGAGTGTTGAGCCTTAATTCACCAATATTTTGGTGATTGAGAACCCTGTACAACCCATTTCTCTGCGAAGTGAAACAGGATTACAATGCTGAAATGAAGAGAGGTTCAAAAGTAAAATTTATCATGGTAGTGTCTAGATGGGTGTGAAATTTAAGAGCTGTTTGCCTCTTGTTTAGGAACCAGAAGTTGTCCATTCTTGTTGAGTAGCTGTTTCTTACTGTGAAGAAACAACTTCTGAAGTAGATAATGATGTAATATTGCACAGTGTGAATCCCAGTGTATCTCCCACTACTTTTGAATACTACACATGTGTTTTCCACTTAGGAAGTCTTGGGTTTTATCTCACTGGCTAGTAGGAGACCTATAAAATAAGTGTGATATAAAGTGATGCCCCACATAAATTTTAAATTTCTGAAAGTGCTTGCTCAGTGATTCACTTGTTTTTTTATACCTAAATATGGTTAAATACCACGATGCTAGGAATGGAGTGATGACAGATTTATTGGGTGGGTTAACATGGAGAAAGTCTAGAGAAGGGCCACGAACATGATCTGAGGGCTGGAGAACCTCCCCTGCAAGGACAGGCTGAGAGAGTTGGGGCTGTTCAGTCTGGAGAAGAGAAGGCTCTGGGGGACCTTAAAGTGACCTTCCAGTACCTGAAGGGGCTACAGGAAATCTGGGGAGGGACTTTTGACAAGGGAGAGTCCTTGTAGTGGGAGGACAAGGGGTAATGGATCAACACTGTAAGAAGGGAGATTTAGGTTAGACATTAGGAGGACATTCTTTAGTGTGAGGGTGGTGAGACACTGGCACAGGTTGCTCAGAGAAGCCGTGGAAGTCCCAACCCTGGAAGTGTTCAAGGCCAGGTTGGATGGGGCTCTGAGCTACCTGGTCTAGTGGGAGTTGTCCCTGCCCACGGAGGGGGCTTGGAACAAGATGAACTATAAGGTCCCTTCCAACTCAAACCATTCTGTGATTCTATGATATCTTGATGTTTTTAATCAAAGAGGTTTTTTAAGCCCCTGCCATACTGAACATAATTATGGATACTACTGCCTCTTAAAAAATTCAAAATCCTTAAAGCTGTCACCAAATAATATTCAGTTTTGACTGCAGTAGGAAAAATATTTATACTTAATGTTTACACAGCAGACCTCGTTTATACAGATCCCAAAACAACAGTCACCTTCTGTCTCTTTTAGGTCACTACTCATCTAAACATGTGAAAGAGGTTTTTTTAGAGTTTTAAGTATCTCAAAGGACTGCTATGTATTTTGCCCTTCACCTTCTCCTTTAAGTAACTGATAAACATTTATTTTTAGGTACAACAAAGTGAAGATATTATCTTCAATGACAACTTTTGAGGGGGTGACTTTCCCTATTTAAATTCAAAGAAATAAGGTTTCTGCAGGTTTTCGATATTGTGTAGGCTCCAAGCCCTGAAAATAAAGAGGATTCTTCTGTGTTCATGAAAGAAGCCTCAAGTGTTGTGCTGGAAGAGAGTAAAGGGGCTCAACTCTAATCCAAGTGAGCACTAAAGTAGCTCTGGCTGTCCCTGTGTTTGCAGCAGGATGTTTGATGTTTGACTGTCACCCAGGTGTGTGTCTGAGTGCAGACAGAGGGACAAGAAGTGGCTCCTGGAGGGGCTGGCTTGGTACTTCCAGCTTTACCTTGGGTTTCCTGGCTAATGTAAATGAAATGATAAACCATGTTGAGCAAGTGATTTAGAGCAGGTTGGAGTCCAGCAGGGTCATTGTATCTAGCACTTGAGGGAAGCAGAGCGTATGGAAATAAATGTCAGAAATTAATTAAATATTTTGTACTGCTGATAGATCTATAATTGCAAACACCACCAACATCAGGTACCTACAGGGAGGGAACAATGAACAAGGCTACACCTGTGAACTTACTTCTTGCTCTACAGGAATTCCCCAGCTATTCTCTTACCTCACAATCCTGCTGTTTGTTTTTAATTGAAAGGGAATAATAAAAGATTTTCTCTACCACAAATCCAAAGTAGATTCATTCAAACCTGTATGATTTTTTTTGTAAAAGAGTAAACAAGTGAAAACAGCACCGACCTGAAAAAGAGCTGTCAGCTCTGGTGAAGATGTAACTTAATGTCTTATTTGCCTTGGCTTTAACCTGAGCAGTGAATTTGGATGCTAAACTTTCAAAGCTATCCTTGCTGAATAAGAAGTGATAGTGCCCTTTTGAATACTGAATTAGATGAAGAGCTGAACAGTGACTTGAAAGTAACGTGTACCTGGAAGCCCAGTCCTTCAGCTCACAAATACTTGAGTGATCTTTTCCCCAAGTCTTTACGCTATAAATAAAAATGGTTTTGGTAGTATAGTAATTCAGGCAGAGCAGCCATAGTTGGCACACTATATGAAGAAAAGATTTAGGCTTTTGGGAATGTCTGTCTTTCTCTTTGCTGTCCATCATCTATGCTAGTAATTCAGTAGCCACTCAATTCTCTCATTTTTTTCTGTTTTGAGTTTCCAGACACTCTGGAATGAAGGATACTCATCTGGAATTCTGGCATATGCAAATATGCAGCCTTTGCATAACCTAAACCCATCCATACCCAGGAATCCATCAGACTTTTTTTAAAAAAATGACATTTCCATTACCTTTCCTATAATAAAAATATTTCAACAATTTGTAAATTAGCCTACAGGTTAAATGGCTAAATGTGCCATCTGTACTCAGCTGATCTTCTTGGTGAGCACGAATGTAGAATCTGACAAGTTTAGCTTTCTTCCTCGCTGAATTATCAAAAATAGCTGGATTAAATAACTTGTTCTTAATATTAATTAAAATATGGCTGTGACAGGGATCAGGTACCTGCTGAATTAAGGCAACACAAGTAGCTGCTGCTTAATGGCTGAGAACTTAAAAATTCCTTTAGAGAAAATAAAGTGAAAAAATGCATGTTCCACAACATTTCTGTGTGTTTAAAGGAAGTGACATAAATAATCTTCTATAGTGCTTTTTTTTTCCCTTTTCCCCATTTAGTCTTTAGGTACCTTTTATGCTTTATAGTAATTGTATTTGTTTGTGTAATGAAAGAGTGATTGTAGTTCAGTAATATGAAATTCATTTGTAGACTCTGCTTCTGAAAGAAATTATATGACCTGCTCTTAAAAAAAACCCACAACCAAAATTGAGTAAATATTTACCTTGAAAAAACTGAGGAATGCTACTCTTGATCCTCCAAATTTTTTGCCTGGGAATCAAAGTAGCATCCCATGGACCTCAAACCTTAATGCTATAGAAAGGTTGTGGACATGAAATCAGTGGGGGAAATTGAGGACATGAAGTATTCAGAATCACAAGGAGAAAAAGGAGATAAGTGCAGAAAGGAAAGAAGATTGAAGGTCAGACTGATCATGCCTTCTGAGTTTGTAAAGAACAAGGTATTAGTGGCAGAGATTGGAACTTTTCTGGAGACGCAGTAAAGAGCTTCAGTTCTTTACACTGAGAGCATGGAAATCCTTGTCACCAATGTGCATGTTGTCATCAAGAAAGGAGAGATTAGACAGGAACAGCATATTGGGGTTGGCTTTTTAAAATTTTTAATCAAAAAAGAGATTCAGGCAGATGTTGATCCTAGCAAACTGCCCAGCCTGCACTTTCTTCCCTTCCATAATGGGATCAACTGCTGCTACTTTTCCTTAATGCAGCCCGCAACATGTTCCCATGTATGTCACAGCTGGCAGGAGATGGAGCCCTTTAGGATGTTGGATTTTTTGTTGTTGTTGCTTGAGAAAACAGTTTTTGGTTTTAAGCCATGTGCTGATAATCTTTTGATCAAAATGCTGTCAGCTCTGGTTTTGGAGACCTCTAGCCATGTCAGCTCTTGCTCCATCCTGTTTAGCTTAAGCTGCCTAGGTTATTAATAGTGATAGAGTCTACCTGTGGTCCTTTTTCAGGTAATGCTAGCAGGAAACACATTTTTCAAGCTACAAAATAAGGCCTTTAGGGACGTTCCAGAGATGACATTTCAGGGTCGGGGACAGTGTGTAAACAAATCATTCCTATTGAATTTAATACATTTAGTCTAAATGAACTCACAAGGTGCTCACTGTAATTTCTTCTAAAAAGAAAAAAACCATTTTCACCATGAGGGGTATGATGGATTGAAAGCTCCTCCATAAATATCAGCAGCTGTTTGTTACAAACAGAGCCATCTGTGGTAGAATCTGCCTTGCATACGTATACAACCTATAGTGGTTTGTTGTTAAATGGTCAGAAATGATCCCCAGTAACTCTACAGTTCTTTCATTTAACAGAGTGATGGTGATTACTGAGGTCACCAGGAAGGGGTGAGCTGGTGTTTCTTCGTGTGGTCCCTGAAAATAAAAATGAAATGTAAAGAAACCTTTCTCTTAGGTTTATTTGTCATGCTGGGAAAAGCTATTCCATGGCAATTGCTTAATATCTGAACAAACTCTACCCCACCCCTTTATAAATAAATCAAAGGAAAAGAGTAAGATTTTTTACATGTGAGGACTCATACCAAGTGAGATTTTTAATATTGCCAAATACTATCTTGATTAGACATTCAGATTGTAAACAAGTTTTTGTGGTTGTTGTGAGCAGTTTGGTTTCAACTACAAAGCTGCTTTGTTACTGGAATATTGCTGTTGTTATTGAGGACCAGGCAGCCTCTTTCTCAACTGTTCATCTTCTACTAGCCCCTCCTTTTACTACCTGAGTGTCCTACTTCCATATATTTTTGAGCTCCAGTAAATCTGACATTTGGACTCTGGTTATTATATGTTGCAGAAATTTTTAGGCTAAACAGTTGTCTTGGGGAAATATCACATATATTTCTGTTCCTTGGCTATTGAAAGGAAAAGAGAAATCCATATTTTTTTCTTAGAATTTCACCCATAGCTTTTTTCATTATGGTGATATCTATGATGGGCAGTAGTAAACTAAGAGTGCTAAGGTGTGATATTTATAATACATAATTATAATTTTGCTACTGCATGGAACTGCGTAGAAAGTTATCTAATAAAATCAGCCATTGAATTTCACTTTCCTAAATCCTGGACCAAAAAGCTGCATATTTGTTGAATTCCAATGGGCCATTTAAAAATAAAGCTTCCTTGGTAAGGAGCAGCTAATTGTACTTTAACAGAAATAAATTTAAATGTGTTGTCTCCATTGAATTTATGTATACCTTAAAGGATAAATAATTTTTCTCATAATTTGAAAAGCTTTGAATTAACCGAGGGAGAGAAAAATAAATGCACAAAAGGCAACTTCTTGACAGGCTTGTCAATACACATGTTTGGAACTGACAACATGAGAAATGATGGTATCAACCTAAAAAATGAAAATCCTCAGGGCTCTGAAAACATGAGATGAAGATGATAGCATCTGTGTGCCAGAGTTGTTGTGATATATGAATCCCTCTAACCAGTACAGAATCATCAGACTGCCACGTGCATAGCACTTTGTGTGTATAAAAAATATCTAAATAATAATATTTTGATCAGTAGGGGAGAGAAGAGCTGATATCTCTTTACTAACACTGGTTCCTTAGCAAATAAGCACACAGGTGAATACAAAACCAATCTTTTATGAGAAATCTGTAGTCAGTTTTAACTTGCATAATACTTGAAAGCACAAAGTAATAATAAGCTTTTTACAAACTTGTAAATCTTGTACTTTAGAGTGGTATGAAAATTCTGGGAAAGAACTTCAGTGGAATGAAGAAACAAATTGGGACATACAAGGAGAAGAAAAATGACTATTTAAGAAATTAATCTAACTCTGCTTACAGTGTCCAGCTGAACTTCAAATATGCTGGTTTGAGGAATTTTAAGTGTGGACACAACACTTAATACAACACAAACTGCTGTTTATTTTAAAAAATGGGTCTGTTGGGTTATGTACTATAGTCTAGGTATACTGTGTCTGTTTACATGGAAATGTTGTTTCACCAAGTCTCTAAGTCTTCACACAGATGCTGAAAAACATGTAGGTCCCTGGGGTTTGCCATTCAGGAATGTTTCTTGAAGTACATTTGTCTGACTTAAAAGTGGACAAAAAAGGTCCTTCTCAAGTGTGTGTGATGCAACTTCAACTCAGGCTGTTTCTACCTGATCTCTATTAATTCTGTTTTCTGCCTTTAGGACTTGAACTTCTGCTCATGCTTCACATGTTCATGCTTCACATGACAAAAGTTTCAGAGAACTGAAGAGATCCTGCTTTGTGTCCAGGCAGCATGGAACTGAGGATTCATTGGGTTTCAGCTCTCTGCAGGTAACGTTTCCTTCATCAGTTTTGGAATTGGGACTTGTGAGACTCAGATTTGCTGCTGTGCTGCTTTGGTGGGAATCAGAGAGTGCTCCCAGAAGGTTAACAGTTAGGTTGTGATGTTTTTTACTCTTTGGCCTCTTCTAAAAGAAGGGCCAGGCCCAGGATTTGACTGTCTTGCAGGGATGAGACAACAGATATCCCATGAAAATCTGAGGGAAGAAAGCGATGTCAGCTTTGAGGTGTTTTGGTCTATAACCCAGTCATTGTGAACACTGGGTAGCCCTACCTTGATGAGCTTCTTGTATTTTCCTCCTGGACTAAGCAGGCTTCTACATGATTTGGTCCACTCATGATACTTTATAAATGAATATATGCAATGTTCTGGCTTTGGCTCTAGTTTTAAGTGTTGAATGGATGAACCTGAATGAAGGTCTTGCCTGAGTCTTCTCCCTTGTGTTTGATATTAGAAGAGAAGATGTGTGCCATGCTTTTGTGTCCTTTTCCAGGTCTGTGAATGTATCAGGTATGTGAGGGAAGGGATGGGGCAGTGCAATGCCCCAGGTATCAGCTGATAAGGTTTCACTAACACAGGATACGTCAGTGCCAGTGATAAGGTTCAGGGTTATTTTTCATTTGTAATAACTGGCAGCAGTGTTTGTGAGGAGCTGCATCAATTTTAGCTTGGTGTTTCTCATGCATTTGTAGGCACACAGCAAGTTTGTGTGCAGTGGCTGAGGTCAAAGTGCCAGTTATTCCCATGACCTCATCCAGGTCAGCTCTGAGTGTTCTCTCATTGCCCCTACAACTTGCATTTCTGTAGCACCTTCCCTTCGTAAGTAGCACAAAACCATTTACCATTTAGAATTTTTCGCAGTGGAATCTAATGCAGATGTTTCTGGGGTGCTGAAATGAGAGAGGAGTACTTCATCTCCTGATGCAAGAAGGGGAAGTAAAATGTGAGGACCTGAAATTCAGCCTTGAACTGCAATGAGTCATTGTGCAGCTGATGACAGAAAATAAAAACAAAAGCAATTGTGACAGTTCGTGAGAGAAGGTCTTCTTGGTTTTGTCTAGGTAAAGAATGCAACAAATAATAAAAAAAATAAAAATAAAGCTTAGTGATTTCGGGGTGGGGGGGTATTTCTATCTGTTGTAGGATAGCTCAGTTTTAGAATTACATCATGCCTGTGCTGTAGAGCATTAATCAAGCGATTGTTCATAGTGAGGCATCTTAATGAGTATGGTACTTGATACTTTTAATTCTTCAGTAAGTATTCTGTAATTTGTGTGCTATCACACTTGCATATTGTGTAGTCTCTGTAGAGTCACCATCAAAAGCTGATCATTGCTGAACTTGGGCCTTCAAATACAGGGGAAAAAAAATTGGCAACGTTTGTCTCGTGGTGACGGCTCTTCAGCACAGTGCAAGATGATACAGGGGCATGAAGAAGAGATTTCTTTGCTTCAGAAAATATAGGACATTCCTGTGTGCACATTTTTGTATCCCAGTTCTGCTCAGGAAAGTGTCCCCCACCTCTAAAAATTGTGTAGACTATGAATATTTCCAAAAGCATTGCTAATTAAGCTGAATCATATACTAGTCTTCTTGTTAAGCACAGGAGTTGCCTGCTTTTTCTATGCACTGTCAGACACTGTTAATTCTGTCCTCTCCATATTTTGCCAGTATTACACAGCATACTGAGAGTCAGAGTGCAATGTTATTAGAAGTGCTTGTTTTACTATGTTACTTCAGTTGTTCCCAATATCATGGCACAAGAATAGTTACTACTGGTTTTTGTTTACATTTGTTTCATTTCAGGATCCCTTTTCTTTACCCTTAACCTTACATTTTTGCTTTTAAAGTAACATTTTCCTTTTCTCATAATATTTTGTTTATGTTGTTGTTGGATTTTATGAAAGCCTGTTCTGAGCTTTGATGAAATAGACTTTGTTATGCTTTGATTATTTTTTTTACACAATTTGATCTTGCTCAGCAATCTTTTCAGTGTGCTTATCTTTATGCTCACTGTGGGGAGTGAGAAAATGCAAAGAAAATATACAAGCAGTGAAATAGTTGTTTTCCATTTCCAGTCTAATTGCAGGTGCAGACTAGGCAGGGAGCTTTTGGTGTTCAGGTGGAATTACTTTGAGTACCCCTGTATGACAGCCACTGAATTCTACCTCAGTTGCCTCATCTAGAAAGGGTGGTAGGTCATTTTTGAGGCATCTGGAAAATTAACATCATTATCTAAATGATAAATATCATGATCTAAATATTGCTGGCTGTAGTTTGAGAACTCAGTTGCTGGTCAGGCAGACCTAACAATTCCTTAGGGCACTGGATGGGGATTAGGATTCTGTCTCAGTAATCCTGGAGGTATTCTTACATAAAAAAAAAAGTGATGGGAAATATTACATCGTTCTGGCTCTATCTGTGTTGTGAATCTATCCAAAACTTCATCAGGGCTTCCATTACTGCAGTATCTGAATTGTTTATGTGGCTGTGCTTCTATCTACCCTTCCCCATTGTGCTAAGGTTTTATCACATTTTTTTAGGTGTGAACAGAGACATAAGAGGGGACAGTGATTTGTCACAGATGGCAAGTACAGCCTGTGGTGGAACAAACATCTCACAAGCCCCAGGCTGTGGGGAAGTCCCAGAAAGCTGATTACTTCTCTTAAATGACCATATTTCCTGTTGCAGTGCTGTCAGCTTCTCATTCTGCCCAGTTCACATTATAAATAACACTACAAATGCAGAATACTTTAAATGATGGCTTTTCTTGTGGAGCTCTATTCCCTTGAAAAATACTGCTGGCTATTGAGACAAGTCAGCCCTTAGTTAATTTTTTTTTGCATGACATATACCATGGGCTTTTTTTTTCCCCCTGGATCTTCCTTTCATCAAGATTTCTTTTTCTAAAATATTAATAATATTTGATCTTTCTGCAGTTTGTAGGTTACTTTAAAGCTAAGAGGAAAACTATGAATGTTTTCATGAGTGAATGTCTTGAATTAATGTTCTCACCGTTAAAAAGGGTGACAGGGGTTTGTTAGTGCATTTATCTGTGTGTCAATATAGCTCCAGCACTTATTTTGTCTGCCAGTGTTTCTAAAGATCAATTAGAAAACATATTTAAAGTGAACTTGATTTCTACTGACTGTGCATAATAAATGGGCATATGCTAAACAGAATTACTTATTTTAATGCTTTAAAATGCAAGAATGATTTGGGATATTTAAGCAAAGCTCAGTGAAGAACTGGTAATTATCTACACTAATTGCTCCAGATTTAATTGTACAATTAAAGGCATGGGTGTTTATATTGTAACAATATAATCTGTTTTAAGAAGAACTTGCAGAAAGATGGCAAGTAATTCTAAGCTTTCTATAACCAATATTATTTCTATGTGTTTGTGCAGCAGCACAGTGATATCTCTATTCTTGTGGCATGTAGAGAAGTTCTGATAAGATGTAATTTATATTTATAAAGAACATAGTTTCTGGAGGCATAACATGTTTGACATAGAATGAGTCAGATTTTTAGATTTTCATGTAAGTAAAATCCCAGGATGGTAAAGGTTGGAAGGGACCTCTGGAGATCACCTAGCCCAGCCCCTCCAGCAGAGAAACTTTAAACCAAATGCAGCCAATGGCTTCTTAAAGTATTTCAAAATGCCCTTTACCTGTATACACAGTGCAATTAATGAGCAGACAGATTTAGGAAGTAGATGTTGTCAACACTTTTTTTTTTTTTTAAATAAGCTTCTTTAACTTTTAGATTTGGGTGGAAAAAAATCCCATCCAAAGCAAAACATCCAAAGGTGACATGACATGACATAATTGTGAATTTCAGTAGTATAACACTAAGCCATAAAATAAGTAAAAGGGGCTTTGTTGCTGTGTTTTTCTTTTAAAAACCTTGCCAAGGTCATGGTTTGAATAGAAAAGTAATTGGATTGGAGACATCTGATGTTGTGGGATGCTTATGACATTCCTAATGAATGTTACAGGGTACCATGTCTTCCCAAAAAGTGTTGACATTAGCATTGAAATTACTGTTGACATAAAACCTCTTCATTAATAGAAACATGTTCAAATAAATTTTGTCTGATTTTTGTTTTTCTTTCTTTCCCCCATCATAAGATGCCCACTTGTGAAATGCAAAGAGGTTGTTTACCTTGCTAAGCTCCAGCCTGTCACAATCACTCACCAAACTTTACTACCCTTTCACAATACCCTCCGATCCACACTGACAAATCCTAGACTATAAAAGCAACTAGATTCCATTTCTGTGTGTCTCTTGTTAGTCATTTCACAATATTTATGGAGCTGCTTGCAAAGAACATTATTCCTGTGTTCTGTTTTGTAAATCAAATAAGGGTAAATTCTATGAGAAGAAAAAATATTTTAAGGCTATAAAGTTAGGGGAAGTTTCTTTGGTTTGTGTTTGTCTCTTTCGGTGTTTTTGGCTTTGGGAAGCATGAAGGTGATATCAAATGTCACTTCCTGTACAGTCTAACTTTGAAGAATCCTTTGTATAAGGAACTTGAGTAACATTTTCATAGTATATATTCTTCCCCTAAATGCCCTAAACAAGCAACTTTCTAACTAATTTGTGAAAATCTGGTATATAACTGCAAATAACAAATATGAGGAAAAAGAACTTGATATGATTCTTCTGAGATATTAAAATAGAAGAGGTACTAAAACACCAACAAAATTCACAGTAGCCATGCAAACAAATATCATTAAAGAAAAGCTGTTGTAGTTTAAACAATCTAACCACATCCCTGCCTTTAAGGTAGTTGTTTCCTTTCTCATCCATTTTATGTAGGTAGCAAGATCACAATCCTTTCCAAATCACAGTCCAGCACCAAGGAGGTGTAAATAGAGCACAGGTTTGTTGTTGCTGAGTACAGTTTCTCTGAACTTGAATTAGGCCCCAGATTTCCCAAGTCTTTTGTCTACATGGTTGTGTGCACTGCCTGTGAATGAAAATTCAATATAAAAATAGAATTTGTAGCATGAACTTCTGCAGAAGCACTTCTGTGTTGGCAATCAAAGTTGCTCCGTGTACATAGACACCATGACAGAGGTAAGGGAAGCCAAGTTGATTTGCTTGTCCCTAAGACCTGTTTTAGGTGTGGGCAGGACAGGCTAGTAGTAACTAGCTTATTTTTTTTCTCTCTGATCTAGTTGATACTGAATTTTTTGTGGTGAAAACTAGCATGGATCACTGAGGTATAGAGACAGGGAACCAAAAGGCATGCCATGGATGCCTAGTGCTGTGCCCTGATAACGGCCATTGGTGCCATCTGGTGTTCTGCTTGATTTGCAGTGCAGCACCACGGTCATTGTGACAGCACATCCATATATCAGCTGTTTGTGCTTCTGTGGGCCACGCTGTCAGCCTGCTGGAGACTTGTTTTCAGGCTTGCAGCCTCAGGCACTGGTCTGTGCAGATGGGCCTCCTGTGAAACGTAACTCATAGGAAAGGATAATAATCCTGAATGCCAGTCACAGGGGTTGGCTGGTAGCTTGCCATGTAAGGATATGAATTCCTGCTTAGAGAATTGAGCTTGCAGTTTGCCCTTAGCTTGAAGGTAGCCACTGTCTGCATGTGCCATGGAAATCTAGACAACTGATGTAACTGTTTTATGAGTCAACCTCTTTTACCTAGTTTAGAATTTCTATTTTTAAAAGATAAGGCTAATTACTCTTTAAACAGAGGATGAGAAAACATGGCTCTAAATGATTGGTGGGAAAATATATCCCTGCCCTGGGAATAAGTATCTTGTTGTGCATGGAAAGTACACAGGAATAGAAGAATCTGGAAAAGACTAATAAACTGAAGAGCTGGCTGAGCTACCAGAGCAGGATTGACAGGGGGACAAAGGTGGCAGATGGGCTCAGAGCTGGAAGCCATCATGGGGCTGTACATCCACAGGGGAGCTGTACCCCAAATGCCATTGACACCTTGATGCATTGCCTCCCTGGCACAACGTGGTGAAAAAGCTAAGTTGAATGGTAGGTCTTCACTAGAGTTAACATGTTTATTAGAAGACTCTGTGAATTTCACCTGCTTTACTTTTTTTTATTCCCTTGGCTGTATCAGCCCACCAAAAAGCAGAGCTGGGTTAACATTGAGGTTCAGGTAATTTAGAGTCCCTACAGAAATCTTACCTAGGGTGGCAACTATGTCCTCTGGCACTTCCCATGCTTACAGGGCAGTATGTCCCCCATGAAGCAGTGCTCTCTATTCTTATGCAAGACAAGTGACATGTAATGAGGTGGGGGAAGAGTCAATTCCCCAACTTTGAAGGCTCCAATCATTTTGTACCTGCTTCATCATCAGTATGCTGAATTATGCTGGGATTAATCGAGCCTTCTAGGAGCCCAAGTCCTGTTGTATTCTTGGCTAGATGATTTGAATTCTCAGAAGGGGATGGTCACTTCAGTTTATATGCTTTAAGGGGAGGACACATAGACCAACTCTTGGTACTGCTTGTGGTATGGCACTTTCAGTCTTTTAGTTTTTAACTCAAGCGTTTCAGCTGGCCATCTGCGTTGGGGGAATGGGGACAGAATTTGAGTGAAGTGCTTGTCAATGGAGTTCCATTTCTGTAAATTTTTCTGCAGCTCATAGAACACAGATATAAATGAATGTTTAATGAATGAGGCCTCCAGTCTGGCAAAACTTGGGCATGAATATCTGAAAACGTCACTGTTACTCATATTGCTGTCAAATTTCAAATTGTGCATGAAAGAAGGCAGCAAGCTGGGATCAGCTTGCTGTTAGATTACTACATCATTAAGAGAGAAAGTCAGGACAGAGGGAAAAGATCAATCCTGTTTGTGGTTCTCCCAAATTCTGTTTTCTGCTGTTATGCTTATGAGTTTCTATCTTGTCCTAACATACCTTCATAAGATTTTTATCACAGACTTTTTTAACATTACTATGGTGTTTCCTCATCATGTAGACATATTCTCACCTCTTTAAGCATCTGTAATTTACAATCACTTGCTCATCCTGCAAGTAAAGTCTGGCAGTTATCCAAGAGTCTTTTAGGCCATAAATTTTGCACTGATTGTGTTAAAGAGGAGCTAGATTTCCCTACCAAATGGCTAGTTAAAATAAAAAGGAAAAGTATCTTGTGTAGATATACACAGAAATGGCAGCCCCTTTTTTTTTTTTACTTCTGGTCTTTTCCTCAACTTTCTGATAGTGAATTTACTAGTGCTGTTTGTAGAACTTGATGCTTGGTCCCTTCCAATATTTACACTTTGAAGGGGGGAAAAAAGCCAACAATTTCCTTTTTTTAGTTTTTCCAGTGCTATTTTTGGTCTCTTCCCAGGGACTCAGTCATTGTACAACCAAGTGTTGCACATTTCCTCTGGTGTGTTTTTTTGTTTTCACTGTCACTTGATCTCAGTTCCTGGCTCCATCCTTTTCCTCCTCTTTCCACTGTCTCATAGTTTAGCATGCCAAGAGATTTAATGCAAAGGATTTTGTTCAACACAAACTGTGTGACTTGCAGCCAAGGGGACCCTTAGCCAAAGTGAGGTGTTTAAATAAACCTTTAAGTTTGAGTCAAAAACTTGCATAGGGAGCTGAATTTCTGAGGTGGTCTTTACTTCTCCCCCTGAGGAAAGACCACTAGGGTGGAAGAAAAATAGCAGGAATAAACCCTGAACCATCTAAAAATGTGGAGTGTTCTGAATTCTGGCACTTGGAAGAAGTTAGGAGATGAGGCACAGTCAGCAACCCATCCTGTGTCCTTGTAAGACATCACCCTGACACAAAGGAGTCAGGGTGCAACAATCAGATTTACAGTGGCTCACGATTAAGCCCTTTTTCATGATTTGTGTTTTGATTGACCTGTTTTTTTCCTCAGCTAGTCCTACCATCATTGTCACATAAGAGTGAGGTCTGCTGTGCCTTTTGGACATTGCCTTTGCACAGATTAAATTCCAGGTAGTCACAACCACAGCCTGGGAGTGCAGCAGGACAGGAAGCAAAGCCTGAGGTGTATCTGGCAGACTGGGATTTCTTTGCAGAGCCCTAGAGACAGGTTCCCAAATAGCCTCATCCTTTGTGGGATGACTAGGATTTTGCAGCTGTAACTTTGTTCTACCTGGATTTACTTCTGACTCTAGCTCTTTCTTCCCTTACAGGGTGGGAGCATCCATCTCAGTTCATAAACTGCAGATTTTTTTCTATTTTTCTAATACATCATCTACATTTTTTTTGCTCTGCTTTAATACTAAGGGTTATTTTCTTGTCCTTAGAAGACTTATTATCTTGTTTTTCATTTTCTGCTCTGAGTATGTGTTTGAAGCATCTTTAGTTATTAGAACAGAAGTCTGACACTTTAGGAAACAGAAAATGTTTGCCTGCTTATGTTTCATATTATAAGTGAGTCTTGTTCTTTACTGTGCAAACAGGCTCCTTGAATAATTTTATGGTATGCTGCTGAGAGCTACAAGTAAGGCTTGTGCTAGTAAATCAGCATTTCTTACAGCAAACTCTCTATGCTTTCTCAGCCACTATATCTAAGGAATAAAATCTAATGAAAAAAAATCAAAACATGGAATAGTTATGGCTGATCTCCCTGAAAAAAAGATACTGTTTTGAGTATAGGAGCCAAGCATCTAGGATTTTTTGGGTAGTGTCCAGAACTAAAGCGTTGAGATGTACAGCAGAACATGAAAGTCATCTGCCTTTTTGCTGTATTTTGGTATTTGCAATAAATTATATGGACCAAGTTACAGTTTTCCTTTCAGTTCTTGACTTCTGGGGAAAGTTCAGCCCCTGAAAGCAGTGACTAAATAAAGTTGCAGCTTTATCGTTAGGTTGTGATGGGATTTCAGTATTGCCTACCCTGAGAACTTCAAGAAAAGAAAATGAAACATCCCTCCTCCTTAGTATTAAAGATCATGAGGAATACCTTAAATTTTGGAAGGTGTTTTTTTTGCTTTCTAGTCTTGGCCTTTTGGGTGCAATCATATCTTGCTTTCCAGCTGTAGCAGATCTTTTAAATTTTTAATGGCAGCTGAAATAGATCGAACCCAGGAACATTTAATATCAAGAGACTTGCCAACTCTTATTTTTATGGTAGTATTATGATTCCTTTAGTGCATTGCTCAGAGCTGCTTATAATTTTGAAAGGAAAGGCTAGTGTTGGAAGTGGCAAGGTGTGAAATGCCCAGAAAACCAAAATGGGGAGAGTAAAGACAAGGTCTGTCAGAAGCAGGAAGGATTCTGAAGTATTATCTTCAGTTGTTTTATAACAAATGTTTTGAAAGGTTCTATGGATTGAAACACGACTGGTTGCAAAGTACTTAAAATGCTGTTGGCTGCTGTCAGCCCAGTTCCTCCAGGTCTGTCTTAGTGCCTGACAAACTGATGTCAGCAGTAGCTGCAGTTCAGAAGACATGTCTCAGGGCCAAGATGTGGAACAGTGCATGGGTGCCTAGCGCATGGAGTGCTATTCATAAAAACATGAATTCAGGTGACTTAATTTCTTCTGATGTTTACTGGCCAACTTACCTTTTGCATTGAGTTGCTTGTTGGGGTTCCTGTGCAGGGGGCAGTACAGCCTTGCACATCCTTTAACGAGCAAGAAGGTGAAACATGCACTGTGTGAACTTGTTAAATGCATCTATTGAGTTCTTGGCAGTAACCAAAACATTATAAACAAGAAAAAAAGGCATTTGCTTTTACTTGGTCAGCTCCTGCTTTGTCTGTAAAGAAAAGGTATCCCTTGCCACCACCAATTTACAGGGTTGGATTTGTGTGTCCCAATAATGGATTCAGCAGGGAAAATGGCAAATTTAAACTGAAATGTTTCAACTGCCTTCTGCTTCTGAGTCCAACTGCTATTAATAATGGACCATAAATTGAGTTCAAGTTATACTGGCTTTAAGTGCGTTCCCAATTGCCATTAACTCACTTAAACTGGCTGCAAGCAAATAAATGAAGTAAAAGCAGAAAAGGAAAAAACCCATAAATATTGCAGCCACAAGTAGACGAGGCTTGTTATTTCAGAAAGGAAAAAATAAGTCAAAGCAAGTTTACTAAATTAATTTGTTAAACACATTTATTGAGTTGTTAATAGTAACCAACACAACGTATGATCTGTTGTAAAACAAGAAACAGAAAATGGATCAATTCTGATTTTGGCAAATCCTACTACAGATATGTGACAAAGAGGGAAATGTTTCAATTGCCTTTATATTCTGCAGTGACATATTTACAATACTTATCTCTCAAAGTCTCTCCCTTTTAAAATTAAATCAACAGAAAGATCATAACCTAGAAATAAGTTTTCTCTATAGTCTTCTTTTTCTGTCTTGTCAGTATCCATAAATGACAGTGAAGTAATGAGAGCTTTCCAAGGATGACTTGGCACACAGAACACAACTCCACTTTGATGCTGTACCGAGCCACCTTTTTTCTGTATTTTTTAATTTTTTTGTTTTAATTTGAGGGAGGGGGGAAAAAGAGGAAGAATTTCATATGTACAAAGGCTGAAAAGTCTTTCTTTGTGAAGCTAAATTAGTTCAGGAAAACTGTATCAAAATTGTAATCACATTTACTGTAATACTGTCTTTTTACTTGTTTAAATTACCAACGATCAAATGAATGAATTTCTAGTTGTTTCCAACAGGGCAGCTCTTTTCCTACAGCACGTTTGCACGTGCTGTCATGAACCCAGAGTGAGGTTGGGTGCATTCTAGATTATGTCAAGTCACAGTAGTAGCATTCCACTGAGGTTATGGGTTCTGCCTGCTCTGTGTTACTTACTTGAGGAGCCATTCATTTACTGAAACGAAAGAGAAACAAAACAAAAACAATTATGCTTTAATAAACTCCAAATAGGAAACTGGCTGGATTTAACAGTGTATCAGGCAGTTAAACAAAAGCTAGAAGGCCCAACTTCCTTCTTTTTCTGGAAAAGAATTAAGTCTGAGTGACTTTTTAAGTATTGCAACGCAGTCATCAGCCTTGTTGCTGAAAGTGTCGTCTTCTCCACCATCCAGTAGTAAGCCTTCATAACCATGATGTTATTGGTGAGAAGGCACTTTTACACCTTTATTGCAGTTAATATCACTATGTGTGCATAGGCTAAAATATGTGTAACACGTGTTCCAGCTCAGTTGTGAGCCTCTAGCTGTGGCAGTGTAAGGCTCTACCAGCAGGAGACTGGGCTGGTTCATTTGTTCAATATCTGTTGCATAATACAAAACTTTCCAATTTTTTTTTTGTTTGTGGTGGTGTACCTCCAAAGTGAAATATATTTTGTTTGCAATAGGCTGTTAACAAGACTAGCTCATCCCCCTTTTTCTTTCCAAGGCGGGTAAAACGGAGCAAAATGTATTTTGTAAGGTGAGAAGACTTTAAAATGAGGCTAGAAAACTGAAGGCCTGGCCTATCTGCTTTTTTTTTTTTTTAAAAAAAAAAAAGTATGTCCCAGACTGTTTTTTGTCATGCTTTTCCTGCATGTTTCTGGGCAAGTTTCCTCATCCCCTTCAAACATGTAATGTTTGACTCATACCATTAGCCCCCCAGATCTGGAGTTTAATCTCTTTTGATTTGTATGCTGTTACACACTCGGGTTTCTCAAAGAAAGGAGCTCGGTGTAAGCATAAAAAGGATGATTCTGGAGGTAGAACGTACCTCTATACTGTAGTTTCTGTGCTCTATTGTTTGGACAATCTTTTCCCTGTAAACTAAAGTTGATATTAGTTCGGATACATCGATTGTTGAGAGGCTGGACTGGTCTGAAATTGTCGCTCATGCTCAGAAATATCTGTGATGGCTGATTCTGGCTTAGCAGTCGTAAAGAATGCATCTATACAAAATACAAAACAAGGATTTTTAGTACTGGTCTTTCCTGTAAGTAAACAACATACAACACTATTAAATAGACTACTTAATAAATGAAAGTTAAGCAGAATTTCAGTGGTTTGTAGTCAGAGGTGGGTCGAAAGAGTTAAAATGGTTCCTTATGTGGTCCTCTGTTTCTGAGCCCCATTTTAAATGAAAGTAACTAGTTTTGTGTAGAGTAAATGAAAATGGTATGAGGTGTCCTTGGCTGCTCAGGAAACAAATGGAATCTAGAGTACTGGATGGGCAGTTAGCTGGTGCAGAGAAAATGAACCTGAGGAATGACAAGAGCTAATTTCTGAAGTTTTGTAGCTATTAGTGTAGTTTCCAGTTGAGAAGACACAGTTTTGCATGGTAGTACACAAGGACCAGGTGTGGGCAGTCAGGATGGAAAGGATAACTGACTGTCATGCTGCTGAAGTCATGACATTAATGATGTTAGAAAGTGAAATCCTCTCTCCGTTGACAGGTCTGTCTTGATACTGTCTGTGCTGTGTCTATAGTGCTCTTCTGGTAGACTCTGTCCTTTTGAGATGGTTTAATTTGTAAATCAAAAACCATCAAAATATTTTGGTTTAAAAATGTAAAAAAAAAAAAATCCCCATATGAGTGAAGACTTGAGGGTTGTGGCCTTGGATTGCAAGTGAATTGTATAGAAATGTAGTCTTTTTAGCTTTTTCACTGGTGTTTGTCCTCAACAGCATAGCTTTGACTATGAAATGTTGGGGTTTTTTTTTTGCATAGTTTACACTGTTCCATAATTTACACTTCAGCTTTTCAGCCTGAATTTTCTGGAGATTTTTGCAATGTCTGCCCTGTCATCTTACTCCATTCCAGAAAGCACTAGCTGATTTTTTTCAAGAAGGCCACAACTTGGATCTCTGTCACATTAATGTGCTATTGATGTGGATTTAAATGGCTACAAGTGTCACTTTCAATTTGACTATTCCTCTATTATACTTAACACCAGTTATTTTTGTACAATACTGCTTATTTGTTTTAGAATCCCCAAATATCTATTCACAGAATCATCGAATAACGTCATTTTGAAGAGATTACTAGAAACCATTGATTGAAACCCTCACTGAAAACAGGGCCCACCTCAAAGTACCTGTGTGTATAGATACCTAAGGAGGTCTGAATAGTTAGTATTTCTATTTTGGCAAAAAAAAGTCTTTAGTGTTTTTGCAAACCGTATGAATTGTGGGCAGAGATCCCTACAGCTGAAGGTTGACTGATTTTTGTATGTAAAGCTACAAATAGATATTTAAAAATATTCTTTTGTGCCTATACTAGATCAAGTAATTTTTAAATGATTTTTACCTGCATCCTTGTTATGTAGACAGGTTTGTTCATTATTATCCAGCTTGCTGTTTCATAGCAGGGTGGAATTGTCATTGACCCATCATATGTAATGAAACTAGAGGTCTCTGGATAAAGTTCCTCAATATTCAGCCCCTGTAGTAAGTATGCATCATCTGGACAATAAAGAAGGAAAACAATTGAGATAAAACAATAGCTTAAAAAAAAATATGCCACCCTTTTAAGGTAAAATCCTTATTCCAGAACATCAGAATCAGTTTACCAAAATATGAAGTGTAATGAACATGAGTTTCTGAATGCTCCAGCAGTTTCAACAACAACAAGTAACACAAATTCACTAATCCTGCTTGGGTTGAGTTCTGCTCTGAGGTGCCCATGCTCCCTGTCTGTCAGTTTAGCACAAGCATTCACAGAGAAACTCTGAACCTCATTTCAGAACTGGAGTTAAAAGCTTCTTTAAGGTGCAGTTATTGATTTAGATGCAGCAGTCTTTGGAGAATGTCGACTTACCATATTTCGGAGTGATTAACAATTTTTGATCAACAAAGTGTTGGGAAGGCCAAGAGTGTTAAAAGTTAATTGCCCTTCTACCACAGGAGGAAGTTAAGGTTAATGCATGATAATAAAGCTGCTCAGTGAAGCCTGCTGGCCTTTCATGTGCACAGTGGGGGTGAATGCAGTGAAAGCTCACTCAGAATGCTAAAATTGGGGTGGAAAATTGTGCAGGAAAGCAGCTTACTAGGGTCCCTGCTTTTATCGTAAGTCTCCCTGGGAATTAATGAGGTATCCCTCTGCAACAGAAAATACTTTGTGGACATGTACCAAAATATAATGATATGGTTATATCCTTTAAAATTCATCAAAGTTCCTCAGCCGTTTCTATACTATGTGCATTATTTCCCTTGTGTAATTCTGGCCCTACAATATTTTTGGCAGTGCTGTCAAAACTGGAGCTCAAATTTTCCTGCCTAACCTTAGGCTCTAGGAGTTTCTTAATAGGAAGTACTCAGGGACACTTTGCTTCTGGTACACTACTGCTGTTCTTGACCTTGGAAAAAGCTGGGCTGGTTCTGAGCTGTAACGTTGTGGAATGTGTCTGCATGCTTTGCTGGCAGGTAGTGTGTTCAGGAGGGCCCATTTGCAGGCACAGTGCTGAAATGTGGGCAAAGCAAGCTGAGTATTGAGACATGTTTCCTCTTTCAATACACAGGAGGAACTAGCATTGATTTTAAAAGGAGGTAAGGAAGCCAGTACAAATAAAGTAGACACGGCTTAGACTAAAGAAAAACGTTGAAATTGCATCTTTTAAGTCAATAACTTAGGCATTTTGCTTGGGTTCTGATATTTTTCATATACTAGTCGCTAAGTGTAAACAGGTTTTGGTTTGGGTGTTTTTTTTTAAAGCTGATAAGCAGTTCCTTGGCCACTGGGAAAAGATTGTAAATGGAACCAAGGAAAGAAATATGAAGTGTATAAGAACTAAAAAAGAAAAGAGTAATTTAATGTATTATAGCTGAAGGACAAAGCTCAGATGAGCAAAATGCTTGTCTCATACTCTAATGAAAAAAGGGACTTCAGGCTACTGTCTTGGGCAACAGGAAATCAAAGAACACAGGCAGAGCAAATGTGACCTTTTTTTTTATTTTGACATAGTGCAGTCACCTTGCTACAGCTTCTGGGGTAGCGATATTAGAGGCTGCAGCATCAGTTAAAGTGTCAGGGTGAGAATGTAACATTTACACCACATTGACCAGTGCCTCACAGTGACTTCATATGTTAAGTGTGTGTTATTTTACAAAATCTAATCTTGCATGTCCTTTCAGGTTTGTCAGAAGTGCAGCCTCTGCCATGCTCTTGCACTTTGAGCCAGGGTAATTGCCACGCCGTATAGCTGGATCCTTAACCAGAGGGGAAACTACTGTTAGTGTCTTGTAAGACTGTCACCTTTTTTAACATGTTCATACTTCACTGGCCCATAGCCTGGAATATAGAGTCTTTCTAAGTCCAACATTTTCCAGATGAAAGTGCAAAACCATTGCTATAGTATTGGAGTCAAAATGCTGTTAAATGTTAACAGCTAGAGCTGACTGGATACACCTGTTTCCTATTCATCAAAACCATTGTTTGCAGTGCAGCAGTCACGTTGCTAGGATTATATGAGGAGAGAATGTATGCATTTTTTCAAGCCAGTGCCTGTTTTCAAGGAGTCATCCCACATTTTTCTCTCCACATGAACATCCTGTTCATTATTTATGAGCCACGGAGAGTGGTGTGTTAGCTCCAAATGGCACAGAGTTAGTCAGAATAGATAGTTTCAAGCTTTAAGGATCAAATCTGCTTTGTCACATTCATATTGACTTTGGTTGAACTAAGATGATTTGAACAAGGTAGAATTTTCCCTGAAATGTTTACTAGGAGATGGTAAAGCTAACTAAAGATTAATATGGATGAGGGATATTGATGATACACATAAATATTTTGTGTGCCACATGCTACTTGACTAATCTGTATTCAGAACTGTGCACAGATTATTAACAACACATTATCAGAATATACAGAAACATTAACTGCTGGCATTAGTGCAGGTAATAATGGAGATTTTGGAGTTGTCTCACATGACTTTAATAGTGAATGTAATTCATTATATTGGTCTTCTGACTTGTTGGTAGCTTTACAGTGTTTAGTCATCCTCAGAACATTACAAAACTCTAGGGGTGGAATATGGCACAGAACAGTGTGGGCAAGCCCGAGGTACACCAGTGTTCTCAAGATCAGGAGAAATGCTCTCCTTAGCCTTATTGAGCTTCAAACCAATTGCAAGGTTATCTGCTTTACCTACTGAGGACCTAGAAAATGTGTGCCCATCTCCCCCACTGGCACACAGCAGTGGAGTGGCTCCAAACCTGGTTCATGACCTCTGTCTTCACTTGGAATATGTTTAAGGAGAGAAAGCAAATTATATGTCAAAATCTATCGGTTGTGATAAATGGGAAACTGGAGGAAAACACTTCAGGAAAAAGATGAGAATGGACTGAATAAAATAAGAGTTTGACCAAGTAAAAGCAGCATTTATTCATTCCTGTATGTGTTACATTCCCATGGGAAGTTAATGACTCCATGAGAATGGCCTGAGAAAAGACTATAGAATAAGCATTTGGTTATCAATGTTTTTCCCATTAAGAGCTCTGCTGTTTTCCGTTCCCACCTAGTGATCAGTTTCCCATTCTGGAATTGAAACAGAACTAGTGGCTTTGCACTAATACTAGACTGCAACACTTGAATGTCATGTCTTCTCTTACATTTATTGCAAATATGTAGTTCAAGATGGTCAAAATCACCATGTGTGATCTCTTGCCAGTAATAAACTTCCTTTAATAAACCCATTCAGCCTTTACTAGTTTCTCAGCATCATTCCTACCTACAGCCCATGTTCTGTTCATCTAGATTTGCTTGCGCCTTGGGGTGATTTCTGAACTCCTGATTTCTCCCCTGTATAAACTAGATTTCATTAGATTTCATATTCATTTACAGAATGGCATTGACTCTGACAATGTTCTTAGCTAATGATGGAAATCCTCTTTTTTTTATCCCTAAATTTGTAAAAGGCGTGTGGGATCTGCTTTCACTGCAAATTCTGTGTGTTTTCTTTAAAACAACAGTATTTATGGGAAAGATATTATTTACTGAACAAGGAAGATCCATTTGATTATGAAGTTTGTATCATGGTAATCTGAAAAGGGAAAGAACAGCTCTAAGTTAGATTACAGGGTAAAGAATGAAAGATCCTCAGCTTTTTGATCCTAAAACAGAGTTTCTCCATTTTCCAGCCTTCAAAAGTCACTTAGACCCAGGCTGGCAGAGACTCATTTTGAATACCTGACGTTAGTCCCTTAGGGCCTGGTTGAGACTGCTGAGCATTTACTGCTTGTGACAGGAGCTGCAAGAGCTCAGTCCTTCAGAGAACCCACTGAAACACAGAACTTGAGCAACAGAAATCTTATTTCCAGAAATCTGAATCTTAAGACTTATTCAGGATTAATCTCTCAATCTGAATACTTTCTTAATTTGTACATTATCTACAAAATAGCTGATGACTGAATTTGAGAAACTTGGAATTTTACAGCCCTTCTGCTTAGCTGAACCTGTTGCAGTGTTTTGGTGGAGAATGACAAGCACAGATTTTCATGTGGAATTTTGGGAACCTAAAATGTTAATTCTTTCCCATGTTAAGCAAACACTGGGTGAAAGCTAACGTAGCATAACAGTTTTGAAAGAAAGCTAATTTATCCCCTTCAAATGTCATACTTAAAGAGGAAAATTAAGTCAGTTTTTTTCTTTAGAGATATTCTATAGCTTCTGAATACATGCTGTTTGAAGGAACACTTGTTGCAACTAGTTCACAGTGGATTCTTTGGGCTGTGATAAAAATTAAAAAAGCATTTAAAATCTGCTTAAAAATTCCTTGAAAGTCCACTTTACCTCACTGTAGCCATTAATATCTAAGAGCAGAAATTCCCCTTTTAATGTATTTTGCCCATGGAAATTTCATGCAGCAGCTTACATTTCTTCATTTTGTTGCTGTTCTTTAAAAAAAGTACTTCAGTTATGTTACTAACTGTCCTGATGCTGAACCTCTGCTCCTCTTACCATTCGCTCCATGCTCCTATTGAGCACACTGGGACTGGTCACTTTGTCAGCAGCCTGCTGAGTATTGATTTCAGCAGTGGACCCCTAAAGCACAAGCTCAAAAACTCCAGCTGCTAAAGGCAGACTAGAAATCCTCGCAACGTAAGAGGTAAAATTAGTTTTTTAGCAATGATGCTATAATCCATCACACGAGACAACTGCAAAATTACTTTCAATAACACTTTCACGTTCCCAATTTACACCAAAAAATTCCCCATCGATACTTGTTACTGTGGTAAGTAACCCAGTGCCCTGCAGAACATGATGTGCATTGGATCTACCAAGGATTCATTTTAACAGAAACTTGTTAGTGATAAGTGGTTAAAAATGAGAACAGATCTGTTAATCACTGATTTTGCAGCCTATGTTATGTGTTCACCTTCATGTGAAATTTCATTTAGTAAACCCGAATAAGGTGTGATGGGAATTGCATTTTTTCTTCTAAAGAGCAAAACGACCAATGAAAGGTGGTAGGATGTGGTCAGCTCCTGAGAGGAGTGCCCACTTAGTGCAGTGTACTTGGCATTGGGAAGGTGTACTTGCCTGTTGGTGTGAGTGACAGTCAGTTGCATGCTCAGTCATGCAACAAGGGAAAGATGCTGCCAGTGACCTTCTGTCCTGTGGGGCTGTATATCCCTAATTATGGCCTCTCCTCTGCTCTGAGCAACCACAAGCTGGCCAGTTTTTTCTCTCCTGGCCAGCCATGGTAGTGTGTGGGGCCAAGGAGTACAAAAAAAGGTGAGGTACAGCTGGTGTGATGGAAAAAAATGAGGCAGGAGTCTTGTCTTGTTCAGTGTGTGAGACCTGACAGGTCTGTGTGTGTCTGCTTGGGGAAAAGCACCTTCCTTGGCGGTAGTCAGGCTGGTCCCCAGACAGAAGCCAGGAATAAGTGATTTGGGAGCAAAAGAGCCTGAAAAAACACATACAGCCTTAATAAGAATTTCCCATCTCCAGGATGCTGCAGCAGCACTGCTGGCAGGCAGCTGGTACAGAACAGCATTGCTGTGCTTTTGTGAGGAATGGGGACAGGCACTTTAAAAACTGGGCTAATGTCCTGCTTCTTCCATGCAGAGAAGATGACATTTCATACTGAGAGAGCAATATGGAAAAAATGTCCTGAAGGGTGACCCCTCTGGTGCCTTCTTTTCTATGGGTATGATGGGTTTTATCATAATAGAGGCCTCTCCTTTGGACCAAAGATGCAACAAGGTTTGTTAACTGTGAGGTAAAATTAGAGTAATGCTAGTGGGTAGAAAGGTGTGCATTAAAGGAGAAACTCTCTGCTTCAGAATGGGGTTAGATTGGCTCCGTTGTTCAGATTCTGTATTGTATGCCAAGACCTGAAATCTTTTTAGTGCCTTTTTGGTCAGGAATTAGTGGGTAAAATTGTGAGTTTTACATTGGTCTCAAATCTACGCTTTCTTTTTACAATCCTGGCTTTGCAGGGAGGAGTAAAAGATGGGAATCGATGGAAATAAATCAGACCTTGTATCTTATGGATATGAATAGAAATCTCTCCAAACCCATCATAAGCCTGAAGTTCAGTGACTTTTGCTGAAGTTAAATGGACACTTGAGGTCTCTGGAGTTTCAGATGCAAAGTTCTGCAAGTAACACTATGTTGTTGGGGAGTACTTAGTAAAACATACTTAATTTTCAGAGAGGAAAACTGAGGCAAACCCTAGTAGAGTTGTGAACCAAATCCTTGTGTCCTGACAACCAGTCTCATTTCAGTTATCATGAGCAACTCTCTCCCAGCTTTTATAAACAAAAGCAAAATTAATTAAGTTTATGAAAAATGTTAAGTCATTGTTTAAAGTGTAACAAGAAAAGGCTGAGTTGTTACAATACTTTCTTTAGTTTTTGAGTTTGCTGCGTATGTTCTGAAAGTTAAATTCTGGTATCGTTTCACTTATTAACTTAATGGCTGCTTGGAATTCAAGTGACTATTTGGCAAAGGCAATAACAAAGCATTCAGGAGAAAAGGTTAAATTTGTTCTATTGAGATATATGTATTTTTCACAACTTTCTCTAAAGCAGCCTAATTTTCACTGATGTTTAATCTCCAGTTTTCCACAAGTTCAATAGACTAACATGGAATTATTGGGCATTATCAGTTAAAAGCTTTCCAAAAGTGAATATAACAAATATATATGCTATCATCTCTTTATATATCATTAAATGCAGCAATAGTTGAATTGAAATGTCACAGCTTTTCTGTACAAAAAGAAAGCATTAATGAGCACTAAATCCATGGTTAATGATGCAGCGTCTTGACATAACTTGATTTGATATAATCCAATCTGCTCTGCATGTTACTTTTATTGCTAACAGTAGGCAGTTTCTCCTGACTATTCTGTGCAAATACAATATATGTGTTAAGTGTAATTTCATTAATTTATTGCTTGTTCAAACATAAGATAGGCTTTAAAGTTAAAAATTCATTTGATGAACTGATGACCTTACTAGGTTTTTCAGGTTCTCAAGTTGATCATGCAGAGTTGCTGGCAATGCAAACTTTGTGATTTTTGTCCGTAATGAAGTGCCTCTTATTTCAGTGGATTGCTAAATGTCTTTTACTAGAAGCACGTAGCTGTTAGCCAGAGGAAATGAACAGAAACTTACTTTTATACGTTATTCTCGTTATGGTGTCTCTGTTGAGCATACGATTTAGAAATGGATTTGAGGATTCAGACACCTACAGAAGAGAAAATGTACAGTGTCAACATCTCACAAATGTTTCCTTTCTGGAAATGTAGCTGAATGACACACAGTCATTCTCTCTCCTGCCACTCCTCCAAACAGGTTCTGCTTTTATTTTTTTTTTTTCCACTGTTGTGGGAAGAGGAAGTAATTACTTTGATACTTTTCTAACAATGCCTCATGTCTTTCTAGCTCTGTGAAACGTAAGATATTAGGAGTTATGTTTTTAATGTTCTTCCAGTTTTTATAGTTTAAGATGTTCTAAATAACATTGTGAGGAAAACTGATTTTGCTGACTTGGAAACACCAGCACGTCTCCAAAATGCAAGTGTGCCCTCTTTCCCAGGGCCTCAGTCTCCCCGGAGAGGTTTACTTTTAATTAAATGAATAACATTTCATGAAGAAATACCAAATCTGAAAAACTAGTAACTTCTGTCATAGTCATTAAAGTGTTATGAGTGGTGTTTATGACATAAGGATTGATATAAGGATTCCCTCCCCCTTTTTCTTTTCCTTACATTACATTGTAAATGGTTGGGAGTAAATCTCATGTGTTCAGTTCCTAGGATGATGCTGTCCCTGGATTCCAGATGACAGCCTCTAGGCACTCTTAGAGTATAATGAGCCAAATTCCTAGATTTATAGCTCATGGGAAAATAAGTCAATTTTCTATATATTAGGTATTGATAATACTGAAAACTTACTTTCATAAATATGGAAACTACCACCAACCCATTAGGACTCTTTGCAGCTTCTGTGATGTTTGTGTACAGCTCATGGTTATAGTGGATTAATTGAACCTAGAAAACAAAGAAGGGAAAGATTACAATTAAACAGTAGCAAATCATACCATGCACTGTTTGTAAATACTCTCCAATTGGTTTGTATTAGGATCCCATCTATGCTTAGGATATTGGAACAGGGCAATTTTTCAGAGATTTTCAGCACACACGATTTTAATAATTTCAGTCACCATCTGGCTCCAACTGGCACAGCACCAGCATGTTTCCTTCTAAACTGCCAGTAAGTGAATTTAACCACATCAAGTTATGAATTGCACTGCAGGGGTTGACATCATTTCCCTGTTGTAACAGCACTTGCCATGGGCATCAAGTAATCTGTACTTTTCAGCCTCAAGCCAAACACAGAGGAGTCAGGGGTTGAAATATTTGAAGAAACACACAGGACGTGGGTTTGGAGCTGTTTAAACCAGTAGTCACTAAATTAAAAATACTGATTTTCTTTGGGCCTGTATTTTACAAACTCAGTTGTGAAAGCTCCTATAGTTAGGCACTTCTTGTGTTATTGTTAACAAGGTTCTCCTTAGCTCCTGCAGCTTTTCTTGTGATTTTTAGTTTTATGTTTTGCTGGAACTTTTGAATTGTGAAGGTACAGTTCATCTCTCTTCCTGCATATGTGAATGTCTTGCCCAGAACATTGGCATTTGATTTGTCTGGGATCATTGGACACTGCTGTTACCATTTATATTGCAATTTGTAGCCTCACTTTTTAAAAAAGATTAATAACTTTAATGAACTTGTGAGGCAGATAAGTACTTCTAAGAATTTGAAAGGCTGGTTTGCTTTATTCAGACTAAAGATATCTTAGTTTTCAGGTTTTGATTTTAAAAAGTAGGTTTCATTGTTCTGGCACTTTCAGAATTGCAGTAGCCTGATGTTTGTATTTAAAAATCAGGCCCATCTTCCATGTGCTGGCATAAATCTAAAGGCTGCCCATTGAAACTTCTGGGTGTGCACAGTGTGAACAAGATCAGCACTAACTTGATCTACATCTGGTAGTCTTTTTAACTGTGCAAATGGCCAAAGACTAATACTCCCTGTAAAGAAATTCTATCATAATGTGCTGTCCATGTTTGTAATCAGAGGAAAGATCACACCCCAAAAAACACTGAAATGGGTTTTAGTGCATGCACTGGTGATTTTGTCTTTTAGAAAAATGCAATGTCTGGTGCTTCAGTCATGGAATGCAATTGCAAGGATTTCTCTGCAGGAATGATCTCCCTTGTACAATCTGCAGGGCACGGTGAAGTTACAAAGACTCGGCCTTGCTTTGCCATCCAAGTATGTATTGTCCACCAACGTGTACTAGTAGTGATCTGAATGAAAACAGCATCCCAATTTATGTGTAACCTACACCATTATTATCTCAGACTATAATAAGCTGAGAAATGATGTATTCAAACCCTGGGAGCGTTCAGACAGTTCTGTTTCCTACACTCTGCTCTGACTGCAAAATGTATTTGTTGTGTAGGTAAATTACTCAGATCTTGTGAGCTGTCTGAATATAAAAATCCACCAAGTGTTGATCTCCCACCACCTCCCAGATCCCCTAGGGATGCTGTTTTAGTGCTTGGACATTGATGTAAAAAGGAGTAGTGGAAATTCTGAAAGGAAAGAGTCTTTGCATTAGTAAGATCAGAACATGGCTGGCATGTAGCTTTACTATTTACAGCTAGCTGTTCACAGACCAAAAAATAAGGTGAGGGTCAAAAGCCATAATGTATTAGTTGCAGTTGCTTTTGTCCTGTCTGGATCAGGAGCTATTGGTTGACCTTTTTACAATTCACACAGTAGGCATTTTTTAAGGCAAGCAAGCAAACAAGACAAACTGGAACGAAAAAGTAAAAATGTCAAAGTAGCCAATGAAGTCATCCACTAAGTTCTGACAGCTAGGAAAGGGGATGAATGCAGCATGTTTTCTAAAGGTCTTGTAAAGAATTAATGAGAGCATTTACTCTACAGCACATAGAAGTTATAGGCTCATTAGTCATCACTTTGTGGTACTACTGAACTTTGATACCATCGTAGCCTGCGCGTTCCGTGAAATTTTTAGGCTTAGTAACATTTTTCTCTTCATGTACAACTATTCACTCTGGCAGCCAAACTAACTTGTGAATTAGCAAGGAAATAAGTGATGAAGTCTGCTTTAGACTAAAACTTTCTATGTGAAGTCCCAGAATAACAATGCATTAGATAAACTGAATCACACTAACAAACCAAACTGTCTAGTGCAGGAATGGGGAAAAGTAAGGACCAAATTCACTTTCTGACCATGGAAACTCATTTTACTGATGGGACTTATGGAAATAAAACTCCTGAAGTATACATGAACACATATAGGATTTGTCCCACACTCAGTGCAAGGAGCCTCCTGTCCAGTGCACTTCTAGTCTTCCACAACATGTTAAATTGCAATGACTGCTACCAGCCTCTGCACAGGATAGTGTCCTGGCTCCACTGGAGACCTTCCTCCATGTCAGAGACACAATTCCCTCTTTGCAAAACACCCAGACTGCAGGCAGTGAATAGGCATTTGTGGGAATGAGTTAACAGACGTGAACAGATTACAACTTAGAATAGTTATTTCCTTTGATCTATAAATGACCTCTCCACCCCATTTTGCACTGACTTCACAATAAAAGTACTTGTCTGAGAACTCGGGCATTCTTTACCAGGGCTTTCAAGCAGTTTTCACTTCAGGTTTCCCATTCCTGCAGGTTGGTATGTCTCTGCCTCATCCTACCTCTCCTTAACGCATCTCAGTTTGGTAATGGACCATTTTGGAGAGTGTGCTTGAGAAACCTTGCTTTGCTATAGATCCCCTTGCCTTGCTCTGCATTATTTTTTCTCAAAGATCCTGTTGCTGAATGAAGACAGACTCTCTTCTTCTGAAACCTGTCACTTCCTCTGCATTAGAGTTGTATCTTTCCTTCCTGCACCCAAATTAATTTTAAAGCTGTTTCCATAGCACCACGGTTAAATTCATTAAGTTATTTTTCAAGCAAAAGATTGACCATGTAAGGGGACATAATTTTCAAAGTTTGTCATGTGGAACAGACTAATTTAGAAAGGCACAAAAGAATAAAGATGTTTTAGATATAGAATATTACATGCAGGTAAGAAAAATATAATTCCCTACTGGACTTTTCCATGAAAGTGAAGCCACACTTAACTAAAATTGATCATATGTGAAAATTTCACTTTTTCAACTGATGCTATTGTACTAAAAACAAAACACAAGAGCAGCAAACTTGCAGTGCTGAAAGTCCCCTTTGGTTCTGGTTTGAGTTTCAGGGCTCAAACACAATACAGAAGCTTTTTATAAGCTATTGATTTTCTTTGGAAGATTCCCTCTTTAAGATTAATTTGCCATAGAACTGATACCTCTTTGTTTTCCTCGAGCTATAGAAGTTCTGTTTTTCAGAGAGAAGAAGAAAATTGATTAATTACTCTTCTAGCTGATGAAAATCCAGAATGTGCCCTTGTTCCAACACCCTAGAGTGTGCTTCAGACCAGGAGCAGCAACAGCACTTTTTAGACACTGGAGGTTGGGCATGTGGGAAAGTCAGCAGGAGCTGATGAGAGTAAACTGGGGAAATCTACTGAGCTCAGCCTGGGAGGTTGTCTTTGGGGCAAAATAATATAGAGAAGCTGATGATATGGCTCATGCTGTGGCCACTGTGGAGAAAACATCTAATTCCCTTTCCCAACACCCATGCACGTGTTTTAATAACAGTAATAACCTGGTTTTTGCCTGTACTTTGAGAAAGCTCAGCCCTGTACTTATAGTACTTGTATAATTTGTATTGGTTTTCCTCCACGATGTGTGTTGCTGTTTTTCTAAATCCTTCACTCAGATGAAGTAAGCATCTTTCAGCAGAGCTAGAAGGGTATTTTCTATGTGGTGTTTGACCAAGGCTCTTTGGCTAAGCAAAAGGAGGCAGTTTGCTGTGTTGATGGTTGTGGGTGCCAAAACTTCCAGGGCCCCTTTTCAGCAATCCTTTAGCAGTTTTTTAACTTGGACCAAGACTGTCTGTGAATTAGAGCTGTGAATTACACCATGTGCATGCATAACCTTTTTAGAAATGTTAGTTCACTGCAAGATGTTCTGCTGCAGTGAAGCAGGGAAATTAGAGTATCACAGTACTTTACAAATATTTTCATAGTCCTCTTGGGAGTAAAGCAATACCCTTGATTCTCACTTGGAAGTGTTACAGTTGAGTGCATAAATATTTTGATTTGTAAATGATGAGATCTAAATGACAGTGAATGGCAGCAGGGAACAGCCAGTCTGTAACTATAATATTTGTATATGCTGTTGGGATACCTGATGGAGAGCAAGCACACAGAAGCATCCAGCACAGCAGGGAACAAAACCAAATGAAATTGCCAAAGACAACAAGTTAAATGTTTGTTTTGGTTCAGAGTCCTTGTAAAAAGTGGCTGATCTCGTTAAGGGAAAAAAAAAAATTCTGTTTCTCCAAAATTTAATAAAAACAGGAAGGGAAATGTAATTTATGCAGGGCAGGTGTCCAGTGAGGAAAATACTTTTAATGAATTAAAACATTTTAAATAACAACAGTTGATATTCCAGTGTTAACATTGAGTTGCTCTTGCAGGTATTGTAGAACTCTTGGAAAAAGCACTAATGTCCTATCACTGAAGAGTTATTTATGGTATTAATTTTGTGGATCTGAACAGGTATGAGATATGAGGTCCTCACTTTGTGAAAGAGGATTTTTTCTAAAATGTCTTCTGATTCTAGCATGTGTAATTGGTGTGGCTGACAAATATTTTTAGATTGATCTTAATTAGATGAAACATACCTCCTGCTTCATGGAAAGGTATAATCCCATCTGTGAGAACATGTACCAGGCTCCTCAGAACCTGTGGTCCTGATTTGCCTTGCTGTGTTGGACCAATACCTGACAGTGATGCTGTGCAAATTTTCCCATCTTTGGCAAGTGATGAAGGATTTTATGGTGTGTTGCTTAAATATCACCTCGACTCTCCAAGAAAGAAAAAAGTTACTTGCAATTTTTTTCATAATTGGTTAGGATTTAGAACTGGATGTCAGTGTCTCTTCCTGAATTCTTACAATGATCAAACCTTGTTTGCCCACACACACACACTCACTGTATGCAAGGAGAATGCCCTAAGCTTCTGTCTATTTAATTATCACATCTTGGTGGATACTCTGGCCTGCTCAAAGCACAAGTTGCTACAATTCAAGTGGGGTAAGAACTTTAACACTCTGGTCCAGGCCTCGCTTCCTTTTTGGCTTTGAGTGGGCCAGTCCAAAGGAGCAGCTGGAACTGGGTTGGTAGTGGGCTTGGAAGAAGGCTGTTTAAGAAGATAGAAATTATGATTCATAGTCATTTTCTTTGAAAAACAAACCCATCTTTTTCTCATGCACAGGGTACTCTACCATGAAATGACAGCACCTGCCAAGGTGGTCTTACCCACTTACTTATGAATTAATCAATCCATAGATCTACCTGTCTGTTGTTTTTCTGTATAAGCTCCTAGCAGGGAGGTACTCTTATGTTCTTGGTAAATTGGTAAAATAAATTTTACATGACAACCTATACTTCCAGCAGTTTACTTAACATTTTATCAAACTATTGTTGTTTTAAACTGAAATCAGTTTAAAAGATTAACTTAGTTTACTATAAAAAAGGAGAAATGTGAACAACATTTGTTTGAAATAATTTTATATCTCTGACTCTTTGAGTCAGAACATCTTTGATGTTCTCTCTACTAAAACCAAAGTTCTTTAGGCTGTTGCTGACAAATGTGGTTTGTGGTTCCTTTTTGGGTTTTTTTTTACTGTTTTTGACAGTTTTTTCATGATTTAAAAGAAGTGCCTGTAGAATACTAGAAGGAAGGCTAGTCATCCACATTTATAGCAATATGCCAGCAATTGTATGCTAGGTAAATAAAAAAGATTATAATTATATTTTACATAAAAGAGTAAGATGAAGAATGCAAGGGAAGAACTGACTTTTCTCCTACTTCTGAGCAGACAACTGTATAAAAGCATGTGCAGAGCAATGCAATGATGCATCATGCAGTAAAGTGGAAATACAATCAAGGGTTAACTGGACTTTGCTGCAAAATCTACTTTTCTGGAAATAACGAAATGATAGGTATTAGCATTTTAACTGCAAATGGTGCCTAACACTTCATTAGACCAGTTGGAAACAAGAACTAACTGGCAGTACCTCTGGTCACCAAATGGTTTTCAGCAGTGAGTTTTAGCATATATTATGACTTAAAAAAAAAAAGGTAGCATCACCTGCTTTAGGTTTAAAGTAATTCTCTCTACATGCAGATGTCCAAATGAAAGGTGAGTGAGAGTCTTAAGCTTTCTGGGCCATCTGGTCTAAGATGGTGTAACTGTGTGCTTAATAGTACTTTGAAAAGAGGTCAGTGAGGATCAGATGAGAAGCAGGATGGCCATCCTGACTGCTGACCTGGTACCTTACACTGATAGAGCTACTAACAGAGCAAAGCATACTTATTCCTTGTCCTTGTTTCTATGCAACCATTGCAGCTAGAACATATGGAAAAAAACCCTAAAACTGAATCAAGTGTGTAGAGGATTTTAAAGTTTTTAATATTTTATGTTTTTATAATTGATTTGCAAGTAGGAAAAAAGGCTATCTAAAATATTGAAAACTTGATCTTTTAAGCCTCCACAACACTACAGTTAGATGTACAAATCACTAGCTTAAGAGATCAGATTGGCCATGTGTGTCTCAGAATTTGCTGTTAGGACTTTTCACCTTCATGCTAACACAAAAAAAATTAAGTAAATGATCGACTGAAGAACTAAATGTGAAAGGTGATGGATTCCTGCCATCCAAATGCTGCTGGAACTGTTGCAGGTGTTGCAATTACTTGTTACTCTCTTTCTGATAGTAGGAAACACAATGAAGGGAAAATTCAAATTGAGCCCCAGAGATACGTAGCTGTGTCTGTGCTGCAGGTTGTGGGACTTGAGGGGAATTGTTGACAGGGCAGTTGTTGCTGAAACCTTCCACTGCCAATTACTCCAAACATGGAGTATTTTTGGCTGACCTGCCAGTCAGCCACTCTTGTCATTCATTGTTAGCAGATGAGCAAGAGCTGGATAAACATAAATAGATGACACTGTTCTGCAATTCGCTTTGTGTGAGGATCCAAATGAAGTCTTAGACTGAAATGTTTGATGTTGATTATGTCTTGGCTGATGCAAAATTTCAGTGCAAGCTGTAATTTGGCACTGACCCAATCCATCATCTACAAAAGTTACATCTTAAAAGAGAATAGAGGTAATGCTGGAAAAAAGGCTATTAGATGAGCCTATCATCATTCCTGTATTCGTGCAGGGTTTTCTGACTAAACACTACATTTAAATTGTTTTCTCATTTTAAATACAACAGATGCTCAGCCACCATGGTGATGAATTCACTATAAGTGCTCCATTTGGAAGATTCAGTTATATAATGATGCTCTGAATTTCTGGGACAAGTCTGTATTTCTTTAGCAGTCAGTCCAGAAAGCAGCAGAAAATGGTTTCTGCAAATAAAAAACATAGTGAAGTAGTGATGCTATTTTTGTTGTTCACTGTTTTACTCTGAAATGTTGGGTTAAAAGGACACATGTGCCAGGTCACCAAATGGTGCCACAGAGACACGTTAACAGTTCAAGCCTTCTCTAACAACATGTGATGCCGCTACAGCTCTCAGCCTGCCTTGCCAAAGTACCATCTGTAGCTACATTTCTGTTCAAAGGGTGGGCAAAAGCAGACAGAGAAATATCACACTGATAAGTAAAAGAATGGTCAAAACCAGTTAATAATATTTGGGCTAGTGAGAAATCTAGTTATTGATTTCTCTGTCCTCATTTTATAATCTAGTAGGAAAAAAAATGGTCAGGGTTAATATACTAGCAAGCAAATAAAAGGTTAGTGCTAGGATTACAAACTAGAAGCAGAAATAAGGCAATTACCAGTTTTACCTGCTCACTTGGGTGTAGAAGTGTATTGTTACATTAAGAATACAATTTTTCTGTGGCAAAAATGAAGCATGAGATTTTATATTCCAAAAATGCTGATGGTGCTTTTATGAGGAAAACCCAGATGAACACTGAGGATGAAGCTCTTGGTGTGGTCCACCTGAGGTTTGTGGATGTCCTTGTACAGCCCGTTTGGGCAGCAGCTCCTGCCTGGGTACCCAAATGCTTTTCCCTGATCTCAGCCTGGCACGGGCATCAGTCTGTCCTTACTGCTCCTGCCATGGTACATGGTTGGTGACCTTTCCTTCCCCACTCCCTGCTGGCAGGTGTAGGATGGAAGGAGAACTTAGCACAGGATATGTGGAAATTGGCTGCTCTTGCAGGGCAGAGGGGGAAGCAAGGGAGATGGGCTGCTTGCCCTTTGGGAAGGGAAAGCTGCAAATAAATAAGGGGTATGGACACATGCACTTGGTGAGATGAAACTTTCAGCTTTAAACCAATGGAATTGCAAAATATTAGCAGCATATCTGTTAAAAGTTAAATGTGAAAACACACACATGGTCTCACTGGATCCTTCTGAATGATTTATTGACCCAGGCTTTTATCTCGAGTTTTCTTCCCCTTTAGTGATTGTGTTGCTCACCTGTGACTTGAAAAAATTGTTTGACTCCTTCTCTGCCCTTAAGCAAATCTTCCTACAATTTCTACCCAGCTGGGGAATAGCTGCACTTCTCCAGTAACAATGTTGTGAGATGCAACATTGGGGTTGGGGTGTTGGGGAAAGCACCTGGATAATGAATGTCATGTTCAGAAATTCAATTTGAGATATTGATGCATGGCGATTTGTGACATATTACCCATAAAAGGTTCAAAGAGAAGCTCAGAATGCAAATAGTTTTGGTAGGAGACTGTGGGAAACTTGGATTTTCACTACCTTCAAGACTGATAACAGGGAAATATTTAAAGCCTGACAAAAAAGGAAAATAATTTGATGTAGTTACTAATGATCGTAGCATTAAATCTTTGAATATAAGTTGAAGGGTCAAACAGAAAAGTCTGAGGAAGCACAGCTGGACTCAAAATAGCCAAAAGCATTGCTGGAATTAATGTTTTATTGAAGGTACTTTAGGATATTAATGCTGTGGTAGATTAGATGACATATTAGTGTCAAATTTTTAGAAATAATTTAAAGAAATTTTACACCAGGATTTCCTGTTTAAGGTGCATAGTTGGAGATTGAGAGAAAAGAAGGCACAGATCTACCCTGCAGGCAGAAAAAAGGGTGGGGTTTTTTGTTTAAGAAAATCCTGGAAGCTTCTTTTAAAGCAAAGGAAAGTACAGCTGCCTTTTGTTGCTTATGTAAATTACATAAGAAGCAGTTTCACATTTGTAGCTTAGAAGGTAAGTTTGAAGTTGAGAAATAAGGAGCACAGTCAAAACAAGAGGACATGAATTATCTACGAATGTGAGATAGTACAGCTTAAGGCAGACAGCTACAAAATTATCTTGTTTCTAAATGAACTGAGTGGCATTATACTCAGCAGGAAAGATAACTGGTACTTAGTTATAACCAAGCTAGTTATCTTTTCTAAAGTAAGCCTTTTAGCTCTATCTGCAGATTTAGTGAAAGAAAGTAGGATATTGGCAAATGCTACTCAACAAATACAGTATAGCAGAGATTAAAAGGGCAGGAAATGACACAGCAGCATTTGTTTATTGTAAGAACACGTTCTTCTGGGTACCTTGCAAAGGGCACTGAGAATTCCCACATGGTAAGGGCAGTTCTGTACAGCCACGTGACTCCAGATTAGTGCCATTTACAAACAATAGATGATTGTGATGATCACAGAAGCCTTTCCAGTAACCTTAACTATACTGGGGTTGGTTGAAGTTCAAGGATCTACCAGTGGTTTTTTTGCTAGAGATATTTTTTACAATTTCCCATTTTATATAATTCCTCAAAGCTACTTCCTTACATCCACAGCAAATAAATGTCTCAGCTAAGACAAGAAAATAATCCCTCCTTTTCTGTTGATTTCAGAAACTTTCTAATTATATATTGGAGCATGGTAGCAAGCTTTTTCTTAACTCCTTGGTAATTGTTGCCTAGAGTAGCTAAACACCAATGACATGTGCCTCACAGTTTGTGTTGTCTGTGTAATGTGAATGCTTAGAAACAAGAAACCACCTGAAAATCCCATTGGAACATTAGGCAGTAAAGCTGAGAGTCAGCCTTTGTGAATGTGCCCCAAAATTACTTGTTCACAAGCTTTACAAGTAGAGATCAGTGAAATATATGGAAAGCCACTTATAACTCCAACAGAAATATGGTACCTGCCATGTCCCTCTGAGCAGTGAGATGTGAATATTAAATGGGCAAAAGTGTGAAGTAATCAGTTATGCAGACAGCCTCATTGTAAAGTGGTGAATGCTGCTTCAGTTAGGAGTTAGACCAAGGGATGAATGAACAGAAGGTGAAGCTAAAGTGCATCATCTCTAACCTTAAAAGCAGATCTGCCTAATGGGATTTGGGGTTTGTGGAATGGAGGTTCCTGAACACAGAGTGCTTTGGCGATCCTGTTTGTGTGTTCCTGGTATAACCTGGCTCATTATGAATCTGGTGTCCTTTAACTGGTAATTCAGCTCTTCACTGGGAGGGATGGTGAGTATAGGAACAGCAGTTCAGATCAGCAACACAAGTGTTTTACATGCATGTCTTTAAAACATTGAGTCCAGAGTCCTTTTAGTATTAGTTAGAATGTGCCTCTTGGACCCTGACGGTGGTGGAAGTTACACTTGCAATTTGTGTTGGCAGGCTTTCTACATCAGCCAACACAAGTCAAAGCTTTTTTTTCCCATTAGAAAGGAAAGTCTGTGTTCATTTGCAGGTTAGTTTACGTAGCTGAAATGCTGAAGGCACTGGGATGGAAGTACCTGAAATGCCAAACAGATATTTTCCCTTAATGAAAGAAAACCAGGGAACGTGCCATGCTCCAAAAGCTGAGCTTCTGAAGGAATCTTTAGTCTGTTGGACTTTCTGCTATTGGAAAAGGTGAATTTGGGCAATGATCCAATTAAAAATCTTTGAAATTAGTTTTGTCCATGTAGTAAAGGATTTTCTCTGGCAGAAAGCCTGGTTTCAGTCAGGCTGTGAAAGCAGCTCCTTATTCTCGCTGGCAAAGGGCCTGGCCTTCAAAATGCTTCTGACTGCTGTGCAAATACCATGCTCTTTATTTCTTGCCATTTCCAGTTCCCACTGGAACAGCTATGGACCCCTGACATAGGAACTGAACGGGGATGTGCAGTGTCACTTCCACAGGGGATTAATGTCCAAGTGAAGTGAGGGACACTGTGTAAGGTAGAGCTGCAGCTCTGCAACAAGTGGCTTCTAGTCTGCCTCATCACAGCACTATGTCCTTCAGTGGTGCCACTGATTGCTGGTGAGGAGGGGAGGCAAAGAGCAGCTGATGGTGCCAGCTCCTCTCCCATCCCTGGCAGCAGCCACCTCCACCTGCCCAAACCCCCTTGGAAGGATGGCTTAGGGAGGGAATCCTGGGTCCTGCTTTGCCCCCACAGTTAGGGAGCTGTGTGCTCACAGTGTGACTGCAGTGCTGGGCTGTGGCAAGTACTGTGGTTAGCTTTGAGTTCATGCCAGTCTCATAAAAATAACACAGATATTTATGAATGCTGGTGCATGGTGACTGGAATGGTATTGTTCTTCATTAGATGTGCCAGAAAAGATCATTTAATACAAGCAATGTCTCTTGTGGGTTTTGTCTTATTTTTCCCCCATGAAAAACTACTATGTACAACTTGACCAGCTGTGGTTTCTTCAGTTAGTCCTAATGTTGTAACTGCCACCTCCCCCTTTATTTAACTTCTTTATTTACATTATCCTGTGGTGTGGCTTTTGCACAGCAAAAGAGAACCAGATGAAATGGAGCTGAAAATTACAGCAGATAAAAATCCAGCTCTTTGAACTATAATGTTAAGAACCCTTCAACCAAAGTAGCCACCTAATTGCAGATAATGTTGACTCTTATCTAGTACTTTGTCAAGCTTACATCGTTAAGCATGTATTTGATTTTGTTATTCTGCAGTAAACAATTTGTTGTTGTAGTAAGATATGCTGGGTTTGTGTGTAGGGAAAGTTGCATTATACTTGAAATGCAGATAGTGTTGTCTTCAGATTTTTGATTTATGGAATAACGGTGTAATTATCCTATTATCTTGCTAAAACATCTAATTATTTGTCAATGATGCACAAACCTGAGAACTTAAATGTGAGAAATTATAATATGAAGGTAGCTGCTATTTTTTTCATTGACATTTTAATAATATCAATTTGCTTGGCTGTTGTGAGGAAAGGATCCCATATAAAATTACAACAATGGGGACTGCATATCACAAAAATAATATCTATCAAAAGATTGATTTCTGATTTTAATAAGTGTAGTATATAGGTTAAGTATGTTTTTAGCTTTATAATTAAATATATATGATTAAGTTTTACTGCATAACAAATTCTGTGCTTATTAGTTCAGCCCATAATTGCAAGTTGAAAGGGAGACACATAGAAAAAAGGTAAAGGAAAGGCTCATTCTTCCTACTTTTTAAGAAAATGTCTTTGAACTGTAAGCCCAGCTTAAAGTCAGAATTCTGTCCAGTGTTCCCTGATCTCCTCAAGAAAAGAAGCTGCTGAATTATATTAAAAATTGCTGGTTTCTCACCAAACAGCATGAAGAAATTTTCCTGGGATAAAGGTTTTAATAATTAAAATTAGTCAATACTGAAGCACATGAGATTATTTGATCTTGTTCAGAAACTGACACTTTCCAGAAGGGAAAAAAAAATTTGCAGTATCTCTAATAAATCACTTTGTGTAGAATTGGGAGTCAAGTAGGAGAAATTCACTGCAGAAGAAAAGAGGGCAACTCACCAGGGAAATAGGTTTACTCAAAATAATTGTTAGTTTGAACATCAAGGTTGAGATTTTTAGGATATTTCCAGAAAAAAACAAACAAATTAAGACTCTCAAGATAAGATGTAAAAATGCACTTGTTAGTACTTCAGGGCATTACATCTTTCAAACATTATATAAAGTTGCTGTTGGCTCTTGTACTCCAGTCCAAATTTCCATTTGTCTACTTCCCCCTGTCATTTCAAGTAAATTCAGCTTTTTTATCAAGTCAGTCTATATTTCTGCACAGAACTGAGCATGCCCACTTTCATTTAATAAACTTATCTTTTGCCCCAATAGCCCTTGTCAGCTTTGGTTATTTGATCTCCCTTTGTGGCAGATCAGATGAGAAAATGTAGGGGGAGGCAAAAAAAGACCCTATGAGCAAGCAAACTGATGGATGCACAACCAGCTTTTCTGTTCCCACTTCCCAACTTTGGAGCATTAAGCTTTCCCATTCTGTCATTTCTTAGCAAAGCTTGTTCTGTGCTATCTGAAGTAGTACAGAGTACTGTTTGTATTAAAAAAAAAAAGATGATGAAGGAACTGTCTTTCACATAGAATATAGCTGGGAGAACAGAGGCTAAATCTGCTGATACTCTGAGCAGCAATGTGCAAGTGCTGTATTGCCACTTTGGATTAATGATTTACTGTCCTTATTGTCTGTGCTAGAGCTTCTATGTTTCTAGCAAGGAACAATAGAACAGAACTTATTTTTTTAGTATCTTTCATGGTCCTGCTGCACTTTACAAGGGAAGTACCCAATACCCAGTCACAGAAGAACTTGGAGTTGGGGCCTGGCATCAGGCAACCATCAAAAATCCTTCTGATATTGAGCAGAATTTCATGGGTGGAACAGGGACAAGTTATCATGCAGGCCCAGAAGATCAGCTGTACCTTGCTGACAGCTCTGTGCAGTTTCATTCACTTGTCATACTTATGCTGTTCACAGCCATCTGAAAGTCTGGTGAATAAACAATTTCATAATGGATAAAAAGAAATCTACTCTGTCAGTGTAATTCCTGCTACTTAAAAAGGCACAGATAAAACATGATGGATTTGGCTGAGGTTCAATCACAGGCTATCATTGCAGAGTAGAGACAAGGTTACGTGAGCGATGCTATTGAATCGCTCCATTGCCAATGACTTCTGCACTATCTGCTTGTATTTCCCAGGAATTCTGTTTCAACAAAGTACCTCTGACCACACAGGTCCCTCTAGACTGCAAAAATAAGCTCTAATCTCAGTACAGACAAAACTTCAGAGCGAAGAAAAGTAAGAATGAGGATGTTGCTGCCATGACATACCCATCTGCAGTCAATGAGCAAAAGAGATCAAAGACGGGCAACCAGTAGCTGGGGCTCTGTCAGCTCCTCAGATATTAATTTCTTTCTGGTTCCTCCACTGTTAATAACAAATGGGGAGAAGGGTAAAACTACAAGCAGCAAAAAAGGAAAAAAGAATGTAGCAATTCCACAGTACAATCTACCTAAAGCAGGAGCTGCTCACATTGTTTCAGAATAGGAAGAGGAAAATTTTCCATGAATCAAAATTCTGAAGACAGCTTCTTAGGCAATGAAGGAAAATTTTTTCTCTCAGCAAACTATTACCAGTGGATCATTCATTCAAAATAGCTCAGCATTCCAATTGCTGCTCTTTTTATTTCTCTCTCTCTCTCTCAGTATGTATATATAGTAGTTCTTGCTGGACTGATCACTCTGGAGAAGTTGGCCCAGAAACTCGAGAGCTGATGCATGGCAGCAGGTCAGAGTGCAGATGACCAGGGCCATGCTGTTCTCTCGAGTCATTGGCAATAGTTTTACTGTCTGCTGCTGGAAGTGTTCACACAGCCATACATGGCTTTTGTATTTCTATACATAGTGCCACTGCTGTAACAGATTTCTAATGTCCATCAGCATTTTGCTTTTGTTACCATAGTGCATTTTGTTTTGTGGAAGCTGGTAAGACTCTATTTTCCACGCAGATGAATGGTGTAATGAATGTGCACACAAATGAAATGTGCACAAGTTAAGGATAAATTGCTTTATTTGCTTCATTAACAGCAATTTGATAAGCAGTTATTCAGTTTCATATCTACTGATTAGAATCAATCGACACCTCAAACTTTGAAGACTGTCAAAATAATTAAATGGTTCAATAAGTCTGAGACTACACATCCAAAGAAAACCTGCTACATATTTAGAGACATTTTAAAAGGTATTTACCGTGTCAGCATTCCATGAACTTTGAGGATACATCATTGTAAATTATTTTCACTGCTTCATTGACTTTTAATATTGTCAATGCTTACAGCCCTACTGCAGTTCAAAAGAAAGTATTTTGAGATTTACTCAGCTTGGCATATTCATTATATTATGGTCCTCTGTTTGGCATTGTTTTTATCTGGAATCTTAAAAAGCTGTTGGTAAGAGACAGGTTCAGGTGCAGATGATAAAAGGTTTTATGGGTGATAGAATATTGTGCATACATGACATGAAATTCATGATTGTCCCTGAATAGAGTTGGCTGTTGTAGTCTGCACAGTGCAGTGTGTCTTGGGCTGGTTAACTGTTGCTCTAGAGATGACAATGCCAAGACCTGCCTATTTAATATACCCATCTACCACTATGAATGAATTTTGAAAAATCAGGTGGCCAAAATTTCTAGGACTTTGAGAACACCATGAAATGTTGTGTTCTGGTCTTCACCGTGCCCTGATCTGTTGTCATGACTGCAGCTGACTCAGTCTACCCACTTGTAAAATGGGCAAAATAATTACACTGCAAGGTAATTAATAGTTAATGGGGAACATGTTAATGACTGTAAAGCATTTGACAAAAAGTATTACAAGTGCTATCATTAGTGTCTGTTTTGAGCAGCTATCAGCAGTTCTGAATACCCAGGGGGTCCACAATGTGACTGCTTCCAGGCCCTGGACACGTCTGAATTACGCTTTTGGTTCAGGCCCAACTCTAAACAAAACAACCAACTAAAAGGAGACAGATGGTCTCTTCCACCCTTTCATTGCACTTTTATTTTCCTCTTCACAAACATTAAAGGACAGATTTTCAGCTGATATAAGATGACACAGCTCAGTAATTCTGTTGGTTTTCTAGACTTTCAGTTTTTAATTTTTTATTTTTATTTAGGTATGTCCTTAGATTTAACAATGATCATTTGCTGCCTCTTTCTGAGCACAAAATAAGGAATACCATCTAACAGTACACAGGGAAAATCAATCTACTTCAAGCTCCCCAAAGGTAGTTTGATGACCACAACCAAAACATTGCTGAATTTACAATATCATTTGAAAGATAGATGGCATCACAGAACTGATGTGCCCTTCTGTGTTAGTACTCTGTAATTTAAACAATTCCGTTTTCAGTCTAATCACTTGGTGATTTCTACAGTATTAGCAATTTCTAGATGCTTTGTTATTTGTTAATACCTTATGTACATCAAAGAAGAAAAAGGAATGTGAAGTTCATATACAAGATTACAGTAGAGCCAACACATTTGAAATTGAGATGGATTTAAATATTTTAATTCCTAGAGATTGCATCCTGCTTTCCTGGTATTGTGACCCATTGTACTGTGCTCCTGACAACTGCACTGTAAACACACATCCTACCTCCCTTCACAGGTGTTGCCATGCCATGGTTTCACTGGTTTCAATGGGGCTGTTAAATGCACACAAAGATTTGTGGGGATAGACCCCAAAAGTGCTGCCTGAAAACTCAGAATTCTAACAAAAGCTTTCCATTTTTCTTTGAAGTATTCATCTCTAGTATGAGTGTATTTAAAAAGTAGGTATGTATTTTCAAATGGGCCACAGGAAAAAGGCTTTTGGAACTTCAGATACTGATATTTTTTTTCCCTCTGCCATTTTTCCTTTCATTATTTTCCTAGATTTCTAAAAAAAAATCCCATGAGAATGAAACAGACAGACATTCATTAGAATCTGGAAGAATAAGGATGATTTTTTTCCTAATTAAATGCCCTGGGGAATAGCTATACCAGTTAGGAGGAAGAACAGTTCCTCTATTGTGCCTTTTGTGACTTAGGAACAGTAGACAGGGAGGCTCTGAGCTACAAATCAAACAGTGAAAACCCTCTTAACTGAACACACCCTTGGGCTTCACACAGAATAAGGCCTTGCACTAATCAGAAGCAGAACTAGTTGGGATTTTTTTCTTTTGCTGAAACAGGGTTTTGCTGGAAAATGCTTACATGTCAAAACTGAAGTACCTTGTGAAGGGAACTTGATTTAAAAGAAATTTTGCTGAAGCACACTCAGAGGCTCTCAGAAATCTCCCTGATTTCCTGTGGGTTTGTCTTGTGATTTAGCCAAGAGCCCAGAGACCAAATCCCTTCATGACTCTAGCTTAACTTATGGCCATTTGTTGGCTTTCCTGTGATGTCCCTCCCCTCAGCAGGGCTGTAAGTGGGTACAAGGTTTTGTTTGTGGGTACAGGCAGATTGCCAAAGGGACAGTCTGGGTACCAAGGGTATGGGAGCTTTAGGACTCCTGCCAAGGACTGTGCCTTAAACCACAACTCCCAGGGTCCCAGCCTTGGATGTGCGTGGAAATGTTCCTGTCTGCTGCCTTTTTTATGGCACTAGTTATGCTGCAAGCAGGAGTGGTCTGGGATGGATTGTACTGTTTAAAACCACAGCATCACCATTCTCCTGAGCTTGTCCATTAGCCACCTCACTGGAAATATTTCACTATGACCGCTGCTCTGAAGGTAAAAATGAAACAAAACGTGCCAAAATCTAGCTCACCTGGAGCACTCTTAGTGTAGTAATTTTTCTTTCAGGTACAAGTAGCTCTACAGGTCAGTACCACAATACTCTTTGGAAACAATGCACAAACCCCAAAGCCACAAAGTTATTTCATGATAGAACTGGGACCAGACCTCTGCCTATCTTTGATTAGCAGGACATGCCTATAGTCAAACTAAAAGAATGTTTGGTATAGAGGTTTGGAAGTTTCACCCATGATGGTTTGTTCTGCAAATGCTTTATGTATTTTGAGTTATGCTTTTATTGGTAGCATATTTTTATGGTACTTTATTGATCCTTCCCTTTTTATTTGAAGAGGGCACAGAGTGAGCACTAACCTACCTTCTCTCAAAGCACTTGACAGTAGTAAGGTCAGTTCTAAGAAGTCTTTTTCTGAATCAGTTTTCCTTATTTCAGACAAGTATGCTAATTCCTCATTTATGCACATAAGTTTTTTGTTCTCTCACAAAAAAAAAAAAGGATAAAGTTTGTGTCCTGCTGCTTCTGGAGAATCTTAGCAGGACCACAGTTTGAAAGCCTTGCTTCTATGTGATTAATTTTAGTACAGGGAAATGTTCTGCAGTGATAGTTTGGTTGATTGGAGCAGGAGGAAGAAAATTCTGCCTGCACAACCTCACCAGAGTATATTGGACTTACATGGTATGAAGCAAACAAGCAGCAGTTAATGAGAACTGGGTGGATGAGCTGCTGTAGCCATGGATGTTGTAAGATTAAGTCCTGTATAAGCACAAAAAATGATGGGCCTCTCAGGACCATACCTACAGGCTTTGCTTTGGACATAGACTTTAAAGTATCTGGCTGAGTTGGGGATAACTGCATAGGATTGATAGCTCAGTCCTTGATCACTCTGTGCTTAGATTGTCAGAGGAAATGGGAAAGAAATTGCTAAAGGTGAAAAGAGCAAAAATTCACATGACAAAATATGTCAAATGTATACTGTTCACATTGACTATGACTTGAAAAAGAAAAAAAAATCTGAGTTTTTATTAATAGGAATTATGCATTTGAAAGAATGTTTTAGCTGTTTCTGACCAGTCCTGTACTGAAGGTTAAGCAGATTGAGACTGTTATCAACTGACTCTGTTATTAGCAGAATTTCCAGGGACTAGAAGGCAGTGGCATGTTCATATTTTGATAAGAGAATGTAAATAAAATTTGAGATGATAGGAAGAGATGGACAGTAATGGACTTGCCTTTTCTAGCTAAATTCCAAAACTCTCTTTGCCTTTGATAGAACTTTCAGAGCAATAACTCGTGTATGATGCTTTTCTAATGTGCCTGTGGTAAACTGTCAGTTAGAAAACGTTTTTGTAGCAGTTAGATTAAAAAAACCCAACCAAACTAGTGAAAAGTAAGGTAACAAAATGAATTAATTTCTCCTGAGTTTTAAGCACGCAAATCTTGGCAAGTGTGTGCAGCCATGTCCTGTTAGCTTAAACAGAGATAGAGTGCAGACAGAGGGGAGACATTGACACATAAATGGAAAGAAAAAGGTCATTGAAGAAACTTGGATGAACCTCATCAGCTCTAATTCTCCACAGTGTTAACACTGATGCTGTTGTGCCTACTGTCTCATTCACACACTATTTTAAAGGCAAGTATGCCTGAGAAACTGAGCTAATTGTAATAATTTTAGAAAGACATGTTCATGAAATGATCATGAAAACTTAAGTTTGCTTCCCTTATTTGTTTGTAAAATATCCTAATCCATTCCCTATCACACTTTTGTCTAAAAAAAAAAGACTTGGAAGTATTTAACTCTCATTCTTTTTTTTTTAAAGTATCAACTCCCTAGAGGGTTAAAATACCTCCAATTGCAAGTATTTTGACTTTCTGGGAGGCACTGTGTGCCTGAGTGCTTTCAATTAAGAAAAGGTCTGCATTGATGGTGGAAGGTCAAGTCAGTATGCTAAATAAAAACTAACTCTGCAACCTCACAGTGTTCCCTGAAACTGTAATAAAAAGTCATCTAGGATTGGCATGGTTTAGCCATTTTTTCACTATGACACTGAAATGCCTCATAAGAAACTATTAAATATAAGGTAAGAGAGAGCTAACTAAGAAGTAGCTGAAGCTACAGAAAGAAACAGAAGGTTAGAGAGCTAATGGCAAGGGTTCACAGCTGCCCGTGTCTATTAGAAAACAGTCATTATTTGCAGGGAGGAGGGAGACTTCAGGGCTGGAGCAACTCCTGGGATAATTCAGTCCTAGGAGAATGTGGTTCCCTCCCCCATTCAGGTCCCAAGTCACAGTGCATCCTCGCAGGATGCTGGCAGACCTTTCATGCTGTCTTGGCTGCTTCCTTTGCTGGGTTTGGACATGGGTATGAGCCAGGAATTCCTGCCTTACCAACAGGTTTAAACTGCCCAAAATCAGGGTCACATTCAATGTCTGAAGCTCTTCCATTGTACAGAGTAACATAAAAGTTATAGAAGAAGACAGGTACTTAAGTGAATCCCCACTCTCTGGGCTATAAGGGCCCTGCTTGCTCTCAGAACTAGTTCTTTTTTGACTTCACTTCTGCAACAACTTGTTTAATGCCTTCAGTACATGTTGCTGTGTGAGTGCTCAGCACTGAACATGCAAGTCCCTGAGGAACTTCACTGTGTTTGCTGGTGATGGGTCAGTATCTTCAAAGTGTTTTACCTCATCTGTGGTGATCTTTCTGACAGCCAGCACTCATCCTCCAGCACACAGGCAGGATCAGTTAAAAGAGACTGGGCTACAAGGGTGGTACATTTTTTTGCTGCCTGATATGCATGGTTAGTATATAAATAACAAATCATAGGGTTTTATCTCAGACAAAAGTCTGTTGCCTTCATGTGAGTTTTGCCTTGGGTAGTGTTTACAGTAATTGCTCACTGTTGGGTTTTTTTACTGTTTTGGTAAATTGCAAAGCTGATAAAAATTCACATATGCTTGCTTTTTATTTTCTTTTGTAGTTGTTCATAATTGCTGCAAGAGTTTTTATATAAGAAGTCAGTCTGATTCCTCCTTTCTCTGGACTGTTAAACATATTGGGGGAAAAAAGTTAAAATTTACAGGAACTGTAATGGAAAAGTCATTGCCAAGTAACATAAAACACCTTTGAAAATGAAGCCAGGTTTTTTGGCTGCGGAGGTAAATTACTCTAAAGAAGAATCATCCTTTATCAAGTAAAGTCACCCCAAGCAAATGCTAATAATTTTGAATGAGGCAAAAGAAATACTTAAGTGACACAGCAGGTTTAGAGTGCTGAATGTTTTTATGTCCCAGTGGTTTAAAAGAGCAAATCCTACAACTGCTACTCTAAGCACAAAAACTCTACCTTATTGCTTTATGATGCTGGATTTTACAGTTGAGGCACCAAGAGATTTAGATTCTATTGTGACAGACTCTGCTCTCAGTACATGGACACTCTCTTCCACTCCTTCCTCCCTCCAAAAAAGAGAATAGTTGGTAACTGAAAAGTAAACATGTGCAAAAATATATTACTGAAGGGATCAGTTTCACTCAGTATCTAAGAAATTAAATCTTTATTATTCCATGCAGCAGATATTTTGCTGTGTCACATGCTACATTAATGGAAGCTGACATGGTCATAGAGCTGGGAATTTGTTTGGACAGCTCCTACAACTCTGCTAATGGACAGGATAAGATTCAGACAAGTAGGTTCCACAGAAGAAAAGTTTTCTGGCAAGGAACACCCACATATGTGTAGGTAATGAAAAAGAAGGAAGAAACCAAACCCCACAGTAAAAAAAGAATGCATGTACAGTTCTTAAGTTTCAATGTACAACAGACAGTGCCTGTGTAGCTTCTATCACAATCCCCAGAAGGCAATAGATAGAAGCAAAAATATACTGAGCCCCAGAAATGGAGCTATTTGTATAAAATGCTTAGAATTTCCTACGCAGAAAAATAATGGGGTTTGGTAAAACATAGAGAAAGCTAGTGAATTTGTGTGCTTTCAGACTTAGGTGACAGACAAGCAAACATTAGCAGGAACATTTCTGATTCTTGCTCTAACTGACTTGAGAACAGAAATCCTACTGCATGTCAGTGGAAATAATTAAGAGAACTTCAAAGAACTTCAAAGCAGCTGGGACCCTCTTCAACAGCCTTTCATTCACTGCTTTATGAATAACTCCCTTAAACCATTACATACAGAATTTTCAAATACTTTATATATACAATTAATAATCTCCAGAAATCAGGTGATGTCTGTATTGTTTGTTGTCTGAGATGTTAATGTATTCAACTATTTCAGAAATACTTAATCCAATTTGTTTTGGGCACTTTTACCAGGTCTAAATAATCAAAATTATGACATACTAAAATACTTCTGAAAAGATCCTTCATTTATTTCATGTGACAGTGAACTGTAATTTTCATCCACAATGACTCCACAACTACCTTGATAATCTGATAAAGTGAAAAAGTGCAAGCCTAAAATGAACATCAAAACCCTGCTCAGGTATCTGAAATTTAGTCTTAAATTTTACAAGTGGTTAAACACTTGCTCTAAAGCATCCTTTAAACTCCAGATGGTATCTAATGCTTGTTTGGTATTATAAAATTAAATTACTGTTCCTTTCAATTGTATGTTATTGTTACTCTTTCTGCCAAAATAATTAAATAGGTAATTCTCCCCCTGTATCTTTTAATTTGTTTGTGTTCTTTGAAGAGCTGTAGTTCTATTGAGGTCCAATCCTGATTCCCTGTTGGTGCAATAACTAATCCTCCGTGGTGTATACACCAAGAGAAACATCCTATTACAATTTGCTTCAAATAACACCATTTCACTTTTCCAGTTTCATCCATGTTATCACAAAATGCACATCTAGACCTATAGGATGAACTGTAAATTCTCCCCCTCCCAAAAAAATAAGTCCAACACCTCATTTGTATTTCCACTGCTAATGAAGTTTTAGCAAGGTGAAAAAGAACAGGGATGGTCTTAGATGAGAAGCTGATTATACACAAAGCAAAAGTCTTTATTGCTGATATAAAGTTTGGACATTATATAACTTGATTTGTGTAGTTAAGGGTTTTTCCTAAGGGAAGGATAAAACAGGCTATTTCTTTAATAAAATTTTCCTTTAAAAAAGGCAGTATGACTCCAGCAGCACTAAATGCAACAACGTGACTGCAGGAGTATGCTGGCACTGCCTGGCAATGCAGCCATTCATATAAAAATGAGGTTTACTTGCTGTGTATTTTTTCTGTTCATATATTTATGATCAATGACTTAGAGTTGCTACACCTTCACTTAGTTCTATGGCTTCTCCTGGCTATTGAGTTTGAGGTTTTGTTATTTAACAAGCATACATTACCTGTGAGTTGAAGATGACTGCATAGCCAAAAAAATACATGAAGCAACATAAGTTAAACATCAACTATTCCCCTTCAAAAGCAGTAAAGATGAAACTGCTTTTGAAGGTCACTAAGGATTAAAATGCATTTTTAGCACATACCCAGTGTAGGAAGTTTACTGCATTTTGATGTAAAATACATCACAATTTTCTGTTCCATATCCCTGGAAAGTCCATCTTTTTTGTGGTTTCCAACAGAGTGGTTCAGGAGAAGCTTCCTTGATAAGAAACCCCAACAGCATTTTGAATATTGCCCATTTGCTGCTTACAAAATATCTGGATGTCAACACAACATTGCTATTATTGCCATGTAGCTGTGGATGTTTGGACTGTTCAGTTACCACCTGGCTTTACATCCATTTTCAGCTTTTGGCTTCAAGGAATCACTCAGTCATCTCCTTTCCTCACAGTTCTGTCCCTAATTAATGTCAGTGTATATAATGTTGAAAATCTCCTGCCAAAAACCCTGCAAAAATAAAATGAAACATGTAACCAAGTAAATGGCATTGGGTACAGCAATTAGTTTTGCATTTTTATCCGCAGAACTGTTTCAACAAAGTCACAATTAAATATGTGGAAGTCAGATGCTTTGAATGGTTTAAGAAATGTAAGTATTTCTCAAAAATAATTTGAGAAATCAGATTTTCATTCAGCTTTTCAGTATTAGATTTTGGGAAACTATATGCAGTATCTCACAAAAATGGCAGATGTTTTTTATATATATATATTAGATTGTCTCTTTATGTATTCTTATGTAGCCACTGAGGGATAATTTTACTTGTTCAATTGCTACATGCCCCAAACTTTTCTGTCCTTCACTTTCATGGAAGCTGTTTGGGTTGGGGCAGAAGGCTGGTGCTGAGCTGACTTGCAGGACTGTGGAAGTGTGGCAGTGCTGCCCACTGCCTGTGCTGCCCAGGGCTGGGGCACTGCAGGTCCTTCCCACCAGAGCAGAGAGCTGCTACCTGGGATGGATGTGTAGATGTACCTGGGATGGATGTGTAGGTGTACCTGGGATGGATGTGTAGATGTGTAGAAGTTGCACTTAGACAAGGGAGCATGAGGGATGCTCAGGTGTTGTACTTTGCCCAGGAGTTTCGGAGCATATTGATTTGCCCCTCTAGCTTCTGCTTGCTTTCAGCTGGTCCTGGAAGTGAAGCCCCAGTCTGCCAGTGCAACAGGCTGCAAGATCTGAATGATGTCTTTGCAGAAACAGACTATGGTTAATCATTGTGTATGACTTCATGCAGCAGTTGTGGAACGATATGATTCCTGTCTGACAGAAAGATAAATCCAAGCTTTACCTTTTATCTTCCTATTCCATTTCTACTGTACTATGGTCACCAACTATTTTATTGCTGGTTTCAGGTACAGGAAGTTTATTAGCACCTTAGTGACTCTTCAGTGACCAAAACTTCTGCTTAGCATCTTGATTTATCATCTCATTTTTCTCTGCAAAGTATTTTGGGAATTTAAAAAAATGTTTCTGTTAAGTTTGACTTTATAAAATAAGTTTCCAGATGCCTCCCTGCAAGCTTTGCTGTCTAGATAATTTCAGCAGTGTTCTTCCTTGGACAACAATTTTAATTTCATTTCCTGTGGACCATGCTTTTAAACCCTAAGGGCTCAGCTGTCTGGAGGGGCAGACAGCCACTTCATCTTCATGTAGTTTTAGAGGGCAGACAGACCAAGCAGCCTGCTGCTAAACACACCTCTTTAAAGAGCCTAATTTCCTTATGAACTCAATAGAGGGTGGAAAGGAATTTCCATTGGATGATTCAGAGCTCTTAAATTAGCAGACCATAGGTGTGAATATCCTTCAATCTGTGCTAATATATTGTTCAATCCTATTTTCTGTTATATTAGCCAGCAATAAAAAGCCATTTAACTTAAAATATAAAATTGATTTTGATCTAGAAAAACACAAGAAGCATGTGCTGATGAATAAATGTCTTTTGGACTTGAACTCTGCTTTTGATGGATACAAATATTTTGCACCAGTTCAGGTGAAGCCACCTGTAATATTTAGGGTGGACAGAGATGCATTCTTGCCACTAATGCACATGTTCATCAGCCACTGATTTTTAATTACTCACATGAATAGTCTCCTTACACTGTAGTGATGACAATACCACCAGCTCTTCCTGATTTATATTCTTTTTCTATAGCAATTTAATTCATTACCCTATTGACTTTCTCCTCTGAAGCTGAACATTAATCTGAAGGTTATAGAGATTTTACTAAAGCACCCTTCCATTAGACATGCGTTGCCTCATCTGGTACTTCCCTCAGAGGCTTATTTTTCAACACTAATAAGCACAGGAGTACTGTCAGCTTATCTTCTGGCTGAAATACTTAAAAATGACCTGCATCATTTCCAATAAAGTCTCCAAACTGTAATACAGGTGGCCTGTGGCAACTGACAGATCTGAAATTTGAACCTGTAGGAATGTGGTTATGGAGAAGCAGGAGATTCCTGTCCTTCCTGCTCAGGGACACCGCTGGCTGATTTAATAATCTTTTCATGGGAGGGACTACACACTAGCACAGTTTGAAGAGCCATGCTAAACTCACAAATCCTCACATCAGTGAACCTTCCTATAGGGAACAAAGCAGAAAACAGACCTGGGAGAGGAATCCAGATATTGGGTAAGTGTAGGGAACTGTGAGGAGAAAATGAGAGCTTTCATGAAGAACTGACCCATAGGTTAGAAAAGGAGGCAGCAACCTGAGCCAGTTGTCACATGGGAAGTGTAACTGAACATCCACCTTCTAGGTGATGACATTTTAGTGACAAAGAAAGGGGCTTTATAAAATAAAAGCAGATGTAAACGGCTTGTAATAAGCAATGTCATATAGAGTTGGTCATGACTTGTTCTGTTTTGCCAGCTTGAAGTTGTATAACATATATACTGCTCTATTCCAGGAAAGGTTTTTTGGCTGTGTTTTTTGTTTGCATTTCTTTGTTTAAACAGTGCCAACATTATGATTTTTGGGGAGGCTATTTCAAACCACATAAGCAAATCAAAGGTGTCCAGAAGGTCTTGGCGACAGACACACTGTTTCTGATTTAACAATTCAGACTACTCTAATTCTGCAGTAGGCTGGATTAAATTATTCCAGCTGGCTGGATGCTTCTTATAGGCTGTCTGTCTGACAGTCCTGCTTCTAAAAATACCACCAGTTGGATTTGCAACACTGATCTCACTGATAAATAATCCTTTATTATCACTATAAGTTGCTGTGGTTAAAGAAATTGCAGTAGTACGGGAAGGCTGGTATTTCAGAATTTCCAGCCTCCTCCTTTGATTCTCATTTTTTTGGTGTTTTGTTCAGTTTTCTTAGTGGCTTTTAGCAGTAGCAAAAGTAAATTTCCATTTCCAACTGTGTCTAGTTTTCCATATGTATTCATTTATCTCGATACTATTCTGGCTTTCATTTTACTACTTATGCAGTGGATGAAATAATTTTGTGCTTATAATCTCTGTCAATGGGTTTTTGAAGGGTGACTTGGTGGGCAGTGAAGAAGTAGGGTTTTTTCATGTGTTGTGGGCTATGGTCTCTTGTTTGAAATTCTGCAGCCACTGAATTTTTGAAGAGTACATAAGCCAAAGTAATTAAGCTTCTTGACTTTCTGCCTTTACATTGACAAGGCTCTACAATGCACAGCCACCAAGTGGTTGGAGGTCTCCTCAGCACAGTTCTCATGTTTCTGCTTAGGAAAAAAAAAAGGGTATGGGTTTTTATTACTTTGCTGCGTGGTGAAGTTAAAGGGTCCAATTTTCACCATGAACATTTTAGAGATTGTTACCTTTTTACTTTAACAAGGTAGATGGTGCCTGAACAGCAGCACTCTGGTAAATTCTGCTGCATTTTGTGCTGCTGTCTGAACAGAAGATGGTCTTTCTTGTTAAATTCTATGGACTCTGAAGCATTAAAAACTGTTTCACAGAGAGACATCAGGCAGCAAACACAGATGATTTGTGTCTTAGTTGGGGACTTTGCTTGAGCCAAGATTTTCTTTTAATCATTATAATACAGTAGGATGCTTATGCAAAGAGAAAGGAATTACACACACTCAAGTACGTATCACAGGGACAAGTAAATGCTCCATTTATTTAAGCACTCCAAAGCCTGCCTTTTCTTTCCATGGTAGCAGTGCCAAACATATTGATGATAATCTGGTACACAGTTTTAATGCCCTTACATTCAAACTATTTAAGCATTAGTTCAGTTATTCTGCTACTAAAGTGATAATTAGAGGCTAAAAGGTAACTAGATTACTGTAGAGATCTCTCTTGACAGCCTTTAACACCTAGTTAAATGTTTAAGCCTGGAAATTACAAGCCTCTAGGTATCATTGAGACCACAGTATATTTTGAAGCAATTTGCTATTTCTAGATGGTTTTCCATGCTATGGTACCACTCCAGTGCTCTCTGCTTGCTCTGAGTGCCTGCCCACTTGCAAAACATCTTTACTAGGCAAAAAAAGTCTGTAGGAACAAACTTCTGGCTTAGTATGGATGCTATGTGGGATTTCCAGATGTGTAAAGAACATTGCAGCTGATTCAAGGTATACTGGGGCTGTTTAAAAGCTTCTGCTTTGTCTGCACTTAGATTCAATTTAGGTCTGTTTGAGCTGATCTGATAGTTTTCTAGTGCTGTGAGGGACAGGTACTGCTCTGACCTCTCCCCAGGCTCCCCTTCTCTCTGCAAGGGGCTCACTTTAACATGCACTGGGGACCTCAGTGAAAATACAGGGACAGAAATGGTTTGGAGTGGGGGGAAGGAGAAGTAGGAATTACATCTTCCAGTGCTAGCTTATAGAAAATCACTTATTTATCCAGACAGCACTTGTATGGGCGGATGTATGTTCTGAGAACACTGCCAGCTGCCATCCTTCCCTGAAAAACTGCACCCATGCTATTCAGCATGATTGATTTGAATTTGTGCTTGTACTTTGGGAACAGTATATGTTCTGTAAATAAGACTTAACTGTGCAGATGCAAGTTCAAATTAGTAATTAATCCTTGACCTTATTGGAACTTACCTGTCCAGTTGTCCAAAGCAGCTATCTGAAACTTTGAAAAACAAATCCTGAAAGGACAGAATTCATCTCATCTGAAAAGGAGGTGTCTTGTCTAAGCTACTTGGCCAGTTGTTTGTCTCTGCTCTGTTGTCAAGGGTGATTAATCTCCACAGAGTGATTTGTCCTGTCCTAAAAGATGCATATCTGGCTATCAGGAATGATCATTCTCTGAACATGTTAAATCTCTTTCTATTCACTGCAGGAGAAATTCAGATAACTAGATGAATCCTGCATCTACTGTGGATCCAGCAGGGCATGACTGAATGGCAGTGGTTTCCACTTAGCTAGGTGCTCTGCTTTTATTAAGAGAAACTTGGGAGGTCTCTGCTAGCAAATACCAAATGTTTAATAGCACTTCAAAAATCCTGCTTTCAAAATCAAAAGAGCCTTGTGAAGGATTAAGTATTGCAAAAAATGCTCAGCATTTTTTCATTTTGTTGTAGTCTGACTGATGAATGTGTAACTTTAAAAGCTCTTAAACATATCTGAAATGATGCTGAAACATCATATCAAATGCAACAGTATGTTTTAACCAGATTTTTTGCTTTCCTGTTCAGTCACCTTGCTTTTGTTTGAACATTGCTCTTCTGTAAATCTGACTAGCAAAGCAAGGTCCCTCTTTACTGCAGCATATTTAACTTCCCGCTCTTAAAGGACTAATACATGATACATCCACTTATCATAGAATTTAACAAGGGTAACCAGAAGTCAGTTGTGTAAGGCATGAATCATTTCATGAAAAAGCTGCCACTGGCTACATTATACATCTATGTATCTTATAAAACAAAGCAAATGATTACCATCAATTATAATACCATCATTTGACAACTGTGCAATTAATTTCCTTCTTCTAAATAACCACTGTTGCTCAGTGCCAAAGAAAATGCCATGCATTCACTGACTCATCACCAGAGTCTGTGATAGGTAGTACAGATGGTAATTTGATTACTCATCTCCAAGAAAATAAGTGCTTTATTTTTAAAAACTATTAATTCTGGTCTTCTGAAAGAATGGTAACAGGGATACATTTAAAACAGGGATATCTTTAAAAATAATCCCTACAGTAACATACAGGTTTTTTATTTGTTAGGATTTCTGGAGCAGAGCTGTATGTTGGATAGTTCACAAACATGGCACAAGCTGATATAAAAATGCTCCTACATAAGAAGAATGGAAAGATTCTGCTTTGCCTACCAGACAGACTGCAAACTTTACTGTCCATCTTTAAAAAGTACTCCTATACGAGACTAAAATATTTATCCAGCACGAGTAAGGGGCTATCCTGCAACAGCAGGATCATTAAATTATGGTCTTTTCTGGGACAATTACAGACATGTATTTAAATTACAAAGCATGTACCAACTCTGCCAGGTTTTACCTAAGGAGTTGGCTTTAATTCTTGAGCTGATCAACAGCCTTCTGTGGAAACATCTCTAAAATTAACTATCAGCTTATTTGTACATGAACCAAAGGCAGAATGACACTCAGTGTTACACACCTGTGAGTAGCAAAAGTAGCACTTTTATGCTTCAATATTACTTTGTGGTTAATTTTCTGTTTAACAGGGATACGAAGGACCCATCAAAAGTTGCTTGATTACTTTCTAAGTAGAGCATATGAGGATCTAAGGTGTCTGTGTATCCAATAAATGCACCAGTTTCATGTTGAGATATGAGACACAATTTGCAGTGCATGGGCAAAAAACCCGAATTCCCTGATTTTCAGAACGGATAAAGGGCAACAATTTTTATGAGTACAAATTAGTTTGCACAATACCTTCAGGCAGAAATGGAAAGGGAGTCATTCCTACTGTTCATTTGTAGCTCCACGTATGTTGACATACCTCCCCAGAGAAAGCCTGTCCATTGAGCAGGTGCTCTGATCCCTGGCTGTCTTCACTCCCGAAGTGTAACCGGATTTCCTCTAAGCGGTGACTGTACGTCATCGGCCCTCCCGAGATGTTGACCAAATGCTCTTTGTCTAATCGTAGAGATACATGTCTCCCTGTGTTATACATTGTCCCACTCACCTAAACAAAATGAGGAGGGAAAAAGCATTTTTTCAATATAATTTGTAAATCCCAGAAACTCGTTACATGTACTTCAAGATTTTACACACCTTCATTTGAATGTAGCGCTGCATCTTCCTGTGAGATGGAATACACAACCTGAGGTTATAATCAATTTCTCCTCTGGATCTTACACTGTATATTCAAATATTTTGCTAAATCTACCTTTTAGCCAGGGGCAGATGTTTAACACAGCAAACAGGATTGTTACAGTTCTTAATAAGTAGGCTTTTAGAATATTTTTTAATGCAAGGGCTGAATAATGGCTTCATTACCAAACTTATGCATGGAAAATGGGAGCATTTCAGCTGACATAAATTATATAAGTACACACAAATCTGAAATTTAACTCATTTTTTCCTTCTTTTAATATTTATACCAAAGTTATCCAAAATAAAGGTGCAGAGATATAACTATTCATAAATAGGGAGCCCTGCTGCTGCTGGGGCTGCAGGTAAAAACTTTCATTGTCCCCGTCGGCAAGTCTCTTTGTTGTCTTATGAATATTTTATGTTTACCACTGCCAGATATTTTAGCCATTGCAATACAGAATTAATTACAATTGCATCATAAATTACTAGTTCCTACTACACCTCAAATAGCTGTAATGCTCTTCAAGAGTCATCTTTATTTTTCAAAAGACTGGATGTTATGCTTCATTTGCAAAGTGATTTACAGCTACTGTAATGGAAAAGAAAATGATTGTGGAAATTTGTCACACGGAATATAATTCTGTCATAATTTCCACTGCCATAGGAAAAGTTCCTATAGAAGAGGTTTCTTAATTTATGCCATTAGAAAGTGAAATATTCCAGTTTGAGTTCAAGTTGTGACTTATTTAAAAGCATTCTGCATGGATACAAACGGTACACTTGGATAACATTAATTTACTTGAAGAAAAGGATGTGTAACAATAATACGCTTTGTTGCACTTCAATTTAAAATGAAATACATGACTATTATGTATTATATTCTATACTGCATCAGTACTATAGTAATTAACATTGCTGCAGTGCCATTTTATCTGTAATACTAATTACTGACTTTAAATGACCTGTTTTCTTGCACAGTATGTTGTAAAAAGTTACACTGCACAGACTGTGCAATAGAACTAAATGGGTGAGATTAACCAGCTTTTGATGGTTGTTTTCCATAAACTTTGACTCAGATGTTCCATCTTTGTGTTTATTCCAATTCAAACTAAGCAGTAGTAAATTTCTTATTGAAAGTAACAAACACAAATATTCCTATTCCTTACAAACAAACCACAATGATCTTATTTATAAATGCCCCTTAGTTTTTTCTACTTGACTTTGCATGCATAATAATTAAATAGCAAGTTTAGTTTAATAGGTGGAAGAAGGTCAGTTTATTGGATTCAGTTTCAGTACACTGCATATAAATGACATAAAATTGCTAATCACAAGTAACAAATGTACTTCAAAAACATGGGAAAATGGTTTAAAGCCTCTTATTCACATTTGGAAACTCATGCTTCACTGAGCACTCAGTTAAATTTAGCAAATATGCAAAATATTCAGAATCCATTTTCTTCCTTAAATTGGTACAAATCTCAAATCAGGGTACCACAATGTTCTCTCTCTAGGTAAAAGTGACCCAAATAACCCCTAAAATAAATTAAAAAAACGCTCTCTGTACAGCAGAGAGGGGAAATTTAGGAGAGGCAAATTGATGATCAGAAGTAACACTTGTCTTTCTCATTTTCCCCCTCATCTAAATGCAGTGCTCCTAATGAGATTGTATTGACTGTTTTATCATGGAATTTCCCCATGTAAGTGCAGATATAGAACACCAGGAATGCAATGAAATATCTGACTTGCCTCATTTCTGACCTGCAGGGAGGGATGAACATTTGAAGTGAGACTATAAAAACGTCCTGCTTGAGCACATACAGTTGTCACCAGGAAGGACAAAATCCAAGATCTTCAATACAAAAAATTTGAGGTCTTGCCCTTTTATCTGCCTTCCTAGGTTTAAGTGAAGTACTAGTTTTCTTGTGATGTGTGTGCACAAGTGCAGAGTACCCACATCCACCAGTCTAGATTCAGGCCCAAACTGCACCTTCAGGCCATGCCCATTGTTGACAGATACCCCCTTACTAGCAGCTTTCAATGGGCACTTATTTATGGGCATTTGCCATCCACTCAATTACATCCAAATGAAAGATTTAAATATTTATGAATGATTTCTTTTTGGAGACTTTCTGAGTTGCCAAGATTGTATAGTAGGCTGTGCTTGACTGTGGGAACCACCACCATAACACTCTGTGAAATTCTTTATTGTGATTCAGGATATTGTCTGTTGTACATACAAACCCAGTATCTTACCACCTTTAAAAGTGTGCATTTCAAGTATAACCATTCAGTTTCAGGACATAGTATCATGTAAGTGCAAACACCTGTTTGGAAGCTCAAGGTCCATTTAGTAGGAAAGTGTCATGTAAAAAACCCAACACAACAAACACTGCAAGAAAGAAAAAGTAGTTGGTCTTGCATTACTTTCAGCAGAAAACCATGCAGTGGCTTTTCACTATGTGCAGCTTTTTCTGCTGCTGGTACTGAGCCTTTCAAGTGATGGTGCATTCTCCTTCCAGATCACCAACCTGAGTTGGTTTTGTGGAAAGCAAAGTTGCATGTGGTCTTGTAAAGCAAAAGTGCCTTCCTGCAGGCGCAGAAGTTAAGGAGGAGGTTTCCTCTGTGTTTTGTATGTAAATCCTACAAGATAAACAGTGTGAAGACAGAGGCATCTTATGGGAAAGAGGTTGACTCTGTCTGGTACAGTCCAACAATATCTGCTACTCCAGCAAGCACAGTGCTTGTTTATGATACCATTCTGTGGATTGGATAAAATGTTATAGGGTAGTTTAAAAGGATAATACAAAAGATCTGTTAAAATCTATACCATTATTTACTTAATGTGCCAGACTAATCTTTAGTGCCAAGTCGTTCTGTTGATGGAGTTTGTGTTCCTTCTTGCTCTGCTACTAAGAAACCCTTCTGTTCTGTGTTTGCCTTGACTGAAATGTTACGTAAGATGAATACAGGCACAAACAGGCTGGGGGAGGAAAAAAAGAGCACTGAATCTTAACCCTCCTGTTTTTCAAAAGGATCAACATTCATATTTATCTTATGCATTAGAAATGAGACTGCCATAAAGAAAACATATATTAAAACATCAGTAAAAGCCTCTCTGAGAAAACAATTATGTCCAACCTTGTCAAAGTTAATGGTCATACCACACTTTTAGTTGACCCCATTTTCCTCAAACGTTAAGAAATGTTTCCAAATGGGTAATTTTACCTGTGGTAAAATCCCCAAGCAGAACAGAGCATGTTGATGGGCTTCAACCTTAATTGTGGAATAGTTCAACTTTGGTAGACTTTAAGTTAACATATTCCTGATGTAGTTATTTTCTATTTAATCGCATTCATTTTAAGTCTTGCTTCAGAGCTTTGTGCACACGATTCCCCAGCAGCATTATTCTCTTTATCTTGAGGCAAGACAGCCACACAGGCACACTCTACTAAGATATTCTGTACTGTGTTTCTGAGTAAGAACTGAGTACTCATGTGGCATCTTGTACAACTTGCTGCTCCTGGGATCACAGGAAAGTCTCAATTCTTGTATTTAAATAGTAGATCACCAGCAAAGTCAGTAAAAATGCATACCTAACAAAAAGTCTCAGGCATGTTTATCTTGAAACTCCACAGACTTTTATGACCATTAGGACAAAAACTCAAACAAATAGTGGAGCTTTTTTTTTCCCCCTCTCCAATGATCTCCAACCCTGCATTGTGGAAGTATCTTTGTTGTGTCCTAGTTAACTGTATATCTTGTTCTATTAATCTTTTCTTCCACAAACTAGTCCTGAACGTAGTATTTTTCACAACTTCTTTAGTGGCCTACATTATTACATTACAGTCTGTGTTAAAATAGCCTTCAAAACCCTGAGCAGAAGTCACAGAAAAAGAAGCCTGTGTGAGGGCAAAGCCCTGCTAGAAATGTAAGCAGGAAATGCAAGAGGGAAGAAGGAGGTGAGATGGGCTCCTTGCCTTTCAATCCCATGCAATGTTAGCAGCTCACCGTCACCTTCCTTCAAGGAGTAATGCAGGCTCTCTGCTTCCTGGGGCCTTCACAAAATAGCACAATAATCCATTTTGGATTTATTCAAGTAAGACTGGTCTGAAGATTAATGCCAAGAACATTTTTAACTTGTATCAGTACCTGCCAGTGGAGCGTAAGAAAGCAAGAAAATAGTGTGCAACTGCCTGCTGTGGTGCCCTTGGATCTTATCTGCAATCTTAGATGTTCCTTTCTTTGGGCTGAAAATAGATACAGTCCAAAGAAGGTCTAGTACTGTGTAGGGAAACAAATCGCCAAGGATTGAAGAGTGTTTTCAAGGTGTCTTAGTGCCCTAGTTTTATATTCTGCAACAATCAAGTTTCTATCATCTGCCATTTGGTTTCTGTATTTTTCCTCTTAGAGTCCTATATTCCAGCAGAACAGGAAAGCAGCTCTGCAAGCTCAGGGAGTGGTGGGCTTTCCTTCCCTGACAGCAGCACCTCAGCTGCTAATGCTACAGACTTTGTCCTGATGTTTGGTTTCTGCCATTCCCTACCCATGCAGCGACAGCAGCAGGAGGCCCAGTCAGAGCAGCCTGGATCCTAAGGAACCTGCAACGTGCCATTGATTTTCTGCTCAACTCCTCCCTAGCAGGTTCCTGGAGGCATAAGTGCTCCATGGAAACATTAAAACATTAACACCAATATTACACTGTTCCTAGTATCTGCCATCTAGGGATCTCAAAAGTGCTTTAAAAAATGCAAAAATAAATTTACAATTGTCTTGTGTCTCACTTGGGAAAGTAAACATTAATGCCAGGTTGTTTTGTTTTCTTCCTGATACTTAGGCAGGACCTTCCTATGAAACATTTCACTCTCTAGCTCAGGTCACCTGAACTTGAGTTTCTAAGTGCAGTGATAAACTAAATGATGTTTTGTTGAGTTCCTTTCGTTTAATGTCTTTTTGTTCATAGTATCTTGTTCTTCAGAGTTGTTGTTCATAGTATCTTGAGCAGACCATACTGTGTGATGTAAGGTGCTGTTCTCATTGATTTGAAATGATTGTACTCTAGTAAGTACCTTGGCTCTTGTGTAAAGCTGAGACTGCTTCAGGGTTTGGAAACAGTTACCATAGACTTGGGGCAAGTCTGTGATTTGAAATCTGACTGTAGGGACAGTGATGAAGCATTGTTCCAAACTGGGATTTCAGCTGTAACCTACTGAGATGCACTGCTTAGTGTTCTGCAGCAGGATTTAATTCTCTTATTTCAATGCAGTGGCTGTATAAGAACATTTATTTTCTTAATATTGTGCTTATGGCATCCAGTTAGTTTCAGAAGCAGTTTTATGCTGCTGTCTGGATTTTCCAGCTGTTGTTAAAGGGACCCAAGCTGGAAAATAAAACAATTTTACAAAGTTATTCTTCTAAGTTATTTAAGTTGTTTGAAAAGGGTGTTCCTGGTTTTTAAAGACTTCACTTAAAGAAGAGATTGATATAATTAAATAGGGGACAATTGTTCTATAGATTTTCCCAAACGTTTGAGAGCTCTGTCCTTGTCCTGCAGTATGCACTGTGAGACACATGCACACATGTAAGAATTTATTTTTAAACAGTTGTTTTCTACAGTGCATTCAGTTTTATTTAAATGTATTTGAATATTCGTACATTTGAATTGTTGCTTATAATACCTTTTTCCTGCCTTCATTTTTATGCTTAATCATCATATGCAACTTAATGTAAAGGAATTGTGGGAACACTGCTAGTATAACATCACTTTCAAAATTATGTTTGCAATAAAGAGCATGCCTTCTGCAGATTTACCTACAAATATCTCGGGGCCTTAGACGTAGATGCATATTCAAGTATTTAATGCTTTATTTTTTAAGGCAGTTTTAAGGCAAATTCCAGCTGTTTCCTGCAAGCTCCCGTTGATGCCAGCAGAGAGCGGTGTCGACCCAGCCCATGTAGCCTCACCCTTACACCACGGGGACTTCCACAGCCAGGGAGGAAATGAAAACTAATCCTTTTTGTGTGACAGGACCTTAACCCGGGGCCTTCGTTTCAGAAGTGGTGGTTTCAGCTGGGGTCTGTTGCATCAGTGAAACAGGTTTCTCATCTACAACCGAGTGTTTGGAGGCCGCAGGCTCAGCAGCTTGCTTTGAGGCCATCAGGCAGAATATCCAGAGTGCCTCTTCTGGCAAGAATCCAACAGATCTTGTGTGTGTGTATATATATATTAAAAATAGAGGAGGGGGAATTAAAGATAAGGAAATACCAGAGTTTTGATACAGTGCTGCTTACTGGGAGGGAGCTGCAATCTAATTGCTGAGCTTTGAAGAACTACAGGCATTGTCATCAATATTTGATTAAAAAGGGACTGTGTGAAAAAATGTAAAACGTAAGAGAAATGTAAAGATTAAAATAATCTTTTCATCTTCGTAGCTGAAAAGTTTGAAAAAGGAAACTATGTTAATGAGTCCAATTAACCTGTTTACCTGCCTAATGTAATGTGTCAGGTATCAGCATATGACATAACACACTTTTTACTTTTTAAAGCACCATTTTCAGCAAGAATCTTTCCCATTCCCTACTCTGCAGTGTTGCCTGTTTACATCCCTTAAGTGACTGATCTGTAAAAAAACTTGGAGCAAACCTCATAAATTAAATATGCTTACTGGCTAATGAGCACAATATGTCAATTTTCAGTGATGAAAATAATATGCTTCAATAATGTATACACCATTCTGCAACAAAAATATAATTTTAATAGAAGACCCCGCAGGGTCATGGTTAGTCTGAGATAATTACGTGCCACAGGATGTGAACGAATGAAACTGCTCCTAGGACACTGGTAATACCCCATGGAGTCTGTGTGCCACATGCTGCCTTTTAGGGATAATAAAGTGCTTTATTCTATTTCTACTACTCCAATATGCAATGATTTTTACTTGTTAGTAACTATGAAGCCTAAAGCAGATGCAGCCAAATTTATGGTGCCTAGCATTAATAATTGCTGTGCTGACACTAACTTTACAGTGAAATTGGGCTGCCCTTAATCTAAGATATTTCAACTACATTAAAATCATATGTAGTAGGTGGATTTCATCCTGGAGGTTTCATTGGGTTTTGTGAATTAAAATCAAATTATTGTGATAGGTTTCTGTGACTGGACAAGGGATCTGCTTCCACCAATGCTGGCTGAAGGCCTGAGAGACCAGTAGGGACTGAAGTGGGGATATACCTTGATGCTGAGAGCTTCCTGCATGGAGGGATCCATTACATGCTGTTAGGGTTGAAAAAAGAAATAACGAAGAGTGTTTTGCTGTAGGACAGCAAACTGGATCTCAGTGTTCACCACCTTCTGCTGTGTAGTAGCTTGAAAACTGCAGCCTGTGTATTTGCAGGCAAACTGAATTGTGGAAGAGGAATATATGAAAACAAGTTGAGTTGCAATGTGACCTTAAGAGACTCCTTAACGTGCAGCATGCAGTAAGAGGAACTAGAGAGAGGGTCTTCAGGACCTGTTACCCAGCAGATAAAGCCTCAGTAATCACAGGTACTTTCAGCCAGGTAAAATGATGAAGGGATTATGTTAAGTTCCAAGTTCTTTTGATCATATGTGGAATGGGGCACAGACTCCCCGCCGACATCACTGCCAGGTTTTTAAAAATCAATACCCTTGGTGCTTCAGCAGCAGACATGGATGTCTTTACTGTGGTAGATACTGGAGTAACTTTTGTTTTTTAGCAGAGAACCCAAGTTCATTGTGAGGTGTGTGCCTGTGTCAGGCTCTAATCTTCAAAAAAGGTGTTTCAGGGTGTTCTATGCTAGATTTAAACTGTGATCACAGAACTAGCCTCAGCAATTCCCAATCCTGTGGGTCTGTAGCCACCTTTTGACCACTGCTACATCTCATCCTGTGCTGTGACACAGTTACAAGCATTCTGTGAAAGAGGGAAAAATTACATTTGTGTGCTCCTTTTAGTTCATTAACCTTAGTTCAGAATTAGGCTAAGTCGATAAGTAATTGAGAGAATAACTGGGGCTTGGAGAACTCACTACCCTAATTTAGTCTAGCACTCTGTTAACAAGATTTTAGTTTGACAAATCTGCATTAAAACCTGTGTTAAGGATAATTTGTGTCTCTGAGAAAGGGATGTTGAAAGAGCTGCCTTTTTAAAACCTAATGGCTTACATGAATTTTCAAAAGGTTGTAAGTGGTACAGAAGACTACCAACTTGTTAGAAATCCAGATAAATGAAAAGTTACTTTTTCCATTTTTTATGTGGGTTTAAAATGTAAAATTCAATATGTTAAAATCCTAAGGGTCTAATGGAGACCTTTTTTAGTGAGCAATATTAAGATGCACTGACCTTTGGTAGCTTGTCTGGATTTCAGAGCTCTTCTTCCAGAGAGATCTTTGGTTGAAATGCCGAAGGTTTTCCAAAGGAATCCAGATCAGATGTAGATTTATAGGTCATGTATTGAGATGTGTTTCAGCTCCCTTGTGTTTTCCATATAGCAAGGCAGACATTAGGCATTAGATGCTTAATATCTCATTTGATCAACTGGATATTAAGAAATGCAGTCTGGGTGACTGAGAATCATTCAGCTTCCTGAGCAGGGGCAAGGATGTGCATTCAAAGTTCATCTGTTTTACTCCACAATCAAAACATATTGTTATTAAGGTTAATGGCATGATTTTACAAGAGCCAGAAAACCTCATTTGTTATAGCTCTTTATTCCTCTATTGCTTTTGCTGCCAGGAAGTTCTGAGTTTCTAAGCCTATTAAGTTTCCACGAACCCTCTACAGCAATGAAGTGACTGCTGCTGCTTTTTGAACTCCTCTGGCTGCTCCAGCCACGAGGTTCCAAGGCTCCATGTACTGAACCTAAGGGGAATTGCAGTGTTGCTGAGTTGTAGTGTAGCCAGAAAAGGATGGTAATGCTTTAGTGAAATTGTAAGTCAGTGGGAAATGAAAAGAAGAATGGCCATAAAAGGGACAAAAGTTTTATCAGGCTTTCTAGCGGAAATGTCACAAGTTTTGAAAGCAGCATGTTCTACAATGTGAAGCTGCTTCCAGAATCATTGCCAAGGAACAACTGCATGGTTATGGTAAAATGATTTCCTGAGCTTCCTATCTCTGGAGGTAAACTAGTATTTAGATAACTTGAAATCTGACCTCAATAAAATTCATTATGTGTCAAGGCAAATCCTTTGTGGCATGCAAAAATCATGAGCTATTCTGCCTAGTAGCATATTGCACTTGCCTGGCCTGCTTTTTCTAACTCTTTAAAGAAGGTGAATAAATTAGGCTTTCCAGTTACAAATATTACTGTTTCAGTTTAACAGAGGACTTTTTTACTTTTCTCATTTTATCTGCCTCAAAAGCATCTGTCTACCTTTTTATGTTGAGAAAACAATGTAACTGCAGTAGAGATAGAAATAAAAGAAAAATAAACAAATCCTACCCTGAACTTCTCTTTGCTTTTCCTGACATTTCACTCTATTCCAAAGCTCTTTTTTTTTTTCTCCTGACAATGCACTACAAAACCCCCACATAACCACAGTTTTTTTCTTGTTTGGTTTTTTGTTTGTTTGGTTGTTGTTTTTTTTTTTAAATAGAGCTCCCTAAAGAACTATTAATTCCAGCTTAACTAGAAAATATTTGAATATGCCTCTAATTCAAATGTGTCTGACAGTCAATGTGCAAGCTGGGAGCTCTGAGCTGCAGCAGGAACCTGAGCTCTGGGCTGACTGCCAGCAGAGGTAGACCTGGCCTGCTTTGGTGGTTCCAGACATGGTGTTAGGTGTGTACCTCATCATTCCAGTGGGTGTACACACAGGACTCTTGCAGTCAGAAGGCTTCCTAAGACTTCACTTACGAGCACACTTCTGCTAAAACTTGGTCAAGAGATTTTGTGGGTTTTTTGTTGTGTTTTTGTTGTTTTTCCCATTCCATGTTACCTGCCATGCTTGTAGATTGCCCAGCCATGGGGGAAGAGCAGTCTCTTTGTTCAGTGTCCTAAACTTCTGTACAGCTCCATGTCTGCTGGAGTTGTGTGAGTATTTTTACAAGTGATCAAAATGCTACAAAGTTCCATGCAGAATCTTAGCTTCCCAGGCATAAAAGACAAGTTCCTTTTTAGGGAGCATTTTATCATATATGTTCTAAAGAGTTTCAAGTATGTCTAGTCTGTTGAAACAAGAATGTTGACAAGTTCATCTTCATTATCTTCTCAGGTAGAATCTTTTAAAATAGGATTTCATACTCAGCATTCCATTTCCTAGCAATTGCTTTTTCTCCTATTTTTATACCTTTTTCCTTCTCTGTAGCATGCAAACCAGAGGCTGAATGCTCCCAAATGCCTGTGCAGTGGTATCCTTCCTAACTCTGGGTGTCTGCACGTGTACTTGTGTGTTCACATTCCTACTTACAGTGTGAAGACAGCCTTGCTTTCTATCTTAGATGAAGACAAGTTTAAGAGTTCTTTCTCACACTCAGTTGTTTTTCTCACCTGAAGTAGAGGAAAAAACTTTAAAAGTGCTTATGTTGTTACTGGCTAGATGGGAAGTTGAATTGGAGCTTTCAAAAAGGAACTCTTGCAGATCAAAATAAGTATTTCTCACAAGATGTTAATGAAAATTTCAGTACATTTGGTATTTTTAATGATTTTAAATGCACAGATTCTGAATAATGGGTCTGCCCTTGAGTTACTGAAATCTGTGAGCAGGATCAGTTTTTATTATGTGTAATTGGTGACTGACTAGTCTAAAGTAATGACAGGATTGCTTCCAGGCTTTCACTTACAGAAAAATATCCACTCCCTGATGTAATTGAAAGATTTGTAAGTCTATTGTGGCTTATGTCTTATTATTTTCATACCAACTATTTCTAAAGTCTAGATGATGCCTAATAAACAAGTCCTTTAATCATCTTTAAAATGGCAAACCTGTTGATAAATTGATTTTTTTCCAACAAGATATTGCTATATTGATTTTAGTACTTCATTTTTAATAAGCAGAGACTGTTCAGAATTGCTTGCTATGACAGTCTGGAAAGTAGGGCACCAACTGACTTGGTAACTGGCTGAATTTATACGGGAGGTTTTTGCTAGAGCTCTAATCCATTAGCTTTCTATTGTTGACATTCACTGGTGTAAGGACACTGGGCCAAATCTGCTGCATATAAAACCCAAACAGGTGTGGCTACCTGAAAGTTTGTGCTAGATTTCCTCTTTCCAGAGGTGATTTCAGCCATTAAATTGAATGATGCATACAGCCATCATGCCAGCTCCCACCCCTCAGCACTGGCACCCCCTGAGCGAGGGGCTGGAGCTGTTCAGCAGGAGCTTTGGTCACCCTGAGCAGTGTGTGTGCAGGAGCTTCCAGCAGTAACAGGAGATAGGAAGGGTGGAGAAAGGCAAGCCTTGCTTTCCTATGTCAGAGATGTCCCACCATGGTAAGGGCAGAAGGATGCTATTTTCCTTAATTGGAAAGAGATTCCAACAACTGATTTCTTTATATATGGAAGAATAACTTAAGCACCTTCACCATTTAACAGGCAGATATGTTCTCACCTCTGGTCTAAATCATTCTGCTAGTGATATGGTACACACAATGCTTCCAGATAACTTCATGGCTAATGACATTACTCAGGAAAGAGAATAGAAACCCAGTGGCTCTGTCAACATGTAGCATTTAAAAAGTTTCCTGGACTTGCAAAAATATTTTTTAGGGCTGTTGGAATTTATTTTATTTTACCCTAAGATATGAAAGCTTGGCACACATTACAGAATATCATGGTGTCTTCAAGCAGTCTGCCTCCTGGGTAAGGCTTACACACCTGAACGACCATTTAGACTGCTCTTTGGTGAGCTGGGCAGAAGGTTTCTATGATTCTAGTATACCTGTTGCTAGAGCAGGCAAATAAAATGGAAACAGTGCAAAAATCTTGCATACATTAATTAGACTATAATGAAATACATGTAGAGGCACACATCCTAAAACGTTTCAGTTTGAAATAGAAAAATGGTTTTGATATTCTAACTTCCATCTCAAGAGTGAGTGTAACTGGTGTATTAGAACTTTTTTTTTATATAAAAATAATCCATTCTGTGACTGAAAGCATCTACATAATTATCCAAACACATAGATGCCTCTTTGTGTGTCTTGTCAGGGATGTACTCAGGGTGCAATGCCAGCTCTTTCACAAAAGCATTCTTTATTTTTCTTTTTTCCTATCAGCTCATGCTTCCCAGCACAAAAAAGACTTGCAACATAAATTTATAGAGGATAAAGAATAACTGAATCACCAAGGAATTATTGAACAAAATGTGATATATACAGGCTGACAACTGACAGCATAATAATAGGTACTGAGTAAAAACCTGAATAAAAATGTTATGGCCAAATCACCTTTAGGGGATTTCAGGTTTAACTACTGCTGCTTGTTGTCTTTTTCATTTATATATTAAAAAAAAAAAAAAAGATTTAATACTCTTAAATCTCTGCCCTTCATTCCTTGTAGGTCCTGTCACACAAAAGCAAAGCAAAATCAAACCCATGGCTTCAAAGAGAAAGATGCTACACTCTAGGCCTCAAACTGGGCTCTGATGCCATCACACTGAACTGAGGAGGCCCCTAGACATGGCCCTGCCAACTGCCCTCTCCAGCTGGCAGCAGCTGCACCCCTGCAAAGCTGTGGAGTCCAGTGGAGGGACCTGCCAATACATGAAGAGTGATGACCCAGAAGTGGTCCATACATGCTGAAAGTCTGAGAAACACTGATCTAGGTCAACTTTTTCACATCCAGGCACCTTAGGAGACACGACCTCATTCTCAGAAGTGCCGAGTAAACAGAATTCTCTAACTCCTAAGAATTCAATGGAGAGGGCTGCTTTTAATAATCCTAGGAAACTCCTAAGTATGTCCCTTGGGCTATTAGGAAAATGTTAATCTTAATGTAATTGTGTAAAGTGATTTCCACCTCCACCCCCCCTTGAATTTTCAGTTATCTGATTAGTTTGGTCTACTTTTTACTGTCTTATATATATGGGTACCCAGCACAGTTCCTGTGTTCCTCTGCAGCAAGTTAAATACATGTGGGATGGTCCTTAGAATCTTCTGCTCTTCTGGGTAAAACTATTGCTGCTTCTGTGCCTCTGTTCTTTGTGATGTTTGCTTTCTGCAATTTCCTGTCTGAACGATACCTAAATCCTTACAAAATCATGTAGCACAGGAATGTGTGTGTTCTAACCACCTAAAAATGCTCAGTGAATGTTCTGCCTTTCACTTCTACAGTGCTGTGCTTCATCCAAGCTAGGGAGCACATTTTTCTCCTGATCAAGGCTGTGAGATGGATTATAAATTCTTATCTGCACGTAGATCTGGTTGTGTTGTAGGAGCATATGACACAGGAACAATTCAAAACACATTGTCAGCACTGACCTACCTTCGTTTCTGAGTTTGAAAGGATGAACATACTGTTCTGTATCTCTACTGTAGTTACAGCCTGATATTCTCCTGTTGGGATCAGTAAAAGCAAGAATAGGTGATAGTTGTCCAGATAGTCGTAAATTTGGCTAACTCCTTATTAAAAATCTCCCTATCTTTATGGAAAATTCCTATTAAACTGGGAGGGAAACTACAGAAGCTTCTTTAGAAAGCACTGAAAAAAGCCCATTATGATCCTTCTATAGGATACTGAAGCTATTTTACTACAGAATTTTATAGGGACAGAATTCTCTAACATACTTGTTTCACATGTCCCAGATTGGGAGACTTCAGGTTCTGCTACAGGGTATCTGTGGAGGAGGGCATTAAAATTCAGTAAAAAGGATTCATGTTTGTCTTGTTTGGACTGTAGGGCTTCAGCACTCAGCATGCACTGCTGACTGTCTTTGTTGCATCTGTATTTGTTTTGTTAGTAGAAGAGGCCCATCCATTTATTTTCTGGTTTCACACAGTAAATTAAAAGACACTATGCCATTAACTAGCAAGGAAAAAACCCACCTTTTGATTGCAATTGGATGACCAATATGTACTCAAAATATCTGTCTGCAGTGTTTTTGCTCTTAGTTCTGAAACATGAGCTCTACCCTAGTCACAAAGTATTCAGGAGTCCTCCTCACCCCTGCCCCAGCACTGCTATATGCAAAGTCTAATTCTTGAAAACATTTACAAAAAAAATAGCCCCAGCTATGGCAAAGAGATTGGACAAACACTCAAGAAGCACAGAACAAAGCATAGATTAAAACCCTGGATAACTGGAACAATTTCTTATGCTTTTAATATTTTAGCTGAATATATCATCCCAGACAGAATAATCCTGCAGTATTCCAGTACAGGGCTGTGGTAATAGCTAACCTACTGACATGCTGTTTCTAACAAATCAGAGACCTAAGACTTAACCTACATCATCTAGAAAGCATGTGTGCAGAAAATGTGTAATGCCAGATCTTACTATGAAAAAGAAGATTAAGGCTGAAAAAAGATTAGAAATTAATTAAGGGGCTTCTTCATGTTTCCTGATACTTTTCTGATCTGTGACCAGCCTGTCTTCAGGGTCTCTGCTGCTGATGTGGTTGTTAGTGATAGTTCAAACTACAAACACTACCAAGGATTATCATTATGCTTTAGGAAGTGCTGTAGCTTGGTGGTTTGGGGTTTATTTTCTAGTTCTACACTTCTATCAATTGCAGGGATTGGTGGGAGAGACTAGAATCTCAACTTTCAGGGCTCACACTACTCTGAGCAAGCAGCCCTTGGGTGGTGGGCAGAGGTGGGGTGTTGCACCACTGCAGGACCACAGCTGGGAGTCCATGAAGCATCTTGCTCTGAAATAGTTCCAGCCAAGGGAAAGGGAAGTGGTCAGAACCATGAACTGACTAATGAAACAATGGGAAGGTATGAGCTCCTCTCTTATCCATCTCTTCCATTTTCCAAAGTTAAGCAAAATGAATCCTGGACTCAGTTTTGCCCATGACAGCCATGGGATGGTTCATCACCCTACAGTACAGATACACCCTACAGCAACAAGAAGTTAGACACTCACATGAAAAACATTACATCTTAGGAAGTTTCATGCAAGCTTTGGAGTGTGCTCACTGACAGTTGGAAATTGTGTGTGCTCTACTTACAGGTTCAGAGTATGCAGTAGAGAGAATTCTGATTAATTCTAGTTAATACTAATAATTTTAAAATTAGTTATGGTATTTATCATGCAGACAGTTTCTCATTTATCACATGGGGTGTTTGCATTTTCTGGAATTTGATTATACTCTAAAATTCAACCTTCATCCCAGTGAGACAGAATGATTATAACTTTGTTTGGAATTCACAGCTTCACTTGCACAACAATGGAATAAATACTGTATGACTGTATGAGATATCCTATAAACATGGCCTGCAAACTTGTTTCAGTGAAAATCAAATGTATTTTATCACCTTTGTGAATATACAGCTATGAGCAGGTTCTGAAGTAGAGAGGGTATCATAGGCACTGACAGCACTTATGAAAGGAAGTGATGATAAAAGAGCAGTAAACAATTTTTTTTGAGAAAGATTAGACAGTTTGGTTTCAATTGAAAACTAGAAATGAGCAGGGAAAAGCTGACCTGTCAAGCAGAAAGATTTTCACTGATTGTGTGTGTTCTACCACAAACAAACTGCACCACCTCGAAGCCCCCCTAAATTAATGACATTGATAAATTAGACAAAAAAAGAAGCCCTGAATATTAAATAGTTGCTTCTAAAAATGTTGATGCTCTCTGAAAATTGCTATTGATTATTGTTAGGGGATGCAACATGATTCAACATGAATGGAGACAAAATCAAAGCATTCCTTTCTTCTTACAAAATTCTAATATATGAGCAATACTCATGCTCAGCTCCATGGTATTTAATATGTTCCCTTTTCCAGGCCAAATTCACAGGAGAAGCCCACCCTCTCTTGCATACATCTCAGGAGTTGCTTACATTTCCATTTTCAGGTGCAGGTTACCACATTTCCATATTGCTATGGGCTGGTTTAGCAGAGCTGAAATGTTCTTCTATTCTAACTTCTCTGGGGATAAAGCAGGACACTTCTTGCATCCACACTGACACATTCATCAGATCCCACAGGGCTTTCAGCCTCTCTTCCCTCTGCTTAACTTGCTGTCACCAACATGTGCAGACCCTCTCCAGCTCTGAACCTCACCACTGAAGCCTTCAGGCTGGGTGTTCCTGAGGAATCAGTATCAGACTTGCCTGCTCCTGTTCCAACAGCAGCATTTAGGTGACACAGGCTGAGAGCCCTGGTGAGCACGTCCACACTGCCTGACACCCTCAAACAGAGACCTGGAGCTGCTGCTGACTGAGGCAGCCCAGAGCCAGAAACAATCTGATCTGGCAGCTAATTGGCCCCAGTAAGCTAATACTAGAAAGTTGTTTAAAAACTGTCTTTGCTGAAGGCTGGGCAGCAATGCATTCATACTATCTCTGACGTGTAAGAGGGCTGTTTTCAAACTGCTGTCAAATTATGTTCTTTATGCCAAGAGTGCCAATATATAAGGTCTTTGCAATCTGTGCAATGTGCTGGATTGATAACTAGCAAATTTCCTCTTTTGTTTTCAAGCAAAATCCTATTTCTAGCAAAACCTGTCATTTTACAGAATCCACATACTTTTAGAAAGAAAAACTGTTGCTAACTAGTTAAAATATATGGGAAAGGATAACTTCAGGGAATATTTAACAATACCTGCAAAATGCAGGAAGGGATTCAAATCTGCTATCAGCACCACACTTAAGTTCCTATTAACTTTTTTATTATGGAAAATACAGCTAGCAGCTGTTCTTTCTTGTCTTCTGACATTAAATTACTAATTATTGTGTGGCATGTGTGTGCAAATATTTATTTATTGTTAGCTTTATGGTTGTCTATATTTTTTTACCACCGCAGCAATTCAGCTTCTCCAAGTCTTCTAACAATTATGTAAAAATGCCCTTTGGGAACCTTAAATTGTACATTTTCTTCATATGGGGCACACCCAACCTCCTGTTCTCACACATACATTTAGATGACTGCATCAAAGTATCTTATATTTCATCTAGTAAACCCATTTCTAAGAATTATCTTACAAACATCAGGTGAAATATAACACAGATTAAAAGGGACTCATTAAAATGTATTTATCAAATAACTTTTGCCAACTGGAACAGACTCAAGGAAGCCTCTTGCCATTTCTTTGTATGGAGCCTGGTGTTCTTTTTATCTCAATGTAAATGTGAAACTGAATGCTTCTTCTCTCATGTTGGTTTTACTCTAGTATAAATCCACTGGCTTCAGGATAGCTACATCTGATTTACACCATTGGGAGAGGAGAATTCTATCTAGAGTTTATAGCAAAAGATTTGTAAGTGACCATTGAAAAGCAAAGTGTTCAATATGCACAGGAAAGGATTCCTTGTGAAAATAAGAAGTCATTATTTCTGTATAGTTCACTTGGATTTCTGCTTTGAATAGTCAGTCAATGATCATTTATAGAAGAGCACATATGAATCAGGTTTGAGATATTAAATCAGGTTTAGGGTAACTTTTCAACTTACCTAACTACCATGGCTGAAAAATGGTGGGTACGTTTGCTTGTACAGGTCAAGTGGCTACTCACCCCATGTGCTCCCAAGATAAGAATTTAAGCAAATGTATTTGCCTAAAAACTATGGAGGTGACCTGGCAATTTGGTCCACATACCTAGAGTTTACTTTAAAATACTTGATTGTGTCCAAATATTTTGTTTTTCTTTTAAGATTCCAAATCCCTTGATGATTTCTTTTAGATGAAATGGCAAACTGTCTCCTGGCACTATGGGAGATCTGGCAAATAGGGGATTTTGCAATGTTTAAGAACTTACAAGCTAATTAACAAGCAGGTTATCCTGTAAAAAAAAATCCAGGTAGTGGACTCAAAGCCATAGCAAGCAGCTGGAATCAGGCTATTTCTGCTGGGGAGAGAGACACCACCTTGCCATAACTTCCAGGGAAATTTTTGGCTCTAAGCAAAGCTTAATCTTATTTGTTTTTGATAGAAAGGCTTCTTCAGTTAGATTGAAATGTCATCACCTCATCTCCATAACATACACAGCAACTAGCAGTGAGTCCTCCTGCCATCCAAATTGTGGGTAATGTGAATATCAGCAACGACCCAGATAAAGTGCTCTTTGTGGGACACCACAAACTGCACAGCTTAATGTCCTGAGTGTAACCCTTTGTGAGTGCTGAGGAGAATGTCAGACCTTGAATTGTTGCCTGGTTGCTGGGGTCCTGATGTGAATTACATTCACGTGCTAAATCTTAATGGTTAGAGTTTCAGAAAGTATTACATATACAAATTTATATGCAAGTTCAGATGTAACACAGCTATTGTTCACAGCTTAAAATGTGTAATTTTAGATTACCATATGTATGAACAGCACTATGTGGTTAAGTTAGCTTCATGTTGGGAGAAATCTGACGAGTGGGTAGGGTGCACCAGGTGGGGTAAGGTAGGCACAGGAAACAACTTAGGCATCTTTAATCAAAACTCTTGGCACAGTGATCTAATTCAGAGTTTGATTTCCCTTTGCCTCACACTCCTCTGCCTTCTGTGCCCTGCCAGATTTAGAGCTCTTGAAAACACTTTTTCTGTTTTATTTCCTGTGGGCTCCCACCATTTTTTGTATTCCTAATATATAACATCCATATGTGTGTGTGTACAAAAGAGTTGGTTACTTTTAGATCAATTGAATTAAATTGTTTCAAGTCTTTATCTGGAAACTATGTAATAGTTTACAGGGTTTTATTTTTAATTGATCGGGGTACTAAATAACAAGACAGAGATTGTGTTAAGAGTGGCTGTGTCTATGTAACTAAACTGCTTTACTTAAATAAACTGGTGCAAACTGCAGTATAGCCAGAGCCCTCAGATTTGGAGTTCTGCTAGCATCAGTGGGAGCTAAGGAAGTTTCAAGCCAGGTCTTTTTCACTCAAATGATGACAGCAGAGGCACATATCATTTATTTTCTTTATCAAGGGAGATTTTAAGAGGTCTGATCACTCAGAAAATGCAGGCCCTTGTTCTCAGCTGTACTGAGCTGGAGTGTTGTACTATAGATGGCTGAAGATCTCCCCCAGATGACCACAAAGCTTTCAAAAGCTGGCAGCTGACAACGCTGCTCTCTAAGGCAGAACATTTGTGTTTGGATTCCCACATGGTCCTTTCCTACCTGTTCTCTTACTCAGGGTATATTTTGAACTGCTAGGAACTTAAATGCCAGCAATATTCACAAGACACCTATCTCTGCAGCAACAGTGTTACTGGGCTATCTTTTCAAGTCCTGGGAGACATCATAACAGCATCTCTGCCTTGCTGTGTTCCAGGCAGCTGAATAGAGGAATACAGCAAAAAAATAAAAAGTCCAAGAACAAGAATTTTAGTAGCAAGTGAACGGCATTAGTCATCCCCTGTAGGGATGCATTCTCAGAGACCTTAAGGGTATTACCTCTGTTCCTAAACACTGATGTGCTATCAGTAACCAGAATATGTAAGAAGCTGTTGGATCTTCAGGCACATTAATAAGTGAAGGTGACATGCTCCGTATTTGAAAGACTCTCCTCCTGCTGATGTGTGGGAAGGATTCACTAATGATCTGAGCAGTTGCAGTTCTATGATTTTAACAACGTTCGTATGGCTAAAAACTTAAGCGTGTGCTTCCAATAACCAAGTAGGAATGTATGTACTAGCAGTGGTGGGGGCAGAATGAAACAATTTTAGGGAAATGCACTGCTTTTGCACACAGTGTGGAAGTGAAGCCTGCAAGATCAGCCTGTGCACCAACATGCAACTTTTGGGGCACGTGTGCATTGGAGCCTCAGCTGTTGAAGTCCAGAACCCAGCCCCTGAGGGGAAAAGAGGTGGAAGGTGGCTCCTCTTCTGTTTCTGGAGAATGACTTCCCTTCTTGCCCATCTCCAGTCTCTATAGAACACCCTGCTAATGTGTGCTGGGCTGACAGTGAGAGATAACAGTTTAAATCATGACAATTATTTGGATTACTGTCTCCCCCAATTATAAAATGATATTGTAGAAGAAAAGACATTTGGTAGATGATGTAAAATCTAAACGAAGCTAATTCCTTTTATGATAGAAAACTTGTAGAGAACAGTCAGGTACATCTGACAATTTATAAAGATACCACTTTTTGCTTAGGTACTCCCTGGGCAACAAAATAATCTAGAAAATACTCTGGAAGCATCTAAGCAGCAGCAGAGAACTGAAAACATTTACTATGCAACCAACTGCATTAGAATAATTGAATTTCTGTAAATCAAGAGGAAAAATTAAATTAATGGAGCAACAGTTTGACAAGTTTGGCTTTGAGTTAGCAGACATAAGCAAAATCATTATTTAAGCATATTGTTAATTATGTTTAAATGAAGAATAAATTGAGTGATAGCTGTTAATTAGGCTTATGTGCACAAGAAAATAAGGCAAGCATCAAAATTAGAGCAGGCTATAAATATGTGTGTTTGCACAATACTTTTATACTTGTGAGATGTGGGTGAGGGAAGAGGAAGTGCACGTGGGTGTGTGTGGAGACTGGGCAGCAGGCACCTTGCCTGCTTTGGTTCAGGTCAAAGTTGTTTATTGTTTCAGTGAGACGAACAAACAGAGGATCCAATTCTGTCCTCAGTTCACTCCGAGCCACTGAGTTACTCATTTTTCAATTAGGCAACCAGGGAGGACACACAGAGAAGTCTCATAATGGTTGTGAAGTGCAGTTCTTGTGCATGCTGTTACAGCCAGAGTCAAGGGTCTCTGTTCCATGGAGGATAATGGCCCAGTAATAGGTAGGAGGGGTGGGTCATAAGAGGGTAGAATCTGTTAAATATGCTGGACTCTTAAATATATTGTATCCAGCAGAGCGTAGTAAAGGGCCACGTAGGTGTTCAGATGGCATTAAAGTTCTTGATAAAGGGAAAATACTTGAATCTGAAAAAACACAGATGAACTCATACAAAGTATCTTGGTATCTCTGGCTGATTTGCTACCTCTAAGTCAGCCCAGAATGCGCGTGTCCACATACGTGCATGTTCATCAGCAGTCTAGGGAATGCAGGATGCACTTACATCAACTGGTTGGTCCTGTGAACCCAGCTGAATCATACTGCTGTGTGTGTACAGGCTTCTTTAATTCAGCAGCTTAGCTAAAAGGACAGAGCCATCCATGTGAGCTTGGAATGCTGGCAGAGCAGTGAGCACAGCAGCCGTGTAATGAGGTAGACACCAGCTGACATCAGTCGACATGTCAGCATCCCTGCACTCACAGCCATGGAACAGGACAGCTTGTAGCTAACAGCACCTCTGAAAAAGGTCTTAAGAATTTTGCATTTGAATTGTTGAACTTGCAGCATATGTAAATGGGTAAATAGGCTACTCTTAAACAGTTTAGTCTTCTAAAACAAAGCTCAGAAACTTCAGTTCCCACTAGTCAGCGGGACATGAAAATTCTTCATCTTTCTAAAAATGAAGGCATCAGTCTAAGGTAGAGGAGATATTCCTCCATATAATGCTAAAATTATTAATCACCCACAAGTTAGTACCAAAGAGCAGTTAATACAGGAAAAAAAAAAGTTGAAAGCCATCACACATTAAAATTCTCATGCATTATAGTGCACGAATGTCCTTTTTTTACATTCTTCTGATAAAAAGTATTTCCAATGTCTGCAATTTTGCTCTTGCTATTTTTGTTGCTTCCCAGTACATTATAAGGGGAGAAGAAAATTAAAGGTTATCATTAAATTACACGAGTTACAATTTTAAAGAAAATGTCAGTCAGTATTAAAGTAGTTTAAAAACTGAATAGACATTGATAGCTAAATTATTATATGGGAACTGTGGAGAAAAGACAGTTTCCTCCTCCCTAGTGTCACTAGGCACACGCTCTGTGCTATTTGTGACTTCCTTCTCACAGTCCCATCTCTGACCTTTCTTTGTCAAGTGCTCATTGGAGGTGGGGTTTGCATTTATCTGCCTGCTGAGCTTCCATCTGCTTCTGAATAAGCTCAGACCTAGACATCCTTCTAGCCACACACCTGACAGACATGGTCAGTTTTTGCACACCCTTTGCTCTTTATTGCAACCAGTGGCAGCCTGTCAGTCTTTACTGTAAGTTGGGAAAGGTGAGCAGAGCTGAGGTGGAACGTTCAAACTCTTTCACATGACAGAACTTTGCCTTCTCATCTGCTGCTCTGTGCAGCTGGCAGCATAGCAGGTTCCAGTTGATGTCCATGTCTTCTCTAGTATGGGGACATTACCTGTTCTCTGATCAGTTTTGAGAGATAGAAGGCCCATATTTTCAGAAGTGTTTTGAACCCAGGAACTCAAACTGATAGCAACAGAAACTACTGGGGGGTCAAAAAGACTGATGGTTCCCATGTTTTTCAACTGGGAACTGAGCTAGATTAAATCTGATCAAAAACCTAGTACATCCAAAAGATTTATTATCTGTTAAGATATGACTGCTAAAGATAAACACTCAAAAATTCAAAGGGCTCACCTACATGTTAACTTAAGGGAAAACAAGACACATTTAAGCAGCTATCACTGATTCTAGTCAATTTTTAGCCACTCGAAAGTATTCAAAACTCCCAAGAAACACAGTGAAATAATGAGTGGCTTAAGAAATATATGGAGTGATTCTTTTTTTAATACGTGACTTTTACTGTTTTCATTTCATATTTTCATTTTTCTCCCATTTCCATTGGAAACAAGCACTTCTTTTCAGATAACAAAGGCTTAATTTGGTGTTTATCCACTTTGAAGACCAGACTGCAGGATCTGTAGCAATCACATGGAATTGGGAAGCCCTGTTATCAGCACTTGCTGAAAATCAAGCTTGTACACTGAGGCAGGGACCAAAAAACCCCCCAACGTTCCAATTTGTACTCCAGAAATTACTAGGGAAGTGTACACATAAAATTTGACATAACTTTAAAATAAAAATCTAATAAAGGATGTGGATAATAATTCCTACTCTTCAAAGCACAACTTCAATAATTATAACCAGTAAAGTGAGGCAAAACCATTTAAACCCAAGCACAGCTCTCTTTTTTTCCTATAAAGAACCAAGCTCAGCAAAACTAAATTAACTACATACAGGAAAAGAAAGTAATATAAAGATTGAAGGAAAAAGTAGTAATAAACTATAACATATTTAAAGTCCAATGTGAGAAAACAAAATTTTTGTTTGAAAGTATTCAGGGTAAATCTGAATTTCTTCTTAAGGAATCAGAAGGAAAGTAGAATCTTGATTAAACAGTGTTAATTAATGATAATAGGTAGCTCTCTTCAGGAGGAAAACAACCTACTGTTAAACAATGAAATTCAATTAGTAGTTACTATCTAAGGTTTATAAATATGGTGTCTTGGAAATGCAGATTCACAGATTCTGATCCCTGTTGCCCTAAGGTAAACAGACAGTGACTGCAGCCAAATTATGTGGACTCAGACAGCCATAACTGCAAGTCGAATTTGGCTGTAATGTATTACTGGTAATTCCCACTGAGTTGATTATGCTATTTCAAACTCAATCAATGATGAGCTAAAAGGAGAGCCCCTATAAAAATGTCAGTGCAAACAAAAGGAAAGATTAGGATGATTTCCCCAATGCTGAGGGAGTTCCTGATGCTGCAGATGCTGCTCTGCTAAGCAGCTAAAGGCTCTTCTCTACCTATAAAGGGATTTCTGAAGAACAAATATTTTGCTACAAAATTCACTACATTGCACAAGATCACAGGTATTCTGAAGGCACTTCCCTGAGTGGCCTCTCACCCTGGGAAGTCACAGTTTTCTACCTATTTGTTTCAAATCCCCCAACACCTAAGGATAATAACAGTATTTGGAGGAAGGTTTCCAGCAGCCACGCTGGCTGCACTGCTGCACGCTGCCTGCTGGGAGAGCTCGCCCCCAGCTCAGAGGGAAAGGGGTTGAAATAACAGGAGATTCAAACCAAGGGCAGGTCTGTACCACAGACTATTGCCTCATGCTCAGCACTGAAGATGGCCTGAGAAAACTGTCCACCCACAGTAGCAGGGTTCTTCACATGGGGGTTATTTTTAAATTTTGTTTTGATTTATATTTTATCCATGGGATAAAGCTAAAATCCAAGGCATGGCACCAACTTCAGCAACCCAGAGAAAATGTGAGCAATAGATTTATGGTGGTTAAAAAATGAGGAATCAAAATACCTAAACCATTCTTCTCAGTTCTCAGTATGACTCTGAAATGTATCTCTAGCTGTACCTTTGCTTAATGGCAAGACCTTGGGTGAGAAGCTGCTCTGTCCCAAATATCAATAGTTTTGGATTGCTGGAAGGAGAAGCGTTTTTTCAGATGTCTTTGAAATCCTCTGCATACCCCCCCACATCCTCATCCATGCTGCCACCCACCCACAAACAGGGACATAAAGCTTGTTTATTTCTGCTGTCATGTTGGGTGGTTCCCCAGATGTAAACTAAATCTCAGCAAACAGAGATGAGATGATTTGCTTTGAAAGCACACTCTGGAGCTGAAGTGAACCTCTGAAGTAGATGCACATTTTAAAAACTCCAGATGAGTTTTATAGGACTGGGCTGTTAAAAGAGGGAGGTATTTTTGCTGCTTATAGCTACTAGAAACTGGCCAATGCTAGCATGGCAGCTACAGGTGATTATACAGTTACCAAGGGGTTATTAAATCTCCAAATCAATGCCTCATCTCCTGGAAATGAATTTAAAAAGCTGGGGAGGTACAGAAACACTGTATACAAAAGCCATCCTGTATTTTTAAAAAAACCTAATAAAAACTGTAAAGTAATTTAACTCCATTGATACCATAATAGCAGAGACATAAGTGAAGAAGCAGTAATTTGCTTTCCTGCCTATTGATTTTTGGAAGGTAACGGGAAGGGGTAGGTATTTTTAGTTCATCTTAAATAATAGTTTGTAAGTAAATGTATAAGTGAAACTTTTCCAGTGCTCAGAGAGAAAATCTAAACAACATTTAAATGTCTTGTTTTGCTGCATGCTCTACTCACACTTCAGGGTTCCATCAGTAAGTATGTAGTTACTAGCTGTAAAAATATGGGCTGGTCTGTGTTTTGGAGTTTTCTTTCTGATCCATCAGGAATATTGACTTTACATCCTCCTCACCTTCCCAGCATTATATTGATGGAAGGCAGCTCTGCAGGCCTACCAGAGGTGTTCAGGAGCACGTTTTGTTCCTTGTGGTGCTGTCTTTTCTTTTCAGTCAAACTATCACTATTTTGCAAGGAAGACTGAAACATCTGCCAGCGTTAGTACCGGTGGGAAAGCCTTTCCACCCTGAGCAGCTGCCTGTCTGTTTGACAAGAATGTTACAGCATCCTGTTAGGGGGGAACTCCAGGAGCACTGAGGTATGTCTTGTGCTGGCCACCAGCACTGCTGCTGAGGGCTGACACATCCATTCTTGCAGAGCATGGCTGCCAGGGGGGTAGCAGCCTGTGCTGAATTTTACATGAACCTGTCAATATAGTACATAACATTACAATTTTGGTGCTCCTCAGAGACTTCCATCAGCAAGACATCACCTCATCGTTTGCTGCAACAATAATATTTTGTCTAATATTAATTAAATTCTGCTCTTATTTATGCCCTGTTGATTTTGGTTTAGAACATATACATATGCAATAGGAACGTTGTTGCTGTAGCCAATTCTTCTCTCAATAATAGAGCAGCAACATTGATTTTAACAGTGGTGTTCTGGCTTTGTCCATGTCTAAGGACATGTGTAAAGGCAGAAGGTTCAAAGAATGGAACCTCAGTCTTAAAATAAATACAAAATCCCTATTGATTTCATTCTGGGATTTTAAAGTTAGAAAGATGTGATGATCAAGAGTAACATGAAAAATGGCTTAATTTTGCCCAGTGCATCTTTTTCAACACTTGAACCAGAAACCTGTTGTAGCTTAGGTTTCTTTGTGAAGACAATGAAAGAATGTGACCAGGTGCTGAACTACTTAAAAGTTAGAGATGGCTTGACTGGACTGGCAGGTCAGTTTTCAGACACAGCTGCTAAGTTTGTGAGGAATGTGATGTTTCTGAAAGACCGTGTAATGATGTTTCTAAGCAGATATTCCATCTGATCTCTTCTGAATCAGGATTACAAACAATCAAATAAGATTTCACCAAGTTTTAACTGTCTTTTGGTTTGACCACAAATAGTCACATATCAGGTGACTATTTTCTCTTTTAATAAAACAAGTCTTGCAACTCAGTGTCACAGTATCCCTGGTTGTGCTGTAGCCATAATTCCAGAAGAAAAAATCTAGTTTGGTATTTTCAGTGTCACCTTCTCTCCATCACATTAATCTGTCAGAGTCTGACTGCTGCAGTTCCACTCACTCCCACAATTCATCACACACACCCCAACACCACAGAGTCTCTCTTACACACACTACTCCAGCTGGCTTATTTCTGGCAAGTAAATACACTTAAATCTGTGGCTTAGTTTCAGTTCACTCTCTTTCCAAACCAGAATCCTACAGTCTCCCTAACCCTAATTTTTGTTCCATCTGCATGTAAACTGCAGGGTAGATACTCAGAGTTATCATAAAATGAACCATTTAAGGAAAAAAATTAGTATAAGACCCCTTGTTTCTCAGAAGTAAAAGCTAACATGCAGTTTTGGATGAAACATTACAGTTGCAATCCTGTGTATGTAATGTGCCTGTTTATCACTGTTGGGCACTTTTGACTGGATAGTTTGAGATTTACTTCATAGTTTCAAGACATTTACAAGAAGATAAAGGAGAAACCATTTGGTAAAAGATTATCCCATACCTTATAAATAATGACTTCATGGTGTCACCATAAAATATCTTATAATAATGAACCAAGGTGAATAATTCTCACAATTTTCTATTGGCTTGAAAAATTAGATTAATTTTTAGGAGCTAAGTGAACAATAAATTTCAGTTCCAAATGAGCAGCACTGCAGATGGTCTCCAACCTTTATGCAAATATCTACATGAGGAAGGGAAATAATGGCCAACCAAACTGAACATTGCTATACTCTGCTCTTATGTGGTGTATCAAAGCAATATGTCCATATGTCACTGGTAGGGTATGCTCCAACAGTTTAATAATCTTTAAAGGCTTTCAAAATAATGTTCAAATATTCCCTGAAGTGGTCTGTCAGTTCTGTTAGGTTTATAATTAGTATTCCAATGATAACTAAAGTAGCACTGCAATCACTGGTTTGCCCACAGGTTCTAAACTTGCTCTTTATTTTTCCATAGAGGTTCTTTTCCTCAGAGAGTGGTTGCTGCCCTAAGTTGTTCAATAAATGTGAAGATTTGTTACTGCATTCAATAGCAAATGCATTCTTGTAAAATACACTGTCGGTGCAACTAAATAAAGGTAAAGGCTGAAACTCTCCCTTTTTATTGTCAGCAAGAATGACACAGTATATGGAAAGCTCAGAGGTTAACAGACTAATAAAAGTAAAGTCGACCCCAGTGATTTGGTCTGATGCATTGTCTACTAGGTCTGTGTAACTTTATCCAGAAATAAGTATCTTATTTGTTGGGATAACGAGTATTCATATCAGTGTCCTTCTTGTGAATTGCTACATACAGACATGGAACTGCATAAGAAAGACAAACAAGGAACCTGAAGAAGGAAAATTCCTGGCTATATGAACAGCCTTCATATTTGTAGGATTAAAATCCAACTCTAGAAAATAACCTCTTTACGAGAAAATGACAGCCTACAAAATTAAAAGAAATCTGTTTTTTTTAAAGCAGTATCAGTTCATTGTTCAGGAAGCTGGTAATTTCAGCCTGGTGCATTCTACAATTGAGTTTCAGTCTTGAATACTAGAGAAAATTCAATATTACTAGGGTGGTATGAAGTATGTATTAACTTTGGTTCCCTGTCGTGCATCATCCACACCCGCAGTGTATCCAAAAGTTTCCAAGGATGCAGGCTTAGTGCTTAAAGGGTATTAAAAATTAGTTATGAGTTAAGCAGATAAAATGCTTTCTAAAAGTGAATAGTCGTGTCAGTCACTACTGAGATTCCTGATGTCTCCAAGGATCTCATGTTTGAGTTGCTACTCAGATCTAATGTGCATCATTCAGCCTGTATTTCAGACAAAATAGGTGCCAAATGTTGGTGAAATGGTGTTGGTTGCTACTGAATGATATGTTTAATATGCACATACAAAATGAGGCTGCTTTGGGCATTCTGGGATGGGAAATCCATGCAATTCTGCTTTATATATCTTCTGGTTGTGTATATCCTCCAGGTAAAGAATCATACTTCTAGTTTCAGCACTTGATTTCATAGATTATACCTAGTAATACTGATAGTACTAAAAGAACTGTAATGTGTTTTTCAAAATACAGAACATGTTTCTAAAACATACTGGTACAAATATGTGCCCTGTGCTAGAGGATTTACACCAAAATTCCTTTGTGATGTTACTGTACATCAGGTGCTAATTGATGGAGTCCATTTGTACCACATCAGTGTGAAGAATTAAAAACCAGGTATCTATTATGAGACTATTATTCTTTTAAAACTATTTTTTTTAAACTATTCTTTTAAAAACTATTATTCTTTTAATCTCTTCCAATAGCATAGGGATTATTCTGTGCCCAGTTGAAACAACTAAAAAATGGAATTACAGAAAATCACTCCAAGTTTGAACTTATACAATAATTATTCTGTCATGACAGAAAACCCCTTAATGCCACTGAGCAAGGGACATGAAGGGTGATTATTGCTAAACTGCCAACTGTGGTAGTTTACACTGGTGGTACAAAAGCAGGGCTTGGTCACCAAGTCTGCATGCCAGTTCCACTTTGACATGTAAAAGGGGCTTCTCCAGCAGGCAAACAAGTTATTCAATGGCAAATTATTTCAAAAGGTCCTTAGGAACGTGATTCCTTCCTGTGGCTTTGGATCATCTCTGCTGTTATGTGGTTGGAGCTGCAGCTGCTCCCAGTGCCTAGGGAGCCAGGTGCAAGATGCCATCTGCTACTGAGGGGAAACAATGGGCTCCTTTGCCTTCTCACTAGCACAGAAAATAGGATTTTATTCTTAGTATTTAGCTGTTTTCTATGGAGCTGCAAAATATACCTACCTGCCTCTTCTTGTTTGAAGTCTGCTTATCTGTGCCTCACAGCTTGGCTGGGGGATGGACGGAGACACTCAATTTCACTTGTGCAACCAAGACACTCATCTCAGTGCATGTAAATACACAGCAGCAGCACCTGAGCTGAGCACACAGCAGGGGTGCAGTGCCACAGGCACGGTGGCCTCCAGCAACAGCAAAGCTGCTCAGTGGCCAGCACGTAAAGCTGCACACCGTGAGCTCTCAAATCCTAGTGTTGTAGCAGTAACTGTCTGGAAGTAGTATTTGGGTTAACAGGGATATAAGACAATTGACCACTGACTTCTCTGAGACTTGGATGCAAACCCCTTCCAAATGGGCTGCCTATGGCTCAGCATACAACTGTATCAATTCTCCCACTTCAGAAGCCCTCATTACTAAAATCTTATTTTGACTTCTAGAATTGTGTCCAAGTTTAGGTTTTCTGCTAAAAAAGAATTCTCATTTCCTTGGTGCCAGGCAGGAAAATTTTCCAGGTTTCCTTTGAAAATTAAAAGTAGAAGTGGTTTGCTTGAGATAAATTCTCTAGATCTTGGCTCAGCTACAGTAATAATTTCAGGAGGAAGAGCTTGCTTCTCCCCAAATCTAACAACCTTAGCAGTAGGAAAACAATCCAGTAGAAACAGAAGCTTTGCAACTGCCAGGAATGAAATCTTGGCTTTGCTGAAGAACAAGATACTTCTGCCATCGATTTCAGTGAAGCCAGATTCTCTTTCCAGGTCATTTGAATCCATGTCTCACAGCTGGTTGCCCAGGTCTTGAAGCGCCACAGAACGGTTTTTGGCAGTTGGCTGCTACTAGAATACCCAGCGTCTGCCTGCTCCTTTGGCCGGGGAATTTGATTAAGTCAGAGCTGGGATCACACAGAATCAGGCTGCAGTCTGCCAGGGCAGAGACATTCCCTGTTCCAAAGAGGACTTTTCCAGGTTTATGAGCATTACCAATCTGTAGTCCTGGCTGTTTGTGTCTGGAGCCCCGGTACAGCGGCAGCTGATTCTGTTGCTGAACCATCTGTGTGATGCACAGCTTCCCTGAGGAACCACCCGCTTCCCTTCTTTAAAGAACAGTAAAGGTAAACACAACTGCTCACAACTTACTGATCCTAGGCATAGAGGAAAGAGTACCCTTCGTGGATATGGTGGGAGATTCTAGCAGGCTTTATGCTGAATATTTCTATAATCAGTAAGTGATTTTTCGTTATTGTTTTCAGGAGAAGTGGCTAGTGTTAATCCAATAAAGTCAGCAAGTCTTCTGTTGTTTTAGTACTTTATGGTATTACAACTATTAACCAGTTGTAGAGGTATTAAAATGGAGCCTGAGGAAGTCAGACATCACTGAACTTCAGACACGATTTGACACCCAATTTTTAAAACAATCTAGCTAAAACATGAATTTTTGTGACTCAGAAGTCTTGAGAAATAGAGACATGTCTTTTATTATAAAAATAGAATTTTATAATATGAGAAAAATCCCGCCCTGTCCTGTGCAGTTAATAAAACTAGACCTTTCCAATCACTTTCAGATGTGCATTAGCTGTCTTGCCTTTGTCACCTTTGCCTGGCATTAAAAACACTGTTCTGTTGTTTTGCAACAAAAAGTTATGTTCAGGATATTCACGTTTACACAGATACTAATTGCTAGGATGTTTACCTTGTGATTTCCCTATACAGAATATTATGAGGAATAAAACCAGTTTCAGTAGTCTGTAGCTCAAAATCTTCCAAGAGATTTAAGGAAATGTGGGTGGGCCATCAAACCACTAATGCAAGAGCCCAGAATGGACGTGTGTTTTGAATTGTTATGGATTTTTTTGTTGCTACCCCTCAATTTCAGAAGCTGTTCCACATTGCAAAGTGTTCTATTTTTTTTTAACTTAGGACAAGTTTTCTGTTATTTTGAAAATTCTCAGAAAATAGGATTTGGAAAGATCTCTTGAATTTTCATGTTAGGAAGTTTATAAAAAGTAATTTTATTTATTGATAGGTTTCTGTGGTGATCTTGCCAAATCACAAGTTTTTGCTCCATAGTTTGCAACAAAAATACCCACTTGTTGTAGAAATAATTTCTTGTTTAATGTAGTTGAATTCAATGCTTTCCTGGTCCTTCCCCTTCTTATTCCCTCTTTTGCCTACAATTTCTCTTTAGAACTGTTTAGACCTGAGTTAATAAGCATAAAGAAAACAGAAAAGCACTTTGTCCAAATCTGAAGTTGCTGCTTACAGCCTAGCTTTGGCTGCCAAAAGCATGAGGTGCTGCTAGAGAGTCCTTGAAATCCATTAGGATTTCTACAACTGTTCCTGAGTTTACATGGTTTAGATGAGTTTAGACACCAGAGTGATAGGTGACTGCAGAGCTACAAATAGAGTACTGTGCCATGAGAATTCCTGCTGTTCATTTAGCCATCATTGACTCAAGATTTGGACATTCAAGGGAGTGGACTGCTCAGCTGCCATGGAACTTCAGTTAGAAAATGGACCCCAGCTCCACTAGGGACTTTTGACCTAACTCAGCCTAAATTGTTAGGACCAAAGCCAATGAGTTGTCAACTGTAGATCAGTTGCTCTGGGAGCTCTAAGCACCTCTCTGAATCTTCAAGTACATGTTAATGTTCTCCTTCACATGGACCTGGAAAGAAACGGAGTCCACTGCCTTTATTTACAAAGCTCCCTGAAGGAGTTTCTGAATGAACTGCATTAAGAAGCTGCTGATGCCTTGTGGGAAATCTCTGAAACACATTTTGTTTGGAATCGATTCTTTTTGTGCCCTGTAGCATATTTTCTCTGCCTCTTTTCTTTTGCACTGGAATCCTTACGAGAAAAGCTGTTGCCTTTTTTTTGGGGCAATATTTCCATTACTGTCTCAACTCAGACTGAATTTCCATGTTTAAGTATATGCTGTTTGAAGCAGCAATTAATGCAAACTCTATTCCCTAGAAAGAAGTTGGGATTTTTTCTCAGGCAGGATGAATGGAAAATAAGGGAGAGGCTTGCATTTGCTCAAAAGTTCTGTTAGTTTGCCTGATGAGGGTGCAAGAGAGACATAGGAGAATGAGGAGAAATCAGTTCCCTTCCTTGTAGTTCCTAGCTAGGAATTTTCTAATCAGGTCTCTTGGTACTACCAGGATGACCTGAGAGGGTTTAAAAGTAAGGCTGTATACTGCAATACTGAAGTATGACAGTACAAGTGGCATTATTTAAGTTATCTTAGTTTTTTACAATGCACATAGCATAGCACAGTAAGTGCATTAGACATTTTGGGATTCATTTTACTGCTGTCATCTCAGTTTGTCAGCAAAACAACATTTCAATAAGAATGAGCCAAGAACATTCAATGGGGATCCAGGACCCTAACTGAATTTTTCCTCTTTTGTGTGAACACAAAAGCTACAGATGTGGCCAGAGCAGCTATGTCTTCAATAACACATAAGAAAGCGTATTTTCCTTAGATTAAATTTTGAATTACTGCCAGAAATGTTAGTCCTCCTCAGTGTGAGCTGGCAGAAGAGTCAAGTGCACGCAGCCCACAGCAGAGTTCGTGGTGTTGTAACAGGGAAGAAGGTGGAGCTCTGGTTTGACAGGCACAGGCCTGGCCAGCTCTCCAGAAGGGCTTCAGGAAAACGAAAGCATTGATGTTCTAATTAAAATTGATACAGAATCAGGAAGATACACTTAAATCTGGACTAACCACTTACCAATTAAAACTGCATTTCAGAGGTGAAATGCTTTATAATGAGTATAGAGTGACACAGAGGACTGTGATTTTTAATTTTTTGTTTTTAAGGGTAACAATGACCACTGAATAACATAATAGCAGTTGTATTGCAAAGCTAGATGTGCAAATACTTCTGGAAATTTTAAATCTGAAGGAAAATCTTCTCTTGCATGAATTATACAAAACACTAATGATAAATTTTAATGATTGAAATTATGTTTTTGGATTAAATTCTAGTCTTAAGTACAGCCAGATAATGCCAGTGATTTGGGACTCTGTAATTAAAGGAAAAATGATCATCTTCACCCTCACTGATGGTTATTTGAGCAAAGCCCAGGTGGCAGCAAGAGTAACAGCATTTGGCTCTTTGTAACTGAGAAGCCTAATAAAGAACTGCTTTATCCTGTATCTATTACAGAGTTTCATAAAGCTGAACTGAAATCTCTAGCAGCTTTGTTTGTCCAAAAATACCACCTGATATTTAAAGGTGTGTTACAGGACTAAGCTGCTCCTGTTGCCTGATCCTGTACAATAGCTCCCATTGGAGCTACTATTGAAATAGGATAATTTTCTAAAATAAATGGAGGAAAAAAAAAAGCATAAAAACATTAAAGCATATGAAGCTAAACAGTTCCTGTTGTTAGAGTATTACCTGCATGGGTGATCACCCCAGCAGTGCAAGATTTATGCTTTCATTTTGAAGTTGCTCAGTACCTTAAGTGTTACTCAGTGTTTCCTAATGAATGCCTAACGCCACTGGGGGACCTACTCGCACAGCTACTGCAGGGATTTTTACCCCATCCTGGTTTTACAAGGAACTTCTGTGTTGGAAGCCCATGCTGATCAGATAGACTGAAGCACAGCAGTGCCAAGTGTAGAAAACTCCTATTTTCCAAAAGCCAGTTATTTCAGTTTTCACTGAGCCCTTATGCTGCAAATATTGACTGTTTTCAAACTATTGCATTGCAAAAATGTAAATGACAATTTTGAATCTCTCATTGGCAATGAATTCAAACTTTTAATTTCAGTTTTTAAAAAGGTTAATAGGCTGCAGTGCCTATAAATATTAATTTTATTTATACATATATGTCAGTGTCTTTCCACAACATGGCAAGTGCAAGAACCTCTAATCAAGCACCTATAGTCAACACTCAAGAATAAAAACGAACACTCCCCTGGTCCTGACAACATACTAATAGTTTAACCTTTTAAAAATACTGTTTTCATTGACAGAAAGGCAGATTGTAGAAAAAATATAGATGCAAAATTAGTGTAACGTTAAAAAATACTGTAAAAAAGGCAGAGAAAATTTCACCTTTATAAACCAACGGTGAACCAAAGTGCACAAAGAGGATGAAAAGGATGAGAGAAGGGAAGTGGGAGCAGGGTGAACTGAGCTGCAGTTGCAGCTTCCCTAGGTCTGCTCGAGGCTGCCCCTGCAGCATTGCTTGCTGGAAATAGCTGCAGGATGTGCTCTGTATACTTGGGTCTCCTCTCTGCTTTTCAGATGTTTAGCTCTTTATTTTCTTTAGGTTCCTTCAGTATGTGCAGCACTTCTGTAGTAAATACAAAACCGTGGCCTGTGTGATGGGACTGCCCTGCACTCCTGTCTACTTGATCCAGCCATTGTTGAGCATCTCAGGAACAATTCCTGGCTTTATTCTTGATACAAACAACTGAGAAATCTCCAGTCAGCCCCAGAACTTCAAATGTCCTGTGCTGTGGCTGCTCTGCTCAAACTTTGTTCTGCTTTCATCATTATGAGTTAGCTGCACCTTCTCTGAGCCAAGAAGCTCCATCAGTTTCCTATGTGGTTGCCACCTACACAGCTGAACAAACTGTGTAACTGGACGAGCCCAAATCTGGTGCAAATTGCAAATGCAATAATTATGTTACTTCCTGATACCTTCCTCCTCTCCTCGGAAGTAGCAGTTAACAAGGCAGACCAGGGCAGATCTCCCTTTGCATGAATACTTCACACTCCTTAGAACTATTTTGAAACAGCATTAACACTTCTGTAGTGCTCCTGCAATGTGGGCATTTCCTTTTCTCCGTTGACATTACTGCAGCTTTTTGCACAAAATTGAAGTGTAAAATTTTTACAAATACTTTAATGACTTTGAAACAAAGCTGCTTTTTTTGCAAAAATACCTGGGAGGTACATGCAGCTAGGGCTGATGGGCTTACCAAAAAAGGCTTAGTACTTGACTGTATTTTTTTAATGTATTGCTTTGATAAGCACAGATTGTTGTCAGGCAAATTCTCCAGCATCCTCACTTCCTGGCAGCTCCAAACTGCATATGTAGTGGAACATGTTCAAGATCAATATAAATGCATTAACCTGAGAAAAATTACACCAGCAATTATCTCTGTCCTTTTAGTCTGCTTTTTACTACTTTTGATGTGATTCATGCTTTTAGTTTGTTTTTACATCTTCAGCCGTGTTCTTCTTCATGACTGATTTAGTCTTTTATTTTAGAAAAAATATAATGGCAACATGGTTTTTAACTATAAAACTACACACAGTGAGAAGCCCGAAACATGAGGCCAGAAAGAACACATCTTAAATTACTATCTCACTTATGAGTCCTGAGTATTTCCTTCAGTCAGAAGCACTAAGGCAAGAAACCTTTGGCTTATATTTTTTAAATAAGTGTCTTGGAGGAGATCTTCACAGAAGAATAGTTTACAAATTTTTTACTGATTATTTATGAGAAATGTTTAGTGACTTTCACCTCAGCAGGAAACCCACTGTAACAGTTACGGGGGCACAATGTGAAATAATATTACAGTTTGCTGACATTAATTTATCTTGATTATTCTAATGATTTTATATTTTTATTGGTGCACTCGATTGCAAAAAATGCAGTGTAATTTAATTTTTACCATCATATGTGGAGAAATCACTGGAGGCATTAAAATGATGAAAGAAGAGTTATGCTAATACCACAAAAAAGGATGCAAAAATGATTTATGTTACTTTCTTCTCCTATTTGCAGTTCATTAAGTCACTGTCTTCTTGTAATGACCAAGTGAAAATTAAAGTACTTCAGAGAAGAACTTCAGGTTCAAGCATCATTAGAGGAAGAGAAATGGGTTCTTTGATGAACTTGACTGCAGAAATCTATAGAGCACAACTTAATCAGACTGCACATTGATCTTTGATGCTAGGAGGCAGACCTAAGATTGAACAAATCTTTTTAATGCATATTTTTCCTTTAAAAAGTAGCATATGACACATGAGAATGATTTATATTTAATATACTTCAGGTTTATAAAATATAAGGGTACACTGCACTTTGTTACTCACTGCAAACTGAAATCTAGAAAAAATAGGTACATACAAGGTTGTATCTTTCCTTACACATTCTATATTATGTAGGATCTGTGACATATTGTTGTTTAAAGAATTCCCAATTCACTCAAAATGCATAATTTGCATTCCTTTGAAACATGAACCATGAGTTACAGTTAGTAGGTAACTGTAGATGGTAAAAATATCTTCAACCTATTTGCTGTTTCTTCCCCAGGAAGATTTTTTTTAACAACTTAATAAGATAGTAGATTGAATTTAACTCAGATATTTGCAATGCCTCTGATGCTGTGAGGTTCCTGCAAGGCTGTAATCCATAGAATTTGGTCCTCTGGAAGGAATAACATGGGGCTGCATGCAACACCGTGGTGGAGTGGAGTAGTGATTGTGCTCCAACAACTCCTGTCTGTGGGTAATGTCTAAATTCCAAAAGGAATACAGAAAGAATGTGAATCTAAAACTTCTTTAAAGGTTTTTCTCTCCATTGAAATAGCAAACATTAATGCCTCTTCTCTTTCTGATATGATCATAAAACTCTGAGAACAGGCTGTAACACATGCCCCATACTTCACACACAGCAGTAACTCACAGGGCTGTATGCCTGCTCTTCTGCAAAGATCCTGGGCTACTGTTCATGCCTAAGGAAGTGGTGTTCTAGGGCCACAATTCCCACCTTCCACTTGTTTATTCCACTTGCAAAATGAAGGTGTGCTAAACCAGCAAGAACCCATTTTAACATGTTTAAATGTCTTTTGGAGTTCAGAGGTTAACCCACTTTGAAAATCTTGGGTGTCAGTGTAGATACAGAAATTAGAGCTGAATGTGTTGGTCACTGTGAAACAGTGTACCAGGGCAGGATGGAGCTTTCTGAGCCTTCCAGTAGTTTCTCCCAATTACATGTTATGCTCAAGGACCTTCCTGGAATTGTCATCTCAGAGGAAAAAACCTCCAGTACTTTAAGTAACTTCTAAAGGATCTTCTTCCTTTTCTCCCATGAAACTGTTATTGCTGGTCAGATAATCACACAGGATATTAAATAACCATTTCTAAAATTACCATCTCCTTTTTCACTTTCAACTTCTCCAATTCCCCCATTTTATTTGCTGCTGAACAGGCCTATTTGACAGAACAATCCCTTCTCAGCATAAACCAATACTGTCTTGGCAACAAAGCTGCTAGGTATTAAATATAGGATGATGGAGATAATTTTTAATCAGGTTAATGTACTTTAATTACTATAAATTAGATTTTATTTTTCTAAACAAGCAAATGGCATTACTTGGGCTGTATAAGACAAAAAAATCTTTAAACAGTCCAAGTCATTTAGAAAACAATTATGTATTTTCAACAAGAGATTGTATGATGGTCTGTGCCTTGGGTGGGTGTTGCTATGGTTGGCACTATTGGTGGTGCTGTTGTTGATAGTTGGACAAGAGAAACTGTGTTAGCTGGCATCACACAGCTACTGAGGTGAATGCAAGAGGCAAATATTCAGGAGGCCCAACAAGAAAATCTGGCAAGCTGAACATAATTATCTGAGCTTTGGCAGTGATGCATGGAGGGGTATCTGGAGTATTTAATATCCAGGCAGAAGAGCATGTGAAATCAATAGATAGATTGTACGAGTATGTCATGGACCTCTTCTATGTTCTCTGTCAAGTATTTTTAAATATTAAACCCTTCACTATCTTGGGAGAATATTTTTGTCTTACAAGCCCTCTCTGTGATCCAACAGTTCTATTTCACTGCTGCAAGTGACAATGACAAAGCTTTCTGCTATCCTTATGCCTCCTTCCATCATGATCTGTTTGTATCTCTCTGTAACATTTATGACTACTGCTTTGTTAACAGATTTTCTGAACATTATTCATGATCAATCGAATTTGAAAGAATACTATTGTGTTTTTGTACCATATCGTATATATTTGTACAACTATTTGCATTGCATAATAAATGAGAGGATAATTTTTATAGGTTTTATATGTTAGGTAATCAGCTTCACAGATGATAAAAGATTAACTTTAAATGGATGCTGCTAAGAAAGATCTTCAGTCTTAAATCAGCTTTTCTGCTTTAAACCTTTCTCTTTAATCCTCAGCTTCAAGTAATTTTATAAATAGATAAAATTGGAAAATCTTTTAAACTACAGAAGTATAATATAATCAATGCTAGCTCAATAGTATCTTTACTTGAGGTAATTGTAAGAAAACAGAAATAGTTTATCTTTTTATAAGCTGCACTATATACCAGTAATGATAAAAAATTATTGATAAATAAAACCTGGATAATTAAAAAAAAAATAAACTAAATCACCATAAGTCCTTTCTCCCAGTTACATAATATTTCAGAGTTGTTTCTCTGTCAGGACTTAAAACCAGGCTGGATAGTAACACCAGCACCTACCAGCACACGTGTGCAGCTCAGGGAGCCATTTGAGCTGAAGTGACCCTGCACTGGGCTGTCCTGTTGGGTGTGTATCTGGCCCAAAGGCTGGAAGGGGGTGTAGCAGTGAGAAGCAGTTGCCTCAGTTATCTTGTATGCAGTCTAAATGCTTCTGCAGTTACTTAAAAATCAGCCTAATGAAGGCTAAAAAGTATTTTTTTCTGAGAAAACAGTTTGTCTTGTTTTTGCTTTTTTGGCTTATTCAGGTGTTAGGGCCCAGAGTAATCATGCCTTATTTTAGCTATTTAATACCTAATGATCTAGTTTTAAACTAACAGTCTTTTCTACCACTGTACTTAGGGGAGAGCATGGGGAGCCTAGAGAGTAGAATTCATTCACCTGTCTTTGATGGCTGTGTTAGAGTAGGATGAGTTACTTCTGGAAATGTCCATGTCTCTGCATTGTTGTAGCCTAAGTGAAACTCAATGGTTACAGTTACAGATGGATCCCACTTTAGGAATCAGATCATTAACTCAGTTGCACTAGTAGAAATCTGAAGTGCTTTGAACTGCGTTGCTCAATTTGCACACTGTGTGACTCAAGCCAATCCCAGCCATAATGTTTCAACCAACTTGAAATATACAGTTTAGCATGAAAAGTTTAAAACCAGTTTTGATATGAAAACATTCCTGAGTTTCTTTGTCACTTGTGCCATTTCATATTTGCAATGACGAATAATGAAAGCAATAACAGTACAATGCTATGTCTTCTGTAAAAAAAAAAAAAAAATCAGACTACATTAAATGAGAGAAACCAATTTCTAAGTGTTGTTAAAAGAAAAAAAATAAATTACCAGGATTTGTAAAATATTTTATGCCAGTTTTAATTATATTTAGCTTTGCTGGCAGCAAGTAAACAGTTTTCACAATAAAATGTGATCTTTAAAAGGACAGTGTTCTTGTATATTGCATTGGTAGGCCTGATTTTACTGATGTTTAAATTGGGTTTGCAGTGATATCAGTCCACTAGTTTCGATGCAGTTACTCTTGATTTGTGTGAGTACAAGTGACAGACAATCCTACGCTCTTTGTTTTGTCAGTATGCATATTTTTCCATGCAGTTTAAATAATTACATCCCCTTTCCTCCTTATGCATTGGTCACATTTCATGAAGTCAGTGAATACTTCACAACTCCAGTAAACAGTAGAAAAGGCATTTAGAAGAAAAACTACGCATAATCATTAAAAAGACAGAGCATAAAAAACTACCAGAGCTGCAGGGCAGCAGTAATATTCACAGGCAAACTCTACATTTGTATTCAGCAATAAAAATAAAACCAGATAGAAACTGTCACATCCTTTGCTGTGTTGCCTAGATTTGCAAAAACCAGACTTGAAAGAAATGCATATAGATGGTTATAAACTGGTTTTGGAATGTCATTAAATGAAAAAAATATTGCTCTGAAAAATTGTATAGAGCCCACTTAAATATTTGAGGTTAAAACTTCCAAGATGAATGTTACAAGACCTATGCTACTAAGAAAAACTAATAAAATAGGGTTGAGAGAAATTTCTGATTGAGACATAAATGCCTTCTGCTGTGTATAATGGACACTGACATGTACCCAGCATGTTTATGGAGACTTCTCCTCTTGCAGCAACTATTGATCTGTATAGTGAGAGAGCAGCTAAATATTTGAACTGAGTATTTTTAACCTCCTGTAATAACAAAGCTAAGGAGCATCACTGACATGGAAAGCAAGGTAACAGGGGCTTCCTGTCAAGGCCAAAGTGACTTTCATATTCTGAGTGCTTTGGGTACAGGAGGGAAAAAGATCAATTTGCAAGGCTTGCTCAGGATGGTTCCCCACAGAACACTTTGTCCAGCTCAGTTTTGAGACTCTCAAGTAAAAAAAATCATCTACTGTTTCACATGGGAGACTCCTTCATAGTCCAGTAGCTCTCACTGCTGGAAAGTTTTTCCTGGTATTCAGCTTCAATTTTCTATTAATTTCTTCCCGTAACTCTAGTTATATGGTACTCTGGCTCAGCAGTGTAATCGAGGATCACGGTCTTGGTCTTTATTTTTACAATTTTACTGCCTTTTCATAATTAACAACCTACAGAATTCTCTAAGGAGATACTCAAGCTGCTTATTGGAAAAGACATTTCATTGCCTTGGGATTGTTACCTGAGGCAAGATAACCTGTTATATATTACTCCTCTGAGTAAGGATATACTGATAGGCACAAGATCTGCTATCCTGCCTCTATAACTCTGCCCATGGGCAGCATGATTTTTTTCCTATAATCCACATCCAGGTTTAAATTGGGCTCTGGTTTTCCTTTTCAGAACTGTGGGTGAACATCATAGAAACAAAGCCACTAAGCAGAAGTACTTGCAGCTACTGGGATGGTTCACAGCAGACAAGTAACGTTTTCTTTGACTTAAACCTGAATCAGCATTTGAATCAAACTCAAGTGCTCAGAAAGTTTTAAATCCCCCCCTTATGGCTTTTAAAGTGGGCATTATTGTTTATCATTTACCATCCATCTACTGTCCACAGATGCAATTCACAGAAACATTAAAGGTGCCTTGGCAGCTATTTTATTACTGGTGTTTTGAGTCTCATTTTGATGGTGCAGAATATGTTGGACTATAAGGAAATACGAACAAAAGCAGAATGGCAGCAATTCTTCATTCTGCTGGCAAGGTATGTAAGTCAGGCATTAGAAATGAACCAAGAGCTGTAAAGAATGTTTTGCACAATTAGTATGTTTTTTTGAAGTTCTGCATTACCAGGAATACATTTACACTGGCTGGTTTCACTGGTGACAAAGCAAGTCTACGCCATGTCCTCATTGCCTCACTGATCCTTTGCACACCACTCTCATTTTTATCCTTTCCTTGAACAACAGAATATTCCTTAATAGAATCTAAGATTAATTATTAATTATAACGTTCACATTAGTAAATAAAAATGGAAATCTGGTTTCCTCTTTTCAGACCCAACATTTTTAACCTAGCACTAAACTTGTGGTACTCTAGCACTTTAGTCATTGAAGTTTAATATGGGTCCAGTGCATGTTTCAAGCATTCTTTGTTCAGCCATACTAAAAAGCAAGTAAGACAACCAAGTTTAAAAAAAGTCCCATAAAAATCCAGTTCTTGTTAAACTAAAAGCTGAGGAAAATGTCAGATAAGATGAGCTACACTTTTTGCCTATAAAAGCTAGACAGAGTTTGGTTTTAACCCATTTAGGGTCTGGCCTGTTTGGATCGCACGATTTGGTTTGGGGCCAATTTCTATCTCAGGGTAGAAGCTTGAAAGAGAAAAATCTGCAGATTCATCCAGGCAAAACATTGTCACTCTACTTTCCAAACTCGTAATCTCTGTGCTCCATCAGCAATTTCCTGCTGAATCTTCTCAATGCTGCAGTTACTCTCCACTGTAAAACTTTCTTGCCAGGTTTGAGGTTGGCAGCCCATGCAGCTGAAGGCCCAGGCAGGGCTCCCCCCCCAGCCTGTGCACACTCCAACTGATGCATCATCTTCCTTCTCCACAGAAAGCTCTGACATCAGGCATCAACACTCTTCAAGGCTATAAACAGTATTATTGCTTTGATGCTTATATTTTACAACCTAGTGGAGCAGGTGCGACCTGGAAACAATGCTGCTTTATCTTGGGAAGTTACAGAGCTTGCTGGGTTTCAGTTTTGTCATTTCAGCTAATTTGCTTCAAAGTTGCAGTGTGAAACAGAAGGAGCAGGCAGAGCTAAGCCATATTTGACTCTATTTTAGCCCTCATAAGAAGACAGATTACCCCAGTTTAGGAATTTTTGAGACAGATTCAAGATGAGTATCTCAAAATGTCCTCCTATCAAAATCCCCAATCATTCATAAATTTCAGGTTCAAAAGAGACTGAAGGACAGGCCCTGTGTTCATTACTTATGAGAGGGAATTGGGAAAACTTATGTGAAAATAGTTTTGGATGTTTTTTTTTTTCCTCATTATTTCCTCTTAGCCATGACTCCAAAAGAGACAATGTGACACTTAGATTTTATTCAGCCTTCCCAGGGTATGTTTGGGTTGTTTTCAGGTGAGAATCTTCCCAGAATATCAAGCTGAAATTTCTAGGTGTTCTTTTGCTTTGTCTCAAGAGAAGCTATGGGAATTGAACTAGGACATGAAAAAGCATGTCTAAGGAGCCTAACTGCACCAGTATTTGCAAAAAAACTGCCCTGATATTGCTGTGTAGTTTTGTTAATCTCCATTATACAATCCTTGAACCTTTTTTTTTTTTTTTAAATTTTTGATGATGTGTTTGTGGTGTCCACAAAGCAGCTGCTCACTATTTGTGTGTCTGTTGTGCCTAGGGACTGCTAACATAGATTGGGCATCACCACTATTGAGCCAGGTGCTATGAAATATGTAAAGCTATTTCCCAAAGAGACTGCTTCCATTATCTTTTTTTTTTTAAAAACCACAAACAACTGTTAAAATCCTTCCTGTAGCTGTCTGCCATCTCAGCTCACCCTGGAAATGCATTTCTAAGACTGATGCCTGAGGCTGCTTTAAGGAATGCTAGCAGTGTACGTGAGATGATGAGCACAAAGGCCACAGGATTGAAAACTTTACTTTTACTTCTAGTAGTAAAATCTGGAGTAATCTTAATGTCTGTTCTGGATGCACTGATGTATATATGATTTTATCCTTCAGTGCATTTGGTACTCAGCTCTGCCACCCTTTCCTTCTTGAATGCATCAGCCCAGTCTCTGATATTAGCAATACTGCTACTGAGACTATTGTGACTTTACAGCACTACAAAACCTGAGATCATTATTAGATTCAACATTTTAAGATGGTTTATTATTTTGAATACTCTGTGAGCATATACAGAAGATATACAGATGCATAGAAGAGCATTCCAATATGAATTCATACTGAGAAATAACCTTGATAAGAACAAGCGAACTTTCTGAGGAAGTATTGATAAAGAAAATACATATGTAGTGTGTAAAGTCATGGCTTTACTTCTCTTGATATTTGTATAGGGCTGCCAGGACAAACCTGCTCAAGAAGGCAGTGATTTGCCACATGTGCCTCAAGTGGCATGCCTTGGCTTATAAGCTATTACAAGGGTGTCTCCTTTTGCCCATATAAATATGAGAAATGGCTTTGGCTTAGTTGGATTATAAGGAGCTGATGCTGTGGGTAGAAAGGGATCCTTTCAGCAGGACAGTTCTGATTATGATGGGCTCAGCTGCTATGGCAAGATGTCTGAAGAAGTACTTGAGAAGATAGGGATAGGAAGAAATGTATCTTGAATGTCCATCTGTTCAGGTGGGAAATGTGCTATTACCACTTACTCTTGTGTAAGACCTGGTAAAGTCTTATGTGGACACAGGGACTGAGAACTGGATGTAAGGTTTACAAGTGGATGATATGCTGTGACTTATTTACCAGTAGCTGTGGTGGTCTTTTCTGGCAGTAGGAAGTTATTTTCCCCTTAGGTGGCTGAACATGATTACAGATCAGCAGTTGTCTTCCAGTTTTCAAAAGAAATGGAGATCAGGGTAAGCTTGTTACATGTAAACTGTAGGTGCTGGGTCTGCAAGCTTCACTGAAAATGGATGAAATGAAGGAAAAAAAGATCATTCTGCAGATGGGTTTTCCCTTGAGCTTCTCCTGATGTTTTTTCAGACAGCAGATAGAGATGCAGCCTGAATGATCAGTAAAGGGTGGGTAACAGTCCCCTTTCTCAAAATCTATCCATCTACTGCTGCTTTTCCATAATTTCCCCTCTGTTTTTCATAAGATCTCCTTTGTATTTTCCTGCTTGCAAAGGCAGAATTCTAAAAACAGAATTGCTGATTATAGTATAGTTTGCCTTTTGCAGATTTGTATTGTATCTTTCACCTTGATCCAAGATGAAGACTGCAGAAACAGCCCCTGCAGCAAATGTTTCAAGTGTATTTCACTGCACCTGGCAGAGAATCTACACTTTTAAGTGCTAAAGTGATTTTTGGATTACATAACATCAGCTTTCTGCAAAGGCTGCACAGGATACATCTATAGGTGTATAAAAGACTATTCTGCTAGTCAAGCTCCTGCTTTGAGAGACAGTTACAAATGCTTGGAGTCCAGCTCTCCACACGACCAGCAGACCACATCCATTAGGCACTCATTCCTTTGTCAGTCTGTGTGGCCACTAAAAATAGCTTTCTCTGTAGTTATCTGAAAAGCCATTCTGTCTTTCCTGTGTATCTGTGCTTCTCTGCACTACATCTATTATCTATTATTTCTTTATAACCTTCTCATCAGAAATATAAACACTCCCTTGACATTCTCCTCTTTCTTTTATGGTTCCACATTCTTTAGTCTGGAACAAGTCTCTCCTTGAACAACGTATATTATATTAACATAGCTTTCACTGTATTTAATACAGAAAACTCCAAATCTGTCCTGTTATGAGATCACAGTAACAGCATGGCTATTTTTAAATAGGATAAAGAGGAAATGTGTGAATGAGCATCAGGTTCACTGATTTTAAACCGGAGTATTAGAGAAAAACATAAAAATAACAGAATATGCTGTTCTAGAAATGCCTGTAGTTTCAAGAAGGCATGTCTGTAACTCTCTCAGATTAGCTGATCAATTGTCTACCAAAAAGAAGCTGAGCATAAAGCAGTCTAGTCAGTGGTAGGATGAACAGAGAAGTGGAACAGATTCTTATGGGAATACTGTTAGAACACAGATTTCTGGCATTCAAGACAGCTGTGAGAAAATAGGTTTGGCTTGTGGATGTTCAAGAAAGCTGAAGTCTGTCAGCTCAGTAATATGACATGTTTAGCCCAAGCATTTGTAAACCTATCTGCACTGGGAATTTTTGGCATTGTATTAATTCAATGAACAACATAAACTAATCATGTCAGAGTAAAACTGTAGCTATATATCCCCAAATTTACATCAGTAAATGTCTATACTTCAGGGATTTCAAATAGGCTTATTTTGGTCTTTGTTTTGTTTTGTTGGGTTTTTTTCCTAATTAGTCATGTATGGGCTGTATTTTAAACAGTTCTTCCTGAGAGTTCTTCATCTGTGAGAGATGTAAAATGGTTTCAACTCATTATAAACCTGAAATACAGTCAGTGTACTTTTCATTTCTGAATGAAGTATTGACCAGAATACCCCACAGTATCTTCTGAAATATTTACACTCCCTTGACAGCACAAGTATCGATTTCTTAACTCTGTTAAAAAGATGGTCGTGGCAAAAAGACAGGCTGTGTGGAAACATCTTGTTTCACAAGTCAGCAAAGATAGTTAGTTTGTGTCAATTATCTGGATATATCGGAGGAAAACTTCAGTTCTACTGAAAGTCTGTAACACTAAGCAAAGCATTGACTGAACTGTATTCATAGCTAACTATAAGATGTTTCTGGGTCATGTCCTGATATTTCCTCATTCTTTTGAAAAATTCATTGAAATAAATGCAATAATATGTATAAGGAAGAAAAAAGGTGGTTTGAGCCTTATATACTTCCCTTAATCTTCTGCAAATCAAAAGATGGTAGAGTTAATTGAGTTTATATTAATATATATTGTGTTTATACTAATATTGGACTTACCTTTCAAAAATCTACCCAGGGGAATAGTTCTCTTAACACATATTACCACTGCATGCCAAGTGTATGTGTGAACCATAAGCAAACCAAAATAGAACAAGCAAATATTTTCCAGAAATTTCAAGAGCTCACAGGAATTGTTGCCCCGACCATGAAAAGCTGCTCGTTCCTTTTATTTCCTGGACACATAAATTACCATTTTCGGAACTGCTTACATTTCAGCAACCTTCATTTTTGCTGAATTCATAGGTGTTTAAAAAAGAGTATCAGTCATTTTCCAAACACAGGGCCCAATCCCAGAAACACTTATGCAGGAAAAAAGGCTTATGGGATGATGGATCACACGTGCAAATTCAAAACAAGAGCCTCTTCTCTGTTGTCCAACTAATTATTTTACATAGCATGAAACAAGTGCATTTTGACAGGTGTAAATGCCCAGGTGGGAGTGGAAGATGCAACCCCCCAGAGAAAAGCTACCTTACAGATAATAACCATATTTGAAAGCAATATGTCTCTCTCCTGATAGAATAAGGAGTGACAAGACTTCCTTGCAAAACTTCCAACAGTCAGTTCTAATGCAGTAATGTAAGAAATAGGTTCTGCCATCTACCTTGTGCAGGATGCAAAGTAACTTGAAATCCACTGCAGGTATTTAGACTGGGGAGTGGAGAAAGGAGGGAAGATAAAACAATAGAGAAGAGCAGCCTTGACTCCCACAGTGAAGCACAAACACTCTGCCAATTACGCTCCACACTCTGAATCTCTTTAACAATCCATAAAGCTGCTCTGGGCTGCAGAAAAAATGTCTCTGCATTCCCTCAAAACCCAGGCTGGGTGCTTCCTAGGCACCTCTCAGTCCCTAGCACTTAGAGGATGCTGTGAATGTGCACATACGAAAAATAAAATAATGATAGTCTAGTCTATAAAGTATGACAATGCCATCCATCTTAAACTGTTGCTGGGGGATGCTGGGCTGTGTATAAACCCCTTCTTACCTACTGCTCCATCTGTGGTACAGGCTTCATCCCTCTGCTGACAGCCCCCGGAGCAGAGACCTTTCCGTGCGGATCAGCAGCCCTACAGCTACGGCTCCTCCAGCTCAAGTCCCAGCTCTGGTCAGGCAGCCTGCCTGCCATGTCAGCTGGCACACCAGCGTTTGGCAACACTCTGACAGTGACAATTGTTCTGCTAAGATGGGGTCTGACATTTATTCAAGGAGGAGACTTCATGGGAAAGCTGTAAAGCCCTTTGGTGAGTTTTGAAATCTATCTATCGACACTACAAGCAATTAATACTTAATATCATAATCTGCTAGTAAAATAGGTAAGTACTGTCAGTTGCACTTCCCATAATCCAGCCTAAAGTACTTCCTGTGCTTTTAGATGCCAGCTAAGCAGCTCTGAAAAAGCTGTGCTGAGTCTGGAAGGCAGAATTCCCTCCTAGGTAAGCAGGCAGGTCTCTTTTCACCTGCAAGTTGGTGGCTGTGAAACACTTTGAAAATTATGCTCTCGGGTCAGGGTAGATACCAAATACAGACTCTGATGTCTGCTGGGCTTCTTTCCTCTAGTTTCCAAATACAGTATAGGAACATCTGGGTCAAACTAGATGTAAAATGCACTTTTCCAAATTACACACCACATAGACAAGTGAAACTCCCATTTGCATCAAAAGGAGTTTTATGCTCGTTTAAGCAAAGGTGTAATTTGGTTCCTTCATTCCTGAATCTTCATCTCTTGAGTAGCTTCTTTTTAGAAAGAAATACTGATTTGGAAAGCTCACAAAATAATAAAAATGTATGGAGAACTCACAATCGATATCAAACATATTTGAAAATATTAATTTTTCTCTAGTTCATCATCAGGGACCTTACTTACATAAAAGGTGTGAAATAAGCAATGGACAAAACCAGGGTAAATAAAAAACAGAATAAAAAGCAATTTAAACCACACAGCATATTCCCAACCACTTCAAAAATCATATAAAGTAGAACTGCATGATGAATTCCCACAGAATTTCCATTTAAAAGAATGGACTTTTTCCTTATATTCCCATGAAATTCTTACTTTATTCCTCTGAAAGTGCTTTAATGAACACTATAAACTATTTGCTTGGCAGAAAACTATATAAAAATGAATCACCAACGATATAGAAAGAGGAAAATAAAATTGTAACATATGCAAAACACCAAAATTAATAAATTTGCTGCTGCTCAAGAAGAATATACGTGAATGGGACAAGGGTTGCTGGTCTCACACCACCTCTTCTGGTATGGCAGCTCTAGGAGGCTTCACAGGTATATTGCTATGGTGTCACCAGAGTGTCTTAAAGTAGGATGGAGCAGCTTTGGTGCCACTGTAATACACTTCTGAGACATAGTACTTGACCAGTGAGCTATTGTGGCTATTGCTTGTTGCAATTAACATGGAAGAGCAGTCTGACCAAAAAAGTGCAGGGAATGAAAATAAACCCAAAAAACCTCCAAGTCCTATACTGACCAAAATATGTTCTTTAAAGGAATTTATTCTAAGATGTAAGTTTCTGAGAAAGTGGAAAATATTAATGGAAAAAAGGCTTCCTTTTCATCAATGACCTTGAGTGTCACTGTTGGTTACCCTTGGCAACAGTCAAAGAACAGCTGCGTTTCAATAAAAGGAAAATGCAAGGGAGAGCAAGGACCAGTGTTGCCAGTGACTTTAATTATCCACTTTCATGTTTGTATTAGTAATTGGTTTCTGGGGTGTTGGGTTTTTTAAATGTTTAATCCATATGGATGGTAATACCCTATGCTACTGCTGTTCCTCACACATGGGTGAGTGTCTTTTTTAAGAAGAGTCATGGAACTCTGCAGCCACCAAGAGTGGCTCTGGCCATCCCTGCCTCTTGGGGAGGCAGATCCCTCCCCGTTCTGCTGCCTCCATGGGAGGCTGCTGGCCCCATCGGGCCACAACCTGCCTTGTCTCAGACACCAGTGTCTGTCTGCTGGCCAACATGCACACCACCAAAGCTAAACATCTTTTATTTCAGGGGAGACAGGCCCTTATAGCAGGAAACCCAGGCAGGGACTGGTACCTGGCTTGGTAAGCACGGTGGATGTTTCAAGGTCACCATAACTGCCTATTGTGCTTTCCTTTTTTGCCCTCAAGAAATAATCAAATTAATGATCCCACTTCCTGGCAAACCCAGAAACTCTATTAATTTTACTGATTCATCCTAATACAGTGATCACTGCCAAGAATTTATTTCAGTGTTTGGTGTGCAGTGAAGCTAATGTAATTTGAAAATCATAACATTGTAAGATATGTAAGTGACATAGGATTGATTAAAAATGCAATTTAAATGAATCACATGCTTGCTCCCCTGGAAAGATTAGTTATGGCCAGTAGGAAAGGAAGATATGAGACTGAAAACAACATGGGTATGGGTTTGAAGCAGCTGAGTTTCCCTGTGTTGGCTTGTCACTGCTAATCCAGTTTGTAGCACATATTGTGACTCCTTTAGATCACTGTGCATGTTCAGGTGAAGACATTTGACTTGGATATGAGCAAAATAACATCTTAGAAGGTATTCAACCAATTGGCAATAAAATCCATCTCTTCCCATCACTAATTCTATGTAGCTACAAGCCCATAAACATCTTGATGATCTGCAATCTTAAAATTAATAAGCTTTAAGGAAAGCTGAAATTGTTTGTCCTAAACAATTCAGTCACGCGATTGAAAGGAAACAGGTATAAGATGCAAGAGTCAGGGAAGAGATTCTACTTTGGGTTTTTGTTTGATCTGAAAAGCCAGCCATCTCATCTGTTGCGTTCATTCTCCGTTAGGAAACATTAATCTGCACAGATGGTGAAACCTAGTAATCTCTGCTACCAGCTGCAGAGTGGAATTTTTAATGAAATGGGAATTTGAAGGTTTTCACAGAAAGCACTAGAATCACTCCTATTATTTCCCGTGATGCCCAAATTACTTTGAATGTTATTTGACATCTACTGTACTGTAAATATAACAGCAGCAGAGATTCACTCACAGCCCAAATACAGTCATTTCAGAAAGGCCTTTGTTGTTGGCAAAAGCCAGATGCTGAAAGCATTCCACTCAAAGAGAAATAAGTCATCCACCCTCAGCACCTCTAGTGCAAAAAGGCTGAGAACTAACAACCTGTTATCTGGAAACTTTATTTTACCTTTCTCTGAGATTTAAAAATAGTTTTAAAATAGTTTGCAAACTGAAGTGAAGCCAGAAGAGAAACATAAGATTGTTAAAGAAAAACAACTCCTAGGAAACACACGGTCACTATCACTTTTTCATCCTTGTGATACAAAGATTTTGGCTGAAGAAAGTGCTCCAGCACTTAGGTTTTTGGGAAACAAGAAAAAGAAAAAGCCTGATCTAGAAAGAGACTTATAAACTCAGAGATTAGTGTACTAATACTAATCAATACTAAATATATCAACTTTGAGCTAAGTATGTGAATTAACAGTTGGAAAGTCATAGTGATATAAAGAGATGAATTTAACTTGAAATAAAGGTTAACCAGGTGATTTCTTGATAAGCTTATGATACCTTTGAGAATAGCAGCAATTTCTATTAAAGAATTCATCTAGTACTTCTTTGTAGAATACACCAGCATTACAGTGCAATTAATCAGGTTCACTGAAGCAAACAGGATTTCAACCTTGTATGCAGGACAGTTGTTAGTCTGTACAACAACAGCTTATGAATTTGCCTTTCTGATGAGAATTTCAGCACAGTTTACCCATTAAACAAGTTTCACTTCAAGGATTGCAGTACTGTGGCCCACTGCAGTAATATTTAACAGAGCTATGACAGAGGTTTGCATTTTAATTGGAAATAGCACACACTGAGGGGTATGTATAAGAGCAACCACAAATGCCAGATTATTCTTGTGTAAATTTAGTATGAGAAAGTTCTGGACAAGCCATAGTGCCAATAAGAGAATAATTTACAAGTGTGAAAAGCAGTAGGAAGTTTATTGCCAGAAGGATCAAACCCTCTGGCAACACTGATAAGGCAAAACTCTTCATCTGTGACATGCAGGAGTATGGAGAAAAGAAAAAAAAACAGTTAAAGGGAAAGAAATAATAAAATATACCCAGAGTTAGTTTGCTATTTTTTTCTAAACATAATGTAAAGACTTTTTGGGGGAAGAATTTATATTTAGGTTCCATTTCTGAGTAGTGTATTAAGGGTTTGTAAATGATCACTGCATGTTTGAAGTAGAGTTCTAATTTGTTTCATATTGAGGAAGCATAATACAGAATGCCAGCTTGTGGGAGCAGAGATCCAGGCTCTGCTTCTGTCTCACCATCACAATTACCTCAGATACTGCAGATAAACCACCAAGTTTTTGGGAATAAAATCATCTCTTGTTTTTCTGTGTCGCAAAATGGGCAAATGCAGACACAGGTGAGAGCAAGTATTGCTCGTTTGACTACGGTGGGGATGGAACTGATAATGCCAGACCTGATTTGTTCCTAGCAGTCCAGAGAGAGAAAAACAAGCATGAAGAGGGGCTTTGGAAATGAGGTAAATTCAGGCCTGAACTCTGATGCTTCTGTTGCATTGGTACGAATACTATGGTGTTGCACAGCTCTGTAAATGTGCTGATGTAAGTTAGTGAAGAAGCATTCAGCCCTGGGGACTTGGGACTCGGGTTTTACCTGCATTTGCCTGGTTAACCTGGGCAGACCCAAAAGGCCACAAGTTCACAAAATAAGCCAAGGGTAAGGTAAATAGTTTTGAAATGAATCAAGTCAATGATTTGTGTTATATATGTGCAGCCTCCATGGCAAAGGTGCCATCAAAGTGTTGGTCAAATCAATCAGTTAAAGTGCTATAAAATATGAATGCAGAGGGAATAGAGGAGATCTTGATGTGAATAATAAAATAGTCCATAAACTACCTGAAATAAATCAATCTTCCTTTCATGCAGCAAATATAAAATACAGTATATTTCATATTAACTGTGGCTGAAGTGAAAATATATTCAGATGAAGACACAACACTGGAAGTCTGTTTAATCTAGGGGAGGACAACACTGCCTTAAGTGATCATTTACTTGAAAGAAGTCGAGGGGTCAGAGTTTTAAAAATAATTCAGTCCTTAAGATGCAAATAGATACGTGATTTTGACAGACATAGACTTGGTCTGGCAGTAAGTTCAGTTGATGAAAATGGGGTTCAGAACATTTGTAGATCTTCATTAGGTATGTAATAATATTTAAAATATAGTTCCAAAACTCTTACAAAGTTTCCTCTGAAAATTCTGAAATGGAAATAGGTTAATGTTCCAGAAAAAAAGTTTTAATGGAATAGCTTTATTTCTCTTGAAACATTCTTTGCTGTGATATTTATCCCCATGGTGCAGGAAATAATAGATTCATGTTTTTAATTAAAATGGGCAACAGACATTTTGATGGAAAGTGCAACAGGGGGGAAAAAGCCCTACGAAATCTATTTCAACCAAAAAACTCCTACTAAAAGCATCTGGCTTTTCTGACTACTCATCAGGAAAGAATTGTTTTAGTTATATATAATCCACTAGTCAAATTCATGCATGCAAAATGTTACATCTTTGGCAAAAAAAGAGAAAATCCATTTACAAAACCAGTCTTGGTTAACTCAAAACAATTTAAAAATTACAAAATATAAGCATCCTGTTCTATTTCCTTCAAACCAGTTCTCTGTATTATCCTGAGTATATTGAAAGTATTCAATAATTATAAAAAGTACCAGTTTGTTTACTTTGTATTCATTATTGAGATTGACAAAACAACAGTAAATGGAGAACAGGGTTTGAGGATTAACCTCTGTGAGAAACCATCCAAATCTGCGAGAGCTGCTTTCCTAACCTCAAATGGGAACAAACAACTCATGTTCCTTTTAGAGGGAAATGAGATTCCTAAAAGAAAGGCAACATATTTACTATCATGAGCCTTAATTCCTGTTCCAAATGCGACAGGTGAAATCCTTAAGCACATCTTCAAATGACACCACACAAATCCTGTCAGTTGCATTTCTTCACACTCAGGGACTGACATGTCTCTGCACTTCATCTTTTCTGCCCGGTGCAGACACAACCTGTGCATGCTCTCCTGAAACAGTCCAGCAAATCTCTGGATGAGCAGTTCCTTTGCATGTATTCCAGTGACAGGAGATGAACCACGTTTTTCCTGTGTGTCTTTCCTCATGATACCAGGGTCTGCTCTGAGTTTGCCTGCTCAAGGAGCCATCACAAAGCAGAGCATTCATCTGCATGCAGTTCTTACAGATTCCAAAGGGGCTGCTGTCATGTGAATTCTCTTGCCTTTTGGTGAGGCTAAGGAATGCCACCTCTCCCTGCTTAGCTATAATTGTAGTGATTTGGGATTTGGCCTAGATAAACTTCACAGGGCACAACGGATAAAGATATTCAAGGATAGATTTGTGTTTCAGTAATACCATTGCAAATCCAGAATTATACTGGATTTATATTTATCTGAGACAAGAACGTAATGTACACAAGGGCTTTTTTACAACACTACTGGAATGTTTTTGTATGCATAAATGAGTAAATATTAGTTTCCCTAAAACACATTGTTTTTTGTAGAAAAGATTAAAGGACATGCTGGAACTAAAAAAACCTCAGTCAACTATGACTTGGAATTGCTAACCAGATTTTTTCCTGACTATTGCTTTATGTGATGAATTCTGCTTTACAGCATATGGTTTCAGTCTAAGCTACTTACCAAACTTCTATTATTCCTTTCATATTCTCCTTTCATGGAAGATACTGCCTCAAGGTGTAATGAGAAAGACTATGCTGTAATTCTCAGCAATAAACAGCAAAACCACTGTCTTTGTGAACTACTGCATAATATTAAATACTCTTTCCTTAGACTGTGAGTTTCCTTCCATCTGTATTCACAGAAAATTAGTCTTCTGTGGGGGTTATTGGCCTATGTCTTATTTTTCTGTTATACAGTTGGTGCCAGCAGTTAACTATATTATCACTTATGTGTGTAGCTTGCACAAATAGCTGTGCTGATATCTAATATAGAGTGTGTGACAGTAAGTTGAGGGTGAAAAACTGCAAGTGTGGTTTTATTCACTGCATTTGATAGGAAGCCCAGCAGAAATCTGCAAGAGTTTATCAGATGGCCCTCTGTTGGAGTAAAAAAAACCCAGACATCACATTTTAAAGAAAATACTCTTAATGATCATATGATTTAGTAAATGATAATTGCTAAAAAAGGCTGTTCAGTTTTAGCTAACCCATCATTACAGAAGCAGTACTATTTGTGTAACAGAGATTCCCTAGCATTAAAAATGTGACTCATAATACTGCTTCTAACCTCCTCCTTAAAGCAGCAAAATGTTTCAGCCTCAAGCATTCTTGTCAGGAAAACTTTGAAGTGCTGGGGAACCTAGAGGTGAAGACACCATTGAAAAGAAAAAAAACAACAAACAAACGAAAAAAAACCAAAGCATGAAACACAGACAAAAAGAGTAGCAGCTAAAGTAAAGAAAAGAATAAAGGAGGCATCTTGTGGGCTGAGGAGAGGAAGAAAAGACTATCATCAAGAACCTCCATAGCGGTTTGAAGAAAGACATTTTCCTGCTTTCATCCCAAGCAATTTCACTGGAACTATCTCCTGTTATACCACATGGGACACAACGGAAAGCCACCCACGCCATTAGACATGAGAAGGGAAGGTCTGTTTGCTGAAATGAGGCAGCACCACAAAACTTCCCAGTCCTTGCAAAACAAGGCAAAGAAAGGCTTTTATTTAATGTTGTGGCTTCTTGAGCACTGCTTCTCTTTGTGGCGTGTTGCCATGCTTACAAGAAACAGCTTTTGGGGCTTTCAAATGCCTCAGCTTTGCTTCAGTGTGTTTAATCACCTGCAAAAGCTGTTTATTGCCTTGTATACTTTCCCCATCATGAACATTATCCTTTAAGTATAAGGCTTTATGGTGAGTCTGTGCAGGCCAAATGATGCACGGGTACGAGGCTCTATCAAAGCCGAGTGAAAGCACAGATGAAATAAATCCATATGAGGACTACAGACCATGAAAGTGGAAGGATAAGCTATAGTAATGCAGTGCAATGATTTCCCAGGCACCCCGCTAATCCTTTAAAATGCACCCTTGTTTGTTGAGGGCCACACGGGCAATCTGGTGTGCAGCTATCAGGAAGATGCATGCATTCAAGGAAAACGACGAGGGATCACGATACGCAAAGCCAGAAGGGCTAATCAAGGGCATTGGTGTGTCCTTCACTTCTGAAGGTTTCAGATGAGGTTCAGATGTAAGAAAAGAAGCAGAATGCTGAGAAAGTATTTAAATGAGAAAATGTGATATTACATAGAGCGTTTCCTTTATCAATAGAGGGGGACTACAGACACTTCTAAAGAACCTTTTCTAAAAGGGTATCAGGACCAGGAACAATTAATCAAAGGCCTTTTAATATAAAAGTAATTTTTCTTTCTGTGACAGGCAGATATAGAAAGATGGTTGAATTAAATTTAGATAGCTTTTAAGGTTTTTTTGCAGGTATTTTTACTTTGTTAAGATGATAATTATATCAAGGCATGCAGCAACCGTGCTGCTGCTGAGTTTGATAACAAAGATACAAAATGGTGGCCAGCATAACATCAAACAAAGCAGTGACAGTTGCATACCCCTCTATTTAAAAAAAAAAAGCCTAGTCTCACTAGAATTCTTGACTTTTATTTTTTACAGAGAAGATGGTAAAAGAGCCCGTGGATTCAAGAATGGAAAGATAAAGCTGACATAAATTGAATGTTCGAGGCAAAAAATATTGGGCCAGATACCTTTCCTTGTCTTTAATGGCCTGAAATATCTCCACACAGAAGGCATTTTACAGCTATTGACACGAAGTTTGCCAATTCTTACTCAGTAGGAATTATGAATTCACTACTCCCCTGTGTGATTTTTTAAAAATGTATTTTCCTTTTATTCAGAACTTTGGCTGTTAAGTGACATTTCCATGCCAGGAAAATCCTATCTTATTTTTTAACCAGGCTTTTGTTACATTCTGTGTATTTCTCAGTATTTTTTTTCCCCTAAATAATTAAATACAGTAATTTAATGTATATAGTTGAATAGAGTAATTCAACTCAATAATGACTGTTTAACTTCTAGTGATTTCTCAAGCCCACACTTGGGGAGTTCTACTGTAAAAACACAGTAGTTGAAAGCTATCGTTTCACTATGTTAAGCATTAAGCTATTTTATCTTTTATAAAAAAATATCACCATAGATTCTTTGTAGAAAAATGATGAAACATTTTGTAGGTAGGGCTACTAAATGTGATTTGGACAAGAGTGGCATAAAAGACCTAGTAATTTCAATGTGTTGTTGACTTCAAGGGATGCAGCATAAATATCAGTGTCTAATTCTGGTTCTTCACCTACATGAAGTGATTTGAACTTTAAAATGAAATACTGCTAGCTCAGCTAGTAAAAGTCAAAGCATAACTCTGCAATACAGGTTTATGTTGTGCAAAATTGAAGAAATAATTAAAGAATCTTGTTTTCTTGAGAAAAAATATTTTAAGTATATTCAGTGCAATTTCACTGTGCTTTTAAGATGATCAGTTGAATTAGTAAGCTTAAAGTGATGACATTTGAATCAAGTAGTGTTTCGGATGCTAAATAACTGGTGTAATTGCAAAGTCAACAAGAGTTTCCATAAATTCCAATCTATTATGAAAAAAGCATTTTTCCAATGAATATCCTTTCATCTCATCAAATTCACGGCATATGTGTCTAACTACTGTTAATTTACAATGCATTTACTCTGAGGTCTCAAAGAGAGTCTGAACTGCTTTATAATCAAGAAATAAGGGGGAAATTTAATGTCATTAAACTGCAGGCATCTAAAAGCTAGATTTTCCTTACCAAGAAAAGTGGTTATTTCTGCAGGCTATTCTTAGATGTCTGTGCTAAAGCTGAGGAATACTAGTTAATGTTTCTGGAGAGAGGTTAGGATGAAAGCAGCCAGAGTCTGTTCAACAGACACAGTCTCAAAGCAGCGTTGGCTGACAGAGCTTCCTGCAGGTTTCTAGTCCAATCTCATGCTCCAAGTGGTGCTCCTGGCAGTCCTGCATGAAGCAACCAGGGCTTCAGCCAGCTAAGGCTCTCTCATGGATTTGGTGTTGAAAAAGAGGGTGCACCTTGTGCATAGACCATGCTCAGACATGTCTCACTGAGTTCAGTTCAACACAGGAGAGTTTTTATCTTTTTCCCTGTGCCTTTCACGTGCATTTGCAAAAGTATTGCATGGGTGCATGAACAACCACATGAAGGAAGTTGCTAAATTTTTAGTTGTGGTTCATGAAATCCCATAATCAGCCACAAGTCCTTTGTGACTCATCTGTGTCCTGAAGCCGCCAAAAAGCAGGACCAGTGGCAATTCCATTTTACCAAAACTACTGGGATTGTAATGTACCCACAAGACTCAACTTATATATTACAACTGACAACTTTTAGTCCCAACCTACGTAGTTTAGATGGAAGAATTTTTTCCTGCACTTTGAATTCCTCAGCCAGTCAATGTTGACAAGCTAACCCACAAGTGCTTAGCTGATGTAGGCTTGTTGGCTTGATATACACAACTTCCTCTTGTAATATCGTATTTGTTACTGTATCTTGCTAGTGAATGAATTAAATTTACCAGTTAGCCAAGCATGAAATTATGTTTTCAATAAAAGTTGTATAAGCTGGGAACAACTACATATCTCACTGAAGAATCTGGTATCACCAAAGGTGTCCATTGGAGTCATTAAATAAAGTGTGATTGCCCATCTATAGCGCATCAGGACAGAAAGCTGATCGCCCAGTTAGCTTCAATGAGCCAATAGAGGATGCAGGTAGTAAAGTTTATTGATTGGGCTCAAAATACCATCAAAAGCTAATGAAATGTAACTTCCATTTTGCAAAAGAATTGCAAAATATATCTCTTTAAGGCTTTGTGGACTCTTGCTGCCCAGGCAGATCTTGAGATGAGAACTATCCTTCTCATTCTAGAACTGCTGCTCCAGTTTTCTTCTTGTTTGCAGCCAGTTTCTGCCTGCTTGAGTTGGGTGCTGGTCCTCATGCTCTCTACAGTAGTATCATCCTTTTTCATTACATTTGATGTGCAGAACTCCTCTCTCTTCTTCTCATGCTATTAAAAATTACTGCAGTCAGACAGTAATATTTATAAAGTTTGTTGTAATAATTTGACATACTCAATATTTCATCTAGCACAGCTGTTTTATTCTCCCATTACACACAGCAGATGCTGTAATATTGTTCCTAATTTATGCATGGAGTGTTCATTTAAAGGCTGCTGCATACTCCCACCCCATGCAGCACTGGCTTGCAGCACTGGCTTACAGCTCAACAGCACAGTCTCCAGTAATCACCTCTATATTATTCACAGAAAATGGGGGTTCCAGACCTTCTAAAGAAAGTATCTGGTAGAGACAGGAAGAAAAGCTGAAGTGCTGGCATGCATTTCACTCCTCCCAGTTGTTCCTCTTTTTAGGAATCTCTTTAGTATATAGTTCACTGCCCATTCCTTTACTCATACCATTAGTCATGCAGGGCACAATGATGCACTAAAAAAAATCCAAACTTTACTAGACATAGGATTTTAGATGTTGAAATGGATATGTGGCTTTACAGCTAAAGGGCTTTCAGGAAAAGATGAGTATAAGTGGAAGAGTGGATATGAACAAAATCCATTGGCCAAAATAATACCTTAATCCTTTCAATGAGATAATCAGAGAGCCCAGAACTAGCTGTGGAAAGAGACTGAACTGAGAGTATCTCTTATTAGCAACATTATTAGAGATCTGGAAATGAAACAGGTTTTTGACCTAAAGAAGTGAAATATGGCCTGACTTGTGATGATTTCTGAGGTCTTATCTAGTGCCTTCTAGAGGTTTTTATTAGCACAGCCTTCATGAACAAACGTATTTTGGAGTTGTGGTGAAGCTGTGAATATACTGACAACTGTGTTTCTGATTTTATATTTTTTGCTTAGTTTTAGGGACGAGGGGTAATTATTAGCAGTCCCAGCAGTGATAAATGCAACATGATAGTCATTGAGAATGAAGGACTGGTGCTTTCCTGGGGATATTATGCACTGAGTTGCAGAGGTGAGTATTCATCATGTAACTGGCCTACAGACTTCTTCCTGACAAATAATTTCTCCTCTTGCCTTGCACTGTTTTGGTAGAGTAGGAACAGGAGGTGATAAAGCAGCTGGACACATATAAACATCTTGGTGATATTTGCAGTGATATTCTAGGGGGAACCAAGTAAACCTTCAACTTCAAACAGCATTTAAAGAACACGACATTTGGAAAAATATCAGTCCATTCAAATATCCTGAGCTGTTTAGGCAGAATTTTCCTACAAACCATGGAGATGAATACAGAGATGCCCACCATTGGTGCTGGAGCTGCAGACCAGCTGTGCAGTGCCAAATCAGATACTCTGTTTTCATAATTTGAGCTGATACCTCTGCTGCTTCTTCTCTGAGCTAGCTTTGGTACTTTTGAGCAGATTCTCTTGTAGTGCACCTTTGGTCTATGAGACTTAGCACATCCCTGTAAGAGGATTTCAGCTGTGACCTTGCTCAGTGTAGGTACAGCAGTCCTTACACGTTCTGGCATTGCAGTTTGCAATGGTCCTCAGAAAGCTCTGTGATGCTTAGCTCCCTAACTTGAATTTATCACAACGGTAAGAAAACAGCCTATTGTTTATGTTCAAATGCTGCTGCATCTTCTAAACGAAGTTTTTCTAAAAGAATGAAAACTCATTTAGTGAGACACTCCTTGGGTACATGCTTAAGATTTTTATCCATGCAGTATTACCTTCTTACTGGTTTATCAACTTCATTTCTCAGTGCTTCTTTGGCACAGTACATTTGAACACTATTTTGGGCAGAGGTGTTAAACAGTCCTAGATGAAATAGGACTAGAAGAAATACTTAGTTAAGACAAAGTATCTTCAAAGGAGCTTTTAAGTGTCAGCTCAGCACAGCTATGCTGCCCTTGGCATAGCCCTGGAAGATGCTGTGATTGAAAGTCATATCTGCAATGTATTTCTGTGCACTGATTGTGTGGCAGGGAAGGGAGGACTGCAGAATGAGAGTATGGGGATTTAATACTATGAGCAGCAAATTATGATGTTGATGTGCTGCCTCCAGGTGCTGGCTGGGGCACGGAAGAAAGGGTATGGGAGTGAAGGGTACACCCATTCCTTTTCACTAGGCATTCCATGACAGTAAATAAACACAAGTTGTCCTTCTTAACCCTTGCCTGCTCTTCTCCCTTGCCTTCCTCATCATCCTTAATATAAACCTGAAATGTCCCTATGTGGCAACATGCCATGTAAGTGAGTGTATTCTATGCAACATCCTCTTCTGCTGAACAGTTTCCCTGAGACAGGTGGCACTGAGTTGTTAAAGTGAATGAGTGCAGTATGCAGGACATAGTTCTTTGTGAGCAGTATGTCACAGGTTAGAGATTAGCACTACTGATATTTATATGATATATATTTTCACCTTGATCCCAGAAGTGGCTTGGATATAGTTAGACCTTGTGAATTCATAACACTGAAATAAAGAGTAATCTTTTTTGGAAAAACAGGATTACCTTTTAACAATCACTTCAGATGCTCCAATGGCCTTGTGAAAAATCCCCTTGGGGTATATAAGCATCCACATGAACCTCCTTCAGATGCTTTTAAGCTATGATGCAAGTTACACAGAGTTAAGTTCAGGATAACTTTACAGAAGTGATCTCTTTACCTATTCACAGCACTATTTAGAGCTGGAGCTGGTGCAACAGAGACAAAACATAAATTCAATAATTCAAGAGTTTATTGACTTTCCTTACAAATGATGCTACTTCTTCAGACTGATGCTTTAATCAAATGCCTTACAGTGAGTTTCTGGATTCTGAAAAATTCTGGAAATGTTTCTTCATTTTAACCATCATCTTCACATTTCCTAGTTAAAACAGACTCCCCAATGGTTTTTGGTAATCATGTTTAACTTCCTTCTCTTTTTTAGTTTAAAAAATAAAATATCCATTGTCAGACCTATATTGGTAGTTTGGTTCTATTGATAGAACAGTTTCTCACCCCCAGTTTACGTGTATTTTCCTCATTTGCTCCAGAATCACCTACTGATGGTTTTCCTCAGCCTCTTGAGTGACACACAGCTTAAATACCCCCACTGCTTTACCATGCAGATCCCAGTTTGATGAGGAGCTGCTGATCCACAGATTTGGTTTTGATTATTAGACACAGTTCATTGACCACCGCTTCAGTTTTTCCCTTTAAGCTCCTTTCTAACATCTAATCCTCAAATACACAGTTTAATTCTCCTATCTATAAGCAAACTGTGCCTGCTTCAGTCTTCAACCATCAGCAATTAACAGTACCAGGACAAAACCTAATGAAGTTGCACTTCTCTCCAACACCAAACTGCTACTCAGAATTCTGGATGGCATGCTTGACTGCCACAGCAATTTGTATTTCACCTTGGCAGCAGTGTTATTTATCCCCATCTTTTCTAGCTTACACCAGACTTGACACGTGTCTACTATAAAGTACCTACTCCAGCTGCAAGACAGGTAGAAATCCCTGCCAAATTTATGGTGATTTCTTGATTGCATTCAGTGTAAAACAATGTGACGTGTGACTAAGAGAACTGTTATCTGTCATGTTGGAGACACAAAGCCAAAAACAAGTTTCCCAAGCATCAGACTTGAAAGCATTTTGTGCTTAATTGTCCAGCCACAAAACAGGTTTACTTAACCTTAACTTCACTTTTATGTGAAGGTACTGAGGAGAAGTCAACATAGATCTTAGTTTATTTCCTGATTATTTTCAGTTATTTGGGGTTGCTGTAACCCAACAACAAACCACTCTCCAGTCCATAGCTTTAACCAGGATGAAAGTAAGAGTTATAGAAAAAAAGGAAGAGAACCTTTTCCCCAGGTTCTCCAATGGCTGTGTCTGATTCCAGTTAGTCAGGAACTTGGGTCTCTTACAGCTCATATTCCACAGCTGCCAGCAGCAGGCACCAAGCAATCCCTATGTCTGCCATCTGCACAGATATTCAGGAACCTGGTTACCACAAACAGATCTTCAGCTAAAATCTATCTCCTGCCAAGATGGGCAGCAGACACCTAACCTACTTTATTAAGTCTCCTCTCTCCATGTAGAACTGGTTTCCTAATCTACACTGTTATAGAATTCCAGAGCATTTTGTAAATAATCTTCAGGAAAAATAGTTTGGATATAAATAGATACTTGATGGATGCAGGATAATAAAGCTGATCAGCTAACAGTCAGTCTTGCCACCAGCTTCAGTTGGTGAAAAACCAAACCCACAGCCAGCATCCTGTTAGAAGCACTATTTGTTGTGCAAAATACTCACCTGCAAGCTAGGAAGCTGCAAAGCTCAAATGCTGGAATGTACATAGGAGAATAAACTAATAGTAAAGTAAAAAGAACTGAGGAAGAATTATTTTGAACTGTTGATAAGTAAATAATTACTTATCAGTTAAAATGAATTTCAAGCTGGGCTTATATTGATTACAAATGAAAAAAGAAAATCTATCTTGGATGCTGTGTAAATTATTCTTAAATGTTTAAGGAAGTGTTGCAATGCTGTTTTTAAACACAAGTAATGTTAGCTACTGCAGCTCTGTAGCTATTTAAAGTTCTGAATATGTCACCTTCCTAAAGGGCTGATTACTGAACATAACAGGTACCTAATGTTTGCTTTCTGAGGAGAAAAATAAGTCTCCAATATACACAACCAGTCAACATAAAAACTGCCTTTTGCCATTGAGCTGAGAGCACAAAATTGTAAAATGTCATGTCCAGGATTTACCAGGGGAGGTGTGTGGATTCTCCTTAGTTCTGGTTGGCATGGCAAGTGTTTTGCCTCAGATGAATTGGTGGCTGCTGAACAATAACCTTGTCTGTGCTAGTGTCTTCCCCAGACATCTTGACACTGGTAATATGATTCAGGTTCTGTGTGGAAAATGACATGGAATGTCCCCATCCATTAAAGCAGGCTCTCAGTAAAAAACAGTTCTTTGGGATTGTGCCAAAAATACCTGCTTTCCAGAAAATATTATCTTCTTTACTAAGTTTCAATGCATCATACATTCATTATTTTATGTTTGTAACCAAAAAAAAGCAAAGAATGAATTATCTTTCTGAGACCAGGAAATGTGTTTTAACAATGCATTCCTGTGCCCATGTAGGACTTCTTCATGATTTCAGTGGTGCTTCGCTGTCACAGACAACCAAGATGTACACCAAGGTGTACACCAAGGTGTACATCTGAGTCCCCAGATATTCCAAACTGATTCAATCTGAAGAAAGGATCACTGAAGTGATATGGAAACAGAAGTCCCGGTAGAGAGAAAGATCTAGACCTTGAATATGTTTTCCCCTCTGTATGGTCTCCTAAGAGCAAAGTTTGCTCTGCAGTACCTCTGAAATGATACTTAGCATTTTTTCTGGTTCTAAAGTAAAGGACAAGGACAAATAAATGAGTTACTTTAACCTGCTGGTTTCATTTTATGTTCACTTAATAACACATCTGAGAACATGCAAAACTGTAGCAGTATTAGAAATGCTAAACAATTGTTTAAGCAGCAATACTATATTTAATTTTTTATTCATTAAAGTTTTTCATGTTTGCATCAGACTCTAAAGCCACCCCAAATCAAAACATTATATTGTTAAGCCCTCTAAAAATTAATCACAAATCAGCTTACAGATGACACTGATGTCTTCTTGCTATCCATTCCTCCTGGACCATTTCTAACAATTCATTTTTTATATTCCTGCAGTGCTGAAATATGGTCCACACCAGTATCTGTCCTTTTAGTAATCACCAAAGCAAAGCTTGGCAGTTGTCAGATATTGCTCTCTTGAGAAAAATGTTAGTAATACTCTGAATTGATTGAACAGCATGGAATCAGAACTAGCTGGCAGAGAAACCACTTAACTGATTTCAATTCATAAATCTCTTTTCTCCTATCTTATTTTAGTTTAGAAACTGCTAAATACCACCATTATCTTGTGATGCATAGAATGAACGAATTATTTATAAAGATATTAATTTAAATAATATGTGATTGCATTCATTAATATCCCATATGAGAAGGCAGACTTATGGATCTTACACCTATGCACACTGAGCTAGAGAATGACTGTAACAGCCCTTGACCAGCAGAAATTGATTTATTTCCCTAGAGGTCAACATCCGGTACAATGGCCTTCCTTGTTGTTAAATAAAGTGATTTTAAACAGATCTTTACCAGCTTTAAACCAGAATTTAGGTCCTTGAACATGACCTAAAATTATTAATAACACATGGCATCATGTGGCAAGGTTCAATTAATTAGAAGAAATACACTTAGTGTCTAAAGCAAATGCTGTTATTAAACATGGGATACAGGCAGGTCAGGGGACAAATCTGGGGGGAATAAAGGTAGAGCTCTTAGAGAAGAGAGCCTGCCAGCATTGGTGAATGCAGAAAGAAATTGCAGCAGAGGACCAGCTCAGTGGGAAGTGAGGTGGTTAGTTCACCCACTACTACCATCTATGACAGTCTAGAAATCCCTGCTTTGGAGCCAAAACTCATAGTGCTTGTTGCCTGAATGTCACTAGACTACAGTGGCTTGTGAGGGAAGTTATTCCATTGTCCTGTTGCTGACTGCCTTGGTGCTTATGTGAGTCCAAGGAAAAAAAAGCAGAGAAAGTGAAACGATGTTTTTCTTTGTGACAAAGTGGAGAGCTGTGATTTGCATTTTAATAAGGGTTTGTATTGTTTATTATAAAAGACTGTTTATCTGGAATGAGCTGCATGTTAAATTCACTAAAATGGATAATCAAGAGACAAAGCTAGGCCTGAGAGAGAACTGAAACTTGGGGAGTTTCCTCAAAAGCAGCATTTCTTCTGGGGAATTTGTCTGTATGTAAACTCATTAAATATCTTATGCTGAGATTCTTGAAATCCAGTTGTCTGTACCAATGATAGTCAGCCTTCAGGACCTGGAAAGCCACTTTCTCAGGAAACAGAGAAGCACAAACATACAAAATAACAAAGCACAATTCAGAGTAGTGTCTGATGCTACTTGCATGGTGAATCCCATGACCCGATACCACACAGCAATCATGGGACAGCACGTAAAGCAATATATAATTGCTTGCTGGAACTTGGGAAAAATTGGATCAAAGAGGTATAAATATTTGGCAAATCGCATCACCATCCCTTTTGCTTCTGAATGGAATGGGAAGAAGTTTCTTCTCAGCCTCAGGTCAGAAGTAACTTCATTCACCTGCTGTGTAACAAGCTACAGATGGTATTTTTCTCCCCTTGTAGGCTACAGGGTAGGAAGAGTGATGCTGTCCTTCATAATCTCCTTTCAGATCATTCCTCTTATTTAAGAACAAGAAAATTATTTTTTTTTTATTCCCAAGTGGACTAAATAATTGTAGGAGAGTCTCAATCTAGTGTACTAAAATACCTTCCATTACTAACACTGAAATAAACCCTCTAATGGAATCAGCTAGAAAGGTATGCACTTAAGGTAGAATCCTTAGTCATAAATTATGTAATGGGATGGTTTAGAAAAGTTTTGGTCTGCTGATGTGGAAATTGAAAACTAAATGGGTAAGTGGCTTACAGAAAATAAGCAATGCTCCTCACCCCCAAAAATAAGGGCCCAAGAGAAATGAGTGGTAAGGAATGAAAGACTTAAGAAGTATTAAGTCAGTGATTGTATCACCCAAGTATCTATTTGAATTTCTGTAGATTGGTCTTGGATTCTGTTCCTGTGGGTGAACCTCTTCTGTTCCATCTTAAGTTACTTTCAAAAGTGAAGCACACAAAGTAGAAATTTTTTCAAAATTGGAACTCAGATAAAACTGATTTCTACTTTAATAGCAAAGAGTTTTGTTAGAAATTTGAAGTTACTGTTCCAAGACTAACTGTACTGAATGTTTCCTTCCAGCTCGCTCTCTGTCAAGGCTTGACTTTCCTCTCAGCTCCCTTTTCAAAAGAGGTGTGTAATTTTGACTCTGTGTGCAAGTAGCTTTCTCTCTTGTTCACCATGCATGTAAGCTGGCTTATTATAACTTTGATTTGAAACCATACCAAATCCATTTTTATTTATTCATCATTTTCCTTAGGATCAGTTCCATAAAATCCTTTTGTGTATAGCATAATCACAGTTAAGTCTTGTCTAAGAAATTCCCTGGCTGCTACATCATTTGGTTCATTGCCCTGAAAACTGAAGTGGTTCAGCCCACATGAAACATATAAAAAACATTACCAAAAAAGTGAACACAAATATACTACCTGCCAAATCAAATCCTCACTGAAGCCTTAACTATGAGCAAAGAATTTTTTTAAAGCTGTTATAATTGCAGTCTTTTTCTCAAAGGAGAATTTTGATTCAACCACTTCAAAAACCTCTTTAAAACAGATGTAGGTGCACTTGTACCACCAGAACCTCAATGGAGAGTACAGAGGAAATTTCTAACATCTCGTGCTGTTTCCAGGAGAAACTCCATTTGTCAAGACAAGAGAAGATAAATAATTTTGGAATAACCTTTTGTTAGAGTCTCCGTTTGTTCTGATATTTTAAGCCATGATGCCTTTGCAGCTGCATTGTTCTGTTTACAGATTGAATAAAAGAGATTTGCCTGCATGGAATGAGCAATAAAATCTTTGAATTACCCTTTTAAACATGCCCACATGAGGAAAGCAACACAAAACCATTATGAACTAGTGACTATTTCTGAGAGTGCCAACACGTTCAAGATGCTTTATTTATAAAATAATTTTAGAATTGAAAAATATCAACCCTCCAGTTGGATAAACAGCATTGATAATTTTGTTATTTGAGGATTGTCCTCATACTTCCATACTGTGAATACAGTTTTGAGTGAAAGAAAAATCAATAGGAATAATCACCCATTTGCAGAGCATCATTTTGTCAAGATTGTTTCCTGCCTCCACCTTTAATCTACATGGCCTAGCCTAGAAGTCTAGGTGCCTTAGCCACAAGTATACACATTATCTAACCAAGAATTATCCTGGTTTTGGGCCTAATTTTATTAAGATATACTTTCCAAATCTGGGTAAATAAGATAAGGTTTGGTCAGAAATAGAGGTTGATAACTAGTCAGCTCTGGCAGTCACTTTTCAACATGAAATCATCATGCTGATTTTATATGAGTAAGATAGTCTTTGCTAACCTATCTTTTCCATATGATCCAATATCCTTGGAGATTTACTTATGATCTAATAAAATATATATATTTTGCCCTTTTGTTTTCTAATGAATATATGTGAGGATATGTCCCATAAAAAAAACCCAAAACATTCTTAGGAGTGCCATTATGCTGTAGATAACACAGAAACTAGATTACTTTTTGAACACACCTGTCTGCCTGTCCTCTGCTGGGATATGTATCTCAAAATTACCTTTATTTCAGAACATAAAGAAGATCATTCATCCCTTCCTGTCCCTAAATATGATGACACTGCAATGTTATCCTCATTTAGATCAATAAAAGAAGGTCCTGGCAGTCTTAAACAACACTTTTAAGAATAGCACCTTTAAAATGCCACTCAGGATGAACATAAAATTGAATTATAAATGTGGAGTTTCTAAGTGAGATGCTGTTCTTCCAGACAGCAGAGTTTCAAGTAACAGTTAATATGAAAATATAAATATGTGCTAGTAGACACCTAAAAACTTATGGTTGGTCTCTGTCCAGCAGTGAGGAAACTGTGTGATTTGCAAAGCAGTGTTCTTATTCTGCCTCAGAGCTGACTGAGATAAAAGTGTAAATGCTTTTGAAATGTAAAATATAGCAAATGTTTGTAAGTCTACTAACTTTTTTTTTAATACCAGAACATGATAGTACACATACCTTTCTTCCCCCTGTGTTTATCCGAAGTGGAGTTAAGAAGGGATCAAAAATCATATGGCTGGTTTCAATATTAACAGGTGACTGTCTTTTCCCAACAGAGCAAAGATTCCAAGCTGAGTTCACCAAACCCCAAAAGGAGGGAACTGCAAAATACAAAAACGTGCAAGTTTAAGGAAAGTCTGTACAGACTAGAGGAATACATGGAAGGCAGATAGCCAGGTAATGAAACTTGACATGCTGTCTACAACATTCATTCACTGAAACAGGCAAATTCATCTAGCACTTGAAATTTAAAACTTCATACACAAAGACCAAAACATATTGTTTCATATATTTTTGTATCAGGAAAGAAGGTGGGTTGCTTTTTTCTCTTTTGAAGTTATAATCCCAGGTTCAATTATAAACAGCTCCTTTGGTGTTAGTATTATAGAATATTTACTGAGCAATAGGAATGTGACTCATTAGTCCCTAGGTTAATTTTGCATACATAAAATGTATCCTTGGACTGAAACTCAACTTTTCAAAAGTGTTCATATTTAGTAGAATTCTTGAAAAAAACCAGCATCATTATATGAGAAATGCACACGTGATCCCAGAGAACAGGCTTGCTCTCTAGACAGGTTCTACTAATTTCTGTTTCATTCACCCAAACATTAATTTAGTCAGAGTTTTGATCTAAAAAAATCTTGTTGGAAAACCCATACTCTGGTGGTGTAGAAGCACAGTTCCTTGGCCATGTGTGCAATGGCTTGGAACATGGAGGAATGCCTGATTTTTGACAAGATGAGTTACTTTCTGTGCCCCTAGTTGGGGAAAAAAATAAAAGTGATATAACTATATAATGCTTCTCATGAGGTAACTGTAGGCTGCAGGTTCATATTGCATCTAATCTGCAAATTATAGACAAGATCAACCTGAGCTACTCTTTGAATGCTGAAAACATTTCTGATTAAATGAGTAAACATCAACTAACAAGGTACACAAAGGACAAATTTAAATTTGTGTCTGCACACTTTGTCTCTGTCTAGAGTATATAAGCAAACTGACTTTGTCAGAAATATTAAGTAGTTTTGTGTAGCAGGTGTGAATTTCACAGGTGTGAGTGTTGATGTCTTTTTTTGGCTTCATTTTTTTTTTTTAATTTTTACATTTTTTCAAAAGTTTTCATAACCTCTGAGCCTCAAAGCATTCTTCTAATCTACAAACTGTGTGTGACCAAGTCTGCAAACCCAGTCTGAGGGAAGGAGCATGTGGCTGAGTCCAGGGGCAGAAGTGCAAGTGTTTTGCTCAGAGGGTGGAGGTGAAAACCCACCAGCTGCTTATAAAGAGCTTTGCTGGTTTTCCTGTTGCTGAAGCTGGTTGTGTGCAGGATTTTGCAGTGTGAATGCTTGCTAGATTTTTGGCTACTCTAGTGGGAGCTACATGGACTGTTGGTTGGATTTGAACGTAGTAGATAACCTATTGGGAAGCTATTCCTATGAGGGGAGACAGGGAAAATATCTTCTGAGTAGTGTAGCCCCAGGAAAATGGCTGATCTTGGTGAGTTTTTTCCTGTAATGTTTTATAGAACAATTCAGTTATTTTTGCTCTCAAGGTTTGAGTGTACTTAGGTGTAAAGCTTTGGTTGGGTTAATACAAGCTTCATACACATTTTCTATAAAAGTAGATGAACTTTAGGGTTCTTACTAGGCTATTGCTTGCACAGCAGAACTTCAGCAGGAGTATCTACACAGAGTGATGGAAAGTGTTTTCCATCTGTCGAGAAACTGCCTCTTCTGGTAGTTCATAAGCTGTTGTCCACAGATGTTACTTTTATTACAAAATATCTAAAACGTCAGTTTTCAGCTGCAGCTTTTTCTTCTTTGTGTTCACCTGTGCATGCACCTACAGTTCCTACCCGTGCAAGTGAGCTCAAACAGCCCTGAAAGTTTCCAAGTGGTAGAGCCATAATTGACATGTTACAGCTAGCAGTTTGAAGTTTCCTTCTGTTCCCTAGTTGAATAGTTTTGAAGTGACCATGAGGTCCTGATACCTTAAATTCAGGGGTGAAGTGTCTTTTCTTAACACCTGACAATCATATGAGGTCACATGCAAAGCCCAATGGGTAACTACTCTTGGTATGTACTGCATTACATCCATGAGGAGGGATGAAAGTGTAATGCTTTATGGCTCTGGGAAAGCAAAGATCATGGAATAGCACCCAAAATGGCTGGAATTGCAGAAACCCACATCAAATTATGTCAGTAATCTTTTATTTAAATAACAAACTGCATGCAACCACCTCCTAGAAGGTCAGATGGAAGGCCTTTAAAATAAGCAAAGCTTTTTGATACCAGCAATATGAACAGGCAGTACGATCGTAAAAATTGATGTGGCTCCTCTGTTTACCCTGCCAGTCAATTCCTGCTTTCACTGGAGACTTACAAGACTAAGAAGTTCCCAGCACATGCTGGGAACATAGTGCTAATGCTTTGAAATGGAATAAAATAAATGTAGTGCAATTAAAAATAAAACAGAGCACACTTAATTATTTGTGCTTTTTCTTAAGAGAAATACCTTAGGATCTCACTTCAGGTTTTGTCAGAGAGAAAAAACCCTCTTTATGCAGAGGTCTAAAACAAAAGTTTAGGTTAATGGAGGTAGCCTGATTTCCCTTGATAAATCCCCCAGTGTCGTTAAAAAAAATACATTAATGATGAAACTGTAGAGCTATAGGTTCAAGAGGGAAAGTATTAAAAGGGAAATCTGTAGCTTGAATGGTTTCTAGTATTACTACAAAAAATCTTGTGGGTAGAAATACTCCTGGTATTGGTAAAACAATTATTTAACAAGGTTTTAAAAAATATATAAACGAACTAGACAAGGCAAGTGCAATAATGTGACATGCCAAACAGGGATCTTCAAGTTTGTATTAAAGAATTTATGATGTAACTGGGATTGTCCCAGAAAAGCTGCCCTAGGAAACAGCTGCTATGAGGGGATGTTTTATAATGCTAGTTCTGTTTTCTGGCAGAGAAAACCTCTGTTCTGTGCAATGCCTGTCACACCAGCCCAGCAATGGAAAGTCAAGGAGGTGGAGCCCGACACGTAAGTCTGTGTTGCAATCTTTGATTTCATTCTAAATGCTTAGGAAGCTCAAGCTTAAGAATCTCCAAAAAAGTGCCTGTTGCTAGCTCTGGTATGTATAGTAGACAAAAAAAAAAAAAGCAGCAATGGTAAACTTACCAGAAGAACTTTGCTTATACTTCAACTGAAGGTTAATTAAGGATGACTGACCTAAGACTGCACACCTAAGTTAACTAGTGGATGGGGATATTATGCAATATTAATGTCTGATTACATTTAATTAAAGTAATTAGTGCTGCTGCTTAGATGCTCAAAGCAATAGAAAATTATTCAGAACCATAATGGAAAAATCCAAAGAGGCTTCATGTAGGAAGAAGGGTTAAATTACACACAAGTACTGAGTTAACTGGTCTGAAGAAATTAGTGTACAAAATTAGGAAACCTTGTCAAAATATTAATTATCTTATTATTCCAGCTTATCTAACCGACACGGGTTAAGTAATTAATGAAACAGTATATCCTTTTATTTCCATAAAAATCTAGTCAGGTATGAGTGGGAATATGCTGCATCTTTGTGTGTGGACTTCTGCAGTATTTTAGACAGCAGCCTGGCTCCTGTGTGTGTGTTACATGGGGAGAAGGCAAGAGGAATTACTTATTTTATACCAATGCAAAACTCTCTGAAATCCTTATTCATAGTCTGTGTCTTATTGCAGCTGTTCTTTTTTTCAATTTACTGGGAACAATTTATATTGAGATATATGAAGATGCTCTGGTATTAGCATGACACAATAGAATGAGGGATTCTGATGGCTTTTACCAAACCTATGCATAACAACAGTGAAATAATAGCAGCGAGAACAATAAAGCAAGGATTGAATGCTGTTCTCCTGGTGATAAGTACCAAGTATTTGCCCAAATAAATACAAGCCCCCCTCTCCAGAGGAAAGCAATGAGTGGATGGTGTCTGATAAGGATGCCCTTCTGTAGGTACAGCAGACTTGAGGCAAGTGTAATGGCACTGTCTGCAGTGGGTGTTGATGGGCATGAACAGTCTGCATCTGTGTAGTGAGAGGAGGCAGTAGTTTTCCCCACGTGGTGGGAAAACTGTGTATGTGCTGTGTATGACATTGTAAATTATTACTTGATCTTAGAAAAAAATTATGCTGGACTCAAAAGTCTATGTCGTAAAAGGGTTGTGGTCAGTTAAGCAGTGCCTCCTAATCACTTCCCTGGCTGATGAGAGCTTATTTATAAAGTTCCTCAGAGTTCCACCCCATGCTCTGTTTCTGTATCTTGTTCTTAGCAAAGCCATAAAAAGTCTGTAGACAGAATTTCTCTGAGGCCCTCTCTGGAGAGTTCTTGTGATGCACTGACTGAAACAGTTTGGTCTAGCTCACAAGAGAACAGATGCATCACTTGGGGTGGCGTGAGATGACTCTGTGCTTCCCAGCACACCTGGCTCTGGGGACAGAGCTCTCCACGGGGTTCATCTGGTAGCAAAGCTGCCCTGAGCTGTTACTGTCTGCTCTGTTCAAACCCCAGATGTGCTTTCCTTTCCAAAATGCCTGTGATAGACTAGAAAGCCATGCCCTACCTGGTGAAGCACACTACACATGAGCTCTCAACAATGTAAGTAGTCCCCAAAAACTTGCATTTACTTAGAAACTTGCCTGCAATTGCAACGAGCTGTTCTGCAAGGTTTCTGTGCCAAAATCGTAATATTTGTTTCTAACCTGTAAAACATGAGAATTCTCTCTCTACCTTTCTCCTGGTTTAAGGCTCTGATCTCTAGTCTGTGCTACAGTGAATCACCAGCAGGAACTATTCTTAGTTGTTCAAAGTTATCAAAGAATCCTAAGTTTCTCCCTCTCCCTACTCCACCCCCTGTTCATACATTTGTGCTACCTTTTTGGATTCTCTTACCCTTAGCTCATACCTTATTTTTGTTAAGTTAACTTTTGTTAAAAGTGGCAACAGCCATGATTTATTACTCATCTGGGACCAAAAGCAAAGGGCATGCAGGTTTCATGCACAGTAGACAAATGATTTTTATCCTTGCAAAGTTTTGTAATATCCAGGAAATAGCCCCCTAGTTCTCCTTATAGCTTCCAAGTTCAGGGGAAAACTCGGTAGACTTTCTACTGTGCTTGTGTCACCTCATCTAAGAAGATGAGATAGTGTAAGACCAAGTTCCAAAAGGAGCACATGAAAGATGACATAGCAGCAGAACTCTACCAGTTCTTTTCCTTATTGCTTACAAAGGTGCCTTGGGAGGTTCCCATGCAGGAGCTTCTTTATCAGGAATGAATCTGAGAAACTGTCTCAAAATCAGGAATCACAAAAATGTCTTTTAGTGTAAACTGATAACATGAACAAATGAATTAGGGTTGGTCAGAACTCTAGGTTGAATACCACAGTGACTCGAATTGCCAAAATCCTCACTTCATCAGTGTCAGAGAGAGAAAAAGTAGCAAATATGATCCAATTTATATGGTGCTCATTTTTCCCGAGGTATCTGCTGCTGGTTGCTGTCAATAATAGATGGAGTCTAGTCAAGACAGTCGAGTTGTTTCTGTGGTGCACTGCACTAAGACTGACTCCCTCTCTGAGGGTGGCTCCAATTTTAAGAGCACAGATTTTCTGAACTTATGTTATTCTTGAGTTTGTGAGTTTAAATAAAAGGAGTCAACTTGTTCATGTGGCAGATCCTTGTTTACATGTTTAAGCTTTAACATCATAGAACCCAATCAGATTGTATTTGTGCAGTGATTGTTCTTGCCCTGTGTAATTACTGGTCCCTCAGATAAAATCTCAAGCTACTTTATCGAAGCTGGGAGTTGAAACCACAGAGAGAATCAGTTATCTATGTACATCAATAAAGCAGTCCATTAATTATTTCCACCTACTCATCTTGAAGAAAATTACCATACTAATGCCTCTGGATAAGCACATGACCTGCTCTGCTTCTACATAAAAGCCAAATGTAAAGTCATAAAGGCTTTGACAGATAAATCAGGGACACCAAAGAAATGACAGAGTGTAGAATGGCATTTGTGTAAGTAATTGGTCACAGAAATCTCCAGACTGCAGTAATATTAGACAGCATCACGATGGTTTGAAATTTGAGAACTGAAAGGATTCAGATTTCTTTTCAAGAAGCAAAAGCTTGATAGCTGAAATATATCCTCGAGAGTAAGAGAGTGTTACCATCATTCAAAAGATGGTAAAAATATTAACATTTTTCATCAATAAATGTTGAGAAAGACATCAAAAAAAATTAAAATGGTGAGGAACCCTAACAGCATCATATTGCATACAGGCAATTCCATACTGGTGTGTTCAAATGTCATCTGCCCTCTGTATGAAGGATTCTCAATGACAGGAAAATTTGAAAAATTGCATTGGCTAAATGAGAAAGAACAGAAAAATGGAAGAGAAAAATGAGGACTTGAGATTCTAGAAAGGTACTTCCTTTTAAAAAAGTGTTAATTTTCTTCTATGCCTTCAACAGAGACATTCTGCAATACCCTCTTCAATTTATCTTTTAAATTGTAGCTGCTTATTTCTGCTTAATTAAACCTTTTCTTCAATTAAGAGTATTACCTGGAAAAAATTATTCAGCAATCACAATTAGTGACCTCTAATCTTGCAAAGTCTTTGCTTATGTTCATCTACAAGTGGGCTACCAGTATAGGAAACACCACTGCTTCTTTTATTACACTGACTAAACCAGACTAATCCACTTTTATGAATTATGTGGGTCTTAGGGTAAAGAGCACAATGGTGTGTAATTAGATTTTTCTCCAACACAGTATGGTGAGATAACACATATACTAAAATTAGACAATCAAATACTACTTGAATGTTTCCCAAAAATATAGGTCAGCTGCTTAAAAGGTACTTACAGATGCTTTTCATATTATCTCTTCTTTTTGCATTATTAATATGGCAGGAGTAGGAAGGGGTGTATCTATAGGCAGAGGTATATCCAGATCCAAAACTAAGCAACCTCAGTAACAATCTTCTGGGTACATTTCATGTACTTCTCTCTCATTCCACTCAAAAGGATACAGAGTTTTGAGGAAAACTGTTTTTCTATGTAATGTTAGTGAAGTTCCTGCTGCTCAAAGATTTAGCATAACTACGTCAAGAAGTAGAAATGAAAACAGATTAAAGGACAATTTGGTTTAAAGGTTAGAAAGAAACTGGGTGGTTTAGTGGAGTTGGCACAGATTGCTCATTAGAATGGCAGTCTTAGGTAAAAGGGAGGAGGAAACACCATCTCCTCCTCTTCTCACTGAGCACACGTGGACTGGTTCAGTGTCTGTGTCTGCCATTCTGTTATACCCTCCTGGGATGCTGGTGTGAGGAACTGGCTGCATCAATTACTCACCACTCAGCTGGCAGTTCCTAATGAAGGCTGGTCGGTCCCTTAGCCATCCATCACTGCCAGGGTTCAACAGATGCCCCTTGAAGCAGGCAAAGAACAAGTGGGCAATCACAACTGAGTTGATTTACCTGACACTCTTTGTAATTTTCGGGGTGGAAAAGTGGGAGCATTTGGCCTGGATTTAAATGTAGACTGAGAGGGAAAAAAGATGAAAAGCAAAAAAGCTGTGGTGGTCATTCTGCCCTTTAAATAGGGCTTTGCACTGAAATGCAGGAAATCCAAGTTTTGAGCTATTGTATGATCTCTAAACGTAACCTCTCTTCTTCATTTTTTCATCTTTTGCTTTTCTGGTTGTATTGTGGTTCATGATGTAAAACTGGGGACTTTGGGCTGAATGATTGCTCTGAGGCAGGGTGAGCAAGATCTAAGGTTTTTTAAGAAGATCCAGAAAAGTGAAGAAAGCTTCACATAGATGAAATTGGAAAACAGGCAAAAGTTTTTCACAGAGAAGTAATTTGGAACTTATTGTTTCAAGGAAAGGGAAAAGATTGCTTATCCAGCAGATAACTTGAGCTCTGTTCTATAGATTCAGCTTTATTTTAATGTCTTTGGAATAGTATTGATCCTTTTGCTGAAAAATACAAATGAAAGAAGGAACATAAGAATTACAAAAAATATTTATTCTATCAAAAGTGCTTTGTCTAGATACCCCAGTGCTCCACAGCATACTGATACTGAAACAAATAGAACTCTCAGGTAATAATTTGGAATTTAACTTTCTTGCCAAATTCAGCGTATGTCTGCATCTGTTAGCACTTCCTTTGTTAGGATGAATATAATGAGCATTGCATTCTGAAACTGCAGGGCACCAAGGGGTTCAGGCTGGAGAAGGCAGGCACTGAGGTGTAAGGGTTATGTGTAAGGGACTTCCAGTAAGGGGTCATCATCCCCATTCTCCAAAACATTTGTGTGTGTGACAGCAGCCTCTGGAGAATTACTTGTAGCTATGTACTACTCTGGTTTCCCACAAGGCTCTTGCAGCTCATGACAGCAAGTAATGCAGAAATGTCCTGGCTCTGCTGACTTGCAAAGACAAGTGAGGAGCAAGCACAGAGTTCAGCACTGAGCACTGCAGTTCATATCTGTAATGACAGTTCAAGACAGAAACACTCATGTTCTGTGCTCTGGTATTTTCTAGAGTAATCAGATTTCTCTGACCCCATTCCACAGAGCTCTGCCCCTGCCTGCGGATGCTACTTTCACAGTGAGATTACCAAAACAATGTAAGTTTGATTTTTACAGGTCAGAAGTCTTTGTTTTTGGACTGAGACAGAGCAAATGAAACCACTGAGCTCCACTCTCAATGAGGACACATTTTACAGATATATTGTTTTTTACAAGGCTCTTAAGGTTCTTAAATACTCACCTAAATGTGTATTTAATGATACCAGTAAGTGTTTTCTCATTTACTTTGAAGTTGCTGTATTTGCAGTCAAATACAGAGGAATATTCTGCAGCACTCCCATCAGACAGGCTAACTGGGAAGGTTCTCAAGCTGGTTTTGTCTGCAAACAAAAAAAAAAACCCTAAAAAATCCTCCAACCCCCCCCAAAAAAAAAGGAAGAGGAAAAAAAAAAGCAGACCCAAGCAAATAAATACTCTAGGCATTGTGTGGGAGTGGAGAAAGGGAAGAGAGAGTGCTGGCTGTGATGGAAATAGATAGGGACAGGAATCTGCAGAGGGCAGCCCAGCGTGGGAGGGCAGTGTGTGGGTGAGGCAGGGTGCACACTGACCTACTGCCATGCTACAAGCTTTGTAAAAAATATAGCCTACACATTTCAGCAGCAACAGATTCAGAATGCAAGGGTGGAACCTGATGTTGAACTGGGCACAGAATACAGATTTTGATGTCTGTTCTCATCCTTTTGCTGTCTAATTGTAAAATCAACTCTCTGCAAAAACAAGGTAAATATATAAAAGTATCTTAATTGTTTGCATTACAGGTACTAGGTCTTTGGTGCTGAGAAATCAAAGCATTTAAAGCTGGGACATGTGGTTTTTTTAATTATTGAATTTAAGAAAAGTGCTACAATGTATTATTAAATCAGAAGTGGTGAGATAAACCATGCCACGTTATTATCATAATTATTCCATCAAAATTAGCCACCAGAGGGCAGATCATGTGTTCTCAAAGGGTTTCCATGTTGTACCAGGTATCTAAAATGGGCAGGACCCGATTAGCACTTCCTCAGCTCAATGTCTTCAATCTCCTTGTAAATGGCTCTTCGATGGATGGGGCAGGACAGGCCAGGGTTCACATACAGACAGAGCCAGAGAAGGACTCGGGTGGAGGCTCTGCAGTAAAGCAGGGCTGTGCATCACTGATGGCAGTCTCCCAGCTGCTGGCAGGAGGCCAGTAGCTACAGGACTGAGCATCAGGTCAGAGAGCAGACCCACAGGACAGGCTGTTTAGAAAGGATTACTTAAAAACAGCTCAAGGAGACTGTTAGTGTAAGTCAAAATGCCAGAACAGAATGGAAACTCCATCTAGCAACTGAATCATAAGATCAAATTTGCTCTAAATACATCAGCAAGAATCAATGCAGGTAATGAGCAAGGAGTTGGATGTTCTTTCTTAATGTCAGACAGGGTTTGGAAATGTGCTGCTGTGCTGTCATCAGTGCATGAAAATGGAAGTGCACCACCTTGATGTGGAAAGCCACCAGGGTAACTGAGTTGTAAATGTCAGGTGTGTGCTCAAGGTTAGATCAAACAGCCACTGCAAGGAGAACCTGCTATTATTTCCAACTAGCAGCTCCACAAACGATGACTGAAAAGCTGTTTAGCACAGGAGTAATCTTTCCAGAACCCTTCCTTAGCTAACTGTTTTCTTAAACTGTGGGTGGGTATGCATATCTCATACTGGTGTCAGTCACAGAGCCCTATAAAAGATGCTGCTTGCCTGACCAGTGCTGGCAGGTGGCATAGGTTTGTAAGGCAATAACCATGTGACATTTTCTTTCTGTGGCTTGTAATGACTTACTTCAGCTGGTGAAAAATGACAGTAGCAAGCACACTATTGATGTGGGAAATACAGCAGTGCAGGAGCACCATCCAGTCTGCAAGGTAACTGCTCCACCTTGAAGAGCACCACAGCAGCACCTGATGCATTTTAGCAAAGCAGCAGAGAGACCAGTCAGAGGTGCAATGCACAGGATGCAGAATTATAAAATTTCTCACAGGCACAAAGTTCATAACCTACTTCCCAGCGTGTCACAGGGAGAACAGAGAGTCTGTAGCTCTAGAATGCTCGTGACAGCCTATTTCTCTCTGCCAGAGATTGTAACAGCTCAGGAGGAATGAGCATCAATTGCTTCCAAGGGAGACATGTAAAAGATAATGTATGTTGCCTTTCTGGCAGCAAAGATTCACCAGAAGATAGTGACTTGGAGGCTTTATTACTTGTGACCTTCACACAGAACAGAATACATCTTATTTTCTGAATAATTTCAGCCTGTGGGTATAGCATTTGATGATCGTTTTAGCAGCAGCAAAATCCCACCTTCCTTGAGAAAAAGAGGTTTAGGAAGAAAAGTGTTGAATAGCTACATCCTGATGGAGTAGAAAACTTAAGGTCACGCACATGAAAAGGCTGCAAAGATGCTGAATGTCAAAAGTACCTTCTTATGGATCCAAGCTCCTAAATCAACTCTGAAGTTTATTATGAATATGATTATCAAATACAACAGGTAATAAAAAACCCCCCAAACATCTCCTAGAAGCAAAATCTGTAGCCTCATAATCACTGCAAATGTAAGTTTAAGTTGATGTCTGTGTCACAAACTTGCTAATATATTTAGAAATCAAAATATGAACAGAGTGATCCTGGAAATAGACTAACTGAACTAGTTAATTGTAATTCCTTAGGCTTTGGAATGACCAGCTCTTAACATTTCCAATCTAATTTTTTTTAAGAAAAAAATTATTCTGACTTAAGTTCCCACTTGATTTTTCAGTTTTAATTTTAACTAGTTGAATAAACATACTGAAGTAAACATTCTCTTTGGCCACAAAAGGGCTTTTAGAACTGTAACAAACTGGTTCCATGTATTGGCCAGGACCTCTCATTAGTGCACCAGTCTGCCTTTAACACTAGCAAAAAATTAAGTACTCTTTTTTTTACACACAAATTGTATTAGTTCACCTGAATATATTTCATGTTAGTTGACATGATTTCAGTTTGCACTCTCAGTGAAAAGGTGAACGCAAACTGTTTAATTCCTTAATGCTCATTTTTCTGTAACAGCCTTCTGTGTTTTGGGTATATGGCAATGTGCTTTAGTATTACTTAGGCGTTTCTAGGAGAAGGAACATCCAGAGGCTTTGTAAGTACAGATCAGCTCTGTTTCATGTTCTTGCTTCTGTTTCAGTTTCCTTTAACACTAAGCTACCAGAGCTAAGTCAGTGATCATTGACCCTATTAACACTGTGATACACAAATACCCAGTCACGACAGATGAAGCTTAATCTCAACAAGTTACTCCAGTATGATTTGAAAAAATAAACACCAGGCTTATAATCAAAATTGTATTTCTTTCCAGTTTACTTAACTGAGTTTCAGCACTGTCCCAGACAGACACGAAATTGAATGATTTTTTGAGCCTTGGCAGGACAAACAGATTTATTTTTTTTTCTTTTGAGAAGAACTTTCTGTCTTTATCTCTCATGACAATACTCACATACTTAGACTTTTCTGTCTAAGCTTTAAGGCAGGTATTTCAAGAATCAAAACAACTCAGTTCCTACCCTGCTTTTCAAACAGGTGTAGAAAGTGGAGTGGTACACATTGAAATAAAAATCCCTTTTGGATTGCATTCATCTTAGCAGAATAGCCACAGTGATGTAGCAACTCTAAGCTAAACTCACTCCAGTCTGAGTTGAACGTGAATCACAAAACCTTAGCAAAACAAACAAACAGAATTTGTCTTGGCTAGTGTTAGCAACACTATCTTCCTACAATCTTAACTGTGCTACCCAGAACTACTTTGGCTATTTAATTGTAGTGCAAGGAAAACAGATCAAAGTCTGAGTCTCACAGTTAGGCAACTGTCAGTGGAAGCTTCACCTACATCAGTAGTGCTGCTTTTTCTTTGTTCTGCACTATTAGCTGTTGTCAGCTAAGGTAACAGATAGATCTATTATGCTGCCAGAGGAAACCAGCAGATCAATATGATGACAAGTCCTGGACCACTTATAACCAGCCCACTACCTAATGTACAAGAGGAGTATTAATTTATTTTCTGTAGCATTAACTGTGGCCAATTTAATAAGAAAATGTTTGCTATACATCATTTTCTGGGACTTGGCCTGGTGTTTTGCTCCTCAGTCTTAGGATGTGAAGTAATACTTTTTGCTGTGTTTGGGTCTGAGATATTTCAGAACCATAACAATGCCTGCTGCTCTCATTACTCCACTGATTTGCTATGATTGTGACTTTTAGCAATAATTACTCTTTTGAAACCTCAGGGTGATGATTTCAGTGGCAACCTGTCCACATCGAAGAACCTAACATTTTCAAAAGGAAACAGTTTGAGCAGTAAATATTTCCTAACAAGAAAGAAGTAGCTAACAATAGTAAATTATCTGGCTTTGCAGAAAACTGTTTCCTCTTGGTGATTCAAAATGAACGACTTGCAGGCTCTTCTGGTGGAAAAACAACCAGTTTTAGATTAATTAAAGTTTCTGCTTGTTTCTTTTGTGTACGTTTCAAAAAATTCTGATCATTTCTTCAGCAAAACATTCTTCAACATTTTGTTTCCCCAGAGAAGCCACAGTTGTCACGTTATCTCTTTCTTTTCTGGCTGAAACATTTTTCTTACACTACAATTAGTGCTCGCAGTTAAGTGCTTCCCTGAATTACAAATACATTCAGAATACACACCACTTGCTAAAAGATACTGAAATATCCACATCTAATTCCAAATGTAGGCTTAATGTATTCTGCAGTCTCTGAAAGCCCCCCTTTAACTTTTACTTTTTTGCAAGTTTCATGCATGTTCTATTTTTGCTATGTAGCCTATAAAATCAAAGCAGGCATAACCTATCAAACAGAGGGGATATTTGTAGGTGGCTGAGGAATCTCTGGTTTTGCTCCCACAATTGAGTTTGCCCATTTTCAGTTTCTCTTCAGGAAATACACTCCAATTTGAAGAAGGAAAAACTGTAACATCTGTGAAATATCTTCTCTAATACCCATCTGAAGCTTCTTGCTGCCATCATTGGTGGAAGAATTTTGTGCTGCATTTTAAATCAAAAGGTCTTACGAAATGTTGCCTAGATAAAGCAGTTCAGATGGACTACTTAATGTCAAAGTCCACAGTAACCATCACAAACCTGTCTGGGTATCTCCGAAGATGTGAGTGAGTATGAAGCCTCCAGTTCTATACATTTCTTTGAAAATGTAGAAAGCACAGTTTTTTCAGCCTAGTGAGGTTTCTTTAAGATCTCTTTTCCCTGGAGTAAGCACTTCTTGTAACTCGTTAGAAGTCTGAAAACACTCTATAACTCATTAAGCAGAAGAACCTCATTTTCTGCAGTCAAAACAAACATATTACTTCCAAGGCAACTGCTACTCTGCATAGGTTGAAGATCCACTAATCTCACATTTGAAACAGGTGTTAACAGTATTAAAAACCCAATACATTTTGATGGACTCAAGCTTCTTCCTGGGAACCATTATGTGTACATTAGAGGTGGCTCTTTAACACATGCATTACCTGCCCACTTCTCACTACTCGTGAGTTGCGCTTCCTGGTAAAATCACAGTTGGTCCCTCTGTAATGGAGGAGAAGGTGCTTCTCAAACGTTCTGGAAATTTCATTTACTCACCTAAAACCAGCTAGACATTAAAATGTAGACCTTGAGATCCCTGAAAACTCACTTGGGTGAGTAAAAGTAAACTTGTTCAAATGTTTTCTTCATTACCAGAGTGATCATCCTCTCTTAAGTGTAGACAGAACCTGTTGTTTTCATCTGCCCATTAGTCACTGCATGCATAATGCTAGTTAAAATTACCACCAACACTGCCTTGCAGTTTGTCCTTACATACAAACCTGTCAGTTCTCCACATTAAGATACACTTACTCCTTTCAAAACACATTCAAGCAGACTACTAATTCTACAGTCCTTGACTTCATAGGCAGTATAAACTTTAAAATGGTAATTGACTCACCTTTTGATGAGCTGAAAGGGAGAGCAAAGTATGATGTTGCCAACAGCGTGCTGTTTGCTCAGCAGTAAAGTGTATGGAGTACAGCTCTATTCAGACAAATTGTCAGGTTCAGTACAGGTGGTAGGTGGCTGACACACAGTCAGATAAACAGCAAATCCATAGCCATTACCCAGCAGCATCTTCTAGCCTTGAGATCTGACTTTGGAGCTATGGCCAACAGAGACATTCAGCAGAGAGTCTGTTGCTCCTGTTGTGGGGGGCATAAAACTCCCAAATGGAGAAGGCTGGCAGGATGATCTAGTCCTCGGTTTCCTTCTGACTGTTAAAACTTCTGACACACTGAGGGTTGTGGGTTTTTTTGACAAAGTTACAATTAGAAGTACAGATGGGGAAGTGAGACAGTATTCTACGCATTCCCTCACTGTAAGTGCCATAATCTCTTTAGCTACAGTGAACTGCATGAGCTACTTATTATTTAGTGTTTTAACTGAGTATGTCTAGATCCTTCATAAGTCAATAGTGCTGTATTTGCTGCCAGCTTTTTATATCACTGACAAACCTTGGCCACTGCTGGAAAGCCTCCTGGTGCAGTCCATTCAGAACCAAGACATCTATTTCCATTTTGAAATACTACTTGCATTAGCAGTTTTCACATCAGGTACTGTCTGCTGATTTTTCTGTTCAATCTTATTTTGAACGTCACCAAAAGTGTCTGAAACTTAGACTGAATTGGAAAGTGGCTCTCCTTTCTCTGTTGAATTTAGTGCTTAAAAGGACTGAAAGCCTGAGTGCCTCTTTGTTAGTTTAAATCCGATTTTGTGTAGACACTGTACTTTTTTCCTTCAGATGATCTTCATTTCTTTATTTTAAATAGAAGGCAAAAGGATAAAGTATGATTTAGACTTTACCAGCAGATTCTAACTATTTTTTTCAATGTGGACATAGGTCATTTTATGGTCCTTTAAGAGATTAACTTTTACAACCTGTGAGGCAGTTGCACAGGGCTGAACCCCTGAAAATCTGCAACCTTTATATGGTTCTGATAAAGATACTGGATCAAGAAACATTTGCTGTCAACATAGCATTCCATTTTCCATTGTTATAACTCCTATCAAAAACATGGTAAAGGAGAAATACTAACTGTATGGAAAGGGTTCTAAGCCTTGGCTGGCTTCACCTTATGAACTGAGGAACTGAATGGTTGTGACAACTTCTGTTTCCTTGGATTTACATACTCTAGATCACAGGAATAATTTTCAAGGGGCAAAGTGAAGGGTAGAATCTATTCAAGAAGAATCTAGGCAACTGTGACTTGCACATGTCTTTCTCGCCCCCAAAACATGTTTCTGAATCATCTATGGTTCTGAAATCCTTTTGAACAAAATTTCCCTCCAACTTGTGTTGTAGGCTTCTGAAACTAGCAAGCCCTTGCTGTATACAGAAACTGTATTCCTCTGACATCTTCATTTCTTTTCTTCTGATAAGATTAAAAAGAAATATATAAAAAAGCATGTTTTCTCTATAATGTCATTTATCTTATTCTGATTCGTCTGACAGCTTGTAATGCTTCCAGAGCTTACATTTCAAAGAATGTTTCAGCAGTTCAATCTCCTTTTGGGTGCCACAGTCTGGCCTCAATTCACCCAGCTGAAACCTAGCCAGGCATTTTGAGCAGAAGCAGAGATTTATTTCAGAAGAGTTTAAGGTGGAATAAGCAGCATCAGGCTGCCTCCCCCTCCAGCAGTTCAGTCAGGCTGGGCTTAGCTCTTCTGAAGCTTCTGAGCTGAGGCTGCTCACCAGCTGCACTGACTCTGATGTAATAACAAAGCACCATTTTCTCAGATTCTGCTGAGGCAGCCTCATCAGCTTCTGAGAATCAAATTCCTCACTGAAGAGAGGAAAATATTTTGGAAACTTTCATTGTCCCTTCTCCCTGGAGTAAGAGAAAGCACCAGCAGTACTAGCAGCAGCAAATGGCAGAGTTGTTCATTATGATTAAGGGCAAGACCCTTGTTGTGCCTAGAAAAGCACAGATCACAACAGAAATGTTTTTCAGAACCAAATCAGAAATTAATTTAGCATCCTTATTTTTATGACTAATAGAGATCCCTTTATGGCAATCTATGCAGCTGATTAAAGTTAATTTTTTTAAGAAGTGTGTGTTCGAAAGCACATGGATACACCATTTATACTTATTGCTCAACAACTTCAGTGATCCTAAACATGTCATCAAGAAAGCGGTAAGAAATTTAAATTCTTCTACTACTGTACACTAATAAAACTGTTAGTGCACAGATCAGCATAAATAAGGAATTAGCAAACAGTGCAGTAAGCATAGGATGATTTGTAATATCAGCACATTGATGCACTGGGCTCAGATACTGTAATTTGATTGGCATTGCTTTATTAAGTTTTGGCAGCATTTAAGTAGACTGGGAGGGTTGTTATGAAGCCCAAGCACATTAATCCAAGCTCCAGCTCTCGTTAATACTGATGAGTGAAGGCAGTTAATTGAATTATGTATGAAGTACTGCTGATTAAATAATATTTTACTCCTTGCTATAGAATTAACTCTGCTTTATTAACAGCCATTGTTGTCTCTAATAGTGAATGTCAGAGGGACCTTTTCTCAGCCATTCACTTTCTTTTTTTAACCATCTGTTCAGGTTGCTTATGTATTTTAATCTAGTCCTCCTTCTACTGGCCTTCAAAATAAATATCTTTGGCTTTCCCAAATGTTGATGTGATATTGGAAAACTTTTATTCCCTTATAGGAAAGGCTTCAGTGTAACCTTTCATGTCATTTTTCTCACTGACAATAGAAAAAGATTCTGCAGATTACATAAACACATACTTTTGATGCCATTTTATGAATGAAATAGAACATTAACTGACTATTTTCATTTTACTTTATTGCTGATTTCTACTTTCTATCTTTTTCTACTGTTTTAAAGTATTGCACAGGGACACACTGTTAATGAGGGAAAGAAAGGAAAAATCCAGGCAGAACCTGAGGTCATAAAGAAATTGTAACACAGGTCTTTAGAAAATAAACTAACACCTTTTCAGGAACTCTCCTGAACAACTACAAGAATTACTGTCCTCACCAGCTGGTACATGTTTATAATTAATCTCAAAGACAAGACGCCTGAAAGATCTCAGTTATGTAGCTGTTCAAAGACAAAATGACAAAAGCTAATTAGGCAAGTGGCAATGGTTTAAAAACAACAAAAGTCTTAACATTGCCAAGACTTTTGGGTTACCTGGGGACCACTAAGGCCAGATCTCAGTGTTCTTTCACCCTTTTCTAAAGCACTGTGTGAGTTGGCAAAACAGACTGAAATTAAGTTGACTGAAATTTGGTACCAATATATATATTAAAGCATATGGAATAGTGTTTGGGAAATGCATAAAGTCACAAGCTGCTGTGGTTACAAATAATGATAAGCACTTTGAAAAATAAGCAATGTTGGAGGTCTGAGAAAAAATACTATTTTATTTTCAATGCAGAGGACACATGATCAGCCTTGAAATATTCTAAGAATAAGCTTCCTGGTGATGGTCCTGTTCCTGGCCATATGGAAAAGGTTTCCAGTGACATGACATGAAACACTGTCGTGAGCAAATGACAGAATACCAAAAGTATATTTGGATAGTAGCAGAGATCAAGCATGATGTTTTCATACATATCAAAATACAGGAATAAAATATTTTCACTATTCCACATTACTTTGTAATCCATTTATGTCACAAAGACAATGCAGGAACAGTCTTTTAAAAGTGTCTTTGCAGAATAGAAAGCTCAGAGCAAGTCCCTTTGTATAGATGTACTACAATTGTTTGGGTTTGGTTTTTTTCATTGCTTACACTTTTGTGTCCCCAGGAATTATTATTTTTTTAATAATTAAGTTGATGTTATAACCAGAAACAGCAAAGGAAAAATACTTATGAAATATTCTTTAGCAGAAGTTAAAATATTTCTTAATTCAAACTGCAAGAATATCATCAGTGAGGATCAGAGAGTACAGCAAGACCTCTGACTAAAGTTATTCATAACTTTGACATGATTTTTCCCTTGGTATTCTATGAATTTTGATATTCTGAAACAAAGTTTACATTTACTGTGAAGTCTTGTATAATTTGTATCAAGAACCAGAGGGGTGTCCATAACATAAGTAGTTACAAGACAAGATTAATCTTGATTTTTCTTCTGCTCAAATTTGATGGTGCCATAGCCAGACTGGAATGACAATTCAGCTTTCACAGTGCTATGAAAGCTTAATCAAGAGATGAAAGGAGGTCCCTCTTTAAAAGCATTGGGTCTTTCTGTATTTTAAGGATGGATTCAAGGAACCCAGAACAAGGACCCAAAGCAAACAGACAGAAACTTGAGCTAGGAAAAGTATTTACTCTTCAAGTTAGAATCTGAGTCACTTTGCCATTGCAAAGTTTATTTCTTTTGGTTTGGTAGGTATTTTGAGGAGAGCAAAAGAACTTGGATGATGCAATAACTTCACCTTGGAAAGTGCAATCCCTGTTTCTTGGGGGTGAAAACTTTCAACACCAAGAACCATTGGCTAGCCTATGTAAAAATGGAAGGAATGGTTACTGACAGAGGCTGGAAGAGTGCATGTCCATAGAAGATCCAGGTGGAATTTTGAACTGCCTATGAAAATATTGATTTCAGAGTCACAGACTGAGGAACGGATGAGGAGGAGGCTGATAGCCATCTGTGGAGGAAGCTTTGCTTGTTTCTCATGGGCTCCAAAGATCATGAAGTGCTGTTGAGGATGCCAAATGGCCTGCTGCCATGAGGTTTCTCTGTTCCATCAAACAAGCTCTGGGAAGCTCGCCCATGAAATCATAGCATATATCCTAAAACAAGTACCACTTGGTATTTCTTTACTCTGAAAGCTGATGAAAAGCAGATTTTCTTTCCAAAGAAGCTCAGACTTCTAAGGCTTCTCTTGACTGTTGGTGTTGGAGGCATGGCAGGGTGAATTTCAGGAGAGTTGCTGACAGTAGTACTGGAAGTGTTTACTTAGGACTTGGTGCCTTTTCTTCATTTTTATTTTGGCTTGCCTACATAACTGTTTCCACATGACTCATTCCAAAGACTATGGCTGAAGAGTATCTACTGATTTCCATTGCTTTCCACAACCTGGAATCCCTTCAGTATTTTGAGGATGGGATGGTTTTTCGTGTTCAATGTTCCCAGTTATTTCTTGTAGAGAACTGAATCTTGAGGCTATCTACTGTTTACTCTTGTAGTCATATTTAACACTGATGAATTCTCACTGAACTAACCAGATATGGACTTGCTCATAACTAAGCTGAATGTATTTTTTCTCCTTTTCTACTTCAGATACAGTTACTGTAAAAGTCTCATCAGTGTAAACCTTGGTGTAGGGCCTTGGTGTAGGCTGCTAGGCTTTCATCAGTTGGTTAGGTGCTGTACCTACAAATTAGTTTCAACAAAACTGAGAGGCAAGAAACCTGACATTAAGAACTGTAATATCTTGTGAAGAGGCCATGCAAAACCACTACTGAGCAGTGAAATGCACACAGGCTTCCATCCCTGGTGCCTTAAATACCTGAAAACTCCTTAAGTACTTCCAATACTGGATCTTCTTGTTCCATGCACTGAATGGCAGTGCTATGCAGAGCTGAGAAACAGGTATCTGAAAACCTCAATCATGCAGGAAACTACTTAGTGCTTTTGGACAGAGAGGCTTTGGGATGCTTTTAGAACAAGGAATTCTTTATTAGTTTTATTTAGATACTTATAATCAGCTTGGAAATGGAGATTAGAACATGAGCAGCACACCAGTCTTACATAGTTAGATGTAACCTGTACCTACAAACAAAAGGATAGTAATTTTTACTGATCAATTTTCATTTTTATACCTCTAATTACTATTAATATGGTTGTGGAGGAATCCAAAAGCAATTCCCCACACCCTGGTTATTCTTCACATCCTTTATACTAGGACAAATCTGAAGTAAAAATTGTTGAGAAGAGACTAAATTTAGAACAAGAAATACCTACAGAACATGGTGAACTCAGCAGGTGATTCATTTCCTGTTGAAGATGATTCCTAAAAGCTCAAGTATCTCCAGAAGGTCACTCCCACCTTCAGAAAACATACACAACAACTTATTTTTAGAGTTCTGTAGAAATGCCTTGCCCACACAGTAAATTGGACATATGTTCTTGGATTTAGCTGCCAGTTTTGTGAAAGTTAAAAAATTCTGGGCTCACTATTTTTACTAAATAAAATTTTCCATTTATTTCAGTCAAAGCAAAAACCAATTTTGCATAAAACTGTTGCTCATGGACCTAGCAATCAGAGCTAAGTCTGCTGTTGACATTCTTTTTGTGGGTTGCTGGTCCTCCTACAAGCACATTCCTAACTTTAGATACAGCAGCTGGAAGGGATGTTGGATTAAGCCCATGCTAACTTACATTGCTAAATCAGAGTGAGAATCATTCCTTTCTGTGCTATCCTTTGCACAGTATGGAAATGCTGCTCCTCTGTCCAAACCAGCTTATTCTCCTGGTACTCATTAGCCCTAGTAGCTCTCTATTGTGTCTGCACAGGAACACTGCAATGCTTGTTAGGTTATAAATGAGAGAATCAAACACCCAAACTCCTATGACATTTATCAAATGAATTACTTGCAGTAGATTCAATACTTGAAATACACACTAAATTTCTCATAGTGCACAACTCTCCAGTTGAGACGTATTTTTGTAGGTGAAAGTAAAATCAGGCTGTTCTGTTGTTTGCAGGTTCAATGATTCATGTTGTGTTTGAAATTCAAAATCAGCTCAAATCCCCAATTCAACTATCACTGAAAACACTGGTTGGAATACAATACTCTGTTTGCAAAGGGCAATGTACAAGCTAATTTTAAATAATAATAAGAGTATTCCGAAGATATATAACTAAAGCTTGTGTACCACATACAGCCTGGTATCTTAGCATGATGAAATTACAAAAAAAGAACAGAGTAAGAATTCTTTAGAAATAATGAGAAACAGGGTAAAAGTGCCAGAGAGATATTAGAAGTTTCCAAGACGATCCACCTTTTTGCATCTAAAATTAAGATGATAGGCTTTTGCCAATATATCATAGAATCATAGAATCATAGGGGTTGGAAGGGACCTCGAAAGATCATCTAGTCCAACCCCAAATATATGTTGGTTGGCTGATATTAATGTAGAATTATATAGTATCATCCTGATTTCCTGTGGCTTATTTCTAGAAACCTGATATTTAAAAGCCTAAATCCTTTCAGAGTAATAGTCACGAATGCATAAATACGGTGACTGCCTCTTGACAAGATGTGTCTGTAAATACCCCAACTGGAGAGCTGTGTAGTAAAGAAGTTCTGAAAAAGCTGCTTGAAAAAAACCCAACAAAGCAGAAACCTAATATCAGCATGAATAGAACAATTCATTTAAGATGTTAGAGTCTAGTAAAATTCAATACTGTGATCTTTTCTCTGGTCTTTAGTGTTTTGCACTACATAGTAGCTGGGTCTGTTTTGAGGCTTCTCTTTTTCTTTTAGAGGAAGGAAACACAAGAAGCAGAATTTGATCTCTTATGCAAAGTATGGCAGGGAGAGAATATAAAATAATTGTGAGAAGATTACTCATTGCCATTTATAGGTGAGGCACAGTATCATTTTGGGGTCGCTGAAAATACATATCACGAAGTGAAGAGGCAAGTTAGGGAGTGAAAACACATGTCAAATTTAGAGATTCTCTGAATAAGGACACTGGAATCTGGTTCTATTTGTTAGACTTCTAGTGTAAAAGGAAAGTACTTCACTAAAATATGGATTTGCCTGCATGTTTCAGACTGCAATATGGAGGACTCCTGTGCAGTTCACGACAGTTTTAAAAGTCACATCAGTAAAAACTTTATCTCATAATCATGGAAAAAAATATGTACTCAGCTAGACTGCTCAATGCGGTGTTTCTGACAGCAGATTCTGGCTATGAAGGTAATCATAGGATCAATGGTTTGAGTTGGAAAGGACCTTAAAGACCATCTAGATGCAACCTCCCTGCCTGGGCAGGGACACCTCCCACTAGACCAGGTTGCTCAGATCCCCATCCAACCTGGCCTTGAACACTTCCAGGGTTGGGGCTTCCACAGCTTCTCTGGGCAACATGTGCCAGTGTCTCACCACCCTCACACTAAAGAATTTCTTCCTAATGTCTAACATAAATCTCCTCTCCTCCAGTTCTAATCCATTACTTCTTGTCCTCTCACTACAAGTCCTTGTAAAAAGTCCCTTCCCCACTTTCCTGTAGCCCCTTCAGGCACTGGAAGGTGCTCTAAGGTCTCCTCATAGCCTTCTCTTCTCCAGGCTGAACAGCCCCAACTCTCTCAGCCTGTCTTTGGTCCTTGGATCATCTTCATGGCCCTCCTCTGGACTCTCTCCAAGAGAGAGATACCAAATATATCAAGTCACAGAACAGGCCATTTGGGGGGAAAGTGGAGCTTTCCTTTACTGACAGAAAACAAGACAGAAATTCTTGTGGCAGTCCTTTTGCCTTTAGAACACAAACGCATGACAAAAATGTTCATTTACTCCCTCTATCCAGGGGCAGTAAATGGCAGGGCTTTTTACTACTTTTTACTACTATTCTGTCTATAAAAGCACCAGAATCACATAGAATGCAAAGTGCCTCCCTTCTACACCCCAATCCCACAAACACAATGTTTGCAGATGGGTCATGTTATGAGATGCAGTGCACTGTTCCTCTATAGAGGTAGATGTTACACTGAGGATGATATTCTGTGGTTTCATATAGTTTGGGAAATGTGATTTGTAGGTGTGGGATTGGTAAGCAAAAATACACCTTGAAAACACCTGTGAAAATATTATCTTATTACAGCCAGCTGACATTATTCCAACAGCTTTGTATTTAAAAGCCTGAAACAAAGAATCCCCTCTTCTCCAATTATGAACAGTATGCTCCACAAAATTCTCACTGCAAATATATGGCCCAGCAACAGTGTTATGTGCTAAGTAGCTGAAGGTGTCTTTATATACATTATACATGAAAACCACTGCAAACTCATGTTGCAGAACAAGGTCAAGCAGGAAATTGAAAATTAAATGCGAGTATCTCAGAAATAGCTTCCTGAAGGGCACATTAGAAACAGTTTACCAGAAATCTTCCCAGAAGTAGGAAAGAAACAAGAGCATCTTTCACTTGAACCCATTTCTTCTGCCTATACTCCTTTAATGTACTTTAACTTCCTCTGGATTTCCATTTAATATGTGGTAGATTTTGAGAGGCAGGGGGTTACCTAATAACACTTCAGTTATTTACCCCACTTTCAACCATTACAAGAACAGAGAACACTCTTCCAGGGACTAAAGTTCTTATTTAAAGATTATTTAGATACTTTGGAACTTTACAGTCAGAGTTAGGATGGTCTTCAGGCACAGAATGATACAGTATGTGCTTCGTGGGATCTTTTTACCCTCTTGCCTAAGCAAGAGGGATGTACAGTTTTTAGAGCCTTTTGTGAGATACTGTGTATCTTTCTGTACTTAGTTCCTTTCCCTTGGCCACTCGTTTGCATTTTAAAGCACTGAAATAGAATTTGTAGATCTAGCCATCAATCTTAAGAGCCATTGGGCCTTAGACTACTAAACCAGTCCTGAAATCAAAAACTGTTAGAAAAAAAATATCCTGTGTTTCAAACTGGACTTTCTAATGAGTGTTGTTTATGAAACTCAGTAACTTTTTCTTCGGTATTTTATAGTATTTGTGTTCTGGACCTCTTTCCTGTCTTTATCTTTGTAATCTGGAATCAGCAACTAAGGAGAAACAATGGCAAGACAGAGAGAAGCCTAAGCATCATTAATACAGGAGAAGAGCTTCATGTCTTTCAATTCAATGCAATTTTGTCATGTTCATTAGTACTCTTTCTTTGGTCCTCTCCAGAACTCCATTGTTGTTACACTGAGTTAGAGCTACATACTTCAATATTTCTCTTTCTTGACCAGATACTGAAAGGCTGTGCTGTTGTCCATGTGCACTTGTGAATTACAGCAGTGCCATTTGTGCAGCTGTAGTTAACGACCTGTCAGGTTTCCCATTATGATGTTATGGTTTTATTTTCAGGGTTTATGTCCTGACTATAAAGTTGGTGACTGCTTGGTCTGGAAATACAAATGCATTTTTGTACATTTCATAAATACAAAATGGAAAAGGGCCCTAATATAAAACCACACTCTATTCAGTAAGGAAAAAGTGACAATTTTAAGTAATATTTTCAGTAGTAGAAAGAAAAAATACAACAAGCCACAATCAATAATATTCAGGAAGCTTCCTTTTTTGGCCAGAGTCATTAACTCTAATGCAATTTACAGCTCTGAGCAGGGTCAGCAGGTAGCTGGAAATGCATTGAGTAGGTGACTGTATTTCATGGTGAGTTTCTTCTTAAGAGATAGTAAATCTCTCGAGGACCACAAATAACATATGCCCAGAAATACCACTGTGGGGTGATGTTATGTGTTAGCTGTATTTTAACGTGTGGAACAGCAGTAAAACTTCTCCAAATAATAACTCCAAGTACTTGTAGGCAGGCAGACATGGTAAATTATGAGCATGGATTTTGCTCCTGAGTGTGTTTAATGGATTCATGGTTCAGTGAATTCACTACTGACCTTTTTTAGAGAAGTGTTAAAAGAGGAGGAAATTTTCACTGAGTACAAATGAGTGGTTTCAGACTATCAAGTCAATAGCAATCCCCTATCTGAAGAGCCTACATAATCCTACACACACACATGGTGTTTTCAGAAACAAAGCTCTTTTAGGCTACTGAATAAATACTATGATGTAACAATCCTCTGATTCCATATTTACAATTACAATCATAGCATTCTACAAGGAAAGTACTTGCATGCTGTATCTACCTTTAGGAAACAGCCTCATTACCTTTTCTTTTTGACCTCTTTGTTAGGCAGGGGACAGGATTTAACATGGAAGTTCTTTCAGAGTATCAGTGAAGCTTTCATTGATAATAAATAACAAGCAGAGTTATTCTGTAACCATACACAGACTAGTGATCAGATCTTATTTCACAGGTGTTTATTTTAACCACAGATAAGGATGTAGCTGCAGTGACTCTGTATGAAGTGGCAAACTCTACCCTAATGACCCTAAATTATACTAATGAGATGTATGGATTGAAAACTGCATATGGTATTAATATAAAGTTCTCAGTGGTCCTGGGTTCATCACCAATGTAATAGTTGAGAATAATCTCCCTGAAGTCACTAAAATAACCTGATGTATATACTCTCAGTGAAACAAGAGCTGGATTCCTAATTGATAATTGCAAACTGTAATTGTAGTACTCTTAAAATATAATATTCTTCATCAAAGCATTTTACAAGAGTAGATTTTTGTAATTGGGGTAATGATAGGAGGAGCAGTGAGGCAACCTCTTAGTGTCACTCATTATCTCTATTTCCATGCTATGCTGTGATCCCTTTCTGTTCTATCTCATCCCATACAGATTTATGGGAGAAGTACCTGGCAAACATCAGCTGAAGCATTGTGACCCTTCTCTGATTAAGTCCAATTACATACCACTACAGAAGAACATGATTAGCACAGAGAAATAAAATTCCTTGTTATTCTCAGTGACATCTTCATGAGACACTAACTTATTTAACACTATACAGCAAAAATCTATAAAGAAAGGGTTTTTATAATGTAGGGAGGGATGACTGCTACTATCCATCTTGTGCAAAAATACAGGCATAGACAGAAAAGACTACTACTATGAGGTGATAATAGCCAAAGCTCCAAGTCCCCTCCTTACATAATCAACCATGGCAGATATCATTATTCACTTTCACTTTGGATTATTAGCTTAGAAAAGTTATTTGGGTCTCTGAGAAGCCACTAATTCTTCTATCCGATTTCTTTGTGCTTCAATTCTACTCCTTTAAGACATGGATACCATTAATGTCTGTAGCCAAAGGATGACAAGAACTACCAAGATATTGTGGGAAGAGTAGCATGTCAAAGGTGTAAGATAAGATGAATGTCTTGAATATACCAATACATACATTCAGCAGCACCAACATTGCTGTCTGGCACTTAGAACTATCCTGAATAATCCTTCAAAGTAAGGATTTACAAGCTTTCACTTATTAATGACTTAGTCACAGACCACTCTTTCATCTGGTTTTATACTTAGCTTGCCAAGAATATGAAAAAATCTTTTCTGTATATATCAGTATACTTGAAATTCCTTCCTATGCTGTTAGGTCACAATAAAGAACTTAAGAACAGAAGGATTCCTAATATTAGCCTTACCTTTTTATTTCAAATCCCAAACTTTTGAAGATGCATCTAAGGTCCCTCACAGGAATGCTCCTTCTTCTTTTAAGCAAAAGCTTAAGAGGATGTGCTCATCATGGAATGATGAAGCCTTGAAAGATCACAGAGGTGGGCTTATTGGCCTTTCACTTCTAATAAGTTCAAAGTGGGGTGGGAAAATATTTAAAAAAAAATAAATTGCAATAAATTTCCAGAAAGAGCAGTTACTTAACCAACAGTATCCGTAGGTCTTCAAGGTTCTGTAATGATCATATACTCCATAGTGTGTAGGACAGCAGATGTTTTGGATACTGCTCCCTGTTTGAGGACATAAAGAGGATATAAAGACCTAAATGGTAACCACCATCTCTTAAACTTCCTTCCAGCTAGAAGCCATCACCCAGGATTTCCAACTGCATAAAAAAGTAATTGTAGTACTGCTGTCCCTAAAATTGGCATCTAATCTAAAAGCAAACTGTGAGGTACAATAATTGACAAGGAACTGCAGATTACTGCCTTGAAGGTCTTCCATATTAGCACATTCCTGAAGTAGAAGGAGATACTGCTTGTGTCCTAGCAGGAGGAACCTGCAGGTTCAGCAGGAGAGGTACTAGACATCTGGTAACACAGCAAGACACAACGTGCTATCCAAGGAAGAATTCATTATAAAGGGAAGGCTTGACCTTTGCAGAGCCTGACTGTGGCAGGAATACAATTTGAATCACTTGGTCCTGTCAGGGTAATGAAGCAAAGTCCAAGATAAATCTGTTACATGCAGTTTTTTTCCATGGACAACTTCGGAGGAAAATACACTGCCAAGATAGATAATTAGGCTGAGAAGTGAAAAAGGATCTGAGCAGCACCATTGATCACTGCAAAGGGAAGTTGGGAAAGATAGTGTGATGGGCCCTGTACCTCATCTCTGCCTATATCCTCTCCTACCAGTTAGATACACATCAGTGATTGTAAACCACTGGTTTACAACACAGAACTTAAGTTGTGAATCCCATAATCTGGGAAAAAAAACAACCTGTGTCAGATGAACATACTACATTACAAAGGTATTTAAAAGAATTTAAAAAAAAATCTATTCCAGAGTATAGGGAGTCTGGGATTTGGGAGATGTAGTGTGTAGTTCTTACACAGCTATACATGAAAGAAGACATGATAGCTGAAAGAAAGATGGTGACTTTGCTTTGAAGTAGGTGAAAGCATTCACACAGCCAAAGCTGTGACAGCCAAACTCTAGCAACTCATCCTGGAGTGTTTGCAATGCTATTAGACCCAATTAGCCATCTCTATGCTTGTGGTTGCTCCCCCAAGCAGCTAAGGAGCTGTGTTCATGTCAGTCAAACTAGCTGAGATGCCAGTTTTGAACTGCAGTGACAGGGTGTTGGACAAATATTCCTTTCTAATATCTTTGGTGGTTGCAACTTCCAGCCCTGAGACAGGACTAACAGCTGTAGAAAGGAAACATCTTAGCAGATGGCTATAGCTGTTTGCTTCGGTGCACATCAGTCAGCAACTTCAGCTAGAGCTCCTCAGACTGCCTTGCAGCTATCACCTCTCAGGTGCTAATTACCATCTCATGCGAGATCTGATACGTGACTGCTAACATTATGGATAAACTTAATATACACTAATATATCCTTTGTGATGTGTTAGTCTGAGATCATAACCATAAAATGCATCCTTGAAATGCTTTAAATATGGTTTTCTAAGACTCCAAAATCTAGCTGCTGCTGAAAAAAAAGTAGTTGTTTGTTCTGAAAAATTCATGGGATTTTTCTCTTCTGCTGAGGCTTACAGCCTTTGAAAGAAACATGAGAGTCTGCAAGAAATGTGCTGCCAAATTACCCTTGCTTTCTGCATGGCTGCTTCAAGTGAGCTGTTCACAATTGTCCTTCTGGACCACTTTTTGAGGATGTGTGCTAGGTTAGTCTGATCTTCAACATGTATGTGTAATTCAGGGATCTCTCAGAAAGGAGTTGTCTCTCCATACTATTCTAAAAGATCTTCCTTGAAAGTTTGAGTATTTAGTATTCCTATCAAGATACTGAGCATTTTGGATATTTCGAATGACTGACAGATTGTAACTGTTGTCACAGCAGTGAAAGTATCTGATCCTAGATCAAATCTATGGATTCTTAGGAATAGCCTACACAATGGCCAAGTAATATTTTCTAGTACTTTGAAGAAATAAAGATCAGGTAGCAATTTTCATGGTGTACTCATGAGAGAATTTGAAGCCATATTTTAGCTTATAATACATAGTTAATATACATAACTTAATGCATATTCATCTCAATTGCACCTACGGAACAAAATAATCACTGAATGTTTCTGTGCATGCTGAATGAGGAATGTACTGACACATCAGCTCCAAAAGTAAACAGAAAAAGGGGGTTGCTAAAGTTTCCTGACTCCCCTTCTAAGTGGAAACATCTAGTTAAATGAATCAGTGAAGACCCAACAATGTAATTCTGTTTGAAAGGAAGAATAAAATAATTTACAGAAAGTGAGCACAAGAAGGTCATGGTGGCAAATGTAGGTCAAAAACAAAATAAAAAATAGTCAGTCTAAGAACTACTAGTGGCCTAGGCAGCTTGAATTCTGAAATATGTTAGAGAGATCAAGAACTAAACAGAACCAGCTAAGGCCTGTCAGACCACATGATACTTCAGGAGCATACAGCATTAGGACAACCAATACACATGTTTTGGAGGAGCTCTACTAATATTGACAAATGCCAGGCTATTGCTAGCCTTTTGCCTACCAAATTTATCTGGTGTTGCTTATTTAGGTCCTTTTAGCTGCCTACTTATTGTTTACCATTTACTAAATCTTACTGAAGCCAAGTAAGAATTTCACCTTTTTTCACTGTTTCTTGTTAACCGAACAAGAATCAGGGAAACTTGCACATTAGATTAATATTTCAATTAGGTTCCTTTCCTAATACATCTAAATTTGTAGAAACAGGATTATTTAGACATGCTGCATCAGACAAGTAAATTCATCCAGTTAACAATACTGCTTTTCAGTCCTCCCTTTCTCTTTTCTATACACAGAACATACACATTCACCAAGTAGCACTTGGTTTTACTGAGAGAAACCAGGAATGTCATCAGTGTGATTTTTTTTCCCAGAAGACAGCCATGGTCTTTGGACAATGTAGTGACAAAAACCCTTCTATGCCTCAATATAATGTGATGTTGAGTACTTGTATACTTCAGATCCTTGCAATGGTTAAAAAAAACAAACCAAATCTCCCCAAAACCCAAATACATTCATTCAAGTGAAAAAATATTTAATAAAAACTAAGATTTTTAAATTACACTTACCTGGAACAAAGCTTCCCTGGACCACCTCCTTATAAGCCCACCAGCCTTCATGGATTTTTGGTGAATTTTGTTGAGCTAGAAAGAAATAATCAAAGAAACTATAAAACTAAGGCAAGAAATAGGAAATACTTATTACATAAACTCTGGAAACTGTAAACAGGGTATCATCTTCTACAGAAGAGCCATTCCTCAAGTTCCCAAGTGATGTTTATTTTGATATATTGAATTATGCTAAGCATCTCTATCTTAGAGGACCTTGTCCCTGTTTCTCATATAGTAAAACATACTCAGCTTCTGAAGAAATTATCACTAAAAAATTCAGGTAGAAAATGAGGATCTAGAGCAGTGTTGATGGTTTCTGTGCCACCCATAAATGCAGTATGGGATAAAAAGGACTCTATTACAGTTGCATTTGATAGCACAGTGCAGTTACACAATGAGTTTCTTTGACCAATATTCTGAAGGCTGTAGCAGTAAAGGCCTAAGCTTTGGATAAGGTTTGCCCCAGAAAAGACTGTTGTTTAAATGACTTCTCTAAATTCCTGAAAAGGCAAGAGCAGACAGGTTTTGATCAGTCAGTTTGCTACTCATAAGGTCATCACTCCTCTTTCTCTTGAAGGAAATCAGAACTGCAGCAAATTTTGTGGTCAAAATGCAAAATCTCTGTTAATTGGAAATACTTTCAAAGGGCATAGAGACACAGCAAGACCAACGTTCAGTTGATTTCCATACGATAGCAGATCAGAGCTGATATACAAATATGTTCTGCCTTCACTTGTATTTTGCTTGATATTTTCATATTTAGAGCAACTCTAACTGAGGCACAGAAAGCTCAGCTCAGCACATTCCACTGTGCACTCCTTAAAGTTTGCAGATAACATTATCATCATTATTTTACCTTTTACATAATTGCTTAAAGAATTCAATCTGTGTATGACTTTGTTGTGCTGGACAGCACTATACAGACATTTGGAAAATGGCAAATCTCAACACACAATCAAAATATCTGAGTGGCAAAACTCTCATATCCAGTCAGAACTGCAATTTTTTTTGTCTCAGTGCTGGCTTATATAGGTTGCTTTTATGCCTCTGTGCTCTGCAACAGAAGTCTTTAAAGATTTCAGGATGCTTCAGCAACAGGAGAGGATACTAATAAGTAAGTCCCACCAAAGCTCAGCAATCATTCTTCTACTTAAAACCTCCCAGAAAATTACAGTGCATTGAAGTGCATCTTGCAGTAATATACACAGCTAAAGCTGCTTCAGCCAACCAGAGGCAACTGCATTTTACAAGTGGGTAAAGAAACTATGTATGTAGATAGAGGTAAGTTAAGTAGACTTCAGGGGAGGGTGGGTATTTTCAACTGCAACTGCTCACTGTCAGCATTTATGGAAACATCTCTTAGGGGAGACTCACACTGTGGCCAATCTATTGATATACGTCAGGTCCAAAAAAAATATGTAATCCATTGTTCAGAGTTCAAATTCAACCAAACTCAAAAGAGGTTGGCTCTGCTTCAGTGTGCTGCTCTAACACACTGTAAAGCTAATTCCAAAAGGAATATCAGGAAAACTAAATTTTTTGGAATATTCTTTCAAATTTGCTGCATTAGTACAGATCAGACTGCATGAGATAAGCAAGAAAATTAGATTATCAAAGTTTTGTACTAAATAATTTGATGCTTCTGCAGTTCCTTCAGCTATCAGAGAATAGTATGACCTGGCGTCACTCTGCACATTCCACAGATACCAGATCCTTATCCCTTCAATACATGGGAAAATGGAACACATAAGGAGGAGTAAAATAAGCAAAATAACATGTTGTACCATAGCCATATAAAATATCTAAGATAGGGCAAGAACAAAGCTGGGAGTCCTGCTGATTCACAGAAATCTGAGTCCACTGAGAAAATAAAGAGGAAAGGCAGGTGATTGTTGTGAGAGAACAGTGAGGGAGACAATCCCCAGTGCCATAGTCTTTCTTGAACCCTGAAACCTCAATGTTTTATACCAGTTCAGGCAAAACATCCTTCAAAATAGAGCACAGAGTGACTGAACACAGATTTCCACTCTGCTGTGCATATAAAATCTAGCTTGGTGCCAGAGATTTACTCTGATGGATGTTACAGGGACTTGCTTAGAAAATAAAGGTATTTATAAAGCTTTCATTCCTCTGAATGCAGAAGGAGGGGGGTCTGGTAAGGCCAGGGAGGAAAGTCTGTCTTCCAAAAACTTCTCCTGAGCCATTACTCCAATCTGTGTCACGCAATTGCTTGCACAAGGTCTTATTAAAGGAGAAAAAAGCTGTTCTTTATTCTTGAAACATAATCAGACCCATACCTGGATTAGTAATGGAACAATGGAATATAAAATTAGAATTAACAGACATATGGACAATCCTTGCTGGGAATCATACCTGGGACACTTACATCTGATGCACATACAACACAGGGTCTCTACAATTGGTGTATCAGTGCCCATCTGACAGAATGGCACTGTGCCTGGGTAAACAGGTTCAGCCTTATGGCTCAGGAATTTTTGCCAAGGATTCTTCATATGTGCCACCTCATGACACTGAAAATAGCAAAATCCTCTCAGCATCCTTCTTTTTTCAGTTTAAGTAAAACTGTTGAACCTCTCATCGCAATTCTTCCACTTGAGGACAATAAAAAGACAGGTGTGCTTGCTTTGTGGTTTCTAATACTCCTATGTTCCTACCAGAACACTGCAGCTCTTCCATGGCAGCTACTTTTTTTGGCATGACCTGTCACATAAGATACTGAGGAGGCAAAAGGTCCAGAAAGCAATTCAATGTTCCTAAGAAGAGTTAAATATATTAAAATAAAAATAATAATTTTTTATATGCCAGAGACTTCTGCTTGACTGTTTTCTACTAAAACCTTGAGTAAGCCTTTTTCTTTCAAGAAACTTTTTTGCTTCTGCAAGGCACCAAAATAATCAGGCCCATCTGAACAGACACTCTGCTGTCAGGAGCAGATCACCTGCTCTAGTGGCTCTGCAACAGCAATGTTAGCATCAGCACTGCATTCTGCCATTAGCAGGGACAGTCCAAAATGCCATGTTTGCCAGAAGTGTTAGAGGATATTGAATAATCTCCATTTGCTCCAGCTCCCTCCATGCTGAAATCACTAGTATCTGAGATTAGTAGCTCTACTGATGTAACACCATTATGTCAGATCTCTTTCAATGCAGCTGCTGTAGAGGAGACAGGGTATGTATTTGGAGCTGATAAAACTTGTTGCTTTCATTGTGTCAGATTGTTGTAGGTACGTCTCATTATGAAGCATAAAGTCACAGGCTAAGTTCTGCAAGATGTTGTGCATTTTTGTTTCCTAGTGAGCTCCAAGTACAGGGAAACAGCATTGTACAGGGTCATAAAAATGTGCAGTAAATGCAAACAGCAAAAGATGCCCCATAGAGTCACCAGTTAACAGTATCTAGCTTAGAGGTTACAATGAGTAGGCTTAGGTTTCAAAGAGAAGCTGTTGCTCAGTCAGTAAAACTATTTCAAAATCATCAGATAACGTTGTATCAGATACCAGGTACCGTGATGCAGATGCTCAAATATCTGCATATAATTTTCAGTGCAAAGAGGTCTTAATCTTGTTGGAATGCTAATGTTGATGTAATATAAAATACTGTCATTAATAAAAAATATCCGTTAGTAAATATGCTTATTTGCAAGTTACAAACAAGCTTTTCTACAATTACTTATTTACTTCCTATATTTAGAAAGGAGATAAAAAGACTTGTATCTGATGCCATCATTTATGTCAGTCACATCTGAGCATAAGCCAAGAGCAGAATTCTCCATTCACTTTACTGCCATTTCATCCAGATGAAAAATGTAGACATTCAGGCAGTGAGGACACCACAGGAGCTAGGAAAAAAAATCTTTTTTCATCGGAATTTTACTGATCTTAACTCTTCTGATTGCTATATTAATCAATCTGCATGCTTATCCCTACTAAACTTACATTCTGACAGTCTTGCTTGTGATAACCTGGCTAGCATTGCCCTGGCATTAAATACATTATAATGTTTTTATCATTGTTACCTCTTCTGCATAGTTATGAGCTCAACAAGAATAACAGCTGCAACAATGAGCCATAGTTCCATAATAAACTTAGTGCAAAGCATTAATTCATTGCTAATACTTTGGTATGAAGCTCACAGAAACATGGCATAGTGCTTACTGTAAGAAAAATAAATCAAACCTGCTATTGCAATAGTGAACACTGAACATGAAAGACACAAGGTATTAGATGCTGGTGTGATCTTCACTTATATCTACCCTTTGTATCCCACAAACTATTGGATTTACAGGCCTTATCCTGTTCTTCTCTGAGGTAGCAGAAGCTTTTGCTCAGCTATGTAATACCAGTTGATTTCCATTCAGAGTTCTGTAGCTCAATCTGAGTAGCTGCATTGGTCTCAAGGTACCTTCTTCAGCCATTGACAAGTAACCCAAGATGGCCATGTCTTATCCCAAAAATTAGAATATGAGGAATTTTCCTGTAGTGTTTCAGAAGATCATGTGTTTGAATAAAAAATTGACCCTAGACAGAACAGGGTAGAATGGTTTTAAGAAAAAAAAACAACTGTAAGAAGAGGTTTAATCTTTTATTCTAAACTCCATTTCCAGAATCTTGGGTAATGTACATACTTTGTAATTATTTTAAATAGTTTTAATTACTACATTCTATATGGACGTTTTGCATACTGTTAAACCCAAGGCTGGGTTGCCTAAGCTTTGGAGGAAACAGACTTACTCAACCTAAAAAATCAGTTTCACCATCTTCAGTCATACAAGTGCCAGCTTGTGGCTCACACCAACAAATGGCTCTTAAAGCAAAAGGAATACACACGTGTAAAGTAGACCTGACAGCAGAAGGACTAAGCAGATGCAATTAGCTGAAGATTTAGCCCTCTATAAATAATGTGCAGTTTGTTTAAAACAAGTCTGTACATAATTGAAGCTATTATTTAAGATGTATTTATGCAGCCTTTTTATATTAAAAGAACCTAACAACACACACTTCAGAAACTACATAGAGCACCATTTATAAGTGAATAGTTGCAGAACGAGAGGTTAGAATGTTACAGCCTACATTGTATGTGTCACCATACAATGAGGGAGGAAAAAGAAAACAAAGGATTATAAAGGGATCAATAAATAAAATGCTTTCATCAGCTATGGCAGATCTCTCTGACTTTTTTTCGGATAATATTTTGCTCTGAAAACATGCAAATGCTCTTTCATTAAGTTAATACTTTCCAATTCCATAAATCCTTCTTCCACCATCCCCATGTGTAAAAGCTCTCACTGCTGCTGTGAATCCCAAACAGTATTCAACACAAGCAAAATGGGCCTGACCTGTTTTATTATGTCAGAGGGCAAAGTAAGGCATTATCATGGGAATTCTGGTATGGCACATAGACTTGACTAGTCTGTGTATTTTCTGTTTATGGTAATTTTGTTTCCTGATAAGTTTCCAATTAAAAACCTTGGCCAAAGGGTCAGATTTCACACAAGCAGACTCACATGTATGCTGGTAGTAGTGACAAACAATCTGGCATAACATAACAACATAGAGGACAGCTTTGTCTGCTGTCCTTATGTTGGTGTTCAGTGAGAGTCACCAAGTGCCCAGAGTCCCTAAATGCTGTTTGAAGGACCATAGACTAAGATGTTTGCAAGTACTTAAGCCCCTATCAGGATGCTCTTCTGCTTCCAGTACTCTCTCATGAGAAGTATGCAAAGATTTGGCAGTATCTAGCAATAACTCAGTTTGCACAAAGTAAAAACTATGTATAAGGCTCAGCTATGTTAAGCAGAGAAATATTTGTGCAGATATTCTGATCCCCTCCAGTCAAATATATTTGTGAAGGTTTTCACTAAAGAATTTCAAATCTTAAGAGGCAAGAAAAGGGGCAAAGGCAAGAGAAAGCCAATTTAAAGGCCACTGCACAGAACTGGCAGGCAGGACTCCAGAATGTCTTTTCTTCCTCTGCTATTAATCTTGCAGGTGGCTGTGCACTTTCGTTTATCTACCTGTAAAAACTGGCTTGTAATACCAGTTCTGATCTCATTGTTTAAAGAAAGGAGATAGATAGCAAGATTTAGTAGAAGGGATCCCATCAAACTGTGCTCTTTAGGTACTTATAAATTGTGCTTCACTAGCTGTAGACATATAATTAGTTAACAACTTTGTGCTTTCTGACCTCAGAATACTATCAAAACATGTGTAAGCTTATGTGTAAGCAGGAATAATTTCCAATACTGTTTATGAAGAGCAAGAAATGAACATGCTATATCATGCTGTTAAAGTATAAATATATGGTTTTGAGTGAAGGGTCCCAAATTGTAATAACTACTTTTCCATAAGGCATATATGCCCAATCATGCAACTGTTATTTAAGTTCTAATATAAATGAACAAAAGCACAGGTTGTAGCTAAAGCTTTTAGCCTGAAAAAGTTAAAACCATTGTGACTCACTCTTCCCTAAGCACCTAAGTACACCAGTGTAAATGATGGATTGCACTGCAGGGTGAATTACTTTATGTCACTGCACCCAATTTAACATGAAACTCTGCATAGTGTTCCTAACTCAATTTGTAGAACATTAAACATCCTCATAAAGCTGCTGTCCTTTTAATGTGACTAAGACACATGTACAAGAGTTAGCCTACATCATGTAAAAGGTGGCATGTTTGCTCTCTCCAAGCAGTTTTTGTCTAACATGGCTGGAATACTAAGGCAGAGTTACACTTAATTGCTTCGATTTTTAAAATATTTTTTTCATAATTTCTTCCTCAGCAAAATTTTGTTTCTGAAGGTACTGAGAGACAGAGAACTTATACATAGCTCTCTATGTTGTCTGGGAAAGCTGAGCAGCTTTGTTTGATATGAAGAATGCTGGAGGTTCTACCTACAAATTACTATCAACTGGGGATGTGAGCCTCTGCTTCCTCAGCCTGCATACATACCTGCAGGACTCACCTTACTTTTGAATGAGCTAGAGTTCTTTCCCTTCTCTGGCACAAGAGTTAAAATTGCATCAAAACTGAACTATTGCAAGAAATCAAAGCAGTTAATGCAGGAGAAAAATATAGAGCTGTGTTGCAGCAATTGCAATTTAATACTGATTCCAAGCAGTGCAGGAAATTCAAAGGGTAATGCCAGAGACTCAACACCTTTCATCTCAGTCACTGATGGAATACTTAGGATTTCATGGGTCCTAAACCACATTAATACAATTTGGCTGTCTCAAGTGTTTCCCAGAGTCTCTGACAGGAGGGTCAGCATACACAGCAGACTCATCTGTGTTGTGTTAGAAGGGGTAGCTCCTCTCCAATGAGTTGTCTGAAGTCTGAAGAGCTCTATAAAATAATGCAGTATGAAGAAGAAAGGTATCTTGTGATACTAACTTCAGAATAGTTCTTACTTTACATCACACTGCATGCCCTCCACTCCCATTCATTTCAGTGTGGTCTGGGGAGACTCAGCAACTTCAGAGAAGTAGCCTCTACCTCCTCGAGCCTTTAAAGTTCAATACATTATTAATACTAAATTAGTAGGATTTCTGTTATAAGAAAACCACTAAGTTCCTTCCTCAGAAGCACATACGATATTGACATCTCCTCAGGTTTCTGATCCTGTATTCTCTAAACAGAAAGTTATCAATCAGTCATAGCACAAACAGTCAGGGACTGTCCTGTTAGCTGCCACAGGCAGAACTTTCTTTTCTTTTCCCAAATCTTTGGCTCCAGGAATGAGAAATTATTTCTTCAGCAGTCTTCCTAAGAGGGAGCTGTGCCCAGAATTTAAGTATTCATCACTGCTTAGGCAAACTCAGGGGGAAAAAAATAAAGGTCTTCCAATTAACCTCAAGACTAATGGCCTGGCATCAATCTGAGGTGCTTGACTCCACACAATACACAGCAGCCTCACATCCCACAGAATTCTACAGCACACCAAAACTTGTGGTTCAGAATGTGATCTGGAAACATTCTAAAGAGCTACATGATAGGCAGAGAATTCATAATGCTCGAGCAGTACTATTATGAGCATCTTCCACAATCTTAACAAAGGGACATATCTGAAACAGAGGGAAGAAGGCTGCTGTCACTCTGCCTTGAAAAGCCAGCAGAACTATGAATGGCAAACTGTAGGTCTCGTACATACATGGCTCTAACCTCAGTCAACACAAAATGATGCACTTTCCTGAGACAGGACGAGTATGCTTCTCCTGGCTAACATAGCTACATATAAACAAACCCAATCACAACAAACAACATGAAGTCATTCAAAAGCTAATGGAAAAGAGGAGGCAAAATGATTATACTGAATTGGATTCAGAGACCTAGATTTCTAGTCATCCTGGGGTTGACTGTCAGGGCAGTAACCCAGATCATCTCACAGCCCACTGGACTACCTAAATCCTCAGCACTTAAACATTATGTCCTGGCACTTTCTGAGATCACAAAGTAAAAAAAAAATATTTTTCTGGCCATATAATAACAGCTTTGATAGCATCAAGAAGAAATCTAATGTCAGAGGATAAGCCAAGATATAGATCCATTTCAGGCAGTGGCATCATGACAGAAAAGTGAACCCATCATAATGTGGCATTACTAGAACTGCTCTTCACCATCGTCTCTGCAGTTTATTAGTTTCTTAACAATAGCTTGTTCTTCGTTACTATGAATTTCTTAACAGAAGAGGGAAAAAACCCTCATCTTTGTAGCTAATTTTATGAATTTATAAGTGACAGCCTTTCTTTCGCTATGTAGCAGTATCTTCAGTGGCTGTGATGAACAAGGCTGTGATGAATTTTTCAACACAAAGTTTTGTTTCAGACTAAAGGAGATCTTGACTTGCTCAAACTAATGTTTCTACATAATGTGGATTTTCAAAAGAGCCTAGTTTAAGCATATTTCCATTATACCTGGCAAGTATAGAAGAATCTTGAATAGCAATGAACTCATTAAGTTCCCTTTAAAAGGAAACCCTGCCAAAAAGGGTTAGGCTCATCAGGTTTGTTTCTGTGTGCTGCCAAACAATGACATGCCATGGGCTATCAAAATTTCAAGGTCCATGTTGACAATACAGGGGTTTTATATACATTTCCTTCACTCACATTCCTGGAAAAACTGTGGAAAATAAGTGTCTATTACTGAAGGCAAGAAAAAGGACTAAAGAAGGATATTTGCTTCTGAGATAGCTGGGGCAAGTTAGAACAGCTCCCAGGAAGAAATTATAAAGTCCCTAAAAAGCAAGCAGAGGCTCTGGCCCTGCATCATAAAAAGCTATCCAAGGTTGCAAAGTGTCATTATTCTTACCCGCTACCTCATTAGTGCACCCCAAATCATTATTAAAACAAAGTGCACAGGTCAGAATCCCATTAGTAATGTACAGTCCACAAGACAAACACAAACATTGTGTATCACCAGTATTAACTCAGCATAAATTTGATTTACAACATAAAGACAGCCTGGGAAAATAGAGAAGAAAATGGTCTTATCAATACCTCAATCCACTTAAGTCCCTGTAACCCAAATGATGAAGAGTCAACCCCTATGAATGAAATGGAGTACATATATTTCACTACTACCTGTTTACCCTAAGTAACCATCAATGTTGAGGTGAAAGCTTATCCAAACCTGGAAAAACTGAAGAAAAGCAGCTTTTGTTCAGAGTTCTACAATCAGCAATGGGAAAAAACTGTGAAAAAGTTGAACTGCTGTGGAGGAACTGAGGAGAGCAAGAGGGAAAAATCATTCTAGTCAGATCAGCTGCCAGGATAAGACAGATTAGAAACGAATGTGTCTTATTCATATCAGTTGTCAGCCATGTTGTATTATATCAACATTCCAATTTTTTAATTACTGCTTATATATTACAGTATTCTCAGCCATATAAATATTTCAATGTAGTTTTACTGGTTAATTTTGGACTATTTTCAAGACACAGTCCTAAAATTTTGACTGATTTGGAAGCATTGTTTGTTTATCCCACTTGTCAGGTGAAGATGGAGGAAGAACTTTTTTTTTTTTTTCTTTGTCATGCTTCTGGTCTTGACAAGAGACAAATCACTCTCCATACCTCCCCCCACCATTTTTGCTTTCCTGCAGTTCTGTGGAATATCCCTCAGAGATTACTTCTATCATCCATCTGTCCATAGATGTGTTTATCCACTGATCCTGGAAGAAGTCATGCCCTTCCCCCTCTCTGGACTGATTCCTGAGATGCAGTGTTATTCTGGCACTCTGCTGCTATTCTGTTATTTCTATTCCAACCAGCAATATTCTTGACTGGAAATGCTGCAGCTCTGTCTACCTTGGGTGACTGTAGAGAGCAGCTTATCCTTCTGAACACTACTAAATTTCTTGGCTTTTTGGTCCTTACAAAGGTGTCCTCTGTTCATCCTTCTCAGCCGTCAGTCAAAAGCAGTGATACACCACTTTCCTCTCTCTCGTTTAGTTTTGAAGATGGAAGATATTTCACACTGGCTGAGATGCCTGTACCTGCTTCATTTTGCTGGTCTAGAATTTTAATCACTTTCTAAATTATTGATGCAGAAATCCCAGGTAGAAAAAAACATAAATCTTCACTTGGGTATCTGTTGTTCATAACTTGCTCTCCCTGTCTTTGAGAGATGAGACTCTGGACACAGATAAAAGAAAAATTAAAAAGCTACTCAAGGTAAGAATTTAAAAATGTATTTAGTTCAAGGGAACTATATGGAGAAATATGCCACTGCAAAGGCTTAATCAGGGATTTCCTAGCTTTCCTCCTTTTCATCTGTGTGGTCCTTTTTCTTCCAACTCAAAATCCACAGAAGTTTCAGACAGTCTTCTATTCTTCCCTGTAGCAAGAGGAAAGAATTTTTAATTTTTTTTTTTTAGTGAGAGCAAAGCCAACTCAGGACTAGAAATGAAAGTTGTGGATTTAAAATGTATATGTTTCCCTCCTTATAGGCCTGGCATAACTAAAGCAGAGACACCTGCTAGTTTCCAGCATCCTTTGAACACCAGACAGCATTGTACCCGTTACCCAGGGGTTTTTTCCATATTTTATTTATATTTAGCTCTATTTTCAAGACTTCTAAAGGTCTACATCTCTTCAAACCCTTTTTATCATTCAGTGTTCCATCTGTGGCCAAGACAGTGACTGAAAAAAATAAAATAAATCCTAGGAGCTGTGACAGCTCTGCCTCCAGCACACTCTGTGGGGCAGAACTTGTGGAGACAAGCTGCAGATATGCCCATTCCAGTACTTAGCCATAAAGACTAGCTGCCTACCAACTATTGTGTGAACTACTGAAGATGACAGCAGCACAGAAAAACCTGACCCTCAGTAACACTCACGGCTTACTTAATTTATAGCAATGCTAACAGTTGTCCATCTATTGATATGTATAGATATTCAACTTTAAAAACACAACCACAATGTAATAATATAAAGTAATATGCTCCAACAGCACTACGTTCAGGAGTCCCAGTACATCAGCTTTCAAGAATCAGAAATAGGGGGGAATGCCCTTGAATTCAGGTAACTTCAGAGAATCTTTGGTTTTTTTCAGTTAAGATTCTTATTGTATTCAATTTTCATCAGTGAATGCTTCAAAGAACGATCCAGGATAACTCTGGCAAATTCATTGCTGTGCAGCTGCCTGAAGAACACACAACATAGCCCGGAGACACAGACATCCCATACCTGATTATCCACAAATAAATGTCTGCTGAGTCTTCCACACACGCGGAGCACTGTAGATGGGAACAGAGAACAGTGGGATATGCAGACCTATAGATCTATTCCATAAACACAGTACCTAACCAAAATCATGTCCTCTTGCCCCCTCCCCTGTATTTCAGCCTTTGACACTTAAAACTTTGATTTATGTATACAGAAAGGGTTGCAGGTACAGATGAAAAAGGCATGGCCTGACTGCCCACTTCAAAGCATCTGCAGTCCTGAAAGAAAAGCATGAACCACATTCTGCTGACAACTGACTTGTCATTTCCTTTACTATGCTTTGCCTGAAGTCACTCATGGTATGTATATGCAGGCAGATACAGACTGCTCTGTCTCTCAGCAGCTCATACTAGCTGCAGTGCACAGTACCAGGCTATGGTGGCTCTATGGCTGCAGGATCAGACCTGGTTTGTGTCTGGGTGGTGAGGAATGCAAGTAGATAAGGAATGGGGTGTGAAAAGGCATGCAGAACTCAGTGATGACACTAATGGGAGAAGTCAGACTCTGTAGGAAGAAAAGTTGCTTCCAGTCCTTTGATCTTCCCACTGGAACACACTGATTTTTATGGATAAAATCTCAGCCAACTCTATAAATTTTAAGTCCACTTGAAATAACCTCCCAATGTTAGGCAAACTAGTCAGGAGATGAGCAGGTTTTTTTAAAAAATATTTGGAATACTGAAATTAATCTGAAGCATACAAACTTTTTTTTGTGTCAAAAAAAAAAGTACATTAGTCTAATAAACTTTAAAATTGTCACAGTAGTAGCCAGGAGAATTAACTGAATTCTGCACATTTTAGTTCTCCCCTTTGCATAAATGCCTGCTTAGCTGTTCCTGAAACTCTACACCAGGGAAACCCAGTGATGGCTGATGAACAATTAACACAAATCAAAATCCACTATACCTGGTTGGCTGACCATACAATTATGCAGTGACCAATACTACTGACTCGGTAAACTTGATTTTGAGCCCTGTTAGACAGATGCTTAGGGTCAAAATTGGATGACAAAACTGGATGCATTGAAAGGATCTTACACCAGGGTCCTTTATCCAGCTTTCAACTTCCTCTCAAGCCAGGCTCACTTCAACTGGCATGCCACAGTGCCAGGTTTTCACTCAGCTACATAGGAAATTCAGTACCAGAAGATGCCAACTTACTTTACGTTAGTCAGACTGATCCCCACCCTTCCACACATGCTTGGAGTTGATCCAGCTACATACCTAAAAGGAATAATGTGTTTTCTTAAGTCCTTATGGTACTGTGTATGTGGCATCTGTTTGTTTTTTCCCCAACACAACTTTGTGCATCAATATGTTGATAAGACTGCTCTTATTTATTATTTGTATTTTGCAGCACCAAAAATGTGTAGAGGTCATATGCTAGAAACAGTGCAAAATACAACATATTCCTCAATTCAGGAACTTGAGAGACCTCATTATTTAGCTGGAGAACAAACAATTTCACCATTGCTGCACCTGCTTCAAACTATGGCACTGACTTCCAGACCTGAGGCCAAATCCTTTCTGCATGTGTCTCCATTTTGCAATGTTTGGCCATGTCCTCTCTTCCTCTCTCTGCCTCCCCCATTCCACAGCACCTCATTCTGGCACAATCTCCTCCACATCGACTGTCTGCTTGTCTTCCCACCCCAGCATCTAGCAGAGCTGTCTTCACCCAGCCAGCCAGTCCCAGTTATAGCAGATACCAAAATCCAGCCCAAAGCACTTCATTTGATGAAGATTTAGGCTTTGAAACCTATTTCAAGCTTATCAAGGGAATCTGTTTGTCTCAGATGCTGGCTCCATTTTTATCACACTTACATATGCAAATATATGAATGTGTGTGATGTGGTGTACATCTGTGTACGAACGTGCATAATATTGGCAATCATAATAAATGTAAATGTAATTTATATGAAAGAACAACAGCAGATCAGATCAAACAACCTAGAAAGAACCTAGTAGATGAGACATGAGTGCTTCCTTTAAAAGTGGGTTACTGAAGAACTTCTGGGGGTAGGAGAGGGGATATGCCTGGGAAGGTGGGTACCTGGACCAGCAGTAAAAATAAATTTGAGGAAAGGGGCAGGCACTGCTCTCAGCAAAGTCACAGCCAGGGCCACAGGTATTGAGCTGAGCCCCTGTTTTTTACCAAAGGTCCTGAAAAAATGTGATCCCCATGGGGCATGACTGTGAAGCAGTGGTTAAGCTCTAAGCTCCTAACACCCGTGGATGCTTCTTGTTCTTTTTCATTCTCCTCTCTTCTCTGGCAAAGGATTCTTAGAGATGCTCCATCCCCCATTATCCCATATACCAGCTGCAGGGGCAAACAAGTTTGGGAACTGTTGAACCCCAGCAACAGTCAGCAGCAAAAGTGTTGGAACAAAGAATACAAAAATAGGCAGCAAAGAGAGATCCTTCATCTAAAACCTTCCAGCTATTACAGCTAGAGGTTTAGTAATCTCCTAAGCCACAGGTTCCACTCTATTAACCTGGGAATAACTGAGAATAACAATAATAATGTCTTCTCACACTTGCTTCAAGTTCCCTTAGTACCTGTAGAGCAAAATAAAGCCCACAGCTCTCTTCTCTGGGAAGGGGCAGCCTACAGGTAGTGCAAATCAGATGTATATTTAGAAAGATCAGTGGAACTGTGATGACTTACTGAGCAAAATATCATTTAAGTTGGAGTAGCATCCAAAAGCTCCAATGAGGAGGAGAGCTCCATCCTGTCAGACACTAGATGACCTACAGTCATGCATGCCCCATCCCAGAGAGACAGGCCAGACTGCCTTCATATGCTTCTAATTGGGCCCTCCTTGAAACTGATCCTGAATCTGCAACATTTTCAGAATGTAGCTGTATATTTACTCCACTGGACTGGAACATGAGAATTACTTCAGTCTGTCCCTTGTGAAATGCAGGCCTTGCAATATACCAAAGGACAGAACTCAAAGTCTAATGATAAGGTATAAAACATACCTTCATCCTCCAGGCTCTAAATATTTGACAGGCTCATCAATTTCTGTCTATCATAAAAAATTTGATCTCAGCCCTGTAGGCTCAATAAATAGCACATTCATAGTTCAAATACCTTTAACAGTCTATAGAAAGTTGCTAGCTCCATCCAGCTTTTTCAGGTGACATTTTGACCTTCTTCTTCTGGGAAGGAAAACAGGAAAGAAGGGAAAAAAAGAAAAGAGAGTGTACATCCATCTTCCTATTTTTTTTATCCAGCATCAGAAATAAATTGACATATTCCTGGTGGCCACTGGTAGTTAATCTGCTCTCGAGTCAGCCCTTTCTGATACCACCTTTCCTTCTGGTTTGTTTTTTTTTCAGTGTGACATTTACATGTTATTTTAGACAGCTTGTATAATACGTATCTTCAACAATGCAGAAATGCTAAGCACCTAAATATGAGGTGAGATCCATACTATCATTTACATCATAACTAATCAACTCCATGAGAGGGATCATGAAGCTTATTATAAACATCTTTTAAAAAAAACTAGTTTGAGACTGATAAAAAACCAAAAGCAAAGTCCAAGTCCCAAGTTCACATTATGTATAAATTCCATCCTGTAAATAACAAGAAGAACATCCTCTTGGGGGCTGTGGGCACTAAAACTGTCTGTTGCCCTTCTTCAGGAACAGCTATGTTAGGTAAGTCTCAAGGGAAAGAAGGCCACACAAAACAGTTGTAATATCTCAGCATCACTAGAGTTTAACCTGGGAAGGCTTTTACTGGAAAGCTTACAACCATGCCAGCTCTTTGTTACACAGTAGATTTTATTCCACAGCTGAAGACCTTCTAAATGACAAAACCATGCAAAGGAAAAGCAGATTGACTTTTTGGCAGGAAGTCAATGTGCAAATACTAATGAAATAATCCCAGTAAGCAGACTCCTCAAAGACCAACAGCTAGGCAGTGAGGAACTTTAGAGCATTTAAGTTATTAATAATTTTGTCTTCAAGGATTCTGACAGTTTCTTTCTTCTGTCAGAAGAAGATTGTCTGGTTCCTATGGAAGCTACCAACCTGATTCCTATCTATTTTAGGACCAAAACCAAAAGCAAGTAAAAAAGTGGACTGTCATCAATTCTCCTTCTCATTTGCTTCTGGCAAAGTGCCCTAGGAAACACCCAATCTCAGTGCTACATTGATACAAATATAGCATCAATGGCATGTTGATAATTAACAAAATTACATATTTTCATGCTTAGGGACACCACTTCTATTAACTGTACATTAAAGAGCATTTTGTTCCACTCTTGATTGTATTACTTTTCTTAAGTTGGAAACTTAAAAAAAAAAATCCCCTTTTTTCTTGATGTTACTTTAGCTGCCCCCTTCATTTTGCAAATCTCCTCCATTTGCCTTTTGTAAATCATCAGGAAAACATGTGCATATAGTGTAGGCAATCTTATTGCCTATGCTCAAAAATTGTACTGAATAACTTTAAACTGGGTTTACTATGTTCATTTTTGCCTCTTTCAAACAATCTAAATTAATGCAACCCAGGTTAATTTCATCTTATGAGTGCCTGTACAGCTTTTCATAGCTCTTCATTGAAACTGATTAATTTAAAATCACTTTTTGTTTAGTTTGCTTTTAGAACATGAAATATCCCTAGCCAGGCTAAAATCATGAACACAAATACAAAATATTAGGAGAGATGACTGAATTTCCACTCCACAATGTGCCCATTAGACCAGGTCAAATATGGAAGGGTTCAAGCGTTTGTTTCTGTGTAAATGGAAGGGATAGATCTCATTTCCACCTAATGTACTATCCAATTTTTAGCTTCCTCATCCCTAACACATGTCAACTATGAAAAAATGTGAACTAAATTCTAACCTTCCATGAACCATGGAATCAACAACAACTTAACCTTTCTGATCCAACACTTTAGTAAAAAAAAGAAAAGCTTAAGAGAAACAAGATGGAAGCACCCTATTTCTGGCTATATTGATGTGTTTGGAATTGCTAGTCAGAGCCCAACAGTTCCAAATCAGAGTAATAAAGAAGCTGCAATGAGAATGCTTATCTGCTAGCTGGATTTCTGCATCCCTCACCACCAATTTGAAACACACAGAAAGTGAATTCCACACCGGCACAATGCCCTTTCAACTTGCACATCGAAGTGCTGCCTCTTCAGACTAAGATACATTCAAATTGAGAAAGCCTAAAAGTAACATCTTTATATCTCTTATCTTTAAAAAGTGTCATCACTGCAGACAGGACAAAAAGAGCTAAGCATCATAAAGGAAGTGATCTCAAGGAAAAGCAAAGGTACCTCAGATGACAAATGTAAATCGAAGTGGGAAATGAAGTGTTACAGATACATAGGTTTGATGTCCAGCAGTAAGACATTTATATAAAAGAGCTGTTGACTATGACAGTACCAAAGCACAAATACAGCAAGTCTGAACACAGACATTTTACCCAATCTGTGAGAAAGTGGCACATACCTAGACATGGCTAAATTAGAAATATTTCACCAATGTGTTCATATCTCTACTGCTTTAGCACTCAAAACACACTGATAGTGAAAACTGTTAATGAAAAGCACAGTAAATTCTAACCTTCTAAGCGCTTACTGCAGTATTCCCAACATCTCTGCAGTCCTCAGAGAGGTGTAGATGAAGATTTAATGAGCAGTGCCTACCATCTGTTAATATTGCCTCCAAGAGCAACTGAGAAAAAGGCAGCAATACCAAGAGTGTAAGAGATGGCAGAAACTTTTAAAAAATGGGCCACCACTAATAGGGTTTTCTGTGTATGATTGCTGTAAAAACAAATCCCCCAAAATGAGCAGAATACATGTTTATTTTGCAACTGTTGAAATATTTAAGTCAATCTTAAAACTGGATTGGAACCATGCAATAAACATTTAGGTTACCAGAGCTAGTGGGCATATCATTTCTGTCTGAAAGCCAAACTCACCAAAATGACACAGCCCAGGACCTGATCCTGCAGTGCCCATGCTCTGGGCTGCCTCCTTTCACTAATAAACTATAACAGATCTTTTGAGTTACACAGATTTACATAAATACAGGATCTGGCTGTTTATTAGTTTACACTCAAGCCAAGTGGGTAACAACTGCTATCGTTCTAATAGAGTAGTATTTCTCACTCAATGGGGCTTATAAATAACTACTTTGGATGCTAGACACTGGACAGCCAAGCCCCTGGTCCCTAAAGTGTCTAAACAGAGAAAACAAAGTCTGACAGCACAATAAATTTTGAGCTACTAGCTTGGATAATTCAACTTAACCCTGTGAAGCCATTCAGTAGGCAGTCACAAATGCATTACAGGGATACAGAGAAACTACCTGGTATCTCTTCACTCAACAAATGCTTCCTTTGCTTGCAAATCGAACCAGGTTAGGTAGGAAGAACTGCTTGGTGGCTAGCCAAGGTGCTAGCTGCAGGTCAGGGTACTGTTTTACTTTTTTTTATTTTATACTGTGGGCCTATAATGTAGACCCAGGTCTAAATCACTTGGACATGCAGTTGAAGCTTCAAAGCCTGTCTATGAAGCTGCAGACACTAACTCCCTTATGTTGAAAGTTTAATTAGTGTCTAGTCCTCACAAATTAGTTTCCTATAGAACATGACCTGAGGACAGGCCTCTTGTTTAGCTGTTGTCAGGTATTTCTATCGTAAATAAGAAAGAGGTCACTTTTTCCTTTCAGTTTCAAAATACCTATTCTCAGTGAGTGTGACTGTTGTTTTCCTGGTTTCCTATAGGATAAGGACTGTATTTCCTAATAGCTGGCAAGACAATAATATTTTTCACCTAGTCATATACATTTCAGTTGTACATTAGTATTTTTTTCTTCCTCAAGAGAGCTTTGAGAAATTGCCAAAATCAATTCAAATGCTTTGGGTTTGCTTCCACAGTCCCAGTTTTATTTGAACACAATATTAAATCTGAAGAGAAAGAAATAACTGGAGTTCCATAGTTGCATGAGGAGTTATCTTTGGCCTATTTTATCCTACATAGCCTTCTGACAAGAACAGATGTAAAAGCTCTTTGTAGTCCTTAATAAAGACATACTATTACTGAGATAACCAGAAGGCATAAGAATGAGCCAAGGTTCAGAAACTGAGATAGTTGCATGAAATAAAGGGGTTTTTTTTAACCAACAGAATTCTCTGACAGAGTTATAAGTGAAGTATAAAAACACATTACCTTGCTGTATATTTGTATAAACATGTAGTATACATGTGTAGTCATTTTATGACGTACTGTCGCTTTAAATGAGAAATGCATTTTTTTCCAATTATTTTAATGGGTTATTAATTTTTACAAATTACAAATACAGCTTACTCCCCTCTCCCAAGTAGATTAATGCAAGTGCAGTTGAAGTGCAAAAGTATACTTTCCTGTGACTTTTCTGCATCTTCTGTGGTGAACACAAAAGCAAAATATGTCTGCTCATTTGCAGCATATAATTATAGGAATCAAAACCACATTCAGAGCAAGACATAATTAGATTGTAATTTAAGCATAGTTCCTATGAAAGACGGAGTCACATTTTAGTTTAAGCAAGCACCAAAACCCAGCTGTTTAGAGCTAGACTGTTGTCATTATTTATTCTATCGAAACTAGTTTTTTCTTCGGTATGTCACGTAGACGTTGTGTACATCCACACCAAACTTGCAGGTACTTGACTCCATTCATCAAAGGAAATAATTTTTAAATGAATATGTTTTACATTCTTCTAGAACTCAAAATCAAACTCTCCTTTTTTAAATTACACTTTTAGAATGGAGTATTTCACAAAATTACAAACATCTGAGAGACAAAACAATTCCGATTTGCAACCTCAAGTAGAGATGTGGTAAACAGGACCCAAAAGCCATACGAGAGGGGCTCCATCCCTCTCCTTGCCTTATGTGAAGATATCCACTCAGACTAAATGCCCCCATAACCCTTCCAGCCACAGTCAGTCTGATTTCTGCTATTCCCTCTCCCTGAAATCCTGTCTCCCATACAGTACTGATGGAGACATGTTAAACCTCTCTTCATGCATCTTGTTTACAGATCCCTGCTGAAACCCAAACCACTCCACTGTTGTGCCTAGTCTCCTCATGTCTCAGGAGATAGATTAACTGTTTCCTCATTTCTTTCCTTTTTTTGTTTTTAACATTGTTTTTCACCCAGGGAAAACTTCTTACACCGGCACAGAAATTAAGTACAGAAATTATGTCTAACTGTGATAGATCTCTAGTAATAGCCCTGAGCCCTAATGCTCCAAAAACTGCATTAGTTTAGAAAACATAATTTTCCAAAAGCTTGAAAAGTGAACAGCCATTTCACTTTTTGCCACATCTTCAAATGTCAATAAAACCCACTTGAGGGGACAATCACCACTGTCAATAGCAGATAGACTGAAGGGAGATAGTAGCTATTTCCACAGTTAGGGGCAGTGGTGACCATTTGTAACAACAAAGTAAAAACAAGATTTAATTTCTCTTGCTCTTATTTGAGCTTCTACTAATGCCAGCTCATAACTAAACATCATAAAGCTTTCTTCACCCACATTCATTTAAAATGATACTTGCTTTGCCTGTGCTATGGAATAATATAAACAAAAAATAAAAAGTTCACTTCCATTCAAGAGCAGCCAAGATCACTGTCTCAAAGAGCAATAAATAATAGGATTCTGCTAACACTGAACATCAAGAAAGATAGTTAAAACCATTACAAATCCATATCTCTCAGTAACTTAACGATCTATAGTTTCAGTCAATTTAAAAGATCTAGGAACAGAGGTTTAGTGGATTAGTAACAACAGACCATTAATCTCTGCAGCCTCAATTTTAATCCAGCAATGACCAAAGTGATTGAAAATCATTCTGACCACATGACAAGTAAAGCTCCTAAGCACGGTTCTCTCACATACCTGAATCCCAGCAGCAGAGGTCACAGTATGTTTCTAATGGGACTATTTACCAAGAGACCTCCACTTAATACTTAACTAAACTCAATGCCAACATTTTTGGCAGAGTAATTCCACAGCACAATGCCTCTGTGAACTAAGACACGATTTCAAGATTTTGTTTTACACTTAATTTCAGCCTATATTAGCAAAGCTTGCTCTTTTCTTCCCTGGCAAAATATCCAAAACAAACTTGTGTAAAACAAATACTTTTTTGTTTCTTCATAAGATTATAAATAAACGTGTAGGAATTGATGACTGTCATTCCAGGCAAATGCCAGGAGATTATTTCTGTACAGTTTATAGAATATCAGTGAAAGTTATATGCAAAACATGTAAGAGTTTTAAAACTAATGCAATAGTGTTATGTCATATACTCTGTTTTTATACATAAAATTGCTCTATTTCAAAGATTTTAAGTTCTGAAGTATTCAATGACTAGAATCAGTTCTAAGGTGTCCAGTAATGTGATGATATTATGTGACCAAGACACACTTCATCATTTCGTCCTCCACAACAGTTACCAGGGTGTAGGTAAAGAAGCCTCTGAAAGGGAGACCTTTCAAGAAGAATTTAAACTCAACTGTTACTTGCTGTGGTTTGAAATCTGAGACACAGGTTCTTTTTAAGGAGCCCTAAAAGGAAAATGCCTGACTACCTAGCCAGATACGCTCTTTTATTACTGCAAAGTATTTAAAACCACAGTAGACAGAGAAAGTCCCAATTACATACAGTAAGGAACTAAAAATGGGAGAGTTACAGGCATTAGTTATGAGAATTACTTGCTGCTGTTTGTTAAGCATCAAGTACAGCCAAAGCAGGAAAATGGCTGGAAAAAGCTGCACAATACATTTGTATCATATTAATGTATTTGGGTTATACCTACCATGTAAAACGTGAGGAATTTTTCTACTGATGCATAATAAATATGCTCCCACCTTCTCTCAGCAGTAGAGAGGACATCTGGATTGTTTTAGTCCCAGACAAAGGAATAGAAAGAACTTCAAATATTTTTATATATCACAAGAAGTTTCCTGTACTAGTCTGACTAAACTCTGCTTATGCCTGGCCTGTGCCAGCTGCTTGCATAAAACTGGCATGTGGTTTCCCAAGGACCACTGTTGGCATCACCTGGTAGAGTGGGTCTTTCCTCATCACACAACATGGCTGTGCCACTGTGCCTGCACAAGTCATGCCCTGCAGCCCCACAGCCCACATCTGTACACTGAACCTTCTCTTTGTATCAGGACTAGAGGTGTGATCAAAAGAAAATTAACCTTTCTGCTGGAAAAGAGGTGAAACAGAGATTGGCACAAAAAATGCTTTGTGAATTACCACTCATGTCTTGTTACTTCACTTTGTAATTTTTTTGTTTTGTTTACCACAGTCCAAGGGAAATTTGTTTACTATTGTGAAAAACGGTGTCTATTTCATTCAGACATCCTTAAAGTGGGAATTAACAAACTGCAATCCATGTTATTTTAATTCTGATTGTAAAATTTCTCTTTCTATGTTAGTCACATTAGAAAAATCTGTAACTTTACCACACAAAAAACAGATATAATTTTACCTGGATCAAAAACTATTTTCTACACAACCATACAATTTATCAGAGATTATGAAAATTTCTGCCCATTTTAGCTGGGCTTTTCCAAATAATTTTGTATTATTCACACATTATACCACTGCTACTCCTTTTTTCAGTAAAGCATTTCAGCTCATCCTTAATCTTTGCTGTTTTATAAAATTACACATCAAAACTCAGATACAGCAAAAGACTTAAGCACGTCTTTTTCAAGTTTTTTATTATGCTAAATCTGTGTATTAATGTATCACAATGCAAACTAAAGAGGATGAGTAAGTTTTTAGCTTGCAAGTATGAAAGCACACTTATGCTACCTAATAAAAATAAATCATATTATTTATTCCTCTAGTTTGCATCCTGTTCCACAGTGAGCTAAATATCTGTGACTGTAGAGCAAAGGCACAATTACAGACTGGCAAAGATGAATTGTTAACAACTTGGAGAGAGTGCCAGGGGGGCTGCTGAAGATAAAAACTATGCATCTGCAGATAACTTTAAATCCCACTTGCAATTACTAACTGCCACATAATACCCTCAGGATCATCTGGGCAAACAAGAGGAGACTGTGGATTCTTTGTAGATTGCTTTCCAGCAGGCACAAAAAGCCATACTGTAACAATAAGATACCGCTTATAAATACAAATGTGAACCCGAAAAAATTGAAATGGTGAAGCCAGGTGAATATACTGGAAAGTAAAAACAGCGAGTTACAGACACCAGAGATGAAGTGCCCTGGGGTGAGGACTTTACACACAGCATATCCAACTACATCAGCATGTAAAGGCACCTGCTAGTCTGCTGAGAGAGCAGATTTCCAAGAGAAAATTTAGGGTCAAAACCTCTAGTGCCCTTAATTTTCTCTTGTCACTCACATTTGTGCTAAGTTGATGTGAAACATGAGGCAAAGTGCTGTTGAGGAACCTATTTGTTACTTGTAGTCACAAGAAAAACATAAAGAAGGTAACTGAATGAATGTTAATAATTTAAGCAGAATTTAAGCAAATTTTATATGAAATGTTTATGGAGAAACCTTTTGGGGGGCTGCATTTTACCTTAATATCACACTAACTCTTGAAAACCAATTTAAGTTATACTCTAATTGATATAATTCTTAAATATACCATAATTATACCTCAGGATAACTTCACTACTATTACAATGAAGTGAAAAAATACCTTGTAGCACAGAGGCAGATAGAGAAGGAGGGATCCAACCTCTGAGAGGACACACCAGGCCCCGTTCCGTGACCCTTCACTCCCAGGGGAGTCCCACAAGTTTAAATACTGAGGAGAAATCTAGCAGAAGCAAACTGCACAAAGTCCAGAGGCAAGGGAGCAGAAATGACCACACAGTCACTGCTCAGCTGGGATTCAGGTTCTAGAGGTTTAAAAATGATCATTTTATGTTTCTTGGGGCCAGACTGCAGGGTTTCATCCTCCACTGAATTCGTCAAGCCTGCCCAGCTGCCGCCGTTGTCCTTCCCGCCAGAAATCGAAAGGCCGCGTTAGTGCGTAGCTCCCAGAAACCATTTTCAGGAAGGTATTTCTAGAAGGAGTTGGCAAGAGCCAGCAGTGCCACAAGGGCAGCCACCTTCTTGTGGGGCACAGCCCCTCAGTCCCTTGTTATGAGGAGAGCAGGGAGAGCCAGGCAGGTCAGCCAGCCTCCTGCCACCACCACGCACGTCTGTGGTGAGGAAACACGTCCTCAGCGAGGAGTTAGACCCGTCAAGCCGTCTAGTCCAGTCAGTGAGGTGAGGAGCAGAGGGGCACAAGGCTGAGGGCCAGCAAGGGCCTTAGGTTAAAGGCAGCTCAGAGCAGCTGAGACACCAGACATGGCTTCTCACAGTTCTCTCCAAAGCCTGACCAAAGACTAGTAGTCAGCTGTGCAGGGATCAGAGCTGGCATGGACAAAGCAGCCGGACCCCAGGGTTGGGGGACAAGACTGCAGAGCCTGTGGGCTGATCTCAGGGCCTGTTGCTGCCTTCCCTTCTGACCCTGGCACCATGGAGACCCCGTGCTCCGTCGTTTCAGTGAGGTGAGTTGCTGTCTCAGTGAGGTGATTCAGTGTCATACCCTGACCAGAAGCAAGGTGTAAGGTTATCCTAGTGCTGCAAGGCAAAAATGAGAGTGAAAATGGACTGTATTTACTTAAATTGCTTCTGGGTGATCTTTCACGTGACTTTTTACCTCAGTTTCTCCATCTGTGAAAGTGTGGCCAACACCACATGCTTTGTGCAAACTGTTCCAAGCTTTGCCACTGAAAATAATATTTTTTTTTCTTTGTGACTGAAATATAACACAGCTCTTCTCATTCATACCTTTCATTCTTAGAAAAATCTAGACTGCAATATCCCATTCAGAGAAATCTCCTGTCACAGTTGTTCACACACTCTCAAGTAGCAGGATTAGGACCAGCATAGGGTCAGTCAAACACCTTTTCTTTCCAGCAGCAGCAGCCCTTCCCTTCCATAACTGCAGCTTCCCACATGGGAAATAACACACTTCACCCTGCAAATGGTATGGCTTTCCAGCTATGTATGAACAAATAGCTCATTCTCCATAAAATTTCAATTTCAAGGGACACTATTAAAGTGTTGTTACCCTTTTCTGCTGGCAAGCACAAATCTTCCGCGTTACCTTTTTCCTGAAGAAAGTTTATTTTCTCTGCTATAATGGCAAATGCAAATTAATGCTCTTTTACAGGCCCCAGTATGTCACCTTGCCAAGCAAAATTTGGCTGTGGCAGTAGCAATTCTTCCTAACTGGCTTCTTCAGTTACCCAACTGCCATCCTACCAACAGCACAGCTATCAGGCAGAATTTGCTGGAGGATGTAATCATTCCAACATCACTTCAAACCATGCAGTTTTCCACAGCCACGTGCCAAAAGACCTTTCTCTATCACTCATTATCTTTCTCTTTTAGTATTAATACAGCAATTTCTGTAGGAGTCCTGCTGTGCTAGTCTTTCCACTTGTGGCAGAACAAAAAAACTCTGTTCTGAGGATTATTCTTGAAGCAGAACAGGGCACTACAGTAGTGAACAGTAGGAAGGAACTTCAATTGGAAACAACCCACAAAACTGACATGAAGATGATTTTTCAAAAAACACGTTTTCCCTCTACGTTCATCCACTCAAATGCTACTTTCAAAAGGCAGAGATGTCAACACATTTAGAGGGGAAAAAAAGGATAACATTGCTTAGCTTCCTCCTTCCTGCATGAGCTTAGAAGAGACTTCAGACCAGTCGGTGCACAACTCTGTTCCATACTTAAAAGCCACATGCTAAACATACAGTATTCTGAGCTTGATCAATCAAAGCACTAATGATAAAGGGATGAAGAATGTCAAAATGAACAGACAACATTATGGATGTTATCTATCTTCATATTCATTTTAGTATTTTGTAAAAAAGTAAATTCTAATTAGTTATTTGTGAATTACAGCTGCTGTGATGTTTTTCTGGCAATAATATTACATAAGATAAAACTGTGTTGTCCATAACTAACTGTCATCTAGTTTTGTCTGCTGCTTGAGCTGGTAATGAGATAATGATAAAACAGTTTCTATATAATGTCCTACTAACAGCTCAGATGGGCCAATCACCCACTTCAGTCTTTGCCATGTTAAGTTTAGCCATAACCAACCAGTAACAATGAAAACACTAGCTCCCTTCTCTGCTAAATTACAACCTTTCAATCAAGTAGGAAAGTGATACTTAAAAAGTATACCTGAAATTGAGAGGGCTCATTGGAGTTGGTATTTGATTCCTGGTTTTAGTAATTTTGTCTTAGAGGTTTGGTACCTAGTTCAGTTGCATTAACAATGAGGCAACATAACAAGGCAAAGAGGTCCCTTTGAAAACTGAGTATCTTCATCACTGACATTTGGAAAAGAATAGCAGCAGTTACCAGTCTATTTCCATTAGTTTAGTGGATGGAAAATATCTCAGCATAATATGTGAAAAACTATTAATAAACGTTTCCTTCTACTACCCTTACAGATGCTAAAAATATGTGTGTTGTTTTGGCACTTTAGCACCTATCTGGTCATGCTCTAGCTGTAAAACTAACAACAAAAATAGAATTATGAAAAAATACAGGACACACACACACAAAAGTAAAGCAGACATTTATAGGAAACTACAAGCCTATTTCCATAGAATTTTAAAGCAGAAACATCTTTACACCGTTTGAAAAGGCAGCAACATCTCTGAAGTGAGAAAGCATTCAAGTGCTAAGGAACTGAGCATCTTTGGATCCAACATATGGCCTCCATCCTGTGTTTGAGTGTGAGCAGGAGGATTGAATCCACGTGGATTTTCAGTAACATCAACAAACTCCATGCAGGCATGAAAGTTTGCCCACACACGTGAAGCTGTGGATATGGGACAAAGAAGAAAAGAATACTATAATGGATTGGATGCCAAAAGCTCTTAGTTACCAGCTGCACCAGGCTGCATGTTATACCTTCCTATATACCTAGAGATTACTGTCTTGTGAGTGTGTGTATCTGTGCTACAAATAATACCTTTCCCTAGGATATTACATTTCTTACTTAACAAAAGTGCCAGAAAAAGGCCCCTTCTGTCACACTATTTGAGGATAATTAACCTAGTTTCAAAATTTTTGTCCAATTATCACTATGAACCATTCACTGTTAGTTACTGATGGACATTAGAGCCTTGATATTCTTCTATGTGACTAACTTGAATTACCTCAGGTTGTATAATGCTAAGAGAAGAAGAGTTATCAGATCTTACAGATCATCATTCAACAGATAATCCAAGTCCTGGCATAATTTATAGTTCCTATAGGACAACTCTGTGTTATGCCAGGTAATAAGAGCTCAGAGACTGCGGAAGCAAGATGATAGAAAATGAAGCGCAACTGTGCTCCAAATACACTCCCCCGCTCTCAGTGCCAGGAGATGCTACATCAGATGCTCAATACACAGTGGAATTCCTTGATGTGCAGGATTTTTTTATACCATCTTAGCTGTTCACGATACATGATTTATGACCCCTGTGTGCTGCCAATCAGACCAAAGAAGTTACATCAGAAACGGGATCTGACTTGAGGATGACGGTGAAGGATGGACATACTTCCAAATAATAAAAGAGCTATAGGACTTGCATGAATTTCATCTGTATTGGTTCCTGCAAGCCCAAACAATAAGAGGTAATACATCAACCCATAGGAAGCCACAAAGATGTTGAACATGCAGGTTCTGTAAACCATTTTGTTGATGGATTAACAGAAAATGTACATAGAAACATTCTTAATCAATGCCCATGACAGTAGCATTTTCTTATTTAAATTAAGTATCTTGCCAGAGTTTGAAAACAGCAACCTGATTTTCTTTCTTGAAACTGATTGTTATTATCTAGAATCACAAAAAAAAATGCTCATAGTTTATACTAATGACTTATGCAAGCAAAGGTGTCAGCCATCATGGGACAGATATCTCACCTGAGAAGACTGATGCTAATTAATCTTTGGTGGTATTCTTACCCACGAAGGAAATTTTGGACATCATACCAACAACTCTTATCCTCTTTCTATGTAAACAGAGTAATCCCTGTGCCATGATTTTCTGCATCTTCAAAGGAACAACAGCCAGAGATGTCCTAATTCAGCATTCTATCTACAGGACATCTTCACTTCCACTACCCTGTGTTCCTTCTATGCTTGTAGAATAATTAAAAGGAACAAAATCATAAAAAGTCATAATACAAATCATAACTGTTTTTCCTTAGAGACTACAACTCAGAGGAATAAATATGCATCAGGACTTAGAAGGAAAGAGAGGGCTTTCATTTCTTTCTAAAGGATAGAAATTGTTTTTGTGGTCCCTCAATCTGTTGTTATTTTGCATCTGCATCTGCACAAACAAACTAGATTCTCCTTTCAAAAAAGCAATTTCAAGTAGCAAAAGCCTTAATTCAGTATGCCAAGAAGCCAAAATATTCACTTTACATAGTTCACAGATAAATTATTTCCCAAACACAAGGGCCAGTAACTAAAAAAAGAATAAATTCCTAAATCACAGTATAATTTCTTCCAAGCCAAGCAATCTATCATAGACACAGGTAACTGACTGATAAAAAAAACATGTTAAGTATAAAATATTTTGAAAATATATATGCCTCTCTTTAATACATGAAATTCCTTTCCATATACTAGGTCTCACAAAAATTGTTGCATGTGAGAGACGCCAAAAAGCTAATTCATTATTTATTTTAAATAAGAAACACAGCTTAAGTGCCACATTCAGCATAATTTACATTTAAACATCATGTAAATACATAGCAAAAGACAATGTGACATAACATTCAATCCCTATTTAATAAATAACTTTACTAATAATGATAAACTAACTTAATAGTCTATTAAAATTCAGTGACTGACATCATCCCTTTGAACAGCAGCCCTTAATAGGCTCTAATCCAAATAACCACTGAATTAGTAGGAGGGCTGTCACAGGTTTAAATAGACACTGAATCAAGCATTTGCTGATGTTCAGGGAAGATCTTTCTGTGCACAGACGGCCGGTCTTGTCTCTTCATTGCTGAAACAACTGGTTTAATAAGAAAGAGGAAAAAAAAAAAAAGAAGAAAAAAAGAATACTACCACCACACTCCTTAATTCACGTTCCTGTAATTTGCAGCAGTGTACTCAACTAGTGGTATTTTTAAGTAGGATGTTGAATGAATGAGCAGTGCTGAAGTGCTAAAAATACAGTTGCTGGAATCCAGTGTTGAGGAAAATCTTAACAGGCTTAATTACACCTTCTCTCAAACTGCTATCCAGACATCCCCAGCTAGATAATATGCTACAAAACAGTGTAAAAAGGATGACAGAGGAAAGATACAAAGCATTTGTGCCAGTCAGATATCTACAGATCTTAATCCTTTTTACGAAGATGACAAATACTAAGGATTCCTGAAAAAAGAAAAAATCCTTAGGAAATTAAAAAAAAAGAAAAAAGAAAGGCTAAAGTGTGCACACATCATCTTTGTGGTCAAAATTAGTTATTTGAAATAATAGTTTTATACATGCAGCAAAAGCATTCTACCATTCACTTATTCACTTTATTCTCCCCAAAAAAAGAACAAAAAAAAAAAGAGGAAAAGAAAGATGGATATCAGTCCGTTCTTAGTGCTAGAGGGAGACGGAGAGCGACGAGAGCCCCTGCAGGACTGATCCTACTGTCAGTTTCAGGAGCCTGGGTTTCCATGTCTGAAGATAAGGGGAGGGGGGGAGATTAGGAAATACTGGCAGCTAAAAGCATGGCATAAGGACCTGCACAGAATGGGACAGCTTCTTTCTGTCTCAGGATATTACTGTCAGAATGGCCAAGAAAGCCATGAGCTTCGTTTTTCCATTCTCACTGTGATACTTTAAGAAGTGCCTGATTTGAAGGGAACTGGACAGGTGGCACATCCCGCTGAGCTAAATAGATAAGTGTGAGATTTAAATGACAAGAGGCAGCAGGTTTTGCTGTTCTAAAGAGTGAGAGAGTGAATTATTCTGATGGTACCAATGGGCACAAGTGGAAGGTCAGCCTGGGGTGCTGCCAGTGTCACCCGGGTGCCTGGTAGCAGATGGCACCAGTCTGTAGGGATAAAAGAAGGGCTGACGTACCCCACAAGCCAACAGCAACACTATTTGCTCAGGAATAAAAAAGTTTTGGGGCAGATGCAGACAATACAAATTGACACAGATGCTGCCACCCCAAATGTCAGTCTAAGTGTTACCAGCCTAAGGTCTGTGAGGGTGGATCAGCCAGGAGGTGCTGCAGAAAGCGCAGTGGGGGCAGGCTCTGCCAGGGAGAGATGCTGCAGGGGCTGCTGGCTGGGGGTGGCGGCTGGGAGCTGGCCCAGGCCAATCTCTGCGTGGTCCTGAGGGAGCTTTGGAGCTCCCTCTTCTTAAGCACCTCCAGGCTGGACAGTGCTGTGTCCACCAGGATCCTCCACCTTCCCCCCAGCAGTGCCTTGCCTGTGTTGCTTGTGTTCCCATTTCCGGACTTATGCAATGACTTGAGGGCAGAAGCAGCCTGCAGAGAAGGGAACGGCAGGAGATGCAGGCAGCCTGGATCCCCATGGGGCTCCCTGAAGTGTCCCAAACTAGAAAACTGGCCACCTCCCTACTCCTGTCTCCTGCAACGTAATTATTCCAGCATGACTGACATGACAAATTAACAAAGCAGCCAGGGCTTTTGCAGTACAAGAGAGTGTTTTCCCCAAGAATAAATTGTTCCAATGCTTTACGCTAGACACCCAGCCGTGCCTATTCATTAATTGGACAAGCTCTGGTGACAACTGAAATTACCCGACTTCTACATACTGGAGGAGAGAGAGATCTTTGCAGCATTAAAATGAGAAGCCTAAAGCTGGAATCCCAGCCACCAGGAGCTCTTTGAATGGGGCTATTTATTTTTATAATTCATTTTCAGAGCACAGCCACAGTAAAGCTCCTTTTAAAAGCAGAGGCACGTTCATCAGTGTCATTCCTCCCTTTGCAGATCCTGAACTGTGGTGCCAGAACATGACAACTCCACCAATGAACCACAAACCTTTTAAGATCCTCAGATTAGATGAGTTTAAGAACTTCAGAAGCTATGAAATTCTGGGATTACAGCAATGTTGAGATTCATTATAACAATCAGGTACAATAGCAATTATAATCATCTGCTTCCTCAGTATACTGTGGTTATTTATTGCAACAAATGTATCATAATTACTACACGGGTATTGGAATTAAGGGGAGGGAGATTGATAGTTGCTGATTTCTGTCACAATGCACTCACAATACATCGTTCATGTATTTTTCAACTATTTTGATTTGGGTTTAACTCTACCTCTTGCCCCTTATTAAGGGGGAGTCTGGGACCTCTGTATTTTTTATTCCCACACCCCCACTCCCTGCTGCCCTTTCTGTACTAGCTGTGTACCTGAAATGCAGACGATGAAATTCGCTTGCAGAAGAAAAAGCACCTCCCAAACAATTTCCATCCTCCGATTCTCATGCCAAGTGCATCCCTCGGCGAAAAAAAATAACAAAGATCAATATCGCAGTTTGAACGATCCCAGCAAATTTCCTTTCGGATTTGTAGACTGTATTCCCCAGATGTGCTGACAACACATGTCCGAGCTCTCTCTCTGCACGGCTCAAGCGAGATCTCTTCCCTTCCTTCGCCCTCCAAAAATGACCACGAAGCCAACTGCAAGCACCAGGCTCTTCCTCCACGAGTGAGAAAAAAATCCACCAGGTTTCCCGACAAGACATAGACAACAAACCCCAACTGATCCGGTCCGGAGAGTCTCTATTCCATGGCGGCAAGGTGCAAGTTAACCACAAACTCAGCGCATCTCAGCGGGGCAGTGCCAGCATGCCGGGGGGAGGGAGGCGGCGGAGGGAGGGAATTTCCTCTCCTGCTGCTACAAAATGAGCGGAAAGAGATTAATACCCGCTGCAACGCATTCACCAGCCCCCCGCCCGCCTGCTACCGCAACTCCGCGGCGCGGAGCACGTAGCAGCCGGCTCTCCCCAGCCCTGCCGGGGTTTCTGCAATCCCCGGCGAGCCCCGGCGCTTTCCGCCAGGCGACTGCAGGGGTCGTTCTTGCCCCGCGCACGGAGCTGCCCTTCCCCGGCCGGGATGGCCCCGCCGCCGCCACCGCACCCTGCCACCGGCCGCGGCCACGCAGCCCGCGACCAGCCACGGCCCCGCACCCGTACCGCTCCGGCCCTGCAGCTCGCCGGCACCGCACCGCGCAAGGGCCCCGGGAGTGCGGGGCTGGGTTACATTTGCGCTTGGCTCCGTCTCCCCCCCCCTCTAAATCTGAATAGCAGAAGTCGGGACTCTGCAAGCAGCGAGGGTTTGCGTGCATCGCCAACCGGCTTCGCTGAGAATGCCAATATTTTAAAACTTATTTAGACACGAAGGAAAACAAAAACAACCCTAAACTTCTCGAGGTTTTTTGTGGTAGGATGGGCAACAAGAGAATGCTGCCAAGAGTTAGCCAAGTACTTGCGCTGCAATGCCGATCTAATTGCATTCCCCAATCCACAATATTTCTGCATAATTTCCCTCCCCCCACCCACCCCACCCGAAAGTGGTGTCAGTTTTGGGGCAATCTCTTACTTACCCCCAAATCCTCCTTTTTTTTTTTTTTTTTTTTTCAGCTCATCGGATTTGCCACTCCTGCCTGCAGTCCCAAAAACAAATCGAGGTCAAGCTCCGAGCCGCTTGCTGCAGCCACCCACCACCTTAGCTGTAAGGAGGTACCATAGCTCGTTGGATTTCCCCCCTCCTTCCCTAATTCCGACTATTTCGCCATTTCCCCGAGTAGGAGACTGTGCTGCGGGGTGCCGCGGGCCGGCGGGCGGCAGCGCCGGGCACGGCGGGGGCTCGGCGCGGCGGCGCGCACGGGCGCGGGCCGGCAGGAGGGCGAGCGCTCCAGCGCGGAGGCGGTGCCTGGGCGGGCGGTGGCGGAGCCGCACCGCGGCAGGGGGGTCTGCGGCTGGGACCTGGCCGGCATCAGCCGGGGGCGGGGGGAGGAAGGCAGAAGGAAAAAACCTCCCTCCCGCGCGGCCGCGGCTGTCTGTCTTCTCAGGCACCTTCCAGAAGCTGCGGCTCACTTTGTTTAAAATGGGGGTCCAATTTTTTTTTTATTTCCCCTCTCTCAAAAAAAAAAAAAAAAAAAAAAAAAAAAAAAAAAAGAGGTTGGGTTTCTCTTTTCTGCGGAAAGGAAAACTGGGCGCAGAAAGGCAGCGTTGGCAGGGTCAAGGGGCTGCGGGCTGGGGAGCTGCGCGGCGCGGGTAGGTGGGCAGGGGACTGCCCCGGACCAGAGCGCCCTGCGGGGTGGCTCGGTCTGTTATGAGAGAAGAGAGAGGCCAGGGGCTTTGGGCTGTAAACGAAAATCCCGGCTCAGGGCAGGTGTGAAAAGGTGATCTGAACTGATTCGACTGCGGATGCTTTCATTGATCCCTGTAAAGCGGAGAGGGAGGGAGATGCTTTGGGTTTCAAACTGATGTCCCAGGTCTTGGCAGGTATGCAGAGGTCATATTACAAATACTCCAGCGGGGGATGCATGCATAATAGATTGAGCATAGGTTGGTTTATAAACAGTTCTCCAGCTCAGGGCATACTTGTAAAATGTACCTTTATCTGGATTCTAGCAAAATGAGGACACTTGGATCTCTGAATGGGGAAGGAGAGGATCTTTAAGAGAAGAAACCACAGGCTAGGTTGTTATTTCATCGGCTCTGAGAAATGTGTAGGAGTCATAGGTTTCAAGTAATCCTGACAGTATTTAATTGTGGTAGATCGGATTTCTGGAGTGCTTTAAAGCAACTGGAAGGGACAAAATCAACACTATTTAAAAGGAAGAAATGCACTGCAGGCACTTAGTAGTCAGTGTGATTCTTGTATTCTTTTTGCTAGTTTTCAGGGTAGTATAAGTGCTCTTCGCACTGCAGCAGTCTCTGCAAACGTTTTTCTCATCTCTTCTTATGGGTTATAAAGAGAGTCAGGATTTTAACAAACTAATTGCCATCATCTGCCTATTGAGAACGGTGAGGCTGGACATGAGGCACAGTCATTCTTTAGGGTCAAATTACTGAACTTAAAGAATTCCCGTATTTTTTGATGGATTTTCATTAAACAGGAGGACAGTGCAGCAAGAGGGATTTCTTCTCTTGCTAGGATTGCAGAATGCTGCGTGTCATTTGAATACTTAAGTTTAGGCAATGGAGAATTAACCCCTTTTGGGCAATATGAAATGCATAGGATTTAGGGAACTAAGGCAGCCTGTGGGTAAGCAGGCATTTATCAGATATGCCATTGCATAGATATGCCTTTGGGCACTGAATGTGTTGTCCAGAAGCACCAAACTAGTATACATTTTTAAAGAGGTTGAAATATGATTTGCGTCTGGTTCTTGACAAGTTAATGAAATAAAACTGCAAGCAGTCCTTCTCAATCATTCTTTCACCATCATGTTATCAAATGAAGGCTCAAATCAGCAGAAGAAACCTGAGACCTTGTTTGCTGAGTGTTCTGTGTTTTCAGAGTCATGCAAAATAGCATATGAAATTCTCCTCTTTATGCCTTTTTAAAATCCAGTTTAACATCTCCTCTGGTATTAGAAAAGGCAGGAGTGGCATCCTCTCTCTGTAGTCTAGATGTATGTAAGCATGCTTTAGGAAATGCTCAGTAAATGTTTCCACTGATGTTTACTAAACCCCTTTATTCAAATAGATGAACATTTTCCAGGAGAATGTAAATTCTCTTTTGGGCTTTCCTAGCAAATTTCTTACAGTAACATCCCAGTCCAGGATATAATAAACCTGCAAAGAGACTCTTACCTTTTATGCTCATATCACACAGACATCCTTGTTCCTAAACTAGTCTCCTTGAAAGTATGGCATTACATGTGAGAAAATGAATGTCTCAAGTAAGTGAGAGGACATGTTATAAAAGGGTGTGTTGCCCATTAAGGCAGAAAAGAATTGAATTGGTGACAAGAGAGCATGCCAGATCCTAAGTGGCAACTCATGTTTAATTCCTGTTGATGTCAGTGGAACTTAGTATGAGTGTAATGGCAAGAAAAATCAGGTGTTTGATGTTGGCTGCTAGCAGATAGCCAAAACTCCCAAGTATATTCATTTCTGTGCATTTGTTAGTGTGGTATGTTTATCATCCTCATGCAAACCTTATACTTTTTTCAGTGGCTTGTGGCAAATAAGTAGTTTGTGAAAACTGAAAGTTTTCCCCACCTGGAAATACTGGCTCACAAAACACGATTTTTTAAAAAAATCTAGATCAATAGTAATGAGTTCATTCTGCTGTCATTTCCTTACTGTGGTGTTGTTTGACTGGCAATGGCCTTAAAGCTTGGTTTTGAAGGCATTATGGCCATATTGGCTGCTGCAGCTCCACAGGAAAGCTTAGTTCAATAAAGTTGAATGGATGTCAATATGGACTTATTCCAAAGCCCATGGAAATAAACTGGAATATTTCTGCAGACTTCAATGAGTTTTGGATCAGGCTTTCACTGTAGAATTTGGCACAGTATAGTTGATCTCAAGGAAAGTGGTTTCATATAGAAGGGTGTATTTGGGCTAGAAGCAGAACATAACTCTTCTGTGTACATTGGTGGAGTTTTAAGTTCAAAATGGACAAAACTGCTGGCTGCAGCATCAGTTTTTTATTGTGTGAGTTTCTATTCAAAACTCCTTCCGTAACTCAGTAAAATGAAGGAGTTTTGTATTTGCTGCATTTATTTGAGTTCCATTGATATTTATACAGTTGGCTAAACTTCTTAATCTTGCCAACCTTTAAGCTGTACTGAAGTCATTGGACCATCACGTGCCTAGAGGTAAAAATTACTGCAAGGTGGTTTAAGACAGGTCTCTAAAGCATGTTTGTATATTTTAGTTGTGAGGATTTCACTATCTAGAAGCTGTGGTTGGGACTTCTGTCAGAGTTTAAGAGTACCTAATATGCTAATTACAAGCTGGACAGTACTTTCTTCAGGCCAGATTTAAAGAGAAAGACTTTTTGGTATAGCTGCATGAACAGAGTTCAGAAAGTCCTTACAAAATCCACATTCCTAAAGGATTCTATGCCAACATTAACACATTGCAGTTCAGTTAAGCCTAATTAAGGCTTGCACCTTCTCAGAGGAGCCAGCATTTTGACTCATTTGGCTCAAAATTAGCTTGGGTCAGAAAAGATCAATTACAGAAATTGTTTTGAACTGGGCAACTTCTGAGCAAAATGAGTTGAACTGTGGCTTACCCTGTGTCGATGGACGAGGTTGCTGCAATTCATCACTACTGTGCTGCTGAAGGTTCCCACTCATCTGGTACAGCATCTTGCCTGTGTGCTCCCTAGCTCATCTCTGTCAAAATAAGTCACATCAGCAAAGGCCTGCTATTGAAGTTGTCTGAAGCTTCTGGCATGTTTCCAGCAATTAAGCTGACAGAGCTTGAACAGTCCCTGCTCTTACTTGTTTTCCCCTGTCCCAGGGGCTGCTGGCCCCATGGCAGGGATGATGGAAGGACTTGTGAGTCGGCTTCTGAATTACCACTGGGAACAGCCCAGGATGTCAGCATGACCCAAAATCAATGTTAAATCAAAACCAAAGAAAGGGCCAGTGCTGCAGTTCACTCAGGTGGAAGAAAGCTCAAGGGTCTCCAAATCCAAATGGGGATTTGAAGATCAGTCAAACGAGCAGTCTATTAGTGTCCAGCTCAGGGAACTTTACTGATCTGTTTACCAGAACTGGGCCCTAACCACTACTGAAATAAAAGTGGCTGCTTGGAATAAATTATCATAGTGATAGCATTGACTCTTTCTGTCGTAAATCACATACATATGATACTGTTCCTCCTTGTCTCAAGTTTGTTTGCATTTATCTTCCAGGTGAAAATTGCACTAGTTGTTCTTTATTGCAATTAAGTTAATTATTTGTAGAAAGCAAAAAGAACTTTTGTGTTTAGGCTGTACATTAGAATGTCTTTCCATGCAAGTTCCAAGTAACTTCAGCTGAGGCAATAAAATATCATAATAAATTGCAAAAACCTACCAGAAAAATTCTGTGCATTCCATGCAAACATTTGAAGCTATGATAAAAAATTACATATATATTTATTTTAAAATAAGAAGTAAAAAATTGTGTACTCAAAGCTTTGGTAGTTATTTCCTGTATGAGGAACTCTAATCTCAGGGAATAAGTATGGAGTTAGGAAAGAATTTGTAGTCCTGATTGTGCCAACATTGACTATATGGCTCCTGACAAGCTGTCTGTACCTCATTATCTTGCATTTATAAAATAGGCTACGAGGAGTTCAGTAAGACCAGGTTAATAATTTGCAGTAAGAAAGGCAGTAATTGACTTTTGCCCCTTCAAGAGTAGAAATGGCACACAACAGCCCAGCTTTGAGGCCATGTAACAGCACTGGCCAGCAAGGGGTGAGGCAATACAGGACTCAGCCAGCTGCCAGTCCTGCCTTGCTCAGCTCTGTCAGGTGTGGGGCAGGGTGTATTGGTGGTCCCAGTCAGCCAAGGAGGATGGGGCTCAAAGGCTCCTCCCCAAGGTGGCTGGGTTTTCATTGTTGTCAGCAGTCTGCTGCCCATAACACTTTCCTATTTGTCCATGCCTGAACTCAGTCCTCATAGTCATGTGTCTCATTTTAAGCTTTTAGGTAGCCTCAGTCAAATTACAGAGATGCTGAAGTTTCTTGGTTCAGAGGTTAGGCAAGTTAATACTAGAAAGCCACTAGCAACAGTTGAATTGATGAGAATGTAACTATAAATAGAGAATATTGCCATTTAATTTCTAGTGCTCCTGTTCCATATTGTTACTGTCATGCTTTCTTGTATTTTCTGAGAACATCTTTGGTGCTTGTAAGTAGTGCTGTCCTCACTAAGGAAACTGATAAAAAAATTAATGTGTCATTGTAAAAATGCAGCTCTAAGAATCCATCAATGGGCATTAAGGTAACTCTTCTCTAGTATTGATGATCTTTATCAAAACTGAGATGGAATTTACATTTTACTGGTAGAAATGATGCAATTTATTTGAAGTTAAAAACACCCCCAGCAAAGGAACAAGGACAATGAATGACAATTAACTATTAAGTCAATCAATGTGTTATTCCTGTGAGTCAGTCTATTCATTATCATAAAGACTTATTTTCAGTCCAAATCCCTTTTTTTTTTTAATTTCTGAACTATTGCAAACAATCTCAAGACATAAAGTATTTGTGAAATAACATTCTTCTAATTCAAAAAGACAAGTGTAAACTGCAGTGATGTAGGTTTTCTGGAAGTGAGAAATTAGTCACAAAAGTGTTTGAAACATCATGCTATCTTGCAGTTCTGCAATAAACCTCAATAGGTTCTTTGAGGGTCTTGGCAGCTCTGTGCCCACAGAATTAGGTTTTTTTGAGTAGGCATTTAGGGTGGGAAAACTGTTTTTTTTGCTAGTATCAAAGTCACCAGATAAAATTGACTTCAGGTGGTGCAGTGATTGCTTTCCTTGTAATATTCTTATTTCCCACAGCTGGGAGTATATTAGTGAACTTAACTGTTAAAAATTACTAAAAAGATTAAAGAACGGGATTTGGAGGGAGGTTTGTTTTTGTAATAACTGAATGCAGTGTAGTCCAAGAGTGGTGGATGATGAGAAGGGACATTCTTTTAATCTAGCTTTTAGCTTTGACTGAATCCAGAGACTCTATGAACTGATGTACCTTGTGCCAAACTCCTAGTGTTCCAGCAGGGACATTCTGGCAAACAGGGCTACTAGGTCCGTGCTGATGCCTCTTCTGTGTCCCCTTTGGTTTATCTATGCACTTGGCCTAGCAACACCTTGCCCCAGAGTCCATGCAAGACCATTTCTGCCACCTTCAAAGCACCTTTGTTTAGTAAGAGGCAGACAAAGTTACTGTCATGTACCTCAGCATGTCACCTTATATTTCTGACTATTTCTAAAGCCACCTGCAGTAGCTACAAAGCAGGAAAGAGAGCTTCCTGCTTTCTCTTTTTCTGCCTCCATCCTTCTCTCTTGCAAGTTTGAATTAATTAAAAGATCAAAAGCAATATGTATTTTTTGATATTGAGGATTCTTTGTCATCTCAATCTAAAAGAAAAGAACACACATCTTGAAAATGATTCTGATATGGATCTTACTGGTTCCTCATTACAGATTTTGACAGCTAGTTGTCACCTGGTGCCTGTTTAATATAATTTCTTATGCCACATAGAGTAATGGTGGTTGCAGTATCAGATTAATATTATGTATGTGTGAGTCAAGGCAGCTATGCTGTAAATTTTCAGGCTATGCTGCTCTCAGAGTGGATTGAGTTGGGGAGTCATGTTCCCGCTAGGATGTAATATGTACCTACTTGCAGAGCACTTTTCCCACTGTGCTAGGATTTGCCACCAGGGCATTTGATAGGAAAGAGAGACTCTGAGCATACATCGTTTCCTATGTGACAACCCAGTGAGAAATGCAAGAACTCATCAGTTGTTCTCTCCTGAGCCTTGTGCTTGAACCTAAAGGAAGTATATGCAGGAAAAAACTCATGTTCTCTGGTTTCTTCATGAATATAATTAAGGTTTGTGCACACAAGGACAATGAGACCAAATCATGTTAAAATTGTTGCCTGTTTCTATTCACTCTTTTTCTGTAATAATGCATTAAATTTTGCTTTTTCTGGGAAATACATTGCTCTATTTTTCTCCAGTTATGAATAGCAATTAAGAAGGAAGAAGCAGCACACTTACTAAGTTGTATCATTCTTGTCTCTGGATTTTATACATGTTGAAACGAAGGTTTTCTTTAAACAGATCTTTATTCTGCAAGAATACTTCTCCAGTATTTTTAGGCAAAATAAGTTAATACGAGATTTCTGAACCCAGAGATTAATATGATTATTTTAGCATTAGACGTTGTTCCCTGCAACTTTTCACATGTTGCAAATGTCCATAAAGCATCAGTTATAAGCCTGAGCTGGCTCCCATTAAAGTGAATAGGAGTTTCACCCTTTGATTTTTAACACATTTCCTTTGGAATGAAGCCTCAATTCAGCCTTTTGCCAGCTGGGGAACTTTCATCACAAAAGGAATTCAGCAAATGGAATTATTCATGTGCTTAAAACAGACGATGCAGTCAGGGTTTTTTGTAGGAGGCTTTCAGAGGCACAGTGTCTCATGCAGCACGACTACAGTTTATAGTCAACAGATTGGAATAGCCACAGTCTGAATGGCACTTCCTCAGCCACTGTGTGAACCAAAACTTTGTGTTCCTTTGCAACAGTTCAGAGGAAAATAATCCTCTCAATAACTCCTTCCTCTAAATCTTCCACATTTTAGGAAGAAGTACCTGTGCTGATGCCTAGTTCACCTGGATTCACCTCCCTCAGTTTTCCTCTGTAATATGGGGATCCTGCTCTTTAGGATGCAAAAATATAACAGTTAATACATACAGTAAGCTCTGAAGATAAATGCTATGTAAGTCCTAAGAAAAGCCATTACTCAAAAAAGTCCACAATGGCTGATTTGCAAGTGCTATCAGAAGATTTATGGGACCTGTGAAACTTATGCTTTGTGTTTTTCTAGAAAGATAGTGGAGGAATTGGCATCTAACACAATTCAAAAGGATGAGAACAAGCCTTCAGAGATAAAATAAAGCTCTTCTGACTTTTAGAAATCTTTATAAACGTCATTTACTGTCATTTTCAAATACCTTGAAGGGATCATAAAACTTTGCTCTTCTCTGATCATTGTACCACTTAGAAGAGGAAAGGTATGAACAGCCATAACCCTGGCACATTTTTAACAATACTCAGGACCAAAGGGGATTGTAAGATGGAAGCTTTGATAAAAAAAACATAAAGATGTCATTGTCAACTATCTCAAAATATACATGCTTGTTGTAAATGTCACATAAGCCTACAGCTAAGTGATGGATCCGAATTTCCTGTGTTTTCCAAGTGCTCCTGCTGATGAATACTTTAACTCCTTCATGAACAAGTTATCCTGTGTCACACAATTTGCTTTCTGTCCTTGTACTTCATATCACTAAACCAAAAAAACTCATTTATTATAACTAAGTTGCAAACACAGGCTAGAATTTCAGTTCTACTCCACATAGAGAAAAAATTAGTTGGAAGTGTTCAGGAAAAAAACATGCATAATGTTGCAAATTGCTTTATTAGCAATAGTCTGAAATTATTCCTTTTCATTAAAATAATACAAGTGGTAATAAGTGGTAAGCTAAATCAGATATTGGAGATGTAAGGATTAACTTGTGCCCCAATAGAAGGCTTCATTCAGCAAAGTATTTAAGCACATGATTAAAATTAAGCATTTGATTGTAGGCATCTTGGTTCAGCTCAGCGTGCAGCAGAGCACCTTGCTGAAAAAAAAAAGCATATGACACTATTAGGAGCAGCAGGTGTATCAGGGTAGATTCTGACCTCCTAGAGCCTGAGCCTGTGATCACTCAAATTTACTTGTATTTGCCACCAAGTTGGCAGCTCCTTCAAACAGTGATCTTCATGACTGCAGAGTCAGGCCCTTTTGGGGAACTGGAGGTCTCAGAGGTTTAAATGCTTCAGGTTTGCCATCTTCTGGTACAACCAATGCCTGCTACATGCAGCCTCTCCCCATGTGACATGGACAACATGCTGCTTTTTTTTCTGTATGATTAGGTAAGTCCCATGGGCTAGGGAGGGGAGAGGAAGTAATTTTTTTGAAGTTATCTATCTACACTATTTATGGACTTTGCTATTCTTCATCTCAATCATCTCTTCTCATCTCAGTCATCCCTTCTACTCTTCTCTTCACCAAACCCAAGAGCCATCAATCAGCTCTGCTAAAGATAAAAGAAGTGCTTGCTAAGATAAATGTGCATAATTTTTGGCAGAACCATTGAACTTTTATTTGGCTTTAGAGGTGTTTATAATGTTTAAGTGGCCTGCTTCTGAATTAATTTCTCAGTAGAGTTGCAGGTACAGAATACAGGAACCAGGTATTGCCAGAATTTATTAAGCTCGTTAGGTGTTTGGAAAGAAACTTCGCCACATATTAAAATCTGTAATCCCAGTAAATTAAAACATAATTTGAAAATTACAGGCTGATGAGTAGCCTAACTCAGCTGTTAAAAATCTGATCTGAAAATTGCAAGTTGTTAATAATTAGTATTACAAAACCTACTACATCTTTGATTGGGGGGAAACAGACTGAGGCTAGTATTACATTATTCAATTAGATTTAATTCCATTTGGTATGTGTTTTACTTTATTTCAAGTGCAGTCTATAAAATAATCATGGTAGCAACCATCCAAAATGTCAGTTAATTTGTGTATAGAGCAAACAGCACACATAATAATTTCATCATATAGTGCAGCTCTGTTGACTGACAGTAGAAGTGCTGTTAGACTCACTATCGTTAATTAGATTTCTTCATGCATTGTACATTAGCATTACAGACAACCATTTATAAATTAGTTTATTAAAACGTCTACATTCATATAGTGAAAGCTCAAACTCCGTTTCAAGAATGCTTATGTCACCTTTGTGTACTTTGCCTCTTCACTATGAAAATGTAAAAAGTCACCAGGAAAATATAAAATGAAGTAAAATCCCAAGTCGAAGCAGTCTATGAGTTAGCATATAAAATCAAAAGACCTGGAGGATCAGAATGGCCTGCTAACTGGTGAAGAGGTTACTCAAAGCCTTGTCTTTACTAGGATTTTATCTTCTGCAAACTAACTTGAATTACATACGTTCCAATGTATAAACATTAGTCATCTCTATCTGAGCAGCTGAGAAGTTCAATATTTATTTCCCAATTTGTTGCATTTTCCACCACATTTCATTCAATCTGTTAGCACTGCAATCTTTGCATTTATTTACCACTTTTTCTCATCTGTTTCTTCTGTTTACTGTACACTCATTAGGAAATCCATGGGATTATAATCTTGCCATTGTGTGGATTTCTTTCTCTCTTCCTGAAACCCCATTTGCCACCATGAGTACAGTAGCTTCATAATGTGTATTTCTAAGGCAGTATTGCTATATGAAATGCCATATGGAATGTATTCTGTATTACTTGCATATTATACAGAAATAATCCATTTTAGAACATTGATCACTAGACAAGTCCTTTTATCATTATAAATGCCAATGGAAAAGTAAACATTGAGGTTAGAAGGGATATCTTTTAAGATGGGGAGCAGCGAGTTCTTGAAAATTCTGCCTGCAACTGCTGTCCTGTCCGAGCTGAACAGTTCAGACACATAAAGCAAAAAAGGAATTGATCAACAAGTTCAAGTTGCATCTATTTGTTTCAGTCGTTTTCCTGTGTGCAAAGTGTTGTTATGTAAACTCGCTGGGTAGTTTCCCCCAGAGATCCAGGAGGACATGGGGTGGTTGGTAATTTATGGATGTAGTCAGGCATTACTTTGAAACCACAGCATTGTGGGGAATGCTCTGTAACAATTGAACTGAGCTGTAGTGACAGGAATTGGTAAAGAAGGGGAGACGTGGAAGACCAAGGCAAGGAGGTAACTTGCTGCTCTTCTAGCCATGCATATTGATAGTGGTATAGTAAGTGAAATCTTTCTCTATTTATTCTGTTTGGAAAAAAAGAAAAAGAAGCAATAAAGGATTCAGTAACCATAACAGAAACATTTTTCAGTATGGCTCACACATCCAAATCCTTTGGTTCCTGTTCAACACTCCTGTCTTACATTTGTCCCACGTATTAAATGTTTTATGCATGGCGTGGTTCAGCAAACTGCAAAGTCATCCCTGTAGGTAGTCTTCTGAAAGAGAACTGGTAACATATTTTTGCTACTAAATTTGTTTTAAAGAGTTGAAAAGTAGCAAATCTTTTGAATTAAGTTCTCTCTTCTGATAGCTGATAAGTGTCTATGATAGCTGGCATAGTAGAGCACCAGAGCCTTGATGCTCAGAAGTCATGTAAGATGACAGATCTAAGTGGAAGAGGAGATTCTAGAATTAACAAGGTAATTCTTTACAAATTCCTATTAGCCTAAGAAGGAATGACTGGGAGTTCAAACTCCTTTTGAAATGTTTACAGTCAAGGCCATTGTTATTGGTTTGTCTCCACTGAAAACAGTTTAGATTTGAAAACAATGTGGATGACACACTGCAAACTAGATCCATACAGACATTTAGGCACTTGAATCTTACTGGGTAATGGAGCTGGCTTGCTCTGACTTCTAAAGCTCACGCCCATTTTTCACTTAGCATCAAAATCCAGATTTTCAGAAATACAAATCTGAATCCTGCCTTGTACTAGATGGTTTAATAATGTTACAGCTCAAGTACATAGACGAGTCCTTTATTTTTTTGCCTACACAAATGCCTCCTTGGCACACAAAATGGGCATGGAAAAGACAGTATTTTTTACTACTTATCTAAGATACCGTTTTAAAATATGTATACTAAGTGTACAAGGTATATTTACTTCAAGAGAGATAAATCTGAAGAGAACTTTTTTTCTTTTCTTAACTTTATTTAGTGCCAGTTCCTCACCAGATTACTTCATACACATGAATGGTGTAGTATTAAAAGATGTCCCTATAAAATTATTTAGCATTTGCATACTTTAATGTACTGTGAGACCTAAGGCCAATCAGAATAAGAAACTACCAACATGTGAAAAACAGAGATTTCTGTGGCATTCTTTGAATCCAGATCTGATTGTTTACTCATAAAATTGGACATATATACATATATATACACACACGTATATATACATACATATACATTTAGAGGGAGATTTCTGATTTCATATATAAATCTATCTATCTATAGAACTCCAGCTCTGTGGACAGCTGCATCTTAAAAACAACTGCCATGTGTGGAGAAAATTCATAGTGAACTGGGACACAGGAAAAAGATTTTTATCCTTCACACAGTATGAGGTTACCCTTAGTCCTCCATTTTACCCTGAAATGTCTTCTAAATAGTGGTCTTTCAACAATACTTTTCTGTTCAGGTTTCAATTTTAATCTGAAATATTTGTTTATATTTGGGAGGCCTCTTTCAAGAAGTCAGATTTTGCACAGGGACAACTGGAACAACTGGTGTGGAACTGCCTATGTACAGAAGCTGCAGAAGAGGAGCAGCACTACAATACTTTCTGGCATGATAATGAATTACCTTGTTCTTTAGCAGTATTGTCAGATATGAGCCCTTAGATGCTGCAGGGAGCAGAGCTTTCACATCCATTATATTTGCATCACAAATATACGTTTCTATGAATATGCCTTGTAGGATTTATGCCCTTCATTCTTGAATCTGAATCCTGTTTCCTACAGATATTTAAATTACAGTTAAATTACTAATGGGCTTCTAGCACAGGGTCTTATTCTTCTTTAGAAAGCAATGGCAAGTGAGAAGGAAAACATTTTTTTTTTTTTTTTTTTTTCATCAAAAAACCCAGCCTTGCAGAACCAACCTGGCATTTTTGCTCTGCTCACTTCAGGCAGTCCTTTCAGCTATGCTTTATTTCTACTGCCTGCATCCAAGTCTTTCTGGATGATAGGCTCTGGTGTACAAAGTCTAGCACAGTTGAGCCCCACTATCACTTGACACCACTTTAAGAGATATGGCTTCCACTGCTGAAATTGGAAGTCCCATTGCTTTGAGCTGTATTTCCCTGACAAACACTTGGTGTATGTTCTGTCTTCTGACAGCATTAGCTGTCATGGACCTTTCCCATGAAAACAGAGATGAGCTGTGCTGATGTGGGCTTCTCTGTATGAATCTCCAAGAGGCTGTGTGATGTAGACTAGTGTACACTCAGGGGTGTGATAAGAGGACACACTCCAATTTGTGAATCATCTGTCTACCAACTGTTGGAGGTGTGCTGGCCCCCAATTAGGGGACATTTATTCCCTCCTGGAGATGCTTACCCTCAAATTGACCTCTGTCATATGTCAGGAGTTATACTCCTTGTCATTACTTAAATCTTTTGGGCACCTCATGCAGAGGGGCTGACTCAGTAGTAGTCAGCCTCCTGAGTCTTTAAAGTCTGCAGGGAGACATAGACTGCCACAACCAAAGACTGGCCAAAACACTTGCTTCTCCTGCCTCCCTCTTGATCCTTTCTCCAAGATGCTTTTCTCTCATGTTTTATTTTTACAATAGTTGATGCTGCCAACTCAAATTTGTCAAGTAGGGCCCTTCCTCACCTTTGAATTCACAATCGTCAGGTTACTTTCATCAGCACAGTTCTTACTGAAAAAAAGGTCTCTTAGAACCCCTGCTGGGTTGTCTAAAACACCAAGGAAACACAGAGTTCTACTGAGATGACTACCTACAACCTGTCCTTTGATATCTAGATCCCTTGGTATGATTTCTTACAGCCCATCTCAGCAAACTTACATTTTATCTTACAGTTTTAGGGAACTTTCCAAAATGCAGTATGTGGAATGAAGGCTAAAAAAAGTCCAAAAGATTGCCCATCAAGTCCAACAAGTTGCATCCCTGTAACTGATTTATGGGACAAAAATTATTAGAAGAGCGAAGTTAACTTTTTTCTTTAGTTTATTAGTTATTAAAAATGAGGAGGACAAAAGCAAGGAATACTGCCAGAAAGAAGCATCAGATCATTTCAAAAGTATGAGATGTCAGAGGAGCTGAGTTAAGAACATCTCCACCATGCCATGAATATGGAGGTGCTGTTGATAAACAAAACACTGAGAACAGACCTGTAGTTCGAGTAGAACCACAAGCACATCTGAAAGGATGAAAATGGCATAAGTTCAACACACATAGGCTTTCATTCTTACTCTTCACTCCTAACGTTCTCATATTTTATTAAAGATGCAATACTCCAAGACTGAGTATAGTCTCAAGCAATAGAAATAACACACAAAAGCACGGAAGAGGACTGAGATATATAGACAGAATTGAGGAGAAAACACAACCGTATTAAAGTCACTGTATTAAAAAATAAGTAGACCTGATTTTCTTCTGCATTGGAGCTTCCTTATGCCATTTTGTCAAAATAATGGGGCCATGAAGTGTGCATAACTGTAATTACTTCTACTCCAGAGGTCCTTTATGCTGACAGACTGGTATAAGTGGAGCATTGTATAAATGAGAATTGAGCCTAGAGTGGAGTAGATTGCATGTTTCTCTGAATTCCAAATGCATTATACAATTTTAAGTCAAAAAGTGGCAGGGATATCTCCCTCTATGGAAAATATGTGTACTGTAGAGTCAACATTTTGTGTGTAGGAGAATTTCATTGGGCTTCACTGTATCTCTTTACCCCTCATACAGGTATGGTCATCTACACAAAGGTGGTGACAATGCTGCAAACTCATACTGTTACATTTTGCACCAACTTTGTTCAGCTATGGCTGCAAAAGAGACTCAGACTGTGATATTTTACATGGCATTGACAAATTCAGAGGAGTGTCCCAAGATGCTAGAGGAAGGTGAGCAAAGCAAGGAGAAACACAGTCCCAAAAAAGTGTTAACCCTTTTTGTCTTGCAAAAGGTTATGGCTGTTACTCCAATTGATTCATCCAACATTTGTACTGAAACCAAAGGATGCTTTAATGACAGATTTTCTCTACAATGCCTTGCTAGACTGAAAGACTGGCCTTCTGTGGCAGCAGTTCTTAGGCATCAGAAGCATCAAATACTGTGTGGAGTATGTTCTTCACTTACATAATAAATAGATGGCCAGCCTAGAAAGATGCTTTTAAAATCACCAGATTTCTCTAGGGGTAGGATGAGGTCAGAGGAGCTGAGGATGTAATATAAGTTTCTAACAAGGAAATTGAAAAGCAGGTGAGAGAAACGGCCTTTCAAGGTTCTCCTTTATTATTTCCCTTTTTTCACCGAAATTCATATCAGGACAAGACCCACACAACACTTTGACAATCTCCTAAGTCTGCTACAGGATAAAATGTACTGCTCTGCTCAGGTGAATTGTACCTAATGTGTCTGTATAGGTTAATGAAATCTAATCCTCCACTCTTGATAAAATCCATTAAGCAGCCACCAGCTGCTTGATTTGGAATCCCAGCTCTGCTGTCTCTCCCCTTCTCTCCCATCTGTCAGTCAACAAGGTTTCTCAGGGAAGGTTTTCCATTTATCTGATTGACTTCTGCAGCCCTGCTGCTTTTGGTTTGCTTTGAAAAATAATTGCTGAAAAATACAATAATAAGGAATTTCTCTGGGGCCTGATCCTCTATTTGTTTTGGATTGTTTTATTCTGGGAGCAGGCTCCCTAGAGTGTATTTGATAAATTTAAACAGGGTTATACTGATTATATACTATGTTGTTGGGAAATATTTCCTTGCTAGCTAGAGCTCTTATAGCCTTACTGTCCTCTCAGCCTAAACACACAAATGGCTGCCCTAGAGTCTTTAACTACAAATTTCACTAGGTAGATTATAATGATAAAAATGTATCTGGGCATTTGGGGTATCCCCAGACTTCTGGCCAAATACAGAGTTATATGAGAAGAGTCAACTAGCTCTGGTTAGTGTTAATGGAATTTAACTTGTGAAATGACTGCTGAGACAAGATGCACCCTCCAAAAAGCTAGTTCTGCAAAGCACTTAGTCATGATCTTAAATTCTTTACTGGATTGGAGGCTGAGGCTACCCAAGTTTTAAATGCAAACATAGCCTTGACTGCCACATATAAATTGGTAAGTTATATAAAGAAACTTTCATTATTGTATTTTCATTCAGAAAATTCAGTGGAATTAGTCAAGAGAAATAAACCTGCCATCATTGACAGGCCTAGAGGGTAATCCCTAATTAGAAATACCCTCCAAGGCACATCTTTTGGTGTTAGCCTAATTCTAAAAAAGGAGGTTTTGTACTATTGAGAAATGCATGTTCTTAACAACAAAAGTAAAATTTAATCACACTCTGCAAAGAAGTCTAAAATCTGTACAGTCCAATTCTATAGTAGTCCTACCTAGTTAGAAGTACATTATGCAATTGTGCTGTCTCAAAAGCCAGTGCTCATCTGCAAACCAGAGACAGCAGAAACAAGAACAGATACTTGAGAATACTTCAGTGAGGAGAAAAAAGAAAGGAAGTGATAAAGAAAATCCAGCCACTGCTTCTCTTTCTGCTGGAGGAATAGGAGGAATAGTGATGCTATGATCTCTGACCTTTTATTAACAAGCTAGTCACTTCCAGAGGACAGTGATTCATTGCAGGCCTCCTTATCTGCATTTGAACAGGCTCACCCCCAAGGCATTCCTTTGTCATATCCTGTAACTACAGATGGCAATAGATTCCCTGTACTAGCCAAAATAGATTTATGAAGTTTAAAGTGCTACTTTATCCTATCTGCAATATGAAAGAACCTTTAATGAGATTTAGAAAATTATGGATAAAGCCTAGGTTGGCTTCTGTAATAAAACATACATTGACATCTCTAACTAATGTGTATTGTTGCAGTGTAAGCCTATAGAGAAGAAAGGGTGCCTTATTTGCATTATGAATTGATGAAAGGAATATGATACTGTGTTTGAAGGTGGTACAAAGGCTGAAATTTTCCATAGGAATAAGAAAGGATAGAATGTCTTTCTTGATCTTGCCAGTTGTATTTTGCAAATCAAATTGAAGAAAAACTCCTGCTTTTAATCAAACATTGAGCAGTTGATGAGAGGTAAGAAACATTCTTTATGCAGAACAGGTAAACTGTTCCACTCTGATTACCCGTTCAGAGCTTGGTATGCCATTACTGACCATGATTCTTTGAATTATCCTGGTGAGACGTAGTCAAGAGGCTGAGACACCATTAGTTTAAAAATATGAAGCTGTCTAGGAGAGAGGAAATATAACAGACAGATGTTTTTTTTTTCTTTTGGTGATGACTGTTCTCTCATTTCCATGAAACAGACACAAGAATTAAGCCCCAGATCTGCCATTTCCTCATAACTTCCAGTAACCCTTCACTGCTCTGTGGCCATTCATTACACATTTAAGAAAGGAATCTCACTAGCAGGATGAAGTGATAAAAAATTAATACAGTCCAGAATTCTTATTTTTTGATTAATTACTGGGTGGTGTGATATGTCTTATTTTAGCACACTCATTTTCCTCTAGCCTACCCTTCTTTCTGTGCATAGATTCTGGGCTAGGGCAAATGCTCAGTTAGGTACAAGAAAGGGATGGTGCAGCACTGTTGGACAACTGTTGAGCCCTTCCCCTTCTCCTTTGCTCTGCATTCCAGGGGAAGCACATTTAAACGGAGGGTCTTCTCTTTAGAGTGATTTTACTGATATTCACAGGCTGCATGTAAGCACTCACAGGGCTTTGAAATTTAGGAGGAGCAGCAGCATTACTTCAGCAGTATTTTTAATAGTTGTGGATGGGTGTCTTGCAAAGAACTGATTTTGTTCCTAACTCTGGGACAGCCTTGCTGTGTGACCTTGGGCAAGGCACTTAACACCTGTGTTCCCCTGTTTCCTGCTGTGCAAAATATTGCTGATGCTTATCTAGATTAAAGAAGAACAGTGAGGCAGTGTTCATTCATTATTGCTGGAGAGTGTTCTGAGATCCAGTACAATAAAAGTGTAGGATACAATGCCCTTCTAGAATACATTCATTTGAAGAAGGTATCTTCCACTTTCATGTGGAAAAAAAAAAAAGCCACTTGGAAGCCTAATTTTAATTGACTTTGCTTTTGGTGTGTGTTGTTTTTTGTTGTTGTCAGGTTTTTTTGTTGTTGTTTTTCTGTACTGTACCCAAGGATAAATTCACAGAGGCATTTATAAATATGAAAAGATGCAGACAGGCACCTTATGGAATTTGCACAAATAGACTGGGAATCTGCTCCCAGTGGAGTCAGGCACCTAAAATGCTGAGGTGACTTCATTCCTGAGGGAATGCCCACACACATCCTTAGGAGACTAATTTTCTATGGCCATCTAAGCTGCAAGTTCTCTATTTCCCATGCTTAAAGACACAGAGCATATTTTCAAAAAACATTGTGAAGCCTTTTTACAATGTAAACCTTGACATATAAGATTTTTGAAATATTTTGCAATATGAAGTTTTCAGATAAGAAATTATTAAAATTTTGCCTGTATTTCCTTCAGCATATGAGTACCATTTAATTTCTGAATTAAGTTACTGTTAAAGGAGAGTGCAACTGGCTCCTCATGTAGATTCTTTCAGTACTATGAATGTTGAGCAGGTTGGAGATCTCCTGGATTCCATGGGAAGATGTAGAAATGTTTATTCCTGATGCAGGGGATTTGCCCCATTACATCTGGCCTGAGGATGACTGTAACACCTTTGGAAGCCTTGGCATGGTAGAGAGAATAGTTGGGTGATGCTGTGCTGGGACTTCACTTAGCATGTGCTGTTGTTAGAAGTTTTCAGTTTAGATATGTGTTTAAAACAGCTCCTGCCCATGCAACTGTTTATCAGTGCATATACAAGTCCTACAGAAGAGGCTCAAATCAATAGCTACTTTATGGACCTATTGTAAGCTCTGTAACCATTCGTCTCACTATGCATCCCTCAGCTGATGTTTTCTCTTGGAAAATGGAATTTTGGCTATCTTATGAGGCATAAAAACAGAGATATAATAATTCAGTTTGTCATTGTCTCATCACTAGTGATGAGACTCCAAGAATGAATAGGAATAGCCCAATCTCTGTATTTCAGAAGAAAATACACATCTTGGATTTTTGACTCATGTAATAAGTAGGTGCCTCCTTTGGATGTGCTGGAAGGAAATTTAGATTCCTTGGGTGTTTTAAACTTCAAGGCAATAGCTTCACAAGTACTTTTGTATTTGGAAAATAAAATGTATCAATTCCACTGAGTTCTATTTTTTGCTGCTCAACATCATCATAAGGAAAAAATAAATGCTAATGTCACCATCTGTGAGATGTAAAACTCTTCTTCCAAAACAGACCGAGTAGAGTGGATCAGTCAGTCTTGATGGCCTTCTACACTGGGGGAAATGGGGCCCTTTTTAATAGAACACAAGGTTTTTACAAAAGCTGGTGCCAGTGATTAGTAATTTCTAAGTAGCATGGCAGTTACAGAGTTAATTTTCTGGGCCAGTATTTCCCCAGGTGCAAACCCCTCAGAGTATTCAGAGAAAAGGCACTGGGTCAGTGCATAGAAGTTTCAATTGTGTTCAGGTGGGTCCTGAGTGCTGCACCAAATCAGTGGGGAAAGCAGACTGTAGCAGCCATAGACGTGTTCAGGTCTGTTCTGTGAGGGTTTTTTTAACTTTCTGTACTGTGTATATGATATTTCTTTTTAAGTTTCCACCTGTTGGTGTTGTGGCATGGTTTTCTAGTGCTTTGCTTTTGAATTGCTCAATTGGTAACCAGAAATAATAAGTGAATGAATGATTGAAGAATGCAAGCTGATAAGCTTTCACTGGGGGTGGGAGGTGGGCAGTGCTATCTAAAGTATGGTCCTCTTAACAGTTTATTGTTACAGATATTTCAAAACCCCCTATTCAGGAGATAATGCTACTTTACAAGAAAACTGTCTTAGTGGTTCTGATGTCCCCTTAGATGTGGTTTCCTCTGTAAATGTGTATTTTTGCATTTTAAAAATGGTAAGGAAAATCTGAGAGTGGATGTTTCAAATGGAGAACTCCAAATTAGCATGGCAGAGAACCGAGTATTTTCTTTGTATCCAGCTGCCTACCACCATGTGTTTGATTCTATGAAGTCCTTGTTGGTGCTCATGGAGATTTTGCTAAGTGAGCAATTCACTGTGGTGCTTTCAGCTTGTTTTGTTCTACAGAGAGCTTGTCCTACTTGAAGCAAGAGAAGAAAAAGAAGAAAACCTTGGGGAGGGGACAGAGAGGGAAAGGTTAGGTTGTGAGGGCTGCAAAGATTTGTGTGAGCTTTACTGTGTGTGTGCATATATATATATATATACATGCACACACATAAAAAGGCTGTTATGTCTTCCAATTTCATGGAGATAAGAAGAGCTTAGCAATAGTTGTGCTGCTACTTTCCATCCATTCTTGCTTTGATGATTATGGGTTCCTGCTCTGATGTTACATCTTGACAGTCAGTCAGTATGTGCATTTTGTGCCCTCCCACAACCTGCACTTTTTTTTTCTTTGAGAGATGTGCTGGGAGTTCAGTGATTGTTTTTATGCTCAACACTTAGTAACAAATTAGATGCTTTTTTTTTTTCTGGTTGCTACTTTAAGCAGCAGCTTTTTGTATTGGATAATAGCTTACTTTGTTTGATAGAGTTGGAAGAAAATGAAACAAGCCAGGGAAAAATCAATAATTCTCCTTGTAACGGAAGGGACATGTGTCAGGCATAATTTTTGTCAGTACCTACACTGAATCATCTTATGTACAACCAAATATTAGGTAAATTCCTTCTATTCTTACTCAGAGGTGTAGTTCCAGGTAGCCAGGAAATGTTCCTAGAAAACAGACTGTAATTTTCCTTACTATGCCAGAGCTCCCTAAAATAGGTGCTGCTAAGTTTTTTAACTGGCTGCAGGTGTTTGTACACTTGGTCTAAAAGAGGTTTTATCTTCTCTGAAAGTAGTGCTACTCCAAATGGCATTTTCTGCACACCTCTAAATTAATTTTGGAAATGTTAGGCAGAAAAAGTTGGCAGACGTGTCTTGCACTGATTCCCAAAGAAATTTTTGCATTTGTGTTGTGTTTTTTTTTTTTTAATTAATGGTTTTATATTTGCAATTCTCTCATTGAGAAGGAAAATACCAGGGAGAAAAAAGATTAAAAATGCAAAGGAATCCAAAAGAGGCTTAATAATTGCATAGGTATATTAAGCTATGCTGGTGCTTTTCCTTTCTAGAAGAGGTGTAGTGACTTTGAGGATTAGCCTGGACAAGATGCACTGTGTTGAACCATCCTGCATTGACAAATAGATGGCTCAGAAGGGCTGCTGTCAAATAGTCTTAGGAAGTTTTTTCCCTTGAGTAGATATTTGGTTTTTTGCCTTAAAGAAGTAATACATAGGATCTGTAGCTCAAGAGAAATTTAGTTCTGGAAGCTTCAGTGCTGCTGCCCCCATTCATCCATGCAAGGACCATTCTCTGCAATCTCTTTTTTCTTTTTCCAGCTTACTTCATTTAAACTTATTTTAAAACCTGTTGAAGTGTCAACTTCGGTAACAAATGCTAGAGGCACATCACTTTGACAGAATCTGGTGTCTAGACAATGACATGGAGTATGGACTTTTTCCTTGTTCTTAGTTGATTGTGTGTGGGGCTTTTGTGTTGTGGTTTTTTTTTTAATGAAGGCAAAAAAAAATCAGATTAACAAGAGCTTTTGAAAGAGAAGGGTGAAATCTTTATCTTGTCACTTAGTTTTCCTTCTCTGTGCTGAGGTTAAAATAATCAAGACCATGCACCAACATGACCAATATGGTGTCTAAGGAGCCATTAAGGGTTGTATGGTTTTATTCAAGCCCTTTTCTTTTTGGGTGTGCCTCTATTTTAATGGAAGAAATTTTAAGCATGGCTGTTTGCGAGAACTGAAGGTGCCTGTTGTTCTTTTTTTCCTTTTTTTCTTTCCTTTTAGAACTCTATTGCAGACTGCCACCTCTAAATCATGCTTAGAGGCTTCTGATCTCTGTAATGTACACGACAGTGGCTTATGACACTGCTCTCTGTTGTAACACAGTAAGTCATTGAACACATGATGGTCCCTCCAGCGAGCTGGTGGAAAGTCTTCTTTAGCTTACAGTGTTTGGGAACTTGAGGTCTTGACTCTAAATGCAGGGATGATTCTAGCAGGATGCAGAAAGCAATTACCAGCCTTGGAACCTGTCCAGAAGAGTGAGGCTAACAGTGCTCCCCTTTTTAATAGTGCCCTGCTAATACTAATAACCAAAAGCTCATTGTTAATCTATTTGCTGTGAGACGTGTGGTCTAATAGACAGTCACGGTCATGTACTTATTTTTCTCAGTTTTCTTTTGAGTATGTATGAACACATTTAACATCAGACAGAGCAGGTTGAACACTGAATTTGCAAATAAACGTGTTCTATGGAGACTTATAGAATGCTTGCCTTGGTAAAATTGTAGCAGGTAAATTATGGGTGCTGTAGTGTATAATCTCTGCTATTATCATAATTGCTATCTTCATTATCTTTTGAATGCAGATGAAAATATTTTATATAACAGAATTAAATACCGGTGGTTGTTGTACTATATTTAATACTTTGATACCTTCTAAGTATGTTATGCTGTAAAGAATTACTCAAGTGGAATTTAGATCAATGATTGCTTGTAAAATGTCTGAGATGAAATGTCTGAAGATAGAGTGTAGCTGGGGCTTCTAGAACACTTAGCGAATGTAAGATCTTGAATACAAGTTCATTAAAGATCACTGCTAATGAAATAATGGAATCATTATCATCTTTTGCCAAATTGTTTCAAACTATGACTCTATTCTGCTGTCCTGGTGTTTTCTGTGATTAAATGATTTATGGCAAATTAGCTCCTCAGACTCTGGATGCCATCCTGCTATAAACCATTCTCTTGTTTATGTACTGGTGGGGTTTACAGCTCTGTTGCACTTAGCAGTAGTCAAAGGAGGTGCCCTTCAGCTTTCTGCTCGTGAAGGCCTCTGTGCCTTCAGCTTCACAACAGGCACTTGGTGTTCACAGTTATGGGCTCTAAAATGAAGTATAGAGGGAGATGCAGCTACATGTGTGGGATTTGCAACTTCTGACAAACAGTTCCTGCTGCAATTAATATGGCAATTTTTAGAGAGCCTTCTCTTGCAGTTAGATTTCAGTTCTTTCTACTGTGCAAACCAAATGTTAATGCCATTTGATAGAGGGATTGGTACCACCACACAGACTCTATTGAGGGTTGTGGCTTCTCTGTACAGACAGACTCAGCCTCCTCTACTGCTGTGTTTTCCCTGGAATTTTTCCAAGGTGTGCTAACAGCACAGAGATTCTTGGTGGGTGTGGGAGACCGAGGCAGGGTAAAAACAGTAGTAAATGATCGTGGAAGCTTCAGTGTTTGCACTTGAGCTGCAATACCTGCGGTTGAGTTCTGTCTTTTGCTTTTGTTAGCAAGGTTCTCAAGTTCATTTTGCATCAACTGGGAAAAAAAGTTAAGGACTCAATCAGCCACAAATATCAGGAGATGTTAGATCAAGTTCTGGTGTCCTGCGTGCTGCTTCTGATACCACAAATTCACTGCTGTTGGTTTTAATAATTCATTTGATGCTTTTCAGATTAATACATTTTAGACTGATCAGATGGATGATATAGGAGAGAAACATGTTAGTCTCCATGTAACCATCCAATAAAGATAAGAAAAATTAAGATAGATTAATGGAAACAGATTATAATGTTGAGATATTGTAGAAGAGCAGCACAATCTCTCCTTTGTTTACAGCCACTCTTCCAGTGCAATCCCAACAGTAAAAGCCAGAGTAGAGAGTTTCTTGTGGAGTATTAAAGATATCTTTTGCTTTAAACTCAGACTGGAAAATACACAGGCACACATGAAATCTGTTTACATTTTAAAGACCTAACTTGCTGTGCTTCTGTGGCTTGCAGGGCTAACTAAACTCATACATGAAGGTCATGAAGCAAGCAAGGAGAATCTCGTGCCTGGTTATCTCGCCTGTGTCACATACAGACCCAGCTATCCCAGTCCCACTGAAATTGTGAATGGTATTCTTTGGTTAGAGCCATTGAATCATGAAGGAAGTGGAAATGATGATCGAAACATGTATCCTAGCACCTAGATACTTCTGGTTTGCTCTCTGGCTACTGAGACATAGAAGTGGGAAAAGGCCTAGAGGGCCAAAAGCAGAAGTGTTGGTATGAGCCACAGAGAAAGGACATCCTCCTGTTACGGTCAAAGTCCCTTTTCTTTCATATGCTCTGACTGCTTAGTAGGTGCTGCCCACTGCCTGAAGCTCTCAGGACAAAGAGGTCTGTCTGTCTCACTGTGTTACAGTCTGTTCTACTAGTAATCACCAGCGTGTGCTTGTGATAAAGCTCTTTGTGAGCAAACAAAAAGCAAGTTACATTTTGATTCACAGGATATTAAATCTTGTGTGGAATCAAAGAAACAATTTTTTGTGTGGCACAGAATGACCCATCCAACTGTTGCCAGTGACCTTTATCCAAATGAAAAACCTTCTTAAAACCACCAGCCTTAAATGAGAGAGATTTCTTGAAAATGTATGCTGAATACTTGAGTCTTGGGAAGTGTAATTAATTTTGATTAAATAAGAACAGTTCTGTGAAGTTTTGGGAGCATTTCATTACTGTATGATAAGGTATGGTAGAAAGTGATGGGAGTTATCTGACTTTTGGCACTTGTGGGTTTCCTTCCCAGTTCTGAGAGCATCACTGAGTCACATGTCTGAACATTGCTGGAGGACTTGCCTGATTACTTACTAAAGATAATGGGCATATAAACGTTACACAACAGTTGGATTCCTGAGAGCAAGTAAAAAGCTTGAATAGGGTATGAACAACTTCTGTTAAGGCTGGATCCACAGCTTAGTTTTCTAATTGAGCTTTGATGGGCACTAGATCTTTGCACCTAATTTGGAAATGTGTACGTGTTTGGGGAAGTGTGTGTTGTGTTAAGGATGCTGGTCTATGCCTGTGTGCTTCTAGTACAAAGAAGGCTAATCTGTAACACTTAATTACCCTATATGAAAAGCTTATAATTCTCTATATTTCACTATATATTATCTGTTGAAAAATAGACTAAGTACCTGATTTAGCAAAGAAAAATAAAATCTCAAAACTTGATTATTTTTTTTTAAAATTAATTGTTGATAAAAAATCTACCTGTTAAATCATATTATTGTGTAGGGAAGTAAATTAAATTATCCAAATGTGCACTTAGGGGTTCAATATTTTATTTTTGTTAGGCTATAGTTACATGTGACATTTTTTCTAGGCTGAAGAGATCCTGCCTTTTTCTTCCTTCCCTTGGTGTTCATCCCTACCTTTCGTGGTGGGGCTGTATGGATTAATGCACAGGGCCTTGGAGAAGTGGGTGGCTAGGGCAGCTGCTGCTCAGGCTGTTGTAAGCAGTACTGATGGTGAACATCTAACTGCTCTCATTCTTGTTGGATCACTGTTTTAAAGTCATCATGAAATGGGTAATTCAATTCTCACACTTCACACTTTTTTTTTTTTAAAGTGATCACTGCAAACATGGCAGGATGTGTTTGGAATGCTTCATAGTTTGTTTAGTGTGCCTTTGTCCTTAGGCTTCTTAAGCAAGATGAATTGTTGAATATATTTGCATGCTGCTGTGCTTCAAATTATGTATTCATAGGTGGGTTTTTTGTCTGCACACAACTAGTTGGGTGTAGATACTCATTTTTAATAAGAAAGTGGCAAGATTCCAAGCCATTGTTTTCGTTTTTTAAAAAAAAAAGTCATTCTCCCCAGGGAATTACAAACTAAGATGAGGCAGATTGAGGGCAAGCATGTGGTTACAAACAACTTCTGAATAATTTCATTTCAGATGCTTAGTGATGACTTTGAAAACTTTGCAGGTAAAATACAAACTTTTCAAGTAAAACAAAATCCATCACATCAATTCCCTGTGTGTGCATGTTCATTTTGTTTTGTTTCCTTCCCTTTATTATTGTATCTATTGCAAGGAAAGGCTAAAATGATTCTGATACTCCACTTATGTAGAAAACTTTGACAAAGTTCAATATATTTCCATTCTTAAACTTTGTTTATTTTTTTAATTAAATCTCTGCTCTTGTGCAGTAATCTGTCTTGGTTCTGTGAGAGGAGGGTGGCATTTGGAAAGATGTAAGAACATGGGATGAGCCCTAACACAAGAAGAAATCTCTTGTTTTCCCACCTAGCTTTGAAAGGCATTTTGGCCAAGTGTCTTTATAAAGCTCTTCCTCACTGCCCTATAACCCTGTGGCTCAAAGGTCCACAGTTTAAATTCCTTTTCTGCCTGATTTGGGGTGGGAATTTAGGCTTTGCTCTTTTGAATGAGCCATTCATAAAAAAAACAAAGTGCCTTCAGTGGAGCTGTTCTGCCTTGGGGAATGTAGAGAAAACCATCAACTACAGAGTGAGATACTGGCTCAGAAGAACATGCAGTGTTAATCTTGCACGTTACAGCTTGATGATCTAACCTGTGCTTCTTAGCCTGGAACATGGCATATCGTCTGTGGAAGGACTGGCATAAACAAACTTAATCTTACAGTCTTTGTCCAGAGGTAATCAGCAGGCTGCTGACACTGTTACAGCAGCAATCATGTGGCTTTCCAATAGCTCTGCCCCAATGTTTAGAGTTTGCAGATGTAATAGGTTCTTTGACCTCTCTGTCCTAGAGATAATGCAGTTCTCTGGATCTCATTTTGTACTGCAGACTTCAGCAGTGTAACCTGTTGCTGAACTGCCAGATCTTTGGCTGAAGTCTTCCTGCAAAGCCCTGTAGATCTTATAGCCATTTCTACCAGTCCCAGCTGTTCTCACTATTAATCTCCCTTTAGGCCAGCATCTCAGATGGTAAGATGTCCTGTTTATGAGTGTTGACTCCCTAGTCCTAAAGCAGGTAATTGTTTTTTCCTCCAGCATATCATGCTCCTTTCCTGGATGTGGTAGTGCAGGTAAAGCAGCATTCATAACTCATCCCATTGCTTCAAAGAACCAGATCTGATCACAGCAGAATCAAAAAATGAATGCTAAAGCAGAGGCAAAAGGGTGAAATATATTATGCTGATAACACTATGGCAACATAACGAAGAAACTGAAAGGCGCAAAATGAGATCTTATATTTTCCTTAAGTTTAGTAAACCCATTCCTTTGAGCTTTATGAATGTGATGAACATCAATAAGATTGATTAAAAAAGGCTGTGGGATGTTAAAATTATACCATGTTGCTTGCAGCTTCAGTATTATTCATGCTTACAATGGGCCATTACCTATCCACTGTTCTTTACAGAGGAAAATAATAAATTAATTACCTTCTTCTGTCTGTTTTTACCTTGCTTAAAGCTTGTCAACAACTTTTCTTTAAAGATTGCTGCAGTTTCCATTTGCATAGTAAAATCTGCTGCTTCAGCTTGGCAGAAACTTTACCATTAGCCTGGTTTCTTCTGAACGAGTGTGCAACCTGCTGCTGTTTGATAGGAGCCATAGGGAAACAAGTACAACATGGCGAGGTGTGCAAGGGACAGACCTCTTGGACGTGGCAGGAGCTTGGCATGGGCAAAGACAGTATTTCAGCTGAAGTTGCTGGAGGCTTTGCTGTTCCCATTATAACCCAAAGCAAAGCAAAGCCTGTAGCTGCCATAGGTTATGCAGCACTTCTACATTTTGGAGGATGTTTGATTATTTAAGCCTTAAACTCCTATTTATGAGCTGCAAAGAGCTTTCACAGGGAATGATTTCTCCTTGACTTGACTGCATGCCAGAAAAAGAAAATTTGATTTACCTCAAACACCCTTGTTCATACTAAAGATAAGGAGAAAGACTGGAGGTGTTGTAAAGTTGTTTTAATGTGAAGTGAATCTGAGGAGGAATGGTCAGGGTGTATTTGTGTTTATTTAACTTAACAATAGAGCTGTACTTCTGGGAGGCAAATGTTCACAAGGGGAAAATGTAATGGGGATTAAAAAGGGAATTTAATCTTTCATAATTTCTCTGTGGAGCTCACAATGTTTGGGTAATTAAACTGTTTACCTACATTTTGTGTGCTTGCTGTTACAGCTAAATGTTGTCACCCTCGATTTTTTCCCCCTGTATAATTTACTGCATTAGCAAGTCGCTGACTCTTCCCTTGCCTGCAAACACATCCACCCTTGGGATGAAGACAGAGGTTCTTGCACTCAGGTGCTTTAGGGATCCATTGAAGGAGACTCACATAATATGTATATTTTTTCAATTATTTTTTCTGAATTGTGCCTGGAAAAGGAGGAGGAATATTTTCTCCTTTTGAATGAAGGAATACTTGGGCAGTTGCAGTTCTGTAGGGAAGCCAGCCAAGCTGTTTCTTTGAAATCTGTTCATACTACTCTGAGTCTGACTAGTATAGATAGTTATAAACTAAAGGAGGACCATATGTGGTATTTTTATCATGTATATGGTTTATGATTTCCTAAGGCTAACTTGGGCAATATCCTTTCTGGATAGGAGGCTGTGCTGTGCTCCTTTCACTGTTTTTTTTGTTGGTGCTCAGGGGAAAGCCAGCCAGACCCCAGCTGGGAGGAGCAGCAGCAGAAGCAATCAGGCAGGGCCTCCTGCAGCTCAGACAGGACTTCACCCTGTTCCTGCCTGTTTGCTTGAGTATTTCCTTAATATTTTTTACTTCATACCTCCATGTCTTTGTTCAGTTCTGCTTCACTCAACCTTTTCTGGTTGTGTTTTTTTTTTGTTTGGGTTTTTTTTCCATTCCATTTACTAACTCATCCCTGTGCCCAAGAAAAAAGCTGATGTTGTCAGAATCACTTCACATACTTCCATTTTTTTCTCTTTACAGAACATATTCAGGGCAGGAATACTTCACTACCCCTGTATGCATAGCACAAAGGTATCTATTCATGACTGGCCCTTAAATGTGACACTAATAAATGTCACTAAGGGCAGTATCTAGTTCTACTGTTGTCTTCATCCTGAATACATGAAGCAGTCAGTTTGACTTGGAAAACAGAAATAGTTAACCCTTGCTTTTCTGAAAACTCAGACATTAGTTTCAAAATCAGCTCTTTTCAAAGGAGTCCCCTGTGCTCGATTGAAGAAATGCCCCTTTGAAAATCAGTCTGAGAGGTGGGCACTGTTTCCCCTTTCCTTTTTACTAGTAGAAACAGAAGCACTCCCTTACATGGGCATGCCATAGGAACCTTCGGCTTTTCTGGTGGCGTTTTAATGATTTTCACACAAGTTATACAAAGAAGCAGACACTAAACCCCCTGTGTCATGCTTACTTGCTTTCATGTACTCCTGATGCTTTACGGGAAATAGTGCCAAAAAATTGCCAGTGAAATTAAACTTTCAGAAGTAGGTATAAAGAAATGAGATTTCTCCTTAATTCTGAACCTGGACTTCTGGACATCTGTGGCATCTTTATGAATGGAAGAGCATCTAGAAAGCTAGCAAGCCAGAATGATGCAAGACAGACCAATGTATTTACTGATGTTGGGCTAATATGAAATGTCTCAAATAGGAATGTTTACTGTGTGGTAAATTCCTTGAATAATCCCAGAGGAACAGTACTGCTGAGATGCTGTACCAGCCTCTACTCCAGGCTAAGGAAAGAGAAGGAAAGAAGCACAGGGCACAGAACAGTTTATGCAAAACCTGAAAACCAAACTAAAATAACCTGTGGAATTCAGACAATGTCCTGGGCAAAGCAAGCCTGAGCCACCCAAATTCCTTTTTATCTCGATGAGATACTTGCTAGGTGGCTGTTCAGCTATCTCCTGTAGGCTCTGGATACTACTCCCAGCAGGACTGCTAATGTGATGCCACTCTTGACAAATGCAAAAGTTTAGCAGCATATTAGGAGCCCTAGAATGCTTGAAATGTGAACTAAGAGTTGCTGGCCCTCTCTGGTGTTGATTCACATTGACATGGTTATCTTTTTTTTTCCTCTTTGGTATTAATTTTATACAAACAGGGAAATCTGAGTTCTACTAAAAAACTTGAATGTATTTTTCATGCTGAGGCAGACTTGGTTTCAGTGCTTGTTTACCAAACTCAAAGTATTTGGTCTGTTTCTACATAACTGTTCATGTTTTACATTATTTTTTCCCTATTGAAAATCTTACTGAGAACAGTTCAATTATTCATTTCAACAGACTTTGCAAAGCAAGAAAAAAAAAAGGAAAACCTCTATGGAGTAAACTGTACATTTTTAAAAAATTAAATATTTCCAATTGCTCTCGACAAAGCAAAAGCTATCAAACACAGTGTCTGAAACTTGAAGCTGAAGCTGTTCTTATTGTTAAGCTAAAAATATGCTTCTAGAATTTGTGAGAAAAGCTGTCTTTGCAACAAGATCCAGTTTTAAGCCATCTGTAACAACATGGGTGGTGCCATGCTGATTTTATTCCTCTTATTTTAGATAAGGAGAAGTCAATGATATAAGTAGTTTTTAACACCATGAGGTGGTGTTGCACAGAAGATACTCATTAAGGTAAAATGATACTCATATAGATAATGCAGGTATGTGGAAGGGAGTGATCCTGGGGAGACAGGAGTCTTTATGAATACTTATTTAGACTTATTGCATCTACAAAACCCATTTGAGCTCTCAAAACCACCATTCCTATAAAACCAAATGAGCAAACAGAAACAGTACATAAAGGTACTTAAGGATGCTGAGGGCTACCTTCCACCCACTTGAAAGAGAGGAAATATGAAGAAATAATTATATATTCCTTCATGCTGTGGTGCTGCTGATGCTCATTTGTTTCAGTCTCAGGGAAGGCTTTTATTCCTTCTCAAGCACTGTATCAATATTCATCCAAGCTTCTGCAATATTCCTTCAGGACAGGAACCCTGTTGCAGCAGGCCTGGGTTGTTTTTTTGGGTTTTTTTTAATAGTTTGGGGAAGCCATTTGGCATTTACATCAATGAGGACATTGCTAAGGGCTTGTTCAGCAGTTGATCTGTGCACAAGCTCAAAAGTTCAATTATTTCATCTCCCTTTTAAGAGAGATGACCAAAGCAATTGATGTGGAACGTGGGGAGCAGGGAGTGCACTAGATTGAGGAGGAAATGAATGAGTGCAGACAGCAGCACAAGAAAATTCACTTGTCTTCCTTCAGTCTGTTCAGAGGGTAGGGCTGAACAGGGTTGGAAGTAGCTGATTTGTGACCTCTGTGTGAGGGGAAGCTCTTACTGCTCACTCTGACACTGCCTCATAAGCAGAAGGTCTGACCTGGGCTCTCTTGTGCCCACACATTTGAAACCTCTGGTACTGGAATAAAAATAGAAATGAGAATCCTGGCTTTTGGGTCTAGTTTGTAAATAATGTTGGTATCATACAAGAATGTAATCACCTCCCATGAGACCTCTTTTCAGTTACCAGAACGTGGGCTGCCAAACAGTGGTCCTGTTCTACAGGGGTGTGAGCATAGGCTGCATTTCATATTTATGTCAGGGTAAAATCTGAACCCTGGAAGCTCCACAGCTTTTGCCATTTCTATTTGCTCATGGGTTTCAAGGATGAAGGAGACAACTGTGATCATCTTATCTGACCTCTTGCACACACAGGCTGTAGATTTCATATAGTAATTCTTAGAATCAGCCTATAATTTCCAGCACAAGTGCAGCATAAAAAGTACAACAAATTTCATAGCCTCTGCAAGAGCATTGTCAGACTTTAAATATCATATGATGATGAATAAACCTCTTCTTCATGGGGCAGTTCTCACCTAAATGTACAAAGCCTTTCAAAATAAAATTATATATGCAATGCTAGGCAATCACTGCAAAAACAACAACAAAACCTCCAAAAAAACCTCCACTCTTTATTTTAGAAATGATTATTATTTTGTTGGTAGCCCTAACCCCTTTTATTTTATTTTTTAAATGGCTGCTCCATCCGTGTAGCTGATTCCTTAAGTTCTAGCAACATCTGAGCTTTGTTTATTTCTGTGTGATGGACTGGGGGGCTCTTCTAACTACTCTAGAAACTGGTTTCTGGCAAATATTGTGGACTCTTGGCATTTCTGCTCTTTATAAGACTCATTTTCTCAATAGTGTTTTGTTTTCCTCCTCTTTTGTCTCAGATTACGCTTCAATTCTATTAATCTGATGTGGATATCTGTTTTGTAGGTGGCAGCTATTTAATTTAGGAGAAGAGTGACTTCACCTGACTACCTTGGAATTTTACAGCTCAGTCAATTACTAGTTGTTTCTAATAACAGAGCCCATTACTATTTCTTTCCTAATAATGATGTTATATAGACATTAACAGCTACTGCTCTCTCTAATGGCTTTACATTTAAATTGCATGCAATTTATTTTTACTTTATTGCCAAAAAATATTACCTTCTTTCCTTCACTCCAAACTGTATTCTAATACTTGAAACTCAACTTTTTCGTATGAAATACTGGAATGTTTCAGATGTTTTACACGTTGTCCTCCCAAATAAATGAGACCTTATAGATTTACTATTTTTCTCTACTATTCAAATGGTTTACTGTATTTTATAGTAACTTTAAAGCATTTTGTTTAAACAAATTCCTTTGCATAAATTGCACTTCATGAGTGTTTCACCACGAGGAAAATCGACAATTGGATCCCTTAAAGGAGGGATATGAAGATGGGACTAGAATAATGAAAAGTTTTTTCTGTCTAATGAATATCTGGACTTTTGGAAAAATGTTTATTTTCTCAGAGCAGGGATATGAGGTTCAAACCTTTGAATGGTTTGTGAACTGAATCCAAACAGTATGCACTAGGTTAATCAAGACATTTCATGGAGATATTGACCTTTTACATCTAGAACAAAGATTAAAAACATTCTATAATTCTAAAGTCTAAATGAAGAAATCTGTTACAAAATGTCAAAATGTGACTTTTCAGCAACCTGAAGCATTTCTGTCAGAACAGAAAATTGATCAGAACAACAAAATAAAATCGCTTTGCAGAAACAGTGCTATTTTTATTTTTTTTTAGCAACTCAATTTATATTAAGAATTATTTAAAAATTAATGAGCAGGTCTGGTTGAGATGCTTCAGAAGACGACAGGCAAGATGCTTGAGCATTAATGAAGAACTTCCCCTCTAGCCTCTCCTTTGACAATCTGGAAAGAACTGCCTGTGTACCCTCATCGGGGATATTTTTGTCCTCTTTTGGTATTGCTTGCTACAATGCATTTGCAATTCTCTCTCTAACCAAACAATTTGTGTAGTCAGTCACTTAAATACTATGAAATGCTGGATGATATCTTTCCAGAATCAATGTAATATTGCATGGGGAACTGCTTCAGCCAGAATTTCTCTTGAAGGGTGAACATTGCTAGAGGAATTTCTGATATTCTTTTTTTCTTCTGCTGCAGTGTATGGAGCTCAATTTAGCATAGAAATCAGCTCATCAAATCACTTAGGAAGGCAGGTGCTTATGTGCTGCTGAGTAGAAGCTCTTGTCATTCTTTTCTTCCTTCATCCTCTTGTAAGAGAAGCAGAAAGGAATTTCTTGGTTTCCCAGGAGTGTTTCAGCTGATACCAATGCAACAAGCCTTGTTGTTAGGGGAATGCTTGTCATGTCCTCTCTCACAGGCATAGAGGAATCACACCAATCTGACATGAAATGTTTAGAACAACTAGTGTCTGCTATGCAGTTATTTATTTTTACAATGCATTCCTACTGTGCATTGCAATCATGCTTCAGTATTTTACTGATTCAGAGGTAATGTGTGTCTGAAAAGCTGAAAGCTATAAATTGTATGTTAATTGGCAATATAACAACTGATTCTAGAAATACCTGGCATGAATAAAATGTAAAACAGGATGATTATGTGTGATTAAATAGTTGACTTTTATATTGTATATTAGTCATGCCATCATCCAATTAAAAGGATAATGGAAACAATTGTGATTTTTAAATTTTTAAACCAGTGTGGGCTGCATTAAGGGGATTATGGAGCTTTATGAAGTAGTTTGCATAATGTAATGATCAAGAATAGAGCCTGAGTCAAAGCTGAGCTGTACATGGTAAATCAGGCAAATTTTAATTTCTCCGTGAGTTAACTTCAGACTCTAAATTTTGAATATGAAATTTAATGGAAGGGTCTCCAAGTTGTGAAGAGGTTTGCAGAACAAGATTTTAATGCTCTTTTTCAGGAATTCTTTTCAGGTCAGATTTTGGCATTGGCATGTGAGGATTGAAGGCAGGATGGCTGCCTGTGAGTTATGTGCTTCACTAGACTAGACTTTACTCTTTCTTCAACCAAAGCTGGTTTAAATAATTGTGGCTACTCTGTGCCAATAGCTGCCACTATATTTTATCCACTGAAGCCTGCTCTGTGCAATCTGTTGCTTATTACCATTAGTGAGCCTTGTTCTCCTAATTAACCTAATTATCCTGTTAATTTCATCTGATAAACTACAACATGGGTAAAAAAATAGTAACGTGGCCTCTGATGCCATTGGCAAAGATCAATGGAGCCCGTGTCTGTTTGCCTACATGATCAAAGAGTATGGGGCACAATCTAGTGAAACTTGAAGCACTGTGCAAAAGGTGTTCCATTTCCCCTTGTGCCATTCAAAACTGACAGTGGCTGATCCAGTGTCTTCCAAGTTAGTTCTGTTTTTCCCAAAGAATAGAGTATTTCAGATATTAGGTTGTTGCTGCAGTGGAGCTGACATCTTTATAGTAAGGCTTTTTGGTCTTGTGTCCAAGTCTCCCATTAATCTTGTCAAAGGCAAAACGTTTTATATGTTGCATAAAATAACTCCACATCTGTTGTTTTCAATACTGTTTGCACCTTCAGAACTCCTTTAAAACTTAGTTTTATAATCCAACACTTTGTGCATCTTTATTATTCTGTAATTCTTCAAAGTTTGAATTGACTGACAGGTTTTTTCTGAGAATTTCTGATTGTCACATTGTGTCACAGGGGTCTTGAGTGAAACTGGCCAAAACCAGATTTATAATGGTATGTTAATTACCCAGACTAAAAGATCCCAGTGCTCAGTCAAATCACAAAAGAGAAACAAACCTCTTCATTTTTAACAGGAAATCCCTTAATGCAGCAATGGATTTATAGCTTAGCTGCTCTAAATTTGTCACTCAGGGTTCCAGTGGTTTAACACAAAGATGGTCACACGGGGGATACCTGCCTGTAGGAATGTCACTCTTGGAAGGTGAGGATTTAAATGGTTTCCTGAAGTTGCAAGGGAGACATTTGCAAAGCAGTCCTAATAATATGTAAAAGTAATGTAAATATAAAGCTGTTTTTGCTGATTTCCTATTGAATTTGACAGCCTCTTTCCTCTTTATTACATGTGGATATAAAGAAGCAAAAGAGATAATGTGGTACCAATCTGTGTTAATTTTGTCCGAAGCTGAGGCTGTGTATACAGTGGAGAAATACCAGTACTATAAAGAAGATACAAACTGCCAGAGCTTATAAACTGATACAAAAATAGACTAAGGCCGTTTTTTCATAAAGCTCTGTGGGGTGGCAGGGTGTGTTTTACAGAACCCTGCCTTGTAGAGCAGCAATAGCACCTCCTCCTCTGAGTTTCCCAGTTTGATTGTTCTAACTTGGAGATGGCAAAGTACAGGGGCATAAGGATCAATGTTCTGTGTGGTTTGTTCACAGCTCAGACTGGAACTTTCAAGTAGCCACAGTATTTTAAACCATGTAAGCGAAATGGGGAAGAAATCAAGATGACTGAGTGTGGCCTATTATGGCTGTAGGAAGCAGGTGAGGAATGAATTACAGTTGAAAAATAGAGATGCTATGTTAGAGGAAGAAATTTGCAGAACGATCTATGCACACATTTGCTCCACAAAGAACTCACGTCAGGCTGCAGCAGCTGTGGCAAAGCACAAAGTTGCTGTAGTGAGTTGGCAACATGAGCTTGTGTGAAAATATTGCGGAAAATCAAGCAGGTAAGGATATAATGAGGATGTAAATGGATGCAGCCTTGAGGTAAAGGGAAGTCTGTTTGTCATGCTCTTGCAGCAACATTTATGAGTTTGTTTGAGGGTTCACGTATCACTAAATGATGGGGTGTGGTTTTTTTGTGAGGGTGCAGCTGGCAGTGACAGAAAATACTTAATTTGCTTTGTCCTGTGGTCCATGCTCTGGGTCACCTTGGGGAAGGAAGTAATGGAGGGAAGCTCTGGGAAAGGTGAGGGAGAGGCAGGCAGCAGGAGCAGTGGTGTAAGGCCAGGAGTCTGCTGAGAGGAGGGACTGTGATCCCTGAGGGGGATTTGGGGAGGTCAGCTCAGGTCACAAAGCCAACCTGAAGCAACAGCTGGAGGGAAGCTGTGCTGAAAGGGAGGCAGGAGGAACTTGTCACCCTTCCTGGTGCTATTGGAGGGGCTTGTTTCTGATCCTTCTTTTTACATTGTCTTTCCCAGCAGACCTGAGACTTCTTTGTATTTAAGGGCTTATCTTCTACTTTATTGTTTTTGTATTTTTTAATAAAATGAGGCTTTAGAGACCGGGAACTTTTCCCTGCCTTTTGGTCTATCTATTTAAAGAAGGATGGGAAGAAAAGTCCAGTTCAAAGTTTTACCTGAGATATGCCATCAGTCAGACTTGAAATGAACCACTTTGGTGCTGTACTGGAAGAGAACCAGATATGTGAATTGATATTCCAATATTCATTATTTTTGAAATAAATTTGTTTAAAGTGGCTACTTTAAACAAAAAATGGCATTGCATGGGAGTTTCTTCTCCCAGAGAGTGGATGCATTAGCTGCTTTTTGGGTGATGGATGTCCTAGAAAGTTTGTTCTATTACTGTTGTGATTTGCACTCCTCTCCTTCTTAGCCAGGCATGGGCTATAGTTTTATGGCTTCCCTTTAATCTGGTTCCAGTCTGGCATCACTTTGTGAGCAAACAATCAGAGACACTCGGGCCTTCTACACAATTCTGAGTAGCCGTTGACCTGATTCACCTCCTGCTTGGAAAAAATCAGAAATCACGCAGGGCACCAAGAATTTCTTCAAATGAGTGAGTTCAAAGTCACACCAGGTTCTAGAGACTTCAAAGCAAACAAGACTTCACCCCTCTATACTCGCACATTGTCCCAAAAATTCCTTACATAGTTTTTTGACCCCATTTTCTTCTGTTCCCACAGCTGACAGAACAGTGGTCACCCTCAATGCTCCCCTCTGTACCGTGCAGCAGGTGTATGGGAGCTGGAGGGGAACTGAGCTGGGCAGGATCTGAGGAACAATCATGTTGGAAGAACAGCAAATTGCTGGCTTCTCACAAGGAAACATTTGTGTAATGATTGCCATCTGTCTTTATTTTGCAAACCCACTCAGTTGGCCAACACATTTAAAATATCACTAACATATTTCTCAAAGAGAATCTTAAAAAAAAAAGCTAGATAGAGTTACCGACACATTTCTCCTGTTGGGATTGTGAAAGATTTATTTACATTCATGTTATTACAAGGCTTTGCAAAATAGCCTTTTGTTGGATCAAAAACTATTTCTGTGGGAAGTGGAGCTGCATGGTACCTTTTCTAAGCGCTGTAATGTTATTAGGTTCTCAGATAAATTATTATAATGAAAGCTTTGGCCAAGTAGGCTGAGAGGCAGTGACTCAAGACTGTGCCATATTTGCCTGGGAATGGGTGGTCTAGCACTTGGAGGCAGCAGGACTAGGGCTTGTGCTCAGTTAGCTCATTCCCTCCCTTGCTTACAAGATGCAGTAAATGCTAATGTCTGCGTTTGCATTATTGGAATGGCTGTGCCACCAGTTTGGGTGGTTTTTTGTGGGGCAAATCCAGAATGGTAGTAGCAAGTCAAATTAATCACAGCATAGAGCTGTCTGCCATTAATTTTGGGCTCATCTGGCAACCTTCTGGCTTAGAGGGTATTTCTGAAGAATTAACAAGGACAAGGATTATTAAAAAAAACAGGCTATTGGAGAATTTGTCAGCCTTAAAGTTTCTTGAAAGATGGGCAATTTAAAAAGCTCATTTACTCCAAAGTAAATTTCTTTCCCTTGTTCTCGCTTAGCACTGTTCTTGCTTACAGCTTGGCTGCTTTGCATCTCAGTGCACCAAAGCATTTAAAAACACTGACTGTTCTTTATATCTGATTTCTGGTTCTTTTGAGGTAATTGCTTTTGAATGAGATAATTTAGTGGCAGTGTAAATATCTCTGCTGATTAAGGTCCTAGAAAATTCTGAATTCTGTGTTGTTCTAGGTTGTATGTTGTCTATACCAGGCACTGTTTCACTCTTTACTCCAGCTTCCTAATAAGCCACACTGCAACCCTCATGTTTCTGATTTTTATCTCATTTGACATTTTGGAGAGGAAGTACTCTAAGGAAAGCTGGATGAGTTTATAAAGGAGAAAGTCGTTTGGGGAGATCCCTGGAAATCACATCACCTAATCCCTAGTTTTTGTGGTCATTTGTTCTCCTATGTTAGTTATGTATCTTAGTATTAAAACTTTTGTTTTCTTCACAGTGGTGCTGACATATTTTTTTAAGAAGTCTGTGATTATTCTCATGTTCCTTCCAGCCACCTCCTAATAGTTAAATTACACTTACTATATGTTCAGATTTAGCACTTCAGAACGTAAAGTAAGTTGCTTCTATCAGTAGTGAATTTTTCTTCATGCTCTACTACAGTGTACAAAGTGGGCATGTTTGTCAACCTTTCTCAGGTAAAACCCTCTCCAATATCAATGTTGGGCCCATTTTAATCTCCTTGTTGACTTGTCTTCTAATGCTTCAAGTGAATTTGTCTAAGCTCTGTTGGTAATGAGCATAACTTTAAATTTCTAAGGAGGGGAAGAGAACTGATAGCAACCTTAACAAAAAATCCCTGTTCCATGTCTAATGACAATACAGTGTTAAGATCTAATACTTTTAAAGCTTCTAGTTATGAGGCAAAATGAGTGAATCTTCTGAAAAGCAAGGTAATCCTCACATTTGAACAGTGTCTATATCTTTACAATTTGCAAGGTACTGGATATTTAAATCTATCACTCCAACAGCTTTTTGAATCCTGCCTTTCTTGAGTCTTGGTGGGAAAAGACGGGGAAATCATCAGGAAAGAAGGGGAATGATGAACTATTGAAGGGAATAAAGTTTGGAAAGTTAATCTTTAAATATTATCACTTCTAGAAGAACAATGAACTTAACATGTTCTGCAGTTAGTATTGTTACTGCAGCATAAATGGGAAGAAAACAGAAGTGTCTCCATGTAGCAATTTTCCTGTACCATGCTGATGAGCATCAGCTTTAATAAGAGTGTAGAACTTCAGGTGCTGCTTGCCAGATGTGTGTGTTAGTGGCAACCTGTAGTCCAAGGGCTATGAAGCACCCTGGATGTTTTTATAGGCCTGTATCTAGCTAAGAGAAGTGCATTTTGCACTTACGTTCAGTAAATTGTGAGCTTGATTGTTGTGAACAGCAACAACAAATCTAGTTGTGCCATTTGTCAAACTTGAATGTGGCTGACTTGGAATGCAGGACATATTCCAATAGGTAAAAACAAGTAGATTACAAAAAACAAACCACAAAACCACCCCAAAATCCGCACCAAATCAAAACCCCAAACTGTAGCCCTAAGTGCAGACTCTAACACTGTTCAAATATGCAATGAAAAACTTGTTTTGTACATATCTCACTTTTAGACAGCTAGGGAAATTAATGCCCTAGCCCGAGGCCTCTGTGTTAATGACCCCTAGCTATGCAGTGATGAAAGGTTTTGTCCATCAACTTACTCCCTACTGCTGAAATTCTTTGTGGAGCTACATCCTTTTATGCTGGGTTCTTTAAAACTTAAATTTATAAATGTATCAAACATGGGCATTCTCCTTTTTTTATTCCTCCCTCTTTGAATTGAAATGTGATCATATTAGATTAGATGTTTACTGGGGAGACAGTCTCTTTTTCAGAGTGATGTTTATGGAGTCTTAATTGGTCTGGCTAGTGTGCTCTGAAGATTAAGGTACTCCCCATAGCTAAAAAATTATAAAGCAGACTTAAAAGAAGGATGATATCATGATTTTTCCAGCTGCCTGTGATTCACTAAATGTCTTCCCCATCCCCCTGCTTTGCTTCCATTATGTATCCCTAGGGAAAACCTGTGTGCCTCTGACCAGTATTTCTGAGAAGGCACTAACTTTACCAGGAAGACCCTAAGCTCGTTTGCTTTTCCAATACAAAGCCTTTGTGTTGACACAAGGGTCTGGCTTCAGAATCACTGTTCCACTTTCTCTCAGACTGCTTCTATCCTTTCAATTTTATGGCATTATTTTAACAATCCCAGGCTACATTGAAGAACAGTGGGATTGCTGGGTTTGCAAAGAATGCTAATGAAAATTAGACACCTTAAGGCACCTATGCTCTGTGTGATTGAAGGAGGCAAGCATGCCCTATGGATCTCTGGCAGGGCCTTGGTGTTTGCTTGAAGTAAATATTCTTGGTGTAGATAATTAAGCATCTCAGGCTACATAAGCTCAAATCTTGTGGACTTATCTTTATAAAGATGCTTCAGACCTTATCCTGTTCACTGTATCATTTTGCAGTATGATCACTGACATAATAAAAACCCATTTACAAGCAGACTTAAATATAGGCCAGAGGAAACTGAATCCAAGCATGAGAAAATTTATAGATCCTAAGGCCAAGAAGGACCATTCAAACCAGCTAGTCTGACCTCCTCTAAACTGAGTAATTCATGTTTATTTTGACCTCATGTTATTTTCCCAGAAAGAATGACAGCTCTCTTTGTCCTTTGCATCAACTGTAGGATAGCTATTAACCTCTTGCTATTATGTGTAGGTTACTGGACTATTTTGCTATAGGTTAGAGTGCTGTGGAAGGCTGTGTGTAACCCTGGGATATGTTGGCACCTTTGATTCTAACAGAGCAATGTCCTAGCTACCAAAAGTACCTGGTGAGGGCAATTTCGGGTAATTTCTAATCAACTTGTTCTAGATGAGCTCCTTGGTTTAAATGAATCATGGCATAAATACTGGTACAAATCTTACATGTGAGAAGTCATCTTCTATTTTATTCACAATCCTTAATCATGGTATGATGATGGATTTAATTCTGAACCAGGTTATGATTGTTCTTAACACTTTTATAATTGCTCTCGTTCCTGCTGGAATGGGTAGTGGTGATTTTTTTTAAAGTGTTCTGCTTATTGCATGTGAATACAACTCAGTCAATTTTTAAAGAGTATTTGTGGGATGTCTTCTGAAGCACTGTAGGAACATTAATTTCTGATTATCGAAGTTGTCCTTTTGAACACCATTTCCTTTGAGTGAGACAGTGGAACTTGTTACTTAAATGGAATTGCTGATCACCTGCCGTGTTCACTTGGCTAGAATCCTAATGACCAATATTAAAACTGGGGCTGATAAAGGGCTTTTTAATATCTCTATTGGATAGTCTGCTTTAGTAGCTTATTTACACTTAGTTTGCTTGCATGAGAATCATATGATACTATTCAGACTCTGCAGCCCTAGAAAATACAATATATTGATTTACTGACTGAAGTTAGAGACTCAAAACCACTCTTTAATAAGGCCAGTTGTTTTTGCATGTTAACAAAATGAACATGATAGACAAAACAATCAGCAGTTAATCAGTGTTAATACCTCTGCCATTCATACAGGTAGCATTAACAGATGTATTTGGAACAGAGCTCATGTTACCAAGAATTTCATATTGGTTGAGAAGTGATTGCAGAATTAAAGCAAAATGCTACAGAACTAAATAATTGTGTATCTGTATTCAAGCTACAATGCCATATTTTTATAGAGGAAACATAAGTGGCTGAACTGATTGCTCTTTGGTTTAATGTTTTTTGTACAATGAGTGGAATGAGAGATGGGGATGAGGGAGTTATGTCTGAAAAATTGCCTGATTATTGCAATATTGTGGTAGGGTCTGTAAACGAGAGCTAGTCCGTGTCTGAACAAACCAGCATCTAACACTGCTCCTGCACGTACTCGAGATGGGTGTGTATTTGTTCCTGCAGCTTTGCCTGCTCCTGTGTCACCTTTGCCCTGAATTGCTCATTATCTCTGTGCCAATTAGTTCTGAGGGTTTGATGAATGCTGTCAAGCTCCACCCACCTGTGACAAAACACTCCTCTTTTGATATCCCTTCTTTTTTTTTAATTTACCGGGAATCAAATAATGCCCTTTAAATCTGTGACTTCCCAACAGCTGTAAGATTAATACTTCTTTATGATGGATGTGGGAACTTATAGCTCTGTTATTTCAGGCTGCTGGCAGATTCAAGTAGTAATCAGTTTACATTTTGACAAGAGTATGCAGATGCCAGATATTCCATGAAACTTATACTAAATCATGGTTTCTGGAGAACAAGCTACCAGCAACTTCAGCCCATTTCAGCTGCTGACTTCGAGGTGTCTTCCTGCTTGGTCTGTTTACTCTTGGACAGCAGAGAGCCTGGTGACAGCATCCTTGAGCAATCTGGAAAGGGTGCCTTGTGGTGAGGGTGTGTCTTGTGCATTGCTTCCTGCTTCAACTCTCAGGAGTTTATGCTGTTGATTAAAATGACAACTGTTTATTTAAGATTTAATCACAGCTGCATTCAGGGATCTATGAAGAGGTGATGTTGTCATTTTTCACACCTCAGTGTTTAATTAGAAGACGCTTGAAAACAAATAAAGAATTGGGGATGACATTTTACATGAGATTTTACCTGAGCTCTCTAATTCCTTATGAGCAGTATTAGAAGGCAGACTTTATGAAGCTGCTATGTGGAATTTGGATGAAATGTTATACTATTTTATGGCTCTAAGATACTAATAAGAATAAGTCATAGCAGAAATAAAATGCTATTATAAGCAAGAACTCCGGGCAGTACAATGTAAGTTTAAAAAGTGACAGGTATTGCTAAAATATTTTGAATTGATTTCATTTTGAAAGCTAACCCTTACACACCCCAGTGCTCTGCATGATCAATGCCAAAAATTACTATGCAGAAGTGCCAGAAAAATGACAGATGAATCTATAACAGCTGTGAGCTGACGGTGTTGCTGCACACTAAAGGGTGAGCTTTTCTGGCAGTTCTACGTGGACATCTCTTCTGTAGTTTTAGGGTAATTCTACTCCTAGGATAAGCACTATATAGTTTGTGACACCGTGGATTTCAATTAGGCTCCATCAACATTAAGGTGGTATTTGATGAAAATGAAGGATTTTTTATGTTGTCTGTAGATGTCATATAAAGCGAATCTATCAAGCTGTAATTGGAAAAGAAATGTGGTCTTAAATAATTCAATGTGGCATCTTCAATTATTTTTTATAGAGGATTTTTTCAGGGTAATTAATTTGAGAAAATAAAGTGGGCTTGATTTTTAAATTCTTTCAATAGGGACAGACTTTTTGTGAATTTGCAAAGAGATGCAAGAGGAGCACAAACTCTTACAGCTCCTCAGCATAGGCCCAAGGATGTTTTGGTTATAAGTGGTATAAAATGAGACTGCCATGTGGTGATGGCAGTGTTTTAAAAGTAATGAGTCCAGAAGGAGCATGAATTCTGACACTTCTGATGCAAGGAAGGGCAGTTTTGCTAACTGCAGTTTGTTAAGGTTGACAAGATGCCTACAGTATGTTTTCATCTTTGCCCCAAATGATTGACTGTGAGGCAAATTTGGCTGATGTTAGCATGCACTTAATCATGACAGAATTACTGCAACATTGATGTGTACCACAGCCCGCATCATGTTTGATGGGTTTGCTGATAATGGCCTTTTATATTGAATTCACAAATTATGATGTGAAATATTGGCCTTGAGCCTGGTTTACACGGCTGAAGCAAACCAGGAGTCTGCAATAACTGAGGACAGATCCCTACCTGATTACAAATGGCTGCAGAAATTTTTACATCAGTGGAGTGAATTCAGGCAATCTGCATCAATGTCAAGACCAAGATGGATAGCTATAAGTCTTGATTGTTTTCCTGGGTCAGAAAAATCCCAACTCTATTTCCAGGAAACCAAGGAAAAGAGATGCTCAATGCATTGCTAAAAGGAAAATCGGGCAAACCAGAAACTTGATCCTAGTTCATTTTGACAGTTAAAAGGATAAAACTGGGCCACCTTTCTCTCCTAAAGGAGAAGATGTTCGATTGATTGCAAGCAGATTTCCAATAGCTAACACATGGCCAGAGCAAAGCAAGGACTGACATGCTGCTGATAGAGACATGCTCTGACCTGTGGCAGCATTCTGCTGTTTGTGTGCCTAGGCTCTACTTGCCACAGTAAATACTAGTCTAGTGGTCTCACTTTTCTCCACCAGATATTTGAATGTGTATTTAGATGAGTCCCTGAAGTGAGAGCAAGCAGATTGCACCAACAAACTTTATGGCCCATTTAGTAGATCTTGTTTTAGATGAGGGATGCTTCGTATGGGAGTTCTCTCAAATCTAACTCTAATCTTACTTAAAGTCCCCCTCTCATGGAGAATGTACTGCCCTTTTCAGCCAGGTGTGCCAATGGCTAAGTAATATGTCATCAAATATGCTCAGAACCTTTCAGCATTTGACCTGCACTTATTTAAACGTATTTAAAAGAGAAAGTAAAATGTGCTCTTCAGCTTCAAATGTCACATTATTATAGTCTCGGTGTTCTTTTCTGTTATGTTTTTTTGTGGCTCCATCACTTGTAGCTTGAAATGAGTGATAGGTTTCTGATTTAACCCTACTGCAACAGATTTGACAATTAAAAATGCAATTATACTGTTTGAAGTCTGTGGACCTTTTCACAACTGTGCATTTTAATCTGTTCTCTTATGGCAGTCTACAGTTTGACGTGTATAGTACAATCAAGGGAACATATTAACATGGGCAAGGTGAGGGAACACATTTACCCTCTACTGTCATAGTGTCTGTTGTAATTCAGAAAGCATTATCTTAAAAACCACAGCTGCACATCTAATTTTTTCATATCAGTCTTACAGGCCTGATTATTCTTCCATTTATAGTAACGTAAATTAAAAGTAATACTATCAAACTCAGTTGAGCTCAGTTGGAATAAAAATTGTGTAGGACAAAAATAACTGGTGCTTCGAAATAATAAAAAAGCTAAAGTTCTTTTATTTTGTGAAAAATAAAATCCATTGATCTAAAATGCACATTGAGTTGAAAAAAGGTTCTGGAGATTAAATCAATAGAATTTTTTTAGGTTTAAAAAATTGCTAGCAATTGTTGCCAATGTACAAACAAACACAGAACTGTGGTTTTTATTGGTGACATGATCCAATATCACAAGTTCTTATTATCGAGTGTTTCATAATAAAGGATGCTTCATTTGGGTTACCCTTCCCTTCCTGTGCTATCTGCAGGCATGGTGTTGTGGGATGGTTGTTCAGGATGGCACTGGATGATCCATGTGGTGTGGACTTCAGCCATGTGCTCCCAGGGCAATCCCAAGGAGCAGTGCCTGGCTGTCCTTCTGTATTGATTGAGGAAATCTCCTTTTTTTTTTTTTACTGCCAGAAAAGCAGTATGTCTAGACTCTCTACCTGCCTGCCTAATATGCCTTTCTGATCCTGTGTGTCAGGCAAGGACTTTCTCCTTGCCCCGCTGTTCATTGTACTTGTTTGCCTTCACTTCTGGTACTGCTATATGTGCTTAGAGAAACAGTGAATTTAGTTGAGGCTGCAAAGGCAGGATGAAGCCAGAACTGTCTTCTCTACCTAGTGTTGTGGTGGCAGGAGAGGATCTCTTGCTGTTTTTATTTCCTTTCCTCACCAGGAATTTGAGGGCCAAACATCAGAAATAGCTCCATGCTGGGGACCAGGTGACCTTGATTTGGATACACACAGGTGGATGTTTGCTTTAATATGGGCCAAAATTTCCTGGACTCCTGATGTTAGTAGAACACAAGGCCATTGTTCTAACTACTGGTACAAACTTGTACCGGGTGCTCGGGTTTGTTTGTGGCTCTGTGGTAAATATGCTGTGGGTTTATGTTCATCCAGTTGATACCTTGGTATTGTTTGTGCCTAATATCTGGGGTTTACATAACTGAATTTAATTCCTGGGGAACTTCTGCTTTTCAGGTGGCTGCAAAATGACTTTTTAGAAACTTTGAAAGTTAACTAAGCCCATATTTACTGGGATTCTCACATTCCAGTGCTGGTTGTTCTAAAAAAAACCCACCAAAATACAACCATTTTCTTTCAGCCTTTTGGGAGTGCCTCTTCTGCATTTATTGGTTCAAACAATAAATAGAAAAAAAAAAATTATATTAGTGTGCAAAATGAAGAGCACATTAAATCAATTCCTTGCTGAAAACCAGATTTGAAAGCACCTAAGTAGGTTTCTCCAATGCCCTTTAATTCATGAGGGTTAAAACTGGCAATCCACAATCGCATTCAAAAGCAATCCAGCTCAGTTGTCATGGAGACAGCTGGGATATTAGTGAGTTAGTGATCTGGATTATTATTTTAAAAGCCAAACCACTTCCTTGTGTGCTTCTTCCTTCCTCTTCCCTGATCCTGAGATTCTATCAGGCTCTGAAAGTGTTTCATGCTCTTGGAAGTGGATTCTCTCTCTGAATATTTCTCCCTGCTGAAGGAATGTTTAAGTTAGGGCACACACCATCCCTTAGGTCTGAGCTTTACCTGTCTGTGACATCAGGAGCTCATCCTGTTGGGTGCTCTGGACCTTAATCTACACATGCCTCAGCAATACCCAAGGGTGCTCAGCACTTTGGCATTTTAGGTTGACTCCTGTTTGTTTCTACATGATCCTTCCAGTAGCAGTGTGGCAGTTTTATACGCCTGTAGCCCACATCAGTGGTTTAACTTCACTTTTTCTTTGCTTAAAACCCTAATTCTTTTGGGGTATGTTATGCTTTATGCTCAAGGAGTGTTGTTTGGTTGTTTTCTCCTGGCAGACTATTATCAGCTGAACTGAAGAATGTGGGATGGGCTTTATTTAATGTGGTAAGGTGAAATGTCTAATGAGATCTACAATTAAGTTGTTGTTAGTTCCTGTTTGGTACTCTTAGGCAAACTTAACTTGAAGCTTGAATTATCAAGACTGCTTATGGTTGACAACAAATTATAATCTTTTATTAAAAAAACCAAACATGAATCACCATTGCCAATGTTTGACAGATGTTTTCCATGCAGAATAGTGCATAAGGTGTTGACATGTTTTAAAAAAAAAGCTGAAAACTGGGAGGGGGGGAAAAAAAGACCAGAACAACTGACTTCCCAACTTCATTTGCAGTCCCTGTCCTTGAAAGATACAGAGTAATCTTGCCTTATTTATTCATTCCACTCCACTTTGCCCTCTCTGCTATTATGCAGGCTCCAACAAAGAAGGTGACCCCCAAGTATTCAAAACAAGTCTGGAGTAATATACTAATAAAAATTCTTGTGGTGTTTAAAAAAAAATAAAAAAGGAAAGCTCAACTCTTTGTTCAAGGTCCATTAAAATGTACAGATCATTTTGTTATACTTTCATTAGAAAGCTCCTTGCTCGAAAAAGGCCTGCCTATTGTGTGATGAATCCCCCACAGTATTATTGACTGTCTTCTTCTCTCCAAAGCAGAAGATAAAAATGTTTTTTTTAGAAGTAGTATTCTGGAAAATGATAGTTAAGTTTCATATGTAGTCTAGTATATGATATGCATTAGCTTTTTGCAGACTCTCTTTGACCCCATCTCATTTGGCCATTCAGTATCATTGGAGGGGTCCATAACTCACACTACAAGTAAATGAAAATGCTTGCAAAGGTCTACATTAGTTTACACTATAATACTGAAACCCTAAAGACAGCTCCTCTAAGGCTGCTGTGAAGGAGTAAAAGGGCAACAAAAAATAGGAGTAAATGTGAACGTAAGGACTAGAATAATTTATCATGCCTGAAAACCCTTATGCAATAAATGATCATTTCAAAGGGGAAGCTCACATTCTAGCAGATCTTTTCTCAGCTTTAGGGGCTAAGGGACTAATGTTGCTTAGGAACAACCTGCATATTTAAACAGTATTTTAAAATAAAATAGTACAATTCAGTTAATGATTGCCAAGCACTGAAACTCTAATTTCTGGACTACTACCTTGTTAAAGGCTGTCTTAGTTTATGAGTGTATGAGAACATAGAGGAGCAAGTTCTCAATCATTCAGGCAATCTATAAGCTTTTTCCTGTTTTGCTTCCAATGAAAACTTTCTGACTGGTGTCATACCCTGTGTATTTTAAGTACCATGCATTCTTTCAAGGCTGTGTAAGTAATTGGGTACACAGAACTGTCTCTGGTTCTGAGTCTCTACAACTTGAGAGTCTCTTGAGCTGTAGATGGCAAATGTTGCTGCCTTTGAATCCAATGATCCTGGGTTTCATTCTTCACATTACTCAGAGTTGATGATGAAGTGCTGCACTGTGTTCAGTGAACTGCTGTGACTTGTACTGGAGTGTTGGAAGGCTGAGAAATTGCTGCTTGGTCTGGATGATGGACTATGAGAATGTGTATAACTGGCTGTGGCTTTGCTGTAGCCCCTTGAGACTACAGGGCTGAGATCTTCAGTCATGTAAAACCTGTTCAACAGCTAAATTGCAAGTATTTTAATAAGGTTTGTGATCCTTTTCCCCATGTAGTCTGCAGGGGTCTGCTTCTACCTCACAGTAATGTGGACATCCATGGGGCTGCTGCTCAAAAGACATTAAAATGGAATGCTACAGAGGATCTGACTACTTGGCCCATAATATCATCCTCCTCAAACAGTCTGTACCTGGTGTTATGTTATAGCTCTCATTGAATAAAGGGTCTTCTCAGGGCTAATTAGGTCTGTGGCAGGGCCTTCCTATACATTCAATTCCATTCTATGTCAGAATGGAAAAGGATCATTGCATCCATGAGCAGGCATTTCAGTTTTCAGCTGGATTTGCCTGGATGCACAAATGTTTTACCAGCTCATTTCTTCTCTGTGTTCTATTGAAGGTTTTTGAATTGTTCAATAAACATGTTAAAAAAGAAAGGAAAAAGGGAAATCTAGAAAGAGGAAGGGCTTAGAATCAGCTCAAAGAAAAACAGTCACTTGTGATGAATGTAAGGTAGTTTGTAATAGATCACAATACTGAAGAATTTTAGCTTTATGGTCTCCTGCTACAGGCTTTCCAATCTTAAGTAAAAGTAGATCCATGCAAGCCTTTTGTCAATAAGATCAATCAGAGCTCCTTTAATGATTACCACAATGCTGAAGACATGTTTTCCAAGTATTGTTCTGCAGCCCTATCCATATGTTTTGCTGGGAAGTTAAGTCTCTGCTTTTTTGCAAGGACAGTGGGGTGAAAAAGCCTCTTTGGCTTTACCTGATGTAAGGGAAGTGTTTGGTAGTATTTGAGCTCTGTGGCTTAAGGTGAACACAAGAACTTTCTAGGAGATGAAGCTGGAGATCTGGCCAGGCTCTGGTAGGCCTGTGAATATGAAACCAGTATCTATGGACACGAATTCTGTCCACATTGTAGGTGAATCACTTTTTGGATTACAATTTCTGTGCGTAGCTTTCTGCTTTCATCTATGAAAGGGGTGAGTTTTCTTTTCCTTTTTATTGTTCCTCCCTTTGTGGCTGCATTTATGTTTCCTACTTACAGTGACTACAGGTTTCAAATATCGTACTTAGTGCTTATTGCTATTATCAATCAATAGAATGGCACACAATTCCACTGATTTTTAATATAATTGAAGCAAATTAATTTTAATAACTAAAATGTGAACATTAGCATTAGTTGAAATGGGAATAAAATTGTTCCCATCTCACATTTAAATTACTGCTTCTTTTCATAAATTTTAAAACAGCTGACTGAATTCCTACCTGCGTTTTGGGGGAAAAAATTATTGCCACTATTTTTTAACAGGGACTTAAGGAGAATTCTATCAGGGGCAGTAGTTAGGCTAAAGATGAAGTGCAGCAAAAAGGCTGACGGCTGCACCAGAAGCATACAGTAGAGAACATTACAGCATAATTTCCTAATCCATAACTGTGCATCCCCAAAGGATGGAACAGAGACTTGTTTTTAAATGGTGTCAATGGATTGAACTGGAAAGAAAAATCAAAGCTTTGCCTCATTGAAATGAGTAAACTTTATGTCAGGTTTTGTGGAGTTACTTGTTGTTCTTGCATAAAAGCATCAAACTGTTTGATGCTGGAAGTATTTTGACCTTTGTTCCAGCTTTTCCTAGTGGACTTGTTCTGCTGGTTTGGCTTGAAATTATTTTTTAAACAGTCTCTAGATTTCATTGGCCCAATTCTGTATCAATATAAGAACCCCCTGAGGATTTCAAAGCTTTGGGGATCCCCATTGCACTGATGATCTGTGTAGGGGTTAGGGCTGCTCTTGGTCCATGTTTACAGGTTTGGAAATGGAAGGTAAGAAAAATTGTGGCTCAGTTGAATCTGGCTTTTCTTACTCAGGCAAAGTGTACATAACTTGTCATAATCAACAAGGAAAATGTTCCTGCACAACTCTGCTTCTCCTCTGCTGTTTATTTCACTTCTGTGCCACATTCATGGCTCTGACCTGGAAGGCAAGTCTCTATCTGCAATGAAAAGCTTTATGTCTGGCTGCTTATATTGATTTGGAAAGTTACAGTGGGTGAGCATATTAGCAGAACTGTCCTTCTAGAAAAATGCATTTTGTGGATTTTTTCTGGTTTCATCCTATCATGACCTGGTTGATTAAGTAGGTGATACTCCAGACTTTTCCCTGCAGTAAGGAGTTGTACAGCCCTATGAGGGTTGTGCTTTGACTGCAAGAATATCCTGCTCTGGCAGCACACATTTACCCAGGCAGCACTTGTAGTCTGAGTCTGGGGGACCCTGCTGCATTTTACATTGTATTCTTGTGGTTTGGAGAAATGTTTTCCTGTTTCTGTCATTTAGTAACTTTCCTATAAGTGACTTTATCTATTAACTTACTCTCTCTTTACTTACAAAACTGTTTGCAGAAAGCAAGAAATGCAAATCAGCATTGTTGATGCAGACTGGCTTTTAATTTTAATTAATGCTTGAAAAGAATGGTGTGTTTTAGCTCTGTTCAAATTAACCAAACCATTTTATTTTATTTTTTTTCTTGCCTGATTTCCTCAAGTGTAAAGGGTGCACAAACTTTACTAAATGGAGGTAGGGGGGATAATGTTGGAGGTGATTCTTGGAGTGAGGATTGGAGTCCTTGCATATGAGAACTGATAGCGCTGTATTAACATAAAATTTAACAGTTGATGTGCATATGTGCACAAAGGGAATAGGCTAACTTGTTAATTTGGATTAGTGAATGCTGTTAAATTTCTTTGTTTATGAAAATTAAACTGGAATTATGAGGCATTTGTTTTGAAGTTGATTTCTTTCTCTTTGTTTTGCCTTTGTGCTCAGGTTGAGAACTGGAAAGTGAGATTATGTAAATTGTTTAATTTAATTAGTAGTCTCATGGTAAATGTTCTGCAGAGCACTAGTGATTGACCTGTGCCCTGACATTATTGAACTATAAAGCAAATACCCATGAGAAGAAAGTATGGCAAATGAGCAAATTTTCTAGTAAGAAGCTGAAAATGAAACTTTCCTCTCATATGATTGTGGCTATGCATGTCCTTGTGCTAATACGACTGAGAATCTGTTGCTTGAGGAGGTGGAAACCAATTTATCTCAAACCCCTCATTGATCTGACAGGATACCAGTTAACCCTCTTTTTTCCCCCTCTCCCCCCAGTCCTTTCCATTCTAATCCTTGCATGGCAGAGCTGTACCTCTGAACTCCTGAGATGAGTAGAGGGTGTTTTGCCTTATGTATTATGGCAACACCAGGTAAATGAAAAGGAGAGGCAGGGACAGGCAGTGCCCTCTCTGTGGTGGTAGCAGTTGCCTTGCAGGAGCATTTTTGTGAATGGGGATTTGCCACTTGGTGCATAGATTTCTGGGTCTGTATCCTCTTCTTGTGTTGGATTCAGATTTAAAAAACTACAATTTGAAACTGCATCAGCTTTATACACACCAAGTATCCTCAGGATAGGCTTGAGGAACAGTGTTTCAAAGCTCGCTTGTATTGGCCCTGACAGGCTGGGAAATGGGCTGTACAGCTGGACTCTGAGACCTTCTGTGAAGGTTGAACTTGATATCACAGAATGTCAGGGGTTAGAAGGAACCTCTGGAGATCGAGTCCAACCCCCCTGCCAGAGCAGGAGCACCACAGAATCTAGGGCAGGTCACTCAGAAACACAACCAGATGGGTCTTGAAAGTCTCCAGAGAAGGAGACTCCACAACCTCTCTAGGCAGCTGGCTCCAGTGCTCTGTAACCCAATTTCAAAATGTTCATCCTGAAGGGTAGGTAAGAAAACACCTTAGGACTCTCTTGGAATAATTACAAATATTTAAGATATAGGCAAAATTTTGTGGGTGGTGATGAGAATTTAAGACACTTCAATGCAGTGTCAATTAAGTACCAAGAATTTATTTCTTTTTTTAAACAAACACTGTATGTGGAGCCTAAGAGGAATCCATACCAAGATGGAAGTTTTCATGTGGATTAAAATGAAATTATAATTACTTTAGATAATTCACCTTTAGAGACCCGTTGCTAACAATTGATTTCTTTAATTTTATGAGAAGTTATTAGAAGCTTGTAAAGGAAATTGATTTTTTTTCGATGGAGTGCTGGAGAGTTGTGTGAATATATGACTCTCAAAATGTTTCTAATGCTGTCATCTATCTAGGAAAGCCAAGCCAACTGCCACATTGATTATGAAAGAAACCTGGGATAATTCAGTTTCCTAAAAAGATTAGACTCTAAGGAATTTTCATCCATATCAAAAGCTGAATGTTAAAGAGCAGAGAGCATGTCCCTGCTTACCAGTGGTTCATGAGCTGGATTTCTTAAACCCAGACTTGTTTTACTTCTCTGATAACAGCTATTTTTTGGCATTTGAGTTTTGGTGGGGTTTGTGAACTGAGAATTTCCAGTACCTCAGAACCTTCTTGCTGTCTTTTTCAAGGCTCCTGCCATGCTGGAGATAACAGTGCTGATGGACAGACCAAGGACAAATTTTATATGTCTTAATGAAACTTTAATTGAGAGTGAAAAATGTAATGACATTGCTGCATAATCTCTCACAAACATTTTTACAAATCTAATTACTTTTTTTTTTAAACTTTGAAACGTTAGCCTCTGGTACTTGATATCTTAGATTCCATTATGAAAGCATGCCATGATACAGTTCAAAGACATTCCAGCTTCCTACAAAGTGATCTTAGAGTTCCCCATTCTCTAAAAGTATGGTTTCTAAAGACATCACATTTTCTTATTTATGTAAACTTCTTCATTGCACCATTAAAAACAAAATACATACTATAGCTTGAAAGCAGCATACAGTCCTCTGATCAGAGAGGGGAAGGAATCTGGGCTTTTGAACAGCTTTGCCAAGAAGGTGCAATGAGGCTGCTTCAAATTATCATTAGGTGCCAGCTTCATCTTGCTCTGAATTCTTCAAAGCAGCAGGACTGTTGTTTCATTAAAAGAATATATCTGCTTTTAAAGTAAGAGATTGTTAATTAAATGTAGTTTGCTGCCAAATATTGATAATATTTGAAATACAAAGTCAGGATTTGTCAAACAGCTTGGTGTGCTGTTTCTAGATTCTGAAGGCCTTCTACCAAGCTGGACAGACTGTGGCAGTGCCTGTGTCCTGCAGGCTGGCTGGGCTTGGAGCCGTGCTCTGCCTGGGAGGTTAAGGTAAATTGTTAACATCAATTGAGTCCAGTGTGCATCTGCTGAAACTGCTGATGCTGGAGAGTGAGGGATACCAGCTGGCTCCATAACCAGAAGTCAGCTAATCTCACATCAGTTCTGCTGTGGATTGTTAATGGAAATGCTGACATTTACCTACAGGAGCTCCTGTGCCATTTTAACATAACTGTCACATAAAAATGGTAGGGTGTTTTTTGTTGGGTTTTGGGATTTTTTTTCACTTTTTATGGCAAACATTTAGGTCACCAGGTGGACAGACATGGTACAATGTGGGTTTTATTTTTTTCTGAAGCTGACAGTACATATCCAGCCTACAAATTGAACTTGAAGAGAAGATGTTGTCCAATTCTAGTACCTGAATCTCCAAAAACTGAGTAACACAGTGTGTGTGTGGGAATCGCTCTGCACAGAGCCAGGAGATTAGCTTGGCTCTTTCAACTGGATTAGAAAGCCAGAGTTAACAAATCTCTCTAGAAGCAAACAGCTGAGGTAATGATCATGATTTACAATGGGGATTCTTAGGAGTTCAGGGAAAAACAGGGCAGAAGGGGGGAATATGTCCGAGGGCAGGAGTTGGCAGTTGTCTGGGCAAGATTCAACTTTGTATGGCTTCTCCAGTTAATCTCTGGGACTCCTTGGGTCTTTTGCAATACCTAGCAGGTGGGCTTCATGTACTAAACAGCCCATGAGCAAGGGAGAGAGAGCTCATGGTACTGAGTAAAACAGCTCCCAGCAGAGTGAGGAACTGGAGACAGTATCATCTCCTCAACATGATGCAGTTGTATAGCCTCAAACAGAACACTGCTGGAGCATGCTGCACACTAACTGAATTAAAGCCCTTAAGCAAACCAGGCAGAAAATATAAATTAGCTGAGAAGGCACATATATCTCAAAAATCAATTTAAATCCTGCAAGGCCCTTGCCAGCAGGACCACACGACCAGACTTTTCAGATCCAAAAGAAATGTTCAACACAAATGTATTTTTAAGTACTAGTGCTAAATAACAGACTCTGAATCAGTGATCTGGAGTCTGCTAAATTGTCCTCTATCTCAATAAGGCATAATAGAAATGTTCATAACTGAGCAGTGTAAATGGACGTGAGTTGATTACCATCTAAGCCCCTTTGGAAATCAAGTCTGCAAGTCTTCACATAGTATGGTAAGATAAAATTATATCTTTGTAATGTTTTGCATTAGCTACTATCTGCACCATTGCTGACAGCCTTTGTGCCTTTTGCGTTGGGTGTAACTCAAGGCATAAGGAAGAGGGATGCTGGCAGTTGCAAGACATCACTTGTGCACTGTGCAGCAAGTAGTGTTTGCTCCCTTATCTCTAGGCAAATGCAGATGCAAATGTAGAAATCATTGCCATAGTTATTAATCATTGAAAATGCCCCAAGCAAGAGTTTTACTGAATGCAGAGCTCACTTTATCAGACTTAAACCCTGACATCTGTGTTTTCAAAGTTCCAGTAAAATGCTCTTTAAATTGGTGTTTGTACAGACATAGCATGAGCTAATAACTGGGGAGGGATGGGTTGGAAGGAAGAGACTTTCAGGGATAGTACAGGAGAAGCTATTGATACCCTCAGGCTTGTGCTCTGTGTACACTGAGCTCCTGTTAGCCTCTGTAAGGGTGTGTATACTGCATGTTCTGTCCCTATTCAAACACATGCCCAATTAGGATCTGACCTTTCTTGTTACTTTTGCACATTTCTGGGTGAGTTTAGTTATTGGATTTGGCTTACCAAGTTTATTGGCATGCAGGGAGAAAAAATGACACCCTAGAGAAGAGGTATCTGAAGCTGATATTGCAAAAAAAAATCTTCCATTCTGAAAGCAAATGGAGTAATAGAAGAAAATATACTGAGGTGACAGTTCCCATTACTACATATTATGTGCACTAACTCCTAGCTATAAAAATAAAGGTTTCCTTTACAAGCACTTCTGCACAAGTACCAGTTTTGCTCAGTTTCCTGACTCCTTGCAAAGGAGCCTAGTCTTTCTGGATGCAGCATCCTCTTTCACACGATAGCCATGTGAAAGATTCCTAGGGGACACTAATGCTTATGCAGGCTGAGTAATCATCAGAGGATCACACTTTCCAATCCTGTGGACAGCAAGTCCTCACCCACACTAATGACAAAGAAAAAAGAAAAAAGTTCCATGAGTTTTTGAACAGTAAAACTTTGGCATTCTGGGGATTAAAAAAAAGTTTAGAAATAACTTCATATTGAGCTTTTCATTGGGTAGAGATTTACTTATCCAGATCCTTCAGAAAACTTCTGACAAATGTGTTATAAAATCCCAACAATTTCTGCTCGTAGTGATTTGTTGAGCTTGATGGTTGTTCTCCAGGAATTAAGCTTGTTATGTGACATTTCAGTCCAAGTATAGGTGACCAGAAATTTCCTTACTTAGATTTAGGCACTCCAGTGCTTATCCAAAGTTAGAATGCAGTGAGCCTGTTAGCAATAGGAAGTGGTAGGTGTCTGGAAGTATCAAATCATATAATCTTTGCAAAATCTATTGAAAATTAAACAATTGTTGAAATACAATTTTGGCCAGAATAAAACATCTGGGCTCCTGGTTCTGAACAGAATGACTTTGAGGGCGTTAAAGACTTTTGGAGATAATTATTTTTAGTAAGAAGGAAACTACAGATATTTATGGCAACACAGTATATTTCAAACTTTGTACTGGTTCATCCCTTCTTTTAGATCTCAGGACAACTCAAATTTTGAGGTTGTAAAAGGAAGGGAAGTGCAGTGATGACACTGGTGAACAGAGACATTGTGGTGATGCAGTATTCACACTGTAAGGCACCTACTCCAGGAAAGCTTTTGCTGCAACTTTGGAAATGGTTTTAAAAGATAAACTGTTGCAATGTGATGATCCTGCATATGTGAAAGTGTTTATCTTTCTCAATTTTAACTGCTTCAGATGGGGAAAGATAGATGGACAGACAGATGGTGATGGGGGAGATAGCCTTTCCCTAGATTTTGATGGTAATTTAATAAGGGTCTTAAAAAGCAGACTTGAGGCTGTGTTTTCTTACACAGGTCTCTTTTCAATATCCACCCAGCATTTGAATTTCATGCACAACAGTATGTGCCAGCAACGAACAGCTGTAAAAGTGTCATTGCATTATATTATCAACTCTCTTCCCAAAAGCTGTTTTATGGCATTTTATAAACTGTTGTTTCAAAAGAATGGCAGCAGCTCTGCATTAGGATTGCCTAGTCTCTACAGGCTCCTTGGCATGGCAGTGAGGGAGACAGGCTTTCACTCGGGGTCTCCCTGATTCCTTGGGGTGATGCTGTGCTGGATGGTGCTGAGAGGCCAACACCATGTCCCCAGGCACCCTCCCCCAGTCAAGAGTCTGCAGCAGGACACTACCTGCAGTCTACTTAGCTCCCTCAACACATTTATTTTTAGCTTTCTATCATAATTTTATGCCATCTGAACAAAAAAATCTTTTTAAAAGGCTTCATTGTTCTCTGCTGCCAACCTAGAATGATGCAGGAATCCATTTGAAAAATTCCCTCAACGTCCCACCATGAATTAAACTGAGGGTTAAGTATGTGCTCCTCTGAGGTGGCAAGGGAGAGCGGTGGGCAAGGAAAGGAAAGCCAGGCTGAGAATCTCTCTTGCTCCTCTGAGTAGCCCAGTTTCTCCCCTTATGTGTTGCTCAGTTCATGGTGCCCCTTTCTCATCCCACCTTGAAGCTGCTCAAGAGGGCAGGGGGGCGTTCACATTCTCCCTGCCCCCAGTAGATCCTGCTATAACCTGCTAGAAATATAAGGCTTGTGTCTTCCTACTTCCAAGTAGCTGAACATGAATAAAAATATTTACCAATTCATCTTAAATCATCTTAGAAAACATTCCAGGTAATTTTTTTTTAATGGCCAGATTAATACTTTTATTATGTTGGATGAATACTCAAGAGGCAGTTGCTGATTCAATTCAATATTGTCTGGTTTTAGTGATTCTGTCTGGTTGCTTTTATCTAAAATCCAAATCTTCTGTTTTATTCAACCTTGCAGGAACACGCATTACTTACTGAAGATTAACAAGCATAAAAATGTAGTGCTCTCACCTTATTTCTCCTCTTCCAATTAAGGTGATACACCTAGAATTATTAATGTCATTACTGAAATAATATCTCCTGCTGCATGGATACTTGAGAAAAGCCTGTGCCCTGGTTAGACACTGTTTCTAGGAATATGTGGGTCATGGTAAAAAGCATCCCAGCTTTGATAATACTTAAAAAACCTGATGTAAATGGCAGTAATTGTACTGATGCTTTGCTGTCTGATCTGGCAAGATTGTGAACAGTGCTTTGTTGGCAGGAAAGATGAGTTGCAGGCGTTGGCTGGGAAGGCTGGGACTGGAGCTGGGGCTGTGGAGTGCAGCCTGAGCACCCAGAGCCCACCCCGAGTGGGCACAGGGGCAGGAGCTCTAAGCAGGGTTTTCTGAGCCCTACAGAGCAGTGATTATCAGCCAGTGCTAAGGGTAGAGGTTTCCTATGGGAAGACAGGATTTGAGCAGTGTTATCACTTCCTAGTTTTCACTGAACTGTCAGAATGAAGGGGAGGTTTTTCATTTTTTTTTTTTTTTCTTTTGGGTAACTGTACTCAAGGGAATTTTGACTTTTCTTTGGAATTTGGCTGCATCTTCTTCACATGAAATGATTAAAAAAAATGAGCCTTCTCTTTTATATTAAAAGAAACCTAGTTAATCCTATGGGAATAGTCCTTTTTCTTTTTTGTTTATGCATAAATAGGCAAAACGCTATGAACAATGGCTGAGTATGATATATCTTGTTTCAAGAGATCAGGAGTGCCCCCAGCTATACTTGACTTCAGCAGAAATTCTGTGTTCACTTCTTCTGAAAATTAGACTCTGTTCTTTTTCCTAGAGCCATGATAATCTGTGTCTCAAAGGTAAAATCACTCTGTACCATAAGCTGTGATTGTAACAATATGCTTGTGCTTCTGCAAAGAAGTTTGCAAGTAAAAAAAAATATGAATTTTTAAAAGCACCAGCTCATTTTAAAATCTTAAGCTTTTTGTTTTGTTTTTCCAGTCAGTGTTCCTAAGGGGACTTCTCTCATGCTCTTCTGTCCAAGTACAGCTGGAGTAAAGAACACGTTGCTGTTGTGTTCTAGTTGTGATCAGAAAGCATCTCACAAACATAGACACCTGAATAAACCTTTTTATTTTTCAAATGTTCCAGACATAATTTTTTCAGAAGGTTCTCAACTTCTCTAAAAGCAAGTTGCATTGATTTAAGTCTCATGTTTGGAGGGAAAAATACAGTTTCCTCAAATGTTATGCAGCATATTCATAATTACACTTTCAGAGTGAACAGTCTGTCCTCTGTGTGTGTGTGTGTAGGGGGGAACCATGTCTGCTCACAAGGAATTATTTCTTGGAAAGCAAGTCATCTTCAGAGTCTTGCTTGCCTCTCAGACTCCCCCTAGGTGTCCTTTCCTGGGAGTTGTTGGGTGGCAGATGGGTCTCTCACACTATCATTTTATGGTAAAAAGAGTTGTGTTTGTATCACACATTAAATGGGGAAGGTTGAGAGGACCAACTCAATGTGTGCTTCAGACTATCTCATGGTTTATCTATAAGACTGATGCATGTGTTTCAGCTTCTTATCTTCTCTGAGAATTTAGTATTGACTGGGTTTTCCTGATCGGTGTGTTCCTTAAGCACGAATACCTGTTAATTAACTAATAATTGCATTCTTACATTTGTTGCCAGTCTGAGGAGATAGCGTAGGTGATTATTTGGTATTTCTTTTTATTCATTCAAGTCTTATAAGCTGACAATTTCAAGACTGAAAGCAGAGCAGACTGAAAGCTCTGCTAAGGACAGAAGAATGCCAGGGAAGAACTACATGTTGGCAAGATATATGGGACTGGGAATGTCACCAAATTAGGTGCCCAAATATGATACTGGACCCAGTGGCTGTGTGTAATGTCTTGATGGATGTGTTGCAATTATTCTTAAAATACTGGAATTCAATAATTTTATGAAACCCTTCACATTGGTTACAAATAGTAATTACTGTTGCTAAAACAGAGTAATTAGTAGCATTTAGTTGAACTTTAATGGTATTCTCAATATAAGACATGGTCTCTAGTCTTTTCTGTGGTATATTTAATGGCTTTTTAATGGTAATTGGTAAAGGAAATGAATTGAACTTTTCAGTGGAGGTCTGGTAGAATGAATGAAAATTTCAGAATAATCTGAGTAGTATGTTAATTGCTTGAGAGTTACCACTGAATGGCAAAGTGGGTGGTTTTCAAAAGAAGCAGCTGAAAATATTCTTTCGACTCCAAGATGGCATGTCAATGGAAGTTTTAATGGCTTTCTAATTTAAATAATCATCTGTGTTAAATTTTACTGTCTGTTGTTCTTATAAAATCGAAGTAATGAACATAATAGTGGAGAACATATTTGAAAACATCTTTGGAGCTCGCTGAAAATTTCAATAACTGTTTTTGATCACAAATAGCATTTTCATCAATTAAAATGTATTTTTCAGAAAGCATGTTAATTCTTCCACAGAATAAAGTCAAAGCAATACCTTGAAAATTTCTTGCTTTCATTTTGTGCCCTCTGAGATTAGCCAAGAAATTGTTTGGATGACTTCTTAATTCCAGGTCAGGTTTTTCATACTGATTTGACACTTTGAAATGACTGGATGACCTGTGGAATACACATTTTATTTTATGTCGAAGTCTCATCTTATTAATCAAAGTAGTTAATTATTTTATTTTGCTCTTTGGTGAATCAACCAGTCTATTTTACTAGAAATGAAGAATTTGCTTTTGGATTCTTTTGCTTGAAAAATAAGCAAACTTATTGGTTAGTAGTGTTTTCTGATTATTTTTTTCAATATGGTAAGTGCAAGAGATTACATTTCATTAACTTTATTTAAAGAAAAAAACTACCTTGTTTTTGCCTACCTGTTATAGCAAATTGGTTATTAGCAAAAAATACAAAGAGAAGCACAGAACTTAAGGCAAATATTTGCCATTTTTTGGGGAAAAAAAATGTTAATCATGGAAGTCAAATTATTCACACCAGAAACTAGAACGAAGTGTTTTATTTCTGCAATCATGATGGAGCTCATAGTTGGGATTGTGCACTGCATCCTGGGATAAATAAAAGCACCACAGGCTTTGTGGAATTGTGTGAAATATTACAAAAGGAGAAGTCATTAAGAACTAAAGCGAGATAGAGCTGTTCTCAGAGCTTAAGCAGAAGCAGTTTTCATTGTTCTTTGAGAATGACTTGCATAGAGATTACTTTACAGGTCGATCCAGTGCTTCCCTGATGAATTGCTAAGCAGTAAATTTAAGTAATTAAAGTCCTCAAGATCTTCAGGAGTTTCTATCTTGCAGATAAGAGATACAACCATTGCATATAGTTATTTTGTTATTGCAGGACAGCCCAGAAGCATTATTGGGATTGGCCAGGTGGCTACCACACTTTGCAGTTTAAGTACTTCGTATGATCTTTGTATCAGAGTTGCCCATTAAATTTTGTCTCTAAGCTCTGATATTTCTTCTGTTTTTAGGATTAATGGGTTTCCCCTTGTTTTTGTCTGTGCTGCTACTGATTGGGTTTTTGAGGAGCCCCTTTTCCCTAGACATACAACCTCAAAATCTTGTATTTCACAAGCAGTTGTGACATCCTAGAACAATTGCGAAGTACTTTAACTTGCATTTTGCTCTAGTAATTGTTTACAACAGTTCCCAAATGCTGCAGAAAGATTTGTGAAAGGTACATGCTGGGTAATATACTCAAGCCTACAGAATCACTAATACAGCAAATAACGTGGTAGAGTCTGTACTTATTAGTTAGTATAAACAAAGTGCCTTGTCAGCCCAGGAGGGGGGCAGGCAGTATAGTTCTCTTTAGGGTCCAGTCAGATCCAAATCCCAGACAAAAGGCAGCATCTTTCCTCTTCTGAGCCCTTTTGTACATCTCTGGTCTCTGCTTTTAAACTCAAGTTCTGCATTTTCCCTTTCCCCAGTGGCTGGCAAGGAGGGAGGCAAAGGCACCTAGGGGCTTTGTTAATCTCTTTAAAGAACAAATCTTGGAGGTTGCTGCAGGCTGTTTAGACTGTGCAGCCTGGTAAGACCTGCACTTGACCCCAAAGTTCTAAGTATCCATCTACTACTCATTTTGAAATACCTAACAGTAAGTTACAGGGCTTATTCTTTTCTGTCTGACGTTTGATTGCCACCATTAAAATTAAGGCAATAAATCTATGATTATTTCATGTTTTGCATTCAATCCATGAAGGCAGATGTGTAATAAGTTTTTGGCACAAAAGAAAATTCAGAGTGCAACTGCTTGGGCCTTGAGCATCATTAGTTTATGCTACTTCAGCTGATGATTTTACTGATGTCTTTGTGGAGTAGAAGGTTTTTCTAGACTGCAATTTATAACTAAATCGTTGGGTATTCAAAACTGATGGGGATCAAGGCCTCCAAGTGGCAGGCAGATGTTTCACCAGCATCTCCTTTGTCATTGCCTTTTAAGTTTCACTCTTTCCTTCCATTTTTTTTTTTAAGTAACTTTTAAACACTGACTTATGAAACTCAGTTCTGTCACTTCACGTGGTATTTCTTGAACTTTCAGATAATTTCAGGTCCATGGAGCTTGTGTCTAGTGGGACTTGCATGGAGATTTGGGCTCATCTAGTCCTTGCAGAGCAAAGCCAGTATTAAAACAACGCTGGCAGGCTTTATTCAATTGTACTGCTTTGTTGTGAACTTCAGTTGGGCAACTCTGAAAGATGGCACTTGTAAAGGGAAAAGATAGCACTCAAAGAGCACAAGAAAACCTGGCATTGAAACCACAAATATGTTGTGATAATCAAGAATGTCACTTGGTAATTCTTTGTAGGGGCTTGAAACCAATTTTCCTTCCTTTTATTCTATTTACTTAATCTCGTTCACTGTGCCTCATCACCGCAGCATCAAACACACAAAACAAAGTTAATGGGCAAGAGATTTGCCTTCTTTATGAATGAAAATGAAATGAGGAGTCTTAGTCAATTTACCCCTCTCCTAACTGTGATAAGTGGAATTTAAAAAAAAAACCTCCAAAACATTAAAGCATAGCTCTGACATTGAAAGCTGTAGTTGAACTGGGCTTCCAGTTTCAAAGTGATTCTTTTTTCCCATCTCTTTTTATGTTCCTTCTTACAGTAGATCTGTCCAGATCTCCATGTTCAAGCACACTCAGCTTTGCAAAGTTTAGGTTTGGACTTTTGTTGAGAACTTGTTTATGATTTCTAGGTTTTTGTTGATAGCTGGATGACTCAAAACCTAAGTGAAAGATTTTGCATACTACTGCTCTTAATGGATCCAGACTAGGCAGATGTGCAAGGTAATTTCTGTGGTTTTAATCTGCAAAAAAAGCAAATTGCCCTTCATAGTAATGATCAACTCATCAGTGTTTCAGCATCATTAGAATTATCTTATTTGTTGCTTTAATGGGAGTGCCTGTGTTACAACATGTATTGTTTTTGCTGCTGGCCAGAAGAATTTAAATCTATTAACTTGCTGCCCCAAGGCATCAAAACTGTACATGCTGTGTTGGGAATGAGCTGGACTTGGTGCTGCTGCAGTGAGGTAGATTAGGGAGTGACTGTAGCTGCACCCCCTAAGTAAGCAAATCCATAGGATTGATCTGGCTGAGGGGCTGGCGTGCTGCTCTGGGCAGAGAGGCACAAGCTGCAGACCAACAGGGAAGGAGCCAGCTCACCACGCTGCTGCTGGCTTGAATTACAGGAATTAGAGGTGACTGATGTTGAGAAAGCTAAAGAATTAGCTGCTACCCAGGTTAGGGCAGTCTAATCAGTGGCTTAAGGGGATGCACATCCTTGCCTCTGCAGGAGCTCTCCTGTTCCTGCCCGTGTGCTTGCATGTGGACATGTAGCCTCACAGATGACTGGTAGCTTTTGAACTTTTGTACCTCAAGTGTGGCAGCATGAGCTGGGTTGCTCTGTGACAGCTGCAGTTTTGCACAAATAAAAGAGATAATAGATCTTGACAAACTGTCTTTTATAAACTGAATTCACTAATAGCTTTTAGTTGCTTTAATTACTTTCCACGGGTACAAGGAGAGTTCTAGTATAAATATTAATGCCATGAATGAAACATGAGACCCTTTTATCTCAGTAGTGTCTTCAAATTCACTTAGAGTTTCCTTCTGATATAATGATTGATGGAATGTCTGGTTCAGAACTGGACTGACAACAACAATTGTAGTTAAGAAATAGCATAATTTTTAAAAGCATTTAGCTCTTGCTATGTTGATAGCAAGAGTTGAGCACATTTTAAATTACTTTAAAATCCTTTCTAGTAAAAGCTGACACACAATCTCACTTGCAGACATTAGTAATACTTCATGTATTGGCACATTTTTCTATTACCTCATCCTGCTTCAGAATCCATTTTCCTTTCCACAAAAATGTGCTATTTTTTGCAAAGCTTTTGTTGGGTAACTGAAACAATTCCCTGATAAGGAACTTCTAGCCACCTCTGATTTCTATGCAAGAACAAGGAAGAAATCCTTATACTTAAATACATTTTTTTGATAATTCTCAAGAAAAACTACTGACAATTGTTCTTACTTATCTGTGCATATAGTTTATCTCTGACAGTACCTAACTGCCTTTGCAGCTCAGATAACACAGGATGCTGACCAGGGCTGCAAGCATTTGCCAAACTGATGCAAGCATTTTTTTCCAAAAGCCAGTTGATGTGCTGGCATTAACCTTGGCAAAACGTGGCTTGTCCCATAACTGCCTCTTATATTCTGTCCACTGGAGCAGGAATAGTCTGGGATTGAAGTACATAAGTAACATCAATAGACTAAACAAAAGACAAATATACAGATTTTTTTTTTTTTTGGCAAGTGGCTAAGGATTAAAGCTGCAATTCTTAAAGTTCTCTGCTGAGAAATCCTAGGCAACCAGAGAGTGTATGTAGCTCTACAGAAGAGTTGCAGTATCTCAGCCATTAACATTAAAAGTCCTGGTCATGGGTTACATCCTTGAAATATGACAATTTTTCTGCTCATTTCTGTTGCAGTGGAGCATGGTCTTAATGGATGGAGATGCTATGGAGCAGCATTCTGCAGGATTTGGCTGTCCATACAGCTCCTACATCCCATTCCCTACTGATGAAGTCTTTTTGACAAGGATTTGTTTTCTATAGAGAATATTTTTCCTAGGCAGATATTTTATTCCAACAACACTTAGCTCCCAAAATCTAAATCTTGCATGATCCATTCATTTGTATTTGATCAGGAATTATAAAAGCTGCATGCACACATTTTTCCCCTGAAAATAGGAAGTGTGACAATGGGATAATTGTATTTTCAAATAGTTCTGTGTAGGTACTAAGTCATCCATAAGTTTACATCAAGTTTAAAATACAGATGTACACACTTTTGTCTGTATGTGAATGTCCCTGAATGCCTGGGGAGTTTGAACAGATTTCCATGCTAATGCAAAGCTTTGAAAAATCAATTATTTTGAGTTAAAGCCATATAACTCGGAGGAATTACCATCACTGGTTTTAATGTACTCAGGAACCAAATGCATCCTTAACCTGTCACAGCAGAAGGCCTTCAATAGGGTGAGAGACACTTTATTTCTCATTAACTATTTTTGAAGTGAAAATCAAGCTAAGAAACAACTAGTCAATAGAGTGCATACACGTTATTGGACAGGTCATGGGTCTTACTTGTCAAAATATTTCATACCATCGGTAGCCTTATTTGACAATTTAAGTGAGAGTATGTCATCTTGTCTGATCCTGTTTACTAAATGTGATGACTCTGCCTTAACTTAGGTTCTTGGTCACATTCTGTAGCTTTTACATGGACATTATTTTATGTGTGTTTATGTTTAAAGCCCCCACAAAAACTTGTAAAATCCATTTATTCAGTCTCCTAATAAACAGCATTATTACAAGTGCTACAGTGTTTTGAATTTTTATGATAGATTATGTATCGCTACAGCTGTATGTAGATACTTTTTTAAAGCACCATTTGATATTAAAATGCAGAATAATTCAATTTTTTTTTCCTTAAGATGTGAAGCAGAAAACAATTGCTACAGACTGCAGCTAAGGAGAGGTACCTGTAACTGTAGGAACACCCTTTTTGCCTTTTACAGAGCACTGAGCTGGTGGGATAGTAACAGAATCCCTCCTGATACCAGAATGATGAAAATCAGAAATGTAAAAATGAGACTTGGTGCTCTGCTCCTTTCGAAAAGGCGTCTGCACCTCTCCCTTGATTCTGCATTTTCCTTACAACTTCCAGGCTTTCATTTTAAAATAACTTTCTCCTCCTTTTCTGCCAGGAAGTTATCAGCTATCCTTGTGTAAATCTGTGCTGACACATGATAATTCAACCTTGCTGAGAACTGTCTACTTTTAAATTGCAGTGGCAGCAAATCCATAAACTGTAGAATTTACTGAGGGTCACATCAGAATTAAGATGCATCAGCACAGGAATTGCAAACCCCGAGCCTGCAAATGGCCATGCTCACAGGAAACCAGCTGAAGCTCTGGAGAAGTGAGAGGATCTTTTAAGGACAAAGCTTGAGCACAAGGCCTCCTAGAATATGAGCATATTTATTCAGTGAGAATAAAGATCTGGTGGGAGCTGAGCTCCTTGGAGCTTAATTCAGCTGTCAGGTCATCTAAGAACCACACTAAAAAGGCTTAGGTTCGGTTTGGGAAGTGTGCAATATGTTATTTGGTACCTTGTTTAAGCATTGCTGTCTGGCCATGTGTAAGGTGACAAATAAGCCCATGTTAAGAGTAGAAATACCCACTAGAGTTGTGTAGATGAGCATATGAATGAGCGTAGGTGATCACAGAGATGAACAAACCACACAAGTTGACCCCTTGTCTGCCAATGAGTGCAAAGAAAATAGATTTTAATAGTGAGCTAATGAAGCTTTTAACCTAAGCACAACAAAGCTCTGGTTTATCTGCTACATCTCCTGGGCTGGGCAAGGTTATACGTGGAGAATTAAAAGAAGCTCCTTACCCCTCAGCCTGAACAAAAGATTAGAGATGTCTTGAGTCAGGCTGGGAACAAACAGACAGTGAACAAAGAAAAGCAACAAGACAACACTGGTCAGCCTGACACTGAAACATTCAAAGTCAGGCTGGACAGGTCTCTGAGCAACCTGATCTAGTTGAAGATGTCCCTGCTCATTGCAGGTTGAACTAGATGAACTTTAAAGTTCCCTTCCAACACAAAGTGTTCTATGATTATATGACTTGCTGTAGGGTTTTCTGATATTATTTCTGTCTGTGGCTGCTCTGCAGTGTCAGGCTGGGGAAGTATTAGGAAAATCCTGTATTCAGGAAGCTGTATAACAGGTAAACGTGCACATCTGTTTGCAGGCAGTTACGCTATGTGCTTTTAAAGAAAAAAAATCTATTTCTTTTTATTATACATTAGCTATAAAGATAATTGTTCTTGCATAGCATTTACTTATATAACAGTGATCCTTTATCAAGCAGAAATAGAAGAGGATTCTTTTCCTCCTTCATCCCTTGGCCTCAGATGAGCTCTCTCATATCCTTTAAGAGTCTGTCACAGACTTTCATGAATGATTCTCAAAGAAAGGCTAAATATTTATAGCAAGTAACACTAGAATTTGTCCTTCATCCTTTCTGGGGGAAAAAAAAATCTTCACCTAATGCCCTCATTTGCTATCCTCTGAGGAAGAAAAAGTTGTCTTGTTTTTTCCCCAGTGGTAACAGTCCAGCCAGGGGAATGTCATTTAGCACCAAGGGATGTCAACATCACAGAGCACTTGCTAATTTCATCAAGATTAATATAATCCTTGGCACTTGGTCCTAAATCACTGGTGACAGCTCATGGCAAAATGGGAAATATCACAGGGACCAATGACACTTGCTACAGCCTTCCCTTCAGCAATAACACTTCTGACGTATTTATCTTAATTAGCAGCAGCGGGAGAAAAAGAAAGAAATAGAGACAGAGAGAAATTCAATTGAGTTTGAGCAAGATCATAATTAAGCAAGTGTTCCCCCTGCGACTCCAAATGCAGATTTCTGACAGAGAAAAAGAAACGCAGTTCAGTTAAATGAAAGGCAAAAACTGTAATGAAGTTTAATGGAATAGTTTTCATCATTTTTCCTTTTTGAAGCATCAGCTCTAAATTCCAGCACCACGTAACTCATTCAGACAGGCTCACGTTCTGTAACAGTAACATCTCCTGAGCAAAGGAAAAAACAACAACAAAATGTAGCGTCATTGCTGAGAAATGAAAGCTAAATCATTCAAGTTGCTTAAGCCTGAAATGCCTTTAAAAATAAAAATGGAATGGGTGAAATGAAAAGATAAAATATCCTTTTTCTCGATTACTTGATCATTATCCCGTTGTTTTCTGGGTTGTGTAATTGTTTCTACCTCCAGTAAATACTGGAGCACTGGGCTGAGTAACTCAGCAACAGCTGCCTGGGTATCCCCACTTCTACTGATACATATGCTTGGGAAAGGGGAACAGACTCAAGTATTTTTTTAATTAGTAATATGCCTGCTTTATAATCCACCAGGTCATGCCAAATATTTTATAAACATCTGTAACTTTAAAGACTTGAAATTGAAGCCAGGAATCCTGCTGCTTTCAAGTTGTCTTATTATGTGGATTTTGCTCACAAAGAAGTTAGTGGTCTAGAATGAGAGGTACTGGAAAGACTAGTAAAGGGCTAGATGAACAGTTATGGAGGAGGAGGTTCTGCACTAAATTACTGAAAAAATTGTGTCCTGAACCTTTATAGAGACAAGAGTGGAAGACATCCAATAGCTCAAGACATACAAGATAAAATGGTTGTGAAAGGCAACTACCAAAGGACCTTGCAATAATAATAGTCTTACAAATTCCCCTTTCATGTACACATTTTTGAATTGCTTATTCTGACAAATGCCTATGCAAAATTAGGTACAACTTCTTTTACAGGCACTGGTGGGATTGTTTAATGGGACTATATGCACAAAAAGCTTATTTGTCTGTTACCCTGTGATACGGGGGTAGCTTGCATGTCATTATGTGCCTGAAGGATGAAATAAATATGCACACTACAGGAAAACAAAGTTAGTTGAAGGCCAGCTTAGTGTGTAGCGTTGCTGCTCATACCAATATTTCTGTTTCCTGCCTAACTGGATTGCTTCTGGGAGGTGAGCAATATTAAAGTCATCTTTTTTCCTTGCTGCCAACAGTATCAGATGCATTTCCCCCTTATTGACAAGTATCTAATAAGCTCTGATCCCTCACTTTCATCTTTTGGAAATGCTGTACTTAGATTGAAGGCCATTTGGTCTTGCAGGTAGATTTCCCCTTCTGTTGTTGCACAACACCCTGACCAGCTTTGCCTTGGAAGGCAGACAATCATTACTGCAGTTCACCTGACAGAAGAGCAGCTGCTTGCCGCAGAACCTATCTCAGATTTATGCATGTAGCTGTCATCTTCATGAAAACCAAACTTTCCCTGGGAAAAAAAGAGTGCAATTAATTAATTGTTTAACAATATAAGTTAACTATTACTGATAAGTGAATTGTGAATATTAAAAAAAAACAAAGAACAAAACAAATCACAAAAAATTGAGGGGAAAAACCCCCTGAAGCTTGCAGAAATATTTGGTTGCAGTGCTGTGCACTGGCAGCTGTTTTCCTGTATTTTCAGTTTGTGTGAGCAATGGAGGAACTTCAGGCTCAACTTATTCTGAATTCTGCTTGAATGGAGCAGACTATTTTAGGTATTAGCTACAAGTTTTTAGCAGTTTGTAACACCCTAACTGGTAGGTTCATTTGGTGGGTGTGAACAGACAAACATTTTGAGTAAGCAGCTCAACCACCCTTAGTGAAATATATTTGAATTTAGTTACTTTGCTAAAAATGTAGTTGTGGATAATCCAGCCAGACTGTCTTGTGACTCATTCTTAGTCCCCCTTGAGGACATGCAGCAGTGAAAACAATGCCTGCAACTAAACCCAGGGTGCTCCTGCAATTGCAGAGGTGACTGACCTCTGAACTGTCACCTTTTGCTAGTGAGAGTGTGACTAGATGGTTGGACACCATTAACACCATTTAAAAATCTGGGTTTCCACCATTTCTGGAGCTTCCAGTCTGTTCCAACCTCAGTTTTTCTGTGAACTGATCCACTTAAACTTAACTGATCCACTTAACTGATCCACAACTCCATTCCACCAATATCTATGTCCTAATGATGAGAAAATCCTGAGCAGCCTGGTGTCTTAAAGGCTAAACAAAGCTTCAGTGCCTTGAGTAAACTCTATGGATGGTGGGGTGTGGAGAGGCAATGTAATGCCCTGCTGCTTTGCTCAACTCCTATAAAATAGTAACAAGGCCTTTGAGTCAAGGTCTGCAAACATCTAAAAGAAGACAACTATAATTTTGTGTGTTTTCAGTGAACTATGCAGTAAAATATTTGCTTTCCTTTGAGAACAACTTGCATTTTGGTTTCCTGTATGATACAATGAGTGACACAATTTAGATTTTATTGCATGAGGATACTTCCCTACACACACTCTAATCTAGAAGTAGTTACAGGACTTGAGTGAAAAAGAACCCATGTGGCCCAAAAATAATTAGAGCCTTTAAAGTGAGAGTTTGATTAAACTTGAATTCTTTCAAAAATATTTGTGTTTTTGGAGAGAAGCAATAAAACTATTCTTACATATTAAAAATTCTAATTCATAAGGCCACAGGTACCAGTTTTAAAGACCAGGGAAGGACTGGCTAAAGGTGTGCTCTCCCAGTAAGAAAAGTGTTGGGAAGTTGCTTAAATAGAACTGATTTATTTACTTAGATGGTCATGTTTTCAGTGCAGCTGATATGGTCATCCTAGATGTAATGAGAAACTTGAGTGCTTTCACACTCACTGAAGACCTTATTTAGGAAAATACTGGAAGGAGTGTAGAACCACATGAAATAGTTCTTGACAGTTGTGGGTTCCTTAACTAATCCTGACCCCACTTAAAGCAGTTGAGTTTGTTTCCCTTCCAGACAGGCACTTAGAGGATTTCTTCTGTAAAGCAGTTCTGGCTCTGAACAGGAATTGCTATGGAAGAGTGGCTGCTCTATGTCATGATAGTATTTTGAATTAGGGACTTGCTAGGAAAGTAGTTAAACTTTGAGTGTGACATATGGAGTGTAATGCACCTCATATGGTCACAAATAAATATTGGCAAGTTATTTTTAATAGGTACCTGTAATCTGCTGGAGGCTCCACACTACAGCCTTCCCTCTCTCGGGGAGGATGCTGTGCAACATGGACTGTGGAGAGCTTTGTGTGTGCCTAGGTATAGAGAACATTGCTCTTGATTACATCTGGTGGCTGTGCCTTGGATAAATCAACCCATAATGCTGGATTATTTTCTAGTTTTCCTGAAAAAAAAAAAAGTACAATCTGATTTGAAGGAGAGAAGGAGGGGGAGAAATCAGCCTGGCCTTACTAAATGTGAGTTGTGTGCTAGTGGAGGAGGGATGTGAGGCAAGCCTTCGGGCTGCTGTCTCCAGAGATGCCCTACAAGAACTGCATTTTAGGGGCTCAGCTGGAAATTAAAGGTGCTGTGGGTCCTGTGCTGGTCCTTTGCACGCGGGTGAATTTTTCCTCAGGCTTGGATAGGGGCTGCAATAGCTGCTACAAACATATTTCTTATTCAGCTTCTGGTCTCTTCATGCCTCACAGGTACTCCACGGGGAGCCTCCTGTGCTGTCTGCTCTGAGAAGTGGAAGGTTTTGTGCATATATTCAGTTAATTCTGAAATCTCAAATGTCATCTTCTCAGCCCATTTCCATAATTACTATTGTGGAACCAAGCTATGCAGCCATCATGGAAATGGTAAAAAGGTAGGAGTTAAAAAAACCAAAAGAAAACTATAAAAACAACCCCACATAGTCCCTGCCTTCCCCAGCTGTGGGCCTGATCCCTTAGCTATGGAACCCAAGCAAAGCTCTTAGTTCTGTGTCTTTTTAGCCTTATCCCAGGAGTCTTGATTGTAACTTGTACAAGATAAGAGTATGTGTTTTCCAGCAGACTTGGTAAGCTGTGGTCTTCACAGCATTCTTATTTAACCATAGCTCTGAGATTCTACTGACTACCCCTCTGTCAAGTTATTGGATCTATGCAGGTTTTTTATTTATAAGAAGTGCTTTCCTGGTTTTTAATATTTAAATAGTCATTTTCAGCTCTCTGAAATAGTTCCATTTCTTGCCCCCTCCCAGTTCATTTATCCTTTTCACGCACGCTGAACTCTGAGATCTCTTGTGATTTGTGGCAGATTTCCCATAAAGTGGTGAGACTAATCCCAGTCCTACCAGTGTGTTTATTGCCTTGGTGTCTGGTGGCAACTGTGCAACAGATACATGATTTTCAAAAGGAACTGACTGGACAATATCTGCCTCAGCACCCTCTCCTTTCATTTCAGGATGCTTTGGGGTTTGGTTTTCATTCAAGAGGTAGTGATTAACCATAGACCAGTCCTATTGCTTTGAGAACCAAACCATTTTTTTCTGGTTGATGGTTTGGGTAGCACATACCAAGTATCTTAATTCTGGCCTCTCTTGGTAGCCCTTAAAGTTACAGAAATTAATTATGATATGTGCATAAAATTGCCTTAACCTGCATTTTCCTTCCTAGGAAGATTACTGAGCAGATACCATTCTATTACTGTAAGGGAAAACATATTGTATTGTTATCTCACCTAAACTTGGGAGTCTATAGTCTTGTTTTATTAAGTATCTGACACACGTATTTATAGTTTCCTCCAGCCCTGGCTGCTGTCATATCAAGCATTTCTCTACAGGGAATGAAGAAAATACTTCTAAGCCTGTAATGTTAATCTTTCTCTGAAATGCCTGGTTGTGATATATTAATTGTTTTAAAATAACATTCATTAAGACTCTGCTCATCTCTTCAAGACTTTAAAATCAATGTCAGAGAAAATGAAAGTCTTAGTTTCAAATTCTCTTCCTGATTATCTTTTCTCTAATTGACTTTTTCTCCTTTCCAGTCAAGCTTTAATGTCCTCGTGTGGCTATATGACACTGTCTGTTTCTGTTTTTCTTTCTTCTGTCTGGCTTTGCATTTCTGGCCCACAATTGTCTAACTCTGCTTAGTTGTTATCCCCTACTAAGTACTGTGCAGAATAAAGACCCTAAGATGTGTCTATGGAGAAGGTCCCAGTCAAGGTGCTCTTTGCTTTTCAAGAGGTGCTCAGTACTCCCACAAACACCAGCTGGTTCAGAGGCACATCACGATTTATTTTCAAGGTTTCATATTTCACAGAGTTACCAAGTGATACATAGTGCTGTAGTCTCCCCTTTTTGAGCAATCTTTGTGACATAATGTTTTTAATTTTGTTATTTTTTGAACTCTATCTGGAAATCTAGATGCATTTACTAGTTTCAACTATAAAACCTAGAAAAGTTCAGCTCCTTGTTGAAGTGGAGCATGTGTATGAAACTGTTTAGTTAACTGTGAAGAGACCAAGACATAGTTTAGGTATATTAAATTTTATCATGTCTGTACTGAGAATAATTTGATCACACAGTGCCATTTAACAGACTCTCCCAAATTTTCTTCCTGCTTTTTAGGTTATGTTCAGAGTCTGATAGACATTCCAAATTACTGCATGTTTTGAGGGGAAAAACAAAAAAAAACCCAAAAATGCTAAAACCCCAAACAAAAATCTCCAAACCAAAACCACAGCATGCAAATAAATATTTAATTAATATATTGTGAAAACGAGCTTCATAGATAGATCTGAAGGTTGTAGTCAGGTGGGGGCTGGGCTCTTTTTCCAGGCAACCAGTGACAAGACAAGAGAGCACAGCCTGAAGTTGCTCCAAGGGAGGTTTAGGTTGGATATTAGGAAGCACTTCCTCACGGAGAGGGTGATTAGACATTGGAATAGACTTCCCAGGGAAGTGGTGGAGGCACCATCCCTGGATGTGTTCAAGGAAAGGCTGGATGTGGCACTTAGTGCCATGGTCTAGATGGTGTGGTGGTGTTGGTCATAGGCTGGACTTGATGATCTTAAAGGTCTTTGCCAGCCTTGGTAGTTCTGTGATTCTGTGATCTGTTAAGTTTCTCTAATTATTGTAGTTATCAGCATGCTTTGTGTTTTTGTAAGGGAACTAAAATAGAACCACTTGCAAACTTTTGCAGGGCTCTCTCAGATAAATAATCTACCTTCAAAAAGAGGTTTGTACTTAACACAGTGTCTCCCCCTGATGGCTGTTAGATCACTGTAGCCATCCCTGCTAACGTGGACCTGCCTGACAACACCCCCCTGAAGTTCACCAGCTAATAGCGTGGATGCAGAGCAAGGCACAGTCTGAGTATGAAGCTGGCAGAGAACTGAACTGGGCACTTGGGTCCCTTGGCCATCTGGTAGTAAGGAATGAACCATCTCATCCCTCGAGGAATGGTATATTGCATCTCCTGTTAGTGTCTGGCCTACTGGAGAAAAACACTGCTGAGGGAATTAAATGTTTTTAAAAAATCATGGCCACACCTGCAAGTGTTATAAGGAGGAAGATATTTGTAAGGATGGAGAGAACTTGCCTTAATACAGCCAAAAAACAAGTAAACTGAGATAAAAGGCCATGTCAGGGAATGAATTAAATCTTTATTGTTGGTAAATATTGGCTTCATCAAGTACAGTGCAGGATCCAACATATCCTAGGCAGATTTTTTTTTAGTGCTTTCCTCAACATGAGAAGGAGCTATTGTATTCTGCAATACATCAAACAGATGTTTGCCAGTGGACTTTATTAACTTATTAAATCAGCAAGATGAAATAGCCACTTTGTTCTATTTAATTTAAAACAATAAAACTAAATAATAGAATTGTGGCTTCATAATGTAGTCTCATGTTAGATAATAAAGTCCTTTATTCAGTATTAGAATTTCTTTCAGTGGTATGGTGGTTTTATTTACATCCCTGTGTTTGGGACACTACATAAGGGTCTACATGTTTGGCATGTGCCATATAATTAAATGTGAAAAGCTTTTGCTGGTGCACCTAAGAAGGCTATGAATTTAAATGCACAGCAGTCTAGAAAGAGAAAATTATAAAAAAACCCCCAAACCAACAACATAAAAAAGCGCCAATCCCAAAACACTTGGAGTTATTTAAGGCTGCCTGTGTCCCATGTGGAGGTGAGCATGATAACTTTGAAAGCATCAAGTTTTTATTTTCACAGCTGAAAGCCTTAGCTGCCCTCTGGTGTGCTGCAGCACACACATTTTCTGGGCAATTTCTATATTAGGCTAATGTAAGTTTATGAACAGAAGTTCATAAATTAAATGCAATACTGGTGAGCATGCCACCATCAAGTATTGTTGGAAACAGAATGTAAAGAATGGGCTGTTAGCAGGAGTGATAGATTTGGAAGCTGAAGATTTAAAAATGTCTTCTAATTAACTGGGATTTCTCAGCTGGTTACCTCACAGCTTTCCTTGAGAGAACTTCTTGCACCTAAGTGATAATTGTCATTTCTTGAATTCACATTAAACCCAACAGGAGCTCTGGATGCCTCTTGCAATGTCAACGAAGAGCTCAGCCTTTCAGGTGCAACTCAGAGCTCAGATGCTTGTATTATAAATCAGGAGGAACTTGTCAAATATTCAAGTGTGTGTTTGCTATTCTCAACTCCTTAGAGGGTTGATTTAGAATAGCGATTTTTTGATTTGGCAAAAGCTGTTTAGATCACCATCAATAACAGTTAGTTTTAACTGAGTTTGCTGTCAGTCAGTTTGTGAAACAACTTATGTTATTTTAACTATTTCTGTGTTATTTTAGTGGATTATTTTTGCTTTGTTCTTTATAGATGATTTTTTTTTTTGGTACTAAACTTTTCTAGTTAACATGGATAGAGGAAACAGAATAGTTAAGGTACAGGTTCTATCTCCATTTCCTATAATCATCTGCAGTAGAGAGAAACACAACTATTTTATTCCATCATACCATTTTTTAAACTTATAGTCACTATCTATTATCAGTAATCATAATGGTCTACACCAAAGCCCAAATGATTTAGGAACAGTTTTTAGTTAGAATCTGTGGATTGTTCCAGCATTTAGATCTGTGCTCATACTTACATAATCCACTTCTTTTTCTGCCTGTGATTGTAGAGAAGGCTGAAGTGGTTATAAATATTCCCAAGTTCAAAATTCCTTGTAAGAATATGAAAACACAGGTGGATAGTAACTTCATCTGTTCTTTCCAATAAATATATTTTTGAGTATTCTTTAATGCTACTTTTGATGCTGTAGTTTTCATAAAGGCTGCAGAGGCTGAGATGCCCTGTATACACTCCCTGTGTGCTATAAAACCTGCCCATGACCTTCTGCCAAGTTTATGGAGATGTGGCACTGGGTATGAGATACTCTTGCTCTGGAACAACTGGCTGTTGGCATTCTGGCATCATCTTACTTTACACAAAAGCATGCAGAGCTAGCAGTTAGGTCTGCTGTCAAAAGCTATGGAAGGGATTTTCTACCACTATGTGGCTAATCACAATACAAAATACAGAATACTGAAAAGGTCACCGTGGCAAACAGCTGTATTATATTTCACTGAATATACTAAGTATTTTATTTCTAATATCTCATTCCAAAGACAAAGATTGTAATGAAACTGGAAAATGGCAGGAAGCTTTTGCAAAGCAAATAAACAGTTTCCAAGTCAGGTTGCCATTATGCATTGAGATCTTTCAGGCCACGTTGAAGTCTTATTGGAGCTGGCCACATTTTCACTGAAATAGCCAGAGATTTGATTAATTTATTGCTATTTTATTCAAGTAGAGTAAGTAACACCTGCTAGAAGAGCTGTTCTTAAGATGGAGGAGCATTGCTCCCATATGGATGAAGGATCTGGATATAGGCCTTAGGTTAGGTTGGAATTGCTTATAGGTGGGAATTATATGGGTAAAGACTTCTGGTGGAGTGTACAATACCAGCATTTTGCATGCATAATTTAGCTCATCTTTTATCCCAAAAATTGGCAGAGATTTGACAAGATTTCACATTTAAATTAAATTTTAAAAAAGGAGCAAATATGTTGGGTTTTTTATTGTTATATTTGTAGCTTTAGGTTATGGATTTGTGAACAGAAAGAAATCTGGAGAGGAAAAATGTTAAGGCTCTGCTAGTTTATTAAAAAATACAAATCTACAGAAAACAGTTTCTTCCTAAGATTCAGCTGATGTGGAAGTGGTATGGAACATTTGTTAGTGTCTTTCAGATGTTTAATTGGATAATTTGCGGGTAAGGAGGGATTTTTTTTTTAGTAGTGATTTGACATTTTCTACCGTTTGTACTTCTGAGAGCCCCCCCTTCTTTAATTATGTAAGAGACTTGATTTTGTTTTGATTAGTCTTGATTAAGAGTTCAGTTTATAGTGGCTATAGATTATTCATGAATCAGCCTTTCTCTCTTGATAGAGAGAAAATTGTGCCACCATCTCAAATCGTATAGCAAATATTTCACATTTTAAGTCCTACTGGGACAAATGAAAGAAGCAAATATTTATTTTTCTTGTAAGCCAGAAAGCAGCCGTGCTGCTGTGGAAGATGAGGCAGTGACATGTGCTCTGTGCTGTTTGTCATGTCCCAGGCTGCAGGGATCCAGGTTTGGCTCACTGGGCAAACCCATTCAGCAATGGGTAGGCCTGTAATTGTAAAGAATGATGGATCATTTCCAAGGAAGCTGAGAGGTTCAGCAAAGTCAGTGCAGGTAGGTGTGCTGGAATTGCAAGGAGGTAACACACGTTTTAGCTGAAGTCTTGCAGACCATGGGCTTTCAGAATTTAGGGACTAGGGATTCCTGTCCTGAGTTCCCTTCAGGAGAAGCTGCTTTCCACTGCCTGTGGAGAGAGCCCAGGGGTATTAGCATCACCAGGCTAACGTTGGCTTTTGTGGATGCCCTTCAAAGTGTCCCAACTGGTTTTGTACACTCCAAATCCTTAGTCCTCTAAAAATAAATCCTAAAGAAGCCATGTTGCAGTTCATTACATGCACAGAAAATTCCCCTTACGTTTTTGCCTGGATATGGGTCTTTTGGGGACTGTGATGGTGTAAGGGCAGTGTTCTCTGGTTTTATTTTTCTCTTGTAAACTCTGGAGTAGTTATTTTGTACATTGTTACACAATTTATTTAACTGACATTTGCAGCAGAAAGAAAGCAGGTGTGCTAATGTAGGTAGGATTATATGATAAATATTGAAGACTGGTTGGTATTCTGAAATTTGCTTCTTTGCAAGATCTGATGAGCCAAAACAGTCCAGTCAGGCTTGGTGAGGTTTTCTGTACAGAAGGGCTGGTCACCATGAAGCTAGTCAAGGACTAAGAGAACACTCTATTTAGTGTGGGCTGGATATGGGCTTTTAGTAATGGTACAAAGTGTATTTTGTCACAGGTTTCCTGTACAATTATAAGTTTTTCTGGCAAATGTAATTTTGGAGAGTTTTGCTGAGGGGCATGCTGTTGGAGTGAGCATGTCTGCTCCCAGGTTTTCCCTTTTAAATTCTGCTGCTTTTCTCCTCCCTGCCACACTCCCCTTCCTGGTTGCCCCCAGTCTCCACCAAAAGACCAGTCTTGAACATATGGCCCAAGCCCAACTGTAGGTTAAAAGCTGGAGACCCAAATGGGGAAAAAACCCCAACAATTAACAAAAAAACACCACCACCAAAAAACCAAAACCAAAACACACACCAAAAAAAAACCAAAACCCAGTGAAAAGAAACAAACCAACCATCCCAGTTTTCTGGAGATGATACTGTGACAATGTGGTGATTTGGGGAATTTTTATATACTTTACTAAATGTAGCTGAAAACAGTAACTTGGGAAAATTGTTGTTTTGCTGTGTTTTTAAGATATCCACTTGTTTCAATGGTTTTTCTTCAAGTGAATGGCCTTTTGATGAATTATTGCTCATTTGTAATCTAAGCTGAGTTTTGCTGTGTTGTTCTGCTTTACCATCCTCTGTGTCTGACCAGACCCTTTGACAACTTTTGTAATGAACCTGTTTTCTTCAAATACTTATCCAGGGACTAAGCATTTTAAGTTGATATGGTGAGAAATGAGTGTTGTTTTCCTGCTCAGCTCTTAAGATTTGTGTATTTACATGATGCCTGGTGTGACTGTACTTTGTGTTTCTCTCCTGCATCAAAAAATATATATATATCTGTAGGGTGGCATAATTGTGAAGTGTATCCTTCCATTTCATTTCTCTTTGCTACTGTGCTTTAGCTGGGTGGAGTCTGATACAATTATTTTTTAATTAGTGACAATTTAAGATCCAAACTCATATTTTCTCATCATCTGTCTTATCCAGGTTACTTATTTTACTAGATTCATTACCGGGTACTAGAATTTAGCAATTCACATTGCAAAAGAGATAGAATTGAGGGGAAGGGAGAAAAGATAAATTTATATAAACCTCTTACTTTACAAACAAAAATTTGTAAGAATTCGGACTAAATACATGCAATAAAATGAGAAATTTAACACAGAATATTTGTGATGCCTTTGGAAGGATAGTTTTGGCAAGTTTCTTTGAAGTTTTAGATTACATTTCAAACAACCCTTTGAGCCCTTTGAAACTTCCATGAATTAAATAGATGTGCTTCTTAAATAGAATTAAATACTCTTGTTTCATTATGTCAGCAATAAATTCTGTAACTCCCTTTAATTCTAACAGATGATGTTTGGCTAGTTAGTAAAGATCTGCACCATGGAATATTAGAACAGATGCACTATTGCCTTGATCCTGCCTGCTACTTTGTGTGGGTTGAGTTAATGTTGCCTCTGTTCAGAGATTTTGATGTTCACTTAATATATTTAATTTGTGGATATGAGTTCTAAGATTGTTCATCTTTTCTGCCATACTCCAGGCTGTTGTTTACTTGCTTTGGTGCTAAACAGTAACCATGCAAGTATAATGAATGTATTGATTAATCATTTCAGTGTAAATCATTTATATTCCAAATGAAGTGGCTTGAAAACAAGCAGAGAACATTTTTTTTTCCCCTCTTGCCAGAGCCTGAGCTCTCAGGACCCGTCCATCCCACAAATCCACCAGGCACCTGCTTCCTCCAGCCCAGCTGCTAACCAGAGAGCTCAAACATCATCCCTAATATACACAGTGATAGAATCCAGATACAAAATGTACATGCTATGAAAATTTAACCCAATTATAATGTTTCCAAAGGAGAAGACGTTAAGATAATAGGAGGATAGAAAGTTCGTTCTTTCCTTCTTCATTTCCATTTTGGAAGAAGCACAGATAAAGCCTGTCACCCCAGGGTATCAACAACTTCCAGAAGGTCTGAAGGCTCAATAAAAATGTTCCCCTGCAGATTGGATGAGTATTTGGGTGTTCAGCATTACAGTCCAGAGGCAATTAGGTAATGCTTTCACCTGCAGATAGTCTCTTCAAGTGATCTCTGAAGCCTTTTCAGATTCTCCTGGAACACTCTGCTACAAAACTGATAGTGATGAGTACTTACATTGTACTTCTCATCAGTAGACCTGTAAGTGCTTTGCAGGGGAAATCAGTAACACAATGTGCACTTTGGCTGGGGAAATTGAGGCACAGAAGAGAAAAGTGGCTATTAAAAGAGCTCTAAGACCCAGATTTCTTGACTCTTTGCCCCGGGGTCTTCTGGAACTTTGCCAGGCAAAGAGACTCTAAACTAGTACTAGATCCATATAGTCTTCACAAGTCTCTTATGTCAGCACTTAATGTGAAACATCAGATTTGGGATGTATCCTCTCAAGCCTATTTATCTGGGATTGTTGAATCTCAGTGCATAATAAAGGCAGATGAGACAGTGGCTTCCTCAGAAAACACATTTCACCCAACAAAATGTTGCTCTACGATACCAAAGAGCAGGTTTTATTTCTGCCAAAATCTTTGCAAACAAATGGACAGAATTTATCTGTAGCCTGGCAGCCAATATGCATTATGCTCAGGTTCCTTGCTAAGCTATTAAAATTAATCAGGTGGCAAACTTTCATTATGCCAGCTCTAATAAACAAGAAATCCAGGCTCCTGGCACGGGAAACATCAGTAAATAGAGCAGTACAATCAAGTGTCTGAGGAAACTCTCCAAAAGCTAGTCAAATCAAATTAAACTGCACATATACCAAACTATTTTTGTATTGAATCTTTCATACAAAAGTATCATAACCTATTAATGCTATATAATAAAGTGCAAATGCCACCAGGTTAGCAATGAGACTTTGCTATCTGTCCCTTTGGCAGTTCCATTAGTGTTGATGGTGTTGTGGGAATTAGTATTGATAGGTAAATTATAAGGAAGTTTGGCTCAGAGAACTTGCTTCTCTTGTTAGATAAAGAAGGCTAGCTGAGGCCATGTTGCCTAGAAATAGACTGTGACTTGACACAAGGTTTGGCAAGAGTCAGGAATATGCATGAGAAATTACTCAGGCAGCAAGAAGAAATGCAATGTTGAAGAGTAACAGTTAAGGTATAGTGGTCACAAGCTTCTCAGGTCAAATAGACCTGGCATGAGGATAGAAAAGCTGAAACAGTGGTAGCTGAGAGCTGTATGGTATAGGAGCAAAGAATCTGCAGTACACAGCATCTTAAGATTAGTGAACTAATCAACTACTGGAGCCATTATTAGTTTAGGACCAGTGAATTGGGAGAGAATGAATCGGGAAGCATGAAGCTACTAGGAGACCTTGGTGTATTTTAAATGCCTGAAAGCTTATGGAAGCCTCTGAGAAACATGGCTGCATCTCCAAAGCAAGACAGAGAACAGGTTGAAGTTTCTAAAGGGGCATGGGAAGCTACGCAGCATTTTCTGTTGGCATTGGGACATCTAAAACCTTCAGGCTCTTCTAAAAATTCCACAGAAAAAGCTACTCAGGTTTCTAGGATCCCTGGATTTCACCCAAGTGCCCAAGAAAGAAAACAGTCTAAGAAGATGGTCCAGAATAAAAGCTGCTTGTATGCACAGACAAACAAGTCAGCTGCCTTTGGAGGCAACCTGCAAGAGCCTGGGTAGGTACTGTGCTGCCTGCTGCTCAGACAAGGAAGTCAGTAAACTGTTTTTTGTTGGGGTTGTTTTTTTCTGTGTCTGAGCCTTGCAATCCTTTTTCCAAAGGTACTAGACAGAGTAGCAATGTATTTGTTTCTGGTATGCCTGTGAGGAAACTCATCTGTGTATGTGCCAGGCAGCCAATGTCCTTATGGTGGGTCCAGGCAGGCCTGACACCATTGCCAAATCCAAACCAGGAGATCTGCAACATGACACTGGAGACATGTGTTCACTAAATTGGGATTTGGCTCAACAGCTGCAAAGTCTGTGGTTGGCACTTGAGGAGTATCAACCTCCTGCAGATGAGGGCTCTCACCTGGTAAATTCATTTCCATTTTTAAATTGATGCTGCCTGACTCTGGCTGTTGCACAGATCCTGGCACTACAAGTGGGTTGATACTGCTTTGTTGCTGGTTGTGCAGACTGTTTTGGAAAGACTGCAGAAACTGCTTTATTGTTTATTTACTGACTGATGCATTACTAGGATATATTTTTTTCTGTTTCAGCATATGCATTTTTGTTTTATTATGCTCCTCCCTTCACATGAGTGGTGATGGAAGGTCATGATTTCATTGACCATCTCTGCTTTCACCCCCTAGTTGGAACCTGTGCAGAATAAGTGCTCTTCCCAGAATTCTGTGCAATCTGTTCCTGGGAGCAGCAAATGTTTACCCAGCAATGCAGGACCTTCACCAAAGCAAGCTGTGAATTGAATAATTTAATAATCACTCTCAAAGAGCAGGATATATATTATAATTTTGTACTATGGGACTTGTAGCCAGGGCTTTCAGAAATGTCTAATAAGAATTTTCTTTCTGGTTTCAGGAAAGTCTCCCTATTCCCCCTCCTCTCCTTTTTTTTAAAGTAAATAAAAGTCTAAAGGTACACCCTAGGATTAGCAGCTCAATGTAGTGCTCTGCTCCTCAGTGGGCAAATAATCAAGATCTACTCCCTTTCTGCAGCTGCATGCTAACCAAGGCAAATAATAGAGCTCATAAATTAAACAGAGAGGGCCATGCCAGAGCTCCTTTACCTCGTCCCATTATTACTTGCTATTTTAAAGCCTAAGCATGATGGAAATTTCTACGTTCATAGGGTTTGTATCAGGGATGGATATTCTGTCATATTCCCAAGTCCTTCTTGCTTGTTATACACACGGGTGATGAGGGGACCTTTGGGTTTAATGCAAAGCTGCCCATTGCATTCCAAATATGATCGTTTCACAATTCAATTATCTTATGATGTTTCTTGAATCATTACATGAAAACAGAAGACGGAAGATAAAAGCAGAGGCATTATTATATGACTGAGCCCTATAGGGCTTCCTACAGCTTTTTATGGCCTATTCAATGGTTCATGGAGGGATTTGAGGTTTGTTGGTTGGTTTGGGATTTTGTTGGTTTTCTTTGCCCTAAATACAGACTAGATCTTTTCTGTTAGTTACAAACGAGACTGAAAAGAAGAATCAGCAAGTCATATAGTGACAAATCAGACAATTGGGATATTTTAATTTGGTTTTGTTTTGGACATTAAACAAACTGAGTGGCTCATAATAAAAAAGGACCGACTGCTGGTTTGCAAACTGGATATAGTAGGAAAGTCTGTGCTTCTTCTTGCATAATCTGCTGAGCTTCTCACCAGCACAGGCTGCCCACCCACTTGTCTGAGTGGCTTGGGAGTGACTTGGTGGTGGTGGTGGGGAACCCATAACTCCCTGGTCATTTTACACCTGAGCATCTTTGTCAGAAACTTTTGTGAACTTGCCTTGTGGGACAGACAAAGGAAAAAGTACCCCAGAAAAAATCTGAGCCCTAGAGAACATTCTACTCAGGGGTGATAAAGTGGGATTCAGAGAGTTGTGATTGGCTTCAGGGAAATTATTTGAGCTTCCCTTTGAACTGAAATGTTAAGATTTTAGCTGGCACTTGCAAGCTTGTATCCACAGTATCACACAGTCAGTTTTGTATAAAGAGGGGGGGTTTGTTGTGTGTTTTTTGTTTGTTTTTTTTAACAATATATAGCTTTCAGTTCCTGGAATGAAAATATATAGTGGAGAAATATGATGTACATGGGATTAATTATTAAGCTGTTGAGATACTGCAACTTCAGACATCAGTTTAATCAGGCCAATCAGAATTAATATGCTGGTCTGAAATGAAATAACACAGGGATTCAAAGAAGGAGATGTAGGCAGATTGGGAGAGGAATAGTTTTCCAGAAACACCTTTTTTTGGATGTGAATTTTATTTTTTCTGATCCAGGAGGGACTGTAACTATCAGAGAGCTCCCTTGACAAGCAGGCTCTCCTGTAGATCAAACCATATGAACCTGGTCCTCCAGTGTCAGGAAATACTCATGTGGTTGGCTGCCAGTTGGCAAGTCTTGAATTAATAAGTCTCTGTTTTCTGTGATAGTGTCAGTTCTGCTGCATCGAGCCTGAGCAGAACTTCAGTCTAGGCAATGAAACAAAATTTGCCTGAAGAAAAAGCACTTTGATACCTGAGAACTGAATGGAAACACACACACACATTCAACCTTGGACAGTGGTCTTGTCGAATTATGTAACTTAAGCAACTTGAGGTCTGTGTGAGAGGCTGGGAGTGAACACTGATGGAGAAGGAAGAAAGGCAGATGGTCCAGCTTTACATTATTAGTGCCCCACCAGTATGATGCCAAGTTAAGTGCAGCTCTTAGGTGCAGGATCACACTACAGTTTCTTCAGCTGCTTGACTCTGGTCTACCTGCAGACTGGGAAGATCATTTTGTGTTTGAATACTAGACTGTGTCTTGGGAGAAATAAATTTGATTCCTGGCTTTACCACAGGCTGCCTGTGTGAGCAGGCAGCTTTGCATGTTGCTTGTGCAGTCTGTGCCTCAGCTGTGAGGGGCAAATTAAAATTTGAACTGCTCAGCTGGAAGAGTGGTGGTATTTTGAAATAAAGTGTGCTTACTAATTTTTCCACTTTGTGTTGCAATTACAGTGACCAGCCCAGAAATACTGTGTTTATTATTGTGGCATCAAAGCTGCCAACCAAGAATGAGGCCCCAATATACTGGGAACAACACAAAGGGAGAATAAAATTCTCTGTTCCCCATAGTATTCATTGTTTTAAGGGCTTTCTAAAGTAAAAAGTTATTCTGGTATCAGATAAAGTATGAATAAACCCGTGTAAACTATCATGGATCTCCTCTGATGCCAGATTAAAAGCAACTTGGTTTTGCTTGTATTTTTTAGTATATTTTCAATAGCTGCACTTTTTTTCTAGGATTGCTATCAATGAAACACTGTAGTCTGGTGTGATTTACCTCTGTAACCAAAGCGTACAGAGTAGTCTCTTCATCTCCTAAATTTTAGTGTCTTGTGCAGCTGTTTTCTGGTGTTTTTTATATATATATATCTGCTCTATATCCTTCCAGAGCTGGCCCTATTTTACCAGAGGACAAAATTATTCCCTAAAACATGCTCTGTAAAAAACATGAGATCCTGTTGAATGCTGTTTAAGGCTATGGCCAGTGGTTACAGCAGGAGTTTCTGGTGTGACAAGATGAATCTCTCCCTCATACTGGAAGGAGGTGATGGAATGGAGGGAAGGGCAGGAGGCAGGGGGGACTGAAATGGCTCCCAGGGAACACTGGGGAAGGGGACACCCTCCACTAGTGTAGAATCAAGTTCATTAAAGAGTTAGTCCAGTTAAAGACCTGGCCCATAAGCTATTTCTCATACAATGATTGATGCAGAAGCTATTTGCTGAACCCATTCTACAAATCTTCATCTTTATGATCAGTGGTTTCAGCTCCATCTATATTTTAATATAAGTATGATGTGATTAAAAGCATGAATTTAATTAATAGGGAGAAATTACATTCTTACTTTGTTAGTATAAGGACATTATGTCTGACCTAGTTTTGTGAATGTTAGGAAGGAAATAGGTAGGGAGAAGTATAATGGAGTAGCTGATTTTTAATATACTGGGAACTGCTTATAGGGTGAGAACCATTTGTTCCAGTGATTATTTTCTCATCGTTTACATATTCAGTTGCATCTGCTGCTAAACACAACTCACAAACTGACCTTAATTACTTCTAAGCCTATAACTATAAGAGGTATATTTTAAAAACCAACCCCATCTGACTTAAATCAGTACATTAATAGCAACGTTTTAATTAACTCAGGAATTCTTTCCCTTATTGTGATCTATTTTTCCTCTGTTACCTAGCTCTTAAGAGCAGAATCTTATGGATTCCCTGTGGAATTCTGTTACTATAGTGAAGTTTTCATTGAAATTTAAATACCTTGAGGGTACTGAGAAGCTTTCTGCCAAAATTCAGTATTTTCAAGAATTAATGGAAACACCTATTCCAGTGATCTGCTATGTGCTCTTCACTGGGTTTTTAGTGCCCCAACAACTTGGTTCAGCCCTTCAAGTGTTTGTAGAGCTGAGTTCAAGATACTGCTGCAATGCTGGTTTAATTTCAGAGTGAGCCTATTTGAATAAACCATATACACTATCAGGGAGCTTCATTTCTCTCTCTGTGATATAGGTAAAGGACATAATCCTGAGGGAAGGGAAATTCTCAGCTCCCATTGACTTGTATTGCTTCCAGGTAGCAAAGGCACAGGGACATCTGACAGTAAGACAGCAAAAGAGAACGATCCAGGAGGTGGGAATATAAATAATTCTCAAATTCCATCAAGTAGTCGACTTGAGGTATTTAATAAAGCACTAGGGAAGACTTGGGTTTATGACTGCCACATGGGAGGGAGACGAGAAGAAAACAGTGGCATCTGTGCAGTTCCACTGGGCAAATTCTTGGAAATTCATTAATGGATTATTAATGAGCAGAAGACACATTGTCATGGCTGATCTGTGTCCCTGGAACCTGCGTATCAGTAGTTTATGATGGGCCTCATCTTCCTCCTACTGCAGCCAACAGCACCGGAACCATCAATTATTTCTTACACTTCTCATATATAAAATATCTCTGTGCTTCATATAAGAATTAAGGGTTTATGGAATGTCCTGGGCTGACAGCCCTAGAGACTGAAATTCTGTTTATTCATGGAGTAGGCTGAGCTTAACTGAGAGTCCTTCTGGCACTTCTTCTCAGTGCTGCTGTGGTTGGACCCTGTCTACAGGCAAGAAGCAATTTTCTTCCACTTACTGTGTCCCCAGAAGCTCAGACATCATCTAGCTCTGAGCATTGTTCTTCCTGGGCAACAAACAAGGGCAGATACAAATGACAGTCTAAATTTAATTTGACTAAATGTATTCTACTTGCCAGCAAGAAAATTGCATTTCTTTTGTACATATTTAGTCGTGTGTGGAAGAATTTTCCCTGCAAGGCCAAGTCTGACTGCATGAGAAGTGGAATTTTTCAAGATCTGGGTTTGCAGACCACTGAAGAGCCCTCAAATGCCCCACTGCACACTGCAAGCAATGACCTCTGGGTGGCAGGTTCAATATCTTCGTATTGAAAACCTCTCAGGCCTCCAGAAAAACCTAAGCCACAGTCTGTGAGGCAAGAAAAACGTTTTAAAAACAGGAAAATATGAAGAATTTTATTACTATTTCTAACGAATAACAGTAGTTCTATGGAGCTGTAAAAAGAGGCCACCTACAAAATGTTAAAAATCTTAAACTTTTATAATTGAGATTATATCCTTAGGGAAATCAACAGGAATTTATTATTATTTAACTTGTAGTGTTTTATATGAGGATGTTGGTGCAGACAGAATTTTAAGCTAGATGCCATATGCCTCAGTCCAAATCATCATTTATCCTCTGCTAAGTTGCCCTATGACATAGAGCACAATGTATGAAAATTTTTTAATGAGATGAAAATTATATTTAGGAACTAATTCATCTGGGGCTTTATGAGCTGCTAAGAAATGCAACTGAAGCTCTAACATTCACCTGGGAACAAGGAAATGTAGAGGCAGAATTGGGTAAGTATCAATTTATACATAAGGATCAATTAAATCACCATTGTTAAGTTTCACTGCTGATCACAGTGTGTTGATCAGTGGCACCTGAAGGAGCTGGAAGGGATTTCCTTCTACATGATGCAACTGCATTGCAAGAGTTTTGCAGGTTAGAATCAGGTACTGCCAGGGGTTTTTGTCTTAGTTTTTCATTGCCAGAACTTGCAGGAGAGGGGCTGATCCAGAGAAAAGCATTTTTTTCACAATGTTCAGTTAGCAGTGGCTTTAAAATGGGAGGTGCTGCCCAGCACCTTGCAGCACATGTTCCTTATTTTTATAAAAATGTTGAGGTATTACATGCACCATATGTATAAATAAGCCACCTTCTACAATCCTGAAAATAAAATGTGCTGCATAAACGGTGATACCACTTTCTAGAACTTGAGCCTAAAAGAAATAAGATCCCACCACCACTCTCGGGTAATGAAGATATTTTTTCAAAGTCAGTGATACAGACTGGTATTGCTGGCATGCTGACAGACCATAATAAAGGTCATAACACTTGCTGTCTCCAAACTCCCAGTGACTTGAATGGGAGTTTCAAGTGCACAGTATTGAGCCTAAGAATTATGGCTTAAGAGAAGCATGTCTGCTGATAGTAATTTCTGATAAACACCAGGTGAAAAACAACCCTCACACTTCTGAGGGGAGGGAGGAGAGGGTGGAACCTGTGTGCAACTTCTTCCCTTCTGCTAATAATATCTAATCCTTGCACTGTCTGTTTTATTTGTGGGCTTTGATAATAAACATGCAAGTGCCACAGAATAATTTTAGGCACAAGGAAATGAGTTGATTAATCCAAGTCCTTTGATAGAAACAGGAACCAGTTCTCCAGCTTCCAAACTCTTACATAGTCCCAAGAGAGAGCCTGGGATTTCATGGCTTCTTGTGCTAATTTCTATCTGATCAAACTAAAACATCTTATGACAATATGAACTTTTTAAAAAACCTGCTTGTAGTGATTTTGTTCAATTTAGCAAGGAAAACGGTTTCACTTTTTTTAAATACACAAATATATATGCATTATATTATACACTATATTATATATATGCATAAAAATTACCATTTTTCAGACTTTTGTTTAGTGAGCCATATTTTGTTCCAAGTTAATTAAGCCAATAAATATACACTAAATACAGTAATCCTGTAGGATGTATTTAAGGCAGGACCAGGGTGACAGCAGGACTAGTGTGTTATGCAGTTAAATTAGACTTAAGAAAAATACTTGCAGATCTACAGGAGTTGATTCCCACACAAACTGGGGTGGGTAAAAGTGCAATTATGTAGCTGTTTTAATCACATGCAGCTTGGTTTTGTACTCCAAAACCATACATTCAGAGTTTGCTGTCAGTGTTCTCCCAGATTGCAGTTGTTCATCACCAACTGTCACTTATTGCAGAAAATCAGTTTTTATCAAAATGTTGATGGGAAATATAACAGAGCTGTGAGTAAAGATGCTAAAATATTCCCACTTTTCCTCACAGTCTGACACAGAGCTACTCTAACGTCTTCTCCCTCTCTCTGTCAGTCTCCCCATTAGACCTAAGACCCTGGACACACTGAGGTTTGGCTAATTTGGGGTGGGATATCAGAGAATGAAAGGGGAATCAACATTTCTTTTGAACTTGCAAAATCAGCTTTGTCTCAGCTCTTTGAGAGATCAGCAGCAGAGCCATGATTTGGGGTGAAGAGAAGTAAAAGGGCACCCTATGGTTGCCAGCCATATATACCCACTGGCCAGAAAGGGGAAAAATAGATGAGGAATCTGTTGTGGCCATAGCTGGCATTCTGTGGTCCTGCAAAAGGTTCTGGGTTTCTTTGTTTAGATTTTGTTAAAGGCTGTGATGTGCACCACAACATTCATTTTCTCTTTCAATGTGAATAGTTAGCCAGCTGAAGTACTGTTGAGGGGAGGCAGGAATGAAACCCCTTGCGTTTACACAAATAACCAAAAGCTTAGTGCCCAGGGAGAGAAAATCAGCTTACACTAATCAGCAGCAGTCACGTAGGTAGGACTCTCAGACAGTAAATTTGTATGTCTGCTGCTGTCAAAATTGGTGGTAGTGGGGAACCTTCTAAAAGCACTGTGCTTCCCCTTGCATGCAGAGTAATGGGAACTTATTATTCAGTGAAAAGAGAGTTCCTGGCGAAACTATAATAACTTTAGTAATTTTCTCTTTTGTGGCATTATTATACGTGTTTTATGACAACTGTACAATGTTTGCCTACCTAGTTCTTTCCCTGTCTTTGACTGATTAATCTTTTATATCCCTGGTTGTAAATTGGTTTGTTTCTTTGGGCTCTTATTTTGTCAAAGGGATATTTTGACACATTGCTGAGCTGAGTGAGATTATCCCAATTACATTTCACTGATAATATTTGTTGTCTGATGCCTTCCATGTGAATATCTGCATGGGATTAAACGCTTTCATTTGTGAGATCTTGTTTTACTTGCAGGCAATTTGCACACAAATTATGATCTCCAAAGCAAGAGGTTAATTATGAAAATCAGTGACTAATGGGCCCCCGATCAACAAGGGATTTAACACTCTAATCACTAAGAACAGGAATAGTCAGTGCTGGTGTTGGACTCTAGCAACCTCTACTCATTTTCCTACTCATCCTGCATTTATGGATGATCTGTGGGAAGTCCCTTAAATTCTGTGCCTCAAAAGGCACATTTCTATACAGAAAACTTACTCTTTTGGGGTGAGTGAACCTTCCTTATCTCCTTGGATAATGTTTATTTTATAGAGGATTTGTGAAAATCAAACCAATCATAGTTTGACAGCAAAGGTAGCAGAGATGTACAGAAATTATTTTCTTTAAGTTTGGATGCTACTGGCAGAGATCCAGGTCATCTGCTAGGATTCACCACTCCTGTAAAGCCAGGTCCCAACAAAAGAATAAACCTTTCCAGAATGAGACAGCGAATTCTGGAGCCCTAGGATAGGGAGGATGTTGAACACTAATTTATTGTCTTTTATTGTTGTTTTGTTTTTTGTTTTTTGTTTTTTGTTTTTTTTCTGACTGAGAGCACAATTAAAACTGTGGTATTGTTTTTAGAAAGTTATTGTTAATTGTTCTTTTCAGCAATCACATTTTCCACTTTCATATTGTTGTGACATCTATCTGGGTATGGCAGTTGCATGAGTTAAGTGCTGCTGTTCAGCTTGATTATAAGGAAACTGAAATATGCCCCTCATGGGGATTATCTGTCACGTTGCTAGATACAAAACCAATATAAAGCTCTACTTGTTTCTGTAGGAGCCTTGCACACCATTTGTCAGGTACTGTCTCCTACTCCTGCCAGAGTCCTCTTGGTCTAACACCTCTTGGTGCTACGCTGCTGTCTCGTGACATGGGAATTTTGCTGTTTTGGGCTTTTCAGATTGCTAAATTCTTTCTGGGGAAGTCTCCTCAAATTGTCTAATCCAACTATCACCAAAACGGGTGATGGCTTCTGTGCTTCATCTAGGGAGGAGTGCAGAAAGTGTAACTCAAAACTCTGCAACTATAGGCATATGCTCCTCTCAGTTGTAAAGGGTGAGAAATTCATAATCCAGTTGCTAGAGCAGAAAAAAACCTCCTCCTATAACCAGTAATTCCATTTATGCCCCCCAAGTCACAGTCCTCACATCTGTGAAGCTCTTGGAGGTATAAAAATGTAAATATTGTGGTAAGTCGTTAATGTTACCAGGTCTCTTCAAAAGTTTTGTGACATTATTTCCCTTCTGTCCTCCTTGCGTCACCTTTAACATGGCCTGTATGTTCTTGCCTTCTGTGCATTGTTTATTTAATACCTGTCCTCGTTTCACTTTTACAACTTTTACAAGCCTATTTTAGGCTTCTCAGAATCTTTTCTCCCAGTGGTTTGAGCCATGTTATTTTGTGTGCCCTACTTTGAAAACATGTGACTCCAGAATGACTCAGGGTCTTCAAGAGTTAGAACATGGAAGAATAATAGTCTCTTGGACTTAACAAAAACTTGTCTGCTCTCAGCTGTAACAGCATGCTTTTGTTTTCCAGCTTGTACAGAACACACATGCAAGCATCACCCAGCTGTGTATTTTTGAAGAAAAATTGCACCTTCTATATGTTTAGCAATTTGTTTGACAACCTCCAACTTATAAAAGATCTTCAAGAGCAAACAAAACTAAAACAACAGGTTAACAGATTCTTTTAATCTTAAATCTCTGCTTTGAATATACTTGTATTTCCTATCTTTCCTCTCCTTCCCCAATTAATGCAGTCATGATTTCACACACTCCCCCAATCTGGCACTCATGATTTCATGGGCGTTGTCTGGTTTTTAGGGTAGGACTGAGACCTGAACTGCAAGTGACTTTTATGTCATGTTGGCTAAATTAGTTGACCCAGACTGGCCTGGAGAACGTTTCCGAGGTGCTCAGAAAATATGACAGTGCATGTGACATACAGAATAAAAGGAGATTTTTGTCTCCTAAATGCTAGGATTCCAGGAAATGAAAAATTCACTGTGACCTGATTAGAAGCCTACTTTTTTATTTAAAGAAGTTACAATTCAAACAACCTTTGAAATGAATAAAGAATTTCATACTCTGCATTTTCTGTATGAACTGCTTTCATGTTTGAGTGCATATGGCCAAGAACAGCTGGACAGACAGCAGCTCTGCAGTCACATTAAGGGACTAATGGCTACTTCACCATCTCACTTCTAGGGAAGAGCACAGAGGCATTGCTGCGTTTGTAAATCAGCCCCTGAAAAAGGCTGTACTCAGTGAAGTCACTCATCTCCTGTCTCTGCCTTCTGTTGAAAAAAGGATGGAGTAGCAGCAACAAATTGTTGCTTCCTCTGTGTGTGTGTGTCTATCTGTCTGTCTGCTGCCTGTTGGTCAGAAGATGGAGCAAGGAACTTCGAGTTGTTGAGTGCCTCCCAATGTGTTTATTTTCAAAATGTTCCCCGGATGTAGACTACAGTGGGTTTGTTCCCACTTCCTACACAGACTATAGGGTGTTCTGAGGTGGTCCTTGAGCTGGCTTGGGTCCTGGAGGCACCCATGATGATTCAGCCCTGCTGCAGAGGAGCAGGGCATGCCAACCTAGGCAGACCTGTGTAGTACTGGTGGTGCTTCTTAGGTGTCTTCCATACCACTGAGTTGTATTTCTTGACTTGCCCAAGAATCACACTCTAAGTCTGTCCCATTGTGTGAAATTCAGCTCCTCCTGGTCAGTACAGGGATATCAGAGCATCCTCCTGGCTCTCCTGTCCCTTGCAGTCATGCAGCCTGGGAATGCTTCTGGGGAGCCTGTTTCTTTCTTCCTGTTGGAAAACAGGTCTCAACTCCTTTCGGTTTCACCCTAGTTTCAATGTCTGCACGCAGAGTGAAGTAGGAATCCAATGGCAGTATTTTTTGAATAGGTGACTTATAACATTGATGTTATGCTGAGGAGTAACAACCCATGGTCCTTTTGAAAATCTGTCAGGCATTTAATTCAGAATGACCCGTAATTTTAGAACTGACTAGACCTTTTACATGGTTAACTTGACTTCATAAAAACCTTTCAGAAACAGCGAAGTTCTCACTCTGTAAACCAGTCTTCTAAAATGGCTTAAGTTGGATCCCTATATAATTAAAAAAAATAATTTAAAAAAGCTAGATTATGCTCTTCAGAAGTTTGAGAGTTGTACTACAGATCCTCTCTTTTGAGGTTACTTGGAGAACACTGTAGAAAGATAGCTATCATGCTGAAAAAGAAACCAAGCAAAGGAAGGTATGACAGCTATTAGCTAGCTTCAGAAAGCATAACAAACACTGAAATAAAACACAAAGTGTTCTATCATACACAGCACAGTTTCTTAGCCAGTCATGGTTATTTATTTTATAAAATATGTCCTTGGTGTGGCAAGGAAACTAATGGATTGTGTTACATATTTTTAGACTGTAACCTATGCTTTAGTAGTTTTAAGAGAAACTATTGCAGAACAAAGAGATTATGAGAAAACTCCTAAGCCAGAAATGAATCCAATGCTGCAGGGTAACTTAACATGCCTTGAGGCATGCTTCTTGCCACAGGAGTAGGTAATCAAGATACTGCAAAATGTTTCATTTTAAAAAAGGGAAGAACCAGACAAAAATTAGTCTAGGGAGAACATTAAACTTCTGGTTCACATATGAAGGTTTCAAGGCAACTGATAGACAAAATTTATGTGATTAATATTCTTGCTTTCATGCTACACTCTGTGTCCTGTGACCAAAAAGCTGGAGTACATTTTACACACCATTATGCAACAACATAAGAGCAGGGTCTACATTTTTTTGAAAGCTTCTCTACCCACTGTTTGCATTTTTTATTCCTTTTATGTACTGCTCTGGGACATAAAAAACACACCATATTCCCTTTATAGTTGTATAAATACTGAAGGTTAAATTGTACAAATGGTCTATGTCTAAACACTTGATATCAAACCTACACAGCTTACTGAGGAAGCTTTAAAGAACCAAATAATCTCTTGGTGTGCATGTGTCCTGGTACAGACCCAGGCTGTGTACAAACAGGAGCTGCCAGCCAGCAGATACAGTTGTGCCCAACTAGTGTGTATGGATTGACTTCAGGAGGACACCAGGTTTGACCTTCTCATCAATGCACTTTGTTCACAATTTGCAAACTTGTTATTGAAGGCATCCTTCATCACATGGTTGGAGAGAAAACTTACATTGCAGCCATTGTGAAGGGTGTAGAGTAATAGCAAAATAAAATGCAGCAGATGTCCATTCTGTTCAAGAAAGAAATCCAAAGATTTACTGTAGATTGAGTTGCAAAGTGTTCCTTGAAACTTTCTGTGGGAAATAACATGAGAAATATGTTCTTTAATAGTTCTTGGTATTGTCTCTGGAAGAGTTGGCACTGGCTTTAAATGGCAATTTTTCTTCAGTGCATAAATATGTAACAATTTGATTAGTTATCTTGTATTGATACATTTTCACACGTAAAATCCTTTCCATAGATCATCCTAGGAATTGTAAAATACAGATTTATGTTATGGAAGATAAAAGCTGCTGCAGGACAGCTTTTTGTCTCCTTTAATCTTACTGTTTTTTAAAAACAATTGCACATGCAAACATTAAAAGAATTAAATTGCCCTCATTGCAATGGGACTGTGGTTAACAATTTTCGTTTATAGGACTAAAAATTTCAATGCTGCTAATAAACTGTGGGTAAAACAAGTGATTTCAGAAAATGTTTCTAACAGTAACAACCATTAACAGCCTCTGACCTTAAAATGGTTGGCTTTAGTTATTTAGGATTATTGCTACCCTCTGACTTGCAGTACACTGGTAGATGAAATGTGTCTAATGTAATAATTTATATGGAATTTTTATAAAGCTGCATATTTGATTTGATTTTAATCAGTTCCTGTTATCAGATCAGGAGCAACACAGAGCCTACAATGCACAGCTCTTTCAAACATGCAGCAGCAAAGTTCCCAGCTCCTGGAGGGATTCTTTTTGATCTCATTTGGAACTAGGTTAAGGGAGTGCATGTGCATTCAGGGCTCTGTGAAATCTTGTGATGCTGAAAATCCAAATTCTACTGCAAGTAATTAGCAAATAATCCATTCCCTCTGCAGGTACAATACGTGGTGTCCATATCCTGTATTTCAGGACTTGGCCTATCATTTCATCTTTTAAACCACAATCAAACTGCCCTAATTGTGACCAGCAGTTTGCTACAGGGACTGTAAACTTCAGCATTTTTTGTACATCAGTGCTACTGATTCTGTTTGCCTGTACAAATGAACCCAAGAATTCAGATTGGGTAGTAAAAACAAAAAAAGCACAAATGAGTTTCAGTACCTGCTAACATCAAGCAGCAAAGGGTTTTGAAATCTTGGTTCAAGAGGGGCCCTTATGGCTCCTGGATTCAGCCTATGTTTGCTCTTCATGGGCTGAGGTACTGCCATTGGAAAAAAAAATAATCAAACCCCCTTATTTTACCTAATTCTGAGAACAGTGATGAGGATAAAGGTAGATGTTGAAGTAATTCAATGCTCTAGGTCAAGTTTCAGGGGGAATTACTTTCTCCTTCCCGTCTTGTAACAATGCAGAGTCAAACACATTTTTCTGTTTCATATGTGAGTTTAGCATGACACAAAATCCAACCAAAAACCACAAGGCATCTATGATTTATTTAGCTGAGATCAAAGACATACAGCTGCAAAGAATCTAATTAAAATTTGATGATGCAGCAGGCAGGCTACATCTATTATTTAATTTGAAGGTTGTGATCTTATACAAAATTAGCTTCCAGATTTCACTTACACTCTTGGGCTGCAAATATAGTTGTACTCAATCATTTTGATACGAAGTTGAATCACCAAAATTTCACAACAGATCCTTAGATGTCCTATGTGGAATTTTCAGTCAGGAAGGGTGCTAATAAATTCCAACTTGGGACAAGCTCAAATAAGTTTCTGACCACATGGCTGCTCAGCACTATCATAGGTCAGCTTGTTTTCTTGAGGGACCAAGACTAGTATATTCTGAAAACATGACTGCTGAGGCATGGTCGGGGTGGACACAGACACAGCTTTTAACCTTCTCAAACTACTTAATTAGTTTCTGAAATAAGCTTTATAAAATTTATTAAAATATGTATATTAGCTTTCTGAATAATTCTGTTTGTTTCAGGAAAGGGAGCAGCACAGAACTAAACAGTCTGATTAATAAACCTGTTTCCTTTTTCTTGTTTAAAATAAGAGAAACCATGTCCTTTCTGTAATCTTAGTGATAGAAGATAGAGCAAGGAATTACTAGAATAATTCACTGTAATGGAAAGTTGTTACAAATCGACTAGGTTATGCTAACAGTGCCTTATAAATGTGAGAGTTGATGTTTTTGGCTGATTTTAACCTAGGTAACAGCTCTGGAGATTGAACATCCTATTGCCAATAAATATGATTTGCACATGTGGGTACACTCTACTCATCTAAGCAAGAGTTGTCTTTAGTTAAACAGCAGCAACCCCAGCCACTTTATCCCATTTCCATGTTTGATGCTGAAGCAGAAACTGGCCCCAAAGGCCTAACTCTGTTGCACAGGGAGCCCGCTGTATGGAATGGCACCATCCATGCTCCCTGTAGCCTTGCACTCCAAGTCAAGCATGTGCTAATTGGTTCCCCTCTCTCTACCAGGCTTTGTGCCATCATCACAGTTACTAGTTTTCACATCAGCAATTTCAGGTCTGGTTATCTGTTCCACTGGTGATTCCAGTTAAGGTTGTCATAGTATAAAAAGCAGCACCCACATGGCTAGGCCTGCCTGTAGCTTAGAAATGGCCATCATTAGCTGGGAGAAGGGTAGCTGCTGCTGCTTAGCAAACACTGATGCCTCACTGCAGGAGTATTCCTGGTACACTCATTTGTGCAGCTGCATGAGAACAGTAAGATGCTGCTACCCAAACCAGCTCTGCATCCTTCAGGGTGTGAGAATGGAAAAAAATCTTGCCTGTCATCTTAAAGTGCAGAATTTTGCTTCTTTTTCCTCAGCCAGCATAGGGATTGTGATGACTACAGAGAAAGAGTAGCAGGAGCCTCTTGGCTCTCAGGTTTAGGGAGGAGAACAAAAGTAGGCTGAGAAATATTGATTCCACTTTCTTTAATGCCTTTACTGCTTGCTCTGGGAATTAGTTGTGAAATACAGAAGATGCACATGGCCAGAATCCACAGGGTTTACCTGAGATTTGGTTTCTTCACAAAGTGCATCAAGGGAGTCTGGAGAGAATGTCTGTCCCTAGTTATGTGCTGAGATACTCCTCTATATATCTTTTTTCTTTTATGACCACTGAACGTGTTTGTACTTCTCTTTTTTGAAGGTACCCAAGTGGTCTAATTCTGGTTTTCTTCATCTAAAAAAAACCCAACCCAGATGTTAAGTGATACCTTTTTTTTTTCTTTTCTTTTTCTTTTTTTTTTTTTCCCCCTGCCCCCCTCCCAATAAATAAGGCAGAAAGCAAGCTCTTCATGCTGGTGTTTTACTTTATTGTGCCACAGAGAATTTACCCAAAATGTATCGCAGACAGATTAAAAGAAGGTGAAATGATTGTATCAATACAACACCCTTGAGATTTCAGATTCACCTGCTTTGGGATAAGTTTGGATTTGGATTTGCTTGGAAGGTTGTTAAGAGTTCTTGGTGTCAAACGAGCAGAAGGCAGAAATGTACTTAGCAAGGAACTATGGAAGCTGTGGTTTTGAGGAGGATTTTGCTAATTGGCAGATAGACTATTTCTAAGTGAGTCTGCTACAAGTGAAATATCATGCAAATGACTGAAATGAGATATTTTAATAATGCAGAGTGGGCCTCAGATGATACATATTTTTGATTACCATTCTGTCTGTTTGGGTTTTTTAATATTAAGCTTAATCAAAGGGGAAAAAAAAAATCAGTTAATGAAAGGGAAAAAAATGTGATCCAAATCTTTAGGGAGATGTAACAGTTAATTGGATTTCAAGTACTGTAGCTACATTCTCAATAATGCTCCATTTTCTTTTCAGGATTACAGTTGTTTAGTTCCATTAGCCTTAATGTACAGGGTCAGCTTTTAAATTACACTGCATTAGTCTCTAGGCTTCTTTTGCCTCATTCTTTCTCTTTTTCCTATATGGCTTCTCTCATAGCCATGACCCGCCTTGGCAGAGGTCACTTGTCATGGCCACAAGAGAGAGCTGCCACTGGAACTGACAGTCCTCTTCCTAATGATTCCTGTCCTCCTTCCAAGCCTCCAGTGTGTCACTGAGAAGTCAGATCTCTGTGAATCTCAAAACAATGAACCGAAGCTACTGTTTGCTTGTTAAAATCTGTGTGTGTCAATAAGCCGAGTCTTCCAACTGCAGAACAATGTGAAGAACTTCAGTTGGCAGCACCTGCTGTAACTTCTGAATATAAATAAACACATCCTTAAGGTCTATTTTAAATTCCAGATTAACAAAATAAATTACTATGTATGCTGCTGGGATAAATTTATATTCTAGGGGAAGAATTTCAGTGTTGGGAAGGAGAGGTTCTTAAGCAGGTTGTTAGGTTGTTGCTACTGACACAGAATGCATCTCCTTTCTTTCTCATTGACTGAAATTCCAGCATGCCACTGTTCTTGCTGTTTGTCTCTAACAAAGCCAATGTTGATATGAATTTAGCTTCAAAAGGGAGCTGCTAAATGCAGTGGAATGGGGTGACAAAATTGGAGGTCCTATAACAGCTTCCCACATATTGGGATTTGTTAAAAGCATCGACTTTCCTTCTTTGAAGTTTTTTGGCATTTGATTTTGATGGCTTCGGGTAGACTAACACCAAGTACTTTGCAGAGTCCAATTTTAATGTGTTTAAAATCTGGCATGTTCACTGGCTTCCAATAGTGAATATTTTTTCCTTATGGAAATAAGCCCTTTTTGCAATGAAAATCAGAGTAACAGGTTAGAGTGATGTTCACCATCACCTTTGTATTTCTTGATTAATTGCAAAACAATGTGGTAACACACAGCAGTTTTTTTCCACTCAATTCTACCCTTAAATTTCCACATCCTTGAAAGAAGAAAAGCATTCCACCAGTGTGGCTGAGAGTAAACACAGGCAGTGATGAGAAGTCACAAAAGCTCTGTGGAAGTGCCAGTCTCTAGAGACAGCATGTATTTTACCCTAAGTTTTAAAAATGTGTCAGGGTTGTTTCTCTTTCAAAGAAACATAAGTCGCTTCAGTGAACCTGGCATCCTTTGGAGCTGATCCTATTAATTATTTTTTACTTACTATGTACTATACATCCACAGGGATTTGTGTGTGTATGTGGGTTGTTGGGGAAAAGGGGACAGGAAAAGGCAGGAGTTCCCTCTTCTGGGTACTGGTAACTACACGGTACAACCAGATGTTAGTTTATCAGTGTCTTAAGACACTTAAGAGCTTAACTTAAGAGCAGAGTGAGGGCCCTTAGCCTGCCAGGGTAAGAGGAGATCCCAGAGTTCAGACTTGAGAGAATGTGATAGCAATAAAAGTCTAAAATGTAACCTCCCCTCCCAGAATATGGTGGAGAAAGGTTCAAGTCTAAGTACAATATTGTCAAGGGCTTTTATTTGTCTTTTAACTGTACTTTGGTGTGTTAAGAGAGTTTATATGCAAATCTGTCTATTAGTGGATGATCCTGAAGGAAAAACATACACAGATTAATAATTTGTAGTGTAAATTTTGTATCTACACTGCTCAGCAACTCAGCATTCAGAATACTATGCACAGTATCTTATTTTCCTGCAGATCTTAGAAGGGTAACTTCTAAAGACAAGTACTTCTAGTAGAAGCAGTGTGCAACACATTCTTCAACGGAGAGGACAAAATTGTCTTCTCAATGACACAAATCTCAAATTTGAATTCCTCCACTAAGTCTGCACTGGAGTGGCTAAGAGCAGATTCCCTCCCTGCTCTTTGGAGACCACGGACATGGAGAAGGTGTAAAAGGCACGTTAGTTACAGGGCAAAAGGAAGATTAGTAACAGTTGGGGCAAGTAATGTGCTGAGCAGAAACTAACTTGCATGCTGAGAACATTCATCCTTTTTCTGATTCTTTTTCAGTCATTCAGGGGAAAAATAAAAGATGTGGATGATGGGAAGAAAAAGAGAGGGAGAAGGCAAGACAATAAAAATGTGCCTTTGTGCAATGAAAAGTCATTTCCCCGTCGCCCACACATGTTTGGGTCTTAAGCACAGAATGTATTGTTTCATGCAGTAAAAAAAAGGGAAAGGACAGAGAACAAGTTAAGGTGGTTTTGTCTGGGGTTTCGCTGGGTTTGTTGTTTTGTTTTTTTTTTTTTTCCCTCTTTTTTTTGGGGGGGTCTGGTGTTTGTTTTGGTTTTGTGGGGGGTTTTTTGTTGTGGTTTTTTTTTTTTTTTTTTTTTGAGGGAGGTGTCTTTTTTATGTTGGTTTGGTTTTTTTTGTGGTTTCTTTTTTTGTTGTTTTTGGTTTGGTTTTTTTTTTGGTAAGTGCACAACTTCTCAATAGTTTTTGCTTTTGTCAGAAATCCAGCTGAGCTCTAAGGCTTCCATGATAAAGATAGCTGCTACCCAGGGTGGTTCTGAGTTTAAAGCCTAGCCAGACAATTCTGTCTAGGTTTGGTGCCAGACAGGCCATGCCTGCACAGCAGGGTTTGATATAAAAAGGTGGCAAAAAAAAATTATTGAAAATTCAGGGATCACAGTGAATTGCCTCATCATTGTCAGATCCTGTTTTATGTTGCAAGACTGAATTTAAAAGATAATAAGGGGGCACGATGACTGATCCAATACTTGGCACTATAACATCTGCTTTTTTTTTTTTTTTTAATTTTATAATTCAATTAAAAAGTCCTGAGATACCTGTATGACTATTCTCAGTTTCCAGGAACGTGGGAGTATAAATGGGAGTGTCAGTGTAAATGTACTGGAACCAGACTGAGTCCTAAAGTAATATGGTCTTGCAGTACAGCCTCCAATTTTACAGTCTGCTTTCTGTGGACAGTCTCTGGTATGAATTTTCCTTTTGAATCCCACCTTTTAATTGCTCTTTTTTTTCCCTGAAAAGTACCATTTCCACTTCTGAACATTATGCAAATCAACATATAAAGCAACTGACTGCTATAAACAACAGTGTTTGCCAACACTGGCCTGGAGGGTTATTTGACTGTGCCAGCATTTCATCCCATACACCAAAGATTTTATGTTCAGCACCTTCTTTTAAATGAAATTAAGCTGGCAGAAACAACAATTATTTGTATTTTTTCTTTGCATTTTCCTGTTGGAATATATCTCTCCCCCCTTACTTAATATCAAATGTTTGTATTTGAAATTGTTTGAGATTTATTTAATGCTTTAATTAGGAACACTGAAAAATGTGCGACAGCTTTTTTTATTAAAGGCATTGTTTTATTCTTTAAATGTTTCTACTGAATGCTTCAGCTGAAAGGGTTTGAAGAAAAATCAAATACTTTCAGAGATTCTGAAGCATGTGTTTTTCAACTGAAGGCACAGACTGAATGGTGTCAGACCCTAGAGAGCTGTACGTGTGATCCTTCCCTCCTGGGTACAGCCCTGCTTTCTGCTAATTTTTGTAGGCTCAACATTGATGTATTTTGGCAAAACACATGAAACATTTACCATCATGACATCTGGGGGTTAACAGAACAATTCTGTCTTCATCCCAGCTTCCTACACGACAGCTGTCATCCTGAACACAGCAGCAGAACTTGGGGGAAGTGGCAGGAAGGACTTCTGGGCTTACAGCCTGTGGAAAGGGGCAAACCAGACCAACCTAAAATTCATCCTGTCTTCCTCCCTAAGCCTGACCACTTGGGGATGGATGGCATCTTCTTCAGGCAGGACCCACTGGCCTCTGGTGGTTTCCATCACCTGAGAAACCTGTGGTTGGACATCCTTGGTTCCTTCCATGAATCTTTGCCCCTCCACTTTCTGCAGTAACAGAGTGAGTTCCCATTACACCTGCCAGGCCCAATGCCTTGAATGCAGAAGACTTAGAAGCAACAGGCATTTTTGAAGTAGAAAAAAAGCTGCCTTGCTTTATTCTGTTACAAATTTCCCACTTTAACTCAGGTAAAATTCACACAATTAATAATAAACAGTAATTAATATGATGGCTCAATCATTTGATTTCATTGATTTTGACTACTTAATTTAATTTACCTGCTTCACAGTATTTGATAAGAAAATGCAAGCTGAGCCACAAGAAGATAGCTGTAGAGTTGTACTAAAATCATCAGAGGCCAGATCTGTTTTTTACATGCTGACGGTAATTTTTCTTGCTGTCAACAGTTGCAAAAGAGTTTAATTTTATTGATCCTTTATTAATCCATCCATTTTTATTACTTATAGCCTTTTATGAATCTCCAATGAGCACTTCTTATAAGGCAATACCATGCCACCTATTTTCTCTTATCAGTTTATTCCTTCTCATACAGCTAGACATCTCCACCTGCATGGTAACAATTAGTATGTAGATTTTTCCCAGTAGCATTTCCACCAGTCTGTTTGAGCTGTTTAATCCTCCCTTATTTTATTGCTTTAGCTCAAGTAGGTAGAGAGCCCATTACTTGGTTAGGCAGAGGCCTACCTGGTCAATGTCTCCAATGTGACAATCAGGTCTCTTTTGTCCATGTGACAGCCACTTTTTCAGTTATTTTTTATTAATAATTACGCAATTTCTGACCATCAGACTAAACCACTGGCTTCTGGGTTCTCTTTTCTCTCTGCTGCTGTCTGCCTCCTTCATCTCACATTCCTTTGTCTCTTTTGACTACAGATCATGTGCTGTGCACAAGGTGTTTTGGTAGAAGTGTCACCAAGCTAGATGGAAGTTGATAGAAAACACCCCCCACCTCCCCTCCATGCCCCCCGCCCATCCCCCCAATTCAAGCCAGACAAACTCTGCTTAAGTCAGGAAGTTACAGATGAAACGTTGATGGAAGATGTTTCAGTGTAAGTCTACTGGATTCTTCCATGCTTTCACATACAACAGAAGCACGACTCCCACAAGCCGCACCAGTTTCACTTGAAAAACAGATCCTGTTCCATTAAATACTAGAAGGGGAGAGGTTTGATGAGAGAAGGCCCATCGCCCCCTAGTCCAGAACGTGGGCCACCAAAACACATAAAGAGAGTTGTAGGCTCATCCTGTTCTCTTCCCCCAAGACAGCAGGAGCTTCCTTGGGCGCTGCTGCCTCGCTCTGGCCGGCTGGCCTGCCCCTGCACGGCAACTCCACCCGTGTCCCTCCAGTGCAGTTCTGAGCAAAAGCCTGTGGACAACGAGCCTCTGCAGGACAGCAGATGAGAACAAGGAAAAGCAAAGGTAAAAAATTCTACGCTCAAACCTCCTCAAAAGCCACATTTATCTTTGCATTTTTGGCATCTGGGTGAAGAGACTCAGTTACGGCTTTGAGTCTCCTTCTTTGGAGACTTTCAAGACCCATCTGGATGCCTTTCTGAGTGATCTGCCCTAGTTTGTGATCTTGATCTGCCCTTGTTTCTGTGGCATGTGTGGTGTGGTTTTTTTTTGGTGGGTTTTGTTTTGTTTTTTTTTTGTCTCAGTCCTGCTCTGGCAGGGGGGTTGGACCTGATGATCTTCAGAGGTCCCTTCCAGCCCTACCATTCCGTGATTCTGTGATTCTTCCCACAATGTGTCTTTGAACAAGAAGGCTTCTTCACACAGACCAAACTCCTGGAAACTGGTTTTTCATTTTTAGACTTTTATTTAATTACTGTATAATTTCTTTTTGAAAGTGAATTATTTGAAGTAATCTCTAATCTCTCATAGAAGAGGACATATTTATAACTTCAGGTCTCATTCCCAAGGAGAGATGGTAACTATAATTTTAAGTGCAGGTCAGAGCTTCTAACATATCCCAATAGCTTTGAGTGTTAAAAAGTAATAAAACAGCTTCACATTTCCATTTTTATGGTATGAGCACATCTTTCCACAGTGCAGGACAGCTTGTAGGCAATCAACTGGTCTCATGATCGCAGTCAAGGAGTGGACTTGTGAAAGCTTTTAAAGGGCAGGACCACAATGTTCACTCTGGGTAAAAGTTTTTTGCCATCATGAAATCTAATGAAATCATCCTGGCATTGAGACTGAGCAGGCTGAGGGCCTCTCACTTTTGTGCCCTGTTTGGATAGGAACCTTTTTTGGCTACCAAGGTTCAATAATTAGAAATAATAAATTAGATGAAGAATAGGTAAAGGAATAATTTCTAGACAAGTAGATCTCTGTGCCTTGGATAAGGCTGTAGGAAAGCCCACCTTTGCCTTGATGTATGGGCATTCTGTTGGGGTTCAGAACCAAGAGAAACAAAGAAAAGGATGAGGTAAGTTTCTGGCATTAGATGCTTAAAACAATAGAGTGGGTAAGAGAGGAGTAATCTAATGTGATTTACATCAAGACTAAGATTTGTTCCTCAAATTGAGTTGTTTAATCCTCCCTTATTTTATTGCTTTAGCTCAAGTAGGTAGAGAGCCCATTACTTGGTTAGGCACAGGCCTACTTGGTCGATGTCTCCAATGTGACACTCAGGTCTCTTTTGTCCATGTGACAGCTACTTTTCCAGTTATTTTTTATTAATAATTTCACAATTTCCTGCCATCAGACTAAACCACTGGCTTCTGAGTTCTCTTCCTCTCTGCCACTGCCTGCCTCTTTCATCTTCCATTTCTTTGTCTCTTTTGACTACAGACCATGAGACTGCACAGCACAATGAATCATGTGGAGTACTTAAGGCATTTCTGGCTTTTAATCAATCATCCCGTTTTTATTTATTAGTCCATTTTCCATTGACACTGTATAGCATGAGGCCATTCTCAATTGGCTTGGAATGAAACCAGTAGGAACTGTGGATAATCACTCCTTGTTTGAGAGGTAGTCACTGTCTCAAAGAATTGTACTAAAAAAAAGTAATTATAGCCCAAACTGTGAAACTCTCAGAGGCTTTTATGAACACTCCATTCTACATGCACATTTCAATTTACAAGGTTCATTTGAATCAGTGGCTAAAAAGAATAATGCCTAACACAGATGGCAGACACCCAATACCACAGATTTACACATTCAGTTGATTCCTTAATGTCATTGTTCAGTGACACCATCCATTTCTTCATTGTCTAGTTCATTGGTATTGTATTTTTGATTGAAAGTTTGACACTCTTGCTTTTCCTCTACATGGACTCTCTTACTATCTCATACTCCCTTTTTCAATTTCACACCAATACACAGTGCAAAACTGAGAGAGAGGAGCACGAAGCTTAAGTCTTCATAAATGCAGGACTGAAAATGCTTTCAATGTTTAAGATCCAGGAACTGTTGACAAAAGATTGCTGGTGGGCTGCCCTTTATCATTAAGAACACAGCTTTTGCCATAGGCATTGTATTGAGAAAATTCTATGTACTGTCTGGCAATTAATCCTCTTAAAGCACTGTTTGGTCATTTGGATGTTAAAACAAGGTTTAAAAGCCAAAATTCTGCGTACCATTTAAGGTAAACTGCAAGTACCATCTAAAGTAAACCACGTTTACTTTAGTCCCTGCCCAGGCTGGGTCCCTACAGGCTGCGGCCCCTCAGGGTTGTCTGTCCCTGCCCAGGCTGGGTCCCTATAAGCTGCGGCCCCTCAGGGTTGTCTGACCCTGCCCAGGCTGGGTCCCTATAAGCTGCGGCCCCTCAGGGCTCTGTCCCTGCCCAGGCTGGGTCCCTACAGGCTGCGGCCCCTCAGGGCTGTCTGTCCCTGCCCAGGCTGGGTCCCTTCAGCCTGCCGTCCCTCGGGGGTGGCCGTTCCCCCTTTTCCGGCCGAGCGCCCCTCAGAGTGTATCCGCAGTCCCTCACAATCGGTCAATTTGTTTCTTAAATATTTTTGCTCAGAGAGAGGCATTTTTTTCCGCGCCGGGCTGAGCTGTGCCCGCCTGAGCTGCGCCTGTCCGCAGCTGCCTGGTTTCCACAGTGCTGTGTGCGCGGGCTTCAAAGCCGCATATAACCGGTTCTGGCGGCTGCCTCCCCCTTTGTGCCCCTCCCCACACAGCCTGGACACAGCGCGGCGGGAAGGGGTTTAAGGAGGCCGGTGGAAAAGGATAGCGAGAAAGGGACTGTCAGGTGTCTAAATATACAGTGGGGATTATGAAAGATTTTGAGAGGCTGACTTAGAAAGAAATTACAGGTGATTATGGTAAATGTTGGCAAAGTAATTTCCCAATTGAAGGAATTGTCACAACTGTAAAATATTGCACCATTTAAGGCTTTTTCTCCTTGCTTTTAAGTCCCTTTTGACAGTACTACCTTAAGTAGTATTCGCCTGCGTTTGTAATGTCTACTTCAAAATATCTTCCAGACAAGAACCTACAGCCCAGCAGTGAGCAATTAGTACAGTCTTGCCCTACTGATAAAGTCCTCTGGCTCTGCTAATGTGCGAGTGCCAATATAGTAACAGCCTGTATACATGACAAAATAGTGAACCTTTTGACAGTTTCCTCATGCAATAGCAGCACAAAACATCAGGAGTCAAAAGGAGAAAATAACCTTAAGTTCAGTAGTAATTACTATGAAGAATTTAATCCTTGACCTTAGATTTCGCAAGATGCAGAGTGAGAAATTCAAGTATTTTAATGTCCATTCTCACTGCATCATTAGATTAATATTAGAGATTTTTTCAATTAATATTAATTTCAGTCACTATTAGTGATGCTTGTGGTGAATACTCTGAATACCTTGACAAGACAATTTACCTTTAATAGGCAGAGTGTGTCGAGTGACCACAGTCAGTTGTAAACCAAGGATTCATACGTGCACCAAGGTGGAAGGAATGGAGATGGCAAGAAGGAAAACTGCCAGAGTGGATCCGTTTAAGTTGTTTTTTTCTTGCTGTGATAGTGCCAGGGGCTGGCACCAAGACTGGTGTTCTTGTGACAGGTGGTATGGGCACAGATCAAGAGATTCTCCCTACCCTGCCAAACTCAAAAATTGAAATAACAAACCAGGCAAAGGTTCAGGGACGGTACATTGCATAGGTGATGAACTGCAATGCAGAGAGATTAAATTACATGCCTTTTACTGTCTGGACAACAATGGAGCATTTCCATTACAAATGCAGCCTGGTGGGACACCTTGGCTTTCTTGAGCTTTGTAAAGCAGCTGGAACAGACCATGTCCATATCTGCTTCTCTGATAGAAAGGAAAGCTCATCACTGGTGTTATGATTCAGAATTTATCTAAGAAAAAACTGTGAAAGATACCTTAATTATGCAGTAACACGTTAATATTAAGTCAACCAGTGAACCATGAGACAATACTTTTTATGGTTTTAGCACTTGATGGTAATTTTTACATACATTTCAACAGCATCCACTGGCCCCAAGTCTCATCAGGGCACCACTTAAGACAGGCACTGAACACAGGAGTAGTTAATTGGTCCCTGCTCTGAAGACCCTATGTGGTGGATCTAACACACCCTAGGTGGGAGGAGGAAAAGAACCACAGGTTGCTGGAGTGGTTGCACTGTGGCCACACAGGTATTCCAGCAGAAATAGTTACATATCCTGGTTCTGGCACTTGAATATTCTGCTTTCATGAATCATTGCTCCCTAGTGAGTGAAACAGCTTTTTCCACAAATAAACCTATTTTTTGCTAAATAGGTTTCAGCTAAGGAATTGCAGTTCAGCTATTTGTAAACTCTTTTTCACATGGGATTATGTATCAGGCTGTTTGGTATCACGTGATTCTGCTGCATGGGTGGATGACTTAAAAAAAATAAATATATGACAAATAACATACATGATTCAAGTTTTGAGCTAAATTATACTGGTATGTTAAATATATGAAAACTTTTACTTTACTAATATTTGCATACATATTCTGGTAGTATTAAATAATACAAGCAGTGGATTCACCACTTCTATTCATAAAAAATATTAATGAACAATTTTTTGCATCATACAGCCAGCCACGGTTCTTAAGAATATTAAGGCTTTCTGATGTTTATTTTACATTAAATGAGAGAGAGAAATTATGGCGAGGCTTTCAGTGGAAAAAAAAAAAAGGAATAGATATTGCAGTGTTTTTTTCAAGTGTACCATTCTATTGATTTAAGAAACCTGTAAAAGGGAAACTAAGAAAAGTGATACACCAGACCACATAGCAACTGTATATTTACTCAGAATTGCTCATGTTTGCTTCTGAAAATTCATAACCTGAGGCAGAACTGAACAATGAAAGAGAAAAACCAAGCATGTGAAATCAATTGATGTGCTGGCCAGCTACCAGAACATCTTTATTTTCAATAAGCATGTTCAACCATATTTTATATCTATTTATCACTGAACTCATTGGGCAGAACAAAAAAGGTGCTAATGTTAACACCTCATGAATATGCACAGAAAATGTTCCCTTTTAGTTAAATATCAACATTTATACTAACCTTTTTGTTCTTTTGTGTTTAGTAAGAATGACAGATAGTGGGTGCTGTGGGCTAAGACTGTTCATTAACATTGTTCTCTTGGGTATTCTTGACATTTAATTTCAAGGCACACATGAAATGAATGTAGATCCTGTATTTAGGTTTTTGCATATTAAGCATTTCTGAAATGCAGTAAATGTAAGGCATGTCCTCAGAAATACCATTCACTTTTTTGAAAGCAGACCCTCATTTTTGCGGAGAAATAACATCTGATGATCAAAATGAATCCTCACAACTGCTTACTGGCATTCAAAAGAGAAGAAGGAAGTTCCAGATCAGTATGCTTGCTAAACTGAAGTACCTGCCCTGGCCAGGAATGTGAACAGCCCATTGACATCAAGCCTCCTTAGCTTACACACCTGGTTTATGCCTCCAACAGCAAATCTGGTGTACTGTTCAGTTTGATGGGAAAAACCTCATGAATATATGGAAAAAATGTGAATTGTCCTTTGGGGGTAGAAGACAGAAGGGACAGACAGACAATGTCAAATAATTTCACACATTATAACTCACTTGTAGCACATATGCATGCCTGGATGTGTATATATATTTCATGTACGATGTAGGGGTTTTTTCATCTTGGAATATTTTGGTCCATACCAGTGCAATATTTACAAAGCTTACAGCTACCAAAGCTTGTTACACTGATATTAACTCTCTCATCCATGTACAGAGACTACTTGCAGAAATACTGTGGGAGCTGAAAAGATGTAGACCCATTTCCATTCATTCCATCAGCAGAAAAGTGTCATGCCTTGATACAAGAAGTATGTAAAGCACCTACTGGCAAGTGATGTGACTGTCAGAAGGGTAACAAGTGGGTCCAGAAAGTCCAGTTCTGTAGATGATGGTGTGCAGAAAGCACCTCATCCTGACCTGATTTTGCTTTAGGTTCCTCTTTTATGCAGAGCTCTTCTTTAGTGTGGTTAGGTGTCAAATACCAGTTAATCAGCTCTATCTCCATGTCTTCAGTTTGATCCCTGGATATTATGGAGCAGTTCTCTGAGGAACAATGCAGGACAGTAATCACTTGTAAAAGTTTATGTGTATCCTAAGGTCGTTAATATTTTCCCTTTATCCTGGAACCCCAGAATTATTTTTAGTGACCATATCTTATATTATATTAGAGTTGTGAATTTCAACCACATTTTCAAAAAAAAAATAAAATTGAGCATTTAGAGTAAGCACAGGCTTGCTCTCTATTTACTAGCCGAGCTCTGGCAAAGTTACAGTTTTCCTAGCACAGAAGGTAACCAACATTAGAAAGCTGTCCTTACTGCAGCAGATCTTGTTTTTATGAGTTTCCAAGTAAATTTAGCAGGAGGCACCTGGGATGCAGACAGATCACTGTTGCCTGTAATGCCCTGACTCTGCTCTAGGAAGGTTATTTTTTTCTTTTCTGAAGTTACAAACTTTAACCATGACAATTATTTGAACAGAAAAGATTTGGAATAATCAGGTTTTTTTCTATTTAAAACACACATGTACTTTGCAAGAATTTTTGTCTCCTATTTTTTAATCTTTTTAACAGAAATAAATGTTTTGACACTGACAATGTCTTGATGTGTGGGCTTGTCTTGGTTGAATCCTCTTGTGTCCTTGCATCTGTTGTACAGTCTGCTACTTCATGTGAAAGATTTTTAAACACAATTACAAATGACATTGTGTTTTAAACTGGTTTGAAGAATCTAGGTCTTACTTGGCATAAACAATAGACTCATTTCCAATATCCTGGAAAAAACAAAAAAGAAAGATAAGAAAACTGTTTAATGGGATGGTGGCCTTGATGCATGGGTTTTGCTATCAGACTCTGAGACTCATGTCTGAATGAAAACATCATTAGGTATTGAAATATTATTTCTAGAAAATTAAACCACATGAATAAGGATGGATGAGAGAGAGAGAGAGAGAGAGAGAACATCATTTTCTGCTTGAGCTCTCACAGATGATTTCTGTGTGGACCAGCAGACTGCTGGTGTAATTTTTAAGATTGTGAGGTTCATAGAGAGTAGGTCAACTTGAGGCTAACATGAGTTTGCAAGTTAATGATGAGGGGATTATTTTCCACAGAGGGAGTTAAAATAATTTACCTCTATATTCTTTCTTTACTTCTGGTTCCTCCTTCTTCAACTGGCAGCTGCGAGTTGATACTTACAGCTTTGTCACAAAAGCACGGGGAAAGGGGCAGTACTATAAGTTTTAAATTTATGGTAGAAGTCTACTTAAAGATTATAAAATATCAGCACAGAGAGGAAGAGACCATGACTACTGTATCCTGCAATGAAAAACAAGCCTTGTTCTGTTCGTGGTTGCAATGCTAAGTGGGTTTTCATCTAATGTGCAATCAGAGCCCCCTGTGTGAGAAGAGATGCTCCTTGATGATCAAGCATTTGAGAAACAAGAGTGCTCAGCAGGTTTTAAAGGAAATCTTGCTCCAGATGCCATTGTTTCTTTATGTGCTGTATTGCACTGATAGAATACGATGATGATTCATCTGTCATGTCAGTGTATGACACAATATATTTGTGATGAGTAATGTCCTGAACACAAATTTCATTGCACCACAGTAGAATTTATCCATCTTCTACTCCCCTTGGCCTCTACATACCCAAAACCCATCAGGCATGGTTTTGCACTGTGCAGAGGCACAGTGTTGATCCTCTGTTCCTGAGATCAGTGCTCCATGGCCTCTGCATTACCTTTGCCATGTGGCAGGATGGAGGCTCAAGACCCAGGTTGGATAGTTTACCACAGCTGTTATGGGGTGGGAAACTTGACTAAAGGCCCTCAGCCTTGAGAGCAGCACAGCTGGCTCCAATTGCTGCCCTTGATTGTAGAGCACCAAGGGGGGCTGCCCCAGTCAGCTCTGGAGTGCAACAGAGCAGGAGCTCTGTTCCCAGAGACCTGAGGGAGGCAGAGGTTAGTGTTAGGCTGAGGAGCACACAGAACACGTCAGAAAAAGGTGGGTGAAGCATTTTTAGAACCAACATTTTGAGTTTTGTTAAGTTAATGTGGAGAGTATAGTTAGGGGAAGGAGGGGCTAGAGCATTATATATGGCTGTATTTTATGTGGGGAAAATGTTTGTCATCCCTTTGTTTGAATCAAGCAGCAAACAGGTTAACTAGGAAGTGTCTTATAGGAGAAAGTGGGGGTTTATTTTTCAAGTCCTCTTGCTTTTCTTAAGTGGTTTTATGGAGCTGCTTGTAGGCTTGAGCTGCCTATTCCTAACCAACAGATAATATTATGCCCTCAGGTCTCCTGTTTGTTCCTAGCACACAGAGTAGTTTGCCTTTGTACCCTACTTAAGACTAACTGGACTGGAATAACAGTATCTGAGTAAGGGAGGGTTCTCCTCTCTATAAAGATCTGGGAGAGCAATAGGGATTATGTAGTTGTCTTCTTTCAACTAATTTCAGCCACATCAGTAGCAGAAAATTCAGCAATCACTAGCCAGGTGCAAATGTGTTTTCCTAGGGAAAAAGAGGAATTAAAGGAAAACTGGAACTGGGGGAGTGAAAAGGAGCCTGAATTCAGGTTGTTTTCTCTACCCCTTTCCCTTGTGCCGGGGGCTGCTCACAAGGCAGGGCATTTTACTCCCCATAGCTCAAGGCTGTGCCTGGAGGCACCTTTTAATGTTAGCCATTTAGACTAAGGCTGCACACCTGAGTCCAGCCTCAATAGTTTAGAACTTTTGCACAGAGGAAAAATTCCAGTCTGCTGGTGGTTCTCAAATAAATAACAAATCCAACTGGCTTTGTTTATAAAGGGAAAGCGTCTCTTAAAAGTAATCGTTTTTTGCCAACCTGGATTAACACATTTTCCAAAGCAATTATGAGAACAGTAACATATTGCCACACCTAGCCTCCCCCCCTCTTCAAATAACAGGTTGGTTTTGCATATTTAAGGTCATTAGACTTCCTGACCCATTTGGAGTTTTGTGTTTTTTTTAATTATGCCTATTTAATAGTATACCTGCTAGTTTAGAGATAGCAGAATATTAAACAAATTCTGTGATGCCTTTTTAGAAAGGCATACTTTTATAGTAACAGAATGATGGTAAAAGCTATCTGCTTTACACAGAGTTCCTTTGATGGGGAAAATTCAATCAGATCTCTTCAAAGTGCTTTAACAGAATTTTGAGAATTCTTTCTTATGTTTCTTGCCACTTCCCTGAATGTCTGCAGTTGGTACTTTGTGCTTGTGCTGTACACAAGTGACTTGGGAAAGAGGCTCCTGTGTGATAGTCTTCATTTCTTTGTTTTTTTTTAAAAAAAAACACAACAAAACTACAAGAGTCACATCTGCCCAGTGACAAACTCTGTCTTAATAAAGCATTTTTGTAGCTGAGCCACATTACAAAAATCTTATGCTGTATGTGAATACCTGGATTCCTGCTCTCTCTGTGTCAGAGCAGCCAGGTGCATAATAAACCTGCAGCTGCAACAAATCCATCATTAAGATCATAGGAAACAGCAGGTCTGTTTTGCACTCCCAACTTAAAACTTAAGGTAATTCTTGCTTCAAATCTTGAAAAGGTTTCTTGGTAACTAGTTTGCTAGTTAATAATCCCTTGTTTGTCACTAAATAAGCAGTGGTACAAAATTAAAAGCTGGCTGAGAGAACAGGAAATATGTCATGCAACAGAATTGTCTCCCAGACAATAAGTTCTGAGTTCTTGATCAGAATAACTTGCTGCTTCTCCAGCTGCAATAGCTTTGTGCTATATTACTGTTTCTCCTCTGCTATGATGAGCCTTAGTCAGGGCTTTGTGCTCATCCATGTGCAGCAGTGTTTAGTATTAGAGGATAGGAAGATAACAGCTCCTTCCTTTTGTGAGGAGCACAGCCAGGTTGTGATTAAGGAGGGAGGAGCACAGCCAAAATCTGGTACCACAGGCAGGCTTTCCTCAAAAAAGACCACCGAGAAACTTCACAATTTCTTTCTTCAAGAGTGTGTTTATGTAAAGGTTTTTTCACTCCTGCGTGTTGAGGTTGCTAAACTGACTTTCTACACTGTTAAATTAATTTTTTCATGTCTGCTCCTGAAACGATTCAAACCTCCCAGCTGTGATGTGGCACCTTTCCCCTGCCTGGAGCTCACTTTCTTCTTACCATTTGAATGACAGGAGAAAAACAACAGAACAAATCCCTTTATGCAATGCAAATGTTTTTGTGCTATGTAGTAACTCAGGGCTGTTTTGATAGGAAAAAGGTGGTGGTAAGAAAATGACATTCTTCAACTCAGAGCAAGTTTAATATCATTGCTGTTACTGCATAATTGTGGTTCCTTTCTTTTAGGTGGTGCCCCAAGCACTTCTCAGGCTTTCAACTCAGCCTTACTGCAGTTTTCACAGGGATTTTTTCCACTAGTGCCCCTGAAATGAAGGTGCAAACTTAACAAACAGACAAAACCAAAACCAAACAAAAAACCTCAGCCAAGCAGCTGCATAAGCAGAACTAGTTCCCTTTGAAGTCAACAGGCTTTAAAGGACTTTAACTGTTCTCTGAAGTGCTGTTAGCAGAAACAAAAGGAAATGAATGGAAATAACAAAAAAATAGTGTCTCAATGCAGAGTGCTTTGCCTTACAGTTTAGGCTCACTGATTTTCTGCGTTCTCAAAACAGCAAATAATCCCAGGTAGTGGCAAGAGCAGGATTACTTCACTTCACAATTTGACTAGATTCCTTCTCTGGCTTGTCTGAGTCCAAGCAGGACAGGGTCTGCAGGGCTGCACAGTAGCTAACTAGTAGATTAAAAAGGTTCTCTTTCCAGTTTCCTCCTTCTTAAGTATCAGAAGAACAGTGATGCTGGGTTTGTTCCCTGAACTGTGAGAGTTGCACTCAATCATAGGTGACTTGCCTGAATTCTGATGATTTTTAGAGGTGTGATAAAAGATTAGAAGTCAAAAGGGAAAACTAATAAAAAGAAACAGATTTCAAGGGAGAATGTAAATATGCTGGATGCTTTATGAGGAACACTGATAGAGGGGAGAAGGAGAATGAGGAGAAAACGTAGGAGAATAGTTGGCTACTGATGAATGCAGCATTGGTGGTGCAGAACTGTGCAGAGGATTAGTGGCAAGAATGGGTCAAAACTTGGCATGGTGAGAGAGAAAATATTTGCAAAGACTTGAAGGGGATGAGTGTTTGCAGGTGGAGGAGGGATTTTTAGTTTTGCAGAAATGTCTGTACTCCTTCAGGTAGCAGTGCAGCCAAAGAAAAGTTCAGGAGAGGTAGTGGAGGAGATACCAAAATCCTATTGAAACTGCAGGCAATGTCCCTTAAGGTGAATGTAGTTATACAAGTTGAGGATTATCCAGGGTAATGAAGTGAATGAAGGCATGTCAGGATTTGCTATTATCTCCAAAATGACTAAATCCTTATTAGCCTTATGGTAAAAATCACACATGCTGGATCACTGAGCTCTCATACTCCTTAAGGCAAGGAACATCACAAGGCCAATATGTTAGTATGACTGTCAGTTTCTAAAACATGTAAATGGTATGCAGCTTTCCAGGATTCCCAAGTAAATGCAATAATTTTGAGAGCAGCTTTGGAGAATTAATTGTTCTGAAGATTCATCTTGGAAAGCTTGGTTAAGACCTTGAGAAAAATAGTGTGTTATAAAGCTTACATAGCTCTAAATTCAGCTATATGTGTAAATTTGAACGTGAAGTAGAAAGAAATGCACTATATAATAAAAGTAGTAGGTAGAAATGCTGAGAACTGTTTTGACTATAACTCATTAGAGATCAGCTCAGAGCTCTACAAGCAGTGAAATTATAAAACCTGCATTGTCCCTGTGCCCTCTCATCAAACTGTTCTCAAACTTCTTACAAGCATTGCAATAAAGGGAAGTTTTATGGAAAGAAGGTACACTCATGAAGATATAGCAATTTTTGGGACCTCCTCCCTAGAAGGAGAAGTGATGTGAGGAAAAGCACAAGAACACTTGTTTGAACTTACATTAAAGTAGGTGATGGAGGTGGCTGCTGTGAGTTCATCAGAGATTGGTACTACAGAGCAGCAGGCAGGGTAGGGGTATAATTTTGCCCCTACTGCTCAGCTGAGAAACTGAGATACAATGACCTCTTGAATGTGGGATCCTGGGCCTGAACACAGCTTCTCTAAACAGCCAGTACCTGTGCCATGAAGCTGCCCTCACTCCCTTAATGGTCACTTCTGCAACCCCTTAATGAATCTGAGTATTATCCCCTCTGTTGTCGTTCCAGGAATTCCCCTCAACATTTGATAACAAGCAATGTTCATCAGCCTAATTCCAATAGTGCTTTGTGTGTTGTTTATTGGTCACTGAATGTGTCCTTTGTGATTCTCTAATTTAATTGGATTTTTTCAATTTTGTTTGTCTCTGGTATATTGCAAACATAGTTAATTGCATGTGAAAGTGCTCCTCCTAGGATAACAGTAATAGAAACTAGAATATTGTGCCTGTTTTCTGCATCTACTTCTCATACAACAATGTGTTTATATACTATGTGCTTTTTTATTAACCACTAACACATCATTCTGTAGGATGTGGAGATGTACCATAAACACAGAGTGTCTTTATTTAGATTAAAATTTCCTTTTTTTGAGTGTCACCCTTCTTAACTGTAGCTTAATCCAAGCTTTCTCACCTTTCTGCCTCTTTTCTCTCTTTCCAGTTCTGTATCTGAATGCTATTCCTTAGTACACAGAATCTAATTCCAATAGTGATTAGTTTTGTGACTGGTCTACATTAAAGGCTTATAATTTTATTGGCCCTTAGAGCTGAATGTTTTGGTAATATTTTGTCTTCAGCAGCATGGTTACCATAGTACTGTTGTCAATGACTTTTAAATTGCAATCCGTGTTACGCTTGGGTTTAGGAGTTGGAACTCAGCCCTAATCTATTGGTACATCTACGATGGACTTAAGGTGGCAGATCCTGGACTTCCATGATGCTTAGGATGGCCTGGTAACCCAGTGAGGTCTTGCTGGGAAATCAGAACCCTGTGTCAGGAGCAGTTCTGGCTTCTTACGTGTTCCATCTACTGTTATCTTTTGTGTGCTGTGGGCCTTTAAGGAGATAGCTCTACATCATTTTGGATTGAGATGGAGAACATGAGTAGGAAAGATATTTGGATATTTTTGCTCTTATTTGCTGACAGGTGTCCATTTCTGCAGAGGAGAATCTCCAGTGTCGTCTCAAAAGGATCATTCTTTCTCTTTTTCCCCCACTCTCAAAGTCTGTGTGTCCTTTTCCCAGTAGTGCTTTATCTTCTAGCCTACAGCATGGTTTCCTGACAGTCCTCTTGATTTTGCCTCAATGTTTTTGTTCCAGTTGCAAGGATAATTTGACAGTGCTTTGTAATTGGTTTACGATGTTGTTAGGAGAATAGTCATTTTCCTATGATAAATTGTGTGAGCTTTTTTTGCTAGGAAGTAACTGAGGTAGGACTTAAAAAGTTGAAGGCTGGATTGCAAATGTCTTTTATTGGCCCTGAGTGAGTATGAACAGGTAAAATTCCTGTGTGATTCTAAACATGAGGTCTTGGAAGTGGTCAGTCCAACACAGCATTTACTTAGATTTTGGTCTGTGGATCTGAAGAGCAACTATTACACATCTAGTACATCTGGATCTAGTACATCCAGCTGCTACATCTGGATCAGAGTCATTGCTCTCACTTCAGCTTTACTAGTGTCAGTGTTGATGTGCTGATACATAGGAACTAGCTGGGGTGTTAGAGTAGGACCCTGAACTTTGGGGGGAAGGATGTAGGTCAGGAGAGTTTTGATGTGAAAATTTCCCAAATGCCTCTACAAAGGTGCTCACTTCATGGAGATTCCAGCCTATCTTGTCAGGTGCTTGTTTGAGTGTAGTGGTGTTTTAGGAGAACTTGAGGGCAGTGGGAAATGTTTCTAAAAATACCTTTCTCTTGGTGAGCTGTTTCTTTATATTGATATATGTAGATGTGCAATAGACACAAAGGATGTAAGGCAGGCTTGGCAGCTGGTGCAGCAGGATCAGAATAATGGGACAAATGTCAGAATTTATTCACCTCTTTCCAGAAGGTGCAATTCAAAAGAAAAATATTATGAAATTGCTGTCAAAGTCTGGTGAGTCAGGGACTTGTAACGTTTGTCATTCAGTCCTTCTGGTGTTTTTAAATGACAGTCAAGAAAAATGAGGCAGACTGGTGCTTTCATGACAGAAAGAAAACTTGATTTCTCCCTTTCTGTGAAAGGGGTGGCAGGGTAGTGCAAAGTTATGGACCACAGGGCACCTGCTGGTGAGCTGCATGTACTGATGCTTTTTGAGATTTTCAGTGTGATAATATGAAAAAGCCAGGTTAATTTTTAGACAGTTTGACTGGATCTCACCATAGCTGAGAATGGCTACTGATTAAATAATTTGTATGAAAAAGACAAAACACTAAAAACCCCAAATCTTTCCTTAAGCCCAAGCATCACAGCAGCCCAAGGGTGATTGCTTAGAATCCTCTTAGTAGGAATGCCTTTAATCTGATAAGTGGAAAAATGTTCACTACTCTGAGATCTTTCTACCACATAATCCCATCTGCTTCATGTGAGGAGTTGTCTGGCTTTAGAGCTTCCAGGAATTCTCTGAAGGTAGATGGTGTAAAATAGTTGTGTGAGATCTCATACTTGTAAATTTGTAAAACCAATTCATTTTTGCTGTAGTTGTTTATTTTAGGATATTTGAAGTCTTGGTCAAACTGTCTTGAATCAAACACCTGTAAACAATAAAAATTTTTGGAAACTTTAGACTAAATCATGTGCTTTTTGAGGGATCAGAAATAAAACAGGTTTTGGATTTGAGCCTGATAAGTAAGAAGGTTTTGTTTGAAAGATAACTTTGAATAACAGACCCTCCAATCCAAATTAAAGACAAGCTCAACTTCTTTCCTGTGCTGTATCCACCCTACTGATTGATTCCTAAGCAAAGTTTGCATTGCCTTGTTCACCACTTCAGTTAGAAGATTGGAAGTTGACCACTATTAGTTGTTGGAAATTTCTTCATATGATTTAAGAAAATCTGTTGAAGTAGAAACAGCAGAAATAACTTTTTATCCTTGTTCCAGCCAGGTTGGCATAATACCTAAACCTATAGAAAATCAAACCCTGCTTTGAACTGCTGAATCTATTGGTAGAAGGGCAGACATTTTATCTTGATAGAAGACAAGGTCAACTCTTTTATAAAACTTGGCTCCTATGTAAATACAAATGTAAGTGGAGCAAAGAATGATTTTTCCTGATTTATGGTGTGACCCAAGTCCTGTAATGTCCTTCAGGTCTGATTTAATGCTGGCACAGTCTCTGGGTTTGACTTTCCAGTTATTGGCCATTCATCAAGAAAATGGATGAATTTGATCTATTGTTTTATCAGGTGGGCTGCTGCTCCTACTTTGTGCTTCACAAAAGTTCAAAGAGATTCAAGCCAAAAGGAAGGATTTTATTTTGCTTTTTTTAAATCCTCCTTTTGCCTTAAAAGTCTTCAATGTGAAGGATTAAAAAAAATCAGGAGAAACGGACATCTTGTAATGTTGAGTTATTGTCCACATGAACCAGGTTGAAGATAAGCTGAATCACAAACACTTTAACACTTCCATACATTTCTAGATTCACCACTTCGAGGGAACCAGCAGGAAAAAAATTCTGAGAAGACACAGCTTTCAGAAATACCTCTGCTGTCTTCTTTCTGAGTGTATAGGCATGACCTTTGGCTAATATGAAAGATACTGAAATGGTACATGCCAAATTCAGTGGTGAAAGTAAGAGCCTGAGGAATGGGCCAGTGAAGTGAAGCCATTTCCAACTGTTGTCTTCAAATGAATCGTTTACATCCTCATAAATGCACAACAATGAGGAGCCTACCTAATTTGACACTTAGGGTAAATTGCCTGGGAAGTTACCTGTTTGCTCTACCTGGGTTTAACTATAAACATCTAAATGATTAAGAAGCTCACTTCACTTGAGGGAGGCTAAAGGAGAGATGGATACAACCTTTTTGCCTCCTGTTGAAATGATGGTTGCTCCTGCAACTGCAGGAATTAAATGCTCATCTGCTGGGATTATTCCAGGCACTGCTACACACAGCAAAAGAGCAACAGTGTGAAGACTTCCTACACTAGACCATGGTTAGAACAGACTTGATTTGACTGCTGGTATGATTCCTTTATGAGGTAGGGATGTAATCTGGGAGGGTGAGGGAAAGAGGATGAATATAATTTCAACCTCATCAAGGAGAAAGCTGATATGTCTGCAATCTAGAAATCCTTCCTAGTCCCTAACCAAGAGGTCTGCAAAGCTCAGTGCTGACAGGCTGCATATGTTTTAAACTAGTAAATGTTTTCACCTTCCACTGGCTTCTTATACTTTGACACAGAGAACCTTGCAGTATTGAGCTCTAAATCAGTTGATGCATTGTCTCACAGCTCCCTGAATAGATGGCCAAGTCATAGCTGAATTTTATTAGCCTTGCCTAATTTTAACTGTGGGCCAAACTCTGCTTCCTTTGCTTCTGCAAATGATCCCATTGGTTCTACCTCATCTAAGTTACTGGAGTATTACTTGCCTTTGAAGTAGTAATCTACATGAATAAATTAATTGATTTTAATTAAATGTGAAGTATAGAAGCCATTCAGAAAGCCAGGGGAGATTTTGAGACAGAGACTAAATACTCCCTAGTTACAAATGGAAGTTAGATGCCATGCTGCCATTGAAATTAATTTTGGAGAAACTAGAAATGAATTGTGGTTTTAAACACCATGATAACCTAAATGAGAGGACCAGTTATGCTGCTACAGTCATCTGGAGATGTGACAAACAGCAAGCTTTATGGCCAGGCCTAATGCATCCTGGACTTTCTGAGGTGTGAAGGCAAGGGGAACAGACCAGGTCACCTGGACCTGCTTGGCATGGTTATATATGGCAGCGTGGTTACTTATAGAGTGCATCTGAAACAAGTAACTGCTCTGCCTGACACTTGCCAGGAAAGATGCTTCAACTCTGCTGCTTTAAAAATGGTGTTAGTATATGGTCTGTTGTGGTGACTGTTGTAATCTCAGATTTACCAGGGTACTGAAGGAGTATCACAAGCTTAGAAGCCCTCAGAGATTTAGGAGCTGCACCATAAAAGATTCAAGGATTAACAAGTATTTTTTTGAAAAAAAAAAAAGTTATTTGACTTAACCTGAGGCTTGGATATAACGATTTTAAGGATTTATGGAAGATGACTGCGTGAGGGACCCCTCTCAGCTGAATTGTTCTGAGTGACAAAGAGAATACTTCTACCAGCTCTCTGTAGTAGCTTAAATTACATTCACATCCTGTTCCTAAAAATACATTAAATATTGGCTTGCTCTATATTAAAAAAAGTAATTAGTCTGGCTTTCTTTAAATGCATTTTGACCCCATTGCATCTATACAAAAAGAAAAGCATTTAGTCTCTTTGCTAACACAATCAAGCAACTATTACCTGCTGAGTCAGAGGTTTACAATCTGTAGTCAAAACCCTGTGATAAGGAGCAAGCTGCACTCAGATGGCAGAAGTTAGTCTGATCCTGCCATCAAGACACATGAAAGAAATTCTAGTCCATAGAAGATATAACAGGTCTGATGGCCTGGAATAGATCTGTACTGCCTTGTACTTTATAACCGCATTTATATAATATAATATATATCATTCTGCTGCATTTAGTCTTATTTTTAAACTGGCATAAATAATTCCACAAGACTGAGGATAATGGGACTGCAGGACCAAGGCAAGGAGTCAGTCTGACTTAATCTTGAAAGGAAATGCTGCCATTCCCATTGATTTCAGCTGCAATCAATGGAGCATGGTAATACCATGACTAAAGCAATATTGGAATCTGGTCTCCAGGATGACATTGCCAAGCTGTAACACATAACTGGTGCCTAACTATTTTTGTAGCATGGGGACTGGAAGCTTGCTCCCTTTCTTGTAATGCAAGTTACTGGTTGTGTTTTGCAGTTGGAAGGTTCCCCCAGAGCCTTTTCAGCATGTCAGAATCCTGAGGCTGAATATTGTGGCAGATTTTTTCCCCTTTGTGTTTCAGTTACAATACTTTGCACTGGGGCATCATATAGCTAGATCTCAGATCACAGCTATTTCAACTATCCTGAGGTGCTTGTAAATAAATTATGATAAACACTTACTCATCAGACACACCAAAGTCCTAGACAAGTTGCTGTTAGGAAGTACTACATATATATTTATTTGTATATTTTTATATACATATATAAAAGTATGCATATAAAAAGCTCTGCAATTAAATACTAGAAAGCCAAGAGACAGTTTTGCTTTGAAACAGCAAATGTGAATGTCTAATTTTATGATTGTCTAAAGATTGGACATTGTGGTCACTAATACGTTGTCATGAGATCCGCCATCAAGGTGCAATCCAATAAATCCTCACGTTGACAGAACTCCAGGAAACTTGCTTGAATGTTGTCAAGTATCTTGGCATGCAGTGGGCTGTCCAACAAAGAAACTTGGAAGCAAATTAAAATTCTAAGAAAATTAGTGTTAACATACCAACCATCATGTGTTCTGATATCTGCAGTGTACTCTATTCATATGAACCAAATATCTAGATAGTTATTTTTGTCCTGGGGACAGAGGATTGGAAGAGAGTGCTCTTGTTCTCTCTGAAAGTATGAAGTCCATCAAGAAGATACTAAGTCCAGAAGGATCTCTGTGCTCATCTACTTAGTGAGATAGCAGTATATTGTGTAACTTACAACTAGCAAGAGCAATTTCATTTATACGTTAAAGGGACAGTTCACTTACATAACTTTGTTTTAATTTATTATGCAAAATAGATGATAAAACATCATTGAAGATGGGCCTGTGCCTATACTGTTAAATTACTAGTAAAAATAATTATTCTAAAGACATCTAATTAGTATATGACAAGTTAATAAATATGATGAGTTAGCTGATTTATAAAGTTTTGTAGCATGCTGAAGCAATTTTATTATATATATTCAGGGCAAATATACCTGACTTTAAGCAGCACTTTGGGAACTGGAATTCGTATTCTAATATTCCAGTTTTCAGAGAATGCCAGCTAGGATTCCAATGTGACTTTTCACTTGTATTTTTGACTGCAAGGATTGACTCTATAGCTAACGTACTAAGTGCTGATCCCAGACATTTGCATCCCAGTTGTCTCCAGTGAGTAGAAGGAAAGGTGGTCGCCTGAGCCAATTGAAGCTGGTTCCACTCCTGGCTGGGTTTGCCCTTTGCCCAGCAGTGGTGGATGTGTTGAGCACTGCTGTGTTCATGTGGTGCTGCCACTATCCTCTGCTGTGAAGAGGTTACATTGCACAATTACAAATTCTTCCCTCTTGCCTGGGACTTTGATTCTAAAGCATCCAGTGTGCTGGCATAATACACTCATTGCTTTCCTAGTCAGGGTGCCCAGAATTCAAGGTTAAAGTCAGAGATGCTGTTAAATTTTCAGTCTGGTTTTGTAAGATTAACATTGCCCTCACACCACTAGCCAGTGCATGGTACCTTTTGCACTAATGGGCTAACTTACAGGAATGCAAGTTTTGTTAAAAAAATGTTAGTGAAGACTAGTGGTTCCATTAACAGTGCAATGTGAGCTCAGCTCCTCCAGGACACCAGAGAATCTCTACCTGTTCATTTTTGGTTCTGTATTTACTATCAGTAGAAATCACTCTGGGTTACTTCCTCCTAAGCAGTTCTGGAAGAGGAGGAGATTTTTCATTTACCTGCTTGTTCTAGCAAAAATTAGTAATTTTGAATTAAAGAATTGAATGTCTGATCAGTTCAGGGGTTTCTGACCTAACTTTTTTCTTCCAGTTCCTTAATGGTTTTTAATTATGCTTCTTTGAAGTACCTAATGAAAAATGTGTATTTATTTGAAAAATAAAGAAAGGAATTGAATGAGGTGCTTGAATTTAGATTAGGGTTACAGAAAACTTTGGGTCAGACAATCAAATGAGATGAAGTTTTGGGTTCAGTTGAGTAAGAGCTAAGAACAGATGATGGCTGTAGTAAAGCTGAATTCCTAGGCAGTGGAATTCTGTACAACCAGTTAAATCATGAGATTGCCAGCAGTGGGGATTTGAATCTTGAATCCAAATAGATCCAAATACAGGCTAACTCTGGAGTGGTAGACCTATGTTGAAACTTCCTTCTGACACTGAGAACAGATTGGCCCATATTACTTTAAAATTAAGTATAAGCGTATTGTCTTTTTCCCACAGTTTATTGCAATGTGCACTTGTTTTACACCTGTTTTCTAACAATCTCATTCCTGGACTGCTGAACTTGGTTATGGATGTAAGTCCCATTGGTGGGTCTTATTTTTCCAGCAAGGTTTTTATTGACTGCAGCATTTTCCACACAATTTCTACCATCTCCAAGTACTGGACCTCTTAATTCAGTGCTTTCCCTCACCCCAGTCCCCCCATTCATCCTCTGAAAGCTTGGTAGTGTTGTACATTCCAGTTCGAGGCTGCCAAAGACCAAGCTGGGTGTAGACCCCAGATATGTTTTTGTCAGAAGGCTTCGTTGATCTCCTGAATAAGTGTATGCATTAGTGGAATTATATGGGTTGCTGGGAAGCTGGATAAAAAGAGATAAAGAATTAGGAGCCAGATTGGACAGAAATTTTACACCTGAAATACGAGGTTAGGGATGGTTTCTGGGATAGTAAAGCCTAGTGTGACACAAGTTCTGCTTAGGACATGTGAGGGATGTGTTCACTCATCCCTGAGACCATGCTAATAGGCATCTTTCTGGTGTGGAACCAGGCTGTGTCCCTCTCTAAGTATGCATGTCAGGCACCACTAGCACAGATATTGGTCAGCCAAACAGATGTTCTCTGATAAATAACCCTCCTTGGTTTGAGCTCTTTATTGGAAGCATTTGCTTCGCTGATACTTGTAATGCAGCAAGACTTCTATCACTCTTGTTTCAATTTGTATCTCCCTTTTCTCCCTGCTGCTTTATAGAGTAGTTTGTCTTGTAATACTTTCCTTATTGCTGGAAAATTGTCCATTTTAAGCCTTGATTCTGCTATCAGCTATGCCAGATCAAATCCAGAGCTGCTACCCTGGGGAAGGACACTCCAATCTGAGCACTGCACTTATCATACATGGGTTATATCTCTCAGCAGTTCTAACTAGGAGTAAGTCAATAAAATAATTATTAAGTATTGCTCTTCTCCTACTGATTTCTTGAATTATATTCAGGCATCAGATTTTCAGCAAAACACTCTTGACCATAGCTCACAACTGTCTGCACTATTTGATTACAAAGGAAATTGCAACCTGCACAATTGTCAGCAACCTGAGCAGATGTCACTGAGTCAGCTGAAGTACAATGTAAAAATAATTATAGTAGCCTGGGTTTTTGTTGCAAGAATTATTTCACAACAAATATAGTACTGTTATCTCTTTTTTTAAACCTGTTAGCCATGAAATTATAATTTGTGCAATCACAAGGAGCAAAATAAGCTAAATTTTGCTGTTCTTCTAAATAAGAATCTGACTTTCCTCTTGCCAATTACTGTCTTAATCCGATGAGCCTGTGTCCCTGTTTGCTTTGGCAATGCAATTTGTAGGTCAATTTGAATGTGTGCATTTGCTTACATGGATGTAAAATTAGTGTAACTCTGCCTTTTGCAGACCTGTAGGAAATAAGCCCCTGATCAATAAATAGGTGTTATTTCAACTTCCCAAATGATGTAGCATATAAATTTTGTTTTGAATAAGAAAGAGATTGCAGAAAAGTATGCTCTATTCAGGTAAAATTATAGGCAAAACTACTTACTTTTGAAGGAAAATATTCATTACTAATAATTTGTTGGCTCTCATTAGCACAGAGATGGCAATATCATCTACTATATATTGTGACCAAAATTAGCTTAAAATTATTGATTTTTAGTATGCTACACAAATATTTCTGATACTGAGTTTTTAACCCTACTGTGTTGTTGCAATCATTGCATTTCTGAGTCACAGACCCAGGAGGGTGTATCCTGGAAATAAGCCCACCTGTTTGGGAAGAAAAAATACAGTCCTGTAGTGAAAAAAAGAGCAGACTGGGATTACTGTTTGAACAGGAATTTTCCCAGGGCTGATGGTGAATGTGAAGGAGTTTGTAGTCTACAAACCCCATGTGGGTTTTCATCACTCTTCATTTTATACAATATTTTAAGCTAATGTTTCAAGGTAGGACTCTTGTGTTGCTTTCAAAGCTCTGCTCTAGTATAGTTTGCATTTTCAGAACAAAATAATTACTATCTGTGTTTCTGTGCTACATTAATTTTTTCTAGGGGTTAGTGCAGACAGGAGTGGAATAGATGAGCAGTATTGTTAGATTAGTTAACAGCTTCCCAGATACACTGTAAATAGATTGTAAAATGGGTCAAAGAAATTGCTGAAACTTGAATCTTCCATGTCCTACAAAGTCTTTTAAAAACATTTTTCTCATAATCTGTGTTATTTCAGCATTATTTAGCTCACTGAAATTCTAGGACTCTGCTCCAATTAGGATGAATAGTTTTAGTCCTGCTTAAACAGCCACGTCCCACAGCACAGTCAGGACACATTTCAGCTGCAGAACACAAACACAGCACTCTTGTAAAGCACTTCTAAAAGCCTGAGACCAGAAGATGCAGGTGAATTCTCAGGCAGACATGGAATAAATCAGAAGCAAAACAGACCAGCTTAATGAAGTAAGAGACTGAATCAGTGTTTATCAACTTAATCATCAGATAATGAACATTCTGATCCACAGTCACAAGGAGATGAAACATGGCAGAGAAATATGTCAAGTGAATAGCAACAGGAATACAAAGGCAAGAATACTGAAGGGAGATGTTAGTTAAGAAGTGTGGAAACTAGTGGAATACCTAATAATCATGAAGCCAAGGATATTAGTTTTAGTCATGTTGACAACTTCAAACTGTTTTAGTGAATTGCTTACTGCTGCTTTGTAACTTGTAGTTAGAAAACAGGGCTCAGGGCATCCTATTCCCTCTAGCTGTGACAGCCAGTGTAAAAATGGGGCTTTGCCACAAGAAAAATGCTGATACTGGGTTTTGGCTTGTTCTGTGCAAAATCACAAAAAATTCAATTAAATGGGATCAAATCACCAAAGTCTGCTTGGACTTTCAGAGAGTCTGTCCCATCTTAGGTTGATTACATAATTTAAGGTTTCCTTATGCTTTCAAGTGGTGCCTCAGTTGGGATGATAGACCCTCATTAGTGTTGTTTGAAATGTATTCATTATTTTAAATGAACTTGTAAAGTGTATCTTTGACTTGACCTCTCTGACAAAGCTCGGTTAAATTTTCTTTCTCCGTAGCTTTATGGATGTTTTTATCACTTTAATAATCCTGCTGATGGGAGGAAATGGTTCTTTAGTAATACAGGAATGAGAGTTAAAACCAACTCCCTATAGTGGGCAGCTAATTAGGAGCTTTGCTGTTTTGTTTTGTGGTTGGACTATGGGAAAGATGATATACATTAGCTTGCTTTTGAGACAGGAGATGTTATTGTGGTTCTGTGTTTAATTAAGGAAGAGCCATCGTGGCCTTATGTTAATAGAGTAGATATAATAACTAGATTATTTGTCTGGAACATATATAGAATGAACACTGGGCTTGTTTTGGTACCAGACATCGTGATAAAACACCTGCAAGGCTAAAATATAATAATAGCATAACCATGGCAATGCTGTTGAATTGGAATTGATGTCATGTTAAGAACTGAGATCGATGTAATATGAGATGAATAAATTTCTAACCAATGGACCAACGTTCTTGATACATATACTGTGAGGTGCTCTGGTGTGTGATGGGCAAACTCCTGTTTTTATAGTGGCTGGCCAGCCCTATTTACCTGTGTGCTAAAAGACTTGATGGTGAAGACCTTTGTTTCCCTCTGCTTTATATGTGTGGGGTGTGCAGCAGGGGGGCAGAAGGTCTGAAGGTCCTTGAGCCTTCCCCTGCTTTGTGTGTGGAAATTCTTGTTTCAGAGCCAGATTAATACTTGAAATAATTTACAGCAATGTACGTGTGTTGCTCCAGGAGATGGGTTGTGCCCATTTGTCACTACAGATTCTACTGAGTTGCCTTCTTCACTCCAGGTAGCTCCTTTTCAGAGTCTTCTTGTTAGTCATGGGCAGCTTCTTCCCCCCCCCCCCCCCCAAAAGTAAGCTATAATAATTAGGTACTGGCTACAGAAAACAAACTCTTAATCTAATTAGTATTAATCTATAATTTATTTTTCTAATAAACCTACTCTGCATTAATATCACATTTGACATTTTATAGTTCTACCTACCTTTAGAAATGCAATTTAATTAATCAAACTCTTGTATTTCTGCTAATTTCCTGCTGCATTATTTGTTGCCTCTTCAGTTTAGGGTACATCACCACGATTATTTACTACTTTAATTAGCTCTGCATCATTAATCTATGCTGCTTCTCTCTTATTTATATGGAGAAATAGTTTGTATTTCTGAAAGAGCTTAACAGTTATAGCTGCTGGAGTTCCCTTGACATCTTGCAGCCAATATCTTATGGTGTGTTAAGACTTCTATGCCCTTCACTATATGTGGATACATGATTTATTGTCTGTGTATTGCAGCCCAAGCAGTTTCTTTAGTTTCTAGGATGTCTGTTGCTGCAAGAAGTTCCAATAATGACAATATGATGTCCGACTGAAGGGCCAGGTTCCACACTACACCTACATCTTTGGCTAAAAGTCCAGGTTGTGTTGAGTTCTGCACCAATTCACAGTGACTTAATTTTTCATTCACTGCAATTGCCTTCTAAGGGGTTGTCTCCTGCACACTAGGCTGGAAACTCTAAAGCAAAAGACATCTGAATGCTGCTCCTCTTCCCTCTCCCCTTTTGCCCAGGACTGCCCTCCCCCGAGGGTTTTCTCTTCATGCAGTCGTGGGAAACTAGGCCCTGTGACAAAAATGTCATAGAATTTCTCCCTACGTGTGGACTTTGTGTTTTCAAAATGACTTTCTGTAGAGCTCAGTTGTTGTTCAGGCTCTAAGTAGGAGTTTTATTTATCTCAAGGTTTTTACTTGGTGAGCTTTTCCTTGTCTTATTCCTAGATGACTTATGAGGAGAGAGGAAAGTCACCTGTTTTCCTTTTAAAATTATTTTTTTTTAATTATTATTTGTTCAGACAAGCGTTTCTGTAGGGATTCTAGACATCCAGCTACACACATGCCCTGCTGGGTTATTTCAGCATCTAACTGCCATTACATGCACTTATTTGGCAAAGGAGGCTTCTTGGCTTTTGAGAGAGTGTGACAAACCTCCCCTCTTTGGAGTGAGGTGCACATTGCTGGGACAGAGCTTGGTCATACCTACAGGAGAAAAATATACAGTGCATGGCAAAGGCAGAGCATACTACTGGAAGCTTCTCACTATTTTGGTCCTTAAAAAATTTTGCAGAAAGAACATTTTGGTTTCATTGATTTGTTCCGAGGTTCTCAAAGTGGTCTCAAGAGGATTAAGATGCACAACTCCCATTAATTTAAATTGGAATTACCAACAGTTAAATACCTTAAATGGTTTGGGAAATCTCAGTTTTATTTTTTTATTATATAACATTATGCAGTGCAATTAACCTGCAGAGCATGGAACACTGAGTGTGGTGCGCAAGTGGAATAGTGATTTGTGTTGGTGCCAGCTCTTATTTTGACAACCATGGCTTGATTCAGGGGTCAAGACCTTCTGCATGGCCCATGAGGAGAGGAAGCATGGGCAGCAAAGGACTGCCCAGGAAGGTCAGTCATGCTGACAGATTAGAAGAACTACACTCTCAGCCAAAAAGGATTTCATTTAAGACCAAGGTGAGCAGGCACTACAGGTGGATGGTGCTCCAGAGTTTAGGACCAATATCTATTCTTAAATCTTCTTTATCTAACATTAAAAGATCCTGTATATATCTATATATCAGAGGAACAATCAATTTCTGCTGTCCTGTCAGTGGTACACAGGACAATCTGTCCAACTGCTATATGGCATTCTACTGCTCAAAAAACACTTTGGTGCCTGTTTCTTGCCTTGTGTACTTCTGGTTAGCTTGGCTGCTCTTTCATTTTCCTATTGTTTCTAATATTCAGGAATAAATCTTTGGAGACACTGAAGCTGTATCTGTAGCTTGATGTAAAAGGGCAATGCAGTCATTATGTTAATAGCTAGGAACTTTAAAGACCCCAATTATTCTCAGGCTTAGAATCATAGAATCATTAAGGTTGGAAGGGACCTTAAAGATCATCAAGCTCCAACCCTCTTGCTTCTTGCATAATATTTGGCAAGTCACGAGCTCTCCCTGCTCCTTACACATCCCTCACACAAATCATGTGTGTTCCATAGATATGGGCAAGGGAAATTAAAGCTGATGTGCCAAGCTTTGACTGGAACTGGAGCCAATGTCTTCATCCCCAAATATGTGGGGGTACATCTTGTGAGCAGCACTGTCAATATGATATTTATATGTGGTAATAGCCAAATACAACTTTTTTGCATTTCAAGCAGAAGTCTGCATTTGAAGCATTTTTAAATGGCAAATCATTGATGAAGATTGTATTAAAACCAGAATTAACTTAGTGTTTCAGGTGCCAGATGGTTTGAAAAGCCTGAGCAACAGAGAACCAAAGGGCAGCAACTAATTTCACTCAAAGAGTTTGTCTTATCCTAGCCAAGTAAATTGTATAAGGGGAAGAACAACATTGTGAAACCCTCAATAGGCATTAGTAAAAAAATTGTCTTGGAAGATTAGGAATATTTGAAAATTGAGTTGTGTGTGAGTGGTGTTGCAAGTATGCCCATGTTGATATACTCTTCAGCTATAAATTACTGGGGGAAATGAATGGTGCCAAGCTAGTCTAAGTAAATGATCAGAGTACATTATTTCCACAGAAAGGTAGGAATAGGCTAGAATAAAATTTTGCATCATGAGTATGAGAGCACTACTCTGGGAAATAAGTACATTAGGGCATGCAGCTTTCTTAGCATCAGCTGTTATATCCTTTTAAGCCATGTTTCCAATAGTACATTTCCGTCTTGAAAATTGGGAATTTGTTCTATTTTTATAGAAATGAGCTTATTGCAGATTGGCATACTCTGCTGTGTACACAGCTTTCTGTGCCACACAGGGACCACAGGGCAATTATCAGAGGCATCCATTGAAGGACTCGAGTAATTTCCAAAATGTTATTTTGTTTTCTGATAAAGTAAATAGTTTTAGTACTGAAGGGCATTTAAGTACTTTTTGCTTAGTTTATTAAAATTGTCTTCTTTCTCCTACCCCTTTAAAAACATTCCTCTGCCTACCGAGTTTTCCACTTTTACGTGCTCCAGCACAGTTTTGTGACTTTTAATGTCTTCCATGAATCTGAGCATGTGGGAGCTCATCCCAAGGATGTTAATTTAAAGGAGGAGGTTAGGTGGAGACTTCATTAACAGTTTAAAAAACTAGGTCCTCTGTATGAGGAAACAGAATGATGTTTTTGACAGCTGTGGTCCTCTCCTTAAATAAAACAATTTCTGATAAAAGATACTTTCGTCCCATGTTTCCTGTGCCCAGACCAGTCTTAAACCCAAATGGTTGGTCAGGTACATGCTGCTAAGCAGTTGGGTGGGTAAAACATCCCTTGCTTTTTTTGAGCAGGCCTGATCTGTGTCCAGCTCGTGTTTTTCATGATGCTGTTAGGAATGTAACACCCAAGATCTCTGCTGCTTTGTCACAATGATGGTTGGGCAGGTTTAAAAGCTGTTACAGGTAGACATTGTCATCCCATAAGCCTTAAAGAACCCAGGCTAAAACAACCTTCCTGTGTTACATGGGATTGTATCACATTAATTACTGTACATCTTCAGGCAGTGATAAAAGCCAGGCACTTTCCTTACCTGCAGCACCAAGTGCACTCATCATCCTTGTTACTGTGATAGTGCCATGGATTCCTAATGTTTCCTGCTTTTTGGAAAGAACTATATACTGTACAGCTGTACAGCTCTGCTCTCTCAGAAAGCTCACTTCTTTTCATTTTGAGTTCACTTTTCTTTTGCCAGGGAGCCACTAATTCTGTTATAACAGTGTTTGTCACCAGCTCCCAGCTGGTTTTCAGAAAGGAGCAGGTCTCTTTGCTGTGGAAGGCAGGGGGGAGTGGAAGTGGTGCAAAGCTTCCTGCAGTTGACTTGCTCTTCCCTCTTGCTGTTGTGCAGAGAATTCTCCGTGCTGGCTTCTTCACTCAGACTGTTTTATCACCTTCAGCAGCCAGCATTACCTAATTCCTGCCTGTGTGAATCAGTGATCCCTCTTCTCCTGCATTTATAAATTTCCTTACTTGCAACTCTTCACTGTTTTCAGCAGCTTCTTGGGTCTCTACTGACAAGGGCTTTTGAACAGATGCCATGCTGCACCTTGTCAGATCTGTTCAGAAATATGCATCTGTATGACCTTTCTGCATGCAAGAGAGAATTGGCATCCTTATTTAGCCTTCTATGTATATATCAAATAGTGGATTCAAGATAGTTTAAGTTGGAACTAAATAGGTGTGGTTCTTGTGAGACTTTCATTACTTTTCATGGTATGAAGTACTGCTGGTCATGATGAATTTAGGATACAAAAATATGGATATTATTATTACTTTTGTACCACATATAACACTGTGAAACTGAAGTAGTGCCCACTGTCCCTGGAAGGCTGAATTTCTAAAGTTGATGCCAGGGAAGTCCCCCTCAGTGGTTACAAGGGTTTGAATTTGTAGGAGCTGGCCCACATCTGCTTTTTGAGTTGTAGAGTTGATTGTTCTGCTGATTTCTCCCCACCCCAATCATATGTCTGCTCTGCAACTCGTTTCATTACCTGTTTGATCTTCACAGAGTCCTCTTACCAGACTTTGATTCTGAAGTAAAACGGAGGAGAAACGTATATATTAACAATGAGTTTAGTCTGAATACCTTAACATAGAAAAGCAAATGAATAAATGTGTTCTTCTGACACTTCCTTTCAAGTTTTATCCCTTGTTACCTACCATATAGATTATGGGTTTTTCTGCCTTTCCACACCACACTCCCAACCTTTCTGTTTTTGATACCATCTTTTCCTGGGTTTGACAGGTGCATCTAAATCCTAGTGGTGTTAAACATCAGGCTAACTCCAGCTACTTAATTCCTTTCATAACATTCTTTGAGAGCAGAATGAATTAATCCCTTCATCTAAAATAGTTGTTTTGCTATCAGTAATCTCTGGCAGATTGCTGCCTGCCAGGATGAAGGTGCCTGGATTGCTATATGTAGAAACCTCAGGCTGTGGAGCATGCAAAGGTTCATCAGCCTGTTTTGCACATAGGTCCTAGAAGGTGCCTAAGGCTTTGTGTCCATTGAAACAATTTTCATTATCTTTCTTGTTGCAGTTGATTCTTGGTCTCAAATGTACTTTGGGTTTCCTCACCTCTAAAGTTGTCCTTATCACAATGTTCTTGAGGGTAACAGAGGTGAATCCAGTTTTCTATTTTTCCTCTCTTCTGTAATTTTTTCTAGCACTTTTATAGAATTGACTCACCATGGAAGAGAAAATAGCTATTGGCAAGCTGTTTTCCTGAAAAAAAAAAACCCAAAAAAAACAAACCAGAAACCCCCCAGGTTTATTTGTCAGGTAAATAAAATGAACTAATATGACTAGCAAACTGGAAAGCTGTTTATCTTGTTGTTTGGTTTTTGACTTATGAGTGTGGAGTTCAGACTTTCTGGGGGCATTTTACTGCTTTCACACATGCTTACGTGGCCAGTTCTGCTGACATGGGGGGAAAACAGAACCTTTTGTTTACAGTACCAGGTGGTGTGTCTTGAGCTTATTCTATGTGGTCCCATTCATTTTTGAGTCCTTTTTTCCTTTATGTGAGGTTATTTGTCCATTACTAGTCAAATATGAGCTCTCTTGAAATCAGTCACTGATGGCAGATGTGTAAGTATCAGTACAAGCTTAAAACCTATTCTGCTGAGTTTTGGGTTGTTTTCTGGACCTCCTGTGCTGGCAAAGACTTATATTTGTTCAGTGATTCTCCTCTGGGGTGGTGGTTTTCACATCCCATCTTTGAACAGTTACAGTACTACTTTTTTTCACTTGTTTTGTGCCAGTATAGGTGCATTATAATTCATAGCAGAACAAAACTACCACCTTAAAATGAATGCTGAAAATTGTTGCTGCTCCTTTTTTAATGATTTAATTTGGGAGAGATTTGAGAGAGTGTATTTTATAAAAGCCTTGCCAACCTAAGTTTCCCTAAGGCATAGAGCAGCAGTGTGCTTTATTGTTGTGTGAGATATCAAAAGTAATCTTCACACTGAAGAAGGCATCGAAGTCTTAGAGCAGTAAGTTCACAGCCTGTTTTCCAATGCATTGCCAGTTGAGATCACACACTGGAATTGTTCCAATGTTCACAAAGCCATTAATAATTTCTGATTACGTGCAATAATGCAGTGTAAGAGTCATCCTTCATAACATGAGGTATGTTTGTAAGTCTGAGCAGAACTGAAGTCTCCATGAATGATTCCTTGTGTCACTTAAACCAGGAGGAGAGCTACAGTGTGCTTCAATGACTAGGCTGGGATAGAAAATACAGACTGTAGTGGGAAGTCTGGCTTGAATCTGGACATAATGGAAGGAGAAAATTAGAAGGGATTTGGCTAGAGAACAGAGGTGTTTTGAGGAATGATCTGGAGGTATCAGACTCTATAAAAAGGTATGTTTCATCAGTGTTTGACCTATTGGAGTGGAACATAGAAGAGCAGTTTAAGTCTAGAAGCCCTTATGGAAAACACTTTTTCACAAGGTTTGTTCCTAAAATTACTTTTGTACCAGACATGGGGATTGTAATTGTGGTGACAGCATGGCCAAGCCTCTGCACCTAGAGTGACTTTGTGGTAGTCTAGTGATTGAGTTCATTGAGCTGTAATGTCTGGTTGTTTGAAAAAGTAATTTTTTTATCCCTAATTTCTTATTTTGTTTTGTGCTTTTTTCTTTTTTCTTTTTTTTTTTTTTAAAAAAAAAACAAAACCCAAGAGCTTTAATTGCAAAATCTTGGATTCACCTTTGGAAACTGAGCACATTTCTCTTGTGCAGAGCCCAGTTGAAAGCAGTAGGGTTATTTGTTCATGTCCATCTGCATAGAATGACATTCAAGATTGGGCATCAGTCTAGTCCATTAATCCATAAATAAGTGTTACAGATAAGTTCTCCAGTAAAATCAATGGTACTGTTCAGCAGGGAAAGTGTTACGTGATGACTCGACACGTTCAGATTAGGGGCATTGGTCTGGGCACCAAGTTTAAAAACAAAACAAAAAATAAATCCCACAACATTTTTATCTTCCTCCCTGTATCAGCGATGTGGATATGAGCACTGTCCTTGAAGGCAGACAGCAGACAATCTGATTGCTTTTCAAATTGAATGCCTCACCTGCTGTTTGTAAACGTGTTCTTCTCTCATTTACCCTGTTACTGAACAAACAGTCATTGATTTCTGTTGCACAGGGTTTTTTTAAGCAGCAGCATCCAAGGTTGGACACAAATGCAGAGCCTGTCTGCTTAGTGAGGTACCCAGTTTAAAACTGTGAACCCCTTCACAAACTGTAGCCAGTCCTTTTTATTCTTACTGATTCTGCTAATAAGGAAAATTAACACAACTGAAAAGAACAGACATGTTATTAATGCACACCTGCCCTGGAAAATGTGAATTTGGAAGTTAAATGTGAATTGCATTTGGCTTGAATGTAGGTACAGCAGAAAGGGGGTTAAGACTGTATCAATGTATGGATGCCACCAAAACAGGAGGATTTGCAAACCTGCTGCTGCCAGCCTTGTGGCAGAGAGCAAAGTTTGTTCCTTGTTCTGGAATAGGATCTCTGTTTTCAGTAAGAAAAAGGCACAGAGGATTTATCAAATGCAGATGTTCTCTATGTAGGAATTGTGCATATCCTTCATGGTATGTGTTTATATTTTTATTCTACTTGTTGTCTGTCATTTCTACAGTGTGTCTTAGTTTATTGGCTCAGTTCCCCTGAGCATACCTGATCATTTTTTCTGCCTCTGCAACTTAGATTTGGTAATAGTACTGGGAGGCCTCTAGCTGTGTGTTAGGTGCTCTGCAAAAGTAAAAGGGAATATAGGCTTGGTTTCCATGCAGTATCATTGCTTACACACACAGTGAAGTGTGGGCAAGGGAGATCTAACCAAGAACCAAAAGGCAGAGAAAAGCAGAGACTTGGGCTGTGATTTTTCTAAGGAGGTCAATCTCCTTTTTATTACTGTCAATGATATTTACAAATTTACTCTTCAATTATAGTAATTGAAATATGAGTACAAAGAAAAACTCTGCTCCAGGATGGGATTAACACAAATTGAGAAGTTAAGTCTAGTTTGCCTTCAGAATTCAGAAAATGAAATTCACATACCGTTCCGGTCTGAACTGTCCTCGAACATATATGCCCAAAATTTCCCTGTGGCTCTCCACGGGCTACTTATGCTGCCCAGAATTGCCTCGTGTAATAACTACCTGGACTCCTGAATTTATCTAGTAATGAGCCTTTTGTATCCTTACAGTGGTTAAACTTATTATAAGATGCTGGTGTGCAACAGTGTGTATGACAAAATGCTTAATTCCAGCTTTAAATAGTGACTTGATTAGCTTTTCTGTAGATAGTTTCCAAGTATTTGCTGCTTTTCATGAGAATCCTTATCTCCATATCTTTCTGGGAGCAAAGTGGCTTCACAGGTGTCTGAGATGTGCTTTACATTAACTATTGCACGTGTTAAAGAGTAAAGAACACGAGAGCATTTTCAATGACTTTTCTTGGGGATAAGCCACACTAATTTCTTCACAATAGAACTACTCATTGCTGCTGATGTGACTGATATAATTAAGGCGTGTGGAGTTACAAGCAGTTTTATCAAAGAGAATATACAATGGCATTGTGCAATTTCATTAAAAAGTGGACTGCGTTCTTCTTTATACAAGTACCAAATTAGTGTTTGGTGATTAATCACTTGCATTCAGAGGAAAGGTCTTACAATTCTAGGGCCCAGAATTTTTGCAATATTAAATGTGTGGAAATCCAGTGATGACAATAAAACTGGAAAGATTTATACCACCAAAGAATGAATTGTAGTTTTTCTCCACTTTGGGTGGTATTGCATGTTATTGATTATATATCCTCATTCTGATGTATGCAGAGCATTCCACCAGCTCTTGCTGTCAATGAGCTGACTAAACTGTTTACCCTTTATATATGATTCTGATTTCATCAACTTTTTCCCTGCTGGAGTGTTCACCACAATGTACTTTGCTGCACAAGACTGGACTGGATAAATTGCCTTGAATGGTCTTGCCCACGTGCCATGATGGTTTTCAGGCCAGCAATTTTTACAACATAAAGCAAGACATGTCTGCCTTGGTCCTTAGTATGGGTTCTGTCCAGATACAAGTGGATTAGTTTTGATCTAATTGGTGAGAGCTCATGTCTGTACAGATTCATAAGCTTTGTGAAAACACTAATTCCAAGCACTTCAAAATAGTATATCCAGTCATAGCTGTATCCTTTGTAACTATTTCTGTTAGGGAAGTGTTTATGTTTTGGACTGATTTTTGCAGCACCGTTAGGATAGAGAGAGGATGAGGATCCCTGTTTTGGATCATGAAACAGACTACAGAAATATGAAATGAAACTTTAAAGAAAATAACGTAATTTTACGTTAAGGCGTTCTGAAATTTACTGAAGTAAAGGTCAAACCAAACATCACTTCCCTAAGTCTGGCACAAAGATCAAAAAAATCCAAAATAGCAAAGTCAAAGTGCAGGCCTGTTAAAGCAGCAGAACAGTGTGAGTTTGGGCTTGTGTTCCTGGTCCAGCACTGCATGACCATCCCAAATTGTTGCTGTCACAATATTAAGTAACACCTGGGATTATATAAATGTGTGTCTTGTTCCTCAGCAATTAAATGCTGAAGTTTTAGTTATGTCTATTCTTTAGACATCATCTAAGTTGCCACTGTTCCTGTTACAGATCCTGATTATCTCAGTGAAATTCGGTATGGATGCTCAATGAGCCACAAGTCAGCTGATGGGACTTCTGCATGTGTACTTACCTCCTGGGCTAGCCATTTAATTGAATCTAAAATCAATTTTCAATTAGTGGTGGTTTGGCACCTCATCTTAGGTGTTAGCATTGTGAATAAAGGTAAAGAGAAAAACATGCAAATCTATAATTACTTTTACCATAATAAAATGACCATTAGCAGCATTAGGAAGAGATGTGCTGAGTACTAAAGAAAGGGTGCAGAAGGACAGGTAACACTGGCAGGTCCAGAGATGCTGACTTGTACCAGCCTGGCAATGTGCTTGGTATTATTGCATTTTTCAAGGCCAGGACTGAGAGAAATACTTGTGACTGCTGTTGGAGAAATAGTGCATCCCTGCACAATGACCCTGCGGTTTAGGTTATTTTCTCTCTTAAAATGGAAACAAGAACTCATGGTAGGTCAGTCAACACTTAGGTCTAAAACCAGCCCTGCTGCTGGAAAAAAAAACAACCAAACTGAAAGCCTCAAACTGAGTGTCTCTTAACGACAGAGACTTGAGAGGTCTGTATGTATGCATGAAGTGTGTCTGAGTGCTCTGGAGAATATAACTACAGCTGGAGTTTCCTTTACTAGTTGTCTCAAAAGTTTCTAAGAAGGTCTGGTCTGTCTGTCATTTTCCAGTTGGTGGAAGATACCTAGTATTCTAGTGCAAGAGTCCAACCCCTTTCATATCAGTGCAGTTACATCACCTCATAGGTGAGGTCTGGTCAATAACTTTGCATTCTGTTCCATACTGCAAGTCTATTCCAGAGTGACCATTATTTTGCAACCATTGCCTTTTAGGCTATTTGTTTTAAATTGTTGCAACATAAAATCAATACAACAGAGCAGGGCTCAAATGGTAAACACTGAAAAAGGGAATGCTGTTGCTTCTGCTAACCTTTCTACATGTGTTTGCATTATTTTTAGCACAGGGGATTGTGTGCTTCTCTTTGTCCAATTTCCAACAAGTTCTAGGTGATTTCTACTGAAACACTTGAAAGAAAATGGGATATGTTTAATGACTAAGGAGTGGAGAAGTAGTTGGAATGTTACAAGGACAAACTGCATGGTCTTCATATTTTATTACTTTTATGCATTATATGAACTGTCCCATTAAAGAGCAAATGGGCAGCATTAAAAAAAAAACCTAAACATGCAATTTCCATTAGTAAATTACAAGTTAGGAAAGTAATAATGCATGTGTGGTATCAGAGGTATGAATTAGTAAAATCTTTTCCCTTGGTTCAAGCAGCATTGTGTGACAGCTGTAGATTTTTTTTTTAATGTTGACCCCAAACTCTTTTTAACTACAGCAGTAAGAAAATCCTCTACCATATCTGAACACAGGATCTTGTTACTGAGCACCTGCTGATATGCCTCCTCCTTAGTTGTATTTTAAACACTGAGGGATGGCATGGAGACCTGGCTGATCATCTTATTGCTGTGTGCCTTTCTGAGATGCTATTATAGTTCTTAATGACAGACTGCTGAATTTTGCTTTGGCTTGTTAATCCTCTTATTGATGTCATGATTCCACTGCTAGTAGGATGACTACTGTGCTATTGCTAAGGACTGGACTTGAAAGCCTGTGTCCTATCCTGCAGCAAATGCAGTTCAAGTGCAGGGCTTTATCTCTTTGGTCTCCTGCCAATTCTAACAACACCCGATTTCTGCTTTGCTCCCTGGTGAGTGTTAGAGCTACACTGATGTAGCCTGACTGCTCAGGGCCTCAGGGCTGTTCTGTGAGCAAGGGTTGAACAAGTCACTGGAGATTCCCCCCATCACACTCACTCTTGGTTGTTCCCTTCATACAGACTGGCACCACATTGATTCTTTGCTACCGGAACAGTCCCTGGAGACCAGACCGGGGCTGATGATGTGTCCATGTCCTTTGCTGTTCTTCCTGCTCCAAGTCAAATATAGGTAGTAATGGGCAAGTTGCAAACAAGTTTGAATGCTCCTATGAATTGGGTTTTTTTGCTGTCCTAATGTTGTTATCACTGACTAATACATATAGTTTTCTTTAGGTATATTGTAACTACAGATGGCCTTGATTTCACATCCAAGCTTAAATCTCTTCCAGTTATGTCCAAATTCAGTTCTGAGGGTGGATCTTCGTTTTCTGACTCAGCCACTTTTCTACCATTTACAGTAGTAATTACAGTCATTCATAGCATAGTTTTAATGGATTTCCTGCAAACAGTCATGTACACATTGATTAGTATATTTTTGTGTGGCTTGTTTTTATAATTTTTTTTGTTTTCAAAGAAAACTGTGTATGACAATTCTAAGGTGCAAATACCATTTCTTGGTATTACAGTTTCTTTTTAGGCTTGGCAGCAGGGCAGTTTGGAGATGAGAATTCCTTTGAAGTCAGTGGTTTTCTACTACTGCTTTGTTAAATAAGCTTGCTGGGAGAGAAGAGGGAAAATAGGCACTATTGATCTAGATTAATTTTGTGTAGCTAATGCTGCATTTTCTTTCCTTTCTGTCCTCTGTAAACCCCTAAGACCTTCTGTGCGTTTGAATTGACTGTTGTGAAGCGGTCCTGTTTGTAGAACCAAAAGAGGGATGTTTGAGAGCCCCATCCTATTGGCTTTGACAGAACCTGGATGAAATCCTTAGTGCTGCAGTGAGTGACTTGCTTGAGAGAGGTGGCTGTGGTAACAGTGTTGAAACAGCACATAAAATACGTGGTGACAAAGACTAGCAAGAACCCAGGAGGTGGAGGGAAAGGCAGTGGCTGGGAAGGTGCATCCTCACTATATAGAGGAGTTGGGGACAATTTTAAAGGAAGATTCATTGCAATAAATCTCCTTGAAAACACTGGTCATACCCAGAGACATCTGTCTTGTGTGTTTTCTAGTGCCTCTTGACTCTTCTGTGTTGTTCCTTGTTAACTCTTCTGTGTCACCGCTGCAGTTCTTCAAAGGCAAAAAAGAATACCAGTCAATAAATACTGAACATTAGTATGAATTATATAAGATAGAATATGCAATAGTTCTAGGGGGAAACACAGAGATTAATAGGTCTGGGTATCAAATGCCATAAAAACCAAAATACCCTGAATCTTTACAAGAAAAACAGCATTAGGTGTGGCAAAACAAATATCTGCAATTGTTGCTACAAATTTCTGGATGTTTATTGAAATGTTAAATAGGCTTATGTGCAAGAAAAAATTGATAACTGTAATTAAATTTTCCCTAAACATCTGTAACTTATGGCGCACTTATTCTTACTTATTACAGAGAATTCAAAGGCTTGAGGAGCTTCAGATGAACTGCAGCAATGTCTTAATAAGCTTCTGCATCTTACTGAGTACTTCAGCTATCTTTAATGATTTTTACTGTCAAAGGGTTCTAAAAGTTTATTTATCAGGCTCTGTTTACATTAATTAGTATAGTTATTTCGAAATCAAAACATTTACAAGCACTTTAGCTCAAGGTATTTTATTCTTGATGTTCCTAACTCTGTTTCCCACCAGTATTGACTGCTGCATATAAAAACCAGATCTGATTTCTGTCCCTGAGCCAAATAAAAGCAGCTTTCTGTAATGCTGTGGGGAAAAAAAAAAAATCACCAAAACAAAACATTGCAGAGAACCCACCATCGTGTCTTTGGAACTTCTATTTGGCTAGTGATGGTGAAATACTAAATATTTATTTACTTATGCAGAAAATCTTCCCAGATGATGTTACCAGAGTGCTGGGAGCTTTATATAGCTGAAATGTATTTCACTATGTCACTTAATCCATATTGCATAGCTGTTTTTTTCCTTCAGCACTTCCATTGACAGAGCATTGTTATTCTCACAATCTTCAATTGCCCGTGATAACGCCACTGAAGAATGATCAGTCTGGGAATTTTGTAACTTGGCATAATTTGCAGCACTTTTTTCAGCTCTGTGCATTGACTGTTGCTACTTAACTTTTAAACATAAATGAATGCTGTGACACACAAGAATTGGCATAACAAATAGAAAGATTGTCAAGCCTTTCTTTAGGTTCAGAAAGAATTGGACTGTGTGCAGGGGTGCAAATTCTGCAATTTGTGCAACATTGTGGAATATAAATAATAGCTTGTAAATACAGAATAGGCATCTTTGTTACTCTTCTGATGACTTTATATTCGCCAGAAACAGGATGTCATGGATCATCTAATGCTACATTTGAACCTGACAGTCCTTTACAAGCAAGGACAGCTCAGCAGTGAGTATTAAATTGTAAAAATGAGGGAGAGTTCTTTCAAAGGGGAGAATACATTGGTAATGTTATGTGTTAGAACTGATATACTGTACCTGTATACATACTGGAAAGGCTTTCAGGCTTTTTAGATAAAAACTTGATGTCTCCAGCAAATAAATCTTTCAAAAATGTTGACTCTCTATTTTTCTTGTGCCAGTTCAGCTGTAGAGAAATCATGATCAGGAATGCTTCATCAAGCTATTATTTTTTGTACAACATGTGTTTTGTCAAACTTCTAGCTATAGCCTGGACATGGAAATACCCAGTGATGCATAGGAAGGGAGAGTGAAAGCACTGGAGTGCTGTGAGTCATTTTTGCAAACTGTCTAAAGAAGTATCTGCCTTCTTAGTGCTTTCAATTCTCACTAAGGAAAAATTAAGGTTCTGCATAGAAAGCAGTGTGTTTAGTATTTTTGGTAAAAAAATAACTCCCCTTTGTTCCACTTTAAAACATGTTATGTGCATTTCAAGACTTGGGATTTCAGACTATCCAAGGAGATTAATGTTGCAATTACCAGCCATGGCAACTGGATCGTATTGGTGATAGGATGAATCACAGTGTCAATAACAAACTACCTCTAGCTAATTGGTAGCTTCAACCTCATGGTTGGTAAACAGTTGCTGGACATTGTAGCTAGAGTTAAGTTGGAGGCTTTATTCTTTGTCCAAGAATTTGTCTAATGGATGGTGTATATCTACAGTGTCCTGTGGTGGAGAGTTCCAGAGCTTATATACAACTTTAGTGGAGGAAGAAAACACCCCATTTGCTTTCAGTCTGCATCCCTCTCATTCACTGGATGCCTCCATCTTATCTAGATATAGTTTGCTTTTCCTTTTTGTGATCCTTCCAAAGGCTTTCTACCTTCCTGGGCAGGATTGATGTTAAGTAGTATCAAGAACTTCTGTCTACTGCATGTTTTAGAACTCCTTGAATACTGAGGAATGAAAGAATGGGTATTTTTCACCTTTAAGTCAAAATGCTATCAAGGAGGCCCTTGTACTACTTGGCATCTGTGAGGAGTGTAGAGGAATGGTGCTTATCCAAAGACTTAGACAAGAAAGTCTTTGTTGCCAGCACTTTGACTTCTCACACAGGACCTGCACTGAGGCTGTGAGATGTGATGCACCTTAGTCATCCAGAGCTGACAGCTCTTTGATTAGTTAATACAACTCAAAGTACCCCAAGGGATTCTCTAAGTGGACTCTGCTCTTTGGGAAGGCAAATACAGAGCAATAAATTGCATATATATACATATATATAGACACAGTTTGCCATGTGTCAGTTAGCTGAGGTGCTGTGGGGGCCTCTTGCCATTCTCACCAATATGTTATTTTTTTCTCTTTGCTTCCTCTTCAGCTTTTTTGTATCTACCTCATGGCTGCCTGCTGTTGCATGGACTTCCAAACATCTTTTTAGTTCAATACTTGAACAGCACCTGAAATACAGTGCAGTTTTCTGGGCTTGCTGTCTGTACTGTAGAATAAAGAGTCTGCAAACAAAATTCTCATCAAATCACATTTCACATATGGAATATATAGGTTTGGGGCAATTATCTAACCTAATTTTTCTCTCTTCATGTCTTCCACAGTAAATTATTAAAAAATTGGAATACAAAAACAATGCCAATCTAGGGAAAGCTGTAAGAAGATATTCCAGAAGTTTTTACTGTATGTTCCTCATGCTTACAAAAGATAATTCAATAAATTCCCACTCTGAAAGTGGCTTCTATGGATGACACTGCCTGGCCACTGTGGCTTCTTCTTTTGACTTGTTTAGTCATTACCTGACAGGACACAGTGACCTGAAAAAGAAAAAGCTTGAGAAATTCATTCTTTTGAAGAATGAGTTAGCTAGTGCCCTTCAGGCACATACTGTTAGAAAACAGGACTAACGCTGCCAATATTATCCTTGTTTTTTTGTTCCAGAGAAATTTAACTTTGAAAATGGTGTTATGTTAGCTGCATTGTAGGCTGCCAAGGGTATTTTGCCTGAGTCTTCAGGGCAAATTTTCAGTAGTGGCTGGAGGACTGTTATGTGTAGCTCAGAAAAGCAGCTTTGATTCATCTTTATTCTTTCCTTAGACAAAGCTGGAGATGCTGAATTTACTCTGCTTAAAGCTGTTTTAATGGGCTACAGTGGTAGCCAAAATGGCCAGCAGTTGGCTCTTGCAGAGAGCCATGTCCCTTTCTCTAAAAAAAGGCAGCCCCAACCACAGGAGGGACTGCAGAGCTGGTCATTGCCTTGGTACAGCAGGAGGACACTCCACAACTGCTGGCTGTGTTGGCTGAAAACAGTCATTTCTGCATGGGAATTGAGAGTAAATGAATGATTTTCAGATAACAGTTTTAGTACATTCAAGGCATTGATGAGAATGGAGAAATGCATAAACCAAAGCCTTCCTGACAGAAACAAATTGGGAAAACTTCAGCAAAATTGAAGTATTGATGTCAGGTTCCCATGTTGTTACCCTCTTACCTAAGCATCTGCTGCGTAGGTCATAGAATCATAGAATGTCTTGGGTTGGAAGGGACCTCTAAAGGTCATCTAGTCCAACCCCCCTACAATAAGCAGGGACATCTCCAAGTAGACCAGGAAGCCTGGACATGTCTGGGCAAACAGGCTGTGGCAGATTGCCCACCTGAACAGGTCAGGTCTGCTTTGGCTGGCTGGTGAGGGCAGCTGCTTTCTGTAGATGCCACAGGAGGAGGAAGTAGTGAGCATACTTTAAAATGCTGGAACGTGGGCATATTTTTCTACATTTTTTGTAGGATTCTGGACAAGGCATTTCAAATAGCTTCTTCATTTTCCACATATGTGATTCTGAAGCCTGGTTTACCAAAACACTGAAGATCCCACTGCAAACAAAATCTGTGCTAGAGTGCAGGATGTGCCACATAACATGGAAACAGAGGCAGGCTAAGGGAGCTCAGCTGGTGCTCAGCAATGGGCAGTAGTTTTCAGCAGTGGCTCAGAACTGGAGCACCAGGCTATGTGTGTGCTGAGTCAAAGTTTGTTAAGATAACACGTGTTCTCTGTCCCTTCACAGGGTTGTAGTGTCATGTAGCCACTCATTGAGGCTGAAGTCTGTGATTCTGTGAATTAGGCTGCTTAGGTCAGCTTACTTCTGGCTTTTTCTGACCTCAGAGTGCTTGGCTTGGCAGCCTTGATTATGCTATTTAGACAAGAGATATTTGGTTATTTTTCTGGGAGGTTCAATGGATAACAATGACTAGGTTGGGGGGTTTTCTCCTTGCCTTTGTGCACAGTTACAGGAATATATTCCAAGAAAGCTTCCCTAAATTATTCTTACAACTCTCTTTAGCTTTAATTGGTAAATTACTTCTTTCAAGTCTGTGAGATGGAGAGTCTTGTTTCCTGGAGTGATTTGATTGGCAATTTAGAGATGATTTGTTAAACCAAAAAAGCTGATTTCTTAAGATTAAATATGAAATTGCAGAACTGCTCAAGGGCATAATTGCCCTGCTTTCTCCTAGAAACAGTATTGTGCTGGAAATGTATACACCAAACATGTTTTTGCAATATTGGTTTTGAAAAATAAACGTGCTGGTAAGTTCCTTGGAGCTGACAGTCAAGTATCTACTCGATCCTTACTCTCTGCTGGAAACCCCAACAATTTTATTGTAAAAGAAGAAAACCTTGAACCAAAATCTCAACAGATGTGTAAATGATCTATTTCTGCTCCACCCTTTAAGGTTTTTATTAATGCTTTTTGGTGTCTTAGCTTGTAAGCTCATCTTTTTATGTGTGCAAGAATTTACTTTGTGACTGTTTTTACCAAATAGCAGATACCCAGATCTAGTTGAGGGACTCAAACATCTTTAGAAAACATCTTTAGCTTCAGAAGTATCAATGGCAAGGAGTTCCTCTCTCTAGTTATATTTTTTAATTCATTATGCTTTTAATATTACTTGAAATCCTCTTACATTTAGAATATTTGGCCTACATTTCTCAAATTGACTGGTGAAAGATGACAACTTTGGGTTGTTGGGTTTTTTTTGCCCTTGGCCAAATATTTATTTCCTTTCCCCTAGACACCACAACATGCTGCTACAGCACAATGATCTCCTTATGAGATGTTGGGTTTTTTTTTTTCCTTGGTCTACTTTGCTGCAATGTTTTGATTTAGACACTCGAGCCTGAAAAGAGTGACCTATAATTATGAAAGGACGTATTCAGAGCCAAATTAAGTCTGAATCAAACTCCACAATTCAGTGAGATGAATTTTTTAAAAAAACTGCTAATTTTGGTCATTTTTAGATTAGCTTAAAGAGCTGCTGAAATTTTGCAAGGAGCAGCTTTTACAGCAAAGGCCACTATAAACCACCCAATTACATCACACCAGTATGGTTTTATTTATAATAAATAAATCTCATAGACTTAATTGTCTTTGTACATCTGCTCTAGCAGAAGGGCTTTTTTGGTTGGTTTGTTTGTTGTTTTGTTGTTTGTTTTTTTTTTCTTTTCCTCATTTGAACTTCCACCAATGAGTTCTTGTATTTAAAAATCTTTGACCTGAGAAGAAAATAGCTGGTTGTGTGATGTTAATCCTCAAGGATTGGGTTCTCCCATTGCTGGGAGCACAAGTAGGCCAAGGGAAAAGTTGATGAAAGAAAAATGGTGGAACAAAAAGTGTAGCTTGTAATAAATAGTCTATGAAGAGACTGGGCAGAGGGATGCTCTAAAGTGATATCCATATACAGAGCAAACTGTAAAGTGAGCTGGCAGGGAGCAGGGCACAGAATTGATTAGAGATGTTTTGGCAGCTAGGACAGAGGACAGACCTTATATCTTTTAAAATAAATGACTGATACAGAAAGGCTGCAAATCACTTAAGGCAAAAGATTAATAAAGGCATGGGTGTCTCTAATGCTTTATGCTATAACTAATTATTAATAAACTATGTTTAATCTCTCTCATTTGACCTGATGGAGTGATTCACAAATTAAGGATTTGTTAAATGGATTGCCCATTCAGGCTCTGGAATGTCTGAGTGCAGCATTTCTCCTGTCTGTTATCACTTACTGCTTGGGACTTGTGTTTCAGTAATAGCTAAAATATTGGTGTGATGGAGCACTGGAGCTGTCATTGAGCAGCCAGTTAGATAAATCACTGGTTTTCTTAAAAACTTGTGGTGTGCTTTATGCACATATTCAGGAGCTTGTCATTACTTAACCCTTGCTTGTTATATTGGGGCCTTCATCAAAGCTGAGTTTTTATTGACAGCAATGGAAGTGCTACATCACTGTTCATGGCTCTTGCAAAAGCCTCAAGTATTTGATGCCCTGTCATTCCCTGTTGGCCTAAAATCCACTACAGTTTTAAATTCTGTCAGGAACAGAGTATATTCTCTTTTTGCATAGATAAATGAGTTGTTTAATTATATAATTAACAAACTTTTTTCTGTATTCTAGACTGTTATAATGGTAACCAAGTTCATATTTTAACTGAAAGAAAAGAGTGTTTATGGAAAAAAACACTCATTCCTAGATTGGGTGGTGTGTGGAGGGTGGTGGAGGTGAACTAGGGTCAGAACAAAATGCTGCTTCTGTAAAGCCCTCCACTGCTTCAGTGTCTTTTGAAAAATCCTATGTTTTGCTGGAAATTAAACCAATGGGTTCTCCTTGTATTGTGTGAGATCTATGGAATTTGGTAAGAGAGCTCCCTTCCAGGTTTTTACACCACCTTACAGGGTCTCTACAGCACTGCCAGAATCTCTGTGGAACTCTACAGGGAGCACGTAAAGCTGCACAATAAATGCAGCACTTTCTATTGCACACCACAGGCTTTTGCTGCAAGGGACTTGGTCTAGAAAGATTTCCCATTCAGGCCTCTGGTGAATCAGTAAAATGGCTGTGCTCGTGGTTTTAGAAAGAAAAAGCCTGTTGCAGTTATATACAGCAGCAGCTGTAACACTGAAATACTTATTCTAAAATAATCTGGTTTATTTCCCGTGGCTTTGGAAGATGGGAAAGTAAGAGTGCATTTCTGCAGAGGCAGCAAAAGGTTTGCTAAGGGTGCTCTTAATAGCTGGCTGTGCTCTGGTATCAGCAACCACTGTAAACCCAGACATAAGCTATGGCAAAATGGGCTTGAGGCAGTTTTTCTGGATCTCTACAGCTCCAGCTCCTAAGCGTGTCTAGCTTTTCTTAAAGCAGTGGCAGTTAGGTAGCCAAACACTTCTGGGAATTTCCCAATAATATAGAATTTTCTTGAAAACTTGACCCTGAGGTCAAAACACTGTTTGTATTGGCATTGAGTGGTAGTTTTTTTCCCTAGCAAGCTATGAGCCATTCTATTTGCAAAATGACCCCGTGCTAATATATGCTGGTCATGGCTTGGGGTTTCTTTGAACTGGATTGTGCTGAATTTCTGAACCTGTTAGAATTCCAAGAAGGGAGGGCTAAAGATTTGCCATTTGATGGTGATGATGTCTTTCAGTTCCCAAAGGGAGACATTTCACATAGAAAGTATAACTTTTTCCTGACTGTTTTAATCCTAACCAGTGGGAGAGGGAGAAGCCTTCATTAAAAGCTTAAAGTTAAAGAAATGGAGACAGAACTGAAGAAGAAATAAAACTGGATTGTGGATTCACATGGGAGTTGGGTTTCTTTTTTTGGTGGGTTCCCCTCCACCCTACCTGGGCTCCCTATTAAAATTCTTAATTTATAAAGCTCTTAATGTAGCTGAGAGAAGTGAGTGCCTTCAATACACAGTATGGGAATTTCAGCTTTCTGTGCCATTGAGCTGTTTATGGATGTTTGCTGTGGACAGCTGTTGGCTAATGGTGGTGTTTATACCTGAAGGTTGCTCAAAGCTAGCACAGCAGTGCCCAAGAGATTTTCATAAGAATACATTTCTCACATAGGGTTTGTATAGATAACAGTCCTAATTCACCACTGAGACCCTCTTCCTGTGCTACTGCAACCAGACTGAAATGGAAGAATACAACAGGGAATCTGGCATGCTATCTTGAATCTTTTTACAGCCTTCTCATTCCCAGGACTGAAGTTTATCTCTATTGACTTGTTTTTCCTTGCAAAATTGTTGAGCTCTGCTAACATTTTTGCAGAGCAAAATATAAAGAATTTTGTCCAGCATGGATAACTTAGATCTTTTCTGGGAGATGAGCTCACGGCATCTGAGACAACACATTAGAAATAAAGTATGTGTGAGGATTCTCATGGAGCTGAATATGACAAGATAGCAGAGAGGTGTTGCAGATGGTTGGAAATAAAGCTCTGAGGACTTAGCTGCCTTAGCACTTAAGGAGAAGGCAATGTCATCTTCTTGCCTTTAGCACTGGATTTCTCATTGTGTATGGGATGGTTTCTTTAAGTGCCAACAAAGGGGTATTAAATCTTAGCTCACTCAAGGGTTTGGCTGTTTTGTAGAGACTTCAGAAGAAATTGGAAAATGAGGTATGAACAGAAAACTTTTTATGTGTTATGAGATTTCATTTTGGCCCAGAAGCCACAAATCTCATTGCACTTATTACTGAAGTCCCTGTGGAACTGATAAATAATTGATTTAAGGGGACTGTTCTTAGAGCAAAGGGGAATGGAACAGCAAAGAGATCAGCAGCAGGTTTGCAGAAATACCTGAGCAGTGACACCTTTAGTGTTGTATTGATCAGCACTGGTGAAAGGGGGAGATTTGTGGGGGGTCAGGAACTCCATTATGAAGGGTATTAAAGCCTCCTTGGCTTTAGCCCTATGAGATATGAAAGGAAAGCAAGCAGTTAGGTTTGAGGAATGACCGATACTTGGGGAAATGTGGACCTTGGCATTGTACCCAGAAGAGAACACGTTTTGTTATGTTATATGGTAAAGGGGAGGGAGGAGGATTAAGGGGTTTGAAAGAGCAGCTATGAAGCTGCTTAAAGAAATGGAAAAGAAGCTGTTGAAGCCTCAGCCATTTCAGTTTTGTCTTGTATTCTAGGAATATTTGTCTGCTGCTGACTCATGTACAATATCCAAAGGGCAGTGGTGAGCTGTTCAACTCTCAGTGCAGTGAGTGCCAACATTGAAAATCTGGCTTTAAATGATGATGTTAGCTTAGATATCAGAGTTATCCATAGCATGGTTTTCTTCTTTCTGGGTGAATAACTTACAAGCTAAGACAGGCAATTGCTCTTAGTGTCTGGAAAGTAAAAGCTTCAGGGGTTATTCCACTAATAGCCCAAGTATTCCCATTAAACATGTGGTGTTGCCCAGCTCCTCTCTTTTGCAAGTAGAGATGCGTGCTGTGTGGCTGCCCTGTGCTTTGATAGTAGGAGAACAGAAGAATAAGCTCTAAGGTGCAGCATTTGTTTTGTTTAGGTTTATTATAGGTAATTGTAGCTATTTGTTCTGTAGGGGAATCTGAAAGTTCATGCAGCAAGTTATCTGAGGTGGTCAGAAGTCTTGTTTGGATGGTGGCCCAGAAGCCTTGGAGCACCTATGGAACTTGCCAGGCAGGAAGAGGAATCACACAGTGCAATTTCTTTCCTTGACATCTTGGTAGTTCAATGGGATTCCCCCCCTCCCCCTGGCAAAAATGAGGAACTCTGGATAAAACTCAGAATGGGATGGAGTTTATCAAAGCTTGGAGTTATGAAAGGATCATTTTGAGTTTAATTTGAGGCAACTGCTCAAAGACTCTACATTGTTGGTTAAAAATTTAGAGACAAGTTCTTGACAAAAGTTATACTAATTTTCATCTAGTTCTGAGAATGAGGCTCTACATCTAGAGAGCAAGAGCTGAATCAAGGAAAGAAAACCATAATAGTAATATATAAACTAGCACAAGTTCAGTGTAGCTGCACAAAGAATTACTGCAATAGCATTGTTTTTCTGGCAGTTAATATTCTTCCCTCACTCCAGGAATAAACCCTTCATCACTGCAAGAGCACTGAGACCTGTGCATTAATTCCCTTCCTCTCCTTGGATGTACTTGACAAGAAGATTGGAGAGAACTGAAACTAATAAGCAAGGACCCTCTTGGTGCCTAGAAACCTTCCTGCAGTGTTGTCTGAATTGCCTCTGTCCCCATGCTGCACTGTCCTGCATGCAATCTGCCTTACCCTTTGTGCCATGTGTCCTGCAACCCACAGGACAAGAAATCTTACCCACTTCTCTATCTTCCCATTCCCTCTCTTTAGCTTATATGCTCCTAGTAACCATACACTCTTCTTGAGAGCAAAAAACGTAGCAGATTTTATATGACCTGTGTTAGGAGGTCTGTGTCTGCACTCTGGTTTAGGACCTTCTTGGATCAGGGACCTGTACCACTGTGTGGACAGTGCCTGGCAGAACTTGCTGTCAGGCTGGCTTGGCCTTTAGATGCTACTGAAGAAATATGAGTAATAATGGTAATATGAAAGGCACTTTCTTATCAGTTTTGAAGTTATCCAGAACATGAACTTCAATAAAAAAATGGCATAAGGTTTCTCGTTTATGAACTTCATCTGATCTGAACAGCAAGGGATAGATAATCCAAAAAAAAAAAGCAGGTACTGTTACAGCAGAATGTTTTTGATCCTGAAACTGGGACTATGCAATTAATCTGGTTTCCCAGAAGGTAGCAGATACTTCCAAATGTGAAATTATTCCACTTCTGCAAAAATGAAAGGATTCAAAAGATCAGCCTCAGCAGTTTCTGCTGGGACTGTGCCCAGGGTATGTCACTCATTTTGTAATTTTTTTCAATTAGATTATTTTTTTCTTTTGAGAAAGAGAGGATGTCCGACTCTTTAATCTAATCTAGTTCATTTATTGTCTTTATCCTGCTGAGCCTCTCACTGTAAATCTAATAGTGCTAGCTTAGCACAGACCTTGGTAGACCTCCTGGAAACTTCTTCACTTCTCCAGTGGCAAAGCTTACCAGGGTCAGGATGCCCTGGTTGTAAGGTACAGAATATTTCCATCCCTCGCTTAGTAGCTGGGAAGGATTTGGGTGTCAGAATTGTAGATAAAATTTTCAAAACTGGGAAGCACTTTTGAAGGGAATTTCTTAAAGAAGGTCGTTGTCATCTGTTCTTTAGCCATTTGTTCCATAGCCAGGTGATTGGTGTGGGGGTTTTGTTGGGAATACCACATTTCCAGGTTTACTGTAGCCAGATGGTTTGGTATTCAGCTGCTTCAGGGATCCTCTCCAAGCAGTGGTGACTGTGCCTTAAAGACTCTGTCGTACTGGCATGGCTACATATGCACCCCCAGAAGACATATCATTGCTCACTATCTCCTTTTTGGTCTTCAATGAAGATCAGTAAAAGTACTGCATGCTGTGGCCCTTCCTTGCTGTGTGTTGTAAGAAACAAGTAAACTGAGGATAAATCCAGGCTCTGTGGAAAAAAGGTGAAAGTTTCCCATTAGCTTCTGTGAGAAGTGGATGAGATTTTCGTGAGAAGCTGAAACAGCTACTGAAAACATGATTGACCTCCAGATTGGAGTATAACTTAAATGTTCTGTGAAACTTTATCACCATCTGCTTTGAGTTCTGTTCATGCTGCAGAAGGTCATGTATAGAAACTTACAGCAGATTTAGAAGTGCCCTGCTGTCCTGTACAGGAAAATGAGAGGCATTGAAAATGAAAGGTGGTTGTGTTGCCAACTGGATACTGATATAATGGAGGAGTTGCTTATCAAGACAATGTTAGGTGTACTCCTGGAGCTGCCAGGGAGATTTTTTTACAGTCATCTTGGATATCAATATTCTTTTTCTTGTGGTTATTTTAGAAGCAAATGATTCCCAGTGCTGATTAGATAAACAGTGAAACATGCAATAAATGTACACTGAAATTAGACAGCAATCCTCTTACCAGTTTGGGAATTAAAAGTGCAATAAACAGTAACATTGTTTGTTTACTGCTCACTAATTTTCAAATAAAATCTTCAGTACATGAAGATCACTGTGTTTAATAATAAACCATAAGCAATCCCAATGCTTGGCCTGATGCTCTCAGACCACATTAAAAATTACAGTTAAACTTTGCAATGCTTTGGAAGTTAGCAAAAGGTTTACGATGTTCAGTTCAGTGCTGAGGAGAATGCAAACTCTTCTTGTGGGGATTATTCATTGTGTGATACAGGGTGTAGATACAAGGGACACTTACTTGATTCCTCAGCAATCTGCTAACACGTTTGGGGTGGTGAAAAATATAATACAAACCTATAAAAGAGAATGCAATTAAATGGCCAGAGTAGGTAGATCAGCAGTCTGGAGACCATCCTCATCCCTTTTTTGTTTGTTTCGGGAGGAGGTGACTTTGGTATTATCATAATTGGTGTTGATGACAACATTATTGTTAGTAATTGCTGATCATCTATTGCAGTGGCCCTACAGAGTAAATCTGAAACTTAACATCTGCTGCTTTATCTGTGGATGAAATCTTTATTTCCTTAGCCCAGCAATCTGTAATTGACTCATGTTCTTCTCTCCAGGAATTGTTCAGTGCTGCAGGATAGGGATTGATAACTCTCATAGCTTTATAGAGGGAGGCTTCATGTGATCTAGATTATGTATAAAGACCATCAGGAGAATACGTAGTGGGAAACACTTCTCTTTCTGAGACGACCTTAATTTTTGCCTTTAAAAAAGAATATTTATTGCCATATCCAGGTGTAAAATTAAGGGCAAAGAGGCAAGCAAAATAAAATTGTGCTAGTCTAAAACTGAGAGTAATTCAGAGATCTGGGGATTTTTGAGTAGGGAACAGGTGCAAAATGTTTCTTTTGTGCCATTCCTTCCCCTTTTAGGTCTCTTCCTGTCAGTTTTCTGAGCAGGTTTCACATAAATAGAACATGAATGGAGTTGCCTGCTCTAATCCAGATGGGAGGATACAGAGCTGTTATAATTTTAATGTGAAAGATACATCAGCTTTTATTTAAATTATGTAAATAGGCATGTTCTTCACTGAATAAGTGAAGACAAACTGGGAGGCATAGACGATAATTGTATATGGAAGGTGTGAGCCCTTGGAACTAAAACACACACAAGCTTTTCAGTTTTGAACAGCTTAATACTTTAGATGAATCACTGACCTGATCTTGCAAGCAATTACCCATGTGCTTGGTTTTAAGTACTTGTGTAGGACTGTTGCAGGCAGTAGGTTAATTGAAATTTGGAATAAGTGTACAATCGATAGATCAAATCGGAATGAAATTTTATTCGTGCAGACCATTTCCCCATTGCTGTATCCATTTGAATTTGGCTAATTTAGGCTCAGTTTTATGAAGTTGCTCCAATGGTTGCAGGAGTTTGTCCCCATCCAGGTGACAGTGTCACTGGAGAGCAGGCAGAAAAAAGCATCCTTAAGAATAGACTTACCCCAGAAAATTAATCCAAACTTTACCAAGGCACTGAGCCTCTGGAAGTAATTTCTTTCTTCTGCTGCTGACAGAGTCCAAACTGAGCCAATGGATGGGCTTGACAACTTTGCACTTGTGTAGTATATACTAACTATGGAATGCAGACTGAAACTTTACAGAGGGCAATGAAAACTATTTTGAAAGAGGCAAATCAGTGCACAGCTGTAACAGGCTTGAGTTAGGAAGTAAAAGATGATACATCAGCTGGAAAGGGACTCAGGTTCCATTTTGAAAAGCAAGTCTATTTGTTGTGAGGGCTTAGAGCTGTGCTATACAGCTGTGTGTAGTAGTCCTGTTCCTCATTAGAGAAATAAAATACTCTCCCTTATTTTTAGCTCATTTATTTTTATTTTTTGGGACAATACTATTCCCTAAAGAGAACTAATTTTAGGGAATAAAAATGTGACCTGGTCTGCATGTCAGCAGTAGTAACTCCTTTTTTTTTTTAATCTCATCTAGCTGGGCCAGCAATAATGAACATAGTGTACTTCCATGGCCCAAAAATGCTAGAAAAGCAAGTGATTAAATGGAAGGGAATGTATGTTCTTTCTTTTTAACCAGCTATCTCCCATTTGCAGAAAAGACACCCTGATTAGCTGTGGTGAACTTGAGAACAGCTACAGTTTTACAAGCTGTAAAAATCTTGTCTCTTTACTCACACAAGAAAAAAAGTAGTACTTCTGACTTAATAACCTATTAGATATTGATGTATTCTCTGTATGTCTATACATCTGTATAAACCAGATACCATTGGAACCAATTATAATAATACACAGATTTTCATTTATGATAGGAACTTTCTTGTAATGGGAACAGCTTTACTGATTCCTGCACTTCCAGAAGCAGATGTGATACTGCTCTACAAAAACGCTGATCTTTCCTTTCCTTAAAATATTTATTAGGAAAAGCATCTTTTGTCTTTCAAAATAGATGTTTGGAATTAAAAAGTTGCTCAGCAGCAGAGAATAACAATTGAAAAGTTTATCCTGCTTAGTGGTTTGTCAAAATACAGCATTTAGAGTTTGCAGTATCTGTATACAGCTTAGAATGAGAGACTTATTAAACAATTACAGTATGTCAGAGGACAGTATAGTTGCATTTTTTTAAAATTTACTTGTTTAATTGGAAATTGTTTCCTGAACATGTCTGGAAACTTTCATATTATCTCTAGTCACTTTGTTATTAATATTTTTTTAAACAGTTATAGCATATGATTAGCAAACATCTGAGAGCATTATGCATATTTTATATGGCATATATAGTCACCCATTTATAATTTATACACATGTTGCTAAAACATTTATTAAACGTTGATAGCTGGTTTCATGTTACTACTACTGTATTAGAAATACAATAAAATCACTCAAACATTCTCACAACCTTTCTATCTACATTTATTGTTAATAATTTTGCAATCTGTAGTAGCATAAAAATGGCCATAAAATATCATAAATGATTTATGAAGTCCTCTCTTCCTGCTCATTTGTCATTTAGGCCATACATAGCAAAATGTTGCTAAACCTTGATTTTAAAATGTCCAATCTGCAAGTATCAGAGAGATTCCACTTGTACTTCAAGGAAATACGGGGGTTTTCAAACAAAACTTATTGGTAACAAAGTCAATGACTGAGCTGTAGTGACCTGGGCTTACCTCTCTTAGCATGCCAGTTTGTTCAGCCAACAAGCCTCATTTTTCTCGCCCTTTCCCTCAAGGGCTTTCTGCGTTGTTTAAAACCTTATTGTTTTGCAATTGCAGCTTTACTCCAGCCATTTTTCTGTAGGGTTCTGCTCTTTCATTTCCTGCTTTAGTTGTGTTGTTATCACATTTGTCTCCTCCCTGGCAGATTAGAGAATAAACTGACGTGGAGGGAAGGAAGTTGGAGGTATTTGAGTGTAAGCTGGGCTGCTGGTTGGAAAAATGCAGTGGGAGAGCAATCTAGTGGAGATGTGGCCTTGGCCCTGGGTGAGCAGAGCCCTCCTGGGAACCAGAGGAGTAACAGAATGCTGTTCTCTTCCTGCCACTACTTACGTGAAAAGCCTCTTTAATGTAAAGTGCTGAAGGAGTTCCTGAAGCAGGAGTTTAGGGACCCACCTCTCTGAGGTGCGTAGACAGTCACTCTTGCCTCCATCATCTTGTTAATATGAATCAGAACCATGTGGAGTTCTCTAGCCTGGCACATGCAAGATTAATGATCTTCCTTATTTCTCAAATTCCTTCAAATATCTCCTTTAGATAGTGCAGTCTAGATTGATGTCTGGCCTTTGCCCATGTCCATACATCATGATTCTGACAGACAGTTTTTATGAGCTCTGGTTTAATGTGCCTTTGCAAGTTTAAGTTGTTTTGCTGCACTTTTGATTTGATGCCTGCAGAGAAGGGAGTGCTTCTGAGGCCTGTGTGGGTAATTGGTAAATGCTTTAGAGTATGCCTGGGATAACTTGCAGCAGAACTCTTTCCACGTTGCCTTGGCATCCAGTTGTTTCATTACTGTGAGATCACCTGCAGTGATCATCTTTTGCAATGGTAAATGGGTATTTTACAAATGCAGTCCCTGGCCAATGGATGTATACTTCTCCCTTGGGAATATTTGAACTGTGCCCCTGAATCAGGACTAGCCATTTTGTGATAATATTTCAAAGTATGGTGCTGGAATTCATTGAGATACTCGTGGCAAATTGTTATTTTAATAGTATTTCTGTCGATGTATTGACCAATTTTAGAATATAACCTATCATTGTACAATTTAATCTCTGGTCCTAATCCAGCTAAGCTTCACTGTCTGAGAAAGACTTTGCAGCCCTTACAGGTATGTTAATAGAGCTGGAATTTAATGAAAATTACTGCGTTCTGAGGTGTCACTGTGCAAATGTATGAATCAGTCTGGTTTTGGTACTACAATGGTAACTAGAATTAGTAAGGACCCCAAATGGTGTTTGAGATTCAAAGGGAACATTGGTGGATTCTGTGGATTCTCCCTAGCTAAGTGTAAATTAGTTGTTCCACTATTGTATCCAGCTTGTGATCTGTAATTTGTCATTCTGAAGGATTATTTTTTTTTTTAATAAAGGAGGAAATTTTGAAATCCTGTTAAAGACCTGGTAAATCCAGGCAAGATATTAGATGAATTCTGCAAGTAGGGGTTCTGGTGTTTTTATGTTTTTGTGTAGAGTACAGAATCTGCAAAGCCATTGATCCCTTGACCAGCCAGCACCTGCACCCTGCTGCAAAGAACAGGCACTGTTTCTCCAGGGTTATACTGGAGGCAGCTCTTAGGACTATGGCAGTGATGTTTGTTTTATTCTGTAAGCACTAAATTTTTTCTCTTTGGTGCTTGATTGATGGATAGGGATGCAGAGAAGTGCATACAGCTGTACTGGCTGATGCTTCCAGATTTCATTTCTCTGTTGTTACTCTGTGTAATTAGATTACAAATGAAAGTAATGCTGCTGCTGCTACTCTGGCCTTAAGCACAGAAGTCAGTGTATGTGACTTGAGTGTGCACATAAAAATTATACATAAATCTGTTCCAGGATTAAGAAGACTTGATTTTTAGAAGTTTTAAAGAAAATAATTGCATGGGCTTTTAAAAATTCAGTTTCTCCCAAGTTCCTTTACAGAATCTCAAAGCTGAGGCAAGCGATGAAAAATCCATAAAAACAAAACTTCAGAACCAGAAAGTGATGTGATGCAAACATCCTGAGGCAGTGTTCATTCTGAAGTAGTCTCGTTTAAAGTATTTGGAGTTTTCTCAGTGCATTCAGCTATGCAGTTTGCACCATCTTTCCCCTACTTGATGGGAGTTTAGGTGCTTCCACTAGGCTCTTTCTAGGATGAACTTTTTTGCTGTGGAGCTTTAATGGTAACTTTCAAACTGTTTTTCTTGAATGAGAGAAGATAAATCACAAGATGACCTAGCAAGGTCTGTGCAGATCTGATATGAATCATTCACCCCAAAGAGTTGACAATTTTAAAGGCTGCTAAATAGGAACCTAGGAACCTTGGAGATACTAAAAAGCTTTCTGGACATGCTCTGGCTGCTTGCTTTAGGTAGCTCAGCTTGAGCAGGGGTGTTGGACAAGTGACCTCTAGAGATTCCTTCCAACAACAAACTTTGTGATATTTTATTAATTGGGTCCCTCATTCAGCTATCAAACCAATGCTTTATTCTAGCCTTATGTAATTTGCTTAATTAGGTGCACTGAAAAATCAAGGGACATTGCAGAATCAAGACTCTTTCTTCTTTGCATCTTTATAAGCAAAAAGCAAATGGAAGGGAAGAATTTTGCCCTGAAGGTAAATACAATATGGCTGACATCTACTTCAAATCCTATAGGAGAAAAGTGCTTTGCATGGCCCATGAATAGTAATCGTGGGACCAGGGCTTTCTGATCCTGTAATAATGAACTCTAAAAGCACCTAAGATGCTTTGAGAAAGTGGAAAGGGGTGGAGAGCATGCATGTGTGGTGGCATTTGCTTTGTTGATGATGTGCTGTGAAATTAGTGCAGGGAAGGATCAGGAAGTCTGGGTGTTGCTTTATGATTGCTATTGCTGTTCTTGTCAACATTTTAGCACATTAGAAACAGAAGTCCAAACGAAAGATCAATATCAAACAGCATCTCCAGCAAATCAGAGAACCAAAGCCAAGAAACACTGTCTGGCAAGCCTACGTTTTGGCCTTCGTGTAACTTCTTTTCCAGTTTGCACCTCAGTTTCAAAAAGGTTTTTGTACTTTTCCAGGGAGGGGATTTTTTTAGCAGGTCTGGGTAGTAACATGCACAAGTTAAGGCTCTATAAAGCAGCAGCCCTTGAGCCCAAGGTCTCTTCAGAACTGTAACAGTGCTCCACTCAAGCTAATAGGAGATGCTGCAATTAAACCAGCAGCAGCTCACTTTAAGAAAACCCCAGACTCAAGGCTGAGCAGTGATTTTTTAGGATGAAAACTGGCAGTTTTTCCAAACAATATCTGAGGTGTTTGTCTATCCATCATTATGGAGAACTTCTAGCTGATTCAGTGTGCTTCAAGTTGACTTCTTAGCATGTGTTAACTGCCCCACTGTACATATTTAGCATGTTTTCTCAAATCCTGTTGTTGGTCTCTTGCTGTGTAATTGTATTTCTAAAGCAATAGTGAATTCTGCTTTAAAAACAAAATAAAAGCGCAACAACTCCAGGAGGGGATGACAGACAAGTGTTCTTTGTGTAAGTTGTTAAATGAAGTACTCTTGCTCTTCAAAGTTTTTTCTCTCTGTTGAGTGCATCTCTAAAAAACTTCACAGCTTTTGGGAAACTCAACAGCTTTTCACATGCTACAACTGTAAACTAATTTACTTGTGTATTGCCTCATTCAGCAAAGTACTTTGACATGAGGTGAAGTGTAAGCATGTGCTTTTGGTGCTGAGAACAGCACAATCATCACCAGAGTTAAAACAAAACATTTCCTCATTGATGTATGGGAACAGTGTTGGAGCTCCAAGATGGAGAAGGCAGTACAAGCCAGTGTCCCCATACTGTCTCACCCTTATTTCTAATAAAAGTTCTGACCAAGGCATTTGTTCTTCCCTAAAAATGCAGCATTTTCAAAGATCTGCTTACCACTCCTTTGTAGTCTGATTTGAGGCTGCTGTTGGGCTTCTAATAGCACCACAGCGATAGTTGCTTTGCAACAGTGGATCAAAATAGTTTTGTGCTGTTGGAGTCTGAACCAAACCCTCCAGTCTTAAGCAGTGTATTTCAAATTGCATTATTTAGTGGTTGATCAAACTCAGTGCAATTTCTCTCCAAAGCTGAAGGGAACAATTGAAAATGGAATTGAAATTGCCAAATAATATTGCTGGAGAAGTCAAAATTATGGTCTCTTGTAAATTAGGGTATTTTTCTTGTTAAAATGCTAACAGTAAAATGGAAGCTTACAAAACCTTACATTCCTCTGTATCATTCTCTGTTGTGTATTTGTTCTGTTAATTAGTTTTAAAATATCTTTTTGTCCTCTTCTGGTGTTTGAATTTGTTTTCATTTTGAGAGCTTATAAGAACTTCTTTGCAGGCATTTCTATAATTATAGATTTTCTTTTTTGTTATTTGATGATGATGCACATTTTCTATGATGACTATTTGGTAAATTAAAGAGGTAAAGAACCTGACTTTACATATATAACTAATCAGATTGATTTAAGTAGGATGGAAATGATAGTGAGATGTGATGTGTAATGGACAATATAATACTTTGTGCTAGAATAGTTGGCTTTTCTTTTTAAGAGGGAGGGAAAGTTCATCTAGCCCAGCCTTCTATTTTGCTGAAAATCTCCAAATACTTTATAGGACTTTGCTCACGTTGGTACAAATTTAGAATTATAAAAAGACACAGACAAGTGCCAATTGACTGAGAATCCCCCAGAGAGCAATCCCGAGTGATCTGTTGTGGGAGTAGCCCTGTTCTGAAACACCGTGGGCTCTGCCTCTGTTGTGGTGCTGAAATGAGGGCTTGGGAAACCATTGCTGTGGGAGGTGAGATTCACTGTAGGGGAAGCCAAGAAGGGTCCTTGTTGAAGGAACACAGACCATGTTCATGTAAAAGGCATGAGCTATGCACTTCAAGAATGTTTGAACTGTTGATGTGGGGTTTTTATAGCTGGGTTAATTGACACATACAGGATTTAAACCTCAGTTCTCAGTCAGAAGTCTCGTAGGTACTGACAGTGGGTGAATGGTTATGGGATAGAGCCCCAAGCACACCAAAGGCTATAATTTTTCTGTAACCCTAAGTTCAGAAGTTGGTGTCAGAGGTCTCTCCTCTTTGTACTGTATCTGTTTTTTCCTTTTGTGCTATGGTAGCACACAGAAGAAAAAAGCTCTTAAAACCAACATCACCTCATGAAACCCCGTGGTACTCCTGAACAAACTTTTGTTTATAATGAGCTGATAATAATTATATGAGTGACCAGTCTGAACTGGTGTGCACTGAAAGGTGATGGATCTGTAGCATGGAGGCTGCTTAACTAGGAGAGATGCAGCACTCTCCTTGTCCACCTATGGGACTACAGGAAGCACATTAGGTCTGATGAGTGACATGGATGTTTTGCAGCAGAATAAATTTATTTTAATGGCTGTGGTAGATGGAAAGCAAGATGCTAATTTGCCCTATTGAAACGGGCAAAGTGAATGCCAGAGGACTGGGCAAAGAACAGCAGGAAGGGGACAGAATATAACGAAGATGCAGTCGTAAGAATGTAGATCTTCTTGGTGCAAAGACCATAACCCACTGCCAGACTGGGCAGGGTGATCACAAGAAGTTCATGACCATCACTGGGGCATTCAGACATGGCTGTCACCTGCCAGTATGAACAGTGTCTCACTGTCCTGCTGGGTGTACCGGGTGTTGGAATTTCTTTTTATTAGGGCTGACTGTTGGAAAGTTTCCAAATGCTGAATTTCTGAATTCACTTTAAGGCACTTTTAAACCCAGTCTTTTTATTTGGATGGCATGTTGGTCACTTCACTACAGAAGGTTGTGGGGGGAACTAGGCTGCACTGATGTGATGTTACATCCCTTCACTCATGGGAGTTTCCTCATGGTTTTGACTTTGTGACTGTGCCCTTGGCCATCTGTTCTCTGCACCTTTGCAAAGCCAGTGCTCAAAGGGAGCTGCTGGCTCCTGCACTGGGGGTTTTGTGTACTGGACAAGTTCCTTACTCCTGCTGCTTTTCCACAAATACAGACATCAATGCAAGGTGGAGTGCTTTAAATAATTATTGCTGAGTTGTAAATGTTTGTTTTCTTTTGTCACTTTTGACAGGTTATCTGTGATTTTGTTAATTGCTACTTGCAAGGAAGGATCCCACTTACTCTTTTCTCTACAATTATTATACACATCTAAAAATGTCAGTCAGCTTTATACATATTTGTGTGAAGCTGCTGTTGCATTGTAGGAGGATTAGCTCTAACTGCTTGACAGGAGAGTGTGTGTTTGTATAACGTGTAGTATTCATGAATGTACATTTAAAAATCTGAGCTGAGTTGCTGATAATGCAGAGCTGTGGCCAGGATTCAACAGGCTGCTCTGCAGCTGGTAGGTTGGATGTGAGTGGCAGCACATTGGAGCCAGCTGGAACTGGCAGCTTTGGGGACCTGGGCTGTGGTGGGCAGGTGGAGCAGCAGTGTCCCACTGCAGGATGTTCTTCCCTGCTGTGTGCTCCCAGGCTTTTCACTAGTGTGAGGGAGTCTTGTTGGCAAAAGTGGAGGGATGGGGGGCTTGGTCATAGCACCTCCTCTCATTTTCTCCCACAGCACTGGGTGAAGAAGTGGAGGCAGCAAGCAATGCACATGTAGTTAACCTACTGCCTCTCTGTATTGAGGGAGCTTAGAGTTGACAGCAGCAAGAAGAAGTGCAATTGTAAGCTTATTTACTACATTTGTTAGCCATCTGGGATATAAAACCTCTAAAGTGAAGGAGCTGTCAGATTTCATTCTAGTTAACCCCGTGGAAGCAAAATACTTGATTTTAATTTATTTCATCAGGCGTTCAGTAATGTCAGGCATTTAGTAACCACCTTGGAGAAAAAACTACTGTGGGAATTTTTTTTAATTGTCTTGATACATCCACATTTACACTAGAGCTGATTACTGACAGAGATCACAAGTGGTCAGCAGGGCTCCAGCTGGAGTACAGGGCAGGAGGTCATTCAAGGTTGAGAAACTCTGCCTGACACAAGCTGTCAGGTGCTTGATGGTGCTGTGAAAGGTGATGGATCCATAGCTTGGAGGCTGCTAAGCTAGGAAAGGTGCTCCTGTTATGGGACTACACGAGGCAGATTAGGTCTAGTGGGTGACATGGGTGTTTTGCTGCAGAGTAAATCTGTAAGATGCTAACTTGGCCTCTTGTAATGGAGAAAATGAATACCAGAGAAATGGGCAAAGACAACAAGAGGGGGCAGAATATAATGAAGATGCTGTAGAATGCCTTGCAGAGTGTTGTGAGCTCTCCTTGAGTCTGCACAGTGACAGATCAACCAGGATTTATTCTCAGGAGTTTCCTGAATAAGAATGCAAGAAAAAAAATACAAGGCAAAAGAAACTCTCACAAATTTTGGCAATTTAAGGGTCTAGAAATGTAACAGTGAGTAATGCAATGGGAATAATAAGCCTTGCTTTAGACTGCTGAAAAACTTGGTTTGCTTTTGGTTTGTAGCAGTGGAAACTGCCCTGTGTGCTTCGGTGGTTGGTTTTCATTTACCAGTTTAGAGCTCTGCTGGCAAGGTTGAAAATTGGTGCTGCTTTCCCCCTTAAACACTAGTGAACAAAAGTGAAGAAATTAAGAGAAGTTACTTGAAGAGGGGAAAAATAACCCCAACAACTAAGAACAGCATCTCGCAGCCGGGAGCCAAGTTTTACAGTGGAGTAACATTGGCTCCAATGGAGCAAATCCTGTTTAGAGGAGAAAAGTGTGTGTCCCTGGATTCTGAAGTAAGTGGGGGGGAAAGATGTTCTAGTACAACTCAGAGAGGAGAGGGAAATGCCAGTGCCAAGGAGAGGGCAGAGAATGTCTTATAGAAAGAAGCTGTAGGAATTCCCTGTGAAGCAGGTCCATAGCCATAGTGGGAATCTCTTTTGTGATGTAGCAGGCCTGGGCTCTGGCCTTGGGATACCACTGTTAGATGCTGAATTACCTCTCAGGAATCTGGATGAGTCAGAAAGAGGTGTGGTTTCCCCCAGGAAAAATGAATAGTGGAAACCGTAGCCCCTTGCAGTGTGGGAGTTAAGTGTTCAGCACTACTGAGAATCAAGTTGCTCTGGTGCCAAAATATGGATTTAGTTGCTTAAAATTAAGTCTGCCTGTGTCCCAGTTTCCCCATCTGTAAAATGTATTACAGCAATTTCAGCTAATCCTATTAAATTGTAGTACTAGTGTTTCACTATTAATATATCTACAAGGACATGCATCATGGTAACTTTACCCCATGGTGACTAAAATGTCTGCAATAGCACAGTATAAAATAATCAGAGCCTCTGGGACTTGGAGTTCTCCTTTTTTAATTGGTTGACTAGAGAGAAATTATGCTAGTTTTCTCCAAGTAAAGGTCTGGTCTACCCTCAGCATGAGGGAGGGAAAGCAAACTATTTTATAGACTTATGTTTTTTCTGCTTCCTCTCAACCCTGCTGTTTTAGGGTGACAAGCAAGCAGGATTTGGTGAGAAAGCTCTGTCTTTGCTTTGTATGTTCAACTTGTGATTTTTTTTTATTGTTTCATCTAACATTGTTCAAGGAAAGACTGAGGTGCCTTCAAAATGCAAAGACTGTGTGTCATGAAAAGATTTCCTGCTAGACAAGGAAAAAGCTTCAGAGGTAATTATAGCTGTGTTTCTTCAGCATTTTGTTCCATTTAGTGTTTTATTAAACCTCTCACCTGATCTTTGGTGTGTGTATGATAAAAGGAAGTTTGTGGTGCAGCCACCTCTGATAGATGATATAATCCTTTGAGCTGGCAGGATGTAAAATAGGTCCCATAACGGATCAGGATTTCCTCAGAAATCTCTGGCAAGGCTAATTATTTTTTTCCTAGCTACTGAGCAGTTATTAACTCTCACACAGTTACCAAGTGTTTCTGACCTTCCATATTTCTTCTACACTTGTGCAGAGATTACACCTGGAGTCTCTCAAGGACACAGCACCTGGGTTACTGTTTCAGGACAGAGCTCCCCACGAAGGACACAATTTTTGACTGATGCAGTTTCTGCTTGCTCAGGGCATCCTCTGCAGACAGTAGCATAACATGTTGCATTGCCATAAGACAAAATAAAAAGCCTGTGTTCTTAGGAGTCTGTTATATTAATAGAAATCATTAATACTCTGTTGATTGCAGTGGCAAGGCAGTAATTACAATATATCTAAAATGTCACTGTTGGAAGGATCATAGCAGAAGGTTATGGCAGCAGATAGAAGGAAGGTGCTTACAGCATCCTGCTTGAATAAATCACTAGAGAAAGGGGAGGCAGTGAAGCCACAGTAAGAGCCACAGCCTACCTCCCTCATTTTTCTCTATTTAGGAGCTAAGGTTCAATTAGGGTAAGACTTTCAAGTGTTCACCAACATGTGGTAACATTTTGGATGTCCAGGCTTTTTCCAGATATCCTGAATCTGTTCAGCTCTTCTGACTGCTTATGAATGCTTGGTAATGCTGAATATTAGTCTTATTTATGGTCTCCAGAAATATTTTAAATCAGAACTGGCTTGCAAAAATTTGAGGCTTAACCTTCCTGAAGTATTCATTGTTTAATAAAATTAATTTGTGTTTAGGTATCTTTACTGTAATTAACTTCAAATTATGTACAAGGGCTGAAATATTAATGTGATTGGAAGGTGCTGAGAGCTTAAGACTCAGGTCATATGTGATTTACAAAACAACATTCTACTTTTTTTTGAATGAAGTTAAACGCTACCTGTTGTGTAGTGGTTTAAGTGAAATCAGTTTCACCAGAGGTGAGTTCAAACCCATTCAGTCCATCACATCCTCTGAACAAGGAGTTCATAAGCTGCTTCTCTCTGCATAATGTGTTTCTTCTTCAAGCACTGGATTACTGCTGGCTTCACCCTTCCCTCTCAGCATCTCCCAAAGACTGGCCACCACCCAGAGCAGAACAGTTGGGGTTCCCTACCCCATGTTGAGATCTGGGAACTCCAGGGCTCCTTGTGAATGGGAAGCCAAGAGTTAAAAAAAGGAACATGTTCCTTGCTCTTACAGGCACATTCTCTTTTGAAATGTTGTTGTCAAGTGTCTGACTGTAGCACTTAAATAAATAATCACCAGAGCCACATTTCCATTCAGTTGACAGCCTCTTATCTCAGTAATTTTTATGGTTCCCCAACCAGAGCTAAATATACCACAAATACAGAATAATTACAATGAAGCAAAGTGTTCTTTTGCTTTCTTTGAGGGGTACATTTTTCAAATATTCCCTAGGAGGGAATTTTACCTAACCCAGGAACTTTCAACACTGTTATAGCTGTAACTGAAACCATAATCATGCAATTAAATATTGAATAGTCAATCAGATGCTCTGTGTTCCTGTTTAGTTAGATCAGGAATGCCCAAACTAAAAGTGAAAAAAGAAGCAAATTACATGACAGGCAGTACATGTTTTTTACAGTTTGTTGGACTAAAAGTGGGGGAGGCCTCATGTGACTTCACTGCCACCAAACATGTGACTATAATGAGAAGGCATCAAGGAACTGGATGGAGAAACCAATATAAGCAGCAACCTGCAGTGCCTAGCACAATATTGGCCTTTTCCATAAGAAAAGAGTATAAGTGCTTCTTTATCTCACACAAATAATGTATGCTGCTTATAAAACCCATTTATAATGCAGGCTAGAACTACTTTATAGATGGGAAGCTGCAGCACAGACATTAAATGACTTTCTGAGAGTTGTACAGGAAGCTTGAGAACAACTGGTACTCAAACCCTGGGTCTTGTAACTTCTAGAGGTTTTCTAGAAACTAATGGTTTGTCTTTCTATTGTGGTGATTGTAATAATATTTTGTGTTACCAAAAAACCCTGATGGTCCTGAAAACAATTCCAAAGGCATAGCTGAGATCCCTGCTAAAATGATACTATAACATTGATATAATGAATTCCCCCAAAATATATTTCCTGTCTAGCTGTGGATTTGGCTGGTTCATGTACTGAAGCTATTGTATGCATTCTGCAATACCTCTTATTTTATCATCTTGAGGTTTTTTCCCCTCACTGGGGGAGAGTAAAGCTGGAGGAGATTCTCCAAAGTATGACACCATTCTTTACTAGTTTTAAGGCCTTTATATTGCTGGAATAGCACAGTAAAGCTCCTGTGTAATGAAAACCTGAGTTACTGAAACTATTATATTACTTCTACCAAAGGTAATTTTTAAAAGTGGAGCTATACTTAGTAGGGCACGTTCCTTGCATCTAATGAGGCCTTTTCCTTTCATTGCATTGACTTGGAGTTTTGCTTTTCTGAGACACTTCTACAAGCTCTCAGAAGAGACCTGCTTTACAAGCTTTCATACCGGAGACACACATACAGTCTGGGCTCTACCCTTTTTCTCTGAGAAAAACTTACTTTCATTATTATTTATTGTGTGTTTTCTTGAAAGTAATTATTGGATGGAAAGGCCATGTTCTACTCTTTTTTTTTTGTAGCCATTTAACTGTTGTGACCTGAAAATTTGTCCTCTTAATTCTGTAATTGCCTGAGCTCCCACTGCATTAGAAATGAGGTAGAATGAATGAAGGCTTACTTCTCCCATCCCCTCTGCTTTGTATAGTTTGCATACTCCAACTGCTTGCAGCTGGATACTCCAGCAGTTACTGCATTTCAGAGGTTCTTAGACTATCCATTTATAATGGAAAAGCCAACATTTTGCCCTAGCCCCAGGAAAGTGTGTATATTTTGATATCAAAATTGCGTGTATTAGGAAGTGCACACATCCTGTGCATTCTTTTTCTGCAACTGAGTTTATTTCTGTTTACTTCTGTCATATTGTGACACCATTGTTTTGAAATCTAAGCATCTGATTGATTGTGGTAGGTAGGTATGTGTAGCCCACTGCTGCCTTCAAGGCCACTGAAGGTTAGACTAGATCATTCTGATGTATCTTAGCATACATTTGTTTAAGTTGAAAGAGCAGTTACAAATTAAACCAGTCGACATCTGGCCCTAAAAAGTGATCCAGTCTGTTGGAGTGTTTTGGCTGATAAACAGGAATGATGTGTATGTTTTCCTACTTTGTAGAGTCAGAGCAAAGCAGGCTCTGCAGGGATGCTGAGATTGCTTGCAGCAATATTTCTGTAATATGAATCCAAATCACAGGATCATAGAAATACCAAGGCTGGAAAAGACCTCTAAGATCATCAAGTCCAGCCTATGACCAACACCACCACACCATCTAGACTATGGCACTAAGTGCCACATCCAGCCTTTCCTTGAACACATCCAGGGATGGTGCCTCCACCACTTCCCTGGGAAGTCTATTCCAGTGTTTAATCACCCTCTCTGTGAGGAAGTGCTTCCTAATATCCAACCTAAACCTCCCTTGGAGCAGCTTCAGGCTGTGCCCTCTTGTCCTGTCACTGGTTGCCTGGAAAAAGAGCCCAGACCCCAGCTGACTACAACCTCCTTTCAGGTAGTTGAAGAGAGTGATAACAGCCAAAGCTTTCTGTTAGGATGACCAGCTCCCAGGGAAAGGATCCCTCTCTCAAACACCTCTAGGTACATTTTTACAGCAGGGAATTTCCAGGGAAAACCAAAGCAGCTGAGTGGTGCAGTCTCCAGACCTGCCATCGTCTTGTTTAGAGTCCCTGTAGGTGGGTCATGGCCTGCTGCACAAACAGCTTCTGCACTGCCAGATGCCAGCACATGGCATCCAGTGAGAGGTGTTTCCACAGAGGTACCTGAGAGAGGGCAGATGGGGCTCACCAAATATAGGCTCAGCTATGTATAGTCTATAGGCTTTTCCTTTTTCACCAATGCGACTGGGGAGCACAGCCTCTAAGAATTAGGTTGCAAAGACTTAAATTTGTGTATTATTAGCACTTTCCAGCTTACTCTTTTGAATGCTTTAGTTCCATATGTGACTCAGTCCAGATCCTGGGGAATTGTAACAGGGTACTTTCATGGGTCAAAACAATGTTAGATGATACTGTCAGTCACTCAAAATTCCTCCTCTTTTCCAGTGACAAACTTCTTATACATCAGTATAATATGCAACTATGTGCCTGAGATGGATCCTCCTCTTCTTGCTGGATCTAGGCTTTTCTACAGAAGTAACAGAGAAATAGTGGTAAATAGACCTCAGTACAAATGAAAGTAGTTTCCCATTTCTACACTCCTACAAACTCTGTCTTTGTTCTGGAGCACTGAGTTATGGTCATGAAGATGAACTGCGGGAGTAAAGAAATTGGAAGCTCATAAGGAGAAGGAAATAGTCTCTCGGTGTGGTTTCAGGACCTACTGGTGTAAAAAAAAAAATAATAAATAAATAAAAAATTCTTCACATCGTCTTTCAGGGGAAAGGACAAGCAGCTCTCCTGAGCCTCTGTGCTAGCTTTGGGCTCCTTCAGTTTAGAGCAAGGTGTCAGCAGGAAATTGTTTCCTCAGTTGTGTGCCAGGTGTGGTATCCATCTTCTGTCTTTGTTCTCACAGCTGGTAAAATTGTGTAACTATTTCATTTGTTGCTGACCTCCCTGGGCAGCCTAGGGCAGATACCCTGAAACAGGCGCCACTGAGCAAAGTTGACAATACTGCTCAGCGTTTCTCCAGCACGTTATCATCTTCGCAAGGCTTTACAAGCAGCAATTAAAAGCAGCACATGGATGGAGAAACACACCACAGATGTTGTGATCAGTCCCATGCAAGCTGGCAGTGCCGGGCTGTCCCCGTGTCGACAGGTGTCAGCCAAGTGCCACCGAGCGAGCTGGCCGCAGCCCCGCTGCAGCGGCACCTCCGGGGGGGGATCCTTTCCGACAGAGAAAATGTCAGCCTTCGGGATGCTAATTGAGCTTGATAACTGGGCTGCGGTGACATAGAATTAAGAGAAATTTAGGAAATGGGAGCACTGCTGTGCCAGTTGCTCGTGTGGTGGCAGGGCAGGCTGCCGGGAGGGAGTCAGGGCAAGCGAGCAGGCTGCCTCACCAGCCTTCCCTAAGCGTGCCTGCCCTTTGGCACTGAGGATTAGCAGGCTGAGGATGGATTCTTTCTCAGGTCACTGACTAACTTCCCACAGTCTTGGGTAAAAGATACCACCAATACCTGTCTGATGGGATGTGTGCTCCCCTGCCTGCCTGGCTTCCAGGCATCCAGCTGCCTCTGTTCTTGGGGTGGTGTTCTGAGCATGCCAGGCATCTCCTTGGGCTTCCATTTGTGAAGCCTGGCTCTGTTACATCAGTGTGGTTTCAGACTGTAACAGATACAAGGATATTATCTCTGCCATCAGATAGGGGAAATAATGGGATTGAAATCTGCGTATATTTTATAGACTTCATGTCATGAAGTTTGAGTCAAGCAGCTTTGAAAGGTCAGCGCATCTCTCAGCATGATAATTGTGACATGCACTGCATCTCTAGGGAGAGGGTGCATCTGTTATCTGCTTCTTCCTTGTTGACCCTGTCATAATAAGAATAAGTCATCACATGGAAATTATTTTTGCAAAGGACATCTATATCTATTTCTTTTAAAATACCCCCAAAGCATTACAGTAATTTCCTTCTGTATTGTGATCAGTTGTAATATAGAATATCTAACTACAAAATACTGCTATCTCTGATGATTCAAAGCTATCTGAAATGCTGCCTGGAGACAATTTTGAATCTGATATAAATTTAAGTTTATAGTACGTTTCCTGCAAGCATGTAAAAAAACCAACCAAACAAGCAAAACAAGATTCCACAACAAACCCAAACCAAAAGCCAAACCCTTAATAGTTTTTAACACTATTGAGTGGGGGTGGAGGGTTTGGGTGGTTTTTATTTTAACACCTTAATAGTTTATAAAACAATTTAAAACCCTCTCACAACTGTTTTTCAGAACAGTTACACATTACTACCTAAATTATACATATAGATAGCATGAGGAAAATCAGAAGGTAATGGAAGTAAATCTGAGACTTTTGAGAGAGACTATAAAAATGTTCTAGAGAAACGTGTAATTTTGAGCTGTAATAGAACATTCTTTTGCAGTGTTTAGTTAAATCCCCAGTTAGGGTTTTTCTGTCTAATCTTTTCTATACAAAAAAGTCGGAAGAAAGACGTTTTCTTCCCTATATTTTGATTTGCATAATAAACACCCCCCCACACATCCAACCCCAAGCAATCGACTGGGTGTCTTATCCCAGCCATCAGGACACTCCCTTCCTAGAGCACTCAGTGAGTAATTCTCTCAATGTATCTTGGTAATGGACCATTATTCTGAGACCTTCAGCTCTGGGAAAGAAATACATCCTTGTGCAGTGGGCTAGCTCAAGATCGATGTCCCTCTTAAATTTTGAAAATAGGTCTCAAGTGTGCTATCCTTCTGTCCAGCAGGGAATTTCAATTCCCAAAGCATAAACTCCTCCTATTTGATACAGGGGTGTTAACTGGAAAGCAGAACTTCATCCTACTTGTGGCTTTTGTGCTGCATTTATCACTGTTTAGGCTCAGAGAGCTTATCCAAGCCTCTAATTAAGGTCTCAAATCAGAGGCTGTTTTGCAATGATCAGATGCCTCCAGATTTTATACTTGTTAGGGTGGAGATGGATCACAGAGTTCAAAAGTAACTCCTGAAATAGTTTGTGTAGGCTGACTTTGGATTTCACACTAACTGGGCTAGTCCTTAGAGAATCATCTGGGGCAAAAGAAAAAAAAAAGGAAAAATCTGTCATGGTGTTGTCCCATACTGCCTCATGGGAGAGCCTGTCATCTGCACTCAAATTTATTTGTGAGCAAAATGTTGTAGTTTGTTCCAGGCTGGAGCACATGCACATGTTTACGTGCAAGCAGGACAACTGGGGGACCTGTGCACTGGAGTGAAGTAGACAGCAGCTGTATGGACATGCAAGGGTATTCTAGCAGCTGTGACTGAGTATTAAGATCAGTTTATGGCTTAAAAGTGCAGCACATTAGAATCATCCAGTCCAAGTCCAGGAATCACACAGAATCTCATAGTTATTAAAGAAAATGAGACAGCAGAACATTCAACTCAATTTATGTCATGTTCATTAATGGTGGGAAACTCAAAGTATGTATTTAGGCTTGATCAAGAGTCAGTGTTACTGAGCTTTCCTGTCTCCTTAAACACTGCTATGGTTTAAAAAAACCTCTTAGAAGGAAATCAGACAGTTTGTGGCTGGCTGGCTGTTGTATTGCTCATACAGTAACACAACTGCTCTCTTGAAAAGCACTTATTTTCAAATTACCCCATAACGACCTCCTGTTGAGGTGTCAACATATTTGGACATCATAATAATTTGAAATATTTCCCTGAACTGTAGCATAAACTTCTTAAATATTGCATGAGGAATATTAGCACAGGCTACCAGTTTTTGTGATGGCTGAACAACCTGAGAAGTTGCTGCTGAATCAGGATTCCCAGGAGGTGAGGGCTAGATTTGTCTCTATTGATGTGTTGCAGTCTCTTAAAAGTCTGCAATTAATTTCCATTGGTACTTTATTGCTACAGGTATCTTCCTGAACTAGAATAGGTGCAACAAATTCTATGCCTTTGTTTAGAACTTGTTCTGCCTTTGCACAAGTCGATTTGTTTTGTATTTTTGTGTGCGTTCAGGGGAATAATTTCAATTTAGAATTCCTCCAGATGTAGTAGAAGCATAATCTTTATGAGGCCATCCCATCAATATAGATTGATTATTCCTATTTCCTAATGCTTGCTGAATTTACAAGCTTTTGTGGGCCCAGGAGTATTGGTACACTGATACTGCCAAAATGCAGCTACACAAGATGTCTTCTATTCCTTCATCCTTTTTCCTTCCCAGCCTCCAGTCAAGAAAGCTAAATGAAGCTAGTGAATTAAACTGGAAGGACTGGTGCTGTTGTATGTTGCTGTTGCTTTTTACTTTCCCATCTTTCTGGGGAGGTAAATCTCCACTACTGTGCTGGAAAAGCTTGTCTGGCTAAGCTGCTCTGGCTGAGGGTCAGGAGGCCATCAGTGCCTTTATTCTGCAGGTCTTTGGCAGAGACATCACTAATGTCAGGAGACTCCTCAGATAGTCTATCCCCATGATCCAGCCTAGCAGAGTCCTCTCTGCCCCTGAGATCATGCAGGGTTCCATAAGCAGTGTCCCCCAGTGGGCATCTACCCACCAAGTGGCAGGAACAGTTTATGGGTAGCTCGTTTGTAAATGAACCATGGATTTTCATCAGCTCTCCCTCGCTTCTAATTGCATCACATGGGTTTTGCAGTGGATGTGAGAGACACATCAGGATGGCATGCTGCTGTGCTCTTAACAGGCCTGCTAACAAGCATTACCATTGTCTTTTAGCTATATGGGTGTCTAGGCTCTCTGAGAGCCAATGTATCTCAATGCTATAGCTCTATCTGTTCAGTTCCCTGTCAAAGTGCCTGTAAAGAAGGGGGAGAGGAGCGAAGTCATGACATTGTTTTAGAGCTGAGAAAGTAGAGACTGAGACTTTTCATTGATTTTGTAATTTAGTTTATGCTGCTCTTTATTTTTTCAATTGATATGGTATTTTTGTTTTAATAAGATGTATGGTCTCTATTGTGCTATTCAAAATCTTCAGCTTATGCTGTGTGGCTCACATTCAGCAGCATAATAGTTTTCCTGGCTGAATAAGCATTACACCCCTAACTCAGTTACAGGAGCCTAAGCTTGTGGAAAATGTATTTTAAAATACACTTTTAGAAAGTTGTAGAGTGTCTAAACTTTATGCACTTTGTGGAATATAGATAGTGCAAAAAATGAAAATAACCAGCGATCACACATCATGGTGGAAAGGTTGGAGGCAAGCAATTATGAGCAACATAAATTTGTTTAAAGACCTGAATGATTTCTAATGAAAAGTGCTTCATGGTAGTTTGACTGTACAAAGTGTATGGGGGGCCTTAGTCATGCTGTTCTGGCAAAATGTGATAAAGGACTGGACTTATTTCTGCATTCAGAATGGGAATAATAATAAAACTCTAGAAAGCATTTTGCAAATATTAAATTGGAAATTATCAAAATACTCCTTTCAGGAAGGAAAGTGTTATTGCCTCAAGAAATTGCTAGGTTAAATAACTTGTCCAAAACCAATGAACAAAACAAGGGTCAGACCAGATTTATTATTGCAAAATGAAAAAACAAATTATATTTGGAGTTGCAGCAGAGTTCACAGCCCTAAACTCCTATGCTGTCTACAAGGCTTTGGGCTTGATGGCTTCATCCACAGGGGACACATCTTTAGGAAGGGTCATAAAGGCAATGTCAGCTCAGTTGTCAGGGGAACAGAACTTCTGGTGCAAAGCAGAATATGCTGCAGTATTGTTTCATGGCAAGACAGCTAATCTGAGCAAAATATCCTAATGGAGACAAAGCACTGGAGTAGACTTCACCATACCAAAGCTAGGTGGGCTTGACCCCATTTCTGCAATCCAACTCCTCTCACTGGTTTGTGGGGCAGGTTGCAGAACTGTTGCTCCTTTAGGATTCACATGGGGAGAGTTACCCACAGGGGGTTGACTTTTTTTGGCAATAGAGATAGAAGGTGGCTTTTCTGTCTCTTGGGGAGGCTCAGCAGTAGCAGAGGGTATAAATTAGTAGGTTATGAGAGTCAGTTACAAAGCTGTCCAAAATAATCTCATTGGATGTATCTGTATTTAGAATTAATTGTGTTTCTGCTGATACGGGCTTGCATAGGATCTATGTTTGTGTACCTACTCATTTGCATGTTAATGGGGTTCTCCAGGGTTTTTCCTTGGTCTTTAACAATAGGAAAGCCTGGCTAATTGAAATTTATGTGGAAAGGTTTTATTTGCCTCTTGGGCTAGGGACAATAGACTATAACAGCTGAGGAAGGCTGCAATGTTCGTGTTAGCAAGTTAGATTTTAAGTCCTAAGCATACCCACACTGGCAGGATAAATTAACAAAGAAGGTGAATGCTTTACACTGATCCTCCTCATGCTAACACCCCAAATTGGTTTTGGTCCAGCCTGTTCATGTAATAGCTGCTTCACAGCAGCTGAGGTGGGAACTCTGCATTTCTAGAGGATAACAGGACCTGCATGTAAAGCTTTCCATGTGACATAGTTGTACATTTCTGACAGATGAATCTGGCTCAAGAATGTAGGGATGGCAGTGCAAAAAGATCTGTGCCAAGTGCCACCCCTAACACTCAAAAAAATTAAACCTGAACGTTTGACCTGTCCTTAAATGCCATTTGTTGAATCCTGGCTTTGTTTGTTCTGTTGTCTTTGATTTTCTAAACCCCTTATTCTGCTGTCAGTGGTGAAGACATTTCTATCCCAGCTCTTGGTGGAGGCTTGCACACAGCCTTGCTCTCGACAGGACTTCTGTCCAGAAATGCTGGAAAGTGTTGGTGAAGCATGGCAGTTGCTGTAGCAGATCAACATACTCAGAGAATTACCTCTAGGCTGGGAATATTGTGATGGCTCAATTTATCAGCTGCCCCCTTTGCCAGCACCATCAGTCAAACTGGGGCTGGAGGTTAGGATTTCAGTGTGGAAATAACGTTTTGGGTGAATGATGATGATTATTTGTTGGGGAGAAGGGTTGTGTATTTTTACTACTTGTCCTCCCTGGCCTGTGTTTTCAGCTACTGGCACGAGAGCTGTGCTGATGTGCACCTTGTGGGATCCTTTGTTTTTAAACCAAATATTGTGGCTTCTTTCTGTCTAGTTAGTCACCAAAAAACACTGCAGGACACGATTAGTGCTTCACTAATTACTATGTTTTAGAACCTGCCTATGATTTGGTGGTCTCAGTCCAACTCTTTGCAAATATTTAATTGCTGGGTCTTATATTGAGGTTCATAATCTGGCAGCACATTTCCTAGCACAGAACAGTATAATCACAGCTGAAGCACAGCTATCAAAATAAAATGAACACAAAGTGCAGCTATTGCTTTAATTGTGTTTATATACTCGTTAGCTCTGCAAACTTCACAGTCCAAAGCAGTTCTTCCTGCTGATAGTGCAGTAGGCAATGGGCTACCACACTCAGGTCACCAGAGTCCAACTGTCTTTCTGTCCTGAGACAGAGCTGATCCATGCTTCAAAGGGAGTGTGGAGTTCCCTGAGCTGTCCCAAGGCATGGAAAAGTAAACATGACAAACAGAGAATACACCAAGGACAAGGCTGTCATCCTGCCAAAGGAGAAAATGTTCTGGAGGGATGGCTGTGGATGCTGGATACCAGGTGGTCTAAGGGTGAACAGTTGCCCCAGTGGCAGTTTGCTGAGTGAAGCTGGTGGAACAGGTGAGGTTTGTTTCAGGTGGGCTCAAGGCAGCTGTTACATTCAGAACTGAGAAGCCCTTGAGCAGCAAGCCCTCGGATGCAAAGAGGTTGTGAAGCTAGCTCTGTTTGTACCAGCTGAGCACCTTTCCTGAGTATTAGCTAGGCATCCTCTTGTTTTTGAATACTATGAGAATTTATGGAAGGATTGGACCTTGACAACCTTCCATCTTTTGTATTAGCCCTACCCCCTGAGACTGTTATTCACTAATATTATTTCTACTGGAGAGAGAAAAAGGAAAAGGCTCTGCCATGAGGCACAGGTGTGCAATTTCCTGGACTTTTTTGGTAAAAGGATGGCCATTGTGCTCAAGGCAGGATGGGCTGTAGTCACCAAAAAATGTTGCTCTGCTGTCCCGTGACTTCTCCACATGTGACAGGTAGAACAGAATGACAAATAAGCAGATGAGAGAGCAAATTCTCACTGATGAGGAATGGTGACCAGACTTACTTGACTTCAATGAGTTTATTGGCACATGCTTCTGAGGGCAGTTCCTCTAAACTAAAGTACACAGTGGTCCTAAAAAAAAAAAAAAGCATGTTCTGAGGCTGTCTGCCTGGAGACTTCAGCTTCAGGGTAGCTACAGTGCTTCTTCATTCATTCTGGTAATATATCACTGCAAATCTCCAGTCAATCTTGGTAAAATATAATGGAGGAAGCTCAGTTTTGCTGTAATTGACAGCAGCAAAAGCAAAGTAAGGCACAAGAGAGAGTCTTAAATGCTCTTCAGGTGTAAATCCACTGTACCATGTAAGCAAAGATGACTGTCTAGGAAGAAAATGCAAAACAATGTTCTGAGATACATTTTGGTTTATGCTTGTCTCTGCATTCGTTTGGCAGGTGTTTTTGCAGTTGACTAGAAATGATGTTAAAGTAAGCAGCAGGTGTGCATCCTGAAACACACTCTTAAATCAATCTTTGTTTTCAAAGTCTTTTGGAAAGTTTAGAGGCAGAAATAGAATATTAATAGCCACATTGGTTGGTAAACTCTGCAAGCACTTTACAAGTACTCTGCAAAGAAAGGATGTGGTAAACTTTAAATTGGTCCTCAGGGAGCTACAGAGGATCATCCTCAAATAGAGCATTCAAATAGAAGTGTGTCAGGATTATTTTTTTTCACCAGCTGGAGCTTTGGGAGCTTGAAACTCTTCAGAATGAACAGGTCTTGCTGCTTGGAACTGTACCATATACTGCAACTTCTTATCTTTGTGGTTGTTATCTCTGTGGTTTTAAGCTGATTGCCTCTGTGTGCTGGAGCTCTAAAGCTTGTAGCTCCTAAAGGTTCATTCAGTGTTTTAATGGTTGCAGTGGCAAGTTACCACACGTTCCCCTGGGATGTCCTGCTTTTGCCTGGCATCTCCCATTTCAGTTTTGGACTCCCACCTTACCCCTTAAAGCCAGGGTACATTTACTGATCTTCCACCTTGTCTAGTTTTCATTCAGGAGCTTTTTTATTTCCTTGCATGTTGCCCCTTCACACTTCAGAAGTTTATGACAAATTTTCAGAGCTTCCTCTCAAATTCTTCAAATTCTTTGTTGAAATATGTTGCTATGCTGTTTTATAAAACATCACCCTTAGGAAGCCATTGAAGTGGATCAATCCTGTATCCATCGTGCTGAGTAAGGCTCTGTCTGCCCTGCATGGCAGAGTGTGGTACAGAGCTTCCCAAGCCTCTGTGAATGCAGGTAGCTCTGTGTGTTCACACAAAATGTAGCATCAAGCAGAGAAATTAATTGAGGTCCAGTCACCATCTGGCTGCTGTTTCTCTACTGCTAGGCCCTGGCTTTCTGCTCTCTGCTGACAATGTTTGGAGCAGCAGCTCTGCTATGGGCTCTAGACCTGTTGCTGTTTATTTCTTTTTGGGATTTTGTGATGTACGTGGAATGCTTTTGCTCTGTTTCTTTAGTACACAGCAGAAAACTTGTTCCTGCTTTAATGACTGGATGTTTGGGGGTGGCTGTAAAAAGCAAAACCAGTGAGGGGGCTCCTTGGGTTCCCTGCCAATCCTGGCTCAGCTTCTGGACATGGGAAGCTGCTGAAGTTGAATGTCAGAGACATTCTATGCAGGCAGAAGGTTTAACTTCAGCATTTAGTTAATCATATGCTTTATTATGTTTATTCCTATTTAAAAAGAATAATAATAAAACAAGATTAATATTGCAGAGGAATACCACAGAGTGTTAATTAAGTACTGGGAAAAAAACCTCATGGGCTAAACTGATGCTGCTTGGCTAGAGTAATGGATCTGGAAGCTGAAACGAGTCTCTCTTTTTCTTGTCTCAGTATATTAAGAATAAACGGAGGATTGAAAGCAACAAGAGTCCTTCATAGAAGCATTTCAAAAGCCTCATAAGTGAATTTTCAGAGGCATATCCTGCTACAAATTTTACCTTAAGTGTTTGTGCATCTATTCCAACAGTTGATTTTTAATGTATGTTAGAGTTCATCTATTAAGCAACGGTTATTATGCGTATTTGCACATGACAGACAGTGAAATAGAAAGTTTGACAGATTTGCTGTGACTGATTAAAAAATTCTTCCACTTCCAGTGGAGTTCTCAATCTCACCTTGAAAATCTCATCCCACCGCCCTTGATGTGATTTTTAAATGGCATTTATACTGTGCATATGAAACATACCAGCTTCTGTAAGCTCTATATTTAATAAGGAGACTGAGAAAATACTTGCAGGTAGTTCCTAGGAAATTGTAATGAAATTCCCAACAGAAGCATCTAACACTGTCAGAGATTTGTGGTTGTGGGTCTACTCACTTTTCTGCACAAATCTGAGAAGCAAGCTGGGCTATTTCAGCAGGATTGTAAAATGGAAGAGACACCTTTTTTCAAAGCCGTTTCATGGTTCATATGCATGGATCAGCCCTTCTGGTTTGAGTACCTGGAATCTGATTTAATGAATAATGCAGAGCTGCAGTGCTTATTTGGTAATAACTGCATCTGGGGTTCTTGCTCCTGCAGTGGTGTCTGGTGGGGAATCTGCACTGGGAGAGCCAGGGTTAAATCTAGGAGGAGAGGCAGGAACTTGCTGGGTGAAAGTGGCAGTTCCCAGGCTCCTGACCTGTCTTCTGCATTATCACCTCCACTCCTTTAGCTGGCATCTCTCTGCTGAAAGAAAAGGCTGTCCCAGTAGTACTGGGAAGCTGTGGCCTCTCTGGAATGAACAAGGATTTATTCAATTTCATGTTTTAGTGAAAAAGTATCTTAGAACACAACTTAAAATGAAGTGATTTTTTTTTTAACATTTGTTTGAAAATTAGCTGTATTTAAGTAGTACCAAGATGAACACACTTCACCAGCAGTTCTGTAATTCCAGTGCTGGGGTAACAGTAACAGCATTGAAACATGTGCATCAGTCCTTTTGGCTTGAAACAGCCATTCAGGTCTCTTTTTAATCAAAGTACCATTAATTTCAACTTCTTAATTTTGCTCCTGTGTTTGCAACACACAATTTAAATTCATTTCAGACTGCAACCAATTGAGGGTGGGGAGGAAGCAAGAATAAGAATCCAAAACTGTTTTTCACCCAAGTTTATCTGCAACTCCACTCAAAATCAAAGTGAAATAACAATCTGAGACAAATGACAGAAAGCAATGGGGCAACCAGAAGGCAATGAATCTCTGGGGAAACACTGGAAAAAAACATGCCAGCAGCTTTACACACACAGAGTGACAAACCCTCATCCTGTGTCAACTGGTGAAGCTCCACTGATTCCACAGAATCTGGCTAGATACCTGCTTCTGAAAAGGAAAGCCTGTGGCAGACAATCTGCATGTAAAGAGCCAGTGTCCTCAGCCTCCCAGTCTCTCTCCCCAAAGACACCCACTCAAATTTTTGTTTTAATGAGAACCTATTTGGACTGTGTGAGACACACTGAATTTTCAGATGTTGTAGCTCCTGGATGGGGAGGAGCAGGGCTTGTTCCATAACTCAGGAAAGACAAGGTGTGGTGGGTCAAAAGCTATTTTAGATATGTTTTTTTTTTTAAGAGAAATTATTAGATCCAAGTGACCTGTGAAGGTAGTTGTAGTGTGCTTATCACAGTATCTAAGTAGTAGATGATGTCAGGATGTGGCTGTGTTCTTATTAGAACAAAAGCTGTAGAATACAGAGGAAGGCACTAGAAATACATTCTTATTTTGCAGCTAAGTATTGCAGATAGAAAATTTACCTTTCCCACCCTGTTAAGGACCTACTGGAGATTTTTTTAACAAACTCTGCATCTCATGGTTACAGGCTTAACTTTTTGTATATTCAGCTGGTTTTGACAAGGCTTTTGTTACTGATTCAAAGGTCAGTTCTTCATCCCTTCTCCTCTGACAACGTGTGCGAATAAAATGTAAACCTCTGCTAGCTGTAAAATTTGAAATGGGAGAAAATGCAGATCTTATGTTTATTTCCAGTAGTTTTTAACTCCTGTTCAGGGAGACAGGCAAACACAGGAGTGTGCAAAATGTGCCTAAAGCTACAGTTTTTATTTCCCTGCACAGTACCTGTAAGAAGAATTATTAAACATGATTTTCACAATGCAGGCATTTGGTTTTTAAATCAGGATTGGAAGATACGCTGGGGCTTAGGAGATTTATATGCTATCACCTCTTTTATAATTGTTTCTGCAAATGGATGTGAGAGTTGAATCACTTAGCATCATTTGCTTTGCTGAAAAAAGCAACAAATTTTAAACTGAGCTTGTTTTCATAGCTAGGCAAGGGATCTGTTATTCCTGAGAACACCTTCTTGTTAGGGCTTATTGCTGTGTGTGTATGGCTGCCTTTTCCACGTGAAAGAGGGGGAAAAAATACAAACAGTAGCTCATGCTGTCAGAACTCTAAGATGTCTTAATGTCTTTGAAAATGTGTTTTCTGTACCTGAATAAGATTTAAAATGGAAATTATAGGTGCAATGTAGAGTTAAGTCTTATGTTATGGACACCTGCTGCAGTCAATGCAGTTATTTTTGCATATATAGATAAACAGAAATTTTGAATTGTTGACATCTGAGTTTATTCACATTTCTCCCTGTGAAAGAGTTTTAGTTTGTGAGATACAGAGAAAAATGCATTACTCATAATTCGTGTTAGCAATAAGAAAATTGTTATTTGGCATGGACCATAAAATCTCATTAGCAGCAGTGTTTGGAGACAGTCTAGGAGGACAAATACATTTATTTAGACCAGATTAAGACATGGTAGTGCCACGAAGTAAGCTATGTCCTCCTGATTGTTTCTGAGAGACTTCAAGACATTAGTTACATTTCCTCCTGAAAGGAATATTTAGTGAACAAAGTACCGGAGTAAGTTCTTCTGCAAAAAGTGGCTTGCAAACTTAAGCCACTGAGTGCACAGAAATTTTACTTTTTGCTCTGCTGACCTTCCAGACTTGACTGACTGAGAATACTGTGGCCTAAACTGTCAGCCAGCCAATAACCCATGATGCTACATACAGTTAGGAGCCGTGACAGGTTTTTCCCAACAAACTTTTCAGAGAAACTTTTCATCCTGTGTCCCAGGGAAAGCTGCTTTTATTGTATGCAGATATGCAATGTTTGAAATGTGGAAGTTGCTCTCCTTGGAGCCTGCAGGTACTTCCCTGGCAGAAAGATAATGAAGACATTAAGATGCAACATTAAAGTACCCTTGTACTCTCACAGTAAAATAATTAACTCTGCTAGTTTGGCAGTTTTGTACAGAGCAAAAGGTCTGTTTGAAGAATAGGGTGTCACTAATTACTTTCTGTGATTGTATGTATTGATATTCCAATAGGGAGTCAGAAGGCAGTGATCTGTCAGTGAACTGTGGTGCTGGCAGACTCCTGGGGTGAAATCTCAGGCTCGTGGAAGTCTGCAGTAAAAATCCACTTCACATCCATTAGCCCAGAATGAATGTGCTTGGGCAACTGTGCTCTCTCCTTTGGCAGACATCAGTTGCTGTAAAGCTAAATGCTGGATAAAATCACAAGACTGTAAATGGATAAAAAACCACTAGTTGTCCTAGGCAATAACTAAGAACAGAAGGTATGAAGTTGATATTAAAAATGTGGTTAAAGTGAACAATAATAGACATTCACAGCTGAGACTAAGGTAACCCTTGGCCCTTTATCTCAGTGCCTTTTCACAGCAATAGAAAACAGTAAGTTTTCAACACATGCTTTTAATATTGGTTTAACATCAGCACATTGACTCATGTTCACATTCCTTAGATTCCCCTGCAAAACGTGCAGTGATGGTGTTATCCAGGACACCTATAGTTCAGCAGGAACTGCTCTATTGCTGTCTGAACTTGTTTTGACCTCTCCAAGTGCAGTATTGCATAAGGCAGATAACTTCAACTGCCTAATGAAATACTAAAATAATGTGTATTTCTTTATTTTTAGTGGTATCTTGCTTCAGAGGCTTGTTTTCCAAGGTCAAGCAGCCTCTTGGTTTTGCAAAGTACTAAAAGGATGGTCACAAGTTTATACAGCATCATGAAAAGCATTTGAAAGGCTGCATTTTAATAAAAACTACCTCCAGAAGTTGTGTATGTATTAGTCCTTATTCTTATTTAAAACACTACTATGCGACTACTCCAAATCAGGTAACTGCTATTAATTTTTTTGCAATAGACTCTTAGGTTTCTCTTAGGTCACTCTGTAATGTGGGGCTTATTTACACTTGGCTGTTTGTTGTGTGGAAGCCAGGGCAGCAGTGATGTGTTCCTGAGAAGCTCTCTTAGAGCTAGTGTTATAAAAAAAACCCCAATCTCACCCAAACCCAAGATATAAAAACTACTTTAGCTTCACATATTATAGTTTTGACCTTTTTTTCTACTTATTTGGAGTAATTTTCTCTTTCTTCCTGTGTATTTCTGGTAACCTCCTATAACATGTTTCACATCATGGTCATTAAAAACAGCAAGAGATGCTACAGGTAAATGTGATGGTGTAGACTGAAAAATAGCATGGCTATTTAAGAATGAAAGGAAAAATTCACCAATCTCATTAGGCTAAAGACTGAAAAGGACCCATCTCAATTTGGTAGATGTACTTTCATTCCAGTGATATATAGGACCAATTAAATGTGCTCTCTATAGCACAGCAGGCATCTTATCTATTTTATTAAACTTGCAGCATCTAGCTAAATGTTTCAGAGAACCAAATTGGTTCCAGAAGTCTCTAAATAGAAGAAGTGGAAGTGATAGGAGGTGATGCCTCAGAGGTGTGATTCAGCTCAGATGTACTCTTGTTAACCCCTTCTCAAGGTCTGCAGAATAGTAGCTTTGACCCAAACATTTTGTACAGGTCAGGTCCCTTTGAAATAGTTAGTGTTAGATGAAAGATTTTCACTGTTAGCTAAAAGGGTTGTATTAGGTTGTCGTTGTCTACAGACCAACAGCAGCATCACAGAAGGGGAGAAGCTGAAGATTTTTAAACACATTCAGAAAAGCAGAGTGTGTGCTTGGTCTCCAGAAAATGAACCAAGGAAGAGTGTTAAGTGATGTGGTGTGAGTTGGAAATGTCAGTAAGGAGAGGAAATAAAATATTGGAGAAATAGGCTACTGCATGTTCCTCAGCAAGGCTGTACAAAGAACATCTCCTTCCTTAACATCTTAGCCTAGCAACCTTGATAGAAAGGAGATAACCACATAGATATACACAGATACAGTGCCAGCTGGAAAGTCAGTCCTGAAATTTCCACATTAAATTCAGAGGAGAAGTGCCTGCTTTCTCTTTTGCAGGACAATTTGGGTAATCTGAAATATTTGGTACTTACACATTTCGACAGGTCCTCTTTCTTTCTCTCTGAGAGAAACAAGAATGCCAGAGATGAAAATACTATATGCACTTCAGAAAGAAAAAAAATTAAAAGTTTGAGAGGGTCAAAAGAATTTTCTTTATCTAGAGAAAAGTGTAACTCGGGGGGAATCCCCAGGTAGCTAGTTAAGGCTGCTCTGTGCTTCTGGGCAGTCCTGGCAGTATGATCCATTAGTACTACCATATAAATCTGAGCCTTATATTTAAAGCTTTTTCTTTGGAAGATGTAGGCATCAGTCTCATTATTCCTTCACTCTTATTTTTAAACAGAGAGAACTACTTCATGGTGGTTTTCTTCCCTTTGCTGATTTGGTATGTGTAGCCTGTTAAAATCTGCATGTAATTGACACTGAAATGTGAGGCTGCCTAAACCAAAATAATCATTTAGATAAGCTGTGTCCTCAAAACATTTTTCCCCTTCTATTAAGAAGGCAATATTCAAATAACTGCTATGTTCCTGCCTGACACATCCCTTTCAGCAGCTTGTTCAGCAGCACTGTAGACACAACACAGTAAAAGCAGAACAGCTATTTTGCCATTTTTCATCATCGACAATGTAGCTAAACCTTTCATGAAAGCGCTGTCTCTGGAAGAACAGGCGCCTGACAGGGAAACTGCTCCCGCCTGAAATGAACAGAATTGCTTTCTCACATCTGTGGACTTTTATTAGGACAAAAATTCAATTTCCAGACATTTGCTGAGGGATCCTTCACAGTCCTTCCACTGCTCAGTGGCCATAAAGCAGCCTGCAGTGTATGGGCAAAAGCGATGGTTATGATTGACAACTACCCATAAGCCTTCCTTTTAATTTTGGATGCATAATGCTGGAATATGATTTCTGAATGTACTGTTGCTTAAAAACTCTTCTTTCAAAAATGAAGGTCTTATGTGACCATAAAGTGAGAGAGTTTCTTTTGTGCCTGTAGGGTCCCATGTACATTTTATGAGCTAAGGGAGATAAACAGAAGGGTGTCTTAAGTCATGTTCTGCTCTTTGGATGTGGAGGAGTTTTCCCTGCCTTTAAGGAACACAAACATGTTTTGGGTCTGCGAGTGGAATCTGGCAAAACTGAGAAAGCTGTAGGCTTGCACAGCAAGAGCAAGCACGGAGTGTGTACCAGAGGCACATCCACTGCCCCTGCTTACACAAGACCCAACATCACTTCAAGGCTTAGAAATTAATTCTCTCCCTAAATGCAGGGTCAAAATTTATCCTTCAGTAATTCTGTAGGGTTTAGAGAAGTCACTTTGCTGGTACCTTTGGCAGGTCCTTGGGCTTGTAATCTTACTGTAGTAGCTGTGGCAGAGGAAGGGAAAAGCCTGTACAAGCACAAAGCAGGTGGAAGAACTACTTGTGCTGTCATTCATGACCATGACGCCAGGGTCTCCTTAGCAGTGAGCACACTCAGCATCTTTCAAGAGCAGACCCTTTTAGTGTCATCACAGTTTATAGGTCCTGCCCAATTGAATTACATAAATAGCTACAAGTTACAGCCCTGTAAAATGCTAAATGGTCCTTCTCAGGTTGCTGAAGGCACTCAGCTCCCATTGACCTCCAGCTGAACTAAATAAAAGTTGATGTCTAGGGGAGTTAAGAGTTCCTTCTCTTTGGCAAAATTTTGAGCAGTAAGATGAGCTCTTACATCAGATATCTAGTCTGCATTTTCTTTTTCTTGTACTTGTTTCTGGTTTTATGTGAATATATGGGTCTTACACATACATATACAATATGAGAGGAAGAATGAGCATGAGAAAAACAAATGTGGAAAAATCCTAGCTGACAAAAACCAGTTGTTTTCATAGGGAAATTGCTTGTTGCAAATTATATACTCTGGGCAAGTTTAAACTTACTAATGTGTAGATGATTGGTTTTCCTAATGAATTTCAGATCTATGCTGTAGGTGTGTTTATCTTAACACAGCAAGATCTTTGCTTTCAGTAGCATTATTTGCTTATGACTTTGTGTAACTCTGTACATACAGACTGTCCCCCTGGAAGTACAAAGCCTGCAAAGTGTTGCTGACCTGGTGCCCTGTTGCTGCAGGCTGGCTCTGTGCTGCTGCTGTGACCCCTTCAGGTGCCCACTGCCCACCCTGACCTCAGATAGTGTCCTTGGCTGGGTGCCTGCACCCAGCTGGGTGGCCTGGCATGGGCTGATGGGGAGTCAGTGTCTGTGCTAGGTAGCTGCTGTAGTTGGTAACATGTACAAACCCACAGAGATTAGCTCTGACAAGATACACACTTGTCAGGCTTTTTAAGATTAAGTTCTCAAGAGGTGACCTCAAGCTATGGTTACCACCCAGCAGTTAAAAGCAGCAGACTTCGATTAATGAACCTCACTGTGTGCCTGCCTCTGTCACTTTAGTTCTAACACCCAGACAGGCTTGTTTTCTGAACCAAATGATCCTGAGGTGTAGTGATACAGATGCTCAGGAACATGCTCTGTAAGGTCTGATCTGTTAAGGTGGAAAATTGCTGTGGAAATCTCTGGAGAGCAGCTTGTCACACAGTATTTTCACTGCCTCTAGTTCCACTCCATTGGAGGGGACCAGCACCATGCAGGAAAGCCTTTCCTCACTGAGGACTGGTTTGGAGCTTCTGGTTGACTCAGAGGGGTCTTGAATCCTGCACAAAGTTGCTGCCCCCTCTGCTTATGCTGTTGGGGCACCTGGGCTGCACTGTCCTGGGGTATGGCTGTGTGCACAGCAGGTACACAAGGCAGCTTGGCTGGCTGAAGAAGCACCCTGTCCTCGGTTCATGCCCTTGATGGCATGGTCAGTTGTCCACGGAATGGTGGTCTGACACCATTAACTCCTTTCACACTGCCCTTTTTCATTTCTAATGCCAAGTTCTTTTGCTTTCTTTGAACGCTGGGATTTCCCCTGTGTGCACCTGGTTTGGGGCAATCCCAAGAACAAATATAGATTGGGCAGAGAATGGATTGAGGCCAGTCTTGAGAAGAAGGAACTGGGGATGCTGGCTGATGAAAAGCTCAACATGAGCCAGCAATGTGCACTTGCAGCCCAGAAAGCCAACCCTGTCCTAGGCTGCATCAAAAGAAGCGTGACCAGCAGGTCAAGGGAGCTGATTCTGCCCCTCTACTCTGCACTCATGAGACTCCATCTGGAGAACTGTGTCCACTTCTGGTGCCCCTCAACAAAGGAAGGACATGGAGCTCTTGGAGCAAGTCCAGAGGAGGGCCACAAAAATGTTCAGAAGGTTGGAGCACCTCTCCCATTAAGATAGACAGAGAGAGTTGGGGCTGTTCAGCCTGGAGAAGAGAAGGCTCTGAGGAGGCCTCATAGCAGCTTTCCAGTACCTGAAGGGGTTACAGGAAAGCTGGGGAGGGACTTCTTATAAGGGTGTGTAGTGATAGGACAAGGGGTAATGAATCAAAACTGGAGGAGGGGAGATTTAGGTTGGACATTAGGAAGAAATTCTTTAGTGTGAGGGTGGTGAGACACTGGCACAGGTTGCCCAGGGAAGCTGTGGCTGCCCCATCCCTGGAAGGGTTGAAGGGCAGGTTGGATGGGGATCTGAGCTACCTGATCTAGTGGGAGGTGCCCCTGCCCATGGTGGGGGGTTTGAACTAGATGATCTTTAAGGTCCCTTCCAACCCAAACAATTCTGTGATTCTATGATTCTGTGATTTCAGCTTTTGTGTCATACTCATTTACTGTGGTTTCTTTGTGCCAATTCAAAGGTCACATTGCTTTCATTACACCTCATTAATGCTAATTTCTTGGATTCACTTGGTATTTGTAATTGCTGGTTCTCAAGCCCTGTTTGTTTTTTTTTTTAAGATTTCCCACTGATTTAGTCTTTTCTGCTTCCAGTAGGTGATTTTTTTTTTAATACTTTTTTTTTTTGGCTCAGTCCCTCGTAATTATCACTTTGCCCACATTACAAAGGGTACATTTTGCAGTTCATAATTCTAGAATATGTGACCACCACGAAAAGCCTGTGAAGCAGCAAGGATATTGAAATAGGCTTTTGCTTGGAAAAAAGTAATCTGCCTCCCACTTTGTAGACTACAGTAGAATTACAGCTGGGACAGTGCTGTGACAGAGCTAGACAGATCCTCCCAGTAGTGTCTTCAATGTCTGCAACTATACATGCAAAACAAAAGGCACAAAACCAACAAAACTTGATGGGGACTCAAAAGGAAACCCTTCAACTTACTAGCACAGAACCCAGTATTTGTCAAATGTGCTAAACATAAAAGCTGTAGAGGAATTGAGGGTCCTTTTGAATGCATTTGTTGAAGGAGCTTTATTGTCATACCTGAATTCTGGAGGTATTTCTTGTCATAGCTGAACTCTGCTTAGCTGGAAATACATTCATAAAGTCCAGGATGCCTTAAAGGGAGGGGAAAAAAAAAGTAAACGGAGCATGTAAAAAAAAGTGAATGTATTCCAAATTGGTATGTTAAAGGAACTCCCAATTTAAAAAAAAAAAGTTGTTCTGTTCAGTATCTTTTGCTGATCATCCACCCTGTGTAGATGGACTTTAGATGTTTTGCAAGAGTTGCTCCAGATATTTTTGTATCAGCAGAAATTGCTCAAGGAAAGAAATACGATGTGAAAGCTTCCTTCATTCAGTGGTAGTTTAAGACATTTAAGAGAGTGAGGAATAAGATTTGATAAAACCATTCCTCTTTCTCCACTTAAGAGTTTTTAAAGACATTGATTAAATTAAAAAAAAAAAAAATCTATGCTGTAAGATGTTGTTCTTGTAGAATAACCCACACATATGACTTGATTTATCTGGGGATCTGAGGAAATCTTCACTTTCTAGCATGTTTTCAGTTGGGAAAAGAAGTTCATGGACATGCACTCTTGAAACCTCTAAGGGATGCTGAAATCAGTAATGTTTCATGGTGAAATACAAAGAATTTATGGTATTTGTATGTCAAGTAAAGTGACTTTGTATATGCCATTAATTATCAGTTTCTCAAGGTAAATGAGGAAAGTTTTAGAACTTAGCTTATCTGTCTGGGATGCTCTGGCCCTCGGTACTGAGGTATGATTTCTCTCTTTAAGATTAAAAGTTAGATTTCTCTATGACCTCTGAAGAAACTGTGATGTCTTATATTTTTCCTGCATCCCTCTGAGTTCTGCAGTGCCCTCCTAAGGTATGACATAAATACTGCTCAGGAACTTTGCTTGCCAGCCATAATTAATGTTAAATGCTTCACTTTGAGACATAGGAAAACAAACAAGGGCCAAATGACAGTGATGTTTCAAAGGTGCTTGACAATCAGGAAAGGTGTATTTTGTATAGTCAAGAGTTTTCCTTGTGTTGCTTCATCTTTGCAGCAGCCATGAGCTACTGCCCTTTTTCTTCTGTTCAAAATGACATTTCAAGTCCCACCATGTGAAATCAGTAGGTTTCAGTGAATCACATTTAAAGCTTTACTTGATAGCACATGTTCTTCCTCTAATATCCTGGATTATCTCCTTCCAAATTTGCTGGAGCCAAGGCTTTGGGATGTGATAAGAAACAGGAAGGTGAGGTGCAGTTAAATCAATGCAGCAATCTGCACTGGGCCAGAATAAACAGTTGACTCTCATTTGACATGCAGCAGTCCCAGTACTTAGTTTGGCCACAGTTCTGCAATTTGTTTTCATTTAGGTTGAACCACTGAAGTCTTTTGCACTGCCATTAGCACTTTGGAAGCATTAAGGAGGGAAGTGAGATGGATTCAAATCTATATAGGTACAAAATCAAACTAATCTTCTTTTGTAGCTGAAAGTGAAATTCTGAGAAGCTCAGAATTCTTCAAAGTCATTTCTCCAAATTCAGGGTAGGAATCATCAAAGCACTGTTTTTCTGCTTTATCTTAGTCTGAAAAGGAGAATTTACTTTTCCTGACAAGGCAGTGTATTTTGTATTCCAAATAGAAGCCAGCGTTTGCTTAAACTGTACCCTCATTTATTCTTCAGAGCTACATATGAGAGAAGAATTCACTGTCTACAAGATCACTACGTAAAATAGCATTTGTGGGAGAGTAGGATGTAGCTAACAAACCTATCATTTGAAATTTGCCAGACAAATATAATTAAATATTATGTCTTTAAAATAAACAGATTTCCTTGGGGTTCCTAGGAAAGCCCACACAATTGTCTGTCCTATTTTGCTTTCTGTGCATCTTGTCAAGCTTGGTAAATTTTTTAGCAGCTGTCAAAGTAAATTTATTACAGAAGGGGTCTAAGTTCTTGTGTAATCCAGAAGGGAGAAGCCCTGCTGACTTGGTTTTGCTTCATCTTTTGTCTTTACAACACTTTAAAAGCCTCATGTAATTAAGATTCAGGAACAGCACTAGTTGAAGAAAATTTTCCATCTGCTAAAAGAATGTGTGGTTGTGTGCAGTGTTTGTGTGTAAAATAGGTGTGTTTATAGTTAAAAGATTATTTCCTGATAGTTCATATTTTAATAGGTCTGTTTTAAGCACATAAACTGCTAAGAATGTAAGTGTAAAGCAAAGCATGGAATTTGAGAGCTGAAATGAGCACAGTGCAAACTGAGCTATTCTGAAACCAGGAGGTTTTGCTGATGTTTTGCTGTGGGAGCCTGAACTTGGGTTAGGGAGAAAGCTGCCAGGGCTCTAAGGGTGTGTATTATGTGAGGACTGTATCCCCACAGCTGTGCAGTGAGATGTCACACTAGATGTCACCAATGCAAAGGAACCTCTTGAAGAACTATATATAATGTGGCAAAAAATGAATAAAGCAAAAATATTACTTTTTCTTACAATGTACTGGGATTTATTAAATATCCTAAATATACTGGAACTTCATTCATAAATCTGTTCCCTCTGAGGTAGTCAGGACTGTGGATTGCCTCTCGTTCTCCCTTCTGCTCCAGAAAAGCTGTGCTACCATGTTCTGACATGCAACCATCTGCTCCAAGTCTGTTAAGTCAATTCTTCACTGCTCTGCAACTCTGGGTCACTGGCAAAGCACTTCTGTGTTGTCGCTCTTGAGAAATTAAAGTTAAGCAACCTCTCCCTGCACTTCTGAAGGAACAGTTAGAAGTATGGATCATAGCAAGTAACAGCAAGAGGCAGAAGGAAATTAGAGATAATTATTTTCCAATTAATTTCAACAGAAAAGTGCATAACTGTGCTCTTAGCAGCCTTCGTTTAGATGAGCACAACAAAACAATCAGAGAACCCCCTCTGCGCCCAAACAAAACCAAACACCACACACAGAAACTGAGTCAGTTGAACTCCCAGAAATCGTGTTTCTTTCATTTTGGGGGTTATATCCACAGCTCCCACCATGCTGCTGAGCTCCTGAGCAGAACGTGTGAGTAGACTACAATTTCTTTTTCAGTAGAGTCCCAGGTCCTGGAAATTTTGCTCACCTTAACTGGAGTCTTTTATCACTGTATGATTACTCTTTGAATATCTGGATTCTCTTTCTTAGCATTATTTACACTTTTTTTATATGAACCTTAGCCTTTCATAGCTTGACACACATGAGAACTTCCCCTTGAATCTCTGATCATCATACCTGGATGACTTGAGGAATGCCAATTTAGTTTTACGGTGGGTTTAATTTAACAGAAAGAAGGTCAATACAATCAATCTGCCTCAAACTGGTATTTTTTTTTTTCTCAGCAGGATGTATAAATGAATGGGGGAAGGGGCGATTAATTCAGCATGAAAGGTTGAAGAATCTGCTACCCAGGTCTGCTAATGAGACTGTCATTATCATTTTTATTTAGTAAATCAGTTCTTTATGAAGAGAGGATTAATATGGCTTCAGGTTAGCTTTTAGTAGTCGTTGTTACTACATTTTGGGTAAAATTGTTATTTGCATAACATCTGTATTTCTTTATTCTTTCCCTTTGGTTTCCAAATTTGCCTTGTCTTGCATAATTAATGTTACTGGTGTGAAAGATTGACCTATATTTGCTGAAAATTTTACCTCGATATAGATGTTAGAATATTTTCTGTTTGCAAAGTATTTAATTTTGTAGGGAGTGCAAGAACAGAAAATTGCTCCTCTTTGCACAGCCTCTAAAAGAAAGCTAGAGTCCTCAAGAAAAATATTGTAATACAGCTTTCTAATGGTCTCAGTAGACTTCAACTGTGAACATTTTAATTTTTAATTTTTTTATGCAGTTAGGTTGGAATTTGTTAAAGATTCCAGCAGTGACCTAACTCTGTTCCTTCTGAAGTGGAAAACCAGCAATTGGTTCCAGCAGGAGCAGAGTGAGAGCAACAGCAGGTAGTTATGAAAATCATATCCCAATGGGAGTAGACCTAGGTTGAAAGATTGAGAAGTGCCTCAGTGATTTAGGACCCCACATCCTATCTATTTTCATTAAGGGTGAATTTCTTACCTGTAATTCTGGGTGTCTCTGGCACTAAATGTGAAACTGCATTTTATTGTGTCTTCAGATGAGGTTGCCTTTCACAATAGCTTATTAATGGCTTCTGAGAAGAGCTAGAGAAGGGCCCTGCTCAAGGTTCAGGTCCAGTGTCGTGGTGTCATACATCCCAGTGATCTAGAGATCCACATTGATTCCCAGCCACCCTCAGGTCAACAGCACTTCTGCAAGGGAGTGCTGTCCAGCCTGAGCAAGGGTCTCAGGGTAATTAGCATTGCTATTTATTTTTTACAAGGCAGCAATTTGGAAACGGGAGGCAAAGTGGCATGGTAAAGGTGATTTTAAAAAAATTTAGGCATCATCTGGACCTACAGGCTCAAATCTTCTAATCTTCCAGGCTGAAACCTGCAATTCCTTCTCATTCAAAATTCCCAGTAAAGTCACTGGGCTTATTTCAGCTCTTGAACAACTCCACTGGCTTTGTCATTATAGATGCTCATATCCAAACAGAAGTCTGAGCTGCTAGTTCTGATGGATGTGGAGCCCCTATAAAGGGCCTGAGTGGTTTAAGGGGGGTAGAATAAGGATCCATAATGTTCACAGTGATATTTAAATATTTTCACAAAGGAAGGAGAATGGGAAGTACAATGTGAATAAGGATCAGCATCATTCTGAGCTCAGTGTGGCAAGTTTGGGGATTTTGTTCACGTAGTTCCTAGTGTAAATTTTATCTTATGTTTCAGTTTTGCAGCATCTGACTTAAAATTTCCTGTCGTTTTCTCTGTGACCTTTTTATCTCTATGTTAAATTTGCAGAAGCACTGCTCCTAAGTTTCTCTAAATATGACTGATTTTTGGCTCTGTTCCAACCAGTCCCTTATCCACATTTGGTTCCACTTTTGCATCATCATCAGATTTCTGGTTAACATATAAAGGGTGTGTGTATTGAGGAGGTCTTGATCACCCCTGTGGCATCGATCTGTCAGCTCTGTGAATCTCAAATTCTTCTATGCCAGGTACCTTTTTCATATCAAATTAAGAGAATATGAAGAGGAAGTTGTCCAATTTTTTTTTTTTCCCTTTTAAAAAGGCTCCATTCCTCCTTAAATAAGATGCAGGTTTATGTAACACTTTTTTTTGCCTCAGGCAGAGATCCTGGGGACATTAGTTCAGTTGCATAACATTCTTGTAAGGTAAATAAAATAGTATGTTCACATATACAAAAAGCTGAGGAGAAGACAAGAGTTTCTAGGATAATGCTAGAACTCTGTATGTCTAGGATTTAAACTCTGCTGCTTGAATTTTCATTCAGATCACATTGCTTCCTTAATTACAACACCAGGTAATCATAGATAACCAGGATATCAGCCCAGCAGGACTAAATTAAAGAGAGAACAGTAAATTACTGTAGGTCTCCAGAAGTATCTACTTTTAATGTATTAGGTTCATGGAAGGTGTTTGAAATGCGTTTGTTTTCACTAAGGTGGTATTTTTAGGAGCTGTTTAATGTTACCTTATGGTAATGAGAATCATAACTAACATCTTCTTGTAAATTAAATCTCACAAACATACTTCATGTAGGCAGCTATGGCACTTTTTCTCGGGATGCCAAGTAAAACATCCCTTGATGCTGCTTGGGAAGAGCTCACAGGTACCATGAGGTGGTGGTTAGAGACAAGGTACAGCCTGTTATGGGTTGAATCTTAATTTTTTTCTTGGGTAGAATGATGTGAATGGGGATAACTGAAGTAAGTGAAATTGCAGTGCCATTAAACTGCTCTAAAAAAAGTCAGATATATTTTAATGTTTGAAGTTTGGTTGTGAGATTTCCTGAGTTCCTGGCTCCTTGCAGCCAAAGGCAAAACTTCCTCAGCCTTCAAACGCAGCATCATTTCACCTCTTATCTATTTATCTGAGAACATCCAGAATGTTTTCAGTCATTGTCATAATCACTAAAACGTTCTTATAGTGCCAATGGGATCAATTTACTGGCCATCTTCAGGGAGCAGTATTTTGTCAATCTGTGATATTATTTAATGCCATAAACCATGTCTCATTCTAGATTCTCTTCTGTTCTCTAGCTAAAAAAATACTACTCTGCTATTTCTTTCAGCACACTTAAAACTCTATATCTTGCTAAGCTTTTGATCACATGGGTTGCAGAATACCTTTTTGACAGCATTTTTCCTCCAAGGCCATATAATTTCTCTGTTTATGCTACCACATATCTTCAGGAAAACCTCTGTTGGCTGTTGAGTAGGAAGGAGGTTTTTTTTTTAGAAACCTTAAATGTATCTCCATTTATTTGATACTCTCTTATTCAACATCCAGGATTTATTGTTCAGCTTTCTACTTGTTTTATATATATATATTAGAAAGTAGGTATTTTTGCTGATAAACCAAGGGTGCTCAGCAGAATGGGTGAGGATTTTAAGAGTGAAGGGGACCTACCAGGCAGCCTAAAAAGCTTATTTTTAATATGTCCAGAAATTTAGTAATTAAATGCTGCAAAAAAGGAGCAATGCATAGGACAGAAATTATTAAGACAGTAAAGCCTCAAGAGAAGCACAGGGAGAGGCAGGAAAACCCAGCAATGCAGACTGGGATGACTCCCAGCAAATTCCTTGCTGTGTGTACCAGTGCAATCCATGGTAGAGAAAGTTACTCTGCTGCTCATTCTTTGTTTTGACTGCTTTATTTTTTGATTAGCTCTTTTTATACTGAGGTATTGTCAATATTCTTTTTCACTTCACAACTTGGAAATATAGAAAACTCCTCAATGAAGTGATCAAAACCATAGCTAACGACTTCCCAACCTGATAACTGATCAAAGTTCACTGCATAATATATCATCTTTAGAGCATCATGACACACCCAGAGGAAAACTAGCTTTGTTTTTCCTTTGAGTTTCCACTGCAATTTTACTCAAGTCTTAAGGTGAGCACATCAGCTCAAGAGATGTGATGCCATGACGTGTTAAATGAAGAAGAGAGAAAATTGCAGGTTTGATTGACAATGGTTTTTTTGTTGTTGTTTTTTTTTTTTTTCCCAGAAAATAACTCTTTAATACCTGTTACATTCAGCCAATGAAGCTAAATGTACAGAACTAGTATTCCAGCTACAGAAGTCTATAGGATACTGTAAAGAACTTAAAATGTTTTATGCTCTGATATTCCCACTGCAGTAGAATGGGTTTTTTTTTTCCCGTGGCTCTACCATTTGTACAAACAATTTGTAAACAGGGAAATAGCAAAACTCATCAAATAAATAATTCACAAAGGAATTATTCCCTCAGCTCAAGGATTTCCTTGAAACAAACCTAAAAGCTGTCAACTCATGTGTCTTGCTATGAGAATTGAAACAGTGCTTTATTTAAAAGAGTTCTTAATGACAAAACAGAAGGAAAACACAATGCTGGGTAACAATCCTGCAATGGAGAAATATCTCTATCTGGTAAAAGTTTTCTGTATAGTCTGTAGAAAATAAGAATATTTTTTACTTAAGGCGTGATCCAAACTCCTTTGAAGTCAATGAGATTTTTTGCATGGACTTGAGTATATTTCAGATCAAATAATTATTGTACTTAAAAACTCTTGACCAAATGTGTTTGCCTTTCAAAATTACCTTCTTTTCAAAAATCTGACTTGCTGTAAGTAATTTTTACTAGCATTACCAGACTTGTTTGTGTGTTGACTTCCTGTCTGAGGCTACTTTGGCACTTGGAAACGAAGTCAAATGTTCATAATGTCCCTCTAAACATCTAATAGATGGTGATTACTGGACAAAGGTTTATTTAACTAAGCCTTTATTTACTATATGTCTTGCCTTAAATTAGACTGTCTTGCTTCTTAGCTTATTAGAGCTTTTAGGACACAATCATGAGCCCTACTTGAACTTGCCCAAGAAGAATTGTTGCTTAAGAATCAAAACATGAGGGGAAAAGCATATCAGAGGCACACTGCCTGAGGGTTCCTTCAGTATAATCACTCAATACCCTGTTTTGTTTGTTACCTCTACCATGTTCTCAAGTGTTTTCCCCTTTTCCACCATTACTTGCACATCAAATTTTTATGTGCAGTGGAGTTTTGGAGCAGGCTCTGGTCTGTGCAGACATGCTTTGCAGTGTCTTGTAAATAATTTACTGGTGTAGGTCATGAATGCTCATACAAACATTCCAACAGTTGGGGAAACGTATGTGCCTCTCAATGCTGAGGGATAGGTTGCCATAGTGTTTCACTACATGTATTGGCTTGGCAGTCATGTGGATGTTAAAGGGAAAAAAAAATCTTAAATCAGAATTTTAATACCACCCAACCTACAGATGTCATCACCAGTCAAACATTTACATCTCTATAAACAAGAACCTCTGCTATTTGTCTGCCAGTGTGTCAGGTAAAACTGGATTCTGTGTATTTGCTGATGTTCCTATTTTGTTTTTCTTTTCTAAGCAAGGCAATTCAGTAAATAATTCCTCAGTAAACACTATTTTCATTTTTTCCAGTGCATTAAGAATTTTAAAAGAAGCATTTCGGGAGTTTTGCTGTAAGGGAATAGGCTGGGGGAATGAAATTTCTTTACCTACTCCTGTAATGGAAAAGCTCTTGTCGAAACAGTTTTGAGTAAGACTGAGTGGATGATCTGTAGAGCCAACTGCCCTGTGCATCTATTTGCTTTACTAGGTTTCAGGACAGAATTTCAGTATCAAACATTTCTCTTCACAGAGCAGGTGAAGTTCCCTAAGGTGCTACACGGTGTTCTTATTCAAAGAATTTTAAGATAAAACCTTTTTTTAAGAAATGAAATTTAATGAAAATTTTAAAAACAAATGTGTAGAAAATCTAAGCAGTAAGATGTTTTACTAGAAATGGTACATTAAGAATTAAATAGTCTTTTTGTTTTAGTGGCTTGTAAACTGAAAATATAATGAATCACAGAATGGTGGGGGTTGGAAGATACCTCTGGAGATCCTCAAGTCTAACCCCCCTGCCAGAGCAGGAGCACCACAGAATCTAGGGCAGGTCACACAGAAATGCATCCAGATGGGTCTTGAAAGTCTTCAAAGGAGGAGACTCCACAACCTCTCTGGGCAGCCTGTCCCAGTGCTCCATAACCTTCACAGCAAAGAAGTTTTTCCTCATGTTGAGGTGGAACTTCCTGTGCTCTAGTTTGCATCTGTTGCCCCTTGTCCTATCACAGGGCATGACTGAAAAGAGATTGTCCCCTCCTTCTTGACACCCACCCTTCAGACACTTATACACATTAATAAGATCCCCTCTCAGTCTTCTCCTCTGTAGACTAAACAGCCCCAGGTCTCTCAGCCTTTCCTCATCAGACAGGTGTTCCAGTCCCTTCATCATCTTTGTAGCCTCTGTTGGAATCTCTCCAGTAAATTCCTGTCCCTCTTGAACTGGGGAGCCCAGAACTGGACACAATACTCTAGATGTGGTCTCACTAGGGCAGAGTAGAGTGGGAGGAGAACCTCCCTTGTCCTGCTGGACACAGGAAGTGAGAGTATTTTTATGATCTTTTAGTTCTTCTAAGGTGTATTAGATTTGACTATGAAATTATGACTCTTTGCTTCTTTGTTCTGCCATCTGCTCCCCACCAAGGAAGGGGGAGGTTATTGGAGATGTCTCAGGACTCCAAAGGTGTCCTTCATTGTCAGTATGTTTGCAAGGTCCCCATTGTGGTGGCTCCATCACTAGCCAAACTCAATGAAACCAGCAGACAGTCAGAACAAGCCATTCAGTGAACAGTTGAGAACTTTGCTTAAGAGGGTCATAGAGTTGGTTAAAAATTATGTTAACTGATTCAATTAGTTTTCCAAGACTTGAACAGTGGTTTTATCCTGCAGTTCTAGACATTGATAGATTACATTGTTTAGAGGCTTGAAATTGCCAAGTCTGCCTTAAATTTCTTTGTGAAGTGCATGACCCAGCAAGGTAAGATGGGGACAGAATGGGATCTGGTCCTATAGCTGATGTAGGATCAAATACTCCAAACATTTAACTTGCAGGATTGTGTTTGAATTAGGGCCATGATGCTTCCATAGTAATTGAACAACTTTGATAATACTTAGACGGTTTAAGAAGAGGCTTTTTTAAAGTAGATTAAAAATCATTAATTATGGAAATGAGTTTAATATCAGGTCAAGTAGGTGATATTCGGTCTAATAGGTGATAGAACTTGGAGGAGAAGACAAGTGTGTGATAGTTTGGGTGTGAAAAGAAGTTACACTGGCTGTAAGAAAGATGTTACTGATTTGACAGAAACATGACAGCACTTCAGGGGCCTGACCTGAACCCCTGCCCTGGATCAACACTACTGGGAGCAGAGCTTAAAAAAACTGGAGAAAATGGAGAATTGCCTGCCTGAGTGCAGAGTGGCCACTAGAGCAGAGGTGAGGTAAAAAGTTAATAGCAGGTCATGAAGTGTGTTAGCAGGCATGGAAGATGTAAGTAAACACCAAATGAGCCACTCATGATCTATTGCCCAAGCAACTAATTTGTTTTTCCAGAGGCAGAGAGGAGGATATTTGCAGGCTGTGTAAAGTTGTGTCTCTTGTCAGGATGAGGCATGGAGCTTGCTTTGCTCTACTGTCTTTAGTGATAGAACAATGTTTTAAAATCACTGGCAGCATTTTTAAATGTAAAACAGTGAGCTAGAGAAAGCTCCAAAAGGGGATGATATCTGTTAGGTATGTGATAAAAAGGGGATAGAATAATAGGAAGTACTGAGTCCTGGCAGGCATCCTTCTCTATTTGCCAGAGCCAAATCAAGGCTGGCATCGATGGAGCCATTGCATGGCAAAACAGACCTGTGGGGATTCCATGGACGAGGAAGTATTTCCCCATCAAATGTACTTTTCACTCTGAAATAGGTAAAAGCATTATATCCTTTGTTTGCTGTACTCTGTAGCTCTGCACTTCCTCAGTAGCTCGTCTACCTTTAGTTCAAGGGAGCAATTGAACCTAATTTTGACACGTGTCCTTAAGAATCAGGGCAATTTCTGGCTACAAAATAGTGGCATTTTCATGTACTCTTTTTGAGACCTTGGGGGTTTATTGCTTATGAACTTTGGATCTTTCTGTTCTGCAAAGATTTCTTTGGGGTTTTGCAGTTGGATGTACCCATACATCCAGGAACTCTAGAGAATTTTAAAGTGTGGCTGCAAGAAAAGTATAAAGTTTGTAACTACTCTTTTTTAAAATAAAGGAAGGGATTGTCAAAAGGATAGATAGAGAGATTCAGTTTTGACAAAAATCCTAGGTGGTGTAATGAGTCCAGAGATGTTTCTGCAATAACATGATTAATTACTTTTGCTTCAGTGTCAGGAAAAGCCATGCTATCTCATTTGTTGTCTCTTTTACTTACAGGTGTTTGGGTTTGTTTTTTCTTTATGCTCTCTGCCCTGCTGTTTTCCCCCACCTCAGACTTAGAATGCAGTATTTTTTCCATCCAGAGAATTGTTTCTTGAAAGCAGAAGCTGACATTCATATAACTCTACTGTACCATTTGTGTCATATAACACAAGTCCTGGCTTTCCTTTTTGTGTGTCTGTGTTTTACTTGTACATAGCTAGGAATAACTGTCTTTGAAATTTTGTAAATACCGAAAGTTAATTTGATTGAAGTAGCATTATTCTTTACAGGGAATACATATTTTCACAGTTGATTCCTTGTGCTTTGGAGAGAAAGCACTAAACCCCAATAAAGATGATTGCTAGGTAGAAAGTATGAATTTCTGTGTTTCAAAATCCAGCTTGATCGTACACATCAATTCCTGAATGTATCTACTTGAAACAGAAGGATGTGTATCTGCCACTCTAACCTCACTTGTTATCCTAAGAAACAAAATTGAATAGGATTCACTGGAAGTAGTAAAGAAAAGTGTTCTTTGTTTCATACTAGAAGTGTAGTGGTGTTGTGCATTCTGAAAGGATGATGGTGATGGAAAAATTGATAGTATTCCATATTCATTTCTGAACCTGTCCACTGGAATGCATTCCTAGAATAGAAGTACATACAATAGAGTATGTACATTATTCCTTCATCTTAGACTCATTCTTTTCCTTTTCCTCTTTGACTTTTTTGACTTACTCTAATGCATCATTCCTAATTAAAGGGCATAAAACTGTTCTTTTTTATGTTGTTTGCAAAAAACGTATAGAAACATCATTAGTGAAATGTTCCATTTTTATGGACTTGTCAGTGGGATGCATTCCCTCAGCTGATCACAAAAGCATTCACAGATGCAAGATGTAACTGCTATGTCTAAACCCCCTGCTACTGCATCTTAAATTTTTCTGTAGCACCCATCACCACCACATGTGAGTCCTGAATCCAGACTTCCAAGAGCAGCATATTGCATTTGATGGCTGCTAAGTTCCTGGTGGGAGACACTTAATGGCTCTCTTACCATACCTACTTTACTACATAAAAATGTTTAATTATACAGAAATATTGCTTTTGGTGGTTCTGATCTTAATGATGCACATCTGTGGAGGTAGATGATACCAGGGAAAATAAAGCTGGCACACAAAGGGGCCAACTCACTGTGGCAAGAAAAGAGCCTCTTGTATCTGATTCTACAGAGCAGGTTAAGCATTTGCTGTTTATGCATATCTGAAAGCTCAAGGTTAGAAGAAATATTATTTAGAAAGCTGCCTTTTTTTTTTCCTGTTCGTAGAAATACCACTGAGGTTTAGACCAGTTTGTCTTATGCATATGAGGGGCAGTAAAAGAAAAATTGAGCAAAATGTCATCTGTAGAAGTAAGAGAGCCTGGTTGAAGTGTATGAGGGATGTTGCAAGTAGACTACAATGGGAAAAAAACATGTGGTTGTAGAGTGGTCCTTTTGGATTTATTAATCTTTGGTGTACACTTTGATTTTAGGGTTTTGTTAATGGTATCTATACAGTTCTTTATGAGGTTTGTCTCCTTTATGGGTGACTCAGACATGCTGAAGTGCTCAATTCTGATCACTGCATCATTAGCACATGCAGCTATGTCAAGAAATCATTTGTGGTCACATTTTATCATTCATGGTTTTTAGAGGCTTTGGGTGTTTTTCCAAACCACAGATGTCTCAGTACCAAACAGCAGCAATATTGATGATAGCAACACCCCTTTTTCTTTTCCATTAGTCCACCTTAGAGATGGCCTCTTAGTGCCTCGGAAGTTTTGTAAGAATCTTAATTTTCTTTATATTAAAAATGTTTCTTTAGCCCATTAAAAGGTATCAGATTGAAAACTTCTAGAGGCAAAAGATCTCTGCTTCATATATGTGTGTGTGTGTCTGTGTTTATAGGCAGCACATCCTGAATCCTGCTTTACATTTCTGTGTTTTTTACTTTGAATTATGTGACAACTGAGTATATGTTAGTAAGGAGGTATGAGGGAAATAGTAGCAATAGTCAGGATTATTTGCAGGAATCATTGTTCTTTGATGGCATTTTCTCCTCTTTTCAAGGTGCTTTATACATATGTGATCTAGTCTATTAGAGAACTCAAGAGGAAAAAATAGTTGAAACAAATAACAAAGTTCTTGAGTGAGTTGATCTCAAAGTTTTCCATTTGCTCATATAGTGGGGCTTTTTATTTAATCAGCCATCTGACAATTCATGCTCCTCTTGACTTTTCAGGGCCTGTCATTGCTAAGGGTCAGCTAAATAATCCATGAAGATCCATCAGCAGGTGACTGCTGCTGGCTTCTAATTGTTCATATATGTGCCTTGCAATATTAGTTTGCAGGCAGTGTTTACAGGTTTTGTTTGTTCTTCTAAAAACAACACAGTTGTCCATGGAAATGTAGTCTGAAAGAAAAGTGCTTGTTCTAGTGGAAGTTTTTCTTAATGACCTTTTACTTTTGCAGTTGTGCCTAGTGGTGTTGAGCAATACAAACCCCTGCTGTGTGTGTGAACAAGTGGAGAATTTTCATTTTCTAGAACTTGCACGAAGAAAATGGCTTAACTAGCTACAAAGCAAATGGAAATCAATGTTCCAATTTAAAGGGATTTTTAAGTTGTTATACATTTTTATCTGATTTTGAGACTTTGAAGGAAGTGATGTTCTAAAAGATACAAAAATATTCTGGCATAATCACTTATGTTTTGGTTGCTTTTTAAAATGAACTATGCAGCTTTTCATGTTGCAAATGAACCTTGCTTTAAATAGCTTAAAAGGAAGCTTTTTGCTTCCTAAGAAGCTCCAATAGCTTTGTGCATTCTCTTGAATGAGAAAAAGGGGCTTGTTGCTTTTATAATATTAGGCCTTCTACTAACAGAGAAAAAAATCCTGTAAAAATATGCAGTGTTTTAAAGAAGACACACTGGATTTTGTGAAGCAACTTATTTTTTCCTCCAAACATAAGCACTATAACAATTCTGTCAAGGATTATCCATGTTTATCATCTAGCTCTTCATACAGTTATCAAGGGGAACTGAAGTCCTAGGTACTTGCCACGAGCCTTGAACATGATTTGTGCTTGTAGATACCACCCTTGAAGAAGCCCAATTGTGGCTAGCTCTGGTGAGGTCTAGTTTGGAGCCTCTCCCTCTATGCTGCTACCCCTTGCAAGAACCGTTCGTCATGTCAGTGCACCCAATCAGCAGCACAAGCCCAGCTGCAGTTTCCCCAGAATGGCTGGACAACATCTGAGACCTCAGATGTCTCAAGTGTTATGACAGTTTCATACCAGGCCCAGATGCCAGGTGGCAAATGGTACAGCTCTGGTTCCACTGACACCTTAAAGATTCTCGATGGAGCTGTCAGAAGTGAAACGAGTTGGTTTCTCCCTCCCTTCCTCTCAAAAAATCTCTGAACTGATGCATGCTGGCCCTCAAGAGACCTGAAACATATTTGAAAGGAGTACTCTGAGTCTGATCAGCGAATACAATCCTGCCTTTCAATTTCCTTATGAATACTATGGCATAAAAGGAAGGGGTTGGGTTTTTTCTTTCTTTTTTCTTTCCATAACAGCAATTCTTTGACTTTAGGAAGTGAAGCTCAAACTTATTTTATGCATTGCTTTCACTGTCTGTGTAGCACCAGTCATTTTAAATATGCTAGATTTATATCTCATGTAAATGCATAAAAAGAGGAAACTAAATTCAAAGCTAGAGATAGAAATTCTATTTCTTACAAATCAAACTCTATAATTTTTTCAAAAGGGCTAGGCACAAAGTGATAGTGACATTCTTATCTTAGTAATTTAACAAGTTATCTTTTCCCCACCTTCTCTGTCACAGTAACCACCTCATTGACTCTCAGGATGTGATTATGCTCAGAGGCAGAGCACTGGGATGGGGACTGCAACCACCAGACTTCTCCTCCAGCAAGAGAAATGTCACTAGAAATGATTCAAAGCTTATGGATTGCTAGAAATCAGGAGAAAAAGGGGAATGAACCATTCAACATATCTTTGCCTAAGGCCTGGTCCAAGTCCCATACACGGTCTGTGGGCACAGAATCTGCTTCAGAATCTGGTCATGAGACACATCTGCTCCCTTTGGTGTCAAGTATGAGTCACCATTTTCAGTGACCTAAATCAGGCCCTAAATCCCACAGCAAAGGAATTGCCATTCGACTTTTCATATCAAAAGGATATTTCCATCTCATTAACATCATTTCATTCAGCTGGAATCACTGATATGTACCAGCTTCTTTGCACCACTCCACAGGCATAAAGCAGCTGTAAACCAGGTGGAGTTGGGGTTTTGAAGTTGTGTTTATTGGCAGGGTAACAAAGAGCATGCAGGTAGATGTGACCTGATGTTAATTGTGATACAGCAGTAATCAGAGATGCTTATTAATCTCATGGACACGTATCTTCCAGGTAATAGTTTTTGGGAATTGTGCAAAGATGGCTTAAACCTTGTTTAGTGCATGTTGTGTTTGAGAAAACCATGGCAAGGTTATAGCTTGAATCGGTGCAAGTAGTAGTTTTAGGAAAAAAAAAAAAAAGAGCAACAATGATGGAAATTCCAGTTTGGATCAAATACCAACACCCCAACTTTCAATTGTGAACTGACAGCCAGCTCTTCAAACAGCTATTTCTCTGCCTGAGGTTTTACGTGTCAGACACACATTCTGTGTCCAGCCTGAGATAGATATTTTTGGTTTAGACTTAAATTGGGAAAGACAGCATACTTGCTTTCATGAGATCTCCTTTTCCAATACTGGTGCATTAATTATTGACAAGCTTTTTGTTGGGTTATGGTGTTCTGGGATATGTTTATTCTTTCTACTTGGAGCTAAAACAAGACTGTATAAAACTTCTTCAGAACTTTATGCAGCCAACCTTATTTATAATCCAGAAATGGGGAGATATATCTGCAAGCATTACAAATGTCTCACCTAGCATGTGGATGTGTAGAAAAACATATCAGAGTTTTAAAATTGTCTTTGCTTCCTATTTATCCTTTTCTTTTGGCAATTTTATTTTCTGTTCTGTGATCAAGGTAGACTTCACGAGGGAAGTACCAGACCTCTGTCTCGATCAAATGCTTACATTTGTTCTCTCCATAAAATGAAAGAGAATATTGTTCTGCTCACTTAAATCTTGAATGCAGAGAAAACTGTTCTAATTCTGAAGATGCTGGAGTCCTGGTGTGGAACTTTTTTCTGTAGAAAGGAAAATAAAAGCTGATTGGAAGGAACAGCTTGTTCTTGCTGAGAGAGAAATCAGGTTTTGGTTTTGGCCTAATGCATTGGCAGATGAGAGAGGCAGGATAACAGTGTGAAGTAAGAAAGGTATGTTATTCATGTATGATGCAGGGCAGACAGGCTTTGGAAGATTTCCTTCTCACTTTTAAAACTTGCACCTTTATTTTGGCCCACTCTGAAGTTAGTAAGTATATTGACTAACATGGTACAGGGAGAGATCAGGTCGATTAATTTTCTGGTGTCTGTGGCTAAGAGTTAAAAGCATATTTTGCAGCCCCCTGAGAAGTCACTTTGTAATGTAATATTGAAGGAACATAAGATCAGCAGGTATTCGTGCAACTTATTTTGGTAAAGAAAGAGAACAGAGAATGCCAACTGTCTGTAGACCACTTCCTACTGAGTTGAAAATGCAGAATTCACAGAGACAAAAAACATGGTCTGAGGTCTAAGTATCATCCACTGGGATTATAACATGGGAACAATTTGGGGATTGAGGTAATAGTCATTCATATTCACCTACTGCTCCATGGATGATGCTAAACACCCTGTGGATTTTACACTGTCAGTGATATTTGTAATAACTTCTCTCATCCAAAACAACCTTTTATTAGCAACAAGCCTAATTCTGCTCACGTTTCTCAAACAATGCCCCGTGAATTTATTGTGGAATACTGAATTTCATCTTTTATGTCATGCTTAAAATTGCCGTGTTGTGAGGTAACTCTGCCTCCAACTTTGTAAGGTCCAAGTTTGGGGTCAAAATGCAGTCAACTGCAAAACAAGAGGCACTGAACACCTAAACAGGAAATATAAAATGTTGAAGGAGTCTGTCCTGCTCTGTAAAGAATTTTTTCCTACAGCTCTGTCAAAGATTTCCTCTTTGTAGAAATGGGTTTCAAAAGGTGATGAAGGGTCCAATTGTACAGTACAGAGGCTTCTTTGTGATTCAGGTTCTGATTCAGATGACCCTTGAAACAAAAGACTTTGTCCCATGGTGAAATCTGGCTGGTTTTGGAGGGGGAGGAGAATTTCTCAGGCATTTGATACTACGAGAATAATCCATGTCATTTAGAATAACGTTGTAACCTACCTAAATAATTGCTGAGGGACTTATACCTCATATGAAACATTGCATGTTAACAGAACCATGCTGTAGACTTAGATTAATTTTGCACAGAGAAACTTACATTTGGCTTGGGAATAAGGAAAAGAGTTTTTTCTGAATGCAGTAGGTATAAATGCCTCTATCTTGAGTTTTCTTCCTGGAAACGTCTGTACAGTTGAGAAGGGTCATTTGTGACGTGGAACATTGTCTCTGCTCTGTCTCTGAAATTCTGCATGTTGTTTACAACTTCTGGAACTTGTGAATTTTACCTAGATGTTGCACATCTAGGGGAGAAGGAAACAAATGCCCTCCATTTGTACAGACAGATCCCTTTGATGCTAGATTCCATCATACATTGAAAACTTTAGACTTGCTTTAGACTAGCAGTCTTACAAGGAATAGAAACCATCCAAAAGAGACAGACTGTTCTAATTTAGGTAAAATAAGTTGTGTTAGAAGTAATTATGTTGTAAAGTGCTCAATCTGGTTTACTGCAAGTTTCATTTGATTATTGTTTAAACCTTTGTATACAGGTTTACATATATATTTTCTGTCCCAGTTTTCACAGAAACAGATGGTATATGGCTGACAATCGATCTGTCCTGAAGTGGCAGAGTAAAACACTTTTATTATAGCAAAAATTATTTTGAAAACTCCTGAGCTCACCCTTTTGTGTACAAAATTGACTTGTGGTGCAAAGCAAGTTTTATCACTGCTTAAACTAGTATTGATCAGATGATAAATTGTGTTATGGTTTCAGTGGTTATTCTGGAAGTACCTATAAGAATAAGGTTTTCTGTCTAAATTCTGAAATCAGTCCTGATCCTGTGAAATATCATTTTTCAAGCTAATTTTAAACTTGGTTACTCTCCTGACCCTCTATAAGACAAAAGGATAATTTGAAATAATGTTGTCCTTTTTTAAAGTTTCCTCCTTTGGAAATAATTAAATATTAAAAGCCTTTCTGCACACCTCTAGGCCAGCTTTAATTTTGGAATTAAAGGTGCTGCTTAAAATTCCAGGGTTTGCTTAATTGAGAGCTTTTCATGAAATGGCCTTTGTAAAATCCTAGATGTAAACAAACTTTAGGGTATTGCATATTTTGGAAATTGAATATAACCAAAGAAAATGATGACCATCTGAAATATGTCATAGCTTCAGAAAACTGAATTATCTTAATCTACCTTCAGGTCACAGAAAAAGGAGCCATGTATTCCCATTTCAAGGAATAGTGTTTTTTGCATTGCTCTTAATGACTTTCTATCTCCAAATGTAGATAAACCCCCCAGGACTTGAATTTCCATTCCCCAAATTAATAAATTTGGTAGAAAAACTGAACTACATTGATATGTGATGAGACTTGGGCCCTAAATATGTTTATGGAATTGGAAAACTGCACTCTGACCCCTAGCCTTCTTAAGCCAAGAACAGGAATCTCTCCCAGACTGAGCTGGGCTGCCAAAAAAAGAGCTGTTGTGCACAACTGCTCCAGCCTTCTCTATCCTGTGTGGTTTGGTAGCCCTGAAAACGTAGCACATGCATAAATGTAGTGGTGGAAACACTTTGGCATTTAAAAAAAACCAAACACAACCAAACCCAAAAAATCACCAAAAAAATAAAACCCAAACAAAACCCATACACACACACAAAAAAAAACCAAACCAAAAAAAAACAACAACAAAATGAAAACTGGAAGAATTTGTGACCTCAAAAAGTTTTCCATTTGGTCCTGATTAGCATCAGGAGTTGGTTAGCAGAATGACTCCTGGGCAGTGTGTGGAAGCAGATCCAGACTCTGAATACATTATCCATATCAGTGAATGCTTTTTGCAAGAAAACACGTTGATGAAACTCTCACTGTCAGTTTGGGATCAATTAGGCTCACATTGTAGCATGAAAGAAGTAAATGAGGACAACACATAATGTATAGATCTGTATCCTGTTTGGAAAACCTTGAAGCATCTTCCGTATTTTCTAGTACAATGGAAATTAGGAAATCATTACATGTGAGAAACTAAAGCTCTGGCTTTTTGGAGTGAGAAACCTCACTGCTGAGAAGTATGTATAGTTTTAGTAGAGATTTGGAGAGCTTTTAGGCTTGAATCTCTGAGGTAAGCTCCAGCAAGGCTGATTTCCAACAGAAAAAGTGGGTCAGGGAAGAAGAGAGGTATTAATTACAGTTAAAATCTCTGGAGAACTATTCTTCAAATCTAGACATAGCTAGGCAAGAAAAAGAAGTGAATTGAAAACATCCTAATTTGACTACTTCAGGTTGTAAGGTGGATTTATTTTTGGGAAATATTAATCTCTATCAGGCAGCTTGAAAAAGCAGTGATTTAAACACATTCAGAGCATTGCCTTCAGGATTTGTTCTAAATGACACGTGGGTATTGGCATTGTTATCTTTAAGCAACAGGTTTACACAGTGCTACCGTTGGTACAATGAGAGGAAAGGTGTACATCTACCTCATTGCACCTTCTTATTTGGTAACCTTTCAAGTACTGTAAAATGTTTCTAATTGAGGAACAATTTTCTGAGCATAAATGTGATCGTGCTTTGGTATATTCTTCATTAAAGTACCCATTTTTCATGGGATTTATTGCAAGTGTGTAAACAAATCTGTAAACAAAAAGGCACCTAAATGAGCAAGTGGATATTTAGTGATTTTCCCATATAGTTCCTTCTCTGTTCTGCAATTGTTACTTCTCTGTCTTATTTGCAGGGCAGGTGGGGTGGAAATCAGCAGAAAGAAGTTGCAGTTAGCTTGTGTCTTGACTGTGGAATTCAAATGTGAACCTGTACTCCCCTGAACTGGGGAAGATTGAAAGTACAGCTGTGGTTTCTAAAGGAATGTTATTGACTGGTGTGCATGGGGAAACACCAGTCCTGCTCTGGATTGGCCACACAAAGAACCCTTTGCTCTGCTATTGCTTCAAAGAATGGGGATGCTTTCTGAGGGACCTCTACTGTGCTGTGCTTTCTTCAAGGGGAGTCACAGTGGTAAACCCTGAGCTCTTCCATGTATTAAAAGAAAAAAAAATAAAAGTGCTGCTTAGGATTGGTAAAACCTGATGATGCAAGAACTGTAGATAATTACTGTATAAATATTGGCATAAATTAACCAGTGCAGTTTCAGCACTTGATTAATGGAGTGAGTAAGCTACTGGGATGTGCCAATGTTCACAGATGTAGACCTTGAAACAGGAAATGAAATATATATTATCCAAATAAAATCAGTGGGAGAATTCACATAAGAGAATTGTGTAAAAGCAGTGGGGAGCTCATGGAGCCTGCCTGAGAAATCCCTTTTATCCCTCAAAGCAAATGCAGACACCCAGCTCCTCACATTTGAGGGGATAAGTAGCCAATTATGCCAAATAGTACCAGATGGAGATCTGCCCCAGAACTGTAGTTCAAGGAACAAAGAATTTCCTAAAAAAAAAATAAAAAAAAAAATGCTTATTGTGAAGAGGAAATGTCTGTGGTTAATGGACCAGACACAACTTTCACCCTCATGTAAAACTGGATGCTAAAGTCATGACAAAAGAACCCATGGTAGATCACTGTGTGTGTCATTATACACAGGGGCTTTGTTCCACTACATTTAGATCCAAATGACCTGGAAAACAGCTCTCTTGTCCATCTATGTGTCTTTTCCCAGACAAGTCTCTAAAATTTAGACAGAGAAATATGCAAATATTTGAGGGGAAAAAAATGTGCTCTGTTTATTTTCCATACTAAATGAATTTGCTGAAGATTTAACAGAGCAAAGGAGCACCTGCTAGTCTAATATTACATTATTATCAGTCGTGCAGAGTGGGGGCCCTACTTAATGACTAGGTTGCTGTTTGCCTGTGCTTGGTAATTGAGATGCAATAGTTTTACTCTGTGCCTTGCTAGGGGAGCACCATGTTTTGTTAATCACTACCTCATTATGTTTGGACTGTTATTCAATGAGCTGTTTGGTGTCGGGTGTGACTGACAAATGGAAGAAGAAGGGTAGCTGGGGTAAGACATTTGCTTCTGACTTTTGGTTTCTGCAAAATCAACACAAAGGGCAGATATTAACCCCTGCTCTGAGGGGAGCACTTTGGCTTTGCTGTTGTATTGGCCAATGGGAATACCAGCACAGCTTAGCATGGTGTGCAGCAATGTTGTGGGGCTTTTTTAATATAACTGAATAAGATATTTTTTCAAGTTAGAAGAGAAATACTGAAAATATCTGGTAGTGTTTCTTTATTTTTTTCTCTGAAAGGGATGGGGGAAAAACGTGATGTCTAAAAACAATAGTTAGTACAGTAAGAAAGCAGTTGTTTTTAAGGCATTCCCAGGGGATCTGGTTTCTGCTCCTATCTTATAGTGTTCTCTTGCAAATTTGCCTTAGTTTTCCATTTCTGAGAAGAGAGAGTTATATTTTCCTAGTTAAGTCATCCATAGTTATAATTGTTATGACCCTGATCTCAATTATAACTTCCAGGTGGTGTGATGATAGTCACACGTGGTAAGATAAAGACTAACAAAGTACCTACCAGAAAAGAAGTTAAGATGCAAGTTATTTAGCAGAATGATATTCTGCAGACAGAGAAGAAAACTATGCCAAGTGTTGGAAAATTATTTGCATTTGGTGTCAGATGATTGATCATAAATTTAATCTGCTTCAGAAAGCCAAAAAGGACATTGTGAGCGTACTGTCTGTAGAGGTGAGGGAATGAGAATATTTGTAAATGCTGCAGAAGAAGGTAAAGAAAAAAATAGAATCTTCAGGTTGACAAGTGACTCCTTCCAGATGAGAAGGAAGCTTGGCAGAGAGCTGAAAAAGTGAGTCTTATATTTCTGAGAAGCAAATTCAAGGCAATATAGTTATTGTGAATCGTGCAAGACCACCAGAATGTGCAGATTGTCACTGGTTTATTAGATGAGAATTATTCTTCTTTTTCTGCATCTGCTTATATTTCTTCTCAGTTGGTCCCATTTCATTTTCTTCTGTTATGAAACTCCATGCAGAAGGTCAATTTGCTGAGAACTATTTCCTTGAAATGAGAACTCACTGCACTGTTGACTGTTTTCTTAACAGGACCTACAACAATTTAATAATCTAATAGATATTGGATGATCCTCTTGTAGTACTCTGGATTGAGATAGAAGACATTTGGTACTATGGGGCTACTTACTCCAATTTGTGTTTGGAGAAGCATCTATTTTTGATGAAATGATTTGCCTTGTTAGATTTCTGTAGGGCTTGTCAGCTGTTTCTCTGATGCCAGCTCTGAAGTGTTGGGGTATATGGCAGTGCAAGTACTGTCTGATTACAGGGAAGCTATTGAATGGTACGAGTTTTCAGTCAATTCTTTTCAAGACTGTACTCTGTTGTTAGACAGCAATACAGTTACCCCCTGTTCCACTCAGTACAGTCATCTAAATAAGTAGTTGGGTGTTCCAGAGTGATGAAATATTAATTCATCTCATTAAGTACTGTAGTTGTGTCATCTGGTAGCTTCCTTGTTCATCAAAAGGCTCAAATGCAATGAGAGCTGTAACGTTCCTTCCTACGGTGCATTAAGGATAGAATTTACTCTTTTGAGCTCACTGTCACTCTCAGCCAACATTAGAAATTACCCAGGATCAGAAGGATCTCCTACTTTACAGAAGTCAGTCTCAAGTAAAATGCTGAACTCCACGTGTAACACAACTGGTCTGCTCTGTAGCAAAACTAAAGGCTTTTTCCCAGTTTATGAACAGCCTAACTTTTATGTTATACATACACATAAAACACACAGGTTTGAGTGAAATAGTAATTTTTGTTCAGCATTCCTTGCCATAATAGTTTGTCCTCAGGCCAGCTTGGTCAAATAGTGCTCCATTCCTGAGTATACTGCAACTTTAGTGGCAAGTATATGATTAATGGGGTAGGTGAAATATAGTTGTAAGCATTCTTGGTATTCAGTCATCACCAATGCTGGCTTGGTCTGTTGAAGCTCTAAAAAGTTATTTTACTGTCAGACCTCATTAATGGCATAAAATCCTCTTTTTTTGGCACATCCCTGAAATCAGTGTAATTTAATTAAGATGGAGGAGTGAAACTACTTCATACCTGGAAAATAAGACCATTGATGAAGTAATCCCATAGCACTAGTTCTTTGCCTCATGTTAGTAATGTTATTTTATTCAGCTGTATGTGTCTTGATCAAAAAATTACATCAGTAATCAAAGAACAAAAGACAACCTTGAAACCAGTGCTTTTCTGGATACCAGTGGAAAATGGGGTTAAATGATTTTAAAAATTTGCCTTGAGGCTTCTCTGTGTGTTATTAAGAAATAACTTGCTACAAAGAACTAGATTTTTAGAAGCATTTAGTGCCTTAATGTAAATCTTATTTGTTGTAATTTTTAAAATTTCCTGTGCATAAACCTTTCATTTATTTCCATGCAGATCATGGCATTAAATAATCTTGAAAATCCTCCTGTTTTAATAAGATCTTCAATTTTTTAAGGCTTTTAAAAGTGTTATCTCAAGTTCTAAAGTAGTTTTGGAAACTAATAATTAAGCAGTTTGTCAACAAAACTCCCAAAGGAACTTTCCCCTTTAGCCTTTCTTAAAATTTAAGTGTCAGGTGCTCCTGAGCTTCTGTTCAATTAGCCTCAGCTTCAGACCTGTACATTTAAAAGCAAGGAATGGAACAACAGTTTCCTCTCATGCCCTGGGGACAGGCATTGTCAGCAATTTTGGATTCCACCCTGCTAAGTTGCAACCACTGGAGTCTCAAACAGTGGGAAACTGAGATACTCATTGCACTTGAAATGTGATCTTAATGGATTATTCCTGGAGGTAAGTCAAGTATATTCTTCAGCACACTGTTCTCCTGGTATTTTTTTTTTTTAAGATCACACCTTTTGCATATTAAAACATTAACCATCAACAGTAGGAGGATTTGGTAGGAAGTAAGTGATCAGCTGAGAATGTGCTGTTAACAACGTTTTGGCCTTCAAAAAGCTTTTTAAATCCAACCAAAACAAATAAGCCATCAAAACCACATTAAAATCATGCTCCACTTAGCCAGCTTATCTGTTTTCATGTCAGATAACCAGAAATGGAGGTGATCTTTAATGTACTCATTTACTTCTACTCCACTGCCAAGCCCCAAGAAGTAAAAAGGAACTCTCTAGGCTTGGAATCCATCCCTCAAACAGTGCTGCCCAACTGCTGAGGTCCTCATTTGGAGCTGGATGCTTTTCCCAGCCTTGTTCAAGTCATGCAGGAAGCCCAAAACAAACTTGGTGATTCAGGTATAGGAAAACAAAAATTAAACTCCAAATCCTCAAGAAGAACTAGACTAAATTGCAGTTTTTAATTATTATTGAATTAATGAAGACTGTAAAGGAATAAAGAATTGCTTCCAAAGTCTGATTTAAACTACTAAGCCTGAATTTCTGACATGTCAGTTAATAACAAAAAAGTGAATGTCTCATAGTCCTTGAAAGGGCACATACAAGTCTGTATGTATTTTATTCCTGGGTGCATGTTCTAATCCAAACTCCACAGAAATTAATTTCTTCCTCTGCAGCAGAGATGACATGTATTGTAATTCCCATTGGAGAGAAATACCTCTGTAGCACTCATTTAATGATAGATCAGACTGTTCCCATGGAAGGGTTTAGCTGACCTGTTGGGAGCAACAAGCCCTGGAAATCCAGGGGGACAAAATATCCTGGTTAGTAAAGACCAGCAGGAACTGGTGGATGCAGAAAGATCCTTGGGGTTTGCTGTGCAGGGAAGGCAGTTGCTATTGTGACAGGTCAACACCCTGAGACATTTGCAAATAGTGGCAAAGAAGGGGAGTGAGGAAAGGAGGAAGAACGACCCAAACTTTACAGATAATGCGAATAATTTATTTTGTTTATAGTCTGTTTAAATTTTCATTAAACTTGAGTCCTTTCTCTTCAGTCTGTATTACTATATGCTTACAGGCAGCTCTGCCACAAGGAAAGGAATCTTATTTCTATGGAAATTAAAACCAGATATTCTATCCAGGATTAAAACAAAAATACTTGTTTGTTTCAAAGATTGTTACAGGAAATTGTCCTGATTTAAAGCTGTATTCCCAACCTTTTATGTTAATTAAATTTTTGGGTGACGACAGTATAAGAAGGAATTGTATTTTGAAAACAGTTTATTAACTATCAGAATTTACACTCTGGTAATAAAAATTAATCTCTACTTTTTTCTCCTCCCCTTTGATAGCTACTTGGTATTTTTTGTTCATGTTTCTGAGTTTTTTCTTTAAATACTCTCTGTAAAATAATTTGAAAGCAATGCCAGTATGATGATCTTTCTCATTTTGAAATTACTTCATAAAGAGTTTATTTTCAACCAAGCAGGGAGGTGAGTCAGGAAATTCACCTGTTTCCACTAAACTTTAGGTTTGAGTGAGAAGAAGGGAAGTTAAAGAACTTCAAAGCTATAAAAAGTGCTTTTTACTGCTCCCCTACAGTACTGGCACAAGGAGGAGTTGTTGGGGTTTTTTCATTCTAGACCTTTAGCTTGAAAATAAAATCTGCTTAAAAAAAAATAAAAATGTGATTCCCCAACCTGAGAGCCAAACCTGTATCTCACTGCAAAGGTCACCAGTAAATTCTAAAACTCCTGTGGCATGATTTCCTTTAAAATCACTGCTGCTGGATAACCCAGTCTGCACTCACTGGACAAGTGCATGACTGGTGAACAAGTATAGTGGAGCCTCAGGCAGTGGACCTAAAGCAAAGCTGAAGCATGGCATGTGTTGGACAATCTTGTCCTGTTACCAGTAGCTTCAGGCTCAAGCAGTTGTCCATGCTATTCTGGTGCTTCTGTAGATTTATAAGGATTATATATGTATAAAAATGTGTATTGGAAGAAAACGCAGTAGGGGAGGCGGGAAAAATAAACTCCCCGTTTACCAGTGTGATGTCTTGCTCTGAATTAGTCTTGGCTGCCTTCTGCAAGGTCCTTGACTGAACTGAAGTTGAGGGCTCTCAGCAGTTCTCAGGAGTCATTTTTGTTTTCACTGGAACAAACATGTTATCAGAAACGCCGAAGAAACCTTGGAAGAGGGTGAAGAGAAAGCTTATCTCATTATGCAACAAAATAAACATGTTCTACCTTGAGCAGGGGGTGGTAAGGAGAAAGGGTAATTATTTATTTAACTATTACAATGCAGAAGTATACAGAACAAAGCATTACAGGTTTAATCTTTGGTAGCTTTCCAGGTGGGCACTGCTGTGCCTTTTAATACATTGCCTTAACCTTCAGATGAGTGCCAGTTGCAACTGGTGCCCTAGGTAGGCTTTGGCCAGGTCTTTTCAGCACAGCAGAGCAGTTCACTCCACTCCACTAATAACTAGTGGAGTGATAAGCAAAAGTGCAAGCCTATATAAAATGACCAGAATGTGTTACTGCTGGATGTGTTTGTTAAACAGCCAATATTGGTGCCTATACTATAGATTTAGTAGAAAATGGGGAAGTAAATTCCTCTTATCGTTAATCCTGTGGCATATTGTGTGTGTCCTAGTGTCCCACAGCCCAGTTTGTGCTGGAGCTGTGTGGAGTCTCAGCTGAGGGTTTGCTGTGGGGTGGGGAACAAGGCTTTGTCATGGGAACAGCATTATGTTTACAGTACAACCTCAGTTACTCATTATGTTCTTGGCTGATCAGACGTGAGTCTGTGGATTCATTGGCATAAACAGGTGGTGTGCACTTGTATCTCCTCTTGCAAGCAAAGTGCCAAAGTTTGACTGTTTTTCCTCTCTGTGCCAAGCTGAACAGCTGAACTGGCAGCGTGGATAACAACCTGCATCAGGCTCAAAGCAAGTAGGGAGGAGAATGCAATTCCTTCTCTTCCCTGTCCCACAGACAGCACTGGCAGCAAAACCACAACACTGAGATAGGAAGATGGACAGATGGCAGAATCTAGTCTCACTTTATTCCTCTACTCTTCCATTTGGCATCTATTACAGTAGAAAGCAACTCCTCTAACTCTGCTGGGCTGCCCTCTTCAGCCAGGCAGCATTAATGAACAGTTACAGGAAGGTAACTGAGGAGAAAGCAAACCCCAGGTTCAGGCAGGGCTGATAGTTTGCTGTCCTGGCTCATTGTGGGATTCACCTTGGGTTGTGAAGACTCTTGGCAACAATCCTGTTTGGAAACGCTGCGGTTAATCAGACCAGTGCCTGGTTTGTAGTCTAGGGATGTGCCTGTCTGCAGAGGAGGAGGGATGGTTCTCTATCTGCTGACAAGATCATATGAAGTTTATGCTCACTGCTTGCCATCATTTCTCATCACTTGCTGTTCTCTAGAGCTGCAGTGATCAGAAGCAAAAGTCTTAGACATAGTTGTGTGAGAGGGAGATGGGCAGAATGAGGGGTTGAAGGGAGGGATGGGACAGTATGAGTGTGTGGGATTTTATGCAGCCATATGAACAGGTGCATTTTGGAGCTTGGATATAATATCTTCAAGACCTTCACTTTCTTGCATTTTGGGTTTTACAAACTAGATTCTGCTGATTTTTTCCTCACCCCTGTACTTCAGCAAAACTGCATGAATAAAGGAGACGATTTAGTTGCTGATGGTTTATAGTGATTGATTTAAAGCATTGTTATCTTAGAAAACAGCCTTTCCACTTCCTTCAATTGCTACAAATAGCTTTCTCTTGAAGCCACTTTATTTTCTGAAAAGGCTAAGATGGTACTCCATGAGATCATAACAGAAGGATTTCTGGAATCAGATCCTTCAAAAAGTTTGTGTGTTTTCTGAATGTTTCCTTATGTTTCATTCTGTGCTAGTTTACACTGTTAAACAAATCATTGTCCTAATTAAACACACTGAAAAATGTTGGATAGAGCACACAGGCAGAGGCATGCTACTGACACCTGCTTTTGAAATAGAGTTTTGAGGTTGTGCTTAAAGATACTGATGTTGAATGGCTGTGCCATGTCCTTTCTGCTTAATATCCTGGTGCTATATATTTAGAAATTGGCAGTGATGGTCAGAGCAAGGTTTCTTTTATGACAGGGCTTTAGATAAAAAGCTAGTTTCTCCATTATCATCTATTCACAACTCTTTTCCAGGACTAAATTTTTATCACGATTTATTGTTGCTGCCTCAAATGGAAGCAGTTGTTTGGTTACAAACCCCATTCCTACCTTTAGGCAGCTGCTGAGGATTCAGTAAATGCATGTGATAGAACATGATTAGTGGGAGTGTTCCTAGAACAGTTTGAAAATAAGTTTTGCATTACTTTCACTGCTGAAATATATTTACCAACATCTTCTTGACCTGAACTGGCTTTACATGTTGACCTTGTAAAATAGCTTTCTATTTCAAATGATTTTTCTCTGGTAAGTCTGGCTAAAGAGAGAGAGGGGAGGAAAATTTATGTGGCATAGGGAATGTTAAAATAATGTCAGTTTTCACCTCTATCGTCATGGGTTTTCACATATTAACTTTCCCCAGTAAAATATAGGATTTTATTGGAAATACTTTTGCTATGGAAGGCAAATGATTGCTGATCAGCGTTATCCCAGAGTATAACTTTTTTTCAAAAATGAATTTGTTGACATATTTAATTGGCATTGTTGAATCAATCAAAATGAAATTTAAAAGAAATAATGCTGACTGAGTGGAAAAGTCCAATATGGAAATTGATTTACTGTTCTCTTAGGGGCAAAAATAAACTGTGTATATCATACCCAAAGTGGTAAGAACTTTAGGAATATTTCTTTTTGGAGCCCTGATCATTCCTCATCAAAATAGACAGCTGAAACATTTCCATAATGAGCCTTGAATATGACAGACTCGTTTTTGACTGCAAGAAATTTGGATCAGTACTGGTTTGGAGATAGATCTCTTCTTTAACTGTCTGTGGGTGATCATCTTCTTTCTCATTTCTGCTGTTGTTAACAAGATATAGGTATTATATATTACATACCTATATATTATAGGTATGTATCTTGTCTTTCTACAGTCTGTCATCTGAAATGTGTGCTGTGACAATATAACTTGATTTGTTACCAGTAATATCAACCATTTCTTACCTTCTAAAAGCATAGTGCAGGTACCAAGTTTGCCTCTGAACCACTGCTGTATTCAGGATGCTTACTCAGCGTGTTTCTGAGCATGGCAATTCCAACTCTTTTACCCCACAATTGCACAGTGGTTAACAGAAAGCCTTGTACCATCTCTTAGCTGCTTGCTTACCAACTAACAGCCATCTTCAGGCAACTTGTCTCTCAAAACAGAATTTGGACTGAGCCTTTCTCTTTACAGCATTCCTCTGGTTTCTCTTTTAGGCCCTGCAGGAAGCTTTTGTTTCCTCTCTGTGATGTTTTCACTTAATCTGAAGAGGTGAAGCTCTGCTGTTTGCTTGTATAAGAAGGATGCTGGGTTTTGTCTGCCAGTAGGAAAACTTGACCATATAAGCACTCGTTCTGATGTTACACAGTTGGAAAGGGAACCCAACCTTGGGTTCCCCAAACATGCTCAAGGTTCAAGTCTCTCAGGCTTGGCTGCAATTTCTGCATTATCCTGATTCTCTGCCTTTGAGAAGAGATTCCTAAATTTTTCAATTTTTGTCTTGATTCATCTTGTCCCTGAACATTAGGCAGGTTTAATTGTAAAAAAGCAAAGATTTAACAAGACCAGAGGTCAAGATTTTGTGGGCAAGGTCGGAAACAAAATATCACAAGTAAACTCAACATAAAACACAGTGCTAGTTTATCCTTGACAATATTTATTCCAGCCTGTTCTTGTATCTCTGATCCAGAATTCTCTGCCACAGTCTCTTTGTGAACACCAAGCTCCCAGGTTCACAAAGTCATTTTACTTTCCAGAAGACTGAACACCTTTTGTCCTAAACTAGCCACACTTGTTTCACTGGAGTCTCACGTTTGTGGGCAAGGTTGGAAACAAAAGATCACAAGTAAATTCAACATAAAACACAGTCCTGATTTATACTTGACAATATTTATTCCAGTCTGTTCTTTTGTCTCTCATCCAGAATTCTCTCCACAGCCTCTTCATGGACACCAAGCTCCCAGGTTCACAAAGACTGAATACTTTTTGTCCTAAACTAGCCACACTTGTTTCACTGGAGTTGGGGGTGAATACAAATGTAAATGCCCTTGATGGCTTGGTGAAACAAGACATCTCAGGTACCCCACATTAATTCCCCCTATCTCTATCATACCAGAAGGAGCTGTAAACACTGATTTTGTTTCTAGACCTTCAGTTCCTATAGATCTTTGATACCAGACAGCTTCCTGCTTACTGTCAGTCTGGCCAGTTTATCATGTCCCCCAGCCTGTAGAGAGTAGCATTACATCATATTAAATAGTAATATTGTTAAACTCAGTTATATGTACAGTCTGTGATGCTCATTATTTTTGTTATGTTACAAGCTTTCAAAAGAGCCCATATATAAAATATTTGTCCTTATAATGCATACATGAAACAGGTATCTAAGGTCACAGTGAAAAAAAGGCTGGATCTTCTCAAAGCTGCAAAAATAAAACGTGGAAGAGAGTACATATTTGTGCTGTGGGTTTTCTGAATTATTGCTTTAGAAACTTCAGTGAAGTTGAGTTGATGAACAGAGTAGCAAGCAGTCAGAACACTATTTGCAAAAGAAGGAAGCCTCTAAATTTTCTTTTCCTCTTTGATTTGAGATAAATATATGCAAGTAATCTAGACAACTTTATTATCCATTTGATGAACTTTCAGTAAAAAGCAGACTTGAAACTTAAGTGTTGCATTTTATGATCATCTTTTGAGCCTTTCTGTCTTCATTTCTTCCCTGGGCACCCAAACCTTAATTACTAGAATAAAGTTTCAATAGGAGCCACTTGGGGTTTTACACACAGTTTTTCCAAAAGCATTTCTATGCAGAAATGTGCCAGTCACAGCAGACTATTTCCTTGTGCTGAGGAAGCATAAAGGTGACCTATACACTGAAGGCTGAAGCAGAAATTAAAGCAATTGGAAAATTAAGAACAGTGAAACCACAAGATGGCATCATGCAGGACGACTCTGTGCCTTGTCTTTAGCATTAGCTCTCTGATAATACCTCCTTGGGTGCAGCCCATGGTGGAAAACAATTGTTCACTGTTGTCATTCTTCCCTTTTGTCCCTGTGCTTTTTTATCTATTATTAGCTTGGACTGTGAGCTTTCAGAAGCAAGAACTATTCCCATGTTGCAAGATTTGTACAATACCGTCCTTCAATATGGGTATTTGCATTTTGTTGCACTGAAAATAACTTTGAAAAAAGACATTCTGAGCTGAAACGATGAACCAAACTGTGTCATCATCAGCTTTGGGTTGTGTCCTCCCCCAGCAAAAATGTTTGGCCAAATTTTCATCAACTGCCTATAAGTTTTCCTTTAAATTCAGCTGGTGTCTTACTGACAGCAAGGTATAGGTGAAGTTCTCTGGCAGCTTAAGCTCCTCTAAATTAGAGCTGATCTGTTCCTGCCCCAAGTCATGCTCTCAGCATGCTCAGCACTGCCCATCCCTTCCTCTGGCACTGGTGAGCTGGTTTAGGGAGCTGATTGAGAGAAATAATAACCCCTGCAAAGGTGAGAGATTAACGTTTAGCTAAACCAGCTCCTGACCATCCCATCATACACACTTTGCCAGTGGGAATATGTAGTTGGAGACAGAGGGAAGATGGGACCAAACGTGTGATTTGGAACAGCAACCGTACAGGGTATGGCCTGGAGGTGGAAGGACTGGGACTGTTCACTAACTGGTTAATGGTATCTCAAAGAGTCACCATTTACACTGGCCCCTCCTGCAACTTTGCTTCTATGTGACCTGTTGCAGCAATAGTGTAGGGTAGAGTAGAAGAGCAGCTGGAGGCTGTTGCCATCACAAAGCAGCTTCACTAGAGATACTTCTAGCTGTCTTTGAAGCTTAACTCTGTGGTACTATAGGCTAAAGCTTTGCCTGTTGTGGGGCAGGGGGGGAAAAAGCATATTGTATTGTTGCTCTTTCTCTCTACTGCTTCACTAAATCATCAAGCCTAGGCCAGTAGAAGCAGCCTTGTTGGTGGAACAGAGCTCAGTCTGTGGTAATTTACCCTGCTTATGGGTACTCTGACCTCCCCATACACTTACCCCGTTTACTTTTTAAATGATCAGTTTAATCAGGCACATGTACAATACAGAAGTGGGTGTATGAATATCTAAATATATGAGAGAGGGAACTTCAGATGTTTTATCTTTCATTAGCTAATAACAGCAGTAATGACCTCAGCAGCACAGGATGTCTTTTGCAAAATTAATAACCACATGAGGGTTAATGGCCCAAGGCAATGAACTCTCTCAGACAATCATTAATCTACCTTGATGATTATCGCTTCATTACTGAACACTGAAACCTCCTTGGTGTACCAGTAAATGTCTGATTTCAGCCCTCCCTACTGATGTTCATAATGTGCCCTCTTATCTTCCTTCTGGGCATGCAGGAGAACAGGAGTAAAGCTCTGAGATGCAAATGAAGGTAACAAGCATGAGAGGTATGAAACTCATTAGAATATGGGTTTGGAGAACATGTCTCCCAAATGATTATCTGTTTTCTACCAACATATTAAACAGAGCTTTAAGGGGTGTTGGTGTTGTGTGGTTTTTTTAAGTAGCTGTAGTCTGGGAAACAACATCATGGTTGATGAAGCATAGACTTTCTGAAATGGTTATAGCTACAGACTCTTTAACTGGTTGGTCTGTGTACTTAGTGCCCTTTAGTACAGAGTCCTTGTTTTCCTTCCCAGGATTAGTATCCTGCATCTCAGAGCTGCAAACATTTCCCATTCATTGCTGCTACTGATCTGAATTTAGATCTAGAAACTAGGTGCAGGGAAATGAAAGTTGAGACATCCAAAAGAAAACTGTGCATCAGGATATTTAACCCAGCCAGCCCCTAGCACAAACAGACATTTTTATGGCAACACAGTCCCCACTATAAGGACAGTTTAGTTTTCAGGAACAATGCCAGAAGAAAGCTCTGAAAGCACATCATCTTGCTGGCTGTGGAATGTAGAAACTTGCACAATCCCACATCGAGCCTTTTTTCCTGTTGTCATGCTATGACAGCTGTGCACATTAACCTTCAGAACCCACTGCTTTTGCTGCTTTATCATCTCTGCTGCCAGGAGTAGTTTTAGTCTGGACAGTGATCAATATAGAGAGGGTGCTGCATAACCAGCTCAAATTTGGATAGGTGATTAGGACCTCTAGCCACTAGCTCCAAGTTAGGAACAGCTGCAGGTCATTTGGATTTCATAGCCCTGTTACAGAGCAGATAGACCTGGAATATATTTTTGAAATTTCTCTGCCTTAGTGGGCTAGAAAGTATAATCTGTTTATGCTTCTTTTGCCTTGTTTTTTTGTTTTCCTTTGTGGGAAGGGTAGCTAAGTATTATTGATGTAAATAAACTGTAATTATCAACCATTATGATTGAAGATGGTTTATTAGAGATGCAAGAGCTCTGTGAAACTCCTCAGGAGCAGTTTGATACTACAGAGGTGAACCATGCCAACATTATGGGAGCTTAACAAAACACTGAAGTGTCTGTATCTCCGACATAAACTGGGGGTTAGGAAACTGCAGTTGTGAAAATTCATAACCTCGGGCTGCAAGATGTCTTTCCTGGACTCTGATAGATGGAGGCAATAGAATCCTGCTTACCAAGCTTTCATCCACACAACTTGTCCAAGCTGTGATACTTATTTCCTAATAATAAGTAGAAAAAGCAAAGTGCACCTGGAACTGTAGTACTGACAGCAGTAACAGCTATTCCATTCTACACATGGCTTTATACTTTTGGCAGTTCTTGTGGTGTTTTTCACAGAGACTGATAAGCACTGGCATCCTGCACCTCCATTAATTCACCCTTCTATATCCCTATCTGATCCATTGCTCATAAGCCTAATGGATGGTCAACAGCAAATTTGATGGGAGGTTTTCTATGCTCTACTCCCTAGTGAATACTCACTATGTGTCCAGGAATTACCAAATCTCATTCCATTACACAGCTAATTCACAGAGAATGAAATTATAAACAAGGTGATTACTGAATGTAATTTATGGCCCATGTAATTGTATAGATGTCAAAGCAATGGATGCAGTTGAATTGCTTTCTGGGTTTGGTGGGGTTGTATTTGTGTTGTTTTTTAACAGACTAGATCTGCACTGTTTTCCTGGTCTATTGAGTTTAATTGTCCCCACCTGAAAATATTTTCTTCCATTGCAAGATCCCCAACCTTCTGTCTAAGAACAAAGTTGTAACCAGTTATAATAAACTGCAGAACTGATGAAAAAATTGCCTATTGGTCTTGAAAGCCCCTGAGGTAAAAGAAAAATTTTTCCTTTTTCGCCTGCTGGTCAACAAAGTAGAGAACTTCAATTCTCTGAAAAATAGCTAGGATGCTACAGTGGTAAATAAACTTTAAAATAAGTACTTGTCATAACTCTTGCTTTTATAAAAGATACCTTGTCCACAAGCTGGTAGGAAATATGGCCATATATAATGCAAAGAGTAAACCAGAATGAAAATGCTGAACATCTGCTTTTGATAGAATTATTGGTAGCATATGCATAATTTTATGATAGGTTAAGCAACAAACTTGTAGAGACATACATGGAAATGTTTTACCCCACAAGTGGGGAAAGGTCATAATAGAACTGGATCTCTTCTGTTTAAAAACTCCCAAGTTCACTTTTGAAATGACGGTTAATAAATTAACTAGTGCAATCCACTGCAGAAAAGGTTTTTCTTGGTATGCAGTTGGGTTCCACAGATGGAAAACTGTGCTTTCAGTTAGTAAGTAAATTACCTGTACAAACTGACCTCTAAGACTGGTCACTGTTTGTGTCAGCATAAAAACTGGGAAAACTTTGGGGGGGGGGGTGGGTAAGAAAAAGATGAGGCTTGGAAAGAAACTGTGGCTCTGATGTGGAAAGGCTCCAGTGCCTCTGGTGGCCTGGCCCTGTGACCCCACCTGTACATGGCTGGGCATCACTGCCTCCATGTGACTTATGAGTATGGGGCAGTCCGTTAGTGAAGTAAAAAATTATTAACTTTCTGGTTGAGTTCTGCCTCTTACAGTAAATCTACGATTATAGATTTTATAGGTGTCCCTGCCCCTGCAGGGGGCATGCAACTAGGTGATCTTTAAGGTCCCTTCCAACCCAAAGGATTCTGTGATTATTTTGAAGGATGGTGAACTTTTGTCAAGGTTGGAAAGCTGTCTTTTGTTGTGAAACTGCTTCTGTATTGCAGTGACCATAGGCTGGACACCATGTCCCAAAGCTGTAATTAATGCTGGTTTCATCAGCTACATGTAACACAGTGTGAATGAAGAGAGATCTCTGTGTCTCAATAGGAATAGAGAAATTATTGTGTTAGCAAGGTTACCTTTATGCTCCTCATCAGACTACATCAATAAGTTTAATTTTCTGAAAGCAATTTTAAAGGACAAAACCATGTTTGCTTTAAGAATCTCTGCCTCTAGTGTAGCCAACTTTTTTTTCCCCCCCTCTTTCTCATGTATGCCATACATAAATATGGTGGTCAGGTTTTGCATTTGCTTTCCTTCTAATGCAGGAAAAAGAAATCCTGTTAGATGATTGTGCTCACTGATGCACAATGTTTTAGTGCTAATGTAGACTACTGATGCAGGTTGTTGAATAATTTTACAACAATGCCACCCAGTGCACTAGCACCCATTGTCCACACAAGCAAGTGTAAGTAACTCTTGCTCTGGGGCCAAAAAGTTCACCTTGGTTCTATTAGCACAATGTTCTTCTACAGGTATTCTAGGAAGGCTGCTGTAACTTCAGGCTAATTGTCAGTGATTGTACCATATGTCATGGGAGGAAACAAGAACATTTGTCACCTCCTCACAAGAAGCTTGTGGCAGTGCCTTAAATAGTGGGGTTTTTTGGTTCACCTGGTACTTGACTCATTAATACACAACTTGGCCGCTGTGCCTGCAAAAGTATCAAAACATAAATCAAGATTTCCCCAAAAATCTCAGTCAGCCACCTCCTTGTGGAAACATACTTTGATGGGCAGTTCCTAGGGTGGGGAAGTAGCCCTCTCTAACGTTCAGGATAATTGAACGCTTGTTCGTTTCCACCCCTGTTAGTCATGCTCCAGTTGCATTTCACCATCTTGGATGAGATGTTATTTGTTCACTGGGCTTGGACTGAATTCTGTTTTATTCATTTGGCTCGGGCTGTTCTTGGCTACCTGGAAGATTTCTGCCTTCTCTGACCTTTGCCCATGAAGTGTGTGATACTAGTGCCCACGGAGCGCAGCGACAGCGTGCATCTGTAAACCCCATTGCCAGTGTAGGATCCACAAGGTGTGTCTTTTCTTTAAAAAATCCCACCCAAAACATGTTAATGCACATGCACTTCTGTGTATCTGGGGTTTTTTAATTTTGCAGGAAATATTGATTCTGCTCAACAAAATCAGATATTCTCCAGTGCAACGGTAAAATTGTGTACATGATGTTCCCCAGTGAATAAAAATCTCAAGTGATCATAGGGTAGAAAAGTCAATCACATATGCCTGTTTTCCTTCACTAAAACACAAATTATTGGTGTGAAGAAAGACTGACATAATCTGTATGTTGGAGGAGCTTAGACTGGGAGATCCTTTTGGCTTCAAACTGTATCATTTAAATTAAAAGTCTCTGCCAGTAAAAATTAAATTATATGCAATAGTTTGTAGCTGTAGAGTGGGACTGCAAATTATCAGCTGGCTATGTCACAGGCACAAAAACATTGAGAAAGAAGACAACTCGGCTGGCCTGTGGGTTTTGTGGGGGATTTTATTTCTTGTTTGGTTATCGATTCAAGGCTATTATCTTGGATGATGATATCTGGAGTTACACTGCTTGAATATCTAAAAGGCACGTTTAAATTACTTTGGGAAAATTACTAAGACAATTATGGGATTGTAATATCAAGTACTATAATTACACTGTGATGCTTCTTATTGATTGCTGAGCTTTGTGCTCTCTCATAGCATAAAACAGTGAACCTCTGTTTTCTTTACCCACCCAGAAAGTTAATGCTTTGATACCCATTTTACAAGGGCAGTTTTTCAAAATGTTGCAAGAAGGAACTTCCAAGATGTAAAGCATATACTATACGTATATGAATATACACACACACACATATATATATTAATTATGCTTTGAAAGCCCTATATTGGTGTGTCTAATCTGCCAAGTTCTTTCTCTAGCTTTGAGTTGTCCAGAGCAGTGCTACTTCAAGGACCAGACATGCTTATACATGTGCATGAGGAAGGAGCAAAGCTTCCAAACAGGGAAGGATGAGGTGATGTGGGGGTGATGCTCATACTTTGGGCAGCTAAAACAAGGCAGCATTTTATCTTCCAAAATTGCCAGGAAATGGAGAAGGGGACATGCTCGTCATTCAAGAAAGATTTGCTTGGGTTATCAAAGCACCAGTTGTATCAGCTTTTTGGGGGCGTAGTTAAAAGGCAGTATCTGGATAGCTCTTTAGAAACCAACTAGAGAAAATTCAAAGAAGCTGCTTCCAGTTATTGCTAGATAACTTGTAAAATTAAACTTGCTACAAAGAATGCAGGCAAAAAAGTGATGTCCTTTCTGGCTTAGTTTTACAGACTGAGAATAATGAAGTACCTCTTGCATCTGTTAAACTTTCTGGATGCTTTCTGCTTCTATGGCAGATAAAAAGAGGTATAGCATTGCCCCCAACCCACAGGAATACAGGAATCCTGTTCTTAGTTTAGAGCAATTTGTATGGTGAAAGGTCTTGCATGAGACCATGTCTTGCCTTTGTTGTTAGTTTGTAATCATTTTTGTCTATGAAATTATAAGAAATATAAGAAACAAGTCTATTAGGCTCTTCATGACAGGCATAAATGGAGCCTGCAGATTTGCATTCACGTGCCTTCCCATCCCTTTATGAACTCAGTTATTTGCCACCACCTGCCTCTAAGCCTCAGGAGGCTCATATGACATTTGGATTAAGCTCTGCAATAACAATATTGATTGAAGTCTTTCCAGTCAAAGAAGCAAAGCTGTCCAGTCCTGTAAATACTGTATCATTACGTTATTTTAGTACCTTACATTTTAAACTATTTTGATGGAAAGTGGCTTTGTCTTTCACTTGCATGTTCGACATGCACAGTCTTTCCTTTGAGTGTCGACTGCCAGATGCACTTCCCTCTGTGCCAGGTTGACCTTTCCTGTAGACCTTGCTATGAGCGTGCTGCCATCTCATGGTGGGCTGCAGTTTAATTAGAGATGACAAACGGTACAGGACAAATTCCTATTATTATGTAAGTTTGAGCTGAACAAAGATAAATGCAAAAAAAAAAAAAAAATAAATCAGTGTTTTAAAACTAAGAACATTATCTGATTTCGATGTAACAGATAATGAGACTGTAAGTGTCAGAGCAATTGTGGCTGACCCTACTGTATATCTTTCTACATGTACAATTTTTTGTGCTTTTAGAAAAATAAAGGAACTAGACTACACAGTGTTAATATTAAAGATGTCTGGGATATTGCAGAAATCCCATGGAACCTTACTATCAGCACAATTGGTTGCTCAGAAAAATCTCTTCCTTCGCTTTCAGCAGCAGGTATTAGTGTACATGGTAGAAAGAACATAATTAAATCTATTAAGGTGACTTGTTACAGAACACCAATGTCTGAATATTTGATGGGAAAATAAAACACTTTGTCTTTTTCTTCTGAGGGTAGATAATTCCGTTCTTTTTTAAGAATTCTCAGTTTGTAAGTCTGTTCAACTATCTGACATTTTGGTGTTCAGCTGGGATTTCTGTTTTGCACCCAGCTCTGTTGGTATCTTGCTGCCATCGTGATAGATGGGTTTCTTTTTTAAATTGTGCTCCCTTATAGTCTTCAGTTATCATCTAGGGTGTTTTGGCACAGGACCCTAGGGGGAAAAGGGTGTCTTCATATACACTTTTTGCTTTTGAGATCTCAATTTCAAGACAGTGTTTTAGTCATATGGTCTTAAGGTCACTGTTCAGAAGACCTGAACTCTAGGACATCACTCAAAAGGACCATCTAACTTGGCAAGCTTGCATTTCTGAGGCAGAAAATCATTTTGGGTGTAGAGGTCCAGTCAAATGTTCAGCCCTTCTTGCTAATATAAACTCAGCCTTTGATATGTTTGCAGGTAAGGGTGTATTTCCTGAAAGGTTGGTTCTCCATTCACCAGCAGAGTTTGTAGCTGTATATTAATACTTGCAACTCCAGGCTGTACTGCTCAGATTTGCACCTACCATTCATCTTGTGAGCACAGAATTGCTGTGCTCTTTCATCCTGCACCTTCATCTGTGGATTTAGTGCTGTCTGGCAAAGCCAGCATGTAGGAACAGCACGAATTTACTCACATCATATTGGCAGGTGAGGTCCTGGTATGCTCTTTCTGATTAATATTGTAGATAGAAGAGGGATTCTTATTCTGAATTCCTCTGTGATCTCTAGAAATGTCTAGGTCTCTGTTGCTTCCTCTCTAAAACAAGGAGGTATGGTGGGATTTTTCCATGCAATAGAAGTGGGAAAACTTGCAAACTTCAGCTTACAAAATGGCTTTAAGTGTGGCCGTTCAGTGAATAAATTGGAAGGAGAACTTTTAGCCTCCTGATTCACACATCTGTGCATTTTCTTCCATCTTATTTTAGTGGGAAAAGGAGAAAAGATAATTCAGTGTAATTTTTTTCTTCTCAGATGTCTCCATGCTGTGATAATTTCTCTGGGTTGAATCAGGTCTTTTACAGACAGCAAACAGCATGGCACTCCCCATAGAGTTTTCTGAGCTGATATCCCAGAGAATACTGGCAGGCTAAGACTGCATTACAGAATCCAATCTGTGAAATAAATTTTAAACCTCTCTGAATTTTCACAACTATGTCTAAAAGGCATGTGTGGGGTTTTTTTACCTAAAGACCAACTCTGTCAAAATCTAAGATGCTCCACCTGCCGATCAAAGACTGGGGGGAACTGGGTTTTCTTTTCTTTGTGTAAGAAAAACCCATCCAGTCAATTGGATTACAACCAGTGATGTTACCCAAAGCAAAAGGTAACACACGTGCTGCTTACAAGATAAGCCTTGCCAAAGGTGGTTGTCAGTGCCAAGTGGGGAGAGGCTTCTCCTAGTATGCTTCTGGTAAAAGTACCAGCCCCTAAGCTAATGCCTTCAAAATGAAAAGAGAAAGATACAGCTCTGAAAATTAGCAGATGGGTCCTATGTGTTGGTATCCAGAGTTGTTTTCATTACTGTTTTAATTTGCTTTATTTTTGTCTGAACTGTGTGTCTTTGTAGCTGTCTGGTAACTCTTCTGTTTCTGGACAAACTGAGAGAAAATAACAACTTTCTTCAAAATAAGAGTGAAGTTTTAGGTGATCAAAGTGAGAAAACAGTTGCAAAACAGAAGAATAAGCTAAACAATGAAGTCATTTTCTTTTGGTGTTCTTGGCTTATTTAGGAGCCTAGTAACATGCTGTTTGTCAGCCTAGGATTGACTGATACAGTTTCTCACCTTAAATTTATATTTTTCCTTCTGTTCAATGTGGAATTCTTCTGTCCCCTCATGCTCCTGTTTTTATTCCCAGACTGGCATAGGTTGCCATGTAGGATAAAATTAATAAATAAGCTTTAGCTTCCCCTTTCTTAAACAGAACCTCAGTTTTAAGTCTCTGTTGTGTTCATCACTTGGCACCTCTCTGCACATTCTCGTATTTTATAAAATGTAGATTAGAAATGCTATTTTCTAGATGTGCATGCTACTATAGAATCATCTTTCAGTCACTTTTGATTCTTCTAAGAGGTCACAACGGCATCTTCCTATAAAGGGTGGACTTGGTGTAGACAGTGATTCTTCTAATTAGCTTTTCCTTACCACAAGCCTCCTTTTATCAATTTCAGGGGATCATGCTGTCACAGTCATTCAAATAGAAATTTTCCTGCAACTTTTTTTCTACTTGCTTTGTACTTTCTGTAACAATAAAAGTTATGAGAGGCTTTTCATTACAGCTAAGGAGAGGAGAAAGCATTGAGGGATGTTGTTGTTGTTCCCCTAGGATGCTGCTGTATGAATAAAAGATTTAGGTGTATTTCCATGTAATACTTTGTCTTTTTGTTAGATATTTAAAGAATCCATTCTGATATTCTGAATTAGGGTGTTGGCATCTCCCAGTCCAGCTTGAGGGCTGAAGAACAGGAGTTCCTAATGGCTTGCTGTCAAAGTAGTTGGCTATGCTGTATCCATTGCTCCAGAGGGCATGGCCTGCCATTGGGATTGTGGATCAGACACCAAAGACCAGAGGCTGCAGCAGATCCATGGGCTTTATTGCTTCATGATTATCCACTGTGATTGAACAGGCACTAGGAATCCTTTTACATCAATCCTTTTAATAGATGCCAATTGTTTCTCCAAATCCTGCTTAGCTTAACTGAAAAAAGAAAGAGGTTAAATTAGTGCTGTTAGGTTTTTTTTCTACTAAGGTATTCTGGAACTAGATTACCCTGCATGGGGATCACAGTGTTGGTAGGACAGCTTCAAGGTTTTTCTTTTAACAACTGCCTTCAATTAAATATTCCAGATTGCAGGAGTGGTACAATGGCAGTGGAACAGTGCACTCCAGAACCCATCTTCACACAAGGCATTCCATACTTTGTTGGACCTAACACCCTTGTGTTGTTGATGAGTACATAATAAGGTAGCTCATTAATGTTCTCCTCATATAATGTATATAATGTCTAGTCTGTTCTTGAATGTGAATTTAAGAATTCTAGTGAAGTAGAGGTGCTCAGCACCTCTGAAAGTTGGACACCATTGTTCTATGGAAAAGTGGTATAACAAATTTTTAGAAAGGAAGACAGATGTAACTTCTCTGTAGCATTTTTATAAGGAAGATAATTTGTCCTCTTATAGAACATAAGGCCTTTAAGTGTTCCAAAGCTGAGCATAACACTTGAAGGAACTGGATAAATGGTGTCATTATTGTATTCCTGGCACTGTCAGGTTCTTTGTATGAGAGAGACTATACAGAAATACATGGAGTACTATGCAGTTTATTTTTTTTTTCAATGTAAGGGAACTCTTCTGTCCTGCTTAGAAAATGGCTGTTACAGAATTACTAAAATAAATACAGGCCAAGATGAGGGGTAGAATCTGTTGTAAAAATGTGGCAAAATGGGAAGTTGTTTTAAATGTTTTTATCCACAAGACTGATTCTTACTGCTTTCTAAACGTGTGTTTTATTTTGCAAGCAATTGTTCTGATCTTCACTGATGTTAAGTCTGGGGAAGACTTTATTTTCTAGAGGTAAGGAACCTGTCAAAAGATGAGGTTTTTTCATATGGCATTGAATTTGGAAAAGTACAGGTGTACAAATGTCTCCTCCCTTTGTTTGTTTGGTTTTGTTACAGCACTCACTGTGTGATTATATATATGTGATATATGGTAAATGACAGGTTTTCAACTGAGATGTTAATCCAAAGCCTCCGAGTTCTCTTTCCTGCTGACCTTGGTTGGATCTTTTTTGAGGGCTGTTTTGTGTATTCTTGGGAATGAATGAAGTGCATTATAGTTGAAAATCATCTTTCCTAAATAGAGGAAGAAAATATATTGGGAAATGAGAAGATGTTTAAAATTCTATGAAGTATTAGATAAGAGACTTGAGAAGTTACAAAAAAAGGCTGAGAGGCTCTGAGTCTTCCTCCTCCTCATTCCCTTGGTGAAGCCAACTGTGCTTCCAGTACTCTTGAAGGCTTAAAGAGACACTTGGGTAGGGTTTGGTCAGACCATTGCTAACTGCCAGGATGGAGCAGGAGAGGACTGCAGAACAGCTTTTAGGGATGCTGACATCAAGGCAAAATATGCTGATTATTTTGCAAGACTCATGGGTTCTAATTCTTTAATGGGAATAAACTGAAATTGTGTGTTCATGTCAGGCTAATGGCAGCAGGAAAGACTTTAGTAGCTTGGACAAAAATAATCAAATGGGTAAATCTGCAGAGTTTCAATGAAATCTTAATGTCTAATTTACCATAAATAAAGTGTTTACCCTATATGTTTACCTTTTCAGTGTTTAGTCATCACTACTGTGAGTTTCCTCAGTTTCACTCAGTACTATCTTGGAAAATCTAGCAAGTCACTACTGGTTTTTTTAAGGCTCTGAAGTCTGCAACAGATTTCAACCAGGTCCTTCCATTTTAATCAACCTTCTCCTGTAAGTGTGATGATCTGGCAGCGTTCCTTCTCTTTTCCCTTTAAAGGAAAAAATGCTGAGATATATGTTTTGGGAATCAGTTTTTCACCAAGTTTTGCCGATGATGCCATTTTCCAACTGCCTACAATTAGTCCTAAATTTTCTTTTTCCCCTGACACTACTGTCCTGTAAATTTTAATCATAAATTCTGAATAAACACTACTACAATCCCCTTGATAATAGCAGCAAACCCAAATTACTGTTGTGTGCTTTATAAATTAGCACAAAGGTGAAAGATAGCAGAAAACCACTTATTTGTATACTGGGGCTGATTCTCCTCTGCTTTATAACTGATCTTGCCATTTATCCTTGTGTAGTGTTCCAACATAAAACTAAATAGTGTATACTGCAGTTGTACAACTTGTGCTTAATTAATATCAGGACCCCATTGTGTTGGATGCTGCAGGAATGCTTCACGGGGAGCAGCTCAAATTACAAAGCATGTACAATCTGAATACAAAGCAATGAACTTGAAAGCAGAGGCATGAAGAAAGACTTCATCAAAGCCACATGTCAGGACAGTCAAGTTGGGAGAAAAGTCTGTTGTGCTGCTGCTGACTGTAATGGGCTTGGGGGCTTAAAACTAAGTCAACTTTGCACTTTTGGAAAGAGTTGGATATGGTCATGTCTGACAGGAAGGTTTAACCTTTCTGTAGTAAAGGTAGCTCCTACAAAACTGTCTATTTTAGAGGAGTCTTTTACAACTGTATCCAATGGAGCAATACATGGTCAGTCTTCACTATTATTTTATTTCATACCATCTTAACACAGGCCTCACAGACATTTGTTTCACTGAGAAGTTATTTCAGGCATTCTTTAGACAGAACATTAAGTACCCTCATTCCACCTAGAACAGAATTTAGAAAGGTCCCTTTTTTCTATAGATGTTCAGAAGTCAAACTCTTTCTCCAAAATGCTGCTTTTTTTTTTTTTTTAATGAATTCAACATTATCAAAATACTGACTTTTTTTTTCTATTAGACCCATTGGTCAGAAACTTTGCAATTGCTACTCCTAAGGACACTAGTGCCCTTGTCTTCATTCCAAACTTGGCTTTGCAAACAAACAAGCAAATATCTAGAGAAGTTCCTCCAAATCAAATGCTTTGAGGAATGATTTCCCACTACAAATAGCTTGTATGACATGCTGGAATGAAGAAAGATAATGTAGGAAAAAATAATTTCCCCCTAATTTCCTTTGTGGATTCTTCTCCTGCCAGTTTAAAGATACCCTTGTTCATATTTTCAGCTGATACAGACTGTTACATTGCTAACTGTATGCAGAAGTACTCTGTGAAGATCTGGTAAGCCCAAATTTCTGATACTTAACTCCTTGTAGCAGCATCCCAAGAGTGTACATAAGAGAGATCTTTTTCTGTTTTCTTTCTTAATGTGGGTTTTCTGAGTTTTCTTGGAGTTAGTAAAGCAAACAAGTCTACTCTTACAAAGAACCATGCAGTCTCTCTCATACATACTAGTCTCTTCCAGTCTTTAGGAATAAAAATCTTCAATAATACTATGAGTTCATGATCCATAAGAAGTATGCCCTGGGGTCTCAGTGTTTCAGTCTGAATTCTGCCTGTCTGAAAAAGTTATCCTAGTTACTGTTTTAGACTAATTTTGTGGGGGCTGGTGAAGAAAATTTGGTCTGCTGGCAGCTTTTTGGTTCTCTTTCAGTTGTGCTCTTGGGTAGCATTTTTGGAAGCGATGCACATTTTCTTTACTCCTTTTCTTGTGAGAAATGGAAACGTGACTATTGACTTTGGAGAAGCAGGTCAGCTAATGCTAGGCACTTGGGAAGATTCCTCTGTCTCTTACCATATGGTCTGGTATTTCATTCTCTTTGCCTCTGCCACGTTATGTGACATTTCTGTACCATGTCAGAGTAACTTGCAATGACTAATACCTCTCAAAAAGTATGAGACACCTGTGATGTCCTTCCTTTCTTCCCTTTTTTTTTATGCAGAACAAAGGTGCACAGGTGCTGGTTTATTTTCTAATGTGTTACAGCTATTGATAGCAGCAGTACATTGAAAGCAGATTTTCTAGATAAAGTCCTAGTCACTGCACTGTACCTCTTCTCCAAAAACTGGCTCTGAACATGACCTTAGTTCAAGATTTTTTCCTGTGTAGTTGCACTGATACTTTCCCACAGCCATTTCCAGTGAAGGGAAGCTTGCAAACCCCCACCCAAAATGAAAATTACTTTAAAATATCTGAAGTGGATGTCTCTTCACTTAGATAAATCTAAGTACGAGCATGTGTCAAATGCTTAGTATTTCAACTGTCTAATAAAATTTAGTTCTTAATCAAAATGAGAAGAGAGAGTGGTGTTTGGTCATTCTGCCCTTGACCACATGTATCTGTGGGAGAGAGGGCCCCAGTGTTTGACATGAGTGTAACTAATGAATGAATGAGCTGAGTTAAGAAGGATTGCTAGTCACATTTGAAATAATATCTTAATTATCTTTAGTGCCTCTTTAAGCACCTTTTTTTTCCTGAATTTAAAGTCTCTGTGCTAGGTCAAGATAATTCTCTCTGTGTTAAAGGAAGCATTAGTTTCTCTGATCTCTGTGATGATTACCTAAAAAACAGTAGCATGAGGGACTGTTTCATATTAGAGCATGAAGTTGTGTGACGTGTCACACCAAGAATGGTTTCTTCTACTGAAACATGACTCCAAGGGCTTGTCAATACTGAAAATTGTTCTTGGAGAGCTATTCCAAAATAAGTATGAAGTCTTAATTCGTTGTTTGAAGACTAATTCTCCATGAAGTGTTTTTCCTTTTAGTGATACTGCATAATTTGTTTTTTAAATCCTTCCCTGCAGAGGTTTCCAATCAATGAACTCTGGCCTGTGGGCTCTCTGTATGAAGCAGTGTTCCATGCAGAGAACTTGCCCGATGGGGTCTGTTATGTCAAACTTCCTTCATCTCACCTTTCAGAGTAATTCTGAAAATTCACTTACTGCACAGAGCATGCTGGCTGCAAAGACCACCCCACGCTGTGTGCTTTCTCTCTTTGTAATCTGCTTCATGATATTGAAACAGTTTGTATCCTCCCATTACAAGCCCTCTTGGGGAGGGACATTTTTTCTTACTTGTTTTCCTCAGCTCCTCTCCCATAGTGTTCCTCGTTCTTCTCTTTCAGAACACGGTGTATGGTACACCAAAATAGTATGAAGTTAAAAGAGCTTGAAGTTTTGAGCAAGTAGACAAAGAGCTTCGGTTTTCTCATTTCCTTATTTTTGACTCTTTTTCTGTATGCCACATCACAAGACATTGTCTTTCCAATGGGAAGGCCTCAGCTATGGATCCCCCATGAGTTCAGAGGTAAAATATCCTGCATTGCCTTGGGTTGCTCTGGCATAGTGCATCTAACAGTAACGTGGCCTCTGCTACCTCAACTAGGACAGTTGTACGTAACATCCCATAGCATAAAGGATGTTTCTTTGCACAAGAAATATCCTCAGATCTGATTATTTGTCTGTGAATTTAAGCTGAGGGATTGCTTGTTTTCTAGTCTTAGGTAACACTTTAAATTAATGGATTCGGTTTCAGCTGGAGTTGAATAAGATTTTCTCTATTCTTGGATATCGAAAATAAAGTAGTATGGTTTACATCTAGTGATATTTTCAACTATCTGAATCTTCAAACTTCTGAAATGTTAGTATTTCTGTAAATTCATACACAATGACCTGAAATATTTTTCTGTATTACAGAAAGTAACAAGATGTAGTTATGTATAACTGAACTCAGAATAGTTTTCCCATTGTCCATCCTGCTAAAAATGTGAATTGCTTTTCCCTTTATCCCCTTTCTCATTCTTTTTTATTTCTTGAATAAACTATTTTCATTATCTTCTTAAGCATTTTATCTAACCCTATTCATTGGCTTTACTGTGCCCATTGCCTAGTCTTTTTATGATGGCTCTTCCTCTTTCTAAAGTATTTTATTAATGCAGCACATATGTTTATTCTTTCATTTTATTTCATTGTGTTGGTATTTTTTCTTGCTGTCCCTTTTTTCTCATCTCCTGCTCATTGTGATAAATACCATTTTTGCATTTTGTTTGTGAATCCTAGACTTCACAAAAGGCAAAGATACCCATTTGACATCACAAAGAGAATGTCAGTGTTTAAACATCAAGGGCTTCGTTTTGTAAATGTTGAGAGTGCTTACAGTCTGTGGCAGTTCCACACTGAAATATAGGTGCTCACTGGTAATGAATTCAGGACTTTGCTGAATAAATATATTGATCATTTAACCATCTTTAAAACCTGAAAATATTAAATATATAGATAAAATCTTGCATCCTTCTTGGGCTAAATCTTCCCTGGGTTAAGTAGTAGTCCTATGAAAATACACAGAAGTGTCACCATTCATTTTAAAATGCCTGGATATGTGCTGTGGATACTGTTAGCACGAGAGAGCCTTTCTAGAATCAGCAGTGTTATCTTCTGACAATGCATGAAAATGAGAGAACCCTTCAAATGAAGGAATTACTGTGTCTGGTTTTGGGAATGCCTTTGGTGTTAGGTAGATAGAATTTGCCAGAGAGTAAACATAGGGCTGCTAAGCCCTTAGAGTGTGCCTTGACTAAAACTCAGTTCTGTCCTTTACTGTTGGGAGTCCTAATGACAGGACAGACAGACAGCCACAATCCTTTGTAAGGGTTATTTTTCTTATAATTGTCACTTTAGCCGCTATGTAGTTTTTTTTATTATTATTTTTATTTTAGCTGAAAACTGATGAATTTGATATTGCTCTAGCAAAACAACTTAGCATATGCTGGTCTTCAAGCATGTCATTAGTCTCACAGATGTTGCTGGGGTATAGGTGTGTACTTACCAGCACTGGGGATGAGCAGGTTGTTAGCTACATTGCAGTCATTTCCAGTGTTATATTCTGGTAGGACCCCTAAGAAGGCCAAGACTCTGTTAAATGTAAGTAACAGACATCAGCAGATGTTTGGGAGTTGCAGAGAATGGAGAGCTGCCTTATTATTATTATTATTAATTATATATCTCTAGCTTTATTCCTGCTGAAATGTTCTTTATCTACAGTGAGGATCTACTGGGGCAATCTCTGCTGTTGAGCTCTGCCAAAAGCCTTCATTCTCCTACTCCTCAGTGGCTGCCTCTTCTGCCCAGACCTACACTTTTCTTGAGAGGAGTGATTAGTTCTATCAGTAATAACACAGCTGATGCATTTACTTCTTCAGCCTTGTAGGTCACACTCAGGTTATGTTCCTATTCTGCTGGTGGGTTTTGCTATTGAATGAAATAAAGGTCATTTATGTCTGAAAAGACATAGTTATTATAAATCTGTCCACAAGACCATTTTCCCTTCTCTTAATGATACCTGAGTTAATGAAAGATTTGTTTGGTATATTTCTAACTTTGTAAATGCATCAGCAGTTGTGGTTTTTACCTTAGATTCCCTCACTGTCATACATTTCATTAATTCCACACATCATTCTTTCTAGCTTTATTCTAAATTGCTGTATCTTTTACTCACATAAATTGTCATAGAAGTTTTGCTAAATATTTGGTCTTTTCATACCCTTTGGCAATATATTTCTGATTTTGAAATAACAGCTTTTTTTTTTCTCTTGTGCTCTCTGTCTCTCCTTCTGATAGATCAGCTTGAACAAGTTGTGATATTAAGAGGTATGTATTCAGAGTGAGCCATTTGGGGAAGTACAACAGGCTCCCAGTTTGAGACTACTTAACAGTAACATCTAGGGTCAGGTAGTGGGGGTAAAAAGGATTTGCAAGCACATAGGATTTTTCAAATTAATTTTCCTCAGTACTCTCCGTTACCTATTCTCTGCAGTTATTAAAATAATGTTATTTTTTGCTGTTGACAGAAAAGGAATCCTGTAAATATTTGAGCAAATAGGATTATGTGAAGATTTAAATAGCCATCTTTCAGGGCTTTTTGATTTTCAGTCTTCTTGTTTCAAAAGGTTTTCCATCTGTTAAACTCTGCTTCAGGAAAGCACATAAGCACGTACTTAAATCCATCAGTACAAGGAAGACCCATAAGCCTGGATTTAACTAGATGCATATTTCTGAATCAAGGCATTAAGCTGTTTGCTTAACATGCAGAAAATTCCATCTTTTTAATCACAGTGGTAGTGCACTTCCTTGCCAAAATGCACTGCTATATATAAATATTTACTGGCAAATGAGCTGTAGTACAGATGGGAAGGTATGTTTCCTTCATAGAAAATAACGATTTGGGATGTAAGTATAGCCAGATATTTGGTGGTGGCAAGAGAAAGACATACTGCTTGGGGTCTAGCCTTACTTCCATTGACTTTCACGAGGTGATAGAAGATTAAATGTCCAACATGACCAGTTTGCTACTGGAATTAATAGGTGTGATGACACAGAAATCAGTGGGATCCACCTCACTTGGGATCCATGCTGCCAGCCCTTCCATAGTGCCAGCTGAGCAGAACATTTCTCAGTGTTTGGTGCAGAATGATCTCCAGTGCTGCTCTGTACCACTTTGAAATAGCCAGCAGTATTTCACAGGGAGAAAGAGGGAGCTGCATGTAACAACTTGAAATTATTCCCTTAAGGATATTGATTTAAAAAGCTCAGTAAGTAACAAAAAAAAATCCTAAACAGCCAGATATGCAAAAGCTGCCTCACATTTGATGTCCAGTTATGAGCTTCATGTGGGATTGGGCTCAATACCAGTAATAAACTGCAAAATGCAGCCTGTCAGATCCAGGGACCCACAAACTGCACATGGCCCCCATAGCTGCCAATGGGAGCTGTAGGCCTTCAGAATTTCAGTCGTTTCCAAACTGCTCATTTAGGGCAAATTCTCTCTTAGATACAGGAGGCCAAAGTAAAGAAGTGTTCCTGATTTATTCAGGCAGTTGCTCTTAGTTGCATCCAGGTGACAGCTGTGGGCAGGTGGGCCTGGGGAGGATAAAGCCTGGAAGGGCTCTGCCTTACCCACTCAACAGCTGCATCAGACCATAAAGCCTTCTTAGGTGAATTTTCTGGTGGTTTGTGTGTTGATTGGATCCTTTTATAACAGAGTATGGGAATGAGAATCAGGTACATAAAATCTGTAAATGTTTTCTCACAACATCATCTTTGGTTTCTGTGAGGTGCCCTCTCTTCTAGTCAGTCTATTAGTCTCAGTTTGGGGCCTGTTTCCAGAAGTATTTAAAAGTCTGGCTCCTGTGTGCTGTCAAGAAATCTTGATCCTCAGCAGGTTCTTATTATCCTTTGAAAGCTGAGAAAAACTGAAATAGTGAGAAATATTTGAGTGTAAAGGTGAGTAACTCAGTGGAAGGATAAGCAGCCCACTGAGCTACTCTTTTTCCCGCCACTTTTGCACTGGCTGTTGTGTCCTCCTTACTTCTGCTTTTTTTTTTTTTTTTGAGTAAATTAACTAGAGATCTTGTATCTCCTCTGACTACTGTTAGTGTCTAGAGGAAGAGGAAGTGCAGGAAGAAAGAGAGGAGGAAGGAAATGTTGTTTTTACGTAATAAAAAAATCCACTTTCTGGAAATATTACCCTCATTTTTGTCTGAGTAAATGATTAATGAAAAAGTGAAGTAAAGAAGGCCTCAAATTTGTGACTCTGCCATTGACTAAAGCAAGTAAGACCCCGTATTTCTCAGTGTTCTGGCTTGCAGCACCCCAGATGTATTTGGAGCCACAAGCAGTCTGTGAGCAGTTTGTGTCTGGTTTTGATGTTGCAACAGGATTAGTGGAAACTGGGAGCTGCTGTACCCAGAGTTGTAGCTGTGACAACCTAGTAAATTTTAGACAGCAATTCTGCCTGGCCATCCTGCAAGTTACCTGTATTGCAGATCAACTCACCTGATGCTGGGACTCCTTAGAATGTCCTTGTCAGCATCAGGATATGAATCATCCTGAGCAGCTCCTTGCCCCTTCACTCTCTGGAGGTACACAATGTCTGCCTCAGCCTGGGGAAGATTTTAGTTGTGCAGCTTACGGGATCAGGAATTCTGGCTGTTCCAGTCTAACAAGAAACAGTGTCGATGTCCCTGTTTTATTCCTTGTCACAGCTCTTGCCCAAATCAAAACGAACACATTAAATGCTGTTTCTAGATGTATCTTACCAAATCTGATCACAGGAGAAAAAAAAAGGGGCGTGGGGGGAAGAGAAATAGAACCCACTTTAATTTGTTTTTGGTTTTGTCTCTTTTTAAACAGTCTAAACAAGTTAAACAATTACAGAGAGCTTAAATGACCAGATTACTGGTATTTGAAAGTAATTTCAGAAATGGCTGTTTATCCACCAAAGACTGATATTTTTCAAATGCTTCCCTGTAAAACATATTTTACTGTGACACCTTATAAATATTAGAACAAAGGGCTTTGCAGAACAAACAGATCTGAAACCACAGAAAAGCACAACAATGATTCATTTCTTGTATCAGTCACTCACTACATTATTAACTTCCCTGTGAGCAGGAGGTGTGTTATGATCTTTATGCCCTTGGGAGCAAAAGTCAAAATATTCTTAGAGCAGCAGAGGGGAATGCATTTTCCACGTACTGGTATTGCATCTATTTGCAAGGTGTCTACATGCAGAAATCTGAATGCATCTATATTCAAATACAGAATTAGAGCCAACGATACACTCTAAGTTTTCCTGTGGGGTTACTGTCAGCTTCTGTTATAGTTTTCTGGCTTTTTTGGGTGTTCACAGTGCTAGCTAAAGAGGAGACATCACAAAGCCTCACTGGCCTGGAATATCAGGACAGTAAGATTTTTATTATTTCCTTATGAAAAGGAGAAACTGTTCCTAATAATCCTACATGTACTCAACTCCTATTATTTATTTTTTTTTATTCAGTATGGATGTGAATTTCTCCACTCTTTAGTTATAAGATGCCACAGTTTCTTGCCAGATACCATGGTTAATTACAGACAAGTTGATTACTCCTCAGTTGTGATTTACTGTGGCTACTGGCTGCTATTTCCACTTGATTGCTGTCACATCTCAGAATGACAATGAAAAATTATGCTCAAAATTGGATATGAAAGGAAAGAGAAATACAGTTTAAAATGCAAAACTAAAAGAGCAGTAAACCTTGCTAAACTCCAGAATGGAAAGGCTGGAGAAAATTGTTTTCCCTGCCCCCTTCTCCCCTCCCTCACCCGCCTCCATTATTGTAGAAAATTGAAATGGCACTAATTATCAAAACCATGAATTCAGAAAAGCACATTCATATTTGTCCACCCCCTGACCCTGTCTGGTGTGAAGCTACTGCATCTTGTCATAAATGATGATTTCTCTGAAGCAGGGTCTGCATTTGTATCTGTTCTTACAATGCAGAACAGGTGGGTTTGAACAGTTTTTGCTGAAATTCTGGCTGTGCTTCATGTTTATATCTGCTGCTTCAGTTTGTACGTGTTTCTGTGTCCTGTAGGATTCTTGCTTATTCTGGTCTCTCCCTGTTTGCATGCTGCAGACGTGAGCAGTTTCCCTTGATTTACCCACACAAGAGGCTAGAGTTAGAATCTGTGGTGGAGTAAAAATTTGGAAAACGTGGACAAACATGAAGTGGTTTTGTTTTGTCATCAAAATTTCGCAATTCCAAGAGATTTGACCCATGAGAGATTTTCAGATACCAGCCTCTTTGACTTATTATCTCCTCACTAGGTTTCTTGAGAATTATTTTGAAAACATATTAATAAGAATGTCAGCTCCAGCCATCACTGATGGTTACAATGACAAAAATGTGTCATAAAAAAAAAGCTGAAAACTTACTTCACCTTGAGATTCACAAGGACATTTATGCACACGTTCCCTCTTCTAAAACAGACTATGAATTTCATCTGCAAAATTTGTTCCCACTGCACACAAGCATTCATGGAGAAAATGTTTGCACAATGCTTGGAACAACTTGGGCACATTTCATATAAAGAACGGAAGTTGGATCTCATTAATTACCCCAACAATGAAGTCAATTAGAGAAGTGCATCTTGTTAGATATCTGCTAAGATTCTACTTAATGGCTCATTACTTGCAAGCGAGGAGCCTGATAGTGCCTTGTAGTGACATGTAAAATAGTGAGATGGAAAAGCATATGGGAGAGCAAACTGAGCTGTTATTAATTTTCATTTTCTGTTTACTTTTCATACTATTGATAAAATAAGTTCCTTCTAATATGAAGCTATATTTAATCTGTGTTATCTCGTTGCTTCTGTCCAAGAAACAGATGATGTGAATTCTCTTTTTACTGTGTTTGGCTAAGCAGGAGGGATACCACGTTTCAAGAGCCTTGTCTGATTGCCTAGCAGTGCTCACTCCCTAAATTAATTCCTTGCTCCTTCAGTTATTTAATACTCATTAAACAGAGAGATGGGCATCCATGAATAAGAACTGCACTGATGTCCTAAGTACTTGTGTTTCACTCCCTGACTTGGGAAAGGAATGTAAGTCCTGTAGGTGATGGCTTGTCAGGGCTCTTAGCAGTGAGGAAGAGTGAGTTTTCATTCCTGTGCAGGCACAAGCAGATTATTGAGTTTGGACAGTGTCAGACTCCGGGTGGTTGTTTCCTTGTTTGTTCAGGCAGGGTTGAGTAGGCAAAGGACACTTTCTTGTTTGGTGGTTTATTGCAGGCTAATGACTCGACAGGGATCTCATAGTTATTAAACCCCTCTGTTGCCTTTTATCACAGTCTGCTTTAACGCTTTTCTGTCCAGGCAGTGAGCTTCTCTGTTACTTTTTGCTCCATTAGATTTTGTTGTGGTGGTTTGCATACAACTGACTGATGGATAAACAGATCCTTCTGAGCAGCAGCCAGCCCTTCCCTCAAGGCAAGGCAGAGCATGGTTCTCCCAATGAAGGAGCCAGTGTGTCTGTAAAGCTTTAATGGTGACCTGCAGGGACAGTGCACTGGGAAGGCACTCAACAGCTGCAAACTTAAAATGTTCTTAAGATTTACCTTATAAGCAATACCTTTTCTTTACAGGTATTAAGAGACAGAGCTTGGTCAACTACCCTGGTATTTGAGCAGCAATTATCCTAAGGAGTTCCATGATCATGGTGCAGTATTCACTACCATTACTTTAAATAACCCTGCACTCTGTCTTGCTTTAAGAAGGGTAGTGATGCTTTAAAATGAATGGCTGCCAACAGGAATAATCCTATAATCAGGATAATGTTTTATACACAAGACTTTTTTTCTTTTTTAATAATGCCACTACAGTAAATGAGCCTATTCTGATAACATTGAACAAGTACCACAATTTTCCAGGTGGGCAACTTTGATTACACATCAGTCTTTTTCTTTGGGAACTCAGAGTTCTGCTGAACAACATACCATGCTAAATTATTTAGCATACTGAGTTTAAAATAACATAATTACTCTTTATAAATACTTGTCTTTCCACTATATGCCCAGAAAGACAATGGTTTTTTTTGTCCAGCACTGTGGGGTTATAAATACCTAAGTACTCTGTCAAAATACTGCCTACTGCAGCACTGTGAAAATGACAACATTACAAGTTTTTGACATTTATCTTGGATATAAACATATATGGTTAGTGTAATTTTTACCTGTCTTATTGAATTTAAGTTATTGGGTTTGTTTCTGTTTTGGAGCAAAGCCAGGTCAGAGCTGTGAACCCATTTTGATCTGAAAGCCATGAGATCCCTGGTTTCTAGAACTGGTTTCCATTACTGTATTCATAGTGAAGAAGGCCGGGTTGCTGGGTATGACCGTCACACATCTGGAGCAGACACCTTCCTTCCTCTGGTACATAGACTAGTTGTCTGGTATGAAGCATGCAGGTGCAACTAGTCTAGAATGTCTACAAACTCCTCCAAGCTCATGCAGAGGTTTAAATTCAAGATCAGCCACTTTGGTTTGGGTCCAGTCTGTTTGGGGAGCCACAGCTTTTAAAATAAATGTGGAGGATTCGCAGCCTGGAGGGCTTATGCTGAAGAGGATGGCTGCCCAGCAGAGTGCAGGGAAATCAAAGGATAAAGCATAAAAATACATATTTTTAAGTTACTGTTTGAAAATATTTTTTTTCTTCAGTAGCCATAATCGTGTTATTTGATAAAACTGCCTTCAGCACTCAGTTCTAGAGATTAAGAATTACCAGAATCATGAATGGCCACAGACTGATGGAGCAGCAGTCAGATGCAGGGACTTGAGACTCAGAGCAGCTCAGTCTGCCAGAGCTGAGCAGCACCTGCATCATGGCAGTATTTGAACTCACAGCATTGGCTGCCTCCCACAATTCTGCATTGCACATATTTAATAGGACTATGTACTTTCTGGATTTCATGGATCTGTAGGAAATGGTTCCTGTTGCTCTGGGCTCACTTAGCTCATCAGCTCTACATCTTAATATGCATGTATAAAACATGTGCACTATCTATTTTAATTACAGATATACTCACGCTCAGATTCATCTTAGTTCCCTTTGAGATGGTTTTCTGCTCTTTCTTCGTGCATTACGAGTATCATTTTCATGGTTCAATCTATAAGATTTTGCTTCCTGAATTAACATCTGAATTTGACATTTTCTCGATAATAAATAGGTAGTGCTATGAGGGAAGTACCCAGGAAGGCTACATTACATTCTCTTGTAATTTATTTTAAAGACGTGTGAAGTGTGTCCTTCCCAGGCAGAGCTGATGCTATTCCATATAGCCTATCTCACTGCCTTTAAATCCTCAGGGAAATTATCTTTTAAATTACTTAAGGGGAAAAAATAAAAAGGCAGCATGGCTTGACACTGAGGATTAACTGCTCCTACATAAGTTAATTTAGTTTAAAGATGTGATACTTTCTGGATATTGATTTGGATATTTTAGTTCTATAACTCATAAATTATAGGCAAACTTAGTACATTATGAAGATACTTGGCTGGATATTAAAATTTTAAACGTACTTGTGAAATAATTGCTGAAGTCATAATTGCTTTGATACTGTGGAGTATTTTTTTGTTAATGCAGAAAGAGAGAGTAAGACGGGAGAAGTGGGAAATAAATCAATATCTAGAAAGGCCAGCATCATTTGTTAAAGCAAACAGACAAACAAATCCCACAGTTGGGACCCACCATCTGTGACTTTGTTATCTCTCTCCTTTGTACATGTTGCACTGAGTCTTCAGCAACCGATTCCAAAGAGGCTTGGGGATATTTGGCATGTAGAAAGTTTAAATCTGTGGGATAGTCAGCTGTAGGAAAGTAAAAAAAAAAGCTTACCTCTCTTGTAGAAGCATTATCAGTAATCCTTGATGCATTCTTTCTATTAAAGAGACTTGTTTTTTTACTTGAAGATTTGACTTGGTGTTCAGTGGACAGTGTGCATTTTCAACAGAAAAACAGTTTGGGAAACAGAATTGGCAAACTGGCTGTAGAGTAAATAATTTGAATTAAAAAACCCCAAACCCTGAAAACCAACAAAAAAATCCCCAAACACCCATCCCCACCTCCTGCCAAGACCCCCCCCAAAAAAACCCACCACCAAACCCTGCATTTTCTATGAGTACAAAGTGTCAGCAGAGCCTTTGAAAACGTTGAACCTGTGCATGCTGACAAGGCTGGGATGCAGTGTTTGGAATCTTGAAGCTGCCAGTTGGGGGGCACAGTGGGTTCATCAGCTCAGCTGCCACCATCCCAGCTGTGGATTAGGTCCATCATAATTTTTACACACTGCTGAGGCATCCTGGCTGTTGGGATGTTCTGCTTGGCTCAAACAAGGCCGGGGAATAAGGGCTGTGCAACCTGGCTGGTAAAGGGTTGTCAGGGTTTTCCTTTCTGCTGTTTTGCAGGCAGCAGCCTGCTGCTGGCAAATGGAGTATCCAGCAGGACATGCCTTTCAAGAGTGACTATAGGAAAGGGCTGGGAACCAGCAGGGAGCCCCAGAGCTGTATACCTATTATTTTCTACCTTTGCAATGATTCTACTGCTTTTGCAGTCCCTGTGGAAATGAAGCTCAGCTAATTAACAGTAATGAACACCATGCTGTGAAGAATGTTGCAAATAAGTGAAGATTTGTAGAACTGAATCTCAGGCAAATAGTCATGTTTTTAACAGCAACAGAGCCTAGAAATCTGAGGTTTCCTACAGATACTGGTCTGTCTGTAGTTGCTATCACTTCCTCTTGCTCAAATCTTTGTCACTTACATTGCAATTCTCTTATACTGAATAGTTGTAGTTGGTTTTATTGAGTAGAAATCCTTTGATTGCGTTTGATTTCCTTTGTGCTTCAAGAAGGCAGAGCTAATGGTGTGCTGTGTGTGGAGGTTTCACATTTCAGACTAGTTTTCTACTCTTTAATTGTCGTGTGCATAAATTACTGCTGATCTTCTTTCATCTGCAGATTCTTGCCCTGGAGTTATGTAGTCTCCTACTGATGTTTTTTGTTGCTTAGTTTTGAAACACCTGTCACTTTCCCAGGAACTATTTCAACATGTCTCAGGTTTTTTGGCTTCCCTACAGAATTAATACAACTTTTTCTTTTTTTAAATGAGCATAATTATTTTTCTCTCTCGATGTCATTATATTTCTTTTGCTGAAATGAATGTGTCATTAGAATTCCCTTCGAATAATTCATAAGGGCTTGCCAGGTATTCTGGGTGATGTACAGATCAAGAATTAATAGAATAGTGCTAATTAATTTCTTCTTTTTAATTTTCTCCTTTAATTCTACAGTATGATGTGAGTAATTGTCAAAGAGTCTGGATCTTTTCTAGACACATTGACTTTATTTCTGTCACTTTAAAATATGCTAATATTGTAAGAGGATGACATAGGGAGATGCTACATTTGTTTGTCAGGTGATCTAGTTTATAAAAGGGAATTTAACACAAAAATACTCAACTTCCTAATGCAGAAAAACAATAGTTGTTTTCAGTCATTAAGAAAACTGACACATTTTTACTGCTTCTCTTTTTAAGTCCACTTAGTCTATGTGGTCTATTACAAACATGTAACAGAGACAGAAGAAGTAAGTAAAATTGAAAAGTACTTGAAGCAACACCATGAGTCCAAATCCTGAGAAACTGAAACCTTTTCCCAGAAGGGGATTTAAAGGAGAGTAAAGGGGAACCTGGGGGCACTTTAGCCTCACCTCTTCTCAGATTGTCAGTTTTTGGAGTGACCATCTTGGTTTTTTTCTCCTGCAAAGGTTATAGGAAGATAAAATAATGGTTGATAATAGCCAAGCTAGTCAATGCACAGTTCAACAATGCACACTAAGCTGAAAAACATGGGGTATTTTTCTTTAAAGAATTATATCTAATAGTATTCTAATATTTTAATTAAGTAACAGTTGGATTCTCCTTGCAGTGCAACAATTAAGGCTGCATCAAATTACATTGATCTGAGGCTAGAAATTACATCTTTCACCTTCATTTTATGCTTACCTTTATCCCAGACATAATTCATGATTCTCACCAGGAAATTGCATACAATTTATATAAGAAAGAACTAATATACAGAATTTTTTTGCTGAAATATTTTTTGTTCATTTTCTCTTTCTTTCTTTCTTCTTCTTTAGGGTACCTTAGTTGCAAAGTTGTTTCTATAACTGCTGATATATCCAGACATCTTGTGGGTTTTCTGAGTTCCATCGCTTTTGGAACATGGATGATCCTTTTTCATGTATCCAGAGTAGGCACATAACATCATTCCCTTCCTGTCTTCAGTGCAGTCAGGTAATTTGAAACAGACTTTTTCTTCTTAGAAATTCTATTGTCGCATTCTGTTATTTTCTAAAATAATTATGAGCCTCTACTATAATTGACTTTTTTTTTTTCCACCTCGGCTTGTTTAAGTAAGTGCCAAACACTCTACTTTCAAAGGACCCTTTGCTGCTTCACTGAAGGTATATTGGAGTGTTCCCTGAAATACCTCAATTGGTTTTGATTCTTTTCTTTCCTGCAGCCCTGTCCATTCACTTTCAAGTTTGTAGTTTCTTGTGCTCTCTTTGATAATTACATCTTCATCTACTAAAATTTTCTTTTTCATTAAAGATCCTTGAATCAATCTGATGCTGTCATGAAACTCAGCTGGTTTCCATATTTGACTCTCTCCCTATTTTTGTGTAATAGTGTATGAATTTTCTTTCAAGGTAGCTAGAATGATAGAGCTTTTCTGAGTGTTTGAGTCGCCACTTTTCCCCTTCAAGTGGGAGGCCCTTGACATTTTTATTCTGTTTGAGAAGGAAAATTGTGTTGTTCAGAACACTATACCCTGAGCTAGAATATCCAATAGCCCATTTGAGACCATTTATCTTAAAAACAGCACTTTTGAATCAGACTATGGCTCAGTAAGACTTTGTGGTTGTGGGTTAGAAGAGCTCTGGGTACATTAAGTAATCTGGTTCTGTGGCATTCTCTACCCATGTCTCTTACTGTAAGGGCTGAGCCTTTCCATGTTCCAGGAGATTGTCCTGCTTCCTGCAGAATTATTATCCCTTTGCTTGACTAGTAATAGTACTTCAGACATAAAAGCCTTTCGAATAAAATGTACTAATGACCACTCCTGAAAACAGAAATCTGGCTTTGAGCCAGGATCTGAAAAAACCCAAACCCCAGGAAAACGGTGGTGGTTCTTACCATGTAGCAGTTTCCTCTGTGAAAATTGGAAACTGGCTGCACATCTTCTTTCCTTGCCAACTGTTCTTTGGTAAATCACTACAGCTCTGCAGCTAAGCATGGCCGTGAAAATGATGTAACCCATGATGAAGATACAAGTCTGAAGACCAGCTTCATCATGATAGTCCTAGATCTTGCCAATTAACTTCAGGTGCATTGAGTGAAAATAATACAATTGAGGACACAGCAGGAGAAGCAAGTGCTATCAAATGCTCTAAAACCACCAGAGGAAAGTTGTTCATCCGTAGAGATGCTAAATCTAACAATGCAAGAAGAACCAGGAGAAATAAATTAGTAATCTATTCTTTAAAAACAAAAATAATAATATAAGAGTGACATCTTAGACTCCATTCCTAGTTTGGTCTTAAATTGGAAACCATTTTCCCTTTTTGGCTATAGACTCTGGATTCATGCTGCTGGAGCAAGCAGATGGTTGTCAGGCTGAGGGCTGGATATATTGAGTGCTAGACCAGACTGCTGAAGGATGAATGGCATTAGGGCCACACAAGGCATTGTGTATAGGGCAATATTTCACCTGTAATTTAAATAATCCTAATTTCCCTATGCTGTCTCTGTCCAAACATAATTTACTTCCTCCTTCATGAAGCTGCATTTTCTTACAATTATATATATACCTTGCAAGTGGGTAATACTGAGATTTCATTGTGGTGGAAACATGTAGAATTCCAGGGTTACAGTATCACATATCTTTATATTTTCTTTCCTTTAAACTAAGGGAGAAGAGCATGGGCAGCATTGACTGCCCATGATAATTTTGTACTCTAATTTTTAGAAGTAGCACTACAAAAAAATGTATTTTATTTTTCCTAACATTTGTGTGAGAGAGAATTATTGTCATGTCTCTACCAGTTCAAATCAAAGAGGTGTTAGATTAAACGCACTAAATTTTTCATGTTCACCACGGATTTTTTTTAAGAAATCTTTTTGTTTTGCTGTCAAAGTGTCACGAAAAGACTAATGGAATCAGCAAACCATTGGAGCTTGTGACTTAGGGTGTAATAGGAAGCCAACTTTCATGCTGTTCAAGCTAACTTGTGAAAGCTGAAGAATGGCCATGATGAGTCTAGAAAAATGAGTCGTTTGACAAGTGTGTTAATTGGGGTGTTTTAAAGAAACACTCCCCATGGAATGGATTAAAAATAGGGAGCTGAACAGTGAAAGCACCTTGCTTGAGTATGTGGGGATCCTTCTGGATGGATGCTAAGGATTTGGGAACTCAGAAAAATTGGTCTGAAGGATGGATTTATTCTAACATTCTGGTAGACAATACATGATAGCATCAGAGGTGGGCATCTGGTCTGTCTCAAAGGTCTGCTTTAGGACAGGGTGCCTTGTGCCTTAGAAATACCACTTTGCCTTCACTGTTGAAGGGAGCCCAGCCAGTGGGCTGAGGGCAGGTGCACTTGGACATCAGGTGACTCCCACCCTAAACATCTTTAAGGGAAATTGAGCTGGATGGAAAGCACAGGCTTCTCTCAAGAACTTTTAGGGGATTTTGAAACTTGGAAGTGAAAAAAAAAAAATATGCACTTTCCTTCAGGAATTTTTGCTCTCACTTAAGAAGAGGTTTGATTTTGGTTTTGGTTTGTTTCTTTTTTCTTTTCATTCACTTGAGACCAGTTTTATGGTTTGTTTGATAAACTAGACACTGAAATAGCATTGTGAAAAAAATGTGAACTCTCGTGTGACAAGATAAAAGTATTTACTGGAAGCAATTTTTTCCTGCCATTTAGAAATAAAACTATTTATTAAAAGGAACGTTACCCTGTAACGTAAAGAGAAAATAATTTAGAAACTTAGATTTTTTAATAGGAGGATGTTAAGGAACATTAACTGCACCTATTGATAAATCAGTAATTTTGATTTTCCAGTTATCTTTAGGCAAAGCTCCAAACTGAAGGACTTCCCTACTCCTCCCAGAATCTTACTGCCTCAGGGAGCTTATAGGAAGGGTTTTGATTATATTCATGTTCTTTACATATAGATAATACAGAAAGGAACCAGCTGAAAAAATACTACAGTAACCATTTACAGCACTAATTAAATTTGGAGCAAGAAATATCAGACAAAACAATTTAGACAAGTTAATGAGCTTTCTGAAATAAAAAGAAAAAAATGAGTTAGATTATTTATAAATGTACTTTCTCTGTTTGGGTTTGGGGTTTTTTTATCCACATTACTGCCAGGAAATAAGACTTTATTGATTTTTACAAGAATTACTTGGTGTAGTTGATGTTATCACACAAATAAATAGCTAAGTATTCATTCTTTATTTAGATTCCACTGTGTTACAAATGAATTCATAGCTCATAATTTGCATTTTCTGCAAGTACCTGGTGGCTGAGCATCAACTTATATTCAGCAAATCCTTCAGGCTAATTGGTAAACAGGAAAAATTGATTGTAGTTTATACAAACATAATTAGACTAAAAGCAGAACCATAATCTCTGCATTACAGAGCAAAAAAGTGCCAATAACATCACTATCCCTGTATGTCAGGGTGGCCCAGTGTACACAGGATTTGTGCATCTTGGAGGACCAGATGATGTCTAAACTAGTGGGAAACAACAGCAACCCTTCAGATGTCCTGCTGGCCTGCTCTGCTGCTGAGGCTCCATCCAAGAGTAACTCAGCAACAGGAGAGCCAGTAGCTCCACTGGGGGTTTGATCCTGCAGGACTTCATTAGCCTCTCACTTCATTTTAGTCTTCTCAAAGGCTTCTGTCAAAGGAGAGGGAATTGAAAAATAGGGATTACTTTGGAATGGGCTGCCAGGGAGGTGGTGGAGATGCCATCCCTGGAGGCGTTCAAGAAGTGTTTAGATGTGGCACTTCAGGATATAGTGGTTGCAGTAGCTGGATTACAGTTGGACTTGATGATCTTGAAGGTCTCTTCCAACCTTGATGATTCTGTGATTGATGATCCTTCAAAGAGAAGCAGGTGTTAGCATATGGGTTTTGTTAGTGATGCAATAAAGCCTATATAGATAGCAGGTAATGTCTGAAAATAACAGAATAATGACAAAATGAATTCAAAGAATTCACTGTAAGTGAACAGAGGAAACAATAGTATGAATTGCTTAGTGCTAATTTAGCAGATTTCTGGACTAGTAATAAGGGATTAAATCCTAAAATGGTGTACTTTGTGAGGACGTGTATGAATGGAAGGAGTGGGATTTAGTATGACTTGTACTCTCAAACTGAAAATGGAATATCCTAGCAAGACACCAGGGACTGAAGCTGTAAATAACAGACGAGTGCAAATACCTTGTTATTTGTGTAGATCTAATCTCAGCTTATAACTATACCCCATTTAGGGAATTGCCAAATTCAAACAAATGTCATCCTGATTAACTGACTTTCTGTTGTAGTGGAGGCAAAAGAAAGAGTAGAGAAAAATAAAGAGTGTATCAGCTTTAAAAAAGAAGTAACTGACAAATACAAAGATGTTTTTCTAAAGGAGAAAGCTCATTAGTTTTCAATGAGTAGCAGGTAAAAGACAAACTGAAGGTCATTATTCCTTCTCCCCTGTGATGTATGACAGGACTTTGGTCCTGTATCCTAAAGACCTGTGTGGGCCAAGATACATCTACAGAAATACACCTTCATGTTTTTGTGTGACTGCATTTCTTACCCAATTTCTATCTGCAGTATTATCTGACTCTGTTACAGCCCTCTCTCTTGCATTTTCTGTGATGTATGATGATAAGCACGTGCAATAAATATTAGTAGATGTGTAATTTAGAGTTAGGAAAGATTGTTACTTAGAGTGTTTTGTGATGGTCTTTCCTTCTTGAAATATTTTGTGTCATGAAGTGATATTTGCCTGATGCAGAGTTATAGAAGAAAAGTACTTTTTGTTTTAACACATTTACTAAAGAAGCAATTTCCAATTGAGGAAGCCCTATAAATGCTTTTAGAAGTATTGTTTTTTCTTTTAAATTTATAGGAGAAGTTAAGTAATACTGTCACTGGTTACACAGAGTATTAATTGTGCATTCTTTGGGCAAGGCTTTGGTGTTTTTTTTTCCCTTTTGCATGAAAAATAGCAAACTACTGGTATTACAATCTAGGAAAAAAGAGAACTGTAAGTAACGTTTAGTAATGTGCTTTCCTGTATCAAGTTTGTCAAAGGCTAGAGAAGATCAAACCTGTTGTTTTTCTAAAACTTTTAAGGAATACAATACCACAATTTGATTTAATATATCTTACTAAAACGTAACTGCTTTTCAATTGCTTTTTCAAATTCTTTTTAAAAAATGCTTTCTCTGATTTTGTCTGTGGAAATTAAGGTCTAAAGTCTAAAGAAAGATTTAAGGTACATGTGGTGCTTGGGGCTATGTGTTAAGGTACTTGCTGAATTTCCCCTAAACCTTTTTTCAGCTAGGTGCATATTTGAGTCATCTTTACAGTGTTTGATAAGTAAGAACAAATCACAAGCATTATGTAAAGGATATAATATTTTATATTTCTCAATGTCTGTTTAGACCCAACCCTGGGGAGCAGGGGGAAATGGAGTTTAACAGCCTGTTCTTATTAATCTGAAGTTTAACAATCTATTTTTATTAATCTAAAGTCAGTGAGTCATGTTTGAAGGCATAGCTGTAAATTCTAAATTTTTCCTGGGCAGAAACAAGTGCAGCTGGGAGATAATACCATGCTCCTCACCAAAGGCCTACCAACCAACCCTGCAATAGCTGTGGCATTGCATCATCTTCTAGATATTATTTTAAATAATAATTTGTAAAAAACTATTTAATTACGAAAGTTTGACTTTAGAAAATATGTGAATAGTTGTTCAGCCATAAATGGGGTTTATTAGTATTTGGTTTAAGGTGGATTTTACTTGATTTGTTGCTGTTCAAATCAAAAAGTTAATTAGGAGCAGCCCACTGCTCTTTCCAAGAGAAAAACAGCAAGTAAAATCAATTGGCACAAATTGTTTACTAGTTTTGATAAGGAAACAAGGTTGATCTGTCCATGTTTAGCAGGCAAAAAAATTTAAAAATTAAAGCAATTAAAATACATTTAGTTGCCAAATGTGTGGTGTCATTCAGCAGGTCTTTAAAATTCCAGAGATAAACTGTGTGTCTGAAGGTACCATAAGTCTATCTCCACATTATGTGATCATGTAGAGATAATTTACTTTACTACTACATTTCCCCACTATAATTCTATTACATTTAGGGGCTCATTTAATAACATTTATCTGTCTGGTGTTAAACTGGGCATGACATAGCGAGTCCCACAGAACTGTAATGCTGGAGTGCAGTTTGCCATCAGTGCTTGGAAAAATCAAACCAGTATGGCCCAGTCCTCCTTCCTTTGAATTTATCAGGCATTAGAAATACCTTATCTAAAAATACCAAGGAAAAAAAAAAAAACACACCCTGAAAAAAAACAAGGGCTGTCTAACATCTGTCAGGTGAATGAGCAAAATAATGTATCTGTAGAAAGAGCTTTTTTTTTTCATTGCATAAAGATCATGAAGCAGCTCAAAATAAATGAGGAAAGCAAAGCTGAAAAACCTGTGCTCTATAAAAAGACACGAGAATCCTTATGGCCTAGAAAACAACTGTCTCTCACTTGTTTACAGCCAACAGGGTGGATGTCTTTTGTCAAGGTTGTTAATTGTGAAGAGCACATTGTCTCTGTTTCATAAATGGAAAACTATAAAAGAGAAAATATATTATTTAGTAAAAATTAAATAATTTATCCAGCTGAGGAAAGAGCTGAGCAAGGAAGCATTCTTGAGGTCCTAAATTCTATGTTGAAAAGGCTGTGTTGGTGTTTGGTTTTGGCATAAGAGACAGCAACATGACAAATATCCGAGTCAGATTCTCTGTATGGAGGTAGCTTAATTAAATTTTGAGACATTATTAATATTGCTGCACTGGTGACACTAGGTAACTAGATATTAGGCAACCTCCACTTCATAAAGTCTGTGAAGTTTTGGGGGTTTTAAGTGTTCTACCAGACCTTGCTGCAATATTAAGGTCTATAGAAACACACGTGGACGCTCCACTGTGCAGATTCCTGCTAAAACCAACAATTATATTTCCAGATAGGAAATCCCAATTAAAATAAGGCAAATAAAATAACTTAAAATAAGTTGCACACGTGTGTGTTTTGAGGCTGACGTGCTCTGGATGTGTTGGATTTGCACCATAGAGTATCTCTGGGCTATGCACACACTGAAACCAAATGGAATGTGCTGAAGAAAATGAGATACGTGGCAGCAGAATTAGTGTCCATCCAATCATAATTACAGCTTTATTTTGAAAACCTGGGGACCAGGATGTCATTTTAATGAAACAATACTTTTACAAAGATATTTAGGGCACAATTTATATAGTAGACTGTGAGCTGGAGAAGCGTGGGTAGGTTTTCACACAGGCTTTTCTCATCTTCTACTTGCTTAATGGATTCAGAGGTTTTTTTAATAAAGCAAAATAAATGTATGTTTAGTGTCTTATAACCTAGCACCTATTGGCATTTATCTTAGTAATATTTTTTCTAAATATTTAATGTTTACCTTTTTGTTTATGCATATATTACCTTGCTAATTACGGTGGTACTGAACTGATTAAATGTAATGAATTATTGAAGAACACCTGCAGGGTTTTACATACTTAGCCTCAAGAGGTGATCATTTTTAGAGGTTTACTAAGAACTGTTTTAGGCTAGGATATGCAGCCACCCAAAGAGAGGTAATGGAACTTTAAAAAAGTTCCAAGAATGCAAAGAGTTGAGTATGCCAAGGGGCACACAGAATCCCTTGTCCCCAGTGTGGATCCCCTTACCCAGTTTATCTGTGGAAATATGAAAGCTACCCGTTATTCATAAATTTTTGTTCATATGCTGTTTTGGAGTATTATTAACTTAGGGTCCAGCTTCTCCTCTGAAGCACTTGCACCTTCTGTGAAATCCCAGCATTGTTACAACCTACTCTGCATGTGGTGATTGGATCCCTGCAATTCACATGAAATTCCCAGTCTAGAGTGTTCCCTTACTCTTCTATTCTCCCAGAGTGATATGGAGTTCCCTATCTCCCTCATTCTTTCCTTCACTGAGGTTTCCCCCTCCCTCTTTAAAAAGCACCCTCACTTGACTAAGGGTTATGAGGCACCTGCTTTTTGTGAGCTGCCTTCCCTCGAGGTCTCCTTAAGCACAGTCATAGGTAGGCCTCTAGGGCTAAAAGTAAAAGGGATAATTTATAATTCCTAAAGGTGAAAGAGTCCCTGGGGAAACTCCTTCCCTTCTCCTTTCCATCCTTTCTTTCCCAGTCGTGTAGAAAGCTGATCTGAATGGCTGAGGCCAAAATGATCCCTCAGCAAAAGCCCAAAATGGGGTGAATACTTTGCCTGTGTTCACTCTGTGAGCTGTTGAATTTTCTGATGATTTCTGCTTCTTCCTTGAAAGATCATGAGTTTAGAATTCACCCAGCAAAGCAGGAAATGTCCTCAGCACGGGCTGGGGGGATTTCCCCATTCACACTTAACAAAGTCAGTATGGCAACTGGTGTAAGAAAAGAATCAGACACAGCAAGTTTCATTAGCAATGTTCCTGCAATGTACTGTATTTTATACTCACTGATTAAAATCCCACTTCTGTGATATGCTAAGTTCTTTCCCTCACTATTTGCAGTTGTCTTTAGCATGTGAATAGGGCTTTAAATGATGGAGGTTACAGATGATGTAATGCTGCTTGTACTTGTATGACAGTAGTTTTATACTGAGGTATGAAATGACCTGACTCCACAGTCTTGAAACTGGCACCTTAAACTTAATAAGTGGGGGCTGAATTTTCTTTCTTTAGCTGAAATGCCATCTCCAGACCCTCACACATACATTTGTTTCTACTCTTAAAATTCTAGAATCACATAGTACTCTTGCTTTTCCATCACCTTCTGTTTAAATTCATGTGTATGTATTGAAGTGTTAGAAATTCAGTGCAAATTCCTTCTCCTGGGATTTTACTGAATGGTGATATTCAGTTACTGTACCTTGATGTCAGCCTGACTTTGGGGGAATCTGCTCTCTCTCTGCGTGTGCAGAATACCCAACTCAGCTATTACCATGAGGATCTGAGGAGGAAATTTTGCCTCCAATGTCTGGGTGCCACTGGGATTTCTGATGCTATGTATAATTCATGATGCAAGTTGCTGCAGTTTTTCCCCCTCATTTTAGTCAATAGCTCTAATCCTTCTGGCCAGAATTCTGCAGCACAAATTCCACTGAAAACACTGTGCACTGACAGTTAGTCATTGCTAATGAGTTGGTTGCTTTTAAATTTGGTGGTGGAGGTGCTAAGACGGTTTGATGAAAACACAGTTTGCATTCCAGTAGATAAAAGGCCAATTATAATGGAATTTTGACCACTTGACAAAAGGGGTCTCAGAGATGCAGCCTGCTGTGCAAGGGTGAGTCCAGAAGCCATATTCTTAATATTTCTTGAGTATTCTTTGAGCATATCATAGCACTTTAACAGCAGCTCATGCTCATAAAGGACACTCAGTGATTTTATTCATTTAACAATAGAGTCCAAATTCTGCCTTGGAGAAGATAGCTCCGATTTTTGTGAACAGGTATCATATTTTGTATGCTTCAAGACAGCAAAAATAAATAGCTTTCAACAAAAGATGAACTGCCTTCCACATGCAGACATAGACCTGATGCATGGTATGTGTTGGGTATAAGATTCCCAGAGCTGAAGCTTGCTCACAGCTGGTCCTGCTCCCATCCTGAGCCACGTGCAAGATGGAGCTGGTTGACCTGGCCACTGACATGGCCATGAGCAGGGGCAGGAATAAGTTAACATCCTGGCTTCTCTGCTGCATGACTGAACAGGGAAAAGCCCAGATGAATTTATTAGAGCAATCATTTGTGAAGCTCAGAGTGAAGGCTCCAGAAAATAGTATCTCGTGTTTTCTACACTGTCTCTGTACTGTTGGAGTGTTTATTCTGGTATTTCTGAGGAAGACCTCATTGGAGGTCCTGGGTTGGAGGGGTGACAGGGTAAAAGAGGAGTTTGAACTTGCTCGCATCCTGACTTGGAGCAGGAAGTGGCAGTAACATGCACAAAAACAATTTAGAGTCTCAAAATGACAAAACTGAGTTGTCTTTTTGTAAAATTCAAAGTCTGAACATACTTCAGGGTAAATTCTGCTGAAGGAAGAATTGCCTGGAAAATAAGATCAAGGTTTTCAGCCTACAAATGTGATGCCTGAAGAGAACAACCTCATTCCTGTCTAGAAAGAGGAGAAAAAAAAAAAAACACCCTTAAGGATATGTACATCTTACTCATTAAAGTAAATAAGACTACTTAACATATCCAACTGCAGCACAGCCTTACATTCTGGCCCAGTTTTATATGCTGGAATCAATTTCATTTAAAGTAATGGGACTACTCATAATGCATATTCGAGCACATAGTGAACCATCTGCAAAAACAGGCCATCAATGAGGGAGCAGCTCTGCATGCTTAAATGCTTGCAAGCCTGGGCATTTGTCTCTCCCTAACTCGACAAAGCTTTAATTTATTAAAACAAATTATTCACTAATGAAATTTAAGTTTTTCTAAATTACAGAATGGACTTTGAGTCCAAAGGTGGTAATGAGGTAAATAAAACTCTGCTAACTTTAAGTATTAGCAATTCCCAATGCAGCCCTGGAAATTCACCTTTAATTCTTTTGAAAATGGATGCTGTAAGATTCTTTCCATTGTTGATAATGGTGCCTAGGGGGGGTGGTGGTGTTTTGGTTAGGTTTTGACTGTGAACACCAATGAAGCTGTGCAGTTTCTCGAGTTTTAGTGTTACTAATTATAATAGGCTGATGTGCCCAACGAGCTGTAAGGCAGCCTAATTAATGCAAGGACATTCCCCAGCTGTTGCTCCAGCCAAGCCTGATTGGTATCTGCAAACCGGGGGTTCCCCTGGTGAGTCAGTTGTCAAAGAAGTGCTTTAGGATAAAAGGAGGTGTGGAGGTAACAGGCAGGAGTTTGGTGAACTTGAATGGTGTAGTAAGGGGATTTTTCTTTTACTGAATACGCTGCACAACTAGCAAGCTGTAAAATGATGAGCAGGCTAAGGTAAAAGGAAGCAAAGGGTATGTTAACCTCTTGGGAAAAAAGCATCTTGGAGAAAAGCTGAAGGAAGGGAGTGAGCTGGCTATTGGCTTGAAGGTTTCTGTAGGACTGAGTAGATTTGAGCAAAAGTTTTCCAGAATATTTAATTTGAAATGGTATTGAAGTATTTGGTTTGCATGCTCAGAACTACTGATTTTTACACTTCCAATTTCACAAGAGACATGCTCAAAATGAGGAACTATTTTTAAAAGCACTGGCCAATGTTTTATTACAGAAAATCTCAAGAGCTAAATGTTGTCATTAAGTGTGTACAAGCTGACAACTTCAGTAGTTAATAATAACTATTAATATAGTTATAGTAATAATTATATATAATAATTATATATAATAATTATATATAATATATAATTATATATAGTAATTGTATATAATATATAGTTATATATAGTAATTATAACTAAAAATATTAATTATATAATTATTTGTTGTAATAATAACCAGGTAGTGAGAATATATTCTTGTCTGTTATCAAAGAGACAACTAAGTATTGCTCTTGTTATTTCACAGGGGTTGTAAAATAATCGAGACATTAGAGAGGGAAGGAAAGGCTTCCTTGGGAAATGGCCCAAATCATCTTCCTTCACATTCTGGCAAAGTACACATAGTTCTTGTCAAAATGGAGTATGAGCACTCAGGAAGTGCCACATAGAGTAGTTCCTGCTTTTCATGGAGATTTAGCTGAACTGACATGGTGTGTGTTAGCTGCTCCAGCTGAGCTCTGTGCTCAGGACCTGTAAGCCATGGTTAACAAGACTATGTGCTGGGTTGTTGGCAATAATTACAAATATAGTTCACCTGGAGTATTTAGGTTCCAAGCTCTGATCTGGTATGATGAATTACTATCAATTCATCTTGCAGAGCTCAGAAGTTTACCTGTGGAGCACGTGTCTATGAGTATTCCCCTGGCCTGGTCCACAGAAAACAAGTTCTTTAGTCTCCAGCTGCCTCCTTAGGAGCTGAAGCAACTGGAAAATGGTTTTTAAGATCTTCAGGTATTTTGGTCAACCTTTAGTGTTGTTCAGCTTCACATATAGGGGGAGTTCTTGGATTTATTTTGGACTGAAAATAGGCAGGAGTTTTGATGCATTTGGATGTCTCTTCCTCATTCTTCTCGTGCTCTCTGGAGAGGGAAAGGAGAGAGGCTCCTGAAATTCAAAGCAAATATGGTGCATGTCTCTGATGACTGAAATCTTCAGACTTGGATGTGATACATGAGACCAGGTCGTGAGAATATATTCTTGTCTGTTATCAAAGAGACAACTAAGTATTGCTCTTGTTATTTCACACCTACATCTTCTGTCTCAGTCAAGATATGTTTCCTTCATTTGTGCCCTTATTTAGCATGCTGTCCACCTACTATCTGCATTTTCATTATGTATTTTAAATGAGCAATAAAAGAACCATTTGCATAATGAATACATTTATATTGATATTATGTTATATAATTTAGAGATGGTACTTAATTAGAACTTGTTTATAATTAGGCCTCTTGCTAAGCCAGCTAGCTCTTATATTATTTATAAAACTTCAGGAATAGTAGAAAAACATGACTGAATGCTAAAAAAATCTTTGGTACTGCCTCTTTTAACCCTTTTGTGCCCATCACTGGGATGAATGGTAAATAAAGTATTTCCTGGTGAGGATATACCACAGAGAAACAGCTGTTGTTGTCAACTGTAGTTTGGATTTCATTTTGTAGTTCCAGATCAGGAAGGGGAAATGTTTTGGGCCTTTTGGCTGGTTGGTTCAGTTTTTCAATTGGTATGACTACACAAAGTAATGCAGTTATTTCAGGGCTTTACTTCTTTAAAAAGCTGAAGACTGAAATGTACACATGCTTCTGAGATTTGGACATCCCACTATCTCCTAAATTTCTTTGACAATCCAACTTTTATTTTTAATATGCCACTGATTGTCATCTTATAAAATCTTCCTTTTGATGCATTAAAAGGGATAGAGACTGAACTATGATGGACAAATAAGGGCAGACTTCAAATGAAGACTTCAGCTTCAGAGATAACTGATAATTTTTACTATCTCAGTTTTAATGAATCAAAATTGAGACCTTTGAAGGAATTGTGCATTGGTTCACCCCCTTACAAAACTAAATCTTTTTAAAATGCTGAAAATGTGCTACCCAAATTAGTAAAAACTACTGGAGTGTTCATTCTACGCTTTCTGCATGTGCTGCTTCTTAACCAGAGTTATCACTGAGGGCAAACAGCTCTCTTGTTTAGAGGGGAAAATAATCTGAGGTTTCACACATTAGCTATTCCCACTTTATCTTTTGTTGAAGCAGTGACCTACCATGTCTGTCTTCCTGAGTGTAGTTGCCATAGAAACTACCTGATTTGTAGCATGTTTATATTCTGGCAGCAGCCTAAAATGCTCTTTAACCACACATTGTGCTAGGAAGAGCAGTGGTTGTGCTAAACACCAGGAAACCTGTTGATGGTCCAATACTGAGGCTCAGCACACCAGAGTCTAAAAGCTGCTGTGCTCCCTTGCTCAGGCTGTGACTGATGGGTCACGTGAGGACAGTCCATGTAGGATGTGTATCTATACAGAAAGTTGAGTTTGAGCTTACATGGTGAAAGTTGGTTTTGCAAAGGTCATAAAAGTAATCAACAATGAGAACTAAAGTACACCAGTAACTGCAGCCTTCAGGAGTTATTACTAATGAAAAATTGCCTTTTTTTTTTTTTTTTTTTTAAACTGAGGGGCAACCAGTTTTTCCTAAAAAAGTGAGTTCTGTTTGCTTTGCCACATGAGCTTCTCTCCCTTGGGAAGATGCCAGTTCAGAAAACATATTTTGGAATGAATGATGATCTAGCTCTGTAATTCTTTTAAAATAAAGCCAGGCCTGTCCCTGCAGGTTTCCCTTGGGAAAACTAAGACAATCCTATTCAGTTTGTATCCCACTTCTTCTGCCCCTGGTAGAAGAAGATGCATAGTATAATGTCTGTGGCTTCCTTTCCAAAACTCTACAGAGGTAGACTGGAGGTGTGGATAGAGTGTAGAGAGCATGTTTCAGAATGGAAATGAAAACATTTGGAAAGGTGTGCTCTCTGAAGTAATTTTAGGTTTAAAGATTAATGTTGGAAAATCATAGAAGAAATTTTAGTGAATCTCATCGTATGGTCACTGGGCCTCCATGTTTTAAAAATATAGAAAAATAGCAGATATTAATAAATAAGTTCAGGGCAAAGTAACTGAAGCAGATTACTCTAATTGCTGAAGTGTTTTCCTTTAATTTTAATTCCAATTAATTAATTGGCTCTGGGATTATTAAAGTTTGTTTTCTGCTCCAAATCAAAGCTGAATTTCTGAAGAGGATGTGCTGTACTCTCCATACAGTACAGGCTACCCTTACTTTTGCTTCCATTACATAATGTTTATTTATTACAGGATCTTAAATGCTTCTCTAGTTTTCAGGTTTTTTGTTTGGTTTTGATTGGAACAGATTTCGCATTATTTTTTTTAATTGGTGTTATTTATTTTCTAGCTAGATGAGTCCTCTGACTGTCCATTATTTCTCTATTGATTTTTTCACAAATGTTCCTTCTGGAAAAACATAGCTTCTCTTTTCTCTTTTCTCTTTTCTCTTTTCTCTTTTCTCTTTTCTCTTTTCTCTTTCTCTTTTCTCTTTTCTCTTTTCTCTTTTCTCTTTTCTCTTTTCTCTTTTCTCTTTTCTCTTTTCTCTTTTCTCTTTTCTCTCCTCTCCTTTTCTCTCCTCTCCTTTTCTCTCCTCTCCTTTTCTCTCCTCTCCTTTTCTCTCCTCTCCTTTTCTCTCCTCTCCTTTTCTCTCCTCTCCTTTTCTCTCCTCTCCTTTTCTCTCCTCTCCTTTTCTCTCCTCTCCTTTTCTCTCCTCTCCTTTTCTCTCCTCTCCTTTTCTCTCCTCTCCTTTTCTCTCCTCTCCTTTTCTCTCCTCTCCTTTTCTTTTCTCTCCTCTCCTCTCTCCTCTCTCCCATATTAACGAAATAGAATAAGAAAGTAGAATAATGAAAGAAAAAATAATGTTTATTTTACTATGAAACACATACAGAATCAGAGATGTGTTGGTGGTAAGGAACCTCTGGAGGTCTGTGATCTGACCAGCTCCTCAAAGGATTACCAGGCCAGCCATGATTTCATCTACCAAAGCCTTGAAAACTTGCAAGGGTGGAAGTTATATGTGGTAGATATCTTCAGGCTATGTACTCATTTGGAAGTCTTGCTCTTTTTGAAGTATATAATTAATAATTGTTGATGCTATGATTTTCAATATACATCTTGTTCAGTCATTCACAGAAAAAATTAACTCATTACATATAAGCTCTTAAAGAAGCTGAGATTTCTGAACATTGTAGCAGAAAGACATTTTTATTCTTTTCTTGAACTGGAAAGAAAGGACTCCTTTAGTTTTCACTGAAGATGTGTATTTTGTTTCTAAAGCTTAAATTTGAGTACAAATTCAATAGAAATCAAGATCTCTCTCCCTAAACATGCTCTAGAGAATTATGGCCAAAATCCACAGCTAAGATATGCCTAACTTGGCAGCTTATTTATTGCTTTATTGATTAACATTCAGGCAACAGCAGCACTAGTGAAACACTCAGTTCAGTTTTCCATCTCTTTACTCTTGTTTTTCTCTCTGTGGATTGCCCTTTGTATAATCAGTAGAAAATGTCAGTTGTCCTGCTATCTTGTGTCAAAGAACACAAGATTTTAGGCTACTTAGCTGTACTTCCAACATAGCATTTCTGTAATAAACAAAAAGTACTGCAAAAATTCTTTTTCTTATTTTGGTGCATTGGAAAGTTTTTTTTAATTATTCATACAAAACATCAGGTGTCTGGTGCTCCAACGAACAAAAGCACAAAAACAAGCTGCTGTTTTGAATGGATTGTCAAGTTTTTATTTGGTATGGTAGCACTACACCTCTTGGTCTGTCAGAGTCAGCACATGTAAGGAGTTGCACAGACATTTTCCACTGGAATATTTTGCAAGAACAGAAGAGAGGTCAATTGGTTAAAGTTAATCGCTCTGCCTCACTTTTATCTAGCTGTCTGGGCAGAGTTGCCAAAGATGAATGGAAGTGAGAAAGACATTGAAATTATTATGAAAAGTATGAACAGAACAGGTTAGATACGTTAGGTGGATCTGCATGTTGCTGTGATTTGTGGTCTCCTCTCTGTAACACCATAATGGAACAAAGGCAATTCTCAGGATTATATCTGGAAATAATGCATGTGTGTGTATATATATATATAAACTTGAAATTAAGATTTGCCACAGAATTGAGCTCTGCCACCATAAGGATACATAAGGCCTGCATGGAGAGATCCTAACCCATAGGCATTAAGTGCAATAAGTAAGGGAATTCTGCAGCAGCCTCTTTCTCTCTCTGCTTGAGAGAACTGTAGATGCTAAGGCCACACTCTTATATACAAAACTGTTTGATGGATGATCTTCTATTTAGTATCACTCTCAAAGGCAGGAGCTCCATTGTAGCATTTGTATAATGGTGTGAGATCAAACTACAGGTGAGTTTAGTGAGAAGTTCCTAATCTGCAAGTTAAAGCAGTCACCAGGAGAAGCTGTGCAGAAAGTTCAGGCTTCCCCCAGGACTGAATTTCTGTTGTTGCTTACAATATATTGAGTAAAAATGGAAACACAGAATCTTTCCCTCTAACTATGCTATGTTGCATGCCAAGCCTTACAAAGGAATTCCTGGGCTTTCAGGAGGCTGTTCTAAAATCCACAGCTTCTTCTCATGCTCCTGAAGCAGTTATTGTATTCATTTCAGTAAGAAAGGGTCTACAAAGCTGGTTGTTTTTAGTGTTTTAGTTCCATTGCCATGCTTGGCTTTCTGATCAATGGGAGTACATCCAGGACTAAGTGTGAGCAACTAATGGTAGTACTGAAAAACAACTGGAGCAGAACAATAAATGCATGATTACAGGAATAAACACTCCAAGGCCTTGTTATCAAGTATGTCAGAGTGATGCAGGACTTAACTCACTTGAACAACACAGGGAGGTCACTTGAATAGGACTGCAGTGTAGTCAGAATAGTCAGTATTTGGAACAAATTATACCCTGTACTTCAGAAGGTGAGATGCTGCATTCCACCCCAGACAAGGGAAAGGTATAACCAGGCTACTGTTCAACGTGTGCCAGAAGTATTTAAAAAAGACCAGAGGAAGCTTTCCCCATCAACCAAAAAATATGGTGTAGAAGGGAAGAGATCAAAGTGATTCATTGGCTCATTTTAAAGACTGTGAATTAGTTCTGAAAAAGGTGTTAATTAAAAAGCAATTTGGAAGAAAGTTCCAGGATTTGCATTTTGCAACAGAACTTGACTCAAATCAATTGAGAAGTTTATCTTAGGTTAAAAGAATTTTCCTATAAGCCTGGCTTGGTGTGTGTTTCAAATAAATGATGCAAAACAACTGTCAGCAAGGATCAATCCGTTTGTCACATCAAAACTGCACTATGTGATTTGCATTACCTGGCACTGACAGCAGCCTGACTTATCAGAGTAGTCCAGACATAAAAGCCTCATTCTGGAGTTCCATTTACAATTTTCCTAAACCATCTGTGGAGACTGTTTTGTACCTTTTCTCCCTGTCACACTCTTTAAAATATGCAAAGCCAAAAAGAGTAAGAATTGCAGGGGAAGTTTTAAGACCCAATGGGTCCTAATTTGATCGCCTGTTGTGCTGTCTCTGCTTTTTGTTCTTTTTGTGATTGCTCTTGAGGAACTTGCAGTTCTCAGCTACATTGGTATGAGTAGAGACATGCTCCAAGAAAACCTGTGAACTACTTCATCTTTATTTGAAACCCAAGGCCATTTAATTAGAAAGATTTAATCTTTATTTGAATCAGTTATTAAACATGCTGGCAGTGAGCTGGGATGACAGGAGTGGCATCTGGTTTGCATTGTGTTCCTCACAAATTTCTAGTGAGGTGCTGAAGAATTCACTAGGTTCCTCTGGGCTGTGGCTCTCTGTAAGGATGAGAATGCTCTTCTCTCTCTGTATCTTACTTGGGAAGCCACTAGGAAATAGGTGAAAAGAGAAACAGGGAAGCACCGTGTGCTAGGGTTTTGAGAAATGAGTAATAAAGCACTTAGAAATGTTGAGAATGTGGTACAGTAAATATATTGAAAAAGACAATTATTGCTATTGCACATACTTAATAGAGTTGTGCTTTTCTGGTGTTGGTTCTACGATGTATCCATGGTGAATCTCACAGGAGACACCTCTATTAGCTGAATTCTAACTCGTGTAGCTTCCCAACACTGTGTGGGATTTATGATCTCATCTCTCTTCTAGTTTCTCTACACTTAAGAAAACCTAGGGGTAAGATTTAGTCAAATTATGCCCAAATTAAACTCATTCCACATCTTCTGAAAGACTCCAAACTTCATTGAATCCAGGATATTGAATGTAAACGTGCTGAATTTTAGGCTGGTTTATTTTTCCTTTAAGGGTAATGGAAGGAAATAATTTTTAGCTCTTCTGAAAAGTAACAGATCCACAGCACTAGAAAAACAGCTCCCTCCTAGATGAAGCCTCCTATGTATTATTTTGGATCCAGAAATGCTATTACATCTTTCCATCTATTGCTGTGCTTATTGGAGCATGGTATTAATGCATTCTTTTATAAAAGCCTGTGATGTAAAGCACTAGATTAATTTCAGAGCTTCCAATCTGTTTGCATGCTTTATTGCTTCAGTTTGAAGGGGTGGCAGAGTTTCTTCTCTGCATGATGAACCTGTTGATTTTGCAGCATCTTTGGAGTGCAAGTTGGAGTCCCTTTTCCTGCTGCTTCAACATGTAAAATGGTTGCTGTTGTTGCCTGTTTTATTACCACCTTTAGTGCTGTTAGGATAACAATACTACCTGATGAAAGCCAGTACTTCATTCCATTGAGCTGGGCTAAAATTTGTTGCTTTTAGCAAATGAGTAGATGAGACTGTTCATTCTCTTTTGTGAAGCAAGTGGAAAATACCCTTTGCAAAATGCTTTGAAATCTGCAAATACAATGTGAAATGTACATGCAAATTGCTATTTATAAATAAAAAATGCAAGTAACTCAGTGAAGTACAGAATTTCTGTAGATATTAGAATAAAGAAGCCCACATTTCATTAAGTCAGACAATAAAAGTTCTGAGGGAGGCTAATAGGTCCACCAGTGCCTGCAGTGAGATGTGAGTCATGATGAGTTGGAGAAGAATGTTTTAAAGTGATGATAGGTGGCATCATTTTGAGGCATCAACTGGAGAGATTTAACAGCAAAATTATGGCTGAACTTTTCAGAGTGGACACTGTGGAGTTGACATTCCCACTGTAATTACAAGATGCAATGTAATTTCTCTGTCTGGCTTTGAAAAAATCCTAGTTTCTAAGTATATATAGTCCCTTCTCAGGCATCTTTTTATCTATGATGCTTTTATTTTTCATTTTTTCCCCATTCTTCTCTTGCAGTTCTGCTGAGCAGCTATGAAATAGTATTCAAGCTTAGCAATTTAAGGGAAGTCCAGTTTATGCAGGATGCTGAGTCCAGAATATTACCAGTAACCCAGCAACAGAAACCTGAAGTCTTTTGGCAATCTGTGCTATGGTAGAAAATATTTAAAATACACACTGTAATAAACTGCTAATTATCAAAATTATCCCAGTACTAGTGTACTACCCTTCCAAGGCTAACTTTTCCTGTGACAGCAAAGAGCAGGGTTTTATTCTCTTCTTATGAAGAAATTTCCATGACACTAGGTCGTCTAAAATCAACTGGAGATGATAGTTTTATTTCACCTGGAGGTCTTAATTTGATTTTGCTTCACTTAAGGAAGTGTCTATGGTTAAAAACTAGGAGTTTCAGACATAGAACCCAAAAATATCACCCACTTGCCATAAATAATGCATGGAAATACTAGATGGACTTGACTCTGTGCAAGATCTGACAGCTTTGAATACCTGCTGGATTCAGAGCTCTTTGTAGTAAGCAGGTGTCTTTCCATTTAATTCGACAGAGGTGCCAAAGGGAGAGCAAAGCAGTCACCACCACCTGCAAAGCTCAATTGCAGTGGATGAAGTGCCCGAAGTTATCTAGTTGCTTCAGATTTAAGTTCCATGGGGACTTGGTTCTATTTCCACACAAAAGACAATAATTATCTGCAATAAAAGCAGCATCTATGAGCTACTTCAGTCCATCTTATTTCAAGGGAAAATAGCGTGAAAAACCATTACCATGTGTGGTGGTTTGGGCCTGACACAACAAAGAACCAGCCCCGTGGCCGCTCACTCAACTCCCCACACACACTGTGGGATGGGGAGGACAAACCCAACTAGAACCTCCTGGGTCGAGACAAAGGACAAGGAGGGTTCTTCACCGATTAAGGTCACGGGCAAAACTAACTCAACTTGGGAAAAAGAGTAATTTGATTTCACCCTAATCAGATGCACACAGGACAGAGACAACACACACAGCAGGGCTTACGTACATTAATTACCCCACCCCTCCCTTCTTCCCGGGCCCAAATCACTTTGTTCCGGTTTCTCTCCCTCCTTCCCCCCAGCGGCACAGGGGGATGGGGTTTAGAGTCAGTTCCCAGGCTGGTGGTTCCTGCTGCTCCTTCCTCCTCATGGAGAGGGATTCCTTACAGTCCTCCTCTGCTTCCCCACGGGGTCCCTCCCATGGCAGAGAGTCCTCCACGAACCTCTCCTCCATGAGCCCTTCCCACCAGGTCCGGAGCAGCTGCTCCAGCGTGGGCTGCCCACAGAGTCAGGGGCTGCTTCGGGAACAGGCACCTGCCCTGGGGCCGGGGTCTGACACAGCTGCATCATCCCAGTCCACTGGCAGCAAATCCAAGCCCACCCCCCTTGGCGCCTTCAGGGAATGTTCCACCACGTTCCTCCATGAATGCAGGGGGACAGCTGCCATCTCGCCATAGGTTGCAGGGAAACTTCTGCTTGGGCACCTTCTTCCCCTTCTTCCTCACCAACCACGCGGGATCTTCACCCCCGCACTGCCTTTCACCTCTCCAGCTCAACTAACTGCTCGCTCTCCTCAGCTCCTACCTCAGTTCTTTCGTATGTTAACGGCAGAGGCGCATCTATTGTCTCTCATGGCTCCTTGGCAGGTTTTGGAGCAGGGGGAGCTTCTCAGCTTCTTACCAGAGCAGCCGTGGGGCCTCTCCCCCACTACCAAAACACCCGCCAAACCAAACCAGCACAGCACGTTTCAGTTAGTGGTGTTTCTGCATGTGATACCCTGGTGTTTCTACCTCAGGTGGGAGTTAGTTGGTGAAGTATAAAAACAGAAAAAAGACCATTAATAAAAGTAATGGATCCAACTTAATAATATATTATCATTTATCTATCTTTTTATATATAATTGTGAAAGAGCTTTGAGACAAGACACTGTGAACCTGAAAACTTTCAGCTCACTCAAGGAAGCAGTGCTATTAAAAGATTCCAGTTCTGGGATGTGTCTATACCTGAAATGTATAGCATGCCCACATTTATTCACTAGCATCAGATTGGACTAACAATAGGGCATTGCTTCCAGAGTTGAGAAGACTATTGCATCACATGTTTTGGATTTTTGTTGTTGCCCAAGACTGCAGGGTTCTGCAGCACATGGGTTAAGAGGGGCACACTATTGAAACTTTAATGTCAATGTTTATACTGAGTTTATGAGACCAAAATCTGCAGTCAGGAGTTGCAGCTTGAGCCATTTGGGCATCTTAACTTCATACACCCACAGAATCCTGTCAGGCAAAAGGTGGTTTATTTTTGTGTTATAATGATAGGCAATAATCCTAGGGATGTTAGGTGGTGCAGCATGTCTTTCTCACCTTCCCAACAGACCTCTTCTGCTTGTCAAGGAGCCTGAGAACTAACAGAGCAGTTGCAGAGGACATGGGCTGTAGGTAAAAGAGTGAAGTAGCAGTGTCCCATGCAGTACTGTCCCCTCTCTGTTCTCACCACAGTTTCTCATACCTCCTCAGAATGGTTTCCAAGCTCTCTGGAGGAATGGGAGAATGACTGGGTTAGCTTTAAAGTGATCATTGTTATGAACACCATAATTGGAAAACCACTTATCAGTTAACAGATGCAGACACTTGTACTGAACTGAATGGAAATTAAATTAATCTAAACATGATGTTTCCAGAATTGTATTAAAATTACTTTTTAACTTTCTGCACAAATTTTCAGTTCATTATTGCCCAAGCAACTGCATTATTCTGTACTACTGTATCAAGAACCATCTTTCCTGAGGTGATGCTTCCTCACAGTGATGGACTGGAGGTAGCTGCCCTGGGATTCAGCTCAGCAGTGGGCAGTGTGGCAATTGGCAGAAGGGCAACAACTGTATTTGCATAAAGCTACTCCAGCTTTCTGCCCTTGTGAGGGTATGGGTAGGAAATTGCCTCTCTTTTGACCTGCTGCTGCTGTCTGAAAGGCATGACAAACTGAAATGGACACCCTGATCATATAGGTAAAGAAAGCAATTTTTCATGCAAGGGAAACACCATAAATGATTCATAGTACCTATATTTCTCATGGTTATTTCCTGTGGGTGTAGAGAAGCAGGGATTAGAAATGAATGGCAATGCTTACTGCTCATAAGGGGTTTGCCTGGAGGTGATTTTACTACTTTAAGCTTTACAATTAACTCTATAGATGCTGGTCCCAAGAGCTAAAACCCCCCCACAAGCTGCAGATATATAAGATAGCAGAGAAGTGCCAACAGGAGGGACTTAAGCATGACGTGAAATTTTTTTGTAATGTGCAGAATGTTTCAAAAAGTGCAAGTGTGGTACTGCTCTGTGCTGAGCCACCACGAGTGCAGAAGAAGAAAGAAGTGGTTAAGATATTGAAGAGCACTATAAAAAGTGGGAGCGGTTGCTGGTGTTCAGCAGAACTTTTCTAGATGACACTTGGCTTCTGGAGGTGGTAGGGTCCGTCATGGTCCTTCAGGCTTAGGGACTGCTGGTGAGTGGCAGCTTGTGGTGGGGAACAGGCTGTGAGAAGTCAAGGGCTATCAACCAGGATCCTGGTTGAGTGACCCTATGTGGAGTCTGCGGGGTCTGGGTTTTTTGTTTTGTTTTTGAAATAAATTTCTCTCTCACTACTGCTTTCAAAATGGCTCAGTCTCAGTAACCAGGAGCTAGAAACACAGTACCTGTGAAACAGCTACCCCACTTCCCCTAGTTGGTTATGAGATAGGAGCTGACCTGCTAACTTGGATGTGAATGAAATTATTCACATGCCTAACTTTCTCTTCACTGTGCCTGTCTGCAGGATCAGGGCCAGCAAGCAGTTGGAATTTTGCTAGTTATGTGGGAACAGAAATTTTAAATGTTCCCCCAGTGTTACGTATTGTCTGTGACACAAACAACACTTAAGCCCAAGTCTCCTGAGACCCACTCAAGCACTTTCACAGGATGAATCCTATTTCTGTGTGCTGCAAGTACAGTTTAAATGCAAAACAATACACATGGGGATAGGTGGAAACTCTGTCCTTAATTTTAATGGAGATTTATGTGGTATTATATAGCTGATATTGGACTATCTCCTGAGGGAGAGGAAATATTGCCAAGAATAAAACTGTGCAGGAAAAAGATCAGAGATTCTATCAGTGAGCAGTTAGGGGATTTGCAGTCTCTGTATGTCGTACTTATATACCTGAATGAGAAATATATATTAGTTATATCTGCCCAGACTCCATAATCTTTGGGAAGTTGAGTACTGCAACCCACTGTTTGCTTAAAAATCTTTTGATTCAACTTTCACTCTTTAAAAATAATTAAATCGGTCAAGTAATGAGAAAGTACTGGAAAGTACACAATGGAAAATAGGCTTGGTTTTATAATTTAATGTGTCAATGAGTTTGACAGTTGTAATCAAAACCTTTTCTGAAGCATTCTTCATCCCTCCCCCCCATAATTCTGATGTCAGCACAAGAAACCAAACAGTTTTTGCAGCATAACATTTCAGAAGATCTCTTCATGGAGACATTTCATCATTATGTACAGGATGCATATTCAGCAATCAATAGCTGTCATTTGCTCTTTTGAATAGCTTTGGTAATGTCTGAAACCAGTCCAGTGGCTGATGTTAAGTATTTTTTTATTGTGCTAAAAAAATTGATGTAGTTCTCAATAAAATCCCTCCTAGCCACAAGAGTGAGGTTATGATGCAGCTTGATGTGTCTGTACTCATAAACCATGAAGTCCCAATGAAGATGTTACACAAACGCCTTCATTTCTGCAGGAAAAAATTTAGACCTGACTTCCCTTATGCCTGCATTTTCAAAAATAATTTTGCTGGCACTGGATAACTCTGTATCGTTCAGGAATGCCTCAAGTTCAAGCAGGCCTGAGATGTCCATATGCTTAAAGTTTTGTTAATCGTAAAGCAGATTAGGTTGCCATAATATCTAATTTAAATTTCCTGTGCTAAGCATTTGCTGAGCTGCTCCACAATGGCTGCACATCGCTAAGTATCAATGTACTGCAAAAGGAAAGATTATGGATGTTTATAAACTGTCCTGGTTATATCTGCTGCACAGGCAGGTAGTATTGGAAAGCCCATCTCAAAGCAAAGCTTCAAGCTGAAATCCTTCTCTGTAGAAGAAGTAAAAAATTCCTTCTGATATATTCTTACACTATTATAATTCTTGACAAAATCGCCTTTTTTTTTTTTTTCCAGGAAATTGATTTCTAACAGGATGAACTGTCCTGCTGCTCTGGTATTTTTAGGAAGTGCATGCTTGAAGTATGAATTGAAAATAAAATTTCACAGGACTGAAAAGAGGTTGTAGGGAGGTGGGAGTTGGCCTCTTCTCTCAAGTGAATAACGACAGCATGAGAGGAAATGGCCTGAAGTTGCACCAGGTTAGACTGGATATTGGAAGGAATTTATTTACAGAAAGATTGGGTTGGACACTGGAACAGGCTGCTCAGGGAGGTGGTGGAGTCACCATTCCTAGAAATGTTTAAAAGAAATATAGGTGTAGTGCTTAAGGACATGATTTAAACACTGAACGGGTAGATTAGGTTATGGTGGGTGGATTGAGGTTATGGTTGGACTTGACGATCTTCAGGGTCCTTTCCAACCAGGATGATTCTGTGATTCTGTGACTTACCCTTGTGAAATTCTAGTTTATATTATTTAAGTTCTGCTATGCTAGTGTAATTTCCCCTGGGGAACAAGGACAAGAAATAAGATCGATGCCGATATTTGCTTTTATTACCAAGATGTAGAGTGGATATTCAAAATGATGGTCCTGCTCCAAAATCAGAGATCTCCCTTTTCTCTTTCTCACTTGATATCTGTAAGTCCAAGAACAACTTCACAAGAAACAAATTTTTGATGGGTTAGTTTTGCTGGTTTGGGGGTCTGGCTCAGCTTCAGACTGGGTAAGAGAGCTTGCTTTGTGAGTTTCTTTGGTCTTTTTGATTTAGACCCAGGAGAGCAGATCTTCTCGGATCATTTGAGATTTGCCTTTGGTTAGACTAAAATGTCATTTGCTTGAATTGTGAGATTTCAATAGCTTCTAAAATAAAAGTAATGCATGGCTTATCTGTTTCAAGCCTGTCTAAACCCTTGTTGAATTACTCCGTGTCTGATTCCGGATTTCACTGCCATGTTTACAGCCTTTGTCTAATTACATTTTCAGAGTATAAACAATTCAAGGGGAAATACACAGTTAAGGGAGAAGATATCTAAGCAATATGCTCCTCAGTAATGAAATTTAATGGGGTATTGCTGGTAGTAAGTTTTATTTTTAAATGTATTTGCCATGTTTAACTGCATTTATTTAGTTTTCAGTATCTTCTCCTGTCCAGCACTTCACTCTTTTTCAGTGTTGTTATTCTGTGTAAACAGAATTCTGAAAGGCTTCAGGAATTTTATCTGTGTTTACAGGAAGACTCACAACTTGTCTATTCTTCAGCTGAATAATCCAGTGAAATGGCAAATGCATTTTAAATGATCTAGCTGAATCTCCAGATGTTCCTCTAATTGCATCCAGAAAAGCTATATCCAGTCACATATAAATCTCAAAGCTCATTTGAGAAGCCTAGGTAATTTATTAATTCACCTGAATTGTTTCTTCCACCTCTGAATTCAATCTGATGAAAATTCAGCTCTTTAAAATGTGCCTTTATTTTTCTCCTCTAGGAAAACAAATATTTGTTTGCACAGAAAAGCTGCACTTAGCTGTGGTAAATGGATTCTCTGAATCATGGACAGAAGCTTTATGGGACTCCTTGTGATTCCACAGGAGTCTTATTTTCATTTACTGCCCTACTAATCATAAAAAGTTGGCAGTCACTGGAAAGCAAAGTGACTAATGTCATCTCACTGTTCTTCACACCACGGCAAGAAGCATATTCCTTTGATCCAAATTGCCATTAGAATTGCTATTCAGATAATAACAGTGGGAGATTTAGCTGAGATAGTAGGAAAAAAAACCCTCCACCTCTAAGGATACATGAAGGCTTGCACAAATAATGCAGAGAGCTTGTTTTATCTCTTGTACTAGAGCTTTTAAAAAGAGGTTAGACAAATATTTGAGAAAAGGGTTTAGTTGACCTTGTTTTGTGGTAGTAATGATTGCCAAGATGACTTCAGGGAGTCTTGTGCAGCTCTGTATTTGCATGGTCACTTGCTGGGTATGGCACAGATTGGACTCTGAGAAACTGGTAGCTCTGTAGTATTCAAAACTGACCTGCTTTATGTCATGGACTGGTTTGGGTCATTCCTCTGTAGGTACCAGAGCACCTTCATCTTTCTCAAATGCTGATACTGTAACAGGATGGCATTTCTATATGCCAGCACTGCTCTGGGGTATGTGCTGCCACCTGAAGTCCAAGAAATGACAACTCAAAACTCAAATATCCCTTCTGCTGGGATTGTGCTGTGGTACCAGGTGTTCTTAGAGTGGTAGAGACTACACTTCTCAGTCATGGGAACTTGGATTTAACACTTCCACAACCAATTGAAACTATTCACATGCTTGCTCCATGGTTTTAGAACAGTTATTTTTGCCTTGCCTGTTTTATATTTGCTACATGTACCAGCACACTGAAGCTTCAGTTTAATTCACTTGTCCTCAAGAGGAGCATAAAAGCTTGTATATTGAGAGGGCAAATTTGAAGTGCACTCCAATCTGAAAATATTTTATCTTCTATGCAGAAGTGTAACACTGATATACATTCAGCAAAAATATTGCCATTTCAGTTGCATCTAAAGAGAATAAAACCTTGGAAAGAGTCACAAATGTGACAATTACTCTCCCTTACTTTCTGACTTCGCATAAGCATTGGCTATAGAGAATGAAAGCTGTCAGTGGTACTTTCAGTGAAAATAACTTCTAGGTTTGGTAATGCATTAGCTGATTATTTATTTATCTTGAGAAAAATTACTCGAGCATTATTTTGAGAGGCAAAAAGAAAACTAAAGTTGTTGGTTTCCAATCTGAAGTTACCACATCTGCATTTTGGTGCAGAGGAAACTAGTTATGGACCTGTGTTCAGAAAAGGAGCATTGCAGCCCATTTATACACAAAACGTTCAGACAAGGTTTGTAAATAGGATTCCAGGAGCTGGTGAGATCATACTGGTGTGTAATTAAGGCTAAAGAGGCTCAGAGCAGCTTTGGAAAGAGAGAATGTTGCTGTGCTCCCAAGGAAGAATGTGAATCTGAGTGTCAAAAATAACCTCTCTCAGTTACCTTAGCCCTGCAAGGGGTACAGGTTGGAGTCTGGGTGCTTCTGAGACAGCTGCCTCTGTAAATAAGGGAAGGGCATATAGTTTCCTTAGGATATTGAAAGAAATGAGGAGATAAATATTTAATCAAGCATTTTTATGTCATTGCCATGATCAATTTTTAAGAGAGCTTATCTAAATATTATTCTAACTTCTGAAATAACCTTATCGCAAGATACAGTTGAAAAGGTGATCGTGTGTGTCAAATCTATTGTTGCTGCACACAGTGTACATACTTTAGTAATTTACAACAATGGAGGTAGGATTTTAAGCTGCTTTCAATAAAATATATTCTTGGGCATCTTGCTGCTGGCCCATTTGTCTCAATACAGAAGGTCTGTTAAAAAGAAAAATCAAAATAACGCAATAGCAGCTAAAAGGACTGCAGTCAAGTGAGCCTGTGTTTAGCACTGGTGAGTTTCAGAACAGCATCAGAGAAGCAGGAACAGTCACCTATTGACATTTTGTTTGACAGAGAAATAAAAAAAATGCAAACAAAGTAGTAGTCTGTGCTGCTAGGAGCTGATATCAGAGTCACTGGAGGCTTGAAGATGTATATGAGACAGATAAGAGAAAACAAACTGCTTAGTATGATTTTGGGGTCCTCAGGGCAGCCCCCAGAACACAGACATGATAAGGACAATGGTGCCTAAAACAAGTGGTGTACTAAGAAGTTGCCTTTTGGTCACCTGAGGTGTCACTTTTGACTGTTACTAGGATGAAACAAGCACCAACGCCACACAGTTCCTCGGGAGGGGGAGATGGGGAAGGCCATTGGCTTCTTGGCATGAGTGTGGCCAAGCAACAGCAGGCAGTGCAACCTGTGGGGGGGAGGCTGCTGAACCTGAGGGCTCAGTGTTGCCCAGTCACAGGGGTGCTGATGGCCCATGAGCTGTTCACTGGCCTTGGAGAGGCTCTAAGGTCCTTGTCAACTAACCGGATACTGTTTGGACCTTGCTTGTGTTTGAAGACTTGTGTAAGGTTAATGCAGGTGGATTTGTCCTCATGTTATCAACCTGGAAGAAATGATGGGGGAAACTTAAAGAGGCATTAGCTAGAAGGAACAGAAGGCAGTGGTTGTGCTGTAAAGGGTCTTAGGTTAAATGATGCCAATCTGCTGGGATTATTGCTTTGAACTCAGGTTGCAGATGGGCTAATGCCCCGTCTCACAGGCTGCCATATCTGTCTGCTTTACTCGTCTGGACAGTAACCTGCAGTTTCTGGCAGTAATCTGCCAACCCACCAAGTTGAGGGATGTGTTAACAAATCTCCTCATGCTGGCAGATTGGCTTTTAGAAATCATGGATAAATTACCCCTGTAGGTGCATATTATGTAAGGTATTCCACAATGAGGGGATTCTCTCTACCATCTTTCCTGTGCTTGACTCATGCTGAGCTTCAGTGAAGCAGGTGAACTAGGAGCAGACCCGGGTGTAGCTGTAGTGCCTGCTTCAGTGCTTCATCTGTCAGACCTGCCTCTGAAAACTGCAGTGGCACGCAGGGGAGATGTGTCATTCCTGTGCAAAGCAGTTACACTGCATGCTCCCTCTGTTTTGGCATTCTCACAAAGTAGTATTGTTGCTACAAGGCTTCTCCCGTTTTTGGTTCAATTAACAGATCTTTGGCTCTTAGCCAGAACGCTTCCATCACAGCTTTAATAAGTGTCATCTTAGGAGTTTAGAACATAACATGGGAAATAAAGGGTAATTCATCTTGCAATCAGAAATTAGCTAAATGTCCTCTCATAGACAGTTTGATCTCTCTTTCTGGCTAACATGCAAGGTTCCATTGCTCCTCAAACACAAGACAGGTGGCAGGTGGAAACAAACACCAACGTGGAACCTTCCAACCCCATGATCACTGCAGTGTCTTGCACAGCCACATCCCTGGGTGTTTGGATTTGAATGCACCAATGTGTACTCTGTATTTTGGCTATACAGGAAGAGGACAGATCTGCTAAGTCTTTTCATTTTTCCTGCAGTAATTGGTGGATTCATTTTCTGTAGCAGCAACTATTTCAAATAATTAATTTTCTCCGTAGTCCCCTGATTAGTTTTGTGTCCTTTCCAAGTTGTGATCATGTTCTGTTTCAATAACATAATCCATGTTATACATTACAATTCCATTATTGTAATCCACAGTATGTTATCAGTGGGGAACAGATATTTTTCAAAATCTGTTGCTGCACTGTTATCAATTTGAAATAAAAAACTTGGATAGTCTTTAAATTTCAAGCAAACAACATGTTAACATATTTTCCCCATACTCATCATTACTTTGCAAGATTCATAATTCTATAATGTATTCCAATATTACTTGGCAACAGCCATAAATTACTGAGAAAATAGATCTTGGCTTCAACAGGGAACAGATTAACAGATTATTTATATCTTAAGAATTTATATCTACTGATGAGTGAAGTGTTTCAAAGCAAAAAAGCCTGGTGTTAAATAAGGTAAATAAACATGTTGTTCATATGTTCACCAAAGAATAAAACTAGTGCTAACTGTATTCTGATACGTTTTCTCATGTAAGGATGTTATATTCATGTCTAGCTGCCTTGAAAGAGGAGCTGTTCAACATCTTATGAATCAACGTTTTGTAAAAAAGGGTTTTTTGACAATTGTCAGTCCTGAAATGTCGTTTTCTCTTTTTTATAACTTTTTTTCACTGGTGATAGAAATACAGGGAAATAGGAAAGACAGGAAAGAAGGTGTATTTCAAGAACATTTTGATTATTAATAATACTCAAAATTATTTGTTTCTAAAGCCAATATTAAATGTTACAGTGAAAAAAAGATGACAGCTCTCATTTAGAGGGATTAGCAGGGCTAAGGTATAGAGAGATGCACTCCTCATTTGCATCCAAGTGCATTGTTTATATTTTGAATAACACATTTTTGTTGGAAGTGTAGGACATTTAAAACCTATTTTATAGCCTTTCAAAGACAGGGTGGTGGATTCCTGGGTCTGGCAGTAGATGCCTCATACAGTGCTTGCCCTGAATTTGAGGATTTATGTTTTATTTTCTTAAACAGCTTGCACAGTGCAGCCCTGCAGATGTGCACTGTGCAAAAGAAAGAAGTTGGACAAATTCTTTTGATGTCTCCCTACACTGTTATAATTCTTGACAGAATAACTATTTATCAGCAAATGAATTCCTGAAGGAGAAGCAGCATATTGGATTTCTCTGCATTTTATCTTTCATGGAATATAGCAGAATCATCAGTATTACACATCAGTGGAGAGCAGGGAGGGACTTAGTGAACTGAGAGCTGGCTTGCTGCAAAAGCCCATGTTCTTATAATTAAAAGGCTAAAAAGTTTTTTAAAGTCACAGTACTTATTTTTCTAAAGAGGCCGGTACACTGATATATTCTGATGCCTGTGAAAAATGCCTGTCTAAAGAAACAGGCCCTTCTGCAGTTGCTGGCAGTAAAGAACTGTGCCAAAATAAAGTTGGTACAGTTGTTCCATGCATGTTAATATTGAGGCTTTAAGAACCAGGTATGTAAAAAAATCTTCCTGTACATCTAAAGGAAATTGTTCAGAGGTAAAATACTCCCCTAAAATAGTCCCCTGTGCTTTCCATGTGAGCACAGGTCATTCACGATGTATTTCTCTTACTTTTCTCATGGGGAGAGCAATTCAGTTGCACACGTGCTGGGGCTGTGTCTCTGTGTGTTTGGGAGTGTCCAGATGTGTGACTTGAATCCACAGCTGCCTTTAGCTACCAACATTAATGAGAGGTCTGAAATGATGATGAATTAGATAACCCTTAGAGACACTTCCAGCTCTCTCTTTCTCAACCGTTTGAAGACAAAAACTGTCACTAACCATGATGCTCATTTCCTGATTTGGTTAAAAAAAAAAAATATGAAAAATTAAAAAAAAAAAACCTGCTTGGCCTGAGACCCGAAAATAGTTTTCAGTGGCCATTTCAGTACACAGAAATTTATTAAAATGGGAAGAATTCTACGGTGTGTTATTTCAGCTGAGAATTTTAGACTTCTTTTGCTGCAGGAGAAGAGATTGCATTGCAGTCACTCACCTTTAGAGGCTTTTTTCTTACTGTCTTGATTTTTTTTTCTCTCTCTTCTAAAATATAGTGATGATGAAGCAGAGCAATAGAGGTGGGACAAAAATACACTCTTAACTGTATAGTTATGGAAACTCCACAAGTATCTTGCCAACCTTAGTAAAAGCTGAACTGTGTTTTCTTGTTTTGACCTTTTGATTTTTTGACCCTTTGATGCAAATTCATCACAATTTTTTTTCTGAACACCTGCCTCTGGTTTGTTTTTGTTGTATTAAGAAAGACAAAAAAACCCCATCATGTTTATATGCAGTGACCTAAATAAAAAGAAAACCTCAAGTTTTTTAAGTACCCTAGTGTCATGGTGTCACATTGCCAGTAAAAGCTCATCATGTGTCCCAGCTGTTAAAAGACCAGTATTTCAATTTGACTTTGTGAAATGTGCTTATTTGCTTCCCAATCTAGTTATTCTTTTACAATTTGCTAATTGTGCCTTTCTTTTGTGTTTTTATTGGATATAAGAACATAGAAGAATAGTGGCACTGCCAGCAATGTTCCTGCATGCCACAGACCAGCCCCAGTGCTCCAAGAGTTTGTTGACAAACTGTTTACTGCTGGAGGTCCTGTGGTGTTTGGTGCAAGCAAAGGAGTACTCTTTGTGTGCTGCCTTTTCTGTAATTGTTGTGTTTAGTGTTCTGTGCATGTGGCCAAATTGCTGCCTGAGGTGTCAGAAAATCAAATGTCTCTATTGTTTATTTGCAGTGCACGGCCAGAGAGCCCCGACTGATGTGTTTTAAACCTCTGTGCTGTTGGTTCCCAAGTTGAGAGCATCCTTAAAAAACCAAAATGAGAGTCCAGTGTTTGTATGTGTCATCGTTGCTCTCAGTCACTAAATGACTCAGTTCAAGTACATTCAGAGGCCTGAAAGTAGGGTTTCCAGGTACCTGCCTAAATAAATATTGCATGGAATATAGAGGTGAGCATGCTGAGAACTTGGCAATGCTGTGCCAATTTGATTTGTCCTTTGGATGTCTAAGCCTTTTGTCTTGTCTGGTAGACTTTTGCAATGACTGCTGACAAGAAACTGTCAGATAAGGCTGTGGTGAGATTGAATGGGATGCTGGATGTCATCACCTGACATACAACGAGGCAAAAAACATTTTCAAAACACTTGAAAATGATGGCAGTTCACAATGTATTTCTGGGAAGGAAGGCTACAAGGAGTTTAGGATAAGGAAGGTTTGGAGTTTGAAAATTCATTTGCACTTCTTTACTGTCGAGCCTCAGCAAAAAGAAAAACCATATTTTGTGGTGCTGTGCATATTTATAAGCTGAAGAGATGGCAATCAAAGTTCAAATGTTCCACAGAAATACCATTTCAAAACACTGTCAAGGAAAACTGAAGAACAAGCAAAATTTGTGACCTTTTATGATACTGGCAAATTTGAAGTAGCTGGAAGATTTAGAACTAGATTCTAATGTAGTGTAAATCATTACTTTCTGTGCTGCTCAGACTCCTCACATCAGCAGGAATCTGACCATTAGCCTGCAAGTTGTTTTGCTTTCTTAACTTTTGGTTATAACCAATAACAGTGTTATTGAGAGTGTACATTTAGAAACAAACACTTCAGCCCCCAAACCCCAAAGAAACCCAGAATCTGCAGGAGGCAAGGGTAGGCCAAATGGAACCAAGAAAAGACAAACAAATCGGAAGAGTAGAGTTAGTGCTGAGTCAAAGCAAGACAGTAAAGGAGGAGAGAAGGCTGCTGGGGAGAAAAAAAACATTACTTGCTTTTGTTGTCAGGAAGATAAATCTTTCTCTTCGGGGTACTGTTTCAGCCCTCTGCACTCTCTGTTCTCATTAGAGGCTCAAAGTCTCCACTCAGCACCAGAGGTTCAGTACACCTCCCTCCCCATCCTCATGGGTAGTTGGCTCCAGGTTAGTGCCAGGTTAGAGCTGTGTTCTGCAAAACTGTAAGTTTGGAGTTAGTCATATTTGTTGGATGGCTTTTCTGATGCTTACTGCAGCTGCACAACAGATTTGCAGTACCTCTTGCACAAACCTACATCTATCATGTCAATGAATCAATGTAGCTGTGGTCCGTGCAATTAAGAATGAATGGCCATATAAAAAAGATACCAGGGTTGTTCCTGGATGATGGTGATATCCATAAAAATAGATCATTGGACAGTAAATGGTCTGTTTGTAGATGTAGTTTTCTTTTTACTTTCCAAAGGCCAGTTGGCTGAAGCACATTCCCACCTCTACCACCCGCTTAAGTTATTATTATTATGGGATTTTTTTCCCAATATTGAACTACCATTGAAATATAAATATGTTCTTTATTCTTTAAAGTTCTGGCACTTAGAGGCAGCGGGTGGGTGTCTGTGTGGGTGTCTGTAGGTGGATATTGCTGTGCAGCTGCTGAATTCACTCATTAAAATAGTAAGAGGGAAGTCCTGGCTTCACTAAACGAAAGGCAAAGTTACCATTACCTCAAAATTAATGCTACTGCCAGTGGGATGAACAGTTGAGGCACCTTTGACCCATCTCACTTTTTTTCTTTTAATTATTCCCAATTGTCTGCCAAAATAATGCATTATGGGGCTGTAACATTATTTTTTTGAGAAGCAAGATCTGACTGCAGCTGGCAAGCTGAGAACCTTGTCTTAGTATGCTAAGATTTTTGTCCAAGGGCTGAAATCTGGCAAGGAATTATTCCTTTCAGAACAGATTCATAAAGTATTTGGCCTACTGGGACTGTCTAAGATTTTTAGGAACTTTTTTGGATGTCAGGAGGATCCAGTTATTAATTTAACAAGAATTTTTACAAAATGGCAAAACAAGTTAGTATTTAAATTCAATATAATTTATTCTCTGCTCACAAGGAGTTTTTAGTTGAATAAGCACTCCCAAGAGATTTTGGAAGAAAGGAACAGTCAGTGGAGAGATAATCCCAGAAATGGTCTCATTCAGTGATGCTCATTTAGTATTTTTTAACAAACTCAACAGCAGCATTAGTACAAAAACATTTGTCCTGAAAAATACCTATATGTTACTGTCTACCTGGTTGACAGTAATAACCATTACCAGTCCTTGTACTGTGGAATGTTTGTGATTTTTGGGAATATTTTCATACAAGAGGCTAGACTTGCCATGCTGCTCCTCTGCAGAGTGCAGCAGGGTGCAGTGGAAAGCAGCATTTGGAGCCTCAGTTCTGTGAGCCAGTTCAGTTGCTCTCACACTATGTGCTGGTTTTGATGTGTAAATGCTCTTGTATATCAATAGTCAGTGAAAATATCTTAGGAAAAAAAGGTGCATTTTATATTTGTCCTCTGATGCTCTCTCTTTTGCATAGTTTGCCAATGCCTCTGTTTGGTCAAATTTAATGGCTCAAAGAGCAGAACTTTAAACAGAAGTTTAAGTTTCAGTTTGCCATTCCATGCTTCTCAATTGCCATTGTCATTGTCAGCAGATAAATCAATTGAGCTATGTGAAATAGCAAATAATTTAATTGTATCAGTGTCTATAAGCAGCTTCACCTATTAGAAAATGTCACATTTGATAGAGGTAGCTCTTTAAGAATGGCACTAGTTTTAAAGCAAAATATAAGAAGACAAGCTGCTAAGTTTTCCGTCTAGTAAATTCATGCAGAATATTACAATAGTAAATCCACTCTTCGAAAGTGAAATGGATGTTTCAAGAATTGAGAACTTTTTAGTGTACTCACTTACCTTTTTGTATGCTGGTTATCATCTATGTCTATGTGGATTCTTCAGAATCTCCCTGTTTACATGAGTGTGTAGAACAGCCCCTCGGTGCACGAGCGCTGGCAGCTCGCCCGCCTTGCTGCCCAGCACTTCTAGGACTGGAGCTTCTTGCTACCACTGTGTTGTAGGTAGGTGGGCATTTCCAAGCTGCATTCAGTGGACCCATGCTAGCAAATATTTGGAGAACAGCAGAGAAAAAATGTGACACTCTGCCAGCTTCATTAGCTCATCTGATAACAAAATGAACCATCTTTTACTCATAGAAGTGTTGATTGGAAGGTACTTCTGGAGGACTGTAGTCCAGTCTCCTGCTTGAAAGTGGGGTTAGAGTCTTCAAAACCTCTGAAGATGCATGATGGTTCTGCAGCCTCTCCTCTTGACCTTTTGAAAGGCAATGCTCCCTCATGGTGAAAATCCTCTGCAGCTCATTTTCCTTGTACAGAAGAGGGCCCTAAAAACTGAGCTTTGACTGGGGAGGATCTCTCTCAATTCAGGCAAAGGTCTCTCCTCTCATAGCCTTTTCCTACAGGCACCTGTGGAAGAAAGGTCTTTCCAAATCCTCTGTGGTTTTTGACAGCTGTTTAACCAGGTATATCTGACAGACAAGCTTAACAGACGCATGGGTGGCTCCTACTGGGGGCCTCTGGTGAAAATGCAGCTCAGAGGCTTTGCTTCTCAACAGCTGATAAATTTTGTCATGCTCCTCTTGAAAGCTCGCTGCAGAAAATCATGAGGTTTTCGTAGACCATTACAGCAATTCTATAGCAATATATTTTTTAGTAAACAGGCTTTCATGCACAATTTGTTTCATGTTATCATCACACACTTTAGTTTGGCTTTGAAGGGTTCTTTTTTTTCTTTCTTATTTAAGCCTGGGTATCTACCAGTGCTGTCTTTGGATATTTGTGAACAGATTTGCAACCACAGTTAGAGGATAACTTTTTTCTATAGAAGCACAGCAGGCATTTTTGCCAGAAGTTTCAATCTCAAGTAGGTAGCATTGGCATCCTACTGTGGCAAATACAGATAATGCAGAAAATAACCCCTTCCTGGCTCAGGAATTCAAAACCTCTCTCATACAAATGAAACTGCCTTGACTTTTCCAGTGTTCAGAGAGTGTGTTTGAAGCATCTGTAGTGGAGAGGGTAAGGGATGACTTTGGTATTGTAGCAACTGGTGGCTAGGAACTGTGGTTAGGAACCCTGGGGAGGTCAAAACAGGAATACCTGTGGGCTGGTTGATGTCTGCTACAGAATGGAGAGAGCCTGAGTTGCTGCAGTAAGACCAAGGTGGACAAAGTGTGAAAGCTGTTCATTGCTGCCAGTCCTGCTGTGCCACGTGTTCCTCTGGATGCAGCACTTCTAAGTTGCACTTATGACAGCATGTCCTGAATAAATGTATATTTATTATTGCAAGAACAGTGAGGACCCAAGTTTTACATGCAGATAAATACTTTTTTTTTTTTAAGGTGGCTAGAAGAGGCCCTTGGGCTTACTTGCAACTTATTTTCAAAGGAAACAGTTATTAAATCACATCAACTTTTTGTATGGTGTTTAAATCTCCTTGAAGTGGCTTAGATAAAGAAAAGTGTAGAGGCACCATGTGTTCGCAGACACAGTGTCAGAGCTGCTGAACAGGACCAGCACTGTCACACCTGGCTTGCCTTACCAGGACAGTATTAATGCTGCTCCTGATGAAGAAAACTGGCTTCCATAGCCTCAGAAAACAGGCCTTTCAGAAAGTGGGGGCAAAGTGAAGTATTTAGACAAAAAACCTGCATCGTTTGAAAAATAAATATTTAATCATGGCTTGTCTTTAACAAATTGCTTTCATTCATTTGTTTGTTCCCCAACATATTTATTTGACTGCTTTGCAAGGAATAATTATGACCTGCTTCTGGTCTTTGACTGACAGGATCCTTTCTGCAATGTTTTATTCAGAAGGAGTTTCTGTAGCAAAGGTGGCAGGCAGCATCTGCTGAGAAGTCTTACAGTAATTGTTATCTGTAATGTCAAGACCACTTAGCAGCAGACTTGTTGGGTGAAGAACTTTCTACTCTGCTCTTTATGGCAGCAAGATAATCATTATTGTTTTTCAGAGCATGACAGGATTTTCTCCTAGTATCATGTACCTGGGCAGAAATCTTCTCTGAGGTGCCGCTGGCATGAGTTTACTTTGTATTTAAATTATATTACCAGTGTCCTTAGTTAGGGGAAATAAATGAAACAATGCAGCATATTGCTCTGCTTTGTTCAATTTTAATTTTGACTAGAGCATTCAGTTTGGCACTGCAGACAATCCATGGTAACAAACAAATTGAAAGCAAATATATGGTGATTAAGTTAACAGGAGTAACTCACTTAATGGTCTCAAAGCACCATCAACTTGACAGTTATGACAATTCTGGGATTTTGATTCTCTAGATATATTCTGCAGGGAGCTGAAATATGAGAGTCATCAAGACTCATTTTTGAAGAGCAATCACACCAGGAACTGGTATGTTCCTGTTAGAACTGGGAAATGTGGACTGAATTCTGGAGATGCAAAACAAACCCAGGCTGATGATTCAGATTAGAGTCTACTTTGCTCTGAGTAACTTCCTTTGGGAGATTTTCTTGAAACAAGTAACACTTCTTGAAGTGGAGATTAATTCCTTATATTTATCTGGATTAAAGGATTTTCATCCTAGATCATAAGGGAGAGCTTTTGGGAAGAAAGTTACACAAAGGACAGGAAAATGTATTTCTAGTATGGACTTTAGTGCAGGCTGTTCAGTAGCCACTTTCTCCATGATTCTGACATACCAGAGTTTAGGTCTGGCAAGTACTGTGTTGTCAAAGTAACAAATCATATTAGTTTCAAAATGCTTGTCATGTCTCTGATGTTATCTAATAATGATTGTGAGCAAAAAAAGTCATCTTGCTGTCAATTTGATTCAATAGAAATTCTAAGATTAGCATGAGACAGAAGCTCTGTCCTGAGTGAGAGTTCACTGCTGTGTTTGGTTTACTTCTTAAACTTTTACAGCATAAACTTCAAGTCTATTTGTCGTCTGTTTTTCGTGCCCTCTTCAACCCCAGTCTCCATACCCCCAGGAGTATTATTGAATGGTATTTCAAGCCAAGCAAGGTCATTTTAATGTAGCTTTTTTTCTTCTAAACAGTTTAAGTTTTTCAGAAGTTTACATAGAAGTTCTAAAGCACATTTAAAAGGTATGTTTGTAGAAGTATATTGTAGATATATTTTCTAGCTGGAAGAAATATTTTCTTTCTAGTGCCAGTGAAAAAGGAAATATTGGTATCATTGAACATCTGTTTCTTTTTTTTTTTTCCTCATATTTAAGTATATAATTATTAACCTCAGGACTTTCAGTCATTATGTGGTCTAGACACACAAGCTAATGCATTTCCAAGGTCTTGGAAGACATGGAATGTATTATCTCTTGGGACTTGTGAGAATATCCATCAGTTGTCTTTGTTGATACAGGAAATAAAGGGCAGACTTTCTTGTTATTCCTGTGATGGTCATTTGGCATGTTTTACTCTCTGTTCTTCCCATTACACTCACCTCTTTCTTACAACTGTATTTTAGTTTTTCACCTTCCTATACATATGGACATCCTATGTATTCATCTATGGATATGTGTGCATATAAATAAGCACAACTTTCCCTTATATATTTATTAAAAAATCATAAAATAGGTACATGGCTAAAATGCTGTCTAGCCATAAGGAAGATATGAGTCAAATGACAGGATTATAAATCTAAATATGGATGGAGCTCCAAAGAAAGAGCTCATCTTAACTGGAGGCCTTGAGCTGTTTCTTATATCTGCTGCTGGCTATCACCACATTCTAGGGAGCATGTCACTGAACTAAGAAGCTGTGATGTACCAAGGTCAATTTTCTAAACCTATGACAAAGAATTTCTAGCTAACATTTTGGTTTGGGCTTCAGATAAAACTATACTGATAGGTTGGTAATTTATTTTTTTTTTTCATTTCAGGGTAAAATAGTGCTGTAGTCTCTTGTGGCATTCCATAGAAATGTTTTCAATCTGTTTGCTTTGAGCATGTATTACCATTTGCCAGTGCTTGCAGCTTCAATGAAAGGTCTGAGTGTTGTCTATTCACCCTGCTCTGTATGAAGCAATTACCTTTACATATTAATATGTGCTTGTAATTTTTCTTTTTATTTTCTTTCTCCAAACATGAAAGCAAACACTTTTGAGAGGGAAGAAATGTTCCTTTGTCACAAGCTCTGGTAATTAACACAAATAAGCAAAGCCAGTCTCTCCTTGTTTGATAATGATGGCTTTATAGGTGGAGTGTTTGCTCCCTTAAATAGGAAAACGTTGAAGGCTCCTTGTGGAGCTCCTGTGGTGGCAAAGTGAGTCAGAGGGGAGGTAATTTCTTTAACTGGTAGATTAGCTGGCTTTTTCATTGCACTTAATGTAGGCTGCCCACAGAGTGGGGAGTGCTGCACAACTCACCTCCAGAGGAAACAGAGATAAAAAGGGAAGAAAAATACAGTGGGGGAGAGGAAAAGGAGGACTTTTGGCTTTGGTGTGCTGGTCAGAAATTATCATTTATTATTTTTTTAGGAATCTAAAATTTCACATTGTATTTTTTAGCTTCCAGGTGTACATGAGCTGTTCCCCCATCTCCTGCCAATTCATTTTTTTCCCATATTACCACTCTTTGAGTTTATAATAGGCTTTGTCCCTCGCCAGCTACACTGTGACACTGACATGAACCTGTTGCTTGGACCTTTCCTCCCACGTCGTCCTTTTTTGTAAGGTGGAAGAAAAAAATGCAGCTGGTTGACTGGCCTGTTCCTGTGGGTCATCCCATGTTACCCTTTTTGTGCACATAAAACAGCTACCCTTGTGTGATCATAAAGAAGCTACACTTTGTGCAGATTCACTGCCAGTTCAGCTGATGAATAAAAAAATCTATTAATTATATGACGAAAGGAGGGAAGAATTCAGATGTTTCCTGAAAAATTACCAGCAGGAGTTGAAGTAACTCGAGGAAAAGGAGAGCTGACCCAGGTGGAAATTTGGAAGAGGAGGAGACTTAATGAGGGAGTTCAGACAGTTTCATTAGTATGTTCTAAAAAAACCCGCATCGTATGTCTAAAAAAAAAATTAAAACGTCCTATATTGTTGTATGATCAAATGTCACACCAGCTCTGAAAGATTTAGAGGGTTTTCTGAAGCTTAGGGGCTGTTCTGAACCAGGATGCCTTGGTTTCCAGCCCAGTCTCCTGGAGGAGCAGGTGGTTTCTCCATGCAGGAGCAAACTTCTGCCTCACTGCTCTCATAAGCACACTTCCAAAGGGCTCGGGAGCTGCTGAAAAATTCTCTTGCAAAGTCAGCTCTGTTTGCATCTCAGCAGTGTGTGCTTTGGGACTTCTTCTCTGCTTTTCTTTTTTTGATCATTATTTTTGCAGTTCTGCCATCTGCACATTTTCTAACTTTTCTACTAACAAACTCATCTACTTGAGCAACTATGAATCTGAGCATCTTGAAATCACTGTGGATATTGCCCACTTCCTCTTGAACATTTTAGGAATCATAAATGTGACATGATGTAAATCTATACATTAAATATTACCTCACATAAATTCTGCATAGATTTTTTTTTTTCCCTTGGTTATTTTATAGTCTTCTCTCCATGGTCATTTTTGTTTCATTAATGTCTTTCTTCATGCCTCTTGAATATAAAAAATTCTACTAATTATTGAACAGTCTCTCTGAGTTAAGCCAAAGAAGGACTTAATGACTTCTTGGACTCAAGACATAGTCATCTAATATTTCACACACATATTTTAAATGCTGTTGAAATGTGAGTTGAAATATTCTGAGAATGGCCATAAATTGAAGTAATTTTTTCTTCTCATCTGTAATCTGGAAACAGAAGAAACAGATTACCCTTTATGCTGTTGTATGCTGTTTTTTCTGTTTCATTTGTACAATGCAGGTAGCTACTTTTTTCCTCTCCCCTCTGATGTATCAACATGGTTTAGCTGTAGAAGTCTTTTTAAGTTGTGATAACTTTAATTCACCTCTGATTAGTGCAGTGAGTAAACTCCAAGAAATTTAAAGCTTGAGATAAGCACAGACTGCTGCAGGTGTTTAATCCCAAATATTTGAGTCTGGGAAAGGTCTTTAGGATCTTTTTCTCAGCCAGAAATTTTGTAAGTTACTGTGTGGGATAATTCTTTTTACAACCTAGATCAATTGAACCATTTAGAAACTTTTAATAATCTTGAGAGGGTAATAATAATAATAATAAAGATGTTCGCATTTTTTTTTCTCCTTTGTGTCTGCTTTTAAAGTTCTTGGAGGGGGGACAAGATGGACCACCAAAAATGTGGTGGTGTGTAGGACAGAGGCCACAATTCAGTTAAGTAAAACCAGCCTGACCCTCAGTACTTGTTCCATGTTAAGTCTAGAAAATATGTTCTATTACAGGATACATGATTTATGAATATTTTTTTTAATCTTACATGTTTTTCAGACCTGAGATTGCATCCAAACTCCTTTGCAAGTATCTAAACCAAAAGACTTTCCTTCCATCCTTTCCGGTGGGACTTCAGGTAAGAAATGCATTGCAGGTTCTGTTGGTCTTGCTGATCACAGAATCACCAAGGCTGGCAAAGACCTCTAAGATCATCAAGTCCAGCCTATGACCAACACCACCACACCATCTAGACCATGGCACTAAGTGCCACATCCAGCCTGTCCTTGAACACATCCAGGGATGGTGCCTCCACCACTTCCCTGGGCAGTCCATTCCAATGTCTGATCACCCTCTCCGTGAGGAAGTGCTTCCTAATATCCAACCTAAACCTCCCCTGGAGCAACTTCAGGCTGAGCCCTCTTGTCCTGTCACTAGTTGCCTGGGAGAAGAGCATGGGATGGAAGGATGCAGTGTCCACCTGAGTGATGCATTGCAAGGTCAGCTTCTACAGAGCTTTTATCTAAGCAAATTCAGATTCTTTATTTACTGTTGTCCAAAGAATTTTTGCGTTTCTCTTCGGTAGCAGTGTCATTATCATTAGAGATTTGATCCCCTGTGGTTGGACTTGATTTTAATTTTTGATGCTGAAAATATTCTTCAGGTCTAAAAGGTGGCTGAGCTTTCTTGGAAGATCTTGCTCTAGTGTGAGCTGAATGAACCTGATGTGTGTAGAGAAGCTCTATCTTGTTACTTTGATGTGCTTTGAAGGGTGATGTTCCTTTCCATGTGCTTCATGACCAAAGCTCTGCTCCATGAGTGCATCTAAGCTGCACTGCTGTGTAGGTAAAAAGAAAGGCATAATTATGAATATTCACTGTTTAAAACAGTGATGTGGTGGTAAAGCTGGACGTACATTAAACAGCAATTTTTTAAATGTTTCTGTCTAAGCTTCTTTAGAATCAATTTCTTCTAATCCAAATAAATGCACATTGGCATCTTTGGAGCTGAAGATTTGTAGCTGTCTGCCTTCCTAGAATATCAAAGGTATGAGAGGAAAATGTTTGGCTTGGAGGAAGCCAGGACGGGGAAGAAAGGATGCAAACAGATGTCAGACTAAGCACAACTTCCCAAAATTAAACCTTACAGGTCAAATTAGAAACATATCTGTCAAGATATTCTTATCACATATAGAACAGCTAATTTAAGTACCATTGTAAAAAGTTAATTAAGCATAATTGGCACAAACCTGAAATATAAAAATAAAGGACTAAAATTAATAGTGCAAGAATGAGATTCATTCAGTTTTAAACTAATGGATTTTACATGATATCCACCATTAAACCAGAGACTCATTTGGGGACTGCAGGATAGTAAATTTTTATCAGAATTTAATTTTGTTTAATTTAGAGCAGAGTTCTATAATAACATTTATTACGGAATACTCAAATTAGGTTAATTATGTGTGTCAAGTTTTCTTCATAAATCATTTTAAAACCTAGACTTGGGACATAAGGTGGGTAATACACTACATTAGTGATAATGTTTTTTAGAGTGGTGTTTCTATTTGGATGCAGCAGAAACTAATGGGGCCGTTCATTATGTATTTGTAAAGACCATAAAGTCATAAGTGGAAACAACATAAGATGTGATGAGATGTCCCAGAACTAATCAGGGCAGGTTCTTCTGAGTGTCCATGAATCAAATCCAAAATATGGAAATTAAGCTTTCCCTTGGAAATGATGTACAGAACACGACCTGACTATGTTTCTTCACAGGGATGGCAAATAGCTTTTATAGGAAAGCAAACATCAGTCCTTTTGTATCACCTCTGAAACCCTTTTCCAACAGTGTGGGCATTCTACGTAGCATTCTGCAACAAGTGAATAACAAAAGGGAAATGTTTAGATCTGCAGGTGTCCTCCTGTTGACAGGGTTGTCTCACCTCGTGGTTTGTACAGTGCGTTTGGAAAATGAATTGATCCACTGAAACACTCTCTTATTGAAAGGTGTTTCTTTTCAGTGCTTATACAGAATAAATACTTTCTACAACAAAGGTATGTGCAGACATAATCCTCTTTTCCAAACACGGATAATTTGTTTTAAAAATCAGTTCAGTTGCCAAGTGAGTGCAGTGTACTTACCTGCCACATTATTTACAAATATCAAGAACTTAACAGCTAGAAAATTATTAGTTAAGGGACATCATAAATCTTAATACAGCCCACACAGTAAGCACAATGGCCTGAATCCAATCCTTGCAGCTGGCCAAAACGTGTTTTTTATGTGGCTTTACTTTCTCTCACTGTGGAAAAGTCACCAGCTTTCCCTGCAGAGTAGCCTAGGGCAGCTTCAAAGCTCCCTGCGTTGCAGCTGGTAGCCTCAGGGGCTACACCAGAAGATAAGGGATGCTATGATAGTCTGGTCAAACAGCAAATTTCTGGAGCCAGATGCTGGGGACTGGGAGGAGGGCTGTTCCATGACTAAACTGTCAGTGTTTCACCAGAGAATAAGCTCATCATGATAAGCAAGTCAGGAAGTTTAATAGAAAGGAGGAACAAAGCCAACTTAATGATCTGTAGTAGAAGCAAGAAATCTGATGTATTTTTCTGATAAAACACAAAGGAATATTTGGTTGCTCACAGAGCTTTCTCTGGCCTATATTTATGAAAGTGAGGTAGGGTATCAATCAGCATGATTTCTGTAGTGGAGTGTATTCTTTGAAAGTGTAGCCACTAAAGTAGGTGCATCTGGATTGTGAGTCCAACCATGCTGGCAAGTACAGTGTGATTTTTATCAGATGTGGCAGCTCTGAGAAACCTCCAAGGTAAATTCAAATTCTGATAGAAGGAGTTTAGTGGATCCCCAGAAAGTAGCTTTGGCATCTGACTTAGTCAGCTATCCATTGATGTATCTGTCTAGTTTATCAAATTAGTTTTATCACCTTAATCTTTTAAAATATAAATTTATTTAAGCCACCTATGCCCTTTTCAACAATCCTATTGCTTGGTGATTTTAGCGAGGATGCTGAAATCAATAAACGAAATGCCAAAAAGGGGGAAGTTTGGTTTTCTTTCACTATTTTATTTCTTTTTAATTTCACATTATTTTTCTTTTATTCTTTGTCTTCTACTTTTCTTTTTTTTTTTTTTTGTACATTAGGGAGACCTTGTGGATATCTTTTTTTCTTCTCCATAAACCTGGAGTTGCTAAAAGCTTGTACTTAATGAGACAATTGCCAACACCCAGCAGAGGCTCAATTTGTCTGTGCTTTGTGGGTAACTCCACTAACTTCAGTGTGGTTGCAACACCCATTTAGGAGTTATGGCTCTAATAATGGTGTGGAACATGCTTTTGGGGTGGATCAGAGAATGCAGATTGGTCTGGGACAGAGGCCATGTGGCACCGTGCAGAGACACACAGACAATCAATGTTTGCAGTGGAGTAAATGGACATAGAACAATAGAGAAAAGCCAGGGTGCTGCTGGCTTTGCAAAGGACCCAGCTGTCTCCTGTGCTGGGAAATTAATACAGGGATCCCAACATTTCATAGTAGGGAACTGGAAATGGTGGGTGTATAGGAAAGTTGTGTCTCATTCCCACCACACAGGGTGGTGTAGGGAAACAGTCTGATTCAGTATGTCCATCATGGACCTGCTGGCCAAAATCTTTCAGTCAGTCACACCAGTTTGGGGTTAGGAGGGATGCATCCCTTGCTGACAGAGCCTTTGTACACAGAATCAGGAGCTGCTCTGCATACAGCAGTATCACAAAACAGAAATGACTCCCTCTCTGAAGACACTGTCCTGGGCTTTTGTCTTCCATGACTCCCAGGTGGCAAATCTCTAAAACGTCATGTTACCAAGCAAGTGCAGGTTCTGCCAAGACACAAGTGTGGCTCATGTTGATCAGTTATAAATAGGGTGATTTTATGTGTGTTTGGCTCTCAAATGACCTGACAGTCAGTGAGATGTGGGTGGCTCGCCCCCTTGGAATAAGACTGCAGTGAAATTTGGAGATGTGATTGTGTCACTGGGGACAGTGCCCACGTGTACTTTAAGCTGGCTGAGAGTTAAGAGTGAAAGTCTGTCAGCACAGATTCAGTGTGGTGGCTGACTCCTGCCTGCATCCTGAATTCCTGGAGAGCTTGTTCAGCTCCTGCCCAGCTCCTTGTCACGGATGCTGTTATTCCTGAGCTGGTTCATTTGAAGTCTGTGCAGATGTGCCTACACACACTGCACTGAAGAGTGTGCACACAGCCCTAGGCTCCTAGGAAGAGCTGGTTAATGATGTTTATTCCACTCAAAGACTCTTAATTTCACCAGCAATGGCATAACGTGATCCAGTGTCTGAAAAGGAAAGTTAAAAATCATTCAAGTTGGAAGTAAAAAAGGCCAGCTCTTTAACAGTGAGGGTAATTAATCATTGTTGTAGTTCATCCAAGCAGTAATTTCTTTTTCATGTAGCCATTTAGGAAGGGAATGTAACTCTCACTTAAAATATAGGAATGTCTCACTCCTAAAGCCTCCTCTGTAGTAAAGGAGCTATTACAATTACCTAAGGAACATCAGGCCCATATTCCAGTTCAGCAGTCAGCCTCAGGGCTTTGTTGCAGGGGTGCACACATAGTTTTAAGTGGCTTGCAGCAGGCCAGAAGATAGGCCAGATTCTGCTCTTCATCCATTTTGGTCTTTTACACACAAGTGGTAGGTTCTTTGCAGGTGCTAGCAAGCTGTGCAGTTTAATTTTCATTCTTCAAAACCTGAGTCTCAAGACTTTTGTGCAGAGTCCCTAAAGCACTGCTATTTGTTAAAGCTTTCGTTGTGGGAGATGAGGAGGTGTGTGCTCCTCTCAGCTTTTGCCACCAGAGATTCATGTTTGTGTTTATTGAAAAACTCTTCACTAATATGAAGTGAAAGAAGCACTATTTAAAAAAAAAAATCTAGTCCCAAAAGTTTTCTACCTCCCTAGTGCTACTTTAGGACTAATATATTAACGTATTTACCTAAGAAGCAAATCACTATTTATATTATTTCTCACTTTTTTTTACCCAGCCCTCTTTATTTTCCATTTATTATCTCTCCTTGTAGCACAGTTGTAGCTGTTTGTCAGAACAAGGCTTCACTGCTGAAATAATGTGCTATTCATTACTGGAAGCCTGATAATGGGTAAAAGAATCAGCCCTATCTGAAAGTGGTTTTGGCCTTGAAGAATTGTGATCTGTAATGAATGCTTTTCATGTTACATAACATGACTTGTCCTATTTGAGAAAGAAAAAAAAACATAATTTGAAGAAAAATATTCCTTGGATACTGCATGTGCTTTGGTTGAGGATGTGAAGCTCTGAAACAATGCTGACATCCAAAGCAGCCTTCCCAAAGGTTATGTGCAGCTGCTGTTCCCTTCTTCCCCCCCACCCTTTCTTGTTCACATTGGAGCTCCTTGTTTAGACTTCTGGTCTCTACTCCTGTTTCCCATGACCTCTTTGCTCTTACCTTTTCAGTAACCTACTCACCATTCTCTTCTCTTTAATTTTGCACTCGGTTTCCAAATTGTTCCTTACTTTTTGAGAGTAAACATGATCCCACTTCAGCCTGATTGTTTTCTCCCTCACAATACTTGCCCAACATGTTTGTATTTCATACCTACTGAGCTAAATTAGATTTTATCTTCTTAGGATCAGGTTTCATACTGGTTCAGATGTGTTCATTGTGTGCAAAATTCTGGTTGTTAGGTAGAAACTTGTGAATAATATTTATTAAGTGGTTTACCTGATGCAACTTTATGTTGTGTGTGATTTCTGTAATTTCAGTATCAAATCTCAGAAGGTCTAGCTCAGCTGAAGCCAAAGTCCTGCTGACTGCAGGAGAGAGACAATTAAATCCCAGTGGATCTTAACGAGTCTTGAATGAGAGGTAAGATCCAGGCTGGCACAGGGTTTTCATCAGCTTTCTATATTTTTAACTCTCTCTTTTTGAACGTTTGTCAGTCCAGTAGGTTCAGGAAAGGGTTTTACACTTAGAAGTAGATCCAAGTAATGCAAGAGTAATGAGATCAATTTGTTCTGGTCTTTCACTGACTTTCTGATTACTTTTAGCTCTGGCTAGAATCCAGCATGGCTAATTACATTCTTCCTACCTAATTCCCCCTGTAGTTTCAGTTGCATATGGCATTCTTTGGCTCCTGTTGGTTTTTTATTTGCTGGGAACTATTAAACTGTTCTACATTTCACCTCAGAATTGGCTGCATTTCAATAGTTCATGAAGTGTTTCATATTTTGTGTTGTTTATAACGCACGTTGGGACTAATTTGAATTAAAGGTCCCACCTGAATTGAAGACTATATTCTTTCCATCCCTGACACCCTTCGTAACTTATAGATCCTGGAATTTTACTAAACATTTCTCCATAGAATTGCTGGAGTTGGAAGAGAGCTCTGGAGATCAAATAGTCCAACCTCCTGCTTGGAGCAGGGTCAGCTACAGTAGGATGCTTAGGACCATGTCCAGTTGGACTTTGTGTATTTCCAAGAATGGACATTCACACCCTCCCTCAGCACCCCAGCATCCTATTGCAGCACTTGGCCCCTCTTAGTATTTAAAAAAAAAAAAAAAATGTTATTTGTTATGTTTAAGCATAATTTCCTGTATAATGTTTTGTGCCCTTTTTCTCCTCTTCATTGATGGGATATCACTGAGAAGAGTCTGGCTCCATCTTCTTTACTATCTCCCATCAACTGTTTATACACATTTGCAAGAACCCACTGAGCCTTCTATGCTCCAAGTTAAACATCTCTCAGCCTCTCCTCACATGTTGGATACTCCATGTCCTCTGCCAACTTCATGGCTTTTTGCTGGACTCACTCTAGTCTGTCTATGTCCTGCTTGTCCTGGGGAGCCCAGCTCTGGACACAGCACTGCAGATGTGCTCTCCCCAGTGCTGTGTAGAGGGGAATAATCATCTCCCTGCACCTGTTGGCAATGCTATTCCTAAACCAGCTGGGGATGCTGTTGGTCATCTTTGCCACAAGGACACATTGGTGGCTTCTATTCTCAGTTTGTGTTCTCAGAATCTTTAAAAAGATCCTCCTCCTTTTACTCAGTCTTTCCCTTCTTTTTGCCCTTTGAACTGTCACAAAAACACAGGCTTTAGTTTAGAGTTTATTCATTTTAAAATCTACTTGCTATAATCTCTGTAATAAAGTTGATTATATAGTAGTTGGTAAAGTAGATCCCAAACCCAAAGTTTTAAGAAAGCATGTGAAAAACTTTATTTCTCCCAATACTTTTGGTAGTCTTTAAAAGTTTGCATAAAACTGTGAATTAATGAAATAAGGTTGTGACTGGAAAAATTAGTATTACAGTATTACAAGCATGGAGAATCAGGCTTTCTGATGACTGAGGTTGTCCTACTATGTAGTTTCAAACCTCAAAGGAAGGGGTTTCAGTGGTGTGCAGAACTGATTATAAAAAAATAGCAAACCCTAGAAATCAGATAAAAAGGATAACCTAATTAGCAGTGTAAAGGCATATGGCAATCTTGCATTCATTCATAGCCCAGCTGCAGACTTTCTGAATAACTTGCAGAAGTTTTTTATCTTTTTGGGTCTTTATATCTTTGTCAGTAAATTCAGGAGGAAAGACATTCCTGGATGCTTATTGTTACCCTAAAACGGAGGGGGCAGTGGGGGCAGTCATGTTTATTTTGCAGAGGTGATACAGAGGGGGGAAAAAAAATGCTATTTATCAGAACTTCAAATGTTACCATAATAAAAGCAGTAGGTATATGTATTTTAAAAAAAAAAATAAAAATTAAAATCTACATCTACAGTTAACACTTGTGCAATATCTGCTTTTGTTTTTCTTTTTCTGATGAACCTGCAGTTGTCCTGCATTTTAAGTAGTCTGTGTTCAGTTTCATCATCCTGTACTGGCTACTTGAAATGAGAATTTTATTTCCAGCTCAAATTCAGAGGATAATTGGGAATTGTAGCTGAATTCTAAAAAATTAAGAAGTAAATGTTTTCTTGGAATCCTTGTAAAGACTGCTAAAAGGCAGTTATCAAATCAGAATAAAATGAAATTGTGGTTTGCTTCTAAGCTTCATTAATCCCTAATTCACCTTATAGACTTTTGCTCCTGCATTTCTAATTGCCAAAAGTATAAAAACACTGTTTGTAGGGGGGTTTATACACTGTTCTATATAAGTAGCTCTTGAAATACTTTGTCTATCAAGTCAAGGTCTTTATCTGTTGTTGGGTTGGTTTTTGTATTTTGTGAACATAGAGTTCATAACTAGTCTGACAAACAAATATATCCACAGGTATTTTCAAAGCTTACCTATCAGGATCCCTTGTTGGTATTAAGCTTATTGGCATCCATGCAGGGATATTAGCCCTTTGTTTCTGGCAAAACTCATGGAAAACTTTAGATATAAATCCTGCAGAGCTAATCCCCTGTCCAGATCTGCTGATTGATTCTTCTTTCTTTGGCTACATTCAGCACAACCGAATGTTGCTGATGTACCTGCTCCATGCTTTTGAGATCTTGGGGAGCTTTCTGATTTCAAAGTATTAATATTCCATTTTTCCTAAAATGAAGGGTTCATTTGATTTTGATGGCATTGAAATCATTTTGCAAACAGTGGAATTCCATTCAGACTCCCAGGCTGCAACGCTGTACATAGGTTCCCAAAGTAGAGAACCGAATGGAGAATTTAGATCAATTTTTTGAGATCTAGCTACCCAACAAAGGTCTCTTTCTATTAGCTTGTCTTGATCTGAAGGGTAGGGCTATGATTCTTGCAATGTCTGCAGTTATTTGAAAGATGAATTAGTTTTCTTCCCTTCCAAAGCAGAAAAAAGTGATTATGACCATATAAAAACTCTGATTATAAAGTAACTTTAAAAACCGATTGTTCTCCTTTGTAATTTTAGACTGTCAGAATAAAATCTATCCATAGCAAGTTAAACTAATCTCTTACAACAAGTCATGTAATGTTTGTGCTACTGCTTTTTGTAAGAAGCATTTCACCTCACTGAGACAGGAACGTTACCATCTTTAAAGATGATGTTCCAAAAATATCTTACTTTAGTAACAGTTTCTCTCACAGGGGGTGACAGGAATGGCATTATGTCTCTGGCAGTGCTTCAAGAGTTCTGAGTACACAGAAAGACAGCAGTTCAAATGCTGCCTTCTGGGTGCAACATTCATTTGGAGTCTTACTGCACTCTGTTGGAACTGCAACAATTACTGTGGCATCCTTCCCAGGCTCTGTTATTCACAATATTCCCTTCTCCCAGAGAGTTATTTTTGTGTCCCAGTGGTGATTGTTAAAACAGTGGTATAATTGTTGTCTTTTTGATCATAATTCTAGTAATTTGGTTTGGTTTACCAGGGCACTTCACCCTAAAGGAAATTTCCAGTGGGCTCAAAAGGCAGATCTTGTGCTCTTATCCTGTAGTTTCTTGGGAAAGCCACCATCACTGGAATCTGTCTCATTTACACTTGGCAACTTCACTTAGTTTCAGTTTAAGTGACTCAGGTTTGTGTTACAATCCTAAGTATGTTTGTATCAAGATCCAGCTAAAGCTGTAACTGCCCTTTGTTGGCTCATTACAAATGTGTAGCAGTGTCTGTGTCATGAGCAGTGGATGATGCATGTTCTCCAACAATATGCAATGGAAAGTGAGTTGTAGGAAGATCTTCTTTCAGCCATTACAGAACTCTGTGACCAAGTGTTACTTATTGAGTTCACAAACTAGGAAGCTCAAGAATTTTTGTCAGTTTTTAGCCAGGTACCATGTGTTTGGTAATTTATTGAAGGAGTTGAGAAGCTTGTTAACATTCCATGACAGAAGAAAGCCAAAATCTAGCACTGAAATTAAATACAGTACTGTTAAAGCAGGATACTTCAACTGACTGTTGTAGAGGCTTACAGACATTATATCCATATAGATGTGTTGATACCTTGCAAAAAGCAAATTCTTTCTGTCTTTTTAAAATCCCACGTTCTCAGAATGTGTAAAAGCCTCTCATAACCTAGAAGTGTTTTGCATAAATTTAAACTGTTTTCTGAATAAGATTTTAGTGTGATTGGTGATTTTTTTTTTTCCTTCCTGAACTTCAGTATCCTTTAAAGCTCCATGTGTATTACACAGTTTACTCTCTAGAAAAAAACTTCCTTGCTGTCTGGCTAAGGCATGCTAACTAAAGCACTTCACCTTCCTTGCCAAGTTAATGGCACCTTGTGACTGGTGGCCTCATCCTTTAGAGTTATGAGTGGTAATGGCTGGAGAAAGTAGTTACTGCCTTCTGAGAGTAGCCATTTGATAGGGAATCTCACCCATTGCAACATTCTCTTCTGACTGAAGCTCAGAGATTTAGGTTTGTTTCTTAATAGCTTTGTTGTAATCCACACTTGTCATTGTGATGTGTATCCAGGAGGCAGATATTAACTATTAATAAACCTGCTATTTAGCTTGGTTTGCAAGGCATTTAAAAGTGTGTTAAAGTGCCATTAAAATCAGTGCAACTACATACATGATGAAAGATCAGGGTTTATCAAGAACATAGACCACTGCTCAGTACTTGACAGAATATAGTCCTAGATGTATTGTCTCTGTATTACCACACACTCCAGATTTGCCCATTAAATAAATCAGTCATCCTTACAAGATTACAGATCATAATAAAGCATTTAGTGTCTAAAAATCTTCACTTTTTCATCTTGCACAAGCATCATGAAATCTTAATGTTATTAGAGGTTAAATATTTTATGTTGCTTGCATAAAAGAAAATGGCATAAAGTGCCATGGTTTGTGGGCTTGAATTTCTGGATGTCTTTTACTGACAAAATGCAACATGTATTTGAATCAGGAAAATGTTTTTTTCACCCCCCAAAAAAAAAACACAGACCCAAGGAAAACAACAATATAAATCAATAAAACAATTGGAAGGACAAATAGATATTGCTGCTGACGTGCTCAAGTTATTTTCTAAAGTGACTTTTTTTTTCCCATGCAATAGTAAATTCATCAGTCATTAAGAATGACACAAGTACCTGTTTGTCCCTTTCTTTAAAAAAATGTATTGCGTGCCAACTGAAATACGTATGAGCCATGACTTAATGGTACATTCTACTGTCAGTTTGTTGGAGAGATTTACAAGAGAAGCTCTCTCATTTATTCAGGTGGAGATCTTACTGATTGTGGGTCAAGGTTGCAGTCATCAACAAGGAAGGCATTTAGACACAAGGCAAATGTTGCTTGTAGACCTGCAGTCGGACTGAGAAATTCAGAAAGTCACGTGAAATGTCTGAGAACAGCTGTCTAAGCAGATAGTTTAAATGCCATAAATTGTGCAGCAGAGAAACAAAGAGAGGAGAGAAACCATTACTGATGGTTTTTAACTTGCTGATTCATTTCCTTATGTAGTACTGGTTTGGTCTGGGGTTTGGAATTCTCTTTATTTTGAATGCATCCCTCCAGAAACTTAAATTATGAAACAGTAATGCAAAGATTCAAGTTAAATTCCAAGCAGGCATAGGCTGAAAATTTGGGTTTAGAACCACATTTTCCAAAGTTTGTGAACTTAGACAGGGTCCCAGTTCAAGGAGAGCAGTAATTTAAACATCAGGTTTGTCTCTAAACTCTGAAGCTGAAATTAATCTTTTCTGCAAAGTACCACAAAAAGTCTTAAGGCCACAAAATAAATAAGGTAAATAAAGAGAAAACTGCAGTCAAGGAAACGTTCTTCTTAAAGCAGAAAATCCCTTCTGTTTCATTCAGGGCTTATGTGGGTACTTTCAGTTTCTTACCTTCCAAACAAACTGCGTTATCTCAGTTCTAAGGCTAATATGCTTGGTTGGTTGTGATGAAGATAACTCTTCCTGACCATACACTTGACCACTACAAAATAACTAAAGTTAATAAATTTGAATAAGGGAAAAAATTAATGATGTTATTTCCTACTTTTGTTAAGAGCATTAAACCAGCAAATATTAATTGAGGCCAAGAAGTGCAACACTTTAAGTGAAGGCAATTTTAAAATATTTACTTGTGAATAGCTTATAATGGAATACTTAATGTAAAAAAAAAAAAGTAACCAATAAAGAAATCATGACCAAAAAAAGAAATTAAATTACAATAAACCTGATGACTTCCAGCTATTAAAAGTCTAAACTGTAGGTCCCATCTGCTTAATAAATATTCCATCAGAACAGGATGATGCAAGAATTTGAATGACATGATTTCACTGCTGTCTAAATAGAAGGTATAATTTGGCTCCTGATTGTTCTTTCAGCTTCAAATCAGCTTTCTTTTTTTTTTTTTTTTTTTTGTCCACTCATGGTTTAACAAACAAACCAGAACCAAACCAGCAACCTGTATGTTCTATTTGAATGGCTTTGAAATAAATGAGAGGCATTTCAGCTCTTTGGTAAATGCTGGGATGATCTTCAGAAGATACCAAGCCCTATGTTATTATTAAGAACAACTTCCACGAGGGAAGGAGAATGATGTTGAATTGTGGAACAGGTGTCTTTGGTGACCTTTTGATAAGTGGTAGCAACTAATAACATTGTATGAACAAGCTTTCTGATAGTTTACAGGCAGTTGATGGAATAGACTCAGGCTGTGGGGGTTGCAGTAGCACAATACTGTACTGTACTGTATTTGAGTAGTAAAAGGAGCAACAACTCTTCCACGAGGCCTCCATTAGCTGTAGAAATCCAATTCCTCCTGAGGGTAAGTCTGAGATGGAAGCAGAGAGTTTCAGGCAATTTTACAGAAAATTTTCCGTTTGTGTTTTTTTCCTGCTGCTTAGCCTTGGACAGGAGCTTGGAGTCAATAAAGTGCATTTCTCTTTTCCACTGCAAACACTTCAGCGTTGAGGGAGGTTGGTTGGTTGAGGATTTTTAAGTTTTTTGGTTGCATTTTTAATTTTTTCATTCTGTGCATGTTTTCCAATTTGATCTCTCAGAATTATGGCATTAAAATTTCCACAACGAAACGTTTCTTGAGGTAGCCATTGCAAAATCTTGATTACTGAGGGATTAAACTAGAGTGACTAGCACTAAAAAATACACTCTCCTCCAGGTAAAGACTGTCCCTGCTATTCTCTATTTTTCTCTATCTCTGACAATTAAATGCTATCTAGTTCTGCTTAACAGAAGCATTCATGTCATGTTGTACCTGCTCCTTGTGAGCCCCATCAATGTCAATGAGCAGTCTTATCACTTACTGCTGTGTGTGTTCTAAACAAAGCCCAGGCTTATGAAACCATCCCACTTCCATACAGGCAGCAAAAATGGACTTGCATTTAAGCACAGAAAAATAATTTAATTAGAAATATCTCTGACATCCCACTAGCTCAAACTCTCCCAAATGATTATGTACTTGGCTGAATTCTGGATCTAGTGAATGAGAGAACTACCAAAGGTTTCAAAGGCTGCACAGCCAGGGACAACCTGATTAAGATGACAGGCAGAAGGGTAACGTGCTGGTTGAGACTAAGATCACCTTGCTGGCTCTGTGCATTCCCACTGGTGTCAAATGTACCACATCTTTCCCTTGTGTTGGTGCAGTTTCAGCTGGAATGAAGGAAGTCTCTGGGGCTTTGGCTATATATGTAGCTTATTTCTACTTACTGGAGTGGGAATAAACACTTGGAAGGAATAGTTTTGACAGGTAAGGTAACACCACTGAATGATAGTATAAAGGGGTAGACAGCTGGAGTCTGTTTTCATTTTCTTCCTTGAAAAGTATGGGGATAGAGGTTAGTAGAAACAAGGGAGTTTTAAAATATAATATCTAATATGGGATTCAGTGTACAGCCACAGATACAACATATAAATATAATTCAAAGTAAACAAAACCAGCAAGATTCACAGTGTTCAATAACCACAGTGCAAGGTCAAATAGCCTCAGTGCAAACTGCAAATACTTTCAGGCATATAATATACCTCCTAAAAAACCCAAAAAACCCCAAAAAAATCCAAAAAAAACCCCGAAAAAACAGTTCATGAGCAAATCCAGCACTGAAACTTACCTGTACATGCTTATCAGCACACTTTCTAAGTCAATTCCAGGACTTGCTGAAAAGTTTTGGACCTGGAAGCAGCAATGGCAGAAAAATAAGTGAATTATTTTGAAGAGAGCAGGAGCTTCCATTGCTTTTCACACTCCAGTGCCCTGCCACTGTTTAACCATTGGGGCTGAGGCAAAGTGTATCTCAGCTTTTGTCAAACCTTGGGAGCAAGCTAACAGGTGACTTTTTCACCCTATCTTCATGCATTTTCTTCACTTGCACTCCAATTCCCAAAGGTGGTTTCACTCTCTCAGTTCTGCTGAAATGCAGTGCACAGTTTGCTACGTGCAGCACAGTGGCAATTACACTAATTATTACGGTTCTGTTCCTGTGCTTAAATCTCAGGAATCTGAAGAGCAAGGGCAGAAATATATGCCTTTTGATGCTTTGTTGGCTTTATTGTGTGTGACTAGCCAGCACAGTGCTTGAAAGAATGGGAGATTACTCTTTCAGTCTTAATTTTGGTCAGAAACCAATCATAGCAGAGGAGCATTTATGAATGGATGAGCAGTACCAAACATCAACCTTTAACAGTTTATCAAACAAACCCTTAGTCATAGATTTTAGCTGAAATAATAATGAGATTGAAGCTTGCCACAGTGGAAATGCAAAAGTAAAAAGAAATTACCATTAGCATTTAGAGGGAAGGAAGAACATGCAGGTAGGCATGACATAGATCCATGAGCCATTGCAGTAAGTGTTAATTTAGCTTTCTGCAACACTTGGATAACTTGGGTATGAGCCTGGTGTGGAAAATAACATGCACATTGCTTTAACCCTGCCTGCTAAAATGTAATAGCAATTCTTTCCACTAGCTTAATCAACTGGAATCAGGTTATTAGATGCACACTGCCAGGGTGGTGCGAGGAGCAGGTCTGTTGCACAGACTGTTAAGTGTAGAAAATAAATACATTTCATGTCAACATCTACTGGAAATACAGAAAATGTTTTTGAGCTGTCGCTTTTCTGTGGGTTTATGAATAAGTTTGTGGGGTTTTGTTCTGTTTTGGACAGGAGGGAATGGACTTTTGAATGTACATATTTCCATGAAAACAGGATTCCAGTCATTTCTTAGGGAATAGAACACATTTATTATTCTATCCAGTATGAGCAAAGCTGGGGATGTGTGTGGGGTGTTTATAGCATAAAGGAAATGAAAATAAGTGTGCAATGCTTTGATTTAGGGGCATGAGAGGAGGGGCGGGGGTCTGAGGGCATATTCTATTTTGCAGAATTATTTCAGGGTACAGAGAAGGAGAAAAGCTATTCCAAACTGAGAGTCTAACTCCACAGACCTAACTTCCAGTCCAAATTTACTGCACAGTTCAACTGAATGTTTCATGGTGAAGACAGCAATGTGCTGGATCTTCATCTTCTTAAAGGCAGCAGGAGCACATGTCCACAAAGGCCAGTGCCCACAGGAGATGACAGATTTGGTGGGAGCAGGTGGAAGAGAGAGGAAAAGAAAAGCATGAATAATGTTGCCACATTTTGCCCTCTAGGTCAAGTAATTACATGAAAGCCTTGACTTTCTATTTTTCTAGCTGTATCTCTAATTATCTTTCTTCCATTTAAGTGTGTTTGTGTCCATAACCATGAAAACCATAATCTAGAATATAAGATCATGAATTCATGCTACTGCTTAGAAATTAAATAATGCATTTCAACATCACATATATATATTTTTTAGATAGAAAACCTGATTTACAACGTTTTGACTACTCAGCTTGGCAACAGCTTACTAAGTTTAGGATGAAAGACCCTTTTTGGAGGTTGAACTTAGAGCTGTGCCTCAGTTAGCCCGGGACTGTGGCCATTTAACCAGTGCCTGCTGAAATAGTCTCTGAGAACCTACTTGTGAGAGATACCCGGAATCTTTTGCTAGTTTGATCTCAAAAGAAGGTATGCAAAGAAATGCTGAGTACCTCCCCAGATTGGTCTCTGAGACTGACATCAAAAGACATCACCTAAGAGCCCCTATGAAAAGCACTCGAGATTCAAAGGCTCGGGGCTGGAGGGAGGGAATGAGGCAGAGCAGAAGGCGTGTGTGCAATGCAAACAGAAACGGGAGCAGAAACACAGCTGTGAGGGGAAATTTTGAAAGTGAGAAGAAATAAAAGCATGATCTTGCTGTGTCAAAGAAAAGAGGAGTCAATGAGAAGATCTGAGGATTTCTATAGACTTCCTCATCTTCAAAGACTTAAAAAAAAAAAAAAAAAAAAAAAGGTTTTTTAATATTTGTAATATGATATGGGACAGACCATATATAAAACACATTTAGGCACATATGAAACAAAAAACATTTAGAAAAAAAAATCAAAACAGCACCCAAGGTCCTCCTGAAAAGCAGCCTGCTTCTCTCACATAAGACAGGCTGAGTTTATCATCTTATCCAAGGTGAATAAAATTTCATAATTCAAGCCCAGTTCAGTGGCAATTTAGAGCAGAAGGGCAGTTGTTTCCACTGCAAATTGTGAGACTGGTGACTGCCAAGTGGCACTGATGAGCACATCCCCTTGGAGAAAACTTGAACGTGGAACCAGAATATTATAACAGAATATCCTCTTGGCACACTAAACAAAGCTCAAACTCTCATTAGCATGCCTGCACTTCCCTTCTGCCACTGACACTTCTGATCCCAAGGGAGTTATAATGAAACACTACACTGCAAACTGCCCCCATTTTGTTACTGTTTTTATTGCTAATGCCATTTGGAAGGAAATTGTGCTTGACCTTTTAACTGGGTAAGTTTACAGTCAGGTCTCAAAGAGCTGACAATTAGCAACTAATCAATAAAGAGTATCATTGGCTCAGTAGTTCCTTTCCTTGGCAGGTTTAGTATTTTACTGGTCTACAAATGTCTGTAGTTTAAGTCTCATCAAAGCCTTGAAGGTGGACATCAGTGTAGAGGCAGAAAGCGATGCTGATATCTCAGCTGCCCAGCTGGACCATTCAGATGCGGGTGGAAAGTGTTATTTTCAGTTCTTTTTACTTATTTTTGGATGCCTTCGAGGAAAACAGGGTACCCATACAGTGCACTTGTCCTCTGAAATTCAGGCTTGTGCTAGGGAGTTGAAAAAGTGTGATGAACAGCCCTGTGGCAATGCGAATAAAAATCTAGAGCCTTAGTTCATATGAACTTAATGAAAGTCTAGAGTGTTTGGTGTTTTGCAGGCCCAAAATTTTCAATGGCTATGGTCTAGATTTCTCTAGGTTGATATTTTGATGATAACTGTCCTTGGAAAACATCTTGTACCTGGTAAGGTTTCTCCAGTGAGTAGAGCTTGTGAAAGGGACCCTATGTATTCCTTCCAAACTGCATTGTAAGTAAAATGCTAGAAGCACACGGGTGTAAGGAGGAGTTAGAAAAGTCTGTAGGAGATTCCCAGAAAACTTAAACCGAAAATATAAAGATGCCATGAGGTCTTTACCCATCAGCCCCTTCTTATGCTAATCTGTGACTGACATTCAGAATTCCAGCTTTGGCAATTCAGCTTGTTTGGTGGCACCCAGGCTTGGGGTGATGGTGTGCATCCGAGGAGACTGCTACAAAAGAAACACTCAGGATGTATGTGCTCAACTACCAGAGGGGGATCTAATGGTTTGTGAGAATAAGTAGCATTGTTTTTAAATTACTTAGTTCAAGCCACTACCAAAAAACTTTCTGCACTATGAAAAATGTCCTTTCTCTCTCGTGAGGTCTCATGTGAAGTGTAGGTTTGATAGACTGTTGTTTATTGGTTTTAAGCTAAAGCGTGACTGAACATGGTGTATTGCAATTTTAGATGACAGGTCAATCTAATTGCCACGTAATTGTCTGCAAATTACATGAACAATAGAACATAAAGTTGTACACTTTGTAGCATACCATGTCAGGCTGGTAAGAAATGTTTTTGCATTTAATTGACATTTAACAAAATAATTACAAGCCCTTCAGGATAATTAGAATACACACTGTATTTGCAAAGTGCTTCAAATACTGGGTGACCTTTAGTAAGTGTGTTAATCAATAACAAACATATAACTTGCTATTATGCCAATTAAACGCCTGTGTATTTCATTCAGATATTTAAAGGTGAAGGTTAAATCATTGCCCTGTCAGGATGGGCACTTTGCTCTGATCTGTTGCTTCCAGAGAAAGCCTGACAAATATCTTGTGAAATGCCCTGGGGATCCTACTGATCTGTTTTAAAATTTACAGCAGGGATTTTAAAATCTTGTATTCCTGTGTGTTGCACCTATAGGACTCCTTCCCAAGATGCAGAGCTCTAGAGAAGATCCTTCTTGCCCCTCTCTTTTGTCTCCCTAAAGTTATAATGAATTTCTGTCCAAGTGTGTGAGTCTGTGCTGGATGGTGATTCTCCAGCAGTGTCTCCCCTAATCTTCCACCACCAGAGAAATATAATGAATGGACTGCAAAATAACCGTGGATATAAGGCCTCTTTCACCAGAGATTAGATACCTTCTCCTGAGATAGAAATACCATGATGTTTTGTATGTACTAACAAGTTAATACAATAATGGTTAGTGTGGGATTTTACAAATATTTGTGTTGCATTATGGTTTTCTGTAACACTTGGTGTAGGACCTCAAAGGTAAGAAAGGAAATAGTTAGCATGTGCAAACAAAGGTGGTAGATTTTCTGCCAAATTCAGTGAAGTGGCTAAAAACAAGAAAAAGAGAGGCAGTATTATTTTTCTTTCTGCTGTTGTAGGAATTTTTCCAAGATACTATCTTTACAGAAGAAAATCTATTCACAACATAAGTGATCTAAGAACAGAAGAGTTACTCATGTGATGAAAATCAGCATTACTCCACTAAGCTTTAACTGTTCTAATATGCTGAAGATGTGATCAAACGTGTTTTAGAGAAAGGTGCAGTAAATTACTATGGCCATTCTCTCTTTTTCAAGAATAATATGCTTTTGACTTTGCATAAAGGTCAATGAAGTGTTAAATTGAGGGTGATTAAATACAGTGTGAAGGAAATTATTCCAAGAGCAAGAATCAGTAAGGAGACAGATATGAATGAGAATGCAATAAAAATAAGGTAATCGTTGAATGATAAAAACACCTATTGATGTGCAGAGTCCAAAGCTGTGAGCATTTAAAGCAGAGACACAGATACTGGGGAGAAATCGAACAACACTCTCTCCTTGCTGTGGGACTGAGGCTTCTGCGTAGTTATATGAAAAGTATTTGTTTAATTTTCAATATTGGCACCGTACCTGTAACAGAGCAGAAACTTAAAGGCATTGAGTCAAGTAATTCTGAACTACCTTTCCCCCAATGTAATCCCCAGCCCCCAGTGCTTCCAGGAAAAACCTTTTTCATAACAATGTGTTATAAAACAAAGATAAAGACTTCCCTTCCTGGTCCTGCCTTTACATTGCTATCATAATGCAACTAGGCAAGATGCTTATCTTCAATTAGCTAAAGACATGCAAATCAGATGGGGTATTTTCCAACTGGTATGTAAATTGTAACCATTGCAAAGCAATTTTGGTTTGAATTAGATTTACTAAGTAGGGTGTAAGGAGCTCCATGTTGCCTTAAGATCCTGTAGTTTCCAGTTAATACTGAAGCCATTTTGGTCACATCAATAAAAACTGTTCTTAAATATTCACTAAAACAATCTTAAACTTGATTAGTATACTTTGGGTTTAGTATACACAGATTTCAAGTCAGTGAGAAGATGAACAAGCTGAGAGGTTTTATGAGCCTTGAGGCAACAAAATGCCAAGATATCAGTCATGCCATTTGAAATAAAAGCCCAGAAATCACTCTCAAAGAGGATTGTTGATGTTCCATGTTAATAATTGATAAAATAATGTACAGACAGCTGTAGATGTAACTGCCAAAAGCTGTGAAGCTGCACTAAAATACACTACATTGCTTTTCTTCAGAAAGTTCAAAAGTTTTCAAAATGACTGCTGATTCCAACATTGCTGATTTCTGTCACGTCAGTTTTGGGAATCTTTTTCACAAGTTGAATTCTTTCTGGTTGACGTGAAGTTTTAAGGTGTGACACCCCCTACCCACCCCACCCCTCTGAAATGTTTTATGCAGAAATAAGCTACTGATGATCTGTTCATGAAGCTGTCCCAGGCTGATCTTGCCAGAGCAGTGATGCTACTCCAGATTATACTTCTCTGATGCTCTGTAGAGTGGCTTTACAGTTTTTCTATCTGCCTCTAAAATGGATCACATTACATTTGTCTTTTCTGAGCTTATGAGAGTCCCATCACTCCTGTTCTCTTAATCCAGCTTTAAAACATCTAGAAGAATGGATAGAGTGGATAGAGAGGAAATACTGTTATCCAGTAGTTGCAAAACTTGCCTAACCAGCTGGGAATTTTTTTCCATAGACTGCAACTTTCCTGCATGTGCTTTTTGGCAAATTATAGATGTTCAGGACTATGTGAACTGCCACAGACAAAAATGTTCTGAAGCTGCAGGGGGAAAATATTGTTGAATAAGGAGTCAACTGGGAGTAAATGAACCATATCAGGAATTCAGCATCTAATTCTCCCTTGCATTGCAGATGCAATGACTTAAGAGGAACAATTTCTTTAATCCCAGACTAAATGGTGGTCCAGAAAAGCTGAAGGAATTTAATATGCCAAAAATAGATCAATGACTGCTTTAGTGTGGCTTCATGTCAGGCTTCTATTTAGTTTCTACCTAGAAACTAAACCAGAAAAGACAAAACTTCCTTTACAGTTCCTTGATAACAAATCTCTGTGTAGTGAGAAAATGGAGCAGTTCCATCAAAGTAAGGAAAAGTACTGAACGAGGATTTGTCCCAAATTTTAAATGTCCATTGCTATGAAACTATATTATCTGTTACATGAGCCAGAACAACTTTTATGGGCATTTTGTTCATCATATTCAGATGGTTCTTTTTGTCCATCTAGAGTGTTGAACTAAAGCCTCGAGGAAGAGTTATAGTCTCAATTACTCCTTCTGCAATGTTCCTGTATTTGTACTGGATCCAGAGGGAAGGCTTACCACTAATAATTGATCTTTCCCTAGTTTCCCCAAGCAAAAGTACCAAGCCTGTAAGCAAGGGGACAGTTTCCTGTTTTAAATGTCTCTGCTACTGTGTAGGATTTTTATTAAGTTAGTTACAAGAATTAAGTCCAAACTGTTACTCTGGTTTCCAGCAGTTTGTTTTCAAAATAAAACAGGCAGAGTTCCTGTGTTAGTTCTGTCCATTATTCACTGAGATACATCATTTTAATAAATAATGTGGTAATATAGAGTTCAGATTAATGTGTACTGATACTTTCTGTAGCAATTCCTGATCCTTGAACTAGAAATATTCTACTTACTCACTGTTGGTTTGTTATCAGTAGTGGGTTATGTCCTTTATTTGCACTGTCATAGTTTTTCCTAGTTTATGTGTCCCTAGGGAGAGGTGAACATTAAAAGATTTGGATAGTAAGTCCAAAATGCAGATATCTGGTAAACTGACATATTTGTTCATATTTCCTTCATCTCCCTTGTGGAGGGCCATTGCATAGCCTATATGCTGCTTAATTGCTAATAGACTGTACCAGTGTGAAACCATAATTAGTTGATTTGATGCTTCTGTTTTGTGAGTGATTTGCATCTGGTAGTATGATCAGTATGCCTAATTTCAGAGGTGCAAATGTGCCTGCCAGCTGTGCCAGCCACCAATTCCTAACTTATCAGCTGGGTCACACAAGGTAGCAGAGTGTATGTTTCAATACAGAGTGAAATGAAATGAGCCATTGCTCAGACCAAATTACTCTTGCTTTTAGTATTTACACTGGCCCAAGCTCCAGAACAAATTCATTGTACAATATAAAAAAGGGTGAAAGCTTCACATGTAAAGTTTGTTCCCTGCTTTGCATATTAAACTCTTAGTTTAAATTCTGCCTTTCCCACATGGCATATATTAAAATAAATGAAAATATATTAGGTCTGATTCTCCTTTCAGTGAGACAGATTTCACAGTTGTGTGATTCCAAGGCTTGCAATAATGGCCTTGCTGGCTCAAATTATGTAGAAGAAAAGAAAAATCAAACCACAAAATATTTATGTTTAAAACAAGACACAGGCTGATGGCTCACAAGTACAACTGAACCAATGTAATAGCCCATAGTTCTTTGGCATGACTATTTATTTAAATTAGCAAAGCAAAAAATTTGGCAGACTTTGCAAGAAATTCAGAAATGTACAGCAAGTGTCTTTTCAGATCTTCCATAAGGAAACCATTCATTACGATTCTTTTGGTGAAATTCTGTGAAACTGTAAATTGCACTTAGTTATGTCAAAGACATTCTCAAATAAAATTACAAAAAATCAGATACAAAATAAAAAACTGAGCCTGTTCTTGCTGTGTAAATATGCAGACTGGTGTAAGAGCTTCCTTTCTGTCCAGCAGATGTCAATGTGGTGACAAAGTCAAGCCCAGCAGGAATCAAAACGAAGCCTGTCCACATTCAGAATAAAGGTGGAGCAGCTCCTCACACCCCAAGTGCCAGACTCAGCCATGCTCTGTCAGTACAGTGCAGCATTCACTTAATTTCTCTGGACTTTTCTCCAAAGAATGGTTTCATTTGTCCACACGCAGTCAACAGTGATTTAACTGCAGTTAAAAATGCTTGATGACTTCTAAAAATGCTTTAGGACATCAGTTGTTTTCTTCCCTCTCCGTTTCTTCTCATCCTCAGCTCCTGCAAATATGATGGTCTTTCTTTTTTCCCCACGTGCAGAATAATCAATGTAGGCTATTGTATCAATGCTCTTCTCCAGTGGTTGGCAAATTTTCTCTCCAGACTTATCTGGGGAATTCCCTGTTGTGCTATTTGTTGTGTTACATGTTATTTCAAGGAGTGAATATTTCACTGGTGGTAATTATGTAGGAAATAGGGACAATGGATGGTAGGTAACACTTTGTAGGTGGATAGCTTGCTCTTTAAGTAGTTCTTCTATTTAGTCTTTTATTGTCATGTTTGAACACTCCATTGATTTTCTTTAAGTTCATCATATTGTTTAGCTGTTTTTTGCAGTCCACTGTGCATGATGTTCAAGTATTGCTGTATTGATTTCCCAACAAGACATTTTAGTTTCAAAATATCAATGACTGAAGCTGTAAGTACTTGTACACATTTTTGGTTTCATAAAATCATTCAACAATGGCCAAGGCATAGAAAACCTTTCTGTGCTTCTTGCCTTTTCTTTGAAACATTTATCTAGAACATGGGTTTACAGTAGACTTCTTCCAAAGCAGATAGAAATTGTCACAGAGTTTCTTAGGAAGCAATTATCTGTAGGAGAAGTCTTGAGGCAATGGGCATCATCTGTGTGATGATTCTCACTGTGTGAATGCTGTGGTGAAGCCATACAGTACATGAAAGTTCTGAGCTTGTCTACTACAGACATCCAGGACGTCCTAAAAATTGTCACCTACACACGTTCAGGTCCATTTGGTAGCTGTGGCAATGACTCTGCTGTACTCTCCTCTAGCTGAAGGGCTTTGTGCCATTGTTTCAGCATTAGTAGAAAGTCTATGTTTGCCTCAAAGTCTTTAAAAAAAAAGGGAAGTGACGTTCTGTTTTTACCACACCACATCTGAAGGTCTTTGCTTAGCTGTGCTCCTACTTGACTGAGGCAATTTGTCATCTCCTAGAATTTGAGAGCCACAGGGGACTTTCTCCAGTTTTAATCTCTCCCATGCCTGCTGGTTTTGTGCTTGGATTCTCTGCAAAATAACTGCTAATAAATAACGATAAAAGTAGTAGACCTCCCTCCCAATTCTGTTTCACTTACTGCTGACCTCTGCTTTCTTATGTAAGAAAGTGGTGATATGCACATAAAGGAACTGTTCTCCACTGTTGAATATTTCATATGAGTTTCTTGTTGAAAGATTGATTTTTTCCACAGCTCTCTGACTTTATTTGTTGCCAAGATGAACATGCATACTATGTTTTGGAACTGTAAATATGAATATTTGCTCTTTTGTCTGCATTGGAAAGCTCTAACTATGGAATGTCATAAACCCCCTTTTGTACAAGAATTTGAAACTTGTAAAGAAAAATTCAGGTTGAAGTTGCTGTTGAAATTTTTATAGTCTTAGAACAACATTCAGCAAATCACGCACACAAAAGCAGTAAGATACCACAAGTTGACACAGTATATTATAGAAGATACTCATACTAAAATAAGACTTTTGTACTGGCTTATGTACACCAGTATTTGTGTATCTTGAGATTTTTTTTAAAACCCATACAATATAGTTGTGTTTTAGCATAATATCATACTTTCCTTACAATATAGCAGCTTTACCTAGTAGTTTATCTGACAGAAGTTATCACAAGGGACTAAACCAGGAGACATTCTATTACTTTCTCTTATAAACAGAAGACCTAATTTTTATCATAGTCTAATAAATGCATTAGGCCCTCAACCTTCTGAATTCAGTTTTGTTCTAAAGTAATCCTTAAACCGTAGTGAATTTTAGTTATTGATTTTGTGATTACCTGAGCTTTTGTGCACTGCTGTGGTGTCTGCCTGCAGAAACCTGAAATCATAGTAAGGGGAGCTACTCTCCACAGTAGTCTCTTTGCTTCCTCCTTTAGCTAGTCTGATGAAATCTTGCTTGCTTCTTCTCTGGTGAGTTTGGGAAATGTATTTGACTTGATTCACACCCAGCAGATCAGTTGGATTTAATTATTCAAAGTGTCAGTCACGAGGCTGTTTGTACATGTTAGTAGCACAAGTGCTGTCCCATAAAATTCACTCTCGGAAGGTTCCCTCAGAAGGGAGCATTACCACAAGGAAAACCTCTGAAACATTTTGTTCTTAGGGTTTGACTTCCTAACATAACAATTCAGAAATATCATTTTTGGACTGGGATCACCCATCGTTCTGTTACTGTCCCTCTGTCACCATCCAGTGACTCAGAAGCGTTTGGTCTAAATTTTCCAATGACCTGCTGAAGTTTTTTATGAACTACCTGTCTACCTGTCTAGTTCTTGTCCTGGCCATTTGGCCTGAGTGGAAGCAGTCTCCTGTGCTGCCAAAAGAGGAGTGAAGCCAGGGAAGAAGCATACTATAGCAGTGAGTGGGGCTCTAGGAGGGTATGAACCAAGTTGTTTTGAGCTACTTGAAGTGCTGCCCTTACCGAGAAAGAGCCCCTACCTGCATCCACAACTTACAGAGCTCTAATTGAGCATACAATCATTGGGGCACAATAATCGTCCAATTATATTTTCAAGAGCATAATGTGCACTTCAGAAGACTGTTTTTAGCTGACGCTCACCTTCATTGTACCCAAAACAAAACCAGAAGGGAGAGGACTGGAGAGCCAGGGCAGGATGTTGTGTGGACTGTGAGGGAGCACAGGCAAAGCAGCTGCAGAGGTCACTAAGGTCACCTTGCAGTAGCCTTGCAGGGAAGTTTGTAACTCCCAGTGCTACTGATTCAGGAGCATTTGTTTTTCAAACTTGCTAGCACGATTGTGAATACCATAAATCATCTTTCTTTTCAAAGGAAATAAAAGCTCTTTGTTTTTGGCATTGCTGAATGCTCCTCCTGGGTGTTGCCAGTGCAGCAAAGCTCTGTCCATACAAGCCACACGAGGTGGCATCTGTAAACACCACAGCTAAGCCTGTGCAGCAGTGCTGCCTTCAATAAGACATGTACATCTAGACACTGCACCATGTCACCTCCCTCTGGAGAAAAGGTTTTTTTACTTGTTTGTCCTGTGCTAGTCCTCGGCTGTTAAGCATAGATTTTTTTTTTTTTCCTAATGGCTAAATGGAACCTGGGGGGCAATACCCATCAGGATCTTTGTGCTGACTTAAATCAAATTTTAGTTCCAAATAAAATTACTGTCACTTCTTTTATATGGGACTTGTAAATCTTTTAATGGAGAAACAGTGTGGAACTAAAGGTCTAAACTTTCCCTTTGATGTCATTAGACTAAGAATTTCCCTGCTTAGTTTTATTGGTCTATGATATTTTACATCCAATGGAAAAAAACCTTGATAATGGCTTGTTAGAAATTTTATAGGAATTTTAAAATTAAACTTTAAGTGAGCATATTGATAAACTGGTAAAATGAGCTCTGCTGTAGGCTTGGGGAAACAGACATAAATATATATACACATTATGAAATCAAAAGTATAAGTCATCTAGATGTTCCTATTTGTGTGCAACAGGTTTTGTGAATCAGCTATATATGTGACTTAAATCTTAAATGAGATAAGGATGCCATATGGTTTCATTATGTATCCAAAACACTGAAACCCTTGCTGAGGAACTAGTATTGAGGGCATTTTATTCTTGGCTTATTGCAATATTTCTTCTGAGTGGGGAATATGTTTTGAACTGCCCTTGAGTGTAGGCATGTTCTGCTTTCTGTTACAGAAACAGATGTTTTGATCTCTGGTGTATGACATCCAGGGGGAGGGGAGAGAACCAAAACAAAAACAACCCAGCATTTTGGGAGCAATAACTGTTCTGTATCCTAATAATGCCTTTCTCCTGTCTCTCCTAAAGTTGGGATTTTAAAGTTAATCACTGAGAAGTGTACAGGGGGAGTATTTGTTCTTTTCTGATAAGCACACATAATCTCTTCACCTGCTCAGGTCCTTTTGCCTTGACACTTTCAAAGTGACACTTGACACTTTCCAGAATCTTTCCATATTTCAAGATGTTTAGATTTTTATGTAATATATACATGGTTTTATATATGGATCTTCCTGATTTTTTGCATATAAGATCAGTCCTCCTTTTCCTTCCTTCCTGTAATTCCCAGGTAGTATCCAGAATGCATTCTGGTATAAATATGCCAGTTCCAAAGCCCCAACTGTCTTGTGTGATGCCCCATGAGTTAATTTAATTCCTAAGCTAATGGAGGCTCATTGTAAAAATCTATTAACTGAAGATTTTCCAAAATACTGACTTCACACTAATATGGATTGATTAACACTTAAGTGAGGGAAATTACAATTTTGTGCATTAGGGCTCTGATATTTACACTGCATCATATGCTGTGTGTTTTAAGCTGTCTTTAACAACTCTAGCCATTTTTTGTTCTACAGTTTCTTCTGTATTCCCAAATGGCTGAATATTCTCTTTCTTATTAAGAGTCAGTATTTCAGCTGTCAGCTTTTCATAGCACAACAGCAAAGGGGAAGAGAAAGAAAAATAAGAACAATAATAACTTCCACTCGTTAGCATCTTTCTTCTCAGTCTCCAAAGCCAAGCATCATTAGTGAGATAGGAATATTGGGTTTATTTCTGACCTGCATCCAGGCTATCTTTTCTTCTGATCCTGCTCAAGATGATTAGTGAAAGGAGAATAGACAGGTGGCCAGGAAGAAGCTAACTTAGATGCTAGCAGGAGCACTGCTGAGTACTTAGCTTCTCCCATTTCCCCTCTCTTGTGAGGACACACTCCCTTCCTTCTGAAATGGGACCTAAAGAGTCTTTCACATGTTTAGTCATTATATGTCCTATAGATTAGTTTTTGAGAGCCAGATCCTATCCCATTTACTTCCATTTCAGCTTCTGATGTTCTTCCACAATTTAAATGAAGACAATATTCTAACTTCCAGGCCTTAAATAATGTGTAGTTGTTAGTTCTGTTATGAGGTATTGAAAAGCCTTTGGTCACTTTTCAAGAATCAGCTGTGATTCCTCATCTGAGATGCAGCACATCTTAATCAGGTAGCAGAATATTTTGAAATCTTTTGTTCAATAACATGATATTTTCCAGCCCTGAGTTGGCTCTTGTACCAAAAATAAATCAGAATCTGTTCTGTCACAGCAGTTACGGTTTTTTTCCTTCAATGACAGTTTCAGATCAGTGTATTTGACCCTGTGCTTGCAAAGTGGTGTTAATTTTTGCACAGATAAACTGCAGCACAACAGCTTAACTGAATTGATGCTGGCAGATGTTCCAAGATAAATATGCCATTTGAAAACAGACCAACATCTTCACCTGCTCCCCTCTGTCCTCAGAGGTGATAGGAAGAAACGCATCGGATGCTGATCAAACCTTTCCTCTGATGGGATTGTAGCTAATGATATTGTCATTAACAATACAGTCTCTATTGATCCAGTTTGTCAGGTTTCTACCTTGCTTTGATTTTACCCAGTGAAATGAGACACAGGAGATGTCCCCGTGCAAAACTGAACAAGCTTTATATGCCAAACTTCATGTGCCTTACAAATTACTTGCTGTGGTTCTTCCAGTACAGTCCACGTTCTCCAGCCTTTAAATCAAACACTTTTTTGGTTTTATATTGCATAAGCTTGCACAGTCAAAACAATGTTCTCCTTGGCTTCACAAAGGAGCAGAGCCTTGGTTTCTCATGTGGAGTACCAATCATGCAGCTGCTGTGATGACAGCAGTAGCAGTGTTTAAAGACAACATTACTTGTGTATTTAGAAAAGAAACAAAATCAAAATGTTTAGGCATATTTTTCAGCCCTTTCCAGACTTTTGTTTCTTCTGCCTGCAGCCAAACAACAGCCTCAGGCTCTGCTGTAGCCTTTTACCCAGGGCTGAGGAGATAGAGTTGATAGATGAAGTGTATTAGGAGACCTGAATTATCTCTAATCACAGAACTGCTTCAGACAACTGCTGAAGAATAGCATTGTTCACATAAACAGTGTCACTATAGCCTATTACAAGTTTGTGTACTTTCTTCAGAGATGCTGACCTTAGCTTACAGTTATCATGGTGCTGAATCTTATCTTGCTGGTGGTTTTAATGCTCTTCTTCCTGCACCTCTTATGCTAAGTATGTAAGCTCTATATGGTGAGAATAATTTTTGTATGGCTTATTTGTACTACTGCCATCAGGAGATGCTGATCCCCTGCCTCTGGGCTCTCCATTTTAGTGTGATGTAGCTAGAAATACCAATTGTGCTTCACATCAGTTGGAGTAAAATCTGGTACCAAAAAATCTCATAACTGTATTTGCGTGTCAGAAGAAGTTGAGTGATGGATTTCCTGAGGATCCGTTACAAAATTTCTGCTCTTCCTTCATTTGAAGGGAATAAATATGCCTGACTTTTTTTCTAGTCTATCACTTCATTAAAATTATCTTTAAATACACTGAGACTTCAACAACAGGGTTATCAGTGTACTTTGGGCTGGTTCATGCTGTGGGTAGAATACAAATACAGAGAATCCAAAAGAGAAATGGGGCTATTCTGCAATTCTGGAATATGAACATCTGTTTCTGCTGCTAGATAGGAAAACAAAATAAAGCAGTGCCATGTGAACTGGAAGAAAACTGTGACAGTCATTCTTGGGTTAAAGAAAGGGGAAAAAAAATGTGTGAAAACATTTTGCCACTCCAAAAATAACAGGGAAGAACATTACGAGCAGGGTCTCATATTTCCCCAGTAACTAAATATTGCTTTGGCTTTATTGCCCAGTTGGCTTACAGAGAATGGATTTGTGGTTAGTGGAAAGAACTTTACAATTGCAACTAGATTAACTTTTTTTTACCAAAATTTTTTTGATTAAAAAAATGGCTGGAAGCTTAATTCCATTTTTTAGAGGAGTTCTTTCTTCAGTCAGAATTTTACAGACCTTTTCCAACAAAAACTAGAAATTAAAATATACACTGATGTTACTTTTGCTGCTCTTTAGCCCTATAATTTTAAATTGGAGCTTGGAGCAAAACTAATTAATGTGAAAAGACATTAAAAAAATTAATTAAGAAGTACAGAAATCCTGATGTTGCCTCAAGCAAAGAGACCTGAACACAATGAGCTATTTATAGACTGTTTTACTGAAAAAAAAAAAAGTAGGTCTTAAATTCAGACCTTCCCCTTCACCCTTCTTGCTTTCAAGTCACCTTGTTTAAGATAAATCGATTGACCAAGATGGACTTTTCCTGAGTGATTTGTAGTTTGAAATAGCCACGTATTTGCAGACTCTCGTTTCATTTCCTTAAAGAAGTCTGAGCTTTAAAGTGAATCTTTCTGTCTCCGAGCAGAGGAAGAACAAACCCTTGTGATCTGAGAGCCAGGGAGATGGTCTGAATAAATTGTCAGTTGCTGTTGAAGACATTGGTGTGGCTCTGCTATTAGAGGAACCTAGGTCTGATTGGCCAAAATGAAAATAAGGGGGGGAAAAGAATAAAAAGAAGAGGCAGATAAATCACTAAGCAAATTTTGGGATGCACACTGTAAAATCTGAGAAGTCATAAAGCTTGAAAACTGCTAATAGGTTGTGCTTACTCCTTCCTTTAAATGTTTATGCTCCCTGGGCAATAGATGTTCTTTCAGAGGTCTGCACACTGCTTGCAAATTCCTGAACTATTGTGAGAACAATTGAAAGCTTTGAAAGGAGCTTTGGAAGTGTGGGGTTTTCAATGAAAATAAATCTAGTCATCACTGCATATTTCACCTCATCTGTCAGACAATGTAAAGCAAGATTTTTTTACAAGCTGTACCGTGTCAGTCTGGTTTGGAATAATGGGAACTGAAAGCAACCAGGAGCATTTCTGTGGGCTATGAATATATTGCCTCTTGAAAATGTGAATACAAGTTCACATCTTCAACTCAAATCCTTGTTCCTATGCCAGCAAAACATTTACTTAAAACAGAAAAGAGTATTTTATTTATTTTAGAGCATCACTGGAATAATTTTTTTCTGTCACAACCGGTACAACTGTAACTTAAAGTGACAGTGCTAAGTACTATGGTAAATCTGAAAACAATCCCTTTGTTGCCTGATAAATTAAACTGACCTAAAATAAAAATAATATTCAAAAAATGTGTCCAAACTATTAATACAAATTTGTCCAGAATCCAAAATACTTAAGCAATAGGCCAAATGCTGGTTTTGTCCACCTCTGAGTTCAGTGGCACATTTTTCCAGTAAGTTTCACTGGCACAGTGCAGAAATTGAGATAATAAAGCTTTCCTTTCAAATGTGTCTGATTGAATATTGGAAAAGACTGGTTGTACTTTATGTAGCACTTGGTAGCCATGTGCCTGCAAAACTCTGTTGCAGAGGCACCTCTCCTGGCTGCATCTGCAGTGTCTGAAGGCAGCCCGCAGATCTAGGCTGTGCTGGTGGACACACCTGTTGGAGATTCCTCCAAATGGGGTAAAATCTTTCACCTGCAATGTGTGATGTGAGTCATCTCCTAGTCTTGGATTATACAGACTTAGCCGAGTTCTCCCCTATACTAACCCCCTAAAGTGTTGGTTTTAAAAGGATTTGCAGTGGAGAGGGATGCTGAAGTCCCACTGGGGTGGGAGTGCTCCTTGCATGGCTTTGCTTCTGGTTAGACAGCCCAGACTGGGTCTGTCTGGCACTGAGTTAACTCCTACAGCAGATTGACATTTCCCTGTCCAGTGCCCTGCAGATGAGCCAGTCAGATACACAAGTGAGTGTCTGTGGTGTCACAGGAAAGGCAAGGGTTAAAAGGAGAGTGGCAGAGCAGCTTGGGGCAGCACCCTGCCACTGTGTGAATCAGGACTTGCTTGGAAAAGCCAGGACAGGGTGTGATGAGCAAAAATCATCTTTGAGCAGCAAGAACTCCAGGTGATGTACTTGAGCAATGAGCCCAGTGTCCCCAGTCTCAGACTAATGAGAGCTGTGTCTGCAGGGAAAGAATCAAACAGGAAAACAACGCTGCCTAAAGTATGCTTTTGTCATCCAGAAACACTTAAGCTGCATGAATAAAATTGCATTCCGTGTGCCAAGGGCATGAATCACTCCGCACACTGAAAAGCAAGTGCATAAGCTTGGATGATTACAAGTGTCAAGACAGCAGGCTCCCCTCGCTATTTACAGTGGAGTTTTACAGAACAAGGGAGGAAGAAATTGTCCATAACAAGAAAGTGGGTCAGATGCACAGTGAAAAAAAACCAACCCAAAACCAAAAAGAACAGGAATCAGAGAGCCCACAAGCTGCATCCCAACAGCTCTGAATCTGGGGACACACTCTGTGTAAGGTCACTTCTTACCCTCAACAAAAACTGAACCTCCCACGTTGCTTCAAAGGACGCTTGGCTTGTCCAGCAGCTTTGTTAAGTACAGTGCCATAAATGCTGCAGATGATGCTTCAGATTCCTAAAGCTTGATTTCTGTCAGTAGAAAAGTGCTTCTCTTGTTAAGCAGAGCAGGGCTCTGACGTGGGAAAATCCTTAATCCTGACGGTGACAGTTTCTTTCAACTGCCTGGGTCAGGCTTAAAATAGTATTTCTGTGAAGAGTTTGACAGATGAAAACAAGGCTGCTCCTCACTTCATTGTGCCTGGTGACCTTTCACTTTATTTTGTGTAAAACACAGAAACAGCCTCCTAGCCTAAAGCTGCCTGTGTCTCCAACATGGATCAGTGCAAAGACTCAGCCCGTTGCTGTAAAAAGAAACAGGGTTGCAGGTATTTTGTGCTTCAGGTGACATGTTATTTTGTATGCAGACCTGGAGCACTCAAGGAGATTCAGGGTTATTCCATAGCCCAGCAAGGGAATGAGCTGGGTAAGACAAAGGAAAAACAGAAATTACCCTGTAAAAAATGTGTGAAGAACTGTTCATCCATCTGCCACAACACAGACCCGATTTAGGGTGTTTTCTCTGCTTACTTCCCGCTGTGCTTGTCCTAGCCTTTCCTCCCTGGCTGGAGTTGATCCTGTTTCTTCCAAGTATCAAAAGGATGTTTAATGGTTGTAGGAGGCTCTGGTTTGATTCTCTCTTGTGCCACAGGCCCCCTCAGTAAATCAGGTCTCAGTCTCCTAATCCTGCTGTTCTCCACCATCACACTGCACCTGCCAGAGGTCGTGTGCTGATAGGCATCTACACAAGGGATCCACTGAGTGTGGTCCAGTTTTTGCTCAGCCTTGAGCTGCCTGTGGGTCCCCTGTCCCAGCAGACTTTCCCTTGAATGCTGCAGCATAACCCTGGTGTCAGGACAGGCTGAGGTCTAGCCAAAAGCAGCTGGCTTACCACCTCCTCTACTATGAGGATGCTTAAATTTGCAGTGGCTTGTCTCAGCCCTGAGCTATTGATCTTCATCTTACCACATGACAATTATGCAGAGACTGTAAGTGACAGCTCAGTATTTCCCATGTTCCCACATTTTCATTTTGTAATTGGAGGAAACTTACGATCCTATTAGCAAGCTGTTGTATGTTTGCGTTTTTTGTCTGGAAGTTATGGCCTTTTGATGGATGTGTTATGCACGTGCTGACTGATTAAATATGACAGTAAATGAAAATATATTCAACAGTGCAGGCTTGGGATACCAGCCAAACTATTCATGAATAAACCCAAGGAATGACAGAGAACACGTGAGAGGCACATAAGGGTTGCTCTGTACCATGCAGCAGGAGCTGTAGTTCAAAGAGTGTCAAGTTCAAAGAGTCAGTCCCACCAAAGGGTTTTAGTACAGTCAGATCTGCCACGGGTTGGCTTGTTTGGTACTACACTTAGTAGACTAGTTCTTCCTGGTTTATGTCTGTGTATTTGCATTAGTTATAGCATTCTGGTTTAGATGTTTCTGTGCATAGAACTTGATGAGACCCATATTACCAGCTTTTTATTTGACTTCCCCTCCAAAGCCCAAGTATTTGCAGAGATGAGTATACACAAAGATTTGACTACAAGCTTCATTTTTGGGGCATGCAATTTGATTTCTGTTCAAAAAATGTTTTCTCTTTCCAACAAGGAGTGTGGAAGCTTCTGGCACTAGACCATGGAGTCTCAGGGCTGCAGTCTTTGTTGTTGTGCCTGTTGGGTAATGATTGATGCAAATACAACATAAACTGCTATTGTTCTGAACCAGTAACTTTATACTCCTGCAACTGACTATACAGAATAGAGAAAGGGGAAAATTTCTTTCCTAGTTTATTGCAGCTGACATTTGACTGGTCTGAGATGGAAGGAATGCAGAGAGGAAAGGTAATTGTTAATGATTCTTCTGCTGGGGATTTGTAAAAACATTTGATGCCCATATTTGTTGCCATTTCCCTGTGCTGTGTTGCAGCTCATGCAGCAAACTAAGCATTATAAAGCAGCTGTAGAAATTACACTGTGAAGGTATATATTTGGTGTGTCTTAATGCCAACTAGATCAACTTTTATTAAATTACAAATAAATCATATTTTCTAGCTGAAAAGCACACACAGCCACCAGAAGATCTGGCTGTCCCACTAGTTATTTCTCCAGGACATCACCCTGAAGTGCATAGCTATTCAGCATGGTGCCTGGTGGGTCTGCCTTCCTGCAGGGCTTGCTTAGAAATGCCTGATGTTATTGTGAACACAAGTTGGTTCCCTGTCAGCCAGCTGACAGTGGCCAACATGTTTATATCCCAAAAAAGAAAAGGACCTTGCACAGCTGTATGTCTTCATTAAAGATGCAGAGGTGTTTCTTTGGGAAACACTTGTCATACCCACAGATAACTTGAGAGAGGGTCTCAATAATGTTTATAAATATCTGAAGGGTGGGTGTCAAGAAGGAAGGGCCAATCTCTTTTCAGTCATGCCCTGTGATAGGACAAGGGGCAATGGATGCAAACTAGAGCTCAGGAAGTTCCACCTCAACGTGAGGAAAAACTTCTTTACTGTGAGGGTTACGGAGCACCGGGACAGGCTGCCCAGAGGGGTTGTGGAGTCTCCTTCTCTGGAGACTTTTACGACCCATCTGGATGCATTTCTGTGTGACCTGCCCTAGATTCTGTGGTGCTCCTGCTCTGGAAGGGGGTGTAGACTTGATGATCTCCAGAGGTCCCTTCTAACCTCTACCATTCTGTGATTCTGTGATAACTTCTCCATCCCAGCTACAGGACAAGGCTGGCAGGGGACTCAGAAGGTGTTTAGTTTCCATGCTCTGCAGGCTCCCAACAATCCCTGCCTGTACAGAGCTCAGGGACAGTGGGAAACTCTACATGTTCCCCTCAGCTGGTAAAGACCATTACGACTGTCATGGACTTCAGGTGAACAAAGCTGTCCTATGCCAGGCTGCAGGGCTTTTGGCAGTCTCACCAGAAAGCTGGCTTGCTTTATAAAGTTGTGTTCCTCCAGTCTGGGCAAGAACCTAGAGAGACAAGTGGGGGAATCACGGACCTTATCACTGCACAGAGCTGGTCACTACCATTATATCAACACACCACCCAACATCTGTCTCTGTGGTTTCCTTTTTATTGCTGCCACTGCTAAACGACTTGATGTTACCAAGTGAGGATGATTCACACTTCCACTGCAGAAATTTGTAATATACTTATGAATAGGGAACAAGATTTGGAGCCTAGGTGCTTAGAGGGACACGGGGGAAAACAGCAGTAGATTGCCTGTTGCTGCTGTGACTGCAGTAAGTCTTGCTTAAAAAGATTGAGAGGATGGATTTAGTCATATAAACTGCTGAAATACAATGGTTAGAGTGGCAAGTCATCATGAAAATTAGAAAATACATTTAGCCATTACAAGGCCACTGCATTTAGTGTATTATATTTTTAGGCTCTCAGTAAGCCAGGCACACGCTGCCTTATATTCCCTGACATTTTCATTACTTGAGTCTGGTAGTGGACATAAATATTATTGCAGAATAACAAGCCAAAACCCAAAGAAACCAATTCAATTTACCTTTGAGTTTTAAGAACTAATCTTTATGCATATATGAGGGGAATAATGACACACTGTTTTACTGTAATTGAGTCATAACTTTCTGGGAGCCCAAACAACAAGCTATTTGGCTGGTGACAGTTTTTCAGCAGTAGTGAAAAGCCACCACAGAAGACCACAATAAGGGAAACCCTGAAGTACTTGAGACCATTCCAAGGGCAGGACACGAGATCAGGTACCAAAGCTTGCAGGAGATGTGTGTAGTCCAGAGACTTTGTTAAAATATTTTTGCATCTCACAGTGACCATTTTCCCTGCTGTCCCTTACCAAAGTGAATCTTTAAAGCACATGAGCAAGTGTGGCACGTGAGGGCCACCTGAGGCTGGGCTGGCTGCCACGTGGTGTACTGCAGCCCTTTCATATCCAACTCCTGGGGCTGTGGTTGGGAGAGTATTGTATTTCTTCTGCTTCTTCTCTTCCTGCATCATCTGCGATGTGTCTGGCTACATGAGAAAAAGAAATATGTGGAATAAATTCAGATTGCCATTAAATTCTTTAAAGTTTAATGCAATGGGAAGTGTACCACCAAGAGCAAATTATAAAAATCACCCATCCCTGACTTTGATGGATGTTCCCATCACAAACTCACCACGTACTGTTTTATGAACTAGATTATTTGCCTAAGTCATCAGCGTGTGATTGATTAGAGAAGCCAAATGAGTACATAATAACTTCTACATATCTTGCTTACTACAAATAAGAAGGTTTTGTACAATGCTTTATTAAAAGCCGATTAGCTTAAATTGTATAGCTGGAGCCCTAACAAATGTTTCTTTTGTATCAAAATACTCTGTGGTTAACTGGTTTTAGCTGAAGAGCCAGCTGAAGACTGGCTTCATGTCTGCTGCAGCTTCCAAAACTGCTGTCAAAAGAAGCCACCAAAATGCTGGGGCAGGAGTTATTTACTATATGAGTGTCTGGGAGACAACAGGTAAATTCCATTTTCTTGTCTACTCAATGCCAGCTACTGATGACCTCAGCAGAAGAATTATTCCTTCGAGAAGTAAGGAAAAGTTCTTTCCTTGCTCAGATTTTTAATAAACAAGAGAGAGGATTCGTAGGTTGGGAAAAAATAACAACTAAATAGTAGTTTTTCAGAGCTTTCAACTGACAGCAATTTTTAAATGTAGATATCCTTTTTAGAATATAAATTTCAAGTTTGATGAATATATGCATGTATTTTATTAGTGTGTGGTAGTACAGACCCTAAAGAAATTGTTTAATCTGAAATCTAGGAATGAAGCTGGAGCACATTTGTTCCTCTGTCCCAAAGGTTTTTTGTTCTACATTTGATCCCCAAATGTAGAACAAGTATTGAAGTGATGTAATGCAACTTGTCAATTTTAAGAAAAAAAAAAAAGTGGTCACACTAAGCAAAAGAGATTAAACACTCTGAAAAATGAAACTATATTGAAGAGCCATAGATTTTAAGAAAAATGTGCTCTCCAGGTATCCAAAACTGATTCAACGTAATCTATAACCAGTCCTGAGTAAGAGAGTAAAACTGACTCTTGAACATTATATGAATAAAAAGCATCTTTGGGCAAGGTCCTGTTTTCATCAGTGTCTTATAAACTACTCAATTCACTTTCCAAGATCAGTCTCTCTCCCTCTTCTCTCTCAAATTCTGAATGATGGGAAAATGGATAAGAGAAAGCCCTTATTCTTCAGCTAGAGAGGAAAGACTGCTTTACTTGTTATATTACTTAGCACAATGATGAGCTCCATGTAATATAATAAATGACATGATTTCTCTTCCACCTCCTAGTGGGTGGGGAACGAGTCACATATTCCCAAATTACACCCCAAGAACATAGTCATCTCCAAAATGGACTTGCTATTGGCATCTGATGCCTGGGTATCTCCACTCTAGCAGAAAACCATTTCCTTGTAGCAGATCCACCTCATGCAAACGAGTTGCAATCATGGAAGTACAGAACTAGGACATGGCATATGTATTTCAGCTTGTTTCTTTCTAATGGTGACTGAGACAGGAGATAAACAGTCCTGAAAGCTTGAGGTGTTAGTGACTGATTCACAGGGGGTGCCCAGATTCTATGAATACGTTTCCAATTAAATGAAAATAATTTTGTTTTAAATAAATGGGATAATTTAACTTTTGTAGACCTTCTTCTACATGGCATGGTGGTGGGTTTTTTAGCAATATCTAGAAATTTATAAACTCTTCAGATGATCCATTATCAATCTCGTATTTTCAGCAGAAAAATAAAATTGTAATGCAATAGTACCTAGTCAGACTTTAAATTGTTTTAATTGCATTGGATTATTTGTTAGCTTTAGATGCAGAATGTTTCTAAGTGTGTAATTAAAGTTACAATGACTGATGGCTACTTATTTAAATGGCTTAAAATTAAGCATGTGCTTTTGTTGATTGATGGACTGGTTAACAACCAGGGTAATGCTAGAGCACCTAAGTTGGCTGCAGTCTTTGCACAGGACAAAAAGTGAAATCATAAAAGATAAAAAGATAAGGGATGACTAAAGGTATCAAGATATATGGTCAGGGTGCATGAAAACCTTATTTATCACCAGGAAATTAATTAATTGAGATATTGTTTTAAAACAGTTTTAAAATTATTTTTTCTTTTAATAGCAGAGAAAAATTCACAAAGCTTTATTTAGCACAGTTCTGTAAAATGTCTACCTGTAATTCATTATAAAGAATTCAGACTTGTTTCTCATAAAAGACAGGCTTATTAATGTCTCAGTGCTGCAGATTGACACAACACATCATTAAAGCTCAGACAGAGTCATTGCCCCGTGCTACAGTGCTTGGGATTATTAATATTTTCAGTGCTGTGAGGACACAAGAGATGTGCCACCACTGCACATGTTTCTGAGCCTTGTGATGGATTAAAAAAGGGATGCCTGGATACAAAGCCTAATAATACTGTGCTGGCCTTTTTTCAAGCAGTCTTTCAACATTCAGGGGGATTCTTCTGTTGTTCCACTGTGTGTGCTAATTAAACCGATGGGAAGACGGAGAGCTAATTGATGGCAGACTGGGTCTCCAAAAGTACTAAGATAAAGGGAGTAATACTAGATTTGCTTTTGAAAACTAAAGTTCTGACACATCCAGACTCAGCTGACCATGTACTGAGCTGGAGCCTAATCCCCAGAAATTCCACTGTGAGGCTCTCTGTGTGCTACTAGTTCATCCTGAGGTCTTCAGCAGATGTACCTCAGAGCAGGGAGGACTTCCCATGAAGTGAGCTCTTCTTCCTAGACACTCGAATGCAATGTAATGCCCTTGGCCACGGGGGTGTGCAGATCTGCAGTCTCCTGGCTGCAATGAGAATTGTGCAACTGTTTGTCCTAGACCAGACTACTGGCCTGGGAAATTTCTCTTTGGATTCAACTTGAAGGGGCCAGTTCACCTATGCTGGACACATCACCCTGATGGGTAACTAGTTCATATACTGCACAGTGTAGCAAAAGACAGATGTATGTATAGTACATAGACTGCTGTGACTGGGGCCAGCACCATGCTGCTGGGGGGAGAAACCCTTCTAAGGAAGGATTTTAGTGGTATAGATGATGCTATTCCTCAGCTCAGAATAGATTTCAGTCCTAGGTTGGTTTAGATAAAGCAAAGTGGTTGCAATGAGGTCAGTGACTGTGCTAGAAACATCTTCCAGACTGCAACAGGTAGCCAGAAGGGCTGCCTGCTGTGCTGCTGTGCACAGAGAACGTCCCTGCGTGGGGACGTGTGTACCTTCTGCCAACCTGCCTGAACACCCTTCCTGTTTTCAGCTTTGCTCAGAGACAGCTATCTTTAATATGAAGATGCAGATTTTTATCACCAAGTGACATGAGAACTCTAGTTCAGTGTTTGGCTCATTGAACTCTTCTTTGGCAGGACAATGGTTTTATAATTATTATTGACTGAATTGTCCTTTTCAATACTTAATCCCATTGTGTTTTGCTGACCAAGGCAGATGCTTTAGCCATGCTGTTATCTCTGATGCTCTCTACAGATACCTCTTGAATTTTCTGTATTCCCTTCTTGCCTGCAGAACAATCTTTGATTATAGAAGTTTCACACACACAATGAATGAGAGAGTAACCTTGCTAGAAATGGGTAGTGTGGAATGGAGAGAGATTAGAGACACTGGAAGTGGAATTTAGTCACAACCTTTTGCATCAGCTTCTTTTCTTGCATTTTGCAGAGTTTAGAAAGTGACTGAATATACATTCTCTCTTCTGAGCTTTGCATGTTGTCTTTCCAAATAGTCTCTCTTTTACTGATGCATTTTTACAATTAAATTAAACTTCATAATTGGCATTATTTATTCTTCCTGCATGGAGGCTTGCAGGGCTATGTTCTCCGGTGGATAATTCCACCTAACTGCTGTAGTTGTGAAGTCAGTAGATTTCTGTTGTTTTCTACTAGATGAAAACATGCACCCTCCTATAATGGTAGAATATTTTTTTTTAATTACAAGTTATTTTTTATAGCATGATCATTTCTTTTTAACTGAATGGTGTTGACTTGCCATGGGATTGTGTTATACTTCCATTATAAAGGGAAATTACAAGTATGCTCTAAAACCACTTTCCAAGAACCTCTTTGAGAGGAACTGCACCAAATAAATTTTGGCTAGCACGTATTTGGTCAGAGAGAGCCTTCATAGAACTGGTAGTAGCTACTTTCCAATTTTATGAGGTAAAAAAAAAGCAAGTGAGAGTGAGGGAAAGTCAGGAACAGTGTAGTGGGATAAATCATACACTGTCCCAGGTTGCCATCCAGCTACCATACAGGCAGAAAACATTTCAAATTCACCCTGTGGGGATACCACCCAGCATCCTCAGAGGAGTTGTTCACTTCTGGTGATTTATGCTGTGTGGAGTTCTGAAGGTCCTTGACTTGAGAGCTTTCCAAGAATTGTGTTGTGTGAACTCAGAGATTCCCATTAAGCTTCTTGTTGTTTCACTTCTCTTTATGCAAAATAATACCTTCTTGCCTAATGGACCATTTAGCAAGTATTTCAGGGAAACCCAGAGTAGGCAGACATCTGGTACCCATTGACTTTCCACCTTAGTTATTGTTTTGGTCAATCCAGATCATGGACATTGCAAAAGCAATAAGCTCCCCAACTCAACAGGTTACACTGCTGTCAGCTTTTATTGACTGGTTGACAACTTCAGAACTGTTATCTATCATGATTCCAACAGCTCAGCAGGTAGTAAACATTCTCTTTAGTATAACATATTGAACAAAATTTGTATGCAGGCCTGTTAGCAAAGCTTGTAAACACTTGACTAAACTATGTGGCTCAATTAGCAAAGAATAATGGAGCAATAAGTAAAGTGTGTGCAATTTTATCAACTCTTTGCAGCTCAGTGAAGTCTACAGCATTTTCAGGAAAGCATAAAGAGCAATTGTCAATGTCACTCAGTGAATATTTGCATATTGCCTTTGACTAAATCACAAAGGTATGTCAGAAATTCAGAAAAAATTATTAACCTGTACTACTTGGTTAATTAAGAATATAAGCACAGAACAACTGCAGTGGGTTATTACATTTTTGAAATAGCAAGGTTGATCGCTAACATATGGTACACAAACAGCTCCTTCATGGAATGTATATATACAGCACCATTTTTAAATTCTGTAAATACAGGCACACTTAAAATACAGCTCTGTATTCAGCATGTGAGATGGATACTGCAAGGAACTTCTGTATTTGACCCAAGCTCAGTTTGGCATAAGGCTCAGATCAAGATTTGAAGACTAAGATTTGGTTCAGCTGTACCAAAGCATTGGCTGCTGTCCTTGGCCTTTCAGTTTCTTCCAGCATCTTCAGCTGCTTTTACACCTGATTCATGTGGCTAATGCCACATTTCTTGCTTTTATCCACTTGAGATGTGGAGGCAAAAATTTGTGGTATATGAAGTTCTATTCCATCTGGTGCTGGTGCAAGTTTGTTCTGCAGTCTCTCTGTGGGAGAGCATGACCACAACCTCTCTTATGCTAGGTGAGTGGACAAAGGGAGAAGAAATTAGCACAGCTCTCATCCAACCCCTCATCTCTTCTCTCCATTGCTCAGCAGACAGAATGAGTCCTGCCCCAGAGGTGCTAACAGGTACCAAGGGCTGGGATCTGAGATAAAACAGGGCTGTGCAAGACAGTGCCACTACTTTGGCATCCTGTAACTGTGGTATGGTGTAGCATTCCTGTATGTTCTGCATGGCAAACACCAGTACCTGTGGTGTATCCTCCCTTCTCCTGTCACAATTGCTGATGAACTTACCTGTCATCTTTAAGAACGATTATATACAACATTAGCTGCTCTTTGTTGATGCTATCTGTGAAGACTTCTATAGCAGATGTTCTGTAAGCACTGTATCTTTCTGCCTGATGGCAAGAGATTATGAGGGATGGGGTGAGATTAAAAAGAATATTTGAAATGCCTTAATCTTGTGCTCTTTGAAGAGATGTCTTCATGTCTTTGAAGTTTACAAGGGTCTTAATGCAAAGCAATGTCTTCTTACACAAAATCAGATTCTTTTATGGAACTTTAAATCTAGAGAACCTGTTAAAGGCTTTTGTATAAAATGGTATTCTCTTGGTTTTGACATCTTTCCTTTAAAATACAATCTTTTTTAAAACTATGTGCTGATGAAGAACATACGAAGTTGATCAATAGTCTCTCCTGGGGTGTGTAAAGCCTCTGAGATTGATCTAACAGCTCCACAAGGTGGTTATGGGTAGGGAGGTCGATACAGTATGTTGCCAACTAATCTTCCACTGTGGAGGTTGAGTTAAAGAGTTCACAGTTCAAGCTCAGTATGTATTCATCCACACGGACACATTCTGATCATCAGCATTTTCCTAAAGCATCATTCTTTTGCATATAGGAGAAATGATATCTAGTAAAGATGAGCACAATGATGTTGAAACTGTTAATGGTGTAGGCAGTTAAAATGGCAAACATCTTACAAATACATTACATGCTAGGTTTGGGATGGTTCAGAAAGTACTCCCTTCTGGCCCCTTATTAAACCAATACTTACATTTAAACTTCTCAATTATTTTTTTCAGACAGGCATTGCATGTCTCACTTCAGCCTTCAAGACTGCAATTGAATAAGATACAGGTGGTATCTGGGACTTGCACACTGATGCTGCCATGGCTCTTTTCTCTTTATTTATTTTGTGATTTCTGGTGACTATGGAGCCAAGTAAAAGGTTTGCTGCTCCCAGTCTCTCTTTGCTGCTCATCACTGCCCTCCTGAGCTGAAAATACCCAGGTGAATTTGGAGCATGTTGGTAGGACAGAGCAGAAGTGCATGCAGGTGGGCTGGCAGAACAGGTGAGCTGCCCTCAGCCTGGCCAGGCAGCAGCCAAACAACACGTATGACTTTAGTCTTTGTTTCTTGTTTCAGCTACCTAAGGGAGGCCTCTAATTTCTAGCATGACATTTCATGTGGAATCATGAAGTGGAGAAATGGAGTGAGTGCAATATTCAGGCTTCATTCAACCCCCCTGCACTTACAGGGAAAGCCATTTTCTGTGGTCCCATCAATAAGGAAATTAGAAGCATTGCTTCTCGTACTCTAACGCAGGGGTGAATTTAACTCCTAGTTGTTCATCAATTTGACTGCCAGGTAACAAATTTTCCATATTTATCCAGCATGCTGAATTCCCATTTTGTTGAACTGTGTAAATTTCAGTTATTCAGGCTTTTGCTCAGCAAAATCAAGTCTGGCTATACCCAGGCAGAGCAGGGATCTGTCACGCTGCATTAGGTGACTGTATTTTTTATGATAAGGAGAACAAGTTTCCTTACGGACACAATAAACTGCAAAAGAGACCTCTAGAGCACTATGCATCTTCAGGCTAGAGGGCTTTTTTCATCATGAAGCCATTAAGTATGGCATTAACTACAGCATACGAATGGGTAGCACAGATTATAGCCACAGGAAGTACTGAGAATGTGCCCCCTCTTACATTGTTTGTAGAAATGCACTCATGTTGTGACAATTTATGTTTTCATTACAGAACAATTCCCATAATAACAGGCATTGAATATGGATGGTTAATGTTGAGTACAGGGGGAAAAAATAGAACTGCACTTTGAGTAATAATTTTTGATTGAATGAATGGCTACTTTATAAACTTTCATTACTATGATTTGGACTGAGGAAAATAGCAGCTTGTCAGAATTTTTCCAATGGAAAATTTAATCAACAGAAAGTAGTGCATAAGGAGAATGAAAAGGCTATCAGCACCATTCTGCTGGAAGCCTACAGCTCTGCCTGCCTTTCCAGTCCTTTGGCAGCTCGGGTTTTCAGGGTCCTGCCCCATTTCCTTGGGCTGCTGGTGGCATTGTGGTGGTAGCTGTGCTGGAAGCTTCCAGAGAGCCTGCAGAAGCTCTCAAGAGCCTTTTGACCACCTTCACGCACAGTGTGATGCATGGCTTCATCTCCAAGCCACGAAGACAGGCACTCCTAAGAACAGCACTGTCCTCCATGGATTGTTGCTGAACTTGAAGGCTGTCCAGAGCTGTGTTGGTTTTCTGCACATGCTAAGGGTTCAGAGCATGTTTAGTTGCCTCCTTAGGCCAGTAGCACTTGGCTGCACTCAGTCTATATTTACACTGTGCATAGGACAGAAGTGGTTTTACTAGGAAATTCATCAGCACAGTGCCATTTTCAGTGGGGGTACGACTCTGAAATAATGTTGAAACATCACCAAAACTGCATAATCATCTAGCTTTGTCACTACAATTTAAAACTTTCCCAGTAATAATCTATAAAACCAGTCAAGACCAGTTTTCTTTATGCAATACACTGATCAACAGAGGTTTGCTTTCCTGTTACAGATACCTGATTGCCAGGTTTTTGAGTATCACTTTTTACCCCTCTGACCCAACCTACTCTTCCCTGTCTCCTCTGTCTTTCTTTCCAGAAAGGAGAAATTGCAAAGCTGACTTAGACTCTCTGTCTTTCCATTTTCTGTAGTTTGAACAAAGTGGAAAATGGAGAAACGTGTTTAAAGAAAAACTGTATTTACCCCATAGGAAGTCACTGGTATTCCCCCATCTAAAAGAGACTGTTTAGTATGAACTGGTAGAACATATCAGTGACTCCAGTATACATACCATCTTTTCACCTTCATTTTTCCCTTGTGCAATTCTACCATTTTTTATTGTTTCAACTTTTTTCTAGGCTTGCCGCCTTGTTACCGCTTTTTCCTCTTCTGCTTGAAAACTTTGATTTGAGAGTAATCTTTTTACCCACAATCTTAAAGCATTTCAAAGGAATCCTTCCACATGCAACCCAAATCCTGAATTTTCATAGCATTTTGCTGGTAGCTTATATTTCATTTAAGTTGTTAAATGGCTTATTTTCCCTTCTGTTATACTGGCATTTTTTCCCAATTATCCATCAGTTTCAGTAGTTCTGTGCTTTAAAGTTGAACAGCAACAACTTCAGCCAGCAGGCTGTATTAAATTACTTGTTCTGCACTTCCAATCAGGAGACTATTGGTCTACAAACTCAGAAGAAGTGTTCATGTCATATATATAACCAAGGCTTGGAAGTTTAGGCTTAGAGTGCTTTTGATCTTAGAACTATGGATTTAAATATGTGATAAAATAGAGTCATGTAGATAAATTTACCATTTAAGAAACTCCTTGAACTAATACATTGCAGAATGTGCAGCACAACTGGTTATCACAGCACACTCCAAACAACAGCTATAGACCTACACATATTACAGGATCCTCATGGATTTTGTCCACAGTGAGCATGCTTTTTCAAGCCACACTTTACCTAATAGCTTCTCCCATTACTTGATCTGATGGTTGGCTTTGCTCTGTTTATATTCTGCAGGAATTGTACACAGTTCCCACTGCTGCAAAGCAACACAGTTAAATGAGTTGTGACTAAACATGTAGTTTAGGTGGCATGGTTTTCCATCTTTGTGTGTGTCACATACCATGTATTGTTGTGACTTGCAAGTAGTAAATTCAGCACTTCATTTATATTTGTGATGAGGCCTGTCTTATCCCCAGGATAAGTAAAAGGTGACGTGTATGTCTTAGCTTGAATTCTGTTTGGCTGCCTAAAATATTCCATAATACAAAATCTTTCTTGTCTCTGGCATAGAACTAGCCAAGGAGACATGTAAATCTGGTCACTGGCTTCAAGAGAGCCTAGATGTTTGGTATCATTTAAAGCACAAAGGGCAGCTTCTCTGCTGGTATAAACTGAGGCTGCTCAGCTGAAGTAAAACATTTAAGACACTCATTGTGTATTTGCTCACCTGTTGGGTACATGACCCTCTCAATCACTGCCTTTCTGTATCTGTGTCTCTGATTCAAACAGCAGGTGTGATCCTGCATACTCACAGTTGGAGTTGAGCTCTCCGTGCACCTATTGCATATGTATCAGGGAATGATGATGCAGATTTGCTTTCAGCTATGGATTTTACTAACTTTCATGGAAAAACTGCACCCTACTCTAGTTGTACCATTCTATAAAGAAGTCAGTTATTTTATTGACTTTGACTTTTCAGAGAAATTTTATATACTGCCTAAATAAAATAACATTTGCTATTAAGACTCAAACCTTGTAACCAGGCCAAATATGGAAAAATCTACAGTTTGCCCCTTGCCTTACAGTTTTATCTGCTTGTAGATCTGAAGGAGAGATACAAACTGATTTCTTCACATGTTTTTTGATAAGTCCCTGTAAGATTTGACTAACCTTTTAAGGGCATCATTCTGACACTGATGACAGAGGAATGATATGGGATATGTTCTAGTGGGATATGTGCAAATCCAGTTCAAATCTCTCCAAACAGGACAGAAACGGAACATACCACGTAGCAGATGAATGTCTTAATCACTGGCCTCAAGGCTTCCTTCTGTGACTGTTCCATCATTTCAATAAAAATCCTGAAAGATCTCATTTGCTTTTCATTTTGGAACAAAACAAAATCTCCAGGTTCACACTATTGACAAAAAGTCTCTCTTACTTTCCAGCCACCCTCACAGCCACAGCACAAGCAGAACCTTCCTGACCAATACATTTATTTTCAAGAGTAGCTTTGACATTCAGAACTATCTGAAACACAGCTCTGCTTTAGCACTCCCCAGGACACCTCTATCAATTTATGATTTAGGGAAGAGACCAGGAAATGTGCACAACTGTTGCTAAATTTGAAGTGTGCGTAAACAAGGAATAACATATGTGGTGCCAGGATCAAAATTTCCTCATTAATAAACTACAGGTATGTGAAAACAGAATGATGCCAAGAAACAGGAAAGATAAAGTTACATCTCTAGCATATATGTCTAGCCAGGCCACAGGGTATCTTTGACAGTCCCCACGTAGTTTAACTTTCTGTATGTTAGGTGGTAAGTTCTCTGCTGCAATTGCAAACTGCTATTCTAGCTCTACAGAAATGTTCCTCACAGAGGCAGTTCCCTTCATCCTGCTCTTCTCAAGTGCTGCAATATAAATAAAATAGCTACAAGGACAAATAGAAGAGGAAGAGAAGTTGGGACTATATCCCATCTCCACTTGCACTGTCAGGCTTCTCATGAGAGGATTCACACTGGTTTGTTTTTGAGAGTCTCTGCTTGTGCTTTATGACCCCTCTGTCACGTAGGACAAAGTTCTTTCAGTAGGAGCAGCAGGAGTCAGAACACTATTGCTCATCTTCCTCAACAGCATTTCCAGCTTTTGAAGCATGGGATTTAAACCTCTCCTTCAAACACTTGGAAAAAAACTTCACTGGTCTTTGATGAGCGAATCTTCAGGTGCTAGAAGGATTCTTACTGCAAAGGGGGTTTAGAGCCTATTCAAAACCTAGAACCTGAGAGCTGCTATTGATGTGACTGAAGCAGTTGAAGACATCAACACAGCTAGGGCAGATGGATCTCCTCTGCATGAGCTCATTCCTAAATCCTCACCCTGTCTGGAAATACTCTCTACTATTAAGCACCGAGGAATCTCTAAGCAGCATTTGATCAAAAAGCATTTGTTGAAAGTGTCCTTGTGGTGCTCAGTCAGTGATGCTGTAACTGAGGGCGACTCAATGTCCATGTGGACAGCTGCTGTGACAGCTCAGGGCACAGACAGAGCTGGGAGCCATTGGGTCAAGAGCCCAGACCAGGAAAGCTGAGCTGGCACTTAGGCAGGTAGAGTGAGGGTGGACAGAGCAAATCGTTCCCCCCAGGGCACCAGGCAGAGCTGCAGCATGGCTGCTCCTTTCATGACCTGCTGTGGTGACAGAGCCCCAGCAGCTCTGCAGAAATCTCAGATTAGCCTTAGAAGAAAGACTGATTCCTGCAGGCTAGCAGTCATCTCAGTTTCTCCAGTGTCCTCCTGTGATTAGTGTTTAGGGAAATGAGGGTAAGTTTTACATGAGCTTTACCAGTGGCTTGTGCATAACTCCCAAGTCAAGTTAAATCAAGACAGTGACAAAAACCCACCTCAGGACACCTTTTCTTTCCCATCCTTGGGCAAACTCTCACAACCCTCCAAATTATCATAACCCATGTTAACAGTATTTCCATGTGAGAAAAAAATCTCCATGCAGGTCTCCTGAAATACCAACTTCAGCTTTTGCTGATAGAACCTTCCCATTGAAACAAGCCTTCAGAAAGTTTGGTTGGTTAGCTTTCAACTTCTGCTTTTTTAAGGAGATGTCCTCCCTCCTGGAAAGCATCAGCTGCTGTTTGCAGGGGGGTTCCTGTGTGTGTCAAAAGCTCTTGCATACAGGACTTTGATAACCAATGCACTTCTCCTTTGAAAATACATACTCCATCTCTTTCTCACCTCCTACATCAATTCTCTTTATGACAGAATGACACTGGGCCACTTTCTGCTCTCATCTTGGCCTTTTCTTCTTTCAAAGGATGTGGAGTTTCCCCCTTTTTCGTTCTTTGTGCGCACATCCATTCATTGGTCTTCGTTTCTGATGATTTATTGATAAATAGAATGTGTCCTGTTTCTCTACACAGTGTTGATACTCAACCAAAACACCATAAAGCTAAATAAAAATCCAAGCCACAAGAAAAAAATGCAGCAGATAGGAGCAGACAGTAAGAATGGAGGCTGTTCTCATAATTTTCTTCTCCTAAATGCTAACTATTGCCCTGTGCATTTTTATGACGCTTTCCTAGACCTAACGTACTGCAACTTTGGCCATGAGATGAACTACTAAATAATTTCTGTTTCAATTAAAAATGACTGGAACTTCCTTTTCTGTTGGCCTGAATGTAGACAGATGAATATTCACAAAATATATATGTATTTCTTTGTCTGCAATTTAATTAAGGGATGATCAGTGTCCTAAAGCGTGACTTGACAGTGAGATTCAAATCTTCACTGAACATTAAAAGCTTTTCACGGAAGTAAAAACAGTGAAATATCCAAGCTTTCAGATGAGACCCTCTGTGCAAGCTCTGTAATAAACACACCTTCAACACGTTCTGACCTCTTCATTTTTCATTGCAAAGATTAATAATAGGTAGCTTAGCAACGATGCTGTATTGTCAGCACATGTTAGAGACTTGGCAGCAGTCAAGGTCGATCTGCAATAAGCTCAGATTGAATACAATTAGCTAGATGGCACTTTGCCTCTGGAGTTTATTGCTAAATTTTTATTCCAGGAGGGAAAGAAAATAACGTGCTGACACAGTTAATATTTGGATCACAGTAGAAAGGTCTGGATCACTTCCATGACTCGTGTATTAAAAAAACCTACACTAAATCGTATTTTAACCATTTGAATACTGAATCTATTATTATTTATTATTCATATAAAGGTAATTTCTGCATGGAGTAGTCATTAAACTGCAATCAGTTATGAATGCAACACGTTTTTGACTCATGAGAACTAGGGTTCAACTAACAACTCTCAAACTGGAAAATCAGGTACATTTGATCATCTCTTGGCCCACTTCTGTGAGAAGCTGACTCATCTGGGAAAGCAAGATCCACAAAATTTTGTGTTCATGCATAGAACAGGGATGATGCAGCTATATCCAAAACTTTTAAACTCAGAATCCCTCTTTAGCTACTGCCTAATCCAAGTGCACCAGAAGACCCACTGGATAAAATCTGGACTTTGGGGCAATGATCGATTTTGCTGAAAAGGGGTAACTGTTAAACTCTGCTTATAGAACAGTTCTTACATCTGCAAAGATGCTCAACACAGGAAAAAACCCAGTCAGCTCACCTTCATGGTTACATATGAGATGCAATCAGCATGTACATACTTGATAAGTGATCTTCCCCAGCACAAGATTTGATCAAGGCAGCAGTAAATTTTCATTGACTTCTGAAGGCAGAGGGATTTCACCCCAAAACTGACCAATTGAGTCTGAAAAACTATCAAAACTCTGGCAAGATATATGGATTGAACCTTTGGATTGTTGTGTTGCCAGTCACTAAGCTTTAAACTCTGCTGCAACTAATCATACATGCAAAGCTACTTGATTCTAGGATAATTTTCAGAAGACTAAATAACACAAGACAAAAGGTTGCAAATACCTTTCTGCAGCCTGAAGTTTTAAAATGCCATAACATTTAACATCTGTCTCTTGACTAATCTCTGCTCAGCAATGGCACAAATTCAGTCATTTCCTATGACTTTGGATAAGCTGCAATTGCACATTCATTTTTTATTGCTACGTAGCACTTAACATTGTGTCTCTCTGACCCAGCAGCTCCCTTTCCCCCAGTGCCTATTTTTTCATTTGGTTTCATGCATGAGGTAGAGTGCAGCTCAGTTTGCAGGCACGGATGGTGAGAACAGCAAACAGATTCTGGAGCATGATTCCAAGCTATCCCACACAAACCTAAGTGACCCATGGGTCTAAGATAACAAGTGTTATATAATTTCCTGAAGCTAACTCAGTTCCTTAGTTAATAGGTGGAATCTAAAATTCACAGAGGGATTTGTGGGAGTCTTCACAGTTGTTAAACTCCATTGTTTGAAGTTACTATGAAGAAAACAAAGTATCAGCAATAGAATAGTTTGACACTGTGAAGGGAACACACTGGCCATGTTTTTCCATGTAATTTCCATGTTTCTAGTGTAGGGAATCATTTAATAGCAGAAAAAATGAAGAGTAATGACAGTAAAAAAGTAAGAAAAATTCAGATCAACACCACATGTAGTGTTTCTGGTACCACACAGTTAATAGCATGGATGAATTTTTCTTTCCCTTGCAAATATTTATACTCAGTAAAATGTCATTTCTTGTGCTTGCGATTAGAGAAAATGCAGTTATAAATCCAGATCTAATACATAATCTTCTAATAAAGTCAACTTTTCCCACTGTTCCTATACTATAGCCATCCTCTAATTTATTTCTTATTAGGCTATGGCATCACTAGTTAGCAGTAAAGCATTCAGAAGTAAATCAACAGACCTGAGAAGAATTTTTAATAATAATATTTTAAAAGACACAGAAATTTAAATTATTGAATCACAGTTATGCTTCTTTTCTATAATTTCTATTCCAGAATTTAAAAAAAACTAAACACTCACCTCTTTTTTCTTTCCATCTATAAAATTGTACCCTGGGTAGTATCTCCCAAGTGCATTTATCATAAATTGGTTATCTGAAATCATTATCACCAAAGGAAATAAAATCAAAGTTTATTCTAGCAACCCATGTTATATTTCATACTGTATATTCCCTGTAGACTTGATTATGAGTTTTGAAGTCTCCTTCTTGCAAAGAAATAGCTTTTGCTGGTTGGCAGCCTGTGTAGCTTTCCTGTTTTGGAGTCAGACACGCAGGAGCAGTTCTTCACTTTTTATGTGGCATTTGATATATTATGTAGAGGGGAAAAAAAATCAAAATCAATCAACATGCAAACTACTGCCTCCTTTGCTCAGTCATCATGTACAGCAGCCCCTGCTTAGGGACACAGGGTAGAGTGAGACCTGGCTCTGGTCCCATTTATTGATGCTTTATGGCATGATCCTCCATCAAATCTAAAAAGGCCCATAAAATGTAGAATACTCTGGACCTAATTACTTGGTCCTACCCCAGGGGAATTGTCTCTGTTGAATTCCTGCAGATTTGCTCTCGTGCTGCTCTTGTGTATGAAGAAGCTCACAAGAGAATCTGTGCTGTTCAGGGGATTCTAGAAGATAATCCCCACAGTGTCAACAGGTAGTGTGGGATACTCCACAACCTGATGCCAGATTAATCAACATAATTGCTTATATTATGTTCACTGAGTCACTGAGTAAACGTACAGAGAATGTAGCCAAAATACTTTTCAAATCAGTAGAAGGATGTCCATCCAGACTGGGGTACACAGAGAAGCTGAGCTGCTGCTGCTTCCAGGTTTGCAGAGAGCGCTGCGTTTCAGTTCCTAATTACCACGTTGGACCAGGACATCACTTGTTGTCTTAAGGAGATGATGACACCAATGTCCAAAAGCAGCACAACACCATTGCAACTGAATTAATGTTTTCAAGATGATTACAGATCAGCTCCAAGGCCATTTTCACCACTGATGAGGTGGGGATTAAGCTATTTACGCCTCAGCTGCAAATTAATTCTGGGGAGTGATTTCAGACCAGATGGATTGAAGAGTAATGGCAGAGAATGGACCTGCCAAACCTGTTCAGAGGTAGCCAGTCCCGAGGGAGGAACCCATGGCAGAGACAGGAGTAAGCATATGAAGGAGGGGTGATCTGAGCTGCACATCAGGAGGACAGGGAATGCTCAGCACATTAGTATCAGGGCTGATTTAATTGCTAAGTTTGCTGACCAAACAACCTTCACAGCAGCCTCTAATACTTTGAAATTGTATGTTCTCTGGACCTTTTGTGTAGATTTGACCAATGAGTTCACTTTGTCTTGTTAAAATAGCTGTAGTACCTCATGCCACTCTAAATATTGTCTGCTTTGTACTTAAGTGTAGTGGAGTGCAGCCCCTCGTTCTTTTAAGGGAAGTACCTGGTACCATGGGGCCTGGGACTGCTGCACAGAGGGGGTTCTACTGCTATTATTAGTGCTGTTGGAATTATTAAATGAGAGGATTTTGAAAAAATACACCTTTTCTAATTGATCCTCTCTCAAATGGTATTATCTCAAATGATTTGTTTATTTTTATTGGAGCTTTCTTTTTGTGTGGCTATTTGAAAAATATATGTTTCCTTTAGAAACTTAGGCTCACTATATTCATTACTAAGAGAAAATATGTGAGGAAAACATGAATTCATATATATGTGTTTTGTCATGCACGTTTTGCACCTTTTCAAAGGAATATATTCAACATGTCTTGCTTGGTTTTGCTTTTGCTTGGCCCTTAATATCTTATTAATACATATTCTTAGGAAATTAGTGGAGGTACACAGGGCCTTACACCTTTATGTCATTATTCTATTCTTGTGCAGATTGACAGTGCTGAAAAGAGATTGCCTCTATAAAGAATATTTAGTCCCCCTTTAGATATGGATTATATTGGTATCATCTGCCTTGTCTGTGACAGATGTGAAGTGTCTTCCCCACAGGACCCAGGAGGCCACATCACTTGTTGCTTATGATCTAAACCAACAAACCAGTGAATAACCTGAGCTGGAATTTTTGTACCAGTTAAAATGTTGAACTATGTAAATAATAATACTATGATAGAAATGCAGTGCTCTATGAAATCACTGATGGTGACAGAAGAGGGGTAATAAAAAAATAGAATAAATAGGCAGTTAACTTGATAAGCACACAAACTATTCTGCATTATTTGTGTGTTGCTTTTCCTGGTGTGTTGTGATAGTAACAGCAAACTAATAGTGGTGCGTATTATGAAAATCACCCACTGCAGAGTGAACATCTGCTTTCAATTAAACAGGTGTATGAGAAAGTCAACATATTCATAAGCATAATTAAAGACTGTTATTACCAGGAAGTAGAGAGATACTTTAGTAATTAAATGTAGTTGAAAATTATTGCACGTTTTCTTCATAAACTTGTCTTGCTTATTTAACAGAAGTTATCAGTTGTCTAACTGATCATTTTGAGGAGTACATTCATAATTTAAACAAAATTTGGAGGGGAAATATTCTGTCTTTAAAATGCACCCTCTTTTACTACCTTGAGGTTTTGATTAATGACTTAAGATCATTCATATTTTCAGTGTTTTGTTAGATATAATATTAAAAGCTTTACTACCAGAAGGTGGTGAGCTGAAATACTCAAGTATTTCAATACTCTGAAATACTGAAGTGTCAAAAGTTCAGCATCCAGAAATGGAGCCACCTGAAACTAGTGTTTACATTAGTAAATGCTGGCTTTTTGCTCATGTATCTCCCTAAAGGCATTTGACTGAAGAATTTCTACATGAGACAGATATTGCCTAGGGATTATGGACTAAAACGTCAGAAGTGCCTGAAAAATTTATTGCAAGTGAATCTGATTTTGATGAACCAACTTTAGACAACCAAGGAGTCATCAGTCTGCAAAAGAGTAAACTTGCAGGGTCTGTGGCATGAGTTGCAGGCTCATATAATAGCAGTTGATACAGAGGGTCCAAGGCAGGCCAAGATGAGTGTAAACAGGCAGTATGACAAGCATTTGGTTTACAAGTAGAATTAAAAGAAAAATAAAATGCCAAGAACCTTTCCAGGCTACTTTCCTTTTAGTAGTGATTTGTCAAATATCATATAAACTGGCAGAAATCTCCTGCAAAGCAGTTTTGCTCCAGCCCAATATCTCTTAGGGGCTTCCTTGCTAATTATTGGACAACACACACAGGTAATACTCTGATTCTTACCTGTTGTGTGGGGACAGGTCACTGGTCTCCTGAGCTTTCTGTTAAGTGTTCCCTCCTTCCCTCCTTTGGACAACCTACCTGTTTAAATACTGAAATAAGTGCTAGTTTTGTCTGCTTTTTGTTCATGAAAGAAAAATCTCTGGGCAGGTCTCATATCCAGTCTGGAGAAACAGATTCTGTTGGAATCTGAAAAAAAAGTAAATATGAGTTGTTATTTCCTAAAATCTTGGTAACTTTCCTTGACTTTCCTTTACCTATTGGTACAAAGCGGGGGGGGGAAAGACATATTTTTGACATGGTGTTATTTCACAATTTTTCTCCTCTGTTGCTGGTAGTATAATTGATCCCTTACTTCACTGCAGTCAGTAGGCAATCTGCTTGTATCCATTCCTCTGTGGTTTATGCCCCAGACATCACCTTCAGCTGCATAAATTGGCTAACTTGAAAACTGCTGATATAGACCTGTCATGGTCTTTTCCTTAGCTTTATAAATTATGTTTTCCAGGTGAAGGACACTGTGTTAATGGACATTCTGTATATGCCTCCTTCACTTCAGACTGTGTTGTCTGAGACATGTAAAAAAGGCAGCATGAACTTCATCGTGCTGAACACAAGCAGGGAGAAAGATGATAACATCATCTGAGAAGCCCCAGAGTGTGAATGGAAAGTTACTGTAGATCTTCATCACAGATCTGTACCCAGAGCTCTTTGTTTGTATCTTTCTTACCAAGCAATGAGCAGAAGAAATGCTATCATTGATTTTCAAATTAAATGAGGGAGGTGGTAGAGTCACCATCCCTGGAAGTGTTTAAAAGAAGTAGTGCTTAGGGACATGATTTAAGCACTGACTAGGTCGATTAGGTTATGGTGGGTGGATTTAGGTTATGGTTGGACTTGATGATCTTCAAGGTCCTTTCCAACCAGGATGATACTATGATTCTATGAGCCTTAATATTAGCTTCTCTAGCTACTTCTGCAGTGGGGTTATCTGCATGGTCCATAAGGCTGGGCTGTTGAAACACCACAGAGTACTGAGCCAGGTAGCAGTTTAGTTGAGTAGTAAAAATTGAGCACTAAGCTCTATCTTATCCCTCAGCATTAATGCAGGGAGAACTAGAATAATCTAATGAATTTCTAAAGGTCTCTACTTCATCTAGTTGTTCTCCCTTCCTCCCCCAGGTTTCTATGACATGTCCATGTAGAATCTCTGTATGTTTTCAAACATAACCATTTCTCTTCCATTATGTAGTTTCATTTTCCTTATCTTGTACACAGCAGACCAGACTTTGGCCCATTGAGTTCAAGTAGAGGTAAAAATGAAGAGCAAGTGGATGAAATACTGCCTTTGTTCATCCATGTAAAACTGAGGTAATTACTAGAACAGGTTGAAAATGGAGTTTTCATCCCATGGGCATATGCCTTTAATTTAGAAACCATACCAAATGTAAAAGTGTTGAAGGAAGCAGAGTTTAAATGTAATGAGACATTTTGATTTCAGAGTCTCAAATTTTATTTCACTTCAGTTACTTCAGTGTTTTTGTTGGATAGTATAGCACTGCTGAGATAATGGAAATAAAATGCTTGGATAACTTTCCATACAGAAGATTGTGGAATCTGATATGTTATATGTTTTTATTTTTGTAAATCAATGTTACTCGATGGAACACAAATCTGTAGGAAAGCTTTCAACCAGTTTCTGTGTTTCCCTGGAATAAACAGGTTAGATTGCAATTTCAGACAAACCTGCAGCCAAAGTAACCCAGCAGAGTTATTGGACATACTTCAGAGTTGCTTCAGACTCTCACAAGCACAAATGCCAATAAAATCTAGTCCAAAAAATCCATCAACAATTTATTTTCCTATGTCCTTTCACCACTATGACATAATGATCTTCAATGGACATAAAAATTACTGGGTTCATACAGTTTACAATTGCCTTTTCTTTTAAGTAATTAATTGGCAATTGCTGGATTTAGCTAATTTATTATAAAGCTTGAAATAACCCTTGGGATTTTGTCTATTATTCTGGCTTCTTTGCACAAAGGCTTTGACTGAAGACTGCTTCAAACTATTAACATCTACTCAAAAGATCTGTGTTCTCTGTCATTGCCCCACTGAGAGGACACATTATTTAGGTTTGAGGTTATTGTTAGAAGTCACTGGTGAATAAGATTCAAGTCAAGTTGGAGAGTGAACAGTATTCATTTTTAATATCTTAAAAAAGAACTAATCAAATTGTGAATACATGAAGTAGTATATGCTGAATTGAGATTTCCCCCTATTGATCTACAGCCAATTTACGAGATGCTTTGAAGTAGAATAGTTAGAAAAATAAGAGGGTTTAGGCCATTTGGAAATATCTCTTACTAAAGAGATGCAGCTTTTGCATCTCTTAGTAGAAGCATTTGGGCTCCTTGGAAAACCCACCTGTTTTTCCAGTATTCTGATGTAGAGAAGTGTCTGAAAACCCTCATATAATGCAAAGGAGTGATCTCATACTTCAGTATGGAGTTCAGGAGAACTAATTCAGACACTTTTATGATGGGGTTTTGCAGGGCTTTTATTTATTTATTCATACCATCATCACAAGTGACCTAACTTTGAAAGAGAGGGATACAAGTTTTAATTTCTATTCTTGTTTTCACAGCAGTCTGAGTATTCATCATCCTTCATAGAATGACCAAATGATTAAATTCTGCTCTCACTTGCACATGTTTTGATTTGAGGCAACTTCGGGGGAGTCAGTTCAGACTTAAATATTATAAGTGGAAGTAGGAAAATTTGACTCAGTAAGGGTTTGATTCTGATTTCAGCTGTGGTTGTCAACATTCTAGCTCTTACTTGATTCAAAACCTTGGGTGAAGTGCATGTACTGTGTGAAAGTGTCCTTTTCAGATGGAAATGATGGCAGGACTATTTAAATAAAATCTTAATCAGGTGCCATACAAATTTCTGATTAAGGTTTTTAAATAACAAACTTGGAGTTAAAACCAGCAGGGCATTAGAAATTCCCAGAGCAGTGAATACAAAATCATTAATCTGAACCACTTTTAATTTCTACTTGGAATTTGTTAGTGGAGTGCTTAATTAAATTGTGGTCCTGCTCTTAGAAAAGTATCTACTGTGAACGTACACTCATTTTTTGCTAATCAGAGTTGTTGGGCAATAGTACCCATACAAACAACTTGTCATTGAATCTTGGAGTATGGAATAATAATAAAAAAAAATCTCATGGGCAATATTTACTTTATCATATCTAGCAATCACTACAACATGAGACCAGCAAGACCATCAGTCTGGAGGTCCTAATTCATGGCAAGTCACACAGTAATGAAGGACTGAATGTGGGGGCCAGGACTGTGCAGTGCTCCTCCATAACCTTGTAACTACATATGGCTTTGTATTTTGGGCAGGGTCTCCTGTATTTTCAGTACAGGGTACACTCTGGAATAACCCAGCCGCAGTTTTATCACTGCTAAGGGAAAAAGCTCCTGATCACTCAGGTTGATAGGGATAGTTGTTTTGCCGAGGCTACCTGTATAATCACAAAGGTGATGAGCAGGGGAGCTCCTAGGAACCCAGGTCCTCCTGGGAGAGAAAGCAGATAAGGCACAGCATTAAGATGGTAAAGCTGCTTCTTCAGGATGAAAATGCCTGAGGCATCAGTTTGTGGAGATCTGAGATTCTGTGAAGCTTGTTAGTCATCTGAAGAGATTAGGTGTTAACGATCTTTGGTGTGTACGATCGTTTGTGTTATGAATATGCATGGAATGTAGATGAAAAGCCGGTAAATCGGTATTTTAACTGCCTCTGTGCTGGGCTCTGAGAAGACTTCTATGCTCACCTCCTGCTACTCTTTTCAAGACTCTTCCACACGTTTACTTAATCTGGGGGTGAATTCTTTCTCAAGCGAGTTTGACTGGCTCCTGTAAATCACTGGGCTTTGAAGAGTGCTATTTGCAAACGGTGGGGCCACCAAGCCAATGGAGATGTTCGCGCTGGAGACCGCATCTTCCCCACTGATCTTTCGCCTCCACGGAGACCAGGAGGCAGCCAGAATCAGGAGACGCAATGCCCTTTGGGGCTTTGGATTTTTCTCCTAAATTGAGACTAAGCAGAGCAGTACCAAATGGAAAATTCAACGGGCTTTAACAAAATGTAAATTTTAAAATTGAGAAGGAGGGAGAAGGGATTCCCCAGGAAGAGCTAGCAGCTCCCTGCAAGAAAGCCTAGCCCGAGAAGTCTTGCGCGGCATGACCTAAATCAAGGGGAGTGTTGTCAGCTCTGGGTTAATTGCCTTCTCCCTGTGTTCGGTAAATGCGCATACTGAGTTTTAAGCATGTATTTGGATCCCTCGCTCTTTAACAAAGCGCTTCTGTACATGTTAGAGTTTCAGTAATTTGAGGCCCCTGTGAAGTGCCTACTGCTACAACTTCCATTTAGTTGAAAAGGGGTGAGAAAGCTCAGCCCATTTGAGGAGATTCCCAACTACTCTTTACAGGAATGTCCCTGTAGCATGAATCGGGGGATTTCTTAGACTCTCCGTGCAGCAAAGCTCAAACACGCTGCTAAGAATTAAAATCCTTATGTGGGTATTTTTCCATAGTCATTAATTTAAGGAAACAAGTTCTTTACAGCAAATAAACACAGAGTGTATGCAATGAATATTACATTGCTTAGAAAAGGAAAACAACCTAACATGTTCTGGATGTGATTGGAGTATCCCCAGTGCTTATTTTCCAATTAAGTGAAAAACCACAGAAAAACAGAGAATATCTAAAAAGTGTATCTCTGCAGTCACATCCAGGATATTGGTAGAAGCAACTAATAATAATTTTTCTCTCACAAGAGTCTTGTGAGAATTAACTCATATCTGCAAAAAAAAGCTTTTAGTTGTGGGATGAAAGGCTCTGCAAAAATATAAAGCATTTTAATATTTTGAACCAGTCTGGTAAAATTTCTTTTGCTCTAATCCCATTCCTTTTGCTGGAATTACTTGCACCAGAAGATGGAAATAACAATAAGAGTGTTAAGGATATTGTCTTTTGTTATACATGAGGGAAGTCACTGCTTGTTGTAACTAAAAATAAATGGTGGCGAAAGGCACTTCTGCATCTTGACCAGTACCTGGGTCACTGAAAGTTGATGGGTTTTCACCTCCAAAGGTTAAAGATCAACAAAGGTTTGTAGAGTCACAGGCAAGACAAGTGATGGTGGCAGCTTTTAGTGGCACCTCCCTGCCTTCCACTAAGAGCTGTATCAAAAATGACTGGCAAATCTAGGACTAGGAATACAGAGCTCTATAAAGCTTCGTGCATAGATGTAGGGTTCCTAGAGCACGCTGAGAAGCCATTTTTTATCTTTGAAACTGTACTGAAAGAGCCTGTGACTTTTTATCCATTCCGTGTATGCCTTACAGAGGAGAGTGATTAACTTTACTGATTAATTAGTGAGCCAAAAGAGAAGGAGAATAGAAGGGAATGGAAGTAGAGGGAAGAGAAGAGTCTTTATACAAACACAGCAAAGGAATCCTGAAAGCTCACTGAAGAGAAGGGTCTTTATACAAACACAGCAAAGGAATCCTGAAAGCTCACTGCAGACTAAACTTTAAGCTCAAAACATTCTATCTTAGGATTTTGCTGGATTTTCCATTGAGCTGTAATTTACTGTTCTGAATGTTTTAAGCAGCAGGAACTGATGATGTTCATGTGTTTCCAGATGAATGAGCTACCCTGTGTAACCTGTGGAGTGGAGCTGTACAAGCAGCATGTTGTGTGTGTGTGGTGGGACAGCCTGCTGCAAATCAGAGTGATTGGAGAGGAAGATGTTAATGTGAAAAAGAAAGAAGGGGAGGGTTGGAAGTAAAGTGTGACAGAAGACTTGTATCTCTCCCTCTGGTCTGATTTCAAGGCACAAGGAAAAATAATTGCTTTGGGAGTTTAGCAAGACTTTGCTAAAAGCAGTTACAGCCAACAACCCTTGTCTGTGAGCACTGACTGTCACCTATTTAACATTTAACTATTAATCATCAGTAATAAGTAACAATAAACCATTCCCTCGAGAAAGCAGTTGAGTCTGAACCATGCAGGAGCTGAAGCTATCTCTTTTGATAGGACAGACGTGATGCCTTGGGACAGGAGAAACTTGATAAGGCAGGTCACTGGACCCAGCAAGAAGCTGGTGTTACCTGGGTCGGGTTGGTGTGACAGAAGAAAACAGTTCTGAGAGTTTGTTGGAGTCTAGAAAGGGAAGGAAATGATTCAGTGGGTTTATCCATGTCAGTAGATGCACTGAATGCACAAGCATAAAAATGGGTTAAATGGGGGCTCTGTGTTAAGGACTGTTTTCCCCTAAGTTCTTAATGTAGTTTCCATGGAAGTAGATGGGGTCCTTCTGCTTAGTTAAACATTAGGACAGTACTTGAAATCAGCTAAAACACAGCGTTTTTAAGGTTTTTTATGATACCTGATATGTGACTTATCACACACAAGTCAGAATTTGACAAAAAGGCAGAGCTCAGTAGTGCTTGTGTTAGTCTCAAAACTGCAAACAGGAAAAAATATGATTTTGAGGACTAAATGTAGAAATACTAACTTTCAAAGCATGCTATAAAGTAACAAATCTTCTAGAGAGTCTGTTGATATGATATGACAGTGCAGAATTTTTATCTCATCAGTGAGTGATATTTTGTATATGAAACTTTCAAATAAAATATGTTTTCATCATATAAAACAGTTAATTCTGCTCACTGCCACAAGGGAAATTTGGAGGTGATTTTGTCAACATGCTCTGTAACGAAATGAATTTGGGGGCTCCCAGGCTCAGTAACTTTCTCAGAAGAAGAAATAACACTTCTTAGTCTCACTCTAAAGGTTGCTGGCAACTATAAAACCTATAAATACTTTAAATGGTAACATTTTAAAAGGTTAGAAATGAGCCATGAAGAAATTGGCTGCTCCTGTCTCTCATTTCAGAAACATGAAAGAATAACAAGAAAGGGGAAAGGGAGAGAGCACATGCACACAAGCAAATCTAGAGAAAACTAATCCAGCTCAGAGCAAGGTGACTGAGTTTTAACAAAGACTGTGACTAAATCATAATCATTTCTGCAAGCATGGGTGATACAAGACATTGGCAGCATGTAGGTCTCACATCTGTCTTGAATGGCTGGCTCACTGGTGGGTATCCCAGTTTGTATTGTGTGTTTTCTAGTCGATGTCTGGCAGAATGTCCAAGGTTGAAATCCAGCAGCTAGTTTGGAAGGAATCAACGCCATGGAAATGCTAGAGCCTAAGATATGCTCTTTTGGACCAGAAACAGGCCCTCATTGCAATTCTTGCATGTAAAGATGTCCAAACATGGACATCTTGCATGTAAAGACCTGTCCAAAAGCAAACTGCCTTTCCTTCTGGGAAGCCCATAGCTCATGGAGAGTCCTGCAGCCTTCCCTGTGACCTGCAGTTCCCAGGCAGGACTGGATATGGTGGGATTTTGCTATTTTAGGAAGGCAGAAGCTCCCTGCTCATGCTGGAGCCCAGCCAAATGGAGAGGCTGGTCTGTCTCTGCCCTGAGAGTCTCAGTGTGAGGCAGCACAGGAGGCACAGCACTGGAAAGGCCAAGGCTCAGATGCTCTGGCAGTGGTTGCAGCAGTGGAGGAAGAGACTGTGCACGATGCTGCATGCCTGCATGCCAGGGCAGGCAAAATAACCTCTAGCCTTTGCAGGGAATAAACTGCCCCTGGCCCAAGCTCTAATACCCCGTTTAGATGGAGGCTGGATGGAGGTAACACTAAGAGCCAGTAACAACATATATAACGCTCTTATTTTCAAATAATCTGGAAAGTACTGAAATGCCACATAAAAGAAAGGCTCTGGCATACTTTATGAGCCACAAATGAAATGTTACTGGCACTTGAGTACTGATGCTATGCACTGGAGCTGCAGGCAGGCTGGACCCTGCAGTGTTGGCCTCTAGCAAAAGGCCCCAAACACCTCCACATTCCCCCTGGAAGTTTGGACTTCTTTCGTGCAGCTTTTTACTGCAGCAAGAGGTGCTGTAAAAAATTCTGCTAGACAGATGGGATGAGGTGAGACCCAAGTATTTCTATGCCAATGTTACATAATCTCTGGCAAATTAAAGTTTAATGATTTGACTTATTCAAGTTCCCTAAGCCACAAAGACAGCACACTTAAGTGCTTAATCTCTTTGCTCCATTGACTTTAATTAAACTCATCTGCAGCTTACTTTGGTGAGCTCATCACAAAAACACACAAAACTTTGCTCTTGTGGCTGAATTACCCTGAACTCCTCCTTTCTGCATTTTCACTCTTTCATGTGGGCTTGTGGACAAACAAATGAGAAGTAAACGTTAGGCAAATTATTGCAATGAAGGTGTTAATCAAGTCATGACTAATTGAAGGGAAAAGGGGCTCCATTCTGGTTTGAGAAAGCAAGCATCCTGTTGTCATTGTCAAAGTCTGGATCTCAGGCAAACACTCCTTCCAGAGTCTGCATCTGATAAATTATTGGAACTAGAGGGACATTTGAGGTGCCTGGATAAAGAGGCAATAAAAATATTTTCTATTTGTTTACACTGAAAAATATCATATACTGAACTGTCAAGTCTGAAAAATTGATGCTTCTGACTTCACAAATATTCAGCAGCCTAATAGAAATGTCAGATGTGTGCAGTTTTGAAAGAGGAGCAGGAAAAAGAAAAAAAAATCAACCACGCAACAAAATGTTCATTTATTTTCATCAGATTTGATTCTCCCTCACTTAAGTGATGGATCCAAAGACCGAGGAAGTTGATAGAGGTTTTTTCTTCTTGATTTCAGTGATTTTTGATTAAGCACTATAGAATACCAGAATTGAGTAGCAGCTCTTTTGGCATCACTGATTCTTCTTGCTGACAAATGGGTGTCACGTGGACTGAGATGCATGTCATTAGAGGCAAGCAGAACTTTCAGCAAGTTCTAGCATGAGGAGCACATGGTTTTGGAGATGAGGTAGAACCATTCTGGCTGTGACTGCTGCCCTCTCCTGCACAGTCCCTGCTCCCAAATGGCTTCATGGCAGCCTGACTCCCTCCCTGCTCATCAGCTGAGATGGGGCCCATGCCTGCCCTGGAAAGGTGTGTTAGTTCCTGGAGGTGTAAATGCTATGCAAAGGTGAAGGTTGATCCATTTTATGTTGGCCTTCGTTTTCTCTGGTAATAGCTTAGGACAGATAACCCTTTAGGTAATAGCTGTATTTAGGTTTAATTATATAATTAGAGCAAATACATGTAAATCAGATGAATGGGATATAATCTGTTAGAGGATTTGTGGCACACACACAGTGCATGAAGTACATGGTTTTAAGGTTCAACTAATGGAACTGTCAGCAACCATTAAAGGTGATAAACCTGCAGCTTTCACAGAATCACAAAATTGTCAGGGTTGGAAGGGACCTCTAAAGATCATCTAGTCCAACTCCCCCACTAGGGCAGGATCCCCTGGAGCACATCACTCAGGACTGCATTCAGGTGGGTTTTGAATCTCTCCAGAGAAGGGGACTCCACAACATCCCTGGGCAGCCTGTCCCAGGGCTCTGTCACCCTCATAGTAAGGAAGTTTATTCTCAAATATTGGTGGAACTTCCCATGTTCCAGCTTGTGCCCATTCCCCCTCGTCCTGTCACTAGAAACTACTGAAGAGTCTGGCTCCCCCTTGCACCCACCCTTTAGATACTTTTAGGCACTAATAAGGCCTCCTCTCAGCCTTCTCTTCTGCAGGCTGAACAGTCCCAGCTCTCTCAACCTTTCCTCATAAGAGAGGTGCTCCAATCCCTCAGTCATCTCCGTTGCCCTCTGCTGGCCTCTCTCCAGTAGTTCCCTGTCTCCCTTGAACTGGGGAGCCCAGAACTGGATGCAGTATTCCAGATGTGCCCTCACCAGGGCAGAGTAGAGGGGGAGGATGACCTCCCAAGACCTGGCTATGGGGAACAGGAAGAATTGGGCAGGCATTTAAAGTGTAGACCCACATGGGTGTTTCATCTGACAGTCTGGAGAGGGCTGGACCAGTCGGTGGATGTTCTGCTGCCCTGGCAGTAGACAAAGGCATTCAGGTTTTAGGAACAAAACAAATAGCAACCAGGGACACCTTGGATTTTGGGTACTATTTCTTTTCAGTGTGCCATTTCTATCCCAGATTAATGCTTAATAAAGTAAATTTTCAAAGGGGTGTGGTATCAAAATATTGACCTAGGTTAAAGTATTCATTTCTTCTCTGAGGCAGAACTCATTATTTATCTAGCCCGAGGAACCTACCCTATGTACAAACTGTCCCTGGAGGTAGGGAAGGCCAAGATAGCAAAACACTGAGATTGAATGTGACTGTGATGAAGAATTTTGTCCTTATTCAGTCCTGAATACCACTGCTCCACATTTATGTGAACATGGAAAAAAGACCTGAAATGCCTTTGAATCCCAGGGTACCAGAACACCCAGCCATTTGTTACATACAGGCTGAGAACTGCACTCTCCCAGGAGCTTGTTTACATAGATGTCTATTTCACTTTTTGATCTAAACTTGTTCTTACGAACTTAACAGAAATTTAGTCAAGGATTATAAGTTTAGAAATTACTCTCTGTTTAATTGTTATCTGCTGGAAAAAAAAAAAAAAAGCTTTGAAAAAAAAAAACTAAAAAAAGAAACTGGTCTTGGATGAATGAATGTTGTTGTGTTGTGGGATAATAGTCCCTAATAGTCCCTAATTTTTGTTCACGCAAGCTAAATGGTACAATTTTTAATTACCATTATGCTCAAATCACTGTAATGGATTAGAGGGTCTTTGTGTTGTTGCAAATCTCAATCAGTTTTTTAAATTGTTTGGGTGGGAGCTTGTGAGCAGCCATACTGCCAGTATTCTGTGCTGCTTTTGAATAGCCTTGAGGTTTGCAGGAGAAAATCCAAGTACTGCACAGATTAGATACTCTCATGCTACAAATAGCTGATTGGGTTGGCTTTTGTTTGTGAGCTTGGGTTTCTAAACTGCAGTATTTTGGTATTTCCTTCTCTGAACATGGAGGGCTGCAGAGACAGGGGAGTGTGTAAGAGAGTAACAAATGTCCTGGCACCACTGGGTTTGGTCCTGACTCCCCATCTGGGAGAGGATAATCACTGTGCAGTAGTCTCTGGAGATAGCCCGTGCTGACTCTCTGGTTACAGGTAAAGCAGTGTAGTGTTCTTAAAACACAGGATATATTACTCTTTGAAAAAATGTTTTAAGTTGAAAAATGGGTGCCTTGGACTTTTGGGAGTATTGGAAGGAAGAAAAGAAAATAGGAAAGTTGATTGAGGCAGGTTATATTGAACTGCCTGGAAACTCTGTGGAAGTAGAGCTTTTGAAAAAACAGCAGGGGTACAGCAGATAAATAAATCAGCAGCAGAATTGCCAGCAACTGTCAAATCAAAAGCAGCAGTAAAACAGAAATATACAGTCAGTACCAGTCTGGATAAGCATTTGTTAAACACACAAAGGACAGACAGACAATTGTGTGAAGCCATAACATCAGTGGTGTTTTCCAAAGATAACTGTCCCTTGCAATACTAGCTGGTAGTTAACACTCTGATGAATATTACTATTTTAATCAAAGTAATAAGAAGAGAGGACCATTAAACCATTTTTTAGAATAAAAAAAAACAGTTAACGTGTTAGTTGTGTTTGATGGAGTGATCCTGCCATCCTTTTTTTCATGGAGTTTCCCAGAATGGAGTCTGCTAGGAGCTGAGACTACCAGGAGGTTACTGCATTAGGGAACTTCCAATCAGATGGGGACCTGACCTTCAAATGTTTTGTTTCCCAAATACTTTTCCAAAGCCAGTGGTGCTGGATTCCCTCAGTTCAGCTTTGGTTCACACGCAGGGTACTGTTCCCAAAGGTGCTGTTTATTATAAAGATTTTTGAAGATGCAGGTTACGTTGTGGATCCACACAAATAAAAAGCTACAGGAGTGACATTAAAACATGGAGGCATTTAGTGACTGCCCATAACAAAGCTGAGTTTGGCAGAATATTGTCTAGTACCATGTGTGGATAATGGATAGTGTCTGTGACCAGTCTGTGTCCATAATCAGATTTTTCAGTTTTCCAGGCTATTAACTCTAGCAAGTTCCTAAAATCTGGGTGTCCCTGGGCTGCAAACAGGGACTTGTGGGACAGGTTTGGGCAATGGTGAAAGCATAACAGCTGGAAGTTTCAACCACTTCACTTGCTATTGAATTTGGAGCTGTATTTTATTAAAATTAAGGGAATTCTAGCTGCATGAGCTAATTATATTAGACCATCTCTCTTTCATTTTTTTATATAGTGACTCTCACTTCTGCAGGGCATCTCTGAATACACTTGCTGTTATTTCTGTGGTTCCTGTAACACTGCAGGAACCACCACCTGAAATGCTCACAGAAAAATCCTCCTCAGTCCTCAAAAAGGCTGCTTTGATAAGCATGCTCATGGTGTGCTTTTGAAACAGAAGCCAGCAATTGCATACTGCTGCTACTGTCATGACATGGGGAATATTTTATCAGGTTCTTTTTAATAGACTACTTTGTTTTCTCATCTGGGATTACATCTGATAAGGACAATCTAAAACTTTCTCTAACAGTTGCAGTGAAACTCTATGCAGATGTGTGGATGAAAAAATCCTCTAAAAATGTGCAGCTTCTAAAGCCAAGTCGAGAGAAGCTGTGGTACCAAACATGCACCATCCAAGTTCACAGCAGTTGGGCCTTTCTCTTCCTTCCTCTTATCCTTTAAGATACTGAAGCAGCACACTTCAAGGGTTTGACAAGAAAGAGACATCTATTCCCTTTTGTGCAAATCTGCTTGATGCTTATGAACACTGTTCATTCTAAAACCCCATTAAGACACTCTCCTAGTGGTGTGGCTCTGACAGAGGAAAACAAAATGAATCCCACAGCAAGAGAAAAAAAAAAAAGATTAAAAAAAAAAAAAGCCATCTTGCAAATCTGTCACTCCAAAGAATACATTAATTAACATCAATTAACACATCCTGTTGAATGAGGTACAGGGATGAGATTCTTATCTGGGGCAAAAAAAGTGTCCAAAAATTAAAACAGTACAGAGTGAAAGAGGTTTCCCTAGCAGAAGTTGCCTGGCCCTGTGGAGTCTGGTCCAGAACCCAGCACCTTTCAGAAACCAGTCTCCTGTGCCATGCAAGGAGTGGAACAACTCCCAGATCCTTGCAGGAAGGCAGTCAACAGGGAAACAACGAGGGATTGTTCTGAAACCCAACCTCCCACTTAAGGAGCTGTAATATTCCTATGGTATTAAGAGACCTTTGGACTCTCTTTTGGACTTTAAATTTATATTTATGGCATGACAATGCACTAGACATCCAGGTTCTTAGAAGACCTGCTTGCCAAGATTTATAAACAGTTTACAAATAAATGTGTGCTTGTTTATTTGCACAGGGACAGTTACTCATTACACATCTCTAGCCATTCATCAAATGGCTCTGCACAAGAAATAAATGGGTACCTTTTGTGTGCCCAAAAGCCTACAAGAAAGTTTACTAAAAAAGGAGACAACAGGCAGAGTCAGGCAGGTGCAGAGTGGGACATGACAGAGTATTTGGTCAGCATCACTCAAAATCACAGACCTCAGAAAATGCCACTTCTGAAAAACATTTCCTTTTCCTTTCACATTAAGATACACAGTAAGTAATATAAGAAACAAACTGAGATGTCATTTAGAAACACACAGGACTTATTTCACTCTTACAATCAAAATGCTTCAGGCTTATTGATTTGTCTTGAAAGGAAATTTGTCAAAATAGATATAAATTGATATATCCTGCAGAAGTTTTCAATTTTGTAGAAAGCTCCTTTGCTGCAGAAAACTAATAATTGGATTTTTTTGTTGTTGTTGCCTGTTATCATCTTGATCTTTTAGGATTTTATCATCTCCCTAAGAAAAAAAAGATGGGACAATTCTCTGATCACTTTTATGCTATGAAAACCAGGTGTAAATGTACAAAAGCAAGACAGACTATTCTGGATTTCAAATTATAAACCTGAGGTAATGGTTTTATTAACTTTACTGAGGTGACTTCTGGTATTCTTTTGGGGGGTTTTAATAGCTTTTTGTCACTAATCACACTTGCCATTAAAGCTTGTGTCATTGGGAAGAGGTGGCTTGTTCTTCATATTCATAGTAATACATAAAGCAGCCTCTTATCAGTTCAGAAGAAAATATCTGTTATCATATTCTGGGTATGTGGTAACTAACACAACATAGTACTTGTGCTAGGAAAAACATGTGGCTGAGAAATTGTTAAAAGTATGGTATTGGAAAACCCTAATAAATTAGTCTGTGTATAGATTCCTTATGTTTAATAACTGGTGTGACTTCTGTCAGCTTTTTTGAGTAATTTTCAAGGTCGAGTTTTCTACTCTGGCAGCAGCATTTTGAGGCCTGCAGAGCACTGGGATTGCCATGGATAGCAGACTTTGTTGTGAACTCAGAGTGCCCTGGTTCTTTGATCCATTAAGATTCTTTACATTTGCAATAAAAATGTAAATTTGTAATGGTATTCTCTAATTTGCCATAGAGAGAATCAGACCCTGAACTTTTATCAGTCCAAATCCAACTGATCAGGAGTTTGTGGACTTCATTGATAGCAAAAGCTATGAAAACTAATAAAGCCTTTTCCTTTGCATGTCTTAAAGCTCAGGTTTAGCTTTCATTCTCAGTATTCTGATTATATTTGTTTTTTAAAGAAGTGAGATTCACAGGTGGATTACGTTTTGTCATTAGAATCTTGACACTTGAATTTCAGTAACTTCAGAATCTAGAAATATGTCTGAGTAATGGTTTAGGCACCATAGGCACCCTTCTGTGGTGGAAATAATAGCACCTGGGCTTTGTGACTGCCTGTAGTAAAACTCAGCAATGTGTCTTCACTTTAAACAGCCACAACGGTGTAGTTTCCTCAAGGATCATACCATGTAATTACATGGTTTACTTCTTCACATCAGTGACAGACATACTTGGTTGTGTTTTATTGAGTTCCCCTGGTAGAGCATGAGGCATTGATGTGTCTGCATCCTTGTAGCTGGGTCTGATTTCTGATCTGTTCCTGAGTGCCCACTGCAGGCCTCACCAGGAACAAGACTCAGGGTTTGACTGAAGTTCTGAGCAGACCTGTGCCCTCTCTCTCCACCTTGGGTACTGCAGGTGGTGCCTTCAAGCAATCACCTATTGCAAAATAGGCAATTGGGCAAATGCTAGGACACAAGCTGCTAGGACACAGGTTGCTAGGACAGAGGTGCACATCAGTAAAGGCATTCCCATCCTTCCAGCATCTCCTACAATGTCATTATTTCACCGTGGGATTGCATTATTAATTAAGTACATTATTTCCTGTGTCTGTACATGTCCTCTTCTTCCTTCCCACCTAAGTTCTTTCCCCTGGATGCACACAGTTATTATTTTAGTAGCACCTTTGAGGCCTAAAACCCAGCAGGCACCCTTCTGTTTTAGGTAGAGTTAATTAAGATTCTCTGCTCTCTCTTTTCCAAGTGTTTAATACCTATTAAATGTGCATTATCTGGCACATGAGAGCCCTGGCAACAATGCAGGACCCCACTGTGGTAGTGGAGACTGTTTTATCTTTGCTTTATCAGCTCCGAGTAGATGAGCTGTTATGGGATGGCAAAGAACAGACTCAATTTTGGTACAAGCACTTGGAGAGGCATGAAAGTTAGAGCAAGTCTGGGAGACCCTGGCTGAGAATGCATTTCTCTGGCAGTTAAGTTTGAAAAAATTATTATGCTGGGTCATCTTTGGTACCCTTTCCACCTGTGATCTAGAAAATACAGACTAGTGCACATCTAACATGGGGGAAAAAAGTCTTTTACAGGAGAGACAGCTTAAATTCTATATCCTTTGGAATGAAAAGGTGGCATTTTCCTTGGTTTTGGGTAATGTAAGTGGTTCCTAACATACCTACTGCTACCAAAAAAGCTAGGTTTACGTCTGTTAAAAACAAATCCATTTGCAAGTTTTCAAATTCTACTCTTGAATATTTAATTCTGTTTGCAGTGCTTCCCTACCCTTCAAAAAAAACCCCCAGAAAACAAACCCCCCAAAACAAACAAACAAAACCAACAACAAATACAAAACCAACCCCCCCACCCAACCCCCCAAAAACCCAACCCCAAAAAATCCAACCAAACAAAAAAACCCCAACCAACCAAACACAAAAACCCAAGCATAAACCCACCCCAAAACAACTAACCAAAAACAACCACCCTGAAAAATGCACCAAGAGAACATGACAAGATGTTTGACCCATTTTCAGAGATGGTTCTCAGAGAGACAGTCAACACTTGGGAATTCAGGCTGGAATGGGTAAGTGTCACTCAGTGACACTTTTGTGTCACTAATTGTGGGGAGGGAGCACAGGTAATTTCCCCCTTCTGGTCTGGGAAACTTTTCTACCTCTCAGATATACCAAGTAGACAGATTTGCACCTTTTAAAAATGAATTTTATTTATTGCTATCTGCTATTGAACATCTGTGAGATGCAATTCACAGCACACAGTACAGTGTTAGAAGGAGAGGGGTGTCTTGTTCTTCTACAGTTGTCTTTGGGACAAACTCTTGGTTGGTTAGTTCTCCTGTCACACTGGTCCTGCAGGCACAGACCCTGTGTGCTGGGGAAGGATGGCTCCTCCCAGGCTCTCAGGTGCCTCTCTCTGCAGCAAGCAGTATATTCTTAAAGGCCCTACAAAATGTCATTTGCTAATTTTTCTATCCTGTGGTTCTACACTTAAGCACCTATTTCTCTAGTTTTGTGACAGTCACATCTACAAATTGCCACTGAAGCCAGCGTCCTGATGACACATGGTACAAGATAATGTGGTAGAAACTCCTGAGGGCCACTGCCTAGAAGAACTTAGTAATTAAAGAGACCGGGGGTGAGTGAAAATAATAAGAGTATACTGAAAGAAAACTAAGGTTTGATGCAGTGAGAGAGGCCATGAATGACTGCTGATGATTGTACTGAGAATTTTAACTTAGACTTCTTCAATTTAGTTACATGACCCTTTTGTAATCTTGCTAAAGTGGATATATTTTTTGAGAACCACAAGCTGGTTCTACCAGTGCTCAGACTCCTAACTTGCTCAGCACAACAAACTGTTGTTCCAAATTATGATCCACACAGGGGCCCAAGGGACTGTAGTTTGTTTATTTATTGATGTGTGTTTCCTCCTGCAAATACGTTTGATAGACAGGCATTAAGTGGCATGAGTGAAATAGTAAATGTTTCAGGTTTGGGTAAAGTCACGGAAAAAAATAAATCTATATTTATGAATTTGGTTTTGTTTCTCTTTCTAGCAAAGATAAATATATTAATTTGTGCAAATCCAAGAAGCAGTAAATAAGAATTCAGGAAACTTTAAAAGGTCAGGCAGAATATGATCCAAATAAGATTTTCTGCACCATATCTACTTCCTCCCTAATTGGAAGGGTAAGCAGATATCATGCTGCTGCTTTCTTAACTATTTAGGTGAAAACATGGTTGGTTTTGGTTAAAAATACTACTGTCCTAATGATTGCAGGGCGAGCTGGAATCTCTAGAAGGTTTATGTCCCCTGCACATGTAATAGCTTAACCCCTTCTAAATATTTATGATTTCACTAATGGGTGGCAGAATGGTAATCCAAATATTAAACAGCATGCCTGCTAAAATCCTGCTTCTCCCAGAACAATAAATAGGCCTTTTTTTTTTTTTTTTTTTTTGCAATACTCAGTGGATGCTATAGATTTGGAACTAGCTCCAGCTAACAGCAGAAATGTCAGTTAATTTTTTTATAATTTTGGTTACATCTTTTATTGTCTTCTTACTCCTTCATGACTCTGGTCTATGCTGACCATCTGACAGATCTTTCCCAGCAACCTTTGGAGGCAGACATTGGTATTTCTGGTCCTTGACTGTGCTGTTGGCACAAAGAATGAAAATCACAGGTCCTGAATAAAAGCCTTTTTTTGGCTGATAATATATTAACTTTTTTCATCTGTGGCCATGTATATGTCAGTATTGATTTTTTGTTGCTTTCTAATTTGTTCTGTGTCTCTCCTGCCCATTGTAGGGCTGCTTTTCACTCCTGGCTTATTAGGTTGGCTGAAAGATAAAGCAGTGGAATGCTGCCAGCCTGGGAAATTATAAGGCTGCTTTTAGCTTCTGGTGTACACTCTGACAAAGTCAGCAAAGGAAATAATGGCCTTCCATAAAGCTCACCTGAGAAAGCCTGCCACGTAAAAATGAACCCAGAGAATGAGATACTGGAAATGCCCAAGGAGAAGGATGCACAGCAGGACTCAGGCAGTGCTGTTGAGAGCTGGATATCATTGCTTAGGGGACAAAGGTGCAGATATTTTTTTTCTTTTCTCTTTTTTTTTTCTTTTAGCTTTTTTTTAACTTTCACTTCAGAAAAGATGCAAAGAAAGAAAAATAAAAGATTGATTCACTGGCTACAGCAAGCTGAAACCACGTTCCTTTACTCTGTTCATAACCCTGTACAGACCTTTAGGTGTAGCTGCACCATTTATATTAACTGACTTGCAGTGCAGGCAGTGGATAGAGTTCCACATGAACCAGGTCCTTGTGGATCTCCCAGAGTTTGCAGAAACCAGGGACTGACTCAGTCTTCAGTCTTTGATATGACTGTGTATCATTTGGGAACCTTCTCGTCAGGAAGGCAAGTGCCAGCACAGATTTGGAAAGTCCTTTCAGATGGTTGTCAGAGAGAATATCCTGAGTAAGTCTTCATGTTGGCTCTTGAATTAAAAGCCAACAAAACACCTTCAAAATAGTTATCCTTCATGAACAACATACAAATCCCAACCTTGTCAGAATTCCTTTTCTCCTGAATGCTGGGCCAGCTGTAGACAGACATTTCAGTCTGCCAGCAATCGTATGCTCCATCCTCTTTTCTTATTCCTTCTGAAGATGCTTGTTAATGAACCTTCTTGAAAAGACACAGAGGAGGATAAAAAGCCAGGGCACTGGGTGGAAAAGCAATGCAGATTGGAAAAGACAGAAAGCTTATTTAATTCTTTCTTTTCCTGATCTCAACTCCCTCAAGTTATCTTTAAAAGGATGTTTAAAGCTTACAGCTAAAACTTTTCTGCATTTAACTGTAATAATTAAAAGCAGCTAAGGGACCATTCAAGTCCAAAGGGAAAAATTTCAAAACTCATTTCAACCACTGCTGGTCATGTGTTTGGGGATGGATAGGATCTTGAGAAGAGTTCACAGCTGCCTTTTTACCTTGATTTTTTTTTTTCCCCATCTGTTGTGCTTGAATTTCACTTACTAGGATTTAAGGTGTTCATCTTGTGCCTGTAACTTGCCGACCCTCTGGATTCTAAACAGGCCCTAGTGAATCTCAGAGGCACCAAGGGCAGCTTTACCTGAGGATGCAGTCTTATGATTCTGCCAGTAAAGGGAAAGATCTGGGTTGAAAGAAGGAACTGGGGATGTAGGAGAAGTAGAGGGACTGAAACAATCTTGACTAGGTGCTTAGGAAGTGGTACTGCTCTTTGCATGCTGCGTGCATGTGGATCACCATCCCAATGGGATCCTCAGGATTAACTGTTCCTAATGAGAACATAAACCCAGGAAGTCTGGTATTCAGCCTACATCAGTGACTAATTCCAGCCATTTAAAAAGCACATTAAAAACCTCTATAATGAATCTACTGATTCTGTAAGGGAAGGGATGTGCTGATGCTGCTGATGTGACATTCTAAATACCAAGATCTCAGTTGACATAATTCATGTTCATTTGCAGCCATGCTTTTCAGAGTGGATTGTTAAGGTAGCTCAAATGGAGACTGTTACAGGTGGATTCTTCAGTTTCTTTCAGGACAGATGGAGGTCACTGGTGGTGAAGCTGAAATTTTGATTTAGTGGTAGCAGCTGTGTGTTTTGTGGGAACTGCCTTTCCTATTAACAGCAACATCTCTTGGATTCTGAATGTGCAGCACAGGATTTCCCTTCTGAGCTGAATTTTGCATTTCAGTACAAAGCTTTATGTAATTCTTATTACCAAAACATGGTGTCTAAGTATTTATATCAGTAGTCAGTGTTTGGAAGTAAAAAATCAGTAGAGCAAATTCAGTTTCCTAGTTAAAAAATCTAGATAATATATAAATTTTCTGCCTCATCTCTGAGCAGGGAACATCCACAGCATCACAGAGTGGCTGATGCTGGGATGGGAACTCTGGAAACTGACTTGTCCAACTCCTGTTCAGAGCAGGGTCAACTAGAGCAGGTTGCTCAGGATCTTCTCTGCCTGTTTTTTTTCAATTTATTCAAAAATGGAGACTTTGCAAACTTGCTGGGCAACCTGCCAATGTTTTCTGGATGTGTTAAGGCTTTAAACATAAACAAATAAAGTAACCCTTGCTGTAATTCCTTGGAAAACAATGAAGTTAGAGCTGGCAAGCGTTTCTCTGAAGTGCTTGTTTCTCTTTGCATTTTTTATATATATACCTTGCTTAGATATACTATCAAAACCATCTTTTTAGAGAGCTGTACACAATTACTTAGATTTATAAAAAATACAAGGAGCTGTATGTCCAAAAAATAAACTGTAGGAACTAAGAGGTTCCTTGCAGGAGGCTGCACTACTGAGAAGGCTTCAGGAGCTGGCAGCTCTCTAGGAATGCAGGGCACTGCTTTACTTTTTAGTTTTCCTGTTCACTCTGATGTTGTTCCACAGCAATAAAACTGCAATTTAGAAATTGTGCACTGATCTTTTAGACCACTGCAGACTGTACAAATCTGCTGAACTAATAGCAATTAAGATGAGGCAGTTCTGTAGGTTCATCAGTCACTGAATTGTGATGTTCAGTGCTTTTCAGGTACTGTGTCCTGTGTGTGTTGCTAGTATTTGAGAGCCATGAAACCCATGGCTTTATTGGACCTTTAGCTTGCACAGGTTGTTCCCCATGCACAATTAATCACATAAATCACCATTTATGAATAAACACAGCCTCCTCACTCAGCCTGAGTGGTCCCTGTAAAGGCAGCACTAAAATCAAGGAAGTTATTCTAGTCAGATTATTAAAGTTTCAGTAGGGATGCAGAAAAGTCCCTTCAGTTGCTGATTTCCTTCCACTGCCCTTCAACTCTTCCCTTACCTGGTGCTCAAAAGGTTACATGTGGGTTTTTCCCCCAAAGTTTTCTGGAGCAGAATGGTAGAGTGCTGAGCTTGCTGATGCACAAAGCAGCAGGGCCAGAACCCAGCACTTGGTAAGGGTCAGCTTGGCCATGGCTCTGCCTCCAGACTTATCTGGTGCTCAGTTCTGAGCTGCTTGTCCAGGGAAGGCTTCGGGCTACAGGAGATCTCAGGACCTTCCCACCTCATAAGGGAAATAATGTCCTTTATCACAGCTGCAGATGGATGCAGAGCACCACGACTTTGCACAGGCACTTTCCCTGTTCATTTGACATTTCCAATGGCAAGAGTTGGGGGAGGCTGTTCATTTTATGTGTGTACACGGATCATAAATAACAACTCACTAATTCCAAGGAGGACAGCAGTGCCAAATCACATCAGCTAAAATGAAGTCAGTCTCCCACGATGCAGATAAATGTAATCTCTAAAACAGAAGCTTTCTTTGCTGGGTCCCTATGCCAGTTATGCTGCTTATGTATTTATACTGTAAAATACTTCAGGCAGGGATTACCTCTCCCTGCTGTGCTTTACACAGCACCACACATCCTGCTGTCTCTTTATGCAATAATTAATAATAAATCTTCTAGTAATCTGGTTACAACATAATCTTCAGACTGTTACTTCCACTATGTGTGAGATAAAACAAACAGATGATTTTGAGACTCCTAGCTCTTTTGGGTTTTTCAGTCACTTCAATATGGAAAGACTTAGCAGGATATCTGGATTATATGACAGAATATGTGTCTGGGTCTCATTTTGCTATTATACTGGAGTAACCTAGGAATAACTTTTCTGAAGTTATGAGACTTTACATATGATCTCCTTAAGGCAGGAATCTTCTCACAGGAAGCACAACTAAACAAATGCTGATATTTTAGCTCTTTGTGGTTACTTCAGGAGTAGTACAGGTCTTGTAAATTGTTTAAACAGCACTTTGTTAATCAGCAGCATAAACCTTATATTCAATTCAAGTGACATATAAGCCTCTTCTGGGCCTCTGCAAAATAGATTATGTTAACTTCCATGAAGTGGTTGGACACCATACCCTGCCCACGCATTTACCATAAAATATCAAGTTGGTATTATTAGCTCTGTACACAGAATTCTCCTGCCACCTCTTCTCCAACACCACAACTGGAGGCTTGGAGATTTGTTTTTCACCTGACCCATCAGCCAGCACAGGCTGTTCTCCTCCTTGGTCCACTTCTTACACAGTTTGCGCTGTCACAATTGCAAAACTGGGAAACTTGAGGATAGGTCCCGTTTGGAAACCCTGCACGTTTGCTTTGGCATCTTACTTGCAGGGTTTGTCAAACACCATGCCTGCTTGTCTTGCATAGATTGTATTTTTGTGGGAGAAAGCAAATGTGTGAATTTGGCTGGCTAGAAAGGCAAAACACTGTCTTTCTGAACGTATATAGAACTGACACTTCATTAGTAGCCTTTTCATTCCTTCCTTGTGCATGGGTATGGATACAGCAAGCACGTGTACAGGCAGGGAGAAAAAAGGAGAAAATGAAGCTGACACTATCCAGAACCCTGGGTAAAATGCTATTCCAATAAGTACACAGTTTGTAATTTACAAAACTATTATAACTGGAGTGAGGTTAAGGAAGGGGTAATTCCAAAGCTCGCAGTGCTGTTTGTATTTGCTGTTTAATTCCAAATGAGGGCAGAAGCACTTAAAGGAATACTATAAAGGTACATTTTCTCTTTTCATTTAGAAACATAACATCTGAGAAGCATTTATTAGCAAAACATCAACTCTGTTTGCACATTTCTAAATAGAATATTAAAACAACTGAATTTTCATTTTCATGGCTGTAATTTGTTAATATAATTACTGCACAATACGGTTAGGTGCTTTCAAATCTTTCAGTGTTAATTAAAAACCTAATAACTTGAAAAGCTATAAATACTGAGGTAGAGGGGTTGTGCTTCAGGCAGTTAATCCTTTATTTGTAATTTACTAAAGATCCTTTTACTAGAAGGCCAGGCTTTATACTGAGCATAGCACTTTGTGACTCCATTCCTCCTTGCTACCTGATAGATATTCCCACCACACACTGGCAGCACAGGGTCTGATTCCCCAGCACAAATCAGCACATTCACAGCCAGTGCAGGCAGAGAACAGGCCAGGTCCCACCATTTTAGCCCACTCAGTTTTCTTCCTTCTCTGCTTTCAGCTCCTCTGCCCCACCTAGCCCTGCCTGCCTAGCTCTGGATTGATACTTGGCACAATGGGAAACAGCCCGTTTTGGGCTGCTTCTGAAGAACATATCCAGCTGCCCATGCAGGCCATTTTGTAGCTTGTTATGTAGGAGCTACAAGAAACTCTCTGAAGTGCTGTCAAATGCACCAAGGGCAGTGGTGAGTGTTTGTCAGAGGATGGATCCTTGCAGGTCATTGCTGTGGATGTAGCTCTGGGGCTCTGGGCCAGCAGTTCTAGGAAAGACACTTTGATCAGCACTGGTTAGAAATGTTGTCGTATTTGCATTTTCAAACCTGGGGGGAGGCGGGAAATAAATAAATCAATCATGGTTCCAAATTAAAAAAGGAAAGTCACTATTCAGAATTTCTTGCTGGAATCTCCACTGCTGTGAGTTTCCTCAAACAACTTCTTGGGGTTCCCAACCAGCAGGTGCTTCACTGGGACTGCCCAGTTGGAAAAGCTCCGTTAGCACCAGCTCCTTGGTGTAAAGCAGAGCACCATGTGCAGGGCTAACCACAGCTAAAGGGAAAAACAATCTGTGGCCATCATCCAGTGTCTCAAAGTAGTATAACTCGTGCCTTATTCCTGCAAGCTACTTCAGTTCTGGTAGGCTAGAATATGACACACTCTTTTCTATGTTGTGTTTACTCTTTAGTCAAAGGAAATGGAAGAAAATTTTTATTTAAATGTAGTGATCCTGTTTCTAAATTAACCTCGTCTGGATATAGCCTGGTTTTAATAAGAGTGGCTCGTGATCTAGGTTGGAAAAATACTTTGCATTAAATATCCTGTGGTCTGGTGCTGATTGTTTTAAATGTTCTAAAATGAGGCATCTATTTTAAAAGAAAATGGACTTGCTCTTCAGTTATGTAAATGAAGCACAAACAAATGAGACCGTGCTACCTCACAGAAGGAAAAGCTGTGTTTTAAATTCTAATCCAACAGTAACATTCTGTTAGATAACATACACAGCCCGTTCTCACACACACAGCACAAAGAGGCTGCAATTGAAGCAGATTTTTAAAACACGACAACGTTGGAACTGGGAAACAACATTCCCTCTTACCAAAGAAAATGCTTAATGGTGAACCTCAGCATTGTTTCAGCACACAGTCATTTACCTAACGGAAATCATTAATTCTGCCTAGCATTTCTCAAGAATAGCTTGATGATGAGCTTCCTAAAAGGCAGCACTCAAAGGAAGAGCTGCTTTCTGCAGTTGGTTCAGATTGTTTAATGTTTGTCAAACTTGAATTGCATTTGAAGGATACATTGTGAGTAATGGATTCTCCTGCTATTTACACACGGGCCAGGCTGCACAGCCATTCCATGCTGCAGTTTATTGCACTGCATTATGCATGAGGTGGTTTTGCAAGCAGACACATAAACACAAAAGGGGGGGGGAGGAAAACCACAAGACAGCAGATTCATGTATTGTCCAATATACAACTGTTAGGAATAATTTAGAAAACTTTTAAACACTCATGTGTGCAAATATTTTGAACTGTAGCACTGAAATGAGTTATCTACTGCATGCTTAGCAAAGAACACAGTAGCTTTACCATGAAGCTACTCCTCCTTCTGTTGGAATTAGCTTATAGCTTCTGCACTGCTGTTCCGTGCCACAGACAGTCCCAACAGCCTTTATTGAAAATCTAAGGTCACACCCTAAAAAGAGCTCTGCTTTTTCATTTCTTATTGCTTAAAGGGGATTTTAGGTACTAAGTCCATTTGTAAGCCCACTGTTCAAACTCTTTAAGATGTAGGTGCATAGCTAGGAAGAAATGCCAAATGGCTAAAAAGCACCCACCAGGCATTGATTCTCAGCAAGCATCAGGGTACGCTTTGCTTAGGGATTTATTGGTAAATCCTACTAAGCTACCCTCTAGGTAGTCAAATAACTGTGCTATTCTGTCTGTGAGCACTAACAGGAGATGTTTAACACCTCCTAGAGCTGGATTCTCCCAGGCTGATTATACTTTTCTAAGTGAGTAGCACTTGGCTGGTCCTCATTCAAGTCAGCTCATTCCCTGGGTAGTGGCAGGGGAAGTGTAAGGGCTGATGAGAGGCACTGCTCACCCGTGGGAATCCACAGTGCTCACAGTCTGGCACTGCAATTGGCCTAATCAGAATAAATTATCACTTCAAGTGCAGAAGGGTGTCAGAAGTTGGCTCTATCACTTAGGTTACTGCCTTGGAACTTGGCGTCTGTATAGCTGGGAATCACCACTGTGTTGACCACAAGACATCAGCATCGTGTCGGTACAGTTCCTTGGCTTTAAGAGTGTCATTTAGCTTGGAAGGGTTCATTCCTAGTTCTTTAAACCTCCCAAATGCTGTGCTGAACTGAAAGTGATCATGGCTTTCCTGGATGAGTTGTCATGGAGAGCAGGAGGAGATACAGCGCATTGCGAACCAGAGTTAATATTTAGACATGTTTTATCTGAATATGAAATCCAATGTCAGAAGCTGTGATTTTCCAGGGAGCCTGTCTGAACATGGACATGTTGTCTGGGTATAAGCTGCTGTTTGCTAGTTGTGGAACAAGCTAACTAATGAGCACTGCCTTGGTACAGGAGGCAGAGAAACATTTTATAAAGGATACTGAAAGCAGTATCCTATAAAGCATACTGAGCACATATACAGCCCTTTGTAACAATTATGTCTTGTGAAGGACATGACAGATGCCAAAATGCTTTTCTGTGATTTGTATAAGATGGGTAGAGACATGAAGTACCTTTCCTGGGCTCACTGATTCCCTTTGGCAGGGTTAAGCTTAGAATTCAGGACATTACTCCTTTCCCATGCCTTATAGAAAAATTCCCATTTCCAGACCACGTTGCCCCTTCTAACAAAGAAGCAAAGAAAAGGACTCAACAGCCTCTTGTGCAAGCTCTCATTTAGATCCCCAAAGGCTCCTGTGATTATCCTCAAATATTATGTTCTTAACTTGGCAGGAGAAAAAAACTTCACCAGCCAAAAACATTTCTAAATTATGCCTGGCAGACTGGATCCCTCGCAGTGCTTCATCCCTTCTGTGGGCTGGAATTACTACTAATATACTTAAAAAATACTTGTCCATGGTAGAAACAGATTAATTCTAGACAGTCTTAATATTGTACACAAGAGCATGAGGATTGATAGTCCTTGTAATCTCTTATCTAAACATAGAAGGGCTGCATATGCTGTTCATAAAGCACTGAAATCAATCATTATAGTGTCAGACAGGTAATTGGGAAGCAAGCTCCTATTTATGCAGACCAAGACAGGGTAACAGCCTTCAATAGTTTTCTGCAAAAATTATTCTCTGTCTCAGCTTTGAAATTTCAAAATCTAAAGTGAGTCACCTAAAGACCATATGTAAGCACTTGGGTAGTGTGACTTTCAGAACAGCACAAACCTTGCACTCCCCACAAGATCAAAGAACATGAAGGTTACCCAACACCTCAAGGAGAAAGACCTAGAAATGTGGGGGTGCCAGAGTTTGATGTGGATTGCTTGGTACCTAATGGCAAGGAAGGTGGTTCAGAATTGTAGATCCTGGTAACCAGCAAAAAAACCACAGCTGTCTGCATGGCTCTAAGAGTAGGATCAGATTTTAATTAACATTTGTTAAGTCCTTTGAAATGTTAAGGCTTAAAACAATTATATGACTGCACAGCTCCATTTTTTTTTTTTTTTAATGAAAGTCTTGTAAAGGAGATCTTGGAGCATTTAAGAACAAGTCTGTTTACACATTCAGTCAGATAAGGGAGTAGTCAGAAAGATTCCATAATTAGAAAGAGTTTGTTACTAAAAGCTTCTCCATGTATTAAACATTAACAGAATGTTTCTAACTATCAAATGAATTTGACCTAACTAAACTATTGTATGAGTTAGCAGTATTCACTCTCTTGATTTTCAGATTAGTTACATTAATTTTAAATACTGCTTTCTGCCAGGAAGAGACTAGTAATAACTAATAATAGAAATTGACTATGCCTCATTATAACATTGATAAAAGAATATACTGTTGGTGGTTTTGGGGCTTTTTTGGTATCCATTGTCATCCACAACTTTCCCTGAATTTGCTGGAATTTCTCCTCTTTCATAATGACACCAATAATTATTTTGCTTTGGTTTCATTACTGTATAAGATGAATGCAAGTTGTTTCCATTGCTTAGAGAAGCACAGTTTAGCTCTATGGAGTTGGCACAGAGCTAACTTCTCTACACAAGATTATGCAAGTCCTCTAGGCCCTCAGTATGATAGATGCCATCTGTGCTTTCCTACTTACAGAACAGCAATTGTTTCCCTTATCAAGGCCTGTGGTTGGTTTGGGGGTTTTTATGCTGGGTTTGTTTTTGGTGCTTTTTACAAATTGTGATCAGGATCTTGCTCTTGCAAGGAGTTTGTGTGTGGGCAGATCTGTGCCTCCACACAGCTCCCATGAAGTGGGGAACAGAAACTGTTATTTGCCTTGTCACGTTTCATCTGAATGTTGTGTTTTTTGGCAGAAAGGACTGGTTGTCTGTATTAATGTCGTGGGTTGTGACCACAGCTTTTTGCACGTATGGAGAGTAGACAGTTAGCTGGGTAGCAGTGGAAAAGCAACAGAAGAAATGTGGGATTATTTCTGCTTTTTTTACATCCTGTGAGAGTAAAGCATATTTTTTTACCAGATCGTGCATTACATCTTTATTGTATTTATTCTCTGATGACTCATTACAAGATTACAAATCCTTTACTTTCTTCCTTAATGCAAAAAGTACAAACAAAAAACCTCATGTATGTTTGCAAATTATTTGAAGGGTGTTTGAATGCAAAGTATGTGTTGGAGTTTGTTCCAGGGTTTCTTTGTAGATAAACAAAAGCTTTAAAGACTCTGGAAAAAGGCTGGTCCCCTCCCCTCCCTGGAGACACTGTCCTCTTCTTTTCCTCTCCACTCTGTAATTGCTGTCTATAACCCCAGCAGGAAACTCACTGAAGGAAAATGTGTTTTTCCTGGAAATATTTGCACAATATTCAGCACAAGGAGTCCTGCTTTTAACATAAGATCTTTTGATGCCACCTTAATGCTGATCAATAAACAAACATCTCTAAAAATACCTGTGGACATGAATCTTGATGAGAGCTCAACATCTGAGCCTGTAGCAAAACTTCCTTTTGACAGTTCTTCAATTCTAATCCAAAATGGACTTTTTGATACATGATTATAACAATTCAGACTCTTCTGTCCAGATATGTGCTTCTCTCCAGGACACTGCAGGGAAGTTGGAGCACAGAGGCAGTACTTTCATGATAATTTGCTACTTGGGATCTGAAAAACAGGGAAAATTAACATCAAAACATCCTCTTCCTTTGGGTCTGGATTTGAGAAGGTGCTTGGCTGGAACAACTGGAAGGGGGCTTGGCCTTTCCGTGCGTTTGGGTTGGCACAGGAAACTGCTCTGGTAGCACAGGGTGAGTGGGAGCAGGCAGTTCACCTTCCCTTAGATGAGGGCTGTGGTGTGACAGTCATTTGTCAAGGACTTAAGCACCTCTCTACAGTAACATGCATGGAGGCACCCTTGTACTTTATGAAGAAGGGTTTACACTTCTTTTTTTAAATTACTGGTTAATTGATCATAGTGCTGATTTAATCTCTTGTTTTCCCTGTCTGAGTTGAATGATAAAAGCTGCTTGTAAATGCATAGCCATCAAAACCATTAATATTTGTCAGAGTTTAAAACATGTATCTCAAGCCAAGTGCAGTCTTCTCTCTTTTTTAAAAGCGTATTATTTAAAAGGATGCACTTGCATAAATTTTAATTCTCTTGTGTACAAACTGACACATGATTACTTCAGCAATTAGATGTCCACGTGAAGAGGGAGCAGCAAAGCACTCCTGAGAGTGACTTACGGTGCAATACTTCACTGGATGGTGCTGCTAGAGTAAGGGTGAAGGCAGAGAGCTGTTAAATGCAGCAGGTGTGAATTACTGCACTATAATTCACAGGCTTCAGTGTCTTACTAGAATTATAAAAGAGTCCTATGCAAATATTTTGTGAAGAGGCAAGGGCAAATAATCAGACATAACTGGGGCCGCACCTCAACTAAGTCTTTAACAGCAGTGAGGTATTGCACTGGAAAAGTAAAGGAAAAATGCTGGGTTGTTTTAAATTGATTAAAATAATCAAATATGAGTGCATTTGAAGTGTTTACTTCTAGCTGCTTTGCCAGTTAGCCCTGTCATAATCTCTGCAGAACTAACTCCCCTGTTCTCCTAGTGATGTGTCTTTCCAGCGCAGAGGCAGCTGAACTCTCTACAAAAACAGGGGTTTGGTCATCCATGTTCTGGGAGCTTTCTCACTAGGATTAATCCATTCCAGAAATGACTGAAGCAGATGCATATTACTGCCATTTTGAAAGGCATGCTTTAGTTTTGAGTACCTAGCTTTAGTACTCACTGTGATGAAATTATACCCCTACCTGCAACAGAACTCACCCAGCTCTGCAATCGTCTGTAGCCTCCAAAAATCAGACTGCTCCTTTTTTCCATTAAAATGTTACATCTGTGGACTAATGAGAGGTCAGCCCTTATCATGACACAGATGGCCTGAAAATAGAAACCATCTCCTCTAAAATCAAACATATTGATAGATCCAAGCACATTCTTATTGTTATAAAAACACTCGAATGTCAACAGATGGGCTTTCAGTAAAGAGTAGTTAGTGGTTTAAGGACAACTGATGAGCACTTACTGTGAAGGAGGGGCTGGGATGGAGGCTGAGCTCACCAAGAACTAAATCAACTTCAGGTTGTGTGGCTGTGCCAGGCAAGCAGAGAAGCCTGGTGTGATCTAATGAGCTCAACAGCTGCTACGTGTCAGTCTGCAACAGTGCTGTAAAAAAGCTGATTCGATGTTTTTGTCTCACGGGAGATTCATATTTAAAGCACATATTGGGATATTTATGTTCTCCAGAATGCTTCTCTAAAAAAGGTCAAAAAATTGTGCTGGATCCATAACATAATTTCTGAGTTTATTTTTTGGCAAGTTACACCATTGGCAGTTTGCAGGTTTTATAGATAAACCACTATGAAACAATTTTATCTTTCTGTTGACTTAGCATATGGTCCAATCAGGAGAAATACTGGCACCTTTGCCTCCTTTTTGGGTCAGAGGGTTTGAAATGTGGTTGTATATTTTCATAGGCCCAAAATTATTCTGGCACCACACTGACGTTCTATTTTTCTATGCAGGGAACGTACAACTGACAGTATTTGGAAGTCCCCTGTTGCTTTTTTTTTCAATATTTACCTGGGCTGAAAATTTGTATTCTAAGGGCACTGGAAAATGAATCTAACTGGAATTTGGCAGCATCCCTCAATCAGATTTCTGTTACGGTTATTTGGGGCTATTTCAATACTTTTACAAATCTGAGTCATCTTCTGTTACAATGATATCACTAATTAAAAATGAGATGAGCAACTGCTTACACAGTTTGGTGGATATGATTGCAGAGTCACTCGAGTGCATGTTACAGCATATGTATCCTCTAGGAACATCAGATGAATAAAAGTTGTTAAGCTACCCAAGAGTGAATGTCAAATTTCTCAAGCAAAAGCTTGACTGAACTCTGATGCCCATCTGAGATTCTAACAAGGTCTCCAAACATTAAACAGAAAAGGCAGCTTGCCACAAGGATTGATTTAAACATATCCTTCTGGCTCATTCACCGGTTACCCCAGTACTCTGGGGTGTTTTGACCTCTGCATCTGACAAAACTGAGACAACATTGCCATGGTGTCTTGGTTTGAGCCAGGGTAGAATCAATTTTTTTTTTTCTAGGGATTTTACTTTTCAGTTAAGTCTAAGTATCTGCACTTGCTCAAATTAACACATGTTTTTCAGTCAGTGTGTGCTTCTAGGACTGATAACACTTCTAAGTCTCTCTCCATTATTCTCTGTCGTTTCCCTCTTGGGGAAGAGAGACATGTTAACAGAGTTCTGAGAGGTTGAGAGTTATCTGTCATTCATTTAATTGCTGGCCCAGTGTTAAATCATTACAGATTAGTGGTGCCCAACGTGGGGCTCAGCTCATTAGTTTGAGCCCAGCCTCAAATTCTGACTAGCTGTGTGAATAATTTGAATTCTGACTCTGGTGGGAGGATACTCAGATGGCTCCGTTGAGGGAATATCAGATGTTTTCTTCTGGAAGTCTTCAAGGGTTGGAAATTGAACAGACCATTCCAATCATGCTGCCGTACCTCTGATATGTTGGGTATGCAATACGTTGCTGTTTAGCTGGTTTTACTGGTGCTTTTTGGTTTATCAATGGTAAGTGCTGCTCAAGAGCTGTAGTTGTGATATGGTCTTTAATACTGATCTACACTGAGGTACACTTTGCAGTGATTTTTCACGTCGACATAAAGAACTTTGTTGGTAACTACACTTTCAGTTTTTGCCTTGGGAAATTATACCACTCTGTTTCTCTCAAGCTGAGTCCACCAGATTTTGCTCAAAATAGCATTGTTATTTGGGATGTTTCTGAATGTCCTGCTGAATGTAATTAATGCTTTTAATGTATTGGGGGATGCATAAGATACCTATCATCTGCTCACAGAGTGAGAACTGCTGCTCAGAGAGTGAGAGCTGCCACTGCCTCTGTGCCACCAGCATGTTCCCATACGGTTTCCACAGCGATGGTTGATGGCACAGATACCAGGTGTGCAGGAAGTAAAGCACGGCAGTATGGAGACACTGTCTCCAATCCCCACTGGGCCGGGGTCTCAGCTATTGAAAACTGGACTGAGAGACAGACTGAACAGCATTAAGAACAGACCCCATTCCTCCCCAGGAGGGGAAGGGGGCCCTATGCAGCCATTATGAGGAGACGTCCTCCTACAAGACCGAACTGAGACTGAACAAGCCTTTAAAATCCCAGCTTTGCTCTACCCTGTACCCCCAGCGCTCTCTTTCTTCAAGCTTATCTCAGAGTGTGCATGGCAGGCTTTTATCTCCAAAACCTAGCCAACAAGTTGCTGCCATTTTACTTCTCTGCATCCTTCATCAGACTGGTGTTAGCAGATGGAGACTCAAGAACTAGATCTCTCTCTGACAGTGACATAATTTCCCCACATAAAAATGTTTTTAATTATATTTAAAGCACGTTCAAAGGCATGATGATTTAGTCAGGCACAAGTAGCTGAAAGCAACAACCACCATGGTGCCCCCATCTCCAGACAAAAAATGTGAATATTAATTGCTCTCCTTTTAAGAAATTATAACACATCTTAATTGGTGTTTGGCTCCAGAGGACAGGTGGTAAATAAGGACATCCAAGATTCTTCTTATCGTTAAGTTTTGGTGATCTCAGGCTGCCTTAATTCATCACTTTAAGTTACCAGTCAAATGGCAAGAAAAACTTGAGATTATTAAGTATCTTCTAAAATAAACTTTCTGAATGCGTTTTTTTTTACTTACTTCCAGCTTATGTAAGTTAACTACTATTTCTGCAAGCATCCTTCTGAGGGCTTTTATGGCATTTGAGTATTTTTGTAAATAACAGTCCTTGTCACTGAATGCCTGAATCTGCCTGCCAAAATGAACCAGAAATCTTATGTAAGCCAAGATGTTGAGAAGATTTTCCTGTAGCCAGAACTTTGAAATTCTCTATTCAGGAATTCAGATGACTGAAGAGCAGTACAGAAATGGATTAAAGATATCATCAGTTGTTCCAGTTATCAAAATGATATCAAATTCTTCCTTGTGGATGCAGATGGACCCACTGCACTCACACTGCAACTCTATTTTTCATTCATTTTCTTTTAAGCCCATTTTTCCTCAAGCAGGATTTCTAGGCATGCAAAACCTTTTAAAAGAATTCAAAATTTATGTTCAAGGTAATTGAAAACAACATGTTGTTTTCTGCTTTTTTTTGTGTGGCCACTGCAGGACAAAAAGGCTCTCTTGAGTCTCTGTGCTTGTGTCACTGCTATAAATTCTTGTGTCACCAGCATTAGCTTAACACAACATGACTGATCTAATTAGACACAACGTGTCACGGCAGCTGCGTGGCAGCCTGGAAACTCAAATAGGCTTTTTCAGGTGATGGCAGCTTTATATGTCCCTTCTACCCATAACAGCTGAGTAAAAACATATATTTTCAACCTTGAAGCTGAACATTCCACAGCCCCCCAGGGGGGCTACCCTGGCCATTAGGACACAGTGCCAGGCACAGGCTGAGCCCTGTGGAACCCCCCATAGCCAGGGATGAGCTCTAGCACTGTCTGCCCCAGCCAGGGGGGCTCCTTCACCCCACAGCTGCAGGCAGGGCACAGGGACAGCATGGCTGGGGAGTTTGGGTGCATCCAGTTGGGCACCTATGTGGAGATCATGTGCAGCAATGGGCACATCCAGCTGACACTGGTGACACAGCTCCATGAAAGCACTTCCAGCATCACTGTGGAATAGCTCGAGAAAGGGGCCAGCATGGGCAAAGCAGGTGGATCTCCAGCTCGTCTTTGCCCTCAACCCTCACCTGGCCCCAAGGAGCACATCCATGACCAGCATCAAGGCCTCACTGTCAACAAAAGGGGACAAAGGCCTGGTGAGTGAATGGCTGTCACGGCCCATCAAAGTGAAGAAGCCATCTAGGGACATCAAGGGCCCCACAGCTGCCCAGCCTGGCTCCAGAAGCTGCAGACCCAGGTGGGCATCACCCTGTGTGCAGCAGGCAGGAAGGCCACAAGAGCAGTGGGAACACTGGCCACTGGAGATGCAGTGCTGCATCTCAGTGCTGGAGGGATAACAGAAAAGAGGTGAATGAGAAAAGAGTTATGGAGGAGCACTGGAAATCTCTGTGATGGCTGAAAGTATTCTTAGAAGTGGTTGGGGATATAGACTACAACGTAGATTTTTACACTGCAGAGTTTGAATCAGTCCAGGGTGAAACAATTGGCATCCTGACCGAGATTCAAGAAAAAGATCATTCCAGTCAGGTCTTGGCAGGAAGAACGGGGTAGCAACCAGAGCCGCACGAAGAGCTCCTGCATGCCCTAAGCTGGGCTGGAGAGTGCTGGGCCCTGCAACTGCTGCAAAATGAAAGCTTTCATAATGCCACTGCAACTGCCCAACAACTCAAATTATTAAAAAACTTAAGAGAGTGTCTGCAGGAAGATTTTTTGTTTTCTAGATAATAGTGGGTCAGACATATAGGAAACGAGTAGTGTTGTTTCCAGGTATTTTTCACTGTAGAAGGTAAAATTGTGCAGTTGTGAGGATCTAATCTGTCAGAAAAGACTGCTCAGTCAGTGTGGGATGTAGCGGCCGCAAGAACCGCTGCTGCTGCTCAACTAGTCTGAGGTGACCAGGGGGTTTCTGGACGCCGAGGGACCCGAAAACTACGGAGCAGACCCCGAAGAAGATGGCGCGGACGTGAGAAAGACGGAGCAGCCCCGCGTGCCGCTGGCAGCTCTCGCGAGAGCGGCTCTCGCGGCTCGGGCGTTGCCAGGGGCAACCGCAGGAGAGTTCGGCTCCTTCCGGGAGCGCAGCCACCAGAGCGGGCGGGCCCGGCGGGCCCGGCCTCGGGCACCATCCCTGGCGGGAAACCCGGCAAAAACTGCACTTGGTAGAGAGGTTAAAGGATCAGGCACATCTCTGTGGTTATTATTCAAGTTGGAAATTAATTAGTATGAAATATTAAAAGGTTAAAAAATAAGTGGAAGACATGAAATTGTATAAATCATACCTAAAGAACTGATTATAATCTCCCTCCGTTTCCTCATGCCATCTGGCTTGCTCTGGCTGTTGGTCCCATCCACCAGTTTATGCTAGTGAACATTTTGAACATCTGATCTGAAGTCTGATGAAACCAACAGAAGAACTTGAGCAGCCCTTCAACCAAGCCAGAAAGTTGTTTTCAGTGATGAAATTCTGAGACACCAAACATTGTTTAAATGCTGGTCATCTCCTAACAGTAATAACATGCCGTGCTTTTCAGCTTCAGTGCACTTTACAAGCATTTATTTATTGGCATCCTGCTTGTTCTGATACTCCTTGTTCCAGGAGCTAGTAGTGTTCAGAGATGCAATGAGACATAGCTACTACTTGCCGAATTAAGATTAAAGTGTGCTGTTTCAAGCAGGGATTTGCCATGAAAGGGTTTTCTCTTTTCTGTAAAGAAACTTCTTTGAGGTTTCTTGTCGTGGACCATTTCTTCCTTAGCATTTCTCTTGGATTCTTGTGTTTGAGGTGCTGGACATCATAGGGCAGCAGGTTGTAAAGCCTGGGGACCCCACCATGGGGTGCAGTCTGTGAAAGCACACCATCCCTTGCCTGGGACTATCCAGCAGGCTTCCTCTTAGCAGGGTGTGAGTATTTTCCGTGCAGGGCATGTGATAGATTCACTCCTTTCAGCTGCCTGCAGTCCTTACTCCAGGTCTAAGTTCTTCTGGTCACAAGCTGTGGCTGCAAGTTAGCTATAAATCACGAGCAAGAACTGTCTTGGCAAAAAGGGCTATGAATTAATTGAGTTGGGCACAATTCTAGAAACGCAGTTTTAATGAGCTGGAACAAAGTCATACCAGGGCGGGATGGTTTGCAGTGAGTAGGTAAAAGGATTTTATTCTCTTTTTGTTTATACTCACACATTCAGGAGCCTGTTTGCATCTACGCTCAGAAGGTGACTCAAGAGTACACCCTACTGCTTTCTAAAGCAGATGCAACAGGAATTAACTAAACCAGCCTTTTTTCCCCCCCCATTGTTATGGTTACATGAAGTGTTGATTAACTTCTTTTCCTTCTTTGACGATCTTAATTTACATATCTTCCTTTGCTTTCTAAACATAAATCCTGTGTATGTAGTGAGTGCAGAACTCCTTCTTCCCATGACCTGGACTTTAAGCATGACTTTTGTCTGGTTTCCATGAGTTTGTAGCCACAGAATTCCCTTTAGTATTTTGGGTTTGGAAATGTAGTTTAAGCATGTGTCTATGTGTCCACAGAGTCCAAACCATAAAGGTTCGCAGGTTCAATGAAAATTCCTTCTAATTTTTACTAGCCAAGGCATGCCTTTGTAATGAAACCAGGATCAGATAAGTATGCTGGGTTTTAGGTTTGTATTGCTCTGGTGGCCATGAATGTTTAATTAAATAAAGAACCCTAATTAATTATAATGAGGTCAGCCATTCACTTTACCTGCTAAACAACTGAAACACTTTTATGGGATGCATTTTCTTTGGTAGCTGATTGTAGCGAATGAACAAGAAAAGCAACCTTTGTATTAACAGAACCTGACTAATAATTTAATGCCTGGTAATTAACCACAAATATTGCTACTCTGTTATGCTGCAAGGACTTAAATCTGTTCTCCTCCTACCTGTGACATTTCTAGGGGAGATTTCATTGCTAGTGGGACACACAGGAGCTCTACGTCCTCTCCCAGTACTTCGTATGCCTCTGCTTGACTTCAGTGTTTCATAAGGACTGAACATAGCCACTCCAAACCTCCTCTGTCTAGAAGTGGTAGTAGTTCCCATTACAATTAGAGATAGACAGACAGACATTGGTCTAATTTTCCAGCTGCGGCCTTCCTAGTTTTGAGCTTGGAACTGCTTTGGATGTAAAATATATTCTTATTTTCCAGACTTCTCTAGTGCTTACCAGTTAATTTAGTCAGAGCACTGCTGCAGTGCCTCCATAGCTTGAACAGTCTCTGCTGAACTCCTTGTTAGGTTTCCTCACCACTTGTCCCAACTCTTGCATCTTCTCCCTGTGCAGTCCTCCAAGGTTTGGATTCCCTCAGTCTAAAGCATCTGAATGCCCATGTGGCCCCTTGAACAGCCAGGACAGTTCAACCCATGACATGTGCGTCAGCTGAAAAATCAAATTGATTAATCCCCAAGTTTTTTGAAACCTTCCATTCCTTTGCCTTCTGCTCTCACATCCACTTCCCATCTACTCCTGTTCAAGCTGCCTTTCTAGCTGTGACTCTCCATACCAGGCAGTCAGCAGTCATATTGTTGCATATATCTTATACTCTTTCCTTTCAAAATTTACCACGCCTCTCAAAATAAAGGGGTTTTTCCATTCTTTTTGTACCTTTTATAATTATTCAATTGTCAGAATCGTTTCCTGGTAGCAGGAAAAAACTTGGCAAGGTACAATCCAAATGCTTCTAAGCTGGAAGACCACGCTGAAAAAATATGTACAGAGAGTTAATCTCATGAATTTTCAAACCAGAAAGAGGATGTTTAAAAGCTTGACTTTGGCAGTACAACTCTGCTTAAACCTTCCTGGCTCAGGCACTTGTGATCTGACCTTTGCAAAGGTCCTTTTCTCAATGCCCGTGATAAGCAGGTGGTTCATTGACCAGTTGAAGACATCATTATTTGGCTGTGTTTCTGTGGAAGTCCAGGGGAACAATATAGATGGCTGAGCTCAGGACCCAGGAAACCAACATCTCAGTGTGGTTTTAGGAGAGCTCACCTGGGGCATGCAGCAGCTAGCTGACCACATGCTGCTGTAGGAGAGTGGAAGGGAAGATCTGAGTGAAAGGCAGGCACAAGATCGTAGAATCACAGAATTTTTTGGGTTGGAAGGGACCTTGAAGATCATCTAGTTCCAACCACCCTGCCATGGGCAGGGACACCTCCCACTAGACCAGGTTGCTGCAAGCCCCATCTGATCTGGTCTTGAGCACTTCCAAGGAAGGGGTATCCACAGATTCTCTGGACAACCTGTTCCAGTGTCTCACCACCCTCACAATAAAGAATTTCTTCCTAATATCCAGTCTAAATCTACACTTTTAACTTGAAACCCCACATCTTATTTCTCTGTGCCCTTGTAAAAAGTCCTCACCAGTTTTGCTGTAGCCCCATCAGGTTCTGGAAGGCTGCTATAAGGTCTGCCAGCTGTGTGTGTTGTACAAGAGAGATCAAGTGAGGTTCAGTCCCAGCAGGAGCCCCCAGCTTCCCAAACTGCAGCATCTGGAGTTTCCAGCTCAGTTCTGAGGTGTCAGTCAAAATGGGGCCTGTGTTGAATGGATCAAAATAATCTGTCCCCTGCAAAGACAATCTGGGAGAACGTGACACCTTCTGGTGCTGCCTCTGCAGCAGGCACTTTGAACCTTGCTCAATTTAGCATCAAGTAAGCATGGCTGAATTTAGCCCTGTATTTTTGGCTTTATTATTATCTGAGCATTACAGCTCAGCCTGTTATCATGAGGTTAACTCACAAGGTTTTATTCAGATTTTTCTCCGGTTTTCTGCTCAGACAAAGCCCAAGGCAACTGGGATTTTCCAGAGTAGAGAATGACTGTTGTCACTAATAATAGGTTTAGTCAGCAACATATGTTTAGTGATGCACATCAATATTTGTACTTTCACAGATGCTGAGATTTTGCATTTTTTATGTCATTGTGTCCAGGAGCATGCTTTATCTCAGTGCTAAAAAAGTACATGCAGAATAATTAATTTGTATACTCACATTTCCTGAGCTGAAAGCCTGTGGCTGAAATTCCTCTGTGCTCTCAGGCAACCTCACATTGCAAACCATACCATTTCCTACTTTGTACCAGAATCCTGTCAGCTTTTGAAATATGCACCTCAGTGATGAATTACAAGGTATTTGTATCATTTTCCTTTTATTTTTTCTACAGAAGCAGGTAATATGTCATAGGATATGTTGAAAGACGTAATGTTTTGAAGCAATTCACCTGGTATGCTGCCTCTCTCACTCCTTTATCACTACAAGGAATATGTGATGGAAACAATGTTTTTATTCTTCAGATTGTTCCTTGAAGTTTTCTCTTGTTTCTACTTTTATATTAAGTCATTCTTCTTCTTGTGACCTCCTAATTATTTCCTCAGCAAGAGACTGGGATGTGACATACGAGGAGATGATTTCAAGTGAAGAGGAAAAAAAACACACCAAAGAGGAAGGCTGAGATGTAAGGAAACTGTTGACATGCAAAACTTGCAGGAGTTAAGTAGATAATCACAGAAATGCTTAAAGCTGCATCACAGTGATGTCCAAATAGCAAGCACAGTCTTGTCTTGGAACTAGAAAGAACATTCCTGGCAAATCCCTCAGGCATTGAACTGGATGAAGGGAGATGCCCTCCTCATTGTAATATTGTTGTGGGTTTTTGTACTGAGCAGGTGTGGTCAAATCTGCATGGTAAAGGTTTGGCATTTCTGGACATAGCACTGGGGGTTTGGTTTGAAAGAACACCTGTTTGTGTGTGTAGTTCAGGTGTCATCGATCCAGAAATGGTAACTGGTCTCCTTCATGTTCTGAATGAAAGAGGGTTGACTTTTCTTATTTTTGTAGTTTTAAGGCTTGAATGTTTTCCAGACTCATGGTAAGAAGCAAAAAATGGGGAATCTCCTAATCCTCAGGGCTGACTGGGGCCAGGCTAATGACAGCACCGTGCACCAAAACGCTTGTCCACTTCTTCTGGCTATATCAGGTGGTCTCAATAATTTTGTTTCTTGTGTTACAGCTACAAATAGGCTCCTATGACCACTGAGCACAGACATTTTCTCTCAGTGTACTGTGTTCTTGATATTGAGGAACTGAACAGCTGCTGTGTAATAACCTGCCAAGTTTCTTCTGTGTCTTGTCGTGACATTGATGTTTGAACACATTCTCATTTGTTGGACTTCACTAGTTTTGCTCATCGCCTGAGAGCTGACTCTGCACAGGCCTTGCTTGCAGCTGAGCAGAAGGGTCTCATGCTGGTCTGGAGTTTCTTACATTTGCAGTCTAATTTTCCTAATTTTATACCTATTTCAGTGTTAAGAACCTCTTGAAACAGGACATTAGAGCTCCAACTTTGCTTGAAGTCCTTCCTTCTGCAGACTGTCCCCATCTTTAGCTGCAGTGGGATGTTGCCTGTGATGCCTCTCCCTCATTTCTTGTGTCTCAACAAACTCCTGCTTATACCTTCCTTCCCTTTCCTTGAGTTCTTATGTGCCATCCTCCATGTAATTGTTCCAAGGAGAGGAGAGTAAATACACCACCTTCCCTTTGAAAGAAAGAAGTCTAAGCAGGAATGTTTCCATCTCTGATATTTCCCCATTTAAGCCTTCCACATCCCTTTTTCTCCCACTCATGGTAACTTGGGTAGTGATGCTATTCTTGCATGACCAATTTGCATAAATCCATAGGCTAATATATTTTATTTTGTTTAAACTGGCTTTTAAAAACCCTTTAGAATTGTTTGTGTGTCATTTGATAGATGAAAAAACACAAGGAGGTGTAGGATTAGTGTTTTAAGAAGTATCATGTGTCAGTGAGTGCCCTGGCTTTATGCTTTTGACTTAGCAGCTTTGTGCAATGGAGGGTGAAACTACCAATAACTGTAAATATAACCCATTTTTATTGGCATAATAGTGACATCTATTGTTCGATATTATATACATCTGTGACACTTTTAGCAACTGCCTACAGGTATTGAACTGATCTTTCTCAATTTCCTAAGATGCAAGCATGCACAGTCAAATTATTAATTCAAAGAATCATGTAATAACACATGTAGTAATGCCATTAGATAGCTATGCAAAATTAAAACTAATCCATTTTGTCACAGCCCAATTTGCAGTTCAGTGTGGACTGGTGCACAGAGAGAGGCACCTCCTATTTCTGAGAGTGCTAGAAGATGTTGCTTTTAGCAAACCTGCACACCGGCCACACTGCCGGCAAGGCTGCAGTGGCGCTGGGGACAGGCAGGGGCTGCCGACACCCAGGAGCAGATTCTCCCACCAGAACTGCCTTTGCATTGGCCCACGGTGCAGCCTCAGAACACCTGCCCCTCTGCAGCCCTCAGACCTGGCCAAGGGAACCCTGAATATCCAACTGCAGGCACAGCGTGGGCAGGTGGGGAGCACCGTTGCTCGTTGTCTTGTCGCTGCAAGGCAGAGCCACAAACCAGCGCTGGGTCTTACCCAGGGCTCTGCAGCTGAACTCTTACAGAACAGGCCCAGGGGGCTACGATGGCCCCAGCATGTCAGGTACTTGCTCTGGATATTTTCAGACCAGCTCTTGTACTGGAAGCAGAATTCCAAAGCATCAGGCTGGGGGAATTAAAAGAGAGTTGCTTTTTTAAAAGTCCTTTATTCTTATCCTCTTTTGATTATCTCTTCTACCTCTCTCCTTTTAATAGAGGATACAGAATTCAAATAGAAAAGTTTTTAATATAGCAGTAATGAAATACAGGGGCTATCTAGTGTGTCAGACACTGTGGCTGATTAGACTTTCTGATTCGTGGGCTAGCACTCAAGGGAACAGCAACTGTCTCTTTTACTGCCTTGTCTATGAAAACAGCAGAAGGCTGTGTATGCTCATTACTATTTTATGTGCTTCTGAATATTAGAGGAGAAGTCGAGAGAGCAGAGCTATAGAAAGATATTTTTAATACTTTTAATGGAATACCATGTTTCATTCTTATATAAGCAAACTCTGGATAAGCAATTCCTCCCAGTAAAAATATTTGATACTGGTAAATGAGGCAGGCAACATAGTCCTCTTCTTTTTAAGCCATAAGCTTTAATATAAGGATTCAGAAATACAAGAAGTGTGGGTAAAGGGAACACATTGCCTGAAGCCCATGCTGTGAAGATAGCACTGAAATATGTGCTAAACATTCAGCTTACACTTAAGAGTTCACTGGTGTACATAAATGCTCTCTTGAACAGCCGTAGCACATTCCTAAACTGAGGATATAAAGATGGAACATGTTGTGTAACCCACCAGACTTACAGGCATTTGAGAGATAAACAAGAGTAAATATTGTCTTGTCCTCCACAGATCTATATATAAACGGACCTTTCCAATCCTCCATTCAACTGTAAAGGCTGCAGGATGAAATATTAAAATCTTGGATTAAAATCTACATCTCAAGTTTTTCACATATTGTTCTTCAGACTGATGTAAACTTGTATCTAATTTCCTATGTTCAAGCTTCCCTTTTCAGAGACTCTCCACATAGCAGCACCCAGCTGTAAAATAACAGCAGCTGTGTTTCTAACGGCCCCTGTTGAACTTCTGTGCTTTCCAAAGAGAGAGAATAATAAATGTTATAGGAACAAGTAACACAGATTTCATAAATAAACACGTTCTGAAGGTCTCACTGTTCCCTCAGTCAAGAGAGAAAGGGAATGTGTATAATGAAAGCTCTTGAGTATGTGCAGTGTGGTAGGGGCTGGAGATGCAGACACGCATCAAACCCCACTGGGCTGGATTTTCTGAGATGCAAATGTTCACAAAAGCAATGAAAGACGTTGTCTGTCCCAAAAATTTACAGTCTCATGGTGAAGGATTAAGGTACTTAGAGGTGGCTCTGGGGAGGAATGGGGATGCTCCAGGGCACTAAGGTGAGAGGTCAGCACCTCTGTCCCAAGCTTGCTGCCCAGGGAATGCCCAAGTCTGTGTCTGAAAATGTGTGAAATGGTGACAGCAGCTGGTATCAGAGACCAGGGGCTGGAGCTGGGGGAAACTGGAGACAAAACTTGGAGAAAAGGCACAACCCTGAGACTAAAGATTTCATTTTCTTCATTTTCTTATTATGGGGAAAACCCTGAGGTCTTTATTCAGTCTCTGCTCCACACTTGCTCGTGTGCAAAGCAAGTCACTGTGACTGGAATTAAGTAAAAGCTGAGTCAGGCCCTGTCCTGGCAAAGGGAATACTTGTTTCAGGTGGAGGGTCTTCAGATTCATCTCACTGCAGAGCACATTTTCTCCTCTGGTTTAGGTGGGCACCCAAGGCAAGCATCCTGCTGAGACCCCCACCACCACCCTGGAGTGGCCCCCCAAGATGCAGAGGGGCCAAGGAAATGGGCTTCTCTTTCCCACCCCCAGATGCCAGGGGAGAGGCAACCCAGTTTGCAGCAGTCACAAAAGTAAAGCTGCAAGATTTTTAAAAAGACTCAAGGGATGTGGCAGCCTGTGTCACACTGCAATTCAGAGGGCACCGTGCTGTTAATTCCCCACACGTACCCTTGAAATCCCAGTCCTCTGTATTTATTGTCTCTGAACTTGAATCCCTTTAAATTGCAAAAGCAGTGAGTGATAGTAGGTTCTGAAAAGCCAGTGTTAGCATCATGCAAGAGCCCCAATCTGAGTGGAGGGCAGTAATTTATTACCCATTAGGTGATCTGTCAATCAGAGAGGACTAACAGAGCAATAAATTTTGAAGTGATCTGCAGAGCTCTGCCCATACTTCTAGCTGGTTCTCAGAAAGGTCAGGGTGGTAAAATGAATTATTTCCTCTTCTTCAGACACTCTGTCTTTCTTTCTGGTGACACATGCAGCTCACTCTCATCAAGCAAGATTGTCAGATATCTCCTGTGGATGAAGTCAACTCCAATCCAATTGCACATTTTACTTTTTCAGAGGGAAGAATCCAAAGTTTTTATGTCTTACTAAAACGTTTCAAGTGAGGACAACAGCCTCAGTTGCTCTTGTGGTGCGTAAACGAGCTGCAGCCTTTGATACCAAACAGCTCCTTGCAAGGCTGATGCTCCACAGCTCTGCAGGGTTTCCAGGGTGGTGGCCAGATGTTGGCGCTGTGAAGCTTCAGGGAGACTTCATCAAGGAAATTATTCTCCTCTGTTGCTGCATGGTAGTCGGTGTGCCAAGGCCTGGATGTAAGACCTCTTACCTAAACACAAGGGCTGCAAGCATTTCTTGTCATTCACCTGATCATCACGCTCGAGGGTGAGGCCCTGATCATCCTTCAGTAAGAGCTGAAATTCAGGGTTCATTAAGCCAGGCAGAAAGCACAAGAGATTCACAAATTCCATCCCTGGGAAAGGGGAAAACTTAGATTTTGGTCAAAACGGCTTCAAACGTTTAATCCCCCACTTGTTCCAAGTAAAAGAGGAACATTGCTTGAAGCAAGTAATTCGTGTTATGAAAGGTTTCTCCAAAGCAGGTGCAGAAGCTTTCCCAGCGTGCTGCCCTAACACATTTTATTTCCAACAGACTACCCTAAACAGACAGTCTCACTGCTGGGTGGCTGAGGAACCATATTTCTCCATCAGACTTTTCCCTCATTTGAGAGCTTCTCTCTGAACATGCTGTGCAGAGCAGCCTGGAGCACTCTCACCATGGGGAATTAATCCGTGCTCTGCCACAGGCTCTGGCTCCCTCCTTCCTTCCTCCCTCCTTACTGTACTGGCATTTATTACCAGTCACTGGCTGGCAGCTACAGGCACAAGTGAAACCAAACTTCAGGCCCCTGGGAGGGGACTGGAGACAGTCCCAGCCTCCAATTTCAGCCCAAAATACAGTTCTAGGATTTCCCATCCTTATTGTCATTGCAATATCGTGCACATGGTTATTTGTCCTGCTCTAATCAGCTGTATGTGAACAGCTAGCTTATTTATTCTCTAAGGATAGATTAGAAGAGTCAGTCTCTTCCTGGAAAAGTGGAAGTTGAATTAAAAACAGATTCTCTGTGTTTAAAGCCAGTTGCTGCTCATGTTTAAGTGAAAGTGCTATTTTACCTGAGGGACAGCAGAAAATACTCATCTCAACCTATTACCAAGCCCTTAGAGTTCAATTAATGGCTGTGAAGTGCTTTGAGATCATCAGATAAAAGGTAGTTTCTAAGCGTAAATGTGATGATGACTACCTGGGCTAACCTGCCCAGAGAAGTCTGAAGTTAAGAGCAGTTGCCACAGTGGAGGGAGAGGATCAGGGCTGTGCAGGTGGGGTTTAACAGCCCCCACCTCTGGGGCTGCCACACAACTGGGACCTGTAACCAGTGGGTTACACTAAGGTACTGTTACTTAACGTCACAGGCAGAGTCCTGTTAAACTCACTGGGCAGTCAGATTAAGCACCTACCCTTGCATTTGGACGTTTCTAAGGTTAAAATCCTACAGAGTATTTCAGAGCTATTGAAATACATGGATATTGCAAGAGCTGAGCATAATCCAGCTGTTCAAAGAGACAGGGATTTCCAGGCACTCCAAGTAAGGTAGGTACCCAGCCTCTGTTGAAGTTCACCAGATACCAGCCTTGACTTTCTTGGAGTCCTTTGAAAATCCTCAATGTGGTCAAAAATTATTTATGAAGGTTTTTTAGCTTCTCTGGGAATAATAAAGCATAGTCTGGATGCTTCAACTGGCATCCACTTACAGCTGGGACAAATTATGCTGGTTTTTCTCTTTAAGGTGAGTCCTTCTATATATATTTGAGGCTCCATAATAATCATAATTATTGAGCTCAATATTTACCATTCTAAAATTCATTCAGTGCTTCACAGGTAGTGTAATATTCCTTGGCCACCTTCTTGGGCATCCTTGTGCTGGTGGGTTTCACAAGTTCTTTTAAACTGAGTCAGTGACATTTCCTCTCAGTTAAGGGTTTTTGCTTTGAAGCAACTTCCCCACAACAGCCTTGAGTTAGCATAGTGAGATGTATCTTGGAAATAATGTATAGCAGGATATGGGATATAAGATTCATTGACTTAGCTAGGTTTAAAAAACTAATCCTTGTTCCCTAAATCTTTGATGAAACATTATTTTAGCTTGAAATGTTATGTGGCATGTAGTAATTCTTCCATGGGTATAAAATTTTATTTCTGCTTCAAGGGTGTTTTGGAAAACTTGGCACTTTCAGTTTAGTGCAGACAACTGCCACAATATGAAAAGTCCTTTTGTGATGCTGGAAAGCAAGGTGCTGCAGTGCTGTGTGATGTGAAAACTCATTTCATGATGGGAGGAAGCAATATCTGATAATTTGATAATTAAAACATTATCAGTGCTGGAAAGACAGAGGTAAATCCTCTGTTGAATCCAATATTCAGCAGAGACCTCACTGAAAGATTCCAAGGGCTGCTCTCATCCCAGGTTGCTTGGAAAGTGGAGTCACTGCACAGGTGAGAAGATGCACTAAGAACTGGTTCAACCTCCAGGAGGTGGATACACCAACCTGTGGGATCACAGTGTGCTCTGAGAACAATGTCATTTCCTGCAGTCAGTGCACTCCAGCCCACAATCCCACCCCCCAGATGGGAGCACTGGCAGTTCAACCAGCAGAAACGAGTCTGAATATTGTCAAGAAGCCCCATCCCTGCTTTATCTGAGCTAGTGCCTCAGTTTGATCCACTGATCTGCTGATAACAGATCATGTTGCCTTGCTTTGAAAACTCATGCTCATTTTATAAGTTTGTAAGTCTAAAAAAACAAGTCAGAAGCCTACAAGCTGCATATTTTGGGAGTCTTTTAAAGCTAATACTGTTCTAAATGCAAGGTTGGCAATTTGGAGACCTCTCCTTTTTTGTGTTTGTTTTGTTTCCCATTTAATTGTTCAGCATCATCTATTTTTGATTTGCAGTCAGATGTTCTAAACTCCGGTACAGGTATTATCCTTATTACCATTCCACATTCTTATTTAATTATTTTTAAACATCCTGACCCACTACAGATTAAAAGCCATGAATGAGGTTAATGTATAATTAATGAGCAAGGGTGTTCATGGTGACAGCTCAGAATAATGATGAATGCGCTGAACAAGAGATCTGACGAGTTGTCCAAGGTCAACTTGCACATGGGAGTGTTAATGTTGCCTGACACAGCTTTATTTCCTTCTGATTTCCTATTTTAAACAGATTTGTTATTCTTACAGAGCTGTTAAGGGATGGGAAGATGTTCTCTGACCTCTAAGTAGGAGTGCTCTTTTCTGGGAGTCCTTTATACCATCTGCCACAAAGTACCAGATCCAAAATCCATTCTTCTCTCTTGAAAGATAACCACCAAGTTCAAAGGACAGGACAGTTGATTGAGGGGAGAGGGGAGGGAAGAAGGGGGGGGGGGAAATCAACCCCATCCCCCTAATTTTTGATCCCAAGAAAAAATCTTTTATCCATTTCCATACAACAAATATTGTATCTACTGAAATAAGTATTTACTGACAGATTGCCAGTAGTATTCCTGACCGATTTGTGCAGAAATCCCAGCTTTTCTGATTCCAGTGAGAATATCCAGTGAAACTATGGCCAAAATCCAAGACAGAATAGTACTTGACTGGTGAGAGGGGTATAGAAATTGCATATTGATGCACAGCCTGACTCCACAGTTTTAATTCATGTAGATAAGGTACAGTCTTGGATCACAATCCAAGCCCCACAGCTGCAGGGACGCACCTCTGCAATCTGCACAGGTTGTTTTACAGCAGCAGCAGTTAATTCTGCACTTGCTTCTTTCTTAAAGGTGGGTTTCTTCATCAGTAGCTTTCCCTGGGAAAGTAGGCATTATGGATGATGGATAGACTGTGAGCATGAGGATTGCTGGGAAAAGCATTTCTGTCTGCTGCTTTCAGGGTTTGTTACACGGGACCATGGCCCAAGCCTGGTAGGTGCCTCAAAACTGGGCAATTTGTCTAGTTACCATGTTTTCCACACGGTCTTAATTTAATCTGGTGTCAGAAAGGAAGGAAAGGATTCTGTCTCTCTAATCATTTGCTATGTACATTGCTGCTGCTTATTCCCTTTGGTCACTGCTGTCAGTTTGTACTCCTCTCTCCACCATGTACTGAGGTAACTGAATGCTGGTACACACCCTGTCTTTCTGCAAAAAGAGTGCTGAGTGCTACACAGCATCAAAAGGGAATTGTACAAAATGCTTGAAGACTATTTGTTTTCCTTAAATAGTTGAACAAAACAAAAAAAATACCTGAAACTTTTCCTTCCTACCACAGACACTGCCCATGCAAATGTGCATATTTTGACCCTGCCACCAGAGCCAAAGGGCAGACCTCGAACCCCTTGTACAAACCCAGCTTGAGGTAAAGGGGGCTTGTGGGTCACTGGAGCAACTTCTGGCCCACGTGTGTTCCTGGGGGGGTCAGAGTAGGCTGGGATCCTTTGATCCACCTGTGGTACCTTGGGAGGGATGCAGAGTATTTCTGGCCCGCAGAGATTCCGAAAACATTGAGCCATTTCAAGCTGTTCAGGAACATAAACATGAACTTCATCCAGCGTTAAAAATGAAAGAAAAACCCCACAAGCTGAAGACATATATCAAAGGCTGTAAAGATTGTGCTAATTATCTTTAGAAAAAAATACAACAATGTGTGAATGCACAATATGCTTTTATGCAGCATGGTAGAAGAAGAGATTACTTACAGTGCCTGTTGCCTAGAAGGCTGGGATCACAACAAAGAAAGCAGACAAAGGCATGAAGGTCTGTAACAGCTATTGGTATAAACCCCCTGAATCAAAATAATTAGGGTAAAATTAGAAACACAAAATGATGTCCTGGATAAACTGTAACTTATAAGTGATATGATTTAGAATGAATTAACATAAATCCCCAGCATAGCAGATTTAGAAATTGCTTTCATTTTTATCATGTTCATAAATTCAACTTTTGCTTAGATGAAGATGTATTTAACAGGACATTTGTCTGTTGGTGATTTTGTATAAATAAGATTAAGGCAACCTAGAAACAAAAATAATCCCTTTTACCTCCCACAGTGCTCTATAAGCAGAGTGGTATGTCACCATGCAGACACTCACTGTGCCTGTGTAATCTTTTTTAAGTTAAAAGAACTAAAAGTGAACAAAAATGCCAAAACACAGCCCAGCTGTGGCATTATGTACTCTATATAAAAAGAGTGACCTGTTCAAGTCAGTAAGAGTGTGTGAGACCTGCCTCAGCCTGGCACTTTTTTCAAGGACTGGGTCCCTCCAGATGAGGCCACCAAGGCAGGGAAGTGGCCCCAGGGTCTGTGTGACAGCAGCCAGCACTCGGGTCACAACACAGAGGACAAGTGACCCAGACCCTGGTGTGGTGTTCAGGACCTTAGTGTGGCAAAGCAGACGAGCACACACGTGCCTTTGCTTCCAGGTGCTACCATGGAAGATCCTGCTGTGACTTGTGCTCACAGATCCCAGGACTGGTTCCTGATTTTGTGGGTTTCTGTTAGGAAGACAGCAGGTATCGTTGCTACAAGGCAGGATAAAGAGGCTGCACAGGCAGGTGCAAACTTGACCAGTTCATGTGGCTTTGCTGGGGATGCAGGAAACTTGCCCTTGTTTTCTGCTGCAGTGGAGAGCAAAGCCTTGATCTCACCCAGCTGTGGAGCAGTGAGGATATGATGGTGGGAAGGAGCTGAGTTTACTCTGCTTTTCACAGCCCTTTCTGTCACTCTAATAACTTCATAGAGATTAAATTTTGCTTGGAATAAAACACAACCATGTCACACATCTGACATCAGGCACTAAGTGCCCAAAATATATTTCTTAAGTTCTCCTGTTGGATTTTCCCTTTTTCTTCCTATATTTTTTTTCAGCTGCTAGGCTCCAGATTGCCTCAATATTCAGGTTAAATAAACATCACATGTTCTTCTTTGAAGAGGTAGTGTTTTATTCATGTTTATTCTTTTCTTGCAGTACTGTTTCCACTTTTTTATGTTGTTGTTATTGGGGGTTTTTTTTTGTATTTTTTGCCATGAGGCCTGCTGAAGCAAAATCTTAAAACCAAGGCAGACAAGATAAGCAACACCTTTGCAAAGAGAAAATATTCCAGAATTCTGGCAAATTCTGAAATGTGAGTTTAAAAAGCAAATAGTCTTCTCATTTCTGTACACAAACTTTTCCACCCATTTAGGAAAGGGCAGTTTGATGTAATATATTCTGATTTCTAGATGTGTTTCAGTAATGACTGATCTGACAACAGCCTCCAGGCACAAGATTCTACCTTGATTGGGATGAGTTGCCATCATGACCATTTTGTCAGGAGGCAGTAAGAGCACATCTCTCCCCACTGGTACAACCCCGGCTGGTTTGGGTCAAATTTAAGTACTCTGGAAGTCAAGATCAGATCTTTGGAAGCAGTAACACAAGTGCCTGGAGTGGGAGTAAGCACTGAATTTTGAGTCTGGGTGGGGTTGGTTTTTCTTTCTGTTTTGTTTTTTAAAGGGTGTAGAATCAGTGAAACTATGTTGGAAACCACAATAAGCAATGGCCCACTTGCAGAAGATGTGTGAGCCATGTGATGTGTATTGGTTGCTAACCAATCAATTGTAAGCAGAGTTTTAAAAAGGTGGTGTGAAGTTACAGAAGCCTAAATGGCTTATCTGTACCCCCCCTTCTCTTCTGTAGTGCCTTGTAGAACTGTGTGGAAGTTTGTGACAAGGCACAAGATATGCCTGAAACCTGCTGCAACCAGCCTTCCAATTCCTGCACATAAACAGACCGTGACTGTTTCGGACTGTAGAGCAAGAAGCAAATCCTACAGGCTAAGTTCCCTGCCAGGGTCCTTCTCTGGAGAGTATCAACAGGAAAACATCAAGTAACTGAATATTCCAGAGGATATCCTTAGGTTGCATATGGGAGAAAGTGGAGGAGGAATATTGCTTATCCTTTAATTTTTGTATGTAAATTGCTTTTCCAACAAGTCAAGAGACCCTACTTTTGTGGCAGAATTTAAAAAAATCCCCATAGCATCTGATGCTGAGTGACTTATCAGGTAAGTCACAAGATCACTGCTGGGAATGCCATTAAAGGTTTGGAATGGCTCTGGTCTTGCCATCATCCCTTTGCATTTGGTGCTCTGATAGCCCCGTAACCTCCAGGCAAAGTTCAGTCCTGAATAATTTTTCACATCCTTCTGCCTAAGTTTCAGATGGGTAAACACTTGTAGTTCTAATTCAGGTGCTGGGAGTTGACACTGTCTCTTCCAGCTCAGTGGCTGGCTTGTTAATCAGAGAAGTAATTAACAGGCTGGAGCACGATGCCTGCTGACTATCACCCATGGAGCGAGCAGGGTGCCAGGGCTTGGAACCAGGCAGGCATGAGGGAAACATGATTCTGCTGCCTTTTTTTCCTAAGCATCTTTGCCAGATCCTGGGCTCTATCCCATCAGTAAAAGCCTCTCTTCTAAGCAACACTTTGGGGTGTTTTTGTCATTGATGGTGTGAATATTTGCATCAGCCAAAATCATTTGGACAAGCTCATATTGGTTAGCTAGCAAGGTCATGTGCTGTGCAAAGGCTTTGGGAAGCTTTGGGTCAACTGTAAGGAAGGTTTTCCTATACCTTCTGCATTTAAATACAGATTAAAAACATTTCAGGCTGTTTCAAGTAGTATTTCTAGTTTTGCAAATAAAATTCCCACAGTCCAGATTGAATGTTAGGATTTCAAGGCACTGCAACAAACAGATGTAGGCAGAGCTGGAACTGCTTGTCAGTGAAACTACTTCCCATTAGAAAACCAGACTGAAGGTTTTTTCTTGCACTTGATACTCAGTTTTGAGATTCAAGGCTTGATGCCCAAATTAGACAAGTATTCTGCTTATGTTTGTCATCCTTAGCATTTCTTCCCACAAGCTGCAGGACACATGCACCCAATGTTTTTGTTCTATTATTTATTTAAAACTTGCCCTTTTGTGCGAATAGAAAAACTAGAGTCCACTTCTCCAGCAACAATATCAGCTAGCCTCCAAGAATGGAGGGCAGCTGGAAATTCCATTCTCTAAAACATCCTGCAGGATGCTGAGAAAGGTAGAAAAAGGGAAATTATATATTCCTGGGAAAACTTATCTTGTGGGGTGGGATGGGCCCTGACTGCAGGGGCCCTCAGTCCCTGCAGAGCTGGCAGATGGGCTGGGAGACTGTTTTCAGTGTCAGGTAGTCCTCCATTTGCAAACATTTGTTGATTTAAAGAAGGTACAGACCTTAAAGAAGGTACAGACCTTAAAGAAGGTACAGACTTTGCTGCCTTCTGCTCAGCTTTGGCCAGGCAGCACTTTTGGCCCCCAGCCTTCTCTGGCCCCCTGAGCACCAGCAGTGTGACTTGCAGCTGCCACAAGGACACCAGCATTTTGGTGGCAGGAGAGATGCCCATCCAGTTGTGTGACAAGGCAATGACTGCTATGTATGGCCCCCAAATTACCCCAGCAAGCTCATCCTTTATGTTCCAGCTCCCAACTTAATTCTGAGGCTTTGAGGTCTATGATAGGTCTTGTGATTGCTTAAAGAAACGCTTCCCAAATCAACCCCCTGATGGTTTTTCTTTTTCCATATCTAATGAACATTCCTGCATAGTTTGTTTCACAAAAATATTTGGGAAGTTCCACTGTTCAGTATGAAAGAAAAACAAGTTTTAAGGTTTTGGAAAGTTCTTGTGAAACTGAACAGTCCTTTTTGGGCCAGCTGTACTTGGCAGTTTCTGTTCCAATCAGGGGATGCTGAGCTGGGGGGTAGAGTTTGGCAGAGTGCTGCAGCAAAGCTAGTCTGCGACACCCTCATTATTGTCCATGTTCTGTTCTCTCACTAATTTCATCTATTAAACAAATAAATGAGTGATCATGCCAGATGAGGTTTTTTTGTACGAGACGATCGTCTTCTAGCATTGCCATTTTTTGGTGGTAATTATGCACTCATACAGCTGTTGCCTACAGGCAGGTTTGAAATTGTAATTTTATAAGATGTATGAATTGCACCATAAAAATAAATAAAGAGAAAAGCATCTAGTCAGAGGACAACAGAGAAATAAAGCTGGGGATCTGAATTTTAGAATACCTTGACAGACTCAGATGACAGTCAGTCCTGGCTATAATTGTGCTCGTGTTTACATGGTTGCAAAATCAAGCAATTAAGGCTCTGGAGCTTAAAAAGAATTACAGATGTGCTGAAGTGGCCATACCATGAACAAGTCAAGTAATTGTGTTTTTTCTTTTCTTCTCAGATTCACAGTGCAGAGTAGGGAAAAAAAAATTGTGATGCAGAAAGTCAAGTAGATGTGTCATGTTTTGGAAGATAAAAGCAGGGCAGCATGAAAGCTTTGAGGAACCCAAACCTCAAACAGTCCCAAACTCACAAGCTCTGCGTGCAACACTTTGCTGACGCATTGACTCATACATTTGGATGAAGATCCTTCCCAACATATGGTCTGAAATGGGTCTGTCCTGTAAATTTCATGAAGTTATTTTGTTTAGGGCTTTACTCTTCTGGAGCCTAGTAAAAATGCCCATTCTCTGTTTATTCTGGCTATTTAGCAGTTATGTAATGTTCATGAAACAGAAGCAGCACATCATTTTTATGGCTCCTATCTCTCCTCACAAAAAGCTGGCCACTTAGAGGAATTTTCTTATCCCAAGCTGCTTTTTGGTGATGACCTTTTGGCAAAACCAAACTGCTGCAGCCTGGAGGGAGTAATTTTTAACTGATTGACTGCTCTCTTCTTAATTATGAGCATTCATAACTTCTGTTGCTTTTCTTCCCTGATTCCCCTTTGTTCTTCCTGAGGTGATGACAGGAGGTAAATATCTAATTTTGGTTTATAATGCTGCCAAATTTCAGGATGATTTTGTCGTGGGTGTTCTCTTTTTCAAGAGATAATGGGGGAGGCTGCATGTGAAAAAAAAAAAGAGGTTTCTGTGAGTTTAGCATTTAGGGAAGGTGTAGAAGCTCAGGATATTTTCCAGCCCCTGGGTTACAGCTCAGATGTGTTTGTGCCATACAGAGATGATTGTAATATTATTATGTTTTTATCTAAAACCTTGGGACACTAATAGAAAGATGTTATCCCAGACTTGGCTCTCATTTTTATATAAGCTCATTCGTTTCCATTGAAGCCAATGCACTGGTTAAAAGGAAAAAGTCAAAGGAAATTCAGGAATGTTTGTTTTATGAGTCTTTGTTTAAAGGCTATGAAGAAAACATGTTGCACGTCTGAATTCTAAGAAAAATATAAATTAAGTAGAGAAGGCAGTCAAAAAATCCAGGTGATTTGGTTGGGGTGTGGAGACTGGCCATGGATGAAGACTGCAATCTTTATTTGAATGACAATTGAGGTTACAGGGATAAATATTTATAGGAAATGCATGAATTATTTATACATGTTCCAAGATCGCAGAGTTTAAGAACATCCTTTCCCTGGCTGTGTTGCTTTGTAAGCTGGGGGTTGCAGGCACAGTGACACAGTAGCTGGTATTAGAGGATTTGTGTTTGACAGGAAGAGGCTGCCATGGAGGGAGGGGAGCAGCTTCGTGGTCCAGTTTCTATTCAGAAGAGGTGCAGAGGCCAACAGAAGTGCACAGCTCTGAGCAAAGAACATTTAGGGCCCCATAAATCAGCCGTCTAATGTTATTATGCTACAATGGCAAATGATGCTGGTTTTGTCACTGCAGTTAAACAGTGCAACAGATGGCAAAGATTTGCACAAGCAGTTAAAATTCTTGGCAGAGCAAATTTTTTCGATTTGTAGCTGGAGAGTTAGTTGAGAAACACTGGAATATTTGTACCAAATGGGGGGGAAAAAAAAAACACAACTTTTTTATAATCTCTTTTCCACTTAATAAATGAAATTTGACACATTTGCCTAACAAGCAGTGCTATTAGCAGCTTCCATTCATGCTTGCACTGCGGTGGGGAAAACTGCCAGCCTCAAATTACCCAGGAAGCTGTTTCCAAAGGGGAAATGCCCAGCAGGGAGCAATGACGCTCCTTAGGTCACCTCAGGAAACCCGGCAATAGGGCAGACACGTCGTGTTTGGCTGCACACAACACCCCTTCTCTTCTGTTACTTACTGACAGACTGGTGGTTCCCAAAGCTGGTGCTCTGAGCCCAATAGCTGTGAAGGAAAGTTAGGCCATATTCCTGAAAGTGGATCCACAAGGGGAAGACTCTGGATATGTCTATTCTCAATACAAACTAGTCTATATGCTTATTTCTCATCTTTAATTCATTACTGTGTTACAGTCATACTTTACACTACAAAGACTGTAATTGCCTTGTAGTTTATGTTAAAATTACAATGCAATTTCAGTGCATTTTAATACATAATTATCTGTTAGTTACTAAAGCTGAACAGTTACGTGTTTAGTGTCTTTTTTTACTCCAAAGGAACAATTCTGAATACGTGTACCATTAAAATCCAGGTATTGTAACAAAACTGTACAGCTCCCATGATCATTCTCTGTTACCCAGTGAAGGGAATTGGTGCTAATTTTAAGAAGTGAATACAAGCACCATTTAGCAGCAGGGCAGTCTCACAGGGTATGGGACATCATGCTGGGTGGTTGGGTGCTACGCTGCCCTCACACCTGCAGAGCCATACGTAAAGCAGCAAGGATTGGGACATGGGTTTGTTCCTGCACTATTTTTGCTGTTTCTTGGGTGGGTTTTGCAGTGAGGACTGTGCTGAGCAGCTGTGCTGAGCAGCACATCCACAAACTGTATGAAAGGTGCCGGGGTGGCTGCATTTTCTCAGTGCACAAGACCTGCCCATACTCCTCATGCCATGGCTGAGAGCACCATGGATGTAAACTGAGGGAGCTGGTGTGAGGGCTCCTACAGGAACTGTCACCAGACATCACAGGCTGCTCTCATTTCCCTTCCTGCCAAAAAGAATCGGCAAAAAGTTCTGGGAAGGCTTGTGTCAGCTGGTCCTTGGCCGAGACAAATGGAGGAACTTGTAGGTTGAATGCTCCTTCACATTGGTGCCTTAGTCAGATAATCCTGAAGGAACTGAGTGGACTTAAAAACTCTCCTGTCTCTGAAACACCTCTAGCCATCAATGCTAGATGGAGCAAGGGCTTGGATTAGGCTGACAGTGGGCTTTGCGGGACCACCAGACCTCAGGAGGTTTCTCCAAGGAAGCTTCATGTTCAGGGTCCTGCCTGTGCCTCTTGGTCAGCCTGCATCTGGGCCAAGGGATGGGGGCCAAGGATGTACTCATGTGGGGGACATGCCTCCCAAGGAAAGACTTTGCCACAAAAATTTTAGAGTACTTATCCTTGGGTTCTTTGGTGGAAAAAATACAGATTTTTATTCCACAGAGGGCTATCAAACCTAGCCTCAAGCTGGGGCTGTGTTGATGAATCATTTCCCTTTGATTTTTTTTTTTGTTGTTGTTGTTGTCAGTAAGATACTGCACATCTGGGTGAGGGGGGAAATCAACCTGAAGATAAAACAGATACTTGTTCATTTCTCTACCAATTTGCCCTCAGAAAGAAGAAAGGCAAGCAGCCCAGCCTCACTTGAGATAGTGATTTTTCAAGACTTTTGATAAATTTTTTACAGGATTTCTCTCCAGGTTCTTCCGTATGATTCCTGCATGCAAACCAACATTTTTAACTTCACTCCATTGGATACTCTGTGCTGCTCTGCCAAAGCAGCACACACATCTGCCCAAAGGATGCCAAGTCCTTAGTGACTCAGGCTTGGATATGGTTGAGTTTAAGAACCAAACTCCCACTGCACTCAGTGTAATCTCAGTATCAGAAAGATCTGTAGGAGCCTACATCTGTCTCAGAGCATGTCCCTGAGATGAAGATGCTGTCTTGTAACATCGTTCATTAGGAAGCAAAATTATTTTTTTTAACATTGTGATTAATTCATTCTAAATTTGGTGCAGATGTAATGATGAAGAGAATTTTCCTGGTTAATGCCCCTCGTCCTTGCTGAGTCTCCATGAGGGCAGACTGGTGATGTTTGAGCTTTAATTGTACCTGCCCTTTTTTGTTCTGGATTTCTGTGATGCTATGCTACAGGTTTCTTTTATATTTTTAACTGTAAGAAAGGTTGAGCCTTAATGTCCCTTCACAGATAAGCTGTAGATGTTTGTCATTTCTACAAAAAAATTGTTATTTTTTCCCCTTTTATTTGATTGGAACAGACCTTGGTATTTGCTCAGCTGTGGGTTAACAACCTTGAAACACTTCTCAGCATTGCTGCTGAGACAAAAGAATAAAGTCGGTTTTCCTCAATCGTCTATTTAGTTACAAACTAGTGATCACCATGCTACCAGTAGTAGCTTTTAGGTTTTAACATTTTCTGTGGATCTTCATATTTGGTATTTTTTGTTGTTTCAGTGAGGAGCTATGATTCTACACAGCCTTTTACTGAACATGCAAAGGGTTTCCAGCCACATTCTGGCAATGTAATTTAGCAAGCAATTTTTTAATCTCAAGTACAATTTTATATTCATTTCTCACAATAAATTAAAATTATACTTCGCCTAGTATCTTGCTGCAAAATGTACATGCATTAAAGCAACACTGTACCTTTGGAGTTGAAAGTAGTAAAAATTATATATTCATAGTAATTAAGAATAAAATAATCCTAGGCTTCTTAGAAGAATCCCTACAGCTTTCTAACACAAATGTGCAATTGGAGCTCTCCTGTTTTAGCTTCGAGTTGAAAAACATTCTGCTGCTTTGTATCACAAGATCTCCCAGTGTACTGCCCTCAAAAAAACATCCATCTGTGAAAGGCAGAACAGAAGCTGCACATTTCCTCCTTCCTCACTTTATTTGTACTTTTTTCAGTTTTTGGTGGTTTTTGGTCAGTTTGGGATTTTGTTGTTGTTGGTTGCCAGAAGCTGGAATAACTTGATTTGCTGGTGTTAAAGAAAAGAGTTTCTCAGGTTCCTATGCAGTCATCTGGGTCTAACATGATCCAGCTCAATTTCCAAGAGAAAATCTGACCCTCAGACTTCTCTTGTTTCATTTTTATTACCAACTTCCTGTGTAAGGTGTTTCTCAGCAACCAGGTCTGTTTTCCCCTGTCTTTGGTAACGGGGCTGTTCTTGACATGTTCACAGGAACAACTACAGGAAAAAAAACACCTCCAAATGCAAAAGCATATTCAGCTGGACAGTGGTTTTTTTAGTATTGTGGTGAACTTCATAAGGCACAGCTGATTTCTCTAAGGATGTGTGTTCCAGTTAATTTGAGATCTTGCCCAAATGTTCAGTGCTATAATTGAGTTTTTTATTAGGGACAGAAAAAAGAGCAGTGTACACACAGCAGTGATCTAAATGAGTAGATATTCCATTACAGCAACATTTCTTTTTGATAAAGTAATTTTAGAAAGAAACTATTAAAAGTGCATTCTTGTGCAATTTAAAAGAGAGAGCTGAAAATAGTTCTGTTACAGGTTTAACTTCTCTAAATTTACCTTAGTGCCTAAATCAGTCTCTGATTTTTGCTTGGAGAAGGGGGATGGCCTTTCTGTTTTCTAATACTTTTTAACTTAAAAAAAACAGGAAATAACATCCTTCTTTCAATCAGCTCATAAAAAATGGGTCTTAGGACTGAGTCACTTGAGTGAGAAAGATTGAAAAGAAATCCTCAGACCTCTTACCTGCCATAACTGAGTAATAAGATCAAATTAAACAATGTCACATAGGAGGCCTTGGGGAATAAATTAAGGTCAACACATTTGTGAACAATTGATTTGAGGAGGGCACAGAGGGATGTAGCTGGCCACAACTTTCCCAAAACAATTAAAGCTTTAGGAGGTGAATGTTTTGTTGCTTTTCAAAGGCTTCTTTGATGGGCTTCTTTTTAGGAAATAAGAGGATGCTGAGAGGTAAGTGATTTCTAGTGCCTCCTTAATGACTGTGTTTAATTTTCTTGGTAAGTGCTTGAAATCTGAAACTGAGAGGAAGGAGGAGAAGAAAGGGAGGTAGATGAACAAAATCAATGACTTTTAATTTTCTCTGATGTGTCTTCAGATAAAAATTAAATCTCCTGCAGCCGAATTTGTTAAAATAGGAATTGATACTGCTACTCTTCATGCTGTGAGACTTTATTTACTACAAGAGTAGAGAATCTTTTTTTTCCTGTTATGGCAAGGCTTCTATTTTTAGCCTTATTTCCTAGTGAACCAACGCTGAACTTAGACTCATCTCTTCCTTATCCCTCACTCCTCAGTGATTTGAGCCTATTGACTGAGTTCAGCCCAACTGGCAGAAGGCTCGGGCTGTCTTGGAGGCAATTAGCTGTTGTGGATTTTGCAGGAGTAGGTGGCTGGTAGATGTTGCTGCAAGCACTGTTTTGAGGAAGAGGCTATACAGAGAGCTCAGACCCCTTTCTAATATTAATCAGCACAGGCAGGGGTGGTAAGAAGGCTTCAAATGCAAGTGGAGCTGGCACCTTATCAGACCTCAGGACAGCCAGCCAAGGTGCAGGTGCAGAGCACTCCAGCCCTCTAATTCTGCTGCTTGCAGAGCAGCCTGGTTTTGGTCTGTAGCTGTAGATGTGTGAGCATTTTGTGTTTTCACGCTTTTGCAGCAAGGCTTCTTGCTGCCCCTTTCTGTCAACCCTGTTTCGTGCAGGTTGCTAACAAAAATTCAAAGCAGGATTTGAAAAGAGGATTCTGACACAGATGAAGCATCCAACTGTGTGAGAGAGAAGGAGGCTGGCTTGGTTGCCTGGAGAGACAACATTGGGGCTGAGGGAGTGATTTCTGGATCACAGGTGGCCTCCCCAACTCCTCAAAATAGCCTTGTGAGCCTTTGCCAGCATTTCCCATAACAGAACACATGTTAAGAGTACTTCTGAGCTGGGAGGGAGGTCAGGGACCCTTGCTGCATGCCAGCTGACCTAAAGCTCCTAGGGCTTTTGGTCAATCAGGGATGACTTTGGGGTTGCTGGGGGCTTCCTGGGGGGGATGACTCTGCTCTCGGCGGTAGGGAGAGAGGAATGAGAAAGGCAAAGGGTTGTGGCTCTGCTGCTGTGGTGCCTGCTGCAATAGTGTAGGATTAGCAAACCTGAACACCACTGCCCTCCTCTCATGTGCACAGAAATTGCAGGAGCTCAGTCGTTCCAACCAGAGCTGGATAAAAGCTTGGAAAACACTGCCCAGTTATTCCTTTCGACAAAAACAAGTGAGTTGTAACTGGGTAAAATTCTCTGAGCGCCTGGAAAGCAATGAACTACTAAAAGTGTCTACCCTGAGGAAGAATATTTACCAGTTTGGAGGCTGAAACACTCTCCAAGCTTTAAAGGCTGGGACATTTTGAACAACTCTTAAGCAAGCTAAATTGTCTGGTTTATAACAGGAGATGGTAAATCCTGTCTTCCTCACAAATTAAATCCATGCCCTGAAATCTGTGAAGTAGTTAGGTTTTGAGCTGGGTCTTGTTAGGTCAATAATCAAATAATATCATATTTTTTTTTTTAGGTTTCAGAATAATTATGCTTATAAGCATACATATGAATTTCTGCTCAATATGTATGTCCTCTGGACTCCCTAGGTGTGAATAACAATATCTAATCGCAGAAATCAGAATATTCATTACATTCTTTAAGATAATCTTTAGATGGGTGTATTAAGATTCAGATATATGCTAGCAGGAGGGTTTTCTGCAGAGCTGTGAAATGCTCTTCAAAGTTTCCCTCTGGCCAGGAGGAGATCATCATGTACAACTGCTAGCATGAAGGAAGAAAAATAGGACAAGGCTTTGTGTGGCCAAAAAGTCTTCCTATTAATGTACCATTGCAGGTGTCTTCTGTAGTTAATACTACCTGCCTGACAACTTGATTAGTATCTTAAAAACAGTATTTTTCAAATCATTACAAGTTGAGCAACACTGACATAATAACTTTTATGCTATGATAAACCAGTGCTGTTCTAAAAATTATGTAATGTGGAGTTTTCCTTATTCCTTTGTAATTGCCCTAAATCCCCAGAAACATTACATACTGTGAAAAAAGCAAGGTGAAATGTGGACGTGATTATGTCCACTTATTTGCTGCTTAGCAACAGATTAACATGCACTTTTTTTTTAACAAGGGCTTCCTGAAATCATAGGAAATAAAATGGAAGGTCCCTACAGAAAGCAATCTACGCCATGTCTTCTCCCAAGCCAGCATCAGCTATAAATGTGTTACTGCTGCTGGATGTTTGACTTGGTATTATAATGCTGTGCCACTTTCTTCGTATTTATAGAAATATGCAACTTTCTCATTTGCAAATGAGAACTGCATCTACATAATTAATAGACTCAGCGTGTGTTTCATCTCTCTGTCAATTCAGCTTCCTGCATAGTAAAAGCTTGTGATGAATCATACAAATTTAGGCACTTTATAACCTCTGTTTTCAAACTTCGAAGGATCTTGTCTGAAAATCAGCAGGAACCTCCCCAGACTGAACTCCCAACTTGTTCCCCTTTGCTGAGTGGGTGAGTGGGTTGACTCCCTGAACACTCAAAAGCTGTTTGGGACTTGTTGAACACAGCCCAGGCAAGGCAGTGCCTCCGAACCTCACTGCAGAGACCCAGTAGCCCACAGCCCTTGCTGTCTACTCCACATTTGGCAGCTGTGCCCAAATTCCTTGCAGCTCATACGTCTTTAAGCCAGATTCATTGATAGATCATTTATCTGCTTTTCCTGCTGGAAGAAACATTAAAGAGAAAAGATTCTGTGTTGTATGTAACTCAGAAAAAGATTAATTCAAAACATAGTGAACACAGTGCAGGCAATCTTAAGGAGAACATCTAGTAGCTTAGCTTGTTTTGGGGTTTTTTTCCCTCCTTCCTGAATGTGCTAACAACAGTTACCTGATTTCAAATCGAGATGCTTTATGAGTGCCAGGCTGATAATTCATTTTGACTGGTTGTCACTGTTCAACTCTTTCGTTCACAAAAAGTTTTCAGTTTTCCCCATGACTCTTTTATCTCAACTCCACACTAGCCACTAACTACTGTTTGCTGGACGCAAACAGTGTGTGTGTGGTAGCATCCAACTGGTTAATTCAGTCAGGTGACATTGTTTCTGATTCTGACTAAATGCCCAAAACTTTTTTTAACAAGGGAATAACAAGCAGTTAGTAGTGAATTAGCAAACACTCTTGATCCCTCAGGAATATCTTTGTTTGCATGAGAATATATTCATACAGGAACAGCCACTCCCCAACCATTTGTGCAAACAAAAACATGTTCCTTGAATATTCATGAACAACAAGGGGCACAAACATGGTTGAACCAAAGCAGCTGCTCAGAATTCACACAACGGGTTTGTAAACACCGTTTTGCAGTATTTGACCAGCTCCAGGTACTGCTGTCAAACAATGAGCTGAAATGTTGACAGTAGTAACAGCAGATTAAAAGAAAAAAAGTAATCAGTGATACATTTACATACTTGTTAAACCTTCCTGTGTATAAAGGCCAACAATGATAATGAGCCTCATTCAACTTTTTTTTTGCCTCTGAGGATGAAATGCACTAAGATAATAACACGTCTCATTGGTTAGGCACCTTTTCTCAAGACTAGTTTTGTTGTCTCATCTCTCTAAGTATTTCTTTCTTTCCTTATCTTATTTACATTATGCACTCTCGAATGCAGGAATAAATTAGCTGCCTGAAAATTGGTCCTGTGTGAAATGCTCTGCTTGATTTCATAATCCTCTTTTCTGTGCTGCTGTCCATTCTTTCCAGCAGTGAGCAGAAGGATACCCTAGGACTGGAAGTGGAGCAACAATCATCATTTTAGTCTCTGCTCTCTTGTCTGACTCTTGTTCAGCTCCCTGGGATGATGGTGTTCTGTTCAGAAATGTCAGTATTTTAGCTGGAAAGAAGCATAATGTGGCTCTTTATCTATGGGCAAAACTTTCCAGGTTGGTGAAGAAAAGGGCAAGGTAAATTAAGTCCTTGAGGGTCGTGATGAATAAAAAGAGAGACAAGTTTTGAGGAACAGCCTGGCAACTCTCCTCAATTTGTTTTTGAACTGCTGACTTCCCAAACCAATTTAGTCATTCATCCATGAAGGGAGAATAGCTGCCACTTACATCTAAGAGAGTTCTGGAAGCTCCTTCTTGTTTTTTAAATCAGCATGTAATCACTCTGCTTATTTTTTGGTGTAAAAGTCCAAACTAAAAGTTTCCTGGGATTTCTGGAGCTCTAAGTGGAAAAACTTGTTGAGATCTAAATGAAATTAATTGCCTTAAATTGAGCAGATCCTATTTTCACTAGTATTGTACAAACAACAATAAAATTCAATATTGTTTTCTGTGGGATGTGACATGGTTCCATAGGTATGGTGCTGACCTAAAAAATGGGAAGGCCTCTGTTTTCATGGCTGCTCTGCAACCTGCTGTGGTAGTTTCTGCAAACGGTAGTTTCTCCAAACACAAGAATAGGGAGAGAGAGCTGTGATTGTCTTGGGTTCACATGGAGCTGAATGAATCACGTCATTCTTTCCTTGTGATCTTCCCCCCCACCCTTCTTTCAATCAAGTAATCTGTGTTCAACAGGATAATGTTCTTGCTCAATCTCGTCTGTCCACCTCCTGCTGAGCACTCCACATTTTTTTATGTTGCTCACTGACACTAATGTTATGGTGGCAAGGCAGACACAGCAGCTAAAAAGTTGAAGATCAGTACAAAATCATACAAATAAGGTGGTTCTGCTCCTGCAGTTTGCCACATTAAGTAAACGTTCTTGGGAATTATTCAGAAAAAGGTGAAATACATTTTGAAAAAAGTGCATCTTTGCATAATGCAGTGAATTTCTCAGCTTTTGTGCTCCACTGAATGTAGATGAGATATTCATTTAAGAAGTTTACCATTCTGCATCCATCCTAATGTCTGTTTATCATAAATAACTGTGAATGTGGTTTGAAAAGAGGAAGGTGATCTCTGCAGCCCTTGGGCATTAGCTGCTACCAGCAAGTTACATTTTTAGCAGGCTCTGTTTATATTGAAATTAGATGTTTGCCATGGAAACCTACACATTACAATATACTATCTCATTTTTAAGTGCAGGAAAGCTTTGCAGTGAAAACCATGCATGTAGCATCTAGGGCTTTTTGCTGAAATGATCAGTTCTGAGTATGAATTCTTCGTATTTTTGATTGAGTTGATGAGGATTGCTCTAACCGCTCACATTGTATGGATGATGGGAACCCCCATCTACAAAACATTAGCTTCCTTCAAATCCTCTTTTCCTTCCAAATTCCAGACTTTTCCATGCAGGGAAGGCCTGAAAAATATTTTGGAGGAAGTGGATGTTTCTTATTGGCAGAAAGAAATATTATTTTGCTTTTTATTTTGATTTTCTGTTAGATGATGTATAACTCAATAGTAAAATATACAAAACAATCAACATTTTCCATTTGAAAAATATCAACATGAGATGTTTTGACTTTGCCCTTATGTTCTCTTTGATCTCTGTTATTTAAAAAACCATAAAATAATTCTAGTAAATGTCAAGTGATTTCTTACAAACTGGGCTTTTACTTTTGACAGACCTGAACATTGTGGCACAATGTGATTGTTTTTAGAAGAGTTCTGGTCACTATTGTATCCAAAAGCCACTCACCAGTAAATGGAGAATTCCTTCTGTTCTTGAGGTCATGTGTGGTGTGTGAAGTCTAGCAGTTTCATTCATAACTGTCTGAGAGTGCCAGGCTTTTGGAAGATACCCTGGTGGGTCTTATGTTCTGGTATCCACAAGGTACCAGATATTCTGCAGCTCAACAGACTCTTCTCGGAGCTGATTCATGGACTCCCACTCTGTGATTCCATCCCTTCGTGCACCCAGATGACTTCTCCTGAGAAACAGTCAGCAGCTGAGCTTTGCCACAGACTTTCTCCCAAGCTGTGATCCTTAGCAGCATGCAAGAAACCTCGTTTGTCAGAGGTGGAACAGGATAACTTAACCCAGGCCTCTCTGAGGTCTCAGTAACAAGGCTACACACAAAAGCATCCATCTCAACTTCTACATTAACAGTATTGAATCTCCTGGTTTATACCTCACTTGTCTTTTTTGAAGTATTTTCTTTTAAAAAGTATCTCAGTAAAGGAAGGAAGAAACCGGGTATGCTGCAGCCAAACTAGATGAATAAATTAAAGGAATAACTCTTACAGAAAGCAGTTTAATAACCAGTGTGGCAGGCATTGCTAATGTTAAACCTGCTTTGAAGTCTGTTATGTAGTTAAACTGGGATTTCACATCAAAAAAATGTTATTTACATTTGCACATGGTAGCCCAGCTTTTGTTAACAGCACTGGAAGGTTAGATGTAAATGATCTGAGACCAGTAATACAAGTGCAATAGTCTGAAGGGATTTCGCTGGGAGTCTGGGGGTGAAAAAAGAAATATTCAAATTCCTGCCCATGCTCCTATCATCCAAAGCATTTTTCCAGATGCCAAAATAATCTTAGCTAGCAAAAGTGAAACTCCTTTGCTCAAGCTTCCCATTTGCTGAACTTGCCTAACAAGACACTTGAGACCTAAGTTTACATTTTTACAATGAAAATTAGATGGAACGATGCAAAGCCTTTCTTGATGTTTCCTCCCTTGATGTTTTTACTTCTCTGACCTCAGGTGGTTTAACTGTAACATGTGCATCATACCCAAACTCTGGACTGCAGGGCTCTTCTGATTACTGCTTGGGGAGGGGGGAAATAATTCCTGGAAGTACTGGAATTTTAAGAGAATAATGGCTAATGTAAGGAGATTGCCACAGTGTTTCAAACCTCAGAATTGTATCAGGTAAGACAGATGTGGTTGGATTTCTTGTCTGTTCTGTACCTTAAGCTTAAGGCTTGTACTTAGGCCCAGGTCTCGGGTGAGGTATTTGATTTTAGGCATGGAGATTTCAAGAATCTAAGTTAGGAAGTCAGGCCTTGCTAGCAGTGCAGGCACAGTGAGAATCCTGCATGGAGGCCTGGACATCTCTCTGATTTTAGGGGGAGTGCATGTGTTCATTATAGACAGTCTGATTAGCAGCTGAAAGGGGAAGGATACAGCCTGTTCTCCTGCTGCAATTGTGCAAGCAGTTACAAAGTGTTTCTTCAAAGCTTTATAGAAATATCAATTTATTCTCACAAAGGGCAGTCATGATGAGTGGGGCTTTGGGTCATATTTTAACATGAATTCACTCTTCTTTCTGCTTCTAGGCAATCTTTAGTAGCTTTCCCTTTGCCTACCATGAAAAGCTCAAATACTAATACTGCTACTTAAAATTAGATTTACTATATTCTCTTTTGCCTAACCAGTTGCCACCTTCTAGAAAACCAAGGATGGGTTTCCATTCTGAAAACAGGCATGATTTTCTGCAGTATTTTCTGATTTTTGAGGCAAATTAGAATCTTTAAGCTCTTTTGAACCAAATAGCAGATACTTCATTCATGACCAGTGTCAAGTAGAAAGTAATTCAAGCCTGATTCTTCTTGCAGTGAGAATGATAGGAAATGAAGGATTATTCCACTAAAGATAACTTTATTAATAGGAGTCTTTTGCAATTGAGAATCAAATTTAGTGGCAGGAATGAAAAGTAAAATGAAAAAAATGAAAGTAGATTCTTAAAAAGAGTCAGCTGAGACTCTCATAATCTGTTTTTTAGAAGGTCTTCATCAATGAAGCCCTTCTGGGCTTCACTGAGTGTCATGGGTCCCCAGTGCTTCTGACAGTCAAACTGCTGCTTTTAGCTTCCAAGCAACTATCAGACGTTTTTGGCTTGGTCAGATTAAAATGAAAAAAATCAAACAGAATTTGTCTCTCACTGATAAGCATTGGAAAACTGGCACTAATTTCCCTTGGGTTTCTTTTGAAAAATGTTAGTATCTGTGTTTTATCCCAGCTTTAAGTATTTGAAGTCACCTGTTACATTGGCAATTTGCTATGTGTAAGGTGAATGCTGATATTTGAAGCACCTACATAAAATTAATTTCTTATCTGAATTTGTGGGATTTGTAGACCACACTTTTTTTTTTTTAAATGCACTTTAATTATCACTGTACCTTTTTTCCATTTTGGGGCTAGTTTGGTCTCTTGCCCAAATCTATCCCTCAAAAACTTTTCGTAAACCATAAAATACAGCACAGTTCTCAATAAATACCTTGATTGAAATTCTGAAATGCAGATTACTCACATACTTTATGGGGCCTTTGAATATGTCACGGACAGAATAGCACTGGATGAATAGCCCAGTGATTGATTCTGATCACAATCCACATATTAAAGAGTTTTGTAGCACTCTAGCATTCATGTAGCCTGTCACAGGAGCTGCATGTGTATCTGTTCCCTGAAATGTTCATCAAGTCAGACCTTGGAAGCAGAGTTAGCTTGAATACAAAGAAGCAGACCAACAGAAAAAGTGTCGGTCTGGGTCAAACTCATTCTATATTATTCCAGCATGAATTTGGCCTCACCGAAGATGGAGGCAAAATACAGGATTTTGGCCAAAATTAGTTGGAAGCATATCTGAAGACAAATCACACATCCCATATCCATATCCAAAAACCTAATGCCATGTGTCACCAAACGTAGTATTTGTGCCATCCTCATTAGTCATTTCCCTAAGAACCAGGCTACTGATGAGGATGGAGGTCCATTCCTATAAAGCTCCTTCTTGTTATATTATTGTTTTACCCTGAGTGGCACAACCTCACTTTGTTAGTGGAAATGAGCTGGAAAATGGGGATCACTGATCTCCAGTGATCTCCAGTTTGAGAGAAAAAGGAGTGATAGGCTTGGGATTTTCAACAACTCATAAAAATGTTAGTGGCATTAGACTTATTCTGTTTTTTTGAAAATGGCAAGCTCAATGCATTTATGCTTCTTCATTTCCTGTTTCTGGAAAGAACTTCCACCTTTCAATTGTCAGGAGTGGTGATGAACTCAACTGGATAAATGTGTGTGGAAATTCTTATTTACTGGACTCCAACAATATAATGCGGCCATAATGTTTTAATAGTTAACATCAAACATAATGGTCACTCAGCTGCTTTGAGAAAGTAATACATTGCAGGAGGGTCATCCATTTGATTAAACATGTTTTAAGCATTAATTTGCACTATCTGCCACCAGCTGGAGACCACAGCAGCTGGTATGGAGCATTTGACAGTATCCTTCCCTGGCTTCTACAAAAGCTCTTGCTCTTTCTAAACCCCTTTGATAGCTCAGCAAACATGTCAACACCACCACAGATCAAATACCAGGTAAATCCTGTTGTAGTTCCATAAGACTAGGCTTGGAATGACTGTTTCAGGAGTAGGGGGAATGTGTTCCCCCAGCAGGAACTGTCCACCAGGCAGACATCTGTTGTTCAGTTAGTTACTGCTTTATGCTTCTTTTATAGTTGACACTTTGAAGGAGAGATTCATCTGACCTAGTTTTGATGTTTACTTAAGGATGAGATAAATCTTGACCTAGAAAAGCTTTTGTCTTTGACTGCGTGGGGTTGGGGACTATTTTGGGTCTCACCATCCAACTTTAATAAATTATTACTATTTTAAGAATATTAAAAGGTACGGGAAAATTTTAGTTTCTAAAGCACATGCCAGCATTTTTTCTTTTTCTTTTTTTTAATATGTGGACATCAAGGCTTTCTTCTTTCTTTGATTTTCTGTGAGTGTTAGACTGGAGGATCCCAAAGGTCAGGGACCCTGGGACTAGACTCTTACTTGAGCAAAATCCCTGCAAAGTGTTAGCCTGGCTCAGGAGAGGAGAATATAACTTGCCTGTATAAGCAAAGAAAGAAACCATAACTCATTTGGAATCCTGCCACTCAGTTAGTGATGTTTCTCCTGTGCACTGTTGCCTCTGTGTGGCAGCTGGAATAAGTAGAGAGATGATTAAGCCCCCACTATGGTATTGCCATATATAGATGTCTGATTTTTGCCACTCGTCTCTCCTGTCAATATTCAATCCCTGCAGTGATTTCTTAGAGGAAGCTTTTCTCGAGCAGAAACAGCAGCAGCACTGCATGGCTGGGTAGTGTGGCTGCTCATGGTGCTGCTCCCAGGGCACCTTCCTGGTGAGTCTAAGCAGTTATTTCTTCATCTATTGCTAATGCTATGTCAAGGAAGGAATTGGGGGTCCAAAGACAGAGTAGGCAGACAATCGGTGCTGTGTTCAGCTCAGCGTGTTGCATGTCAAAAAAGAAGGGATAATGCTCTGTCCCTCTTCACTGATGACACGCAGCTGATAACTTTCAAACCTTGTCTTACACATGTATACACATTAGTATCTTTCTTGACTATTCATCCATAGGGGGATAGTGGAATGCCTGGTGACATCTAAGCACGTGTCAAAACATGTTCTAAACAATTATTATTAATTTTAATTTGCAGTAAGGCTTACTGCTTCTCACTTATCCTTCTTGGCACTTTGGCTGCAGTATTTACCAGCTTCAGCTAAATGACAGCAGTACACTAGAGAAAGAGATCCAGCAGTCATATTGATCCTCCACTTATTCCCCTGGCACTCTCAGGTGATGATGTCAAAATTGTAGCAAAATCAAATGTCAATATACAATTGTCTTTTTGGAGCATCTCTGCCTAATTTTTGTCACATGTAGAATGCCAAGTAACATTTTCAAGTGTCTTAAGTGCCAACCTGCTTTCCTGCTTTGAAGGTCCTCCTTTGATTTGATGAAATTGGGTGTCTCGAAAGATTACATACCAAAAATAAAACAAAATTATCACCAGTCTTTCTTTTAAAAATTAGAACTCTAGTCTTCTTGAGCCATATCACTCTTTCCCTATCACAGGCTAGATGGGAGGTAATTGAAATGAAGCATATACATGCAAAGGATCTTCATCAAGTACAGTAATTTTAAAAGCAACAGACATTTACTGTAAATGTCTTATAAAAATTTAGAAAAATGGTAGAATTCCTCTGTTAAACCATAGCTGGCAACAAATATCCTGACCATCACTGCTGGCACCAAGAGCAGGTTGTTCTGTGACACATCATCATCCCAGGAAACTAACAGAAAGAAGAGAGATGGGTGTCAGAGTTTAGGGACCTGAAAGGAACCTAATCCAGTTTCTTCTCATCCTTATGTAATTAAGTGAAAACATTTCTCTGAAATCTCAGATGTCCTGGAAGCAAAACTGCTTCCTTGCAAAGCCTAGAGTCTCCCTGGGAATTAAAAGAGAGCACATCAGTATGGTATGCAGATTTTTCTTTTTATTTTTTTCTTAGAAGCTAATAGCTCCCCTATAACTATGGACTTCCCTGTTGCAGACAGTAAAAGAATAAGAATTTGGTGCTTTGACTACATTTCACCTAGTTTATTTCACCCTATCATGGAATGAGCTTGAAAGCCAGGACAAATGATTTCCTATTACCTCTCATCTCCTGTTTTTTAAATCTTTTGATTCAAACTTCTAAAATATTTGTCTAGTTTATCTGAGGAAGAAGGACTAGAAAGTTATTGTTGACCATTTCTTCCCCAAGGTAAGCTGATATTCTCACATTTTCATGTCCTCAGATCAAGGAGTCTGAGAAGGAAGTAGCAATAGTCATGAACTGTAATTTCTTTAAATTCTTCAAGTTGTATCTCTTCACTTTACAGTATGTTCTTAATATACATGTAACATCTATAATATGCACCACTTGTTTATCAGGGAAATAACCAATTGCATCTTGGATGCAAAGTTCAATGCATCCATGTACTCTTTAATAAAGAATAGGTGTCCCTTGGTTGTTTGGGGTTTTTTTGTTTGGCTGGTTTTTGGGTGTTTTTTTTTTTTGGGGGGGGATCATTACATTCAGATTAACAATTTAAAATAAGGAACTGTTGCCTTTAACAGACAAAAAGAATGTAATTCCTACTGAAGTATTTCTGTAAGTGTTTCTGTCACTTTGGTAGGACTTATTCTCTGACCACAACTCAAAGCCTTCTGACACATACCTGAAGAAGTGAGGCAGAAACCACTCCAACAGCTCTTCAAAAGCTTTATTCTGAGGATGAAAAAGTTCTCCTCAGGTGGCATTCCTCCAGAACATACCATGCATTGCCAGAACTGCAGCTTTCTGCAGAGAGACATAGAATGAAGCTTCAATAACATATAAGCACACTTCCAGTTGCACATGGTGCAAGTGTTGTATTTATGCCTGGTCGCTGTAGCATTTATACAGAATTATTTACTTGCTTTAAAAAAATATATTGAAAAATTAAACAGGGTTTTAATTTCCAGTATGCCCCATGTCTCTCACAACAGCTTTAAAAAAAAAAAAAAAACAAAAACAAAAACCCACCATTATGATTTTGTTGTGTTCCTCTGTCAAACTGAAGCCTATCATCTGTGATGTGAATTGGCAAGTTGCCACATCCAGCAGATGGACTTGAGGATGCTGCTGCCAAGGAGCTAGCATGGGCACTGAGCTCTGGGTGTGTGGCATCCAGTTCCTAACCAGAACGTCAAAACAGCTGCCTGTGAGGACTTCTGCATCTTCACTAACAATATCTGCCAGAAGTCCTGTAATTTGGAGCGTGGCTTCTCTCTGAATAGTTTGAACAGTTTTATTAATGTGCCCAAAGCTGGAGTGATGGTCTCTGAGCTCTGTGTGATTTATACCAGTTTATAGGACAATAATTCTGCAGGATGATGAGGATTTGTGTCTGATGCACATCAACCTAGTTGTGTTCATGACGGTGCTGAAGAAGCAAAGCAGGGAGTCACATCTGGTTTGGTAACCATTTTAGAGTGGTTCCAGAGGTTTCTGGCTCTGTCAAATGGTACAGGAATGCTAAAAGTCATTTGGATGAGTGGGGAGCTGCAGAGGATTTCAAGGGAAACAGGTGCATCCATAGGTGGTGCAAAGAGAAGGTACATTATCAGCACCTGGCAGGTCCTGGCAGGGGGAAAGCAGGGTATTCCTGTTCAGTGCTGCTTCTGAGCCTGGTGGGAAGCAGCTTCTTCAGTCCCATTCCCTGCAATTTTATATAAGCCAGCATGCTTGCCTCCTTGGCCTTCACCTTCATTCACAGGATTGGTTTTAACAAGTGCCCCACATTTTTTCTTTTGTAGGGCTTTTCTCTTAATGAATAAACAAAAGTTTAATAATTAATTCTAAAACACATATTTTTATTTCTCCATTTTATTAATCTAGCACTAGCTCTCTGGCCTTTTTTTTTTTTCCCCCATTACAAATAATCACATTTTTCAGACATGATGAACTGGCTCTAATAAAGGTGCCCTTTGGAAGAGACAAGAAACCAGCCATTTCTGTCTGTAGCTGCATTTTGCCAGTGAAGTTAAAAATGTCTTGGAACCTTTTCCCAAATAAAACTTGAAATAACTGCTCTATTCTGGATGGGTTTTTTTCCTTGTCGTTCTAGTGCTTTTACTCTCAAAGGCCAAATGGTATTTAGAATGATGAGTGTTTTGCTCCTCTTTTCTTCCCTACAATATATGCAATAATGTCTGCTAGAGATTTCTGAGGTGACCAAAAATGCATTTTCCTGACCAGTTTTGCATTAATTTTAAATGGCCTTTATTGGGATATGTAGCAGATTACCAGATCACATTATTTTCTTTTTCTCTGATGACCTCGATCCTGTAGACTGGGAAGCTGGGTTTAACAGTTTATGGTGAGATCAACTAATTATTGAGATCCATGGGATCACATTCTGTGGCCTAGTTTATCCCACTGCAACACCATGGACCCTTGAGCACATGTTTTAGAGATTTTAGTGGTCATTAGGGTCCAAAGAGATTGGGATGACTTACTTTATATTGTTTATTTCTTCTCCCCTTGTATTTTGAAGAAAAGACTCAGATTCTTAGGTATTGCTTTAATTCCTAGTTGCTTATGTTCCCTGTCTCTGTAAATCTCCTGTCCTGGCTTTGAGTTTAGACAGATATAGGGTGACTATTAAATTGGCCTGAATTAAAGTGAGGGCTAGCTAAATGCACTGAAACTACGTCAATATGTTGAAGCTAATACAAACCACTTGTAGAAAAACAAAGTAACCTGAGGGTGCTATTAATTTTAGATTAAGAATGCATCAAGGAATGAAGGCTAATCCATTAAACTAGAATTGCTTTGCTATAATTCTAATGTAAATCAATGTCAGAAAATTAAAGATATTAGCAGCAACTAAGCAGTTTCACCAAGTTCAAGCCAAGGCTTGAGAGATGCCCTCCTCATTCTAGTGGGTTTGCAATTGTTTTTCTTATTACTCATACAAAATTAATCAGTAACACTGGAAATAATTCAGCTCTAGACCAAAAAAATAAATCCTTTTGAGACTCCCTTGATGGCTCCATAGAACTAGGTAATTATGGATGAGAAGCAAACAATGAAAAAAGTCGTAATAAAATAGTTTTGGTTTTCTTTCCTGGCAGTTCTTTTAACTATTGACACTTTCTACAACAACAGATCAAAACTATAGGGAGGAGAGTGTGACTTTTAAGTTAGAAATATTATTTAAATTTCTGAAGTTTATTATGCATTCCTTTTAACTGTTAGAGTGCATCACATACAAAGAGCTCACCTGCTATGGGAGTCTGCAACCACAGACCCCAAGCTTCACAAAAAGAGCTCTTGCTTCCCTCTTTTTTTAGGCAGAGACTTTTTTTGAGGAAGTCCATATTTTGATTTTTTTTTTTTTCTTTAATCAAAGTATTTCTAGCAGCTTCCATTCTGATGTACAGCATATTCAGGCATAGCTGGGATGAGGCTACTAACAGCCAGTGCCTTTGGGCACAAAGGAAGCTGTTTCCTTGGCAACCACAACCCCAGAAAAGTCCCAAAACAGCACTTCCACCTGCCTGAGATTTTGTTTTAATTTAGGAGTTTGCACATCGGCTTTGCATGGAGAATTGTGTGCTGTCTTAGGGCTTTATTCATAACAGAAGTTGCTTACAGGAATAATGTAATTTTTGTGTATGAATTTATACTTTGGACTGACTGGCTTACCAGAAGGATTGTTGACTTATTTAGTGGCAGCGGATGCTGCAGTAGCACATGGTGGAATTCAGGAAGGACATAAAACACTGAAACTACAAAAATTAAAACACCGCAAAAGAGAAAAAAGATCTGTCTAGAGAAGAGTTAATTTGCTCCTATGTCTATGTCATAAATTATGAGATCAGGGAAACTGCCAAACTTGCATATATCTTCAAGTTCCACTAGATTTGTTAACTTCTAAGATGAAACAGCCAAAGAGAAGGCCCTTGCATAAGGGGATACTCAAAACAGGTGATGTGCCTCTCAGCCCACAGACTGGGCTCCCCTGCCCCTCAACCTCGCTGCTAAGTTCACAGTTCATAAAGAAAGGCTCTCTCCTGCTTCTGGGGTCACTCAGAGCAGTTCCTGGCCGTTTTTAGATAGTTTATGTGAGATTGTTGTGGATTTAGTGGAGCTTTGCTCCCTTCACCCTCACGTAGGCCAGGGTGCCTCATGGCTGCCTCTCAGCTGGCGCCTGTCGAACCTGCCCACAGGGTCTGTAAGCTGCTTCTCCAGACCACAGGAAGATAAAAGGAAACCCTGCTCCTGGTTACTGGGGGTGCAGTTTGAAGCTCACTATAAAAACATCTGACATAAGAAGGATTGGAAAGCCCCTGAACTGAAGGTCTGTTCTTGTGGCACTGAACCACTCCTGTGGGCGCCATCTTGGGCCTGCAGTGCGCCCTCAGAGCCCCCTCAGAGCCACGCAGCTCTGGCACGGGGAGAAGCTGAGGAGTGGTCCTCAGGCCTTCGCAGTCAGCAAAGACACTAAGTAGAAGATACCAAAACTGCTGTTGTGGCAGGCCTCAAGGTTAGACTCTTGGGAGACTAACCCTTAACAACCATTTTATTTCAACATGCAAATGCAGTTTAAAGCTCAAACATGTTTACTCAGCTCTTGGCTTTCAAATATCATAACAAATAGCTGCATGTGGAAGGAATTGAGCTTGTGCTTGTGGAGAGGCAGAAATAGCTGTGCCACACAGGTGACACCAATTACCCCCAGCCCAGGCCCTGCCGAGCAGGAGGACATTGCAAAGAGCAAGAGCAGTGAGGAGCTGGGACAGCCTGAGGTATGTGACCTGTGGGAGAAGAGGTGAAGGGAGTAACTTTTGAACTCCAAATACAAGTGAAAGCAGAGGATTAGTTGCGTGGGCAGCAAGGTGAGTAAAACTCTCTCCATGGTTCTAAACTAGATCTAGAGGACAAAGGTGAAGCCTGAAATCAATGTTTATTAATAAGACAGATGTGAATCAAAGGTATATTATTGGCTTTCCATGTTGTATGTGTGGTTCAGTTTTGTGAGACTGTCTGACTAGGGAAGATTTTCTCAAGTTTGCTGCTGTTGTTTGGTGCATTGGGTGATGCCTGTTTCTGCTGTGAAGGTTTTGGGCTTTGTGTGGGCTTTTCTGGTCCTCGTGGGGACTAAAGTTTACCAGAATATGTCGGGGGAGAGAGAGGGGCACTATTTTATCTTGCTTTTGGTGTTAGGCTCCTTCTTCAGATTGTTAGGCTTTCCTAAAGTTTTCCACTTCTGTGAGTTGATTGTCTCAAGACCATTTTTGGGTGTACATTGTATGTCACCTTCAGATTTATCAATGCCAAATTTCATAAGCAAGCATGGGGGTTTTTTTGTTTGGTTGGGTTTTTTCCTGTGTAAGAGATGTCTCTTTGTAAAGCACATAGACGTTTAGATCCTAAGTAATGGGATTTTTCAGCAACTGTTGAAACATAGATATAAAACCAGCAATCCTATTCTGCTGCTTTGCCAAAATTATTTTTATGTTATAAATCTCTACCTGATATTTTCATGAACTGCACCTGGAGAAGGGCTGTTTAGTCTTATGTATTGCAGTCAAAGCAGACAGGTGGCCCCTCCAGCAGCTCTGCTGAGTGCCCCAGAGGCATAGGTGCTAACTGAAGCAGCTGAAGGTGATAACTAAAACTAAGCAGTGTGACTGTCCCTCCTCCACCTGAGTTCCCAGTAGCCAATTAATATTTCTTGAACTTGAGTGATGAGCCTCAGCGTGCAGTTCTGTGCTTAACAGGGAAAAGAAGAAAAATTCCTTGCAGCAGCAGCTATTTCAATCCCTCTTTGACACAGCTCTTTTAATATGACACTCTTGTCTCCCTAGCAGAGATGGATCCTGCTAGCATGGAGGTATATGTTGTGTTGTTAAGAGACTTTGAGACCTTGGCTCTGTTGTTATTATCCCAATAATTAGTATGTCGCTTACTTGGTAACACTTCACAATATAACTGGTTTTGCTGTGAATGAAATAAAGTCAACCCCAGAAGCAAGTTTCCACAACCTCCAGATTTAAGTGTGGGTGAAGGGGAGACATTTCTTGTCACTTCCAAGCCAGCAGTCAGGGAATGGCTATAATATCCAGCAGAAATGCTCTGTCAACAGAGAAAGACTAATAGAAAGGAAGGCGTTTTCAGGTATAGCAGGAGTCAGAGCTCTGTCAGCTTTCCAAAGCACTAGCTTAATTAGCCTCCTCCCTTCCTGGTCACCTACATAACAACATTTATTCATTTCGTATAATGCTTCAGTGAAACTCCTAAGTCCTCAAGCTAAATACTGGCATATGTGATCTCCACATATTAATGTCTCCCTCAGCTTTACATGTCACTAAAATACTGCAAAGCTGTTGGGTTATATATATGTGAGAGAATAAAGTGAAGAAAATAAACTCTGTGACAGCAATGTAATGAGGAAGCAGGCAATGATCAGCCTAATGGGAGGTCAAAACCACAGCCCAGTAAATAAAGGGGAGGTGGAAGTGTCCCCATCAGCTAATATGTGCACATAGGGTTTTCTGTTTACCAGCTGAGCCCCTGCACAGCTGTGGGGGTTCAGAGGGGCCAGTGTGCTATTGCCAGCTCTGCCAAGGATGAGGGTAATCAGTCTGAGCTCCTAGTGCTCTGCTGCTCTGCCAGTGAGGCTCCTGACTTCTCTCCATCTCATTTATCCCTTCTAGAAAAGCACAGAAACTGATGCTTGAGAGGAAAGATGAGTTGCTTGCCTGGTTTTGTCTGAGCTTGCTTCCCTTGCCCTGCTGCAGATCCTGCTTGCAACCTTGAGTAAATTGCTTGTTCAGTGATGTCCTTCTATGGATTTTGGCTGAAGGATGTTAGGGGCCAAGGTTCCCACTTCTTTCTCTTAAAGCTGTGTTTGGTAGGGACCTCTGTTTCTGATACTAAAATTCCTTAAGTTTCTCAGAGTTTTTCCTCTTAGCATACAGAGAATTCCCTTTGTGGCTGAGCTGGTTAGTGCCTACCTTGGGTTCAGGTTTTTTTACTGATGAAGCTGTTTGGCTGTTGCCTTCATTATAGGGGTATAAAAGTTAACTGTTATAGTGATGTGGTGAAATAATTTTATTTTTTTTTGAGCTCCCATTCCCCAGTGCTTTAGATGATTTTTTTGAGTCAGTATCTGAGCTTTAACTCTGCTAGTCCTCTTCCTCTCCATGAAGAGCATGTACAAGTCTTGTGAAACCATTTGTTTCACATCATGTACTCACACCCCCCGCTTTTGAGTGCCATGAGCAGAAAGGCAAAACAGGAGGAATTTTAAACCACTATGAAAAATGTTGTTGAAATATATAAAGCTTTTGAAAAAGAATCGGTTATACAGAAGTAAAAGCCCTTAAATCAATGCTGTGCTCCTCTAGTAATCCCTATCTGTTACTGATACAGAGATAAACATGTTTTCAAAAGCCAATAGATTCATGAACATTGTGTAACAACCCAAAATATCTGTATATTACAAAAAGATAATCAACAGATCAATAAGCCTGCCTGAAACAGTTGTCTTGTGGTAGTATTGATTTTTTTATTTATTTTTTTTTTTGCACCAGTCAGTGATTTCTGGATGGATGATTTTTCCAGTAAAGCAGAATTGTGTCATAACCAGCTGCCAGCCCACTGCTTTTTATGGCTAAGGAAGAAGAAAGATCTGGTCTGACTGTATTTGCTCATTAGCAGGGAACTTACATTTGAGTCCAGAGCTTATTCATAGGAGGCCAGTCAGGCTGTCTGAATGGAGAAATTAGACATCTCAAATCACCTTGGATCCATACCATGCTTCTAGTGACCCTGATCTCCCCTGGCTTCAGCTGTGCTGGTGGAGAGCTGCACCATATGGTGGGGAACTGCTGTGGAGACAAGGTGTCAGCCGATGACTAAGAATTACTTTTTAAGTCTGGCTCTACACAAGAGAAAACAGAGGGGATGGTGTAATCCTTTAACTCTGGCTTTATTTTTACACACTCTCCAATTTGGATCTCTTCTTTCCATCCTTTAAAAGCATCAAGGAGGTGGAGGACAGATGCAGTTGCTGATTGCTTGAATTCATTAGAAAATGCATGTGCTGTAACCTATGGTGATTTGTTCATGCAGTCGCGTCACTTGAAATGTTGCAGAGTTGATAGAAATCAAAACAGTGTTGACTTTCAGTCTGTTTTTAACACTGATACCTAATTTAAATAAATACCAGATGGGACAGAGGCAGTTTGTCTGGGTAATTACATTATCCCCACTTACACAGTGCTGTACTGTGGCTTCAGCAAAGATATGCATGGAAGCATCCCAGCTGTTGGATGCTTCCATAGCAAGGAGGGAAGGCAATACCAGCCAAAGTGGGAAGAGAGGGAGAAAGATGGTTCACCTCATGCCCAGGATTTTGGTACAACTTGGAGAAGCTTTTGAACGTGTAGGAATAATGCAAATTAATGCAGGAAACAAGCACATAGAAATAAATGCTTGGCTAAAAAATTACACTTAAGTGTGAAATTTAAGTACTTTTGCAAACAGCAAAGGAAGTGGCTGGGAGTTTCTGATGCCTCCATTTTATAGAAGTAGAAACAGGAGTTCAACATAAATTGAGAAAGGACATTTAATTAATAAAAATCCAACTAGTAGCAAATCAGTCCAGCTGATGTATTTTAGGGTCTTACTTGGAGACATCAACTATCATAGAAATTTCATTAAACATGATTAGTTTAATTATTTTGTCCGTAGTGAAGCGTGCTAATTAACTTGGCTATGATAAATATGCATCTGAATGTAATTTTGAAATCCCTGCAGATCCTAATTATTCTTAAAGACTGAGGTGTAGACCTTGCTGTAATAATCCTTTTTTAAAGTTAAGATTTCTTCAAGGGTACCAGTGATTTCAAAGGTGAGTAATTTTTTACTTCTGGAAAAGAAAAAAGGAGGCAATTTTTTATCAAAATCTGAGTTGAAATTACGACAGCTCTGAAAATAACCTTGAAGTGTGTATCTGTTCCTAGCCATGGATTCTCCCTATGAATTGAAGCCAAATGAAAATCTGCAAAGGGGGACTGGTTAGCTGATCACCATTGTAGCAGCTTTGAATATGTAATCAGTTTGTATATAAGAATAGCACTACTTACACTTGAAGGTAAAAAGGAACAATATATGGCAAACCACCTTAGCATACATCAGGCCCTAATCTGGGCCATTGTCTTGTAATCACAATGGAGTGAAGATGATCCTCCAAAATCATTTTGAAATCTTGTGTGTGTGTTGTTTCTGTCAACGTGGAGTTCATGATCTCCTTCACTACTGACTATATCGATGACTCTTTTGAGGAATGGCTCAAGAGAGGAAAAAAAAAGCTTCCTCTGAAAACTTTTTATTGTAAGCATCTCTTTGGTTTTACTGCCTAGAAAACTTTTACTAGAATGAGCCATTTTGCATTCAAATAGATGGCCTAATTATACTATTGGGTTTCCTCTCTTGGCTTCTTGACAAGTGTAATCTTGAAGTAGATGCACTTCCTTGATGTAAGAATGACGTTAAGTTTGCTAATTAAAAATTGAGTCAGTATAGGTGTGCAAAGGTGTTTCATAGGCTTGCTTGGTTTTTTAGTATTCAAATCTCTTCATGTCAGGATATGTTACTTTCTAATCCTTGACCCTGTCAGCTAAGCAAACGGAAGCATGCCTGTCTTCTAATTAACAAAATAATTTCCCTTATGGATACAGATGTTTCTATAAATCTGATAAAACATCAGTGCCATTAAAGTGTAGTTCAGGTTTCTGAAATTTACTGTGGAATACCAAAAAGTCATAGTATTAATAGTTTGAGGAACTGTTATTTAACTACCTGGATGTTTTATGTTTGGGGGGTTTTGTTTTGGTTTAGTTTTTTGTAGTAAAAAGGAGTATTTTGCATAGATTTTAGTATCAATACTAAAAATAGTGCTGTGGCCAAAAAGGAAATACTCTCTGTTGACAAAATGAGATAATTATAAACTGAAAAATAGAAGTTTAGTCTCATTTTTGTCAATGATCTATCACTAGAGCCTCTTAAAGTTGCAATAATACAAGGGACACGAAAAGCAGAAGGGATATAAGTGCCTCAACTTACAATGGTAATGAGTACAACAGTTTGCTGGAGTAGCTGTAAATCAAATGTACTGTAGCTATAAAAAGCCCATAAGACATTTGGATGTGATCCTGGACTGCTTCTGCAATATAGAAGCTGTGCATACAAATGAGAAGTCATCCATATTGTATTATGAGGGGGACTGCATCATTGAAACTAGAAAGATGATAATAGGAAGTTGTTTTTGGAAAACTACTGAAGCTGAGCTTCATCGTGTTGGCATCAATGTAGGGCAATTACATTTGGGACAACATCAATATCAGTTAAATGGAGGAAATGCAATAAGGAAGGAATATGTGATCATTAGGAGTATAAATTAAATTCTGCAGATTAGAGGACTGTATATTTTAACTTAATTTTAGCCTGATTTCTCCCCCCACCCCATTATTTATTTAACTTTATGCTTTATTACTGTTAACCTTTTTTCTCTTTCTCATGGTTTGGCTAGCTCTTATGACACCTTCATCTTGCACACTGAGCTTAACAGAATTCTTTAAACAAAGAAAGCTCTTGAAGTAGACATTCAAAAATCAATGTACTGTATATAACAGAGGGCTGAAAATGAAGGAAGATGGACCGTGCTGAGACTTAATGGATTGCTAGATGCTCACCTGAAAACAAATTATTTCAGGAAAAATATTCCTATGGATTATGGTATCAGTCTGCATCTCAGAGGACCTGAATTCAGTTTCTGACCCTCTCACATCTTTGTTCTCCACCTGTAAAAGCAGAAAGGCCTTCTTTTCCTCTCCCTTGATTTCTACATATGTCTTACCATTCTACGTCTTCAATAATTTTTAAGTGAGGAGTCATTTTCACAGTGCAGTGATTAGCATTCTGATTGCATTTAGCATCTAGGTGTTAATTCTAGTGTTAGTTGTGTTGTGATAGCAAATTTAGTATTCCCACTTGCTATGGGAGTAATAATGGGTTTTCTCACCTGAGCATTCTGTTAGGATAAGGCTGGGATTGCATGTACCTTGTCTTGTCTGGGATGATCTATCCCATAGTGGCCATACGGTAGGATTTAGGGGGGAAAGAAACTATAAATTGGTGGCCTGGATTCTGTCCTCGTCTGTGCTGTGACCTGGCAGGCTGGTTCCCTACTGGTGTGCCTCAGGTTCGTGGCATGTGGGTGCAGAATAAAGATCTCTTGGGATGTGAGACCTGGGTATTTGCTAAGTGTCTTGAGCCCTGGAAGAGGATTCCTCAAAAGTGTCATGAATTGGTAGGAACTGCCTTATCTCCCAGGGACCAGTTAAGTGTCATAGATGCTTTGAGTAAGCTTTTTATTTTCTTCTCATTCTTTAACAAAACAACAAATCCATTAAGAGGTAAGAGACACCAAGAAGGTGGAAGTGTGAATGTAGGTGACAGAAGTTTAACTTTTGATGTGTTATAGATTAAACATCCATAAAACATTGCAGTCGCACAGACGTGCAATTCCTGTCAGAGAAGTCCAGGAAGAAATAAGCACATGTAGCCATAGAGAGAGGAAGTGGAAAAACTACTGGTTTGGGAGTTTTCATCTAGCTTTGTTGTAAGTTGATGATGATGATGCTTAGATACTTTGGCCAAGAAGATGGCTCCTGTTGTATTAAACTGCACGAGAACACCTTACCAAGCAGTTCTTCGACTTTAGGAATTTTTAAAAAAATAAAATAAAAGAAAGGGAATGTTGTGAGGAGAATGGACGAAGACTTAAAACAGTGTTGAGAAGGCAGTGTAGCAAGTGAGTAGCAGAGGTTGACATTGGGTTTGGTTGCTGCTTCAGATAGATTGAGGAATGCATTAGATAGCTGCCCAGACCTTCTCTGCAGGTCGGTCCCAGCTATGAGTTTGTTCATTGTCAATTATTGGTAGTCTTTAAATGGAGGATGTGCAGTAGTACTGCATCACTGTCAGCACAAGACTGAATGTTGGATTGCCTATAGCAACGTGCTGCTCTGGAGTACATCTGTGTTTGCAAAATATCTTAGGCACAGGGTCATAAAGCAATTTCTAACACAAATGCATGGACAGTTTAACATAAACCAGCATAGCTGAAAGGGGACAATTGTGAAATGACAACTGTAATCTTTTGCCATCCTCAGACCTTTCAGGCCAAGGAGAGAGGACAGGGTAGTAGGTAGTAATTATTCTCCCTGAACTCTCCTTTGCTCTGGTCCTTGGCAGGAAGATATGGTGTATGAAAGAACTGATCCAATAAAACCCAGTGCAAGAAGGACCTTGTGCACTGCGTTTATCTTCATTGCATCTTTGTAGTGCTGAGACAAATGTTTGGAGGCTACAGTCCTGTTTTTTTTTTCCCTTCACTGCATCTTCCCATAGCAAGCTTCTCCATAGCAAGCAATAATCATCCATAGTATTGGTGAGTCGTGTCTTATGGCCATTTTCTTAACTCAGGGACTAGGAGGGAAATTTGCCTTCAGATCCATCTGTTCATAAACCAGTGGTGATCTGTTGGTCATTCCAGCTCATGATTCATGTGAGCCAAGGAATTAATGCACAACCAGTTTCTACCGCAGTGCTGTATGCTGTTGGTACCAGTTAGCCAGGGCAGGGGTCACTTCTTTTTACTGTATCTACTATCCCTGCATTACTCCAAGGCAGGTAAGGTTATTTTCAACTCTGTTTTTTCTCTGATCCAATTTTTAAAGTTCTCTTGAATGTGGAAATTCACTGCTATCCCATCCAGAAACCCATCCAACCCTAGCTGATTATTTTTTCAACACATGCAAACAACTAAACCAGCTATTTAAAATTGTTGTGATCGAATGTTCAATTCAGAGATTAGTATGTCAAAAGTTAATTGCTGGGGTGTCTTCCTATCAGGTAATCTGAGTCTAATTTGATTTAACCATTATGCCTCCTTTTTCCTGAAATGCTGGTTTTTGAGTCTTTTTAACTTCTCACGTTTGGAAAATGCCAGTAGAAAAAAACTTGCACTTTAGAGTGAGACATGTGAAAATATCAGGTGTAATATGTAGGTGATAAGTCTGTTGGACTCTTTAACAGCTTTATTGATTTTTGTCTGGTGATATTTCTGTCAGGAAGAGGCATCTAATCCAACTTTAAGTGGTGTTACATGCAGCCCTAGCAAAAATAATCAGAAACTCCTTATCTGCAATAAGTATACGTATGCTATGCAGTTTGGGTACTGTTCTCTTCATTATGTATGTTAGAGTGCTGAAATACCACTCTGTTCCCTGGAGCCTGAGTGAATGTTATTAGTATGTTTATTTGGTCTTGCAATATCCATGGCATCCACGGTGATTAATAGGAGCCATGAACATTAACCCCCAGAAAATACTAACTCCCAAATGAGTGGAACATCCCAGAACTGACATCAGAGGACAAGTCCCTCTCATAAGCTTATTTTATAGATATTCCCATTGATTTCCTCACATCTGGTGGAGACAAAAGAGAGCTGAGATCTAGCTAGTACGAGAGTGCCCAGAAGCATCACAGGGGTAGGTAAACTCCCCACATTGTCCTAAACTTTGAAGAGAATCCTGCTTGGGCTTTCTCTACCTTTCTAATACTGGCTTCAGCCAGTGTTGGGGTTGGCAGGTAGCAGCAGTGTTTTCTACATTTTGTTCACCTGTGACACTGATGGCTTTATTGCTCCATCACATGTTGTTTATTGTAGCACAAATGCCACCAGTGGACAAGAGCATGTCAGTGTTTGTTGTTGTCCTGTGAATCCAGACATGAGGGCAGGGAACAACAGAGTTGAGAGTTGAGTGCCTGTGGGCAATGTGGCAGTTCAGGTCAGGATGTGCAGGCTTGATGTTGAGTAAAACTAGGTAGAGTTGATTTCTATAAGCCAATATAGTGGTAATATCATGTTCATAAATTCCACTCTACCACACTCTGTTCACTGTTAGTTGAGAGTAGCTGACTGGCTCTAACAATTAGACAAGCTCTAATTCAGTGTGTGTTGTATCTGACAGAATGCTTTCTTCCATTTGGATATTCTTTAACAGAAAATGTAGGCTTATCTTTTTCTTCCAAATTCCATTGATATTATTTACTACTTGAAATAGTGTTAGTCTCCTGGGCCTCCTTATTTTCATGCTAGAGCTAGTTGGCAAGGATGGATACCTGTCATGATTTAACACACACATCAAAATAAAATGAAATGGGAACTTTGCCATTTGTCAGTAACAAACTATTGAACACAGAATCATTCTATATACACTATAAAAAAAATAAAAATAAAGTTCTTATTTGCTAGAATACATAGAAGAAAGTATTATTTTAAAATGCTGAAGTTTCATCCTTCTTGCTGTTGCTTATGAAGTGGGCCAGAAGAGAAGCTGGTGTCCTCAGCAGTGGAGTTGGATGCACGCAGAGGGAGCAGGGCCAACGTGGCCTGCTGACTGGTGATGGCCTGTGTGCCAGGTTAGCTTGCTCAGTGGAGCTGCTCCAAGTGTGTGCTTTGGTCAGGATGCTGCCCATCCCGTCCTGATGTCTGAGAAATGCTGATTCCTCCAGACTGAACCTTCAGTGTATGTGAGCAAAAACAATATAAAGGGAGCAGCAATAGAGCTGCTCTGAAGGGAATTTGAATAAGGACATTACATGGCCCTTCTAAAGACAAATAATTGGGGAAAACCTTTTGGGCAGTTGTGTATAATCTATCACTGCACAGCCATATAAGCTGTTCTGTTTGCAGCAGTGATTGTAAGGAGGGGAAACAAAAGTGGTATTAGGACTACCAAATTACTGTATAACCTGCAGAAGCTGAAATACTGTGAGCAAGTATGAGTAATGTGTGCAGATCTTGAAGACTATGGCAAGTGTCCTACAAATAGGAAAATCTAGAATCTCTGCAGGGGAAACTTGAGAAAGAAGAGAGGGAAAAGTAGTGTTTATCCTAGATAATAAGCCCTTTAGGGGGAAAAAACATGGAATCATTCTTCAGAAAAACCTATTACACACAGAAACAGTATAAAAGTACGAAAATACACATTAATATAACTGATATGCATAGAGAGTAAGCAAATATCCACTCCAGAAAATGCTAATCTGCTGTTTGAATGGCCTGGTTTGCAATAAACAATGCTGATGAAAACTGGAACATAAATCTAGCAGAAACGTGAGAGAAAAAATGTTTTATTCAAGTTATTTGAAACCTGCTAATGATAGTGGTTGGTTCTCCCCGAGATGCCGTTGGTAAAGCACAGAAAGTGCCAGAATTATTTTGTGTAAGTGACTTGCAGCTTTGGATTCATGACCCTTTGATATGCACAGGATACAGTGAGCTGCTCATCACCTAAACCTTTGATAGCAAGGCTGAGGGCATTTAGAGGCAGACACTTTCAGTCAGAACTTTCTGTGCTTTACATAAAAGTCCTGGGTGAATTTCCAGACATCACATTAAATGTTATCAAAGATGATGTGTCACTACAGAACTTGTGTGGTCCCTAGCACTGTAGAAGTGGTTCCTGTTGTGTTTAATCTTCCCAAGGCTGTGGAAAAAGAGTTGTCAGCTCTTTTTTTATTAAGGGTCTACACTGTCCCTTGAGCTTCCCTAAAATGCTCAATCACAAATGAACCTGATTATTGCTACACCAAGCAGTGCAATGCCTAATGTCAGGCACAGCTCCAGACTCTTTGACACCTGGTTCTTCTCAGCAGGATGGAGCAAGGTCCCCTGGGGTGATATATAGCAAGTGGGAAGAACTCCATCTTGCTGTGGAACTGCTGAGCAGTGTGTCCAAAATCTTACTCAGAGCTGGAATACTGATGGAATGCCAATAGCAGAGAAAGGTAGAGTGTTTCAGAGACGAAGGGAACCCTGATTTTGCCTAAAACCTGGGTAAATACCCAGTTTCGAGCCTACTACAATGTGAAGCAAGGTTGTTGATGTGTGCTAGGTGTTTGCAGAACTGAGGATGGTTTTGCTGAAAAACAGAGCCCTCTTCTGTTAGCTGGCACTAATACAAGAGATGATGCCTACTTTCTGCATCAGCAATTAGATGGAAACGTTCACAAACACTGCAAAGTCATCCATCATCAGGCAATGATGCACATCTACCCTAATGCATGACAGTAATTCTATTATTTATCCATTAGCTCCTCCAAGAATCTAACCCTTTCCCTCCGTATGCAATACCAATATTTTTTGTGTGATTGTTTTGCAAGAAGCTCAAACTGTGCATATCCCTTTTATGAATCTGAATTGTTAATGTGAACATTTGAGCTTATTATAACTCTGAAATGTTTCCTTTGTTACCAGTAACTGACAAACCTGCGCTTACTGTTCAAAAAACCAGTAAATGCTATTTCTAGGATTGTATTTTGTTCACTGCTGTGCACAACAATATGTTCTTGCCTTGGCTAATGAAGTTTTTCTTTAATGAACATGATTAGAGCTAGGCAAACAATGCAAAAATATTTTCCATGAATATTCATCCAGTCTCAAGTTAATTCCCTTCAGTTATGTTTGTACCCATTCATTGTCCTCTTTTCCAAGATTCAATCTTTGATGCTTGAGTAATGAGGGGGAAATTAAGTTTCAGCTCAGGGGTTACCCTTCTAATATTGTCTAACTTATTTCCTATTGGTATTTGCATTTCTGCAAGAATATCTGGGTAAGGAAGTAGCTGTAGATAAGAAAGGTGTATCTGGCCAAACGTCGTGGTTTGGGCCTGACACAACAAAGAACCAGCCCCGTGGCTGCTCACTCAACTCCCCACACACACTGTGGGATGGGGAGGACAAACCCAACTAGAACCTCCTGGGTCGAGACAAAGGACAAGGAGGGTTCTTCACCAATTAAGGTCACGGGCAAAACTAACTCAACTTGGGAAAAAGAGTAATTTGATTTCACCCTAATCAGATGCACACAGGACAGAGACAACACACACAGCAGGGCTTACGTACATTAATTACCCCACCCCTCCCTTCTTCCCAGGCCCAAATCACTTTGTTCCGGTTTCTCTCCCTCCTTCCCCCCAGCGGCACAGGGGGATGGGGTTTAGAGTCAGTTCACAGGCTGGTGGTTCCTGCTGCTCCTTCCTCCTCAGGGAGAAGGATTCCTTACAGTCGTGCCCTGCTTCCCCACGGGGTCCCTCCCATGGCAGAGAGTCCTCCACGAACCTCTCCTCCATGAGCCCTTCCCACCAGGTCCGGAGCAGCTGCTCCAGCGTGGGCTGCCCACAGAGTCGGGCTGCTTCGGGAACCGGGGTCTGACACAGCTGCATCATCCCAGTCCACTGGCAGCAAATCCAAGCCCACCCCCCTTGGCGCCTTCAGGGAATGTTCCACCATGTTCTTCCATGAATGCAGGGGGACAGCTGCCATCTCGCCATAGGTTGCAGGGAAACTTCTGCTTGGGCACCTCTCTGCCTCTCCAGCTCAGCTCTTTCTTTCCTGGTTGCTCTGCTCAGGTTTTATCTCAGTTCTTTCGTATGTTAATGGCAGAGGCGCATCTATTCTCTCTCTAATGGCTCCTTGGCTGGTTGTGGAGCAGGGAAACTTCTCAGCTTCTTACTGGAGCCACCCCTGGGGCCTCTCCCCCGCTACCAAAACATCCACCAAACCAGCACACCACTGTAACACTGTCTTTTAACAGCCGGTTCAAAAACTTTAGGTACTGTCACTACGGAATAGAACCTGATGAATGCACATATGCACACAGTGCATTGAGAAGGAAGTACTTCAGATTTCAGTATTTAAATATCAATATAAAGTTTTAAACTTCTGGGAAATGCCACTGAATAATCCCAGACAGCAAAGAAAGCTGAGGGGTTAATGACATGGTTTTAGATGTTTTCCTGAAGAGAAAAGCTGCAGCAATTAAATCAATTATAAACTATTTGCTAAATTCTAATTACATTTAGCAGTGTGGAAGAGTGCAGAGCCTCTGCCGAGGATTGCAAGTGGGTTGTAGAACCTTTGATGTGTACACCACTGGTGCAGACATCTCCTTTCGGAGCATCTGAAGGCTCAGATCATGTCAAGACTACTTGGTGGTCCATATGAAACCTCCAGTCAATCAGTGATGAATGAGGATCTGTCTGCATCGGGCGGGAGGCAACTGCTATGGCTGATGTTAGTACTCGGATTCTATAGGAATCTCCAAATGAGACAGATGTAACCCAGAAATTTTAGGAGTGGTTCTTTTTTCCTCCTCTCACTCCCCTCCTCCAAGCACCAATCACAGCTTCAGTGTTAAATTTCCATGAAATTTCAGTGGCAAAACAGGTTTTCTTTTAAATTCTTCCTCCCTAATCTCCCCAAAACCTTCCTGTTTCTAAAATTTATCCTAGACTGCTTGGAGGCATTCTGATCAGGAGGAGTCCAAACTCACATCATGCCTGCACTGTAAAAGTTCAGTGGTGAAATCAGAAGATGACTAGATGCAGTAATGAAAATTTGGAAATTAGGTTTTCTGACCAGTTTATCTAGAATGTTTCATAAAGATAGTTTTGCTTTTTTTAAACTATCAAACGTTTCCAAGGCAAGTAGTCACTGGTTGATGCCCAAATCAATTCCATTGTAGGAGTATGAGGGTTTGGAATAGGGAGGAATACTGAGAGAGAAATGTGAAAACCTTGCCACAAATACAGAGAGCTGTTATCTTGAGGGCTTTAGGAATTAAAGCTTAAATCCAACCAGCTGATGTATAAGCCAGGTGTGTAATAGCAGATTATTATGCATTTCATATAGAAATCTCCCACAAGGTCAGTTCAAGTTATAAACCATTTGGTTTTTTCAGTCCTACATAATTTCTTCTAGTCCTCAAGTTCAGAGACATTCAGTAAGTATGACAGGAGAAAAAGATCTTTTCTTTTGCTCAGTGTGGTAACTGATCAGAAGAGCCTCAATGGAGCAAAGGTTGAGATAGTTTTAGATTTCAAGGTAAACAGCTGCAGAAATCCTCTTACTGCAGAGGAATTATTAAAATGAAAAAGCTCTAAAGTATTCAGAGGACACTGCTTAATATCCTGGTATTTGCTTGTAGTTAAGAGTCACTCTTTTCTGGTTAATTATCTAACTGTAGAAATATGTATCAAAAAAAATGACTGCTGAAATCGCTTTCAAATGTTGCTTAGATTACAACCTTGACACAAGCTGGTTTAATGTTAACAGCTGCTGCACGGTGCTCTCTCCTCTGAGGTGATAGGGCAACACCTGAAGCCTGTTCAAGGTATAATAGCTGTGAGGATATATGTTGCATATGATGTTGGGGGGAAAGGCGGCACAGGCAGGCATGGCTTAATCTCCTGTTTGCTCAAATAAATCGCGTATTTTTGCTACGGGTACCAGGAGAGGAGACAGTAGCTGTAGGTGGAGAAGGGTGCCTTGGAAGTGGCAAGAGGGTTGTTGTGGAAGAGGGAGATAATGCTGTCTGCATCTATGGGCCGGAATATAAGGAAGCACTTAAGCATGTTTTTCAGTTCATTCCTATTCAAGAGAAGCTTTCAGGAATGCAGATAAAACCACCTTGAAATGCAATGGCTCTGCAGTTAAAGCTACTCCCCAAGGCAGGCCAGCTGGCAGCGCTGCGAGGGTGCTGCCTCCTGTCCCTCCTGCCAGACTCCCTGTCTCTGACTCATTCAACTGCTAGAAAACATTGCAAACCTCCAATCTCCTGTTTCCCTCCCTGTCTCGCTGCCTCGGAACTGGCTGTTAAAATTCTTACCGTTTTGCCTAATTCATGTTATTGACCCGGATAGGGTATCTGCCGACATGAGAATAGTAATTACTTGCAGTAGAGTTTGTAGAAATTCTTTTATTTCTCTTTTAAAACGGGAGGATGGTGTGTACTTCTCTGCAAAAAATAAGGCATGAGGTTCCCATTTGACAAAAGCTTGCAACTTTGTGCATCAAAAAATCTTTATGGTCGATAAGAATGTCTTTTTTGAATTATTTCCAGCTTCCTCTGTGGTTAACCCTGAACCATGTTTCTCACTGTATCTGTCAGTAATACATGCTTTCTAAGGGCCTTTTCCAAGTGCTCTTCCAAGGTCCAGGTTTAATACTTGGAACTAGACTCACTTGATGTAAAATACGGAGTATTTACATCATCTATGTCGTCTTTATATTTTCTCCCATTCATTCCCCGTTTAAGTATTTTTGTACTAGCTTTTCCACTCAATGTCAGCTCATTGTCACAGGGCTAATATTGAAGCCTCTTGTTGAGGCAGCTCAGTAATAAGCAGTGGGAAAAACAGAAGTTGTTGACAAATTGCACTTGAGCAGAAAGGGTTTTCCTTGAGATTTGTCTTTTAAATAAAAGCTCCAGCAAGCTCATTGCTAGATCATCAGCTGCCCTGTATTACATTCCAGGAAAAACGACTTTTTAGAGAGTCTTTGTTGCCATAATGGAAAATCTTTTAAGAAACAGACATGCGTAGACTGTTTTTCATAAGGGCAATATTTATTTGATTTCATCAAACTCAAAGGGTTTGTATTGTGTTAATTAGAAAAACAAAAGGGCAGGATCGTGGGTGCCCTACTAGCACTCTGCTACAACACAGTAATTAATTTGAAACTTGACCATCATTACTCAGAGGCTTCAGTTGCTTGTTCACGTGCTTTGCTGTAGCAGGGTCTGAGGCCAGTGATGATGGGCACTGCCGAAAAGCTCCTCTTACCTTTCAAGCAGAGAGGTTTTAGACTATTGCTTCTATGAATTAGCATTTCTGCATTCTTTTGTCACTGATGCATCGTGATGGCTGGTTTGTTTTGAAAGGAAAAATAATCAACCAGCCTGGCACAGTGAAGGCTGCAAAGATTTGTTCCACAAATTACAAACAATCGGTTTTTCCTGTCTTTGACATGCAGCATCGAAATATGCCAGGCATTAGTAACTAATTACTGCTTTCTTTTAACCATTCAGCAAAAGATGTGAGCTGTGACTATTGTGCCAGTTTAGCACATAAATACTGTGGTAGTTTGTATACCTACAAATCATCATTTGTGTATTCCTCTTCGTGATCAATGAGCATCTTTTGTTATAGGTGTTTATAAAGCACTGGGCATGTTGTTAGAGTAGTTCAAATGATAAATAACATTGACATACAGAGGGATAATAAAGCACTACAGTACACCCAAACCAACAGCTCAATATCACATCAGAAAAGCCAGCAAAACCCTTAGGTTTAGATTGCTTCTCCCCCTTTATGCAGAAGGACTTGTAAGAACTGGCAGGTCAGAAGTTGTGTTCCTTTCATCGTTCTAGCAGGTAGATCATACACCAGCCTGATGAAACTAAACACTTCTCAGGTGTTTCTTGGCAGCTCGTGGGGTTTGTGCAGTCTACATTGTTAATACAGAGTTAGAATTTGGGGGGTTGAGCTGAGTGAATCAATTTGCACATTCATTCAAATGTGGTTTTTTTTTTTAAATTATGGCAAAACAGCTTTAAGCGAGAGTTTAAAAATAGGAAAGTTAGCGGGTTTGTTTTTGTAATTAATATGCAAGCATCTGCACTGGCTGCACTGCTACTAGACTTGAATTAACAGTGCATCCTCATATACTTAATTATTTAAACACTTTAAAATATGTTAATAGGTTTTTTCTACAAAATAACAAACATAAGTTTTCCAGGTTTGATCCGTTAGGACCTGGAAGCATGCAGTCTGGGATGCTGGGTAACTTGTCAGTCTAGTCAGCACAGTGCCCCTTTTCATGTCTGGCTAGAGACCAGAACCAAAGCCAGCCATTAATTGGTGAACAGTTCCAGTAAGATGCCAAGCTGGGAAGTCTGTGACCTGATCCTGGATGATGTGCAAAACACAATTGCAGCTGCAGACAGTTCTTTCCCATCTGCCTTCTGATGGGTTTATGCAGTCATTAGCATGGATTTCTCCAAGTGCTGTTAGTAAACTTTTTCCCCCTGTTATCTACTGTTCTTTATTCATCATTGCAGGTCTGCAAATATGTATCAGGTCTGGCAGAGATGCAGTGAAGGCACCTTAATTAGCCATTAGTGTTCTTACATTTTATTGTTTCTAGTTTTACCTCAAGTGCCAAGAACCACAGGCAAGGTCCTTCAAGATGGAATAGTTCAGAGCATTCCCTACAGGTCATACTTTGCTGTTCTGCCCCCAGAATGAAACTTCTTTCAGTCTCTCTAATTAACACACACAGGTTTACTGGAAAGAAAGCTTTGTAAAATTCAGATTAAGCCACTGGAAGATGCTGCAGACAACTCAACCAGTCTGCCAACAAAAAACATTTTTATTCCAGCTAATTATTTTTTAATGATACTTTTAATAATTGGAACTGACTGTAGACAGCATACTCCAGATAAAGATCTCGTTAAGTTTTACATAATAGTAATATAAAGCCTCGTAACATATTTAAGATTAGGGTGAGTGAGTTTGGTTTTTATAGCCATTTTATACCCAAGTCACCCAGGCTAATGCACTAGTCCCAAATCAGACTTCATCACAGCCACAAGCCTGAGCCTAAAGGTCATCTATCTCCACGCCCTCACCACTGTTTGCTATTTTACTTCATCTTTCGCTTTTGTTCCCTCAAGATGATGTTCATCACAGTCTCCCAAGGACCTTGATGCACCAGTTTAGTCCTGGAAGCATTTTCTTTGTTGTCTAATTCAATTTCTTCCTAATGTAAATGGAGCTTTTACATTTGTCCTTACTGTTTGGTGTCAATCAAGAGAAAACCTGTTAAAGAATAAAACGCTTCCTAACTTTCTGTGGTTTCTTCCTATTTTCATTCTTTGCTGCCCATTCCTTGAGGACAGAGTTGACATGTGTTGCTATGCCTTTTGTAGTTATGATAGCTGGATGCTGCACAGAATTTGAGCCAGCAGTTTTTGGAAGTCAGTGGTGCTTTAGCTGTCTTGATGGTTGTGTGCCATCAAAATGCTAACTTCTGTGTCTCGGTCTAGCCAGGACCGTGTTATCTGATACCTGTGTGGACTGCTTGCTGTGCAAAAGGTTCATGGCATATCAAGATCCTCTTACTACAGCTGTTTGATCTGTGCCCACCCTGTCTGCCATGGCTGTAATGTAGATTCTTACTTGTTGGCAACTTTTCTTAAAAACCTGAGTGAGCATTTTCCCTTTTGTCGTGTGAGGTTCCTTATTACTGGTGCAGTCCCCTAGACTAAGATGCCATTGAAGTCATGGTGGATTTTTAGAAAGGCACCCATCCGTGATATTAAAGAGCTTTTGGTAGCATTTTACAGGCCCGTGCATCTTATGCCTTAGGACACTTTTTTGTGTGATCTTTGTGTGAAATACATCTTCACAGTTGGCATAACTCACGTTTGCAATACGTCTCTACCTGGCACTACCAAAGAAGACTTAAAGGATAACACCTTGGCCTCAGTTTTTGTGGGAGTAAAAACAGAAATAAGAAGGTACTTTAGAATAAGTGAATATCTATGGATTGTGTCAGCAGAAACTTAGAGGTTGTACTCCTACTTTTTACAAAGATTGAGTGCACAGGAACATTCTTTTTAAAGTATTTCCAGGTTTCAGTTGCCATAATATTATTGAAAGGTCGACAGGAAAGAAAACAGACAAAAATTAAGTCCTGTGAAGCATGTGTTAAAGCGTTGCATCGTGGATGTACAGCCCAATTCCAGACCAAACTGAAGACTAGTGTGCTGCTTGGATACAGAGCTATACTACACTTGCCTTCAGAATGGCAGCAGCACAACTACATAGTAAGCTCTAAAAAAAAATCTTCAAAATGAGTGGTTTGTTATCAGGAAGCTTCAACCCACATCTTTAACAGAAAAATGTCACACCGAGTACTGTTAAATATAGATCCAGAACTGTGTGAGGAGAAGCTTTCTGTGCCTAACCAGGCATGAGAACATAGGCTGGAAGCCAGGGAAGCAAAGTGATGTGAGTTAACTTACATTTGGTAAAGCCAGATTTTAGCTTAGTGTTGCAAGGCAGCTTGCCCAGCATTAGTTGAGTTTTAATTGCACCACGTTTTTAAAGCAAGCAAATCTTGACAGGAGCATCTGTGATAAAAATGGACTGAAAATGTCAACTCTCTTGAAATTAAACAGCCTGTCTTTTCAAGCCTTTTTGTTCTTTAAGATGCCATTTTGCTCTGTTGTGCCAGGTTTAGTTCTCATTAGTTCATATGGAATTACACTTGGAAGCAAAGGGCAGATTTGACCTCATGGCTGTCATTACTCTGCTGTGCAATTACCAACACAGATCAATCTGGAAAAAAACATGTACCTACTTAAATTTTCATTAACAGCTGAACCATACCATGTTTTTAAAGGGGACAAGGTGTAGTAAGCACATTTCTTGTCTCTCCTGTTTTATTTTTAACGTCACTTGAATGCTATAGACACCTCAGTAGGTAATCAGGATATCCTTAATTAGAAAATCTGCTTAATTAGGACATCTTCCAGGGAACTGAATTAAGCCTAGTGGTATTTAATTATATTGTCTAGGAAAGGTTCAGGTTCTCTTATCTGCACTTCCATCAAGAGTGTGTTTTGGAAACTCTTCCCCTACTCACAATACGATGTAGCTGGGACAAACCCCATTCATCAAAGTGAGTGATACTGTGTGTAGGTTCTCTGCAGTCAACCCGTATAGTTGCCAGAGCAGCTTCTTCAGTCTTGTGCAAAACAGAACCCTAAGCTGGACCTGGCCAAGGTAAAATTCACCCCTGGTCAGAGAGCCTGGAGCATGGTGATGCATCATGTCAGTTCTGAAATTGGCTGAGACTGAAGTATTGCACAGACTTCTGTACCTCTAGGGTTTACAAATACCCCAGCAGCACTATAAAAAGTTAACTCTGTAAGCTAACCTTTTGTTTTTTAATACAGTTCCTTGCAAGCTAAAGTTGTGTGGAGCATATCACAGTACTGCTTGATCTGAGCTTTACATTGGAGCAGAATGGGTATACCTCTTTGAGACATAAACTTATATTCAAATCCATGCCTCAGTATTTTTCATGGTTGTTGATTATGTCACAGTATGATAACACACTATTTGAATGGAAAATGGGGGAGGGAAAGGCTTAGATATATCACTTCTGACACTAAAGCCACATATATGACAGTGAAAAATGAGAATTCCAGCATCGGTGCTGCTGCTAGAATTAATTTGTGGTTCAGTGTGAACTGTTGATACGTGATGACCATGTATTTATGTTAAAAATATGTCATTGCAATAACACAGTGCTTTAGTTAACTAGGCCCATTTTCAAATGAAAGCATGAAACTTGCAAATCAAGCAGGTTGTTGTTAATTGCTGTGTTTTAATGGCTATTCTAATAATAGACATTGTCTCTCTTTGCACAATTCAGAACTTAAAAAATACTGAACTAGAATGTCTGGAATAACTGCCAGCATTTCTAAAAAATGTTCTAAAATAAAATAAAATTAAGCTTCCCTCAAATCATCTGACACAAGAATTTTACTGATGGGAAATGTTATTTGTTAAATGAGATGTACATACTTCAAACAAACTTTCTTTGAATGTCTTGTGGCACCCCTGCTTTCCTAATTTCCTAGCCTGCCTCCAGCAAAAAAAAACCAACCCACTTTATTAATGTGTCTAGTAGCTTACAATAATTAATGAATTTGCATTCTCTTGCTCTTTAAGGGCAAGCTATTTGGTCAATTTTGGCTAAAACCCAAAGTTTAAAAAGTTAGCATTTGCAAAATCAAATACCAACAACTCAGTATTTCTAGTGTCATTATTTGCACTAGAACCCATGTTGCTCTTCCTCTACCAAACTAGAATGAACTGTTATACAAACAAACCCAAGCACTGCAAACTACAGCAGGTGCATATGAATTAGAAAATGGAAAAGATTCAATTTTGGTTATACACGAAAGTGAAGCCAATTAGTATGTTCCATTTTCTGGTGGGAGAGTAACTCAGAAAAGTTAAGAATGGTGGCAAATTTTAAGAGTTACTTTTCTACATTAACAGTCACTTCTGGTACATGGCTGGTATAATGAGTGACATACCTGGCATTGGAAAGACTGGCATGAATAATGTAATCAATGCACTGCCTTTATTTCAGCCTTCCAGTTGAAATACTTGCCTTTTATTCTTCATGACTACATCAGATCAGGTTTTGTTAGTGATTGATATGCCAAACAGATAATACTTTTGAAGAAGAGGTGTCCAGCTACAATACTGCTAAATCCTAAGTTCTGACCTTAGGGTCCTTTGACAGCCTCAGCTCCGCAGCTGAGCAGGGGCCATGCAAAGGTAGTTGCATACAGACTTTCTACTTGTCAATTCCTCAGACACCTGCAGGAGCTTCCAGATGGATGAGAGAAGCTGCTGCTTCCCCACATATGACCCAAAACGTGTTCTAGCTATGTTTATCTAAGTGTTACCCACACATTAAACCCTCCTTTCCACCTGTCTCTTGCATGTATGTGCTCCTCAGTAAATCTGTTCCTGGCTCTCTGTGTGGTTTTTGGAGGTAATTGACAGGAGCAGACTGAACCGATATAAACTCAATTTAAACTGGCATGCAGCTACCAACAGAGCAGGTTGCACTCAAGTAAATTAGATTTCTAGCTGACTTAAGAAATGCACAACTGCTGAGCACAAGCAAAACTGAAAGTGAAACTTGGGTCTGTGCTCTTCCAGTTACAAGCAGCTACCTGCAAGCACAGCCTTCCTGTTGCAAGCCATTTCTGTTGATTTTTCGTGGAAATTGTCCCATTGATAGTAAGGGGTGTCCTGTCATCATGAGGTTTGAAAAGTAGTTTGCAGTACAGCAGCAGGCAAATTCTTAAGCTAGGCAGTCAGCCATATTGATCCTTCCACCTTTAACCAGAAAGCCACCTTTCCCATAATATGAGTGAAACCATTAACTGAGCTTAGTGTTTTGAACTACCTTGAAAAGCAACCTTTTAATCCTTTCATTCTGTTTTTTCAAAAACAGCATTTAATGCCAGTTTCAGAGATGAGCAAGTGCAGCAATTCTTTGGGCCTGGTCATATCATGAGTCTATTGAGGCAAAATCCTATAGGAAAGGAGGAGAGAAGGGGCTGGGGTTGCAGGGATCAGCTGGGCTCAAACTTTAACCCAGGCTCCTTGTGTGCTGGGCAGCTTCTGTCATGGCAGTAGAGATTTCTGGCAATCAAAAAGCACAAACATAGAATAGATTTGAATAATTGCATCCTTGCACAAGTGGTGCACAATAGATATTTACAAATCAGGCTGCTTTTCAGATAACAGTACAATTTTATGTTTGGAAGGTGAAGCTCTGCTTGTTTCATTTTGTACTCCAAGATGAAAATGGGTAAAATGAAAGGAGGGTCAGTACTGATTCTGTGCAGATCTTTCCATTGTAGATTGCTATAAACAGAAGTATATGTAACCCCATTCGTATGGCCTTCATGGGTAAGATCTGAAACAGATTTTATAGATTGGAGCTTGCAGTGCTGGGTAAAACAGATGTCTGGTGCTTTAACTCAAAGCAGAGCTCTGGGTTTTGATTGTGGAAGCTGTGTCCTCTGCTGGCTTGGACTGTAATAGTTGGGGAGCAAAAAAACATCTTTTGGTTTAGATGTGGTTCTGCTAGGTATTTACTCTGCCTCTTCCACTGGAAGTGTTTCTGAAAATAAAAATGTATTTTTGAGCTGTGCAACATTCCACGTTGGACTGTGGGGAGCCAGGGAGAAGTGAGTTTGAAATCATTAATTCTTCAAAAGTTGTTTTAGTTTCACTTGGTGTACTTAAACAGGACATGAACTTAACTATTTATGAGGAATTCACAAGAATGGTAAAAAGAGAGGGAGGAGTTTGATTTCTTGGGATATTTCACATGAAAGAATTCAGTCTGAAAAATCCCATTTCTTCCTTGGTTTTCTTATCTGTATGTGGGGTTGGGAATGATGCATCTGACCTTCAGAAAGAATTGGATATCCTGGCTTTGAGTAGCACAGTATACATGGTATTACTTGGCTTTGCTTTTTTTATCTACAAGGATATTAGAAAAGACCAGGTCTTAAATTAAGCCCTCAAGGCTACCTGTTCTATTATTATTTTTAAACTATTTTTAAAAAAACTGAAAGATCCAGTACCCTGCAGCAAGTACATAAAAGCACTAGACAATACTTGAACTAATAAATGGTCAGGATTGTTCCTTTTTTGTTTAAATCCAGACTTAGTGACATGGGGACCAAGCTGGCACTCCCAGGTGGGTCAGCTGAAAGCAGAGGCACCTTCTGGAGCATGGGGATGAGGAGGATGCAAACAGATGGAACTTGTTGTCCTCTGGGAAATGCATCAAGTGCTTCTGTGTGTGAGGCCAGGGCAGACTCTTGAGACCTCTGCTCCACTTGCAGCTCACTCACCGAGGCTTGGCTGCCCCCCTCATCCATGCAACCCTTCCCTCCCTCTTGCTGTACTGAATTGATCACAGCCTTACTTTGGCCAGGGGATTATTTTGATAGACATGGCCAAATCCCAGAGCAAGGGGAGAAAAACCACCAGAACAAACACACACAAAACCAGTCACGACAAAACCCCACATATTAATCACAACTATGAGCTTGAATCTCCACTAGAGCTGCTTTGGTGAGCCTGGCAACTTGTCATTCCTGTTTACTTTCTCTGTATGTTCAAGCAATCAGGTTTTATTTGCACGAGTGGCCATCAAAAGCATTTCTGCTGCTGTCTTACAGACATGCTATTGTAGAATACTGAACAGTGACATTTTTCTGAGACAGTAACATCATCATCTCTCATTTCTCTTCATGGTCAGGTTCTTTCTCCTTTCTTCTTGGCCTCATCCCATCTCTTCAAATTTTTGTGACCCCATATCACACACTTTTTGCTCAGGAAATAACTTCTGTTGAAGGCATAAGAGAGTCTTGCTGCTGCAGATTGCCCTTTCCCCCATTACAGCATGTGAATAACTCCCCTAGAATAGAAGCTGCTCACAAGCTGCAGCAGCAGAATGGGGTCCCAGGGTTTAATCCAGTGACTTGGTGCATTGTTCTTTAACAGGCTTTTATGGAGAGGGAAAAATGTTTCAAAAGTTTAATACTTTGTAGAGATAAACTGTTCCTTTTAAAGTCATTGTTGTCCTGTTCTGATACATCATCTCTGAAGAAATAATTCAAAACACTTTTTTATGTCTGTCTCTGTGCTGCCTGCAAGTGAAATATTTAAAGCAGTCTGTGTGCTCTAATACTGAATTCAGAGTAGGGAATTCTGTGAGGTTAGGGCTCACATCTGATTTTTTTTCCCCACTATTTTAATCCTCTGTGCATTTTTTTCCCCCTCATATTATCCTGTATTTTTTTGGAGGCCAGAGCAAACATGAAATACCCTTTTGAGAGAAACAGAGATATTCAACAAGGAATTATTTAAAGTAACAGCATTTATTATAGTTGTCTTCTGTATCCATCTGGGCCACAGTTTTGAATCTTGACAAGCAATCATTTTCATGCATGTCAAATGATCAGATTGCTAATGCCACAAACGAGGCTGTGTACCAGAAACTGGCTTGAATTCTGAGTCTTGCCTTGAGTCAAAATAAACTGGAAAGAGTGTTGGTTTTCTCTCTGAATGGTTGTGGCCAGGGGTTGATGTTTAGTGGTTTGCAGGTAAATTAGCAGCTTTCCATTGGGTAAAACAAGCAGAGAATGGAATCAGAACAAGTCTGAGGAGTTAAACCTTTGTTTAGGATGTGCATCTTAAAATGCTTGGCATCCAAGGTCTTGTTTAAGACTAGGCAAGTTTCCAGTGAGTAATGGACACTTGGTCTCATTTTTCAAAGGCAGAAATTCCTTGCACAGAAAAGGGAAAACATTGCATTTTTCAGGCCATGTTTTTACCAGACTTGGAAACTGAGGGTGTTTTTTTAAAAAAAAAAAAAATAAAATTGCATTTGCATTAAACTTTGAAGGCTGCAGAATTTCACTTTAAAAGCTAAATCACATATAAATCGTGGGGGCATATAATAGTCCATGAAAATGCTAATACTATTTTTCTGCTGTTTAAATGCCAGCCAGCAAAAACTGAGCCAGAGGCTTGTGAATCCCTACTGTGCAGCCCTGTGTTTTGGGTTTTTTTCCCTTGCTCTTGGCAAAGTACAACTTTCTGACTAATTTGCTAAGAAGAAAATTGCTTCGGGGTGTGAGCCCTCAACACAGGACTTGAGCTCATTCACAGTAACAGCATCATTTTAGTGGCACATACCCTGTAGTTTACAAACATTGGTATCAGCAGGCTATCTTTTAGGGTATCATCAATGAAAATGAATTGTCTTGTGCATTAGAAGGATTAGGAGATAATAAGAGAATGCTCAGTGTGTTCACATATGGGTGAATATAAATAGATCAGGCTTACAGAAGTCTTGGAGTCACAAGTTTGGGGCAGCTAAACTAAAACTCATTGGGATGCACTCAGCCATGTCAGTGGGAAGTTTTGCCATATGAACTTCTGCACATTATTCTTTCATAAGGCTATGACTTCCCTGTCAAGCACCGAATACAAGTAGAAACCTCATTATTAGATAAAGCAGGAGGTAAGTTAAATGTTTAATGTGCCCTTTGCATTTCTATCCGTCACCTGTTGGCAGCTGGAGGCAGCCGTTCTAAGAGAGATCAGGACGTAGTATAGCAGGGTTTGATCAGCTCAGAGAATGCATTGCTGTGTCCGTGCACGTGTGTTTTGAAAAGGTAGGGTATTGCCAGGCTAAATCACTGAAGAATGAGTCTGATCTCCCTTTCTATCCTCAAATAGACAAATTTTAAAAATTGTAACTTAAATCGCGGTGAGATTCTTGCTACTTTTTAGCCTGGTTTTATTTTTTCCAAGGTACTGTCAGAAAGAATGCACATAAAACTAACCAAACAAAAGCACAGGGATTTAAAAGGTAGGAGCCTTATAATGACACTAAAATTCCTAGGAGCCAAATTCCATGTTCCCATTTCTTCTTTTTTTTTTTCCCCTATATTTTCTTTGATTGTTGCTTCATGAAGCCTTGCAGCCAATTAACTCAACTGATAGCTATTAGCAGTAAGAGAATAAAAAGGTGGGTTTGGGAGGACCATATTTTATTTTGTGTAATTAAAAAAATCTTTTTGAAAGTAGTAGAGAGTAGTTTTGCCACACTCCTACATATTTTTGTGGTTTTATACATCCTTAAGTTTTTTTCTATTCTAATAAATCTTAATTAGGTATGTCAAATAAATGTAGTCCACAGACACCCTCCATGTGATACCTCTATTCCTTATTACAAAATTACTTGTCTCTTTGAAGGGGTGTCTTTTTAAGGCTTTAGAGCCCCTTCATGTAAGGGGATTGAGACAGCACTGATGAATCAGGTCAGTGTTTCTGTTGTGTATTTGAAAGCAGTGCATGTATGTTTAATATGTTCTAATATTTGATCTTTTGCGTCTCTGGCTTAGCTGGATTATGTGCTGGAGCTCTCACTGGATGCATGGCTCCTCTAGAGCTCACACTAGATACTCATCTGTGTTGAGATCAGGTTAATAATGCATACAGCTTTTTCTGAGAGTCATTTCTGTAAGTAACTTGGGATGTTAAAAGGATCAGCCTATCTTCCTCTCTGAAGCAGGCTTTTTTTCTGAAATACCAGGCTGACACCCTTTGAGACTCTTTCCAAAACCAGTCTCTGTTGCTAGGTTCTTAGGGTCCAGCAAGGTGTTGAGGGTAAGGACGTTGCCAATGTGTGGGTTGCTTCAGTGCCTGCTTCATTTAAAAGGGGAACAGCACTGAGAGAGTGGGGAGGATGTGAGTGCTGTACAAAGGCAGTAGATTTAGTGGTGATTCCTGTTATTAGTCCCTGTTGCACAGGTCCAGGTGCTGCCTTAACATGGCTCCATTAGTTACTGAACATGGGATTGGGCTGAGGCCTCAGAGATGATCTGTGTGACCCATGGGACAGCTGTACTCTGTGCTCTGGGGTTTAGGTACATAGTGCAATAACCAACAAATCCCCATAACTGTTGAGGAGGTGGCCCTGAAATAGCTTCTGGTTTTGTGCTGCCTAAGTGCAGTGTGACAAGGAAAGAGTGTTTTCCGCTCAGATACACAGGATCTTTCTACTGCAGTGTCCTGTTCCTGGTACAACTGTGCTAATGAGACCAGCAGATGACAATTAAACATTCAGGTGCAATCAATGTAAGGAGGAATATGGGTCAGAATTACCTCTGTTGTCATTTCCATCATGTTAAATTGCAAGCCTGGTATCTCATGTGCTTTCCAATGATGTTGATTCTGAGCATTAAGGATGAGGCTGGTGAGACCTTCTCAAGCAGCTGTTTGGCAATTCTGGCTGGGAAGCACTCTCCCCACAAGCAGTATCACATTCTGCTCAGTTTGTTAAATACATGTGAGGGATTTACAGACTCAGGCTAGAAGAGATTGCTAGTGTAGAGCTATATCATGCAAAAAAAGAAGATTGAGTCCCCAGAGATCATGATCCTTTCCAAAGTTCTGTGGTACAAAAGGGTGCTGGGTGCACATTTCCCCACAGGGTACAGTGGCTGTCAATGTGGAGAGTAGAGGGAACAATCCTTGCAGCCTTTCTTATGCTCTTCAAACAGAGAGAACACATTATGAGCAGAAAAAGTGTATATTCCTATTGGTGATGTTATCTGCAGCTGATTTCCTGCTGACAAGACTGAACTATTCAGTTGCCTAGGGATAGACAGCTTCTGCTTTATTTATTATGGCTTTGCCCATATGACAAACTGACCAAAGCAGTGGTAGGACATGGGAAGAACAAATCCTGAGTGAACATGGGTGTATATTTGCTCCTGGGGGGTTGTGTCTAGCAGCTGCTCTTTGCTCAAAAAAATGGTTTAGACAAACGCTGGATCCCATGCAAGCACTAATCCTTCCCCTTTGATGTGGGAACTTTCTTGTGGAGTGGCACTGGTCAGTAAGAATGAAGCATACAAATCCAGTTCCTCGTGTAACACTTTTCATTACCCAAGTGATATTACAGCACCAGCGTGCTGGGCAGGCTGTTGAATTGAATTGGATCTTGTCCTTTTGCTTACTTGCTCAAGTAATCAAGCCCCAAGTGAGTATGTGCATTTTCCAGTATGTGGTGCAGAAACACCCATATAACTGTGTTAAGAGGAATACTCTCTTTAATTACAGGTTACAATTTTTCTTGGTTGCTGGCAGGTTTTCGCTGAAACTGGAAAACTAGTCTCTTAGAAATTGCCAAAGTGGGCCCTGCTGCTCTGTCTTATTCTCTTTCCAGATCTTTCCTTGAATATTAGCTGCGTATTAGTTTTTTTAACAAGGATGGCAATGTAAATATATTCTTCATTCCCATGTAAACAGCCTCGAAAGAAAAAGTATGAGGCAGTGAGAATTTATAGGCAGGCAGTATCATATGTGTTAATTCCACGCTACTTCTAACTGTTTTATTGAAAAAGCAGTGAGCTTTTTATTTTGCAACAAGGCCTGTGACTTGGCAGTATAATTGGTGCAAACTAGACTGCATGGACATGCTTGATATAAATAGGATCTAATTCCAGGAGGTAGGAATGTTGCACTGTGCAGAAACTAGTTTTCAAGAGTTTTTTGGGAAGTCTGAAGACGAAAAATTTCCCTCAGTGATTGGTGAAGCACAGGGTAATGCCAAGTTTTCTTTATGTCTCAGAAGAATTTAAAACTGAAAGGCACAAAACCAATAAAACCTCTGTTGATCCTTTTCCTTTGTTTCCAGTTTCCACTGCTGTGACTTCCCAGCTGTCCTGGCTGCTCTGAGATATTTTAAGCCCTACTTCACTCTGGGCATGAACCTTGAATTGAGTCTGTGTCACTGATCATAGGAAGGGAAGAAAAAAAATGTGTGAGCATTAACTGTAGCCTTAGGAAATGCCACCTGAGTAAGAAGCTTAAGTATTAATCTTTCAACAATTAAGTGGCACTTGTTCTCTGGACATACAGGTAACCCACTGCAATCACTCTACCCAGTAGGCAGTGTCTCTGCTTAATGTAATGTCTCTGCTTAATTATCTCTCACTTACATCCCTCTGCGCTTTCCCAGCTACCCCCACAGGAACAAATCTAGTTCATCCCTAAAGCTGTACGTACAGCAGGTTGAACAGATGATACACTAAACAACTCCCCTCTGCTGCTCAAGGTGGAGGAACAGGAAGACTGCTTAAACCATTGAATGCTTTTCCTCCTTTCCCTTGATGTGTGTTCCTTCCTTTTGTTTTCTCCCCTCCCTCCCTCAGTAGATTACTCCTAGCTCCCTGTCCCCACTGCCTCCTACTTCTCTTGGGGATAGTGAAATGCCTTTGCCCCTTTTTGCAAAATCCCAGCTGCCAGGTCCAACTCCTCTGAGAGCACTGCAAGAGCTAGGCCTGGCCTCCAGTGGGAAGGTCACTTTTCTGCAGGATCAGCAGCCTGGCCCAAGGAGTCAGCCGTGCAGCTGCTAGAGCTGAGACAGGGGAAGGAGTGAGGAGCACAGGGGCAGAGGAGGGGAAGAGGAGAGGGCTGCCCCCTGAAGCAGGAGCTTGGTAGCTCAGTCAGCTTACACTGAGAGCATAGCTGCACTTTTAACGTATGTTTAACTACAGGATCCACTGTGGTGTAAATATACCTGAGCTGGCTCTGAATGAGCTGCCTTCCTCATTTCATAAGGCCCAGATGCAGTATAGCTCTATTAGCACGGCAATACACCCAAACTAATGAGTCTGGGTAAAGCTGATGCTGCTATATTGCCTTCCCTTCTGGTGCTAGCTAATTTCCAGCCAGCTCAGGTGTCTCTTAAGTGCTGTTTTGCATGATACAGATAAACCATAAATAACCTCTGCAAGGCAAGCGTGGAGTCCAGTAAGACACAGACGAAGCTCTGTTTCCTGAGCTATCCCTCTGATGACCAGATTAAGCCTGTTAACCTCTAATACAGTATTTTGTCTATAAGGTAGGTATATTGCCATGTGCAGCCACTGTACTTACTGTCTTGCCAAAGCTTTTGGAGGTTACTGATCTGAACAGAAGGGAAATAGGATCTCAGATCTCACATAGGAAATTCTGAAGTTGAAAGGAGAAATTTATCTCACTGCACTGTTCATTTTAGTTGGAGGTTTTTCTTTTTTTCCTTTTTTTTTTTCTTCCCCCTCCTGCCCCTCCAATACACTTACCAGATGTTGAGCGCATTCATCGCTGTTCCTTAACTAACTTGAAAGCCTCAGGAATTCAGTGCTTGTCTAAGCTGTAAATCTGGGAAGCCCCTTTGGAAATAGCAGCTACAATATGCTAACAATGACTGCACCACACAATACGTTGAGATGAAAAGGAGATCATTTCCTTGATCTCACTTCAGAAGACTGGCATGTCTCTTGGCAGAACTCATTTGGATGTTGGTCTCTGTAATTACAGAGTGTATCATCATGCATGGGGTATGGTTGAAAGGAGGTCTCTGGGAGGCTGAATTAAAGTTGCACAGAAAACCTTAATTTTGGCATATCCTTGCATTCAAATAGTTGTCTTGCAACTTCAGTAGGGTTTCCTTTTTTAAAAATTATTTGCAAGTTGTTTCCTAGTGGAATTGATTTTCTTCTTTAGCTCTGAGCTGCTGTCAGGTAACGTGTAATTCTTGGTCACATAAAACATCAGCAGAGTTGGACCCACTTGTCACTTGGATTGCTAACAGAGTAACTGTGGCTGTAGATTGCCATCTCATTACTGGACCCATGCTAATTTGAGATAGGCACTTAGCTGCTGGGCTTAATAGATGGCAAACATCAGCTTTATGATGCATTATTTTAATCTAAGTTCCTGAATGGAGATTTAATCATTTCCCACTGGTTAATCAGTGCAGGGGTAGAGTAAGCATGGAGGACTGAGCTGGGTTGGGAGCAACATGCAAAGGGCAGTAGAGGTCCAGGGGTTGGAGGGCTCCTTAATTAACTAAAGTCAAGAGTTTCGCCTGATTTTTCAGTTAGGGTTTTTAGATTCCAACATATACACAACAGAGAAAAATAGTTGTGAACACACGTACCATCCTGTCCTCTTAATAGTTCAGTGTAAGGTAGTGTAGCATCTTCTACGTCATTCCCTTTTATCATGTGAAATCAGTGTTATACTGAATGCAGCATGACTTCAACTGATGAAAGATGTGGTGGGGACATTAACAATATAACCCTTTATTTGCATTTACTAATGTTTTTTTAATGAGAGTTTTATGATATTAATGAAGACTGCTGAGAGAAGAAGGCAAAAACAAAGCTGAAACTCCCCTAATGTCTGTCTTTAAAGGAGTACCCTCTGCTAACACTTTGTTGACATAGGTGCCTATTTGCATAAAGGAAAATATGGACATTTGGAATGATGAATTCTTGAATACTTGATGGACTTTGTGATAATTGCTCTATTTATTGAGTTCCTGCATTTGTATCATCATGGTACCATATCTCAATCGCAAAATACAGGATAAAAATACCTGTGAGAGCAGCTTACCTTTAGGCAGCTGTATCCAGAAATACCTTGAACTGCTTCATGTCAGCATGTTTGCAGTATTTTCACAAGACAGTTTTCCCAAAACTCTGCTCAAAAGTAAGAGATAAAAAATTGTGATCTTTCTTGTTGCTATGTCAAATATAACCCTGGCATGTAAAATGAGGAAGAGTTTGTAAAATAGAGAAGCCCACAGAGTATGTAATAATAACATTTATTATTTAAGGAAAAATATTACAAAACTTATCCATGCTATTTTCATTCTCTCTAACAGCTTCACCTGAACAATCTTGCTGTGATTTCCCTCCACCTCCCCCTGTGGACTTTGACCAGTTACCACCAGCCAGCTCCCTGCAGCCCAAAACCCCAGTGCTTCCAGACTCCTGGGGTGCTGCCCGCACCCCCGCACCAGCCCATTGCCCCTCATCCAAACTCTGACACCCCTCACCACCCCCTGCCCCACACGCTTCCTTGCATTAGGTTCTCCGTGTTATTTCTACCATCTTGATAGGTCATCCTTGCTCCTCATTGCTGCTTTACAGTGCCCTGTGCTCCAAGCAGCAGGACTCATGCCATACAAACATTCCTGTCTCTCAGCCTCGGAATTAACCCTGTGAAAGATGAAGAGTGAAACAGCCAGAGCACAATCTACAGCAATTCTGCCTGTCAAGGCACCCAGCAGGCCCCTTTCCCTCACCTCTTACTCTGCCTAGCTAGGCTGGAAAGTAGGGTTGTTGCAGAAACTGCTACACCCTGTGCCTCCTCCCGGGTGTTAGCTTTGCCTGTCATAGAAAGGAGCCTTGAAATTTACTGTGTCTATGAGTGTGGTTCAGGGAGAACATGCTTGAGCAGGTATAAATTTTGGTGGAGAGTCAGCTGAGCCTCATAAAGATGCCACTAGGAAGCCTGCAACTCATGAGTACTAAACTTGTTAGTGTTATAGTATCAAGGGAAGATATAAATCTGTTTTAGGTGCCTCATCTATCCCATGTGCGTGTGAGTTCATTTGCTGCTGGATACCATCATACAGTGTCAGCTGTAATGAAATCAGGAAAGGTTAAGCAGGATAATATTTGTTTGAAATAAAGTATCCCTGACAAATAAGTTCAAAAGAAGGGACCCAGCCCTGTGGTCTTGGGAGGTGTGGTGGGATGCAACAGGCACCAGGCAGCAGCAGAGGCAGCCATGGTCTGAGACAGACCAGCAGCTGTGGGTGACGTGGCAGAGAATGGTATAAGAGGACAGACCAAAATCCTTGGTGGTTCCAGGTCTTGGTACTTTTAGCAGGCTTTGCCATCTGTGTGGGCTGCACTTCTGTTGTTGTTCTACTGCAGTTCTGTTGTTGTTCTACTGCAGTTCTGTTGTTGTTCTACTGCAGTTCTGTTGTTCTGCTGCTGTTGCAGATCCTCAGAAGTAGTTGGGGCACCGCATTAAATATAATATATTAAATACCTGGAACAATTAAATCAAAATGCCTTTTAAAATTAGGCTTCAAATTCTGCTTTTGTGTGCAAAGGCACTTTTCCCAATTGTGAATATTTAAGTCTAAGTTAATTGCAAGATTTCTTTTAATTTTTTTTTGTTAAAGGGAATTGTTCTGTTGAAACTGGTAGGTGATTATCAGCATGTGCCAATGAACTACTCTGAAAGGCAAGCCCTTACTTTGCTCCAGGTTTTTCATCTGCACTGCTAGTGAAACAAATTGATTGATAGCAATTAGTCTTATTAATGGTACAAATGATAGCCTTACACTGAATAGGTTCTGCAGGCTTTGTCTGGTTGAATTTATTTGTCTTTCTCAGTTAATCAAATATTTCTAAGAAAGGTGATCACAGAATACTAAATTGAGTCTTCAGTATTCTGAAAAGCTGTTTCTAGCTATCCAAATTCACATGAGCTGATGTACATATATTACATGAGATATTTATTGCTCAAGCAAGATTTTTTTAATGCAGTCTTGTAATTAATAAAGCTCTTAGTAGATGCTTTTTGCAGGAAGCAGTGTCCTTCACAGAAATACCGAAGTCATTTCACAAAGAAAATTTAACACAGTAGGAAGATATGGAAGAAAAAATCCCAGGCTGATGCTCAAAATTGCACTAAGTAATTTTTATTTTTGTGTGTTTTTAATTTAGGTATTTCTGAATTTCAACCCAGTAACTATAAACAGATCTTTCTAAATGCATAGTGTTTTTCTTGGATGTTGAAAATGCTATTTTACAATATATCTTTAAATTGCAGAAGTATGTCAAAGTATATTTCAAAATAAACAGTTTATTCAGTAACTTCTGAGGAAAAAAAATAGTATATCCTAGATAAGAATATGTGAAAGTGTTCCCTTGCTGACTTCTCAGAAGTATGAGATTCTAAGGACTGTAAAGGTGGAATCTAAATAAAAGTCACTTTTGTTGAGGGGTATGTTTGCCATGATGGTGTGGATAATTTTGTAGAGGAAAAGCTTCACCTGTTTTGTTCAGTGCAGAGTTTAGAATACAGAATTTCATACACTAATAAACTAGGAGGTGTGCAGGAAAGCTTTTCCTAATTGCAGGTGGCACTTCTGCTTTTGATGGCCAAATTCCTAAAATAAAGTGATCCCATGTAATGTTATTCAGACTATCCTTTCCATCCCAGCTGCTTTAGCCAGTGCTCTGCTCTGGCCAGGTTTTACCAGAGCTGTAACCTGAGAAACACACTTGTGATTTAAAAATCCATATTGGGCTTTGCCCTTTTAGTTGTGCTTAAAGTGTCTGGATGATAGTGTGGCTGCAGGATGCTTAGGGGAGGGAAGGAGCCAGCAGAGGATGTTCCCTTTGCATCCCCATGGACACAAACCTAACCTCCAGCATGCAGTGCCTCTACTGGATCCCATTTCCAGTGGGGACTGTCCTACCTTGTCCTGCTTCAAGGCTGGGTATTGAGCTGTTGTTTAAACTCTTAGTTGAGCATTGAGTACCTCTCCTTGAGCTCTGTTGTGGTACTGGCAGCAATCGACTCCAATTCCCCAAGCAGAGCAGGGTTCACTGCACGCACCTTCCCCTGAAAACATCCCTGCAGCACTTCATTGTAAATTGAAATACCAGCCAGGCAGGCCAGAGGACAAATAAAGGTTTGCTTCCCATTTATCAGGGAGAGGAGTGAAAGTCCATTCTTTACTTTTCATAAGTGAAAGTTAAGTAAGAAAATAATTTTATTAATCTCATTAAGGTTGCTTTGTTTTAACAAGCAATAAAAATTATAAATAATTAAACAAGCAGGGAAGCCATGTGCTAGTGGGTTATTAATGCAGGCCTAGAGCACGTTGTAAGTCATGATGTTGAAGGCAAATTGACTTTAATCAAAAGGCCTGCATTAATTACTTAGTAATTCCAGGCCCTTTTGTTTTTCTTGCTATGATAATATCAACTTTTTTGTTTAGCTTTGCTTCACATGAGCAAACACGTGTATTTTGGGGACAAGAAAACCACTTGAAAATCTGCAGTATAGATTTTAATTTAATTAAATTTACTGCGAGTGTGTCTGTTACAGTCCCCAGCCACAGCACATGCTTTTCAGCTTCAGTGTACAGAAATTCAGGTTTTTGGAGCTCCCTGCAATTCAGTCCCTGATTATAATGGACAAAGTATGTTAATCAAAACCTCTTTGAACAATGTGTGATAGAAGACTTCTGCCTGAACTTGGATAAGCCAAGAAGAGAGGAGCTATCTTGTCTTTAGATTTGTGCCTGAAGGATTGGTATTTATTCCTTTACTGCTACTTCTTGGGCTTGGTCCTCCCCGAAGGCATTCAGAATAGCTGAAATGGAGCCCTGGGAAGGTCAGGGGAGGCTGGTGCAAAGCTCAAACCACACGTCAGCTCAGTGTTGAATACTTAAGTGCTCCGAAGGCCTTGTCCTGTCATTGCACTGAGGGCTGAATTCCCCTCAGGGTGAGAAATCCAGACTCTGCTGAACCAAAACACTGACTTGGCCACGTGGAAGTGTATTCTTCCAAGCTTGCATTAAGATACATAAATGGATTTTGATATGTTTTTAGGTAGCAATAAAGCATCAGCTGTCATTTGCTGGGACCTTACTAGTACTTGTGACTGGGCACAAATAAGATGTGTTTGTGCAACAAACACCTGGCTTTTGTAGAACACTCTTCTTCCTTGGTATGTCATGTGATACTGCCTGTAAATTTTAATAGCTTGGATTAATGCAATGCAGAAATCTTTGAAGAATAGAAGTTGTAGTGTATTGATTTATCTTTTAAATGTATTTTATTTTAATACAGAATGTTCTGTTTACGCTGCAGGCCAATTGTCACTACTTTTCCTGAGATACCTGAAATATATGTATTTTGTATGCATCTTTTAGATACATATATTTATGTGTATGCATTTTATGATGTAGCACAGGTATTAATCTTCCTTGTAATCTCCCAGGTCACTGCTCTCATTTGATATATTATTCTGATCCACTTGAAGACAACAACAGGGAACTGGACAGATTAGCTTTGGGTGCTGCAGCTCAATGCAGCTTTAATTCATTTGAAAAGAGAAGAAATTAAACCTGAAAAAACTTCAGACTTATTAAAACTCAACTCCCACTGCAGCAACCAGGCTTGAAACAGTGGCTCCAGCTTTTGAAGTAGAAGGTGGACAATTTTCCAACTTACCTCGAGTCACTACTGCTGAGCTGAAACTGCAGCTTGAAGGCATCAGGAGTACCACTGGTGTTTTTCTTCTCCATGCAGCATTTGGATGGTGTGTTTCCAAAAGGTGCTGCTGCTTTTCTTTTTTTTTTTTTTCTTCTCCTAAATCTGTCACAAGTCTCACAGCTAGATTTTTTTTTTTTTCATGTCAGTTTAATTACATTTGAGAAACTTGAGGGAACCAAAGGGGAATGGCTTTCAGGAAAGCATGTTTAGGTGGGCTCAGTTTTCATAACTGCAGTCTCAGTACCTGCAGAGAAACATCTGGCCACTTCAATAAGGTGCTTACACAATAAATTAACCCTTTTGAGCCATGTAGTCCTGAATTCATATACCATGCTAGCAGTTATAATTTTGTTTTAACTTAGAAAGCAAATTCGTGAGACCTTCCTCTTTTTCTCTTTTCTTTCCCATAGCCATCCCCAGCGTTTGGAGGCGGTGAAGTCCAAATTTTGTTGTATGTAGAAGTGGGGAGATTGTAGAGCTAAGGGAAGGTTACCTGTCTGAAATAGATACCTATTACTGCTGTCAGAAGCTTCATGAGGGGAATGGAATAAGCAGGGCTTGAGTCCAGCTAAAGAGTCTTTTACAGAAATGTTAAAAAAAGAAGAATTTGCAGTTTTAGCTAAAATAATAATCAGGCTCCTTCTGTCCTGTGAAGTCAACTACAGAGTTGTGGTGCATGCACAGAGAAGAACCTGTCCTTCCACCCTAGGGGTGTGAAACCCTGCAAGCATGAGGATTACTTTCTTTAAGCTGGTTCCAGAAAGAATTTGGGAAGAGCAGAAACCATGGAATACCCTTTCAGCTAAATTGGGAGACTAGTTCAAAATTAGTAGGCCCCAAGATCTCTTACTGTCTGCATCTGAGGGCAGATCAAAGATAGATAGTACAGAGGAGAAAAATATTTTATCTTTCATCAAGACAGACTGAAACTCAGTGAAGCAGCTCAGAGAGAGCTAGAGCAGCAGATCATTATCCTGGAGCAAAGATATAAATGTAGGAATGATGGGAAAAGTTACCACGAACTATGATAGCAATAAAGAATTAAAGTATTTAAGCAATATGAGATGACAGGCGGTGCATATCCGGGTAAGTGTAGCATGCCTCAGGTAATGCTGTGAAGTGTCTCGACAGCAGGTTCACATTTAGATTCTCCCAGGTCTTACACCTTTATCTATCAATCTCAAGTGACTTTAATCACCCAAAAAATCATTGCCCAGAGTATCCTGTAGAGGAGCTTGAGACATGTGATTAGAACAGGGAATTTGCTACTCAGAACTATTAGTGTTCTGCTTCTGTTATCAGCCTAAAATAGAATATACCTACACATAAAAAAATGGATGTCATGGTTTGCAGCTGCTACACTACTTTAACCAGCCAAGCAAGAGTGCCAGTACATTTTTGTGTAAGATGCTGCATAATAACTGAATGTACATCGTGATCACACCATAAGACCGTGTGTCTTGACCAACAACAGCAAGTAACAGGTTACCAGAGGCTGAGAACATCTATGTGCTGGAGCTGCACCTCAGTTTCTAAGTGCAGAATGAAGGAGAAAGGAGATATTGTATCTCTTGAGTTAAATAAAATAAGATTCTTTCTCATAAAGTATTTTGAAGATATATTTATCCAAAAGAAAAGACATGGAACACCATCTAGAAATAGAGCAGAAAGGTGTTTAGAATTGAAGGTTCTTTTGCAGAAAAGTGTTGACCCAGTCTGGTCCTGAACCCATGATGCTGGTTGCTCAGCCAGCAGTGCTGACACATACAGAATAGCAAGCAGACATCCAGCTCCCATTGCAATTGCTTAGGAGCAGGAACCTGCTTGGGCTCTGAGTTATCTTTGAAGGCCTGTATACCAAAACCTTGTGTTTTTTGTTTGTTTTTTTTCCTTCTATCCTGAGCTCTTACAGTGTGCTTCTGCTTCTAGACATCTTGCAGTGAACTGCAATGCAAATTAAAAAGCCTCCTCTCAGTGCTGTGCCAGTTTAATTGCTAAATGAAGACAAGCACCTGACAAAAATGTTAGCAACTTGACTTGCACCAGATGTAGAGATGCTTATCATTCAGATGAGGCAAGATTCATAATTAACAGGAGAGAATTTAATCGTGTAGGCTGTTCAAGCTAGCATCTGTCTCAAAACATCTTTGCAGAAAAATCAAACCTTGCCCTTAACTGCTGAAGATCTTTGATGCAAAGCAGTGAATTTACCCCGTGAAGAAAACCTGGAGACTTGTGATGGATACTTTGTTAGGTGGGAGTGTCACTTGATTCTCATATTCTGTGGCTAATTTGGGATAACTGTAGGTCCCTATGGATAAACAGTTTCTTCAGCATGTGTGCAGTAGTCATTGGCACTGGGCAGTATGGGTAGGAATCATCTCTGCATGTGGTTGGTTGGGAGTCATACACCAAACCACAGTCCTGCAGCCAGGACCCTGCACTTCAGACCTCATCCTGGCATTACCCCGAGTGAAGCCTGACCCGTCATTCAGGCAGGAGTTTAGCAAAGCATGAGCGGTGGCTTTTAGCTGGATGTCAGTTTGCAGTTCTTGCATGCAAACAACAACATTCTGGGAAAAACTTGTGTGATTTCCTGAGTTTGACGTTCTCCATGCAACAACATTCAAAAGAAAACAAAGAATCATGGGTTTGTAACTTTGCCTCAGGGAGGGGAACCTGTTAGATCTGCTTTAAAAGGAAAGAAAGTATTATTATAGACGCGGCATGTGGCTCCTCTAGAGTTCCCTCTGCTTTATTGGAGTCATCACAGCCTGATAAACACGTGATAACAGACAAATCGGGAACTGGATAGATGGAGATCCTCTTACTGACACCCTACAAAGCTTTAAAAACCCTCCCTATTTTAAACTGCAATAAGAATCTAAAATGTGGCAGTGTGGGCTCTCTCATTTTGCTGAGTTTCTAGGAAATCTACCTTCTCATTTGAGTATTTTACAGCTGTTTCGACAGCCAGAGCATAACCATACAGAATAAATACATCTATCAGCTGAGAGTGGCTCTAGACATTGTCATTTTCATTTAAGCTTGTTGATGAGATACAAAATAATCACAGGAATATGTTTCCTGAAGCTAATGTAGGTTGCTATCATATATTATAATACTGAAAGCATAAGTTTCCTCTTGTGGGGAAGGGACTGTAATATGCAAAAGCTTCAGAAAAGTGGGAAAAGCTGTCACTAGGTTTGCCAGTGAAAATGCATCAGCAAAAAAGTGTTGTGTTGAGATGCTTGATTTCACATACAGAGGGAACTCCAGGGCAGTGTTGTCTCTGGAAATGGTTTGGACTTGTTGCCATTCATTGCCACTTTCCAAATATTAGCTCAAGTCTTTGTCTGGTGGATTACTACTCACCTTGTCAAGAACGCTTGGAAATGCTATATACGTTGCTACCCTGTTACTAATAAAACAGTCCATGCTACTACAGAAGATTCTGATATTCCCAATTAATAGCTCAGGTGTAAACAGTTACACTCTAAAAATGTGTGAACGTATTTAATGCTGAAAAAAATTTCTATGAAGTTGAGGCTTTAAGGAGCCTGTGCCAAGCATAGCAGAGAGAACTCAGCTGGGGGAAGAGCGAGGAAGTATAAACATTTTTTTCATCTTTTCAAGCATAAAGAAGCAACCTGTTATGTCAGTGGGGATGGCTGTAGTTTGCAGCAGTATCACAGAGTAGCTGCCACGTTCCTAGAGTCCCTTGTGCACGTGGGTCACTTCTGTTTAAAAATGAGTGTGAGCTCATGAAACTGTTGCTTTTAAAAATTATCTCCCCTCCACCCACAACGGAAAAGATTTTCATTTCAATTTTCTAAAGTGTTAAGTTCTGTGCTATTTAGAAGAACTTGTTGTGCAACCCCAGTACTTTATTAAGCATAATTACTCTGAAATTTGCATCATTGCCCTTTATGGGGGCTGTATAATACACACAACAGAACATATTGAGCTGCTTCTGCAGTGAACTTGCACCAGGGATGAATCTGATGTGCAGTATGCAAACCAGAGAGCTCACTGTTCTCATTCCCTGCATGTTGGCCTAGATTTGAAGTATAACCATTAATGTTACCTACCAGACACAATAAGATTAATAAGAAATTCAGTGGCATTTTTTTAATTGCCGTGTAGTATTAATGATTAATTTAAAGAAAAATGTGTAATCTTTCTTCTTAACTTTGGCAGAGGAACATGTGGCTGTGGCTTGCTTAATTTTATTTTCCAGAGTATTTCCTGTTCTAAGCCTTTAAAAAGCACTTATGCTCCCTTCTTATGAAAATACCTGTACATGAGAAAGATTTTCAAAGCTGAAGAACATTTCTTGCCCGTAAAATGAATAATATTATTTAAATTCCATGCATGGCTTTGGAAACCTTAGCTGCACAGTGAAAGGATAGCAAGACATTTGGATGTCTATTGCATCTGTCCTGCCACACAACCTCCTCCAGCCTTCTGGCCATCTTCCTGCCTATGCCTCCCTGCACTCCTTCCAGCTTTCACCTTCTTAATACCTGCTCCTCGGAGCCAAGACAGTAATTGTTGCAGCCAGTGTTTTACCTGTAGTTCTGTATTTGGATATTTTACCACAGAAAAATGTTCTTGCTTTGCACTGATGAAATGAAAAGGATTCGAGTTCACCAGAAGGCTTGAGAGGGGGGAGAGGGGGTGGGGTTTAAGGATGCAGTTCAAGTGAGAAAGAACCTGGTCAACAAAATGTTATCTATATTTTTTTATTATTTATTTTTAATATGTAAGACAATCTTGGAAGCATTCTGTGTGCGTTGGAGGTGATCGGAATGGCGTTTGAATTGGCCAATAATTTTGACAAGGCAAGATGTGAAAAAGGGGTTTGATGCATGGCAATCTATTGTTAGAGATAATCCCACATCTGGCAGGCTCAGAGCACCAGCGCTGTTCCTTGGAACATCTGGCTATGCCCAGGAAGAGCACATAACTCTGCATGGCCCTTTTGTCTGATGTGGTGTAGCAGTTTCTAGAGCTGCATCTGAGAATCTTCTGCTCACAATGTATTCAGCAGACAATGGATGCACATGTAAAAAGTCATCATTTGCAGTGTGATATTTTAGATGTTAAGCATGTTACTGTAATTACTGTACAAGTTTTTGACAGAATGATTTTTTAAAAGGAATAAAACTACTGGATGCATTTGGGGGGCACTAATATAATAGCATGAGGTTGATGTTAAATGCACAAACATCTTAGTAAACTGAAAGCTTTAATTCTTCAGTTGGATAGCACAATCTGTTATCCTAAATTAAACTTCCAAAGGAGTATTTTTTTCAGATATTACATACTTCATAGCTGACAGGGACACTATCTAATTAGCTATTTATATGCAAGGCATACCAGGGGATAATTAGAAACATGGATTATGCTAAGGTAATCAGACTGACAGAGGGCAGAGGAAGCTAACATATTAAATCAAATTTGTATATATGTTTATATAGTTTATCATGTGTTATTTGGGTTGTATTACATTAATACTTCATTTAACATGTTATGCATATTACTGTAATCTACTAATTTGTGAATTAAACGTGCTCTCCTAAAAACCAATAACTATTGGCCCAATGAATCAGTTAGACCTGCAGGAAAAGGCTTAATTAAGTTACATATGCATTCAGACCCTCGGGAAAGGCCCTTCTCCTCTCTACTTGTATTTCTCTGTGCTCAAATGTAGGCTTTGTGTGTTACTGCTGTCCCTGGCACATCTGATCACACACTCAATGTTTGCATTGCCAAAGCAATGGTGTCCTCACTCCAAAGTGCCTGGGTAGTTGTCACTGGGTCAGCCAAAGAGAAGGGGATATGGGGAAATGTTCTTCCCCTGAGTTACAGAGAGATGTGCCATGTGTTGGAATCCGAGTAGATGGGGTAAGAGGGTCATTTGCTGTGTAAAGATGTGTAACTGGGATAACTTCTGTAACTGGTGGGAAGGGGAGGCTCCTCAATTAGCTGCTTGGAATTGCTCTGTGAAGGTGGTTAATTTTTTACCACTGACTGTTTAGCAAGTCTAAGGGGCTAGGTCAGCCAGCAGGTGTCTAAATGAGGGACATTAAACATCTTTCCCAAGTGTGCAAATAGACAGGTTTTCCCCATTTTGTGGCCATGTTGGTCAAACAAGTGTTATAAATGAAGGGTTCTTCTGGATGTGTCAGGCCTATGGCAAATATGCCTGTGCCTGTGGAAATCATTGCAAGTTTGTCTGAACTTTTAAAAGTTGGCAGATGTAATTGTTTCACTGGCAATTGGCAAGTCAATAGTAGAACTGGGAAAGACTGATGAAACATGGGTGAATCCCTTAGTTTTGGTGGAGTTTTACCATGAAGTTAAAAGAGTACCTCTAGTCTGCTTTTATGACCTTTTATTAAACATTCAGAAGAGACTGTTTCTCCTTTCTGTAGTGAAAGGAGGGTCCATTCTTTTAAGGTCTAATTGTAGGAGAATTGTGCAACAAAAGCAACAAATGCATGAAAGCAAAAGATTCAAGTAATTGTGTCTGCAGCATCCATGAGACTAATGGCCTTTTATCTGAGAGGAAAGAAGAATCTGTATCCTATTTTGTCCTGAATTATACTTAAGGTAAACAACTGATGAAAATGCATTTTAGGTTGATTCAGATTCATTCCTTTCTGTCGCTCCCTTTCATTTTCCTCTGGTAAAGTGTGGTTAAGCATTTAGGGGTTATTGGTACTGAATCTGGGGTACTCATCAGCAGCTTTTTTCTTGGAAAGAGCTGACATTTCATGTAGGAGTCTAGATATGGCTGATGTTGAAATAGCTTTTGAAAAGCTAGTCAAATAACATTTATTACTTCTTACATCTGAATAGTTCTAATCTATAGTGACTCTACAGAAATACTTCTGTGTTTGGGCAGGGGCAGCAGAGGTTCTTTATGGCTTGAAATTCCTCTGATGCTCATGCAGTGGAACTGGAGCTATCCTCCAGCTGGTTTCTCACGGGAATTGGTGGTACTCTGCTTCTGACACAGTGTGCTTCCAAAACATCACAGGCTTTCCTAGCAGTTCTACTTTTTACTGGCATATGAACCTTGGTATAACTGAATGCAGAATTTACCTCCTAGACTTTTGGAAGCATTTAATAGTTATTCATTGGTCTGTAATAGAAGAGTATTTGTCATCTTAACTGGATTTCTGGATGAGAATCAATGGATCATTAGTTTTAATTATAATACATCAATGTCATACTAGTACAATTTATATCTAATGTAATTAACATTGGTGGTATAGTGTACTGTCAGCACGAAATTCTTCCTGATAACTATACATATCAAGAGGTTTTCCTTACATTGTTTGTAGATTGATTTATCCAGTACAGTCTAATTAAACAGGCACCATTTAAAAAGTTATTTTATATTAATGTTAGGTGAGGTACAAATATACTGGCCCATCCAGCTTTGAGAAATAAACATCTAATGTAGCAAGTAACAGATTGTGTGGTGTAGATAAAGGATTGGACTAGGAATCAGGAAACTGTGGGTTTTTTCCTGCTGCTGATACTGCATTGTAGGTTATCTTTTGCAAAATCATTTCCATCTCACCATCTCTATTTGTCAAGTTGGTTTCTTTGTGAAATTGCTCATTATAAACAAGAAAAGCTGCTATGTAATAGATACTTGTTGTTAATAATAGTGTTTAATATCAAATGTGTTTTACTGGATCAGGCCTAGAGTCTTGAATAACTTCTAAGGTAAAGTCTTAGACATCAAACACCTGAATGTCTGTAATCATCTCTCTCATCTTGTGTATCCTAAAATTAAACCATCTCAACCCATTCTCACTTCTGCATATGACAGCACAGGAAGCTGTCAAGACAAATAGACTAAGTTGGTAGCTGAAGTTAAGCCTGAGTATGTGTTACAGGACCAAGGATTTTGGCCATAATTTATTTGATTTTAATTTCTATCACTTGTCTTCCTTTAAGAAGTGGCAAAATAATCAAGGTATGCACATGCATGTGACGTAGTTCTTCAGTATTTGTAGTTGGCCATAAGTTACTATCAGCGATAGGCAGAAGGGATTTTCAAAGTTTTACCACGTGTTCCCCCTGTCCCCAGTTTAATAAGACTCAGTCTGAAACTCAAACTTGGATGGTGATGTCTCCTCGTAGGGCAGTGTCAAAGCCAACAAGGTCTCTACGTGTACAGCAGCTACTTGATGTGAACTCTGTATCTTTTGTCTGGAAAATGGCTGTTTCCCAGCCTTCCTGGCAGAAGGGCACTCCTACTGCAGGCTGCAGCTAGCCTTGAAATGACTGCATTTTCCTCTTGTGGTCACTACACCTGTAGTGACCTGCAAAAATAAGGTAAAGCTTGAAAAGTCAGTTGAAGCTAATTCCCCCAAGCAGTGTTTTAGAACTCCAGAATCTACATTAACATCTGGAGGATCAAATGACAATGCTGTCCTCTTAATTTCTGCAGTGAAAGAAAATGTCATTTTGAAAGCTTTGATTTACCACAAAGTAACATGGCATTCTAGTCTAAACACAGCTTCTTTTTAATGACATCCATTGTTAATTTAATTTAATTTCCTCTGAATCTTGTTGCTCGTTTGCATATACTCTGTAAGAATAGTTCTATCTCCTTCATTAATTAAATCTTTACTTGGAAAGCTCAGAATATTCAAATCATTTTGGCAACTACAGATATGGAACAAGGCATTAGTATAGTCCATGTTTATTTCTTGACTCTTCCTGAGAGAAGCTTGCAGCTGTTCTTCCCTGAGGAATGGTGAATAGCATACATTAGTGAAATGAAATATCTGCCTCCATGAGAGCATCTCTCTTCCCTTTCTGCTTGATATGTTTCTGTGATGTTTCATTGAATATAATTATAGGGTTCCCTAAGAGAATCCTTACCTGTCTGTCTCTGAATGGAACTGGAGAAATGGCCCTGTGGACAGAACTATCAATGTGTGTCTGGAAGAAGAGATTTGGGAGACAGAAAAATGCAAATGCTCCTCATCACTGTCACCAGAAATATCATGAATAAGTGCCTGAGATCACTGACAGAGCTAGCTTTGTGTTTATGTGCAATTTGTGGTAACAAAAAAATAGTTCTACAGCTCCTGAATTTGTTTCCTCAAAAATGGAAAGGGACATGTTAAGTTCATGCTTGAAAAAGTTTGGTAACTGCTAAAATATCTACATAATTTTCCAAAAAAGAGTTGAAAAGAAGAAGCGTTCACTTAGAATCATAGAATAGTTTGGGTTGGAAGGGGCCTTTAAAGATCATCTACTGCAGCCTCCCTTCTCAAGAGTTTCAATTGAGAAGATTGACTAAAACTTGTTCTAGAAAATGTAATTCAAACCATCAAGGATAGGAGCAATGCAACATGAAATCTGTTTGAGAAATACAGTATTTTTTGTTTTCTTTGCAGTATATGGAGTTCTCAGAAGTATCTCCAGCTTTGCCTACCAAAGTTTCAGAAGAGATTCAGGCAGAGGGACCATGAAAAATTTTGATGTTTGTGACCCCACATTCTCCTTGCCTCACTGTGAGAGAAATTCCATACAAGATGCTCTGCTGCTCCTGCTCTGGGACTGGTTTCAAATCTGCTGATGCTGGAAGTTGAGTCTTGTGCTGAACTTTATGTTGCTTGGGACCAGCACTTGTCTGGCAATGCTGTTACTACTTCCTGTTGTCCAGACCAAATCAGGAAAAAGAGGTAAGAATCATTACACTCGTTATATATGCAGTATCCTTCACTTCTGTATTCAAAATATCTTCTCTAGTCCATTACATTCATGATGTTTAGATGTACTCTGTTACAGTCAATAAGCTATTGCTTTAGATATCTGATTATTGAGAGGAAAGAGTGTTGGCATTTCTCTTTGGCAAATGTCATTTCCTGCTGTTTTCTTCCTTTTGTGCTTAGGTGAAATATTACAGCTTCATAGATGAGAAATAAAATGTTAAATATAATTTGGCATCTAAACCATGAAGTCTGTTTCTGTCCTCAGAGCAAACCTTGCAGATGCCTTCATGTACTTGACCATCTTTGACCCTCCTTTCCCTTAGACATTAGGAGGGAATTCTTCACTATGAGGGTGGTGAGACCCTGGAACAGGTTGCCCAGGGAAAGTGTGAAGTGCTGTGTTCTTAAGTTGTTTGATTGTGACATTATGATGTGGAACACCCATAACTCTTTTTTTAAAAATAGAGCACCAGTAAAATAAGGTTCAATAGGAGAGTGAAAACTTGTTTGAGAGGACTCCAGAATTCTCTACCTGAATCTCACTGTATAGGAAGAATAGTCTAACCAGGGTCGATTTTTAACCCACATCATAAAGCATATCTCAGCTTTTTACTAACATGGTTTCCATAAGGCTGTCATCTTCAGGTGTTGCATCACATCCTTCTGCCCCCATGCAGAGGAACACCTTGGTGTCATAACAATGCTGGTAAAATATAACAAATATTCCTAATGAAATTAATGTCCACCTTGAGGAAGATATACCTAGGGATATAATGGACATAATGGTTGAAAATCAAGCATGTGGTCATCTGCTGAATAACTTGCCTGCAAATACATTAGCCATAACAACAAAATAGTGCTTACAATAATGTGTGTCCATGCAGAAAAATGTCAGTGAATGTCTCAATCAATAGTGACATTTGGAATTGCAATAACTACACAGCCAAGCAAAGTGATCATCTCTAGGTAGATCATAACAGACTTTAGCCAGAGCAGACTCAATAACGTGCAGGAATCCTGAGCTATCTAAGTCGGCGGCAGAAATGATTTTTCTTTATCTGGTGTTTATTTTGTCATTGTTTTCTCAGCCTCCTTAAGTACATGTCAGCATTGACCATTAGAGAGATAAAAGAGCCTGAGCAGGTCAGCAGCAGGCTGGAATACTGTCTGCAGTTTTTCAAAAAAGAGAGATTAAATTTGTATACTGGGTTATTTGTGCAGTAAATGCAATGAAGAGGAAAGCAGCAAGTTTTATATAAAATTTATAGCATTTTCAGGACAAAAACATGGAAGTTAATGTATTGGATCAGTGCAGTGTCTATGTAGTCCATAGCTGTCACAGAAAGGGTTTAAACCACAGGCTTCAGAGGCAACCCAAGCAAAAGGCAATTGTAGCCTAAAGAACTCTACCCTGCAGCACAGGAGTTTATACTCCTTCTGAAGTATTTAAGGGCTGAGGGGTTCTTCTTAGAGTTATAATTACAACCCTAGATATTATTGATAATCTTTTAAATGTCTAATCTCTCTGTAACTCCTTGTGAGCTTTCCAACTCACAGGTATACCGAGTCCAGAAATCCCACAGTCAGACTGTTCGTTTTTGCCATGAGTTTTGAGTGACATATGATGCTGCTGAGAAGAAGAATGTGAGCTCATTAGCTCTGTTTCCCCTCTGCAAAATGGGAGTAGTAGCACAGTTACCATGACAGTGTTAGTCAGAATGTCTATGTCCTCGGTACATCAGCCACATCAGTTCCTCAGCTGTGGATCCACCCAAAGGCAGAGGGAAGCAAAGTGTCATTCCTGAATTCATGCACCAGTGGCAGTACTGGGAAGACAGCCCTGCTCACCTAGGCTAACGAGCTGCCCATGAAACCTAGGTCTCTGCCAGCCACCTCTTAGGGATAAACATGACAAAGTGTATAACTTATCCAGTAGTATGCAGTAAAGCACTGTACTTTGTGGCTCTTTAATCTCTGGTTTTTATATTGTGTGTGAAATTAAGAAAGGAGGAGTAAAAGCAGTCAATATAATGCATATGTCTCTGCTGATAGATTGTTAAAAATCAAAATGTAACATGATGAATTAACATAACCAGGGAGAATCAAGTGACTAGCTTTTCATTCATGTTCTTTCTAGCTGCCTAGAGGTGCTTGCTATACTTAATTGCATAAAACACATGCAGTTTGATATTTCCTGGTAACGTGTTGACATGAAAGGAAGTTAAAACAAAAACCTTCCCCAGGAAAACAGTCTTGTGCCCAAGACTGTGTTCATATTCATTTCAAGTCACTCACTTGTGACTGAATGGGTTACTTCAGCCTTGCTTACAATAATTGATTGATGACTCTCCTCCCTCTTGTAAGGGTGTAATGTAAGACACTGTGTAAAATGGAAGAAGCTGTTGAAGTGTCAACAGGTATAAGAGAAAAATCTAGTCCCTATTTTGAAGACTGCTGCAGTTGTTTAACCATCTATATCTCTCCAAGAAATGAAGGTTGCTAAGTGACCAGTTCTTGTCCAATACTGAATCATCCAAACTGTTTATTCCTGCATCTTTCTGCTGCTGAGACCAGTTGGGTGTTGCATGAGTAGAATATGCTGATGCCTGCTAGTCACAGTGCACACAAGCACAGCCAAAACTGTGCTTTGCACATAACTTGAGCCAAAAGTTTCCCCATAGACTTTTCTTGGAGGTTGCTGTGAAATTCATGGCAAGCATAGCTGGTTCTCATTATGCTAAACAGCCCTTCAACAAACACCTGAAGGCAAGAAAATAGCTCAGTATGTGATGTCAGTGTGGGGGCTAGAAAGTTTTTCATTTCCTTAATAGATGGGCTGGGAAATGGTATGATAATGTGCTCTCACTAACCAGCAAAGGTTGTTTCCTAGAGCAATATTGATAGAGAAAATTCCATCCTATTCACCATCACCTCCATCTGTATTACAAATGGTAAGGAATATGCCTACAAGAAGCACTTTCTCTTCCCAGTGCCATGGTATGCTTTATAGGAATGCTTTGCATTGGCAGTTGAGTGCAGTAGCTAAATAAAGAAGGAAAGAGGATCCAGCTCTGCTCTGGCTGTGCCGTGTACAAATGACCTTGTGCTCTGCATTGGAAGCATGAATGCAGCAGTACCTGACTCGTTCAAGTGCTTTGAGAGGTCTTGTAAAAGAGTATTAATACTCCTATCTAGCAACGTACAAACAGCTTTGTTTTATAAAGCAGTAATAGAAGAGAATTATGTGTGTGTATATTTTGATGAGACGATAAGATGTGGCTTCTTCTCACTAAAATATTCATAGCTAGGGTTACCTTTCCCATCAAGTGCCTGTAAAAGCTGATGTAATGGAGTTTGAGATTTACTGTCTTCCTGAATAGTTTTGTATAAGGTTGGGGTTTTTCCTTGGTTTGCAGCTCATCAGGGGATTGTTTTTAAACTGCAGGTGCAGGTATTTGCAATGCAAACCAGATGCTTGGTTATCCAGAAATGGTATAAAGGTGCCTGTATGTGAAAGGTCCTGCAGCAGTTGACTTTGGGAGAGAATTAGTGTTGGGATGAGCTGGGGCTTTTGAAGAGGGATTAAGACTGGGTTGAATTCAGAGCAGCCCCAGGAGCAAGTGGATACTTTTACTGTCTCTGAACTGGAATCAGTTTAGATGTCAATTGCAAGAAGTAGACTCTGAATGAGCTAAAATTGAAGCTGTGCTCTCGAGCTGGATCCTTGTGCAAGGGTTCTTCAGTGCTGATTTCCAGGCTCTTAGTTGAAGCCATGCTGTGCACATTCTTAGCCTGTATGCAACCCCTTATGAGACTGTTTTATGATTGCACTTGTCAGTTACGCCTATCCTGTCATTTATTAATTTACCAGGTCCATAGCTCCTACCTCTTTTTATTATTTTATTTTCTTCCTTTAATATGTTTAAGTATGGAAGATGTTCTGTGGAACTGCATTCTCCAGTATCCTATCTTTTCCTGCTTTCAAATGGCTACTAATCTTGAAGCATTTCCACCCTGGTTTGGTGGGGCACGTGTAGGGATTTGCTGGAGGGCTTTAACAGTTTCTCATGAGAAAATCTTGAATCTTCTTAACCTGTAGCCATGGCTCCATTCTTGATTTTGGCCAAGTCTCCATGGATATTCTTTTCCTTTAATATTTTCTTGTAGTATTTGTCATCTAGTGTTTTTATTATTTAGTGAACAGCTTACCATTCACCTGAAGTGCCTGTAAAGAATCTGACTTATGGGAATATCTTGAAATAAAATAAACTGCACGAGGAGGTCTTTTCACTGGGCTATAGGGCAAGAGTGGTAGTTTTATAATCTCTAATTATGAAAAGCAGAAGATAAATTCTATGAGCAACCATATTTTAGACCTCAGAAGTTTACTTGAGTTGTGTGAAAAGAGATTTTCGGGGTCATACTTGATGTATCTACACTCTAAAACCCCAGCAGTGACTGTCTCAGCATTGCTCACAGCAAGGGGGTGTTCAGCCCCTCTCCAGGGTCAGGGCAGCGTTTGCTCCCCAAGCTCCTGCTGCTGCCCTGGGCCCTGCAGGAAGGACCAGATGGAGTGGGTGGCACATGGCTGGAAGGGCAACAGGATGGATCAAGAGAGCAAGTCACAAGGCTGTTTCTTTACCCTCCAGTTAATAAGCAAATAGGCCAATGTGTCTTCCAAAGGCACTTTCATTATAATTCTAATTAGTAATATGTATAAAATTGATTTGCATACCTAAAGGAAGGAAAACTCCCTCTGAGAAATACTAGAATTACCAGCTTAGGAAAAAGGTGATTCTCTGAAGCAAATCTCGTATTTTCTGCTGCAATTAGCTGGGGTTTTTAGAATTGTTTATTCTAAGCCTTTAAACATCTTTTAAAGTATCAAGTGGCTGACTCTGCACTTGGAATCAAAATACAGCTGATTTGAAATCAAAAGAGTTCTAAGATTCTCCTTAGATCCACCAAGTTTTTCTGATGATGCAAGTCTTTGAGCTGATGTTATGTCAAGATAAACTGACAAAAGGGAAACCAATAACTTATTTTTATATTTCTCTACATTCTGAAGCATACAAACACAGAAAATCTGACATTTTGTTTGTGAAGTATCAAACACCTTTTCATGATTCATAAATAATGAATAGTAGGAGTATTGGTTAAAGTTATATTACAGGAAAAATCCCTGGCATTCACATAATGTCTTCCATGATAAAGTGCTTTACAGACATTAATTAGAGTTGATTTGAATCAGTAAAATAATATTGAGACAGGTCTATTAAACAGCTCAAAGTGACTAATTATAATATGGAAATTGTACATACCAGTGTTTCAGATTGCATTGTAGGAATGATGTCCCTGATCCATGGCTATTAATAATGTTTACTGGACTGGGCTATGGTCTGAGTTTCTGTTCTTTGTAATTAAAACCTGGCACAGAAAATGAGAGTAGAGTTATAACTGTAGCTGTTTCGTGTGTGTTATCAGAGATACAGAAGGTTTAACGTGTTGAAACAAGTTGTACTTGTAATCCAACATGTGTTCAGTGTTTTAAAGCAAATGTGTGGCAGAAATATGTCTAATCTAATTGCAAGTAAATAAAAATTCAGTGGGAGAACTGCAGATTCAAGCAGTAGCTCTGGAAAGATGTCCAGAAAATCGCTAGAGGATGATCTTTTCTTTCTAAGCTTTCATGTGTAGCAGTAGTCTTTAATCTATATGTGACAGCCTTGGAAAGCAGGGTCCTGCTCTGTGGCTAGCACTCTGTGGAGCTATTCTCATACAAATATGCTCTTTAGAGGTATGACTTTGTTATTTAGATATCCTTTCCTGAATTTGGGGCTCCTTTTAAACCTTTATTCAAACCTCACAATTGAAATGCAACACAACAGTGTGCATCAAAATTCCCAAAGTTCTTCCAAAGCCTTATGAACTTTTGATAAGATGTTGTGCTTTCAGAGGGGAAAGAGTAATTTAGCCCATAGTATAGTAGACAAAGTGTGTTGAATTTAGAAATCAATGTGTATACATGTATAATACGTCTGTATATAATAATCCTTCAAATGTAAATGAAAACACAATCTACTAATGTGCTGTAATTGTTCATGTTTTACCATGCAAAGTACTAATCCTTGTTCCAGTACAGTTTCATGTACAACTATTGCTTCACTCACTGATCTGTGATACAGAGTGTACAGCTTCCAATTTTAGCATAATATTCATGCTCTGAAAATTCAGGCCAGTGGTTTCCATAGTTTCTTACCAAGATAAGCATGCACCATTGCAAGAAATGCAGACACTTGTCTTCATCCTGATTGCTGGCGGGGGAGATAATTTTCTAACTTTGCTAGAAAAAGTGTTGCAAGGTTATTTGGTTGTTTTATTCAGGGATATCACTTCAAGTTAATTTTGTCAGACAATATCTATGAGAAGACTGAGTATTTCTTTTCAGAAAACCCAAACAGCACAAATACCAAGCCCACCCGCAGCATATCCATATTTATTTGTCATAGTGATGCTAAAAGCAGGAAGCAGGCAGTGACTGAGCCATCCATCAGTTGGACACATCACATACTTATCATTGCTATGAAAATGTGGATTGATGGCCAGTGAATACATTTCTGGTTAGCAGCTCTTCCACTGTTCATATCTTTGAGAAGGGGCAGCACCAGTTTCTCCAGGTTGTTATACAGGTGATTGTTCCTGTGGTCTGAGGTTTGAAGTTCCAGAGAAAGCAATTAGATAATATTGACACTGGGTGCAAGTTTGGGAGGTATCACCTGTCCTAAACGGGGAGGAAGAGAGAATAATTAGCTGAAATCGGGTTGCTGCTGAGTGCCTTATCGTGTTTGCTCCTTCATGAACACCTTGTATTTTTATTAGCAAGTTTACTGAAAAAAACCCAACACAGTGTGACTTTTGTCCTTCTGCAAAGGGAGGCAGTGCCCAGGTGACACTGTACAGCAACATGGTTTAGCAGAGAGCCTTGTGGAGTGCAGTTCTGTGCTTGAGACCTTCTCGTGTGTTATCCATGCTTTTGTCTTATTGTGTATTAATTCAGGGGGAAGTGTATGAGTATTTCTAAAACCATCATGGGTTTTTTTTCCTATGCATGACTATGTAAAATACATATTGTGATGAGAATAAAGCTAAGAGGCTGGAGACTATCTAAAAACCATAGGAACAGGAATCTGTAAATAAGCTCATCCAATATCCTGTCAACAGGAGACATATATTTATGGTGAAATGGCTTTCAGAGTAGAAACTATTGGGTCCTCTTTTTTTATCTGTTCTCTGGCAGAGGAATGATTTAAAGTGAACCTCAACTCACATTTCAAATAATAGATGACAGGAGCTCATCCATTTCAGTATAATTCACAGCATTGCATATGTATGGGGGAGACTTTAAAAGAAAAGCAGGGAGTTATATTTCCAAGTGAGCCACTAGATTTTTAAATGTGGCATTTCCTCCCTACTTTCCTTCTATTAAGTTTATTGGCTTCCCTGAGTAGAAGACTGTACTTTTGTGTTAGATATTACTCTTTTTCTGCTCAGTGTCCCACACCAACTTTAGAGTGAGGGCTGCAGAGTAGAGTATTTTTTTTTTCTTCCTTTTTTTAGTTTGGTATTCTGACTGTTGTTTGATAGCTTAATTTTTTGTTGCTTATTGCTGTTTCTCAAGTATTAGTTTCCTACTTCATTTATATAATGTACTACAATTCACTTTCCTGAAAAGCTGTCAGTGCTTAGAGCTCTCTCCTGTGTGTCTGAAATACATTAATTCATTGTGATATCATAAACCTGAAAGTAAAAATAATTTCATTTCTTTTTATACATTTCAGAGTTGGGTGTTTGTGGGGGTGGGGAACATTCTTATTGAGCTATTTGACTTGAGACCTGGATAATGACATTTCCTATTGAAAATATTCCTTTAAGTGTTTGAGAGTCACAGATCAGAGACTGAGAGTAGCTGAATGCTTCCAGGAAAGCCAAGCTGAAGGTCTGGATGCTTTCACAGCCCAGTAGGTAGCTTAGAAGTAGAATCTGGAGCCTTACATTTTCACTGGGGGCAGATATCCAGACTAAAATCCCAGGCATGGCAGAGGATATCAGCTTCACTTGAAGTGAATCAGAGTTTGCTCACAGGTTTTTGCCCTAATTTTTAATGGATGATGTCCCCATCCGTTACTTCAGAGATGCTTCAACATGATTTGGATGTGGCATACCAGGTCCTTAATGCATGTGCTGCATGTAAACCAAAGCAGATGCTAGTATAAAATGTGTCAGAGTTGCTCTAGGAGAAAAATCCTTCTTTTGTGGTTCCAGGCAGTTTTCCTACATGAACAGAATGTTTTCTTTTCGAAAACAACTACTCTGTGACATGAATGACAGCTATGCTTTGTGTTTGAAGGAAACAAAGTGCTTAGTCAGTGTTTTACTTTCCAGTGAGCTACAAACCGATGATCTTCGGCTGATGGAAGCAAAAAGAAATTATTTTAAAATTATGAGGGTTAGGGCATTTTGGCACAGTAGAAATGAATGATGTTGCCATCATAAATTGCTGTATATTACAGTTGGCTGGAAAGGCTTTCATCAAGACATCCCTAAAACCAAAAGACATCAGAGTGAACAGCAACCTGGGGACCTGGCTGTGAGTGAACCCTGGGGCAAGCAGGATATGTGTGTCAGACCAGCTTAAGTGACAGCATTCTCTTTGTGTCCTTTTCTTTATCACCTGCTCTTCTTAATTCCCCTTCCGTTCAATTAATCTCCTTGCTCTTGGGAAAAGTCAGATGTAATAATGCTAACTTATATAGAAAAGTATTTGCCTCTCCATGAAAGCTCATGAATTATTGGCAAAATCGAATTGAGTCGACATTGATCATGGCAAAAGGCAATTACATGTACTTGTCTTGTGAAAAAAATCAATCTCAGCTGATTTTTTTTGTCTTGATCATGTATAATTTGAAATACATTTTGATGAAAAATAAACCATTGAAGGGTATTGACTGAGGGTCCCGTATTTCCTGTCTATGAAGTTCTATCCCTTTTCATTAAAAAGTGTCTTTTAAAACCCTAGAAATACAGGAGGTTTTAAAAACATCTTTGGGGTTGAAATTAAAATTCAGAAATCTCAGAAAGTTTGCAGTGCATTCACCTTGTCTAATTCTAGTGAAAGTGTCTTCTGCCTCTTTTTTTGTCATTCTGGGGGAATTGACTCACTGTCTGTAGGGAACATTTCCATGGCTGTCACAAGATGTTCAAAATGTGAGGACTAGCATGGATAAAAATTCGTGACACAAAAGTGTCCTGTCAGAAAATACAGATTAATCAACATTTTAGTGTTTCTCAGGGACACAAACTTCTTACACATTTGGAAGTTAGCAGATTCAACTTTGTCATTGCATTTCCCCTACTTCCACTTGGACTTTTATGTTTTGTTCCTTCTCATTGTCCTTTCAATGAGATGTTTCCATGGCCTCAAGACTGTCTTGCTGAGAATTTTGCTCACCTGAAAATTCTGAAATTTTGTGCTCTGATCTGACAAGCAACAAGTTTCCTTCTGTTTCCACTGGCATGGAGATTTTTGTGTGACCAAACCTAACCCCATGGGGTCTTAATCTACAGCATAGCAAATGCTCCAAGAAATCCTCCAACCAATGTAAACCCATCAAGATGTTGCAAGGATTTTCTGCAGCAATCTTATGAGGAATTTGTCTCTCACATATGCTTTAAAAGATCCTCTTTCTTCAGCTAAGTTCTCTATCACAGCAATCCTTATATCAGACTCCTAAAAGAAGGAAATGAGAGTATTTTTCTGCCAAAGGAATATGTTGAGTCTTCCCTTGAGGTCCTGGCAGTTCCCTGGGCACATGTAAGCCACAGACCAGTCATTTTGCTATAGAAAAGAGCATATGGAGCTTCTACGGTTTTTTTAATTCATATTTTTGCCAGTGTCGACATTTCACAGTCAAAAGAAGCTGCAGCAGGTAGTCTGTGAACAAGTCGATGCAGGTAAAATTGAAGGAATTTGCATTTCAGGTATTTGTGTGCTGCTCCTGTTGATGCTGATGGGTTTGCACACATAAATTGGATCACATCAGAACAGGAATACCTCCCTCGCTGCCATTCATGTTCTTCCGTTCATTTGGGATCTTTTTATATTCAGCCATCTAACATTTATTCTCCCAAACTGGCTTTGAATTTCCACAATGGTAACTTGAAAAATTACATTCATCTGTTTGAGGTGAATTAACCTCTTATTTTCCACACTGTTGGTCCATGAGTCAAATTCCTTTTGATAAGACACCATTACTTGCACTGACTGGTAATAGTGCTAGTGTTTCTTGTCAGCTGTAAGATTTCTGAAGCATGTATTTTTTAAATTGAATCCAATGGTCTTATTTTAAAAGAGAATTTTAAATTATTATTTTTTCCCTAGAGACAGAGCCAGACGATTGTTATTGTTATTGTTGTTGTTATCATCAAACACCAAATGGCTTATGTGAGTCTAATGAATAATTTTCTTCACTGCTCTTTCCATGTGCGTTTATTTCTCGGCTGGGGGTGTCATCAGAAGTTGCCTGGGGTCTTTCACTTGAACAGGGGTTGCTTTAGGATGTGATTATTGGCGAGTGCTCTTTCACCTCCTGTGTACAAAATGGCAGGAAATGAGATGAACATGAGGAAAGCCCAGAAACTCTCAACTTCAGCCTTTTCCAGAATTAACTCCACTGCAGCTGCTGGCAGAGGCTGGAGGTAAAGCCATAGGAAGAATTAACTATGGGGGAAAAGGCCCCTTTTTGTGTTGATTCATCAATGGTTCCTGAAGAGGTCAATCTAGAGAGTATTCCAAGTAGCTGTCTGAAATTATGGTGGGGTTGTTTTCCCAAGTACACATTTCCCTGTAACTACATATTTTAACTATATATCGTAACTATATATTTAACTTTTGAGGTAGAGAGCAAATGCAACACATCCATTGTAAGAGTAACCAAATCATCCCCACACATTCCTAGGAATGACTGTAATAGTCATTCAGGTTTTTCTTATTTTATACTAAACTCTGCTATTTTCCCATGTCCTTCGCATCACTCAGATCTCTTCTTCACCTTCTTTATTGGTATTGACTTCAAGGTTTCCAAAGACAGAAGGGCTTCCACTGTGGCAAGGATCTCTCAAACCTTCAGAGGCCCCAGTCTCAGAGATACAAAAGCATCCAGCTGAGTAGTGCTGCATCTAGGTTACCTACAGGGCCCAAGGGTTTGGTACACCTGGGACCTGTTTTTACCTCTCTGCTTCCTTTTTCTAGTAGCCCCAGGAAGGGAAAAATGCTAATCCAGGGTAAGGCACCTCTGAGGACTGTGCAAGGTTATGTCCTAATACAGGAAGGCAAGAGGATCCCTTCAAAGAAAAGAAGGGCAGGAGGGACAAAGAGGAAAGCAGAGGCTAAATAGCTCTGTAAATATTGGCGATGTCTTAAATATCAGGTCTGGAAAGCAGCAATCTCACTCTGTAGAGTGTGCCCTTTCTGGACCAGGAGGGATGAATGAAGCTTCTATGTAAAATGCTGAGCTCTCTTCTTTAGCAAAACTTTAGGAATTCATAGATCACTGACAAAGTCATGAGGTCCAGTTTAGTGGCTTTTGAGTCTGTCTTTCATACATGTGTGGCTGAACCATTTTCCTATGCTGCAGTCAGTTTCTGACTCTTGTCTGGTATGTTAAACCAAGTGAAACAAGAACATGAGCTGGCAATGAGAATGTAAATGTGATTTCATGGCACTGTGATCCAGAAGATACAGTTCTTTATTCATACAGGCTTGAGAGAAGACAATGTCAGAGGAATAAAACCAAAAATAACCTCAGATTTGTTTGTGTGGTAATGTTCCACCTCCATACAACATTGCAACTACTGTTTCATGTGCCAAGCCATGCCCCTTGATTACTGCAGGCAGGCTGTGTCCATGGAAAACCCCTTCTGTGTTCATAGAACTGTAGAATGGTTTGGCCTGGAAGGGACCTTAAAGATCATCTAGATCCAACCTTCCTGCATTGGTGGGGACACCTCCTATGAGATCAGGTTGCTCAGAGCCCCATCCAACCTGGCCTTGAACACTTCCAGTGATGGGGCTCCCACAACTTCCCTGGGCAACCTGTTCCAGTGCCTCACCACCCTCATAGTGAAGAATTTCCTCCTAATGTCTAAGGGAAAACAAGGGAAAGGGGGGGAAAGGAGGGTGGAAGTAAATGTAAAAATTTTCTCTGTGAACAAAAATAATGCCCTCACAATTCATTCTACTACTCAATATGTCTGTTTTTTTCAAATGTATGATTTAAACAGTCACAAAGTACTAAAAAGTCTTTTGGGGCCAGTATGAGATCCTTTAAAATCTTTTTGGAACACAACTTGATTTTTAAAATATTGCTCTAGTGATGGAAATACTTAATTTCTTTTTCAAGACTGACATTATTTTAGAGGCACTGGAAACTCTTGGATATGTATACTGAGTATCTGAGGTTCAAACACAAAAATAAATGGTCACTAGTGAGCAGACATTGCTGCATTCTCAGTTGCTGACTGTGTAATACAAGTTTTGTTAAATAGGTCTCCTTGGTGTCAGGAGAAAGGGAAGGGCTATAGCCAGCAGAGAAGATGAGTGTTGGTTTGAGCCTGCTTTGCTAGAGCCTATTTCCAACACAGGTTCCATGCATTGGCTAAAGCTTTGGCAGCTAAGCCTTTTTTGCCTGGAGATAAATTAGCTGGATAAAGACTCTGTGGCATTTATTTTGGTCATGTGTTTTGCAAAGGGAGTAATGGAGTATACAAATCACAGGCTTTGTTTGACTGCTACTTTTCAGTCAAGCTAAACTCAAATAAAAAATGGTTCTTTCAGCCCTGTGCAATCAGGACTCTGAGTGCACCAGCTTTCTAATCTGGAGATGAAACAAGCACTCTAGATTATTCAGAAACAATAGAGAATCTGATTGTTTAATACACTGATAAGAATGTGCTTAAAAAATAAATTATCTACTAGCTGCTGGGATTGCTTGAAATTTCATTAAACACTAATGAGAGAAGGCATCACAGACAAATTAATAAACATCCTACGCACTAACCTAGAAAATGCTAGACTAAAACATTTGCTGCTAAACTGATTAAAATGAGAAACATATTTCATGAGAAACCACTCAGCGTATTTCAGTGTATTAATTGAGGCATAACTAAAATGGAAGATACAGCATAGAAAAGGAATACACATTCTAAAGCAGACTGAAGTGCTGCAAAACAGTCGTATGCAAATGCAGCCTTAGTTTCATGCATATGAGCAATTCCATAGCACTAGAAAGAGCATATGGAAAGTTAAAGATATTGAGATTTTAGGGCATTTTGCTTGATGACATCAAAGAGAGGGAATTTTTTCAGTGAATTTGTGCACACTTTACAAGATCCCAAATTCTTTATACACATGAAAAATCATCCAATCCTGCATCATTGGCTCTGAGGTGGGTTTACAAGATAACATGCACTGATGGAACGGAAGCAATGTTGGATTTAAAAAACAAATCTCATGTATTATACCTTGCTTAGATAAGCATAAATTAGAAAAGAAAGGACGAAGAGAACTGCAGTAAAGAAAAAGGAAGCTGCTATTGCATCTGTCCAAGGCATTATGTGTGTTCAATACTTTGGCATTGAATGAAAAGGAGTTGCCATAACAACAATCATACCTTGTGGTCGCTAGAGATGACAGAGATAAAACACATCTCCTAAAGAAAGTCAGCTTGTTGCACAGCACAAAATATCATCCTGTGCATGAGATCACCTGGCCCAGATCATGTCATCTGAATCCTCATGCAAAGAAGAGTCCTGGGCACAAGTATTTTCCCTCTTTGAGAATAGGGAAGCTGGTGGTGCCTGCATTTGTGTCTCTTGGAGGAACATAGCTGGCAGAGTAGGGGTAAACTGGCAGGCAGGGAATGATTCTCGTCTCTCATCTGAAGCAAAAAAGGCTATGGCTCCAAAATAAGTACATTCTGCTTCTGTGAATCACTTAGCTTGGCCCAGTGGAAGAGCTGTGAGGTAGAGGAGAGGCCTCCAAAGTAACTTGGAGTCAGAGCTCCCTGCTGGACGCCTCTAACACCAGGTGCACTTCTGCTGCTCTCCTTCATATCGGTTTGGCCTTTGCAGCCTTTCAGCTGCTGCCCCTCCAGGAGCCTCTGTACAAAACCTTGTTCAGGCAAGAACCTTCCCTGAGCTCTCACGTGCAGTGATCTTGAGCAGGTGCTCTTCCACAACAGCAGCACTGTAGCATTTAAAAGTGGTTGTTGGCATTTATGTGTCTATTCATCAAATGTCTATTGCCTGAAAAAAGTACTGCTTTGTGTTATACTTCACCCAAGGAGATATATGTGCAGAGATGGTGTATGATTTAGCATGGCCATGCCCTAGGAGTAAAAGTGTCATCAGATTGTGATACACAGAGCACATGAAATCTGACTGAAAATCTTCCACATAGAGCACGGGTAAGCTGCATAGGGAGACTCTGCTCAGGACATATATGTACTAAAAATCATGTCCATTCTGAATACAGGCACATTGGTTTAGACAAATAAACAATTGTTTCCCAGTTTTGCACCTTCACCAAGTTCTGTAGGGACAGTTTATTTTGGGAGGCTGTTACATCTTTGGTTATATTTTCTGTACCATTCTTAATGTTTCTGTGGCTCTGTTCTTGATTTGATGAAGCCAGAATCACAGAATCCTAGGGGTTGGAAGGGACCTCAGAAGATCATCTAGTCCAACCCCCCTGCCTGGCAGGGTCACCTAGAGCACATCACACAGGAACTTGTCCAGGTGGGTTTTGAATGTCTCCAGTGAAGGAGACTCCACAACCTCTCTGGGCAGCCTGTTCCAGTGCTCTGTCACTCTCACACCATGATACCAGGATTTATGCACTATGTAAAGCTTTATTTGAAACCCAAACCATATTATAGCCTTCGTTTTGGATTCATTCCAGTTCATGCTGGAAAAATGAAACTAGAGCCAAGCCTGAACCCCTTATTCAGGGTTCGTTATTATCAAAAGTAGCACTAAGTAAGGACACAAAGATTTGGTCATTTTTGATACATTGGTTTGCTTGCCAGAGTAATGTAATAAAACCCCACAGTGTGGAATTGACATAGTATCTCAGAGTATATAACCACCAACGTTGCGGGACTCTCTGAAACAAACAGCAATACATTTTTCTTACATCTTTCTCATTAACTTTTTAAAGCCTCTGTTGGCTTTGTGGCTTATTGCAGTCAGTTTGAAATGAAGTATGAAATAAGAAAGGAAAGGCAGGTTGTATGCCACAGTCACTGCTGCCTGGTGTTGGATGATGTTATCCTGAGTTCATAAAAAGCCAGGACCGGGCTGAGCTTTATGAGAAAGAAAACTTCACTGCAACCATCTTATTGGAATTCCTTCACATAGAGAAACTGGCTGTGATTAGTCATTGCCCTAATGCTGTGGCTTTGCTGGTTTTCCTTCTCCTTTCAGCTGGTAAATCCTGCAAAACCCACACCTACCCCAGGAGGTTACATCCCTATTGAACTGATACCCTGTAGGGCAAAACTTAAATCATGACTTTGCCCATGTCTTCCTGCATTACTTCACCCAAGTTATTTAGGGAAATAGTGCAACATTGCTTAGTGGGAATAGCCCTGTTCCATGGATGGCTTCTTGTTTTTCAGCCAGTGACTTACCAAGCACAAGCTCTACTTGAACTCATCATTTATTTCTTATTTAATTTATTTGTTTCAAGACTGCTGTTTCTTTTGCTTTCATTCTTATTGCTCTTCCATTCATTTCCCATGCATAAAGGAGAGTAAGAGGACAGCTTTTCTTCCACTGATTGTTCTTCTTGGTTGCATTGAAGGACCTTTGACACAATGTCCACTTTTTTCCAGCTTTTAACACCATTAGTCCCACATTTTGCTTTGCACTGTAATACAAATAATGGTACTATCTATATATGGCAAATAGAGTTTTACAGGGGAATGTGGATCTTTTTAAATGTCATTCTAAAGAGACAGATGCAGACAGAAAAAATCTAGAAGGAAGATATTAAAAGTCATGATAGAAAATGAAGGAAAAAGAGGGAATAAAATGTATATATTCATTTGTCTGTAATCCATTTCTGTCTGGATCTTATTTTTCTGTGATGTTGATACCATAGTTCAGACTCTATCTGAATGTTAATCAAGCTCATTCATGTGTTTTTCTGATGTTCTTTGAGAGATGATGTCTGAATGTTAATTTGATGTGAGAGACTGGAAAGCAGGGCATTGGTAACAGTGAAAACTTCAACCAAAATGCGTTTAGTTCCAAAATGATGGACAAGCTTCAGCCTCACAGCTATGCAAGTGAGGGCTTTGGTGGATGTTAGAGCAGTGATTCTACTCTCAAGCTTTCTTTGCAGCACGATAGCCCAATTGAATTAATAAGCTATGGTGGATAAAGGCTGGAAGCCACACTGCCATGCCCATTCCCTTGCCCACCTATGAGAGAATAAAGACCACACAGCAACACCACCCAGGAGGGACACTAATGCACTTAGCACTGAAGATGTTTGGTCCAGTGTGACCCGGGAGGTCTGCAGACTTGGGAAAAGAAAGGAAAATTTTAAAGTTTGGGTTAGAAACGTAGTAGCACAGCATGAGAGGAGCCTATCCAGCAGTGCAGAGCAGGGGTTCTTGTCATTTCTTGTTAACTGCATCCTACAAGTCACTATGAATAATCAAACAGGAATCATGCTTTTATTCTGATTCCACATAGCTGGCATCAAAATTTACATTTTAAATGAAAGAAAATAATTGTGGATGGTCCCTTCTAATTCAGTTTGAGTTTTAAATAATTTTTGTCTCTAATGGTATTGGCTTTGTAAGAAAGTGTAATCAAAGCTTCTAAAGTAAATAGAAGGTGAAGTAAATATAAGGTTTGAATACGACTGATAATCTCAAAATATTTTTGCTAAAAAATTCAAAATAGTCAGTCAGATCTGGAGGTTTTATATCCATTCACACAAACCAAGTCTGCAATTCATGCACAGCCACAAGCAGGCTCCAAACATCGGACAAAGACCAACATGATTCCCTCCTGGTCCTTTTCATTAGCTATCAGCAGGTTGTTAGAGCTAGGTTAGGAAAAAAAAATACTTTATTCTTGTTTAACATTCTGTAATACATTTTTCTACTGCATGTATGTGCTACTTAAGTCGGTTTAGCACAATTTTAAAATGTTATTATAATTGCAGTAGGTGAAAGCAGTCTGTCAGTATTAGCACAACCTGTGTATTTGTTTTGTGAGGTGCTGAATATCTTCAGGAGACTCCTAGATTCACTCCCTCTAAGTGAATCTGCTGGACTGGTGGTCCACGATGAGGTGTGAGAATCAGTGGCATTTTCCAGGTGAGAGAAACTCTCTGCAGACAGTCCCTGTGTTAGGACTCCAGCTGGGTAAAAATCACCTGATCTTTCTGAATGTGTCAAACACAGTGCAAGGGGTATTTATACTTAATCAGGGGTTTAGAAAAAGTGATGACTGAAAAGTCTTTATTACAGAGCAGTAGGGAGCTTGGCTGATTCAGAGTGTATTTCTAGTTTATTATGTTTGAATCCAGAACATGCTGAACTAGTATTAATATTGGTGTCGTGTTTTGACTCATCCTGCATTTAAGTGACATGCACGTATGAAGACTTAGAGGTTGACAGACACCTCTTAATAAAAAGTAGCTGTCTTTGGTGTGTGTGTTTGGGTAGGCAGGGATTTTCTCCTAATGACTTCTCTTAGAAAGAATCATAAAATTCCCTTCTTGATCAAGGTATGGAAATCTCTGCATTGATTCCCTTGATAAATGTAGGCTGATTTCCTAGCAATCTCCAGTCATGATCATATCTAGTGTATTGCCATGCCTATACATTTAAGTTTTGGACCTGTATAAAAAAAAATATAGTTTAAATCTTGGTGTTCCTGCCAAATCTAATTAAGCATGTGGATGATTTGCTGACACATTTCAACAGGAGGCTCTTAGGAATGTGTCACTGCAAATCCTTCTCTGTTTTTTGTTTGGCCAATGGTGCTGTTTGTAAATGGGATGCTCCTTTGCACTGTCTTGTGATTGGTCTTCAAACCATGATATATTTGCTCAGCCTTCAGCTGAAGGAAACAAGCAGCCTGGGGAGTATTTTCTAAGGTAAGATGTATCTTGTCAATATTAAAGTTACAAATCTGTAAGGAGTGCAAATATTCTGTCAGTAAGATGCCAATTCCCTTTTATGATTCCCTCAGTAATTACTGAGTAATATTTATTATGGAGCAATGTCCTAGGGAATAAGTGGGTTTTTTGTAGATGAGGACCAAAGGGAAGCTAAGGTGTTTGAAACAGTGAGATCTGCATAGTGAGTTCACAAATGTTCCTGATGTAGGACAGATTCAGCAAAGGTGGATTTTAAAAGCCATCTTCTGATAAAAAATGCATAGTCAATAATGTTTGCAACTGATACTCATTTGGGAAGCAGAGCACAACTTGTTCCCCCTTGCAGAACTGGCCTCTACTTCCCTACATGTATTTCTTCTGGCATGAAGAAGTCACATTAAATGGGTTTCCATCAAACTGCGTTGACCTGATAAGACAGTTGATGTTGAAAACATGTACATAGGTTATTAACTCTTCAGTTAGGATACAACATTTTTGTATAGGTTGATCCTAGCACAGTGGGACTCTTATCCCTGACTCAAGTTTCTAGGCACCAACACAGCCAACAATAATGCCTTGTCTTTTATGGCACAGGAAGTTTTTAAGGCAGAAGAGACCATCAGGTTATCCAGAACATGCATTTAGCTGTTGTTATCCTCCAGAGACCCACTTAGACAAGGACAACAGTGTTGGGTTGGGAATGGAAGAATCAAACTCAGGGCACACCAGTACAGGCCTAGGTGCAATAAACACCTTTTCTGAGGGATAAAATCCCTTCTGTGTAGTTGTATTTGCCCATTGCTGCTGACCCTGGCTGAGATTTCTGGGTCTTAAGATAATACTTATGTTATTAAAACTGGATGCAACCTTTATAAATTATGTACTGTGGCAGTAAGCAGAAACCAACCATCTCTACCCATCATTCATAGCTTTCCTTTCCAAAGAAAACTCTGTGATGAAAATACAGAATGTACATTTGTGCAAACCTGCATATCTCTTCTATATATAAACTCATATAGTTTACATAAATGTATTTTACATTTTCTATGCATGTATGAATAAGTCAGTATGTATATACACATATACATGCATGTGGATGCTCTATTTTTTTCCTTTTCTGAAATGCTAGCAATGTGAATCTTAAAAGCTTTTTAAAAATTAATACCTTGTGCAAAACCAATAAAAGCAGTTTAACTGGAAAGGAAATTACTAGACTCTTATGCCTAAATGTAGACTATCACAATTTTTCATTTTTGCTATTGAATGGCATAAATTTTGGAACGACAGCTGAACATCTTGGCCTTTGCTCAGAACTTCCTGGCAAGTCTTAAGCCATTAGTATATTTTTCACTGCTTAATTCTATTTAATGTTTTAGGATTGACTAAATTAAATGAGTATGGTAAGCTTTTAAAATTCATTTATGTCATCTCATTTTAGTAAATGCAGGGATGGAATAGTGCCCTAAGCTTCAGCCTATGTGCTAGTGCTTGATTCTGAATATCCATGTCTATAAAGACAGCAGCCTCATTCTCCTCCTTCTATAACACATTAATATTTTATGGAGCAGAAGAACACAGAGTCAATAGATGTATTTTTATATTTCATATTAGGATCATAGTGCCATATTTGGCATGCCTTTCCCCTCCAAAACCCCCAAACCCTCCTGCCTCACATGGCTCAGGTCAGATCTTGTGGCTTATTATCTCTCAACGTCTGGTTGTCTTGCAGAGTGACTTTCTGGGGCTAAGTGATGGAAGCATGTCTGGCTACCTACAAACCACCCTGCATGCTCAGGTGTGCCTGGTCTCACCTGCTCTGGCAGGTGGATGGCAGCCAGGCATGGAGGTCTGTGCCAGCAGCCACCAGCAGAGCTTTGTGCACTGGAATGGCTGCTGAGATGAAAGCAAAGTTGCTTATCTGGGCTACAAATATCAGCATGATGTGAAACGCAGTAGGCTATGGGGCTGCATTGATAAACATAATTAACAATGCTTAATTAAGGACACTTAAGGAGAGGGGGAATTACTCTGAGCTTTGGAGTACCAGGTAGTTCACAGAGTAAAGTTGAGAATTTGGATCAGCGGGGTTGGAAATTAATTGGGCTCTGCAATGTGCTATATAATTGCTACAGATGTCAGGGTGACCTGACAAGTCAGTCATTCCCTCTTCTCCTCAGACCACCTGCAAGGAATCTTCAATTTACAATGGTGAGAGAAGTAGATTCTTCCCTTTCCTGGCTTGAAAGGAAAAGCATGTTGAAGCAGAGGACCAATGCAGCACCACTGCCCTGCATAACCTCCAGTTAATGTTTTGAGACATTGAGCAGGGCAGAGCTGGCTGCTGGTTCTTTATACCAGGATGAAATTTCAGCCAATGTATTTAACTGCAATCCCTGTTTACCTGATCAGCGCTATGTAAGGACATAAGGGCTGTATTTGGATCAGAGCAGGGGTTTTGGTGTCTCAGGTGGCCAACCTTTGACATCAGACACTTTGGAGAGAAGCACAGGATTCAGGTAAGCAGGGAGAGAGCACCACATGGGATGTATCCTCACAGCTTTCTTCCCTGGCACAGTGTTCTGTTCAAATGAATTCAGATTATTTCACTAATATATTTTTAGCTATTGGACACAAAATTTAAATGGAGAAATGAAGGGTGTTTCCCTTGCTCAGAGGAGGATGCTTACTGCTCCATTTCCCTGCTCCAGGTTTCATCCTGGCTTTCTGCCTAAAGCACATGGCTCAGTAAGCTGTCACTAAAACAGCAGCTCTTTTACTTTGCAAAACAATCCACAGTTGTTGGTTTCAATTTGATATTTGTTTTGCTTTGGTGTTTTCCTCCAGTATTTCTGCTCTGCCACTGTTGGGGGCTTCTTTTCTGCAGGGCTGCAGGATGTCTTAACATTTTGGCCTTGGTTGTGGCATGTGTGTATTGTGATTGATTGTGTTCATTAGGAAGGTTGACTGTTGTTTGTTTCACTATCAATTGATACGTTAGCAAATGAGATAAGAGAAGACTAGCAGAGTTGCTATAGTAATTACTGTAGGTTCAGATAAAGCATGTAGTATTGAAGCCTCACCTTAATGAATCCTTGTTGATATGAACCAGGAGGTTCATTACATATTAGATGTTGAAATCCTTCCACAGACAAATAGGAAGAATCACAAAAGAAGAAAACATCTAGTTCTGGAGGGCAGTATGTGCAGCACTTCAAAAATTAAGAGCATAGTTAGTTCATGGCACCAACTTTTAGCTGAAGCACTTTTGTGGTGGATCCAGGGACATCAAAGTGTAGCAAAAATCAGAACATTTTTGATTAAATCTTTTTATGGGAAAACACTAAATCTTTGGACAGCGTTTCTTATGCCTTCCCATTTTGAAATGTCCTCTTTTTTTACTTGAAGTGCAGTTAAGTCCTTGAAATGAAAACAAATGTTTCTCAGACACCTTTAGTGTTCTTCACTATCCCTCCCAAGCTCTACGTTTCAGGTTTTTTTCCCTAATTTTTTCTCTCTAAGCCTGGCTCAGCATTCCCTGTTTCTTCATCTCAAGCTGTTTCTTTCCACTGGCTCCCTTGTCCTCTCCTGCTGAACTGGAAAGAGCAATTGCAGGGGAAGTGCTGCTGATCCCAGCGTGCTCAGAAAATGTTTTGCCAAGCCGACAGATTTGGACTTAGCTGTGCTAGCCAAGCACTCTTACAGTCTTAGGTCAGCCAAATGGGAACGAGGGGTTTGTTTTGTATTTTAAAAAATGGCAAAAGGCACATCCCTGCCAAGAGAGTGACCTCTTGTATCAGTTGCAAAGCCCTTTTCTCAAACATGGGGGCTATTATTTTGGGTTTTTTTTACTATGGCCAAAAATGTTGATATTACCTCTTTCCTGGAAACAACTGAACCATTTAGTGGAAACTGCAAATATTTACATCTTGACTTCAGATCATGTTTTGTTCAGTAGAGAGCCACTTGCTTGAAGAAATTATTTTGGTAGACTCTGGTTTTACAGACAAAGAACTAAAGAAAGAAGGGACAAGCAGAGAGGAAAAAAATAACAACCCTGACACTGAGGTTCCTTAAGCAGGAGAGTATCTGCGGAAATACAAAGCTGAATATGGCAATTTAACCACAAGAAGAAAAAGCCAAGAAGTGTTTCTGTCAAAAATGGGTTGGCTCTAATGGAAGGTAAACCTCACATTCTGCATCTTTGTCTCACTTCAACCTCTCATCTGTAATATCTAAAAGTTCTAGAAAAGGATTAGGATTTTTCCAGGGAATATGAAGACTGGAGTCCCCCTGTCCTATATTGTGAGGGTCAGAGAACCTTTTGGATGCGATGAATTAATTTCTAGTGCAGTGTAAAGCTCTCATAACAATCAAATATTGCCTTCTTATAGCTTGTGATTTTGTATTGTTTCAAGCAGATTCCCCAAGACTTTTTACATCCCAAAAGGAAACAAGCAGCAAATTGCTACAAGATAGAATTTGAAGAAGTGCAAAACATTTGTCACCATTTTAATTAAGTAACAGTTGTCAGTATATGCCAAGCCTACCCCCTAGTCACTGTTTAACTAGTAATGCAAGGGACATTTATACCTGCAGCAGATGATGTAGTTGTCTATTCCTGCATACTTTTAACAGCTCCTAATGTACTTGATAAAGATTTGTATTGGCACTGATGTTTTAAAAAGCTGTTTTAGAAACTATGCAACAAGAATTTGCAGTCCTACGTGCTATGTGTGCCACGGGAAGCCTTTAAACCCAGCAGGAGGATGAAAAAGTACCTTAAAATAAGTTATTTTAACACCAAAGAGACTCTTGGAAGCTATTTGTGATCATTATCCAGCTATCTTATCTCAAGCATCAATTTCTGCAATGAGGTGCAAAAAACAGATGAGCAAGAATAATCTTAGTTGCCTTCAAAGGGTGGGGAAAGTTTCACAAAGAGCATTAAATGTAAGACAAATGAGAGAGCCCACTGAGAACAGATTTACAAGCATTCAGTACCCACACCAGAGGTGGCAGGTGAAGTGGTAGAAGTTATTTTGCCATAATTGAGACTCCCTGATGCCACTGCAGACTCATTTAGATCACTCACCCTCTCGTACTCCTCATGTAGGAGTGGTTCTGAGGGACTGCAGGTTGGTACAGTGGATATACTGAAAAGCCAGAATGAAAGATGTATTAGAGGTACGTTGTGAAGACAGTCAGCTTTAATTCAGTGACACCTTGTTCATGGCATTATTTGCTGCCATCCTAACTTCTGAGCCCCAGGCATGTGACTGACATCAACTTTGTCTTAAAAGCATTGCAGAAGTAAGGTGGATGTGGCATGAACCTGTAAGTTAAAATAAATGAGTCCAAAATGATTGCTTATATCTACATGCATGTGGAGTAAGAGCATATAAATCCAGAGCTGTCGTGCTGGATTTCCTTGAGTTACAAATCAAATCAGAATGTCCTGAAACAGAGCTAAGAGGTGTGCTGTGGTGCAAGACAGGAAGATTTAAACAGTGTCAATTGAAGGGGGCAGTGGCAGTAGTTAAGAAACATCAGTAGTTATGTACCAACCTGGTCTTGAGGTTCAGGGAGGCTATCATGCCCTCATGGTTTATTTGGAATCAGGTGGATGGAGGGGGGTGGGTAAAGTTTCAAACACTATTGTTGTGGATCAGCATGACAAACTGAAGCTGCTGAATATCAATGTGTAAAGACTGGACTTGAATTACCTGCTTTTATAGGAGGAAGAGTTTTGTCTCCTGTCATGTTTTGTTTAGATTTACTTAATATTTAAACATCACTTTTTCAGAGCAATAGCTCTAAGAATTTAAATAAATAAAACCGCAGGATAATTTTGTAAAAAGCTTTTATCTTTCCTTTGTTTAATGATTTAGCATGGGTAAAACATTGGTTATGACTGTCAAGGAACTACTCTGGCACCTTCAGCAGCATAAAAGGGCTTAAGTTGCCCCAAAAAGCCATTACATAGCAAGTCACCTGTCACTGTGAGTTTGCAAGGAAAGTATGGTCAGCCTCACATTCATAGTGACAGGGGGTTCTTAGGAAAGAGAGCAGCAGTGTCCCAGCTGTCCAAAGGTGACCTGAAAGGCACCAAACAGTCAGCACACAGTTCAGTGGCAAATGGAGGCTGTTCTGAGGGTGGAAGCACTTGTAAAAAAGCTGTGTCTGGATGGAGAGCAAATTCCCTCTGAGTGGGAAACCTCATGTTACAGTAAGGCAACAAAATGCCATTAGTATTCACCTTCCAGCAGAAGCGTTGTTGTTGGAACAACACATCTGTAAATGGAAAGTCTCCATGTGTGCAGTGGCCTCCAAACTAACAGGATGGCATTCTCCAGTTCTCTGTGTGTATCGGGTATTTGGATGACTGACGGACCAGAAAGGTCTGCCATTGACTCTATAAACCTCTGTCTTTTCCTTTCTCTGATTTTCTGAAGTTTGTCTGACTATACATTTGAGCTCTGCAGGACTATACTACTGCAATTATCTTCAGCTCTGGCTTGAGGGAGTGAAGCTCTGAAGAAATAGCTCTGTATCATAAAAAGATGATGATCTTAAACTGTGGTACATGGCATAATTCCTGCAGCAATTTCAAAATTATGTATCATCAAATGCCATGTCACATCCCTCATAATAGTCATTAGCAATTATGTCACATTGAAAACACAGTGAATCTGGTACTAATAGAGCAGAACAAAGTCTCTTCTGGCTTATGAGTCTTGTTCTTTAATCTCTGCAAGTGGATGTTATGGTTTAGCTCTGGCAGGGAAACTTGTTTCTCTGTAGCTGTGTGCTTGCTTTTAGTTTTAAAAAGACACCAATTCTAGAGAAAATTCTGCCACCATTAGGCATGCAAAGGTGCTCATTTATGCAGGACAAGCATGTTATCTACTGAGGCCAGCTTTCATCTGCCTTGTGTTCACAGAGCTTGTAAAATCCAGACAGCAAAAGCCCCGGTGTGTGGCCACGTGTAACCGTTGCCCAGTCTAGCATGGCTTGGCTGCTGCAGGAGCAGCCACACCGTGAAGCAGAGGAAGAATTGCCAAATCTCACAGGCTTGAGATTTTTCTAGAGCAATGATTATGTACTTGCATTGGCAAGAACTAGCCTGGCAAACAGATGTGCTTGTCATATCAGCACTCCTTTATTGCCAACTCATGGAATACTTTTGCAGATGCCAAGAAATTAAATACGAGCCGTCTGTTGGAGTGTTCAGGTAAAAAGTAGCAGAATGTCTCTTCTGTGCTGCCATGGCATTGTTAGGGAAGGAAGAACTGTGTTAAGTGAAAATTCTGAGGATGACTCAGAAATGGGAACAGGAAGGAGAGTGAAGCATCAGCACAGAGTGGTCATTTCTGAGGAAAAGCATTACGTGACAGAAGAGACAGTGAGAGGAACAAACAATAAGAAAGACCAGAAAACTGAACTCCCACACCCGTGCTCATCATGTCATAATCATGGGGAAAAAAATGAAGCATTGATTTCTGTCGAAGCCCCACCAGTCATTGATGAATAAGGACACAAAAGACAAATAGCAACACAACTGAAATACTGTGTCAGAGAGAGGGTAACGTTTCTTTTTATTTTTAAGTGTCCAGTGATCTCACCTGATGTTGGCGTGAATTCTTCTTATCTCAGTTTTCAAAGCTAGACTCAAACCAGGATCAAATCAAAGCTTTAAGGTTTGTGGGTGCCTTTAATTCTATGCTTGTAAACACTGTTTGCCTGACAAGTTTGATCTGTTGACTTTGATTTTATGTACACGTTCTGCCTACAGGCCAGGGCTCTAATGATGTTTAATTACCATATATAGGGAAAATAAACACAAACTATTTTTGTAACAGTTTGTTACCATCAAGCTCTAACTGCTTGACACTGAATATCAATCTGGCTGCATGGGAGTTTGTCTCCTCATAAGACAAACCTTATTTATGTTGTTAAATGGTTGATCCATTGGGCAACAACCGTTGTCCTATGAGTCTGTTAAATTCCACAGAAGAGTGGTCAGCTGAGCTGGTCACAGTGATTTATCTTGAGAATAATTTTAAGGTAAACCTAGTTTTAAACTGGGATGAAGCATCTCTCCCTTTAATTTATTTCGATTTTCTAAGAATTTTCTCTTATATTGAACTATTGTGAAGTTAGAAGTGTGGTAAAACGAATGTTATCTCTACTATTTTAAACATCAGCATGGCCAGCTTTAGCTACTCTGTTTGTTATGAACTTGGCTTCCTATTTGCTGAGATTTAAGAGCAGCTCTATATCCCATAGAGCATCATCTTTGAAAGCCCAGCATGACAAAAAGAACTTCTAACTTTAGGTCCTGCAAACTGGTAACATGCTTTCTAAATAGAAGTAATTGATTGGCAGATATCTTTAATGTAGTATAATGCACATTATGCTCTACAAAGAGCTTCTTAGCCTACTTTCTGGCAATGTTGCTGCTGTGTTTTTCTATAGCTATTTTTCTTTCTTTGTGTTACTTTAAAAAATCTCATATAAAGGTGGTTATTTTGCTTTAGCTTAAATATAAATTAATGTAAAACATTGATGATTCTGAATCGGAGTCATACTGAGCTCCATAAAGTACATAAAGTATCTTATTTTATTTTTTTTTTCATTAAATCCCAGTCTGCAGCTATTATTTGGTATAGGCTGTGCTTCATGGAGATGAAAGATAGATGAGAAATTTTTCAAATTACTTAAAAAATAAAAAAATCCAGTGCATCATTGGAATTACTCTAATATCCTTACAGACTCCAAACACTCTTGTGTTGTGACCTTTCACATCTTGTTAACTTGTTTCTCCAAAGTGTTCTGACCTTAATATACTGTATTTGCTAAAATGTTTTCTCTAAATTGTCAACCTACTGCTGCACTCAATTCTACAATCATGGGTCTCTACAACATCAGCCAGCACCCTTTTCAATACCATCATTACAGTGTTACTGCACAAGCATCTTCAGGTTTTTTACTAAAACTCTGTCACTTGCTATTTTTTTTCAACGCTTCATCATTATTATGTTATTCCTTGTTAAGATCCTGTGCTGCTTCTGAAAGAACTTTCATTTTTCCCTTCTTCATTTTTCAGGAAAGTGGCTCTTAAATGTCACATTCCTCTCTCAGCAAATCATACATCCACTCACATCCGCCTTTTTCCTTTTTTTGAAATGGAAGAAGTAGTGCAATTGTTATATATTTTTCATTTCCAGATTCCTTTTAATTAAAAATTAAATAAGTAAACAAAAAACAGAATCTGCCTTGAGATTAATTCTGGTTTTGCTTGTGTTGGTTTTACTGCAGTGTCATTCAGCTGATGCTGGCAGTGTTATTTCTGATTCATAGGAGTGTAAATTCATAATCAGAAGCACTCTTCGAGGCCTCAATCCAGCTAAGCATTTAATTCCCTTATTCTCCATAACAAGTTTATGCAATTAGTTTTCTGGTTGGCTAGCTGCTTTTGTTAATGAATACGATGCAGGTCCTGTGTTAGCAGGCAGCTGTTTGCTGTAGGGTGGCTTCAAAACACATTGTTAGGGGAGCTGGGCAGAAACAGTGATCTAGAAACGTTGTGTTGGGCAGGTACCAACACCATAGCCACAAACTGTGGTACCCTGTGAGCTGTCCTGAAGCTAATGAGTTTCAGCACAACTGAGAAGAGAGAGATGGAAAGACACTCAATAAAATATGTGATTGCTGAGTAAGAGGAGGGGACCATTATCAGAGGGGCAGCATGGGAGAAGATTCAGAAATGCAGGATGTTCCAGAGATGGAGTTGAGGGAAATCCTTGAAAAGTTTTGAAGAAAAAGTAGAGGTAAAAAAACCAACTTTCTATGCTTTGTATTCACTATATGTTGTCTTTTATTAAACCTTTGCTCAATGTAGTATTTACCTTTGGACAAAAAATAATTTAGGATTATTAAGTTTGAGGAGTGTTTTATGGTTCTTTTAATCAGAAGCATCCCAGGCACTCAGGGAGAAAGTCTGGTACAAAGCTCAGGTGGGGCTGCCCAGTTACAGCACTTGGCAGAAGGGCTGCAGGCTGGTACTGCTGGCTTTGGCCATGGCCAAGCCATATAAGAAAGGCTGAAAGGCCTCCAAGGCATAGTTGGGTTTGTAATTTTGACTTGTGTGCTTACTTTTAATTAACTCATTATTTTTCTTATGTAATCTCTGTTAAAGTCATTGAGAATATTTGTACTTAAATTTGGCATTTGTTATAGGAGTCTGTGAGGCTGGGGCTTGAGTCTCTCTGTGGCCTCCCTCTCACCCTTCATTTCCCCCAGCTCTGATATTTCTTCTTTTCCTACTCTCTGCCTTTATTTTCCAGTCAAAACCTAATAGCAGAGATAGATATAATCTCACAACACTCACTGATTTTGCAGAAAGCCTCACCAAGCCCAGAAGAAAGCTACCATACTGTCCCAACAGGGCAGAAAATTACATTACAGTGCTTAGCCTGAATTTAGCCAATCTTGAAGGCTGATCCCTTGGACAGCACAATAATCCACTGGTTGATGTGGTTACTGGTAAAATTTTATTCCTCAGTCAAGGCTTGTTTCTATTATTTTCTGACTTGATTCAATGTTTTGTTTTTTAATCCACTGTAGGATGAGCTAAAAGAGTATTATAAACATGTACCTTAATTTGATGCTGTAATTAAGTTCTCAAACAACAGCCAGCTGAACCATTCATGCAAGGCACAGATGCTCCAGTTTCAAAGTAATTTTTGAGGATAACTATTTCCAGTTCTGAATCCTGAAGCAACAGCTAAAGAAAGAATTGCAGCCATGAGCAGCACGCAGTTCTCTTAAAATGCTTTAGAGATGAGTTGCACTGCATGATTGATTTCTGTATAGAAGTCGCTTAGCTGTTTAGCAATTACTTCCCAACTCATAGTAAGTTGCCCTAGGTGACCATGAATTAAATTATTCAGAGCCAAAATTAGCAAATAAGGGAGGTCTTTGATGACATTGTCAGAAGATCAGCGTTTGTTAGCAGTGAGCCCTCCCCAAGCTCTGCAAGCTTTAGATAAAGGCACAGGAATGGCTGCAGCCTTCTGGGAACAAGCAGGGAAGGAGCTGCATTGCCACTGTCAGAATGCCTCTGTGGTTGACAGGTTCTGGAATCTAAAGAGAATGTCATATTTGGGGGGAGTTTGTGGTATTTAGTTATTATTTCAGTATTTTTATATGAAACTAGAGCCCGATGTTGAGCCACAAATTAGCAATTCTGGTCATGGTTGTATCTTCCTTTTCTGTATTGAATTTTTGTATAAATTAGAAGACTATTTGAGCCAAGCTACACTTATTATTCATCTGCTTCTCACAGGCTTGTCTCTCTAGTGATGTACTCTGGGGCTAGAAGATAAATGTGTAAAATAACAGGGACCTGCTGCTGGGGTGTTTCATTTGAAAGCCTAAAACTTTTGAAATTCACACCCAAATTAGTAGAACCTATTGAAATGCTACAAAGTTATAGGGTATAGGGGTGATTTTCCTCTCTTGAATATATGTTGCATTTCTTCATGATGATGGAGTGCTGCAAAAGTGAAGCCATGGAGGAGGGAGGGGTTATTTGGGGGGCAGCTTCCAAATCTGGCCGGGGACTGGGTTGTCTGGCACAGGTACCATTATTGTGGGAGGCTGCTGGGGTGGGGTAACCTGGGTAAGCAGCTTCTGAGAAATAAAGATTTTGGAGGGATCTCTGGGGACTTAAAGGATTTTAGGGTAAGGTGTGACGATCCTTTAAAGATTGTTTGCTTTGGTCCCCACTCTATCAGAAGGGAAACTTAAGCTTGCCAGAAAAGTGAACTTCAAATCAGATTGGACCTCAGGTGCTGCCTGAGGTGGGAACCTGAGGCAGGAGCTGACTATCATGATCCTTCTCAGCTACTGCACTGAATTCCCTGGGGTTTTTTGCATGCAGGGAGTTGTGTAGCATGGGCAGCTTTCCTCCATCAGCCTTTCTGTTGCTGCTGCTGTGGGAGGTAGGCAGAGAGGGGAGGAGGTAGAAGGAGCCGTGACCAGAATGGTGGGAGATGCACTGATTGATGTCATGACTTACAGTAACAAAGGTTTTTTAAACAGTATTTACATTGAAATAAATTAAAGTATATATTGGCCAGACATTTATGCTACCAGGTCCTGAGCCAAGCACTGTATTTATTTCCTTGGCTCTTCAAATGCTCCAACCAGCTTTTTGTCAGAAGGTGTTATTACATGATGCACGGACTCACCCCTTCGCTGGCTTCCTGACTGGCTGCAACAGGAGCCTTCACAACGCTGGCAGTGTCAAGCTAAGACTAAAACTAATAACATATGACATGAATATGTATAAAGATACTAAATTCAGTTCTGGTAGGGATTTTTCTTGTGCTTTGTTGAAGAACAGGGTGTTGTGGGATAAATATTTTCTTGCAGCAATTTTTCAGTTTATATTTAATTGACTTTCTGTAAAATCATCTGCATTTTCATATGATTTTTCCCCCTAAAAAGCAATATGCACATTTTCTGCATTTTCCTCATAATGCAATAAACAGTGTATATAAAATGAACAAATAGAAAAATGAGTCAGATAGGAGTGTATTGTCTTAGAAATGAGCTGCTTTGAATTTGTGTGTTCATTTTGCTACGTGTGTGTAGCAGCACATCTCCACATGTTCCTGGGCAGTGGAATGCAACTTCCTCACCCAAGGTATTGATCACCTTTGCATCAACTTAAGATCCTTTTGTCTTTTGAAGTCCTGTAAAGAAAGAGGAGTCTCTTAGGTTTCTTTAATCAGGGAAGCTTTAGTTTGAGCTGAGACCACCAGCAATGGAGAAAATTCATCTGAAATAACAACAGGTACCTCTTCTGAGTTCATGAAACGTTCCCTTAATTAAGTTTGTTCCAAATTCCTGAAAGTCACAGACTAGTTATTTACTGATAGGAAAGGCTGCTGCCCTTAGGAAGTTTTGATTTTGCAGGATGGTTAGAAAGCACAACTGAGCTGGTGAGATCCTTAAAACATTCCCACTCCTGGCCAGCCCTGTAGACCTTCACCTTCCTGAGCAGCATCTCAGCACCACAAAAATTAGGGGCAGGATTTTGAAGGACAGCAGTGGCTCGTTCTTTTTTAGGAGAAAACAATTCCCTTCTCTACTCCTGTACAAGGTACCACTGCAGGAGGGCAAAAGTGACCCCCAGCAACTTTTTTACGTATTGTTAATTATTATTTTAATAAAGTATCTGCAACAAAGCTTCAGCTTCACCTGCAATGAAGGCAAGCTACTTTTCTATCAGGAGCTTGCCTATGCTTCCTTATAAGCACTTTCATTTGGCACGTGCATGTTCTCTCTTGCGCTGCCTTCCTTTGACTTTCTCCCAGCACAAACACAGAGCATCTAGGATCTTACTCAGATGGTGAGTAAAAACATGAATATTGCATTGGATGCCTGCAAAATGAGTAAGTAATAAAAGAATCCATGTACGCACACAGAGGGCTCATTTGGTGATTACCAGGGACTGGTTTAGAGATACTGCAGTTGCTTCCTAAGCATCTCTAACAGTTAAAGGTGGGGAAAGGAGCAGCAAGGGATGGGGTGAAGACTCAAAACAGCCTTCAGTTGAGATCAGCAGTACAGGGAAGCAGTCCAAGTGAGATGATGCTCCAGCCTGAAGTAGAAACCTCAATATCAAAAAAAAGCAGTTTTGCCACTGTGTAAGAATTTTTTTCTATATAATCTGTTGACATCTCCTGTTTGCTGTGCCTAATATCCCTTACTGAGATGTTAATCAAAAGAGATTTTACTCAAACTAAGCTTTCTGAAGTGTTTGCTTTTTTTAGCATATTCTGCTTTATTCATGAGCCACATAGAAACCATGTCACCCTGCAGGTTCAAATATATAGTGTGTTATAAAAAGGTTAGAAACCTTTTGTTTCTAATTGTCAGTTATTTGAAAACTATATGTAGTACCTCTAGAAATAAAGCAGATGATTACATTTTATAGGCAAAAGGGATTAATAAAACTCATAAAGCTCAAAGAAACAGCTGTTTCTCTGTTCTACAGTGCTTCTAAACCCTCATCTAATGCTGAGTGAGTCAGCTGGGAGACTCCACTAGTGTTAAAAAAGAATTAAATGGAAAAGTAGTGGTTATTATTTGAAAACAATCATTCTCTAATTGTGCTTTGAGGGGGGAAAAAAGAAGAAAGAAAACTGCTGTTAAAATAATTTATAATTGGAACAAAGTATAGAGTAGGAAGAAAAGATCTTTATTTTAAAAGACTTCCTAATCCGTCAGCAGAGATGAAGTGACGGCAATAATGTTTTTATTAGGCTGTTTTGAGAAGGCTGCATTATTCACAAGGGGCATTGATGCAGGTGAGTGGAGTCAGGCTTCCTCCCAGAGCTGCTGGCAGCATGGCATGGCACGGGGCTGGCAGGGCAGGAATCTCCAGCTGTGTTCCCAGCTCTATACCCTCTGGAGAGAGGGACGGCATCTCCTGTAGCTTCATCTACAGAAGATGGCTACACATCTCTGTAACTTCAACTTTAGCTGTTTCATGTGATAGAAAATAGTTACTGGCAATTCTATGCCTTTTTCCCTCCCCCCTCCATCACCTGGAACATTCACATGATTTTGCTGCCTGACTGACAGAGGCAGAAAAAAGTGTTTGTATCCCCATTGTGCACTTTCCATTAGAAGTGTGTATATTTAATAGCTAGGGCTTGCAGTGACTTTAAGCCACATGATGTAATCATTATTCAATTTTTAATAAAGGCAGAATTCCCAGCAAGTCTGAGGGTTGTCCACGTGAAAGAGATGTCAGGATTTACCCCATTAGATTATAAAATATTCTGCCCTGGTGCCTTGTGTTCTTTCAATAATGTATCTTAATGGCATCTCTGGAAATGCAGGCATACTCTGATGATTTGATAAATGAATGGACTTTTCTGATATTCTCTGAAAAGAACTGTGATCCCTTAAATATCTCTAGATCTACAAATGGTATCTTCATAACTTGTATTCAGCCTTCATAACTTGTGTGCAGCGTGACTACTTCCACTCCTTGTCCTTTTGTTTATTTTTTTTAATTTCATTTTACTTTTCCAACATACCGCTCTGATTTTTTATTCAAACTAAATAGCCAAATCTAAAGCATGGCAGCAAACGTAAATAAATCTCTATTCCTACATTTTCTAGGGGCTTGGTATTCAGAAACTCACAGGTTACTCTCAAACAGAAAGGCGAAAGAAACCAAGAAAAGACACAAACAGCAGTTTCATAAATAACCTGAGAGCTGCAGGAAGCACTGGTAACGAAATGACTGCTTCATTCTCTCCATTTTCCAGCTTCATCCCTTTTTGGTTGCCTGTAAAAACTTGCCAGAAACTAGATTCCATTTCTGTGTGAAGAATCTGACATGTTTTGTGTAATCACAGGTTGTGTTAGATGTATGATAAGGTTGTAAGTCAGTAGTATAGTGAGAAAAATACTGGGTTTCCCTCCTTCCCCTGCTGGTCACTATCTCCATCTATTCATCCTTATTTTCTAGACAGTGCTGCAACGTGGTACACTTCTTAAAGTTCACTCCCAGGGAGGTTGAAAAGAAATGAAGAAGATCTTCTTGAGACTGAAGAAAATAATTTATTAGTCCTCGGGGCTGACATATATAAATAGTAAGGCCTTCATGGGGTTAAAGAAAATAAATTAAACCTAAGAAGTTGCTATTTCAGGGGCAAAAATTTATCATTTGAGGAAGCATGAGGGCTATACTCATACTCCAAAGTTTCATAATGGGGACTTGTTTTTCTCTGTAAAATCCATTTGGTTCAAAAATACCAAGTTCACTCTGAATTTCACAGTACCTGCTGTTTCCTCACTCCATCTCCTGGAATAAATTACTGTCCCCCACTTTCTGTGAAATCAGGCTGCTGTGCCATTTCCTTTGCAGGATATTTTGCACAGAAGAAGTAAATTGTGCTACTGCAGCTCTGAGGCCGCGTGGCAGACACGTTTCCTGCGGTATCAGTCCCTCTCTGTCGCACACTGGGGGAACGTTCTGGTGCATACGATTCAGATTTTCCTGTGCTACCAGAAAAATAGAGTTTATTTAATTTTGTAGCAGTCATAACTGGCTCCCTGTCAGTCCAATGTGCATGATTTGGAGCAGAATATGCTGGAAAGCAATCCTTCCATCAGGCAGTTTTGCTTGCGCTCCTCAGCTGGGCAGGCTGGCAGCAGACAAAGCAGAGATCTGGTGGGACATGGAGAGCTTCGAGTCTAACTTGTCCTGTTATTCTTCTTTCAAACACAGTATGAAGCCAGGGGGCTGAAGGGATTATCCAGACCACATAGGGTTTGTTATCTCTTTCCATAGCTTTTACTTTCTCTGATAATGAAGTGCTAGAGGAGCAGCAAGAGATGTGCTGCTTTATTGACTTACTTGGGATATTTCATCACAGATATCCTACCCATGGTTTGATAGGAGAGAATTTTCTCTAGATTTTTTGGTTTTCCTAAATAAAATTTAATTTCTGCAGTAATTTGTCGATAGGTGCATTTCAGCATTGATGACTTTTTCCTCTTTTTTTACCTATTTTCTAACAAAAATAAAAAACCAGCCCCCCACAATCCACACTTCGCCTAGTGCAAAGGAGAGAGGAGGTCACCAGACTCATGCTGGATTTGCAAAGTGTCTCCACTTCCTTCCCATTCACCCTGAGAAACTGCATTCCCTTCCATTTGATGTATAGAGGAGCTCCAGCTCCAAGAGGTTGACCTAACTGCACTAGTATTTCTAACAGTTATTACAAAAGAGAGACAAAAACGAGTTATAATGTGCAAGCCCTGGATCAAACAGTTCAGCATTTACTTTACTTGACCTTCCAAAGTGTGAGTTGTGTTAAATCAGCTCTGCGAGACATGGCAGCCCTAAGAACATGCCTGGAGGGAAGTCAGAACTCTGTTTTGCAATTTTGCCTCTAGCTGACAACCGTAAAAAGTGTTAACTAATGAAGTATTCTAAATGGGTAAATAAGAAAGAAAGGAAGGGGGAAAAAAAAAAAAAAAAAACACAAAAAAAAAACAACTAGAAAGCTGCCCATCAAGCACAGAGTGAATTAAAGCTTTCTGCCTGCAAAACTCAGTTTCTTTTTGTACTTTGGCATTGATTCTCTGGTCAGCATATGAACCAGCCTGTGAGTCCAGAGAAGCAGGCAACAAAATCCTCATTAAGTCCCTCATGTTTGTGTGGTTTCTCTTCTGATGGCAACCTTCTCCTCACCCACATTGATGTGTGCTGTCCGTACCCGGAGGGTTCTGAATTTAAGATGCTACATTTAAAGTTTACTTTTGCTAATGTACAGATCATGTCTTCTGTAACCAGTAAAAATTAGTGAGGGAAACTATACCCATGGAATGACCCCCAGCTGGTTGTGGATGGAATCTGTAATCCCAGTGGTGGTTCTCCAGCAACTGGGGAGTATCCTGCACCAAGGCATGACCTCCTCCAGAGCCTAGGTTGCTTTCTCAACTACCTTCAAAGACCAGAGCCGAAGCTCCCAGTTATTGGGTGACTTCACCTGTCTGCTCCTCTTTGAGTAACTTGCAGTGGCTCAGTGAGTCTCATGCCCTAAGAGCTGAGTATCTTCACTCCTGCCTGACTGTCCCCTTGTCCCTTTCCACCTGAGAAGGTTATCACCCCAGGTACCCAACGCCAGCACATTGCAGGAGGTGACTGTTGAGCAAAGAGTGGTCAGAGCTTTCCACTGTATCTCCTTATAGTGACAACAGCTTTGAAACATTCAGTGCCACGTTTCAAAATTCAGCCATAACGCTTCCATCTGAAATTCCACAAATACTGACTAGGTGATTGAAAACCCAATGTTTTTCTCTGTCTTGCAAACTCTTGCTAATGCTGACTTTCTCCTGCCTGCACGATTGATTTATATGCGTTGGCACAGACAGATATGTAGAAAGGGAGAATAAGATGAAAGACGTTCCTTCTGGCTTTCTAGCATGACCATTAAGCAGAAGTTACAGCTCAGGAAAAGGACCTTTCTAGGTTTTCTTCCATGGATCATGGCATCCCACTTGTTAGATCTGCAAGTCAAGTTAAGAATTAGGACACCTGTAGTCAGGCCCTATGCTTTTACTATTCTAAGGCATTAAGTGGTTTTTTGCTGTATTTCTCTGCCTGAAAAAAATACAGGGCAAATTTCTTCATCTGCTGCTATTTGTGCCTTGAACACAAATAGTTTGGCTTCCCCCCAGCCTTATATTTATTACAAAAAACATTTAGGCTCAGATCACAGAAATTCATATAAAATGCGTTTGCTCTCTAAAAACGCAGACGTACATTCAGCGATACAGTTATGAACTAGTAACCTATAGGGCAAAATCAACTTTTGTCTTGAAATATAAGATTCCTGCTGTCTTTGCTCCCTCGTTCCCTTTCTGTGTTCAATACTTTCTGGGGACGCATGTCGTAAAACCTGCAGAAGATCAAATCTCTCCCGGATTTGGTTTTATTATATAAAGGCAGTGCATTCAAATAATTTGTGTCATGCTGCTACCCTGCACCCGCTTGGCATAATCTGCTCCAGAGGACATTAACAAAGCACAAGTGTGACATCTATTGACAGCAGCAGCCTCAGCCCCAGCTGCAGGGGAGCAGGCTGGCTGCCAGCTGCTCGCTGCAGCAGGAGGAGTGGGAGGTCTCTAAGAGTCCACTTGGTCGCAGGGCTGATCTCAGAGGATATTAGAGCAGACGTTTACAGCAAAAGGCTAATGCTGGGTTTGAGTTGTATGTGTTTTTCATGTTCACTTTAACTTAGGTCTCGTTTCTAGAATAATCCACCAGGGACTATGAGACACAAGAGGTTCCAGCTCTGTCTCAGAAAATCCTACAGCTACAGAGTGTAGCAGGGGCATAGTGGTTTATGCTTCTGATGTCCATATATTCTTCCACGGGCACCTGCTATAGGCTAATGATTAATGCAACCATCCCTGGAGGTCAGTGCTCATCAGTGTGTCTTAGCTCTAGAAATACCATAGTTACCCAAGTTGAGCAACCTCAGGACCCATAACTGCTGTAATGAGCCATCTGCATGTTGGCTACTGGCAGAATGAGGAAACTGGGCCAGACACACCTTTCTTCTAACCTGGTACAGATGGTCTCCTGTTTAATGTGAGCTGTAGGAATGAACATTATTTAGTGTTACAGCACTTCGATGTTACAGGTTATGTATAGCTAATATTCTGCCTTTTGATGTAGCTAGATGAGGCTGGTCAGGAGTATCAAAGTGCCTCACTGCAGGACCTTCATTCCCTGTGCTGTGCACAAACTTCTTGAATCATCTTTTGAAATTTCCCAAAGCCTTACTGTCCTTTTTCTAGTAGGACCCAGGTTTTCTGGCAGTTCTCTTAATTTCTGACAAATAATTAAAAAGAATTAAATATTTCCACATAAATAGCTAAGAATTCTCCTTAGATTTTTTTATAACCGGCAGTGAGATGGTCTCTCATGATGTTCTCAAGCATCAGACTTGGATTTAAAGACAGTTTTCTATAGATCACCTCAGTTCAGCTCTTGTAATTCCCCTTGACCATCGACAACCTACTCTTACTATAAGCAGTCCTTGCTCATGGCCTGACACAGCTTCTAGCCAACAAAAATGGGAGTTTGCACAGGGACAGGCTTTGTTCAAAAGCTATAAGCAAACAACTGGGAACTAATTGCCAAACTGAGATCACTGACACATCTTGTGGACCTTTAAAGGGACTCGTGTGCCTTTATTAATTTTAATAGGAAGTAAATCACCTTTTGAACTCTATTCTGATCTGAGTTTTCCAATGTGTAATTCCATTGATTTTGGAGGGGTGATTCATGCTTTGTGTTGATATCAGAAAGATTGCAATCAGAGACTTATCTCCAACACAACCTATTTTTGCTGAACCTGTGAAAGGGATTCTTAAGACAGATTTGCTGTGTTCTTAGTGGAGGTAGCTTTGAGATTAATATTGGAATCTGGCTAGACCTAGAAATTTTGCACCTCGTTCTCCATCACATTTGTATCATCAGAGGGGTTTATCTGAGTTTTAACTTTGAATCTTAATTTAACTAAATTGAAATGTTATCATTAAAGATTATATTTCACTTAAAAATTAGATACATCTACATTTCTGAAATAACTAAAAGAAAAATGATCCCAGCCTGGTAACCAGGTTCCTCATAAGTCTGAGAAAAGATTCAGAAGCTCACAACATCCTGGTTTATTTTAGCCTAGGTGTCTGATTACCTTCATGCACTGCTCATCATCTGAGTGCCAAAAAGTTTCTGTGCTGGGACAGTGGGCTGTTACCTTTCCCTTGAGCATCTATGGACAATGATACATCTCTGTCCATGCTGAGGTCTTTGCATTAGGGCTTTGCAAAAAAAGTTTTTAGTGCATTCTGAAAGACAAGGGGGAAAAAAAAAATACTTGTTTTGATCTCTGTGAGCAAGCAGTGCTGCAATTTTCTTTGGAAAATTTTTGTCATTTGGTGGTTTCACTTGGGCTGCCCCAGGAGGAGCTTTCCTAGGTAACCTTGTACCCATGTGCTCCTGAAAGGAGGAAAGCTTCTATGCATGGGAGCATTTTTCTGGATCCTCCACTTTCACCCATGGCAGGAACCCAGCTGGGATTTCTCCCTTTTACAAATTTAGCTGTAGGAGTCATTCCTCCCTCTTTAAATCAAATGCATATCTGAAAGGATAGGGATGAAGTAACCCAGAGTCAAAGGTTCAAACAGAATGTCCTCTCTTCTCTTTTTCTTCTGTGTTGCTGATTCTTCAGAAAAAGATATACTCCTTCAGTAAATTAACACAAGGTGAAAATTTATGTGAGAGAATGGGGATAAAAAAAATGTGTATTTTCTAAATTTGCCAGTTTCCCAAGCCCCATATTTATAGTACCAAAATCAAGCTCCAACACAGGGGAAATGGGATGATAGATCCAGGACACGGGGGGAAATATATGGCTATTAATTTGTAATTTTGTTTTGCTAACTGTGAGACCAGGCGGCTTTCTGCACACTAAATAATGGTGGTATTTGGACTGATAAATCTGAGCATCCTTGTGCTGTCTCCTGCTGCTGAATAAATCTGTTGGTCTGTTACAGGCTAATGGTTCTATTGATTTTCAGTAGGCTGTTTCACAGCAAACCAGCCTCTTCCCTCTTAGCTCCACTGAGCGTGAATGGTCCCTGCCCTACCAGAGGAGTGGAGTTGGGCTGTCAGGATGGTTCTCCTTAACGTGTCCTCCTTCTCTGCTTGGGATATTCATCTTCCTGAAGCTCTCTCCTCTGCACTACAGCTGAGCAGAGTAACGTTGGCTTCTGCTCGCCATGGTAGCACTAGTCAGACATAACCTTCTTTCACATGAGAAAACTCAGAGCAATAGCACTCATTAACTGCTTACATTAAAAGCCAGGTTGGAGTGGGAAAACTCATTTACACCTGATAAGGGGATCATTAGGTAGCTGAATGATTACAAGAAAGGCAAGGCCACAGCAACCAGTCAAGAAACTACAGGCTGGAAGGAGGATTTCTGTAAGTCTAGGAACTCTCAACTTTTTACATTGTTGTATGCACAAAGGAAGGGATTTTTTGTTGTTGTTTGTTTGTTTGTTGTTGTTATGTTTTTTGGTGTTTTTTTTTTCTCTTAAGAACCATTTTGTAATTCCTAGAAACTCTTGTAATATGCAATCATATGAGCTAAAGGACTGACACAAAAGTTGCAGATGTACATAAACTGGATAATTGCAAAATCATCTTGCAGCACCTCTATCATCTGCTTCTTTGCAGCTATAAGTGAGACTCTTAACAAAAGTAATTCAGGAATATAGAGTGACCATGTTTTAAATTTCTTCAGGAGGAAGCAGCAGTGGTCATAGCTAGTGCTAGCAGTCTCAGGTAGGCAATGTAGGAAATGTCAGACCTTTTATTAAAATAGCACATGCTGTCTTCCAGCAAAACGTTTGTTCAGGGGGCTCAGTTATGGTTTTCACAGGGAAAATCTGTTCAGATTGCTTATAGATAGGTAAGTAGAATTTCACAGCTGTTATTTTGGCAAATTAAAGGTTGGTGGCATTTGGTGAATTTGTTGTCAGATGTATCTTGTGGGAAGGTGATGGCAGTGTAAAGATCAGATGAGCCTTTGCAGGCTTGACCCTTGTTGTATGATCAACTGTAGCGGGAGAGACTGGGTTTATAACCTTCCAATACTTTCCTTATTTCTTCTATAAAATGGCTCCTATGATGACAAACACTTGAAGTATCATGTAATATATTGTTAGGCTGGTTGATGTGGATCCCAAGGGAAATGGCAATCTTTAGCACAACTGCAGGTATCAAAATCCTGGGGAAGGGGCAGGACCTTGGTCTATCACTCATCTTTGACTTCTTATAGCTTCTTTCTGAGCATATGAAGCTGGTATATGATGAATTTGAGCACCCTACCTTTGTGGACTGGGACAGTCATCCAGGGTGATCATAGGTCTTCTGAGTCAAGTCATAAGCAAATGAAAGTGCTCAGTCATATACAGATGTTCTGGTGGTAGAACCTTGTGCCTCAGACCTTGAATTCTTGGTTCTTTTAGTTTTACACCCGAATGTTTGATCCCAGTTGAAAGTGAAGACCATAAATTTAAAGCATCCAAAAGAATAGAGGGAATAGTTGGAATAAAAATGAGCTGATCTTTTGAAAACATGCTGAAATTACACTCTACTGTCTGGAATTCATTTGCTAAAATTTTACCATAATTAGAGCTTGAACATTCATTAATTATACTGAGTTTATTCAGAGGACATCAGGTAATTGCTGCTTTTCACAATTACTCATGAAGGACTGTAAGTAAAGAGCTCTTGCCATTCTCAGTCAGACACTATTCAAGGGACTTGCCCTGCATTGAGAATCCCCTGCTCAGTTTTGCTTGCACCTCCCTTCTGGCAGTGCTGCTCAGAGCTCTTCAAAAGCTGCTCTGGCAGTGTTTAAGGGAAGACTCATTCTGGTATTTTTACCTTGTGTTGAGATCTTTATTATGCAAGTGTTACTGAAATGAGAATTGCTTGGATTAGGATGTTAGGGGGGGTGGAGAGAACAAGCCTAGAAGTGCATTTTCACACTGTAAATCACCTCCATTCAGGATTTTATATATTTTATAAAAACAATATCTGTTCTTTGGATTTTAGAAAACTCAATAGTGCTATGTAAGATTAGGAAACTCATCTGGAAAATAGTTAAAACTTCATTTGTGATGACATAGCTATCTCTAATAGAAGAAACTTGGAAGAAGTAATGTGGGGAAATTATTCTAGAATTCTGCTCTCATGAGCAGAAGTCTTTCTTGGGTCTTCCTCTCCAGCACCTGGGTACTGTAGGAAATAATATGGTGTACCATGGTTTCTCTCTCTGTGACAGTTCCTTCTTTTCTGAAGTTACTGACTCAAAGTGTAAATTGCTATTTTTGAACTGCAAACATGTCTGAGGTCTGTCTGAAGCACGCTCGCTAATTTTCAGGGTGATTTTTTTGGTCTTACTGAAGATGAACACTTCAGTGTTAACTATTGGAAAATGAGGCATACACTCTGAGTTTGATACACAGGCACTCTCTGTTGTCAGCAGAGACAGGCTGACAGCTCCAAAAGAGCTGGTGGATTTTATTATCGTTATTTTTAAATGGCACTAGGAAGAGCAGAGAAAATGAAAAATAACCCAGGGCACTATTCCTGTATGAATTAACTCTGATATGCCAGTGATACAGCATGCTCTTTTCTGAAGTTCATAACCCTCCAAATTCTGTCCCTAACTATATTACTTAAAAGAAGACATCACAGTCTGTCACAGCAGTACTTCACTGGCTGGAACTCCTTGAATACATATTTGCATTGTTCTTTCTGTCATGAGTTCTAAAGGAGATGTCATGGTTCAATATGCCTGATAACATTTAATCAACAACCCCTAGATACAAATCTCTGGACGCTATGAAATTGAACTAAAGTTCATAATCATTCCAGGTTTTTTGATTAAATTAGTCTTAAGGTAGCAGGTCACTTAGGCTCAAACCTAACAGAGCACAGAGGATCAGGATGAGGCATGAACAGAGTAGCCAAAGATGTTGTTATTATTTTAAGGAAACTGAACAGTGAATGAGCAAAATGGCAAAGTTACAATGTGTTCTGCAACAGGAAACGATTGCAGGAGTTTTCTAACAGAATCTAGTAGTGTTGCAGGTGATTCTGCATTGATCTTGTGTTGCTCACATGCCCTTCTAAGTGGAGATCTTTCTGAATTCCCATTGCATCTGCTAGGGACCAAATTTCCTGGGACAATCTGTGGAGAATGATGCTATTAAGTATAGCAGGAGTGGCCAGATGTGGCTGTATTTTGTTATCCAGTAGCCACTTTAGAGCAGTGCATTTTGGTATTGTTTTCTCTGACTTGGTAAGGTACAGTACTGTGCATGGTTAGTTACACATTTTTGGAATGGTGGCTGTGTAAATTAGGCAATGGCATTATTCAAATAAAAAGTTAATATGTGTATATTACTACTCTCATTAAGGTGATGGTTAAAACTTGCAGCCACCTATTATTCTTTTACTTTGCCTTTGTCTTTGGGGACCCAAACAGAGCATTGAAATGCAAAGGGGAGATGATGAGTCAGCCCAAGAAAGGTCCCATGACGCCACCAGATCACTTTGACAAACCCTAGAGGTTATATCATTTGGACACGTGTTGTCTGAATATTTGAATGCTTTCCTGGGACAACTCCCTTAGGCAGATGAAGGAGATTCAGCCATTACTACCACCGAGCACGATTTGCTGTCATTCTGGCTAGAAGCAGCAGGAAAGTCCACTAGAAATAACAGCCACAGCACTATAGGGCCAGGATAGATGAGAAAAGAGTTATTGCTGGCGCTTCCTATTCTCTCTTGGCCCACACAGATATTTATTATTCATTTTCCTGTGTGTCTGGATTTATCTGATGACTGACATTCCAATACAAATTGAAATTTAAGCTTTAGATATATACACATAGTTGCCTCTTCAGGCTGAGGCAGCGTGAGTTAGCGGTTAGTCCCTCAATGTCAAACACAAGAGGAGCCAGACTGCCAGGGAAGAAAGTGGTATTATATTTGGCAGATGTTCTCAGTCTTCAGAGCAAAGACATGACACTTACAGTAAGTAGAATTTCCCACAAATTAATGAAATGTTCTGCAAACTTGCCTGTCTGTCCTTTTGAGTCCTTGAGGTTTTTACACTCTGAAAATGATAACAAGCCCTGGAAAGTTGGAGGCCAGTTAATGTTGTCACAGGAGAATAATATACAATGAATTCTGTCTAAATGAGCACCTGATATCAAAGACATACAATGATAAGACTAAGAAATCCATATTCACTATCCACTGTGCTACTCTCCAGTGGTAATGTTTATATGCAGATAGCCACGTAAAAGAATATCTTATGAATAACCCAAAGTCAGAGAGAAAAACAAATCCTTCTGTAAATAGATAAAACAAATTACAAGATGTCTTTTAGGATGAACTTCGAAGGCATTGTACTTGAGGGGCAAAGGGGGAGTTCAGCATTTTGCAGCTGTTCTAAAAATGAATGGAATGAGACCTTTCCCTTTCCCATTCTTATGCTGCATTTCTGTTTCATGTGACATGGAAAGGGCTTTGCTACAACTTTCAAGTCAAAAATATAATATTTAACCTGCTGTGTCATCCCCATCCACGATCCTAATGAGCATGAAACAAACCCTGCCTGTCCTCATTGTGGCTGTGGAAATCAGAGGTTCTGGGGCAGCTGTTGGCTTTTCTCTAGATTTACAGAGGAAAGAAAAAAAGCCCCTTGGTCCCATGGACCAGATATTGAATATCATAAAGAAATTTCATATGGTCCTATGAAGGACATAGGGCTGAATTCGCTGGTATCCAAAAACTAATCAAGGGAATGCCAAGTTTAAATTGGCTCATTGCTTTTGTACAGAATGTATTGACAGCTTTCATGCTTCTGTTTAGCTACTGACAGTAGCAGTTGCATGGATGGTTTTGTTTTAAATAGAAATAAAAATAGAAAAAACAATTGTTGAGGTTACAAAGTCAAGCACACAAAAATGCAGCAGGTTTAAGTTTCTTTATGCAACTTGAGTTGTGCCTACTGGTTGCTCCCTCTGAATTCTTTCATTCCCTGAATGAAGAGGGGTCCTGAAGGGGGAGAGGGAGTTTTTGAATTATTCAGGTAAATTTGCCAGTGGGAAAATGAAGGTTTTCTCACAAATATACTTGTCTTTTTTTCAGCTCCAACAACTGTACTGCATCAGCAGGAAAAAATTTCCCTGCTATGCCCTCACAAGTCAGTGTTTAGATGAAAATGTCCTTGTCATGAAAACATCATTCTGCTTGGCCTTCTCTTAATGAGTGGTCAGAGAGCAGTGCTGAGACATGCTAAGCTGTGAAATGGAGCTAAGGCTCCAGCAGTACCTGTTACACAGATCAGTTAATTATTTGAGCTACTTCTCCCATCCTCTCTCACCTGCATTCCCCTTAGTTCAGTAAAATCCGAGCGAGTCATCCAATACATGCTCTCCCTGCAGGCTTCAGATCTGGGGACCACATTTACCTTGGATCTCCACCGAAGAAACATTTATCTAAATTTAAAAATAATTAATATCACGCAGCTAAATCTGAACCCTGTGGATTAGATTAAAGTTTATCCAATAAGAGCAGAAAGTCTGATCCTCTGAATATAAATGACTGCATCGTCTGCATGAGATTTAATTGAGAAAACTGCATTGAAAAGGCAAATTAAATACCAAGAACACAACAGATTTTCCACAGAGAAACACTGTGGGAAGTGAAAAACCATCTGTACAGTGAAGAACAGAATGACATTTTTGCATCATGTCAGCCAGATAATATTTTCTCTTTCATGCATTATCTATGTTAAACATTTTGATAAGACAGATAAATTAATGTACTTTTGCCTATCACCTGACGTTAGTTAAGATGATGAAAAGATTATTGCAAACTCAAAATGACACATGAATTTTAAATGGTTTCAAATTTACATAATTTCTCTAATATTGTCTGTTCTGAAACAGACAAAAATGCAAATTGTTAGGAGTGCTATTTAGAATTCCTTTCAAACTTTTAGTCTGAGAAAATAAATCTGGAGCCATAGGTTTGCACAACTCCAAGCTTTCACACCACTTGTTTCCTAAAAAATGTACCAAGGTAGTATCATTAGTACTTCCAGCAAAATTAACCCCATTGTCAATAAACATATTTTAAAATTCTGTTTCAGAGTATGTGTTTCAAAACCTCAGGAATTCTGCCATCTGTTTTTGCCTGGATTCTGAAATAGCCACTGTCAAAGCCCTGTAGTTTCCACATGCCTTTCAATCAACAGGCAAGTTTGAACCAGGACTTCCAATGCCATATGAACTAAGATCATTTTCTCATTATTTCAAACAAAAGCAGCACTTCAGGTGTGTGTCTTCTGGTTTCAGGTTCACAGGTAGATCAACAGAAAAACCCCAGCACCCAAGTCACTGCTTCTCATTCCTAAGAACTTTTAAGGTTAAAAAAAGCAATAGAGGCAGCAAAGATGTGATTATCCCCCGAGGTACTGGAGTTCAACAGGTTAAGAGTTTTAAGAATGTTTTCTCTAAACATTCTGGTATTTTATGAGTTTTGTTCCAACAGTAGCTACATCTTTGGAATTGGCATTCCCAAGATTAAGTGGGCTCCATTTAAAAGGACCTAGACAAGGTGCTGCTGGTTTTAAACAGCCATTAATTTCTGTGTTACACAGTGTAATACACAGCACACAGGAAAACTGGCTAGTGAAAATAGCTCTGTTTCTCTAAGCTGTCAGCATGCCTCTGGAGTCTGCAAAGATTCTGCAGAGTTAAAAATAATGAACTGAGGTATCCACACAATTATTTATTTTCAAATTGGTGAAGTACCATTTTCTTCTCAGTTCAGAAAATTAACCTTCCTGAAAGCCAGCTTGCTCTACACAAAATTAATAAAGCAGAGCATGCTGGCAATAACTTGCACATGTTTATTTATGTGTGATGTCTCCAGCTAGAAAGGCTGAGATGAAAAATTGACTCAAAAGGCTGCACTCTGAGGGGATTTACTCCTGGGCTGGGCCCATTTTCATGTTGTTTAAACTCAGAATTGATGGAACATGAATCTCCTCTGGAGCCGATAAAAATTAAGCTCTTCTATTATCACCTTTCCTTTTTTATACCATGGCACACACCCAGCATTTTCTTATAGAAAATGAGGTGAAGAGATTGGCCATCCAGTTCTAAAGGAGAAGCAAGGGGGGGAAAAAGGTGATAAGGGCTGCGTGGGAAATTCTTGGTACTGAGCCCAAGAAATAATTTTCTCCAGGTCTTTTCACTGAAGCTTCACATGGTTTAAACTGAAGTTATATTCCTGTTAAGTGCCAGGGAAATTTTACCCCAGCATACGTACTTGCATGGACTGCTGGTCTGAGCTTTCTCAGACATCTCTAGAGTTTGCAGCACTGCAGTGGCTGATGAAACCCTCCCCACCAAGGCAGGTCTCGCCTGAAATTTAAGCCACAGCCTTTAGAGCTTGATGAAGACAAGTGGTGCAATGGGGCTGAGGTCCTCCAAAATTAACTCGCCCTGATTTAAATGTTATGTGAAGACTGAAGGTGACAGAATAACTTTGCTGTGATGCTTTCTCTGCTTTCTCGTGTTTACCCTTCCCCTGGTTTTCTCCTCAAGGAACACGTTAACAGCAAGCCCAGTTTCTATGTTTAACACGTCTGTTCTTCCTGTTTCTTCACTGAGGGCCTTTCATTGTTGGCACCATTCAGAATATGAGATTTAGCAACACGTTCGCTTCAAATTTGGATTAGAAGATGATGTATCTCCCCAGTCTTGACACGCCTCTGCTGGTGCTGTGGGCACTGGGCCATCTGAGGTGCTTGACTGCAGCATGGTGCTGCCCAGGCTGTGCCAGCAAAGGCTGTCTTCTCACAGGAGCTGTGAGGATTTCAGGGGGCAGAAAAATGTCTTCAAAGGTAGTGATGGGATGATGTTTGGTGGCATCTTCTACGTAAGAAGCTGGCAATTGTACCTGAGTTCTTTCAGCCCTGGGCATATGTGGTCTTACAGGTGAGATAGCCATGTAGGAACTGATGTCCTGGGCACCAGCAGCTCTTTGCCTTTTGATGCTGGGGAGGGACAAACTGGCAAAAAATGAGTGTGAACACTCACTGCAAAAGGTGTAATGGTATTAACTGGGGGTCACACTGGACACTTTTGGGGACCTCTGCAGTCTTGATCAAAGTAGCAAATTGAAGTGCTATCCTATGTGTTACTTCTCAGCTTCTTCTTTGAATCATCTGATTTAGCATCAGGTTTCAACAGTAACTGTCAGCCCATGCAGAGAGTGCAGTTCAGGGTGAAGACAGACAGCATTTCATAAACCTTCCAAGTGCCACTTTCTTCTACTTGTGCCTTCCTTAACTACACTGAAGACTTGAGTCTTTTATCCAAAATAATGCTAGCTGACTGCTCTCTCAAAATCCATCCAGTTCCTCCAAAAATTATCACCATGTCAGAGTTCCTAAGTGTAATAAAATTGTAGGGATTTCATTACCCTTGGGAGAGGCAGTACTGAAGGAACCAGGTCTGAGCCACTTTGAAGTCTGTCCTTTTGAAAGCCTAATAGATGCTGCTGTAATCATGTCAGAAACACAGTTTCTGTGCAACAGAAATAGCTCCTGCTTTTCCTGTAGCTAGGTAGGTGGAGACATTCAGAGGCAGCATTCACATGTGAATAGGGAACCAAATATACATCCACCTCTCCAGCTCAGATTGCTGGGGCTGGCTTCAAGTTTAGCATGTTGGAAATCCCTCAGCAGATCATCTCTCCTCTTCTTTGCGGGGCTTTATTGTCAGGTTTCTCTCTTTGTTGGCAGGAGGGTTTACTCTTTTACTATCAATAAAATCTGACAAGTACCACAGGTGTCAGGTTGGGTTGCAGGATTTCCCAGGGCATGTGTAGCCAGGAGTTAGAGGATGGGGAGCAAAGCTGGTGGGAGGCTTTGTGCACCTGAGCTGCCAGAGCAGAGATGGACTTGGACAGCCCTGTGCCTGAGCTCTCTCTGGCTACTGGGTGGCTGCAAGCCTCTGACCAGGGCTGTTCTCCATTCACTTGAGGAGACCTCGAGAAGCTCTTTTCCATCAAACCAGAGCAGCACAAACATTACTTCTAATGACACTTCTCTGCCAGGAAGTTTTTATTTTTGTGCCAAAGTTGCCTAGAAGAGCCTTAACAAATGTTAGTGTCTTGTTATGGTACATAGTGAAGTGAACAATAATGCCTTCGTCTGGTCTCACTTACACAGTCTAAGTAGGGAAGAGTCCCTTCTGCCCCTCTTCTGAAGCAGGGAATGGACACCTTCCCTGGGAGTGAGATCAGCCCGAGGCTATGGAAAAGCCAAGAGCCCAGTACAGATAAGTCTGAGATCAATGCCTTGGCAAGGGATCTCGTAGCTACCTAAGGATAAAAAGGCTCTAAGTACCTTATCATTGACTGCCGTTGTTTCCTGGGCTTGCCTGAAACCAGGATATGGATAGAAAACATGGATGTATCAGGATTTTCTTTTAATTAGTTTTACTCCAGGAATTTGGACTAGCTTTTGGGCAGAGGCTTTGATTTCTTTTTGAACTGAATTCATGCAATTGCCAGGAAGGGCAGTTCAGTTTCATTTTCCTTGAAGTCAACAGAACTCCTAACTTCAAAAGAAGAAGGCAGCCCCAAATTAACAGAAGTCATGCAGCTCATTTGCTACATCCCTGACTGAAATTACCATTGTTAATGCACTTCCATTGAGGGCTTGGACCACCATTCTTGCTTAGTTTCCAGGGTTCAGTCCAGTTAGGAGGAGAACTTAACACCAATTATTTGACAGCAAGTGAAGTGAAAGTCTAATTTTCAAAAATCATGACTAATTTCTGACATAGATTTCAACCTTCCCTTATTAGAAATACTGCCTTTCATGTAGTTTCCTTTATAATGATTTAATCTGCAAAGAAATTTAATGTATTCTCTTTGATACCCTCCCTGCAAGCCTCAGTCAGAATGCTCTCACAAGCAACCTTAGACCTCAGTCTTTAAAAATTCTTCAAGTCTTTAATACTGTCAAGGTGTTAAAAATATATGTTATGGTTTGACACAGATAATGCATTCCTGAACTGTGAGCTTTCTGGAGTGCATTTTATTTACTCTTTTCAAATGGAAGTGATTCCTGTTCTTGGAATTCTAGGGCCGGATTTCAAGTGTTGTGAAATCTGTGTGCAGCAAGACTTAAAGAAGTTAGAGAGTCTTTTGTTTTGTTAAGAGAAGTGAATGGAAAAGTAGACTGAAGTCGGAGGATCCCGAGGGATGGTAGGAAAATCCTGAATGGTTCAAGTGTGTCAGTTAAGCAGTTCAGTTCTGTGATAGATGCAAAAATTTCCAAGTACAGAGAACGATGGGGAGGGTGCTGATTCTCACTTGCCTTCCTCAATGTGACTTCCTTCAGAGCCACCCTGACCTTCTGCAGTTCTTCACAGATAATTGAATCATGAATATTTTGGTCCTGTGATATGCCTGAGCCTAACAAATGAGCTTCTTCAAAAACCCGTATTGTTAATGCATTAAGGGAACAAACCCAGCATATCATCTGTAATTCTTTTAGTGAGATAAGTGCCAAAGTACTGGCTAACCTACCCCTCACCTTGCAGGCTTTTTTAATTGTATTGGTTGCCTTTTTTTTTTTTCCCCATGGAAAACTAGACAACTACTGGATGAAAAGCAGATTAACTTGTGTTCTAGTTGATCAAAACATTGATTGCATAGGTCACCGTACGTGTTCCCCTATTTTTCTGAACAGATACCAAGTAACTGCCAGATTTTCTCATATTGATACAAGATAATTACTATGATGTTCCAAAGTTGTTCCTTTTCTTATAATTTGGGCTCTTTTCTTCTCTTTCCCTAGTTTTCCCTACACGATTTTCCTCCTTCAGTCTCCAGGCTCAGCCTTTTCATTATGTTGGGCTTGATTCTCCTTTCTGCTCCCAGGAGTTTGGGATGAGATTCATTTATCCTAACATTTGCACATAAAAATGAGATGTCTGCATTTTAGAGAGCCAGACCAGACCAGAATCTTTTTATAGTCAGTGGAGAGAAATAAATATGTAAAATTTTGCAGAGTCCCACTGTGTCCAGGAGTATGCTTCAGACTGTAATGTAGACATTCAGAAAGATTTAATTGCCAATCCTGGAATGTGGCCAGGGTGAGGAATTGATGGCTGTACTTACCTTAAATGTGCTGTGGAGCATTAAAGATAACATGTGATTATGACTTTCCCTTTTCACTTAATTGTTCCTTTTTTAGGAGCGTGACCTCCCCAGGCAGGTGTTGCAGGGCACACTTGGTTTCAGGGGTGAGAGTGTTGCCTCCTGTAAAACTGGTATCAAACACCTTCAGAGGCAGGAACTTGAGCTGGACCAAGTTCTCCAGTAGCACAGACCAAGTGGTACATTAAATTACTTCCCTACTTCAGCACTTACACTAAATTGCCCAGTCTGTTTTATACTTCACTGTTGTGTATTCTGCTGGAGCAGTTCTCATCAAGACTGCCCAATTTGTTTATGTGCCACACTTGTTACCCCTTTTAATGAGCACTAAAATAGCCTCAGTTTGAAAGAATTGAATACTTGAAGGAGCAAATCAACGTTTGATCTGTTCTACCCCATTTGCCAGAATTCTGTCCAAGTTGTTTGAGTGTCACTTCTGACAGCCTTAAAGAGGATAGTGCACAACTGCTTTGGAGAAAACAGATTACGAAATTAGATGACAAGCCCCCTTTGTGTTTTTAGCAAGAACCTTTCGGGAAAAGAAATGTTGAGTTACAGTAAGAATTTGCTACTCACTGCACTCACCCTGATATTTTCAGATGCATTTGCAGAATTACAGTGACATTGAACACAAGTGGGCAGATGGACTATTATTCCCATGATTCGTTGACTTTTATTTCTCCCTGAATGCATTCTGGTTTGTCATACCTGGCTTCCACCTGACATCTCTGTGAGTCAAAAGATGCAATTATAATTAGCTATTTCAAAAAGAAATTCAAATCAATCAAGTTCTGTATTGTTAGTAGGCTCAAAAAACTTAAGAAGGGGTAAAACATTCTTGATTTTGACAGGTACATGCACAGGAAAGTTTACATATTTTGTTGATCTTGGATCTGAGTGTATTTCTTGACAAAGATTATATATGTATGTTTCACATACACTTGTTTTTCAGTTTAGTAGCTAGATAGTTTAGCAAGACTTAGATTTTAGTATTAGATGAGTAAGATACTTTATAATGACAGTGTACACCAGGTATCAATACTCACAGAAAATGAGCTCACCTGAGACTTTATTTTGTTATTTCCATTCAGATGCTTAAGAAAATGCATAGTCTTAACTTGGCATTTTCTTCCTTTCTTCCTAACCTCTCATGATGAGATTTGGAATCAATCTTTCAAAAAAATCACAGGATCAGGAGTTTTTGTTTCAGGTTCGTCTATTTCAAATAGTCTTAATATACTATACTTTGGTATTGTTCCTATATGATACATTCAGGTTTCTTTGCTGCAGTTAAAATATGTTTTTAGTTTCTGTTTTAAATGTGGATGTGAGCTTTGGTGAGATTGTTGTAAATTTTTCTGATTCTATATTTGGCTTGGTAAGGCCACATTGCTGTGGCCTCTTCTGCCAACCTGGCAAAAAGGAGTTGACACCATTTCAAATGTAGGAAAAGGCCAAAGTTTCTTCAGGGAACACTGCTTCTTTATTTTTCTTTTTATTCTAAGTTGTCCAAAAGAAGCATATTTTGGCATTTCACATAGGAAACTTCTGTACATCTTAAAGCACACCAGTCCTGTGACCAGACCTAGTGTCAATATGGCTCCACTGAAATAATCAGAGCGAGACTTGTCTTCCAGTCTTTAAACTGTATAAATTTTAACAGGTTTGCAGATCATTATTCTGATATTCCTTCCCAAAGGAGACTTCTTTAAAATGGCTTTATGTTGTTCTACATTCCTTGTGGTAGTCTTGGGTATGAACCTTCCTGCTTCATTTTCCCTATCAAGAAAAATGAGTTAAAAAAGGGTGATGGAAAAGCGTCCAAGAAAGACTTCTGGTAGAAAATCTCAGTGGAGACACTGGAAGCCCAAATCCAGGTTTGGCAGCTGTTCCTGGTTTGCGTGTCCAGATACAGGATGAATAATTCCTCCAAGACAAGGAGATAGCAGCTGATCATTCCGTGTATATGAAACCTTAGAAATGCTTCTGTCATTCAAATTTTCACAAAGGAAATATAATTTGTGGCTATTCGTGCACTGCCTAGACAGATGGAAGCACAGCAGGTAGATAAATACTGACATTCTCTTCTATGAATGCTTTCAAAAGAAAGGTCAAAGGTAAGACAGTGAGTAAAGTGAATGTAGATTAGGCAGAACATCTGTTCAAGGGGGATAGTAGGGAAAATATTCATTGCTTTTCAAATAGAGGTTGTACTAAAAAAAAAAGTTGATGGGCATCTGCCTAATTATAAATTCTTTCCCATCCTTAGCATTAGTCTTTTGATAAAGTAAAAATGAAAAAGTACAATTAACCCCAAGAGATAATTCACTTCTGTTTCCACAATAATACCAGAACTTGCTTGGACTAGAAATACTAGATAGTGGCTTAGAATCTAGAGTACGAGAGGTGGGGATGAAGGACACTTTGGGCAATGTCACCACCTTCCTCGTTGTCCCATTTAGCAAAATGACAGGATGGCAAAACAACCTGACTCAGCAGACCTGGCTGTTGGCTGTTGCCTTGCTATGATGGTCCCAGCAGGGCCCTGCCCTTCTGCAGCAGCAGGACAGACCTGACTGTATTCATTTCACACCAAAAAGAAAATCAGTGACACCAAAGGTGCACAACATTCATCCCTCCTACAACTGCCCTGACCTCAGTGAGCTTCAGAAGAGCAGTGAATATAGGCCCTTTTCCATAATTTTCTATGAACAAAAAAATCCCACTAACCAAACTCAGTGTGTGCATGAAATACGATGTATTGCTGCCCTCTCTTGAACTCTTCATTGATGTTGTAGTTCTCAGGATTGATTAAATATGGTCAAAATAATAATTTCAGTTTTGTTTTGCTACTCCATTTTTCACCGCTCTCAGGTATCGATTGAGCACCTTGCCTGTTCTGTATTTTTATTGGACCAATTGTTTGTAATGGGAGACTAAACAGATGTCAACACAATTTAAAGATAGTGGGACGAAGCATGAATGGCACTTGAAAATCAATAGAAGAGAGGTGGAAAATAGCCACTTGTGCCAGGAAAATTCTTTCCACAAATCATTCCTATGTCCAGATCAATTTGCACCCATCGGGAGACAGTTCTGTTAGAACAAACAGCACCTTGATCAAAAATGATCCATCTTGGGTGGGCATTCAAATTAAAATTCTGTAAAAATGAACAGTGTGTTAAATTTTTTTGGAAATGCAGCTCTTCAAACTCTTGTTTGAGCTGAGCAAGCAAGTCCTGATACTGGTCTTCTAATGAACCAAAAGGCCAGAAAGGTATGCCCAAACCAACTTCCAGGTAAACTGATATACATGTTTACTGCAGGGAGTTAATTGCATATAATGTTCACATACATATTTTAAAATCTTGAGAGAGTCTTGTAAGGCACAGTACCCCCATCTCACTTTCACTGCTGCAGAAACCAGTTCCCAGGAGAATACCAATTGCTGTCTGCACACACAGCCAGCTCAGACATCATTTACCCTGCTGAGAATCAGCTCCCCTATGATCAGAGCTATGCAATCCTTTTCTTCCTCCTGACCTTTTGGCCAGAAAAATCCCATTTGATATCGATAGGAAAATGACTGCTAATATTATAATGGCACATACTAATAAGGTGCCTGTCAACCTAGAGCAATCTTTACATCATTCCATGTATGACTGCAGCTGTTGGAAGAAGTTAAACAGTGGTACAGAGGCTGTTGGGTATAAAAAAGGCAGGTGACTTATTCTGTAATACTGAAGTGCTGCATTTTTCTCCTTGCTCTTTTTGCTAAGTGCCTAATGACTCCTGAATATTGAGAATTAAACAGAGAGGATTTGTCCATGCATAGGTGTGTGCTTGGGCATGCAACATGCACACAGACAAAAAATGTCATGTTTAGCTTGATCCTTCACTATGACAGCTGCTCTCAGTGATCTGTTGATTGGGACCTTCCTGATGCTGTTAGTGAAGGGTCCTGCTATTTTCTTCATGTTTCTAACCTACTACGTAGACTATTTCATACACTTCTCATTTGTGACACTATCTTTGGGGAGTTGGGAAAACACATCTGGATTTCACTGTATAACCTGCAATTTATTATTTCCACTTGGGATCTAAAAGCACCTTTTCCAATAACCAGGGATGGTGTATGTGAGTGGGAAGGTTGTTTGATCATCCAGCTTGCCCTCCAGAAGGAGGGAGACACTTTTCATGCAGTTATGCAAAACAAAAGTATTGATTGCACAGTATCAAGAACATCCTGCCACTTTTAATGACAGTTGATGTTTCCACAGGATTTAGTTGCTGCACTTCCCTGCTTCATTTCCTATCTGCTATTATTTTCAGATATGTTCTCATTTTTTCCTCTTTTCCCTAAAATTATAATATCTAAGGATGATCCAAATTAGAGAGTTCCCTTCTCTAAATTACTGTCTTATATTAAGGACCTGATATCACTGGACAAAAAGTTTTGCTCCTAAGCACTTCCTACACCTGAAGGGTTCCTTGTTCAAAAATTTTCCATCAACTGCCTTTTCTTTTGAACGACTTGGTTTTGCTGGAGGTTGGTGTCCAGCTTCAAAGTCTCTGGGTTCCTGTCTCAGGCCAGGACCCTGCCTACAAAGGGCTGTGCTTGCTATGGCTGAAGGAGGTTCATGCAATGAGTGGGGAGAATGCTGAAACATGGCTTTAAAACTTGAGATTTTGTTTGGTTTTAATTAATCAAGGATTCTCTCAGATAGGCATGTCATAAGAAAATCTGTTTCTACATTATGCTAAAGAAGGGACAAAGCATGGGAATTCTTTTCCTTCTCTTCCTCCCTGAATATCTGATTCAAAACTCATGAGACATCTCTCTTTGCTATATTGTGTGTACAAATATTTAACACTAACCATATGTTTCTGTGTTTTCTTGAGGATAAAATTATTTCTTAAATCATCCTTTCTTTTCAACTTCTACGTTAAAGTGCCTTTTTGGCAGCCCAGTTTGCTCACTGTTTAAGTGAAGTTTGTTTTGCAAGAAAGACTTTATGAATATTTGCTATTTCTGCTTCTGAGTTCCTTACAAAATAGTGTACTGGGCAGGATGATGGCTTGTAGAGTCTGGGACTTTCTGTGTAGTCCAGGAATGCTCTGATTCAGCCCAGCATGCTGGACCAACTAGATATGTCTTGTTGACTTCAACTCAGGAGCATAAAGGGATGAGCATTAAAAATTAAGGAAAGTTAAAGAGGGACACTAGATTCTGCAGGAAAAGATGTTAGAGGAGCAGTCCACTCAATGAAAAGGCAGGCTCATTTTATAGTTGTTATAAAAGTTGCAAATAAAGAACCCCTCAGGGTGGAAGCTAGACAATAACCCATTGTGTAATGAGTGAGGTCAGGGCTTCACCTTTTAACAATTACCTGCAAAGAGCAAAGCCTTCTTGCATTGAATAACAATCGTAAATTTTGCCAGTCCTGAGCTGCCCTGGCAGGTTGCCCGGAGCTGCAGGGGTGACCTGCTTCACATAAACACTCGGCAGTCGGAGGTGAATGAGCTCGTGGAAAGGTGCTTGTTTGGATGCAGTTTTAAAGTTGTGTTTCCAGCTGCTGAGGGAAGACTGCAAGAGGTGAAACGAAGAAAAAAAGATCCAGACAAATAAAAACTAGAAGTATAAAGCAATTATGAATAGAAGATGGGTGGAAAACTCTCAAACAACTGTGACTTTGTTTTTCTAAACTTATTAAGCCTCTGATCCTGACGTACATCTGATCCTAACAACCATCCAGCTCTTAGAAGGGGCTCCGTGACAGCCCCTGGATTGGGCCCATGATCTGTAACTTACATTTGGAACCATTTCAGCACCTTTACATTTCCAAACTGCTCTTTCATAGAATAGAAAATCATCTCATTTTCTGAGATCAAGGTGACACCGCAGCAGCTTAAAATAAGTTGCAAAACTGCATGGGAAAAGAAGATTCTTGTCTGAAGATAACAAATTTAGATACAACCTTGCTGGCATTATCAGCTCATGGGAGAATCCAAATTCTGAACTTGCATGAGTCTTGGAGCACTTTGCAGTATTTTTCTCTCAGGCAATCACATTAGGATGCATAATGGAAACCATAAAGATATAAATATTTAATTGTTATAACTAGATTCTAAACAGTATAGAAATGTTGGCATAATTAATTTTCAGCCACAATCTTTTTTCTTACCCTTTCCAATTAGTAGAGTACAGATGAGGTGCTACTGCATAATTGATAAAAACTATATTTTTAATTGTGTATATATGATCATTCTTCCATAGTTACATCAAATGAACTAAGTGCCACTGCCATCTTTAACACAGCTCAAGGGCTAGAGAGGATACAACTGTAATTTTATGCTGGCAATAATGTCATATTAATGCTCATTGCTCTTCATCTGAAGACATCAAAGACCTTTGCAAAGCTGCATGGATTATTATTCTTCCATACATGGGGAAATGGAGGCTCAGAAAGATTAGAACTCATATTTTTTAATCAGGACATCATTCAATCTTGAGACCGAAATAAGTGAGCAGTGTTAAAATCCTCATCCAAGAGATATACAGGTATAGTCAAGAACAACAGATCTCTGAACCATGCCTTATCCCATGGAAATTAAAACACATCCTATTCCTTGGTCATGTAGGATGTCCAGGCAAATAATATAACTTACAGATATGATGTTTTCATCATGTAACAGCTTTGCTCTCTGAGAGAGCTACTTGCCCAGACTGGCCTTCCCAGCTGTGCAGAGCTGGGAGAGTGGCAAACACCTTAACCTGAATGGGAAAAACTATATTGACCACAACAGGTAGCTATTGATTCAAATTTACTAAAGAAAAAATACCTGGAGAACTAGAAAACATCAAAATCAGTCTTTCCAAGTGAAGGATTTCAGAATCCACACCAGCTTCTTTGATGTGGCTTGGAACATAAAAATAATGATTTCTTAATTAATCCACCAAGTTGAAAAATCAATTATTGCACTCCTCAGCTCTAGTGAACTGCTTGTTCCTTAAAGTAATGACAATTGTTTTCCAAGCAAATTAAGTCCAGCACTACAGAAAATAAAATATTCATTAGAAAAGTTATTAGAAAAATAGATCAAATTATATTGAGGCAGTTTATTTTCTGTGTTCCTACAAGGTGCTTGTAATACTGTGTTGCCTGATTTTAGGTAACATCAGGATAGTCTTTCCCTGTTCTAGGATAGAATGTTTCCCATCCAATTTCTCAAAAATCCCATACTGAAGGTAAAAACATAGTGGAATTTACCCTGAATGATCTTTGCATCTATTGAGTGCAAGAATTTAAGTGGAGCAGAATGTAGCAGCTGTGTCTTGGGACAGGAAAGCTGGAGCATCATGACAGATGTGAAGAAAGAACTGATGATCTTAAAGGTATTTTCCAACCTGAATGATTCTGTGATTCTATAAAGTTGGACTTCAGCCCAACAGTGTACCCTGACTGGAAACCAACACAAAAATCTTCTGCCTGCTGAAGAAATGATGGAGCTATATATTCCTCTGAAGGATGGAGAAACTGCTTAATACAAAAGGAAGCGTAATCAAATGTCTTGGTTTTCCCTCCTGCACAAGCTTGTGGCAGTTTTGGATGTTTTTCTCCCCAGCTGGGGAAGAAAACCCCAACAATCCATAGTAGAACAACAAGCAGTGTCTCCCACCCTGCCAGTACTGGCAACTGGCACAAAGAACTTCGGGCTCTTAAACTTTAATTCACACACAACATCGCAGAGAGGTCAGTGGAAAGTCAGGGCCCTGAGTACAGCTTAGGTGCCTATATCCATATGGACTTGCTAAACTTCTGGGATCTTTCCCCCTTTCTCTCTGAAGATGTGATTGTCTTTAACCTACATGGAAATCAAAAGAGGCTCATTATCTAAAAGTCAGAGTCAGAGTGAATCTTGACTATAACCTCTTCAGCTTCCTATTCAGAGCACGGCTGCCCTGACACTCCGAGGCAATTGTCACTCATCCAAATAATCCTTTTGCTTAATGTTAAAGCAGCAGCACAGAGTTGATTCTTGGAAGCAAAACTGGGTTAATTTGACAGAATTTAAAAAATAGTTATAATTATTCTTTGTGATCTCTCTAAAGTGCAGGGGGGAGAAAAAGAGAGGGGAAAAAGCAATTACCTTATTTGTGGCTGTGTTCATATATTATGACTTTTCTTTCTCTACATCTGGGAATCTGTAATGCAGCTGACAGTGATTTAGGGTTTTTTAAGTGTGGGAACTAATCTCTGCCTTCCTAGGAATATTAAGATACACATTGCCCTTGTGTTCACTGACCTAGCTAGCTGATGATAAAGAAAAAATACTTTCTTTATTATTTGGAATAATAAAATGCAGGTTCTGAATAACTGTTAATTACTGCTGACAAGCTTAGCTCACGTGTTCAATGTAAACATTATCTTTTAATATGAACTTACATTTATCACAAAGCAGAGAGTAATATGGACCTGACCTGAGAATAAATATTTTTAGATTAATTAATGACCTACTTGGAGATACACAGAACAATCAGCCAAGTTTTCAGTTTTTGTAAGAAGCATTTTAAGTGTATACCAGTTCAGCAGCAGATCTCAGTGCATCTGCATGCTTGCTTTTGAAGAGAAGAAAAAGGTACTAATTTGGGCTTTGGATAAACAAAACAGGTGGAGCAAATTCTTTCTAGAGCTGAGACAGCCCTTGATGTTAATGAAGTATGCAATATCATTATGTGCTTTTGCAAGCTGGGACATATCAACAACCCCTCTCTTTGCAGGGTGGTTTTAACTAGAGAGTTATCCACTTCTGTCACCACCAGCAATAACCATCTTCTCTTATTAGCTCCTTTTAAATGTTCTGAAGAGACATGGAAGGGGCTGTAGTTCAACCCTCCAGTTCAAGGAAACATCCCTGTTAAGAAGGGCTCTTGAAAGCTTGCTAAAGTTTAAATAGGTATTTAAATGCTTTTCAGGGTGGTTTATAGTGCCTAGTAACTGTTTTCCTGCCTCAAAGCTTTAATTAGGAAATGATAGTGAGCATCTGTGCTTGCTGGCTGCTGGAGGAGGCTGAAGACAGTAGGAAAGCATCAGAGAGTAACTGGAGATACAGGTTGGTGGTTTGGTGTCTGTTCATTTTAAAGGGTTGGAGACTTCATCCTCCAAAGATGCATGTGTCTCTCTGATGTCTTTCTCTCATTATGAAAAACATACTGAAATTTTGTAAGATCTATTTGACCAATATGTCCCATAAAATGTCCCATAAAGTTTGAAACACAGATGTAGATGCAATTTTTAAAAAGAAAGAGAAAAGGGATTTAGTAACTAAAATAGCAGTTGGTTACACCCAAACCGATTTGGCAGAGAGGTATAAGGCATGGTAAGAGGTTCTGCAGGAACTGGAACATGGAGAGAGGAGCAGAGACTGCCGCGGGTCAGAAGACACCAGCTGCCCCTCCCGCCGCTCCCACGGCAGGGCAGAGCAGAGCCTCCAGTGGCCGTGGCAGGGACAGGGGGACAGTGCAGGTAGAGGAGGGGACACAGGACACAAATGGACTGAAAAGCAGATTTCCTTAATTTCATTGCTCATGAAAAAGCTTTTTTTACAGGTCTGGAAGCCACTTTTTAAGATACTTTTTGCTGTTACTTTCATTTATGCATCTGCTTACAATTTTCAACTGCCCAGATTATATATGACCTTACAGTTTTCTCTCTCCTCCTGTCTAATATGTAGCATTTGGCCTTTTGTTCTGGACTGTTTCTTGCCTTCGTTATTTTCTTCTATTGATCTATTTCAGTTCTGGTTTTTCCTGCCTTAAGCACAACGTTTTCACTTTCTTGAGCAATGGACTAAACTTTTTTTTTTTACGAAATTGGTTTTTAGAGCACTGTGACTTTTCAGTAGTTTTTAGGAAACTCTCAGATAAAGAGAATTTGGGGAAGATCACGAGCAAGTTTAAGCTATCTCTAGGTTAAGTGAGACAAGGGATGAGGGAAATACTTGAAAGAGCTGTTGCAGTAACAACTGCAACCTGCTGCCTAATTGTGTCATTGGAGGGAACATTGATCCTAAAGGGTTATTATTGCACTGACTCTGGTAGCAAATGTAACTGCAGATCTGGGGTTTAATTTACTTGATTCTCTTGTCTCCTCAAGCAAATTTTCAGCTTCTTTTTCAGCTATGTTTTTATTACTTGTCTATTCTCAGTGGTACTAATGCCCTTTCATCCCTTGAAAGGTACTTTAAGGTTGTTTGGTCTCAGCAGGATGGTAGCAGCTTCCTGAGAATAAACTTGAGCATGAAGCTGCATGTTTCTGTATCAGCTGGCTTTGCCTCCTTTTCCAGTCTTCTGCAGCAGAAGGGCTTTCCTGAGCAGGCTTTGACAGTGTGTCAGTGGTCTCCACTCCCTGAGGCCTTGAGGGAGCATGAGAAGCAGAGTGTGAGCAAAGCCTGAGGAAATCAGATAAACTGCAGATGCCCAAAGTACAGAATTGCAAAGGAGCTTAAAACTGCCTTCCCTGCTCCTTACCTATTATGCTCCCCAAAGGCAGTAGCAGGAGAAATTGGAATCAAGATTAACAACTTTAAAGGGCACACTTAGGGTATATGCCAGCTGATGAAATGAAATGGAAGTTGCATTTAAGGTTATCAGCAAAGCAACTGCTCAAAGGCCTAGTAAGACAAATTAGTTCATGGAGGAAGTTATCCACTGGCCAGGTAGGAGGCAGCTGCAGCCCCAGAAACTTAAGGCTGATTTATCTGTTTGGCAATTTCTCCTGCAACACCTGGATCATCAACCAAAGCTTTTGCCTTTTCCTGGCACTTGTTGCTGTTAGCTATAGGTTGAACAAACTGAAGTCAGTCCAGACCCTTAAGTATGTTCTGTAATTATCATTCTGTATTCATTATTCAATAAAGCAAATAAAAGATGCCTTAGGACAAAAAAAAACAGAATTGACAGCAAATAGCTAGTACTGAATACATTGGAGTCTCCCTTCCTCCCTAGGATTTGCATTTCTGTATTTGAGTCATTCCTTTTATCCTTCCTAAGGAGCTGCTTGACTGACAGCCCAGAAATGTATATTCCAAATAGTTAAAAGCTGTTGTCATTGCATGTGTCTGCAATGCATTAACAATGAATATCCAGAGCCCTACTAGGCAGGATGAGGGGCTTCCCTGTTTCAGAAGCTCTTCCAAGATAACAAAAGAGGATGATTAAGGCTGAAGTCTGCTGGCTGCTGCTGTAACCCAGCCCTGCGTGTCACACACTGCCCTACGTGACAGGGGGAACATTAACAGCTCAAAACTATACATCACTGCAGGCATTGCATCAAGGAGGGGTAAGGCACAGGATCACCTACAGGGAAGTCTACAAACAAGCAAAGACTTGAAGGTTTAGAAGCCCCTTGAGTAAATGAATGGCCTTTTCTGAAGTGTGATTAGCAACCAAATGAAGACAACCTGAGCAGCAGAATTGTCATCGCTAACCAAATGGACTGTCATATCATCCAACTTGCTTCTTGCTGGCAGCAGGCACTCTGTCAGAGACTGCAGCCTGAAGAAACAAGAAAAGGAAGAGAAATAGCAGACATTTGACAACTGAAATTTTGCTTGCTGTATTGCCATTGTCCTTGAGTTTTGAAAGGCCAACATCAAAATATTATGACTCCCAAAATGTCATAATTACAGTATTTCAGCTCATGCTTGTCTTCACTCTGTGCCTCAGACCTTATGTTTAATCTCTTTAATGTACTGTAATTATGTCTTCTGTGTGGACCAATTATCTCAAAATAGGGAAACAAATGACCATCATTATCTCCAATTATTCTTTACATTTTCTTTTATCCGTTTTTGTTTTCTGAATTTCTTTACTAGTGACAAAAAATGTTGTTCTCATTTGTGCTCCTTTGTTGTTCTTTGCCTGAATATATATTTGGCAGCAAATCATCTGCCCAGCAAGGAATTGTCCTTCCCTTGGCTGTTACACCCTAGTTCTCCTTGTTGGGCAACTCATTACTTCCTGCATAATCAAATAGGTTTATTAGAAGTATAGCTCTCAAATAAGACCAAAGATTAGGAGCAGATAGACTCTTTAATTTCTCAGGTTTCTTAGTAAAGTACTTACTTCAAATTAACGCACACTCTATCCACAAGAATAACATTGGTATCTGCAAGAGTTGAGTTGATTGTGACAGTAATTCCCAGGTCAAAGCTCACTTCATCTGTAGTGATATGACAGCTAATGGTTCTTCCTACACCAGCGATCCACAAATTATAGAGTAACTTGTTACCATTCCACTACAACTATAAATAAAGGTAATGAAATTAGCGCTTTGGAAAAATGCATTAAGCTACAGTTATAGTTTGACTGCAACCACTAAAGCAGAGAAACTCAATTTTTTTCATTTCAGCTGCATCTTGTGATTTGATCATTGGAGAAAAGTCACTGTAACACCATGTGCAGTGCTTCTGTATTCTGCACACCCAAAAGGAAAAGCAGTTCCCAAAGCTCAGTCCTGGTACCTCTTGTCACCTAAATTGTTAACTTTGGTGTCCGGGACAATTTGTTGAAGAAAGATACACTAGATTATGTATGTTGCTTGGAATAATGTAAGAAAATTATTTCTTGATACTGGTATGTGGTCTGTTTGGGTCTCAGCTGGAATCTGTGAATGAAGCCAAAGTATCAAAGCCTGTGAGTTAGGATATTTTTCTAAGGCGATGATTTTGCTGTAGGGATCATGTCCTATTTCTTCTGAACTGGCCAAGCTTACTTCCAAAATGCTGCACTGAAAATCAAGTTCCATACAATAGGAATTTCTCCTAAGAAAGGCTTGTAGTGGTAACTCTCTTGTAAAACAAATAATATCTTCCTGCCCTCCTCTCTCCCTTTTATGAGGTACCTTTCTGCTTCTTATTGCTTTTTCTTCCATTTCTCACTGTCTCTGCTGTACACCAAGGCCATAAACTACTGAGGTGCATAAGAAAAGCTCAAGTACTTGTTAGTTCAGAATTGCATCTAACCCTGGCTGCTGCTTGAAAATAGTCATTTCTATCAATCAACTGTATTTCAAATTAAAATGCTAAAGTGCTGGAGAAATGGGGTGTGGAAATAATTAATTTGAAAGCAAATTACATTTATGGGTTGAGAAAATGATGTCTTTTAAAAATGGGTCCCAATGTTCAATGCATACCTGTTTTAATTACCCAGGTGTGGAAAATAAAATAAAGAAAGAGTGCTTGGTTGGGAACATTTCAAGGACTGCTGATGTCAACACATGGCAGGGCAGCAGCACAGCCCAGGTGGTTGGGGTGGGCTTTTCTCAGCCATCTAAGCAGATTTACTCAAAATTCCTACAAATCCAGAATCCAGTACAAAGATTAAATCTGTGCTTTCTTGTGCAGCACTTTGTTAGCTGCAGTCACAAGGCATGTTTTTAAAACCGAGGAAAAGCGTAAGATTTGGGGAAATGATTAACAGCATTTCCGTTCCTCGTGTTTCTCTGCTGATCTGTACTCCTCTGGGTGACTTGCAGGAGAATTTGATATGCAAAACGACAGCAGAGTTAATGATGAGCATGCTGCCTGAGCTTAGACTGTACTGCAGGATCAAAACTGTAGTGATGTATCAGCTCTTGACTTCTGTCACTGGGCTGAGCTGGGGCAGAACACACACAGCCTCATGGAGAACTGGGGCCACACAGCAACAGGAGCTGCACAAGAGACAAAGGGTGGGGTTTTTCTCTTTTATAAAGCTTATAACTTCTGGCCTAGAATGTTCTTCAGTTAATTATTTACTATGAAAGTCAGATACCTGAGAGGTCAGTGATCCCTGTGGTGCCCTTTGTGCAGTTTCTCTGCCCTTGCATTTGGCTGTGCCCACAGCAGCCTCGGCTCTGTGTGAGAAGAAAGCAGAGATGATGTGAGCCCAGTTTGTTTCAGGGAACAGATTTAATTTGGTGATTACCTGTCTAGGTGTCTGGCTCCCATCGCAGTGGTTATTCACCAAAAGGAAGTTGCTGGAATCAGCTTTTAAGGAACATGAACTGCTTCTGGAGCCAAGGCTCCAGAATCAGGGCTGACTGGTGGAATCTGCAGCATTCATTACCTTCTCCAGTTGGAAGGGTAGTTAGCAGCATTAAAATGACTGTCATATATTAGGGTCATGGAGAACAATCACAGTAGAGGAGAGAGAGAGAAAGAAGCCAGGGAAGCCCAGGCTTAATCTGACAAATCTCTCTGTAAGGATCTCCTGTTACTTCAGAGATGAATCCAGATGAAGGCACTGATGTTAATGCGAAATTTCACTAATAACAAGGAAAATATTAATAGTTGTATGTCTTAATATACTTGAGCTGCCTTTGTTTTCTAGTGCCTGGTAATAAGGACTGCCAGCCTTCCCAAGGAGGCTGACTGAGGGATAAGTGTTTGTCTTGGGGAAGTTTCCTGAGAGTAGCTGTCTAATAAACACTCTATGCTAGAGGGGAAAACAAGTGATATACGTTGCAGTACAGCAATATAATGAATTAGTTAAAAGCAAACAACCCCCAAAACAGTAGATTGCCAGGGCAGGTCTGTGTCTGCCAAACAGTATTTCTGTGCCAACTTTCCAAATGAAGCACAGCCAAAAATAGGAGTGCAATAACTCACCGTGAAGGAAGAAAGCTATTACAAGGGGGATGAAGCAGCAGCAGTCTCTCACCAGCGACCCTAGATTACAGGTCTGATTCTCAGTCCTTTAGCTTGTGCAGTAACTTACAGCAGTCCTGCAAATGGTGTAAGATGCTAATGAGTCAGAACAGTCTCATGCTTCTCTGCATAAGTGCAGAGCTGGGACAAGCTGTCAAGAAGGAGCTGAACTCGGTGCTTGTTTGGCTAACAGCAATGCTGTCAGCAGTGGAGCCAACAGAAGTAATGGGAATATCTTGCACGTGCTTACAGGTTTAGTGCCTTTGCTTAGTGGGTGAGACAGCATTGGCACTGTTCAGGTGACATAAGGAATACCTGAGGCGTTTTACACCACGAGATAAAGTTGTCTAAGGCAAAATAGGGCAGGTGTGACTTCTTCAGTCTGCTTTCCTGTTCTGAGGCTGCAAGCCTTGCTGGATCTACTGTCAGCAAATTAAGGTGAAACAGAAGAGACATAGGCCAAATGCAGCTCATTTCAGTCACCCTGCCAAAGCCGTATGTCTCCGTCCACTTTTTAACAAAGAAATGCTCTGTCATGCCAAACAACTAAAATAAGATTCATCAGCGAGATGAAATTCAACTTACTACATGCCTGAGTAGCCATTAGAGGAGTAGAAGATGATGGGTGATGGTTGTTTGCAGCGTGTGGTTAGTGAGGAAGAAAGGCTGGTACTTCACTAGTGGGCAGTAATGGCAAACATCTGCTTCATCTGCAGTTTCACAGACATGCAGGATATGTCCTCCAACATCTGCACTTTGAACCAGGTCGTTCTTCTCATCAGACTCCTTTGCACCATCTGGATTTGCAGAGAAATGATTTTGCAAGAAAAAAAAATGGGGAGCAGGGGAGGATCATTATTTGGTTCTCCCTGGTGGATAATACCCATCTATTAGCATGCTGGAAAGGTCACAGAAATTGAAGTATTAAGGGACTCCTACAATGTGGTACACACAGCCAGGCTGCCTGGTCCTCATTTGAAGTTTCACAGTCCTTGCAAGACCTACTGAAATTGAAAACTATTCCTTATATGTGGCAATAGAGGTTACCTTGGGAATTTTAACTAATAATAATATACTGGAGTTAAAATGAACTTAGATTGCATTTCCTTCTCCTTCCAGTCTTTTTTTTTTTTCTTTTTTTGAGCATTCTTCTCCCTTAGTCAAAAAGTCACTCCCATTGAGTGTTTCACAGATACCCCCTGCTTCAGGAGTAAACTGAGAAGAGTGGCCTTAGCAGAGGGACAGAAACATTCCCTAATTTGGGGAACCAATTGAAATAAGCCCTTCAACATATGTTCCATGACCAGAGTGCTGAAATTTCAGATGCTTCCCTTAAGTTTAGATTTCTCAGACCAACACACCCAACTCTGAGGCACTGAACATTGTGAATTCAGCTTCTTCCATTGCTTTAAGTAGAAGGGGTTTTTATCAGCACAAAGAACTGGAATTTTTGTGACCCTGCAATGAGTAGAGGTCCTCAAAGGGTCCTCAAAATGCAATCATTTCTGCAAAGAAAATATGCAACTCCTACTCCACATGGTGCCCTTTCCAAGGATGTTTCCTAGAGGATGCTACAGCAGGACTCAACAGGTATCTGGTTCCTTCTGTGCCATTGTAGAGAGCAGGTTACAAACAGTGGCTGAACTGGTGGCTACCTGGCTGCAGAGGCTGGATTGCTTCTCTTGATTCATCTCTTGCAAGCCATGTTCAGGATGACAACCAATGCTGTTGCCATTTTTGTGGTACATCGTGCTGCTGGCAAGTACTTTTGTCAAGAGATCACAATTAGGTCCTTATGCTCTGTAAGTAATTTTTGAGGTGTTTTTTTTTTTTATGTCCCTTTGCCCTCCAGTTTTCACTTGGGTTTTCTTTGTTTTCCTACATTTATTGAGAACTGCAGGATGTGAACTTTAATAGAGTCCATATTTTTATCTGCAGTCACCAAGGGTGACCATATTTCTCTGTGCATCTTCTAGTGCTTCAACTCCACACGGAGTGGGAGCTGCTCCTGGGGCATGGGCTCTCCCCTGCTCCCTCATGGGTGTTAGCTCATTAACAGCAGCATTGTAATTAGAGAATGGTAAAAATCATGCCCCTGGGCTGCCAACCTGCCAGAGAACATCAAAATACTGTGTGTGTAAAAGGCAAGAGGAAGCTGCTTAGCCAAAACCACAGAAATTGGCACAGTATTGTGTCAATTCAGATCTTTACTATTATTTCACATGAAGAAAATGTAGGAGAAAATGTAACAAGCTGCCAGTTTCTATCTGTCCCTCCTAAGGCAAAACTGCATTTCCAGACTAAGGTCTGGCCTCTGTACGCAGCATTGTAGGGTGCAGAGCAGGCACTGTACTTTCCACAATAACACACTGGGATCTGTCCTGCTTCTGTCCATAAAGCACTACACCTGCAAATCCCAGAGTAGCCCCTGGGAATCTGTTCCCTTGTACTTAGTTGAAATGCAAAATGGCATGATAGGTTTTTAAAATTTTGTTCCATGTCTGAGAACAGTAGGGGAGGGACAGCAGGAAGGATAATCCATAAATTGCCAGTAAAATATTAATAGCTCTGGAGGAATGTTCTTAAGAACCATCCACATGTATATTGTGGCATTTACCCCCAGCAGGGAGAGAAGCAGAGCATCAAAAGGCAGGACTGTGTTCCCTCTCCAGCTCTGTCCCTGGCTCCTTACAGAGCTGTAGGCCACTCACTACAATGCTTCTGTGCCATAAAGATGATTCCTACCCTGGACAGGAGGCAGCTCCAGCTGTAACTCTAAATGCAACCATTTCATTGGGATGCTGGGACTCATCCTCACGGTTGTAAAGTGATCCAGGACACTTAGGGCCAAAAGGTGCTGTGGCAGCTGTCATGTATTTTTACACGTATTTTGCCATGCAGGCAGTAAGCTAGACCTAAATCAATGGGAGAAACCTAAGCAGAATTAGAATTTACAGTAAAGATTGCACAAAACTTGGGCTAAAACTATTGGCATGTCTCAAGCTGGAACTACCCTGAAGGAGAGGGGATGTGTCACATTGCCACTCAAGGAATGTCACTTAAAGATGTTTATATGATGAAGATAAGGTTAACCACACTCACATGCTGGCTAATTAAATATCTTAAATGTTTTTCTAGAGAAGTACTTTCTTCAGGATCATGGTTAATTGACATGCTTGTATTTAGAGCTATGACAACATCTTTTACATCTTTGGTGATTCTGTAATCTTTTACAGAGCCTTTGCAAGGTCTTAATGTAAACAAGTATGTCCACTTTATGCAGCATGTTGTGAAATGCTGAATAGAGATGTTCAATTTTCCTTTTTTTTCTTCTTTTTTTTTCCCAGTCTGTATCCTTGCTGTTTAGCAAGAAACAGTGGAGTTAGGCACTCACATAAGCATATTACTACTTACCAGTTGCTGAAATGCAAAGGTATTCTTAACTGTTTTGGAAATGCACCTAAGATACGAGGGAAACACTACAAATTAAATGTAAATGGAATCAGAGAAGCAGCTGTCACCTCTTTTGCTAGATGATTAATTTTCTTCTGAGTCCTAACAATCACATTTCAGCATTATACGCCCATCGGACTGCAGCCCTTGCTCTCCTGCTCGCTGGCAGGCTGGGGGGGGGCAGCTCCTCGGCACTGACTTGCCATTCATCTCCAAACCGTCTGGCTTCCCTTCGCCTTGGCAACCCTCAGCCCTCCCCCCTGAATCTTCACCGCTCGGACTCTTACCTGCTGCTCACGGTGCCTTGGAAGCTGCGTGGCCGGGTATTTACTGACTGAGTTTCCTGGAGCGAACCTCCCCAGCGGGGTTCCCAGCCCCTCAGCCCAGTTCCCAGCCCCATGGGCTCCGCCGAGTATTCCTGAGCCTTCGCTGGCCTCTAGTGGTGCTGCAGGTCCAAAACCTCCTGTGGGCTCGGGCTGCTCCCCAGCCCCGCAGAGCCAGGCCTAGAGCAAGCGAGGTGCTGGAAGGTTGGTCCTGGCTCACGGGTGGGTTTCTCTGAGGAGAAATGCTGTCTCAATGGAGTTGCTTTCCTTCGCTGCTTCCCTCTCACCAGCCCTTTCCGTTGACACTCCAGGTTTTGCAGTCCTGCAAATGAGATATTTTAATGTTTCTCTCTGCTTCTTCTCCAAATCTTCTCTTGCCCAGAGGTGTCCAAGCACTTGGTTTTTGAAGCATGGTGTCCTACCTAAGGAGATACCTGTACCATAATATAGATGCCAACATTCACCCTTTCTGGCTGCCACTCATTTCAATGGGAATGGGTTTTTTGACCCAGGCTGTAGTTTTTGCATTAGCATGGCTCTCAGCAGTAGTATTTCCATGAAATGTAATGGGTTCATTTTGTGCCTGGTGAAGGGGTTGACATATCCCAGCCAAAACCAGGACACGGGGCTGGTGCTGAGAGGGCATGGCAGCTGGGGACTCAGCTGAGAGCTTTGCAACTAGGGTTCACAGGAGGAGGAAGTGCACTTACAGTGTTGTCAGCATGTAGCTTGCAAAATGTTGTAGGGCATTAGTGGGAAAAGATGCTTACAAATATAAAATATTAACCAGCCTTTGTTTTTAATAAACCTGATTACTCTAAGGGAATGAATAATGTTTTTTATAAGGTGACTAAGTTGTTCATATTTCCTGAATTCATTTTATGAGTATCTGCCTTATCCCTCACCTGCATTAAGAGACCAGCTGAATATTTTATAAAAACAGTATTTCTGTAATATTCAAATTACTGTATCAGTATTCCTACAGATGGTGCAATATACAACTAAGTGAATAATTCTCAAAAAGCTATTTATTCAACAAACCTAAACCCAAACTCCACAGAGACTTAGGTGTACTCTTAACATTTCTCAGGGGAGTAATCCTGTTGTATTCCATGTCAATATTTGCATGAGTGAATGTTAACACATTTAGGGTTTTCTTCTTCTCCGGTATCTATTTACATAATACTACAACCTTGAATTAATTAGATGGCTGATTCTTAAAATTTTCTTTGTTTCTTCCTTTGAACTGACTGTGACTAGTGGGCTGTGATTCGGGTTGGTTGGCTATGGCAGCTTAGCTGTGATCTTGCTGGTTTGTATTGGGATAAACATACATACATTTCTTTAAAAAGTGTTACACAAGAAGTTTTTTTTGTGTGGTTTTGGTTGGTTGTTTTTTTGTAAAAGCTCATGTGGAAAGGAAGAGAAGCCATTAATTTGCCTTTTGTTGAACAAAGGATGAGGTGTTGTTCTCCCATCCTTTTTCTGGCTTTCCTAGCTCACAGGCTCTGTAGTGGAGACATTCTCTCCCCATGTATGTTTCACATCCTACCTTTAGCCTTTATTATAGAACTTATCCCATAGCAATATATATATTTTTTTTACTAGTTGTCTTTCTCTGAAATTCCTTTTCTTGAGTACTGTCAAGAAGTGAGATACAGCAGGGTGACTGGTGGAGGCTAATTTAAGAATACAGTGATCAAAAAAATGATGATGGCAGTAAAAAAGCAGGAGGGTATCGATACCATCTGACTCCCAGTACCTGAGGGTACAGTTCCATAACTGCTTTAGAGTGGTCTGAACACCACACCAGCTGCTACTCAGCCATCACCTCTCTTGTGCCAGGATTGGCACCTGGGTGCTTGTGTGGGCAATTCTGTCCTGGGGCCATCCCAGATGCAAAGAAAGTAATAAAAAAACAAAAAAAAAGGTAAACACTGGAGCTGGCTTACAACAGGCAAGAAAATACAATCCAATTCAGGTGTCCTGAATCACAACTGAATTGGCCCTGAAGGCCACAGTCAATGTAGGACCCAGACTCCTGACTTTGCATGCTCTGAGTTGTAGCCAAGTCACGTAGCTGAAGTGGATGGTGTGAGGCCCCTCTTCAGGACAGTTAATGGACCTGGGCTCCCACTAGAGTTAATGAGGACACCTACACCTCAGACACTACTCAGAGCAAGAGCTTCATTTAGCTGCTCAGACTTACCATCTGGGAGGGCCTATCTTTCTTTATTAACTGCAAAGAAGAGCCTAGGGAGTTTAACCTCACCAGGCTGGCACTAGCCCTTGTGAATCCCCACAATCTCTGCGTTGCCTCTACTGGTGATTTTGCTTTTCTTTTTTCTGTGCCTTGCTACAGTGCAGTCACTATTTGTAATGGAGATAATGCCCTTGGGAACTGCAACAAATTCTTGCAAGACTTAATACTTAGGAATGTAATGGAGATACACAACCTCAGCACATGAACAGGTACAAGAAAGGAAAAAAAAAAAACCTAGCTGTGCTACTAGGACCGTGCTGTTTACTCTGCTGCATTGTTGTTTGGATGTGAATATGGAAGTTATTTGTTATGCCCTTTCAGCAAATATTGTTCTTGTCAATATTTATGAGTGTATCAGCTATGGATTAGCAGTATTTATTCTCTCTGGGATAATATTTTCTGTTCTCACTGGAGAGCCTTCAGAAAGATGATCTTTAACCTTTGCAAGCAGCTTTTTCTGCCCTTTTGCCTCCCGTGAGGGGAAAAAAGCATCTGAAGTCTGATTAAATCTGTGTGTGAGGAACTCAGGGGTAGCCCAAACACCATGCAGCTGCTAGAACAAATGAATCTTTGGTGTAAATCCACATTTCTGGAGAAGACCTGTTAGCAGAATCTTGCCATGGAAGTCCTTTGCTATCCTGTATAAGCTTTGTCTCCTTTAGAAAACTATAGGTCTTTAAAATGTATAATGCAACTGGACTGTTGGGTATCTGACTAACCCCTGGTATGATGGTCCTCAGTGGTGTGACTGCCATGCACTAAGGAATGGTGTCTGTCTGAAGTGTCCATGGTATTCTTCATGGCAGCCTCCAAAATCAACTCTGTCTTGAACACAAGAAGAAAAAATCCAGAATCTCCACTGTTAAATGCAGACCAGTGTCTTCAGTTTTTTTATTTGCACTTTCAAAGCTGCATTTCAAGGGGAATTAAATAGACAATATATCTTGTTACTTAGCCAACACTTCAGTATGCCATTGCTAGCAGCAAATACTGCTCTGAAAAGTGCTCACCTGGATGTGTGTGTGTGAACTTTGGCCAACCTGTGTAAGTGCTGAGATAGTTTAAGAGAAACAATAGTAATTTCCCTCACGGTTTCATTCCAATGGTTTATTTCTCCAAGTTATGCCATAAGCTCTCCAGGGGGATCTGAAGAGCCAGATTTATAAAGGGAATGGATAACTTCATTGCAAAAAGACAAAACTAGCATTATGCATCTTAAGTTAAGGGTAAACAAATCTCATGCTTCAGGGCACAAAATTATTTCCTATTGGGCTCAGAAAAGATGTTTTTCTTCATGTGAAGCATTGTATGGTTGGCTAGACATATCACTGAGGGGTTTATTTATTGTTTTGCTGCCCTCTGAAGCGTCAGTTTAGGAAGCTTTGTTTTAGGTAATGCTAGAGGCAGGATGCCAGACATTGTTAAAATTTTACTTACCATCAAGAGCATGCACTAAGAAACTGCCTGCTCCTGTGGGCCCATGATGCCTCCAGATGCAGCATGGAGTCCTTCAAAAGCAAGCCAGGCTCTCCAACCATGTAGTCCAGTGTTGGTGGGTCCATACCAGGGTGGAGCTGCTACTTCCTTGCACTCAGAAAGAAAAAGATGTAGGATTCATCTAACCTGTTTTCCTGCTATAATACTGTTTCTTTTCTCTCATGCTTCAAAGGGTGCAAGCAGGTACTGTAGATGCAGGATTCCCAAGATGTGCTATCAGGCCAGTGCTATTCACAGAATCACAGAATCAGTGGAGTTGGAAGGGACCTCTAGAGATCATCTAGTCCAACTCCCCCTCTAAAGCAGGATTGTCTAGAGCTTATTACACATGACTGCATCCGGGTGGGGCTTGAACATCTCCAGAGAAGGGGACTCCACAACCTCCCTGGGCAGCCTGTTTCAGTGTCATGTCACTCTCACAGTAAAGAACATTTTCCTCATGTTCAGATGGAACTTCCTGTGTTCCAGTTTATGCCCATTGCTCCTTGTCATATTGCTGGGCACTACTGAAAAGAGCCTGACTCCATCCTCCTTACACTGGTCCTTTAGCTATTTATAGACATTAATAAGGTCTACTCTCAGCCTTCTCTTCTCCAGGCTAGAGAGTCCCAGATCTCTCAAACTTTCCTTGTAAGAGAAATGCTCCAGTCCCCCAGTTATCTTTGTTGCCCTCCACTGGACTCTCTCTAGTAGTTCCCTGTCTCTTTAGAACTGGGGAGCCCAGAGTTGAACACAGTATTCCAGATGTGGCCTCACTGGGGCAGAATAAAGGGGGAGGATGCCCTCCCAAGACCTACTGCCCACACTCTTCCTAATGCATCCCAACATACCATTGGCCTTCTTGGCCACAAGGGCACAATGCTGGCTCATTGTTAAATGAGCCATGCCATGGTGTCTGCCTGCCAGGTGTACCAACCACAGGCAGGCTTTTGAGTCAGTCTTTCAACTGAGGGCCAGGAGCACCTTGCCTGCAGCCTTGCTGCTCTGTGCAGGGGAAGTGCCTGTAGCTGCTCCTCAAGAACACCTACACACTACCTGCATTCACTGTCTGCCCAACCTTCTGTGCCAGGAGTAATTCAGCCTGTGACTTTAGCACAAAGATCAGCAGACATAAAAGCAACTTTGAAAGTTCCCACAAGAACTGCCTTTGTATTTGATGCCTGGAGTCAGTTTCCTTTAAGGAAATGGAAAGAGAGAGAAATAACAGCCTTGGTAGTTTTTCCTCTAAGTGGGCAGCCTACGTAATTTGGTAGAAACAGAAGGAATCCAAATCTGTGAATGCATCAAAAGCCACGGGCATTTAGACATATGTAGTCAGGAAATTCACTGACAGGAAAGGGAAGGCTTTCAGTTAAAACATTCCCATATAGCATCTGAGCTCAAATTCAGTTCGTGTCTTTGTCATGCTTCTTTTGTAGAAGTCACCTCTTCTCTCCCTGACTCTATTTTGCATCTGTAAAATGAGGCTGACAACACCACCTTTACCCAATTTAGGAGGCAATCTGCTATGGCCTGGGGCAGTTGCTTTATACAGAGTTTAGCACACTGTTTAGTGTAAATAGCTACAGTGCTTTCCAGACAGAAATGATCTTGTTGTGAATAAGGCTGAAACATTTTTTTCCCCATTTAAAATGTTTGGGGTTTTGTTGTTGTCTGACATTTCCTCTTCTCTGTAGCCTGACGTATGTTTTTGAAACTTCTGACAGTTCCACGAGTTAATCAAAACCATCAGACTGGGTGCAGCTATCTTATAATGATCTGAATATCTGCTGGAGGAGGGGAGGTCTGCCTGTAGATCACTAGCGTTTTGTTTGGGTGACAGGTGATGAGTTTGACAGCTTTGTGTCTCAGGGTCTGTCATGGGGAGGATCAATGACATTGAGCTGTAATTGCAGCCTGTAAGATAGAGCCACCTTTTGCAAGGGGGCTGGGGTTGTCTCCATTGCTACCATCTCTCTGCCACTGTCCTGTGCCTCAGCCAGGGCCACCTCTGCTCCACCCTCCTTCCTGCTATCAGGGTCACTTAGTCTATGTGACAGCTGGAGTGGGGAACATAGCTCTTGTGGGCATTGCTGAGCTGCTTTGGGTGAAAAACAGTGTATATGGCAACTCAAACTTTACTGCTGGTTTTCTGAGTTGATGCAGGGGCTGGGGTGGTGATGGGACATCAGTCCCTGCTGAAATCCAGGCTGGCACATTTGAAGCAGACTGGTTAGGTTAAAACTAGCTCGTGTGCATCTGGGTATTCACCCCTTATAGCCTGATGTGAATTTTTTTGTTCTCCACATTTTCATCACCAGTACAGGAGTCTTCCCAGGGTCATGTAGATGTATTTGGCTTGTGCACAGATCAGGAGGAGAGTCTGTTTGTTCTGGTCTCCTGGTAGAGGAGGAGAGGATGTCCCTTGGCATGAGGATGTTGCAGGATGACGAGAAGATGTTTCCTCATGCATATCTGTGGGATTTAATACTGTCTGTTTCCAAATGTTTGCCTTGAAGTTATCCCCATGTTCCATTTGCTGCACAGCAGAACTGAGATGATCTGGAACTGTTAAGGGTTTGGCTGGAGAATGGGAAATAGAGCTGCATATAACAGGATTCACGTGCTACAAAGGGAGGAGGCCATGAAATAAGATCAACAGCTGCTATGTTGTGAGGCTGCTGGTGGCTGGAAGAGATGCCTTGTTTGAAGGTTAAATGGTTTACTGTTTTTATTTGCAATACATGTATAATTTGCTTGAGGCTCTTTTGCTGTCATAAAGCTACCTATATTTTTTTGTAGAGAAGGTAGAAAGCTATAATTTCCTGAAATTTAAAACTTCTGAAGACCAGCAGATTGCAATTTCAGGGGCACCTTGTCCTTAATAGATAAAAATATTGCATCTCCACTGAGAATTGCTCTTCAAATTAGAAATTCAACTCTTAATCTTTCAATCAAACAGCACTACATAAAAACAGCATTTAACTTTTGCTGTTACTCTTCCTTGAAATAGAAGGTAAAAAGGAGAAACTGTTGCTGAAGCCTAGTCCAGAAATTCCACATTACTTTGACAAAGCCTTTTAATGTTGCAACATGAGTTTCTGAATTGCAAATAGCTGGACTTAAAAGTAATTAAAGAATTCCTATAACACTTCAACCAAGGGCTTCAACACCCTGCACAGGGTGTTACTTTAAAATGGGCTGCTGGGATAAGTAGGAGATTGGGGAATAGGCAACAAGGTCATCCTTGGGGGAGCTGTATTATCACTTGCAGTGCAGCTGAGATCACAGGACCCACCAAGACTGGAACATCCTAGAGCACAGTGTGATGTAATAGGCACCAACTAAAAAATAGTTCTTGCCTTGAGGATCTTGCAGTCCACGATGACAGCAGGACACAGGAATTCCAGTCACCAGTTTGTGGGTGGGAAATAAGGCTCTTGGCAAAACTTGTGCTATGGATCTGTAGCACGAATTGTGCTTTTCTCATGGAATTACACACTTTTCCTAATTCGTTCCTGCTGCTTATGGTACAACCATTCTACATGAAAGCAGGGAACTTGTAGCCTCTGGAAAATCAGCTCCTTGTATATGGGATTAAAGGTATCCATGGTTAGATGCCTATATGCCAGTTAGTGATCTGGGCAAACTTTATAGTCAATTTTGGGAACTGGGGACTTGTAAATTTATCTCATCTTACTCTTTGCTTCTAGACTGGACTCCATAGCAAAACCTTCAAAGCAAACTTCACAACTGCTGTAAGATGCCTTAGAGGTCAGGTTTTCCAAGAGCCATTCATTCCTGGCAAGGCTCCTCTCTTTTTGAGGCCATGCACTTTGCCATTACTAGCAGTGAGAGATCCTCACAGTCCTTGGCATGAACCAGGAGGCTTTCACTCCTTCCCTTGGTAGTTCCTGTTCAGAAGTACGAGGTAATATCTTCTCCACAGTGGTAGAATGAGGATGTAAATGCAGCTGCTGTGCCCACCAGGAAATAACTCAGTGCATGGAAATATCAGAAATCTAGATTTGGAATGATGGTTATAGTTAGAGCTCTGCAAATCTTCAGATGTTCCAGCTGCTGCAGTAGCTCCTGCAGTTTTGCCTCACAGAGTCAGTTAAATCAGCTCTGACTTGGAGCTACTTTATGCCACAAATCAGGGAGAAACCTGGAGAGGTGCAGAGGCAAGAGTTGCTGTGAACTTGGCTGCCTTCAGCATAGCTTGGACAGAGGAGAAGGCTGAATACATTTTATCCTTTATCACATAATGCTATGCTGGATTTTTTTTTTGCATGGAGTTAGTTCAGTATCTAAGAAAAATAAGCTCCAAGATGCAAATGTCTCCCAGTGTAAAAATTTACCTGAAAGGGGAGGGAAATCGTTAGGTCAGAAACAACTCCTGTCTTTTTCTTCTGCCAAATGTTGACAATAAAGGATTCTTGCAGGAGATGTCAAACCAAATTTGTATTTGCCTGCATTTTGCAAACATATGGAGAATGCTCAGTGTATGAGAGTTGTCTGGAAAATGCTATTCCAGGAGGACTAGGAAGCAATGAGCAGTTGTGCCAGGTGGCATATTTGGAGGACATTTGCTACCTGCTAATGTCGATTGCTGGAGGAGTCCATCCCAGGCAGGCAGGACAGCTGCTGGGAGGGCCGGTGGGTTTGCAGCCCAGTACTGGGCTCTGTGATGGTGTAGAAAGGTTGGTTTCTTGCTTGTTGTTTTGTTGGGGTTATTTTCCACGTATTTCCACCCAGTGAAAATAACAACGAACACAGCAAGTGGTTTTGAAATACTTACCACGGGCTCAGCGTTGTACGAACCAGCGCAGGCAGCTTTTTCTGAATGAAGGAAAGGCTGTCACAAGGAGAGTGTGCCTGATGCAGGGCAAAGACCTGCTCCCAGTTAGGGACGGTGCGAGTTCTCCAAACCTCTACATGCAGTCACAATATGGAGTGTTTACATTTTAATTCTTTTTTTCCAAAATGACTTCACAGTTGAGTTACAAAACCTGCCCTGAGGAGGCAGGCCGGCCCCTGCAGTGAGGCCTGCTGTAGGTGAGAGCTCTCCAGGGAAGGTCAGGTACCATCACACTCTCTGGCTGTCTACAAACCTCGCTGTGTTTCTGTGATCTGAGGCCATGGGCCTTACCTTGGCCCATCATTAAGCTCCTTGGGGCAGGACTGGTCTCAGCAGGGCCATAGTTGCTGACTTCCTCCTCTAATGAGTGTATTTATTGATTTCTCCTTTTCCTTAGCATGATTTTAAAAAGTTAAGATCCTCCAGGGAAGCAGCTGTTGAATTTTTCCCCACTGAAGGAACCCTTTCTTCTAGCTTCTAAGTACCCACAGTAATAGCTGTTCCTTGTTAGTGCTGAGAGCTTAAATTAGTGTGGTCTGGATCCTTTTGGGGATTTCTTCTGTGCTCTGATTTTCCTTCTTCAGTATCAGTACCAAGAAGTGAGGGTGTAGGCTCTGTAATAGGCTCTGTGGGCAGACAGATACAGCATCTTCTGTGTGGTTATTGGCAAGGACAATCAGTTAGAGATTTGATTTCCGAAATGGAAAAGTTGTTGGCTTGTCTGAAGATTTATGAAACAAAATACCCAAAAGAAAAATTAGATGGCTCCTTTGCTCTTTTCTTCCTGACTGCTCCTCCAGTTCATTCTTGCTGTTGTAATCTCTCTTCAAAGTGCTCTGTTATCTCTGGCACTGTCTGCAGAAAGTCCTGGTGCTGCTCATAAGAGCCCTGAGGGTGTTTGTGGGAACGGGATGGTTACCTCTGCTTCACCCCTGCACCAGCAGCTCTCAAACCAACTACCCACAAAGAGTTTTTACAAAATCGGGAGGAATTCTTTGTCAGTGGCAATGAATTGAAGGAAACAACCCCAAAAAGAACCTTTTATCTTAACTCCCTCTTTCTCTGCTTCTTTGGGGCAGAGAAACCAGAGCTTGGATGTTCTGGCTAGAGGCACAGAAATTTATTACATCTGCTGTGTACTGTGAGTGCAATTTCCTGGGAGTCTGCTGCGTGCTGCAAACAGCTCCATCTTGGTTTTGCTCCAAATATATTGAGAGAAACCCACTGTGCTTTGTCATTGCACTTACTTCTGCATCTCACCATCTAAACATAATTTAAGCTGAAAGGATATGAATTTTGTTTGTGCATGGAAAAAACCATAACAGTTTCAACTACTGTGATTTTTGGGAAACAAAGATGACAATAACTTACAAAGTCAGTCTGCCTGTGTTATCTATGGATTCAAGAAATGTTTAAAGCAATAACATTTAGAGCCATTTTTTCCCATCACTTAGACCTAAACAAGTGAAGTCAAAGGCAAGTATAAATCAGTGCAGAATTGTGCCAAAGCAAGTAGTTTAAGAAAACGGAAGAGAATGCCAATTGTCTCAAAGGGAAAATGGCTTTAGATTTAAATGCAGTAGCAGAAGTTGGTGAGAGTCTTGGTGGAAAGCTTGTAGTTTTGTTTTAAGCCTCTATTCTTTTTCTTCATCACTGTAGCAACTCCTTAGGAAGCAATATATACTGTAGATGAATCTTGCTGATCTGGAGTATTTCCCTGGTGTCTCTGAAAAAACTATGGAACAAATTGGACTGGGTATAACAAGCTGCACAGTGTTACTTTAGTTGCTGTAGATAACTGAATTTCTCCTTCTAGGAGAGTCACTAGTATGAAGAGTCAGATCCTGCTGCTGACCACAGAAGTGCAGGTGGGGAGGATCTCCAGTGGAGACTCAGTGGTGACCAAAGAAACCCAAGGTTTATCACTGTGCTGTCCTGAGCAGGGGCTGCCTCTCATGCTCTTACATGAGCTAACGTGGCAGTTTGTAGCCAAGCAAAAATACTCTTCAAGGCTGTATGAGTTCTCAACTGTTTAATACAGATGCAGTGTATTTGTACAGGTCCATCACAGTGATAGAGACAAAGGGGCGGATTTTCCACTGTCCTGGACCAGAACAGTTAGTTGGTGAAGTGATACTCTTGTGGTTGAGTTTGGCATGTGCTGTTTTTTCTCTACATGTGTTACGAGTTGTGCAGCTTCTCCAATACTTGTCTGTGCCCTAGAAAAAGAGGGCTTTTGTGCTTGGGAAGGAGAGCCTAGTAATTTTGAGCTGGGACTGACGTTAAAGACATGTGGTCTCTTTTCCTGCTGTGCCATTGATTTCTGGTGTGACTTTAGCCAGTCATTCTGCACAAGCCTGTGGGGACACTCCAAACCAGCTTGAAAACAGCAGCATGGGAGCCAGGGAAGGGTCATGGGGCTAATTAGCCCTGTTTTTTTGGACCTGAGTAGTGCCTTGACATAGTGCCATGCAGTGGGCAAAACTGTTTGAAGGACCTATTAAACACCAGCTCATATTCCCTAAAATTGTTTGCCCCAAGCACCATTGCACAGCTCAGACATGTCCTTAGCCTCTTTGTAGCTCAGTCCCAGGTTATTCTGCTCATCTTCTGGTTTGTTAGGAGGGGGCAGTAAAAGGGTAGGTCAGTGTCTCACAAATAAGGGTGAGGGGTAGTTAACAGAAATACACAGTAAGATGTACCAGAGAATAACTCCCTGCCCCACTGTTTAAACTGGGCTCTCTGGAGACAAAAGGCTCAGGGACCATATTGGAGGCAAGAAAGGACATACGTGAGCAGTAGTTCAAAAATGAATTAAAATCCTTCACAGAAAGCCCTTTGGCCTTATTTATAATCATACCATTGTTCTGTTACAGCAACAACAGTGTTTAAAAGGCAACACATGTTTACTTGTGCTTAATAGTTGCCTCCAGCAATTCACATCTGCTAATGCAAAAATTGATAAACTTGTCTCACAAATACTGGTGACAAAACCTGGCATCAGTGTCTTCTTTAGTACCTAGGACAGTCTACACTATTTCCAAACACAGGCTGCAGTAAGAGTGTAGCCAAATTTTTTCTTTATTGCACCTTGAAGTACTATTTCACTAGTGGAGGAAAGAACAAAAATTGCTTTATATCTCTTCCTTTACGTTTAATTAAATCAGGTACTTTTTAAATTATGGACCTGAAATTACCAACACTTTGGGCTCATACAGTTTCCCATTAAATGTGCTACTGGTGACTTATGTAATGTGTATTATTTCAGGTAGATTAATACATCAAATCTGTCTGCATTCATTTAGTATCTCCTTAACAGTGTAAATGTATTTGATCTGGGGGGAGATGTATATATTTTATGTGTGTTGGTGAGATAGCAGAATTTTTTGGATCTTTCACATACATTTCTCTCTCTCAGAATGATTAAGGTCAAATAGAACTTACTGCCACATCTCTCACCTAACAATTGAGTGCAAAATTAAATATTTGCTACCAGAACCTACCACAAAAGTTAGCTTTGTGTGCAGTGTTCAGATAGGACTGTTTGCTCTGCCCTTGAATTTGTTTTAAGGGTGGGCTGTTGTTTGACTATTTTTTTTGTTTTGTGAAAATTTCAGTTCATAGTTAATAAAGAATCGTTGTTCTCTAATTGATTGCAATTGTTGTGATCATATGTATTAGGCTAAAAATAGCTTCTAATTTAAAATTCAAAGAAGGCCTTAAAAATAAAGTGCAGTCCTGACTAACTTAATCTGTAAATAATAGAGCTCACGTGGAACAGGAGCTTACCTCCTGGATGGACTTTAACTCCAGCATGAGCATGGGCACATGTGAGTCCATTCCTTTCTTGGGTGATCATCTGAGTTTTCTGAGCTACCTCCAAATGTGAGTGTCTGGTTTTGGACAAGACCACAAAGAGTGTGGCCCACAGGTACTAAAGCACATGCAAGCCTTAGGACAGCCCCAGGACCTGTGCATTGCATCATGTTGGTCAACGCACACCCGCTGAGGAGGGTGGAGGATCTTGCATGGTTAGATGCTAATGCCAGAAATCAGAGGAGTAGCAAACAGGAATGAGTTTTGCAAAGGTTTATACTTTGCTTGTCTTTATTAAGTGCTGCTGTTGAAACTTTTAACAGCTGCCCTGGAAATTGGGCAGACAACAGGGAAAAGCAGCAAGGATCATCATCTTCTGAAGGACACCATAAAGATGAAACTAAAACTCCCTCTGAATTACCTGTCTCATATCGCACACATTATAATAGAATTAGTAATTCTCATGATTCACCCAAATGACAGTTTCTTGCCCAGCATGATATAATGGCGTGGTTGTTCTCTGCCAAGGGCTGCCACCTAAAATACTGAATTTATGAGCTAGCTCACTAACTGAAACTCTGTACGTTCCCATTTTTTAAAACAAAGATCCTTGAATAATTTAGGCTGGTTCTCTCACATGTGGGAGGAATGATGGAGAGGTAAAACAAGTTGCATAGAGCAGACCTGCAGAAATGCATCTGACATGAATATCCTTCTAATAACCAGTACAGCCATCACTGCAGTATTGAGGCATCAGGGAACTGTACGATTTTTCATTTCTGTCTATAAGAATTTAATCAAAAAGCCACTGAAACTTATTTCTTTCCTCTGAAGGACTTCCACCAGGTGCTGTTTAGCCCAGCTTTATCTCCAGAAGGTCTGTTACAGTGTTATAAAAGACTGATGAGGAGAGGGAATTTTTCCTACTAAAATGAGAGTAAATCATCATTTTTCATTCTGTAAGACCTGCTCATACAAATGGGATACTGCTGCAATACAAAGAAAAATTGCTTCATGGTGCTGCTTTAGTCACAGAGTCCAAATTGCCTCTGGAAGCTGCAGCTTGAGGCCCATCCTCCAGGTACTTTCTCAGGCTGAGCTCGGGAGCTCAGTGTGCCAGGTAAGAGAGCAAAGTCAGCTCCTTTTTGCAGTTGCAGGACTCTAATGGCTGTTAATGGAGTAAGCAGCATCACAGCCAGGGCTGTAAAAGCCAAACACAGCTTCCATTTTAGCAAAGAGTGAAGCTGTTAGTGCAAGTGCTTGTAAAACAGGGCAAAGGCTTGGGCAGCCAAGAAGGTGAAAGACCCAGCTGCTTCCTAGGAGCCTGGGAACATGCATCCCTGGGGTTTGAGTAGGGGCAGGGGGACTCAGGGGTTGTTTAAATGTATTTTGCAGCAGTATTCCTACAAAAGCAGGGAAATGGATTAAGTGACTTAAGAGGCTCCATCCATCTCCCTCTGGGATTGTTAAAGGGACTGAGCTCAAGTCAACATCTTGCCCTTGGTTCCTGCCCGCCTGCAGCCTTAGAGAGATCCTGAATTCAGGATTCCAAACCAGCCTGCCAGAGCTGGCAACACAACAAGCTGTTGAGATAGTCAATATAATGAATTTTGTCACTGTAATAGCTGCACCACAAAATGCAAACAGATTTGAACAGCATTTTTTCCAGTGGAAATGAGTCTTGAATTTAGCTGAGATGATCATCTGATTGACAAGGAGCTCCTTTATGTAGGTTAATATCTGTTAGATCACTGAAGATTCAGACACAGAGTTGTGTGGGGAAAATCTCAGAAATTATCTTTTTCAAGAAGTAGAGCCATTTCCTACTTCTTACCAGTTTTACCTGGCTTATTCATATTATCTCCACTGCTGGAGCATGTCTCCTGTTGCTGAATATATAAGCACATTTTATACTGGGCTTTCAAGAAAGAGCACAATGTTAGTCCAGGAACTAAGCAAGAGGCTGTGTTCTTTCTAACAATGTCTAAATTCTTACTTTGCACTAAATACATGTGCTAGAAATCGATTCAGTTTGAAAGCAGGTTCTTTCATATTCCATATGCATACAGCCAACATAAAATCTAATTGTGCTGACACTGCATCTATTATGCCACAGTAAATCCCTTACACTGTGTATTGCATTCAGAATTGCATGTGAGACTTTACTGAACTCATGGTTTAGTGGAACCATTATCCATGAATGACAGGAAAAGGGAAATGAAAGTCATGGGTTGCCCTTCCTATTTGCCAGATGCTGGTCAGTTTGCTCCTCTGTACCATGGCAGCCCCTTCAGGAAAATGGTGCAAGGCATTTGACCTTGTATGAACATGTGGTACAAGGACAGCATATTGACATAAAATTTGTATCTAAGACAGACTGTGAGTTCATTGTGATTCAAGCCTGTGGTGTGTTTTATAGCTTGCCATGTCACATGGACTCTTTGCTGTTGGAGATGAGTAGACAGAAATGGCAGTATGTGAGAAAGCTGCTTCTGAACATGTTTTGTACGTTAAGTGGAAGGCAAAAATAATGTATGTTCCAATCCTTGTTCTTTCAAATACAGCTCTCTCCTAGTTCTAGAGTAGCAAAGACAGCTTTGCAGTGTCCTCCAGCTCAATCTGATACACAGGGCAAGACCCATCCTGTCAGTAGGATGCTGTATATGGAATTCCACCTTGTCTCCTCCAAACAGTTATAAACCCTTATCTCCCACTGAAAGACTGCAGGGTCCAGGACCTGGCATGAAGCTCCTTTGCTACATTGCTATTGCTGAACTGTAGCATAAAATTTGACACAGGATAATCTTTCTATAATCATCTTAGCTGGAGGAACCTTGGGGAAGGTTACATCAATGTGCTCAACTAAAATGGGGTCAAGAGAAAAATAACATGGACACCAACTCTCATTATTTTAAAATAATTGAACTAGGAGCATTCTGCCCATTATCTTTTATCTGCTTATGGAACAAATGTCCTAGAGAGACAAAGGAATTCCTCCACTTATGCAGTAAAACAGACTCTGCTGTGTACTCAGGAGTGCTGGCTCCAGTGAGCAGACGAGGCTGCACAGAGATGGAGGAACATTCTCCTCTTGGAGCCAATAGCTAATTTGTTGCAAGTGTGCTGAGAAGTATGCAAGTATAAAGCTGCTCTTGTCAGCTTTATGTTGTCTCATATCAAGTCTTTTGTTCCAGAAATGTTACATAAAAAGGCTGGAGCATAAATTTATAGCTGCCCAAAAGCCCTGGGAACAGCCATACCCAAGAAATTTTATGTTCAATCAAAGAAATGAAAACTACTTACCGTAGCAACCTTGCCATCAGTGATAGCTCTCAGGTAAGAAAATGCTTCTTCAAAGGAGGAAACGTGCTTTAAAAATATTTTCTATGTACCCACATATCAGCTTCAGTCCTACAGACCTTTGAAGTCTGTGAACATGAGACTTGGTATCTTGGCCTTCATCTCATACTTGCAGATGGCAGAGCTGTGGGCTGTCTCACTCTTCACCACCCTGTGCATTTTGGGGACAGCAGTGTCTGCCACCAGCCAGGCAGAGAACTGGCCCCATGCTGCAGTTGAGACACACAGGTGTAAAGCCACGTGCTGCCTCTTGAAGCGAGGGTCTCTGCTCTGAAGAACCCAGGAAGGCCCAATATGGATTCACACTGGCATCCAGGACATTACTGTGGACTTTCTTCTCTATCTGAAAGTACTGAATTATTTTATAGCATAATACATCCAGATATGGTAGTGAAGAAATAGATCTTCCAGAGTTCTGCCCTTATTCCTGGTCACTGAGTTTTAAGCATTCTGTTCATGCTGCTTCAAGGACGATGTTAACATGCAGCTTATTTCACTACAGAGCTGTCTGCAAGTGTTTTCAGAAGTGCACAGTTACTAGGAGCTTCAGCTCAAAACTCTGGTTTTCAGCTCTCATTATTGGTTTTGTTTTGGGTTGGTTTTTATTTCCCCCAGGGTGAAGCGAGAATACTTGGTATTTTAATTTCTCCCATCCTTTTTGTTGAAGATATAAATTGGGGAAAGAAGGGGACATGAATCCAAGACTGGTCCCTCATGATATAAAAGCTTATTCCTCCCTCCAGTAATCTTCCAGCCAGCTGCTGTCTAAGCTGCTCAAAGAAGTGTCTTTAAAACAGGTAACAAGAGCTGCCTGCTGTTTATGCTCCTCAGTGTGTTGTGGCTGTTGGTAGGAAACCCCCCCAGACACTCTGGGAAATGGGGGAAATGAGGCTGGTTTTTAAGAGAGGAGGGAGTTAAGGACTGAAGAGCCTTGGTTCTGTCAGGACTTGCTGTGTAACCCTGGACAGACATTGCCATAAAATTTCCTTCATTATTTCACTATTGTCTTACTTCATTACTCTTCCCTGTCATGTGCAGCCTTCTTCCTTACTTTTAGGTGTTGCAAATCATTATTAATATTTATAAACTGCTTTGTCATTTTCTGATAGAGAGGCCGAAAATTCCAGTGCAGCAGTCCTCTGGAACTGTCTTCCAGTTGTACCTTCTGCAATTAGTCACACCAGCCTGTTCCCTAGGCCTGCCTGATACCATGGCAACGGTCTTTAATTGCAGAGTCAACTGGCCTGCTCTCAGAGATAACTGCTGTGCAGTGTAGTATGGCTTGACTCCTGTGTTGACTCTGGTCTCAATGCTATCAGGGGTAATTTCATGTTTCATTCTCAATCTGTAATAATTGTAATTTCAAATTATTAAGCCAAAAGTACTGAAAAAAAGGGGAAATAAGAACAATGAGCTGCTCGTCAATGCCAGGGCTAAAAACCGGGCTTTCAAATCGTAAATAGCGTAAGTGGGTTGTAATTCGTGGTGCCTTAAGAGGTGTCACAGGGGGACACAATTCTAAAGAAACATGTAAACAAGAGGCTTTGAGACTCCATAAATTTAATGGAAAAGTCCCATTAGTTTCAACAGGAGAAAGAAAATGATTGTGTGTCAGAATATTACAAAATTAAAATGAAGTGAGGTTAGAACATTACCTGTGTATATTGCTGACTCTGTCTGGAGATAAGCAGTTTCACATTAGCATCAGATAATTTTTTTCAATAACAACTGCCTTGCACATAGTGAGTTTTCCTCTTCTTCTGGCAGGAGAGATGCCTCAAGGATTATCATAATGTTATTTATCCTTTCTGAGGCTATGAAGTTGTTGAAGCAATTATTTTATAGGTTGCTTTTCTTACTCTGGATCAGAAGCAGCCATTCCAATTAGGTATAAATATGCACACGTGGAAACACTGCACACAAACTCAGCCTAAGACAGAAAATCAGCAAGGGGAATTGGAGCCTAAATGGTTTAAGTCTGGCAAAGTTACTAACAAGAGAAAACAGGGTCTTGTAATGGAAATGTCACGCAACTGAATTCATAGCTACTGCTACCTGGCCTGCTTAAGATGGATATTTTATGTAGCAAGATAGGCATTATTTTTCTTTTTACTCCCATTAATTGCCATGCTGTCGCAAACATGTAGTACAAGTTGACAGGAAGGAGTTCTTTTCCACCCTGTTCCAAGTCTTGTGAAATGTCATTGACTCTGGGAAAGAAAGGGGGAAAGGAGAAAACTCTTCACCCAGAATTTGCATTAAATTTAAAGGGTTAGTTTGCTTTCTTTGTGCCTATGTCAGAACTGTCTTGTATTCAGAGAATGCCAGCTCTTCTGCCTCTCCTGATCATCTGCCCAGAATATAGTGTTCTTTCAGACAGACTGGGAGTTCTCCTAAGTAAAGTAACTGTTTTATTGGAGCTCACATCCAGTTGGATCCCAGATAACGTGGTCAGAGAAAATGGAGTTGCAGGAAAACACTGAGTTTATCCCCACTTTTCATTTTTTATTGTCCCTCCCTTCCTTTCTGTAATATTTTAATCTGACCCTGATTCGACCCAGTATCATTCAGCAGGAGCATATGCAGCACCTTGCTCTGCAGTTCCCCATATGGCACAGTGAGGGAAGGAAGGCTGGTGCCAATTGTAGATCCAATTATAGCCAAGCAAGGTTGCTCCATTATTGCATTCGAAGCCATAATTAAATTTGCTAACCGTGAAGAGATGCCAAACTGCCATTTCTTTGGAATATGGGACATCTGTTTAGTGCTAATGCTAACATGGGATTTGAGAGAAAACATCAAAACTTCCATCAGATTCTGCTGTTTCACTTCTTCAGTTAAAAAAACCTTCCAGTTAGCAGCTCCTTGGTTTCAGTTTAACATTTCTTTAGGCTTTTCTAAACGGATGGTTGCAAAAGCTCCCATGGAAGCCAGATCCCTTCTGGAAGTGTTCAGAGCTGCAGGAAGGCAGTGCAGCTCCAGAGCTGGTACACCCCATGGTGTTCCCCCTGCCAAGGTGAGCTGGTGCAGCTAAATGGCTGCTCTTCTCTGTGCACAGGAGCTTATGTTCTCTGCCTGTAGCCACACTCCTGCTTCTACTTAAGTGTGGGTCCCTGGCAGATTTTCTAACACCTGGTTATTTTTTTAGGTGACAGCATCTTTATGTGTGACCATGTTTTGCAGTCAATGCAGGCTCACATCATTTGGTTTCCCCTGCATTGTGTGGCCTTGAGTTTCTCTGCTCACCCTTTGCCCTGCCCCTGCCCAGAGCTGCCTCTTACCTTTCCCTGAAGGCAAAACTACCCCTAAATTGCACACTTTTTGGGTGAATTCAAAGGCTCCTTACTGTCTGTTGCTAGTACCACCTCCCCCAAGTTCAGCTGGGACAGGGTTTCCAACAGGAGCCTTCAGAAGCCCCTATGCTGTGCAGACTTGTCACACCTTTCACTGCAGGCACTCGACCAAATTGCTCTTCAAGAAAAGTAAATGTATTTTTCTTGCATCTGGCAGCATGAGAAAAACATGTACCTTAAAATACCTGAAGTGATGATTTTTCTGCCATGTCATCCATTGATTTCAGGGCAACATGAGACAGGTTTTGTGCCCATTGCAGCCTCGAGTCTGTGGTGAGCAGGTAAGTGTAGGGCTGAGCACCCCTGTGTAGTTAAGAATAAACCTCACAGCAAATAGGGGTGCCATACCCCTGGTCTGAGCAGGTTAAGGAAAAGGATGACCAGTAGCAGCTGCAGAGTAATGCCCACGTGTGAAAGTTTTCAGTGCCTTTTAGTGACTGAGAGAAACGTGAGCAGCAGCTGTTGTTGTTACCAACCAGGCACAGTGATGAGAGTTGCCCCTCAGCATTTCAGCATCCAGGGCTTTTGTGTGGGAGATAAAGCTCTGGGCTTTGACAGTCAGTTCTGACATCATTTAAAGCAGACTTGATACACTTGTGTCTTTCTTTACATTTTTCTTCTTCACATGCCTTTTACATGCCTTGCAGTTGTTCAGGGCTAGAAATACTCTTAAAATGATAACACAATTTGCTAAATGGGATGTCAAAATATATGGGGGAGTTGGATGCACTCTCTTGGTATATTTTTCCCCCAATGAGTTAATGTTTTTATGAGTTAATGTCCTTACTGTTAATTTACAGCCTGGTTATAAAAATGAAAATATAGCAAGTCTGTGTAGGAGGGAGAAAAAAGCAGCAAAGTTCAGGTAAAATACCTCTAGAGATTCAACTGAAGACGGGATGATGGATTCAGCTGTTCATTCCCAAAAGATATAATGGCTGTAAGAACAGGCACTAAAAAATATTATTAATTAAAACATGGATTTCTCTTATTGCCTTCAAATGACTGTTGAGAAATGCGTGAGGTTTAGGGTTGAGGGTGCATATGTTGGGAACTGGCCTATAAGAACTCATTTACTGCTGACAGATATAAAAATGCAATGTGATTACACTTACAATCAGACATGTATGTTTCATATATAACACTTCTAAATGCATTTTTCCTTTTAGAGTTTTAGAAAGAGAGAGAGCAATAGAACCTGAGACCCAAGAGACTGCAATACCAATACATTTATAAGTGCTTCTAAGCTTGCATTTGGCTGGCAGCCTCAGAAGTGAAAAGAACAGTGTCTGGTGGTTTGGAGCACCTGCCTGGAAAGCAAGATTTCATCACTGGCTTCATCTGTCCCCTCAATGAGTGGGTCCACAGACAAACCAGGTAACAACTTGGCTCTTTTTACTGGCCAGCTAGAAATTCTAGTTACCCACTAGAGTCTGAGCAGTTCAGCAGCAGTTTCTAAAAACCCAGCATACTCTTTACAGTATTAGAAAATATCTAAAGACTACAACAAACAAGTGACACATCACTGGACAATTATTGAATGCTATTATGAGTAAGATCTGGGCCTGAGTTTGCTGAGTTTAGAAGTGGGACTTTTGCCCTGTCCTGATTCAAGAGGCAGCACTGGAAACACTCACCAGTATGGGCCAATTTGATCCAAACCAAAAGTTTTCCCTTTGCCCTCTGCACAAAGCTTTAAATGCTTCAGAGCACTCCAAATGGTTTGAATAATACTTTCTTTTAATTACACTAGCCCTAACATAGATTGCTCTGACACCTGGCTATGTGATAAAATTCTCTTTACATTTAGACATCTGCTTAAAAAGAGTATTTGGAGCTGGATACACAATTCAGTTAAACTGTTGGTGGGACAATAGACCAAGGTCAACACTTCCCTCTGTTCATTTCATAGATTCTGGGGCTTTTTTTCACTTGTCAAAGCGTTAGAAGAACAATGCTAAGGAAAAGGGCTTGTACAAATAGAGTTGGGTACCAGCTTTTGTTCAAGGACACATTCTGTACCAGTGAAGTGCAGCTGATGCTCTAAGAGCTCGGCAGGGCATTTTCAGGTAAGCAGTGTACCTCTGCCAGGCAATCTGCTGTCCTTGAAGGACAGTAAGCAATTCCTGATGTTGAGATGATGTTTAGTTTAAAACAGTATCACTCTTCCTGATCACCACCATCTGGAAATCAATCATGTAACTTAATTCTGGGCCCTCAAAACTGTGGGTTTTTTCTTCACTGGAGATTACATGGAAACTTGAACAGATTTCCCAACCAAAGGACATAAAGTTTTGGTATCACTTCTGCTGCTTAGCCAGTGTTTTGCAGTTTGTTTTCCATCTTTTTTTTTCCTTATCTCCATCTTCATATTAGTTACTCTGCATAAAGAGAGAAACTCTCAAAGTCACTGAATTTTTGGTACTTTCTAAAAGATTTTATGTTCCAGATTCTTTCATGATCCCAAATAGTTTTATAGCATCTCATTTCCCAGGATACCTCGGGCCTTTTCCAATCCAGTTATGCCACTGCAAGGATATCTGCAGTGAATGCAAACCCACTTTTCTTTGGCTGTTTACATAGCCTCAAAGCAGGTAGATTTTGCACACTAGCTCCTGCCTCTAAATGTTCCATACCTACTCTTTGATATCTTCTCTGAAAGACTTTCTTGTTCTTTCATGTGGATTAATAAGACTCTAATTGAACACAATAAAGTCTCTACGGCAGGAACTGATGGTGCCAGCTGTTACTTCTAGGGAGCTCCTTTCACTCCCATGTGCTTCAGCTGATACACATGCAGCCCCAGGTGTCACTCATGGAGACATGAAACAACATTTTCAAGTTCATAGAGTGTGAGGTCACTGGAGTTTGGATGAAAAAGGCTGCAAGGTGTTTTCACTTTTTAAATGACCCTACAGAGAAGACAACGCACATGGAAGTTAATGTCTTGTCCATAAGTTCAGGCTTTTCTGCTCACCACACATTTGTCATTTGAATATCTGTTTTATGGAACCTCACAAAAACTGTGCCACTGCCAGGACCTAGTGCATAGTGCACAGTCAATGCTTCTGGGCTCTGTGTTATAAATTTATTACATGGATTCGTTTTGAGGCTTTTCTTTACCTCTGACAGCTTTCATTTTATTGTGGGATAGTGGGGAGGTTTGTAAATCCAGGGGTTCACTGCTGAATGGTTTTAAGCTTCTGAGGATATTTCTGGCTTATGTGTCTTTTATGTGAGTTCCTGCAGTTGCAGGGAAGTGGCTCAGCGACCTAAAGGATCCTTTCCTGTCACTAAGACAAATGCTTCCTTATTGAATCTATAATGTTCTGATTTCATATAATGAATCACTGCTACTGGCTTGGCATAAAACAATATAAAATATGTAAGAGGACAAAAATATAAAATTATATACCAAGTAGCAATTTTCCATGTCAAATTTATTTTATTTCCAGGACATTTTGGGGTTTTGCTTGTGTTTTTATTTCAACATAGATGAATATGTGTTTAGAAATATTTTACAAAATAGAAGTTCTAAGATGTGAGGAGGTCTTTGAAGTAAATAAAAGAGGTTTGAAACATGAATGGTGAGATACAACCCAAGCAAGGTTTGGTGTGTGGTTCTTGCTAGAGAGATGAGATATTTCAAATCTGAGCTTTTACCCCCCAGATCATTCATTCTGATGTATCCATTCCTTTGGTGTTGACTAAGTGGAATCAGCAAAGGGTTATACTCTTAATTTGATATTAACTTATGAAAACGGATTTTGGAAGCTCGTGGTTGCTCTGGTTCTGCAGCATTGCAACTCACTTGGGTGACACAGGAGCACCCGGCTCAGCCCCCATGTTTTAGCTCTTATGCAGCTTCAGGGGAAAAAAGGTAAGGTCAGTAGAGGCAGTAAAATGTCTCATTGCAGGGAATTTATTACGTGGAAGGAAATGCTGCAAATATGCCAGTTTCTTACAGACTCTCTTGCTGATGGCATCATTTTTTAAAGAACGTTGCTGGTAGATCCTCTGGGGCTCTAAGGCATTAACCTACAGAATTATTGTACATCTTGCTTCCTAGAGGAGTCTTGGCAAGGTCAGCAGGGCAGTTGGTGAGGCTGGGTTTTCAGGTGTCTGTTAGGAGCAGAAGCCCGTTGAGCATTGACGGGATTTGAGTTCCTAAATCACTCTTACATTTCTGAAAATTGTGCCTTGTGGTCTGTGGGTCTGGTCCCACAGCAACTTACAGCTGTGAGCAGGTGAACTTCAAGTGCTAAAATTTCCACAAAACAGTAGGTGTACCCTAATTATCAGTGCTTAATGAGCAACCCGACACTGTATCAGGGAGATAAGTGTCCTGAGTCTTGTGCCCATTAAGGAGGTAGTTTCTAAAATAGTTTTGGTGTTTCAGTCTTCTGGCTTTTTGATGCCACTTGCTTCCCACCAAGCCACCCCTGCCATACATGCACCACCTTCACTGGCCATTGCAGGTTCCATGCAAGAGCCAAACTTCAAGGCCCACATTCCTAGAAAAAAAACTTCAGTATTTCAGTTGTATTTCAAAAACTGTATTTCAAAACTACAGATTTTTCAGTTCAAAATAAACTCATCTAAATGGTAGAGCAAGAAGAACATGATTTGACCAGGTATTAAGCTGGTATAAGAACACAGAGACCGTTGACCTGTGCCATTGCAAATATCATCTAAAGATGAAGTGGAATTGCAGCAAAACATTTTCAAGTAATCGCACAGCCCTAAAGAGTGAAAAGCAATAATTATTTCCAAAATGCCAAAGACCTTTCTCTTAGGAGAATCTTTAACTTGCTGATGACTTTCTTTATAGAGGTTTTTTAGATAATTGCTGAGGTGATGCCAACATTCACCAATAAAGCAGCTTTCAGTGAAGTAGGAAGAGGTCTGGAGATCTCATCAGCATCATGACTGCCGTCTTTGGACAATGGTGCTTCAGCTGCAGTGCTGTATCTCTGGCACATCAGTTCTTGAAGGTTGGGAGTGGGTATCTGGTCATGCTTCAGCAGATGGCTTCATCAGGGTTTTGTTTGTTTTCACTTGGAAGGCAGGCAATGGAAGTACCTTGATTTAGCAGAGAGCACTGTAAGAGGAACAGAGAAACATTTTGTGAGTTTATATGTAGTGGACTCTGATTGCTATTGGAAAATACTATTGAAACTTTTTGTTAAATTGCCTGACTTTTGGGAAAAGTCCTGAAAGCAATATCTCATTATATCAAATCAGATGATGTTAGAATAAAACTGATGTGATTAATAATATCAATAAAAAATTTTATGCTTGGAATTAATTTTCTCAATAGCGATCCACTGAATGTTGCCATAATTAGTGCCTTCCTCATAAACCTATTAGCATATCTTCTTTAGGGCTGAATTTACCATATAGTTACAGCTCCACTTTTCAGTGCTCACCATCAGCAGCTGCAGAATTTCAAGAGCAGTTTTAATACAGGCACTAAGAACGTGGCCAATGCATTTCTAGATCTCAGAAGGTGCTCTCTGTATTTTCTAAATTTCAACTGAATGCCGCTTCTTTAAACAAAAGTGAAGTAACTTGTGATTTGTTTTCTGGGCAAGACACTGAACTAAGGCTCAAGACTCGTGGACTCAGTCCTGTCTGTTGAAATGGGAAGACAACACAAGTTTTCTCATACAGGTTTCCAGTGAGCACCTCAAGATGGAGCATTGATTGCACATTCTGCCCCCACACTCTTTGTCTACAGGAGAGTTAGCATTCCCGGTGTCACTCAAAGTGAACTTTTACTGCCCACAACAACCTATTTCTGTAGCAAAGGTCAGATTTGTTATCTATCAGGATGTAGCAGCACAGTGGAATAATGAGTTGCCACAATGAACTGGCCTTTTTACCTGCTGAATGGGCTTCTAAATTAAGCAGAGGGAGAATTGACTGAAAATCATTGGGTCTGTCTACTTGAAAGGTCATAGTCTGAAATACTGCAAGATAATTTCACCCTGGTTTATATAGTGAAGCAGTCTCTAGTACAAAACCTGCCACCTACACAGGTTGTTCAGTTCTCTAGCTTCTTGGGATTTGAGATAAGGGGAAAAAAAAGACTGCTTGGGTTTGTTACAGACTTAAATCAGTCAAGGAAAGAAAACAATGATTGTTTGGCACTTTTTGTGTGTGTGTGTTTGTCAAAAACCACCAATGACTTTGCTTAGGCAAAACACATTTCCTTAAACTCCAAGTAGAGCTGCCTCCCCTGGCCAACAGTGGAGCTTACCATAGCCTGAGGAGGAGTATACAGCTTTCCAGGCCTTGATTTCCCAAGTAGTTTGTCTTGCTCAATACTCAGTTAATTATACCTATTTCCTTTTAACCTTACTTCTCTATTCTAAGGCCCTTCTCTTTACACTCGTCAGTCAAGACAGGGTATTTCTTAACCACAGGGCTTCAAGGTCCACTGCAGCCAAAGAAAGATACACAGTTCACATGTTTTCCTGGCCTGTGACAACAATCTGTGGTTTTCAGCCAGTCAAGCATTCATCAGCTTAGTCAGGAGGAGATGGGACATCTGTAGGTGTGTAAAAGCAATACTTAACATTATGAAAGTAAAAAATAAACTTAAGTAACTGGTAAATTAAGGTCTTAATAAATACAACTGCTGCTTGATCTGTTTCAAAAGGGTGTTTGGCCCTTGTCATATGGATGAGCATCCAATATTAGGCAAAAATTCTCTGTCTTTCCCCTAATCCCTGTTTCTTTTGCAGTTAAGCCAAACAAAGTTCATTGCCAGTAGCAGCTGAAACAAACAAAATTCTGCTGTTTAAGTGAAGAATATCAGTCTAGACAGGGTCCAGCTTTCTACCTGAGACTGCTTTTCTGCTGCTGTGTTATTTACCTTTATGATTTTGCATCCATACATCCAGCCTTTTCCAGGAGCCATAAAAATATCAGTTTTACTGCTGCAAGACAATGCTATGACTTGCAAAATATGCTGAGCTTCTGGACTGAAGAATTTCACCTGAGAGAATTTTTCTTCCTCAAACAAATCCTCCTCTGATGCAAGGCAATTTCACCTCTTTGGTGCAGGAGGCTGAGCTTTCTTGGTTGCTGGTCTGAGGCCACAAAGCAAAGTACTAAGAGTAAATTATTGCTACAGGCCTTTCCATCTTCCCTATCAAAACCCACCAGGCATCTCTGATTTACTCTCCTCCTCACTGAATACAGAGCAGTGGATAAAAACAAACAAACAAAAAGCCCAAGCAAAAACAACAAAAAAACCCCAAACCTACATGCACCCCATGAAAATAAACCAGAGCACTCCATGTCTCCCATGGTGCTCTCCCAGGGCAGGCTGAAAGGAAAAGGAATAAACCATGTCTGACAGATGTTAATGAAACACAGAGACTCATTTTAATGAAGGACTGGAAAGCAGCCAGTCCATTGTAGTGAGCGTGTTATAAGCCAAACAGAAAAAGGAAAGGGAACAAAGAATATTATCTCTTTTTGAAAAGGTATCCTTATTTAAGGATGTTTGGGGGAGGCACAGGGCATCTTCATGGGTACACAAGCAGAAACCTTTACCTCCCGAGAGGCAAAAGTGCTCTGATGACAGTACAGTTCTTGGGCACCAGTACAGTTCTTGGGCACCAGCACAGCTCCATCCAGATCTGCTTGTTAAATCCTCCCATAGCTGCTTGGGGAACAGTTTCCAAAGGTCAGTGAGCACCACAAATTCCAAATGACAGTTCATGAATTTGGTTCAAAAAAAGCAGCTGGATTTTTTTTCTGTTCTCCCACTGTAAATGCTACTCAAGCAGTTTAGAGTGATGCTGCAGAACAGCTCTTCCCAGGGACACCCAAAAAGCCTCCTGCCTTTTCCTGAAAAGGTATCAGACATGGAGACACAGGCTGCTGTTGCTTGGAGCAGTACCAGGCTCTGCCTGGCTGCTTTGAACTAGATTTTGTGTTTCATGCAGCCCACCTTTATCTGCCATCACCCGGGGAGATGATGATATTTAAATGTATTACATTTGGAACAATATTAGGAGGAATAAAATATTAAACGAAATGTAATAAAGAGATAAAGGAACATGTGCACAAGGCAAAATGCTAACGTTAAATATTAAAAAAAAAATCAATAGGCAAAATAAATGAGTTGAGGGAACTTGTGGACCAGCAGTCTCAAGATTTCTTCCACATAACTATATTAACTTCAGGATTTAAATTTGGCTTTTGTTCCAAGTAGACTCCTTAAGGAGTTGTAGCTAATTTTCAACATATTTAAGAGTGTACACTGAGCCCTCCCAAAAGAGTAATTTCATTAATTGCTTGGTAATGCTGCTGCTTGGACTTATAATCTTTTTTTATTTTTTTAAATTGCAAAGAGTAGTCAAGCCAAGACATCTTCCCTACACACAGCACCAGAAAAGATTACCCTCTATGATGCTGCTGCTGCTGTTGACACAGTGGTCCTCTGCAAATTTCATTATATTTCTGGATAAGGATCTGTTTATAGTAATAGTAATGTGCACAAGATCCCTACAAGCCTTCATTTTAATCTTCGTTAAATAGCCACATTATTAAGTAGTAATTCCTGGTGCTGGAAAAACAATCATCCCATGAGACAAAACAGAAAGAGGGATTTTTTTAAGGCACTAGCATTTTAAAGCTAATTTAAGGAGGATTTATCACAATTAGAAAAACAGATAATGAGGGATATATGCAAATTGTCTGACTAACAGTGATCCACATTCTACCACCATCCTCAAGCTGAAGCACAGGTTAGAAGAGCAAACTCCTGCCCTCTCTGCAAACACTGATGTGGCAGCCACAGCACCAGCCAAGTGTCTCCAATATCACTTCCCAAAGAATCAGTGTGAGAGCAGCTGTGAGTAGTATTTAATAGCCCAAGACAACTGAAATGTTATTGAAAAGAATAAGAGAAATCCTGTGGCTTAAGGCAATATAATTAACCCCGCCTTCTGCTCTGGTTTATCTGCAGAAGAAATGCCTTGCTGACCACACTTGTGATTTCTGCAAAGAAAGGCTTGTGAAAAAGTGAATGCTGGCTTAAGTCCTCACGAATAAGAAGTTTTTTAAGCCCCATCTCAGAGGCATTCTGCATCTCCTGCTGGAGCTGCCCATCTGTCTTATTGAACAGCTCAAAGTGCAGGTACCAAGTTCAATGCCATTAATACTCCACAGGCTCCAATTTCAAGCCTTCCTTCTAACATTTCTGGTTCCCAGTCCCCTTCTAGTCATTATGTAGGCTTTGTTCCTGTCCATGCTAAGACAGGTTTTCCCTGTAGAGCTAAAAGTGTGTGTGTATGCAGATGGATCAGTGAGTGAATGGAAGGAAGTAAAGCAAGGCAGGCACACAGGCAAAATCAGAGGGGTTCTGAGCTGGTTCCAGAAGTGGCATTAGTGTTACATGAGAATGGCAGCTCTGCTTGGCAGGAGCTGAACTGAAATCCAGATCAATGGTAGGGGGAAAAAATATATATAAATTGGGCCTTGGAAAGCCAGCCATCCAATGGATGTGAGAGATGTGGACATTTGAGAAGGTTAATCCTAGCAGAAAAGGCAACAAAACCTAAGCAAGGAGTTGAATGTGTGCCAGTTTCCAGAAAAAAAACAACAAACCAAACATTCTTAACAGCCATTCTGCTACAATGGCAAGCTCTAAAGAATGCCAAGCACTGTCAAAGGTTTGGCTGACTAGATCTTCTCTGCAGCAATACAAAACACACTGCTTCTAGAAAAGAAATTAGTAAAAGAATGTGGTGTTCCAGATTTTATTACTTTTGGGTAGTTGTAGTTGAAGGTGAGACCTTGTAGAAGGCCTGTTCAGGGTTTGGGGATTCATGTTAAATCATTTTAAGACCTAATGAAAACCCCAGGTAGGTTACCTAAATATATGAAAAAAACCCAACCAACAATAACCTTGGTGTCAGTGTTAGCAGGGAGTTTTGATCAGTGCTATATTTTGGTGTGTGTTTTGCTTGGGATGGTGGAGAGGAAATACCAGGGTCTTTAAAATACAATAGTCCGAATTTGGAATACTTACTTAATCCATTGCCTCCATGTGGCAAATTAAATTTCAGAGCAATCTGAATTAGATTTTGGAGCAAGTAAAAGGGTCAGCCTGAGGGTTTGTAGCCCCATCAATAATGGAGCTCATGTTATAATATGAAATTAATTCAGCACATCCTGTTTTAAGTGGATAATTTAACAGAGCAGCTTTTGAATTTGCTGAGACCGAAGGCTAAAGTCTCAATAAGTCATTTCAAACATTTTCAAAAAATTGTGATGTAGTAATTTTTCTGCTTACCTGACTCACAACTTGGTTTTTTTTGCCAAAACCTTGGAACAGAATCACTTCCCTCCTTTTTAAGGCCTGAACTATTTAGAGCCTGTACTGATTTGATTATTTTTTTTTTAAAGTGCAGCTATAAATTGTTTGTTGTGACTGATAAGCAGGGCAGCAAGAAATACACTGTGTCTTTGCAGCTTCCAAGTGTGCTTGCTACTATAAAAAAACAGCTCAATTCAAACTTAAACCCAAGCTGCTGCTGTAGACTCTTAGGAGGAAAGCCCTGGGAGGAAGGGATTTGCACAGAAGAAAAGCAGAGTTGATTGAAACAAGTAGGTCTGAAATGAAATGCAATGTTTCTAGTCTTTGTTACCAAATCAGGAGTTGGTTCCTTTCTATCTTGAATTCTCCAGATGTGACTGACCTTTTTCTTCTCCTGCTGTGTATATTTTTCCTGTGCATATATCTAGGATTTTTTCATTAAGGTTTTGCTTGGGTTTGTGGGATATTGTAGGTTAGATTAAAATTCCGTATTTTTTTTTAAACATGCTTCAAATAAATTTACAACTTGAAACAGTTTGATCTTTCAGTACCTTTCTGTATTAGCTCTGTTGCTAAATTCTTCTTGTTGCTCTAAGGAGGCTGAATTTGCCCTTTCAGTACCTCTGCAGAACTAAAAATGGGGTAAAGCAGAAGCAATAATAATCTTCTTATGCTAAGGGGAAAACAAGTGTCTGCCCTTGTGCTCCATCTCTAGGCTAGAACTGGAAGAGCTCCCACTTTGTTTAGTGCAGTTCAAGCTTGTCACTCTGAGTGGATTTTTGCCAATCTGGTTTCAAAGTCCCTCCCTGATGCTCCTGCAGCCTCTCGCAACTCCAGCTTCTGTTCTCTTTTTTGGTAGATCCTCGTATCACTTCCCTCACCTAAAAAACGTTCAGTACTGCACTAAATTACATGACTAACATCTCGCAGGCATGATTTGTTTCTTTGGTAAGTGCCAGGAGGTGGGAGTCAGAAATAGCAAATCACTTGGTGTACCACAGGGAAAATGTGGTTCCGTGAACACAGTCTCTAGCTCCTTTTTTGATCCTTTGTGGGATTTTCCCCTCCTCCATCCTCCCGGTCCCACAGCTCTGTAACTGTGCAGGGAGTATTAACAAACACAGGTAACCAATATGGTGCAAACATTCTAAAGGAAATACACAATTATTGAAGTCTGAAATAACTTGGTCTTGAGAGAAACTCCCCACCAGGTGAGCTAATCCATTTGCCCTTAGCAAGTAGGGGTTAACACACTGCAAATCTTGCTGGAAGCAACACTAACTACTGTAACAAGACTGAAAACCATGTCCAGTCCCACAGATGTTTTCTGCTCTCTGGCTATTTCAGTTGTTTCTTCATCAAATTAGCTCTCTGGAGTCAAGATAAAGATGCAGATGTCTGGGGTATGTTTACATGGTGCATCAGAGATCTCTGACCCAGCTCGGCATGAAGGTGCCAGTTCAGGTCCCAAAAGCAGCACATAAGCTGCATCTGGGCATCATTTGGCACACACTTCAGGCTGACTTCTCAGCCTGGGCAGTAAATGCAGTGAGGCTCTCTCCAGTTCCAAAGCCAAGCTGGCCCTGGACATGTACAGATCTCCACATTGACTGATTTTTAGACTCCTTGTTTTTCAACAGTTTTGTTTGTTTCTGAGTTGGAGCATTTTCATGTCTCTCATGGAATTGGGTTGATTTGAAATGTTAACTTTTAATTCTAGCATTTCTCTGTTCATAAATACAAGGTTTTCTAAATGGAAATTTGTTTTGAAATACAAAAAAAGCTCTCTGTTTTCCAGCAACATTTAGAGGGCAAAGAAACATTGAGCATTTGATAACTTTTGATTGGTTCTTTTCCCTTAAAATCTAGGAGCTAAAATCATCGTTATTTCCATAGCACCTAAAGACATTAAAATCAGCTGGAAGCAGGTGGAAAATACTGCAGTGCAGTCCACATACTAACTTTCTATTAAAAAAAGACAGGTAGGTATTACCAAAAATCAGAATAAATGGGGAAAAATTCACAGCAGTAGTGAGTGGCAGCGGATGTGGGCCAAGCCCTGTGAGTGCTAAGGCCCTGCCATGCTGTGCTGAAAGAGGGGCCACGTGGGGACTCCAGAGTGGGTATGACCCCATGGGACAGAGAGGAAAGGGAAAGGGCAGCCAAAAGGTCTTGCTGTGATTCTGAGAAAGAGTGAGGATGTCTTCACATGGACTCTCGTCGTTCACACCGCTAAATGATGTGGAAGTGATTTCCTTCCCAAATGTGTATTAATCAAAATGGATCAATCTGCAATATATTCTAAACATGCAAGAAATACCATGAATTGCTATCACTGTGTACTGGCCTGCTGTGCACAGTAAGTAAATCTTCCACTAGATTTGACTTCCAGCAGGAGGCTGTGAAAGGACGTGTCACTGTAACTGTGCACTTATTTTTTCATAGCAAATTTGTGCCTTCCTGGAAGGCACAAATAGACCTGCTAGTCAGCAGCAGCATCTAGCATCATCAGAAAGTTCCAAACAAATATAGTATTAGATCAATCTGTTAATCTTAGAAAAATTTTAATTCCTTTTGCTGTTTCTATTTATGTGGTGGTTCTTCTTTCATCATGTAGAGATACAGATAAAGAAACAGGATAAATAGGTAGTTTTGTTTTTCATTTCAGAATCTAAGTTACTAAATCATTTAAGCATATGCCTAAACTCAGTGGGTTTTAACAAGATTTAGCCACATGCTGAAGCTAAGTAGGTACTTAATGCCTTTGGAAAAAAAAAGAAAGGGTATTCAAGGAAATCACCTAATGATATTTCTGTATTTAAGAGGCTTCAGTTCAATGCTCATGCAAGATATTAAACTTCAGAGCTCAAACTAGTTAGTTCTCTCACATGGTACAGAGAAAAAGAGATGGCAGACATGGTTGTCCATGGGTTTTTACATATTTTAATAATAGTAGTGATCCTTCAGTCTCCTGTCCTAGCCTCCTGTCTGACCCATCCACTCCTGCAGGCTTAGTGGGTGTATCTGGAAAACTACAACTCTTCCAGTTCCACACTGAGCTGCTTCAAAAGGTGATTGTTTACTCCAACATGTGATACCACAGTCATTTGGGTACTCAAATGTCATGGCTGGTGGTCACCTTCATGAATAATATTTCCTGACAGTGGCCTCACCTGACTTTGTCAAGCTGAGCATGTTGTCAGCCTGGCCCCACTCTACAAAACTGTAACACATGCAGTACAGGAGGTTAATGATTGTGTGAGGGAAACTCTTGTTGCCTTCCTGGCCAAAGGTTACCAGCTTTGACAGCAGTTCTGATGGCCAGTGAACCATAAGCCATATTGTAAGAGTACATTTCACTTTACTGCCTTACTGCCAGGGCAGTTCATGAGCAGTTTGGAAGGAAAAAATGTGAGCGGGTCTGAGGGAGGACACATGAAATTTGGGAGGAAAAAAAAAATAAGAGTATGAGGCAATGCTAACTCATCAAAATAAGCCATGAAATAGGCCATAAAAGAGATGAAACAAAAAGAGAGGCATCAGAGTGGAAAAAAATACAGCACCATCCATGTCAGCCTGGTACATACTTTTCACTTTCTTCCAAACCTGTCTGATTTGGAAGCAATCTTTGACATTTGTGCTTTTAAAACACTTCTTGTCAAGAGATCACTGTATAGTTTCACAAATATTATTGAAGTCTCACATAGTGCCTGTGAGGTAGATCAGTGAAGTTATCTCATTTTTTCAGATGAGTAAGTTCTTCTTTTACTTTTTTACCCTGAGACCACAGCAAATCAGCTTTACAGCCAGAAGTGGGATCCCAAGAGTCCTGGCTCCTTCATCGTGGTATTACAACCTGCACTGCACTATCTCTGATTTAACAGAGTCCTGGTAAATAATTTTTGTGCATTTTTGATTATGAGTCGGATGTTTCTATACTTGGTGCTACTCCCTGTGCCCTGTAAGAGAAGGAGGAGGTGCTGCTCCATAGGATTATAATTGCTAATGTTTTGCCAATCAGCCTGAAATATCATTTAGTAGTCTGTTGTTCTTACCTTGATGCCAGCAGAGTAGAGAAATATTTGGAAAATCACAGACAATACCAAAAGGTGGGAGAGTTTTCCATATGCTCATGGATATCCCATGATTTCCTGTGATGTCTCATCCTGAGGGAAGGCTGTGATCTCATGATAAAGATAGTCCAAAGACACTTCCATCCACAGAGTAAGGAACTTGTGGGCATCTGAACTGTAGCTCCTATGAGGTAGAGCAGTGCTTCCCACAGCTACAGAAGTGTGTCTTGACTAGAAATAATGCATTTTGCATTAGATAAACTACACCTTGAGGAACACATTTTTATTGGGGAATGCAGAGAGATTACTGAATGACTTTTTATTTGTAAAGGTTTGATTTGCAACCTCATAGTCCTAATCGAAAAGAAGCCCCTAACAAGCTTCCTTTTAAAAAGCAAAGGGCTAGACAACAAGATTTTCTGGCTAAAAGTATAAAATCAGTCATTCTCTGGAATGTATATTTACAATCAGTGATTAGAAATATAGAAAGAACTGAAAAAAATTACAGGGTAATAAAGATTGACTCAACTGATGGCTAAATATTAAATATTAAGTGTTCATGAGAACAAGGGAGGTTTACAAAGGGCTTGCCAAACTGTGAATTGCCCAAAATGACTGATTGAATCAAGTTAAACATCCTTGGGTAAAAGCAAACTATCTACCAGCAAAGGTTATTAGTGTTTCCTCATAGGGTTTAGCTCTTTCACTTTGCAATTGAGCTGGGTTTTAAAAAATAGTTCCAATATGCAAACCTAAAGGTCTTGGTCTGCAGTAGAGAGGCTCCGAAACTAATTCCCTTTTAATTTCCAAATTAATTTCCTTTATTATATCTGTATTATTCCATTGGCATAGGACTTGCTAAAATACTAGAACTGATGAGAAACGTTGAGAAAATAGTGATCACTTACCTGGTGCCTAGTGAAACATACATCTCTATTCAGAACTCAGCTACCAATATTGCACAATATTGCATACTTTTTGCTAGTGATTTGAGCTACAGGAACAGCAGGATCCTAACTGCAGCTCAGGGGTCCTGTTCACAAGATATGATGGTGCACTGTTAACTGAATCAAAGCTAGGACTAAGCACTACTTGAAGATTATTGCCATGCAGGTGAGACCAGTTAAAAAAGCACCAATTTGGAGCTAGTGACCTTGAGGTGTGAGTGTTGTATTATCAGATGCAGCTGAACACTGGTTTGGTCAGCTGAGGGGTATGCACAAACTCACAGGAAAGAAATTACAAGTAACAAGGCACTGCATGAGAGGCTCCCCCTGCCTTGCTTTCAGCCCTTACTCCCCACAAGATGAGAAAATTGATGGTGAATGCACAGCATCTTATTGTCCATGGGTGGTTAGAGAATTCCAAATTGAAAGAGGCTGAGGTTACTCTTGCCTAGCAGATGAAACACTAACTATATTTCAGTGCACTTGTGTATAGCAATGGAAAACATAATTTATCTGGGATGTCAGAATGGCATTGCTTTTCATTAACCTTAAATAATGTTATGAGGCTTTGCTCTACTACTATGCAGATATATATACTGTCAATTTCTGTGCATATATAGAGATACAGAATTAAGACAGTGTTGGAAATTCCTCAAAACCTTGCTAGGAGATACCTGTTAAGAACTTACAGCAAGTATTTATTTTATGTTTTAAAAATTCAATAGACTCCAGTTAATCTGCCCTTCAGTAATCCACAGAACAGTGATTGAGCCAGACACTTAGCTGGTGTAATGTGGTGAAGCTCTTCTGAAAGCAAGACAGGCTGCTACTCTAAGATATAAGAGGCTTAGGCTCCATTCCCTAATTTACCACAGATCTCTTGTGTAACCTTAGGCAGATTCCTTGTATCTAGATGAAAAAAAAATATACAGACATTGAACAAAGTTTGAATCCTGATGCTGCTCAAGACTTCCTACGTGATGCGTAAAGAGAGCAAGGCTCATTAAGTGGAATGCAAAATAAAAACCAGAGTGGCTGGGCACTAAGGAGGCACCCTCAGCATCCTCATGTAATTTCTGTGTGGTTTTAGGAAGCCAATTCTATGCAAGAAGGCATAATCCTACGTATTTCCAATGAGAGTCCTCTGGTAGTGCTTACATCAAGAGCAGAGCACCTTGTTTCTTGCTGGTCCTGAGGACGGGTGTGAATGAAGGGCCAAGCCCTTCAGGTCAGGCAGGACAAAATGCACTGTGGAAGCAGAATTTTCCAGGCTCTGGTCAAACCACAGCTGAGAGCATGTTTCAAGCATGAGATCTCTGGAACTAGGCATCAAAAGAGGGACTTTAGAGAAACTAATAACTCTAACATTTAATCTTTCTATTGTTGCTTCACAACCTCAGTATGGAATTGGAAGGTAAATGCATTAAGGAATATAAAGCATTCGGTTACTGTAGCAATGGGGACCATATAAGTAGCTAAAATTAATAGATGCTGTCATTTATAATTGCTGAGAGTTTGAGCACCAGAATGAGTATGGTGGGAAGGTCTGAGCTCTTCAGAGCTAATAGTCTGATCTCTGATCCATACAGGTAGAGTTGTCTGGGGGGCCATTGCATGGAGATGAGCCAGACTAGAAAGGTCTGCCCTGCAGACAGGACTGCAGAGCAGGCACCTGCACAGCAGTGATGCAAGTACAGGGTGTAGAGGCTTTGTAAGCAAATGGTCAAGTGAGCAGTGGTGTCAGTGCCCTTTTTCTAGCTTTGTGTTTCAAGTAATGCAGAAAGAAATATTTATTGTGGACATAGTTCCAGGAATAAGTGGAAGGAAGACATTTTAGGGAGCAATTCTATCACAAGAAAGGGTGGAGAAGTGGGCCTGGTTACAATTTTAGAGGACAAAAGAAAATGAAAAGCAAGCAGGGGAAAATATTAAATGAGACATGTATGACAGGCCTTTGTGAAATTAAATACATATATTGCAGCAAATTCTGCAAAACTACTGCAGGACAAGTATCTAAGGAGGATGCGAATGCGAGCGTGCCTGTAGTACATCAGGAAACAAGTTTCATGCTTCCCACCAGCAGGAGGATCTCATCATGAACTGAAAAGTTATTTGTATGGGAAGACCTCTGACATATTGATCATGTAGGAAAAGCAATTCTTGGAGGCTCTTCCTCCCAGCTCTTTTCATAACACATGGTCCAAATAATATTTTATACTCTTCTACTGCATTAAATACTTCAGTAAGAAATTTCTACCTTGCTGACATTGGTGCCCCAGTGATAACTGTGGTGGAAAGTCCAGCACAGATAAGCTGAAATTTCCAGTTCGCCTGCAGGACATGTGCTGTCTGTGGGAGTGAGCACTCCCAGTGCATCCAAAACTGTTCTCTGCTTTTGGAAATACCAGAGGGATTCCTGCCGTGTGTGAACTGTACCTTTTAGACATAATGATGAGAGTTGTTTCACACAGCATTCAATTACTGGTAGCTGCATGGTCTTGCAAATGCCAGTGATCCAGCTCCCTGGGTAAAATGTACTGCAGAAAAATGTTGGACAAAAACATCAGTGTGGAGATGCAGCCAAGGCAGCAAGTATATTTTGAGGTTTACAGCTGTTCTGAGCACAAATGCAAAGATATTTACCTTAAGTTTCAGAGGAGCAACCAGCAATCATTTGACCCTGCTCCATCCTGATACAGGGGACTTGCCTCCTGCAATTTCTCTCCCTTCTGAACTTACAGGGAGCTCAGGCTCTGTGGCAGGTCACTGTACAACCCCTTCAGTTTATATACATGCTGCAAAACCCAGTGCACTGCAATGCAAACCAAGAGTCTACACTCTTAGCATGACAGAGAGGTGGCAATGACATAAATCTCCATGTAGGCCACATATTAATGTACTAGCACCAACTGTGCAGCAGCCCCACAGGTCAGAGCCACGTGCCCTGAACAGCAGGTACTAGCCATGCAGAAGTGTGTGGGAAGTCAAAGAAACCTGAATACTTTCTTCCTTAGAAGAGGGCTAAGTCCAAACACAGGCAGACTTTGTTTAAGAAACTGGATGAATATTTGCCTCTCTAAGCAACAGGAAAGGTGTTCCTCAGTCTTCACTGATTTGCTGCATTAAAATCCACATCTATTTGTTTATTCTATTAGCTGGCAAATGAGTATATCCATTTAACAAGTTGGCAAAATTTTCTCTACATCCTCTACTCTGACAGTAGGAAAATCACTGCCTTTGAAGTGGGTCTTCTGGTAGGTCCCCACAGCTCTGTCTCCACTGTTGGAATGAGATTTTGTTTGGGGGGTTTTAAAATTCCTGTTAGGTCTGAGGCAGTTAACAGGTGGTAAAATCTACAGCTGGTGGGAAATTTTTCCTACAAAACACCTCTGATAGGCAAATACAGATTTGTGAAAACCAGACTGTTCCTAGGAGTCTGGTTTTATGCAATTCTAGATCTGAACTTGTCAGCATATCTGGTTCTGCATTTTTAAAATGGAAGCTAACAGGTTTGGGCTTGGAATAATTTTTGGATTGACTTGGGTGAGAAGCATAGTTTGAACTGTCCTTTTATTAAAGAAGAGCAAAAACCAAGGAGGAAATCCTAACATAGACAAAACACTGTATTTTTTATATGATACAAAATGGTTCATTCAGAAGAGGATTGTACCATATGTTGTGGGTGTGTTTTCAGTTTAAAAAACAAAACTCAGAAAACTTTTTACCATTTCCTTCCCTAGCAGGAAAAAAAACCAACAAAGCCATGACAGAGAAGCTGTACCCAAATGACCCTCTTTAATAACCAACTGTCTACTGAAAGACTGTATTTTCAGTTCAGCTAAGAGACTCTGTGTACCCCCATGATAGATGAGATTTGCTGAGACCTTAAAGACTCTTGTGGAACAGCATAATTGATGGGAGAGCTCAGAACTGAGGCACTGGCTTCTTGCTTCCCTTAAAATACTGACCTTGGTAGCTTCCCAGGCCATGCCAGTTTTTCCTGTAATGCATTTCTTTGATGTGAGTTAACGTTTTTCTAAGCTGCTTTATCAAGTGTTTAAAGTTATTACTAAAATTATGGCAACATTTTCTGTCCCTTGTAAGGGGCGACAACCAGTTTACTTCATGTTATATTTATGCTCAGTTTAAGTAACAATAATTGTAGAGTAACCTACTAGTTCCTTCTGTTCCCTTAGCATCACACAACTTTTTTTAAACTAACAACCTAAGAAAATAGTGGATTTTCTTTCTAGAGGAAAGAGGCGTCAAATTAACCCAGCAAAAGCTACAAGCCAAATTAAGAACACATATTTATAAAATGCTTTACCTTTAAAAACCAGACAGAGCAAAATGTGTCACTATTGTTATTTTTATCCTGAGAAGTGAGCCAGTGCTACAATATACTAAATGGTGCTATGTACACTGCTCACTGGAAAACAGCTCAACATCCACGAGTCATTTGTTTAATCATTTCTGAGTTTTTATGCCAAGCACCTGCCTTTTAATTTGCTACGACCAACCTGAAACATCTGTCAGTTTTTTCCCCATGAATTAATAACTCTGTAATTAAAATCCAGCAGAGAGCTCAGCTGAGACTCCTGGTTAATTAGGCCAGGAGATAGCCATGTGAGCAGCACGGCATTACAGGAGGTGGAGAAGGCTTGGATGGGAACCAGGGCTCTGTGGGTGATGCAGAGCTACCAGTCTATGAGTTACCTGTGGAGCTTTTAGGTATTTGTACCAGTAGCCAGTACGTCTATTTGTGGGCAATTAAACATTTTATCAGGACACAGTGCCTGAAAACCATTTTCTTTAAACATGTATTTTTAAAGGATCTGGTTCTGGCTATTGCTATTCTCCAAATACTGTGAAAATGAGGAGAAGCAGTGCTGAACTAAGCTCTTGCCTAGAGCTGCTTTGCACTTCAAGTGGCAGTGGGAGTGTCATGAAGAGAAAAATTACCTTCCTGGTAAAGGTCAAACCTGCTGCTAATCTGCAAAGGTTGAGGATTTTAGTTTCTTCCAGGATGGCTTTCTACACTGGTAGGTGCAGTCATGTCAAAATAATCAAGATTGTTCCTGGTACTGAAAATATCAGCTGTTTTAACCAGTAGACAAAAGTATTTGTTGTTTTATCATTTCAGCACACCTACAGATTAAAACATCTATCTGAAGACCTCATAACTTGTTGAGTATTTTTTTAATTTTAAAAAGTGCACCAATTAATATCACGGAATCTTTCAAGCTTGCTCACTGAAGAGCAAAGAAATTCATATTGCAGCTAAGAGTGAGATAGGAAAGATTTTTATAACAAACTTCATTAATTGGAATAAAGATGTAAACTAAACTTGTAGCACACAGTAATGTACACCATGTGTGATCTGAATGTCCTGCTGTGTAGCACAGAGGAAAAAAGTGCCATGATCACTCAGAAGGCATTCCTGGTTTATTTGGACAATTGTATTTTACTGCTGTCCAAATTCACAAAGGATCCCATAAACAACAAACTTCTTTAAATAGTCTCTAATGTAAAGAGATATTCAGCTTCATTGTCAGCTTAAATGTGAACCAGTTATTTGCCATTTTCCTTTGCAGAAAAGATAGAAAAGTTCTCGACTTCAGGTATTCTAGTTTGATGTAAATCTGAATTACAGAGTTCATACCTTATTTCCCATTTTCAGCTTGCTCTTTATGCCTCAGTATATATGCAGCAGTTGCATCCCACTCATGGGAAAACTATCTGCAATTCCTGTAGTTGAAGATTCAGGGAGTTTTTCTATTTCTTTATAAGTTCTCCTCTGAGATTCCAGCAGAGGATTCTGCTTTTTAGTGGATAAGGTATATTTAATATTTAATCTCATACAGGAAAGTTGAGTCAAGACTCACAATATTCTGCAGTATAATGATGATTTCATCATTTCTTTATAAATCTAGAATCCACAGAAGGAAAATATGCCTCTGGAGAGAAGCTGGGGGAACTGGATGATGCATCTTTGTGTCTGAGAAGGTGAACTTGAGAAGAAGCTTTGGTAAGTTTCCTAAATATATGACAGAATATTTATCTCCAGCCTTGATGCAGGGAAAAAGGATTGTTTCATGAAAGGAAAGGGAGGAGAGGCAAGAAAGCTTTGGATTAATACCACATTGTGAGGGTAGAATCCTAGAGGGAGGTAATATGTAATACCTTTTTTAAAAAAGATGTGAACAGATGTAAAAATACTAAAATACTTATTTTTGAAAGAATTTAGACTCAGCCTTCAGTAAAATTAAATACACTTTTTTTCAGTTTCAAATTAGCTGTGATTCCCATAATGTGTTACTAAAAGAAATGTTTATCACTTTGAATACTCCGTGTTTTAGATGGGGGAGAAATACAGACTTGTCCAACTTCACAGGAAAGTCCCAGGGCAGCACCAGTGTGCTGAGGCTGTGTGGCCCAGGAAATGCAACACAGACTGAGAGAACCTGTCATCCACTTGTCACTGAAAAATCACATCCCTCCCCCTCTCCTGCCTTCTGAGAGCTTTGCATTGCACACACCCAGCTATTTTTTCTACAGTTCAAATGACAAGAAAGCATTGTGATGCTAAAGAGCTGCATCTGAACCTCACTGTGAGAAAACCCAACATAGCTGAGAGGGTATTTCCTTCTCCATAACCCACCCTTCCCTTGGAGGGAACGAGGCCATTCCTTGGGCAAGGTTGCCCTCTGCAGGCCTCCGCCCCTGCTCCCCTTTCCTACACCGGCAAATTAAACCTGCTGCTAACACAACGGGGGCTGGATTCTTTTTTTTTTTAAATAAAATAGTAATTACTTAAATAGATATCTGGGGAGAGCTCTTCATTCTTAGTAAGACTGAGTCCCAAACATTAATTTAATTTGCCCGAATAGCTCCTGATGAGGTTTGCTGTTATCTGAAGGCACTGAGCTAATGGAGATGATGCAGAAGGGATTTGATTTCGCCCTCTAGATGTTTGTTCAAGTTGAGCTACCAGCACAGGCCATAGCCAGCATCTGGTCTAATGAGCTACTGTGAGAATCCTGCTGTTTGTATCTTTGTTGTACTGGATAACAAGGAAGAATCACACTAAAACAGACTTCTGGTGAAGACTAGGCCACTAAATACCAGTCTTGGGAGATGGAGGAGGGAATACTTTGCAACTCCTTACCTCACCTCTGCTCTGAATAATGGTCTTATAAGAATCTCATTTTCAAACTGAACAAAAAATCATCACCATGATTTATAATTTTCCTATAACAAATAACAGTGGCTACAAATCAATATCATAAATCAGTTTATAAATATGGCAGCTGTTGAAGTATTTCACTCAATGTGTTGTGTGTGTGATTCCTTTAAAACAGGACCAAAGACTAAATAAGGTAAAGGTGTGATTTAAAAAAAACCCTAAATTAAAGATATCTAACTCTGAACTTTAAAATCAGCAAAACTAGATTGAAAAAAATCTCTGCATAGCTATAGCAATTAGGGATGTGATTATTTTTTTTTTATTGCAATTGACATCACAGTATCAACAAATCTCTAGTACAAATAAAATTGACAAGCCTGCTAATGCTGGTATAATACATGTTAGCTCAAGAAGCATAAACTATGCCACTAAACATTCTTGTTTCAAAACATTTTGCAGAGAGATATTATTTACCCTCTTCTTTCTTTTTATAATGTATTGTGTGTACTTGCAAAAGATGAAAAATGTCCCTTAATAGTAATCATTAAGTAGAATTCTATATCTACAGTCATAGTAAAATTGCAAGGAATGCAATTCTGAGACTCTTAAATCACCGACTCATAAATACCATGGACTCTAGTCCAGAGCAGGCTGAGGAGTCAGGCAGGCCCATTTCAAGCAGAACCTGAAGCCCACTAGGAGTTCATAGATCTAACCAGTTGCTGATTTCAATGACTAACTTTAATCAGTAAATTCTAATGGAAAAAAAAAAGGCTTCATCGGATTTTTTTCTCCTGAGTAGCTTGATAAAATATACTCTCTGAAACAAGATCTGACTCACATTGTAGGTTTAACAAGGGGTAATTTAAATAGGCCCTTAATTCAGTGTTAAAGAGGAAATGAAATGAACACTGAAGTTTAGAGGGTATCTTTCAAAATTCTGCAACCAAGAATAAAGAAACAAACTTCTGTTTTGGCAGATGCTGTCTGGCTTATAACCAAATGAGAAGACTAAGAGAAGTGGGGAAAATTGTGATGTGTTCATGAGAAACAGTCTGAAATGGAACCTCACCAAGCTGTATGATAAACTTCACCCATTTGCTATAGAAAGAGTAAGAAAAAGGCTCAGCTCCTACATTGATTGTGCATAATCAACTTGTCTAAATGTCCTTGCAATAACTTGCATTTTGTAGAGGCACGTGCAGGTACACAAAAATGAAGTTCTCCTCTAGCCGTTCTGTTAAAGCCATCCAGTAGATGGGGCCATACAGTTATCCAGAATGCAAGAGGAAAAAAATGAGTTTATGCGAGGAGGAACACTCATAATCAGTGCAAATACAGCTTTGTTAATTCATGACATTTTAATGTCAGGCAAATAATTTATTTGGTTATACCATGTTCTGACTGTATGACTGATTAAGCTGTACTCAAATCCTAGTTAATATGATTCTGTGTTTGTTTGATACTGAAATAATTACAACTCTCAGTCGACACAAATAACAGCTGAGGTTTTGCTTTTCATCCATGTTCGTTCCTAAGTATTGTGCTGGTCTGAGATACAGTCAGACTTGTGATGAAGTGACACAATGGAAGGCATTGATAGTAAATGTGGCAAGAACGTTTCCACATGTGGAAACGCGTATGTGGCGACCGAAAGGTGTTAGTGGTTCGTACATAATACAAAGGATGACTTCATGAATGTAATTTATATGCCCTATTGGGTTTTTTTTTCCCCCTACTGCTTTTATGCATCTGTTCCTGTTAAATCTGTGAAACGGAGAAGAACACAGGGGTTTGAGAAAACATGTGTGAACGTTGCAGGAGCAGTGGTCCGTCCTGGTGACTTCAGAGTGGTGGATGCTAAAGTGTGCACTATGGTGTAGCACCAGTTCTCACTCTCCCTGTGTTTGCAGTCTTCTTTTAAAATAAGTGAATTGTTATCAATTTAAGCCGCATATTGCAACAGGTATCAGTGTAGAAGTGTACATAGTGTTCTGCTGCTTTTGAAAAGCCTGATTTTCTGTGGTCTGATGCCTGAAGTGAAAGTTTTAATACTTACATCATAAAGCTGATCCTTTAAAGTCAGTTCTGCTATAAAGAGTTCTTCAAAATACCTTTTAAAAACCCCAGATTACCATTGGTCTCCCATGCCACTGAACCCCACAGGGGTGAGTCCTGCAAGGCAGGTATTTTTTTCCCCCTTTCCAGTAAAGTTAATACAGGTTTTCAAGTCACAGGTGCCAAGAGGCAGGTTAGAGTGCCTGGGTAGGTTCGATCCAGTCGATTCTGAGCTTTGTCTCACAAAATGCCAATTTTCTCATGGTTTCAGCTATTAAGCCCCATTTAGGAGACAGCTCCTCCGAGCGTGCTGTAAGCGGGGGGATCCCGTCTCCCGGTAAATACTGGCCATGGAGCAGGAAAAGGAGGATGTGGCTATGTGATCCTGCGTGGAAGTCAGCGGAGTGCTTTGGGTCCAGGACAGAGGTGCCGCGGTGCGAGGCTCCCCCGCCCGTGGGGCACAGTCGTGAGGAGCTGGGCTGCCGGAGCCCCCGGCGGGTTAGCCCTTCGGTGGAGCCCCGACCCCGGCCGGCGGCCGAGCGGAGCTGCTCACGTCCCTGCATTAGCACCGACCCGTCATTTGCCGGGGACAGAACCGGAGAGGCCCCGCAGGTGCCCCGCGGGGGCGGTGCTGCCGGCCCGGCCCGGCCCGCCCGTGATCTGCAACGAGGAGCCGCGACGGCACCTGGAGGCGGCTCCGCCCCGGTCCCAGGAAGAGAGAGACCAGCGGGGCGGGAGGGGAGCGGCTGGATCCGGCGGGACGGGACGGGGCTGCCGCCCCTCAGAGGCCGCGGCACTCTGTTGGCAGCGGCCATGGCTTTCGGGAAGGCTCCGAAGGACCCTTTTGCCACCGCTGTGGGCAGCCTTGTCGGTGAGTAACAAGAGGGCGCCGTGTCCTGCCCTGCCGCCCGCCTGAGGGGAACCGGGGGGCGCCGTTCCCGCTCCGCTGTCTGAGCCGTGAGGGGCGCGGCGGGACGGTGCCTCCCCGCTCTTCCCGCCTGGCCCAGCGGTGCTCGGGGTCCCCGGCCGGCTGTACAGCGGCTCCTCTTGCGCTTTCAGAGCGGGCGACGTTCGGAGCGCTGCAGACGGAGGAGTGGGGACAGTTCATGCACATCTGCGACGTGATCAACGCGACGGAGGAGGGGTGAGCGGGGCCGGGGGCTGCGGGCCGGGGAGGGGAGGGGGCATTCCGGACCAGCAGTGCCGTGACCTGCCCCCTTCTCCTGTGGGCAATGAGAACAGGCGAGTTTTCGTCTCAGAGGTAGCTCCGGCGTTGCTCGAGGGCAGGGCAAATCGTGCAGGTGGGGTACGATGCATCTGTAAAGGTACCCAAAACGAAATGGCAGCCGGGAGCGGGTATCTTTGGTTCCTACAGAAGAGTTTTGCTTGTCTCAGTGCTTCATGCTCAGCTGTCAGAACTTGCAGGGATTAGACTTGTAGGCCCTTCCCCACAGACAAGTGCTGGAGAAAGGTGTTGGTGTAGTTTTCTCGTCAGAGTCAAACGTATCTCGTATACCTGTACTGCTTGCCCAGCTAAGTGGGTACCCCCGTACTCTGTGTAACCTAGCTTGGAAAAAGGCTTTGAGCATTTGGTTCCCTACAACGCTATTTAAAACTCTGTGCTTTTAACTTCATCAGAGTTCCCCACTGTGCAGGCTCTCAGCCAGCCTACAACACAGCAGGAGGGAAGCACTGGCTGTGTTTCAGTTCAGCAGGATCCATCGTTTCAACACGAGTTCCCAGGACAAGGGGTGGCCTCTTGCACCAAACGGCCACGTCCTGGTTTGCTCAGTCACTTGCTACTTTCTCCCTCCTTGTTCCCACCTGTAAAATGGGGAGAAGGAAATGTGTTCCGATGCAAGATCTGCTTCAGGAGTGCGTTGTAAGAGCTCAGTGCCAGTGGTGTATTTTAACACCAGCTGGAGAGCTTTCTTTAGGAGAATGAGGTACGTGTTAGTTTCTGCACAAATACCTTGTTTTATATCAGCTTCTCCTTCCTTTTGTTTATTTGGATGCCACTCTCTCACCCGTGGCTCTTAGAGCTTGGAAGGTCAGTAGTAACTCCCCTCTGGTCATTGCCATAAGCAACAGCACACTTGAACCATCAGCGTTAGCTTTTATGTGGAGTTTCTATGCAACAGGGCTTTTAAAAATAAACTATTTCCTCTTGTGCATAGTTCATGCTTACAGAGGAACTCCTCCTAACTTCCTCCTAGGCAACTATTACTAGTCATAATCTGTAACAGGATACTAGGAACAGTAGAACTGCTGTATCTAATTAGGCAAATGGGTATTTTAATGCAATACCCAGCTCCTGACCAGAGTATTTCCAGATGCTTCAGTGAAAGAAGTAACAAGCAGGAGTGGAATAATAGCGTACAGCTTTCTGCAAGGGAAAGTTTTCTGCTCAGCTTTCATCCATCACTTGATGCATTACTGGGTATGATGAGGTATGACACAGGATTAAGAAAAATAGAGAAATCTTTGGTGGTTTTTTTTTTTTCTGATTAAGTACAACAACATTTCAAACTGAAAAATGCTATAGTGCTAAGTACTTGTTTTCTTTCATTGGCTTTGAAATATTTTCAACACAGATTTTTTTTTTTAATCGAAACATTGTATTTGTCTATTGTTCAATCTTAGATTCTAGAGAGGTCCTAAAAGGACTTTAGGACATCTTGTTTTTGTTGGTCGTGAGCATCTGGCCCTAATAATTGTACACTACACATAGCCCATAGTAATCAGGCAAAACTGTTTACCACGTGTGATATGCTTGATACCATCTTCCACCCTTTTCCTTTTACATAGATAGTTAAAAGATATGGGGTGTATATATAGAAATCAAAATGACTGGGCCAGAAATGTCACTATCTCTGAGGTGGAATGGGTTGTCCACCCCTACATGTTAATTACTCAGATGAGTTAGAAGCATCCTGCAATTATAAAATTGGAGGTTAGCCAAGACTCCCCTGCTCCTCACAGCTCTCCCAAGAGAATATTTTTTAATTGCGTCTTACATTAAAAATAGGTACCACTCAGCTCTTGATACAGCTGGCAGTTGTTCTTCCCTTTCATGACAGTAAAAGCTAGATTAGTAAATCTATTGTACAACAGTGGAATAATACCATTTTGGAGGAGGCTTTGCAGAGGGCGAATAACTTTATTTCTCTGCGCAAGCCTCTGGAGTAACACTCAGGCTGCAGTAACAAACCTGATTCACTGCTTTGTTACTCTAGCTCAATGCTGAAGTGATTTTGCTGAAATCAATGGGGAAATTGCTCTAGTTTTATGTGGGTGTAAATACAGGGATGAGTTTGGTGCTGGTGTTTTTTGCTCTTGGATGAAGTTGCAAACTAGAAAAACAGTCTAACTTTGCTTGTAACTTTTTCTACGTAATTTCTTGTCACAGGCCTAAAGATGCAGTTAAAGCCCTAAAGAAAAAGCTTTCAAAAAACTGTAACCATAAGGAGATCAGGCTGACCCTGTCTGTAAGTACAACTATATTTATATTAATTAGACACTAAGAAGGAGAACATCTTAAACGATAAGGTGGCGTGCAAATTATCGCTGACACAGCTCTGCAAGATGTTTTCTGTCTCTGTTGTTTGTGTGTACAGCACTACCACAGTGCAGATGAGTTGGTCTGCTGGCGTTCCAGAGAGTCTTGGGTGACACAAAGTTATTGTTGCAGTTTTGGTTGTTTTTTTAAACCTGTGCTGTGTAAAAGTAGCATAGTTACTTACTCCAGTGACTGTCCCTCTGTGAGTGCCCCACCTGTTTGTAAAAGATACAGAGGTTGGGACATTACATAAAAGCTACATTTGACTATTCTGTTAGTCACCTTGTGGTACTGATCTTAGTTAAACTGAGCATGGGTGCAGCGAGGTGGAAGGTGCAATACCTGTTTTGGAAAGGTAAGTGTTACCACCTGTAAATGAGAAACTTGAATGAAAGGGTAACAGTGGTCAGTTATGCAAGGGAGCAAGGCACAGGATAAGCCACATAAGATTCAGGTGTTAAGACTAAAGGTTGGAGTGGGTGGGAATATCCTCATTTGAGATAACCTAGCCTCCAGAATCTGACAGTTTCTGAGCTATCTCAGATTTTGTGGAAAAGCTGTGATTTCAGGCAATTTAACTGGAGTATGTTAACATAGTTCTATTTTCCACTACCCCGATAATGTAGGCAGTAGCAGAAAGTTCCTAACACTGTTGTGAGTCCAGAGTTCCCCCCTTGAATTACACTTGATTAACAGTAGTGCAACTGTGAGAAGAGTCATTCAGTTCATGTTGTAAGTTGAGGATTTGTCTTTCATTATTTGTCTAGAAGTATTTTCCTGTTTCCTATTTTGAGGTTGTAGAGGCCTGTCTGCATTATATTCTGAGTACTATTACTCACAGGTTTGGTATTTATTTTGCAGAATCATTATCTATATTAATATATGCTGATAAGTGATTAAGGAAGATAGGTGATTGATAGTGTCAAATTGTAGGTCACTTAGCAATTGCTCAAGTGTCTCCTGACAAGTTAGAGATGCAGATAGGTGTGTTAAACATCCTGATACATACCTTCAGCTCATTCCATTTCCGCACTTCTTTCCTGGCTTCCTCCTCCACTGTCTCATTAGTCACCTTTTTGTGTGTTCTCTATGTTTGCATAACAGAAACACTCTGGTTACTGCTGTAATTGCAATCCCTGGATCAGATTTGCTTTCTTTCTCCTACAGTCTTTGTGCACCTAGGTCCTTTTCTGAATATCTGACACAGTCAGCTGGAGCAATGATAACGCAGTGCTTAGATTTAGGAGCCTTTCTTGAGTTACTTACTCTGCAGATATACCCAAGGTGACATTATAGTTTAACTCTCAAGAACATAAAAGGGGCAGAAGGATCTTGTTTCAGGTGTATCCAAGGAAGAGCATGATCCCATTGACTTGGAAGCTCATTGTATTTGTGCACAGGTGGAGTGTGTACCGAGTTTCAGTTGTGCTTGTAGTTCAGCACTTTCTCACAGTCTCCTTGCTGTTGCAGGCCCCTTGCTCCATGTCTGTTCTCACCCACTCACGTGTACACGTGTAACTGTGCCTACCAGGCAGTCGCTTCTGTTTTCTGAGAGCAGGTTTCTTCTCCCTGTGTTCCTTAATCCTTTATTTATTTATTTTTATATTTAAATAAGTGCCAGTCTTTCACTCTCTCTCCTCCTGCTCTTATGTTCCTCTCCCTTCCCTGTTCTTACACAAGATCTCCCATCCTTGCCTCTTCCTCTGCCCCTGGATCCTTTCCTTTTTCTGATGTTCTGCCAGTACTGCCATCAGTTTAGCACTGTGAAATCTTTCCTTTGATGACCTCATTGCTGACCATGTATAACTTTTAACTCCTTTGTTCCCAAATCAGTCTTTGTATGTGCTATGTATTCTGTTTTGGGTTCTTGATTGCTTTAATGAAATTGTTCCTATTTCCCATTTTGAAATGCTCAGATTGGAACAGCAAATCATGGCAAATGGAGAAACAGAAATCATTTCCAATTCCTAAAACACTACTTCTGCCATGCAGCTCTTGCCTCTTAAAGTTGTTTTTCTGCCAAATTTCTACAAAAATAAGGGTTCTTTTTTGATTAACTGTAGTTATTGCCTGTGTTTCCTACAGTAAATGTGAGCTTTTTGAGATAAATTGTCTCATACCTGTATTAGATACAACTAAGAAGGCAACAGACCTACAAAGCACTTTTCCTTTGAAATGTGTTTTGATGCACTTTTATTTACTGAACCCTGAAATTCTGGAATTCAATCTTTCTAATGAAACTGCTTAAGGAGCTTATTCCCAGAGAATGTACACAAACAGAAATGTGCAAGTCTTCATTTGAAGTAGCTCAACTGCACATGTTAGCCCTGATTGTAATTGAGACCTGTTAAATCTCAACAGTATCTTCCTCCTCCTGGCTCATAGCTCCTTATTTGTTTACTTGGAGGAAGGAGGGTGAGTGCCAGCTGTATAATGTACTGGCTGTGCCTTGGCTCCACGTACTCTGGCCTGCTGAAGTGACCTGGTGCTGCTGAAGTCACATGGATGGAGGTGTGTGCATGTCAGGCCAGAGTTGCTTCATGCACATTCTTTGATAAAGCCAAGCCATCAGGCTGGCAGTGGTGATTTCTCAATCAGAGTGAGGAGGATTAGAACTTCTAGGCAGGAGTCCAACAAAGTGTGTACATGTTATTTGACTCCTTCTTACTAATGGACTTTGGATGGGTAAGCTCTGTTTCTGTTGTGAACATTAAGATACCTGTTCAGTTGTCTCTGTAGGTCTCCCTTGGTTTTGTAAAGCCTTTACTGCAGTGCCCCAGGTCTGATGCCTGTTAGGATCAGAACAACACATGGGGAAGCTGTGGATTGAATGTGTCCCTCTCTGTACCTGTGTCCCCACACACACTCTTACATACACAGCAGTGGGCAGAAACTGAAGTAGGAATTATTGTTTTGTTTCTGCATTACATTGTTGGAAAATATTTCAAAGAAAGTAATTCTCTGCCTTTAAATTTCAGTGTTTGTTTTTATGCCTTAGGCTTTTTCTGGTCTTCCTTTTAATATTCTGTATGTTTTCAGATGTGAAAAAAAAAAATTTAGCATGGCAAATGTGGCCCTCAGATTTTCATTTTTTAAATTAACATTTCACAAAGCAGAGGATCTAAAAACCAAAACCAGCTCCTCACTCAAAAAAGGCCCAGTCAATTTTATTAAACTTTATGGTATATTTAGGCAAAGAGGAAAAGAAAAGCACATTGAGAGAAATCTGTATTTCAGTGTTCTATATATATAACATTTGAAAAACTCAAGACTTCTGAAAAATTAATATTTTTGAAATGCAGAATCTTGGTAAAGTCTACAAAGCCACTAGACTGTAGTAGGGAATGTAGCTGACTTTCTGTTATTGCTACCAACTTCTACCCTCTTGTGTTTCTGCCCTACAGTTTGTTTTTACCTCTGTTCAGATGCCTTTTATCATTTTAGTTTTGTGCTGCTATCATGTGAACCAGAGGGCTTGGATTGTGCTATTTGCCCTCCTTTTTGCTCAGTGCTGATCACTTTCCAGCTGGATGTCTGGTACCAGCTAGCCTGGAATATAGCAGCTCTGTCAATTCCAACAGTTCAGGTCCTGTCTGTCATTTAGAGGAAGTTTAGTGGTTTGGTTGAAGTCCATTTGCTAGTTCTGTAATAAATCTGTTGAGATTCCATTGGGCTGTGGTTGAACAGTGGTTGACTTGGCCACCTTGGATCTGTTTGTTCCAATGGAACTGCTTGGGAAAATGAAGTCCTGTTTGCAGTGATAAGTAACCTTATTGAGATTTGAATTAATATTGATATTCTAATGAAAAGTGTTATTAGCATGAAAGTGGCTTGTTCATGAATGGTCCACTTAAAAATAATTGAATCAAATTCTTCTTTTTCCTACACCAGCTTAGTTTTGCTGTGAGTGAGTGCTGGCATAATTGAGTGAAGGCTCTAGCCCATTAGTTCAGTACTTTCATTCAGAGGGTAAATACTCAGTCCCTTAAGTAGGGAATTAGTACTAGGGAGTAGCACACCGAGTTTCCCATGCACTGGGCTGAAAATGTTTAACAAAGACCATCTTTGAAGTGCCACACAGGCAAATGACTTGGTTTGTTAGCATATGTTTCATGTATTCTTTCAAATGAAAAATAACGACTCCAGCCCAGATTTTTTTGTAGTTGTGTCTCAGTTTTTTGCACAGCAGTCTGCCAGTATCTCTTTGTTCTACCCTATTTTCATTTCAGCAATATATTTTCTTCTGGTTTTAAACCTCTTCTCCCGTAAGTTCCTGACCACACTGGGAGAAAAATCCCCAAGTCCTGAGGCAAGAAAATGAGTTACTAAGATCATTTCAACTAATTTAAATATAGTCTACTCTGAATAAGAAAGTATATTTAACCTACCTTTCTCTAGATTACAATAACGTCCTTTAAAAATCTGTGTATCCTTTTGAGTATATTTTGTCTGTTTTGATTCAGGGGAAGTTTTTTCCTGAAAACCATGAAATTTAGCAAACTTTTGTTGATTTCTACCCTTTGCTTTTGCCTTTCCATCTTCCCTCTTTAAATTGGGAGGGCAAGTAAAGATACAGTTGAAGAGCAAAAAGCACAAGTGTCTGTTGTTCTTTAGGTGGGGCATCATAGTCCTGTGGTCAATCTCCACATTTGAGCCAGGCAAGATGGGTTCTGTGCCTCACTCTGCACCTGATCTGACTGAACCAAGTTTCCTATCAAGATTTGTCTTGGCATAAATTCAGAAGACTAGGATTGCAATCTCTTCTGTAAAATGGGGATTGTAATAGGCCATCTCCAAGTGTACAAGAGAGAACCATTATGTCATTATCACCTACTGCTGTATTTGATAGGGCAGACATGTTGCTTGCAGGGATCCTACTCTGAGCATTCCAAGCAGAGTTTTGGAAGTAGACTTCTTTTGTGAAGATGAATCTGACAATTGGAACAGTTCAGCTATTCTGTTTCAAATCAATGTGACCTTTAAAAGGCATGGAGAAATTGTACTCTGAGTTGTTGAATTTGTTCTTTTCTATTTTTTCATTAGTCTCTCACTTACAGGGCAGATTAGGTGAGAGGCACTTAGTAATGTTATTTTCTTCTCTTGTAGATCTCTTAAGAATCTGTCAGACCAGGGTGCTTATGTGCTAGGTAGTGAATTAATTCTATTACTGAATCTGTACAAGTTATATTTTAAGCTATGGATAGATATCCTGCTGTTAAGGTACTGTGTGTTCAGTAACTGCTGTGACATGGAAACAAGGGTGACCATACCTCTTCTTTAAAAATACTGTAACTCTGGCTAACACATTTCATTGTGTACTGTGTAGGTGTAACAGTGCACACAGTGAGCTACTGTTCCCCTGCAGTAACCTTATCAGGCATTCTGGTGAGATAGCTGGCAATAATCTGACCATATCCATTGTACTCTTCCCCATAACATCTCGAAACAAATTAAACAAAAGGAAACAAAAGCAGTCAAGTTGTGTTTTGTTTTTTTTCCCTAATATCTGTGTAACAGAAGCTTTTTGTGTGTGCAGCTGCTTGACATGTGTATGGAGAACTGTGGCACAAGATTCCAGTCTTTAGTTGTGAAGAAAGATTTCTGTAAAGACAGGCTGGTGAAACTGCTGAACCCAAGGTACAATCTGCCGATTGACATGCAGGAGAAAATCTTGACCTTTATCATGGTAAGTCTAGAGTAAACATAAGTGTTTGTGTCTCTGCTGTGTGGTAAGCTTTTAATAATGCAGCATTGACATACTCATGGGAACCTCTTTGTAAATCAGATTTTATTCTTGCTGCTCCTGCCTCATGTAGGACTAGCACGAATTGGATGACAAAGGGAGAGAACTGGAAACCTGTCAAGCTCCACCTCTGACATTCCCCTCACAGTCTGTGTGTGTGCTCCCTCTGTGGTCACACTTAGCAAGTGGGATGAGAGGTACCTGGAGCTTTCATGGTTCCTGCTGCTTTGAGTGGAGTTAGCTGGAGTGGATGGAGGGGATGACCTGCCTTGAGGACCATGTGTTTTAGAAGCATTTGTCTGACCTGCTGCCTGTCCCTTCCTGTGACTGCTATTCTCCCTCTTATTTCAAAACTAGACGTGGGCCAGGGGCTTCCAGGGAATGGTGGATGTGAGTGAAGTGAAAGAAGTTTATCTGGAACTGCTGAAGAAAGGAGTGGAGTTCCCATCTTCTGACACCAGCAGAGGGGGACCTAAGGTGGGGATACACAAGGACACTTTGTTAACCATTGTTAATGTTCAGGGGAGGTTTAGACTAGACATTAGGAAGAACTTTTTCACTGGAAGGGTGGTCAGACATGGGAACATGCTGCCCAGGGAGGTGGTTGAGTCACCATCCCTGGATGTGTTTAAAAGTCATCTAGATGTGGCACTTGGGAATATGGCTTAGTGCTGGACTTGGGAGAGTAGGGTTAATGGTTGGGCTCGATGATCTTGAAGGGCTTTTCCAACCTAAATGATTCTGTGATTGTAAATCAGAAACCGGATGTGTTAATTGCTTGAGCTCTGTGCACAAAGGAGGTGTGTTTGTTTTGTTTTTTTTATTTAAATGCTCCAGGGCAGAATATGACCAACCTAGTTAAGCACGTTAGCAGGCATCAGTTTCAATTACAACAGCTAAGATAAAAACAAATAAACGTGGCCTGTATAATAGTTTACTCTAGTTTATTTCAAACCACAGATTAGTGAATGCACTCTCAAAAGGGAAGCATCTCTCTATTGAGGCTTTTGAAGTGTTTAAAAGATGTTGGCATGCTGTTAACTTCAAAATGAATGGGAACTGAGTCCTCCAAACTTGTCAACTTCTGAAACGCTCAAAAAAAATGAGTAAGATTTTCATGAAAACGTGCTGTTCAGAATTAAAAGCATTATCCATCTTTAAGATTAAACCAAAAGAAGTAGAAATCTATAATAAATTGTTATTGTCTCTAGATCTCTCCAGCTGTTTGCACAGTCTGTACACAATAAATGTTATTTAAGATGTGTCATAGATACTGTATAGTATCTAGGACATTAAGTATGGCTTGAGCATTGGACATCAGCTGAAAATACAGTATGTGTTTTAAAGTTATTCTTTCTGGATTTTTTTTTTTCTGTTAGAAGAGTTTTCACAAGAGGTTTGGGAGTGTGAAAACAAGCCACCACTGGCTGGAGCCTTGCAATTACTAAATTAGATGCCTACAATCAGTGCAGACAGAAAAAAATTCAGATTTATCCTGAGTTTGATTTCATAATTCAATAGTGGAGTGCACAAAAGCTCATGTATTTCAAGATTGTCTGGAGAAGCTGTGTAGAGAAGGCACTCCATAGACAATTTTTTTCACTAAGTAGAGTAGACACTATTCTGTCTACCATGTGTATCTGCCAATTAAAAGCAGTGGCAGATCTTCTGTTGATCTCAACAGCCAGGCTGAACACAACTTTTAGCTCAGTCTGTAGGTAGTGAAGGACTTTAAATGTGTAGTCTTGTGTAGGATGGGTTTTGAATTTGGATTTTTTTATAGCAGTTCAGATGCAATGCAAGTGGAGCTTTCTGCAGACAAAGCATTCCAGCTTTTCAATCCAGAAGGCCTTTGTACTTCATCTTCTGTAGACTCAGAATTAACCCCCCAACTTTTCCATTGCTTCCAAATGTTCTAAACTATACTTCATTGTGAAATTGCAGTGTGGCACTTTGAGAAGGATTCTGGCTGTTAAATGGCTTAGGAGCCAAAGAGCTATCCTGTTTGGAGCCATTCCCACTTTATCCTGTGGTGGAGTGTACTTCCAAACTCCTTTAAAAGATACCCGACTTCCTAGTTTCATTTCATTACAGAATAGCCATTAGATTTATTCTTGTAAATAGACCTTGCTTAACAAATTACCTGGGAGCACTGATTATGAGAGAGCTAATACCCAGTCTGACAAAGATGTTTTGTAGCTCCTTCCTCTGCATGTCTGCTTTAATCCTTTTGCTAAACCCAAGCTCTGCTCTTTTGTCTTCTCGCAGACTTCATCTCAGCCTTGTGCAAAGTCATCACCATCTTCTGCTAGTCCTGCAAAACGTTCTTTACTGCCTCTTCCCTCTGGCCCAACGTTATTGTTGACTCCTGAGCAGGTACAGTACTGCTTGATCAGAGGGTCCACTTGCAATGCATGCATCATGTGTGATTTTGATATCCTGGGTGGATAGACCACCAGAAGGGACCATCAGTTCAAGTGGCATAGTTCTGTGTTCATGGTTTTAGATTCATTCCCCTGAAGATGTTTTATATGGTGGTATGCCAAAGAAAAGTAGACAGAAGTGAATTCAATAAATGCCAGACTGTATCCCCACCAGAAAGTGGAATAATTTACTCAAGCATGACGTCCTACAATGTTGTTATGCAAATTAATAAAAGTTACTTCAAATATAACTGAGAAGCCAAACTTACTTTTGCTTGTGTGAAGAGATTATTCTAAAAAGCAGAAAGGAAAGGCACTTCACTTCCATTCCTGTTTGGGCTGGAGGTAACTAAAAAGAGTAACAGTGAGAGGGATTAACTGTAAGGAAAATGAATAGTACTATCAGACTTGGATCTTGGTTGGATTGCACATTCAAAAGCTGAGCTAATTCCATTCATTTTCATGGTATGTCACCTTAGTAAAATAATACCAGTTAGGCCTGTATTACACCTGATGGGGAAGAAAGCACATATTAGAGATAAGGATTACTCTGCCCTCTCTGTTTACCTACACAATATTTTGTCTTGTTGAACTCCATAGATTGGGAAACTGTACAGTGAACTGGATATGGCAAAAATGAATGTGAGAGTCATGTCATCAATATTAAAAGAAAATGCTCCTGGCTCTGAAAATCCAGATGATATGAATCTTCTACAGGTATGCAATAGTTCATTGGTAAGGGCTACTAGTTTGGTTTGGTCAAAGTTGATTTTTAAGTGTGTTGTATCCTTCCATGTAACGTCTGGATTCAAATTGCCAAATGGAATCCAACAACAGGTTTCTGTCTCTGGTTTTGCTCAGCTTTCTTGTTTCCTTCCCTGCCATCTAGATAATCAGGAAAGGACAATATAGCTTGCAATGCAAATGTAATCTCTAGGGAATTCCAAGGGCAGAGGAATTTCATAATGGAGTGTTCTCTGTTAAGCATCTTCTGTCAAACAGCCCAGAGAACATTCCAGCTGAACGAAGTTGCCTTGTGGGAAAATAGATGATGACACAGTCTCTCTCTCTCATATCTGACCTGGAGTTTTCAGTGCTCTTTGTTATTACCAGTACCTGACAGGCAGGCTGAAGGCCAGGGAAGGATATGAAGTGTTGGTTTTATGTGCGTGACTTCAAAGACTGGGGGCTTGCTGTGCTGTGGATGAATCCACGTGCCCTTAAAGTGTAGCCTGGAGGAAGTGTATTGTGATACTACAGTTCAGATTTGACAGTGAGCACGCAGACATTCTTTCTTCTGTGATGACATTTCTTCTTCTTGCTTATGGTGTATTTTCTATTTTAGAAATTAAAAATGCTGCATTACTTTAGCATTTCAATAGTGACCTACAGCAATGGACAATCTTCTGTTCCATGTTGTCTGCAAGAATTTAAAAAGCTTTATCACATCCTTCTGTTTCGAAATGTCCCTCTGAAATTCTATGAGAAGAAGCATTTTTTGGTCATTCATCAGCATTAAGTGTGTTGGAGAGCTGATCTAATTTTTGCAAGCCTTTGTGCTTCTCTTGCCTAGTGGAGAATTTTTCCTTTGCAAGAAACCTTCATCGGGTGCTGTTGGGTTGCCTTCAAGGTTGCTGTGTTCAGCTGTGTCCATTTATAGATTGGTTCACACCTAGAGATGAGTTAGGCAGAGATAGCAGCAGTTTGCCACTGTCTCTCAGCTTTAATGATGGGCAGCAATGCTGGTCTGAGGGAACCAGACAGGAGACAGAGACAATATCTCAGTGTTTTTTTCCTCCTCTGGAAATTCCTCGCATCTCCAACACTGTTTCTTTTGCAGAGATCTTTGGAGCTGTAAGTCCAAGGAGGAAGGGTCAGTGAAGCAAGGATCTGAGCAGAGTAGACTTAAACACAGGCAAAGCAAACAGGTGTTGCAGTAGATTGCAGAGGGCTTGCTTTGCCAGCACTCAAGTGGAGGTTGTTCCAGCAGTGGACACCACCCAGGCAGCTGGTCTGTGGCTGTTCTGTACACTGTGCTTTATTTGCTGTAGTGCTTCCCACCAGGGAGCTTGCCAAGGTGCAAACTGACCTTGGTGATTTAACCAGTGAAAGAGACCCCAGGTAGGAGAGTACACTGGTTTAGTAAACTTGGCCACCTCTGTCTAGACAAGTCCATGAGAAGGTATGCATTTCTGGTTGTGAAACAAGAACAGTATGTCTTTTATTTTCCTGTCTCCTACTGTGGCTCTTCTGCATGTGGGTGCACAGATTTGGTTGCCCACAGTAAACCAGTGGCTTATTATTGACGCTCCCAGTAATAAAATTGTTGGCAAAAGCTTGAGGACAGGGTGTGGAGTTCCCATTCGTGGGGGAGTGACTGAAAACTCATTCCTTCTGTGTTAATTTCACTGTTGCTCTTTTGGTTCTTTTCCCCTGTGCACTGAGTGGTATAAACCATCAAACGTGGCTAGCCTGTTCCTTTAACAACACTTAATGTTTCCTTTTGTTTGTGGCTCTACCTGGATTGCTTGGATTAGGTTTTTGTTGTCGGAGAACAAAAGTCCTTTGGTAAAAGTGTCACTTGTTTAGGCTTTAAGTGGGTTGCAGATTGTCATTTCAGTCCTTCTGAGTATCTGGAGTCTCAATAAAAGAAAAAACAGAACCCCAACCTGCAGCAGGGTGAAGTCAGTGCAATGTATTTTCAATTCTGTAGCTTCATTAGTGGCTCCTCCCCTCCTTCACCCTGTTCTGGATAAGGTTTAGGATAGCAGAACTTGCTTGAAGTGTTGTGCTGACTAGTAACAGTAGTTAAAGAATACCTAAAGCAACAGAAAATAGTAACCAACTTTTGTACTGCGTGGACATCCTTGATGGACATACAGGAATTTGCATCCAGAGAGTGAGCTGGTAAGAATTAGCACAAATTCATTGGAATCACTGATGATTATTACACCAGCTGGTAGTCTATCATTTTAAAACTCTAGTTTTCAAAATGTAAGAGTGCATGTAGCATCGTGGGTAGCAGCAAAACCTGGTAAGTCCATGCTTGAAAGGAGTGTCTCAATGTCCTTCTCTATTGAGTACAGACACTTAGAAATATGCCTATATAATATAGGCTATTATCATGGAGTAACAAGAAATACATATTTCTTAAATGCAGATTAGGTAGTAAAGTTTGGGGAGGTTTTAAATTTAATTACAGACATTAAACTGAATACATTTTTGTGTGTTTTATCCTGGGCTACAAAGATACAATACTGGAAGGTACAGTGCTCTGTAATCCTTGTGCAGATTTGGGAGAGGGGTGCAACGTTTCTTTTTACAGAAATAAAACAGTTTATTTACATGAAGTATGTGATGTTTTTGAGGAAAAGTCATATCACTTCGAAAATAATACCAGAGCAATTTCTACATAGCAGAGTAATTTTCCCTCTCCTGTTTTGTTTCCCCTAAGCAGAGCCTGTAAGCATTTGCAAATGCACTGTGGTGGGGGGCGAAATGTTGGCTGAGTTGAAGTTCCTGTTGCTGAAGAATTTGTTTCTTTGAACATGCAAAATATGCAGTGGAGAGGAATATAAATAAACTATTTTCCATTTCAACTGGCAGTAATGCAAAATTCTGCTCAATAAACTCTCATAATTATCAGCTGATTCTGCTAGGCTTGTGTTACTTTCTCAAAGAGTGCATGGATGAAGTGCTTCCAAACTTTTCCACTTAGAGGAACAGTTAGAGCTAGAAGAGACTTTTATCACAGAGCACTCCTGTCCTTCAGGCTGCTACTGGCTTTTCTTCAAGCAGACATTGAACAGGATCACATCCATCACATCCATGCAAAGTATCCAGCTCAGTTTAATCAGCCTCAAACAGGATTGAATCAAGTTTGTTCTGTACCACCTAGAGGGGTCTTGGTCATTTTACAATTTGTAATTTAGACCTTAGAGACAGATCTTTAGAAATAAAGGTGGATTAAGAGGTAGCGGTCAGGGTAGGGGTAGAAGTGCTAGCTGTGATAATAGGAGTTGTCAGCCTGCCTTGCAGAGATCAAAGACATGAAAATTATGCTGTTTGCAATGTTTGGTATGTGTGCAGTTTATAGAAATTAAGGAATGTCACTCGTGAGGCTGCAAGCACTCAACTATCTTACCGTTCTTCCTGAACTGATGAACTGAGAAAATGCAGTTACAATTTGTGTGTTTTGTCTTCCCCTGCCTTGGGCAGAAACTGTATAAGACCTGTCGGATGATGCAGGAGAGGATCATGGAATTGTTGGTGACAGTGGAGAATGAAGATGTGATAGTAGAGTTAATACAAGTGAATGAAGATCTGAACAATGTCCTCCTGGGGCACGAAAGGTAAGTGCAGGGCCTCTCTCATCACATTTGGTATCCTGACTGAATGAGCATACTTAATGAACACAGGAGAACTCATGTAGATTCTCTGCAAGGAGACAGATTTTATCCTTAAATCCAGAAATATTATTGCAAAAGAAAAAATTATGTATTTGCCTAAGCACTTCAGAAATGGTTCGTAGCGGTAGTTAGAAAACCATTAGAATGGGATAAAATAAGTTAGAAACATAGATGGGGAAGTCAGATGGAGGCATGTAAACAAAAATCACTTTGGAATTTGACATTCCTTTTTGGCAGTGCACAGTGTCATCAATCTACTACAAACCCTTTGGTACTGGTGATGGTCCTTATCTCTTAAGTGTATATGCTTCCTGAAGAGAGTACTTGTTCTCCTTTCTAAACAACTTTGACAGCTTTACTGCAGAAATCAGCCATGGAATAGCATTCTGCCTCATTGCATGCTTAAGAGAGTCACTTGCTTTTCTCAGCTGGGTTGAAACATGCTGTTCTATTTGTCTTACAGCAGAAAATGTTTCTTCCTTTCACACATGGAAGCGCTGCAGTGCTCGCCTTGATGTCCTGTGCATTGTCTGTTATGTCATTGGTAGCATGACTAGTTGCTAAGAAACTGAAAATAATTTTAAACTCAAAATTCCAGTATCGTCTCCCAAAATATGACAGGGAGTATTCTCATGGAGACTGTTCTGGTTTAATAGGAACTAGCCTTCTATGTTAAGTATCTTATCTCCTCCATGGCTAAGAAATGTCTTAGAAATCATTATGCATCAAATACAATCGGTCATGACTAAATTTAGCAGATCTAGAGAATTTAGTAATCTATTCTTTTTAAGGCTTTCCTGAATAATGCACTGAAAATACCACTAATTATTCTAAGAGTCATGGCACAAACTTTGGGCCTAATCTTGACAACATTTAGTTTTTGTTTATGCTTAAATCTTACGTCTACAGCAGTGTTGGTGTATTTTACAGTAACTACCTTGAAAGAAGTGTGCTCACTTCTTGCTTTGGGAAGTTTTTCATTGAAGTAAAGCAAAGGTAGAATTCTGTTCAGCTTCTGCAAATCTGCTGAAGCCAGGTGTGTGCTTACATTTTTGCTATGATTGGTGAATACTGGCAAGGCCAAGAACCTCTTGAGCTACTCCAGTGGGTGTAATTCAACAAATTCCTTATGAGCGACTCACCTGGTGATTGAAGGAGGAATTAATTGGCCATTGTGAAACTGGACAGAAAACTGCTACGTTTTAGTATTATAATGTTATGGTTTATATGTAGTGACTCTTCCTGGGTGCAGATGCATTGCACGTCAGAGTTGGTAAGTATTAAAATATATCTGGTTAATGTTTGTTGCAGATTTGTTCTTTTTAACTGCCTCTGAACAATGAGATGTGTAAAGGACAAACTGATTTTAACTAGCTACATCTGTTCCATACCATGTGCATTGTCTGAAGACAAGTCATGCTGCATTCTCTGTTTCTGATTAGTAACATGGAGTCCAAATTAGACCAGGAGCCACCACCATTGTGCAATCAACTGGCCTCGTGTATGTAACGATGACTCCCTCTAGTGGCTCTACCAACTCTTTTGGTTCTTCCTCTATTTCAGATAAATAACTTGTGTTCTGCAGTTGGAAAGATTTTTTTCATCTCTTCCTTCCTGCCCTCTTTGAGGGCCTCACCTGCATGGTAGCCCTGAATAGCACGTGCAGTTGCGTAGACGGTCTCATGTCCACACCACGTAGGGCTGTTACTTCTGAAATGGATTGACCTTATGGGTGCTCAATATTCCTTGACTGGATCTGCCAGGGACCCAGTGTAGCACTGTTTTGACTCCTAGTACATGAATATTTATACAGATGGATTATTTTGTTTCCTTTTTAAAAAAAAAAAAAAAATTCTTTCAAGTGTCTGAACTCATGAGAGGGCTGTGTCCCAGAGAAGGTGTGTGGTTTGTCCTGAGATGGAATGAGGGAATGTGGGGACCTCTGAAGACAGGAAGGCTTCCTGGGAGTCAATTGGAAGAGTGCTCTGGTCAGGAGGCAGATTTGGCACAGCGTGTGTGCGTAGTTACCTGTCTGGCATGAAGAGAGGCAAACTTTACTGTCAGCTCTGCCTTGGTTTTGTTTTGAAAGAACCAGAGATCTGGCTCCAAAAGTGAGCACGAGAGCGGGGTCAGAGCAGGTGACCAGAGGACCACAGCCCTGCAGGAGAGGGAGTCCACTTGCTGGTGCAGAGCCAAGTGCCCCAGAGAAAAGCACCAGTAGTGTTTGTTTGGTGCCTCTGGAGTCTTTTGATAACCAACCTTTGATTATAACTGGTTTCATGTTCTTACGAGTGACATCACAGAAATGCCAGATTGAACATTTAACTCTGCAACCTCAACAGGTTCTCCCGAAACAGAGTTCGGTTTTTGGAGAATCAGAGAATACAACGTGAACGCTCCGAGGTAACTATAGATGAACTTGTGAACTGCAGGACTGCAAACAATTCCTGCTCGTTGTGAAAAGTACCCTTTTGAGACATGCAGAATTTTATTCTCTAGTTGAGAGATACAGGAGACCACTCTTCCAATTTCCTGAAGTATCACTTGCAGAATTTCATGCAAATTCATGTAACTGAAGTAGCAAATAATGTCAAATCTAAAATGGAAGCTTGGTGAGGAAAAAGGAGAGGGAGAGATCTATTCAAATGCCAGTTGATTAACTTTACAGCTAAGCACTATTTTCTGCCATATACAAAATGAGGAACCATAATGTTTTTTTCCATTTGTTCTCTGTTAAGCATGTATAGGCTAAAATACTATTACACTACCAGAATTCACTGTTACTGATGCTTGTTTTCCCCGAGTCAAAGCTTTTTCTGAGTTGTGAATAATGACTTGTAGCAAAGCTTTAATGACTGTGCTTTATTGATTGATAATGATGGCTGTTAATTATATTGCCCAAAGTAGTTTTGCACATGTTTCAGTTTCTGCTAAGCCATAATGGTGTAGTCATCTAGGACTCAATATGAAAATGTCTGCATTGTGAATGCTGAAATACAGCTGACAATTATTTTAAAAAGGTAAAAGCTGATCTTGTTTTCCTTGAAAAGTTGCTATTGCTACATTCTGGTTATGGAGGTGGATGGTTGTGCTTGATGGATGCACTGCTGGATTAGTTAATCCAATGAATGCAACTGGTGCATTTTTTATATTATTCAGGAGCCTCCAAGTTTAAAATACATCTCTTTTTTTAATCTGGTGTGACCAAACCCATATGATTCAAGCATACAAGGTTATTAAAAACTGGTTGGCTACATTTTTAATTCTAACAGGTTCACAGGAGGAGCAAAGGGGAACCCTTTTCTATGTCCTAGGAAATGTTGCGATTTTGAACTTTTCCTATCCAAAAAAGGAGTGAAAAACCCAGTCTCCTAATTGTGTATAAAACCTCAATAACACAAACAAGTAGCATGGAAATAATTGTGCAGTCAGAAGATCAGTATCAAACCTGTATCTAAACAAGCTCATTATTGTTTTTTTAAATTGGCTTGGGAATTTTTTTTGAAATAGCAACCTTGCTGAAACTGATTTTTCTGGAAAGTCCTTTCTTTTTGCATTAGCTATCTTTCACACACAAAACCCCAACACCTGTTCTCCTCTCATACTTACAATTTCTGTTCTGTAAAAGTAGCAATTTGTTTAAAACTATGTAAGTCCTGTTTTTAAAAAACAAAAACCAAACTAAAACAACAACAACAAACACACCATGAAAAAAGAACCCAACAGCAAAACGAACAACTTTATTCCTTTTCAAATGTTTAGCTGTACAGGAAGCAGCCATCTGCTCCCTCAAGTGATCTTCTTGACCTCTCTGTGGATTCTCCATCTCCTGTGTCAGCAGTGGTGCAGACTGACTCTGCAGTGTCTCCTTCAGGCCTCAGTAAGTGAAGGATGCACGTTTCCCTTGCAGTCTGGGTTCCTGATGTGTGTATATGGGAAAAAAATGTCCTTACATTTATAACATTCCCTGTAATTTGTTTACAGTGGAAGCAATAGTATTTTCCCCCCATTCCTTACATTTGAACAGTAGAAGATGCTCCATTCCCTATTACAGTGAAGCCTGTAAAGCAGCCTGGGAGTTGTTTGTTCTGTAGGCTTGGAGGAAGGAAACACAGGTGCACTTTTCTGATACGCTCTTGATTGCCTAGGTTTTTTCAGGTGGCACTTGGTGTTAGAAACAGTTCATTTTGAGAAAGGTACTCATCTCCTATTTGGATTTATTTTATAGTCAGAGGAGTGAGCAAAGCTCCTCACTTTGGTACCCAGAGTTACTGTTTACAGAAGCCCCTCCTTTATCTGCTCCAGGGGAGTCTGCATACTGAAGTGAAAGGTGTGAATGTCCCCCCAGGAATAAATACCTCTAATTCCATTTCTCTATGTTAGAAATAATGAAAGGAGTTTTAAGTGGTATCTGCCCTGTGTAGTACTACTGATGTTGTTCTGACATTTTAAGGAGATAAATACTTTGCATCTAAAACCTTCCCAGAGTTATTAAAATTTTGCCTTTCATGTGATGATAAACAGCAATTTGTTTCAGATTCTTTATATGCCTTCCAAACAAAACTTTACCCTTTACAACTATTAATGATGTTTAATGGTCGTTAATTATGACTTTGAATTTCAGAATGCATATCTGCACACCCTGAAGATAAAAACAGGCACCATCCATCAATTTATCCACAGCTAGACTTAGCAACTGCTGCAAAAGCTCAGCAATTCCCGTGAGTAATCTCTTATCAAGAAATGATAACAGATAACAGATTGTCAGGGGTATTCATACTCTGTAATTCATCTAATGACTCTATAGAAAGCTCTGAGAACATATATCCACTACATTTACACATTAGTCCAGTAAGACAAGTGAAAACTACTGGTCTGCTTGACATTGTTTGTGGTGCTTACAAATGCACTATTCCTGTAGCACTGTTTGGTCATAGGCATAAATTTATCTCCACAGTCAAAACATACTTGAGGTATAATGGGCTTCTGTGGGAGTGTTGCCAATGCTGCAGAGAAAGGGAGAAACAGATGAATTGTACAGGTCAGTAAGAAGATTTTAAGACAGGAGAGGTGTCCTGTAGTTCTCTACCTTTAATGTAAACAGGACATTGGCCCACCTACCCATGCTGCTCAGTTGTGACATAAGGTAAAGACCAGCAAAAAAATGATGTAACAACCAGAATATACAGTTTTGATAGTTTCTCAGTTACTTTCAATGTATTACTCTCTCCTAGATTTGCAACTGAAGCACAAAACAATAGTGTAAGCAACCCAGCTGGACATTCATATAGCAATGTGAGTAACACTCATGTTCTTTGCTGGCAACTGTCAAATTGAGAACTGTTTGGATTTACCCCAACTACTGTCCAAATGGGATGCTAAGATTATTCTGTGGCTCTTCTCCATACATCAGAGAACACTCTGTATTTGGTAACCAGGCCAACTTTCTTCTTTTGATACCACAGATGCTAATATAAAAGCTTATTTTCTTGGGTCCAGCACAGTCTCAGGGGATTTTGCAGAAAGCAGTAGCTGTATTATGTGTTCAATCTGTGTGAAGCAAGCTGAGATCTCTTCCTGCTGCCATTTTGTTAAGCTGGTGTATTTCCTATCTCAAATAAGATATTTAAAAAACAAACAAACAAAAAAGCAACAAACAAAAAAAAAACCCAAACACCAAAACTAAACCCACCAAAAAAACCAAACACTTAAAAATCAAGAACAGTGTAGGACAAATGGCTTATGCTGTAGACAAAACACCCGTGACAGAAGGAATGCAAAGAATATGAAGGGGCTTTAAGGTAATGTTATGGATGTGAATGCTGTTTGTGGTGGACAGCATGAAACAAAAAAGATGAGAAGCAGCCCCCAAGCACATGTGCATATTCCCTATTTTAAAACACAAGTAAAAGCAGATGACTGTATTGTGAATACTGTGGTCTTTGAATATAATTTACACTGAAATAAATTATACAAAAGTGCTATGGGTAACAGTAACAGGTGTTTTGAACTTTGGAGAATGGAGATTAATTAGGTTGATAATTGCTGACCTTTGAATTAACCTGCTGTAGTCTGAGAGTCTAAAGATAAGTTAGCAGTTATAGAAGTTAAGTCAAACCAGTTGTCAGAACAACCTGTTTATGGCCTGTTCTGCTTCATTTCTTTAGCTGGCAACTCCTTTAAGCCCAGTGCCTCTGAATCCAGTAAGTCTGCAGGCTGGACATACTACATCATTAAATGGACCATCAGCAGGTAATAAATACTCTGCAGACCACCTAACTTTCATGGAGATCTATTTTTCTTGTTAGGACTTAAGATCTTTACAAGTCTAGGAGCAGCAACAAGCATTGACAAAATGACTTGGATGGGGCTGTCCCTTTTAGCAATTAAAGCAACTAGCTACCTGGAAGATTATCTGCTACTTTCAGAAAGATACAAAAAGGGAACACATGCTTTTCAATTACCTTTCAATCTGGATTTATCTGCCTGTCTTTATTCTTCAGCCACATCAAAGAACACATCACAGTCACCTCATTACTATGAGATAATGGAATTTGATCCTCTGGCTCCCACTGAGTAAGTAACTTTTAAAATAGATAATATGCAGTTTTCTTAGGTGCCAAAGGCAAGAAGACTTCTGAGATGGCTTTTTCTGGATGAGAAAACAGACCACACTATTCAGACTGAGTTAGCTGACCAACTGGATCACTAATGTAAATGAGTGGCTGCATTTTGTGCATTTTCTTCCAGTATTTCTAACATAACCAATCGAGGAATAAACCCCTAACTGAACAGCATCTGTACAAATGGTGGAGTGATGCTGTGTCAAAAAGGATCTACTAAAATCTTGTTCAATGACACAGAAATATGACTAAAACATGGTAAGGGGCCTGGTGGAGGAAGCTGATAGGCACTACAACACAGGTAGTTCTTGAGCAAGGTAACCAAAGTAATTCCTCTCGACAGCAATTGTGATTTTAAAGCATGTTGTTCTTCTGCCTATCAAGAAAATGCTCATTTTAAATGTAAGCTACAAAAGGGAATGAATTCATGGACTCTCCAGGGGGTCAAACAGGCAGAAAACTAATACAAAACTAAACAGGTGGTAGAACTCTTCTTTCTACTAGTAAACTGCAAAAAAAATCTGAGCCATCTAACAGAACTTACTCCTGAAGAACCATCAAATTCTGAGGTAGAAAAATCTCAATAAAGCTTCATTTATTTATTTTAATTAGTACAGTAATTCCATGCCATGTGTTGTGCTGGCCACTCACATTTTGCAGTCCTGTTCCCAAAATTACTCCTTCAAGTGGCCTGTCCTAGAGGTATATTATGAAGTGCATCACCACGGATGCACCTCAGGAAGGGCTCTTTGTTCCCAGGAAAACCTGGGCATCCTGCTGCTGCTGCTCCTCCTTCAGGCAAACACCATAAACTCCTGGCAGTTTGTGTATTGAGTGGTTTGTCAAACTGTAACAACCGTGATGCAGAGTTGCCCTGTTCCTCCCCTTTCAGTGCTATTTATGAAGAAATCGACCTTGTGCTGAAGTCAGAAGTTACCAAGAGTACAGACTGCTGAAGGTGGAGGTGAAGGCTTTTACTGAGCACCTCACTCTCTGACACTGGTCCTGCAGAGGGGCTTCCTGGAACAGACCAGTGAATAACAGAACAGGTTTTGTATTTGGACACAACAAATACGGAGTGGAATACTAAGCTGTGTGGAAGTCAAAGAGTTACTTGGATCTGCACCTTGATAATTTGCTCTAAATGTTCAAGCTGTGTATTCTTCGAGGTGACTTGCATGATTATTTTTTAAGTATTTTGGGGGCCTTTGAGATATGATTCCCAGTATGAAGTAACACTTGAGAGCTGGCACAAGTGAAAAAAAAAAAAAAAGGATTCTTGAAACTACAGAAGGAAGCATTTCTTCCAAGTTAGCTGTTCTTTTGTATTGCTTTACTGCTTTATGCAGCAAACAAAATAGAATGTTATGTTTACAGAAACTACAGAATCCAATTTCTATTTTGGCCTTGTTGGTGTCTGTGTTAATCTCCCTAGAAATTTGTAAGGGGGTTTTGATGTGTGGGACTTTTCTAAAATTGGGCCTTTTCATAGATGTCTGAGGACGCACAGGGTGTTACTTTCCTACAGTCATATTCTGAATATAGATACTTGTTTTCTTCCTGAAAGCCTGCTATGTAGTTGGATTTTTGTCTTGGGAAGTATCTGAGCTGGGCCATGAGGTGCTGTCATCCAAGATGAACAGAAGAGGAAAGGCCCTGCTTGTTCCTGTGTTGTTGCTTTTATTTACTCAGTAAATATTGGAGGGGGATTGATCATTTCTTTCAATGTTCCTGCCCTGCAGAGATTGCTGTTCTGGTGAAGGAAAAAATAATCATCTACAATGCAGATGAGCAATAGTTATCCATTTATTTTAGTCAAGTTATTTAACCCTGTTAATAACAGTTTTAATAATGAAAGTGCCTTATCTATTTTAATGCTGAATATAGAATGTGCACTTTAATAAGTAGTTCTCTGAACTTATAATTGATATAAAATTTGAGAACTTGGTTCATGTTCATAGCTGATAAGCTATTTTTTTGGTGAAATACTGCATTTTAAATGCTCATTGTGTTAACTGTTTAAGTGATATGAAGTTCTCAGTCAGTTATGCAATTTTTGCAGCATAAAATTCCAAATAAAAGCAAATGCTTACTGAGAAGTTAACCCCCATCACTTGAGTTTTTTACCAGATGACACGTGCATTCCATGAATTGCCAAATGCAGATAATATTGGGAGCATTTGAATGTGAATTTAGGGAGTATTTTGAAAGGAATTTACAAGTATTTTAGGTGCTTCATTGCATGGTTAGCCATCTTGCAGCTGCTGTAGGACCAGTGGAACACTTCTATCCAAAAGACAAGCTTGAAGAAGTTGGGGGTTTTTTTGCAAGCAGAAGTGAAAAGGTAAGCTGCTTTATTCTTTTCTTGTATTATTTGCAATGGTCTGGACAACAGCCTGAGAAAACAGCTGAAAACAGGGTTTGAGATGGCTGGGTTTTTTGCTACAATCTTAGTTGTGTTAGAACCTGAGCTCCCTGAAATGAAACATATTACAAGAGGCCATTTCAAGATGAAAATCCATAATGGGGGATTGCTAACTGAACTTTTCCATATACAAAGAAGCAAAACGGTCACAAGAAGCTCTGAAGGGAACTGGTTAATTACTGAGGCTGGAGACTTTGTTTTATAGTTGGCATATGCAAACTGTGCAAACTTGAGCTTTCCAACTCAAGGGAAAACCCACATTTATGAAACTGGCACTTGCCAGGGGGATATTCTTCTGAAGCATGTGGCCAGAAAAAAGCTGTGTGTGGAAAACTCCCATAATCAGTTTGACTTTCAAAAGGACATTGGACTAAAGACAACCCAGGTGAGATTTTATTTTTATTCCTAGCCTGGATTCAATTATTTGTCTTACTTTTTTTCCTTTTTTTTTTCTGAGGCATAACTGGCATTTCAAAGCTTGCTGCCATCTTCATACAGATGTATTTCACTTGTGTGGGCTCCACATGTTCTATTAGATAAAGTGCATTAAAGAGATGAAAGAATGAAAAGTTTTAAAAACTTTTAAGAAATACAGTGAAGACCTGACACGAATGTCATCCAGAATCTATTTAAACACATGTTATTGGTACAATAAGGCATTTTAAAGGTAGCATCCATTTAAAAAAAAAGAAGCAACTTAAAATTACTGTATGCAAATGTAATTGAGACTGAAGTAACTGGAATTTATTTCTAATATACCCATTACTTTTTTAGAGCCCAAACCACCATTAGTCTTACTTTGTTAGATCTCATCTGCTGAAAGGGGTAGAAAGAACTGGTCTAGCAGATGATACTGGGCTGATAGGAATTCCTGTCTGAAAATGAATAGGGCACTTAAACTTGTTCTGCAACTCACTCCTCATTTGCAAAGCTATGATAAAGTGTTGTTATCCCTACCCCACAGATAATGACCAAAAGTAACATAAATACAGGCTTACATGTTCTGATAAACAAGAGTACCTAGGAGCAGCTCTGAACAACTGCTGGGCAGGCTGTGTCAGGCTTAACCTTGGAGTGGGGTTGATTTCCCTTTGGTTTCTCCTTTGCTGTTAATTCAGCCTGCCGTTTAAAGCAGTTATGTGCTGCCTTTCCCTTCAGAACATTCCATTTTAAGCTGAGCTTGTCTCTGTGCAGGATGCCTGGTGTGCAGCCCTCTGCAGTCATTAGCAGTACAGATATTTGAAATGAGTTGAACACACTGAAATTTGCAGATAAGGTATTTCCAAAGGGCAACCATACCACAAATTTGACATGCTTACATTTAAACTACTGTTCCTCATTCAAATGCTAACAGTTTTAGAGCAGTCTGCTCTTACCAAATGACTACTGATTCAGTAGTGATTTGAGAGGATGCATCATCTTCTGAATCATCATATCCTCCTGTGCCATGGGAGGGTTACAAAGCAATACAGTCAAACTTGGTTTAGTTTTTGAGATTTCATTAACTGTTTATCTTTTTATACATTCACTTATACGGAAATTACTCTTCAGAGTCAGCAATGCAATCTTAGATGCTTAAAAAATTGATTTGTTTCTCCGTATTTAAATGAAGTTCTCAATTTACACTTGGCTTTAAAAATCTACCTTGCAGCATTCAGGTAAGATGTATCATGTCATAAAAAGATGGCTTGAGAAAACCCTCTCTCTTTCCTGGAACAGCATGTTCCCTTCTATTTCTGATGAAGAAATGCTCTCCCTAAGAAATAATATTCCAACTACATAAGTGTTTATTTAAAAAAATAGAAATACATCATTTCATAACAGTAGCAACTGCCCATGGTGGTTTAATAATATAATTTCATATTGCACAGTAGTCCTGCAGCCTTTCCCTCCATTGAAAAAATGGTTTCAAAACTGGTAGGTAGCAGAAGTCAAATGGTGTAGAGATTGCCCATTACTGATACCCAGGAAGTGGTAATTTCTGTCCTTCCTTTGCTTCAAAGAAGGTGTAAGAGAGGGTGATCAAATCAACTTTAGCCATTCTTGGGTCCTCTACAAATTCTGGATCAATGTAGAAAAAGACAGGCATGTCCACTTCTTCTTGAGGATTCAGCCGCTGTTCTTCAAAACAGAAACACTGCACGGAGGAGAAAACAACCCAACAGTTAGACAGTAATAACTGTGGTAAACTTTCTCTCTGCCAAGATAGAGAAAGCTTAATCTTGTAAAATGAACTCTCATTCTCTCTACATCCCTAAAATCCTGGGAAGGCTCAACCATATTATCAAGAAGACAGTGATTCTATTCGTCTTGTGTTACAGGAAGAAAAATTAGCTTTTAAGTGTCCAAACCTGCAAATTTTCCAGGCTTGCTCACATTGTTACCCCCTGCCCTCCAAGGCAGTGGCACTAAATATCATATATTTGGGAGCCACTCTAATTGGACATACACTGCAGCTTGCCATGAAGACAGGCCAAGAATGAACTGATGCACTGCCATTTGAAAAAATCAAGGTATTTTCTTGAAACGTTGGCATACAAAGAATGGTATCGAGGATTAAAATGAGAAAGTTAATTTATGAATTAGAAAATATTTGCTTTGTTCACACTTACTTGTATTTTATTGAAATACTGTCCTGCTTCAAAGGGTATCACATTGTAGGTAGAGATTCCAATTACTGGTTTGTCTGTAGGATTTTTTGCCTTATAAAATGCCAGTGCTGTCTCTCCTGGTACCACCTGTAAAAAGGAATTGCACAGTGATTTTTATTTTTTTAAATCCACTGCAGCCCTCCGCATCTCTGAGTTCTTCAGACTTGAGCCAGAATTAGTTCATTATCTCTTTTGCTGTTTCAAATGGGTTGCTTCACAAATATTTAAACTTACACAAACTTACCCTCGTTCAAAATTAAAAGCATCAATATTGTGACATGGGTGCATTTTTAATCTTGCCCAGTTTGTCCTTGAGGCTTATATTATTCTTGGCAGTTTAGCAGCACACAGAGCTTTTTAAACATGCAGAATTATATGTGGTGTACACTTAATTTTTGAGGTTACCATTCCTTCAGTGCTGGACCTGGAAATCAATTAAGCAGCACGACTCCTTTGAGAATTTTTCTTAAGAACAAATTTAAACACTAAAGTCAAATTAAGATGTTCATTTTTAAAAAATATAAAACCTAGATGGGGCAGGAAGAGAAAGAAACTCCAAATATTTAGATATACAGCTACACCACATATACATATTTAATTAGATATACACACACTTTATGATCTATGTACCATGAACTGTATATATTTATATAGTTTTAATTGCAACCCTTTTTTTGGAAACTGGATTGGATGATAGAGGCTAACTCTAACTACAATACACAAGGCAACAGTAGTTCTGTCCTCTGGTAGAAGACGACACCAGCTCCCATTCTAACACTCGGAAGTACTTCATAAAGCCCTGGATGAACCTGCCCCCAGTTGTGTGTTTTTTAGATCAGGGCCCACAGCTGCACATCAGTGGATCTACATTATCAGAGTTGCATGGTAACAAAAACGTATGAGGCAAAACCTGACGCTTCTACCTCTAGGCTCCGGGTGTAAGTGGTTCTGGGCGAGGGGGAAAACGAAGTCACTCACGTAGATTTCGCTCTGCTGGGGTTTGAAGTTCCACTGGATGCTGGAATGCACGTCCGCGTTGAACGTGACCCTGATGACCCGGTCCCTCACCGGCTCCATGCTCTCGATCTGCTCCGAGCTGCGCCCTGCGCCCGTTGTTCCGCCCAGGCCCGTGGTCTGTCAGAAAGGAACGGCAGTGAGCGCCCCGGCCCCGCACCGGCCCTTCAGCGCCGCCGCCGGCAGCGAGGCCCCGGCCCGGCCCTCTCGGTACCTGGCAGTAGAGGCGGTAGAGCGGCACGGCCGCGTAGGACATGCCCACCATGCCCACGGCGGCGGCTGCGATGTAGGCCAGCGCCGACCGGTTCCGGCGTCGCCATTCCTCCTCTTGCCTGCGGGTGAAGGGGTTGCCGCTCCGCAGCCCGCGGGCTCCGCGCGGGGCCGGCGCCCGGCTGCCCGCAGCCGCTGCCCAGAGGCCGTACCCGGCCTTCCCCTCCGGCCGCGGCGGTGCCCACCCGCTGATGTGGCACGGCCGGGGCAGGGCCCGGCCCAGGGCCCAGAGGGGTCCCGGCCCCGCGGAGAGCCTCAGGCGGCCGCAGCGCACCCAGCCCCGCCCGCACAGCCCCATCCCGCGCGGCTGCGGGCTCCTGAGGGAGCGCGGAGCCCAGCTCTTCTCGCGAGAGCCGGCGGGGCAGTGCGCGCGCCCCGCCTCCTCCCGCCTCCCCCGGAGCAGCCCCGCCTCGGCCGGTGCCCGGCGGGGGTTCTTCGGCGTGAGCGGCAGGCGCCGCCTTCCCGAGGAAGCGGGGGGGGGGGGAGGTTTGTGGCGGGGGAGCGGGGCGGGCCAGGCCGCCATCGCACCGCGGAGGGGAGGGAGCGCTGCCGTCGGGGGGTCGCCTGTCGCTCACCCCTCCGAGTGGCCCTGAGGCGCGGGGGGTTCCCACCAGACCCCGCCGGTAGTCTCTCCCTCCCCAGCGAGACCGCTCGGGCGGTAGTGTGCATATCGAGGTAACTGTCTCAGCCCTCAAGGGCGGCGGGTTTTCGCAACCCTCGGACTCTCCCGGGCACGCCGCTGGCCGCAGCGGGGCCCCGCACCGCCGTACATCGAGCCGGCTTTGTGCAGTGCCGGGGCGGGCTGGTGCTGGACGGCAGGGCCACCGAAAAGGCTGCCCCAACAGCGGGTTAAACGAGCCAGGCACGGCCGGGGCGTAATTATCCTCGCTAAGTGCCTCAGCGGGGTTAATGCGGGGAGGAGCGCACTGAGGGGTGCGCGGTAGTGGGGGACACAAGGGGCATTCCTGGCTGGTCCCTTTGGGGCTGTGAGCGCACGACCAAGCGCTTCTGAAGTGGCTTTTGTGCCTGTGTTCCTCACCTTTTAACGCTGCGCTCCTCTAGGCACCATACGGGGCCGTACCCTCGTGGAGGGTGTTTTAACAGAGAGAGGAGGGGACTTCATCCCTTTGTCTTCTTGCAAATCTGCTGGTCTTGCGGACCCCTGACACGGGTTATTTGTTTTTCCAGCGGTGCTTTGTTTCATGTTTCGTTAGTTTCCTCTTTTTGTGTACTGATTTGGTTTTGTTTAGGCATAAATATTGACGTGCTGCGAAGTGTTTGAGCGGTTGTTTGTAAACAGCAATAACTTCAGGACGCGCAAGGTCATAGAAACTTACAAATGCAATCGTTCTCCACTGGTCCCTTGCACGGTAACAAACTTTGCTGTAGAAGTGCTGGAGTTTGTTGCTTTAGAGCACTGCTGCTCTTCTCTTGTGCTGTCTCCACTAACGTGGATCATGCAGGGACTTCGGCAGCTCCTGTTACTGCTTCGTTTTCCATTTGGACATGTTGAGTAAAAGAACGATAAAGCCCAGAGCAAAACAACATTGCAGCGTTTTCTCTGTATTTTGATGGCTTTATTTTTTATCCTTTACCGAGGGACGTGAAAACGTTTACTGCAGGAAAATTTGTGGTATTCCTCAGTGAATCAAGTTTGGTTTTTTTTCATGCAGAAATACATAACCTGATGAATTGGTCGGTGTGTTTTTGTGGGGGCTGTGACACTGTGCACGTAGGGAACCTGTATTTTATTTCAGCTCAGGTTCGTAGTGTGTCTCTGGTACCACTAGCACCTGTTGCCATCTTCTGCCTGTGCATTGTCTGGAGAGTTCCTTGTCCCCCTTGTACTACGTTTTAGGAATAACACGTTTTCTGTTTTGTGGCCATGTGGGGGTTTAGCCATTCAGCTCATGATGTCTGGAAGATTTGCTACTGATGATACAAATGGCTATTTTTGTATTAGTGCTTTTGCAGTAATTTTCCAAATGGTTGTAGCTCAGTACATTTAGGATTGTGTTTCTTGTCAACTTGTCATAAGTGCTCAAAACAATAAAATGTGAATGACTGGGTTTTTGGTCCATTAGTGGTCCATAACCCCATTCTGTGTGTGTTTTGGCTTGCTTCACACGAACGTGCCATAGCCACTGAGTACTAGACAGCAAGTTAAAAAAAGTGAGAAAACAAGATGCACAAAACACCTTATCATGTTCAAAACAACAGATCCTCCCCAAGTAACCTTCACTGGAAAAAAAAAAAGAGTTTGGTTTTGTGTAGCAGTTACAATGCTCTATCCTGGAATTGTGATCTTAGTTCAGTTAATTGTTTTAGAAGATTTCTACCACAGGTGGTTCAGGTTTACTCTAATTTCTACCTCGTAAATTAGGAGGAATGTTTTGGTGCAGTGCACAGTGAGGTCTGAGTTGTTAACTGCTTACTGTTTTCAGCAATGGAGTGTATCTGTTTGAACATGAAAGTTCTTTTCCCACTTGATTTCAGCTAGTCAGTAATAAATAAGAATTGTTGTTAGTGTCTGAAAATAAACAGCCAGGTAAATTTCAAAAAGTGGTTTCTCCTTTTTTACAGCAATTATTATCCTGGTTACGAGCCAGTACTTCATGTGTCAGAATTCTTCATTTTGAACTTTTATTAAAATAGTGCACCTAAGAAGATGTCCAGTACAGATTTTCTAACAAATACCAATAAAAAGTAAGTATTTTCCCCCCCAAACACACAGGAATACAAATACTGGATTGTAACATGGAAGTTGTCACGAGATTCATTAGCAGGATCTTGTTTTGATGTAGTAACTACAGTAACATAAGACACTGCATGGAGTTTGTGTGTTATAATGCATTACTTTTTCAGAATACTATGCATGCCTTGAATGTTTATATGAAATGCATATTTGCAGTGCTTGTGCAATATACTCCAGCAAATAGTATTTTAGCAATTTTGTCAAACAATTTAGCAGAGATTTTGCGTAACTTGATTTATTTTTAAAAAACAAATCCCAAAAGCACTAAAAGAACTTGCTTTTTGCTGGGATCTGAAGAAGCAACCACTCTGCTTGTGTAATGGAAATACAAGGTACATCTTTAAAACAGCTGTGGCTTGCTAGATTCATGTGGAAGGTATATTAGATGAATAGCTACTAGATTGCTGTATTCCAAAAGGAATTTTTCACATAGGAGATGAACATGAAAGGTGCATGTAGCTGCACTTCAGCTGCATGATGATGGAAGACTATAATTTTCTGTACTTATTTTTGTTTTGGGAGACAGTATCGATGCACAATGCCTTGAGAATGTTTTTGGTTAGATGTTAATTGAGGTTTACCTAAACTTTAAATAACACCTTTCTTCTCTGCACACGGGGTTAGCCTCAAGCCATTCATGTTTCTCCACAATTACAACGTTGCTTAAGGCTTTTTTTTTTTGTGTTTAGCAGTAGCTATATAATGATATATGTATTCTTTTAATCTTTATGACCTAATCAGCAAAGTGTATTTTGAATAATGAGTGGGTTTGGACAGATCAGAAGTGTTTGCTCATGCTGTGTGATACAGTGTTCTCTTGGCTGTGGTCCTTGGTGTCCTGGTGAATTTTTTAGGTTTTAGGGTTGGCAAACCTGAAAGGCTGCAGTTGCAGAATTGACTTGTACAGGATATTTTTAAAAGCACCTTTGCTTTATTCATAGCAAATAGATCTAGTGAATCTTCCTCTTGAGGATTCTGCAAATCTTTTTGTCATCTGCTAAATTATCCTGTAATCCACCTCAGTTGCTAAAGCGTTACAAAACTTCCTTTGGGAAAGGAGAGTCATAACTAATAATGTTGCCAGAATAGAATAGTTTACTAGCTGTTTGAAAAAGGATCTTGGGGGTTTTTTTTGCTGCATAAACAACGAATGAAGCACCTTGAAAATTTAGTTTTGCTGATAGTAGGTTTTATGGGGTTTGAAGTTGTTACAGTATTCCTAGATCTTTCAGGAAGTAAAAAGTAATTTGTGGTCTCTGAGTATGTGCTTGAAAGGCAGAGAACTCGCAAAAGAAGCAATAATACCATTTTCTGTTTGAGTCTTTTAGAAGCATTAAAAGCTGCACAGATGCAGAATTTTAAGGTAAAGAGGAATAGAAGCCCTGGGGAGGCATCCAGGGAGCTGAACAATTCATAGTTGTCTAAACTATATGAATTGTCTGCACACACAACCTATTGATGGTAATAACTTTAATGAAAGAAAAAAAAAGAGGTGGGAGCAACAAGAAACTTAATACTACTTTATATCTGCTTAAATGGTTGGGAAGTTTGTAGTTCCTGGTTTAATAAAAATAATTATTTTGCTTTTTAATAATGGAAAGGCATAGCCTTGAGTCATACTTTTAATTGGAAGGGGTGGGGGGTTGTGTGTTTCTGTTGCAGAAAACATGACACTGGAAACAAGCCATACTGGTCTGAGTGATTTGTTTCGACAAGTATTCCTGATACTGACACCACAAATTGGATTCCACTGGTGTTGGGAGCAATTTTGTTGTAGAAAGGCTATTTGTAGTTTATCTTCTGTAACCTTGCCTAGAGCAAAGCCAATTGATACAATGCTTAAAAAATTAATGGCTCTTCTTTCATCGGACTGTAACACCAGCAGCACGAGTTAAGCTTGTTAAGAAAAGAGTACAAAGGCCCACATTTTCATCACTGAATGGATGTGAGCAATCCAAATTATTCCAGTGGAGCTCCCCCTATTTTGGGAGTTGGAAAGGCTGCTTTATGTTTCCAATTCCATCGCTGATCTGCTCCTTAGCCTGAGGTGGGTCACTTCACCCTTCTGCCCCTCCTGTCTGTGTAGATTGCAGGCTCTAGGGACTGACCTCAGTACACATGAACACTACACAGCATTTTGCCTATATGCAAAAAAGATCCTTTCCCAAGAAAATGACGTGCAAACGAAACCACAGTCACTATGACTTTAAATTAAAAAAAAGGTGCATGAGATAAGCAGATGCATTCCTGCATAGCCAAGCTGTCCTGCTGTGCAGCTCTAGACGCTGACAGATGCTGTCTCATCACAGGGTTACTTGCTAGAGAGGATTCACCTTTCTACTTAAACAAAATGCAGAACACAGAATATTTACTTTTCATTTTAAACTGTAGTGATTTTAAGATCTTTTGGACAGAGAGGGCAATAGGAGTGCATCTTCTGAGGCAAGTCTGGAAGAAAATAGTAGTTGACTGATCTGATGTCAGAAGCTCTGAACTTCTGAAAATATGCATATCTCTGCAGGACCAAACCTCCTGTCAGGAGAGAGTCTTGCCTTTGGGAACAGTGGGATACTTTTCACTTTTTCAACTCGATTATTCTCATTGTAATTATATAAATTCAGCACTTTTCCTTTCACAAAAAAAAAACCCAGATCTGTCAGCTTCCATTTCTAGGGAAAACAGATCACCCAAATTCTGTGCTAACTTTTGACTGTTGTACCTTGAAAGACTAAAACCCAAGGTAAAGCATGACACAAGTCAATGCCATGATTGAGAATGCAAAGTAATAGCATAATGGCATTTGTTCCATTAAAGCTTTCAGTCTGCCTGCTCTGTTGGCTTTCCCTTTTTGTGTGTGGATATACATAATCCAGTCTGCTAGGAAGATTGCTTTAGAAAGGTCATGAGTTACTGCTTTTGACCTTGTTTGGAGGGAGCGTGTAAATAAATCATTGGAAAAACATGAGAAAACAAGTTTATTTTTATAATTTCATTTGGCTTCTGCTGCTAGACAAGAGATTGCATAATCACAGATGTAGTAGATGCAAATACATTTTCTCTCCTATGCATTTGTCAGCCTTTAAAGTCTCTATCAATTGCCATTTCAAATAGAAAAAGTAAACATTACCTCGATAGGTGAATTAGTCCATGTGACGCAGAGGGTTTCAGAGCAGATTAGTAGGCAGAGACACTCGTCTTGAGCTCTGCCTGTTTGGGTTTTTTTTTAGTTAGTAGCAGAAATTGTCCTGCACGTAACCTTTTATCTGGCTGGCTTAGAAACCTCCAGTGTGTTTTGGTTGCTTTGTTGTCTCTGCTGCTGTTGTGAAGAATGTCGTTACTCTCACCAGGGGATGAAGATGAACCAGAGCGTTTCGATGGTCTCTCTCTCTTGTACTGGTATGCTTACCATTAGGTTCTGACAGCATTTTTCTAGTCTCTAATTGTGAAAGGTACAGTAAAGATAATTTAAAAGCTGTAGCCACATTCAGCTTCTTTTCATAAGCAGCCAGAGTTTATAATTTAGATTTTTGTTTAAGCTTCAAGTAGTATCTATTTTGTGAGGTAAAGGTGTTATTCTTCTGTTGGTAAATACAGAAAAATATTTTGTATGTGGACATAAATATCTAATAATTTCTCAGGAATAAGATAATATCCAGAAGTGTATGTTCTGGTAAACATCTCTAGAAGATACAAAAACATAAAGGTGTTGAACTTCCTTCTGTATGCTAGTAAAAAGTAACAGAAAAAAAGTTAATTTTAATTGCCATTACTAGAACACCTACACGAAATATACACAGTCTGTTAGCATTCCAGGACTCCAGTTGGAGTGTTGCATTGAATATTTTTCAGTGTAACAAATTTATAGTGTGCATTTTATAGAGTCTGCTTTCTTATTTAATCTGTGCCTCACATCTTGGTGCTAAAAGCTTGCCTACAAGTATTTTTCATTACTTCTGTGGGAATGAGTAGCAACATCTGATTATTTAATTTGCATATTTTTCTATAATTGACATTTTTTGTTACTACTGCCAACTGATTTAGAAGGCTATTTCCTTATTTATACTGTTGAGCGTATATCAGAATTTTTTGGGGAAGTATTCTAATATTTAATGAATATTAAATATTGATAACATGAAATAAATGTTGGATGGGTGCTAAATCTAAGTCTTTTTAGAATAAGACTGTTAAAGCTCTGTTTATTTTATTAGAACTTTGAGAAGTAGCTTGACTTGAAGGGCCATCTCTAAGTTGTATGGGAGGATAACTGACAGTGAAAGCCAGCAAGATGGGATATGCTAAACAAATCTGAGGCATTTGAAGATCCTTGTTTTTACTGTTCAGGTGATGAAGTAATTTTATACTGATGTATTGGAGGGATTTGGTCTTCAGAGCATAAACACAATTGAATGGCTCGTAGGGGCATCAGTTCACAGTGTCAGCCCTTTCTAATTGTAGGTGGCAACATCCTGATAATTTCACTGTTTCATAGACACCTGATTCCTCTCCATTGTGCATTATCCATTTGTTTATTCTTCCCTTTGTCAGAATATGCTTTATGTTAGGATCTCTTTTTGGAAGGTATTGCCTGTTACTTCTGGAAGCATAGCTCCTTTTCCTTTAAGGTTTCTGTGCCTAGATATGATCCTATTGCATGATCACTTTGTATGGTAGTATCTCAGTAGGCTCTGCCATCTCTGAGCTAGGGACTGTAAACTTGAAGCCTGGGATTTGATCCTTTCAGACTTCACAAACATCAACTTAAGTGCAAAGTTGAAACAACATTTGTTCTTTTTTTCATTTTAATAAAAACTGCTGTGTGAGAACTGCTGAGAACCTGGCAAAGCAAGAACCAGAGCAGTAACAGCCAAAGGCAAGATGGAAGAAAAATAGAATAATTGTCTGCTTATTTTAAAAATCAGTGTTCCTTCTCAAACTTTTCAAAGATGGATACAAATCAGGCCAGGCCTGTGAAGAACACGACTAGTATGTTGTCTTTCAGCTTCAAAGCAATTTAAATTAATGGGATGGATAACAACTAATAATAATAACTAATAATAACTAGGCAGCGAGACAAAATAGACTGCTGTTGTAGTGTAGAAGTGCAAAAGTGGTTTATAAAAAAAAAATATGGTAGAGAAATACCAGACATAAGAACCTTGTCTTCCTTTCAGACTGTAAGTAAAAGCAGCTCAGTTCACTTCCAGCTGTACAAAGGGTGCCTTGTGCTCTGGTGTGGAGTAGAAGGTCATGAGTGGTCTTGTCAGTGGCCAATTACACTAACTAGGTTTGTTCCATCATTTCTTTTTAGCCTATGAACCAAATACTAAAAGAAATACTGAAGTGAAAATTATACAATGTTTGAAGCGTAGGTTTCCTGGTCATTTCTCAAGTTGAATTATTAGGTCTGTTCTTGTGGCCAGCCTTTCTAAAGCAAAGGCTAAATTTTGCAGATTCTTGGGAATGTGAGGTTGGGGAACAAATTGTTGCTTTTCAGAGTGTGTGTTTATACCTTGATAAAAACCAAACCAAACAAAAAACAAACACATCCAACTTTCTTATACAAAACCAGAAGAACTGGGGACGTTCTTTAGAAGCTAGATCTCTTGCCTGGTGCTTGAATTTAGGAACAATTAAATTGTCTGGATTTCTCTCTTCCCTCTGGCATGGCACCTTTTAATGACATGTCCTCTGGCTCTTGGAGGAATACCCAGTTCCAGGTATGGAGTTCAGGCTCTGTGCTGGATTTGATTACATGGGAGGATTTGGGTCACTGTGTCCTCCACTTTGATCTTCTTTTCTCCTCTGCTAATGAATTCTAGTTGTTCCATTTCACATTAACATCATGCTCTAGAAAATGCAACTCACTGTCTAATATAGAACAATATGTAGGTCAGAGCAGAAAAATCTAAGTGGTGCTTCTGCTTTTTTCTAGAAGGGATCTGGTGAGTCTTCTCCAAAAAATGGTACAGTAGGAGGACAGAGGAGCTATGGCACAACCTGTATTTTTTTAATAATAATTCATGTAAAAGATAATTAAAAAATGGTAAAGTGATTTGTTTTATAGGAATTCTTAACACTTTGTATTCTCAGAGCAGTGTGCTGGTCATGTTTCCAATGGAACTGTAAATTTAAGTTTTGAAACTCTTAATTCTACTTTGTATTCTTCCTTAATTCTTTAGCACTATCAGCTGTCTCCAAAAGACTTACCTGCCTTTAGACAACTCCAGGGGCCATCTTGGTATCTTGTCTTGGGGTGGGAGCTGGCAATAGTTTGGAAATAAGCCTTCTTTAAAACAGAAAGAAAAGGCAGTTGAGTGAAGAAATGAGAGGCTATAGGGCAAAGATTATGTTCATAAATAACCACAAAGTTATACACCAGGTATCCTAGAAAATATTTTTCTATACATTTTCCTAGCTGTGTTATTGTTTTAATATTCATTACATGATCTAAGACATTGGGATGTATTTTTCTTGCCTACATGCTAAGCTGGACCAGGTTGTGGGATTTTGTTTCTGTTTAATTCTATGTGTACTTTATTTTACCTTACCATTTTAGATTTGTGATGGGGAGATGGATTTTTCACTGGGGAAAAAGGGTGGCACAGAGGTATCAAACAATATAAAGGTGTCAGTTACAGAAATCTGGTCTTGGTTTGTATTACAGTTAAAAACAAGGTCACTGTAGTTTCTTCTACATTAACATAGCTCTACATGCATTTCTGTCATTAGGGATTTAATGGCTTTTATTTTACTCCTTAGGACTATTATGGGCCCTCATGGAATCAATCGAGCTGTTCACCGCATTTCTTTTTCTGATTGTCAGAATGGATTAGGTAATTACATTGTACATTCTGTTGATTCAGAGCAAACCACATCTAAAAGCACCTGGTGAGCTCTTCCAGTTCACGTTGTCATCAGTAGAAGTTTAATTTCTCTGGCTTTTATGGATTTGACTGTAGATCCGTTTAGCGTGTAGGTGGAATAACCAATTTCTTGTTTCTTCTGTTTATTCTGCAGGAGTTAAAATTATTGGAGGTTATCGGGCCCAAACAGCAGAAGATTATGGGATTTTCATCAAGAGAATTCTACCTGGGGGGGTTGCTGCTGTAGATAGTAAGTAATTTTCATTTTTTTCTTACTAGCACACTGCATAGAAAAAGCTATCAAGAGAAGTCTTCTTGATTTTACCTTGTGGATAAAGACATTTAAAATAGCATGGTTTAGTCAGCATTCATTCTGTGGTTTACCTTCAGATAGAGAAATGAAGCTTGGACCCTTCATGAGAACAGATTTTACTACTCTGTTCTTGACAAGGTGTTCCAATCTAAATGTGGCTGGTGTGACAGCAGCTGGCCATCTTTCAGCACTGCTAAATAACCTCTTTTAATGAGTAAGGTTGAAGAGTGGTGTTACCTTTACAGAACAAGCATTTTTAATGAGTTCTGATATGTATTTTTTTTTTGGTAACTGGTGGTTTAGATGTTCAGTGTGGAAAGAACAAATTGTAGGAGGTAGTTTGCAGTAATAAAGTTACAGAATATACTTCTATCCTAGGTCTGCATAAGGGTTTTTTTGAGATTCCATCTGGTCTTGTGCAGAATGATGATTTAAAATATTTCAAAAGTGATAGTTCCTAAACTGGATTAATGCAGAAAGTTAAAAATAGAATTGGTTCTAAAAAATCTTTAAGATTTCTTTATTAATGTATAAAACATTGAAGTATTTATATGTGGTAACTGACGTGTATGTTAAGTGCAGCTGAAAGTTAATTCTGCAACTGTGAATTGTAAATTCCAGTCCCACAAATATTTGTGCTATATGTAAATAATACAGATAGCTAAATAACACTTTCAGTAGCTGTTCTGTCACTAATAAGACTAATAACTATCAGTCTTATGACAGTAGCCTAGCTTAATTAGAATCAGAACCTAATCTGCTAAAAATCATATGGTTGTTTATTGCATGAGATCATATAAAATGCAAATAAAAAGCCCTGTTTTATTACTGTGATAGAATATGTTCACCATTTTCCTGTTGATTCTTGCATTACTCTTAATTTCATTACCAGGCCGTTTGCTCACTGGGGACCTAATTTTGGATGTCAATGGAGAAAACTTAATTGGAGTAACCAATGAAAAGTATGTTTGTACTGATTACTAAATGTTTATTAAAGCTTGGAATATTATCTGGGGTTTCTTTGGGCATTGTTGACCACTGAGTTGAGCACAACTCCACTGAGGTCCTGGGAGTTCAGCGGGCAATTAATTCCTGTAAATATAATTCACCAAAACTCTTGTGGAAAAGTGTCAGGACTTTATATGCTTTTATAATGACAGACTAAGCTAACTGCTTCATGATGTAGATTATAGAATGTATGTGAAAATAGCATGAAATAATATTCAGCTTTTAAAATGTTTTTATAACTATCTCTTTGCTGGTGAATGTAGATGGTGCAGCTAACAGGTTTCATTGTAGTGGGACAACAAAGGAGATCTTGAAAAATCTGTAGAACATGTTGGCTGGTTTCTGTGGCTGGCTTCCCAGAGGGCAGTGCAGCTCAGTCTTGGAGGCATAGATTTAAAATTCAAAGCAAGATTTCAGTATATATTTGCTGAGGGAAATCCTGAGCAATGAAGTATAGGTGACTGGTGGTTTTTCTCAGGTGTAGGCTGTTCATCCTGAAGGAGATCCAGGAAGGCAGCAGAATGGACCAAGGAGAGGTGGGGGCAAAAGGAAGGGGAAAGAGAGGGCAATCCCAGTTTGTTCCTGTCACCAGGCACACACTCACCAGTCCATCTTTCACTCGGGTATCCATTGCTTAGTTTGAGCTGTGCTGCTGGCAAAGCTTCTTCCTCTGTATGTGACAGTCAAAGTTATTAACTACATTAATAATTTGTTGATTTTCAGGCTCTTTTAGCGTTACTCACCATGTCCTTCTTGACAGCCCCTGGTGTATTTATTTGACTGTTTTTACCCCCTCTAGGGCTGTTGACATCCTGAGAACAGCATCAGCATCAAATCACATGTCTCTGCTGGTTGCCAGAGATGAAGAAGCAAAGTAAGAGGAAACATAAAACATTGTTTCAGCCTCAAAACTAATAAAAAGCCAAGACTGTGTCTAACCTTAGGTGGCCAGGCTTGCATGTCTTTTTCTTTTACATTAGTTTTAATCATAGAATTGCACCACATGTCACATTTTTCCCTGAAGTACTTGATACCAAGTCATTGTGAGATATTTGCATCAAGTAAAAAAGCAAGCTCAGGCCAATTTCAGAATAATGAAAGGACTGAAATGTTGTCTTACCACCTAATACCATTGAAAACTATTTGCTGTGATAATTTTTTTTAATGCTTCTCACATTTTAAAATAGTAAAAAGCCAAGGAATACCTTAGATCAACAGTACCACAAACCTGTATGATTTATGCTGGAAAAGAGGTAGATTCTATGATTCTATGATTCTATGATTTAGTTTTTGGTTCCCCTCAGAAGTTTGTTTCTCAGTCTTTGATGAGCTTTGAATTAGTTTGGATAAGTAGGTTAAACTGCAGCAGGTAGTCCAAAATACTTCCATTACAAGGACATTTATATTAAATATTGCTTTAACCTTGTTGTCTAAAGTTAAGCATATAAACCACTATTGGCAGAGAATCATCTGTATCCCCTTTTCACTCCAATCTCCAGAGGAAATGGCTGTTATATAACTATATTGGATAATCATTGCAAGAGTCTCTGCTGTTATTTGCCTTTCCTGGAATGGTCCACTTAGAGTAATCTCTCCAGAAAGGAATCTTCTCTAAATTCCTTTAGCCTTTTGTCCCATTTAAGCTTCCCTTTTCTGCTCCTGTATTTTTTGTGTTTAACAGACGTTTAAATCACTCTGTAGCCTCAGACCTCCCCTTTTTTCAGACTGCCTAGATATATGTGAGGTCCACTCTTAATCTGCTTTTATCTAAAGCATACTGACCTAGTTCCTCTAAACTGCTTGAATAATTAAAAGCCATCAGTCTTTATACTGTTCTGGTGCTGTGCCCAGTGGCCTGGGCAGAATTTGCCACTGGGTCCAGTCCCTCACTCAGACTCCTGTGAATTCATTTCTTGTGACTGTACATTCCTGTGCTAAAAAGATTAGTCCATTTACACTCAACTGTGTTTGTGTGTGTTCCCTCACTCTGGCATCAATTCAATAAGTTTTGTCATTTTTTTGAAAAAGAATAATGCATCCAGGAGATTTCAATAACCCGCTGCAGTCACTGGAGTTACTTTGGCATTTTGTTCCCTGTGATCAGTTAATTTATGTTCTCTCTGATTCTGTAATATTAATTGGCTGATTTCTGGCTTACATCATTCTAGATTATTTCTATTTCTGTTATCACTGAGGTACTCATAGCTTGTGTTACAAACATTTTGTATTAAATTAGGCTTTGTTTTCTCTTTAATGCATGTAATACAGGATGTACATCTTTGCCACTTTTTTGCTGATTGTTTTGGTTTTGTTTTAGCCAGGTTGATACAATATGATTGGTTTCTGCAAAGAACAGCTTTTATTTTTTATCATCATTTTTTTCAGCAGTGTGCCTGACCAAGAATTGCCCTTTGTTTAGTCTGGGGGGGGCTTTTTCAAAAAGATATTGGAATAAAAATATAAGCAAAGCCCGAGCACATACAATATTTAGTATATAATTATATTTACCTCAGATGAAATAGACTGCAAATTTCTGAGAAAGCTAAAGAGAAGTTAAGAACTTGCATCTCTTTTTACTCATTCTTGAATAATTAATACCTATTTCTTCTCCCCTCTTTTTTGAGGTGCCACAGCTTTGTTTGCCAGTCTCTCCTGGGTTCTTTTTCAGGATAGTTGAACTAGAAGTGGGTATGCTATAGGTATCTTATGTGATTCTTTCTAATATAAATAACCTGTTTTGGACCTCAGTAGCACCACTGTCTTCTCACCTGTAGTTGATTTGAATTGCAAGTTTTTAAAGTTTTGAAATCCAAGGTAGAGGTAATAATTCAGCTTTTCTACCAATAGTTCACTCATTCATAGTTCATTGGAATTCAATCCTTATCCTTCTGTATTTCGTTACCTTTTTCTTGCCTCTCCCAAGTGTTTTTGTCAGGGCTTTCCTCTTCCAGTTGAGGTTGAGCTTCCTTCTCTGAGGGAGTCTAACCACTCAGCAGAAACAGTAGCAGGTTTCAAAGGGTGCATTTAAACTACTGCCAAATCCTGATGAAAAGGATCTTTTTATTGCCACAGGAAACAATTTCATGACCTGATGGATAAGTATGGCTCTCACAGTGGCAACAGCTCTTCAAGAAGTTCTCCAACACAACTACTAGCTGGTGAGAGATTGCTTCCTAGCCTGACGTAATCCTGTAGGACAATAGTCATGCTTCAGTGCAGCAGAAGCTTGCATTTAAAACTCTTCTTATTTGGGGGGAGATATGTTGGAGGAAGTGTCTGAAGGTCAGGCAAAACACACATTTATTTAGACTTTAACATTTAGTTTGTAGTCTAAACATTTAACTGGACTGGTTTGTGTGTCAGTTTCCCCAGCTCTTAAAGTAAACATAGTCCCACCTACTTTCAGCAATTTTAATGAATGAAAAATGTGAAAGGTATTTGGTATTTGTAGATTAAATGTACCATCAGATTTCAAAGTACTAATTAACATTTATTTCATTAAAAACATAAATTCTAATCCTTGGGGAATTGTTGCCTGAGTAGGACGTTGAGATTATTTTTTCATCCAATTTGAAAAAAAACACATCACTTGCTATGCTTTGAATAATTGTTCCTGGAACCCTGGGTGGCTCTTTTGAGCTGTGCAGGCTTAAACTTCCTTTTGGGCATTTGATTGCTTATAGTTTGTTTTCTAACATGAAAATAGTCCCACTGAACTTACTTACATAGGTTGAAACTTTGGATTTTTTTCTCCAAATTTGTGTTTTATTTCTTTTTGTTTCTTGAAGCAAAATCCACGGACAGCTCGTCTTCTGCCTCTTCCTCAAGGTCACAGAGTCCTCAGTTGCATCCAAAGGATAATGTCATGGCCATCAGCAGGAATAATTCTATCCCAGCACCATCCCCAAAGCTGGCAAAGTAATTTCTGAAACTGACTGTAACTCTCTTCTGTGGGCTCTAAGAAAAGGGTGTATTTGGCTGCTCAGCAAAATTCAGGGTTGACCTTTCAATGGTCAGGTTTGGTTTTTTTTAAATCCCAGAAGTTAGAATACCATTGATACTGCAAACTTTCAATTTTAATAAGGTATTTTCCTCATTTATTAATTGTTCAAATGGTGGAAGTAGATTCATCAGATTGACTTCTGATCTTAGTGTCTCCTAACAAATTAGTGTTTCTGATTTATGTGTACTTAGGTAGTCCCATAAGCTTTGGCTATATAGAGTAGAGAGGAGCTTTAATTCTTGTAAAATAATAATATAATAATATTAAATATATAATAAATAATATATCAGTTCTTCCTGTAATTGCCAGAATTAACAACTGAGTTGCTGATTTTGTACTAAGTAACCAGTGTAAAATTTTAACATTGGGCTTAAATGTCTCCTGTTTCTATTTGTTGCTGTAGGCACATTTGTGAAATCAGTCTTTATTCAGTATCTAGTTCTGTGAAGTAATTATACTTCTATTTTTCCTTTCTTTTTCTAGGGATAGTGCATTTCAGATCATCTCTGTTTGCAAAGGAGCAAACCTGGGTTTGAATATTGTAGGAGGAATTAACAGAAATGAAGGGCCTTTGGTATATATTCAAGACATTATCCCTGGTGGTGACTGTGATAAGGTAAAGACCTTTTTTGCCTCCCTCCCCTTTCAGTCACCTGTATTTTTGCCTTCAGTTAGTACCTACTTCTGTATTTTATTTATACAGTTATCTTTGAAATACAAATGTTGTTTTTACAGACTGCATGCTTTATCTTGAACCAGAGCTATCAGATTGCATGGTAGCATGCTTACATGGTAATGAGAATTATTCATGCATTCATTTGAGATCAATAAGGATCTTATTCCCCAATTTACATATGAGAAAGGAAGAAATCAACTTCTTTAAGAGGTTGCATGACACAAGGTAAATCAGCACAAATGGGACAGAGCTACAGATTGCATCTCTTCTTTTATTCCTTGGTCGTTCCAAAAATCATTTTCCCCTTGGACTTAATTTAGATGGATCCTTGCAGTTAGAAAGCATTGTATAGGCAAATTAGACTAAAAAATATTCTGATAGTGCAGACTAATAAAATGTATGAATCAGCACTGATTACTGTTTATGTGTATGCCAGATGCAATATGCAAATCAGCAGGGTTTGCCAGTTTTGAAACATAAACAAATAAAAGAAGTGTCTGGTTCAAGTGCACAAAACTGTTTAACCAAGTGTCCCCTCTTGCATCCTGAGTTGTTGTGATTATCTTGATGTGTGGATAACCAGTTTGTGCCTGTTACCAACTAAGAGGATACGAGTTAATTTCACAAGCAATGAGTTTTGCCCCAAAACAGTCTGCACCTACTCGTGACTGAGTTTTTGTAGGTTAAGGTTAATCCCAAAATGCCAGGATGGAAGTTCAAAATGTAACATTTTTCCAGGACACCTTTTTATAGATAAATGGTAATTGTTCTTCTTTTGTTTTCTCCTATTTTGTTGTGGCTTCTAACACATTTTTCTCATTGTAAACAGTTTAAAGCCTATCATACAGAATTGATGGACTGATACATTAATTTGCAGTACGTTCTAATATTAACAATATTGAGGTAATTTCCCAGTCTTGCTTGTCCTGTTTGGGAAACAGAAGCAACAAGCATACTTTAAATCTCTACCACGTGAGGGCAGCATTGAAATTGATATATTTTATAGGTTAGGTGCAAGTGAAATGTAAGATCTGCAACTTTTTTCTTTAATCAAAGCCAAAACACTAAGTGACAGAAAATATGGTAAAGTGCAATCATAGGTTTGAAATAACACTGCTAAAAATATGGCATGTGGGTATGAAATATGTAAAATTGTTCTGGTCTTGAAAAGGTATTTTACATATTTCCTGTGTGTCTTCTTCTGTGCACAGTTTGTTTCATGTGGTCATACTGATTCTGGGATTAATTTCTTTAAAGCTGGAGAACACAGACATGCTGTGTGTAATTTAGTGTGGATCACAGTAGATAAATGTCAAAACTAACTCTGTAACCAGAGGTGAATTACATGAATTTTCAGGTAAATTGTTGAGGCCTTTTTTAAAATGTGAGTAAAGAAAGCTTTATCTTGGTCAGAAATCTAGCATGGCATGTTCTAAGTCATGTTTTACAGTCTCTGAGACAGAAATGGGATATGTTTCTATGTTGGTACAAAGCTTACAGTTCATTCAACAGAAGCAACTGACAATAGCATTGCTGTGGTGGTTTTGACTGGTGAATTCCCAGTGGAGTGATCTGGTTTTCTCATTAAGATTAACTAAGTGCCTGAAGAGTCCCATGTATAGCCAAGAACATTTGGTTTTGAAATACAGATTAATCCAGCTCACAGCTGAATTAATTAGTAAAGAAGCTTCCTGTAGTCAGATGGATTGGGACTCCTTGCTGGAAAAATAACTATCTGTGGTTGGTTTGTTTGGGATTTTCTAACAGAAATATGCATCTGGGTCCAAATTTCTTCTTTACACAGAATCTGAGATCCTTTCTGTCTGGTCAAGCTTCTATAATGACTGCTTTCATGGTGATTAAATGAATTTTTGATGTGCTGTGCATTTCTGGAAGGTTATCAAGCAAATGTATAGCCATTCTTGATATTTCTTACCTAACAGATCCAGAGGAATATGTTGAAGTGCTGTGATCACACAGTTCTTACTATAGTGTTAGCAATTATTCTAAAACTTGGGGGGTTGTTTTTTTGTTTGTTATGTTAGGATGGACGATTGAAGCCTGGAGATCAACTTGTATCCATAAACAAAGAGTCAATGATTGGTGTCTCCTATGAAGAGGCAAGAAGTATAATCAACAGAACAATGATGAGGTATCTGTTCCTGTCAAACAGCTAACCCTCCAAAATGGTTTTTTATACAATGTTTATGATCAGATGGTGAAATGTCTTGTCATGTGTACTTGGAGCAAATGCAAGGGACATTGCCATTTAATATTAAAAAAAAGTAATTTTTTTTGTAGAAGACTCAAGTGCATCTTTTAGACATGTAAAATTATGGTATTTCCATTCCTTTTGAAAGAAAAAAAAACACCCCACCAAACACAAACCCAACCCCATGTAATTTGCCTTTTTTAATGATAGGGAATAGAACATCCTTTTAGCAAAATAAGTAAAGTCACACACAGTGATTGAGAAAATCTTTGCAAGTGTAATGTATAATCTTATGAACAGTGTAGTGTATATAATATGCTGAAACTTTTTAATTTCAGGTTTGAAAGTTTTTGGGAGATAGCTTTTATTAGACAAAAAAATACTCCCAATTCTTCAGAGAACCTGCAACGTCCTTCCAGTCTCTTAAGGTCTCCTGTAGCACATGGAGAGCAACAGGCTGCAGTACTTAGTCCTCTTGCATCTCCTAATGGGAAGCTTGTTTCAATGTTCACTCCAAATGCTGTGAGTATAATTATTACTCCTCTTAGTATAAACTGAGTAAATGGTGGTTTTTCTTAAACTTTTTGGAATATCAGTATAGGGTTATTTTAATTAATTTTCTATTCTAGTAAGAAAGCTACTAGCTCTTTTTCCTGCACAATATTAATTCTTTCAAATAGCAAGACTTTTCCAGAGGGCATGTTGTGTAACAGCAGAGCAAACCACACTGATGAGAGGAATAAACGTATTAGTTCACTTGTTGTAAGAAAACAAATCAAAGAAAATAAGCATTAACCATGTTCTTAGATACAAAGTTCTCCTTACTGTTTCTCTAGGGAGTGAAGTTTCAGAATGTAGTTTTGTATTTCAGAGGTAAAGGACTCTCAGATTGCTACATATGGATGAGTAAATTAGAATCTCACAAGTTGCACTTCTTCCATGATTATGAGATTTTTGTCTAAAAATCAGAGTCCTAGAAGAATGTGGATTTTTCCTCCTTTCTTTCATCTAAGTGACAACTGTTGTTTTAATTCATGCAGCTCACCATTAGTGTAAAGAAGTAATGCTGACCATAAGGAAGAAGATTTAGAAACTACTCTATTATTTCAGTTTTTCAAAAAGCATTTTCAGTGTATTGCATTTTTAAAACTAAATGAAATACTGTCTTTGAACAAGGGAGGATGAAATGCTGTGTCAAACACAAAGTCAAAACAAGTGATCCTCGATTGTTCTTAGATTTGTACTGAAAATTCTTGCCCATCTTTCTTTCCAGTTAGAGATACAAGCTTTGAAACAGGTTGCCTAGAGGTTATCTTAATCTGTGAAGATATTAAAAACCCAGCTAAGGTTTTGATAAGGCTCTGATCTGAGTGTTCTGAATGGCATTCCTCACCACCACCTTCCATTTTCTCCTTGGGTTGTTTTGATGCATCCAGACCTATTTCTCCTCCTCAACTTTCCATCCTCTCCCTCTCTGTTACATTGATGTGTATTTCTAGCTTGGCTTGTAATCTGCTTTGGAAATGGTTTTTCCTGACTTTTGATTTTCCTGCATAGATGGAAACTGGAGTCAAGATGGGAGAGCAATCTCCAATTACTTCTGTTGCCAGCAGTCCTGCTGATGTGTCTGCCAATGGTAAATGCTGATTTAATTCTCTGCCACCTTTTTTTTTCTTTCAATAACTGTCATACAGAAATTAGTACATAGTGAGACTCAGTAGTCTTTAAGAAAAAGAGTATTGTACTGGTTTGCACTGAATAAAGGACTGAGATCAGTGGGTTGGTTAGTGTCTTCTGTCAAAGATAACTTAAGTTGTCTTTAACAAACAGGTGAAACCAAACAAAAATGAGTGATCACATTTGCTATACACCAGTAATGATAATAGACTCAGGAGAAACCAGATAATGAAGACTCACATAAAGATCAAGATTAGGTTGCCATAGAAACTGTGCTTCCTTGATTGATGAATTTCTGTGGCTCTGTGCTGCTTGTGCTTTTTTTTTCTTTAAACTCTGGGCAGCATAGTGGAAGGACAGAAATAGCACACAGACCTCTTTAACAGTTTTTCAATCAAAACCAAATAGAATACACGTGTGTATGTTTATATTTGAGAATCATGACATTCAAACAAATACAAGAGTCATTTTGATCATATTTCTAAAGATGTATTTTGGAAACAACAGTAAGGCAAAATAGAGCTCCTAAAACTTGGTGAGAACCAAATCTGAAATGAACAATTGTAATTCCTTTGGGAAACAAATGTGTTGTGTTTGCAAACAGTGAAAATGCAGTAGTCTGACATAATCACGAGTGTCTCAGTTGACACAGTAATGTAACTGATTCTGTTCTGTATTTCTCTGTGAAGACTTGAACTATATTCTTTTTGTTCAGGCAGTAGTAAGTAAATACAACCTTTTCTTCTCAACTTGGTGTCTAATATACTGAGAAGAGGCAGGACAAACACACAGGATCTGATTCATTCTAGATGTCACTCCACTGATGTTATTTAAATTTTACCTGCATTTATTTTGGCCTATATTAGATGTCCCAATTCTAAATGAAACAGTCTCCATATAGCAGGTCTGACTGGTTGGCTGCCTTGCTTGAAGGGTGAGCTGGCTGAATGTGAACTTTTGAAACTGGAAAGGTTGTAGTGTTGAATACACCCAGAGTTTAATGATCACACAGGGTTTTTTTCATATTGATCATGAAAAACACTGCAACTAAATCAGGGAAACAAGACAGAAGGCTGTTTTTCAATATATTCAGAATATAAGACTCCTGGTTATTCTAATGCAATACACAGGAGCTTTATTGTTGCTTAAAGAGACCAAGAAGGCCACAGTTTCTTAGCACACCTGAGTAACAGAGTGGAAGGCAGAAATACTTGCAGCTCCAGTTTGTACTGTTCCTAGTCATTTTTCATTTTAGTCTTATTTAATAGCATATCCTTAGTGAAAGCTGCTGCTTCTCTCATCCTTTTTCAAGGATAACCTTGAAAAATTAGAGTAGCTTTTAGATTGTTTTCTTCTAATGCTGTAAGAAAAATCAGCATAGTTTTGATAAAGTCTTGCACGACCTTATACACAAGGCATTTTTGTTCTGAGTTGAAAGGAAGTGTGCCAATTCAGCTGAGATTCTAGCCCACTGTCTTCAGAATTTAATATAGCATGTGAGAGGTGTTAAGTGTCAGAGATTTTCAAGATGTTTTGGTTTATGCTTTTGGCATATAAAGGGAATGTAAATTACTTTGAGCTTGGAAGCAGATACGCTGTGAAACTTAAAAAAAATAATCATTCTGTGCAATTCCTTCTGTTCCTTCAGAGAGTATCTCAAACTGCAAGATCCTTTAGTTTTCAAATGCCAGTTTTGGTTTCAGTACCTCTCTAGTTCATTAATGAAATAATGAATTAAGATCTAAATTGTATTTATGAGTAATGAATACAAACAAATGTTCCCTTTTCTTCTGCAACAAACAAGCCAATAAATTTGTTCTATTTACATACATCTAAAATCCAAAGTAACTGGTAGCTAGCTGCTCCTTTTGCCCACTGTCTGTGATCAAAGGCTTCCAAAGGGTCCTGCTGCTTGTGTGGTATCCACAGGTGTGTCTGAAAGATGACAAAGTTGTGACTACATTTCTTGAGTTCCATTAAAACCAAATTAAAAACAGTTATTCTGAAATATGAACTGCTTGGTACTGCTAGCTTGCTTTCCCCAGCTTAGTCATTTGTGTATGTTGGGAATAAACCTGGTGCACCATAAGTTATTGATGCAACTAGCTAAAAATATGGAAACTTGCATTTTTTACTATAAGGACTGGAGGAGAGGGCATGATAGATGATGGCTTAATGGATGGTAGTTCTTGGAAAATAGGTCCTCCCCAGGGAAAAATACTGAGGAGCCTGCTGTAATTCAGTCTAAGCTACCTCAGTGCAACTCTTAATTGGCAACAGGTCTTTCCTTTGCTATCCACAGTGTTTTCTAGATCACTAGATATGCTTTTGGGAGCTGTTGATTATGCTGAGAGTGTGTCTTGAAGGTCTTTCTTGGAATTGGTACGTGTGTTTCCTTTTCTGTTTCCAGAGTAACTGTGTGTCTCTGAGAGATGAGAGAACACCACAAGTGTGAGCTGTACACTTGATGAATCGCTCAGTTTTTCCTGGTTTCTTCCTGTTAATTTGCTACTTGTCACTTTTTGATGTGTAAAAATGGTTTCGTGATTGATGCTCATGATTTTTGTTTATTACAATTAAGTCCTTTAAAAATAAGGAGTTGATCTAAATATTAACATTTATTTGGGGCAAGTGGGTATTGAACTGGCATCCACTTGATGAGCAGAACTTCAGAACAGATGTTTCAAAGCAATAATTACATCTGTATCATTATTGGATTTGATTTTATTTTCTTCTTAGTTATTGCCTCCAGCCAGAGTGATGATTATGAGCTGCAAGGGAAGAACTCCACTATTCGTCTCAAAGCAGAAAAGCTGGAGAGGGTAAATACTTAATTTTTTGATTTTTCCTTTCTCCACTTCATGATACATGTAAAACATCTGGAGAATATTTCTAGGCTGACAAACTCTATGGTATAAATTAAACACCAAGTTTTCTATTGGGGTAGCTCTTTCAGGTTGCAGTCCAATGTCTCACTTCATGTATTGGGGAAATTACTGGTTTTGTTAATCTAATTACTGATGAACTCTTCTGGGAATCTAAACATCCCTCAGGATTTTGAAGGCAGTCATTGAGGACAAAGGGTTTTGCTTATTACACTCATCTGTATTCAAGGTTAAATAATATCTGAAAATTTCTCAATTAGAAGGAAAAGTCATAGAGTGTCTATGGATTGAAAGCATTGTCAGAGAGTGTGTGATGATACCAAGGCTCTTTGAAGTTTAGCTCTTTAATTACTCCCCCATGTCCCTACAGTCATTATCCCTAGTCCTTTGTGGTTTTTTTGGTTTTTTTTTTCTTCTCCAAAATAAGTTTTCTCCTTCCAGGCATTGAATTATCTTGGGATTCAGCCCACAGATGAACAACAGCAAGCCCTGAGGCAGCAACTTCATAAAGATTCTAAAGGAACAGTGTCTTTTAGAGGTAATAATTTGTTAATTACCATGGACAATAATGAAATGTACAAATATAGAAATAATAGATGATACCCATTAATATATTTTCTGTATGTATTGTGTTGCTACTGCAAATAAAATGGTACTTTGAGGCAAGAACCTTATGCTACTGTATAATAATAAGCTTAGAGTTCTGAAACTAAGTAATTGGAAAGCAAATCACAAATTTCTCTAATTAAGAGCAGCCTTGAGAACGTTTTGATGTTATGCTCACAAATTCCTTCATTTTTGCCTTAGTGCTAGGGTACTGTAGCTGTTCCAAAGCTTACTTGGGAGAGTATTGATAGTTAAATAGACTTCTTGAAGCAACTCAACTGACAGGTAATTTAACTTGTTTAGTTTGTGAAAAGCAAGAACACTTCAACTATTGCATATAGAAAGAGTTTTGTGTGGAGACCGTCGTGATTCTTCTTCTAACTAAACCTAATTTGGATGAGAATGAGTTGCTTCTGTTGGTTAGGACAATTTTGGTAGGTGACACTAACAATTTAAGAATATTTTTTGTAAACTGTGAGACACATGATAGTTCTGATGCTAAAAGTGATGGAAATTTCACTTCTAAAGTTTACAAAAAACAGCATCAAACACCACTGTATGAGAAATAATTCCTTCTACTTAAGCATCCAAAAAGACATTTTCAATTTGGTCAACATCAAGTTTACCAGATGTTTATCAGGGTGTAAAGGACCTGCAAAGGAAACTGAGCTGTGAGCTAGCACAGAGGGTTTCCTTTTCCCTGCAGAGACACCATGTCTCTTCTGGTAAGGCCAATTCATTGGGAAGGGCAGGTGGATAAACTGTTGGCAGATTTCTTTACATTTTTCATAGGGATCTGCCAAATGTAGAGCATCTCTAACCAGGTGAAGGTGAATTCACACCACCTTTTGTTTTATTTTCTCCTTCATAACTTGATTCAGGGATATTTCATCCCAAAGCCTGTTCTGAACATCTTTGCTCTTATTCTCACCAGCTTTACCAAATGTTTCTGTTCAGAGAGATGTGTCTGATTTTGATATTTTCCTTTAAAAAGCATAGGGAGGGATACTGCAGTTAGAAAAGGTAGCCATGCATTGTGATACTGATAGTTGTGTTGCATCTAGTGATACTGCTGCTAAACTGAACATGTGGACTACAGCAACAAAATATGAACTGTTTTTTAGATTTTGTTGAAGTTTCAAGGCATCTGTTCTCTATCCAATTGAATTCAGCAGATGGTGACCAAAAATCTGCAACGTTTGGGATCAATGAAATTGCCAGCTTACTGGATTCCCAGGTAAAATATGGGCCTGTACATTTGGGAGGAGATGATTGGCAAGCTTATTACATGTAAGATTGCTCCAAAGTTGGGCAGATGTTTAGAACAGCTCGATATTATGGTGCTCTTTAAGATAACCTCTTTTCTGTGAAGCTTTTTAAAGTGACCTGCTTTGCAGAAGTCAGTCCTTGTAGTTAAGTTGTGATTTGGTACAAGGATGGACAACAGGATGGATTTTCTGAGGTCTCTCAATGGAGTAAGTATTGCTGCTACCTGTGTGAGTGAGAAACAATTTATTTGGCCCAGTACTGCTACACTGAAAATATCTTTATTCTAGAGGTGACTTGAAGAAAGAGCATTTGCAGCATAGGAATACTAAAATAAAAATACTTAAAATCTTGAATAAAAAGGGAGCTATTGGTGTTGTATTCTTCATACTTTAAAAATATTTTTTATTAATAATTTTTAGCAAGAAAAATAATTGTCCCTTTGAAAGATAAGGTGGTGGGAATTTTCTTACATGTTTTTAGTATTTTCAGAGCTTGAAATCATTTTAAAATTAAGATTATCCTCTCATTTTATTAACAAGATGAGATGTTAAAGGTAATGGAAGATGCAGTTAGCAATACATTCTAACCTCATGTATTTAAATACACACAGTTTGTAACCTGTGATTCTTTGGAGAATGACATGGAAAGACTTAAGAAAGAAAGAAACGAAGCTTTAAAAGAAATGAGTAAATTAAAGGTAATACTTTATTTGCTTTAAATTATTTGAGAGGCTACTTTCTTTTTGAGTGTATGTAATAATTTACTGCTTTTCTTTTGGATGTTATGTGCCATTTTTGATGAATAAATAAAAAAGAAGAGCAGACAGTCCTAATTATGTTTGAAGGTGGTATGCTTACAATACGTTTCTGGAGACAGTAAATTTTATTAGTTACACTGAATACTAATGCATTTTTTTTAAATCTGATTCACAGAGAAATGAAACTAAGCAGACATTTCACAAAAGAGAATTTGGAGGAGTGGCTGATTTGCATAGCAGTTTTATTTAGAAATGTGGGATCCTAGTAACCACACCATCTGAACTTTTCTAACTTTTTTCAAAAGTATTAGCATCTGGAGGATAAATTAATCTGTTTTCAAAATCAATACATATTTTCATATGCACTCCAAAATACATAACATCTAAACCAAATATTTATTGTTTCTTAATAGCCTGGGTTACAACCACAGTCCTATGCTCCTGAATTTCTGTTTTGACAACCCAGAAGGCTGAAGGATTTTACTTGTGTATTTAGTGTACCTAACTCTTCCTCTTCAGCAGGACTGGAAAATGGATCCCAGGATACAGGCAATTCTTCAAACTGCCTTCTGCTCTTGCTATAGATAACAAAAGCAACGAGTTGACATTTCCAAAGATCTGTTCTTCATTCTTTGCACAAAGATTTTTCACCTGTAAACTTTGCACTGGAGTGAAAGAGCCCAATTTACATTGAAGACTGAGGCAGCGAGTACTTACCATGAGTGCTTGCTGATTGCTGAGCTTGAAAATGGGCAATGATTGATCTGTAATTGCCTCATTTCTTACACTCTTAAGTCAAATACTTGATCCTGAATGAGAAATACCCGTGGTCAGTATGAGGATCTTTATGCTTTTATAGCACTGTTTTGTTTTAACAACTTTGTTAGGACCTTTAACCTTCTGAAAGTTGTGTAGCTTCAGGTTTCTGGTATAAGTAGGTGAGTGAAAGAACAGTCAGACAGGCAATGTTGAAAAGAACTTGATGTGAATGTTGGGTTGTACAGGAAACTGTTAAAGCCACAAAAACGTCCTTATTCTGCTCATTTGTTAGGTGGTGAGGCAGCAAGAGACTTAAAACTTGTAATTTAATTATATCACAGAAACGTCCAGTAAACCTCAGATGCTCAAGGATCTTCAACAGTATTAACAAACTGTTAAAAAACCTAACTTCTAGAGATGAAAATTGGACTTTGCCTTTGCTTTTATAAAAGCTGTTGATTATTTTTTGTTTCCATCAGAACTTTTAAAATATATATATATTTGTCATTATCCAGTGTTACTAACAGCCATATGTTCTGACCTAAAAACTCAGTAGCTGCACAGAAGGCAGTAAGTACATTGGCAGGAGTTAAGGGTTGCTGCCTGTAGTTTGGAAAGAGCTAATTGGGTTTTAGGAATAAAAACTCTAATTATTGATTCTTTCTTCCTTTTTTTTTTTTTTTTACAGGAAAAATTGTCTGAATCTGTAAATGTACAGAAACAGCTAACAGAGGAGCTACAAATAGTCAAGCAAGTATGTTGAAGTTTCTTAAAAGTATAATTAATCTTTTTTAAGCTTTTTTTTATCGAAGGGAGCACGTCTGTCTCCCTTGATGCTCCTATAGGCTATACTTTCACACTGATTTCAACACAAAGTGCTTCTTTTGTTACTGTAAAGCTTCTGATTAGAATTGGACAATACTGATCCTTAAGTTTTTAGAGCAATGCTACTTCTCTGCTGTTGAATTGAGCAGGAATTGAAAGACAAGGTGAATCAGGTAAGTTGGATCATAATGTAGTAGTATCTGTCTGGCCTTAAGTATTTTTGAAGTAATTTAGCTGTTGTTGTGCAACAGTGTGCCAAATCCTAACACAGTCCTAACTTTGATATGTCAACCAGAGTTTTAAGCATGAAAAAATAGATGTACTTCTACCTGGTATTTACCAGAAAAAGAAGCCTGAAGTGCTTTGTGAGGAATGCCCTGTTTCTGTCTCCGTATCTATCTATAACTAGGAAAGAAGAAATCACTATTTCTAGGAGCTTTAGCGTTCTCGTGTCTCTTAAAGGAAATTTCCAATTACATGTAAGGAAGGGAGACCCGGAGAAAGGTGTTTTCAGTGGCAGCAATGCCCATTTTCTGCCACGGGAGGCCCTCGTACCGTTATTTTTTGTCCAGGACGGTCATAGGACAGTGAAGGTCAGCTCTGAAGTACAACCAACCAGGGGAGAAATACTCTGATTTCATGGTACATATTTTCAGTAACTGCTGTTGAAAAGGTTCCATATAGTGAAATGAAAGCGAAATAATAAATTATATGTAATTACAGCACTGTGTGACCTACTTTAGGAGATACAAGCAGGCTTTTAATGGAAATTTTAGTTCTCTTTATACTCGGTGCATTTTCAGGTGCTTTATATCTGTTTAGATCTGTTCATAACCAGTGTTGACGCTGAGATTCATGATGATGTGAAGTTTAAAAAAGGCTAATTACAGTCCAGTTGCCATTTAACTTAGGGTGATGCATTCTTGCTTGAACTGGAGTTAATGAAATGAGTTAATGAGTACATTATGGAGCCCTGATGGCCTGATTAAAAGTAAACAAACCAACTTAAGGATATGCTTAATTTCTTCTGAATTCAGTACAATTTAAACCTTCTTAAAATAAATCACTGTTTTCCTAAAAAAAAAAAAAGGTTTTTAAATTAGGCTATTGGCTAATAGTAACTTATAAGAGAATCTTTTGTAGTATTTCTGCTATCTACTAATTGTGAATTATAGAGACTACAGCTTAATTAGGACAGGAGTACAAATACTCTGGTTAATGGACATGCTTTGTTAGTACCCTTTCATTAAGTGGTGCTTGACTTAGTAGCTAACAGGATAAACAGACTCTTGAGATTAGAAACAGTGGTAAATTTGAAATGAGGTAGTAATTATTTTCTAATATTGGTCTGTGGCAATTAAGACATATTAATTGATACATTTTTATTTTGAGATTGATTATAGCACTATCTTTAAGTTTTCCTTGAAATCATAAAGAACCTGAAATTGGCATAAAACACAGAAAGGCACTTTTGTGTACCTGAAATCTTGTCAACACCATGAATGGGAAATCTGTGATAGTGTCTTTTATCTTCCTGGATAAATCTGCCTGTATTCTGTGCTGCCTGAAAGTCCTGGGTCATACCACCACAATGATCTCTTCTTTGCTAAAGCTTTTTTATGCACCTCAGGTAAATACAGTGAATGTGAAAGGTCATAAAGAAAGGACAATGTTTGTGGTATCCCATGCTCCTGGACCTGTATTTCACTGGGCTAAGATTTCCTGTTCCATGCTTATGTTTTCTAAGGGGAGAGGAGCTGCTCTGAAGACTAAGGCTTGAATGGCTGCTATTTTGGAAGCAGTATTTGGTTTATTTTTAATTTCATTGGCTTTTTTATTGTTATATATAGTAAAGATACTCAAAGTTCTTTTAAAGGATGTTCCCATCATACAATTGTAAAATTAGTGAGTAAATGTACTTGATTTGTAACTACAATATTAATGTAGTTTAAAAGAACACCTCTGTTCCAGTGTTTGTGGTGGCTGGCATATTACTCGGATAAAACCTCCTCCTGATGCTTGAATTTGTCCAAGGAAGAAATAGAACCTGGCTTTGAAAGAAACTTGTATCTTGAAATTGATTCTGTAAGGATTCAGTTTGCCTCCTGGAGCCTGCAGTTCCTTAGCCTGCAGTCCTCTCCAGCTACCTGAAAGGAGGTTGTAAAGAGGGAGGCACTGGTCTCTTCTCACAAGTAACTGGTGATAGAACAAGAGGGAATGGCCTCAAGCTGCACCAGGGGAGGTTTAGACTAGACATTAGGAAGAACTTTTTCACTGGAAGGGTGGTCAGACATGGGAACATGCTGCCCAGGGAGGTGGTTGAGTCACCATCCCTGGATGTGTTTAAAAGCCATCTAGATGTGGCACTTGGGAATATGGCTTAGTGCTGGACTTGGGAGAGTAGGGTTAATGGTTGGGCTCGATGATCTTGAAGGGCTTTTCCAACCTAAGTAAGTGGTTCTATGATTTGTTGCAGTGGCTTCATACTGGATTAGGACAAATGGTCTCGTCAGACATAAATATAGATTAAATATTAGCAGCTGCAGGTTCCATTTCTGTTGGGTCTTCCTTCACACAAGTAGTTGAATGAGACAAGAAAATGAAACCTTCATCTCTTCTTGCCTGGCGGGGACCCCTTACAGCATAAGTAAGAGAAATAGTCACGGTGGTGCCAGCTTCAGTAACTGTAGGACTGGGAAACCTGATGGTATCGTTTCCCTTTGTGCCTCCCTGCTCTTGCAAACAGCTCTGGTTTGTCAGAAAATTTTGCTAATTCATGTGTAGTGTGGATAATTGTTTCATTGTAATGTAAGAATCCATTGTTCGCTAATTATTCCTTTAGGTCTTTCACTATTGAAATCTGGTCATACTTAGTCTGCTATTACAGAGAAATTAATATTCAACAATTAGGTTTCTGAAAAGACAACGGAGGAGTGAAGGCAATTCTGGATTATAAAAGATTAATCCTTTATCTCAAGGAGGTCTTATTTCAAAATGAGAACCTCCCTTTTCATTACAGCAATTTCAGTAATTCCTATGTGTGCATGTTTAAGATGCCACCCTTTATATTAGTAAAACTTAATACCAGAGCATCTTTTCACTTCTGTCTCCAAGACTCTTTTTCCACCTCCAGCCTGTTACTGAGGGACACCTTTGATACTGAAGACCACCTGATCATCCTGTGTAGCAGTAGGGCCAGTGAGCCATGCTGCTTCTTACAGTGGCAAGAAAATGTCCTCTACAGAGGCAGTGAGCTTGACCTCTACTTCTGTAGATTCATAATTTCTTAGAAGCTTGTCTCTGTGTTCTCTGAATTGTTTCTAGGACAAAGAACTGCTCTGAGCAGCTTGCAGGAGGGGTGGATTGCTCTGGTGGTCTTTCAGTGAGTGCTTGCAGTTACAGTCCCTTGTGCTGGTTCTAGTGTTGTGCAGACACACAGCTGTAAAAGGAGTGAGCCAAATAAGCTTTTAAACAGTCTGTGTTTCCAGGTGGAGATGATCATCATGTAGAATAGGCTCATCTAATGGTTTGTGCTTCCAAAAGAAAAAAGAAAAAATCATTACACTTGCTGTCAAGTTAAAGATTTTTTTAAATGTATTTCTTCTCTTACATTCCTATAACAGAAACCTCTAAAATATAGAACACTGGTGTTGTATTCACTAATGATGTTGCCATTTGCTACATGTGTGATTACTTCTTCTAATGCTTTATTTTCTAAAAGACCAGGATGTCCCTGGCAATCATCCAAATTGGTATTGTATTGCAAAACCATTATAAATATGAGGAAGATGATGTCCTATGTATGTCACTGAGATTAGTTTACTTATGGCCTGAAATAAATATGAACTGTTTGTAAAGACTGAAAGTCTTTGTACAGGTTAAAAGCCATATGAAACTGAGATGGGTAGATCATTTCACAGAAAAAACATTATGACAAAGTATAGGAAAGCCTGACTTGAAGAATATTAATTGCACAGAAAAAATAGTTCTAAGCTAGGAAATAATAAAATTGAATCTGCCTTTGTAAGCTCAGCTGACCTCTCCAGACATTTATATAATGACACCTGTTAAATATTACATTACATTTCTAGCTCCAAAAAAAAAAGGAAGATTTGGTCATTCAGGTTTTTCAGAAACAGTGATTTCAAGTGTAGTTTCCAGAACGTTATTTCTACTTATTATGGATTCTTAGTGCCTTGTTTCTTCTCTACCTCTACCTGTTTCCCCTCTAGTCCCATTCCCAACCAGGAAATAGTTACAAAAATAAGTTATAATAGGTACCTTAGGAATAAGATATTCACTTAAATATCCTCAGCAGAGGAAGTTGTACAAAGAATTTCTAGCTCTGTGGATTTGTGTATTTAAAGCTTATAACTGTAGTGATTCAGAATATTTGTATAAATTTAATTTTTCCACAGATTAATAAAAAGCTAAGGAGAAAGATTATTTACTGCTTTTGGTGCCAGAGAGCCTGTTTGTCTGCTTTATTTGAAGACCAGTTTGTTTGTTTTTTTTTCCTAATGTTAACTCATCCGTTGTCCAGACCTTTAGTTTGACTTTTTAAATTCACAAATCAAAGTTCACTTGAATTAATATTCAGGAGCAAAATGAACTAAGCAATATCCTTCTCTAAATCAGTTTTTACAACATAGGGATTACCTTAACTGAATAAAAAGCTAACAATTTCGAATTTCCTGTTTTCCATGTATTATTTGTGTATAAATTTTATATCATGCTCTTCAGTGATAATAAAGGATAACAAACTAGGCAGAAAAATAAAAATGAGCACTGACTTTAGGAACGTGAACTGAATATTTGGATTCAAATCCATCTATGGGATGGGCCAACTCTGAATTGAATGTGAATTCAGACAATAATAGCAAAATGAAATAACTTCTCATTAATGTACTTTTTTTGGTGTGGAAGTGATGAGGCAGATTCACAGCACCAGGTGGATTTCTATAAAACTTTATATTCTATTAGATTTACAGTAGTCATAGAATTCATTATTTAATTTATTAGGTAAATTATCTCTCTCCATAAATACCTGTTCTTTGAACACCATACACTTAAAAATCAGCAATGGAACCATCTAGCCATGAATACTAAAAGGTAGCTCCAATGCCAACTGCACTATTTGTGGGTTAAATTTGTACTCCTTTGTTAGCTGGAGTTGTAACTTCTCAATGACATTCTGTCATCTTCAGGAAGCCAAGGCAGCTGTTGAAGAGACGAGAGCCCTGAGAAGCAGGATTCATCTTGCAGAAGCTGCTCAGAGGCAGGCTCGTGGAATGGAGATGGACTATGAAGAAGTAATTCGCCTGTTAGAAGCTGAAATTGTGGAGCTGAAGGCTCAGCTCACAGATCATTCTGGCCAAAATAAAGTAAGCAAGGCAGCTGCCTGTTGTAGTTACCATGGTTCCCTTGCTGTTGTCATGTATCTTGTTTTCATTTTCTTTTCATCTGCTTTTCTAAAGTAGGTCACTGTTTGTCTTGTGTTATTCAATAACTGGAAGGATGCATAGTGAAGGGGATAATGTGAAGTGTATGAGTCCTCCTTTATCCAGATATCTTTGGGCTGGAAAAATAGGAGCTAAGCACATATGTGGGTCCAAGTGGCACACCTCAAGCACTGAAGCATGGAATAGTTTCTGGACTGCAGATATATTGTATTTAAAGACTATAAGTATATTTTTATGCTTTCGTATTTATGTAAAAATGGCCTTCATGTTTACATTTCTGTTAGGAAAATAATAATAATATAAAGTCCAATGCTGTTCTTAAGGAAATTTAGGTCTAATCAATATAATAATTTAAACTCTACTAACAGTATACTACCCAAAGAACTTTTTTTTTTTAATTAAGCCTCATATTTTAAAACCAACTTGTCTCCAGTGAGGCATTTCAAACCATGCTAAGGAATAAAATGTTTGAGGTACTTCTAAATTTTTCCCCGTAGTTGCGGGTCTGTTTTCTACACACAGTTTGAACAAGTGCAAGCAGGCTGGCATTTGGGTGTTCATCTTCTTTTTCTCATGAAAAATGGATATGCATATACATTGCTGAAGAAAACCTACTGAAATGTTGCCTTATTTCATCATGAGAATTAATTCAATATTGCAAGATATTAAAAGGTAAAAAATTATTGTGTACAAGCTTGCAAAGAAGCAACATTGCAAGTGCATGTAACTTCCAGGGAGGAATTCCTGTCATCTAATTGTGACTGTGTGTGATGAGACAACTCACACCCTAAAAGTATTTTCTGAACATCTGGGTGAGATGCCCTATCTTTTATTTCTGGTGTTTTTTGAAGCAGTGCTTGTTTTCAAAATTTTAAGAAATTCAGAGCGTGTGGGTAGCTTTCTTAGCCATTGCTTTCTGAAATGCTAGCTCAAATTCCTGAAATTCAGAGAAGGCACTTGAAAATCTGAGTTGAGATTTGAGTCTCTGCAGTCCTTATTTAAAAGAAGTAGTATCAAGTAGGTACCAACACTGTGATCTACTCTACCACCTACAGTGGTGTAAAAGTTTCTTTTTAATGATAGTGATACTTTCATTCATTTTGGAGAGTATTTTGGTCTAGGTCCCCCATTCAGCAGACAGGTTAGCTAAACAAACATGCCCATGTACCTTTGAAGACTTGACTCGTGGTCCTCTCACAGCAACAGTGCCAGGGACTCAAGCTGAAACCTTGAGCTTCCAGAACCTGATCTAATGGGGCTCATGTTCTCTGTAGCTGAAGTACAGAGGGGACACACAACACTGATTGATAGGTTATACAAGTGCATGTGGAGAAATCCTGGGGGGTAATTATGCCCTAATTACTGGGTTGTTGGAAGGGTGTACAGATGCAAACTAGTGGCCTGAGTTTGTTCATATAGTGGCTATTTATGCCACCCTGCTGACAGATACTGTCACCATCAGGTTGGTATTTTTGATCCATTCATGAATCAGTTAAAAATGTCTTAAGTTTCAGCCCTGTCACTGTTGTTAGCTGCCAATTTTAATTTACTTTTATTCCATTTGCCAAAATCTGCTGCAGTTTGGGAGCTGATTCATGAGCAGACCAGGCATACCTGCCCCAGAAGCAGCTATGTTTTTCAAAAATGTAGAAAAGAGGGTGTGTGAAGCATATGAGACATCCCTTTCAGTTCACACCCTGTATCTGTGTAAGCCATGGCAGGAAAGCAGTAGAGTAAAAGCCTTAAAATATCTTTCCCAGGATAACATCCAGGACTTGAGAAAGAGAGTTACAGTGCTTGACTGCCAGCTGAGGAAATCAGAATCAGCTAGGAAGACCTTTGAGGTGGCTACTGAAAAACTGCTACAGTTTGTTGAGGTAACTTTGCCTTTCATTTCTAGGAGCACTGTAGTTGGAAAACTTTTGTGTTGATGCCTCCGAGAAATAAACACAATAAACCGACTGTAAACTGGTTTGCAGACATCCTTTCACTGTTAGAAATCAAGATGGGGTATAACTGTACTGATCCGTGGAGGAGTTTACTTAATCTTTATGTTTTGCTATACACTGAAAAAATGAAACTGATCACATAATTTTTTCCCCTAATTTTTCTCACACAGAAAGGCATAAAAAGTAATACTTGATAATATTTTGAAATGTTGTAAAATAATTTTAAAAAGTGATGTTATGATCTTTATTTCATTTAAAGGGGCTATAATATTTTGGTTTTTACTTTTACACTTCTAGCTGGGAGAGACTAGACTCTTTAATTACAAAGCAAATCACCCACACCCAAATAGAACGTTGAATTATGAAGTATTAACCTTCTGACTGTGTTGATTTATAAACTGTTAACTTCTTGACTGTGGCCAACAGGTTGTGCATGAAATACTTTCAGATAACTCTGCTTCCTCCACAGTTTTAAGGTAATGGCATAGTTATTAATATTGAAATGGCAATATTAATATTGAAAGACTCTACTCTTGTTTCAACGTCTCCAAAAACTGTCTTGTAGCTATTTTTCCTATCTTTTTTGCTGTATGTTTCTGAGTGTCATTTTATTGGAGGAGGGGGAATGGCATGAATTATAAATTAGGCTTTCAGGATACAGCTTCATTAAAAACCTCAAGATTAAATTAAATCAGTTAGTAATTAAATAGCTATGGTTGTCTGGATGTTTCCATAAAGTAATTACAATGTGCTAAGGATTATTTAAAATTGCAAGGAACCTTAACAATGGGCTATAATTTTTTTTTTTATTTTCCCAAGCAATTTTCCATCATAATTAATCCAGTAGCATATAAATAAATTGATAATGTGTATATCCATTTAAGTTTTACTGCTTTTCTTGTTTAAAAAGGTACCTAGGAATATTCAAAAAGGTTTAGAGCAGCCATTGGTCTTTCAGAACACCAGCATGACTGTGCCTAGATGTCCCAGATAGTGTTCCATTAATATTTATGTAATAGTGAATTGGTTTGGTCTCTGTCCTGCCATTTTTCAGTCAAGCTCTCAAGGAAATAAAATCTGTTTAAGTGAAGTTAGCTGGAACTTTATTTCAAAAAAATCTGCAGGATCAAATCAGCTATTATATCGTAGATGTCTGTGTTCTCATATGCTAATTCTGGTTAATTAAATGCAGTTCCCATTGGCACTGCACAAGAATGATGCATGTTTTATGAAGTTCATAGGCTTTATTTTTGTATATGGATTGAAGTATAAAACACAAAGCTAAAGTGGCAAACTGACTCACTAGCAGCATAGCAGGTAAGAATCAGATCCCATAAAGCACTGTCCCTTCTTAAATGCTAATGTAAAAATTACTTTTAAGTAGATGACTTTCCTGACACCCACTGAGTTTTTGACACTAGATTTTGAGATGTGAATGTTGCTTGAATTGAGCTGTCCCAATACCTTTATTGTACAGTCAGAACTTCTTCTGAAGTAGACTCAATTTGATGGTTTCAGCCTTTTTTGTTCATACCATGAGACCAAAACCCATCTAGAAACACAAGTTACTTTATTAAAAATATCCATTTCTTTTAGAAACTTCCAAAAAAACATGTAATTTTGTTCTTTTAGTGACAGAAGAACAACATTGCCTACTAAAGCACTTCTTGCACGGTTGGGAAGGATTGGACCTACTGCCACAACAGCTCTTGCAGCAGAAGCCAGAGACCTTGCCAAGTCTGTCCGTGCCATTTTGGAAGTGGATTGTAAGTGAGTTTGTGTGTCTTTGTGTGCATGCCTGCATGTACACACACTTAGAAATACTTCCTTTCTTCCATCAGATGTTGTGGCTGTAGCATCTTGCTTGCAGTTAGGGGTAGTGTGTTTCAGTTGGGGGTTTTTTCCAAATGTGGAAGAAGGGTCTTGAGTAGGAGTTCTGTTTGGGTAGGATTAGGACTGTGCTATAGGTAAGGGGTCCAGAGTCCAGTATCTTTCATGATGGTGGAAGCCCTACAAATGCAGGAAAAGAGCTCTTGCTGATAAGGGTATTTTGGTTCTGTCAACAGCATTCCACACTCTTCCAAAAACAAAATACTGAGAACTCTCTGTAGTTCAAGATCATCTCGATCTAAACATTAAGAGGAAGTTAGAAGCAAGCATCACATGGGATTCTGGAGGCTTCAGTTTCCTTGTCTCAAAAGACATCACCTGAAACTCACTGAATCTTATTGGTGGGAATATTTCCATTGACCTTGATGGGCTTTAAACAAGAGTGATGAATGCAGTCTAAGTCGACTGGATTTTGGAACATGGGCTTCAATAAATTAGTATCTTAAACCACACAGATATAGATACTTCTTCCAAGATGTAAAGGATGCATCAGAATGAGAAGATTTCTACAAATCTTTCAAAGTCAGAGCATTATTGTTAAGGATTTTTCAATGTGGGTTTTGAAGTCAGGAAATGCCCTGGAGGAAGCAAATCCAGAGCTTTTAAATCTGGTATCAGTTCTTCAGCAAAGAAGGTAAATGTTTTTAATGTAAAACGGGCTGTGAACTGGCAGACAAATGATTTGTAGTATTGGAGGACAGTGCAGGTTCAGTAATGCAGTAGAGGAGTTCAGTATGCACCTTCATCAAGCCATAATCAGAATATAAAGCTATTCCAGAATACATTTTTTCCTAGTGCACTTAAAGCAGAAAATTAATGCCAAAATGAGGAATATGAAGATTTCCAGAATCATGTAAAACTAGCAGCATTTCCTGCCTGTGGTGCTCTGTTTTCATACCGGAATAGTTACAAAATGTTATTCTGCTGAATTTACATGAACATGTGTCAAGTAGTGTCTTAATGAAGATGTTACTGCTGTAGGGAATGAATGTAGCCTGCAGTTTCATTTGGAGATGCATGTATCTCCTCAGGTCTTTGCCAGCAACGTGTTCCCATTAGTTACAATTATGCCAGTTCCTGACCAGTTATTGTAATAAACCACATGCAGTTGGAAATCTAAGAAACAGCTGTGGCTTATTATACAATTCCTGGTTCAGATCATGGAAATGATTGTATATTTTGGTCATTTTAGCCTACAGTTGAGCAGACATGTCAGTTCTAATCCAGTTTAGCTCAATTGATTTGTGAAAATAAAACAAATGGCCTGACAGATTACAGGAGTTTTTTGGAAAGCTGATGAATTATGATTGACGATAATTGTATCAAAAATTTTAGTATCCTTTTTATGATGTTTGGGAATTAATTTAGAAATGGGCTGAATAAATGTATTTGTGGAAGTTTTTCAAGATCTGAAAAATGTCTTATTTGACATTGTTTATGCAACATATGTATGACATCACTCTATGGAGAAGAAAGCAAAATAAGAAGGTAAAAAAGTTGTTCAAAAGTGTTGAGAATATTAGAATTAGAGGGACTGGAGGAGGTGAAAAGAATAACAGTGGCCAGGAGAGGAGATAATTGGTTTTCCACCAGTGGCAATGGTAGGGTTCTGTCACATTGAGTTGTTTCTATCACACTACACAGGAAATCGTGCAAGGAAAAGTTTTCGTTCTAAATGCAACTGAGTCTTAACATGCAGTTGTGTCAAACAGAATAGGTAGAATACCTGTTAGAAAGCTCTGGAGCCATAGCAGGGATCCATTTTGTGAACCTGAGAGTTAAAAATAGCTCTGCAGAGAAGGATTTAAAGATTGAACGTCATCCTTCTGAGTTCATTCTGATTTGGAGAGTATTACAGATAGATTTGGGCTCTGACGAGCTTGTGTATGAGATTAAAGCTTTAAAGCTCACTCTCTCTCAAAAAAAAAGTAGCTAATGCAGAGTAACTATTTAGTAGCATGCTGTCTGCAGTCCTTTATGCCACGTTTCCCATGTGATCTTCAGTTTTCTTGCAGGTGGGCTGTCATAAATTTATGACATGTCATGTGTGCAGCATTTGAAATACCGGACATCAAAGAAAAAAGTGCAATAGACATTACCTTTTTTTCAGAAAGATGTCCTCAAGTTAATAATTTGTCAATTCTTTCTTAGAGAAGTGGGAACAATGTTTTTGAGGTTGCTAAGTGGATAAAAACGTATAGCTGGGCAACCACCATGATATATTTTACCTTATAAATAGATCTCTCAGTATTTGCTTCCAATTGTACAGTATGAAGTAAAGGAGCCCAACCCAAAATACCTTTTTGGTTCATTTACAATACACATGAAGCAAAGCCTAGGTTGCAAAGTCAAGGTTGAGGAGTATTCTTCCAAAAGAAAACTGCTTCTCTTGTTAGACAACCGGGTCAAAGTGACATATTTATGAATTAGCAGCACAAACTGTGGCTCTTCCCCTGTAATAGCATGATGTTTTGCCTCAGGGAAGAGGCTTAAAGAAGTTCAGAGTATTCCAGAAAATCTCCACGTACATATTGCCTTGTGATAATGCTGCAGATCAGTTTTCAGCTTTGTAGGTTGAATGTCAGCTGCGTGGAGTCAGTTTGGTTATTCTTCAAGTAAGAACTCTATGTAAAAAAAAAAACCAAAAACCACCAAACAGCTCTGTTTCCAGAGCTTACAGCTATAGGATCCTCAAAATCCAGAAATGCAGATAAGAAAGTAAAAAACAGAATAATCAAGCTCATCCCTTGAAAGGACTCATCCTTCATCATCTTGGAAGACTGTAAGCTATTTTTAGAATTCAAGTCTTGAGAGGCCTTTCTGATTTGTAGAATACAAGCATCTCCTGAAGACATAAAGAAAATTACTTTCATCACACAAAGGATAAAAATGCCTCAGTGAAAGAAGTGTAACATTTAAAAGTAGTTGCTGGCTGCACTTAGTAGTCCACATGGTGCAAATTGTGGTAAAAAATAATCAAGAAAGCATTTTCTTCTTTTCTATTACAAAATTAGAAAATAAATAGGCTTAGTACTGGTAATGGCCAAAATGTGATTAACCCAGGAACATCCTTCTCTCTTCATAAAGTAGCAGGCAATTGGCATTTTCAAATGTGCACTAGCATGGTGCAGCTTTCAGGTATTTTCACTCCTGATTTCCTTACTCTGCCTCTGAAATTCCTCTCCACAAATACAGTCTTCCTTTTGTTGATAACAATCCCAGTCATCCCTATCCACCAAGTGCTGTGAAGCCTGCTTCTCACCTCGACAGGAACTCGAGCACTGCATCCTGAACTGACTTTTCCCAACATGTTCCTGGGATCTGACACGTGGCAGTCATGCTGAAGTGAAAATGATCTCCAAATGAACCTAGCTTCCAAAAACCCTACTTACCTTGCTGGTACTCAGCTTGCTAGTCACAGTAGTCACTATACCTTTGTTTATGAAGATCCTCCAGGCACAAATGTAGTTGTCCAGTTACTTATAAAAAGAAAGCAATGGCAACTGCTGGTGGTCTACATTGGTTAGTGCTTGTTCTCTTGATAATTCAGATGCTTTTCACTTTTGGGCCACAAAGTCCTACATCTCGGACATTAAAAGCTGACATCTCTCCATTTCTTCAGTTTAGTTTTTCTTTAAATTATATTGTGATCAATTGCCAAAACCATTCCATATTTAGCCAAGTGTTAGTTGTCCCTTCCCATTCTTGTGACAGCGGGAGTGGAACAAAACTGTAAGTCTTCTCAAATAACAATTTTGCTACTCAGAAAAATCTAATAATTGTTAACTATTCATATAACTTGTATTTATTTTTCGTGGCCCTGGTGTGTTTGCTTATTACAACAGAATTAATGTCATATACGTTCTTGCTATTTTGTTCTTGAAATTAAAGGTACAACAGTGCTATAATTTTGTGCAGATAATTGGCTGTAGTTCATCAGGAGAGTTCTGAAAAAGCTGGCATGCAAGGGTAGGCTGTTCCCCTCTACTCCCCCCTGCCCCCTGCTTTATGTCTGTGTGTCGACATCCAGATGTAATTGTAACGTAGATAGGCATACCCTGGCTAAATTGGCTTTTGTTAATTAGACTAGTGATATTAAAGATGCATTTTCAGGGACTTAGTATCAAAATACGAGTCCTCTGTTGACTCCAAGAATATTGTCTGGTTGCTATGTTTGCTGAAACTCATGCTGTTATGTCTTTTTATATTTTTAGTATCAAAGAAAATTATTTCCTGCAAGATCATCTTTGTGATCAGCATTGGGAGGGTAGCATACCTTTAATATTCTTTCAGCTAATGAACTAGAAATGTACATTTTCTTCCTTACTAGAAAAGCTGCTTGGGAAGCAGCATAATGATAACTAAAGAGATAACTCTGTGTGTTCATTGTGCTGGCAAGGTCATAAATATTTCAGTGAATTACTTAAATCAGAAGAGACCTGTTCAATTATACAATTTATATCCTGAATGCATCTGTACAGCTACAGCTCCCCTTTTTAATAGCTTTTGGCTAGCAAAGGAAATAAATCTTAAAATCAGTGTGGTGTGCTTCAAAGATGAAGAGGTTATGTTTGTCAAATAGCATTTTCTGAGACAGTACCTCCATTAGAAAATACTAATTTGGTGAAATTAAAATGCATTATTCCTTCAAAACTTTCAATGGTATTTAAGAGCTGGTGCTGAGGGACATGGGTTAGTGGTGGACTTGGCAGGGCTGGGTGGACTTGATGCTCTTGAATAACTTTTCCCCTTTTCCATCCAAAAGGATTCTATTTTATTCTAACAAAAACAACTAAAGAGGTGTTTTTTCCCAGAAGAGAATTTATCAACTCTTTTATCCAGTGGAAAATTTCACTGCTTTACTGGACTCTGAAGGTTGAAGAATTTTTCCACAGAACAGAAATATGTAATGGGAGGGTCATTTCATTTCTGTAGAAAGTAAAAATATGAAGCTCTTAAATGAACTTTTTACTGTTAAATCTTACGTAAGTTGGCATTTGAAAAAAGAAATAAATATATATTCCAGAATCACACGGGTAATTCTGGAATATGACCTGCTCATCAGTGCAGAATCAAGCTGAATTTTGAGCTCATGGGGACTCCTGTATTTTGCCACAGAATATTGGCACTGTATCCTCACGTGGCATCATGGCATTATACCAAATGGTGTCAGCTTCTCAAGAACAATGCTCCAAAATTCCATCTTTTCCTCACACAAGAGCAGGAGTAGGTGTGCCTGTAGCATGTCTTCTTGGCCTCCACTGAGTTCTGAAGGCAACATGAGACATAAAACCTCTTCCTAACGTAGCAAAAGCATCTCCCAGTTTGTCTTGAATTCAGAAGTTACTGACCTGTTGGTTTGTTTGCCCAGTTTCATCTTGTAAAGACAACAGAGGGTGAGACAAGATAGAGCAAGACAGGAGCTTCAGGCTGCTGCTGAGTGCATCACTTGATCTAGTCTCTGGAGCAGTGGTTTTCTGGTTTCCAGCTCTGCCCAACAGAGAACTTTATAGGCACTTGGAGCAGTTGCCTTCCAGTTCAACACAAGCTCTGGACTGGAGATTCCTGCTATCAGCCACACACTGTCAGTGAGTGACACTCTGCAGAAACAGCAGCTACTACACAAACTCATAGTTTCTCCAAAAATGAAATTTAGGGTCTTCAGAAATTTTAATATTATTTTTCATTAAATTGCAGTGTACCCATATTTCTTTATTGATGGGAAAACTTGGCTACTGCAACACAGCAATACAGTTTGGGATTTAAAATAAAACTTAGTAATTTTCCTAGAGTGATGAAAACTGAGAATAACCGTTGATGTAATTTTAGTTGTTCCAATACATAACATCAAATGCATATGAGGAGAGAAGTGCATCTCTTTGGTCCTGTAATATAGACATGATTGAATTTTTGCTTCATTCTGAAAATGAGACTGTTTCATTAAAAAATCTGTAGTTCATCAGCAGCTCTTTAGATACACTGCAAATCAGGTCACAAGGAGAAGCCCACAGGTGAACACCTTATGTACTTTCAGAAAAACTAAAATTCAGAATTGACTAAAAGGCAAAATGGTTTCTATAATCCTAAGGAAAAAAAAAATCCAAGTATATTTAATACAGTTTTACTAGGACACAGTCTGGAGTTTAAAAGCTTTTTCTACATAACTGTTTACTGCAGCAAGACTTTGAATTTTCTGCAGTCATTTAAATTTCCAATTTTGCCTGCATGGGAAATAAGAATGGAGAGTTGTAATTTTGACAATGTTCAAGACCTGTAATTCCACAAGGAAAATCTATCCAGTGATTTTTAAAACGTTTCATTGCAACAGAAAGGAAGTATGTACAGTTTTAAATAATTTCCGATTTCAATTAAAATGGGTGTGCATGGATATTAAATTAAATATGTAGCACTAGACCTGTGAGACAGGTCCATTCTTGAGTTTGTAAATCTAATGTGATCTACTTTATTTCTGTCATTTGTACACCTTGGTTAAAATTATTATCCCCATTTGAAGGAGGAATTTAAGTCATGAAGCAGTGACTTGCTCATTCCTTGTGGAGGGGGAAAAAAGGCAATTTTTAACAGAATTCTCCTGAATTTAATAGGATTTTTTCTGACTAGGTGTCAATAGGAACTTCTGAAAGCAGCTGGATGGTAACCTACTATTACTAGAATCTATTACAATATAGATGATGTTTTTCTGCATTCTCAGATAACTGTCAAGTTTGTTAGTGATTTATAAAAATACTTCATTTCTGGTTTATCACTCCAGTTTGTTACATTATCATACTGTTTGTTACAGTGCTTTTTCATTGAACAGAAATGTCAGTTGGTGCCTTGACTGTGGAACAGTGTCAAGTAGCACCTTGACACTTAGTGTCTTGACCTCTTGAAGGCTTCATTAGAACAGGAGAAGGATTAATGAGGAAGCACAGACAGAACAAGACAGCCAGTGCAGGCTCTGGGGAAGTTTTCTGAAAAACTTTTTCTTATTTTGGTTTCTTGACTTTTTTTTTATTGTAATTGCTGTCTTTTAGTACTGTATGTTTGATGCTGGGTTTCAGTGCTGTGCACTTGATCCAAGTTAAGTTTTTAATGCAAGGTTATTCACATATTTCCAAGTAATTTAGAATTATTGCTGTGGTTTCCAAGCTGTAGTTTGACAGTAGCCGCTGAACCCACAAAACTCTTACAACTGATTTACAGCTTGTCTACAGAAACTTAGCACTTTTACAGTCTTTTCAATTACAAGAGTCATTAGAAGAATTTTCTGAACGTTGGTAGTGGTGCCTGACTCAAAAAATTGAGACCACTGAGCTATTGCATTGTCACTGCTGAAACACCAGGATTTAAGTGCAGTGCCTGGAATGTTACATAAATAAGGGCAGTGAAGCCAAATCAAGTTTCAATAGTTTATTAAGAAGAAAGTAGACAGCAAAAAAAGCTTTCAGTTTTACCTTTGGCTGTGTTTTTGTTGTGTTTTTTTTTGTTTTCAGTGTTATTGGGGTGTGAGTTCAGGTGCTTCAGGTGAAGTTTAGCCCTTCCTGTACTTCCAGAGCGTTGGTTCTGATGAACCAAAGGCTGGCTAGACAAACCTCACTTGCTTTTTTTGCCCAGTTGATATTTCTGCCTAGGGTAGTACTTTGCTCTTGTCTTTATTGAATTACACACTAGTTATTTCAAAGATTTGATCCAGTTAGTCAAGCACTTGCAAAATTCTAATCCTATTTTCCAATGACATTTCAAGAAATAGCCATTTATAAATGGGATTTAAATCCTGAATTATCCCTGAACTCTCCTTACTTGGACTAAAACCACATTTTGTGGAATAGGAGTGAGGAATGACATTGTTTCCACTTAACTGGTCTTACTTGTGGGTACTCTTACAGGACCTAGAACTTAGACACCAGTTGTTTAATTTGATGTCTGAGAATCAGAACGTTCCAGTAATTATGTACAAGCAAGAAGCTAGATAGAAAGTGACACTGCTAAGGATGTAATAATTGTATAGCCTGATCAAATTAAAAAAAAAAATTAAAGTAGAAATGATGAACAAGTTGCTAGCTAATTTATTGGTGATTGAACATGTATGTTATTCCCAATGTTTCACAGCAAGGAAGAAGACAATTCAATGTCTAAAGCCTTCTTTAAGACAGTTATTTAACGTGACCTAGATTTCAGAACTCTGTTGTTGCTGCTAGAAAAGCAATTTATTCCCCTTCCATTCACTTACCTTTAATGAGAAAAGATGAGTCAGCTGTTGAATAGGCACTGTCTGTACTGACTTTCAATCAAAACATTTTAATAATGAAAAACAAGTAAGTGATATTATTATACCATAAAGTGCAGATGAGTTAACAAGATTAGTGCATCTCGTTAGGTTAATTTCCAGCATCTCTGAAGGAAGACTTCATTAAAGACCAGTCCTTCAGAAGTCTGTGAACACATTTAGTTCATACTGTGACCCTACTATGAAAAAGTTAATTGACTTTGTGCCTTCCCCATAGAAGTTGTTCTTGCTTTTGGCAACTCTGGAGGCTGAAGTAAAAACTCTTCAGAATCAACAATTTTACCGGATGGTAAATACTTCCTAAATTATCACTTTACTTATTTCTGTTGACATACTGTTTAGAATTTAGTGTATTAATCCTTAGTTATAAAATTATGTTTTGACAGATGAAGGGCAAGAAAAGCCCTTGAAAATTTTGTAGCATGGAGATGGAAATTGCTCATAGTCAGAGGAGGTCCATGGGTGGGACAGGAACTGAGCCTTGTGGTCGCAGCCCCAGACCAGTGTCAGACTGCAGGCTGACATCCCACTCTGGATTTGCAGGCACAGGTTGGACATGGGGAACCCCAAGTCTGTCTGGGGGTGTCTCTGCATGCCAGGCAGGGAGCAACTGTCTCACTATGTCAGGCACTAAAAAATAAAGTAACTGGTACAACATGGAGCTGAGCCAAAGGAGTTGTGTGTGGCTTTGAGCAATTAAAGCTGAGGTAATTTTCAGTGGCTTCACATCTATGAGCATCCAGAGACAGCTGGTTTAAAGCTGGGGGGGAGGTGTGGGGAATGATCAGACCTTTGTTTCGAATGTCAACGTATGCTAAAGCTATCAGTGCTCATCTTGTCAGAGAGGGCTGGTGTGCTTTTCTGTCAGCTCCTTCAGTTGTCACATTTTTTCACTTTTTTTTTTTTTTTCAGTAGGTAGGAGTGAGAAGCTGAGGGCTAGCAGAGTTACTGGGAGATGTATGGTGCACAAGTGTGGTAATTGAAGTGGAGACAAGGACAGAGAAAGTTGATTGCCAAGAAGGATACAGGAAGCTTTTTGAAAGTGTATTTTAAGGAGAATTTGCAAGAGGAAAATAATTGCTTGGTGCTTATGAAGGAGGCCTAAATGAGGTACAAAATGTGCATTATCTCGATCTATTATCTTGTGCCATAAAGCATATATATCATTAACTGGGAGTTGAGGATGAAGATTTTGCCTTACATTACTGATTGCTACAGGTATTATGTTTGAATAATGGTACCCTAGCTTTACAATTAAGGTAAAATAATGTATGCTAGTGTAGGCACATGGTGGACTCTTTTTTCCCCCATCAGATTTATAGTAAGAAAGAAAAGGTATCTATCCTGATTTCCAAGAACTTTTGACATTGTTTTTAAAGTATGCTGGCTTTAAAGTAATCTCTTCCTCTAAATAAAACCCTGCTTTTATTGATGGGTAGCTATGGTGGGTTTTGTAACAAGCTAAACAGGGACCTTGTGTTAATGTATTTGTACAATTCTTGGTCCAAAAGGGAGAAGTTTTACTTTGGTCTGTACTTGGTGTGAAGTGAGCTCAGCAGAGAGTAGTTCTGTCTCTCTCCATTGTAGCTGGTTTGTGGCAGCCCTCTGTGCAGTTTAATTTCATCATCAGTGCAAGAAAGTAAGATACTGCTTAGCAAGAAAGGCATATCATGTAATATGATTGCTTTTTAAATCTCAGACAATTTCTGATCAATTCTAATTTTAGACAGTCATTTTAATTTGTTACCAATGAATGCTTTCGAATTAGATTTAACAGGCACATGCGTCAGTGAGCAATGTGAGGTGACAGTGGTGGCAGTGGGTGGATAGCACAATAGATGGTGACAAGAGGAGTTGATCCAGTAAGGAAAGGAGGTGACAGATGAATTCCGGAACTGAGAGTAATCAGGGGAGCAAGAGAGTAAGGAAACAGAGGAGAAGAGAAATGGTTTAGAGCTGGGCCATACAGTGAAGTATTCCAGAGTATTTCCAATTAACTAGTGCTGGTGGTGAGTGCCCTGTGTGCAGAGGGTGGTATTTCTGGAATAAGACTGTAGTTTTCCAGATCCTTTTTAATCAGCTAGAAGTGGATCGTACCAATTCAAAGCGAGAATGTTCTCAAGAGTGTACTTACTTTTATGAATTGAACTTTTTTTTTTTTCCATCCGGACCCATCGATTTATGGATGTCCAGATTGTTTAACTGATCCCTAACCCAATCCTCATCTACCAAAGCAAACTCGTTCATCCTGACTTCTTCTGGGGCTTTTGGGATCTGGAGCTCCTGGGGACAGTCTGCAGCAGTAAAGACAGAGGCAAAGAAGGTGTTCAGTACCTCTGCAATCTTTATATCCTCTGTCACCAGGGCACCCACCTCATTCAGCAGTGGGCCTATATTGCCTCTAGTGTTAGTTCTATCTGCAATGTATTTGAAGAAACCCTTTCTATTGTCTTTGACCTCACTAGCAAGGTTTAGTTCCAAGGAGGCCTTAGCTTTCCTTACTGCCTCCCTACATCCTCTGACAATAGCCCTATATTCCTCCCAGATGGCCAGCCCCTCCTTCCATGATCCATAGATTCTCTTTTTCCACTTGAGTTTGCCCAGCAGTTCCTTGTTTAACCATGTGGGTCTCCTGGCTCCCTGACCTGATTTCCTACCCATTGGGATGCTCTGATCCTGGGCTTGGACAAAGTGGCCCTTGAATGTTGACCAACTATCCTGAGCACCTTTACCACCCTGTATGCTGTTGTGAAGGATGTAATGCAAATTCTGGTGACCTCTGCCATTTCTGCATAATTGGTTGTACAAATTTGATTGCCATCAGCTAAGCTGAAGTATTTTATTGCCCTTGTTAAGTGTCTTGTGCTTATGTTTTCCTTTCACTACTAACTTCCTGCACGGATAAAAATGAGCATCAGCTAGACTGCTTCTCAGTTTAAATTGCTTGGATCCTACAGTACCGAGAACATTATTTCAAGGGAGAACATTAGTCTTTAAAAATATGTAGTTTTGTTTTTTTGTAGTTGGTATTTCCATCATGCCGTTTCTGAAAAGGTACATTTTTGAAGTAAAGATTCAGGGACATAATCCTTCATCCATCTTGAAGACAAATAGCACCAACCTCATTGCTCAGGTAGCTCTCATTTCTGAAGAACTTAAGTGCACATGCTGGGCAGAGTTTGTTCTAAATTTGGATTTCCTTGTTTGTTAGGTAGGAGAGCAGTATGTCTTCAGTAATACCTGATCACATTACTGATTGGAGGTCATTCTTATTTCCTTAAATTAGTCAGTTGATTGGTCATTGTTCATACATTACACTTCCTGTTGTATCCACATTGTTACTAATGAACTGTACCAAGTTATTCCCAGACGAGTATTCGAGGAAAAACATTTATAACAGTTTGTAATTTCAAAATTACCATAAAGATCTGCAAGTTGCTCACATAACCCTTCAGCATGAGAAGCAAACTATTTTATAACTCTCATTCTGAGTTGTAACTTGATATGAATTAAGAGATAAATAAGAGATGAAGGAGTCTGCCAAAATAGATGGGTCAATATCTTAAAATTAATAGGGAGTGGAAAAACACAAAGTCATCTTGCACCATGTCCTGAAGATCCAAAGTATGAAAAATATTTTTCCTAAAGCATGGTTTCTAGGAACAGGACTGAAGGGAGACAAACCAATCTGCCAACCATACTCCAAATTAGCATAAATTTCAGTTGCTAGTATTTCCCAGATGTCTCCCCTTGAAAACTACTTACTCCATCTTTGTTCTATTAAATCATCGACAACAAAAGAAGAAGAACAATTTCTTTAAAATGGAATTTGGTATGTGAAAGAAAGGAATAGAATGTCCCCTTAGCAGAGTATTATTCATAAAATGAAACACATTTGTTTGTGGGAAGAGCACTTGAAATGGTCTAAAGAATAAAGTGGCACACAAGCAAATCCCAGAAGTGCATACTCCTTTCTGAAAACTGTTCTCCTGAACCTGAGTTTTTATAGTTAATTGACAAGTAATCAGTAAAATACAGTGTATATTACTGACACTGTGAAAAAATAAAGGGTCATTTAATGCCTGCACTGAACTTGACAAGCAAGCCTGGGTATTTCTCCACAAATTTTTGCTTTGGCTGTGTCTAATTGCAAAACCCACAGAGGAGTTCCTCTGCTGATCTTGCATCGTATGATACCTCAAGTCTCATATCTGGGATATTCCCACATTCCAGTAGCACTTGGGAGTCCAAGACCAGGTAACTTAGAACCAGCAAGTGGGATCTGCAGCTTTCCATCCTCTTTGCATTGCCTAGATAGATCAAAGAGAAGAGCCAAAGGCATTGGGGATCTAAACTAATTAATTTTGCATTATTATTGAGGCCACATGAGGAATGTTTAAGTGTTGATATGAGCTGAATTGGTGGATATTGAAAAGAGACCAGAAATAAAACCTCATTTATCAAGTGACAGAGAAAACTGTTTCTAATGTCCTTCAGCAAATCTTCTCTATGAGAAATACTTTTAGCAGGTAATTTCTATTTCTTAAGAAACTTCACTTTTAAGAATCTAATATTAAATACAAGTAAGTTATAAGACATAAAGGGTAGTTCTGAGCCAGATTATACTCTCTTAAAAAAAACACACCCTGTAACTGGAAAAGCCAAGCCTAGGTATAACAATATGTAAAAAAGACATCCTTATTTCTGTTGTTGGTCAAAGAACGTGTTCATTGTGGAACTCAATGCTCATGCTACGTGGCTTTTGAATTCCAGATATTACATCCCTGAAGCTTGATACTTCATATTAATTCCAGTCAACATGGTTTAATGATAACAGCCACGAGATCATTTAGCCCTGACAGAAAATTAGTTGTAGCCAGACACCCTGGGAAATATTAGGGAAATAACTGTCAGGTTTGAGTCAACTCATGCTATGTTATCTGCATTTATTAGTTTCATCTGCTGGTCACCACATTTCTTTTACTTTAATATTTTTTCACTAACTTGCTGGTGGGGGGGGGGAGGAAAGCAACTCTGTTACTGCACAGTTTCTAGGTTTGATAACTGCCCAGTAAAATCAGCCTTTTTCCTAATATCTGTATTTCCCCTCTTGTTTCTTTAAGGACATAATTTGATTGATCCCTCTGTGTGCAGCATTTATTGAGGGAGGGTATATGCATTCTGTCTTGGAAACAGTAGGCAAAATCTTCAACATCTGTCACTTTGTGCAAGTTTATAATTTGGGTTGATACTGATCTACTTACTACAACCAACCAAGCATCAATGCTGCTGCAATGTTACCTTCTCCTGGTACCCAAGGAAGTGATAAAGATTGATGAGATCCACACTGTATCAAGTATCAGGAAAATGTTGCTTGCCCTAGGGTTTCATTTCCTTTCTGCTTTGGGTAACATTAGTGGTGGTTATCCCAGCAGGCAAGTGGTCACCAGGGGTCCTGCCCTGCTGCTCTAGGACCAGCTGCAGGTGTACTGCTACACACACAGCAGCAAGTGATTGTTGGTTTGGGTATTTTTCTGAATAGAGTGATAGAAATCTCCTTTGCATTAACACTAATTTAATGCATATTCTCAGCACAAAATAATGGTAGGTTATCATGTATTTTGGCTAACTTGCCCTCTCTCAGGAGGCTATTTATTCTAATTGGGCAAAGGGTGCTTTGGACTGTATCCATTTCTTTGGCATGTGTAAATACTTCTGCAGTTTTACCATTTCTTTACCTTGCAAACTATAAATAATCACAAATATTTGAATAGCAACAGGCCCTGTATTTTCTGCTCCAACTAAGTAATTTTTAAATAATACAAATCTAATTTTTTTAACATGATATATGGAGACAACTGCAGCCATGATATATTATTTATGAAGTTTCATCAAAGTCGGTAGCAATTTGCAGAAGAAATCATAAATATGTAGGAAACTTAGAGTTTATATAGGCTGAACTTTGTATTTTTCAGACTATATTTCTGTCTGTCTGAGCTCCTTTACCTCCCATTCACTCCAGGTGTGAGCTTAGCAGTCTTTCAAAGCAAGTCCTAGGACAGGCAACAAATCTGATGCTGGAGGGTGTGAAAAAATAGAGCACTAGGAAGTAGATCATTTTATGAATGATTCATGGAGAGAGTGAGCTTGGAGGAGTGAAGGCCATGTCTAGGGAAATAGGATGCAAAACATGAGAGCTTCCTGGCTGCCATGGGAAATACTAAGAAATTTAAGTACAAATCTAACAGAGGAGGAAAGGAATAAAGGGAGCAGCAGTGAAGAACTAGTGGAGAAAGAGTAAAAATGTGGAAAATAAAGGCATTTTAAAACCTACAGATGGAAGCAAAGCTTTGAGGCATCTAGAGAGTGGAAAGGATATACAATCCAATGCATGTAAAGTCCAAATGCTGTGGAGACATCTCCAGAGTCTCATTTATAGATGACAAATATATTCATTGTTTTTGGAAACCATAGTCCTTCATGGTTAAGAAAAGAATACACAGCATGAGTTGTTATTGTAACCTACATGTTGTTCTTCGTTTAGAAGGGGGGGAAAAAAAATAATTGTAGTCAAATTACTAGGGAAAAAAGTGTAATTATCACTAATGAACAAAACAGGTGATGCAGGGGATCCATGTTGAGCACAAAGCAGATGCTGAGGGTTTTATTCATACTTGAGCAAATCCATTGTCCTGTATTTTGGCTTTGCATGTTGCATGCAGGAATGAGGGAAGGCAAGGGCAGATGGAAGCAATTGAAGGATCAATCCTATTGTCATTTAAATAATTATAAAATGTCCATGTTGAATAGAAGTCCCATATTATAGGAGAGAAAGGAAGAACCAGTGATCATGTCTACCATATTTGTAACTTAAAACATTATTTTCTTCCTTCCTTCGTAAGAGTCAGAGCCTGAAAACCGTGACACAGCAACTGCCTTGTATTTTAAGGGAAGTAGGTGTGGATTATTCTCTCTCAAAGGTGGTAGGTGGCACGTTTTGAGGAACAGATTGTGTATATGCTAAATTGAAAATGGAAACCTGACATAAGTGAATAATAATACAGAGTAAAGGTGAAAGGAAAAAAAAATATTCCACTGTGCTTTTTGCTTTTTAAGCAGTGCCCACAGCAGTGGTGCTGGCCTACAGTTCCAGTTCTCAAATTCCTGAGTTCTGCAGTTTTGGTAGACTTGCTGGTTGCTCTTTGCTTGGTGCCTACAGGTATAATTCTCAAATGGTTCATACCTGCTTCACTGTGCCAAGTTATGATTCACTAGAGGTGATGAACTCAGTTTATCTTTGAGGACTGGTTATTCCTTCCCAGATTTTTAAGCAGGACCACGCTAGAGACAAAGGTGTGACAACGGGAGGAAAGAAAAGAGCCTTTTAAGAAATAAATACTAAAAAAAATGTGTGTGCACTTAGGGCATGCCTTGGGATGAAGCAGCTTTCAAAGAACACATGGTGCGTGCAGTCCAGCACATTTCCCAAAGAAAAGTTTCAGATCTAAAGCAGGCTCACAGATGGTTCTAATGAGCTGGGCTTGGAGATGTACTGTGACTTGAACAAAAATAGTTTAACTCCTAAGACACTAACATTTCAGGATGACTTTCAAGCTAAAGCACTTGCAGAACAATTTTTCATGCCATTTTAATTTTATACGTATTTAGTCCCCCAAAAAAAAGGAGGACCTTGCACTTGCCTTTATATACGTTGCAGCACAGTATCACAAAAGCATGCCAGGAGCATTTTTGCACAGGGACTGATGCTTCTTTCTCCAGCACTTTTAAAACTCTACAAACATTTCGTTTTGAAAAAATAGTAATTAAAAAGAACATAAAAAAATGCCAGTAATAAAAATGTTTCCTAGCTTTGTGGCACATAAAATATTTATTGAATCATATGATTTATATTATTATATATTACAAAAATAACAAGAATTAATTCATAATCTTTTTATTACATGGTTTGAAATAACAGCATTCTGACTTACACCATTTCAAACTATGTTCTTAGTGTCAGCTAAGCTTTGACAGACATTTTAATTCTTTATTTCCTCTTAGGTCTGCCTTATGGATGGGAAGAAGCTTATACAGCAGATGGAATCAAATACTTCATCAAGTGAGTAGTTCTGGGGGAAAATGAGTTAGAGTTGAAATCAAACACATCAAACTAAACACGCTTTTAAATCTAGAATTAATGGAAAAAATTAGTAATAGAACAAAAGCTCTCATATGTTTTACATACACCTTTATTACCAGCATCACTTCTTCTCTGGTTTTTGTGGCTTCACTGCCCAGAGGGCCCCAGAGGGCTTAGGGACAAATCCAGCTGCAGTTCAGTGAGCTGTGTCTCTCAGTCCTTCAGATGTCTTTGAAACCCCTAGCCTACAATGTTGAGAACTTCTGCAGCTACGTGTTCAGCCTTATAATGGATCCTGGAGATAAAAAAATCTCATCCCCTAAATACTTTACAAGCATAATCATCTATTTTTTTAAATGCCCTTATAGTTTGGAGAAGTGGAAGAATTCTTAGAATTCATTATTCATAGCTGGCTGGTTAGAAAGTCTTCTGTTAACTACTAGTGAATTTCACTGACCTGTGTCCAGGGTAGACCTTGCAACAGGGAGCAGTTATCATGCACCCTCACAAAAATAATTACAGAGAAGTATGTTTGTGTCAGGAGTTACTTGTGATTCTTTTAGAAGATATTGAAAACAAATTACTTTTTCGACCCTCTCCAGAGACTAGAGGTAAGGTGACAATCATAAGATGGTACAATAACAGTGTCTAAACCATAAAGAAACCCTCTACAAAAGCTTTAAAAGCAGTAATAATTTAAAGATGTAATAATCTAGGGGGAAAAAAAACAAACCTAAACCAAAGCACTAAGCTCGGGCCATTGTTACTTCCTTTTTTATTTTCCTTAACTATAAGATTTCCTTAGTGATCATATTTCTCAAAGTCTGGAAGAAAAAATTCAGTGCAAATTCATTATTTATAAAAAATGAAAAAAAAAAAATTTTAACCAGATCCAAAGTACAGTTTATATCCTGTTCATGTCTTGCAGATAGAGAACTGAAAGCTTTGTACAAAGACCTACTTGATAAAAGCCATAGGAATTTGTTGTATACTTCAGGAAAGATGATTTTTTTCAAGTGTATTCTGTGATTCTGGAGGAAAAAAGCATGAAAAAGTAGTAGCTCACATTGTATGTCCCAGAAGCTTCAGGAAGTGAATCAGACAGTATGCTGTTATTTTCCAGAATAGAGTGAAAATTAATTCATATAATAGGTATTTTATCATTCCTCCAGAAGACTGAAACAAATGGTGAAAAATATTATTCATCTCCATTCCTTATATATCGTGGATCACTGTTTAATTAATAGCTGGTTGTTCTAGCAGCTGAAATTTGCATATTATTTCATTCTTATATGTGCCAGGAAGACAGTACTTTGTAGGTGGACTTCCACAGGCTGCTAAAAGACAGGAAAGGCAGCAAAGAAATCTTTGCAGTGGGATAACATTACTTTTATCTCAACGCTGATAGAAGTCATGTTGTGTACCAGCTAGCCAAGAAAAGCAGGGACTTTCTGTTGTTTTTTCCTTGATTCACCCCACGGTGCCTTGAGCCAGATGTGTTAGTGCAGACATGGGGTGTTCTTCTGCAGAGGTTTCCAAGCACACTGTATATGATAGTGCATTCCAGCTCTAATAAGGGCAGCTTTCTTTTCAAACAGCTGTAGGTTACTATATAAGATTTCTTTTAAAAAAAATGTAGAAAAATAACTTAGGAAATGGAAGTGAATTAAAAGCCAATTTCATAGCAGTGGAAATCAATACAAGAGCAATTATTAAAACAGAGCACTGTTCCCTTGGTCTCCATCTGTTGATACAGGGAGCCATTTTGGGACAGTTGGAAAGGTAAGGTGGCTGCTGGGTTCTGTTCTGGGTAAAACATTTGTAATACTCTCAGTTTAGCCCTGTATCATTGGAAACTGAGCTTGAGGATACTATTACCTAGCTATAATAGAAAATACAATTCAGCAGCGGAACAGAAGTCGTGTCTCATTCTTGAAATATATTCCCTTTCTTTTTTTTTTTCCTGCCTGCATTACTGTGCTTCTCACAGAAGTACTTCTCTTGATGACTCAGCACAAAGCCAGATTTGCTGAGTATGTGCAAGAACTTTCTTTTAAGTCTTGCACCTGGATGCTGAACTATTGCAGATGTGACAATACGATGCATATTAGTAACAGTAGAACCTCAGCTAGTCTGGGTGGTGGAAGCCTGATTCGTAGAAAGCATCAGATGTTTTACATGTTCCCCCCACTTGCTGAAACTACAGATCTGAACTGAGTAGTTCACATGAAAAAGCTTTTTCAGGAATGTTTGCTATCTGATCTTTGATTGTTAATGACTCATTAATGTTCTTCCCTCTTCTTAATGTGCTCCTAACATTGCACGTGGTAGTGCCCCAGGTTTTCCATCGTTGTTGCCTTCTCTAAGAGTTCTGCATGTCAGTCTTTATGTGGCAGGCAAGGAAAATCTATCCATTGAAAATCTGTCTCCAATTGCAGAGAAGGGTATGAAATCACCCTTCATAACCACTGCCAAAAAACTTTGTTCTTCTGAATGGAGCCACTGCACTGAAATGGTGCTAAGAGCTCTTATTGCAGTTCGTTGGAATGGAATTAACTGAGCATTGCAATAAGACATCCTGGTAATTAATTTTAACTATTTCCTCATTTGGTTTTCATCACTGCTTCCAAATGCCTTAGCAGAGCATAAAGTAGGCTTTCTGCATGCTTGAAAATTCATACCTCTTACTACCCCTTGTAATGAGTATGAAGTCAGTCTGAGAAAGTTAACTCTTTAGAGCAAGGAGCAGGGATTGCAGAAGTTCCTTATTTCTAACACTGAACGGTAGAGATTTCAAGATGAAAATTCTACCCAACATTAAAAATATCCTTTTCTAGGAGGAACTTAGCTTGAGGTGCATCTTATCAGCTGATCCTTTTCAGTAGGATTTAATCTAATTGTTTAAATGGGGATTAGCAGAATAGTTGATACTTTACAGCCCTGGTACTAATACTGTAACCTTCTTGTTCCTTTTAGCTGTGAATTTCAATCCTTTCATTCTTTGGTGTTTAGAACAGCCAAAGCCATGAGTGGCTTGAGTATTTCAGTGCTAGCCTACTTCCATGTATCCAAACAGACAGAAAACCATGTTATAATTCCCACAATTAAACTGATCTTATATGTGAATTGTCAGTGTTCTTATTATGCAGTTAGGCTGTAGAGAAGCTGCAATGGCTCTCTTTAAAGCCACAGTAGTTTTACAATATGCCAAAGACAATCAAGTATTATTTTAATTAGTAGTTGCCTTCAGTTCCAACGTGCTTTATTGGGCCATCAATGAGCTGAGTCCATAAATCTATATGTTATAAATCTAATGCAGTAAACACCCCAGAATAGAATTTTAATAGCACATAAGCTTGAGACAGCTTGCTGAGAAATTTCCATAAATATCTCTGAAGGGGGTGTAGCAATATGAAGTGCATGAGAAATCAGTTTAAAAGAAGCAAACCAGCTGGCTTGTGTTACACACTAAAGTGAAACCTACTTCTGTGAATAACTGACATGAATAAAACATTTACATGGCTATATTCCTCAAGGTCTGAACAACTCACTCTACCTCCCAGGGAAAGCTGTATCTTTTCCATGAATCCCCACCTTAAGGCAATTTTGGAAATCACCTCTGTTATTCAGGAAATCATTTCAGTCTCTCAGTAAATCACTTTCAATCAACCATGTTGCCAAGATCAGTCACAAAGTATTGGCAAGCATGAGAAAACTACCTTTTAGACTGCTGGTGTGCCATAAACTCAGGTGATTCTGTGCTGGGCAGTAAGGTCCCAGGTGTAGGTTTACCATGAGGCAGCAGACAGTAGTGTCAGCCTCTCTCAGTTCCATCTCAGTGTGTATCAGGAAAAAAAGCAACTCCAAGTGTCTTACGAATGTAATATAAATAAACAGTTCACAGAAGGAACAAAAATTACACCAGTAGAGTAAAAGGTAGTATAACTGCTTTCCTCCTGATGGACAATAAAGGTTGAGTTTGGCCCCGAAAATGTTTTGAGATAGCCTGGTGTGCTTTAAGGTGATGGAGAGGGCAAGCACTCTTTTATTTTGCATGTAGCAAAACAGTCAGTCATTCTTACAGCACCAGAATCAAGCCCCATCAATTAACATGTCACAGAAGCACATTACCAGGGCCTGTTTCCTCTCCAGTTTGTGTTTGGTATTCCTGTCTCTGTTTCTCTTGGCCAGTTTGGTAAAGAAGAGCTGAGTTTCTGACCTCATTTGCTCAAAGTGAAAATTGAATGTAGCTTAATGGGGTCTTCAGCAGTCTATTGCAATTCCAAAATCATAGAATAACATCATAGGAAAGCTTAGTTTGGAAGGGATGTCTGGAGGTCACCTCATTCAGCGTTCTATTGAAGATTAAGTTATCCAGAGCCCTGTCTAACCAACCCTTGAATATTTCCAGTGGGGGAGATTCCATCACCTGTGCTCACAGTGAACAATATTTTCTTCATCTAGATGGAATTTCCCCTGAAGCAACTCATGCCCATTGCCTCCTGTCTGTTGTCATACATCTTTGTGAGAAGAGAACCTCCATTTTCTTTATAACTACCTTTTAAATACTGAAAGACTTTGATTAGACAGCCACCCCCAGCCCCTGAGCTTTCTCTTCTGTAGGCTGAACAAACCAAATTCCTTCAACATTTCTTTATGGGCCAAGTTCTCCAGCCCTCTAATCATCCTGGTGACCCTCCACTGGATCCTCTCCACTTTATCCATTGTCTGTCTTGAACTTGGAGGACCAGTGTACTGAAAAGACCCCACATACTAAGGTAAAGATTAGATGATTAAGGCTGTTATTTTGTTGTGAGAAATTAAATTGCTGATCTTCTAATACAAATTCCTGTCCCAAATAGACATTTTGACTGTAAATCCCAGAAACACAGAGGGGCTAATGAGTCCTCATAAAATTCCACCTACATCCAGGTGTTTATGTATGCACTTAGGACTCAGCTGGGAGGCATTTTGGTGGGAAGAGTTTTGCAAGGAAGAGAAGGTTCATCTTGTTCACTTTTAAAGCTAGGCATGGGGCTATTTTTGCTTAGGCTTAGTTCAGGTATAGCACTGAAGGGTTTAGTAAGTGTCGTAACCACTATTAGAACAAAATCTCACTTTTGTTATGTGCCCTGGCATTAAAGTCCTCGTAGAAGTCTCACAACTGCAGCAGTGCAAACAGAAAGACATTGTATTCTGTCAGGGAGGCAGTTTTGTGAATGAGGAACTTCTGGGTCTGATTTTTAAATAGGTGAAAGAGCCTGTGCATAACTTTGCCCTCCCAGTGAAGTATCATAAATGTTAATTAAAGAATTTACACTGGTGGTTTAGAACGACACAGGAACAGTATAAAAAAGCATAGTGGGAACACGTTTCTTTTTCCCAGAAAACCCATTATAGTCAATGTCTTCCATCCTCCCACCATGTTCACCTTTAACATATGGCAGCTCTGTATCATGAGACTGGCACCTAAAATTAGGTAGGGCCTTGCTATTCTCCCTCCCACTTCTGCCCACTCCTTGCATATGTATACAGTTTGTAAGGACCAGCTGTGAATTTTGCCCCTGTAAACACTGTTTTTCTAGCTTTTTAATAGGACTAGGTTGCAGCTATTCCACATGAACTGTTATTTTTCCCCAAGAACATTTAACTTCAATTTTTCTGAACGACATGTGAAACTGCCCAAATATTTTAATATTTTGGGATCTTTTCCCTTATACCAAAGGGAAAACAGTAATATTTGATTTAGGGTTATCTTTCAGCAGTACATCTGAAAATCAGAAGATTCACATGGAAGCATTGCAGACAAAGTAGACGGTGCAGGTGCTCTGATAGTACATCAGTTTAGATGGGAAGAGGATTTGGTTCATGTTAAATAGGCACCCAAAGTCAATACTTGTCAAGTACAGATTAATACAAACCACACATGGTGTGTTCTGGTAGCTTTTGAAATCATACCTCACAAATAAGGCTTCCACTCTGAAAACCAACACATTGTACTGACATATTTGATAATATTCTATTCTGTTTGGTTTTGCCTGGGAAGGAGCCATCTAAATTCTACTGAAAGCTGGGTATTCAAGAAACTGTTTATGATTTTATGACTGAACTAAGAATAGCAAAGCATGTGTGGCAGATGAACTTCTGTACTGCAAACATCTATGTTTTATAGCACTAGAGCAAAAGGTATCGTCATAAAAGGAAAATAAATCACAGCTGATTTTACTTACTGCATGCTAAACTGGAGAAATGAAGCTGTTCCTTTGTTACGTTTCCTTGACACATTTCTACTGTGTCATAAAGGAAGGACCCAAAACCCAGTGTACTGAGCTGTGTCCCTTCCAGCATAGACTAGTATATTACAGTACACTAGTTATCTGCAGGCTGGCTGAGTAGTGGTTGGAGTGGCCCTTCCTGGACAAAACCAAATTGAATAAAGTCCAAATCACAGCTCAGCTGATCTATAGTAAACTTCAGTATGTTTGTTTCAGTGAGTTTGTGGAAGCAAACTCAGAACAACAGGATCTGCCATCCTGAACATACAGTTGACAACCCCCTGGGCTGAATCCTGTGCTAGCTCTGCTCCCAGCTCCCTGCACAGTGGTGGGCAAGTTAGCTGCATCAAAATCATCATTGTAGGTGTCCCCATCTTAATAACTGATGTTCTGTGAGTAGGAATGGGTATTTTGAGGCATGCAGTGCTCCTTGTTCTCATTGATTCAAAGAAAAATGCAGTTACTTTACATCTCTTAAAATTGGACTTTATCTGTTTTACATGTCACTCAAAAATAGAGGTTGCTTTTGAAAATGTTTCTTTTATCTGTCATCCTCAAGTCCTTCTATCTGAGAGTACAGGAAAGAATAGTTCCATAGTCACAAGAAGTTGCACATAATTAAATACAACTGGCTGAGCACTAACCAAATGCTGTTATTACTACTTTTGAATCTATAACAATCCAAAGCTCTCTGCATCCCTCAGCTGAACATCAGTTCAAACACTTTCAGATGTAACTTTATAACCGTGGGTAATCCTGAGATTTTTCTTCTTGATTTCTGGCTAACCTATTTGAGACATCTCAGAGAACTTTTATTTTCACACAGTGTTAATGCCTGCCACCTGAAGTACACCAGACTCTGCCATATCTCTAAGGTTTAGAAGTGATTTATTGCCAGATACCTTGGTTGTAGAGAATTCAGTTCCCCTAATGTTTCACAGCAAACATTTGGCATGACTATGAGGAAAATAACCTCACGTATAAAACTAAGAAAGCTGGCATTGGGGTTTATGATAACATGAACTTGTAATACAAGAATGTTAAAACGTTAAGCTGCTTTTGGTTGGGCAGTTTTTTTCCTGAGAGGTTGTTTGTTTTTTAACATGAAGAACCAAAATGGAGAAACATTCTTTCAGCTTCCACAGACACTGCATGCTCTGTCCGGGCTCTGGCCGATCATATAAGGCAGCTGTTAAAATTTCTTCTCTGAAAAATTACATGAAGCTGAAATTATTTTTTGCTCTAGACCTACAAATCCCACTGAAATCAGTGTGCTGATTTTTGTTACCTGTGCTGGGTGATTTTACTCTTACACCGATATGATCAAAGGTCTAATTCTCACTGACCTAGTTACTTCTATGAATAGGACTGGAAATGGGAAAGGTTAAACTCCAGTTAACTTTTCCTTTGTTAGGGCAGGACTTGGCACTTGTGGCCTCGATCTTTAATACTCAAGCAAAATCTGCAATCCCTGAGGGAAATACAGGCAACGTTTATGTTAGGACACAGTTCCATGAGGTGAGAAGTGCTCTCAATCTATTACAGCCAATAAAAGTTCAGGTCACTGCCATCTCCTGGGGCCTGCCCAGCACCTCCTGTGGTACTGTGACCTGCTGTGTGTTCCTTTGGAAATGTTGCCTTGAAAGAGGGTCCCATCTTAAACCAATTTTAACAACAACAACAACAGCAAAAATGTTTAATTTCAAATAATCTGATTCTGGTAAATGCAACAAAACACCATCCCAAACTGCCCATCAGTTCCATGTCTGGAAACCATTTTCCCTAGATGCTCTCAGGATTGATTAATTATATTTGCATCAACTGCATTCAGTTGTTTTCTTTTGTTCTAATTGCTTGTCCACAAAATTAAAATCCTTTCGTTACAGTTAAAAATAAGTTATTCCTTGCAGATCCTCCTAGCATTTGCTGTTCAAAATAGCAAGAGTTTTCAGTTGCTTGACTTGGTGTCCCTTACAGCATTTATTTAACACCTGCTTTCCACGACCACTGATGTTTTCAGAGGAGAGCACGAACATGAGATACCATGACAGGGTCTGCAAGTGTGTGCTTGCTCCCAGAGCTGGTTTCATGATAAGCATTGGCATTGAAGAAACAAAAAGCATTAAGTTTAAATTCATAAGGGACCACAGCAAAGTGTTAAAAGCATTAGCTGTTGGAAGCTGAGAAATAGTTCTGCTTCCAAAAATCGTGCAATCCGGAATAAAATTAGGAATGCATTCACAGAATGCAGCACATTATTTCAATCTGCTTCTGCAGACTGTAAAGCAATTTGAAATGCTGTCAGGTAGAGACTTTAGGGCAACAGAATTAGCACACTTCCAGCATTTAGACCATCCTGTGTACCAAATCTTGTTGCATAGTGTTTTTCTAAACTTCACAATCATGGGAGGGGGCTGGGCTGTAACTAAAAGGTCTGTGATTATTGTCATCCTGTGATCAAAACTTGTTAAAATCCTTCAGGACTAGCAGCTCCCTGGCACGCCCTTAGGTGCTCCATTGCCACCTGCTGGCATGAGAAAGGGTAATTCTGTCTCATCCTGCCAAGACACAATCTTCAGGATGCCTGGTGCAAACCAGGACTACTCCAGTCTTGTGCAGGATCTATTTTGGTGCTATATTTTCTTAGGCAATGTTTCAGAAGTTGCGTAAGAAACACTGATCAGGGCCCGAGAGACTTGCACTAGCAAGTTTGAGAAGTATGAGTAAAATAGAGATGAAAGAGCTAGGTAGCTTCTCCAAGGTGCAAGATTTGGAACAGTGGGCTTTAAAGAGAAAAAGGATCCTTGCAGAGCAAAAGTCTCTTCCAAGTACAAGGGGAACAAAAACAGGCCCAGCAACAAAAGACAAAGCCAGTAATTAAATTTTGCGAAGCTGTGTGTAGCCCAGCAAAGAGCTACACAGTCTGTGCAAGAGCAAGCAAGGAAGATGATATAACCTCTAGATGAAGGATTAAGTTTCAGGATCTTCATTCAGTGGCATTGTTCTTCATTTTCCTGTTGCTCTGGCCCTCATTAGCCTCCAAACCACCACTGCATGGGGGCTGCACACTGGTGTGCAACAAAGGAGCACGTAGTCCCCTACAGAGCCAGTCACCCAGCAGCTGGCATAGACTCCTTCCTCAGCAGCTCCAGAACTTCCCACTGGGACGTGCCTGTAAGTCTGAAAACTTAAAAAGCTCACTATGGAATGTATTTCTGGCTAGCACAGAGCATGGCTCCTTCCAGCCCATTGCATCTACATCTAGCAGTGCTATTTGCTGCACTTTTTAAATGTTTTTGATAACAACAATGAAAGTTCTGAAGGTTAAAACTCTCAGAGCATGCAGTCTCCTGGTGGTCAGCAGTGCTGCGCTGCCACAGTGGCTTTGCAAAAATTTTCCATCGTGTTCCATCCAGGGCAGTTACTCTCTACCTGAGCATTATTGCATTTTAAAGGGCTAATGAAGTTTGGGAAATCAAAAGGTAAGGTAAGAAAGGTTGAAGGTTTAGCAAAATTACTGCAGTGGATTAAATGGATTAGGTTATTGCGTGTGTTTAGGGGAGGCTGAGATTTCCTCAGCAAAAGGGTTGTGAGGCACTGGAACAGGCTGCCTGGGGAAGTGGTGAAATGATCCATCCCTGGAGGTATTTAAAAACCACGTTGATGAGGTGCTGAGTGACATGGTTTAGTGGTGGACTTCGCAGTGCTGGGTTATCAGTTGGACTTGATAATTGGAAACGTCTTTCCCAGCCAAAATTATTTTATGATTCTATGTTCATAGGGAGCAAAAATAGCTACCTTGGGCTTTGTGTAATTTCAAATGAGCAGAATTCTGCTTTCACTTTCATCTTCTTTAATACTGCTCCATTTGGTAGAGCAGCACAGGGTTCATATGAGGCTAGAATTTGTCTTTCCAAGTTCAGATACAACTCAATTTTATTTGGCCATGAATAACAGTCATTATGAGAGTTTGGCTGATTTATTGTTTAAGGCTGCATCTTGTCTCCTGAACAGATCTCAAAAAAAATGAGTCTTGCACAAGATTGCTCCTTGTGAAGCTAAGTAAATCCTGATGCACTGGACAAATTCAGTCAGGTGTTATGAACGTCATCCCATGTCAAAAGGGGAAAAAAAACCCCTACTTCAAAGAATATCACATGAGTGCTTTGGAGCTCAGCATCCTGCTCAGTGACCTACAGCAGTTGTGTGGTCTACAAGACTCTTCATGATTCCTTGTTATGCTCCAGAGTTTGGCCCTAGTTGGGAGGATACAATTTAAGGTGAAAAGCATGTCTTGATAGTGCTCAAAATCTAACAAATGTACACACATTTATTTCCATTCGTTTTCCTTTGAACTATTCTGTTATTAAAAGATTTTCTTAAGTTCTCATTTGAAAAGAAATAACGTTCCAGGCAAAGAAGTAAGAGCCAGAAGGAGGGTAATTATAATGGTATTTTAAATAATTTGCTACCATTTCTTTGCCAAATAAATCCCTGTGTTCACATGTTTTGTTTTTCCAAGTTCTAAAATTTGTTCTGCAATTTACTAATGTTAAAAAGACAGAATAAGCTACTGACACATTTCCATATCAAACCTTTCTGTTTTCTAACAGTAACTTTGGCTACCTTCCGATAGCAATGACTTGTTTGAAAACCTAAAAATCTTTCAATATTGTTAATTGCTCTGAAGATGTGAAATTAATCTTTTGAACAAGAACATTTGCAAATGGAAAATGTTTTACAGTTAGAATTTGTGATGCTGGCTTTCCAAATATGCCTTTAGTATTCCAAACAGTTGTATCAATGAAGCAAAACTTAAGAGGTAGATCTGAATTCCCTCTCACTTTTATTGCTGGCCCTGGCCCACAAATCAGAGAGGATGTATTTCTAATACAAGAATGTTCTCCAGACCAGTAAATCTGGGATTATCTCTTCGGACTGATTATGTCAAAGCTCTTTAGCCACAGCACTTTTGGATAGCTAAAAATAAATAGGAGAGGGGTTTATACATTTGTTCTGTGCCTAAATAATCTGTGCATATTGTGTGAGACTGTCTACAGTGTGAGACATGGCATCTGAACTTCATGTTTATTTATAAGAGTCCTTTTCCTAGTAAGGATTTTGGCAAAGGGTTTAAAACAGGCTGTCTCACTAGAAGCTCTTGTGGGTTTAAGTCTAGGGCAAGTTTCAAAGAACTGAGTTCAAATCAGAGGCATTTACAGCAGATTGACAGAAGAGCAAAACTTGGCTCCATGTAATTTGAAAATGGATGAAAACCAGTTATCTTACCAGTGATTAAACAAAGTTATGCCACTGAATACAGAACATTATAATCCTGATTTCAGTGCCACAGTTCTGCACTATTAAAGGGCAGGAGAATTTTTGCATTTATTTGTATGACAACAAAAGTTCTTACAGCAGTTAGCACAAAGATGGGCTTGCTGTCATTTGCCTCCCGGTCCTAAAGTATGTAGGAGGAAAATATTACAAAGAATAAACACCTGACAGAGAGTTTTTTAATTGGTTACATCAGCTCCACAAATGTTTTTCCACATAACTCTTCTACTCCTGTGCAGTTTTTCCCATTTCCCAGGATTGATTCTGCGTGCTCGTGAGGAAACAGAGCTGAGGATTCAGGTCCCCAGCAGGTAAAGGCAGGCTACGTGGGCAAGTCAGATGGGAAAAAAGAACATTTACATATACTTTTGTCATTTAAATCCAGTAATGTGTTACTGAGAAATGGCTTGATCAAAGCAGGCGATGCACAATTTTGTGATATACTCATGAAGGAATGGAGTCCATCCAGTGCTGCTCTGACCAAAAAAGCACTTATGCACCTTAACTGGGGCTTCTGGTTTTACACATAACTGGTGGAGCTTTTGGGTTACACGCAGCTGGAACTTTTGGTTTTACACTTAACTGTGGATTTTGGTTTACACATAACTGGAGCTGCTTTTTTTTTTTTTTAAGGATAAGAACTGAGGATGTGGCCTTTGTTTTCCACATTTTGTTTTTCTTGCTTGGTCCTTACTCGGGCATTGCTTCAACTGAAGTAGTGGCTAAATGCACAGATTACCAGTTCAAAGAGAGGTTAATCTAGTTAATGCAGATCAAGATGTGATTTACATTGGTATCACATTTACCTCTTGGTGAACAGTATTGTTGTCCTCATCATATCCAACCTATTCTGAGCTCAGTAGACTCAAATGAAAGGTGTGAATAGAAGGTAAGATCATAGCACAGTAGTGTTGACTGGAAAAGTGATCCCCAGACCCAGAACCCAGTGTAGTGGAACACAGACTCCTATTCCTACTTTAACGTATCAGTTCCCATAATCGGATATTCAAGGGAGCATTCTTGAAGACAGAAAGACAAAATCTGTTTTCACTTGTAAAGGTAAATCTAGAGTAGTTCCATCATGGCACTTCATATTTAATTGAACCATTTCACCTGAAAGGTGAGTATAAGCATGGCCTTTAGGTACATTCAATGCTAGAAGGTGTGAGAAGAGCTGTTTTTCTTTTATGGTATATATTATATGTACAATATTTTTCAACTAATTATTGTAATGAACTTACATTTTTGCACTGACTTGACTGTAAAAACTGTGAATTTATTAGCAAGATTTTTAAGCGAAAAGAAGCTATTTCCTTTACCAAGAACACATTTTCCCAGAAGGGAGCCCACACACAGTATGGCTAGCATGCATACCACCAGGCAGGAGGTGCACAGCATTCTCACCCCCAAACAGCAAAACTATTCCATTTATCTGTCCTCACCAAGCCTTGGGCAGGTTCTTTCCATTCATATAGAATCTTACCAAAACATATAAAGCATCTTAGACTGCACGTCAAATGTAAGGTTTGAGCCTTAAAAAGCAGTACTGACTGCCTTTATTACGTGTTTAAAGGCTGTGGAAGCACATCCAGAATTTGGTCTACAAAACATGTAAAGAACATCCTTTTTATTATTATTGATTCATCAGCCTTTTTCTGCAAGAAGAGGAATGGCTTAATGGTGCTAGAATGTTCATGTTCTAACAAATCACCTATTTTAGAGATGGGATTATGATGTTTGGTGAACTTCCTCTTGACCACTGTGCCTCAGCCTCTAACTGGTTGATGGCCATGTCAATAGCTTGCTAGCTTGTTGGGGTGCTGTAAGCCTGTGCTAGTCTGGGTGGTACAGTGTTGCTGGGTTAATTGTCTGCAGCTCTGTGAACAGGAAATGTCACCAGTCTGCAACAGGAGTCTCTTACAAAAGCATTCTCTCTTAAGTATTGGGAAATGAGACCTTCAGTCCAGGTTCTAGCACCCAGGGGACTCCACATTTTGTTTCTAACATCTCATAGCTAGCAAGAGAAAGAGACTCCTGTATTTGAAAAGTGGTGTGATTATATCACAACTCCAGCCTCCACCTGGTATTTCTTGTTTTGAGATTGGTAAACCTCTTTTGGGTTCCTAATAGCACTTCTTGTTTCTTTGTAGCCATGTGACACAGACAACGTCCTGGATCCATCCCGTAACAAGCGCCCTAAGCTTGCTTTGCTCTGAAGATGATGAGGATGGAATAAGAGAGCTTGCCGGGTCCAAGAGCTGAGGATGGCTGTTGGCAGAAAGTAGTTTGTCTAGTTTCTGTAGGTTAGTGAGAAGATGCACACTTCTTAATCTTCGTACTTCCTAGTCTGATGTCATAGGACCTGCTGACGTTTCTCCCCTTGAAGTCAGAGGAAGTTCTGCCAGCCTTTTAGGTGGGTTTATAGATCCTGCAAAAGATGCAGGTGTTGCAGAATCAGTCCTTAATCTGTCCTGACTCAGTGTGCAGGGATCAGACTAGCTTAGGGCCCAGTGCAGTCTTTTCATGACTTCTCTACTGGTATAACTCCACTGACCTGAAGTGAAATTTTCACAGGTTTGAGCAGCATGTGAGTTAAGGTTGTAATTTTACATGCTGGATTCCAGGTAGTGATTGATGGAAAGATGCAAGGTGAGCTTTTTCCTTCTTTTAACATAATGTAGATACCTTTTAACTACTGAAAATTTTTATTTGTGTGGAAGAAATTTACAAATAAGTTTTGCTAATAGAAATCTGGCAATATATTAGGGCCCTGATGAATTTTAAAACAAATACTTAAGATTGGTGGTGGGGCTTTAGGAAAATGAGTCTTTATTAAGTTGTCAAGTAAAAAGAAAACGTTTTGGTAGAGGACACCATCCTCTGTCAACAATATGAGGCAAGAATGAAAATAATTCTACTTTTGTACTCTGCTAAACTGATACATACATGCATCAAATATTTCAGTGGAAGCTGTGAAGTTTCAAGTACAATTAAACCTGTGAAACCACCTCCAGGATCAGCAGAAATCAGTCACCTCCTCAAAGCTGGTCTTTACAAAATAATTTTGTACACATTGGTGACGATTTAGAGAGGATAAAGAAAATGATGGGGGTGCTAGTGTGAGCTAATGGACAGGTTCCACTGCACCTCTGTAGCACAGGATGTTTTAAATGTCATCGTTGGCAGCACAGTGTAGGATTCACTATATGATTCTGTGCTGTTTTTCTGGAAACTCTTTATATATGTGTGTGTGTATAATATACATAGTAGATGTTGACTAGTGAATGAAGGACCTGAAACTTTACAGAAGCACTGATGAATATGCCAAAAGGTAACCCTTTCTCTGTCCTTCAGCCCAAGGAGAACAGAATAGTAACAGTGTGGGAAAGGCTCAAAGCCATGCCAGGTCAGGCACACTGTAGCTGTTGATCTTTTTGGATCAAAAATAATATACCTTTATTAGTAAAAAAAATTCCAAGTCTCGCTGAATAGCAGTGCAGCAATCTGTTGCATTTGACCCATCACCAAATGTTCTTCTTGGAGGAGCAGAGTGCAGCTCACGAAAGAGTTTTTTGCAGGCTTTGCTGGAAGTAGGTGTCAGGATACAGTGAATAAGCAAATAGGAAAAATTTGGTTTGTACTTTTAACTAGGTCAGAACCAAATTATCTATGAATCCACACAGGTGGTGTGGATTAGGAAGAAGAGCTTGCTCAGCAGACCCACAGTGACTTATGTTTCTAAGAAAACTTCTCATAGCAATAACACATAAGTCCTTTGGCCATATTTTGCTCCAGTGAGTCCTGTGTGCTTCACAGCCTCCTTTGTGTTCCTGGAGAACACAATCTGAAGGGACAGAGCACGTGCTTCAGTTTCAGGATTGGACACTGTACAAGCATTTGTATTTCAGTCCCTTTCTGACAATGGCACAGACACAGAGGATATATGATGTTCTGAATTCCTTGCAATACTTGCTGTAGCCTGTGCAGTCATTGGGATGCTCTGTGACCGGCACTTTCAGTTTGTCCTTCTGTGGTATCCAGCTTGCATATAGATTCCAGTTTTCCAATTCTGTTCCAAGAGAGGTTTGAATCTCCACTTGACCTTTGCAGTCTTGATTTATTCTGCTTGTGGCTTTGTGACAGCTAGCTGGGGGTTCCAAAGAGGAGAGGCTATTTAGGGACAGAGACTCTGAATCAGGCAGGCTGCAGGAGCAGACACTTTCTAGAGGCCTAAGAGCAGTTTAAGGCTGTCCTTCAGTTGGATCAGCTGGAGAGGAGAGCTCTGCACACAGACTTGCCCTTCCTGGGGAGCAGGTCATGCTGAGGGGCTCTGCACAGGCAATGCCCAGCCTGCTGTGCAGGGGGGATTGAGGCAAAATGCTGGTGTTCTGCCTGCTCTGCTCACTGCCTCCACCCACAGCTGAGAACATTGCAGAAACTGGGAGACTGCTTTTCCCTCTCTTTTATAAATTTGCCTAGAAATTAAAGATGTTAGAAATAGATCTCTGCATCTCTCTAGCTTTTCCTCTGGTAAGCATTACCTCTTCAGATAATCTGCTTGTTCAAGTTCTCCCTTATTGAGACTACATTTCATACCTACAATCTCCAAATGTTCTAATCTATTTTTGTACGCTTGCATACTTGTTCCCTTGGTTATTTCTCTCTATCTCCCCTTGTCTTTTCCTTTCTGTGAAGTAGTTTGTGAAATTATTTTGATTAAGCTGAACTGTGTATATTAAGAAAATGGTTCTAGGATGACTTAAGAGAATTTGTAAAAAACAGTAAACAAGTTTCCATTTTTATTCCAGAATAAAAAAAACTGTATAGTGGAAAAGAAATGAAAATGCACATTATATCCTTTAAAGTAATGAAAATACAGCTTTATAAGGGAATGGCCATGGGCCCATAAATTATTCCTGTACCTTTGTTTATTTCCCATGGAAAGCTGACATTGTGAAAAATACTGTTTTGGTACACACTGGTGTTAATCTTTACCTGAATATTTGCACCACACTGCCCTTCAAATACTACAAATATTCCAGTAAATGTAAAACGACACATTCTCCCATCAAAGCAAATAGCTTAACACAAATACCTACACAGGCATATTAGCTACTCAGCTTTGCAGGTGATAAATAACTTTCTTGTAATGTTACTCAGGGTCTCAATAACTTAGATGATACTTTTGTCAACCCCACATCACAGATACAAGCACATGTACACATGTGAGCTGGCCATTCCATAAATATCCCTGAAGGGTGTGTGCACTGGCTGGTGCCTGGCTCTGCTGCCATATCATGGCTGCACTGGAGTTTTCTACAGATACAGCTGATATGTAAGCAAATACATAAAGCCTCTATAGCTTTTTATGATCAGCTGGGGGATGTTTATCTATCCCACATAACCTTGACCATCTATTTAAATGCTTCTCTTGATGGGCTGCTTTATCAACCTGAAACAAATGGTTTGGCTCGTTTCTTTTAAGTCTGTTTCTGACAGACAGGAGAGTGTCTTTTGGCATCAAGTTAAGGCAAGAGAAATCCTTTAAGAAAAGTGTTTCTAGTTTTGGAACAGGCCAGGCTGTGCAGGACTGACAAGTTGAAAAGTCTCCTCTGAAGGTCAGCAAATGCTGTTACAACTTGGCCTGTGAAGTCTTCACTTTTCTGGGAACAGATGGGATTCTTAGGCTCAGCTCAAGAAACTCACTGCAAACTACTCAGCAACCTTAATGCTTACTCCAAACCAAGCACCAAATTTCAGGGGCCTTTTTGCAACTACTAGGCTGAATTATTTTTTTGTATAATTCTAGCTTAAGTCAGTAATAAAACTTCAAGTCAGCTCAGGAGCCTTTGTTGACTTCTGTGCTCCTGGTCCTTATGACCCTCCCTGCTCCAAGGAGCATCAGTTTGATCTTCACCTGCTGCAGAGCCACACCACTGCAGAGCCACCTGCCAGCTCTGTCTGCAAAGATGCTGAGCAGCTTAAAGATGTTGATGGAGTTAATGGGAATTAGGCACCTAACCTACTTAGATGCTGCTATAAATGCTGCTAGGCATGTTTAGGTACCTAAATACCTTAGTAAATCTTTCCCCTTACTGCGTGCAATGATAATGTACCAAAAATCAAGTACCAATGAGTAAAGTCTGACCTTTGTTCTCTGTAACTAGCTTTGCCTTTCCCTGGGGATTGTTTTCATGTAATATTAAAAATACCAGCCATCTCACAGGTTGTAACATCCAGATTCTGCTCGTATTTCTTGGTGGCTTGATTATTTATTGCTCATTCAAGATTTCTTTCCCCAGACACTGGCTGATGTAGCCATGGATTTAATAGGTTGATTTTCATAACACTATTTGGAGGTAAGTGATTTTACTAAAAGATAATAGTGTTGAATTCTTTTCCCACAAAGATGTGATGAGTTTTGCATCATTCATCAATAAGTCATATGATTGAAAAAAATTGAATGGGCCAGGATCTGTTAGAAGTAGAGCTTCTTGTTTCCAAATACTACAAAAGGAAGTTGAAATGTTACGATCAATACCATTGTGTCCTCATGGTACAGTATCTAAATCAAATCCAAACTAATTGAAGCAGTTAATTTAAAGAGACTACATGAAAAAAAAAAAATAAAGTGTCTCCCTCCTACTCTTAGTTATGTTTTGGGTGGTCACTGTGTCCCCTGAAATTCTGTCCCTGAAGGGCATGTTTGATCCAATGTCTAAGATAAGGATCTCCATTTCCAACTTCCACGATCAGTTGAGTGTAAATATGTACAGGATTAACTACTGTCTAAGGATATTTTCTTGCATTGGAGCATATATGTTGTCCAGGTTCAGCTGTTCTCAGCATAACAGAAGGGACAGTGGATCTGGTCAGAAGTGCCAGTGGCACTTGAGACACACAGAATATAGCCCAGCATCTTTTCCAAAACATGCATAAGCTACATTCTTCCTTCAAGTTATGAAGGATTATTGATGAGTTGGGATCTTGAACTGCAACTGTAGGGTGCCTTATTATTCACTGGGGGCTGCAAATGAGGGAGCTTGCCTGAATGATCACTCATTTTGACAAGGAAGAATTCAGTTCCTCAGGACAGTTGTGGGGAGTACCAGTTTGATTGCTAGGCTTCATGGCTAAAAGCAAACCATGAAAAAATCAGTACATTTGCCACCGCTTTGGATAAGTCACGATTTCACCCTGACCCTCAAAAGCCACACACGGATCAGAAATGTCTTCAGCTCTTTCTCAGTACCCTGCTCTTTAGCTATTAAGCAGTCAATATTTCTCTATGGACCAATTATTATAATCAAGAACAATCCTTGCTCCTGTATGTGTGGAAAACTCATTATTAAAATGGAAAATAAAATTATGTTTGTGGCCTAAAATTAAAATATAACGATAATAGCACTGATACAGGAAAGAGAAAGGATCTTAGGAAGGGCTGAGCATCAAGGTGCCTTCTCATGTTGTAGTTTTTACTCCAGAGCCTGGTTGTGGCTTGTTCCTTTCCAACCCAAACAGCCTGAGAAAACCAGGAGCACTGAGCACCCCAGGGACAGTGAAGCTTCCTGTCCCCAAGCAGCAGGCTGAACCACATTTATTAATCTCTAATCTGTGCCATCAGGGACCCTGACATTAGGCACTGTAATTAGTCACCATGGGGGTTACATGTTCCAAGCCAAAGACAACTGTATATAATTGATGGCATGGCATGAGCAGGAGCAGACAAGCCCATTAAGAAAGCTGCCTGCCACTCTCAGATCATATTATTCCTTCAAATTAAATGCCAAAGTGTTTTAATGATAAAGAGGAACAGGAAATAGGACACCAACAGTGTTAAAGAATTACTGTCTTCTTCCTTGGCTATGTGGAAAATGGAACCAAAAGGAATAATTGTATCATTGAAGCAAAATGTGTAAATGCAAATAATCTGGTCTTGTTCCTTTCTTTGTGTGCTCATTTTGGGGATGTAGTTGATGTCAGGTGAGCCTAAACTCTCTGTGTATGTGCTCAACCTGCTCTGATTTTGGATGCTGAAGTAGCACGGTAACACAGGCTGTGGTGTTCCAATAACCATTTATAGTCCTGCAGTGAATGATATCAAAACTAAAAATCAAATCAATAGTGTAAATGTGCACTCACAGGGAAGTCCTGTGGCTGGCTGAAGGTAACTGAAAGTCTGGTTTACTGCTGTGCTCAGGGGTTGTTTGGTAGAAAATTCTGGAGTCTATTTCAGTCCAGGTTTGTTGTCATTGCTTGTTCTGACTGTTGCAAATTCACCTACAGTGAATACAGGTTCAGGAAAGGGAAGGAAAAGGCCTTAGTAACTTCACCACATTCATAAAAACCTATATTCCCTCTTACAAGAAAACTCGTTAGCCATCAGGAGTGAGGTTTTGCCACAGCACCAGTGGGTGCTGCAAGATGGACTTCTCCAGGCCAGGGCAGCTGTAGCCTAGAGAGGTGGGAGCACAGCTGGGTAACAAGCAATTTGGTTCCTGATGTGGCTCAGAGAAACTGCCCATCTCCAAGTAAGGAGACGTATCCAGGTCCTTTTTTTTTGCTACAGCCAGGTGGGAAAGGCAAGCCAGAGACTCTGTGCAGCTGGGAGAGAAGACAGTGGCACACAGTCTGGGGCATCATCACATCCTTGAATCCACAGCTCATGAGAGCAGGTTCCTGAGAAAGGATCATTCCCAGGTGAGCTCTGCCTTGCTCCAGCAACTTGAACTTATTGTGAAGTCCTCAATCTAAAGAAAAAAATTAAAAATTGCTCTGTAAAGGCACTGACAAACAGGTCCATTGAGTTTGCAGTAATCCCAAATACTGGAGATAAGAAGCACAGCTCTGCCATGGAGGCTGAAGGTTTTCAGAGCAGGGAAGGACAGCGAGTCAGATGGATGTACGTGCCTGATGTCATGTGTCCCTGCCAGGGCTGGAGCCTAATTGGATTTCACAAATGCGACTTCTGTGTCTCTTGATCACAAAACCAAATTAAAACTCAAGAAGTTTCAAACAAATCCCTACCTCAAAGTTTGCCTTAAAAAGAAAATTATGATAGATCATCTCATGTCAGCTTCTCCTCTGCCCCAAAAGGGGAGTAACATGAACAATGTAAAACTGCTGCTTTAAAACAAATAAGAAGAGAAGCAAACACAACAATTCTGCTGAATTCCTGGGTGCACTGAATTAAATCAGTCATGAGATAATGATGGGATTTTCTAGAACACCTTTTAGGCATGCAATTTCTGTATGAAATCTCTTCAGACATCCCTGGAACCTCTGTTTCTTCTATGAAATAGGAATAACAGCCACTTCATGCAGTGCACTGACAGCTACTGATAAAAGGTGCTCATAGTGACTACTGCCTAACGAGATTTTCTTGAGAGCTAACCTGTCAAGATTTTTAAGACTGTTGCACATTTACATGCAGATTCTATACAGGAACCTCAGCCATGGTGCCCCTGTGCCATCTCATGCAATTTTGGGAGGTGGGGGACATGGTAAAATTGTAGAAATTATAACAGTGGGGTTCATCTGGATTCAAGCCCCTCCTGAAGCCAGCTCAGAAGCAGGCAGATCCACAGCCTGTCTGCAGCCGAGGCAGGAGAGGGAGCAGAGCTGTCTCTCCCAGGCTGCCTCTTCCCTCAGATTTGCTGTTAATGTAACCCAAAAGGAGCTGGAGCCTCCTTAGCACACTGGAGCCATGGGCTGCTCTGCCTCCCTTTGGGAGACACTGAAACACCTGCTAAAACACTGGAGAGCCCAGGAAGAGAGGAGCCAATTATAGCTCATGCCTGGGAAGATCCACAGCTCTACAGCGACGTGGGTCCTAGCTGCTTTTCATCTAGTTCCCTCTTTCCCTATGTTTATTCATGAGTCAGAGTGCAGAGCAGATGAAAAGGCTGCTGGCAGACTTCTCCCTGGAGTCACCGTGTGTGATGGTGCTGTGTTTGCAGGGAAGCCTTGCCTGCTTCAGAACAAGGCTCATCCTCATGGGAACACCGTAGTTCCTCTGTAGTTCTCAAGGAATGCAAACATTATCCTTATTCTCCAAACACTGAGGCACAAGGAGAACTCACTAAACCTGATCTACTTTGGTAAGACCCAGAGCTAGAGGGAAATTCCACCTCTGTTGAAAAACCCAACAGCAAAATTGCAATGGATTTGCTTGGGGCCAGGCTGCTCTTCTGGTCTTCATGGAAGCCATGTCACCAGCTGTAAAATAATACCTGAAAACCAAGGGACAGGGAAATGTGGACAACTTCCATGCAGGGCTCCAGCAGAGCAAAATTCTGTAGCAGGAAAGCTGGCTGACATCTATTTTTTGCAACAGGGAATGGCAGCTATTGGAGCAGAAGAAAAACCACTCCTGAACGAAAGCGAAGAGGCTTTGGGGAGGAACCAGCTCGGAATAGCTGCTGCCATCCTGCTCCACCCTCGCTCAGGGATGGCCAGGAACAAGCCATCAGCATGCTCAGTTCTCTGTATGCAACATCCCCTAGATAAGGAATAGGAGTAAATCCCCTGGAGCACCTACAACCTGGAAAAAAGCTCAATCAGGGTGATTTTTTTAATTTTATTTCAAGGGGAGCTGTTATAAATATTGAAAAGAAATCACACCTCCTGTTATCTATTATACAAAGGGAAAGCTAAAAATTAATTTTTCTTCTCATCTGATTTGTAAATTCTCAGTAGTGCAGTCTGTGCTGATGCCTTATCATAAGGGTGCCTCTGAGTGCTGAAATCTGTATTCTGCAAATGAACCAAAAGAGCAGCATTCTGTGCTGTAACTGCAATGTGTGTTAGAGCTACGAAATCCTCCCCCGTGCACTCATGCATATTTTACTTTTTGTTAACATTTACAAGCACCCTCAGCTGACAGCAAATCTTGCATTTCTAATAAAGCCAGTGTTACCTTTTCAGAAAAGACAGTGGCTCAGACCAGGGTGGACCCTTATCTGACCCTTCTGGCAGAAATGTAATGTTTCCACAGATTTCTTTGAGTTCAAAAACCAGTCCATGCGGCAGTGAGATACAGCCCCTGAGAAATTTCAACAGCCTAGTGAGAGTGGATTGTTTTAGTAGAGATTACTCATGAGCTACTAATCTTAGCATAATAAAGCCTTTGACTGACTTCCAAAGGACCTCAGTGCAACTCATAAGTAAACTAGTCTTGCCTACTAGTAACCCAGAGTAAAGAAGGTGTTTCCCTGTGGGACAGCATCTCGCCCAGGCTCCCTGGACCTGCAGCACCCCGAGGGCTGTCACCTCCCCCGATGTGCTGAGAGTGGCCCAGCTCTCCACAAGTGTTCAGCACCCAGCAGGATCACCCCTCAGAATCCATCTGGGATCTCATCAGTTTGGATTTCTTATGATGAGCAATTACTAGACTGTTGTCTGTGCTAGCAAAGTGCAGAGATCTGCAATAACTGAGATCAATACTGACTCTGTTACTAGGCAGATGCTGTCTCCCAACCTCTGAGCAGCTCATTAACAGGGCTTGAAAGAGCAACAAGAGGGTATTTCTGCAAGGCTCAGAGAAATACAATGTACTGCTACAGGGCTTATTACTAGAAACAAGTACCGGCTGTCCTGTACAAGAGGTTTCAAGTCTCTCAGTGTCACAATAGACTTTGTTACCTTATTTATATATGAAATCCCATAGCTAACTCCTGCAAATAGTCACCTGGGATACAGATGTTACTCTCTTAAGATCCTCCTACAGGCTTCTACAGGAAACAAGGACAAACAATGAGAGAGACAACACTGACAGGAACCGAGAGACTTGTCCAAGGTCACTCAGAAAGTGGTGGCAGAAGCTGAAGAGATGAGCACTAGTCACCACCCTGGTTCTTCTACCTCTGCACTGAACAGTCATGGTAAGTGACAACTGCAGATAAGGTGTCAAGGTTTAAGTTAGAAGAAAATTTTATTCTTCAAACAGAGTATTAAAAAAATGGTTCTGAGATTTTCTGATAACACATGGAAGATCATTTGCGGTGATGAAAACTCCCAGACCACATGTATGATAATACCAGATTTAGCTCTGCGCATCTTGGTGGTGTTACACAGCACTTCCCACCCAGTTACAGCCTCAGCCTTGAGGTGCCCTGTAGCTGAAACCTCAAATATAAGAGGCTGTAAATGGACTGAGAGTGAATACATTTCTCAGACCCACAACCAGCAGTACAGACAGCCATGAGAGCCCAGCACCCTGGTTCCCAGGGGTACCCCAGGGGCGCCCAGGTCTAATGCCCACTGCTCAAGGACATTCAAATAATGAGACAAGATGGCCCTGCTTGCAGAAGGGACAGCTTTTCCAAGGAAGAGCTTACATAACATAACAGTTGACAAGTCAATTAGATAATGTCAATGATAAAATAGTGCTGGATGCCTGAGCAAAGCATCGGAGAAGTGCTCTATAAAGCTCATCTGAAAGTCCATGGCAGCTGGTGATTTGTTTCTGCTGCACAGAAGCTTCTTGGCTAAAGAGACATTTCAGTGCCCATGGCTCCAGTTCTGGACAGGACAGAGAGGAAGGAGTGTCCTGAGAGTGAAATAATCGCTTGGCTGTACAAGTGCAAGTGCAAAATATTGTGAAAAGCTGATTGTACTTAACGGAGTTAGCGGATGAAACGCTGTATCCATGGTATCTAAGAAGGTGACTCATGTCACCGCTATAAATACTAACTCACTTGCAAAGAATATATTCTAGTAAAATCTGTGCGTGTGCTGCATTTGCACAGCAAGCTTGTACAAGGGTCACTGCTTCCAGTGTCACTACTGAGTCTCTCAGGGTGAGATCTCAGTGTAAAAACAGCAGAGACCCAAAAGGAGCCGTGCTCCACACACCCTGCTGCTCCTGCTCCCAGCTGACTGCCCTCAGGATGGACCCTCACTAGGCTGGGCATGGTATCAAGCATGATTATGAGTGCATCAGATTGGTGAGGAAACATCTCTGTGTACATCTTCAAGAGCTTAATGCAGTAACTGTAATACAAAGTGTCTGCTTCACACAGAAACAACTCCCTGCCTCCTCTCTGACCTTGTTAGTGCTTTCAGCCATTAAGAATATAGTGATGACACCTGGAAAGAAAGGCAGCTGCAAATGGGGTAACCATTAAATAGCTGCATGCCAGCTTAGTTGGATCTTTTCTGGGAAGCAAGAGTGTTGCAGTAGAGCATCTGTGAGTTCCTAGAAGAAACAACAGACCTCATAAGGTAAAGCCATCAGGCAGAGCTCCACAGGCAATCTGGAATTCACATCAGCAAATAGCTCTGGATGTTTGCACTTGGAGAGGAGATTGTGGCTTGCCTTCCTAGGGGGAGGGTATGGGAGGGGGGAAAGCAGCTTCTCCAAATCGGCAGAAGTGCTGTTCACTCGTGAGCTCAGGAGCTTCGTGCCCCTGAAGTGAATGCACAGATGTCTGTGGATTTCCCCCAGCTCATTTAATGTGTGTAGAGATGTACTCCCTCTGCCTTTCTGGCTGAATGTTGAGGCATGTGAGTAAATCAGTGGGGAAGTGAGAACTGTATTTGTTGCTGCTCCCTAGTCAGAGCTCTTTAAGTGATATAATTAGGACTTTTTAGAAATAATATACTGAATTCTTAATGCTTTTACACTGATAAATAACTTTCTCGTTAAAAGAACCTTCTTTGCTCCCCTTGTTTAATATTCCCTAGCTCAGAAAGCTGAGTTGTTTCAATGCTACAAGGCTTTGAAAAAAACACTGATAAACAAGCACTTCTCCATCCAGGGTCACAAAGCAGATGAGATCTAGCTGCCTTGGTAGGTTTTTGCATGCCTTGTTGTGTGTGTGGAGATTCTGATAAAATGGAAAGATAATCAAATTGGAATCCCATTAGTATGTACCTTTTGGAAGATTAGTAATTTCACAGTGTATTAATTTTTTCCCAGATTAGTTTAAATGTGTAACAGCACTTGATTTAACAGAGAAGTGTGGGTAGACACTGTTCCAACATTGCTGTCAGCATCTGTTCTGAGTTACCATAATTTCAGCTGAACAACAAACGTATCCAATATAAATCAACCAAAACATTATCCTGAGTGTTGTAACAGATGCAGAATTATTCTGGCTCCCTCTGCCCTGTGGTTTGGCTCTCTTCTTCTAATTGCTGTGAATGTATTTATTTACACACTTCCAGAAGTACACATTTGAAATGGCTATTTAAGCTTACTTGGAATATAACTGCTGTTAGTTCAGAGCTAATGGTCAGTTGACAGACAGTCTGATGAACTACAGGTGCTCCCAAGTAGCATAAACTCTAGTTGCAGCTTTACAGATAAACCTGGTCTAGAGCAACACCCAAGTCCTGGTCAAGTGTTCTGATCACTGCAACCCAATGCCTCTAGAAATGAGGCACTGGAGTTTCTGTCAGGGGGAGTGTTTGCTCGGGTTTCCTATTCATTCTGTGCTGGTTGCTTTGGTGGGTTTCTTACCCCCCTTGTTACTGCTGCTATTCATCTTTCATTGTATGAGCTGAATGAATCAGAAGAGAAATTGATTTAGCTGGAATAAAGAAATGAGATTTATTTCCTAAATGTGACATTCAGAAGAAGGCTTTGCAAGGGACTTCCTGGGGAATGGCTGCAGTATGTAATTAATATAGTTTGTTTAGGCAGAACTGCAGTTCTGTACGTTGAGGTGTGTAATTGCATTAAGCTGTGTCTGAGCACTCTGGTTAAAGATGAAATGTTGAAATGTTTCACATGTAACAGATAAGCCAGAGACCCAAACTATAGTACCATAAATAACAACGAAATCTTGCAGGGGGGGAAAAGTCCATTTGGTTTTATCCCTCTTTGCACAAAATATGCTTTTGGGGGAAGAAACAACAGTTTTGTAGTTGTTAATCATTTTCTGTCTTAAGCGCTTGGAGAAAAACAGTGTGTGTAGACTAAATATAACTGTGCCTTTTGTGAGGGCTGGGAAATGGGTGCTGCAGGCAAGTTATCCAGCCCACAAACAATGGGAACACATGGTCCATCCAGAGATGTGCTGATGGCCCAGGGAGCACTTGGGATTAAAAGGGCCCAACTCACCCTGTCCCTGCCACAGCGGCCTGGGTGGACGGGGGGTTCAGGACCCTGGGTCAGAGCCAAGGGGAATCGTGCAAGGGGTTCAGCACCTGCATTAATCCCCTTTGGAGATGTCAAAGTTGCTATAAAAGTCAAGGACCACGTTTTCTAAAGGCAATTTGTTAATTAAGGCATAACAGTAACAAAAAAAAAAAGCTGCATATATTTAAGACAGCATAAGAATGTGTATTTTGTTCAGTATTTCTATTTGTAAAGACCCCAAAGCACATTCTATATGCAGTAGGCTGCATCCCTTTTATGGCATTATACATTTGCTTTATGTATTGTTAATTAGACCTAATTTAGGCCTTGAAAAGAAAAAATATCATTAAAAATCCTGATTAGTGATGTTGGCAAGCAGCCATCTAAAAAGCCTCTATTTCCTCGTTTGATAAGTTTGAAATTGCTGTAACAAACAGTAAAAATAAGATCACAGGCTTCTTTCTCATGCCAATCAACATAATATATTCTCCAGGTCAAAGCCATTTAAGGGAAAATGTTGGAGGAGGAGGACATCTTGATTTCCTTGCATACTTGCTGTCAGATGGCTACAGAAATCTGTAATATGTTTATGCCCTTTGGCATTTAAAAGAAAACCGAACAACCAAAAGCAACAAAAAGCCACAATAATACCAAAAAAGCTGCCTATGAAAATGCTAGCTAGTTGTGAGCCTTCAAAAACAACTTACTCTACAAGGCAGTTCAGTAAATATTTCTTTTTTAAAGCCTTTAAAAATGAATGGGAATAAAAATAATACAAAGCTGATTTAATAATAAACTAGTTATGTCTGATGTTTGCAGTAGAACTTTCTGCCTGATGCTTTCAATATAGCTTATAAATGCTTGGCCAGGAAAACATATGGACAGGAATATCTGTAGTCCAAATACAGTCAGTTATGCACCCATGTGACTGCAAATCAGGGCAGAGAACTTTAAAAGGAACCATGACATTTAAAAAAAAAAAGTCAAAAGCAGAACAAAGCAGCAAACAATAGCAATGCTGCTGTGCTTCCTTGTGGCCGTATGTATATGGAAGGGTTGGTATGCTCCAGCTGCTAGCTACCATTGTATTCATCTCAATTAACTTAAACATTTCACTTCGATGCATAAAAACAGCTTTACAAAGCTGACAGCACAAAGCTGAACGCTGCTTGAAATGGCAAATATTATGCATCTCTGTTAGTGCACAGCTTTTCTGTACACATCTGTCCTTGTAGGAGACGTTAGCAATTAGTCTGCTCTGTCAAAAGATGAAAGGGAGCAGGGGCCTTCTGCAGAGCTGCTGACTCCAGCAGAAAGGAGAGGCAGGAGCACTCCAAATCTGCTCCCTTCCCTCGGAGCACAATCCCCAGGGTACAGCTGCTCCTTCCTGCGTCACAGGCCCTGGACACCGGTAAGACAAAGCCAATACATGATTATAGGAAAATACCTCCTATTTTTCTGGATAAACACAGAGCCATACGACAGAAATCCAGCTTTGGGATGCTCTGTATCAGTAAAGCTGATCCTACGTTTGAATATACATTGAAAAAATCCCAGTTACTAATACTCTGTTTTTTCCAAGCCCTTTTAAACTGTAATCTTTAGAGATCTAATCAGACTTTCTGTACAACAGGGAGATACACAGAATCCAGGGTACATTTGTCTCTTAAGACAGTGTTGGTTGTTACTGTCTCTATGCTGCATTATGACATTTGCATAAGTAGGTTTCCAAAAACCTCAGAAACCTGGTACACTGATATTTAACATATTCAATGTCAATACTGAGATAGCAACCAGTTTCCAACTGAAATTTCTGATGAAAGATTTCAACGGAATAAAATGGGCCATGAGAGAGATGATGATTTGGCAGGGTCCCCCTGGCTGGGCTAGGAACGGGTGCTGCAGCCCAACATAAGTATCAGAAACCTGTTCTGCTGCTGTATGTAACTGGAAGTGGGAGTACATTAAAAAAAAGAGGGGGAAAAAACCCAACAATCCCAAACCAGACTGATCTGCAACCTTTAATGTACCTAAACCTACAGGATCTACTGCATACAGATGAATAATGTGCATTTCTGCACTACTTGCTGCTTTTTTAAAATATGTGCAAACTGTGACACAATGATTCCTTTAGGAAGAGACAGCTTTAATTTAATGCCTTTATGTTTAGAAGCCTGATTTTTGTCTGTAGGAATTTTCCCAGTTTTCTGCAAGTCAGGCTTTCTTGCCGATGATAAGAGAGGTTTACCACGTTTCTGGGTTCCAAATAATCTAAACCCATGGGATTAGGAATTAGTTTGGGTTTTCTGTCATCTTTTTTTGCTTAAGAGGGAAACCTGGGAGCAAGGTGGATGTCACAGAACTGCTCACAGAAGTACAGGACAGAAAGAGATCCCAAGCTTAGGGCAGCCTTGTGAGGCTGAAGCCCAGGGTACTAGTCACTTCCCTGGCCTTCACAGACCTCACTGAAGAACAGGGGTGTTCAGTAGTATCAGGTTCTACAGATCCAGATCTGCTAAGCCTGTGCTACAGACTACTTCAGGCTACATACAGTCTGCCTGACCTTCCCCTGTGTCGTGCCTCTGGCAAGTTCCCTGAAAACAGTCATTTGAAGTCAGAGAAATCTGGGTCATTGACTTCAATAGAAACTTGGAATAAGGAGGAGATGCTCAGCTCCTGCCCCTTTCACTCTTCCCTTCTGTTCCAGCTCTGCCTGGGGATGGGCTGTTTTATTCTGTGCTTGTGGGTGCTCTTCTATCTCCAGTAAAATCAATGCCAGCTTCCAAAATCAAACAGCCTGAGCATGTCAGAACAGCTATTTCTAACTGTCTCTCTGCAGCATGCAAGCCAAAAGTGAGAAAGGAAGAGGAAGGGAGTTCAGAGGAATAAATGGAAGGATCAAGTTGTTTCTCCCATTGGCACCAGCTGGGAGTTGCCCTTATTCAGAGGAGGGTCTGACTGCAGAACAGGCCAGCTATCCCCTTATCACTTGTCTCAATCCAGCTCTGTCATCTGGCTGCTTACACCTACTGGGTCTAAATAATTCACCAAGGCATGAAGGGCACTAGGTGCTTGAAATGGGCTTGAGAGGCTGATTAATGCTTTACAAGGTTAAGGTTGCTTTAAAAAGCATAGCAGAGTATTTGTTCCAAAACTGTAGTCATCGTTCAGAGTAACACTTGCTGAGTTCAAACCAGGTCAGCTGCCCAGGCAAGTACATGTGTTTGATCTACTGTCATGGTAAAGGCTGCCTGTAAACTTTGGCAGAGAAAATTATTAATCTTTCAACTCACAGCATATAAGCAATGACTAGTAATACCTAATTTTCTGAGAACTGGAATGCCTTTTGGAACCACCCCAGATTACTTAAGAGAGAAGTTCCTCTGCCATCACCCAAAAGCAGTTCCAAGCCTGTCTCTCTTGTATTCAATTAAAATTTAAAAATTTTAAAATTAATAATAAATAAAAAAGGCGGGGCAGATCATGGTTCATTCAACAAGCATTTTTCTTGCAAGGAGTCCCAGCAGCTCTCTCAGCTGCACACCATGTGGACAATGAACATCAATTTTTAAGTAATTCAGCATTGTTGGTAGCGGCTTTCACTTGGAAGGCCAAGCCAGGCCACTTCCAGAATGTCTGTGATGGTGAAGAAAGTGGGCAACAGGCTTTGGTCCTTGGAGCTTCTCAACCTTGTCTTCAAGCTGCTGCTTTTCAGCTCCAGTGAGGGTGTGGGTATCTGAATGTCCTCACGGGGCTTTTCATGTACCTCTGAGCTCTGCATCACAGCCTATTGCTGGAAATGCAATGCTCCCTGAGGCCAAGCTGGGAACGTTTCACTGTTTTAGGACAAATTAGAACTAAAAGGCTGAATCTTAGGTCTCCCCAAATTCTCTTCTCTGTTTTGTTTTTTGCATCTCACTCAATCCTTTCATCCATTTTTGGCTCCCAAATGGCTGAGCCAATAAACCAGTAGGTATTTATGGTACTGTAAAGCATTTGCTTTTCCAGTCTGCCCTGTGCCTTGACCCCAAGGCCTGCTCTCTGGAATTACTTATCCTCTCTCTTCACCTTACACCTTGTCATCCATCCCCCTACTTTTGCAATGCTTTTCTCCAGACAAAAGATATTTAAAAGAAAGCCTAACAGGGGAATTGCCACTGGCAGCCCAGCTGCCACTGTTTGCACACCCGATCAGAGGAAGTTTTGCTCAACTTCAAGAGATTTCTCAAACTCCTCATTCAGGACTAGCTCCTGTTTAGCCCTGAAGCCGAAAGAGGTGGTCAGAGAACAGGACTGGGTTCTGCAGACCAATCTGTGCCATAAATACATAGGGAGCTCTGGATTGCAGGTGGATTATGATATTACTGTCTCCCAGCACAGGACTGGGGATTGTTCCATCTATCAGTATGGACATTTATGCTTAGCTGTGATTATTGCAGTCCTCCTGGCCCACTTTTATCTGTGTTCATGGAGAAAATACAAGAAGGTCCCCTGGAAGATAGTGGTTAGATGTATCCCTAAAGATAAATTGCACTCAAGTTTTCTGTATGGGGAAGAAAAACTGCAATCTTGTTTCCAGAGGGTATTTCAGAAGATAATTCCCAGTTACTGTTACGAACTACACAAATGCCATTAATGAGAGAATGGTACTGCAGCGGAACAGTGCAGAAAACTTTTATTATCAACCCTGCTGAAGATTTTTTTTAAGTTACAACAAGCAGTTGTAAGTTAAATAACTTTTTAATGGGGGGGAAATCTTCATTCAGATTTACAAGCACAGATATGAGCAGGTTTATAAGCACGGCTGTGAGCCGTGCCAAGGCTCACAGAAACACGGAGCCCGGGTTTCTGAACCCCGAGTGCCCAACAAGCAGCTTAGTCCTCCGCCAGAGCGGCAGGCGGAGCCCCGGGGCTGCGGCTCCCACGGCTCTGCCGGTTCTGCCTCAGCAACTACAAAGCCCGGCCCGGGCGGGTTCCGGGGAAGTGGCACGGGAGGTCGGTGGCACGACCGAGTCTGAGGTGACCGAGCGACAGCGCTCGCGCCCCCGGGCACACCCCCCCCCCCCCTTGCCACGGCCACCCGGGCCCCGCCATTGGCCCAAAGTAGGTCAGCCCGGGCGCTCACGTGACGGCCCTCGCGCGCCTTTCCCTCTCCGCTCCGCGTGACGGCGGTGGCTCCGGGGGCGGGAGGGCGGTGGCGCGCGCCGTGGGTGCCTCTCCCCGCCGAGCCGGGTCTCCTCAGACCGAGCCGGGCTGCGTTCCCGGTGCCGAGGTCAGCCCCGACTGCCCACGGGGTCGCCCGGCAGCGCTGGTGGGAACCAGAGCGGGAACGGCCCCGGCGGGCACTCCGCTGTGCTCGGAGCGCAGCGGCCATTTCCACTTGGAGCAGCTGGGCAGGGGGCGGAGAGGGTCTGAAGCGCTAAGCCCTGCACGGGCCTGTTTCTAAGTCTTCCTTAGGCTGGAGAAGAGCTGTTCACAAGGGCATGTAATGATAGGACCAAGGGGTAATGGTTTTAAGCTACAAAAGGGTATATTTAGGTTGGACATTAGGAAAAAGTTCTTTACTATGAGGGTGGTGGATCACTGGAACAGGTTGCTCGGAGAGGTGGTGGAGGCCCCATCTCTGGAGACATTAAAGATTAGGCTTGATGGGGCTCTGAGCAATCTGTTCTAGTTGGAGATGTCCCTGCTTATTGTAGGGGGGTTGGACTAGACCTTTAGAGGTCCCTTCCAACCCAAGATATTCTGATTCTAAGCCAGGTTTTGTTCAGGGCTCTTGTGAACTCCCACCTGTCTTGGCAGGGTGACTGCAGGGCTGTGGTAACCAGGTATTCCTGGGCCCAGTGGGGTGGTTCTGTGCTGCCCATACAGCAATGGGGCTTCTAATCAAGGTACACGTTGCCTGCAGGTAGAAGGACCCCTTCTAGAAGTGTAAAGGCTTTTAATTTTTTTTTTTTTCAAATTGCCTTTGCTAAAGAAAATAATTTTTAAAAAGAGATTATCTTGGCAAATGGTACATTACCTTATGTGTACTTGGTTTGAATAAAATAGGATCTTTAAGCCATATAACTGATCGTATCTCTGTGATGAAAACAGTAGGGACAAACATTGGCTAAGATTTTTTTTATTTGGGACTGATGAAGATATTTTCTATATCAAAACTAAATAGCTGTTATAGTCCTTCGTAAGCCATAAAATAAACATGGGATGGGTGAATGCTAAGCTAGGAATACATGCCAACAGATGGTATTTTGGTTGGAAAATGTAGAATTCAAGTTAGTGTATCCTTAGCTCTGTTGTGGCTGTGTAAGCCTTACCTGGAGCGTGGCGTGTTGGGTCAGCCAGCGGTCAACATAGCATGAAGGAATCAGAGACCCTCTTTGGAAATGTGTAGCCAGTAAAAATGGGTAACTTGTGGATACACACAACACTCCTGTTCAGAAACAGCACGGTGCCCTGACAGCCTGGCAATGTTGGCTGCCTGGTATGAAACCTGCTGGTGTGGCAAGGCTGGAGTTAAATTACTGCTCCTCTTATAGTGTGAGACTGAAAACAGCTCCAGCACCACACCTAGGTGCCCTTCACAGCTGTTCTCTCTGGTCCGTAGATCTGGAAGAGATGATTCAGCTTTCTCACCCAGGAAACTCCCAGCTCCTGCATGCTGGGAATGCAGGGTCTGTAATGCACTCCTCAGTGTCTGGTTGCTTCATTTGGTTCCACACTTGCAGGGATCTAAACACAATGTATCCTGCTTCATGGCAAGCAGTGAAATGGTGCTTTCCTGTCATTCTGCTGCACTGAAAATGCAGTTTCTTTCTGTCAAGTATATTCCCTCTGCAATGGTCGATAACCATGAAAAAGTAGTTCTGCTCAAGTTGAGCTTTCATTACATCCCTAACAAACCTCGTTTGTTACTGGTATTTCCCAATATCCAAATTACTTTTACATCTGTTTACTCTTCTCTCTTGCTTGTCAAATCTCCTAAATGTATCTTTTTTTTTCCCCCTTTATACTGCATAGAAAAAAAACAGCCTGTCCTACATCTGCATATGGATTGCCAATTGTTGTTCTAATCTTTATGTCACTCACTCTCTGTACCTCTATAATTAAAGGTTTCCAGCAACTAGCAATTTGGCCATCCGAGGTAATGTTGCTATGTGCACAATCATTTCATACTCAAGTGCTTTTTTTCCTGGTTAGGTGACTTATGGGCTACTGTGCTGCTACTATTACATTCCTGCTGGAATCCCCTCCATGCTGCCTCCATGGCACTTGAAGGTTCTTCCAGAACCCTGCTCAGTTTTGCCATAAATGTGTTAGTATTTCTTCTGTCTCTGGTTCCGAAGGGCTGGACGATTGCAATTGCCAGTCTTCAGGCTTTGGTTGTGCCAGTGCAATTTTATTGATTTGAATGTACTTTGGACTTTGATTAGTTGCTTGTTTCAGTTGGATCACTTGACCAGGCACTAGGCAGTGCACGGAAACAGTGATACAAGGGGAGAACATAACTGTTCAGGGCAGACTTCTGTTCCTCAGACAGATTTTATTTCTAAATACCGAGCACTCCAACTAAAAGTTGATGCACATAATTCAACCTGATCTAGTTAAAAAGGTCTCTGCGCACTGCAGGGTGTGTGGGGGGGCTGGACTAGATGACCTTTAAAGGCCCCTTCCAACCCCATCCATTCTATGACTCTATTATAATTTACTTTTATTTGCTTAGAGTGAGCATTTATTTCTATTCAAACGCTAAAATAATCGACTTTCGCAGAATAACAACATACGGACGGCAAAGCTTCGCAAAATGTAATCCAAAAGAAAAAAGAAAGAGATGAGAAGCAGGGGCCCGCTCCCCTCAGGGGACACGCACCCGACACCCGCGCACGCTCCGACTCCGGCCCCAGCCCCGGGTAACGGCGGGGGGGCGGGGCCATTCCCTGCGCCAATGGCGGAGCGGCGCTGCGCCTGACGTCACCGCCGGCAGCGCCTGCACATGGGCGCGCGGCCGGGGCGCGCAACGCAGAGCAGGCAGCGGGAGTGGCGCTGGAGCTGCGCGGCCGTAGGGGCCTTTCCCGCTCCCCTGCACCGGCGGTTCTACCGGCCGTCCCTCGCTTACAGCGGCGCTCGGCTCGGCTCTTTGCCCGTTTCACCGCGTTTCGTAGCGGCGCCGTCAGAAGAAGGGGAAGGAGGAACCGCTGCCGCGCAGCTGCCCCGAAGGAAAGCCCCCATCATGTCGCGGCCGCTCCCGCTGAACCCCACCTTCCTACCTCCCACCTACGGGGTGCTGAAGTCCCTGCTGGAAAACCCGCTCAAGCTGCCACTCGCTCACGAAGACGGTGAGGCTTCCCCGGGCAGTCCTCGCTCCCTTGGACCTCGCCCCTCGGGGCCGGCTCTGCCCCTCGCAGCCCCCCTCGCAGCCCGGCCCGAAATGGCGGTCCCCCTCCTGCTGTTACTTCAGGAACCCCCGCTTTGCTTTCCCTTTTTTCCCTCTCCCTTCGACCCCCGCCCCCTCAGGGCGATTAAGTAACGGGATGATTTCGGTAAGGGCATTAAGCAGTGAGCGATAGGCGCCGCCGGCCTGACTTGACGGAAAGCCCTCGGTTTTTCCACCGCCGCTGCGGAGCCAGCGCGGGGACGGCTCCGGCCGCCTGGAAAAATAAGTTAATGGGAGAGATTTGCCTTGGGCGAAGTGCTGGGTAGAGGGGGGTGTGCAGGGCGGCGGCACGGATCCCCCCCGCCCCGGCCTAAGCCAGGTTCTGGGGGCGGCCCCGTCCTGCCCGCCCGTTACAAACCGCCCTCCGCGAAACCTGCCCCTGTAACAGAAAGGCAGTTTAACGGTAGAAGTTTCAGCTTGTCTGGAAAGCTAAAGTAGTACGGGTATAATTGCACCTTGTATTTCTATTGAGTCGAATGCACATTCAAAACAGCTGTGCAAGGTCTTGCCAGAGCCGAGACTTTTTGTGTCCGTAGCTTTCCAAGTTTCGTTGCAAAGCAGATCAGAGGATTTCACTGGGGTTGTTGGATGTGGTTAAAAATAAAATGTTAAGAAGGTGCAGTAGTTGATAGCCTTATTTTTGCAGTTCATGTTCTTGCAAATCTTGTAGAGAAATGAAGTGTGTTTCCCTTCTATAATGTGTAGTGAAATCACTAGATGTTGTAGAAATGAGTAAGAAGCATCACTTTAACTTTTTCTTGGCTTTGCTTCTACCTTTGAATTTTTCTGCCCATCAAAATGCATATTCTGGCAAACTTAACTGTTATCAGTTAGTAACATGAAGAAGTACTGAACTGTGTAATGACTAGCAAGACTGGGACCTTAGTCTGGAAGTCTGACAGGATAATATATTACAGGGATTTGAGGTTAAGACTGTTCCTTTTCAAGAGAATACAGCAACGTCTTCCAGTTTGCTGAAACTTCAATACTCACTTTTAAGTCTGTTGAGTATTTATTGAAGCTGACATTCAAAATCATTAAGGAAGTGGAATTGTTATCTAAAAATAGAGGAAAATCTCAAATATATGGTTGGGCCCAGCAGAGGTGCTCAGATGGCGTGACCCTTCAATTCTGTACCAAATACAGTGAATCAAAAGGGTTATTTTTACAAAGGGAGTGTGCATTTGTTACCACTGAGAGTACAGCAGAAATAATTGAAATAGGAGTAGCTAATATTTTAATTACTGAGCTCTTAAATCTTTATTATGTGTTTTGTTTAAGCATTCGGTAAAGAAAAAGACAAAGAGAAGAAATTAGATGATGACAGCACCAGTACCACAGTCCCTCAGTCAGCTTTCTTGGGTCCAACATTATGGGACAAGACACTGCCATATGATGGAGACACTTTCCAGTTGGAATACATGGACCTGGAAGAATTCCTCTCAGAAAATGGCATTCCACCCAGCCCAAACCAGCACGAGCATAGCCCACACCAGTCAGGTCTCCAGCAAGCTACCTCAGCATCACCTTCTGTCATGGACCTCAGCAGCAGGGCTTCTACTTCAGTCCATCCAGGCATGGTGTCGCAGAACTGCATGCAGAGCCCGGTCAGACCAGGTAAATCAGCCCTCAGAACTTCCTCTGGATTTTGGCATGAGCCCTCCTCTCCAGTGTAAATCATTACTGCTCCCCATATGATTGACAGGCAGCTTAGAGAGGGCCAATATGATTCAAGTAATTCACACTCTAAAAAATAAAAATCATAGCTGTAGTTATTGCTAAGTTTCTCCAGTAGGAGTTTTCTTTAACTTATGTAAGGAAGCTGTGGGAATTCCAAGGAAACTTGCCTGTCTTTTCTTCATTGGTAGCATAGCTGTTAGCAGGTAAAAAACCCCACAGATGGAGCAGTGATGTGCAGATGCTATGGCATGAATTGAGCAGGGAGAGAAGGACCATGAAAGAGAATGTTCCTTTGGCCAATACTTCATGTGAGAACACAGGATTGGGTGATTATTTTGAAGTTAAAACTAAAAGGCAATCTTTCCTGTTTGAAATGTTGTCCATAAGCTTATTCTCTACCAAGCAAAGTAAAACTTGCCACAGTACATGCAGCAGGAATTGAATTTTGGAACTATATTATAATATTGCTTAAATTAGCATAAACTGAGTGTAACTCTGACCTGAGTTGATAAAATATATCTATAGTCACCTTATCTGTAGGCAAAGAAAACATGGTGAAGGCCACGTTCTGGTTGTAATGCATGGTTCAAACCCACCTGATGTCAGTGGAAGTCTTCTGACTGTGTTAGCTCTTGGAATCATCCCTTTGGAGACACTGGTATGAATCCAGAGTAAGTGCTCTGGCTTGACACCAGCATGGCTGAGATCACAGTCAGTGGAAGAGTGTCAACATTGAAGTTTGGAAAATACAGAGCTTTGCCCTTTTTTGTTTTCTTTTTTAAGGAAAAAAAAAAAAGACCAAGGGTGACTGACTTTCTGTGCTTTTCTGCTCACACAAGGTTTGCTAGAGCAAAGTGTGCTGTCGGGAGCAGGAAACCACTCCTCTCCCTTCTGCTTGATCATTTGCCATGCTCAGCGTGCAAAGTTGTTGTCAGAATCATCTGATAAGGAGGCAAAATAAATAAAAAGGACAAAAGTGGTGGAGCAGAATGAAATAGTTTCAAAATTGTGCAGTGGTTCTTTATAATTAAAAAGAAATTAAACACCTCCCCCCAAAACAGCCTAAACCTGTCAGCAGTTTTTTTGGCCTTGAGTCAGAAGTGTGTGTTTGGTTGTGGATTTCATTTACTTTGTGGATTTGACTTTGTTTTGTATTTCAATTTCAAGTTATTTCATAGTTAACTAATAACTTCTAAGGTTTTCCAAAGTTAAAATGTATTTCGAGTTGGCAAGAGCAGAATATAAAACCTTTTTCTGAGCCAGGTTTTTAAAATAGTGCATATATGCTACACCATTTTTTGTAGCATATGCATGCATAAAATTAAAAGCAGATAATCTGTCCTCGTTCTTCTTTTCAGAGGAGCCTGGTTATGAGCCAGCCTTTTAATGATCACCTGTCAGAATTTATTTGTAATCAGCTGTCTGCCTGACTTTTCAACTCATTGATTTGTTTGATATTTACCTCAGCTGTTTGCAGCTCAGCATTCCAAACTTTTCTCACTAGAAAGTGTCTGCAATTTTTTAAAGTAGGAAAAGAAGTCCTGTCTCTTGGGGTAGGATGAAACATGTCAAGTTGCAGGTATTTTTTCCCTATGCCATCTTGCCTTAAGAATAATAAAATTTTCTTCTATTTTTTTTTAAAAGGGAGCCCATACCATTTTTAAAGTAATCGTTTTGGCCCCCTATTACAGATAGCTATAATGACTTAACAGCAGTCTTATCACCAGGTTGTTGAAATTTCAATATACTGTAATGTAAAAAAAATCTTACTTTGATAATCTTTTTATAAGAGAAGATCATCTTAGAGTTTAGCATTCAAGCAAAGTTTAAAATAAGACAGTATGTGGTTAAAACCCCAAATATTTCATAAAAATAAAAATGAGCATTTAAGGTTGTAGTGAAAGTGCCACGGGAAATTTACTGCTTTGAAATATAAAATTTTGGAGGTAAATGTTAAAACCATTATAATGGAGCCTTAATACAGCTTAAGACTTCTAAAGTAATTTTTTTAAACTATACATGAAGAAAGGTGATTTTTTTTTTTTAATTGGTGTGAGCTGCCATCCCAGTATGCATGGCTGTTGATTTGTATTACTGCAATAAACCCTAGAACAAATAGTATAAAGTACACAATTTCAATAAAAACTAATTCCATGTGATCTTATTTTTAGGAAAACTGGGTTTTTAGAGGATAGTAATTCTCCTAAAAATATTTTGCTGTTGTGTCCTCTGAGTTTTGTCTAGTACTGGAGGCGTGTTGGAGCTTGTGGACCCTGGCAGAAGGAAGGGTCAAATCCTGTGCTGCTTATGTCCCTACTTTCAATGGCCCCGCAGCATTTAGCCCCAGCAGATCACGTGCAGTTGGTCAGAACTCCTGTACCTGCATGTCCTGAGGGTGTGCACTGGCACGTGGAGCACCCAAAGTGGCACATGTACCTGCAGGGTGTGCCTCAGGCTCAGGGGGCTGGGGCAGAGTGGTGTAAGAAGATTTCATTTTGTGCGTGTGATGAAATGCAAGCCTTTAGCTGTCTTGAGAAGCTAACAGTGTTGCCCAAACAGACATCTTAGACCATCTCTGGAAGAGATCTGGAAACCTCCGTTGGCATTCACTGGGAACTGTCATCAGGTGCAGCAAAGCTGACCCTGACAGTAAACATGGCATTACAAAATCCTCACTGATTTTCTTGTTTAAAGGTAAAAAAGTAACAACAAAAAGGTTGCTTACACATTTAACTTAATTCCGTGTTTCCAGCTTGGATTGTGTGGGTGATGGAAAAATATTTAGGCTCACCAGTTTATCATGTGTTCTGACCATAGCAAAGAATAAAGCAAGCACCTGCTTTCCCATCAGTTTGTTTGGGGAATGTACAGGTAGCAAACACAGGTTTTCTTTGCAAGAGGAGGGACCACAGGGTAATAATGGCTGTTGCAAGACTGGAATCTGATGTGTGTCTTTTTCACAGTACCAATTTTGTTAATGAGAAATAGTATTGTGATTTATTTTAGCCTTACAGACCATCATTACTTGTAAGATGTAGACACATTTAAAACTTTGCTTTGCCTGTGTCGGATGCTAGGTAGCTGGTTGAAATCTGTAGTCTCCCTCACAAAAACACCTTCTGTAAAGCCAGCTTTTAAAATAACCTGTTACTGCCTGCAGACAATTTTCTGGTTCTTAATCTCTTGCAGACCTTGTGTTGACTTTGCCAGTTTTTTTTTTAGTGGAATGTAAATTTCCATTTAACTGCAGAGTCCTTTAGGGAAATTGGGAGTATTTGTAGCTGTTTGTATGTAAAGGAAGGTTCATCTTTAGCAGTTGGTGGTTGGTTTCATTTGGCTCTTTTTCCTGTGAAGCCCTGAATTGGTGGAATGGGGCAGCTACTGTAAAGGGTTTGAATGGAGTGAATTAGAGGTCAGAAACATCAGCTAAGTCTGGTGGAAGACCCTAATTAGAAGGTCCTGGGGTTTTTGTGGTTTAGATTCAAATTTTGTTTGCCACAAAGACCTTCGAGGCAGGGCTGTGTCACAGGGATGCTGCTGACACAGTTACAGCCCATCTTTTGTTACTGCCTTGCTCCTTAAAGAGAATAGGGCTGTAGGAGGCTTTGGAAAAATAAAATAATTCTCTCATTCTTTGTGTTCCTGTGACAGTGGTTTTCAGTCCGTGGTGGCTGGGTGCCTTAGACTACTTGCATAGGACCTGCCAAAGATTATTTAGGGGAAGAAAAAAATAAAAACAAGCTTTGTAATCTGTGGAAATACAGAGTATCTGCAAATCTTTACTTTCAGTTTACAGTACCCCTAAGTATTTTTTTAATAAAAAGCTTAAAACTCTTTCCATTTGAAGTGTTCTTATACCTGCCACCCACCCAATAACACAGATTTTATTAAATGTCATAGGGTTTATTTATTTATTCAGCTGACATACTTCATGTAGAGCCCAGTGCCCATTACCACTTCCTTCTTACACAGGTACTGAACAGTAGTGATTGACACTAGGTGTGATTGGGTGGGTTTTGGCATTTTCTTTTAGCTGTTGTTTGTGATAGGCACAGCAGCCAGCTGGGAGAGGTTTGTTCTTGCTCCATCCAGCCTCTCAGCTGCATCCTGGCGATGACTTGGTGGAGGGGGCAGCCCACAGAGGGGTGTGTGTGCAACACTCCCTTTATTGCAGCCTTCCTTCCCCTGTGTTTCTTAACGTGACCTCCTCTTCCAGCAGGAGCACAGCCTTTGTAGTGTGAAGAGCAGCATTCCCAGCAGCCAGGAATCCTCTCCTAAGCTTTAATCACTGTTTACGGGCAGTCACTGGGTGTTGCATGAGCCGCGGCGTGAGCCCCTTTTCTTAGAGCCGAAGGACTAAACCTCCAGCACCGAGAGGAGCAGGGAATTTCCTGACCTTTGTTCTCCCACGTGAGGCCCTGGGAATGACTGGCTGGTGGGCAGAGCTGCTCCGCACATTGGCTCTCACGTGAAGCCGGGGTGGCGGTGCCTGCGGGACCATGTGCGGGGGCACGTGGCGGGCCCTGTGCCGCCCGGCTCCGCGGCTCTGCGCTCCTGCCCTGCCCGCCCGTCCCCGAACGGCGGGCGAATGGGAAAAGCTGCTCTCTTCGAGCTGCCGCGGCCTCACAAAACTGCTTTCTGGATCAAAGGAAGATGCAAAATATACTCAGGCAAATATTAAAAATAGCCTGTCAGATGATAATGGGGGGAGTAGTGCTGAATGTACAAGCCTTAATGCTGGAAGCAAGAACATGGTGTCTCCTTAAAGAGGTCTAATTTTAATATTAACTGTTAAATGTTGATTATTGGTTAAACAATTGCTTGATGGCATGAAAGAACTTGAAGTTAATTCAGAGTTCAAACAGTAAACAGCATGAAACATCTTGAGTTTTATGTGATGCTTTTAAAAGTTCTCGTCAGGAATAGTGCTTTCCACACAAACAGAGCTGCTTAGACAAGGGCTATCTGATGTTGGGAAGATACACAGAGGGAACACGTAGGGTTTGATTTTTCTCCTAGAAAGAGATTTCAAAGATGTCTTAGTGTCAAACTTGTTGCAATTACCTAGAAAAAGTACAGTGTGTTTTTTGGAGCCTTGCCTCCCATCTCTAAGTGTATCAGAGATTGTTTGATTGAATGATTCTCCAGTGCAGTGATTTGATTTTTAAGAAGCAAGTACACCCTGAAGTATTTCATAGAGCAATATGTTCTTGTTAAGAGTGAACACCTCATCACAAGATGTACATGAAGAAGACATTGATATTACCTGATTAGATGAAGCTACTAGGAAGCACATTAAATTGTTCAATCTCTACCTATTTATATGACAGCAGTTTGGCAATTGTGGGAGCTGGCAGTGGCCAGATTCTGCCCAATTAATCTCAGCAATGAGTACTTTAGTCTTCACGTGGTGTTACTGATTTCAGTATTGCCCAGCAGGCAGGCAGCTTGTTGCCTGTTCTCTATCAACTCCTAGGTGGAGCAGCAAAATGTTACCATTCCCTCTCTTGTCATTCATCCTTTTGAATATTTTGGGTTTTTTTTTAGAGAGGTAACAACTCTTGTTGTGCCAGTGTAGTTTTCTCAGGATGGAAGGAGATAGTCATTATTGGTAAACAGGACTGAGCATTATGAAATCAGAAGATTGGTTGGCTGGCAGTACCAACTATTTAGTTGGAGCTGTTTAGTATTTATATGACAAAAACATGATCATAAGTTTCCTTTCCCACAAGTCTCACTTTCATAACAAATAAATTTTCAGCATTTTTTCTGAATTACACGAGAGTCTGATCAGAAAAGAGTTCAATGAAGTTATAGTCAAGAAAATCTGTGGTTTGAGCTCTTCTACCTTAGGTAGATAATGAAAGCCCTGAAGAAAAAATTGAACCTCAAATCTGATCTATTAATGGAGTAAGTTATACGTGTGTATAAAAAATAAATGTAAAATGCACAACTGTCAAAATGATCGCATGACAAACATTTTGTAGCTTGTATGGCTTTTTTTAATGAACAAATGGCATTAAAGAAGCTGTCTATTTATAACAAAGCTGAGTTTGGTCCTGAGAGCTTCAGGGCTAATGTGGGTAGAGCTGGCACAGGTGGGTAAGGCAGCACATGTTGCAACATTTCATTTGGGTGGGTTTTTTTCTTTTTTTTTTTTCTACCAGGGCTCTCCCTAGCACTTCAGCTTGGCATAACAGATGTGCTATCCATCAAGTTTTAAAGGAATACAGGTTTTTGTTCAACTTCTCACATTTCTGACGTGCTCAAAACCATTGTACAGTTAGGCTTCCCTGACCCATTCTCTGCACTGGTTCTTGCCAGGGCTAAATTTGGTGCAGATTTTCATTGCCCACGATCCAACATCATTGCTTAGCTTCTCTGATGTGGTGTGCTCTTGCTTTGGGGTTCCCTGCTCAACTTTGAGAGAAAGCAGCTTTAGCTCTTCATCTTACTGATAGTATTATCTTGATCAAATTATTTGCTATTTAATGAAAACAGGCATTGAGGATCTTGAAGCTCTTATCTTGTGTTTTGATGTATGGCTGTTTGTAGGAGGACATTAAAAACCCAAATTGCATTAGGGTCCTAGAAAGCTTGGGTCCTTATTAACTGGAACACAAACCTAGATTATTAGTGAAACAAAATTTGACAGGGATGCATAGATGGATGTATTAGAATGAATTTACCACAGGCAGATGCTAGAGTGAACTAGAGCAATAACTCATCTGTAACAAAATGTCATCCTTAGCTATGTAAGTATATAAGCAGAGAGGCAAAATAGATAACTTGTAGATTTGTTGAGTGTGGAGAATGGCGTTTTTTAAAAAGGGTTCTTTTCCAATTAGCCTTAGGGAGCTCAGCTTGCTGTGAATTCTTTGTTCTGGAACATGGCTGTGGACAATAGGTCAAAGATTAAGTAATTCATTGCAGAACTGGTTGGTAGTCCTTAATAAATAAATGAACAAGGTTCTCCATCCACAGCAAGATCCATTATTTGTGTGGCAATGATTGGATCTTAATTTTTTTTAAAACACTTGCAAGGTTCTCCACTTAATTCTTGTATGTGAACATGGCTATATTTGAGGTGACCCAGTAACTTAGCAATCATGGTACAGATGAAAGCACTCAAAACAGAAATTAAATGCGGTCTCGGTAGTCTCTGCTTATAACTTGAGATTCTAAGGAGGCAAGGAAGGAAACTGTAGATTGTGTTTTGAAAAACTGGAGGAAAAATGATGTGAAACTTGTGAACACAAAATAGTCCTGCTGAACTCTGGTGGCGTATTTTTAGCACAGCAAGATTACTGAAATAATGGCACTAAACCTTCTTGTAGAAGAGTATGTTACTTGAGGCTGCAGAATGTAAAACGCAGGCTCGAAGTGAGAGGGCTGCACTGAGACAGAGGAGGTGACTTAAAACAATTTGGTCATTTCTTGAAACTCACCATTTCAACATTTGGAAGCGAGTCCTACTCCAGCAAGAAGTCTGCTTAAATAACAGCTGTGTGCTTAGCTTCTAATGCTTAATAAGTAGGAACTAAGCACTCAAAACCAAATCCTGTTTCTCATCAAAACAGTGAGGGTTAAACTGACTTAATTTGAAGAACCCTGCAGCAATCAGACATACCACTGTTCTTTCTTTCTTTGTGCTGCATAGTGGAAATAAAGATGTTAGTGATGTCTGTAATCCCTGCAGCCCCTCACTGCAGCAAGGGGTATTTGGCCATTTTATGTATGTAACTCTTGCAGCTCTGTTGCTCACTCTGATAGATGAGCACTGGGGTATTTTCTTTTTTTTTTTTTTTTGCCTGATTTCCTACAAAAACAAGCCATATGCAGTCATGCTAGGTATATGTGGCCTCTTGCATGTTTCTGCTTGATGATTTTTGATTATATTTGCTGATTTTAACCAAATGTGGTGAGGAAGTTGTGATTCTGAAAGAATAATTACATTCCTAAAGTTTCATGAAAATAGATGGGTGGCTAGGAAAGGAATATGTTACTGAGCAGGAAGAGCTGTAATATAAATGTGCATTTTCTACATCAGAGAATTTACATAAGACCTTTAAAATGTCTGATCTGTGTGAGATGCTTCTGGGAAAGCTGACACCCTTTTAGACACCATGAGGTATCGATTCACGTTGAGAAACAAATCTGCAAGAAACCTGTTTAATTGGTTTAGTGTGTGTTGAGGGGGGGTGTCCCAAACTTTATTCCACCATTACTCTTTGAAAATCCTCAGCTCCTGGAGTCTTGTGATTATATGAGACCCCAAGGTTTCATTTAAAAAGAGAAGACCAGCTATAAGATTTTTAGGCAAGATCTGGAGAGTGCTGAAGCCAGGCAGGGAATGATGTCGGTCATCTCCAAAGTTGAGCACAATTATTTTACCTAAATCTTTTCTAAACTGTTATGCAACCTTGCTATAGCCTCTTCCTCTTGTGCCATAGAAACACTTCAGTGCTGCTGCCCGGTTTGAGTCTACCTTACAGTCAGCCAACTTCAAATCTGAGGGCTGTTCTCACAATTATTGCAGTGTCACATGTGGGCAAGTGTCCAGGTGACCTTGTGTATGTGTCTTGCCATTCATTCTTCACAGCGCGTTTCGGCCGGAGCGCTGCACACAAAGCTGCCTTTTGTAGCTTGCTCTAATCAGCATAACTTTCCACTCTGCCACCGGGGTCTGGGGTGGAGGTAGGTTAGAAGTGAATGAGAAACAGAGGAGAGTGAGAGTGAGCTAAAAATGTTGAGGGATCAAAGAGGAAAAGTAGGTCGTGGCAGGGTATGTGTGATGGGAGGAGGACTGGAGGGAGCACAATCTCGGGGAAGATTTGTTTTCCTATTGGCTTTTCAAAGTTGTGCAATTTAAGAATTGGATTAACCTGACACGACTTTGTTTTTCTGCCAGATTAGATATATTGAGTTTCTTGGCATTGTGAATTGTACAGTACATTGTGTGCTGCAAATACGGGTGTGTCGGGATAAAGCTGTAATGACACAACATGCAGTATAATGCAGCAGTGCTGGGTGGACTCCCCTGCTCCCTTAGTGTCCCATTCCCTGAACACCCATACTTGTTAGGGCATTTAGGGATCTGCTACAACCTCTCTTATGTTCTGTTTCCAGCACAGCATCAGGAAGTTTTGATACCCTTTGTGGTAAGGTAACACTTATCTGAGGCCTTAAAGTCCCTTTGGTCTGGCAGTGGCTTATGCTATATGAAGTGTCTTTAGCATGAAAGGCATTCAAGAGTTTCTTCCTGCTTTCTTAGGTTTTAAGTTAGATAAAAATTGCTGGAAAATGTTGCTGCTTTTTTTTTTTTTCCTCTTTGCTTTTTTAAAAGCTCTTAAGACAGCTAAACTTCAGAAGAGTAAAAAATAGGTGCAGATCTGCAGTAGCTGCAATTGGTGAGCTCAGTGCTGTTTGCAGTACACCATGGCAGCATATGGATGGCAAAGTAAAATTTTCACAGCAGCATACATTTGCTCAGTGGGTATTTTTTGGTGTTAAATAGTTTCTGAGATAATTGAGTTTGGTGTATCTATTTTATATGCTGGGCTAGCCCCCCAGAGTAGGCTGGTTCTCTCTGCTTACCCTGCAGAGTGAGGGTGGAGTAATGACTGAGTTCCAACTGAGGCAGTGTGACTAGGCAGCTCGAGAAAAGTGGCTGGAGTCAGAGCCCTGTTGAGCTGGGTGATCACTGCTCTGAAGATAGTTAAGAGTGGGCAGACTTTGGGGAGTGAAACTATGAATATTTAAGAGCACCGTTGTTTTAATTCCCACACTCCATTCCCAGACTTCTCTGGGGACCACAGCTACCCAAGCAGGTTAGTCACAGGGACTGACTATAGTATGGCCTTTGTTACCAGCTGTCTAGGGGACTGCCCTCTGTATAAATACATGTACATTGAAAAATTAAGAATTAATTCCTCTGCCTGTAGTGAAGATTACTTCTCTTGGAAGAGAAGAACATAAATAACAGGTAAGGTTAAATATCAAGATTCTGTCATGTTCCTTAGCCATATGTTGTTACAACACCTTACTCTAATTCTCATAGAGAAAAACAACGGGGCTTGCTCCTTAGATGAAGGTATTTCTGAGGTGGCAGTAGTCTGGTTGTTGAGCCAGTTTTTGAGAGTAACACAAATTGAGTAAAATGGATCAGGAAGTTGACCTCGTCAACACCTGCATCACTCAACTGTGTCTTTAAATGAGAGAATTAGTAAAGAGTGCAGCATATTTAAACTTGCATGTCAGCTTTTTGAAGAGATTAAACCACAAGCCTTCAGTTACAAAAGTTGGACAGCTGCAGTTTGGATGTCTACTTGAAACACCTTAGCTGTTGTTGTCTCAGTGCTTAAAAAATCAGGGCATGGATTGTCCATACTCTGAGACCTGACATTCACGCATCCGTAATCACGCTGCTGCTCTCAGGAAGGCTGATCTCTGTTGGACTGGTCTCATCACCAGATTTAAGGAACACTTTTTCAAACTCTTTTCTGTTCAATTTTCTCAGTGCGACATGGTTGAAGTCATTGTTGAAAATTGTGGTAGTCCCTATCTGGAAGCTGTTCTGAACACGTGAAAAGAAATCATTAGGCAAATAGAAGGAAAAGAACTGGAGGTGTAATTGTCAACTCGTGTGTGTCTCTGGTTTCACCAGCTGCTGCACGTGTCTAGGTTATCAATTTATTTCTGTTAAAAAGTAAACAAATCTCACTTTTCTTAGGTACACTCATGACTGTTTCATCTGAGTTGCTCTTATCTGTAGCAGGGATGTACTTCTGAGGTCTTGCATTTGGAGGGTTTTTCTGTGTGCTTCCACGTGTAACATACTCTCAAGAGTCACGTGCACCTCTGATGCTGGCCAGGGATGCTGTTTGTCTCTTTCTAAGTCAGTTATTTAAAAACATTATTATCACTGCTATGAAAATACAATATCATGAGGGCAGCTTTTATCCCATTAGACCCTGCATGTTTTTCAGATTGAATCCTTTGGCCAAATTCTGTTTCAGGCCACTACTGTGTTCAGTAGTGCTGCTTGGTGCCTATTTTAAGTAGCATCAGCAAAATCTGAGCCATAGGGGGTGTATCCCACCAGCAGAGTGGGATGGCCCTTCCTGTACTGGGCCACATCCTGAGAGGCTGAGTACCTTTAATTCTCCTGAATGTGGAATATGAAGTCATTCAGTGTTACACATTTTTGAGCCACTGATGGGAAGCCCTCATAATCCTCTACAATGAAGAATTTACAGCGCCTTTTCTGAATCGGGTCCTTTCAGGGTCTCCATCCTTGAAGGAGCTGATGGTGTGTAACTCCTATGAAAACCCAGGTGAAATCCCAAGGCTCAGCACCATTGCCAAATGTGCTCAGCCCTACAAACCCTGTCAACACCTCATTAAAATCCAGCACTGCCAGCACTAGTGTTTAAGCAAAGCCCCTAACTACTTTCTCGGCTGTCCTTCAGTCGATAGCCCGTGGCTTGTTGTTTCCAGCTTTCTCACGTTTGCCCGAAGCTGCTGGTGTGTACAGTCTGAAGATCACATTTAACCAACACAAGGAAATCAGCTTGGCCCGACAGGCTTCTTCATCACGTGGCTGAGAATGTGTTCACTCTGTTCTGCCAGACTATGGCTAGCTGAGCAAAATACAGTGAAGCTCTGGGCTTTTGGCCAAGCTTTTATTTCAGTTTGGAGCTTACAGCCACATATTTGCTATTTGGCAGGACATCCACTGGGGTATATTTGGATAGTAATCTAGCATTGTTTTGCTGCTTTTTTCTTTCTTTTTAAATTTTTTTTTAATGCACACAGATAGTATAATCCCAACGCTTACTTTGGCCACTCTATTCAAGATTTCTCAGTGTGCACCGTTATGTATGTGCACTCAACTTATAGCCATGACCTTTGATAAATGTAAGTCAAAGCAATTAACTTTCTTTTGTTGAAGAATTCTGGATATCCTACTCTTCGCCCCCCATGTGCTGATAACAGAGCTATGTTGTTACTCTTTCCAAGATCAAAAGCTTCACTAGGGTTTGATTGAAGTCCAATTATGGAAGGAAGTGGCTGTTCTGGAGCTCTGAAAATAGCAATTATTGTTAAAATAATAAAGTGTGTCCTTGTGTGTCTTTATAATCTGTAAGAATTCTTTTGGGGGGAAGAGGATGGCTTTCCTCTAGTTTTAAAATGAAAATATTAGCAAATGTCTTGGGAAAACAGGAGTGTGCTGTTAGAAGAACCAAGTTTCCCTTTCTGGATTTCTTACTTCAGTTCTGTTCCCCACCCCAAGCTTGCCTTCCTCTGAAATGTTTTGCATGCAGCCTGACTCATGTAGGAAAATAAAACTGGGTTTGATTTTTTTTTAACTGTTTGGGAGGCTTTGGGTTTGGGGGCATAAAGGCTTTATGATGCAAACTCATGTATTTCTCTGTAAAACAAAAACGGGCTTTTCGAACTACAGCCTTTTTTGGAAGGTTGGCTCTGGGTTCTAAACCCCAGCATCTCTGAGGGCACCCTTGTGTGAAAAAATGGTACCAAAAGACATAATAATGCTTGGGGAGGGGATACAGAACAAAAGTGCAAGCAGTAGTGTTTGAGGAGCAGTTCCTGCTTTTTTATGAAGGGACATCTCTCTTGAAATGGGTTGGTTGTTGGTGGTTGTTTGGTTTATTTTATGTGGACAGTACTGAGTCTGGAAGTCTGTTTTTATGGTAACTTTATCAGACTCTTTGAGGCGTGTCTGAGCAGATCAATACTGACAAAAGCTGAAGTACTTTTCCCCTAATCTGTACATTGTTCTTTAGGATGTAAATTTACAGTTGCCTTCTCTTAGTCTTCGTTGCATCTTCAGAGAGAAGACAACCTGGTGGGAAGGGGTGAGACTCTGGACTGCAGTCGACTGACAGAGCTTCAGGAAGGGAGAGCTTTTAAACTCACGTGCTTGCACACACATCTGATGTAGGACAGGATAATCCCTGTGTGAAAATCAACCCTCTTGTACTTTCTTTTTGGCCAACTGGACTCAGACTCACTAACTATCAAGTAATAAGCCTAGAGGATTGTACAGACCCAGAAGCCCTTTGATTTTTCACATGAACCTTCAGAACTAGGATTTTCTTATCCCCTTAAATTACTGGGTCAGAACCTGTTATTTATTCTTTTGAATCTTAGTGTTTTGCCCTCTCCAGTGCATTGAGAATTAGTTGGTTTTTCCTCATTCACCTAAACATTGTTAAAATAATCTTACTTATTCTGACCATGAGACAGTTTTATGTATATAGCAACTGTAAAATATTGTGCCTAAAATAGTTCAGTTCCCTGCTTTTACTGGGTTTGGATGGATCTTTGGTAAACAAACTGCTTCATTGCCTTCTGGAAATTTTAGTTGTCAAAAAAGCAACCTTAGCAAGGGGGTACCCTGTTGGTTTGGCTCAAAGATGTTTATGGAGTCGGCAGCTTTAGCCACTCTTGGAAACAGCCTTGCCAGATCTCTAGGAGCTGCAGAAACTCATCAAGCAAGTTCCTGCTAACCAATTACCCAGTTAAGCAGAAAGAGGAAAAATACTTCTCTTGCCTCTTTTTATTTTGCTAAGCTTAACCCGTTCTCCCCCAAGCTTCAGTAATTGTGGACATTCATGACACTGAACTAACAGCAGTGAGAGTAAGAAGGAAGGGGGTTGGAGTGGGTCTCTGATCTTGCACATGCTGATCTCTGTGTTAGTGTAGATCTCTCCAGTGGGCAGAGACGTGTGGTTTCCAGCATAAATCTTGAGCACTCTGATTCTTAGCTACGAGTCCTACCCAGCATCCCTCACCTAGCTTATTGTCTTGTGTTTTAACAAACTCCTTTAAAAAAAAAAAAAAATCCCCCCGTCCAATCAAACCCCTCCCCATCCCAAACCCAGTAATGAATGTTGTGTTGCTGCCAGAGCAAATTTGTTCGTTCCCAAAGACTCCTACTGTGTCTTGGTTGGAAGGCTTAAATTACTTGCATAATAAGTGCTGTGAATAATATAAAAAAGCTCTTTCTAGTAGAGTTCTGGTTTTCACTGCATATTATAAGAATAAATAAATGCTCAGATGATACCAGACAGCTGGGCTGTCCATATCTGATTGTCTTCTACATCTACATTGATTTTTAAGACAGGGCGTGTGCATGATGATTTTAATGGCTATCAATACCAGACACATCTGTGGAATTCAGAGCGATTGTCAAGTGACAGTGCAGTTGTCAAACAAATAATTTTGCTCGTGATTACTGGAAATAGTAAATGAGTGGATGGGATAAGGTGAAAAGATATTCTCAATTCCAGTAGAGAACAAGAGGATTAAGTGACTTTCCTGAGTGCTGTAACAAATAATAACTTGTTGAATATTTTTCTTTTTTCCTTCCAACTACCTGCCTTAAGGAATGGATTCCCTGAGCAGCAATCTCTGTGGGATCTCTGATATGTAACGAGGCTCCTGCAGCCCTCCTTCAGGGAGTTAAGAGCTTCTTTCATTTACATTGATTTCACAAAGCTCGTTAGTAATGTATGTGGATACGTCTCTGCCAGATGGATTTGAAACTGGCCAAGAGTTTCAAAAGTTGTTGGGAGGAGGCAGGACAGACATGGACAGCACGATAGCGAAACTCATTTCTGTAGGAAACTGGGCTAGAAAATAACTGTCAAGGACTGGAGCACTAAAATGAAGCTTGCAAAGTCATTGGAAGAACTGAAAGGCCACCTGGTATCTTAATTGTGTGCATAACCTTTACCCAGGTACACAAGGCAGAGTTCTTGCCCGTAGGTAAGATCCATGCAGGCAGATTTCCATCTGCCCGGGACCTGTCTAGTAGAAATGAGGTGTAATTTGGTGACTGTGTTGATTGTTTTGAAACTAACTGGGGATGCTTAGGAAGAAGCAGATACAAATACTTCCTGTCTTAGACTGTGGCTGTGGCAGAGCTTGATCCTGTGGCTTGAGCTGTGCTAGCAGCTGAGTGGTCCCTTTGACTATAGACAGGGCTTGCTCTAGTTTCTTGAGTAGCCTGAGGGTGTAACTGAATATTTGCTGCTGTTCCACGTTGTTTTGTTTTTATTTTAAAGGAAGATCTGTGAGTGCATGAGTTGGAATGCATGTTAATAACAAAAAATTTAACAGAGCCTTGCTTTCATCAGGATTTTATTGAGTTTTGCTTGTGCATTGAGTCCTTAAAGACCTTATCCAGCAAAATGGAGGCAAAGGAGGTAGAGCCAAGTTCTTGGGTTACTGAGCAAGGGAGTTGCAAAGCCAGGTGAACGCCTCATCCCTAGCAGCTAGGACAAACCTTCTGAAACAGGGAAAGATGGGTTGGGACTTCTGCTTTGGTAGATACATTTTCCAGGCTGCAGGTCAAGCGAGTGAGGTACGCGAGTTGAACGGCGGGTTGTGCGCGGTGGATGGGCAGCATCCTCTCAGCTGGGTGTGAATTGTGTGGAATGTATGTACAAAAATGGCCTGGGCATGAGGAAGTAAGATTTTTTTTTCCCCCCTGTGAATAGATGAGTTACTTCTGGTGAAGTGCACCAGAACACAGGGTTATCTTCTGTTGAAATAACCCATTAAAGGTGGCACGAAGCATCTTTATCGTGAGACCAGCTCTTAATTTCTTTCTGAAACTCTGGAGCACCGTACATCTACTCAGTGCCATTTTCTTTATTCCTTCTGCATTGGTAAAAGGAGAACAAATAAAAATGTTCTGTAAGCTTTGCTACATTTTTTAAAAATACCATTTCTATGGCACAGCTCTATTTCATGTGATTTTTTATATCCAAAATATAGAGGACTTTCAAATAGAAGAAGAAAAGCAGCATATCTGAGTTTAAGATAAAATAAGATGATCTCTGTGACAGAGACAGCAGAAATGATGTGATATGACAGTTGCTGTAGCAACACCACCTACTTCATGAAAATCAGAGTTAATAGGAGTGTAAAAGGTAAAGCCCACATAATTTTCCAAGCCTATGAATTGTTGCTGCCCTCAGCTTGCAGTGCTTTCCAACTCTCCAGTGTTTCTCCTTTCATTTGGGCACAGATACACCTTTATCTGCATGGCCAACTCCTGCATTTAACAGGGCCACATAGTGGGAGTTCTGCAGGAGCAGTGAAACCTGCAGTGGCTTTGCCTATGAGTGACCTGGTGCGTAAGAGAAAAATGACAGAAGATTGCATTGAGTCTTGTCCTCTCCCCAGATGTTCTCAAAAGCCTTGGACAACAAAATACTGTAAGGCCTAAGCTGCCTCACAGGCATCCCCTGTAGAGAATGGGATGACTGGCATTGTAAAAAGGAAGTAAATTTATTTCTGTGAGTATCTCCTTTTAGTAAAGCACTGTTGTGTTTAATATAAATTATAAGTATTGCAGAGACTGACTGAAGGTGTTGTCCTTCTCAAATAACCCTGAAATAGTGATGTTTCATACCAGTGATAGGTTGCCTGTGGAAGTAGGAAAACACATTGTTTTTAAACAGAATGATGCTGAGCTGGTCGGCTGCTGGCAAGTGCTGAGCAGAATTTACTGTATTCCAAGAGGGTAGAAGGGTCTCCCTTAAAGAAATGTTTCAGTGCTGAAACATTGTTTGAAAGTTATTTTATATGTCTGGATTGGCACCTAATTTTGAAATTTGTAGCTATGGTTACCAGAAGAGAAATACTGTATTAAAAATACAGTTGCTGTAAATAAGGCTGCTGCTGGCTTGCTCTTAATGATTTCAGTGAACAGGGTCCTCTATGTCTATGCATATTTATAAAATGCAGAAGTACATTTAAATCTCCCATATGCAGGGAATTGATAAGTGATTTGCCTGTTCGTGTTGGCCTCAAGGTTACACCTAAATATATTTTTATTTTGAATATATTGATATTTTAATTTTTAATATATTTAATTTATTGGTAATATTTTTATCGTTGATTGGCAGCAGAGGGCCACGCTGTGTGTGATGGCAAAAGTAAAATCACTGTGACTTGTGAAATTAGGGAAAAGAGTTTGAAAGAAATGGCAGTCTCAAATTGCAGTCAAGCTGAGTTTCACTAATCCATTTTGTTGACATGTGTCCTGAAGAAATCACCATACTGCACTGCTCAATAGATGGAAATCTATTTGACTTTCGTGTCCTGGGGCATTTTCATTTCATTTTCTACATAGTACAAAATCTTCACATGCTCTGCATAGTGGTTGTATTCAGAACATGCAGATGTAGTGTGTTCAGAGTCTCAGTTCAGGGCTATGGACAGTTCACAGAGGAGGTCACAAGAAGGAAAGTAGGTATTAGGATTCCAGGATTTCCTCCAGAAATATTCCACTGCCAACGTTTTTCACTGCTACTATTTTTAAAAGATAAAAACATAACAATTTTGGTATGTGTTTCTTTTTCTGATCACTTTTCCCTGAGATTTTTTGCTGTGCCTGCAGTTCTTGGGTGCAGAACTCCCTGCAGGCCTGGGTTTGGCTTTGCAGACTCCTCAGCACAGCAGGTTCTTGCCACTCTCTGGTACCAGGTGACTCTCTTATGCTTAGAAGTGAACTTACAAGACAGTGTTTTGCCCAGTGTTCAGCGTCATCATTTCTTTTAAGCAGACTTGCTTCTTCAAGTTCCTGGTTTTGCCTGCATTTGATGTGCCACAAAACCCCATATTCTGCAGCAGCTGTGAAGAAGCAGTTAGGGACACATGGGGAACCTCTGCGTGCAACATTCTGTTCTCCTGGCATTTTCCCTAAGCCGCAGTTACACGCTCCCTTCCTTCTCTGACCCATTTTTCAGACTACCAGGGGACTGGTGCAGTTACATACTTTGTAAATGAATATAAATATATTAATAGAGAAAATGATACAACCACACACCCTTGTGCTTTCATAGTGTGTGCTCATGGGGAATAAAACCAGTATGTAAAAGCAAATTAGGCCTCTGCAGTTACTGGGCTGTCACAAACCAAATACAAGTTTTGGAGTTTTGCTGTTTTATTTTTTTTCCAGAACATGTTAGAGGGTCATAATTTGAGACAGAGAAAAATAAAAATATACTAAGCCTTACCTAGAAGGTTATGGGAACAGTGTGTCCTCATTCTGGCATCTCTACTTCTTAAAATGGGGTTATTTTCTAGAAATCATTCAGTTTAGTTTTGTCACATACTTTGTTTTAGTGACCAAAAAAAGTAAAAAGTAAAATAAAAAGGTATTTCAACAGAGAGTTCAGATTTGAGTGTCCAGAACAGATCAAAAGAGAAGGCAAGATTTGCCAGTTCCTGTAGCTCTGCTCAGTGACCCCTTTTTCTGAAGGGATATATTCAGAGAGCTGCTGATATCATCTGCTGTCTGTCTCACAGGCTTGCCATTAGCTACTGCTTGGGAGCTAGAGGAAATGTACCTGTTTTCCATGCCATTTGAAATCTCACTCCTCTGTGTTTTGATAACACACCCAAGCAAGATGGGCTTGGGTACCAGAACTGGGTAATAGATACGTGAGTCACGGGTGGCATGTACTGTCAGAATTACACGGTGGCTTTTTGCAAGACCTGTTTACTGGCTGAGAGTGTGCTGTCCTGGATGTTCATTAGCCAAAGAAATAGAGCAATGTGAGAGGAGCTTGGTTGATCTGAAGTCTTGCAGAGCACGTTGGCAGTGGCGTGAACTTCAGGACAAGTGTTGCCTTTGTTTTGAGCAGTATTCCACGTGCAGGCGTATTTATGGATGCTGCGTGAGGCTGTTATCTAAAGCAAGGGCTTTATCTAAAATCTGCCCTTTCATCTTGGTTTATTAAAGCTGGGAATATAGTTGTCCAAGGAAAGACAAATGGATCTTTTTGTCTCCTAACAATTCTGATGTTTCTCTGGAACTTTCCCTGTAAGAAAAGAAAGAAGAATTGTACGTTTTGAGAGGCCCTACGATATGTGAATGACCAATTGCTGCAAATACACACAGATATGCCAAAAGATGTTATGAAGTTGCCATGCACCAGAGAGTATCAGCATCTTGAAGTGAAATGTGCTTCTAAGCCAAGTGTAAATTGAAGTGAAATAACCTGTGTGAATGTTCTTCCCTGCAGTTTCTCTTCAGGCCCTGTCCCCACTGAATGCCACCTTGTTCTGTCTTTGTAAGGAAAGCAGCATCCTACCAAAAATCAGAAAGGCATTTAAGAGAGCTGTGAATTTAATGCTTATCAAGAATTTGAAAATCCCTGGGCACTGGCCTAGGCACAGGATCACACAGTTCCTGTGTGTAGTGCTTGCTTCTGCAAAGGGAATGTTCAGAACAGGAACAATTACCTTCAGGCATCTTGGAGGGGCTAGTTTGGAAGGGAAAGTTTGATTTCCTGGTAGCTTTTAGAAGTGGGGCCTCACTGAGCTAAGTGCTGCCTTCACACAGGCTACGTGAGGGGTAAGGTTTTCAGAGTATGGATCATATAGAAAAGTCTTGTAGACACTGTAGAGAATTTTACCTGGCAGTGCCTCATATTTATTGCTTTTGAAGGGCAGAATGTTGCTGGCACAGCATAATGCATGCATGCTGTGCTAACCACAGGCAGGAGCTACAAACTCAGGCCCTCAAAAGCCTCCCAACACTTGACCAAAGGCCACGTGTGCAGCTTCAGACAGCACACCCCCTTCCTTGTCTGCTTGGAGATGCAGGCTTTAATTACATGATATCCTCTTTTTGCCTTTTCCCTTTTTGAATGCAGAGGTCAGACCAGCTCTGGGTTGAATCAGGGCTGTATCAGGAAGGAAGCTGTTGTCTGTAGGATCTTGGATCTTGACCTCATTTACTGCAGATGTGAGAAGATACGAGGAACAGCAGCAGGAGAAGGGAAAATCTGGCAGGAAGAACACAAGGATTTTGTTTCAGCAGAATTCTGAGCAAATAACTTGATGATGTGAGCTTGTCACACTGTGTGTTTTGCTTCCCTTTTTGTGAGGAGCCCAGTTGGAGACCTTGGGTGACCCTCACTTGTGTCGGTGTACAGGCCCCAACCTGCAACAGAAGGCAGTGAGATTTGAAATGCAGACAATGCTTAAAATGATAGTTAACCTGAGAGGCTTTAAAATGTCTTTAGCTTTAAAATGTCTGTGTTTCTGTCTTCACCTGCAAAGAGGAAGCACTGTCTCTTCTTTCAGAAGAGTCTTGTGGGGGAAAAAATGGCTTCTGTGAAGCAGGCAGATGCAGTAGTTGTCAGTGCTGGAGGGAACTCCCAGAAAGTTAATAATGGTGCCTTGACAGGAGGTTGGAATAATTTTTTGGCAAATAGTATATAGTTCCATTTGGATAAATCGAAATGGGTGAAACCCATAGCTCCTGAATGAGGAAAGGATCTGGAAAAAATAGTATGTGATCAAAACTTTAAAGACTTTGCAACTATGACTGTGCTTCTTAAAACAACTCTTACATTTAATTTTAAAAACAAATTGTAAAGAGAACCTGAATTTTCTCATGTGTCAGCCCTGCAACAGGCACACTGGAGATTAGTAGTAATGGACCTGACAGCACCCCACAGCATCCTGCCACTTGGGCTGAGGAGAGGAAGACAACTTACTCTGGCTGTAAGGAGCTGAAGGGGGACAGGGCAATTTGCCAGCACCCTTTACTGTTTGCTGCTGGCAGAGGATCTGTGGGACTCGGGAGTCTGGAGCTGTGCTTGTACCACCAGCACAGGCACTCTCCTGCCTTGTTCCCTTCAAGGATGGTCTTCTGCTGAATGTGTTCATCCCAGCCTTTCCTGAAGCAGCCTTCCTCTTCCAGGCTCTCCCCTTCTCCTCTTTGCCTCCCAGTCTCCCTCTTCCTCACCTTCCTCACCTCCTTCCTCCCTTCTCACCTTTGAGTCCTAATCACTTACCAGCCTTAGCATGCACACAGTAGATTTTAAGAAGGCAAAAGAAAGGGAAATTACATTGAGCCAAGAACTGCACTCTCTTCCAGTTCAGTGAAAAATTTGCCAGAAATTCTTAACAGGTTCAAAACAAAGTATTTTTTCTGAACTTTTTTCGGGAAACTGTAGGACCCTTTTGGCAGAAATACAATTGGAGCATACAAACCCAAACAGAATGGTTGAAATCTGGCAAAGGTCTCAGGAACTGAAGACAGCATCCTCTAATGGGAAGTGTCAGACAATCTTAATAAGACTACCAGTCCTGCCTGTAATAATACTGTAGAGGCCCAGAGCAGGAGGCACACAATGCTGAGGGGAAATGACAATTCTTTTCTAATTAAATACACAAGATTTGTAAACAATGCTGATATCTTTAAAAAGTACATGTTTGAAAAACACTTTTATGTGCCAGTTCTTGTAGCATATGTTAGCAGTGAATATGTTGTGGTTGCATTGGGGTAAGATCCTTCTTTCCACAGTAAGTGTTTGCAGTCACCCCATGTTCAACAGCACTGAGTTTGTGTAAGATAAGGAGTAGAGGAATGTCTGTGCCAGGTTGGAGCACTGGTCAAAATACACTAATCTCCTGTTGCTTTGGAAGAAAATAAAACTCTTCTAGTAACTGCTTACATAAATACATCAGGGGTGAGGTGTCTTTACCCCCAGGCAGAGAGTGGTTGGTTTTGTCCTGCCCCATGAGGGCTGGAAGATCATACAGTGTGGCTTGTCATCCCCGTTAGTGTTAGTAGAGATTATGGTCTTTACTATCCATGTAATTGTTTCAGTTTCTGGAAGACAATAAAATACTAATAGTAGAGAAATTAGATGATGCTTATAATATTGTAACTGAGGAATTATAACCTGACAAGAGACTGTCCTTAGATAAACCTTGGCCTCCAGAATACTCCTTTTACTTTTCTGCCTGTGGGGATTTTTGCCTGTCCAGACTCTTGCACACTGCCTTGTGTTCTGCATTGAGGGAGCTTTTCCTAGAGGCTGAAGGGGTTAATGCAGAAATAGATGACAGATTAGTCTGGGACAGGCTGTGATTTGGACTCAGAGAACTATCCCAAATAACTGGCCAGGCACCAAGCAGACAGACGATTTGGAAAGCCCATCAGCAGAGCAGTGGGGTTCTCTGGAGCAGCTCTGGGTGAGGATTATCTGTCAATGTAACTGCAGTTCTGACTGACATACCCACAGTGCCTTTAGTTTATATAAGGAAAAATTATTAGCAAACACATTTGGTCTCTGGGCTACCAATACATTGAATGAGAAACTCTTTTTGTTTCCCTCCAACCTATGTGTAAAAAATAGAGGAAAATATTTTTATTAAAACATTTCCACTCCCCCCCCCCCCTTTTTTTTTTTTTTTCTTGTTGCTGTTCTCCAGCCAGCTGTTGAGCTGATGAAAAGCCTGGAAGGGCAGCAAGAAGGGAGATTTTCTGAAAATCCAGGCACATTTCTATGGGAGTTGAATGATTCAAAATTGAGTTCCACATAATTCACTGGGGATCTCTTGCAATACACATCAGAAGTCTGTCAAGCAGTCGTGCAGTTGAAGGGGTTATTTCTGCCTCACCTCTCTTGGGCACAGCTGGTAGGCGGGATGTTTCAAAAGGGAGAAATTAAGAGTCAGGATATAGTGATTGAGCTGCCCACACCAGATCAACATTTTGGTTTTGTAGGTATATAAAACTGCTACTGTACTTTTGAATTGTGAATTTTAATTGTTGCAAGCAATCAAAAGCTGCTGGGTTTTTTTACCAGCTGCTTGGTGACCTAGATGACACAAGTGACTGGCCTCAGTCCATTTCTCTTTGAACAAGGGAGCCACACTGAAAATATTACCATTGCGTTGGACTTCCTCACTGGCAGTCTCTGCTGGGAGGAGGAGGCCTGAAAGGGTTAGAACAGCCAACTTTCTTTCAAGTCCTTCTTTCTGGAAAATTTTCCACTGTTGCTAATGTCTGCCAGAACACCACCAAGAGCATTAGCAAAGGCAAGATGCTGGGGAAGCTGTAATTGCTGGGGTTGTCAAAACCTGCTACTTCCTTTGCCTGGAGACACCTGGAGCTGTGTCTGTCCTGGCATATTTAGTGTTGCTTCAGTGGAGCTCTACAAGTGGGAAAGTCTCCAGACAAAAGGCCAGAGTTGACATAGTTGTGGTCTTTCCAGACCATGGTTGAGACACATCACTAGGGTGGTATGAGGGGAAGTTTCCATTAACCATTGTTCCCAGCTTCCATCCACCACTGTGGAGTTCTGCAGCTGGATTTCCAAAAGATCTTAATGCTCAAGAGCTCTCATTTCAGCAACTTAGAGGGGCCAAGTTCTTTCCAAAACACTTGGCAATCATCAGCCCCCATTGAGAACAAAGCTAAGCACATTAAACAGTCCAGCCACTTCACTGTTGGGAAAATTTGGCTGCTGTTGTGAGCACAGAGTGTTTAAATAATACAGAGCCTGGCAACAAAGGCATCTGGCTCCTGATGCTGAGCAGCAAGGTGCTTTACCTTCACCTGGCCCAGGCAGCTGGTGGTGTAGGCTTGCTCCTTGGCTGATTCCTTGTGCATCACAGCCTCTGACCAGCTCTTTCTTGGATGTTGTGACAGCTGTGAAGCTTGCTGATGTGAGGATGAGTTGGCTGCTGGGCACATGACGTTCAGATTGCTGTGCTTATTTGACCTGCCTCTTGATTGCAAGGAATTTAGTGCATAAAAATAACACCCTAAACAAATTTGGCAGAAGGATGTGCAGCTGAAGTGCTGTGCACACACGGGGAGAAGAGCTTGGAGGGCCATGTAACGTGAGGCCACGTACTGTACTCCTGCAGGAATAGCAGTGGCAAGTCCAGCACAGCCCATGCTGTCATCTTGGGTTACAACGACTTCAGCACCACATGGATGTGATGGCCATTAGCCAGTAAACTAATGAAGACAGGTTCCTGGCTTGTATTATTGGCAAAACTTGATTGAATAAATAAAAAGATAGTGAGTGCCAGGAGTTGCCTAATGTAAAGTGCTGGACAAGGAAATACTAGCTTTTCTGCTGGGGGTTTTAGACACCCTTCTTTGTTGTCCTCAGTGGAGTTCTGATGATTTACAGGATTGTGAGGGAAAGGGGAGTCAGCCTGCATGGACTGATAGAGGTGGGAGTGCAATGGGAGTGTAGAAATATCTTACAGGGCAATAGTCTTGGTGCTCTGGGTGGTAATGTTTGGTCGTGTGCATGGCTTGTTCAGGCTTTGCATTAGTGAATAGCATTCACCTTGGATGAGCTTAGCATTGGCACCAGGGACATCTTGTGTTTGGTGAAGGGGCAGATCTTTAGTGCTGAGAATGTCTTAAACCAGGGGGAGTGAAATGTGTGCACCCAGGGAATGAGGCAGGATCTGGGTTGCTGCAGGTTCTTCTCCCAGATCACCTTGGAGATGCATTGCCCTTTACTTTGCTACTGCATTGGTAAGATGCAGTGCCTCATTTCCCATTTCCCCTGTTTGAAGGGAGCTTTTTTGCCCTTCCCTTTTTCAGAGAGGTACTGTGACATTTCTTCAGGCAACTGATTACAAAGCTCATGGGATTGTGAAGATAGATAAATTATAACATATAAACTGATCCTGTGTATCTAGACCTTCAGCAATATTTAAATACAGGGTCTTTGGTTTAGGGCAAGCTAGGGCAGATTTCATAATCCATTTGACTTTTAGAAACACCCTGCGTGCTCACCAGAAATACTATAAACGTATTCAGAGCTGCCCAGAGAAGCTGTGGAGGCTCCGCTCAGGTTGATTGGGGCTCTGAGCAACCTGGTCTAGTGGGAGGTGTCCCTGCTTATGGAACTCGATGATCTTTAAGGTCCCTTCCAACTCTAGCCATTTTATGATTCATTTTTATACGTATTAGAGAATTTGCAAGATTTGTATGTGCCTATGTCTATGTATTTGTCTGCATTAAACAATATCCCTGGCTGCTCTGGTACAAGTGCACTCGCAGCAGAGGAAGCTTTCCTGCTTGTAATCCTTTAAATAAGCCTGTTCCTGCCGGCCCGTGTATCGGCGATGGGATTAGCCATCCATTTCAAGCCGTGAGGATGCCGTGGAGCACGGAGCCGTTCGGCCTGGCTTTAGAGCAGCTCCTGCCCTGCGTTCTCCCACCGCCTTTCCCGACACGGAGCGTTGCAGACGCGCGTCCGCCCCAGCCCTCTGCAGGCAGAGCTGGGGACCCCGCGGGGCTCCCGGCGGCGGGGCGGGCTCCGCGCTCCCCCGGGGCCTTTCCCTGCCCTTCCTCGCTCCGCTTGCTGGAGCGGGCGGGGCGGGGGCTGGGGGCGCGGTCCCCCCGGGCCGGACAGCGCTGGGTGGGCGGGCGGGAGCGCCCCCGGGCGGGGAGAGAGCGCCGCTGCCTGCGCTGCCTGCGCTGCCTGCGCTGCCTGCGCTGCCTGCGCTGCCTGCGCTGCCTGCGCTGCCTGCGCTGCCTGCGCTGCCTGCGCTGCCTGCGCTGCCTGCGCTGCCTGCGCCGCTGGAAACGTGTCGTTGTCAGCACTGAGGCCGTGGCGTGGCGGGTCTGGAGGCAGCGCTCTGCTCTTGATACCATGCAGGCAGTGGGAACCTTCCCTCTGGCTCGCTCTCCTATAGACGTATATATATTTTAATAACTTTGATGCTCCTTGTCTCCTCTCTCAGGCCCTTGCTAGCCTTTCCTGGAAGCTGATTTTGTCAGTGCTATTTTAAAATAGGAGTTACAAAAGACGAGCTCGCTGTTAGCAAGCCCTGGTTTGCACAATGCAATTCCCTGGTGCATCTTCTATGCAGTTCCAATATTGTTGCTGCAATCTTTTAGATTAAAATAAGAACTACATTGTTAACACTGACCTTGGTTTGGAATTAGAAATGACATTTAATGTTTACCATTTTACACCCTAAATACTGCAGATGCAGGCACAAATAAGGAAATATTACACAGTCACAGGATGTTTGTGTAGTTATTATGAAAGCTGCCATATCTCCGAAGTAAAAATGAATTAGCTAATAGCCAGAATTATAAAAGAATCTCTGCTTCAATCAGAAGTCCTCCCTCTGAAGTCTGTGAGGCTTGTACTTCTGAGGCATGTGAAAACTTCTGAAAATTCTGCCCCCAGGGATAGTCCATGTTTAGGCAGCTGACTTTAGGATCCTATTTTTGGAACCCTTGGTTAAGATTTTAAATTGGATTTTTAGTGGGAATGGTGCCTGAATCAATGGTGTAGGACCTTGAAGGCTGTAACTAAGATTAAAAAAGAAAAATGGGGGGGATACAATTCTTTTCTGGGGATAGGCTCCTTTTTATTAGATTTTATATACCATAAAAGATCACTGTAGCATAAATAAGTGCTCTTTCATTTTTGCAGGGCATTGTAGCCTTTCATGTTGCTAGTTTTCTTCACTGGCTTTTAGAATATTACCAGCAGAATTGCATGGAAAATAGTGGTCTCCTTACTGGACAGCACAGCTTGAACATTTATTTACATGAGATATTGTCCTGTTGCAATTACTGTAAATTGTTTGATTGTAAACTAAATGTACCCTCAAAGGTAGGTATGGGCTCTGTGTATGAGAAGCCTGGGAAGGATGGCAGTGTGGTGGATAAATCAGAGCTAAATGGCAGTACTTATGATTTGTTCCTAAGGATGTGCTCTTAATGAAGTGGCACAGGTTGGAGCACTGTCTTCTGCCTGCAGTCTAGTGTAGCTCAGTGTTGGATTCAGTGATCTGAAGTGGGCATCCAAGATTAGCAACCAGAATTAGGAACCAGTTCTAAAAACAATGGCATGAGCATGTCTGGATCTGAATGTGCACCCTACAAAATGGACAATCTAACGTTTAGCAAGAGTAGAGAACAAATTCACAGTGAAAGCTTAAAGAGTTATTGCTTGTAAAGTGTGGAAGGGTCTTTGGAAATCCATGTTCAGCGGTGCTATCTGCATGTTTATCCTTTGTTTCTGTAGGTCAGATCTTGCCAGCAAACCGAAACACACCAAGTCCCATTGATCCTGAGACTATCCAAGTTCCTGTTGGCTATGAACCTGACCCTGCAGATCTTGCTCTCTCCAGTATTCCTGGCCAGGAGATGTTTGACCCTCGTAAGCGCAAATTCTCTGAAGAAGAGCTGAAACCACAGCCAATGATTAAGAAAGCTCGCAAAGTCTTCATTCCAGATGACCTGAAGGTAAGTTGGAACTGGTGACGAGGTTGTTCCTACACACTCTGGAGCAGTTATTCTCTGAGGTGTAGGTTTGGAGCATGAGTCTGTTTTCTGATGTAAGATAAATCTGCCAAACTAAATCCAACTGTCGTAGAATAAAACTATAACAATTCTGAATAAGACTGAGGGGAGGATGTCCCTTATTAGTTACACAACAGTTGAAATTCATGAGATCAATATTCATTTCCTTTGTATGCCAGAAACTTCCTGTGTGACCTTGGACAAACTTACTTTGTCCCATATTTCCCCACTTATGAAACAGTCTGATCATGTTTCCTTTTCCTCCATCCTCTGTCTGTCTCATCAGCACAGACTGTGAATTCTTCCCAGGAGAATCTGTCTCTCAGGGTCCAGGGCTGTCTCTGATAATGACAGAATGAAGCATACTGTGTAGAAGATGCTTTAGCTCTGTGTTTAATAATGAAGGGGAACACATCTAATGAAGTTAACACTATTAATCTAGGTGAAAGAATCTAAACTAGCTGTAGATCAGAAATATTCTGCCAAGAAGTGTATTTTAATACAATATTTTAAATATAATAATAATGCAGTATTTAAAAAGAAAGAGCACCCTTGTCTATGCCTCTCACTGCTTCTGAGATGTGAAGAGCACAGAGTATGAAGAGAGCAGGACAAATTGATCCACTGATTCAGCTTACCAAATAACTGTCATTTTCTACAAAATTCTGTTTCCAGTATGTGATTTCCAAAAGGGTCTTTGGTATCAGAGGTAGCAAGTGCATAATTTCCTTCTACTGTTGCTACTGGCCCCTGAGACACGAAAGCCTGTTGGAGTCGGTGGGAATCCCTGGCTGCAGTTGTAGAGAGACTGGGACACCATGTGTTTACACCAGATTGATGGCATTAGGGAGAGAAGCTGATGCTGCTTGCTATTTTTATCCCTAAGGGCACTGTTGTGCAAGTTAAAAGCACAGAAATCACCATTCCAGTAGTGTTCAGGTGTGTGTTGCTGTCACTTTGTCTGTAGTATCCTCAGCCTTCGTTCAGGCAGGTTTATCTGCACGTGGCTGTTTCTTACCTGGGCAAACGAGCCACCAGTGATGCTGTGTTGGCCTTGCAGGGTGGGAGAGGTCTGCCTAAAGGGGGGTGTTGGATGCAGAAGTGGCAGTGTGGGTGTAAGGAGACTGGAGTTTGCTCCTTAGTGCCATTCCTCCTTTGTGATATCTCCTAGGATCCTCATATGTCAAAGCAAACTTCGGCCAAATCTGCCCTTGGACACCAGGGGTGGAGAATACCAGTGTCCTGCATGCAGCAGGGTGGCACGTAATTTTTCAGCTTACACCTGAGCTAGAAGTTCAGGGTCTCTCATTTCCCTGAGATAATCACATCAGTTGCCCTTGGCTCATTTCAGAATGCTTGACCCCAGTGCTGCTTCTGCCCTGGCATGTGGAGTGGCTGTTGAGTTCTGGGGGAGGGTAAGCAGATTAGACCAGTCAATCGTCTCTGGGTTGCATGTGATTTTGAAATGCCAGCCTTACCTCTTTCAGGCCTGGATTAAGGGATTTGCCATAGCAATTTGTTAAAATAAAGATGGATGAAGGCTAGGTGGCACACTAATAAATTGCTTAAAGCTGATTTTTTATGGAGTGGCATGAGATGGGAAATTATAAACAAGATTTGGGTCATAGCTTTTTTTTGCACGCTTGTTTTTAAGAGGATTTTTGGGAGTCCCATCCAAGTGCAGGTGAAGAGCAATTCAGAGATATGCTGGCTCCAAATCACCATCGTGCACACCTCGTTAAGCTCAAGTAATACCAAGCAGCTGTAGAGTACTTCTGGCAGTCGTTTTGCTCTTGCTTTGCCTTCATGCAAGCAGAGGGAGAAGCTGCAGAGGAGTGGTGGGGTGTCTGTTCAGTGCAACGTAGGAACAGGTGGCTCCTGGTCCATGTAGTGGGTATGGAACTGTGCTATCATGCTTGGAGGAACAGGAGAAGCCACACAAGCAAATGTAAGCATATAAAAAAATGGAGGGATGGCTCTGGGAGGGGAAGCTGGAGCTATATGGCTCAACCAGGCAATGTGGGGGCTGAATGGCTGCTTCACTCTCACTCTGCAGGGAACTGATTGTTGCTTTTTGTGAGAGATTCTGCCCACTTTGTGTTTACAGAGTGGTACCAAATGTCTAGAACTAAATTCAGTTTCAAAGCAATGTTGAAGCTGCCATTTCACTGAAGGCCACTTCATTTGAAGAGTGACATTCAGTAGTGACTTTAGAGCCATTGATGCACCAATCCAATAAGGTGAACTCCTAGAGGCAAGTCTTTTGGGATAACACTTCGGGAATGTGTTAGCTTATGAAACTTCAGAGGGTAGTGGACCTATTTCTGGCAAATGCTTTTTTCCCCCCATAGTCAAAGCCTATTGTACTAATCTCTTTGAGGGTGTTACCACTGCAGCCATCCTCGTTGTGCCAATGCCTCTCCCATTGACTCGCAGCTCTAGGGTGCAAACAGGAGCACTTTGGGGCTCTGTAGAGAAAGAGCTGTGACCAGAGGAAAAGAGATGACCGGTAGATGGAATGGATGATACCAACAGAGAGAGTGATCCAGGTGTTGGCTGGCAAAGGAGGAGAGCAGGGCCATACAAGAGGTAATTAGTGCTGCTCCAGCAGCCAGTCGAGATTGCGTCACCAGATGCGAAGGTGGATTGTAACTAGGTCAGCGTAGCTGTGAGATGAATTGTACCACTGGAATATTGCTTCATTTTTTCCTTGGAGGAATTCACAGTCGAGAGGATGAGGGAGTTAGTGTAAACATTTTGACAGAAACATGGGCAGGCATCTGTGCTCCCTGGATGGATTATGCCGTGTAAATCTGTAACTTCTGTCCCAGCCCGGCCCTGTCAGGACTCGCTGGGCCAGGCAAGCAAAATGTGCAGAGTTCAGTCATCCCCAGCCCGGAGGCTGCAGCTCCGAGCACGTCCTGGTGGCTGCTCAGTTTGCTGAAATCTAATATCTTGTTTGTTTCTTTCTGTGTTTAATGAGCAGGATGACAAATACTGGGCAAGGCGTAGAAAGAACAACATGGCTGCCAAGCGCTCGCGGGACGCCCGCCGGCTGAAGGAGAACCAGATCGCCATCCGCGCCTCCTTTCTGGAGAAGGAGAACTCTGCTCTCCGCCAGGAGGTGGCCGACCTGCGGAAAGAGCTGGGCAAGTGCAAGAACGTCCTGGCCAAGTACGAAGCTCGACACGGCCCCCTGTAGATTCCAGGCAGGGGGAGTGGGGTTTTGTTGTTTTTTTTCTTTTTTCTTTTTTTTCTTTTTTTTCTGTTCCGTTGCGGGTTGGCATCTGACTAGATGGACAATGTGTTTCCTGTTCGATAGCACCACGCCCAAACCAACCTTTCTGTCTTCAGCACTTTACCAGAAGCAGAAACAAAACTGACTTGTATTTGTTTTTTTCGTTTGCGTGTGTGTGTACCTGTGTGTGTGTGTGTGTGTGCACGTGTGTGTGTGTGTGCACGTGTGTATGTGCACGTGTGATCACACGCTTGCATCTGTGTGTGTGCGTGTGCATCTCGGCACTTCCCATTTTTATGAAGCCCTCTCCAAAGGGTGCCACATTTTTACCTGGACTGTTGAGAACCGCCATAGTAAGCTTTTTATTATATTTTTTCTCAGTGCTGCTTCAGAGTAGGGTTTTGGTTGTTTTTGGTTTTGTTTTGTTTTGGTTTTTTTTATGTTCTAGTAACCGGTTCCATCCTCCTGGTTTACTTGGAAAGATCCCAGTATAAATTAAAAAAAAAAAAAAAAAAAAAGGAAAAAAAAAAAAGAAAAAGAAAAAAAAGTAGATCTCAGTTTTTTTCAAGAGTAACAAGCTATTGTTTCAGTCTGTCTAACAGAAAAGTTAACATGCTAGTAAAGTGCACAAATAATAATTTAGTACTACACTGCAGAGATATTAATTTATAGATTGCTTCGTTGTATTTTAAGTTTTGGTGGTAATTGTCTTCAGATTTAAAGTGCTGTTAGCCTGAGTTAGCTATACTCATTATAGAACCCATAATGGCTTCTCTGTAGCTGTTAAGGTTCCTTTTCTCTCCACAGACCCCAGGTAGGTAGGAGTACTGGTGGTAGAGCACAGAGTGTGTATCTTGCACTGTCTGTACCTGAAGCAATAATCCTGTTGTACGCTAGCGCGCATGCTGCCCGCCTGTTCCTAGTGGACGTAGGATGGTTTCCCTACCCATCAGGAGTCTTAATGTCTTTAACAAAAAGTTTAAAAGACACGTTAACGTGAGCATGCTAATTGTATCCCTGCTCTAGGGAGCATGTATAAGAAGCAGGAGAATTAGTTGAAATGAGAACAAAATTAATAGTATCAAATCAGATCCGATGTCGAGATCAGAGGGGCTTTTCTGTTTTCAGTTAGTTAAGCATTTCTTCAAATTCCATTTTGTGATTAAAATTTCAATAAATACCTAAATTCAGTTGTTTTTTTTCCATGTTCTGTAATATATTTTCTGTGGATTATATCTTGCTGTTTTAAAAATCACTTTTGTTCAGTTAGAAGTTGTCACTGGTTTGCAAAGCCCATCTTTCCTAGTGATTGTTGCTTTGAGTGTGACATGAACTGATGGTTCTGAACTTTGTTGTTTTCAACTCTCTTTCCTTTTGAACACACGTGTTCTAATATAAAGTGGACTTCTGAAAAAATGAATGTAAGAGACACTGGTGTATTTCAGAGGGGGATGGTGTTGTCATATACTGTGGTTAATCCAATCAATCTAAGTGTTTACTATAGACCAAAAGAATAGATATTATAAAATGTGTAAAGTTTATACAGAATAATTGTAGTATGTTTGTTTTGTACAGTATTTTTCAAGTACAAATACTGACAATGTATTTTGAAAGACATATATATAGCAAAGAGAAAAAAACTATTCCATGTTTAAAATATATAGCAAAGATATATATTCTCCATTATTGTACAGAGAGGAAATGCTTAGGGGTTTGTTGGATGTTGGTTTTTTAAAAAATCTTTAATATTTTAAGCCTACCACTGGCACACGGGCATGTTCTGTTCTTTAAATTAAATTTTTATGGAAGTAATATGGCTTCCTGGGATGTTCCATATTACTGAAAGAGAGACTTTACTATAATTTTCCATCAGAAACACATAAAGAAGCCATTTAATAGCAACAAAGCACAATAGGGACGTTAGTCAACTATTGATTGGATAATACAATATTTTGTAAAGGCAGGAAAATAATATATAACACAAAAAACCCACAACCTTATTAATTTCTAAGCTGCTGCTGCTATAATCTGTTTCCAGCTGAATATTTTTTTTATAACCAGCTCTGTTGATGTTTGCAGCTGTATGGACTGCATACGGTTATTAACACGCGGGGGAAATACGGTGCTACACGTCTTGCTCACAGTTTTCTAAGTGCTTTGACAATATTTTCAAATGAAGAAATTGTTCATTCCATTAAATAATTCTTCACGCTTCAGGAGATTGTTACAAAAGGACTCAGCATTTTGTGCAGCATTAAAAACACCCTCGCACCCATGGCATTTTTCCAGTATTTTTCCTCAAACATACCCGACTGCTGAGTGTCCCTTAACATGCAGTCTTTGCCTGTGGACCATTTGTTCAGCAAAGTGCATTTCCATGTGCTGCAGCAAAGTTTAAAGCATAGTAAGTTACTTTCTAAAGGTCAGTAAAAGCTGCTGGATGCACGGGGAGAGACACGAGACTGGCAGGGCTTGGCACAAGTCGGCAGATCTGCCACAGCCACTATGAAACAAACTTGATTTTTTTTTTTCCTTAGGCAGCAGCGTGCAGGGGGCTGGGCTCAGCCCCAGCACCTCTAGCAGCAACATGGCAACTGGCACCAACTTGTCATTGCCCTCACCTGGATTCTTCTTGGGGGTGACAGTTGAACAGCAGGAATGGTGTGCCTGAGATCAGCTGGTACACACCGAGCCAGAGCCATCGCTGGGTTGCATTGTGACCACAACACTGTCTTTAAAATATAAAAGGCAGCTTGGGAAAAAAAAAACAACAACACAACAAAAAATACAGCTAGATCTTTTGTTTCTTTTGGACAGGGAGGGAGTGGGAGGTGGTAGTTTTTGTAGGCTGGATTTTAAGTCATGGCCACAGAGGTTCCCAGCAGCTACCTCGTCCACCAGCAGCCCCAAAGCTGCTCACCTGCCTCCTCACCCCATCTGGCTGGGTGGGAAGGCAGGAGGGCAAGTGCAGAGCCAGCATCCTCAGGGGTGAGGGCTCTCAGAGGAGCCTCTGGGGCTGGGGCACTCACCACCTACAATGGGAGTGAGGTACCTTGCCCCTAGGGAAAGCTCACCCCTAAAAAAAAAAAAAAGCAAAATATGTGGACTGAAACTCAGAATAAAACCCAGGTTCTCCTCCCAAAATAACAATAAAAAAATTTGTAAGTTCCCAAGGACAGCTTAGCTGGGTTCATTACACCTCTGGGGGCTTTGTTCCTCATGAAAGAGTTTGTAGGTAAATGAAATTGTAATTTTATAAAAATAGAAATATATATATTTGCAGAATAATTAATAGTGTGTCTAAAGAATCCACTGACCTTTATTAAACCATAAGCATTGGTTAAATGCTTGTCTTCTTTGTTTTTGCTGAAACTTAGAAGTGATTTTTTTTTTTTTCTTTTTAAAAAAGAATGCCCTCTAAAAACAAATGGACTTTGACACGTATTGTGAGTATGAGCACCTTGGGGCTCTCCATGAGAAAGCCCGTAGCAGAGGCTGGGGAGGGGGGAGGGCATTATTACTATTTTCTTCTTTTTTGATTGGTGCTAAAGCCACTAAACCTAGCACCATGGAAATAAAGTTCTGACTTGAATCCACAAAAGCCAGAAATTCAAATGGAAAGGGAGGCTCTGGAACGAGGCTTCATGCCTGGTTCCCCCTGTGCCCACACGGAGCAGCTCAAACCTTCCCTGTGGCTGCGAGCGCAGGTGGGAGGAGGTCAGGCTTGCCCAAGGACCCTCCAGCATTTGAATACCTTGCCTCTGTGGATTTGTAATAACCCCAATTGCTGCTTTAAAACTATTTTTGCATGTAATTTACAATAGAGATGTGCAGTTTATTTTGTTGACTTTTTTTTTTTAAATGTGAAAACAAAAACGTGTAATAAAACTTAAAAGTGATCAACCATTGTATTTCTGGCAACACCACGAGACAGCATCTGTTTAAATACAAGTTTAACAAATAAGATCAGATTAACTGTTTGACATGAAATGGATTGCATCCTGTATGCTCTTCAGCCCAAATCTTTTTCTTTTCTTTTTTTTTTTTTTTTGTCTGTTATTCTTAATGTTTAATAAACTTTTAAATTTTTCTTCTCTCACCTGTGTGTTTGCTTTGGTGTATCAGGGGTTGGGCTCAGGGCTTCTGGGAGGGTATATTGTTAATTTTCTACTCCCATCCTCTGGTCTGTGAGTGCCTGGAGCCTCCAGTCCCAGCTGTGTCCCATGGGGGGGCATGGACTCCAGGTAACTGCTTGGGGGGGGGGCAAAATGACCCCCCCAAACCTGCCCCAGCTGCTGCCAGGCCCCAGAGTGATGCCACTACCAGAGTTACCTTGGTATAACCACAGGAGATGTGCTTAAAGACCTTTCTAAGTGCAGGGTATTTAGAACTATTTTGATAAAAAAATATAGATAATATTAATACTATATTAGTATTATAGTGTAAGCTATATTACATCATTTTGCATATATGTATACACACATTTTATATACATTTATAATGAGATTTGCTTATTGCTGCCCAGACAGCAATACAGCCATAAAACTGCTGCACATTAAGGACTTTGCCAACAAAAGGTTCTAGTTTACAAAATTAACAACTTATCACCATGAGACTTACTGTTCTGTATAGAAGACATAGCAGATAATCCATGCTTTTAGATGCAAAGTATCTCTGCAAAACATCCAGAGAAAGACACACAGTATAAATAACCCTGCTAACACTTTATAGATTCCTATAAAGGTGGTGGTCGATGGTACCAAGGTCTAAGAAATATGTTACATATTCTGCACAATTATACTAGACACATTCTCACAACCAGACATACTGTGTTTAGCTCTCCCTATCGATCAATTTAATGATTTTTTTTTTCATACTGCATGTTTAGCAGAATTTATTTTAATAAAATAGTTTTATATATGGGAAATAGATCCAGTTGCTATGAAGACCTGGTTTCAAGCTGTGTATGTTACAATGCACAGGTGCACAGTAGCTAGCCACCTGGCTAGAGCAGGAGCCTGATGCACAGAGAAACACACACAGAGCTCAATTTTAAGGTATAGTGAGGATTAGGCACAAAATATATGTTTTAAAAACACAGATAGTGCTTGACCTTGATCTCCCAACACACACACGCAGCCCCTCTTGGTGCACACGTGTGTGCAGGAGCATTACAATTGTATTTTTATATACATACCTAGCAGAAGTGCTTTTTAAAAGCTAGCTTTATATTTTAATATTAGGTAGTTATTTTAACTATAAAGCTTCAGGTTTGGGGTTTGTTTTTTTTTAGCATATGGGAGGCACAAAGCATATTAGTTTTAAAATACACACTTATGCATAGATGTACCCTCTCTCACATGGTTTCTGTGGTCCCACACACACACACAGTGACTCTGTGTCTCTATAGCTGTGTACCTCTATAGCTATATACAGCTATAAGTTGAATAATTATATTGTCAGAGCACATGTTTAGCAGCATGTACTTCATTAATAACATGGCTTTGTATCTTCTTTCAAACACACAGTTTATTGCTATAGATACCTTGTTTTACTACATATGTTAAATGTAAGGCATACACTATATTTGCTCAAACACACCCCCCCCACGATGTTATTGTTCCACTGGGCTTTTGCAATAAATGTTGTGCATTATACAGATTTGTCACGGGGGGGAGTGGGGTGTGGGGGTGCATATGTGTGTGTGTGTGTCCTCACATTCACGTGTGTGTTTACAGAGCTCTATCTATGTATACTGCTGTCTATACAGATATAAATTCAGGTCTTGTACAGCATATTTAGCAGAATTATCTGGGTTTATATTTATGTATCTGTATTGTTATAAAGTTCTGTTTTAATATACATCTTGTACTCCAAGTATATGTTATAACACGCACATAGTGCACTCACTCCTCACTCTCAGTATCTAGCTTTCCAGCTAGAACTTTAATAATTATATTTTCACATAGCCTATGTAATAGAATATAAAGACCTTTCTTTTTATTTTGATAGATATATATTAAAAAAAATAGTGATCACTGACATATAAATGGCTGGGCTTAAATAAATAATAAATATTATGCACAAAACACATAGTCTTGTAACAAACACTTGCTCGCTCTCTTGCCCTCATTCTCTCCCTGGTCCTGTGTGTGTGTCTGTGTGAACTTTTAAATAGCATAGTTAACAGCATTTACTTAATACAACTTTATGTCTTTCTATACACATATACATTCTATTGATAAATGTCTGGTTTTTAAGATCTATGTATGTCATGAACAAAATGTCTTTCCTGTAATCCACACACGAGTGCACACAATTGCTCACCATCCCCAACACTGTGTGTGTGCATGCACACCTGTAGTGCTCAGCCTCATCTGTATAGCTATATATATATATATATATATATATGTAATTATTACATTTCATAGAGTGTATTTGTCAGTATTTACTCCCTAAAGTAGCTTTGTAAAATATAGCAATAGATTTTATTGTTATAAAGCTGGTTTTATGACATGCAATATAGGTACAGAAGATTTGTACCAATAGACTCCCCCACCCCAATACACATACATCCTGCTCACTTGTATGTGTCTGTGTAGGTGTAGCTATAGCCCCCCCATATTTCATACAGCCTAATTTTATGAATATTTAGCAGAATTTAATATTCTAGGTGTATATTTATGTACCTGTACTTAGATATTTTATTGCTATTATACTGTGTTTAACATACATTATATACTATGCACAAAGTATATTTGGTTTAATACATGCACTCACATGTGCATGTGTAGCTGTATAGATAAATAGCTATAAATGTAACAATTATGTTTTCAGAATGCATATTTTTAAAATATAAATAATATAGAAAATAGATTATTATATAATTATAATAAATATATAACACATTAATATATAAAATAGATTTCAGTGGTATATAAAGGTGTGCTTATGGAATAAGAATTTTTTAAAAGTTTTCCATGGGTGCCACACCCCCCCCTGCCCTGAGCCCCCAGACCCAACTTCATCAGGTACCAAGTCCCACTGTAAGATCAGATCCCTTTAACCAAACCGTGCACATGTGTAATGTGGTGTGTGTTCTCAGCTGTGGTGTGCATCTAACAGATTATTATTATAACAGTGCATGCTTTTGGAGATGTTTCTTTATATATATATATATATATATACACACTAACATACAACAGAAGACTTTCACGTACACCTCGATATTCACTAGCATACAGATGCACATATAACATTTACTAATTATTCTTAATATAACATAGCAGTATGTCAATATTCTATCCAAGTATAAACACTTATCTGCTTGGGGAATGCCCTGCAGGTTATGGTGTCAGCTCAAACAGGGGCTGTGTCCCAGCAGCACACGAGGCCCAGGCCAAGGGCTGGGGTCTCGCCCTGAGTGTGCAGCTCTGCTGGCGTGACCCCAGCTGCAGGGGGCTGGGCTCTTCTCTACCCTGCACCACAGCTTGGGTTTATTTCTGCCCCGGGATTTTAGCCTCTGGGCAAGGAGCTGCAGCCAGCCCGGGGCAGGTGACCCCTCTGGCTCCACCAAGCCATCCCGTGGTTCCAGGCCATGGTACCACCAGCCCAAGCTCCTGCGAGCAGGGGGACGCTAGTGGCCAGCCAGGCGCTGCCACCTGTGCTGACCATCAGCCACAACCAGCTTAATCAGGGCAGCTTTTAACTGAGTGGTTAATCTGCTGGTGTCTGATGCCCTCTGGAGGCTGTGGGGCTGGGCCAGCCCCCGCAGGGAGTCGGTGGTGAAGACCCCCCCGGACCACAGAGACGCCAGAGACCGCCAGACCACACCCCTTCCACTCCCACCACCCAGCCACCCCATGGACTGAAAATCCCTCATCCCGCCCACGCCAGGCAGGCAGAGACATAAAATATGGCATCATCTGTATAAAATGACTTGCAGAAACAGCCCACGTGAAATCACTCAGGCAAGGCACTGCGGGGCTGTAAATCTCAGGTCTTGCTCTTCCTCATGGGAAGCAGAGCAAGGAGAGGCTGGCTGCTGTCACTGCCAGATTTTATCCCTGGCTGCAGACTGAGCTGGGGATGGATGGCTGCTTTCAACTGCTCAGTTTAAGATGGGTTTGGTGGAGATTGTCCAGCACTGAGCCACTCGGGCACTGCCTGGAAACAGCCACACCAGCGTGGGCACCATGCCTTAGACCAGCTCCTCCTGCTCATCCTCCTCCCCAGGCCCAGGATATATAAAGCAAACATGTCTTTTACAAGGTGCAAAGAACATGTTTTGGATTAGTGGCATCAACACCAGGGTGTCACTTATTTATAGTGTTGCAAGCACTGCTTGTTGGCAGGGACACCACGCCAGCTTTGGAGACCCAGGTTCCTCCTACACAGCCAAGGCTTCATATCACTGCTGGTGCCTTCAGGAGAAGTCCTGAACACAGGGACCCACACACAGGGGCAGTGACTGCCCACCATAAACCAGCCTATCCCTGAGGAGTCCCCTTCACCAGGCCCAGCCCTGGTCTGCCCATGGGCACATCCTGCAGCTCTTCCAGAACTGGGACATTTGAGGTGTCCAGTGCTGTTTTGTTTGGTTTTTTTTAGCCAAGCTCCAGTTTTCATGAAACCTGTTGATGTTAAGCAGCTTTGAGACCCTTTAGACCCTCTATTACACTTCCTCAGCTGCTTAAAGAAATTATTCAGAACTGAAATCTCTCATCTAAACCATGTTCCTACTTAGAAAGGTTGAACCAGATGATCCCTGAGGTCCCTTCCAACCTAGCATTCTGTGAAATAAACAGGCAGCCATACCCATAGCGTGTCTGGACACCATATTGTCCACAGCAAGTCAGACCAGTAAAAAAAAAAAAAATCGCCTTAAAATGACACTTAAAAGTTGTGGTCAAGCCTGAGTATGACCCGGGTGTTTCTGCTACATATTCGCATTTCTAAATACACACGAGATGGAAGCTCTCGGCGACAGAGCCGCGTTCCTCCCCCAGCACAGGGAGCCTTGCTGCGCCCCCGCCGCCATCGCCCCCCGCCGCCATCGCCCCCCGCCGCCATCGCCCCCCGCCGCCATCGCCCCCCGCCGCCATCGCCCCCCGCCGCCATCGCCCCCCGCCGGGGCCCAGCTCCCTCCGGCAGCGCCGACACAAGGGGTCACACAAGAGCCGTGCGCGGCTCTCCAGGCTGGGCTCGGATTGGAGCCACCGGCTGTTTTTTCCGCCTTAGTATCTACCTGCATCCTCCCGAGTGTGCTGCTCCCTCCGCGCCGCCGCAGGCTGCGACTCACCCGGCCCTGTGGCGAGGGGCAGCGAGGCCAAAGGCCAAAATGTCGCCAGCACCACGGCCTGACCGCGGCAGGGCTCTTCTAGAGCACCCCAGTGTAGACACTGGGGGCTGTAACTCCCGGGGGTGCTCACAGTGTCTGGAGCAGGAGCAGCATCTGTCCGAGATGCTTCAGCTGCCACCTGGAAGTGTAAAACACACTTGGCCTTAAAAGGATAATGCTCAAACATTTTGCATCTTGGTAGAGGCAATTTTAGCTGAAAATGTGAGACCTAGCCACACCTTTAGATAACAAGCAACAGCCAAGTTTCACCTGGGACTGATGAAATGAGCCACAGGTGATTCCTGCTAACAAAGACTCTGTCCCAGGACCTCATTCCTCTCCCCTGTATTCCAGTCGCTGTTTTACCTCTGCACATTTGACCTTCAGCCAAAAACTCCTCTGTTCTCCTCTGGGAACAGACACCTTCACCTGCACGGTCCTGGCCACTGCATCCATGCACCAGATTAACTGGTTGCCCAGTACCAAGGCTGGGGGGTTCCAGTGGCACCTGAGGAAGTGACATGGGACATCCCATGGTGGCCTGGGCAGGAGGGCAGTGAAGCTGGAGCAGGGAAGGGATCTTTGTCCTGTGCCAGTTTCACAGCCCCTCGGACCCTCCTCTGCCCTTTGCCCCCTGACCTACCCGGTGGGATGTGGCTGGAAGTGGCAGCATCCAGGGTTGCAAAATAGGATTGCAAAGGCAAAGCCCCCCTTCCAAGGCTGCACTGCCAAGATGGCTCAGAGGCTGCAGCCTCCTCAGCTGCAAGTAAACAATTAAACAAGAGCTCTGCCAGGTGCAGAGCTGGAGGATGCTGCTGGGTAGGAAAAGGTTTAGTGAGGAAAGTTGGAGGCAGCACCCAGTGGGGGAGCCCAGGCACGGCTCCTTTCCAGCCCCCACTGCTTGTTTCCTGGGTGAAGGGTCAGATCCACTTCCTCTGGCACAAACTACAGACAAAGAGCTCAGTGCCCACTCTAGCACACGTGTGTGCTGGCCTGTGTCACCCTGTGCCAGCCAAGGGTGGGTGCCAGCACCTGCCACTGAGGACTGACCTTGTGTGAGTGGGACAAGTTAGGTGCAGCCTGGGACAAGTTAGGTGCAGCCTGGCCAGAGCTTTGCTGGCATCTGTCTGGGGGGACCCCCAGCACAACCTGGCTGGCTGCAGGGGATTGTCCTGGAGACCCTGCTGGGAGCTCTGAGGCAAGTGCAGCCCTGGGGATGGGAGAGAGAAGGCATTAAAATACTAAAAAAGCAGCTCAGAAGTAAGAGCAAACCGGAATTGGTTTTTTAAAAAAAACAAAGCAACCAAAGAAAAATCCCCATTGACACAACAATAATAAAACAAACCTCTCTGCTGGTTTCTGGGGGATTGCCTGCCCCAGGTTTGCTGTCCTTCCCTCCTGAAACACCGACTTCCCACTCCTGCTTCCCCCTCTCCCTTTGTTCGCACTGTCACTGATTCCTCATGTCTTTATGTGACATTATTAGCTGGGAAATCGTGTCTGAAGTCACTGTGGAACACCCCACTGGCTCTGCTAAACGAGTTGGCCACAATGAAAGATTGAGGGGACTGAGTTTGTTCATATCTCGGGGAGAAAAAAAGCAAGAGAAGAAGTGACAGTCTCCAGCTATATAACCACTGCCTGTGAGGGTCTTCTGAGCCCACTGCAGACAGGGCAAGGAGCAATGGGCTGAAGTTATAGCAAAGAAAATACTGCTTGGACAGCAGAAAAAAAAGTCTAAGAGGGCAGAGGGTGAAACACTGAAATAAACTGCCTGGGAGGATTGTGAAATCTCTTTTGTTAGAGGCTTTTTAGAACAGGTTGGACAAGCATGTCAGGAATGACAGGCAGAGTTCATCCTGCCTGCAGGCAGAAGATGGAAGTCCCTTCAAGCTTTATTTTCAGTGATTTAGCAGAAGGCTGATTAAGCTGCTCAGAACCACCATCAGCTTCAAGACAAAGGCCATTTTCATTCATGAAGCATATTAATATAAGACATACTTAAAAAAACCCCCTAAAACTATCCATATTCCTTTCCTAAAGCAAACATCAGCTTCTTAAATTAAGAACCATGCACTTGGGAAGATGGCTGACTTCCCACAGCAATGATGATCAATCCTTTAGCCTTTATGACACTACTAAATGGTTGCTGTTTGAAGCTGAATGTACTGGAGCTGCCCAAAGCTCAATAGGTATTGTGGGTTGGGTTTTGGTGTTCCAACATCCTGAATAACTACAGCTCTCTATCCAAACATCCTGTGGTCTGGGCTGACTCTCCTCTCACAGGTGAAGTTTGGTCACTAGCTGACCATGCCACGGAAGCTGCACACTGTGGCTGGTCACTGCCTGCACACCAAACCTCTTGTGTTGCTCCTGGAAGCAAACACAACACACCAGAAAGTGAGGGACATCTGCTGGAGATAAAACCACTAATTCAGTAGGTCACTACTAACAGCTTTTCACCTACATGAAAATTTGAGGGAGATTTTCAAAGGCACCTAAAGGATTTGGGTGCACAAATCCACAGCCAGCAGGGCTCATGCTGCTAAGCAACAAAGACATCTGAAGATATCCTCTGGAGAGCACACTAGTCTCATTAGAGTCAATGATGTAACTTCTGTTACAAAACTGGTGCTGGCTTCACTGCTAGCCTTTTGCAAGAGGATTTTGTTCCCCAGCTTATCCTTAGTAACAAGTGCCCTGGTTCTAGGGAGGAAACAAGCATTGCCACGCTCACCACTGGCTGTCAGGCTCACCACCAACAGGAGGAGGATGCCTGGTGTGAAAACCAGCAAGCAGACACCCTGCTCAGTAACAAAATGTCAGCTCACTACAAAATACTACCCTAACAGGAATTAAAAACTCTTTTTTAAACAAACTGCTGCTTTTCCTAGAGGTTGGACCTGCATGACTGAGCTACCTGCCACATGAGCTTGGTGTCCATGGCACAGCTGCTCTGAAGGTGCCTCACCTCCAACTGCTTTGAAACTTCAGCAGAAGTTTCACCTCCAAAAGCACCTCCAAAACCCAGCACTGAGCAGCCTGGGGGTGTTCAGCCCCATGCACAGAGTTACCACTGTGCTGCTGCTTGTGCCACAGCAGGACAGCCCCAGCTCCCTAGCTGTAACACCACATTAAAAGCATCTGAATACTTCCAGATAGCCACCAGTGAACATTACAGGTGCCCTCTGGACATCCCCTTGACATCCCCTTTCCAGACGACAGTGTTTAGTGAATGTAGCCAGATAAATGATGACAATGGAAAGCAAACACTTTCAAATAGTAGAGGAATGACAGTGAGCAGCCTCCAGCTGTTGGAGAACAACTGCCCATGCAGCCTGCTCAGCCCTAGAGGGAAGGGACAAGGGCGACAGTGCCCACATCCCGGAGCTGGCGAGTGTCCACCTTCCCATCTGGTCATTCTTTTGTTAACTATTTTTAGCTCTAATCTTATGACACCTATTGATGGGAAAGCCATTAGTGAGCAGAGACTAACATCCTGCATTCTCCTAAAAATAGCAAAGCATGGAGAAAAGATTTAGTCAAGCACATGATGTGAACATGACAGCCTTAACCTCCAGGGAAATCACATGGCTAAATAGACCAGACCTAAATAAAGAATTGTGTTGGTGACTCAAAGAGGTTTCCAAGCAAGTGGCAGGGTCCTAAGTCTGGGGGACATTTAAGCAAGAAGCTTAATAGAAAAGCCTCAAACCAAAACTTCAGTATCTTCTCTTTAACTTGCTCATTCCAGTCCTGACACACACACCCATTTCACTGAACATACTATGGCACCTGTGTGATTTACACAATTCATAGATCAGCATGTCAGAGCTCAGCCACCAGCTGTGAAAACCATGTCAGAAATGGTGTATGATCCACCCCAGCCATGACCTCGAGCCTCAGGAGCCCGTTGCTCCACCCAGGGCCCTGCAAACCCAGGGCTGCTCTGCAAACCCCCAGAACACTGCCAGCCTGACGTGGACTTGGCACTTCAAACCAGGCAAAAACCAATTAATTAGAACAAAATGTTGTAAAAACACATTACATGGAACCATCTTGTCTGTCAGCTAACACTGATCTGGAATTTAGGCCACTTTTTACAATTTTGGAAAATGATGCTAACCAACTGTTTCAAAGAGTGTTTGAAGTATCCCACTTTTACACTGTAACTCAATAGAGACAGCAAAAGTTGCAAAAACCAAGCTCAGACACTCAAGCCTCCTTTGAAAGGACTTAATTCCTTACCTAGAACTGGAAGACAACAACACAATTTCTTATCATAATCACAAATAATTAAGAGGGATGTGGGGAAGCCAGAATTGGAAAAGAGGCCTGCCTATACAACTGTTTTTGTTAACAAAAAGAAAAAATTGTATTTTCTTTGTGCATTCCTTGCTGCTGTTGAGTTAAAAACCAATACAACATGAAGGAGTGCACTCTATAATAAATCCTTAAATTAATTACTTCAGATAACTGAATTATTTTTACATGCACACAATATTGTGTTAGAAAAATACAATCTAAAAGTAATGAGACTAGAAGTACCCAGTACTCAAAGTACCTGTTGCATCCTAGACATCCTCTGGAAAGATCCATCTTCAAAACTAAAACACAAGTTATCACTGCTTCATTTAGACTTGGCACACTTGCTGCACTTCTAAAACCTAAAGGCATAGAAAACACAGAACCAAGTGCTTTTAAAAACATTTGCTTCAGGAAGACAAAGAAATCACATCTCAGCTACTGCAGCAAACATTACTGGAAAAGCACTATTGTGACTCCTGGGAGGAACCAGCCTGGAGAGCTGCAATTACAGGGAGGGAAAGACAAGGAAAAAAAAAGGCTAATTGACATATTTGTTTTCCAGACAGAAATATATTTTTAATTCAGCTTGTCTATGGTTAATGCAAGTATACTCCTATAGAGATAGGAGAAAAATTATGTATTTTAGTGTTATATAATAATAAAAAAAAACCAAAAAAAGCCAGTATATAATGGCATAAGAAAATCAATCCAGAACAGCAAAAGGGAAACTAGCAAGTTCCCAATGTTGACCAAAATTTACACATAAACATACTTTTTTTCCATATCCCAAATTGAATAATTTTGATTGTAATCTTTCCTACCATTTTTACTTAATGAGCCAATTGAGCAAGTATGAGGGTCATTAGGTTCAGCTCTGGATCTCTCGTGTCAAGAGTGACAACAGTGTCAGTCCCTTACTCTGCTGCATAAGGGTTAGAGGGGGGGAAAAAACCCCAACCACCAAGAATACAACAGCTTCCAAATTGCACAAAATGTTTATTGTTAGTCTAGTACATTCAATATCATATTGACTAGAATACAGTAAGTCAAAATATTTTTGGCGAATTGAAATTTTTTAAAAACCATTTCAAACACTCCAAAAAGCAAAGCCATGAAAAATTAACTTAAAATTAAACCACACATATTCAAGCAATAGTTTCACTTTTGACTACAGAAAAGCTTTACATGTATTTCAGTGGTTTTAACAGTACTGGATTTTAACAAAAGATATGAACTCACAAAAAGTGGAAAGTATTAAAATAGACACAATGTTAGAAAACTGAGGCATCCAGATGTGAGACTGTTGTACTAGGAATTACCTGCCCAGATGTTCCTTATGTTCTCTTTTGGGGCAGTTGACTAGTCTGCTGTAGTGGTGCTGTTTCTCCAATCACCTGCTAACACCACAAAGCAATTCTTTTTCAATGCCTTAAAGTTTGTCCCTCTTGTAAATTCCATATACAAATGTATATACTCTGAAATATGCAACCCACTGGCAAATCTAGGTGCAATATTAAATGGTACCTCAAAAAACTTCCCCATCCTGCTACTTACTGATTGCAGACAGGCAATATCCAGAACAAAATCTGAAAAAGGCAACATGTTTTGGTTTTGTTTTTTAAATACTGACATGAAAAAATGAGTAAATTAGAAAAAGGATAAAGTCAATCTTAATATAAGACATTCATTATATAGTGGGACAGGATACAATTATTGGACAAACAGTATTACAATGATTCTTCTACGTCTGGTCATTTAATGCACATGTTCTACAATCATGACTTGCTACCACATTTGGTTTTCCTGTAAAGGACAACAGCAATACAATTAAAGATCAGTTTTACTCTGTGTTAAGTCCCAGAATGACAAGTGACACCCTACCAGGTTCTTCAAGCTCTCCTCCCTGAAAAGCTGTGCTTGTGAAGAACCAGTAACCATGAGTTCCATGTGGGCAGCAAATGTTCTGTAGCTGGATTTCCCAACAGAACATCACCAATAAAAGTTGGTGGGAAATTATTCTGCTGGACAATTTAAACCCCTTTGAAAATCCACGCCTTAATATTACAGCACCAGTAGGCGTATAGACAGTCTGGAGAAATGACTGACTTGGGTTTGGATAGGGGGATATTCCACCTTCCTTCATACTGCCAACCCTTGGTAAGTCAGCTTGCATCCAAACTGCTACATGTCTGGGCAGCATGGAGTAGAATTTGGAACCTTGAGGAGAAAAATCCCATCAACTATTCCTTTTAAAGCACTTCACTTCCCTCGTGAATAAAGCCAAATTAAGGTGCTGCTTAAGTGGTAGCAGAGTGATGAGCAGAATACCATCATGTTAAAACTCAGCAGAATCACATTTACATTTTAGTTTGTAAAAGTGGTTATTACAGTAACACCTGTAATACAAGCTTTGAAAGAGGTACAATGTTTGCTTGTCAGCACAGTATGTGGAATGTAACCATTTCTTGCAAAATTTTGCAAAATGAGTAACTGCATAGATGACAGTTGTGTGTTTTCAGTTAATAAATGTACTTTTAAAGTTTACAAAAAACACAAAAAGTTTTATAAAAGTCACATTATACCAAGATGATGGGTGGTAAAAGTAGATTATTTGTCTGTGATTCATGTTGAATAAATGGCTAGTGGAAAGGTGATAGAAACCAATTTCAATCCAAGAGAGTTACATTTTCGCTATTGCACTGACTTCACACCACTTGATTCACTAATTTAGAAAAATTCACATAGTTAAAAACTGTAAAATTAAACTAGAATACAAAATTTATTTGTAAACATCAGATAACCAGCTCTACTAACATGGAATGGACCCTTGGTACTGCAGTACAGTATCTTGGTTACTCACAGCACTTGCCATATGGCGGGCAGTTGCAGGACACACACAATGTCAGTTCACAGTAACTGTGTTCAGAGAACTATCAAAGTCAGTGCAGTTTTTCTGTGCAATTTTCCAATTTCCCCGAATTCCAGAAGTCAAATAATACTGTTACAGAGGCCAAGTGCAGATTTCTTTTCTTTTCATACATGTATACACACAGGTATCATAAGTGACGAATTATGTCTGCAGGACTTCTGTAAAGGTACTTCCAAATGGCATAGTAATGAACAGCAGCTGCTGTGGCCACAAACACGTGCCAGATGGCATGGGCAAAGGGAATGACACCATCACTCTTGAAGAACACCACACCCAGGCAATAGATCAAGCCTCCCCAGGCCACCTCCTGAAGTCCATCGGTGTTGCTCTGTCAATTAACAAGGATATATCAGGGGTCGAGCATAAAGGAGGGAAAGGGTCTTTCATGTACAAAACACAAAGTGCTTTTCCCCAAGAAAAGAAACCAGGCTGTCAGCTCAGAAGGTCTTGGATATGACAGATGGGCAAGTCAGAAACCCAGAATATTTATATTACACTTTGTGAAATATATAATATTTATATAATGTCTCTACAGAAGTAACAGTGGGGTAACTCAAGAATCAAGACAAGTTTGATGTTTTGCTTCATGCTCAGTAGCAGAGTAGACAAACTGGGAAAAAAAGAAAACCACACCACTGTGTGTGAGTTTAATGCAACTGCTACCAGCTGGACCAAGCACCCAGCAAGGTTTTGGGACACGTGGAACAGTTAAGGACTGTAGCCCACATTACCTTGTAGAGGTGGCAGATTCGTATTACCAGTAGAGAGGCAAAGTTATTTAAAATGTGTAACTGTAAATAAGTAACAGTCAAAGTTTTGAGGTGGACAAGATGGAGTAGAATGCTTTACAGATGCATCAAGAAACCTTTTTTAAAAAAAAACAACACCAGCTGCCAAGAGGTCAAGTACCCCAGATACAGCGCATCAGACTGATGCACTTCTCAGCTTTTCAAGGTTCCCCTACTTCACTGATAAAAGGGAGGCTCTAGTAAGAGACAAAAACTTCTAGCTTTGTTGCCCCTAAGTAATTTGGAAAGGGGCAAGGGTCACTTTACTTTCCCTATCTTGGCCCAGAACACAATCAGTTGATTAGATTTTTCCAGAGAACACTAAGAAATAGGACAGCATGGTATCATAAGTCCATTCCACTTTTCTCCAGAAAAAGCTTCTTTCCCAATTTGTAAGTGGTAAGTGGACATAAAGTGAGTTCATACATAGCAAAATCTAGAAACATTTCTTGACAGGCTACGGTATTTCACATCTTTATAATTTTTCCTAAATTGCAAGTAATTGAATTGTTACATTCAATGTCCTTTCAGAAGTGAGGTCTTCAGAAGTGAAGTCTGGAATCTAAGCTCCTTTTATCTAGACCTTACAGATTCAACAAAGCAAGGCAGCATTTAATTGAATGTAAACTATGAACCCAAAATAGAACTGACTATATGTGGTTGTTCTACAGAGAAGATTTACAAGTATGGTGGATTAAAATGAACATATTTTCAGAAGAAAGAGAACTACACTGGAAGTTAAGCTAGTTATAAAAGGGAAGTCTGTGTGCTTGTAACGTTAATAGTCACATTCCTTACCATGGATGTCACTACCAGAGCAGGAGAAAATCCCATTGCTAAATAGAAAAAGAGTTCAACGATCTTATACCTAAAAAGGAACGATTTGAGTCATTTAAGGAGGTGTCCAAGAGTATGAACATTATTTCCTTCAAGACTAAAGAAAATATTTGTAATTTTATGTTAGCATTGGCTCATTAAACTATTTTAAAAACTTTCTATGCAGATAGATAACATATGTTTTATGACAAAAATAAAGCTATTATTTACCTCTGCATGCTACAGCAGCAGACAATACTTTCCTCTCCAAGTAGTGCCTAGATGCATTCATTTGCATTAAGTACTAGTGAGAATAAAACACAGAGACAACTTGTATTTTCTTATTTGACATGAACCTCAGTAGTTCATCTCCAAAATAATAAAAAAAAAAGTTGGGTCTTGCTCCCTGAGGATATGTAATGAAAACAGGCTCAATAATGCAGACCTGAAATTCAAGGACTCCCATCTCCAACAAAACAAGAAGGCAGCAGGAGTCAATAGGCATCAGAATATCTAAACATGTAATGTTGCACTATCATCTATACATGATGCTACAGAAATGAGGGGCATCCAAAACCCATAATTTCAACTGGTTTCTTACGTTACCCACTTTCACCCCTGTTTTTTTTGTAGCAAAAGTTAAAATTCTAGAAGTGGATTCTTCCCTCCCACCAGTTTAAGAAAAGACAATAATATAACCTAAAAACATGTTAGGAGAGAGTTAATACAATTATCTTTTGACAAGATGCAAGTTTGCATCGTCCTCTTCATTTATTTCCACTCTTTCAAGTTCTTATTTCAGTTTGTGAAAGGCTGGGGAGAAACACTCAGAAAGCCTCCACCTTTTAATTTCCTTTTAAAGTTAAATGCAAATAATAATAATTCTTACTTTTCATGGTAGAGAAATACATAAATGGTTCCTCCAGCAGCCATCAGCCAGATAAACCAGCGCATGTGAGATGCCAGAGGTCCAAGCTCACGTAGGTTTAACCTTGAGGTACAAAGATTTCAGGAGACAAAAAATGATGAATTAATGGACCACACTGACAAAAAAGTAGTAGGGCTTGATAAAATAAATATTCAGAGCTATAATTTAGGCATGATGAGGGAGAAGACATTTGGCCATTCTATACATAGAGAAGCAGAAGGTGTGTTTGCATTGATGTGAGGGACACAAACTGGGGTATGTGGAATATAAAGGAATTACTTTCTGCTTTTTAATATTACTTTGTCTTCAGAAAATCCCAGAAGATTACATTATGTTGCACTTCAAGATGCAGAATGTGGTGAATTGTTTCTAAGGAGATACCTACAGATTTTGGAAAGCCACAATGACAAACATAAGCAAAAGCTTTAATTCTGAAGTTGAGCTTTAGCTTTCTTACCATGGTGCATATGATGCTGCAATAAAGACATAGATCATCATCCTGTCACACATGTGAAAGCAATGCTCCATTGTCCTAGGAAGAGAGAGAACATGTTACCAAGGAAGATTCTGGAAGGACTTTTTTATCATCTTAGTTTCCTGACACACTTTGGAATTACTTTGGGGAAAATACCATCAGCACCATGAACCTCTTAAAACCATGTGGGAGACTGTCCAGCTGACTTCAGCTTCAGGAGGTCATCTGTTAGACATGTAGGAGATGAGCACTCCTCCACTCCTCTCCCCATCTCCACCCCATCATGCATCCTGCTCACTGGCAAGAAGGCAGAAAGCTGTCACATCAACTCTGCCTCATCCAGAAGCTGTAACTCTTTGGTGACTACTTGCTAAATACAATTTATGGCTCAGAGTTATACAGAAGTCATAATGGGAAAAAAACCAACAACAGCAAACACTGATCAAAAGAAAAGAAAGGGAGTGGGTGGAGGGATAAAAAAAAAAAATTAAAAAAAATCGCATTTTAGTTCTGCTATTTCTGCTTTGCTCCCAAGGAGGCTTTCTGCTTGCTAGCTGTATATTGTATTATAAAATTCTCTTGGAAAGCTCCATGTTCCTCAAATTACACACATGGTCCCAGACAGCTGTCTCATTTCTGCAATGGGATTATGTCCCCGTGCAAGTAGATTAGGTTTTTCTCATTCAACTTCCGGATTAACAGGCACTAGGGCCTAGAAAAAGACACATCTTCCTTGCAACCAAGGAGCAGGCATTAAAGTTTGTTTGTGTAGGATCTTTGCTCCCTGTTTCTTCTAACAGATCCCAGGTTGTTTCTCATTATTCAGTACAAGGTACCACTCCAGCCTTCTGTAAAATCATGGTTTTGACCGAGCAACGCAATGGAAGAACACCACAGAACATGAAAAGAAAACATCTTACAGGGATACCTTAAGTGACTCTTTTTCCAGGAAACGATATGAAACACTGTGGAGACAATGAAGAGTGCACAGAGCCCCATGCCATACATCCATGCTGTTATCTTTTCCCATCGATCATCAGAAAGCCGGTGGAGAAGGGCACTACCCACGATCGCAGGGACAATGAGGAACTAAGAAAACAAAAGGCCTTTGTTAAGTCTTCCCTGGCAGCTACCACCCTCAGCCCAGCAACAGCAGGGCAGGTAATACTGCACTGTGTCATGTAAGACCACATGTATGACATTTTGATGGCATGCTTCTAACAGGAGCCAGTTTTTCACTCAGGTGTGTGTTGACACACAAGCATCAAGACTTCAACAATGTCTCAGGCATTTAGGTTATACCTCCTGGAGATAAGTTTCTCCCCCATGGTATTAGCCTAGGTTACTAGCTCCTCTAGCCATGACGTAAAACCAGACAAACAAAAAAGATTTCCTAAGCCTTTGCAGTTGTTTTATTTTGGCATTCTGCTTTGTGTTTTAAGAAAATTCTGATCGTACTCTAGGCTTCGCCCTAAACCACCTCCTGTGCATAGAGGCAGAGCACAGGACAGACTAAAGTAAACTTAAATCCCAAATGGAAAAAAAAAAAAAAAAAAAAAGGCATTCAGAAGTCTGCAGTCAAGTAAAAAATAAAGTAATTCAAAGGCTTTGCAGAACATGGGTTTTAGATATCAAAAGTAAGTTAGCTGCAAACTTTTTAATAGATTCTTAATGCACAAAGATTATGTTCTTCCCATACAACACGTTGAAGTCTGTTTTCCTTACTCCTTCCTTAACTCCCTCTCCAGCAGCTTTAATGCTGATCTTCCAAAACAACCACTGTTAGATCATCATGATGGAATTAGCATGCTCACACGAAGTATCTAAGAAGTGGGCTGCAGGCTTCATATACATTTAAAACGCCACTCCTTTCCTGAATAAATTACATCATCTACCCTTGTCTCATTCAGAAAAAACAAACTAGAGGGGACAGGAGGAAGCAAAAAAACCCCAAAAGCATGTCCAACGAGTATTTAAAGAAAAGAACCTGCTGGTTCAGACATTTCTAAGCCATCTCCTTCCACTCTGACTTTGTAAGTCTTCTAAATTAAGATCTCCAAGCCCTCTATGGTGTTTCTTAAGATGTTAATTTGTTCACTTGAATTGTAAATAAGCTTCATATGCTAAATTCTTTGTAGTTCAACCCAAGTCTCACATACTAAACAATAAAACTAGGAACAAGTAATGGTTAAACAAATCTGGCAGCCCTCCTTTGCATGACAGGTTTGATAGCTTAGAGTGCAAAGTTCTTGTCTAGCCTGCACTGTCTCTGTCCTTTCCTGCTTACGAACTAGGAGAAATGGAGGCAAAGATAGAAGGTGCAGAGTGATCTGCAGGGGTCTGAAAAGCAGTTGGTTTATCCAGAGAGTTAAGCCCCTCCTCAAAAAAAAAAAACAAAACCCACAACAAAAACAACAAGAAGTGGCTTTTACTTCTAGCTTTTTAAGTACATCAACTGTATAGCCTGATTAAGAATGTATTTTCTTCCTTTTTGCAAAATTTAGTACATTTAGGCCAAAAGCTGTAGAGCCATGGACATGCAAGGTGCAGCATTCCTATGTCCCCAGCATTTGGACCAGAGGTGCAAACACTTTCCAAGTTCTGGAATGAGACTATGGAAGCTGACCTCATGCACTTTAAGGCCAAAAATAGTCTGCCAGTCTGACTTCTCATTTATCACAAACCACAAATTCCCACATACATACCCCTGGACAGCCCCCAAATTCAGGGAAGGTTAAAGTGTTTCAGTCCTCATGAGATGAGTCCCTCCTTCTCTCCACATATGACATACAGTCTAAAGTGGGGCTGAAGCCCCTGAGACAGCACGGAACTGTGGTAGTTGTGTTATTCTGCAGAAGGCAGGAAGATTTTAAGCTCCAGAAATAGTTTTTTAGCTGGGTTTCTTTAAGCTGTGCACTCATGCTGTATCCACATTCATCAGTTCCCTCCCCAATTTCTGGTATAAACTTGAGTTTTGTCTAAACTTGCTGGAGAACTGAAAGGTTTCAGAGAGATTACGTACCCACAATATCATGAACACAAGTACCAGGTAAAATAGCAAATCCCTACTCTAAAAGCCTGGGCATGAGCTGCTTATTGATTCTGCCTGGAGCTCTGACTAAGACCATTTTATAAGAAGGAAGACCCTTTTGGAAACTAGATTTAGATATTACACACAACAACTTGCCTTTCTTACACAGACTTCCCAGCTTTTTACTAGTCTACTAAAACAAATACTTCTCAAGTTAAGCTATGACATGTAATGCTTAAATGGGCCCACACCTGGTTTGCTGCCCATTACTCTTCCCAGTAATTATTGTATATAAAGTTACAGGGCTAAAACAATTAAGCAATTATCTTAGCACCTCTTTCTTTGCACCTTCAGAATGAAGAATACAGCTACAAGTGAGTACATGGATGAGGAGCTGAATTAAGCTCTTTTCTGTCTTGTCCTGGCTCTGAAGAATGATCCTGTTTCTCACAGGGAACAGCACTATACTGACACGAGAGGGATTTATTGGTTTTTTTTAAGTATTCTATTTGGAAACACTTTCCCTCTGTGGCTGATTTGCATTGTGGGAACAGTTTGACTGAAGAAGAGATATTTTATTACCCTCTTTCTGACCAAAAATAGCTAGATTAAAGACAAAATCAGCAATGATAGCCTGCTGTTCCAGCCAACTGGATAAAAGTTATTAAGATACTAATGTCATACCAGGTAACATATGGTACAATGACCTTTATTATATCTAACATCCATCTTAAAGAAATATAACATTCTGGTCAACAACATAAAACAGATTTTCCCAAATTCATTTGAAAAAAAAATGATCTCTAGCACAAGAACTGACTTTTAATCTTCAGAATGGAGAAGCCATCAATCAGTCCTTTAAGAGAAGGGGTATTTACCAAAAAAGTAGTCAAAGAATCAGAACTAACAGAATGAGTGTGGTTGTGCTGTGTCATTTTACAGCAATGACATAGCATTCCTTAGTTGCCAACACTCCTAGTAATAAAACCAGCTAAAAGACACAAAATTAATATCAAATTCACCAACTTAATTTACTGTGAACAAAACCATATCTATGATGCTCCAATGTACTAATTTTAGCACCTTCATTAATGCTTGCTAAATCAGAAATGGGGCTGGTAAGGAGATTTACAGAACAAGAGAGTAGGCAACAGTTTCATTAAGTTTTCTTGAGAAATGCTAGAATAAAATGACAACATGAAATTACACACCCTTTTGCAATAAGAAGGAAGACAAAGGATTAAGATATATTTATTTACAGGAATCCTTAAGAGGATACTTGGGTACAACCTCCATGTGGTGTGTTTTAGGGAGCCAACTACCACAGCCCCTGCTGTCACCAATGACAGCCACTGCAAAAAGCCTCAAGGCACAAAGAAAGATGCTGAAACAGTAAGCTGTAACCCTGCTCAGGCATACTTCAGGGAAATTAATCTCTCTGGTTATTAACTTACAGCAAAGTATCTGGTATCTTCCATCTGCTTGGGGTTGCTTAGGATACTGGTATGTTGGTCAGTATTTTATCTGTATTCTATCTTTATTTCTGTAGACATTCTCTCCCATAGAGAGGTTTAAAAATTGGTTTAAAACTTTGCTTTTGAATATAAGACTCATGCTGAATTACTTTCTTTGCACACAAGGCTAGGCACATCATGTAGTCAGCAACAATGACCTTTGATGCACAAGCCTCTGTGGCAAAGCATGATGTTATTGTTGCAATCTCATGTGCCTTTCACTGAGAGGGAAACACTAACAGCAGGGAGATGGTCCCTGCACTTCCCCTTCAGAAAGGAGAGGGAACCATGAAGGACTATGTCCACCTCAAGCTGCCTGCTCCAGGAGTGTGGTCCTGAAGCCAAGGCCAGTGTCTCACTACTCATCAATTCTCTCTTCTCAAATAAGAGGACGAGCACCACGGAGTGGGAAGGCTACTGGCAACGTGGCTTGTGCAAACAGAGAGGAAAGAAACTGCCAATATCCGTCAGGTAGAATGGAAACATTTTCATCAGAAAAGCCCTTTTGAAATTTTGATGACCCCTTCCTCCATGCTGAAATGGCCTGGTAAATGATCCAAGCCTCATTTTTGAAACGAACTTCTTTCTTCTTTTTTTCCATGCACTGCACAAACCAAGACTGGAATAGAAAGACTGTAACTTATTTTAAGAATAGTCCTTCCTTTTAAGGCAGTTGGAAGAAACTTTCAGAGCAGTACAAAACGAGCCGAGCGTCAACTGAGGTTTTAATACAACACAGCATAGATTTTTGTCTGATGAACTTTATGAACACTAGAAAGTTCCACAGTGAAAGAGTCATCCCCCCCTTTGATTTTGCTTGCCTTACAACTCGAAGTCTTACGACTCCTGCTTTGCTCATACACCATTTCCTTCCTGCTCTTCTAAACACACAGAGCAGTTGTTTCTGTTTCTGTATTCAATTGTTTGGCTGCCCCTCCTGTCTCCTAGTGTCTAAAGATAAGTTGCTGCTTCATTTAAAGCTAAAAAAAAAATAAAGATGCCTTAAACAGCCTTACTAGTTAGAATATTGAAGGTACTTTACCATGCTACATGCAGTTAGCTTTTGAGTATTGTAACAAAAAGCTATGCAGGGGATTCTTTATCCCCATTTATCAATTGTTTTGTGGGTTGTGGGCTTTTTTGTTGGGTTTTTTTGTTTGTTTTAATCAGCTGCCTACACTGACTACTGTGCATTTTTAAGGCAAAAAAACAGAAAGGACACCTGCTGAGGAGTGCCCATAAAATACAAGGTGACTACTTTCTGAATTATGAATTAAGATTTCAAAGCATGTATGTAGGACCATTGCTAAACTCCGTTTTGTAGAAACTCTATCAATGTCTAATTGAAAACTCATACTGTAATCCAGCAAAGACTCAACCACTTGGCCTTCTAACACTTGGTAAAACAGAATGTAACACAGAGGAGGAGAAAGCATCCCCCCCAGCTTTTTCTCTATAATCCACTGTGCTTTCCCAGAATAGATTCCCATTTCAAGGGTTTGAATGTTGTCTAAAAGTTATTTATTGCACACCTTTTTATTTAAGGGGTAACAATCCCTCTATTACACTGCACTTCCTTTTCTTCCAAAGGTGGTGTTAACATTGCAGATCCCCAACTTCTGAACAGTTCATGGTAAGTTTTAGCACCTAGTTTGTCTGTTCAGCAAATAATTAGACAGCTTCACCAGAAAACAGTGATATGACACCTTGGCTGTAACCTACTGCAGGAGTATGACATGCCTGTTTCTCAATGAGATGGAGGCTAGAATCACGAAGGAGTACAGCAACTTCTGCCAGATATTTTGAAATCTAACTTTCTGGCCAGAGTAAACAGGATTTTTACAAGGATTAGGAGATAAACTACATGTTTGTGCTAACTAACAGAATGTTGCTTCATTCTCTAGACAAATAAGCATTTATTTACATAATGCTGTATGTGAGACTCTTAGGTTAAAAAACACATAAGCTTCAGTAAGCTTTTCCATACATAAACCAAGGTGATTCTGTTTTTACTAGCAACACATACCAGCATACAGCTGGTTATTTATAAAACACAGAAGGTTCTTTAAGAACAGAGCTCTTTCTAGAGCTGGAGTCCCATGCACTACCTTCAGCATTCATATTTGTAGCTCACTCAGACACACTGGAGATAAGAGATTGAGAACAAAGTCAAACATACTTCAGATGTTTGGAGTTGAACAAGGGATTGAGGAGAAGCACAAGCTGCTTTTATTAAAGGGCAAATGCTATCTTAAAAACCAAACAAACACATTTTTAAGTCCTTTTCAAAGTGCCAGACAGCAAATTAAACTTCCCAATTACTAAAAAAAAAAAAAAAGGGACTGCTTTCCTTATTCTGTGTATATTGGACATTCAAATCTAGTCTGAAAATAAGGACAGACTAGGATTTTTAGCAGGGCTGCCTGCATTGTTAGTGTCTGTTTCATAAGAAAAGATTTCTTGACGAATCAATAGATATTAAGTATCAGAACTATGCCATTCCAGCTCTCCTAGCCAATAGTGACATAGTCTTACGAAGCCTTCCACTTCTAACATGCATAAATCTCTCTCATACTTCCAGAATACAATTTGCACAACACTATTGCAAGCACAGTATTGGGAAATCTGCCTTGCAAGACTACCTAGTACAGGCCTATATTCCCTTCACCACAGTCATCCTTTGACTGGCACAGGGGAAAAATATCCAAAGACGTGTAACTTACTCTGGTGAAAATGAACCTTAGGAAGCATCTGGAGCTCTTAGACATTCAAAATATGGACTAGTGATCACCAGCCATCTAATTAGTGTAACATTTTCTGGACTGTTAGAGCTGAAGCTCATATAACAAAACCAGAGGGGTTGTAAATATGAATACACTCGGGCAAAGGTAAGCATTTAGCCATCCAAACCCACAAGAATTTACCAAAAAAACCCCAAACAAACCAAGAAGTAAATGTACTTACTGCATGTGTGTAGCAGTTAGCAGCATGTTCATAGCAAGTGGGCTTGTAGCGGCTGTTTGCTGGAGCTGGGTGGTTCATGAACCTGTTGAATAATGAAGACATGTTTTTAGGGAAGTTATTGGAGAGCCATGAAGGAATACCTCTAACCTAGTAGTGTTACGAATTATAAGTACGGACATGCTAAAAGTAACTGTTACTTAAACTGTAAGTTCTCCCAGGTAAGTTGTCTTAACAGAAACATAGGTTAAATAGAGTTCTGTGACTGCCTGTCATAGTGGATGGTTATCTTACATAGTATGGAGACAGATTGCTCTTGAAATACAGAGTTCCTCACAGCTGCCAAGGGTTACTCTCCTTTTAAGAAGTTCTCAAAACTAGAGCCATGTTCCAGTTCTATGACCCCTTGGAATAAACCAACTTGAACATTGACTTTTCAACTCCTATAGCAAGCAATACTTTTGTTTGGAGTCTTAGATGGTTCAGATTTTAATTTGAGGCTAATGCCATCTTTTCTCTGTGATTAAGACCCACCTGTCTGTAACTAAGACCCAAGCTACACAGGGATGAAAGGAGACCATAATGGTTAACTCTAAAGCGAAAGAATTTCAAGAGGCTCACCACAGATGTTGGACCTTTGTCTCCCAAGAACTTTCAACCACTACCTAACAAACGATCACACTAAACACTGTCTATGCAAGTCAAACCAAGTATGATGAAACTTGAGAAAGTTTTGGAAAAACTTGCCAATACAAATGTTGCATTTAACCATCCTAAAAAAACAAACACTTGAGTTGTTTCTGTGAAACTACGCAATTGAAATCTGTGTATAAAAATCTGTAGACAATAGCACACATTTATACACAACCAGTCAGAACAGTTTTGAACTATTCCAGCTGTAGTACCTTGTATGTGACCCCAGCATCATACAAAAGTTAATCTCTCTCACTAACAACTTCCTCTTTACTCCAGACTATGATAAAACTATGCAATGACAACTAGTCAGGTATCCAACAAGCCAGAAACAGGTTCACAGCAAGTAAAGAACACGTCTGTATGTGCAGAACTGAGAGCAGCTTTGTTAGCTAGATTTATACAAAGAGCTTGTTAGAAAAACTTCAGTCCTCCCCTATGTCCCTTCTAGTTTAAGTCAAAGCCAGTGCTGTTTTTATGACACCCATAAAATATTGGCTGATCTCAAACAAGGGAAAAACAACCAACCAACAAACCCCAAGCAGAATCTTACAGTTTGAGTAGGCAGTTCCAGATTCCTGGGATATAAGACCCATTCTTTACAAATCACTTAATAAATCAGTCAAGAGAACTTTTTTTTTCTAAACTGATAGATGAAAATTTAACAGCTTTGATAAATGAACACAGTGTCATGATCTCTCTGCAAATTGTAGCAATTCCAAAAGAACAGTTTCTACCATTACTAATCCAAAGGATAAGAAAAACACAAATTTCATTCACAGATGCTGAGTATAAATGTTTTTTAGCAAGTGAATAAACTCACGGGAGCGAATGTATTGTTAAAAAGGGTACTTGTTTTGTCAGTGGTGATTGACACCTTGATCTCATCGCCAAGGGGGTAGTGACATGGTAGTCATGTACACAGGTTCACAGAACATTTGGAAAATTATTTTGTTGCCCAATGTGTACAGGTCTTCAATGGCTGCTGCAGAACACCTCAGCATCCTCTACAGGTGGAACATCCAGCTTACTGAGTTCTGCTTCCAAGTTAGGCAAACATTTGAAAATAAAAGCATCTGTTGGCTCAGTCAAGTGACCAGGATTAGAATCCCCTCACCCAACTCCATAAATCCAAAGTCATAGGATACCTTTCACTGATTACATCTAGAATATTATTACATTTCTCCAGTGGTACCTTGGAAGTCTCACCAGAAGTAGGAACTAACTAAAAAAACCCAACAAAACTAAGGAACCCAAAGGAATAACTTTATTCTCAGTATTAGCTGTATAATTTCTGTTGTTCCAAATTTCTATAAAAGATATGATCATCATCTAAAAACCTATAAATAATTGAAGGTAGCCTGCTAATGGGACCTTCTATTATCCATTAGAGAATTACTTTTAATTTGTTTTTCTTTTCATTTATTTAGTAGAAAAGATACATGATCTTTCTAAAGCAGTCACAACAGAGCCTTGGGTAATGTTAGATTTCAGACAGAATTGTGAACAAACACTTCAGAGAAGTCCAGTTATTATCAGGACCTCTTATTCTCACTAATTTAAAAACAGTGTTATTAGCAGAAAAACGGGACATAAAGGCATTAACAAAGCTGTCCTTTCTCTGTTATCCACACAAAGGGTTGTTGTGGTTTTTTTTTTCCCCTTGTTTGTGCCAGCACAAGAATGATGTAAATATTTGTTCATCTGTGTGGGAACTTTAGGCTGGCAAAACAGACAAGCATCAGGTTTCAGAAAACTTCACACTGACAAAACATTTCAAATGTGGGTTTTTTTGTTTGTTTGTTACTTCAGTTCCAATTATTTAATTTAGAACAACAACAAAAATGGTTAGTAGCACAGCTGTAGAACAGAAAGCTTTACTGGGCTCCCACAACAGCTGAAACTTGCTTTTCTTCCACCAGAGTTCTAGCAGAACATCACCACTGGCAATCCTCTACCCATCCCCTTCACCTCATGTTTATACTAACCCCACCACCACTAGTGAATTTTGGCAGGAGAGGAAGAGTTGGTCTTCACCTCTACCTTTAAAAAAAAAAAGGATCTCAACCCTCCCAGTCCCCAGCTTTGCTGTGCCTTTGACACATCTGCACCCCTCCTTTCTGTAAGGCACCGGCTGCAACAGGCTGCCAGACTAGACACCAAATGCTGCAGCACGTTTGCTCAGGTCACCAAAGCTTCAGTTATTTCCCTGTGGGTTTTTATAATGCTATTGATAAATGTTATGAGGAACAGCATTAGAGGAAGGATAATTTAAAAAGCGGTTGAATAGGGCAATAATTCCAGCCAATGCATCTCCTGAGTTTGTTTCATTTCCAGATTGGCAGCCCTTGTTTAACGCCTTAAGAAATAGATCCGAGATGTGAAAATAGCTGCTTTTTTCCTACACTGAAGTACTCACTAAAACCAGGGAAAATAATATTGACACACACTGTTACAAATGTCAGTCATATACTCCTGTAGTTATGTATACATATGACATTGCAAGGTAAAAGCAGAAGAACTTGGTTACCAACTTCCTCAGTCTAGAGGCAAAAACTGGTCTGTTCTTTCTTAAAGATAAACAAATAAAGAAAACCCACACCATCCCCAACAACAGATGCTTTTTGTTTTCTGCCACATGAACACTACAACACAGGGGCATTGTTTTTCCTTCTATCTACAGGTCAATTTTGCCACTTCTGAAAAAGATAATTGTGAGGAACATAATCTCACCTTCCTATAAGTGGAAGCTTGATATAAAGCATTCAGGTGTTGTTTAGTCCTTAATGAAGGCTCTCTATAAAACAACCATTAAGGCTATTATCCAAGACAGGATAGCCTGATAAGGTTCCACTGAACTGGACTACAATTTACAGGAAACATCCTTAAGTGAAGCCTTTTGATTCTCCAACAAATCTCTATTGTATTTTTTAATAGGAAATCTATAGTGAAACTGGAGTCATTCAGTGAGGGGATGTGCAGTGTTCTCTCACAAGAACGCATAAATACTTCTCCATTTAAGATACTGACAATCCAAGATCTCCAATACAAATTTCTGAAATTAACCAATAACTACCCACAGCCCATCACAAAAGCAGCACACTTTTGGTGCACTGAACTGAGTTATGAGCCTTTTTTCACAATTTAAATTCATTCTTCAAGCTCAAGAGCTACTTGAGGCCAAGTAAATCCAAGCTTCATAATTTCATAGCATGCAAACCAATTTCCTTGATGAGCATATTCCCAATATAAGTGGAAAGGAGTATTGAGAAAGACATATGACAATTTAAAAGAAGAGAGACGAAATTCATGCCCCTCCCTTTACAATGCTTGAAGTTGGAATATTTAAAATGTTAAACATATGGACTGATCATTCTCTCTGAGACCCTGGCCTCGAGTTCCTCTTTGTGTCCAAGCAATAAATGCTGTATGTTTCCCAGTGATCCCAGAATTAAGGTATCATAATATATGGGAGGAAGAAAATCTGAAGGTTCTTAATGCTTTGTCTTCGCACACAAACTCAGCTTAGAAAATTACATTATAAAATCCTCAATCTATTGCACATATTTGTATGTCATCTGTCTGGTATCACAGCAAGCTAATATCCAGAACTGCAGAAGAGAAAATCACCTTTCAAATCCTGCCTTATTCTCAATTCCCATCTGCTGAATGAATTATTCTTTGAAGCATGAAGTAAAATGTCAGTAAAAACAGCAAGCACTGATAATAGCCTCAAAGATCTGGATTTTTTAGTCTTTTCAGGAAGTACGTTTCCTTTACTCAACTCAAAAGTCCTCATACTTCCTTTTATCAGCTTAAAAGCACATTACCCCTTTTTGTATATTTTTCCCCTTTCCCTTTTTTGCTTTCCAGCAGCAGGAGAGGCCATTTAGACCAATAAGACATAAATAACAACAGCATATGAGAAATTGCAACAAGATGGGGATAACTCTACAGAAACAGCAGTACTGTACTTTAAATGGGGCTAAGTATTCAGATAGATGTATTTTTTATGTTGTCTAGGCTCTTGTTTTTGAGAGGAAAACACACCAAAAAAATAATGAGCAGGTTAAAATAGATCAGCATTGCATTTTCATTGACTATTGAGGCACTATTTTGAAGAGAAATAAATAGGTTTATTAAAAGCTTGATTTCTTTGACCAAATTGGCAGTATTTTCTCTTTATGAATTCAATCCAATCAGTTCAAAACAGAGTCATATTCATCTGGACTAGGTACCTTCCTTCCTGGATTAGAAAATACCTAGTTGTGGTTTGTAACTGTTCACACAATCTTTACTGTCACTGAACAACTGAGTCACAGAATTCATTCATATCAGTACAGAAGCAGACCACTTATTTGGAAATATCAGTGAAATCACATGCTGTGTAAAGGTTCATGTGCTTGCAGTACGACACTAAAGATAAAATGAAATCTGCAGTACTTGGAGAATCCATTAAAAACTGTGGTATCATACATAGATCAGGTAATGAAAAAAGTGCCTGTGCATCCCACTGACCCCCCAAAAGACTCCTTAACATTCTGTCAAGTATAAAAGGCTAAATTTAAAGTCAAGAGTGGGGAGCAAGCAGTCACGTTAGGTGCTGCAGCACATCTGAGCTCAGCGGCAGCACATCAGCCAGCCTAACAGGCTATTGTGGGCTAAGCACAGAGACCAGATCTGACCACATTCATCTTTTTCTCTCTTTCAATTTTATTTTCCTTTTAGTACTTAAGTTTCCTGAGCAAGCTGGTGAGAGCAGAGCAGAGCAGCCCTGTAGCGGTGTACCTGCTGAGGGAAACCATTGCAGAAACTCGTCTCACCTCAGAGACAGACTGTCATTCAACAGTTATCGGCCTTGCATCTGGACTTGGAGCAATTAAATACCCGAAGCCCACATACAGACATGTTTACACAAGAACCTCTACCGCAGTTACCCAACCGACCCCCCGTGAATACGAGCAGCATCTTCAATCCTCCCTGAGACACCTGAACAAAGAGATCTGCACTCAGCTGAGGGTTACGGAGCCGGGGCGGCCGGGGCCACCTCACCCGGGGCGGCCGGGGCAGCCCGCGACGCGGCTCCGGAGCCACAGGTCGGGCCCCGCGGGAGGCAGCGCGGCCGGGGCCGTGACACACGGCCGGATGCGTGAACCTTCACCCATTTAAACGAGGAGAAGAAATAAATAAATAATACTAAAACAGACATGCAGAGCTCCCCATCACAGCCCGGCGTGACGGCTCTGCTCTCTCCGCCCGGCACCGGCGATACCGCGGGCCCTCGAGAGCGGGGCCGAGCGGGGACAGGCGAAATCGGGATGAGAAAATCTTGGGTACCTCCACCCCAACCCCGCAGCCCTCACACGACCCCGAGATCCGCCGCGGTCGCCCGCGGACCCAAGCCCCAGCGTGTCCGCCCGGCCGGGAGGGGAGCGCGGCAGCGGCCGGAGGGTCCCATCCCTCAGGGGGGAGGAGGGCGGCGCGGCCCCGCGGGAGGACTGGGGGTCCCCGGCGGGGAACGGAGCGGCCTCACCTCCTGAATCTCTCCTGCAGCCGCTGCATGGGTCCGGGCCGCCCGCCCCGGCCGGGCGGCGGGCGGGGGGTCGGGACGGGAGGTTGCGGGCGTCTCCTGAAGCGGCGAGGGCCGGAGTCCGGGCCCTCATTGGAGTGGGAGTCGCGGGCGGCCGTTTTAACCGGCCTCTCGGCTCCTCTCAGTCCTCCCGGCCCGCGCTTCCCTCCGCCCCTGCCCGCCCACAGCGCCGAGCCCGCCCCTGCCGCGGCAATGGCGGGAGGGCGCGGATGGCGACGGGGAGATGGCCTGGAGCGGGGGATCGCCTTGGCGAGGGGAGGCCACGGCTGCTGGCGGAGGCTGGCCCGCCGCCGTGACCACCTCTTCCCCGGGAGACGGGGGCTCGGGATGGAGGCACCGGGCGGGGTCCGGGAGCCGCAGCAATGGCGGGAGGGCGCGAATGGCGCCGGGGGGATGGCCTGGCCGGAGGGTCCTGCCGAATATGGCCCAAGCCGAGCTCGGTTTCCAGGGTCGGCCTGAAAAACAACAACAAGAGCAGCAGCAATACCGGGGGCTGAGGGCTTTCCCGGGACTGGGGCTGCAGCTCATCCCCTGCAGCCCTGGGATCTAACAGCACCGAGTGACAGGAGATAATGGTTGAATTGCCATCATCTCACCACATTTACCCAAATAAGCTCGTAGCCGAGGACTTCGAGATTTCAACGTGCCTGATTTTTAAACTCTAGAAGCTGGAAGAGCCCTTCCACATGGGATAGGTGGGCCCTGGGCTGCAGCACAGGCCTGCCCAGGGGTACCCTCACCTGCTTGGCCCTGCTCAGCATGGCACAGCATGGCTAAACACTCCTCTGAAAGCCTTGGCTCTGCTGGTGCATAAAGATGCATATGGAATAATTTATTCCCCTCTAAATTGAGGTTACAGTGGCTGGACTGCTCATGATAACCCAGCTATCTTCCTAGTTCCCCCAGCTGTAAACCGTAATCTTACCAACTCAAAACTGGGCTTTTCCAATCAAAGGTTATTTTACAAGAGTGAAGAGATTGTCAAGCATGTTTCCATAAGATGAATGTGGTGTTTCCTTCTATAGTACAAATCATGGCGTGAATATTAAGTTCAATCCAAGCTCTGTCTTCTAATCTAAGATCTTGTTTGTAATGTGATTTTGAACAGTTCAGCTCTCAACAAAAGCAATTAGTATAGGCACACCAAAGCAAACCAGCAGTTTAGTCAAATAAACTATATCCAGCATCAACATCTTTTATGGTAGGGCTGAGACAGATGAGACTGCTGCTGCCATGGTTTGCAAGCCACCTCCCCAGCTGAACACGCCACCTCTGCCAGGTAACCACCTTCACCACAGGCAGCAGAAGGAAGCGTGAGCATCGTCCTGACTTGGCTGGCTGTAAGTCTAAATCTGACTTTTCATCATTCCTCAGTCCCTTTTACTAATGCTTCTTCCATGCCAAGAGTGAGCAAATGATGAGGTAGTAAAGCTTTGTAAACTGCCATGGCAAGACTTGCCCCTCGGTTTCTCCAGTTTCAGAATGGAATAAGCTCTTCTGGTACAAATTGCAGATTTTGGTCTCCAACAGGGGCTTGCTGCAAGGATGGCTGGGGCTGGGCCAGGAGACCACTGCAGGCCATCGGTTGCTCAACTTTGCTCAAAGCAAGGGTAGAGGTTGTTGCTGGAAATGAAAGCTCCTGAAATGCAGAGCCAAGCTGGTTCCCGGAGAAATACTTCCATTAATCTCAGTGAGGTATCACTGTTAATAGACTGGGACAATCTGTCATCTGATTTAGCAGTGTCAGTGCCAGTAAAGTTTCATATTGCTTATGTTATCTCTTAACCCAAAAGGAGCAAAGTTTGAGGACACCACTGAAGAACCCAGCCATGCACACATGGCTGCATTTGAAGAGCTGAAGCTTCAGTAATATCCCAATGGTGTGGCTTTATTTTGAGGTAGAACTCATGATTGTGCAGCTACCTTACTACTCCAGCAATCATGTCACAGAGCATTTTTCTCCTCATAGTTTTCAAAGCCTGATTTTCCGCCTTTGTTCTTTAAAACAACAACTGGTACAGATTTCTGTCACTGGAACATCAAGGATTCACACATTCAAGATGCAGTTTAAAAATGAAAAATCAGTTTCAAACTTGGGTTTTTTTTAATGAAAACGATAACATCCAAATCATGAAGCTTAACTGAGAGGAACCAGGTTAAGAAGACCACCAACCATCATGACAGCAGAGAAAAGACCAGAAGATTTTGAACTGAATGTCTGTGTCTCTTAAGGATACCACTAAATTACTCAGCATAGATATTGTTAAAGCAGTCCTGACCAATAAACATATTTTTAGTACTAGTGACTCTTGTTGAACTCATCTCTGTAATTGCTTTTTATGATCTAATGAATCAGAATGCCTTAAAAAAATCACAACAGAACAAACCCCTTATTATTGGCCAAGGAACTTAAACCTAAATCCTAAAAATTGGCATTAAGCATAGAAAATTGAGCAAAAACCTTATTAGTTTGATTACTCTTATTTACGAAGTATGAAAGAAAAAAAAAACAAACTTCCAATAGTCAATGTCCATTTGATCAAAAAAATGTTCTTAAGACTAGAAATATGTCATAGTGAGCTCAGCCAGAAATGTAATAGATGAGTCAGGGTTACGAGAAGATGGAAGGATTTTCCTTACTGAATGCATCCCTGTGGTGTGGCACTACCACAGGGTGCATTTGGAAGAAGGAACAATGTCTTGAAAAATAAACAGCCAAGGGCTCGTTAATAAGAAATTTAATCTATTATTATGTTTTCATTGGGCAAAGAGAATTTAGTTCTGACCAGGGCAGTGAGGTATTTGTAAGACAGATTGTCCAAAACTAACCAGGCAATCCTAGTTTGATACCTATTAGACACCCATTTGACACCTAATGGAAGGTGTTCGCATAGCAAATCAGTTAGTAATTGCAATTCCTGGAAGTGTTAGCAGTGAAGTCAATGAGTATGTGACATATGTGGTTTGCCCTTATTATTTCTAGGACAAATTTTACCCGTGCAGAATTTTGTGCTGGTCCCTCAGAGGCATTAGCTACTTGTCCAGGGATGGAGGAGTTTGTACTCCTGGACTGTTTCTGAGCGTTACATTGACACTCACAGACATAGCGATTTCTGACCCAGACATCAAATACTTTTATAGAATTATACAAATAGGGAGAGAAAAGTGGGGTCTGTAGTTTTATCATAGAATCATTTTGGTTGGAAAAGACCTAGAAGATCATCGAGTCCAACCATTTTGCATGGCAAAATTGTCTGGGGTTCACAGGTCTATCAAATGAATAGGTAGGACTTGCTGAAAACCTCCTTTCCCCCACTCAAGGTGAAATTTTAACTGCCACATGAGATGTCAGCAGTGAGTGAAATTATATCAGGTTATATTAACAAAACTAAACATCTCACACAACAGCTGAGTTTCTTCCAGCCGTTTGGCACAGACAAGTTCTTCTAATAAGCCTGTGCAATAACTAGCCTTCTGATTTGTTAAACAGATAACAGAGAAGCAAACATTTGCGAGCAGCTCTACAGTTGCCAAAAGGGATGTATGGGTGACAAGACATCACCCGTGTTCCCAGGTACTCACACTCTGGAGTGGGCAGTGCTGGCAGGCTGGCTCTGGAGGCAGCAGGGCCACCTGCTGCAGCACAGGGAGCTCCAGGCTGGAGCGACAGCAGGGCAGCCAGCAGGGCAGCCAGCCGGGCAGCACCGGGAAACGAGTCTGACAGGGGAAACTCCTCTCCACTCCCAGGCTACGTGGGAGAAGAAATCAAGCATTTCTGGTAAATAAGGGTGGAGGAGAATACCCTTCTGTCTTCTTTTGACTTAATAACAAACAGAATATGAGGATCTAGCCTTCCACTCATAGGGGTGTTTGTGATAATGGAGGAAGGTGTTGGTTTCATTAGGTTTTGATTTAGAAGCTTTAGGGGTAAAGCTCTCTCCCTTCCTTAGAGAACAAATTCTGAAGTAAGTGTGGCTGTAACTGAGTGCTTGCTGCAGATGTGTGTGGCTATGGCAGAAATACATTCTAAAAAAGATCTTGGCTGTTAAAACATAACTTACTGATGCAATTTTTGAAAAAAATTGTATTTCTTCTTAACACTTCTAATGTGAAGATCAGTTTTGCAATAATGTGGACTGTAAGGCCAGGACAGTGGTCGGTTTCAGGTGAGCCCAGGATAAAGTGTGAGCTGTGGGGAGCTCTGGGGAGAAATACAAGGCTGTGCTCCCTCCTAGCATGTCCTCAAACATGGCTCTACAGGACAGATCCAGGGGACAAATCAACCCAGAGCTTCAGAGAAGGGCTTGAGCTTTTCTTAACATGCCTGAAGATTCATGGCAGATCCATTCAGAGCTGCCCTGTGTTGTGCCATGGGACTGGCCCAGGACGAGGCTCCTGCAGGCAGCATGGACACAGGGTTTTTCTTTTTTGTCTTGCTGCAAAGTGACCCAGATTTCTGCTTTATCTAACAGCCTTTTTCGAGCATAGTGTGAAGGAGAAGCATTCCTTACTGAAATGCATGTCAATAGTCTTATGAAATGAGCACTTCTCCCTCCCTCAGTCTTCTCCTGGTCTAATTAATAAGGTCATCCCACTGAAGGCAGGCTTATAAATAGATTTCCAAACACTAATGGAATTATTTCTGGCCTGGACAACTTTTCTAGAGTGACACAGGTAGCTAAGAAGGGCTGACTCCTTGACATATGGAGCCATCTGAGGTGCAAATATTAAAATACAAGCATCTATCTGATGTTGTAGTGCTTGTGTTGCCAGCCCTAAACCTGAAATGGGATTACAGTGCTACCTGGTAATAGAACAGAGAAGACTTACTGCACGTTAAGTGATGTTAGGGGGATGTGCCTTGTATTACATTAGGCTAGATAATTAAATTTCAAATTCTGCTGAAGGTTTCTCTTTTGTCAGTATTCCTGAGACAAGTGTATCTTTCGTGGCCACAAACCCACCAAATTTTCTGGGGACAATAAACAGCTACCTTGGGAAATAATACAAAACTACTCCAAGTCAATAGGAATCTTTAAAATCAGAGCAATTAATGGGAAATGAGTAGTGTAGCTATACACTGTCAGAAGAGAGAGATGTTTTAAAATTGACTACTTAAATAATCCGTGAACTGAGCCATTGAACCCATTTGAAAGAAATGGCTAAATTATTAGCATTTTAAAATTTGGTGTGAATCTGGAATTTTATAAAGCAGCACTTGTCAGTCTCTGAACTGGCCTTGGACCAGCTGCACACATTGCGAGTCATCAGATGAATCAACTCTTTTAATGACTGCAGAGAAGCTTTACTTCAAAAAATACAGAAATAGCCTGTTTTCAGATATTGATTCTGTAGTATTTCCTTTGGGAAGCTTTAGTCACAAAGGTATCAGAATTCAAGGCTTGTTTAGAAATAACAAATGTCAGGGGTTTTTTGGCTTTTAGTCATTGTACCATAAAGATGATGAGCAGGGGTTTTCACCTGCTGGTTATGGCTGAGTGGCTCACAGCCCTTGGAATACCTGCCAGTTCCTCCAACAGAAATCAGTATGTAATTTAAGCTAACAGGCAAATGGGAGTTCATTAAAAGGCCATATAAAGGTCAAATTCACTCATAAAGAGAATTTCATACACAAAACCAAGTAAGGACAACCTGACTCGGGAGCTAAGCAGCTGCATTGTCTTCAGATTCCATTTGGACCCTACTGTCAAGAATCCCTGAAAAATCAAGGTTCAGTTTCTTCAGCCAAAGGGATGATAGAATTCCAAGTCATGAGATCCAGTGTTGCAGCCTGCCTTTAGGAGTTCTACAACAGAGAATAAATAATTATTCTGACCGTATTACAGCAACATATAGTTCCGGTATCTCAGGAGATCCTAGGAGACCAAGACTCCCACACAATCCTTTGGTTGCCCTGATGGGTCTCATTATTGCGACCTGCAAAGAAAAGCATCACCACCAGCTGCACCCCACTCTTGGAAAATAAAATGAGCATTAATTGCCCTCTTGCAGATGTTGGATTTTGGCATCCACACTAAGCCTCTGAAAATGAAGGCGTTTGAGGACTTTTTTTTAGCAACATGTTACCCATGCAGAACAAATTATTTCTCTTTGGCCCTGATATATTATATATCTACAATTTTTTTTTCCCTTTTCAAAAGTAAATGGAAAATGTTCACACTTACACCAAAGGCAGAATAAACCAGTTCCATGTTTAAGTCCCTTCCCACAAGCAAAGCAGACCATCTGTAATCGATGTTTATGACACTGACCTGCAAAAAATTTTACCTTTCCTTTATTTCCCACCATTAGGTTTTTGCTCTGTGAACGTGTCTGCCATCTGTACTCACTCTTATACCTCATTTTTGACATCACAATCAATGAGGTGAAATAAGCTGTTACTTAATGGGTCTGACATAAAATCTATTTAAGTTAATGGAAAGAGGAAAGACTCTCATTGTTTCCTGTCAGCTCTAGGTCAAGCCTAAAGGGGTGGAATTCAGCCCATCGTTTGTCATCTGAGAGGAAATGATTGCCACATCCCATTTGGACCACTTAGAGATTTTAAACATATTTAGCAAAAGAAAATAAATTGATTTCTTGTCAGTGGCTAAACAGTTGATTTTTACTCTGATTGGATAGTCTCTCATTTTGAGATTTTTTTTAAGATAAGTTTGCTTGAATGATATTATTTTTTATTATTGTATTTTAGCTTAAAATGGTACCTAGTTCTCTCAATATTTTAGAAAAAAACAAATACAAGAGGTAAAGATCAAGAGGGATGGAAGTCAGTTGAACTGAAGAGGTGCTGGAGAGCCGTGGGTGGGTTAGGAATCACCAGCTTGTCAGGGGCTCAGCCTCACTGGCAGGGACTTCTTGGAGCCTGAGAGCCTGGGATCTCACTCTGCCCTTCCCACCAGCAACACGTGGGACTTTCTCACAAAGCATCCCACTGTTAGTGGGATCCCAGCTTGTTAGTTTTGGGTTTTTTTAAGTTCCTTAAATACATTTGGAAAGGGAGAAAACATCTATACTCCAACGCACAGCAGTATCTCTGGGCTTCTATGTTTTGTAAACAGACTTAGTAAAAGATGAATCCATTTTTCTCTATTGCTAGCAAACCTTTACCAGTATAACTCACAAGCAAAACGACTATGTTCTTTACTGCAGCCCAACAAACATCAAACACAGTGTCCCTGCCATATCTCCTGATCTAAACAACACTTGTTAGCCTTGGAAAGAGGGGGCAGAGGGGCTGGCAGGGGCAGGAAGAGCAGGGTCATTGTCTAACTTGCAATTCCACTGATACACCGAGACTTCTTTTCAGTGCCTCTGCAGAAATAACTTATGGTATTCAAAGACAAAAATCCAAAAGCTCTTTCTTTTGGCTGTGGTGTGTTATAAAGAGTAAAAGGAGTTCTGTTTCACCATGTTCCTTCTGGACACTAGGAAATTCTTGGTATGTACCATTTAATTACTGGTGCACGGGCCAAGTTGCTGAGAGGTTAGAGGACTTGCAAGAGGCAGTGGCATCAAGAAGTTTGATTCCAGTGCAAATTTGTCTACTCGGCTGGCAAACAGAGTGATTGCAAAATGAATGTTGCTGCTATTAGCAACCTTTGTGAGGCCTTGCCTCCAGCATCCAGTTAATTTTCACCTCACCCTTGAGACAGATAAATTGTGTTATTTTTGATGGAAGGGGTGAGTTTTCAGACAGATTCTGACCTGATTTCTCTTTCTGTTGTGGTGGATGGAAGTCTGCAGTGTTCCTGTGCTGCAACTGAATAATTTGACTTAAACCAATGAGACCGACCCATCAAATAACTGCTGGAAGGCCTAAAGGGGAAAAAAACCCCAATAACTGAGAGTTTTTTAGGAGTCAGTTGGACAGTGAGTGGATAACCAACAACCCAGAGGGACACAGGACTCCTTCAAGCTATTCTGTTCTTCAAGATCGCACACTCAGACAGCAAATTCCTGTTCTCTGGATTCCTGGGTCTTGGGGCTCAGCTAACAATATTTACAAAGAGAAGTTAAATTGGCTTAACAAAATTAAACCATAAACAATGTCCCTGATGAAGAGCTGAAATAGAGATGTCTGTGTGTACAGAGCATGGCTTTTCAGAAACTGGGGCTGTCATTTCTGAGCTGCTTCTAGTGATCCAAAGAGAGGAGAAGGAAAGCTGACAGGGGCTTACCTTGTTCTGCTGCACTGATCGTTACAGCCCTCTTATCTGTAGCTCATGGATTGCAAGGCCACAGTTTTGGGGACAGAACCCAGAGCCTAGGAGAGCCTAGAAGGAAGGTTATGCTTTCTGAATCTGTTTCCTCAGTAGCTTCCCCAGGGGCTGGGACACAGCCTTGGCAGCAGATCAAAGCCTGAGAATTCCTGTGCTGTGTTTGGACCATTCCTCCTGGCTGAGGTCACACCACTCTTCCTCCTTTCTGTTTGTTTTTAGCAGGATCAATTTTAAAAATTACAGGGTGAGACACAGCCCTGGTGTGGGAGCGAGGATGGGGAAGGCACGTTGCTGTTCCCCTCTCCTGTGCCCAGTGTCACACAGGGAACCACCCTGGTGGCATCTGCCAGTGCCCTTGGCTGGCCCTTTTTCCAGCTGTGCCCTGCCTGTACTGACTGCACCTGGGTCATTACAAACAGCCTCACATCTCACAGAAATCAGTCTTGGTTTCTGAATTGCTACCAATTCTTTGTAATTTTGCTAGAGTTCGGTAATAGGATTTTACTGAAATACTATTTTTTCAACTGCAGAAGAGAGCTCCAAAGCTCTTGGCTCCACTGCTGCTGGGAAAAGGCTCTGCAGCAGTTTCAGTGAAAGTGACAAAAGTTTATACCAGGGTTTTCTGCAGCACATTTCAGGTTTTCAGTGGAAATGCAAATTCCCATGTTTTGGCAGTAGAGCTGTATCAGGTACATTTGAACTAACAATAACTATTAACAAACTCTTTAGTGTCCTTTAAGACTAAAAGGTGGGAATCTCCTTCAAGGAGAGATGCCCCTCAGCAGAGGACAAAGTGATCCTTTGGAGGAGCCTGTCTCTCCCCTCTTGTTCTAGAGTTTGGGGGAGCAGGGGCCCAAGTTTGGACAGTTACAGCAATCCCATCCAAAGGGACAGGCAGGCTGGGGCTCCATTTGCATGCCTGCAACGTAGAAAGGTAAAATAAATGGCCCTTAAACTACAGGCTGTCGTGCAATAAATGTTAGTGCTGCTTTAATCATCAATATATTGATATTTAAAAAGGACAGATACTTTTAAATCTCCAGATTATCCATATTAAAGAATTGTTTCTGTTTGGTTTGAGATTCTATGCTGTCATGCAGACATCTCCATATTTAATTATGTGCTTGGCTCTCTTCACCTACAACGTGAAGGAATAGCACTAAAGTTGCAGAATCAAAGGCCTTAACACTGGGGAGCACTGGAAGTAAAGTCAGCTCTGGCTTAGTCTTTCTGTGCATGTCTGGTTCAGCACAGTATTCAATGCCATAGACAAACAGTATTTTTCCTACAGGAAAAATCACACACTGGTTACTACATACACACACTATGTTCACTTTGGGAGCAGCTATTCAGTATTCCATTTTCTCTTTACTTTTCAGTATGTGGCCTAAGGTTTTATTCAGACTGGGAGGAAGACTGCAGTCTTGATAATCTGATCTGATCCTGCATCATTTGCAGAGGTGTCTTAATCTAACTTGTGCACTGAACCTGCCTGCTAAAATTTTTCCTGTGAATTTTCTCTCTCTCTCTCTCTATATATATATATATACACATTTATTTTTTTCTCCCCCCCCCCATGGTGAGAACAGTATCTTCTGATGCAGTGACTGCAGGAGAGAGAACTGCCTGTAGCAACCAAGTCTCATGGGGACAATAATCACCTGCACTGGCCATGATGAAGCTTGGATGCTTGTGGCTAGATCCTGTGTTCACAGGGTGCAGATGGATGCCTGTGATAACTAGATATAGATGGAATTGTACTAGTGGCTGAGGATCCCAGAGGTGCCCTTTTCACAGCCACTACCCAGCCCAAAGCTGTTATCCATGCAGGATTTCCATCTTTGCAGCATTGCTGTCAAGACTCTTGCCTCTATTCAGAGCTCTGGAGTAGGGGCTGAGCTACACGCTGCACAACCTACAAAATGAGCTGGAGGTCCATAATGAAACCAAAATTGGATCAAGTCTTTTGTAACAAGTGAGTGGAACCTTAAATGGAGAGGTTATTTGTACTCATCCCTTTTGCTGCTAAGGAGCAGAGAACAAATATTTGGACAACCACCTTCATACATCCAGTTCACATAAACTCTCTCCCCTCCCTGCAATAAAAAGCTGCCAAAAAGGTTGGCTCTCCATTAAACTTTGCTGCAGGTGATAGACGTGCCTGCCTCCAAAGCAGCCCTGCACTCCACACCAAACATGGCATGACAGGAATGAACCTGCCCACCTGCTCAGCCTCCAGGGCAGATCCTCAGCCAGTCTTGAGAGCTGTGACTCCAGCGCAGCCAGACCTGATCTCTGGACCCTTCCTCTGGCTGAGAAGCTGCACAGCCTTACAGCCCAAGTCCTGCTTTTTATACTAACATGGAAAAACACAAACCAAGCAGCTCAGACTCTCTGGGTCACAATTTACCCACAGCAAGTAAGGTTTGATGGAGGAGGGATGGAGAACAGCATCATGAACACATCAGCTCTGCTCATCAGCACTTCAGTCTTAGCACCCATGAAAGGCCAATCAGCCCATGAGGGACTGTGTCCTTGTCATCTCCTACTGGTGTTAAAGCTTTGTGAGGATGTACCCACCCCAGGGGTTCCCACTCCGACCCCCTAACACACACGGTGCCCCTGACTGCCCAGAAAGGGCTGGTTACAGTGTGGGCTCCAGTGTGTCTATGCCAACTGGAAATTTTTGCACTCTGGAGAGAGTTCCTAGCCTGGAGGGGAATAGGACAATGCCCACCCTTCCTCGGATGTTCACACGGAGGTGGTGACAAAGCTGTTCTCTTTTGTTGTCAAAGATGGGCATGATAGCAGGGGCTGTAGCTTGAGCTAAGCATGTGGGAATGTGGGCAGCCACTCAGCCAGCGTGCCTGCCCTGAGGAGCTCTGCCAGCTCACCTCCAGCTCTGACCTCACATAGCCCCTGTTATTCCAGCTCCTGAGGCCAGCTCCGAGCAGCAGCTTTGTCCTCAGCACAGGCGAATGGGTTGTTTTGATGGCAGGATAATTAATGTGCCTCAGCTCTGTAGCTGTAAAATCCCTGGAGAGCAGAGGCATGTGTAATTTTTACTGCGCCACAGCTAGGTGAGCGTAACACAATATTCCTACTCAGGGCTGACCATGTTTTGCTACCTGCCTGAAAAAACTGCAGCTGTTTCCTCATTTTATAGTAGCATAGCTGTTGTCTATTAACCATCCCACTTGGAAAAATAATGCCCAGCTTCCCAGAGAGGCCACAGTCAGAAACTGTCAGCTACAGCTAACTTTTTTTGACGTGATCAAGGAAATTGCAATTATTTTTCTTAAGGTGGGACATCAGGCAGCATTGAAGGAGTGAGCCCTGTCTTCTGCTGCCCTGCAGGTGAGGTAACATGGCTCTTCTTTTTTGTTATAAAAAAAATGGGCAAAAACCAGTGCAGGCTGAAACCATCCTTAAAGAACCACTTGACTAATAGCAGATTCTGCTCTGTGCAGAGACATCCCATCCTCGTGCAGGGAATCTTACATATTTGCACATACATCCCTTCATACAGCAATGTCCACATTTACATACAGCTGCTGCATCCAGCTTGTACCCTGATTTCATATCCAATAATCACTGTCGTTTCCTCCTGGGCTCTCCCTGTAGATGAGCTGTTCAGTTCTGCACTCTTGGGAGTGCTCAACACTAACATTGGATAAAAACAGCAGCAAGGAAAAGTTTCTTAACACTTCTCCCATATTACAGTGTGGTTTATTTTTTCTTCACTTCACCATCTATTTGCACTAATGAACTGCAAGTATAAATCTGGAGCCACACTGTTTTCTTGTTTATTTGAAATAGAATAAATGATCCTCCCTACAGATTCTCAGTTGTATGTTGCCTTCCGTTATGTGCTGCACCACATCGACATGAGGTGAGAACGTTTGCCATTACAGCCCTTTGCAAACATGGTTCTCTTCCAAGCTTTCCATCTTGCTACTAAATAAATATGTATGCAAGATAGCGTGTGTATTACCACAAAAGACCATTATTTACACAACATCCAAACTTAAACAAATTCTAATGTATAGTTCACACAGCAAACATTGACTAACACACAAAGCTGCAGCAGACCTTCTGTACAGCTGTGCTCACACCATGTCCAGAGATGGAAACCCAAAACATACAGCACAGATCAAACCTGTGTTCTGCCCACTGAACCTTAGGCTTCCAAATGAAGTGCCTTGTCACCTTCAGCTTTCTCTCAGAGGAGACAAAATCCAGCTAAGATTTCAGTTTCCTCTGGAGGTGTCCATTGCTCTACCCTGGCTGTGAAAGTGGACTGGATTTCTAATCAGGCTCTCAGGTTGGTGAAAGAGAGGAGGAGTGTTACCACAGCCACAAGCTTGGCTTTGAAATCTATGCTGTTCTTACTGTCATTGCCTTTTAGTGCATTTTCTTCCATTTTGCTTGTATGATTCTGTCATCAGTTCCCCACAGCTCCTGGAAGCCTTGCAGAGATCCAGATATATTGCAAACGTGTGCATGTATTTATATGTTTGTATGTACATACACAGAGGGACAGGTCACTCGTGGTTTGCCATCTAGATTTGGCTGCAGAAGTGATAGAGAGGTGAGCAAAGATTGGGGTGATTTATACAAGCTGAAGGTCTGTCTATACCTTGCAACATACCTCACGCAACGTAAACATGGCCTTGCATCATAAACCACAGGCTGAAGCCAAGAAAGTGCAGCTGGAGAAGTCACAGAATAAGGAGAGCACAAGCCTGTTCAGGTAAGAGAGCTCTATATCTAAAAACATGTCCTGACATATTCACAAGAGGATGATAGGTATTTTTGAAGCTAATTTTTTTCCTTGCAACTCCCCAATCCTCTAAGCTCATTAAAATTAAGACATTCTAATTTCCAGGAGTGGCCAAGAGGGAAAGGTCAAGGAAGGACTCCTTTGTAATGTTGATTCTCCAATTCCAGTGAAAAGAACAGTGGGGTTTTCATTAAGCTACTGTCAAATGATAAATTACTGCACTGTCAAAAGAAAGTGGAACTGCTATTACCTTATATGCAAAAGGTAGTGAAAGAAAAGAGCTGGTGATTTATAGCTTGTGTACAAGTCTGCCTTCTGTGATGCACAGGTCATTTTATAGGTCTGCCAGAAATGAGATCTCTGGTTGACAAAAACAAGGGTCCTGTTACGAGCAGCTGGCCCTGGCTGGGTGAGGAGCAGCCAGAGCTCCTCCATCAGTAGCATTACATATCCCCTCTGCACCCAAGGTTTTGTGGGGGTTACACCCACAAGATCCCAGCTCTGAAAGTAAAAAGCTACTCAGAGAATGAGGTGCTCAGTCAGATAAAGTCTTCAAAAGAAACGAAGAAGCTATTTTTGTTATTGCATCAAACCTTGAATAATGCAAGAAAGGCCTGGGAACTCAGTGAAATCTCTGCTGAACAGGATGCTCAGTTTCTTAGGAAGGGATTAGAGCTGGAAATCCAGAGCTGTTGCTTGCTACTTTGCAGTTTGTATTTCATGGATAGATGTCAGAGGAAGATTGTCTGATTTGCCAATCAAATTTGTCTAATCAGACAAATTATTTTTGTTAAAATTGAAACAAATATTTGATTTCCTTCATCCCCTCCCTGCCTGAAAAATGTCATCTGTGCACTATGAACATCCTGGCTGATGACTGAAAAAAAAGAAACCATTGCTGGAGGCCCCCAAAAGGAAAACAAAGTGATGTGCCTCCCAGGTGCACACTCTAACGACATGGGTTTTGAGTGTTCATGACTGTAACTGCCTTTGCTGCTCAGGAAAGCTTTCCTCAAATCCATGGGTTGGTCTGAGGACCAAGACACTGTCTTTTAACAGTTAATTAGCTGGAGCAATTAGTGGTCATGTTGTTGTACAAAGAGCAACAAAGGCAGTGTGAAAAACAACAGCTGTTCGACCTGAAACCAGAGCTGGGTGGCAGAAGCACTTGGGCAGCACCTCCGGCAGCCAAATCACTCTTTGACGCAGGCTCTGAAGCATGGCAGCCAAACGTTAATCGTGGTTGTACCCATGCAAATCTAGACCTTCTCTCCTGCCTTGCACTCATGTCACCCCTGGGTATTTCCCCTGAAATCCCATTGAATTACCCCGATTAACCTCTTGTCCACAGCAGGGAAATGGAGAGCGCAGCACAGCCCGTCAGCTTCGGAGCCAGGCCAGGTTCACACCCGGGTCCCAGGCAGCAGAATCCAGCCCTTGCAAATCCAAAAACAGCAGCATGGAAAGACCAATGATTTGTGGGGAGACACGATATGTAGGTGGTGGGGGCTGTACCTGTATCCCAGAACATGCTTTTTGGAAAGATGATGCTTAGGACAGTAGTTGCTTTATGCAGTTTACTGTCAGATCATCTACCTTGTCTCATGAGCTTCCCAGAGAAAAGAAAGAGGGAGATCTGAGGTGAGGTGAAGGATGAGAATCAAGCTGAGGTGACTTCTGTACTGAATTCAAGATATGGTAACACAGGGTTAAGTTAGAAGCACCTGCAATCTTTATACAACAGCCTGTAATTACACGCACAAAGGCATGTCTCTGCCTGTGTAGGTGCATGCATGCATTATACACCAATATGGCTATAACAACCAAAGGAGCTGATATAGTTGCTATTCTTTCTATGCTCTCTTTTATTAGGAGATATATGTTATGATTGTTTAAACTTTTTAAATCCCTGATAAAACATTAAAGTATTTCCTGACTTCGCCACATGCCCCTTGCAGGAGCCTGTGCTGTCCCAGCAGCCAGGGCTGTACCTACAAACCTATTTCTCTCTTAAGTGTGGCAGCCTTGCCCTGCTCCTGCCCTCTGGGGCACTTGCTGTCCCCACCCCAGGTTAAAGTCACAGTCAGGCACACTGTGAGTTTTAAGCCCAAAGTGGCCCTTTGAACTCAGAGCTTATCTGAGGCCTTGCTGCCTTCTGGCGGGTTTTTCTGCAGGTTTGAGATGGATGTGATCTGGCTGACAGAGGTTGATCCTCTAAGACAGAAAAGCTGTTGCCCTGTAGGAGCAGAGCTAATCTGACAGGGTAGCACTAAATCAAACCAGAGCAGCAAAACGCTTCTGACCCGAGAGGATGCTTTCAGGCCCTGTGCTGAGCAGGGTGGGGTGGCAGGAAGCTGCCCCATGCTTGCAGCACCCTCATGCTCTGCTCCCACCCAGAGCTGTGCCATGGGCAGCACCCTCTGGGCTGGCCCCTCCTGGACAGACGTGGCTGCAGCCCCAGCATGGACAGGGGCACATCCTGTCCAGTCTGGCTTCTGAGCACATGCAGGTGGCTGCTCAGACCCAGCTTCCACTCCACTCCTCTGCACAGGGTGGGGAGAACCTGGAGATCAAAGGGTGCCCTCTGCATCACAGACAAGCGAGGGCTGCCAAACACCTGCCTGGAAAGCAAGTAGTAGCAAAAAGCTGGACCTAGTCCAGTCCAGGTGAGAGCAAGACTTTGCTAAGTGCAGAAACAGAGAGATGCTTCACCCTTGTGGGAAGAGGGCACAGCCCAGCCTTAAGTAATTTTCTTTCATCCTTTTTATCCAGTAAGTATTCCTTGACTTCTACTCTTGGAAATGAGCTGACATCTCCACTGCTTCCACCCCAGGTTACCCTGGGCACTTCCTGGCAGGGAGGGCACAGACAGTGGTCACAGCCCACCTGCTCCCAAGCAGCTATTCACAAAACAGGAAATGTGGCCCTGCTGTGACCCTGCTTTGAAGCTCTGCCCGTGGGACAGGCTGGGTAACCTTTGGGGGAAGCTTTAACAGGCACCGCTCACCCTCTTGGTGCTGGAACCTTTCTGTGCCCTCTTGCTGCTGGAACCTTTCTGTGCCCTCTTGCTGCAAACACTGCTGCCTGCTGACACAGCAAACAGTGACAGAAAACCACACGTTCCCCTTAAGCAGATGTAGTAGGCAAATAATTTTCTGTTTGCAGAAAGAGAAGAGCGGCGAGTCCATCTGCAAAACCGTTCCCCATTAGCCAGCCTGTGATGATATCTTACATCCTCCTAATGGCAGTTTAACCATCACCCTGAGAGGCAGCTGGACTGGTGCAATACTGGGAACACAAAATCACAAGAGGAGGGAACCCCCAGGATCCATCACATTGCAAAGCTGGTGAGACAAGTTAGTTGGAGAGAAAGAAAAAGGGTCCTTTATCCCTTCAACTCTATAGAGGTGGTAACAGGAGAGCAGCATGTGTCCTCCCAGGCCAAATAACCCTGCCAAGACAGTTGCAAAAACATAGACTTGAGAACTATGAGCCTTATCTTCTCCTCCAGATATAAGCTCCCACTTGTCCAAAAGGATTGGTAAAAAACTTCCATCCTCCCAAGGAACCCTTAAACACCAGCACATTTTGGAAATATATGTCCCAAGGACATGGTGTTAACACTTCACAATTATTTTTTCCATACCAGAACAAGTTAAGGTAGGAGTCTCTGTCCTGGCTTTGTATTTCCTGGCTTTCCCCATCTGCGTCACGACATAATTCTTTCCAGCCATCCTTTTCCTCAGATGTTCAGAGTTAGTGTTGGGACCCCTGCCAGCTTTCCTTCCCAAAACAAACACGAAGCCTCCTGATGCCAAAGATTTGCCTTCAATTCAATACCCCAGGGACCAAACACTTGGCTTCACCAGCACTGCCCTGATTTGCAATTCTGCAGAGGTATATAAATAAAAATGCAGCTTTATAGAGCCTTGTCTGCCCTAGAAAAGACTTCATGGCATGTCCCTACAAGCTGTCTCTCTCCACCAGCTGTAAACAGAGCTTCAATTAATTAAGGAGGTTATTTGCCAAGTTAGTACACATAGTTTCAGCAGGCAAAATAAGGCTTATTATCAAATTACTTTTTCTTGGTGTATTCATGTCCACATTGGAGTTTTTTCTAGTAATAAATCCACCCATCCATCGTTAAATCACCCTGGTTCCAGAGTAAACCTGGTCTAAATCTAATGCCCTGAAAAGCAGTAAGATATTATTTCCATCTCAGTAAAAAAGCCTTTCTTGTCCCACCAGTGCCCCTGGGTTCCCACCTTATCTGCCATGGTACCCTGCATGTCTTGCCTGGAGGGCTGAGAATGGCAGAGCTGTTGGTGACTGATGAGAAATTATTTACTGGAAATGTTGCCACAAGCCATGGAGATAGCAACCCACCTCCCTGTACTGCCCCAAGCAGGGAGCCAGCTGAAATTCAGACAGATCCTTTCTAAGGGACATGTCCTTCAGGCTCAGGACAGGTGAATTGTGTGTCTTCTAGCAAACCTCAGCTGCTGCTGTCTCCTCTTTTGGAAGGAAAACAAGTAGGCTTCTTCTTTTTGAGGAAACAAGTATGTGGCTTATGTCAAGTCTGTGCTTAATGTGTCCCTGAGAGGGAAAGAAGATGCAGAGAATAGGAAATAAATCACCTGTAACAAGCACTACTAATATGTTTCCAACTAGTACTGTATTTTTTCTGGTTTTGGGGTGGTACAGTTGCTATACTCAATGAACATGGCACGTGCAGACATTAAATCAAGTGCTGCTGTTCACAGATCTTTTTTTCTATCTACATTTCTTATGCTTATTACATTTGATGTATGAATTCCCAGTTTCCAGCAATAAACTTGAGGCAATTAACTTTAATCCCTCAAAACTTCAGGGGCTCTGTTATTTTTAGAAGGCATACATGGAAAGAAATGCCCAACTCTTGTCTCCCCTCCCCTTTCTTGAAAAGTTTAGTCCAGAATAGGCTGGAATTTGTGTATTAATTTTAATTTTAGAGTGACTGGACTAAAACAAGAATGTGAAAAAATTCTACCTAATAAAAATAATGAAAGTATTAATGATTGTGGCACTATCATTAATACAAATAGAGGTGGATGCTAAGTCTGTATTCTCTTGCTTATGCTAAAGTCAGTAGCAGTTAAGTTCAGTGTATTTTTAGGGTAATAAAGAGCTATCCTGTGGGCCCAATAAGCTTAAATATTGAAGGAGTGTGAAATGTGGGTGCTTAAACAATATGTCCAAGTCTCCGATGCGCTCAGGAAGAAGTACAAACATCTAATCATTCATAATTAACAAAATGTCTATAGCACTGCCCGTGAAAGGAGCTCATGTTCCTTCATAAATATTAATTAAATCAACCCAACACCCCCGTTGCATAACCATTACTCCTGCCATTAACAGATGGAGAAACTAGGGCACAGTCTCATTGCCCACACAGAGCATCTGCTGCAGATCTGGGAAGGGACTGATCTGCAGCCTGAGCTGAGTGATCAGATGCTGGATTCGGGTGCCTCATGACAACTATCTGCCTCCAAAAACTGCATCCAGATTGTCACGTTAGGGTGAAAGTGCCTCTTTGAAAGGTTAATGTCAAATGTTGTTATTAGAGAGGGAAACTAAGCAGCAGCACCTCCAAGGAAACCAGCATATGGGAGAGGGAGCCATTCTGATTTCCCCATTTTTTATTTACTGCTATGATTTTCTTTTGTTAATTTAGATAGCTTTCTGCTGTGAATGTCAGAGCAATTTATTTATAAACAATTAACTTAGCTTTCTATCACTCAAGCATGATGGACCAGATTTCTACCTCAGTCCTTCCAGCTGCCCCAGGAATCCACCTGCTTTCCTCTTGGGCAGCAGCAACCACCAACAGACACCCTCCTCATCCTTCACACCTTCCTCTCGTGTACCCTTGCTACAGAGCTCTGGCTGCTGTGTTGTCATCCAGTATTGGCTCATGACTGGAAGAACATTATTCTCAACCACACAATATCAATTCTTACCTCTTGGCATTCCCACCAAAGCACCAACATAACACAACGTCAATAGCTGATAACACAAGGTGACTGGTTCTAGGCAGTAAAAACTATTCTTAAGCTCTTCTTACAGCCAAGGGGTTTGGTTTGGACCTATTACTGTGCTTCTATGCTTAACTCTATCAGAGGATGAGCATTTGCACCATAACAACAGTGTGCTAATAAAAAATGAGAGACGATTGATCCCTTCTCAAATTAAAATAAAATTCACCATGGGAAAGAATTCTCCCTTGTGAATATGGGTTAGACTGTCTGGACTAATTCTCAACTCATATGTAGTGGCTCATTATGGACTTAAAAAAATCAGAAGGCTTAAGACAGCGTATCTACAGTAGAACAGGCTTACATGAAAGATATATTTTCATTGAATTTAATTATGTTGGACTTGAATTCACATTGGAGAAATCTAGAAATACAGCGGGGGGGTTTTTTCCTGTTGTTTCTGTGAAAGCCTTTATTAAAGGCTTTACAGAAGCAGTAATATATAACTCCAAAAGGGCACTGAAGCCAATTGAAAGCCAGCCAGTGCAGGCTGAATTCCTGCTTCCTGCACAACAGCAATAAATCCTCCCACCACCACTCAGTTCCCTTCTAACCACAGAGCTACGGATTGTCACACCATCACAGTGACCATAGCTCACTCAAAGCAAGTGTCTAAGGCTCTGTGTCCATGGTTGCCCCAGATTTACCAGTGCTCATTCATCAACTTCCCTACTCTGGCCATTTTTGGTTGGAGTATATTTTATTTTGTTCTCTTTGAACTTACTGGGTTAGTTCATAGAGTGAAATTCAAGTGCAGCTCCTGGGTGCCACCTGCGTAGTAACTCCATTATGAACTGCAGAAACATCTAAGAGAAATGTGAGTGCAGAGGGCAGAAGAGCAGAGAGAATTAGTGGGGAGCAGACACACATGGAGAGCAGCATAATGGAAACATGAGGTGCCTGAGGATGCCCCATAAGCCAAGGGCAGAATTGCAAGCAGAGCATATTTCCTAAAACCTTGTCTATCCATCCAACACTCTCCACCTCAAAGCTTCTGAAAAAATGTTAACACAGTTTTACCAACATCTTATTCACTTGCAAATGGCACTTACTCCACAAACACTTACTCCACAAACACACATCTAAGTAGGTAGAGTCAAGATTAAGGCAGGCAGAAATCCATGATCAACTGAACAGTGATAGAAAGGCCAGCTACAGAGTGTGCATGGAGAGCTCAGGAGTGCTGCTGTCTGCAGCGTGACAGCGCGGGCCCTGCCGGCTGAGGGCCAGAGCTCACAAGCTGCTGCAGGTCTCCCAAGGGGCTATTTCACCCTCTGCAGAACTCTTCTGCATGGCTCGCTTTGGTACAGCCATCAGCAAAGCCTGTTTTCAGGATGCTTTTATTACCATGTGAACTCCAGCAGGGGATACACATCTCACACCACGCCATTTAGGGAAAACAGCTGCACTGCTAGGAGAATCTTCTCACCCATTTTCTTGCAGTGGTGCAGAGGATGTGGCAGAGGAGTGCAAGGACTGGACGGACTGCAGCTTCAAGGGTGATTTCCTGTAAACTTGGCTTGATAAAAGCCCATTTGCATGCTAATCCTGTTGCAGTCCTTAATTAAAACATGGTAACAGAGACCTCCACAAACCAGTAATTTCACTTGCAGTGACTTGGTTACTCACAATTCTCTGTACATACCAGAGGGCTCCCTCACTGCTTTGATACACCAATATTTTTCTAGTATAGACAAAACTGAGAAAGCCATTTTATTCCCATTGGGAAGGCAAAGTCCTGATGCACTTTAGTCTCTCATTTTCTGGAAGGGGGTTTCACTCACTAGAAATAACCCCCATTAGAAACACTATCAGGAGGAATGTGTCATTTACTGCTTTTACCTCCACGTTTCAGGGCAGGGTCCACCACTTCTGTCACAACTGATAAATTTCCTTTCAAGCGAGCAGTGTGCTCCCAGAAACTGCTCCCCTTCCTGCAGCCTACCTGGGCATTGCCAAAATCAACACATTTTGCCATTGAATTTCAAGAAGCCAGGAGTTTGTGGTTGGTGTACACAAAAGGTCTGGTGACAGAGAAATCTATGTATCTGGAGAATTTCAGCTATCTAGAAAGTATTTATTAACACAGCCTTGCAAGTCTCTATCTCTGCGTGTATTACTTACATAAACAAACAGGGTGGCAAAGATACAGCAGACCTGTCATGGTATCACTACATTATTTACATGACCTTCCTCAAAGAACCACAGAGCTTTTGTGCTGGCTTGCAGTCTATACGAAATCCCACCATCAACACAGAAAACAGCTGTGCCACACTGTGATATTTTTGAGCTCTTTTTAGCACATACCCCGCCAAGGTCTTCTTAGCAAAGACTGTTATTTCTGTTCCCTAACACCAAGGATTCCTTATCACCAAGGCAGTTCCTGGCATGTTAGATGCTATATGAACACACAAAAAGCTTTAAGGAGCTTAGAAGCTGAAGACAAGGCACATAAGGAGAGCCCAAGGAAAGATATCACTGGCCTGCATGGGTGACAGTGACCGTAACATACCAGCAGCTTAGTCACTGCCAAGTTTTGCCAAAGCAGCTACAACTTGCAGTTAACCAACTGCACTTTTTCAGTGCTAAATAAATAAAACAAGACATTCAACATAATTGTTTTAGTATGTTATGTGGCAGCGGATCATGCCACCAACTTTTGATTTATTTCCAGTTTCATCACATTAAGGGTTTTACTCAAGCCCCCAACTCTCAGGAACCATCTTTTCACAGAATCACCAGGGCTGGATGATCAGGTGGGTTTTGCAGCCTAGGCTGACAGGGACAGAGCTGTCCTGATCTGTCTCTGCTCAGGAACATCTACATTTCAGTGGCTACAAGATCAAGGACCAGGCAGATCATGTTAGATTTACTGGAGAAGCAGTAACACCTTTCATATGACCCAGGGAGAGACCAGCTGGAGCATGATATGACTGGAGGATGATGAAACTGGAGGAAGGCTTGGGTGGCAGGGTCAGACATGTGGAGATACACACTAAAAGCTAGGACACAGGTCACACTTGCTGTAGAGGGTCAGAAATGCCTGTTTCAGGGGGGCAGATGGCAGCAATGACTCACACGTATTGCATTGCTGGTGAATTTACTCCGGTTCATGTTTTCCCTTGGGCAGGAGGCATTATACCCAGCTTTTCCAGGAAGCATGTTGTATCCTGTCAGGGGATTTGTGCAGGGCAGGGGGTATTCTGGCCCTGAAGAGCAGAGCTTGTGATCTACCTATGGAAAATAAGTGCCAGGACAGGCTTGGCACTGCCCTCTGGGAAGCTTACAGACAACATGGAAAGTATTAAATTCTGATGGGAGCAGCAGCTGGCTTCTATCAGAAAGGCACTACCTCTATCCTTTTAAAGCCCTTAGCATTTCTTTTCTCACTGGAGAGAGATGACCTACCAAGGTCATTTGCACTCGGCCAGCTGAGGAAGATGTGCCGAGGCTGCAGAGCAGCACAGCTCAGCCTGTCAGGGTGGGATGCTTTGAAAAAACACTGTTCCTGCAAAAATAACAGCACCAAGATTGACCTGAGGTTAAACCAAGGCCCTTCTTCAGGGCCAGAGTGGATAACAGCGTCACTGCTTCCAACTGCCAGTGGACTGCAAGGCAGCAGCAGCATGAATAGGAATTAGTCTCTTTATGGATGGCAGGCAGGACTGCAAGCCTGTACCAGTGCAGAACACAGCTGAACATAAAACGACCCCTTGGCCATGGCACCATATCAAATAAATCAGCATCTCAACTTACCTTGTGAACGTGTTATCCTTTTGCAAACGGAGAGTAAACATAGCAGAGGAGGCAAGCTGATCAGCAGAAACCAGAGCTCCCAGGCAGGGTCCCCTTACACAACAGTAGTCCTTTTCCCTGGCAGGTCGGAGGGGTTTTCGTAGTTGGAGACAAGCCCCTTTGCCCAGCGGGTGCCGGGGGAGCCCTGCTGCATCACCACCAGCCGGATGGGAGGCTGGGTGCCTGCAGGGATCTCGGGAGCATATTCCTTGCTGGGATCCTTCCCCCTGCAGTCATAGAGCACGCAGGAGATCAGGAAGACCAGAAGCAAAATAACGTAACTAGACACCAGAATGATGAGATTCAAGGTAACAGGGTCAATCTCCAAATAAAAATCCATTTGGTCCCATACTATTGAGGGCAAACCCAGAGAATGAAGTTTCATGTGCACAAGTGAGCGCCTGCGAACTGGTCAGAATAGATGTATTGGCTTTGTGGTAAAAATACATTAATCCCCAGGTCTCCTGTAGCAATGGATTTCCCTGAACTGGATGATTAAAGCAGCTCAGTTTAATAACTTAAGCTCCTTCTTTTAATGTCACATTGCCTACGGTGGCAGAAGCTAAATTTGAATGCTATATTGACAGGAAAACATCCCCCCTTGCTCAGGGACTCTCTCTCCCTGACCAGCAGGTACCAAACTGGGTCTTCTCTAATGACATTTTGCAGAATCTCCCGTGTACAAGTAGGGTTGGGCTGGCAGGCTCAAAAAATTGAGCTGTGTAATTAGTAAATGAATAGAGATAAATTAGGGAGTAAGTAATTTCCAAGGTAACTTTTCTTAAAATGTAATGAGCCTGATTCTGATTAAGACCTTTTTGCCCTGCCCTAGTGCTATAAAAGGGTTTTTAACATGAATTAAAAGCTTTTAGTACCCACTTCCATGTCAGGGTTACTGGCACACATCACACCACTGTATTGCACACTGCCCAGCCAGCCCGTGCACCAACCCTACTGGAGGATCCTGCTTCCCACAGGCTGCTCTGTCCCCTTTCTGTCCCCTGTGTACCAGAAGGTGCAGCACAACTGGAGCATTTCTGTAACCCGGGCACCACCAGTTTCTCTTACCTATACGAGCCCTCTGCTTGCTAAAAAAGGCAAAGTTTGTCATGTGGCTGTCCCCTGCCTGGCAGCAGTGCCAGGCTGCCCAGCCACAAAACCTGTAAAAACCCTTTGCATCTTCCAGATTTACATGTCTGAAGCTGACGCACAAGTAGGGACACACATGCAGATGCCCCAGATAGGCCACCCAGAACTTGTTTGTTTCCCTAGAAGACCATTCTAGAGAGACCATCCTGCCTCAAAAAAAACCCAAAACAAAACAGTGTACCAGCATATAAGATACCAGGAAGGCAGATGGGCAGGGCAGGAGCTGCTGCTGATGAGCACCACAGACCCTACATCAGTACACTTGCTGCTTCCATGCAAGACTCCAAGGTTTCAGTCAGCATTACAGCACAGGAGGGTTTTAGGAAGAGATTAGACTGTCCCAGCTCTTAGCACAGCCAGAGCTGTGGAAAAGGGCTTTACATGTCAGCGGGAATCTGATCTGGCATGTCTAAGCTGTGAGTAAGAAATATGTTATGAGGCCATCCTGCTGCCACAGACCTCAACACATACCACTCGTTTTAAGGCCAACACCACCTGTGTCCCCAGTGCCTGCCCCCCTGGCTCTCAGCTGAGAATAAATCTGTCTCGAGAGGTACAGGCTAAGGCTTTTGATCAGGCACTTCCCCTCCAAAGCAACGATGAGAGGAGCTGGGACTCAGTTTCTATGCTCACTAGGAAACTGAAAGTCATCTGAAAATCCCTCCAAAATCACTCAGAAGCACAAGAACCTTTGAAAGGCAATAGGGTTTATGGTCTTAAATTTCAATTATGTTGTGCTACGGAAAATGAGTACCGAAGTTGTAAATATTATATAGTTCACATGTTGAAAGAGATTGAGGATTTTACAGTAGTTTAAACCTTTTAAACTAGTCCTCAAATGACAGCCTGGATTCTGCAACCTCACACTGTGCTTGCAAAAGAAAGTTTGAGATTCTTCTCCCTTGCTTTTATTTAGTACCATCAAGCTTGTCAAATCTGAATTGTCTTCAGTCAAGTCCTCCACAGTAATAGCTTGGTTTCAGATTTGTCTAATATGACAGCTAATATTGCACATATATAACATTAAGTGTTTAATTTAGATAAGCATCGTGCCAGCTTTTAGGGAGACTTCAAAAGGTAAAATCAGGGACTAGATTACTGCACCACATTCCGTGTTGCTGCAGACATGTTCTCCTGGAGAGAGAAAACACATTTCTACATCTCAGCAGCTTCTCAAAACACTGCCTTAGAGTGAAAATATATTTTCAAAACGCCTCCTGAAGCTGTACCCAGACCCTGGTTTGCAGCAAGATCTTGCATTTATGCTTTTGTTGTATTCCCAGGAGCCCCGTCCTTGAGCTGGAGCTGCTCACAGCAACCTGTGCCTGGAGTTAACAGGCTGAACCCTGAAGTCTACAACAGGATTTGACTCTGATACTCTTACTCATTCCCTCCTCCCAGCCCACATCCATGGCAAACCATAGGTGTGTAGGATTGGTATTCCTGTGCCCAAGGACTGCCAGGGTCTAGTATCACCTGCCAGCATCCCACCCCAGGAGCATCACACCACCTCGGCACCCTCATCTGCGTGTACCCTGGGGCTTTTTATAGCGGGACCTGGCTCCAGCGAGCTGGCAGCGCTCCCGAGGCCAGAGTCCTGCAGTCCTGCCCTGCTCGACACTGCTCCCTCCTGCCCATCCAGCCACCACAGCTCCGCAGCTGACCGTCTCTCACCAGCCTTCGCCATCTCACCCTCCTCATGTTGTTTATGCCTGCACCCTTTTTTTAAACGGAAAATTGTTCAAATTCCTCTTTGGATCCATGTGGATGGCATCCTGACAGCTCCCCCAGCTCTGCAGGGAGCAAGTACACATTTCCCTCGAGCAAGTCAGAGTCTCAGCAGCTTTGAGGGATTGGGAAAAAAACTAAGTGGGTTCCATGTGTGCTTCCCCAGGCAGTGCCAGGAGCCTGGCTGCTGGCCAGGGGGAATCATTGCCTTACGTTTGTGCAGGCTGGCTCCAGCAGCACAGGTGACACTGTATCCTTGGGATCCACCTTCCTCAGGCGTCCAAAAGTCATCTCTGCTATAATGGCTTCAAAGGCCAGACCAGCTCCACCACCAGCTGTACCACAGTGCAGAGATGGTATGTCCCACAAATTCTCTCTTATAGCCTCTGAAAGTGAATTGGCTGAGTCCCCTATTTATTTATTCCACTGTTCCATTATTTAGCATTTGACAGAAAGCATGCCCTGAGGGCCAGAGCTCCTGGCTGAGGAGCCAACACCACCAGCAGCCATTGATGCCACCTGTGCTGCCACCATTCAGTTCTTCCTTCAGTTTTTTTCTGCTTTCTTTGTCCACCTCGATTCGTAGACACTTCTGGACAGAAATCACCTCTTCTTTTGCAAGCATCCAGTTCAAGTGGTATGACAGATGAAAGAATGAAATGTACATAACAGAAAATAACATTTATAATTTTTGCTTGAAGCCATTGTACAGTGAATGTCACAGTACAAAAGTTCAGAGGTTATTGAAAACACCAAAGAACTTCTCTACAATCAGAGAAAAACCAGATTTTAGAAAGTATTGAGAAGAGGTTCTAGTGGGAATGAGCTACAAGTGCTCTGTCTGAGGAGCAACTACAGCACAAGTAGCAAGGGGATTGCAGGCAATAGCTGAAGAAAGAAATCGGCCTGCAGGAAACCACAGCTTCATCTCAGGAGTTCAAACATAGGTCCCTCCTGTGCTGTCTCTTCTTTACAGTAGCAGGTTAGGGCTGATCACACGAGCATTTTGGCTGTAGATACAGCACCTCCGAAGTCTGACATGTTGCAAAATGCATTGAGATAGATGCACAGAAAAACCGAAAGGGACGAGGCTCCACTGGACTCAGCCATATGGAAGCAAAAAGCAGTTTCCAGCCCTGGCTTCTCCCAGGTGGAGCCGGAGCAGCCGGAGCGCCGGCACAGCCCGGTGCCGCAGCAAGCGCTGCCCAGCGCCGCTGACCCGCCCGCAGCCCGCTGCACCGCGGAGCTGCCACCGAGCGCCACCCAGCCAGCACTGCCAGGCTCGGCTGGCTTAGCTGTGCTGTCACTGCTAAAAATAGCCCCTAGGAAATAAATCTTTTCAATCCTAGTGCAGCGTGAAAGAGGGGAATATGGATGACGGGAATCCCAGCGTATTTCCAACAGAATGACAAAGGGACTGAGGCAGGGTATCAGAAAGAGCTCACCTACCTCCCAGGTGACAGCCTGTCCTGCCTTGTCTCTGCAGCTCAGGACAGAGAAGGTGGACCCTTACAGGCTGTAGGCAGCTGCCTGAGACTGTCACCTGCCTCACACAAGAAGTCGTAACTTGAGGGGGGAACCATACAGATTTAAGGGCAGTGGGGAGAAAGCTGGTGTGATCAGGACCCAAACCACAGTTACTCCAATACCTACAGTCCAAACACGAAGTGCCCAGAGCAAATCCAGTGAGAGCAGATTTGTTATGCACAGCCTGTCAATGGCAGAAACACAGCTCCTCCCTGGGGACACCTCTGGGACCCACAAACACCTGCTTGGACAGTGTTTGGTGTTTGTAAAGGGGAGACACATGAGTGTGTGTTTAGCCTAAGGCTTTTGGGGTGTTGCCTTCCTCAAGCACAAGCTCTGCTGGGATAGAAAAGGGCTTGGACCCCCTCCCTTATTCCCTCCTGTGCTACAAGGAGCTGCTATCCCAGGTCTCCCCTATCGTATACTTATTTCTATAGCACAAGAAGCAGTTTAATATATTCTAGAGCTTCAGTGAAAGGTGGCTGGAATTGACCAGTGCCCCTAAAACCAACAAGAGGCAAGGATGGAATAGACAGGAGCCCAGAAGCACACGGGAGAATGATGTGGCAGCACCATACACCTAGAAGCACAGCAACCAAAGCTAAGCACAAGTTGTGCAAGGTAATATCATGACTTTACGTCCTTGTTTTCCTAGAGGCGTCTCTCAGCTCAAGTTTTACAAGATTATCACCACAGCGTTACAGATGCCTGGTTCAGGCTGGCCACACGTAGGTGCTATTGCTTTCCTGATGAAAGCATCCAGGCCCCCGGGAGCAGGGAAGAGCTGTCGGGCTCCAGCTGCCGCTGCTCCCTGCAGGTGGCATTGGAAGCCACGGACATTGCCCGGGATCCCCAGGCTTCCAGCAGATTCCTCCGTGCACGACAGAACACTGCTTATTAGGAAGGAGACCTCTGCTTTTTTAAGCCCTTTTGGTGAATAGTATCACTCCTTTGTCAGCATTTGAAGAGGAAAAGGAGTTTCCACCGTTAGCGTTCCGGGTTTATGAGATGCTCTTTCTCAGGGGGCATTTGAGTGCAGTAGCTAAACCATTTCCTGCCTCAGGGGTGCATTTGTTATCTATTTGATCTCTACAGCATTAGAAAATAGCTTTTAGAAATGCTGCTTTTGAGGAAGGGGTAGAAATTCAAGAAGGAAGATGAAAATGAAAGTTATAAAATAGTCATTCATGATACAGAATTAACCTACTAAATTATTTGTATTGCAGTTCCCTCCCAGGACCCTAAACCCACAAGGACACCAGTCCATGAAATGTCTGACTTTGAGACTATGAATAGTCCTACAGAGACGAAAAAGACAGCTGACACTTGAGGTTAAGCATATCCTAAGTCTTGCTGAAAAAAGTTAGAAGCTCTAAACAAAGACCAAAGTTTTAGCATATTAAACATTGCTCATTAATATTACCTGCATATCTTCAACTCTCTCCTCAAAAGCTCAGGCACCACAGCTACCACACTTATGAAAATACGGGCTTAAACCCAATTTCCTTTATCTGAAAATCCACTTACGAAAAACATCTCAGCTGGAGAGGATCTGGCTGTCAGTAAAAGAAAAGCAGTTGCCATGAGGTGGCAGATTCTGATCAGCTGTTTTACTGATTGCTTTTCCTTTGCCTCAGGGCTTCAGGTGAGATGTATCCCTCAAAACGATGGCCCAGCTGAGAGGTATCCAACAGGATTGGGATGCTGGTGTTTGCTCCTACCCAAGCTCCCTGCTAGAGGGCTCTGCTGGCATCGAACTGGCTCAATTTGATGCTGCAAGAAGCAAACCCCAGAAGGGTCTGATTTTCTGCTGTGACATTTTTGCTTTGAATAGGGATTTTGAGGGTAAATAATTAGTTTTCCTAAGAGAGTGGGCACAAGTCCTGGGTGATACATGTCAAAGGGACTGTGGGGTTAGAGATCTTGACCCCAGCCTGTGGGTTCACAGAGTGTGACAGTCAGACAGCAATCTTTTTCACAGACTCCCGTAGGATGTAATTCAAATGATGCTGAATGTTCATAGAAAATAGTTTCAAATTTAATTGATTTTTTTTGTTAACCAGGAAGACAGATTCGATGGGAAAGGTAAAACATGTGACTTAATTTTTGAAGTGGTTCAGCTCTTCATGTGAGATAAATCTCTAACTTTATCAACATAACTGGGCTGATAACAGAGCATGGGTGCATGTTAGTGCTGCTCTCTAAGGGTGAGAGCCTATAGAAGATTGATACCTGAAGAAAGAGAATATGCTTTATTTCAACTCTAGGTAAATTTCCAATTTACTCAACTACCTCAAACTGTGGCAAATCCAGTTTGACGTACTGTGAAATATTCAGTCAGTCCACTTGTCCTTGGCTGCCTGAGAAGCATATGCAAATGTAAATGCTTTCTCATAATTTATGGTGAAATTACTTAAAACAGGAGGAAGACAATTAAAATGTTTGCTATTGAATGCTAGTCTCCTGGAATGGGTCATGCATGGGTAAAGCAGACTCAAATTGGGTTTTGATTCTGCTGGATCTGGGCTGCTCGCTTGGTTTGTCTTCTGTCCCATTACATATCTTCTGCAAGAGCTAATCAAGATAATGCAGATATACAGTCAGAGGGATATAGACATGGCTGCACCAAATTCAGTGAATTTTTGCTTACTCCACCTGAGTTTACTATCAAACTCAAAATTACACCATATAAACTTTCCACAGTTCTGACTTAGTGTTGCACAAATAACTTTAGCCAAGTCTTTAAGGATACACTTCCCTGGTTTCCCTGGCACTGAAGTACACACTCCTGTGCTTTGCTGAACTGGGATGGATTGAGGTGCACAGCATTCAGCTCGGGGATGTGTGTTTAACTGAACTTGGGCTATTAATTACATTGCGGCTGCCAGTAAATCAGGATTTTGCCAGTCTGGCTCAGTTATTGGAGCAGTGGGAGGCACTTGGTGCGCCAAGAGCTGGGGGTGTGCTGTGGGCAGTGACTTCTCCATCAGCACAACTGCAGCCTGGAAGAGGAAAAAAGGGCACTGGCACCCTTCAGTGTCATTCCAGAAAAGTCAGGCACTAAGGGCATACAGGAGAAACTCCAGTACCAAGGCTGAGGGAGGGTAGGTGAGGAAGTGCAGGCTCCAGCTTTTGGCAGTGCTGCACACCATTTTTTGCCTTTGCAGCCAGAGCTGCAGAGCAGTTCCCTGGTTCCGTTTGGCACAAAATCTCTATGTCTTTCCTCAGGGTGACATATGTGTGTTTGTCTCTCTTTCTGTTTGCCTTGAATAAACCTCGGTGGGGTGGGATGTAAGGAATACCTCACTATTCCTGGGGCATGTTTGAGTGCCGGTGTGATCAGGTTACAAATCTGCAGGCAATAAATTAGTTTTTCTTCTGAATTCAATTTGTTTTTCTTGATTTGGTTTCAAGACTCTGGTACCTTGGAACAAATGACAACATGTAGCTATTTTTCAAGGGACCAGAGTACCAGGTAGAGGCTCTTTGGCCAAATGTGCAGGTTTGCAGGCAAAATAAAATGCAAGAGTCATCATGGTCATGATCAGACACTGCAAAACCAGTGGTTTCCTGTTCTGACTCCTGACCACTGCTTTGCTGGATCTGATGAGGGAAGGATGATGGATGATGAGAAGAGGAAAGATTCTCTAGAAGTAACATGGCAATATATGCCTAAGAAGGTCTTGCAGAGCTCTCTGCTCAATTCAGCTGGGGTGCAACTGCACAGACAAATCCCTGAGCTTTTCTGAAGCAGCTTTTTGTGTTTGTTTTGACTTTTCAGGCTCCTCACTCAGATTTCTGCAAATCTATGTCACATCATGTGTGAAGGCAGCAAATAAAGTGAACTCTGAACTTAGGTTGTTTGGGGGTTTTTCAGGGAATACAGGCCTCCCTTAATAGAAGATACTTAAATACCACTCAGACACCTGGTGAACAAACCAGCTGTTCATAGCTGTTCTTTTCATCTCTCTTTTTCATTGTTTGCAGAAACAATGAAGTGATCGAGGACTAAGAGGGTTGAACTGATGGAAAAAAAGAGACCCAAGTGCCAAGCTCTTCAGTGCTCTTTGTAAAATCCAAATAAATGGAAAAATAAATCAAGTTTAGACAACAACAGGAAATTGAAAAGTTACATCAATGAAAGGACAGAATTGTATACATCAATCATTTGGCTGGAGATGTTGTGGTATAAACAGATTTTTATCACATATAGCTCTCTATTCAAATAATTATGTCCTAGATTTCTTCTGTAAAAGTACACAGAGTACAATTTTGTCAACAAGCCTCTGGGAACAAATATGAAAAATAGACCAAGACTGGCTTTGCTGTCCCTGATTTCAAGTTTGAAAAGTTTTTAAAGCATCAGTTTAATTCAGAAAAACAGAAAAGGCAGGACTTGTTTGATGCCTGCAGCTAGGCCCATGCCTACATGTTTTGCTAGAGATGGTCTCCTTGAACTGTCCCATTCCCACTACGTTCAGACCTAATCAGTGTTGTTACCTTCTTTTTCCCTCCTTCACAGCAACCCACCTTTCTTTTAGTTAGTTCATTTGCGCACAGGGAAAAGTTAAATGTGACAGCAGCCTGTCACCAACCCACCATCCCAAGGTCCCATCCCCATCACTGCACCTCACAGCCAAGAACAATGTCAGCCCGGCACCAGCTCCATGGAGGAACATGGTGGGACGTGGTGATCCATCCTCCCAGGAACCACACTGCTGCCAGCCACCCTCGGGCACAGATAACAGGCCCTTGAGGACAAAGCCCTTTGCCTTCCTCTTCAGATGTAAGATATCAGGATACAAACAATAATAAATAACTTATGTGTCAGTCTGAACTGAATCCTGTTCCCCTGCCTCACCCACTTCCACTCTGTCTACCATGAGGTTTTTTTCTTCCTCTCTCTGCTTCTTCCACACCCACCTTTTAAGTTCATGTTCCCTCAGACAAAAGCAGGACTCCAGTCTGCAGCAAGGGCCTTTTCCTGGGAGGTTTTAATCTCTGACGAGGAGGGAACCACATCCCCATGATGTTGGGAAGTTTGGGCCTCTGATCTCCTCTTTCCAGCCTTGCTCCTGACAATTGAGCTTTCCCTCTTGTCCAGACCCATCAGTTATACTGCAGTCAGTCCTGCCACATTCCTTGAGTTTCTTTCTTGGCAGCAGGCATCGTTTTCTGCTGCAAATTTAACCCAAATCATTTTTGCATTGTTCTCTCCCAGCCACTATCTTACAATTGCTGCATTGTTCCTTTTTGGCTTCCTTTGCAGTTCCTATCTGTCTTCTGGCTCTTTGTGTATCACTGTAGGCTTAGCTTCAGTCAAGTTTGGATGTCATTCATCAGATATCTTGTTACTGCTAATTCATAACTTTCTGATTTCACTCTGTTCCTGTCAGTGTTTCAGCCTCTCTGAGTGACAACTCAGCAGAACTCATGTCAAATGTATCCTTTGACTGACTGAAAAGCACTGAATTGAAGTGGAAGTCAAGGGGTAGGGAAAGTGACCAGGAAAATATTCACAAGCACAACACAAAATGAGGACTTGTTTGCCCTGAGCTTTCCCCAAAGCTGTGGAGCTGAGCTGAATTGGCCAAACCCCCTGTGATGTTCTACAGACCCATTTGTGTGAACTCCTGCCAAAATATGCTTCTGTTTTGAAATCAGGAACTGCTTAGAGATTTACATTACTTATTGAAAAATCAATTCAACAGCCATAGTTCTGGTTGAGCTCTACATTGATCCTTCAGGTTGCTTTTCCCTAAAAATGGCTTTATTAACACTTTCATATATTGGTAGGATACAAATGAGATCCACTCCAGTCTGGAACTGAAGTTGAAATGTAGAGATCAAAATAAATTATGACCCCACAAAAACATCACCAGATGTCTACATCTGCCCACAAGTCAATATACTGGTTGCAAGGTGGGGAGCACATGTGGAGAGAGCCACACGGGTGTGTACATCCCTGTCTCGAAGGTCCCTCAGCTGCTCTGCTTGAAGCCAGAGGCTCATGCCTGTTTTCAGTGGCATTTATTTTTCCTTTACTTCTATGGAAAATCTTGCATGTCTCCAAGTGATTGCTGAGGTCCTGGTTTGCCAGATCTTCAAGAAGATGGACAACTTCATGCATATGTGAACAAAAGCTTCACTTCATGCTTTCAAGTAAGTAATTAACTACCTGGTAGCATTTAGCTGTGTATTGGGTCATCCAGCAGAGACAAATCAGAAGCAAAACTGACACAAATACACCATATTCTGAGAATGGCCTCAACATTCTGCAAACAACTCAACAACTGCTTTCAATTAGCAGCACACTTAATCTTCATGTAGCAAAGGTGGCCAAAGAGGGAATTTTGAGAGCTTGAGCTTTTGAGTCCTCCAGGCATTAAACCCACCATTGTGTCAGAGGCAGGTCATCCTGTCAAAATGGAGGATGATACAGAGATTTATGCTCTTGGGCTGAGTGCCGCACTGTAGAAAGGTATCTGTTTTCCATTTAATATAACAAACCTGATTTTCATCTAATTTGTAGTTCTCTTGGTCACAATTATCCTCAGATAATCAATAATCCCTTGGAATGGAGATGCTCTACTCAAATTGCTAGCTACGTGCCATTTTGGACGGTGAGTCAATGGTGCATTCCAGGAGCCACAGACCACGGGGAACCCATCAGTGAAGAGATGCAACCAAACCAAAGGAAAACCTTGTTCCATGTGACTGGTACACACCAGCCACCCATCTGGTGGCACAGCCCTAATCACACTTCAGTTGCATGGGGACTACATCTGGGCAGCGATGGCTGAACCTCCTGGTAGTGAAAAGTCTGAACTCCACCATCAGTATTGTCCTGCTTTGGGCAGTACCTCAATAAACCGAGTGCAACCAAGTATTGTTTTCATACTTATTCAGACAGAGCAGCTCATTAGAGTGCAAAATAATATTCCCATGCCTGGCAAATCCTTTTGACTTTGAAAGTTTGGGTTTGACTTTTTTTTTTACTTAGACAACATGGAGACTCAGTGCTAAACTACACAAAACAAATTAAATATCCAATTTCAAACAGTTGGCTCTGGTCTGGAAGCACTTCAGATGATTGCCACGATTCAAAGGAGAAAAATTATTTCATTTTGGATACTGTAATGCTTTTTAAACAGCACACTGGCTGACCCATGCTTGATCATGACCTCAAGAGCTTCACATACATGTTTTTGAAAATAAAGTTTGTGCTTTGCCTCATCAAACGGGTGCTCAAGCTTCACAGCTGCAGTAAGGGGAGAGGAGTTGCCCTGTCACCCTTGACACTGAAGACACACAGAAGTCCAGAATGCTGGTGAGACATCCCACCCTGTCCCAACAGCGTGGTCCTGAACCCCAAAGCAATGTAGAAGCAGCCCCACAGTGCCCATGGGCTGTTCTTCAGTGACAAAGGAAATGGCTTAGTTGTATGAGTGCGTGTGTCTGTAAATGGGAGGATTTAAAGGTCAGATTAATGTGGGGAAAGTGTGGAGGTCACCAGTAGAGACTGTGCTCAGTGACACCTGGGGGTGTTACATCCCCAGGTCTTCTGCAGCAATATCTGCAGTTGCTGCCATTGAAGACTGACTCACAAACACATCCTTTTGGGCTGGGTTCTCACCAAAGTGTGTTTTTCAGATCCAAGGCTGAGACCTCCTAACATGAAACAAATCCTCATGGCTCAGATGGCAACCAGCAGCCACCCCCCAGTACCTGTCCTTCAGCTTCTCAAAGGGCAGGGTTTAAAGCAGCAGCCCACAGCTTTAGGAAAAGTCTTGGGATGTAACAGGAAGTAAATGAGATGCCTGATCCTGCAGAGGAGATGTTTGCACTCAGAGGTGTGTTAAATTTCACAAGACTCAGCACGACACTCAGGCTCCATGTGGACCACCCAGTTGCATGGCAAGAAACCCATTTTTCTCATGGTTTCAGCCATGTCATTTGCTGAGCTGCTGCCTTTACAGCTCTCTTGTTTTCCCAGCTGCTTTGTATGCTTGAGATCGGGTCACGGAAAGCAAAGGGCTTGCTCAGAAGTTAAACAAAAGCTCTTTCAAGTTTAAAAAGAAGAAAAAATTAAAAAGCCCACCTGCAGGGAGCCCCCTTCTCCAAGGAGGAAGAGGTTGCTTTGGAGTCCTTTCTCCAAAAAATGCAAGGCTGAACTGCCCATGACTAACATTGCCATGGTGTGCGTGGGAGTGAGATTTGACTGTCTCTTTAAAATAAGAGAAATTCAAGAAAAGACTCAGCAACAGAAATATATACCCAGGATTTAAGAGAAGGGGTCAAACATCCTTCATGATAGATAGACATCAGGAAAACTGAGGAGGACATAAGGGACTGGCTAAAAGGAGACTGATACTCAAATGGGTGGATCTAGAACACAGAAGCTCAGTTCTCACCACAGCCACAAACTTCACATGTGATCGTAACAGTTTTGTGAGGATAAAATCCAAGCCTGGGTGCAAGGTACCAGGAGCTGTTAAGTCACCTCAATAACCAAGGGAGAGGGGAGGAGGGAGAGGGGAGGAGGGAGAAGGGAGCAGTCCACCTGCTCCCAGTCCCAGCCCCAGTTCTCCTCCCTTATTCTCATCTCTTCTCACCAAATATCCTGGGGAGCATAACTAAAGATATTTCTCTCATAATTTTGTTTTTCTTGGAAATAGGTCAGGTCACTGCTCTGTGGGAAAACAGAGACAAGCCCATCTTGCACTGTCCTAAAAGGGTTGTCCCACCCCAGACAGCTGCAGACTCTCACAGATATTTTAGGAAATACAAAAAAAAACCTGTTCTGATTTTACTCTTCAGGACCTTTAGCTGTGAGCAATTGCATCCAGTCAACAAAACACACCCAGCTGGCCAGGTAACCCCTTCTGCCCTGCCCAAAGTGATCAGGAGGCAGATGTCTGCCCCAGCATTTCCCAGCCCTGTTGTCCTGAGCATGCTCAGGCCACTGGTCCTGAGAGAGAACCTGCAGGATAAGGTCCATGTGAGGAAGATCCATAGCACATGTCTAGGGAGCTGCCAGCATGATGTCCCATCTGTCCTTCAGGAGGTACCACCTACCCTGGTGCTATCACAGTAACTTAAGAAGCTCCACCATGAGCATCCACGTGTCCTGGTGGGCCAGCCATCTCCATAGCACAGCTGGGCTGCAGTGTGATGCGAAGGAGCTGGAAAGGGGGGAGGTTTCTCTGGGCACATAATGAATGTTTCATCTTTTCCTGCTGGTCAAATTCCCAAGAACCAGACACTGTAATCAAGCCATTCAATGGCAGCTTTTTTTTCCTGGAGCACAGAAATCAAGATCCCTACTTGCCTGGCAGGAACTGAACAGGCTTTGAAGCAATCAGAACTACTGAAGAAAAATGTAAAGCCTTTAATGTTTTATGCAGAAGACTAACAATGGTACATGCTATGTGGGCACACTGGGGTGTTGTACATCCATCCCTGATAGTCTATGTCCTTACAGACACACTGTCTTGATTTTTAAGCAACTGCAAGACCAGAAATTTTGTTCCCATGGAAGCTATTTTTTAGTACACTCCTAAACCCAATCTTAATTCTTCCAAGTGTACTTTGAATTGTGGCCAGCCCCTGCACGTGTGGTAGGAAGCTGCCTCGCACAGCTCCCTGCAAGATGGGAGAACTGTGAGCAGCTCCACAGGCTCCCATGGCATCCAAGTCCATGAGAAGCAGAAGGCAGCAAGAGCAGCTTGGCTGGCAAGGAGAGGGCAAGTGACAGCCTTTGGGGGCCAGGAAAGAGGCTGGTGTTACGGTAACAGGGTGGAAACACAACACGTAGATGCTAAAAAAAAAGGGAGGGGAGAGAACGAGCTACTTTGATAGCCTAATATCACAATCAGGAGAAACTTCCTGGCCTCATATTTTCCATATAAACAGTCTCCACTGGATAAAGTTAATGGTTCCCTAACTGCAACACAGAAGGGCTTGATCAGTTCAATTGACGTCACAGATTGAGGATTTTAATGAAATGTGCTGTGCTTCCCCCATTTATATGTTTGACCCTAACCTTTACCAGATGTTCTGTTCATGCTCCCTCACAGACACTGCAGCACTGTGTTTGGGAGCCTCTCGGAAATCTGAAATGCTGAAGTGGAAATAAAATCCTCTGACACAAACTCTTTTGTTGGAGCTGCTCCTCACCATGGGTGAGAGGCTGCATGGGGGCTTTTCCTTGGGTGTGAGCAAACCTGCACCAGCCCCACAGTCCCACCACCCCTGTGTTGCTCCAGAGGTAAATCTGCTCCAGGCTGTGACTCCCTCCCCAGCAGTTACACCTCCAAAGCAGTGTGTCCCTCAGCTTTGCAGGAGTGAAACCCATGGGAAATAAGTCACAACTGTGGAAAAAAGCACGTCATCAAAAAAGATGTCATAAAAAGTTTTCTGGTAGTTGATGCTCATTTAGAAAGTCTTCTGCCCATTCCTTCTGCAAAGAGAAGATAAAATGATGGAGCAAGAGAGGGTTAAAAAGAGATCCACGTTATCAAACCTCAGCTTTGGGTTTTGATAACTTCATTTTAGCTAACTTGGAAGCTGGACCCAAGCCACCCTTTAGTTCTGGGTTTGGATTAACAAATTGAAAGTCAGTGATGAGGTTTTGCAAACCAAACCCATATCCTCCTTGGCTTGTTCCTAGCTGAAACTGAGCTAGCCCTGAATAAAAATAAGTGAATCACTCCTTAAAACACACACCAAAAATGCTGAACTCAACAACCACAAACTGAGAGAAGTTGCACACAAAAGCCTCTGCAAGGCATTCATTTATTTTAACTCAGGAGAGACTGAACTTGCAGCAACAGCACTTCGCAAGAAATTAGACAGAAAAAATGTTAGAAAATGTTAAAAAATAAAAATTGATGGGTTTGGTTTTAGTCATTCCATGCACACATGTAAAAACTACGTATTCTGTGGCCAAAGAGTTTGCATTTGTCCCTGAGCAGATGACAATGGCTGTTAGTGTGGCAACCTCAGACCTCCTCACATTTCACTTTGACATTGATCCTGCAAACACAGTTCATTGGATGGAATCCAAGTGGGACCAAGGCTGTTCTGACCCCAGAGTAAAGGCAGCCCCGTATGAAGCCAGCTCAGCACAGCTGCCCTGCCTCAAGTGCACACCTTGCTGTAACCCAAAACAATATCCACATTTAGGCAAGTCTAAAGTGTTATGTTCTTAAAAGTCACTTCTGCCTCTCAGCCCCATCTAACTGCAAAGGACATCTCCCTCCTGCCCAGCATGGCCAGAGGATGAAGAGATGCTCACAAAGGACAAGCCCTCCCCTGCCTGTGTGCCAGGGAGCAAAGTGAGGGGACGGGACCACTCGGTGAGGCATGGGCACTGTGTGTCCGTGGAGAAACCCAAGCTCTGGCCAGGGGCTGGTTTCTGTGTGCCAGAGGAGGTGCAGCAGCACCCTGGGAACTGTGGGTGAGGGCTGTGCACCACCACAGAGATGCCACTGCAGCACTGCCCGCGGCAGCAGGGACTGCCCCACCGCAGTCTTTCTTCCCAGAAGTTACACAAAGAAGTGGGAATTATACAGTAACTGCAACCACAGTGCAGAAAGCAGATGCTCTGCCTGCAGGTTCACAGCTGAGGCACTCAGGACTTGCTGCTGGGTGGGCACAGTGTCCCAGACCTGCACAGCCACTGCAGCAATGCCCCCTTAATCCTGTCTCTTGATCACCAGCCCATTAACACCACCACATTTTTATTAGCAGGAAATCCTAAATCCAACCACCAATATGTTAATGTAATTGCAATCTGATAAAAACAGCAGGTAGGGCCTCTCCTGGCCCCACATGGGCAGAGGGATTCCTTTGAGTTCCCAGGCTCACAGTAAATACAACCTGAGCATTAACAGTTAAAAGAGTATTTTGCCAGTGCCAACAAGAAGGATTCAAGCAGAACAGGAAATAATAACATCTTCATCTGGATCAGGGCTGCGAACTGGAGCAGACTGCCTTCCCTGCTATAATTTACACATCCTCACAGACATACATATTGGAAGTGATTTTTACAGCCAGCCAGGATACAGCCACACAACCCATACCAGCACTGGCAGGAATCACATGCCTCGGTCTCCTACAATGTGTCTGCCTCTCTGGTGAGAATGCAGAGGGTTGTTTTTCTGGTATCCCTTAAGCACATTTGGTTTTATTTTCCTTCACTTACTGGCAATAAATAGTTCCATTTCTCTTGCTCACCAAAAACTTTTCTTTATATTGGTTTTGGTTTGTTTTTTTTGTTTGTTTGTTTACTCATTTGTTCCGACAGGAGTGATGAAAGACTCTGCCTGGGTTCACCAGATCACACACCAAAGCTAACACGGGGTTCATGGATTCTTTGGAGTCCCTGCTTAAAATTCCACTTTCAGCTCCCAATCCCGCCCACTCCTGAGGGACAGAGCTCTGCTGAAGATGTCCAGACTCTGAACTGGCCAGGTTTTCCTACCTCCTGCCTTCCTACACACTGTGTTTGCACCAGCCCTTTGCCCCAGTGAGGTTTAAAGGACTGATGCATCTTGTAGGTGCTCACTGTGTATGGATTTGTACCCAAAGGACATGAAAATAGAAGGGAATTCTGGATCCCTTTCCAAGCAAAATCACTTATTGAGGCAAAGGCTCTGTCCCTGAGATGCTCATCTTTAAAATGTCAGCTGTGGCATGGTCTGACACACTGGATTGGAGAAAATTATTCAAGTATCACCTGGTGTCCATTGTTTGAAAACCAAGTAGCTTTTCCCAGTTTATTTATTTTTCCTCCTGATTAAAAAAAAGGCAATAAAAGCAATAACCTGTAATACCAAAAAATGTCAAGATCAGAGATTCACTGATCCCAGTTAATGCTCAGCTCCTCTTGCAGCAACCATCTCCCTGGATGGCTTGAACTCCATTGCAAAAGAAAATTGCATCAAGTGAAGGGAAGTGGAGCCAACAAAGCAAAGAGCACAATTTTTTTGTTGTTGTTTCAACAACTGGGCACAGAGAACTCACAGTCTGAATTTCTGGCTGGGTTTGCAGCCTTTGCTGCCTCCTAGCAGCTGTTGAGCAAAATAAACCACCACCCAAAACAAAAATCACCAAGTCAAGAACTCTCTGCCTGAGAGGAAAAAGTACAGGCATTTACTAATTAAACTAATTATTAATAATAAAATATACAAGAGGAAAGCATGTTTATTATCTTCTCATTGAGAGGAGATGTGTAACTCCCTGTTTTTTGTATTCATGAATACCCTCAGGAGAAACACTTGGCAACCCCAGTGCTTGTCCGTGGCACAGGCTTTAGCTAAAGGCTTTATCCAGCTCTCCCACTCCAGCTGGGGCTGAACCAGAGGAAGAAAGGAAGAAAAAAGTAGAGGAAAATAGTGAACAGGGTTTTCAAAACTCGAAGAGTGGGAGCCACAAAGAATAATCTGGCCTTTCTTGCCAGGTCGCAGGATCAGATGCATTGCACAGCACCAAAGTGTAGCTGGGCTCCCATGAAAGATGTGCAGATCCTGGTCCAACCCAAGCAGTGTTGCTGCCTGTGGCATTTCAAGCCCTGCTCACCCAAATAACCTACCAAAACCCTGTGGCCTGCAACAGTCAGAAATATTTGAGGAATAAAGAGAAAGTGTGGGTGAATAGCGTGGATTAATAGTAGGGTTGATATCAGGGTTAAAGCATGTTTGGGGGGATGAGTTGTGACAGGGACAGTGTGGAGCCAGGCTGGCAGGAAGGTGCTGCCAGCTCCAGCATGGAGCTGATGCCTACAGCAAGGCTCTGAACTGAGCTCCATGGCTCACACAGGAGGGGAAGGAAGAAAAGGAAGATGGCTGTTGCATTGGACATGTTGAAGTCAGCCAGGGAAGAATGATCTGCTGTGCTCCCTGGTTGTCTTGGCTCTCACTCATAGAGGCACTTAAAAAGCTGTTTAGCTTCAAGCATGTGCTTAAGAGCTTTGCTGAATTAGTCAATTAGCATATTTACTTGCCTGCAAGTCTTTGCAAAGGTCAGTTGAAAGCACTGGAATTTTGATGAAAGCTTTTGATGACCTTCAGAGCAGAGCTCCAAGTTACCCCCCCCACGCATCACACCTTTGCAGCCTGTGGCAGCCCTGCCCTGCAGAGCTGCTTTGTGAGCAAAAGCTGAGCTTTGCTGCTTGTCTCTGGTCATCTCTACAGTACATTGAGGCAATTTTTGTGATCAGCTTCATCTTGTCATTTGCAAAACTCAGTGCCATTTGGAAACTTCTGGCTGCCTGAAGCAGAATTGTGTCCTGCCAGAAATGGGTTTAGATGCGTCTGTTTGGAGTTTACTGTTCCTGCAAATTGAGGCTCTGAACTCCAGTGATGCTTTTCCTTTGATTTAATTAAGGGAAGCTGCTTCCAAGGAATCATACATATAGCTCACATGAACGGCTTCAAGTGCAGTGATGTACCCTGAGATGCAACGGATGTGATTCATGGTGACTCATGGGTTGTGTGTCCAGCTGCCAAATGAGTCAGCATTTACAGCAACCTCATCATAATCCACCTGCCAAAATTATGGACCTGAGGTACCATGTCCATGCTGGGTGGAAGGAGATGAGCCCCAGATGTCCCTTTGCTCCTCAGACCACAGCATATGGCAGTGGCCCTTTCTGAACTCCAGAATGGTCCCATGGGACCTGCAGCTCTGCACCATCATGGACAAACTCTCCAGTGGGAGATTTAAGATCTCTACCTTGTTCACACCTCTAGTTTGCTGATGGAAATATATAGGAAAAAAGAGCGGAATTGCTGGTGATTATCAAACCTGGGTGCAGAAGACCTCAAGACTTCTCAGCTCATTAAAAGCCAGACTTGAGCCAATTCCAAAGGAACTTGTAGCCAAATTAAGTGCTGAGACAGGTTATTTCTTTTAAAACTTCTGTGGAAGCAATATCCTTGCTGGTGCAGCCCAAGGGGAGGATTGCAGCGCTGGCCCACATGCCCCTTCTCTCTCACATTTGCCAAACAGCAGCAAATAATGGATATTTTCCCCTTTTGTGGAAAGTGTAATCTGAATTCTTACTGATTCTTGTAAAATCTGAGAGCTGAGCAAGCCTGACTTTTCCACACACACACCCGAACACACACCCCGTGTGATCTGTGATGCATTTCTGCAGATGCAGAGGAGGACAGAGACCATCTGCTCTTTCTGGATGGGAGAGCAAAAGAGCCGCAAGGAAAGTTCTGGTGAGGAGGTTCAGCTCAGGGCTATGATTTATAACTGTTAATACAACAAATCCTTTCCAATTGCCCTGGCATTGCTCAGGAACCAGCATCCAGCTAACAGAGCAAGCTAAGGTCAGGGGAGTCTAATGATGACCAACTTGACTGGGAAAGTGAGGGGAAGGCCAGATAAATTGCTGCCCTTGGGGCCAAGCAACATCACTGCAGGCTGCAGCTCCACAGCCCGTGGCCAGGAGGGACTGATGGATGCTGCCGTGTCCCACTGACCTCCCCACAAAATAGGGCTTAAACTGCAAATGCAAGGGCTCATCTCTCACCTTCCCCCTCCTGGAGGCATTGCCAGACAGCAGTGGTCAGCTCTGGCCTAGTGTGTATCCTTGCACTTGTGTGGAGGTGGCAAGACTGAAATTTTATCTTACATTGACTGCAAAAATAGTTCAACAAATTCAAACTTTTTATTTCAAATTTGTTCAATTTTTTTTTGGTTTGTTTTTTTTTTTTACTCAATTGGAGGAAATGCTGAAGCTATTTCCACCACCCTGTCCTGAAATGGGGCACCACCTTAGTTTTTAGGATGCTAGAAGTGGACATTGAAGTTATTTTTAGAGAAAAACGTAAAAACCTAAACAAAAGATTCAGCAAACACAACATAAGCTCAGAAACATTGTGATATCACCAAATCTGTACTTTTCACTGGAAAAAAGATGCATGAGAACCATTTGCCTGTGTTTAGAGAGCCCATGGGAATAGACTGGCTGCTACCACCCCCTGTGGGGCCTGTTCCCATCCCACCTCAACCTCCTGACCACCCCTTCCAAACTGAGAACACTCACATCCCCACAGGCACAGGTCTGCTGGTGCAACTGGCAGCACCTGCATCAAAGGGGTGAGTTACAGGACAGGTAAGGAGCCCAAACTGCCCAGAGTCTCACCCGCTGCTCTCTCTGGAGGCAGGTCTCCCTGGATCCCTCCAAGGGCCACGCTGGCTCACAGCAGAGCACAGCCTTCAAATCACTGCTGGAAGAAGTCAGCAGGAGCAAAACTGTCCTGTCTGTGGTGAATCCCACATACAAAATAACTTGGTGTGCTATTTAATGTAAATGATGTATTTTATTTTTCATATCCAGCGGGGCAGACTAAATAAGTCAGAGCTGGGATCTTACCCAAGTCCTTGAGCAGTTTCATTGGAATAAATGGCTTTTCCCCGAGCATTTGCCAAATGGTACCACAGCACATGCAGACCCCCAGCTGGGGCTCACTCATGCAGTTGGGTGCTCCCCTTTGTGGCCATGTTCTGCACAGGAGCAGTACAAATAAACACTGATGCTGAAACATCCTTGCACACCTACGTGGACACCGTGATGCCCAGAAGCCTGTAGGGATGCCCTGAGGGGTGAGACTGTGGGCACACTGCTAAAAACCCAACAAGAGGGGCAAAATCTCAGGCTTTCCTTGCCTGCTTCACCCCTGCAGACAAAGCAGTGCTTCATCAAGGCATTATTTGATTATTTTCATGCTGACCATCCAGCCCTTCCACAGCCATGGAACAGACTGGCACAGGGTTGTCTCAGACAGGATATCCTCCAGGGAACAGCCTCTGCACAACATACAAACAATGGAGCCCTGCCTTTCAAACCACAGACATTTTAAAAGATATACAACGTGCCCAGCCACTCCTCCTCACAAACCTCAGATATCTGCTATCCACACAGCAGTCAGCACCAGGATACCAGACTACAGTGTAACTTATTTCCTGCTGTTTGTGAGCAATTCCCACCACTGTTAAAGGGAGCGGAGTGGGCTCTAGTCCTGCACCTCTGCCCACCCCTTTGGATGCTGCAGGTTTTGAGAGCTCAGGTGTTTGCACGCTGAGCCAAGACAGGTCACTCTGCTCCCAGTGCTCAATGGCACAGCAGCCCACCAGCCAGTCTTACCTGTGGCAATGGCTACAGAGACCTTGCCACAACTCCACTTCCACAGGTACCATCAGTGTTTTGGGATCAAGCCACTTGCAGATCTATATAAAACCATACTGAAGCCTTTCACAAGGGCTTTAAAGAAACTGCTGGGCTGAAGCATCTTCTAATTGCTTTATGCACCAGATAGAGAAGCAACAATTACTGTGGCCCAGGCAGGTGATAAAGCCAAGAGCCAGTTGTTCACTGCTCCTCCAGTTTGGTCACATTAAGTTGCACTGACTCAACTGCTGTCAGCTGGGCTGCTGGGCCCTATTCTGCTCTCAATTATGTCAATGCAAATTTGCAAAAACTTCACTGGCTTTCACAGCATAACCTAATTTAATGGAGAGCACAATCTGCTGTGCTTTCCAGATTCAAGCTGTGTAATATGGAACAGACTTGAACCTCTGACTCATTAGCAAGGGAATATATATTGAAATTAAGTTCCCAGTAGGTGAACATCTCTTGAGCTCGTGATTTCTTTTTCGTCCTGGTTGTGGAAACAGTTTGACTTGTTGCTGAACTGTCGCCTGACACCCACTGCCTGCAATGGGCAACTTCTGTGGCATTGAAAAGGTTTTCATCAGCTTTACAGAGTGAAACAGGTAAAGTCTCTTTGAAAGCCATTAGAGACTTAAAGCAAAGCCCTGAAATCTTGCCCATGGGAGTATGTGCACCCTGAGTGGCCTTCAGTGATCAGACACATCAGAGATGATGGCACAGCACTAGTAGCATGCAGCAAAATTAAGCTGAAGAGGCCCAGGGATATTTCTTGTGTGTCTATAATATCTAGTTCCTCCTTAGTAAGTCCATTGAAGCTGGGTTTGGTTTATTAATGTATTCGTAAGAGTCGAGACTGTTTAGACTGGGCTTTGGGAAGAAAACCCTTAAAGGAGACGTGCTATCATGGGTTGACTGTGTACAGGGCCAGGTGGCTCTTTTCTGGCTGGTGGTGGCCTCTGGTGTGCCTCTCACAGCAGCACTCCCTTCTTTCACAAGCAGATGAAGACAAACTGCACAGAACAGAGCTCTGTTCCTCCCACTCCATGAGCAGGAGGTGTTGCTGGGCTCCATGGCACAGGCAAAGCCCTGGGGACAGGCTACCTGGCTGCTGCTCCCAGCACCACACCATGGGCAGGCTGAAGCCCCCTCACTGGCTGCATGTCAGTTATATCCAAAGGCCTGACAATTGCTGAGGATTTTGATCCTTTGGGATCTTTGAAGGGGGCTCAACAATGAGCCATGCCTCAGTTTACCAGCCTCTGTGGGCAGGCAACATACTGCATCACAGTGTGTTTGTTATTAGAGCTTCTCATAGCACCACAGATCTGGAATGAAAGCCCCATGACCTAGGGCCATCTCTCTCAAAAGACTTAAAAGAGGTTTGAGCCATTTATTTTAGCATTTATTGTCCTTTAAGCCTCAGTGGTTACTGCCTCTCAGACATCTGCAGGGCTGAGATCTGCATCTGCTACTATTGCTCCACTTGCTGAGGACATAGGACACAGCCTACACCATGAACTACAAATAAGAAGCAGATTACAAAAAGAAACCTAAAAGGCCCTAAAAAAATCTCAATCCCTTAAGACAAACTCCAGCACAAGTGGACTCCCAGCGTGCAGCACTGGGCATATTTCACAGCGAGAGAAGCATTCCACTTCATCCCAAGGAGGAACTGGCCCTTCCAACATGTGGTTCCTTCTCTGGGTCCTTGTCTTTCATTTTGCATCCCTGAGCCAGTGTAGGATTTGCAAAACATTTAATAATTCCAAGAACAAGCACATTAAAGCCTCAGAGCAAGGGGAAAACCCTTTTCCTGCCAACGAGGCATATTATTGTCAATACCCCATTGTTGTACTTGCACTCACCACCCCCTAAAGCAATTAATGGATAAATCAGGGCTTTTTCTGTGGCATTTCTGTGGGTGGAGTTTATTCCCATCCTTATCTGAGCAGCAAATCTTTCCCACCAGTAACTTGGTGCCAGGGTGTCCCACAGCCCGTGACGCCGGAGCACGCTGCAGAACAAACAAGCTCAATTAGGGGAGGATATTTACAATTGCTGACCAAACTCTCGATTTCCTTGGTAAGCTCCTCAAGACAATACGCTCCGGGCGCTGGCCTCCAATTGTACTGTCAGAAATTGATACAGGCCCAAGAATGAGAAAATATTGTGTTTAGATTTGCGATAGGCAAGCAAAACAAGTGAGCAATGTTTTTGGAGGGCTTCTCCCCCCCCATCTGTTTATTTTCACAGCCACAGGATGGAGCGGGATGAGCAGGAGCCTCCCCTTGCCCACCCTGCCCTGCTCCTGCCAGCAGCCAGCCACACCAGTGCCATTTCCCTGGGAGGATGAGGATGAGGAAGAGGGACAGTGCTGCACCTTGTGCACAAGGCTTGTGTTGGCCCAAAACTCCTAGAGTGTCTTTGCTGAATTCACTTAAATGGCTTTTCCCAAGTCTGCCAGGATTCAAGCTGGAAACCATGGTGCCGACATGTGGAGGTTTCCAATGGAAGAGAGGCCTTCATCTCCTGCCAGCCTACAGCACAGGTACAATTCCTGCTCATCCAAGGGGTGTCCTGCACACTGCAACTCCCAGCCCTGTTCTGCATGGGTGTCTCCAGCTCCCCTTCCCCATGCAGCCCTTAAAAGCCAAGTGAAGTCCCCCAAGCAGGGAAGCCAGGCTTTGCTCCCTTTCAGCTCTCATTTCATTGCATTTTCAGCCCAGTCCCTTCACAGGTCTGGCTCAGAGCAGGGCACACACCCAAACCACAGGCTAAGCCCCAGTACACTGCAGCATCCAAACCCACCCTGCAACACATGCTGGCCATGAGCTGCTCTCAAGCATCAAATTCCTAAACCGCTTGAAGGGAGAATTCACTCCTAAATTTGAGTTGCTCCAGAGTGGCCTAGGATGAGCACAGTGGCCCTCCTGGAAATGGTCTGTCAGCCACCCCTGGGGCAAGTGATGCTATTTCACAGAGCCTGGTCTTGAGCTACTGCCAGAAAACAAGCCCTGTATCAAGTGGTGCAGCCCTGGTTTATTCCCAGGCTAGACAGCATGGCCATGGCTACACTTTCCCATGAGGTGCTTAAAGGTGTCACATTATGCCCAAGGTCTTCAGGGTTTTTGACATAAAGCAGCTCAGGTTGAGTCCTCATTTTTGCCCCAAGCAAAAATCAGGTTTACACCTGCCTATATCCAGATTAGCAGCTTGAACTCCATGTAGATTGATGGTTTAATGTTTGGACCAATTCTGTTCCTTTTACACCAAGAGCAAACCTTGAGTGATGGTGCTGCAAGCAGTATCTTCCAGATTTGCACCAGTTTAATGAAAACCAGAATCTAGCTCTGCGTCTTAAGAGATAACCTTCTCTGTACTCATGGACAATAAGTTGAATGTCTTCCAGCATTGTGCATCTTTTCCCAAAGCCTTTATAAGCCTTCCCTTTGAGGCTATCCAAGGAGTGAGGTCTCAAAATCTGTACCATAGACTGGCTGTACAAGACTTGCATTTAAGTAGCATGGCTTTTCTCATCACTAGGCACTCCTTTGACTGAAAACCTCTATTTGTTATTGAGGGGATTAAGAACATTCAACAAGAGGAAAAGGGGCAGGTTCTGGTAGCTGTGGGACTCAAAGACATTTCTCCAGATACATAAACCGCCAGATTTACACCATAGTAATACCAAACTTTGGTCCAGAGAAGGAATATAAATTAGTTGGTTAATGAGAACTGGATTCTGACCAGCTGGATTAGGGTCCTGTAATACTCATGTATTCTACTTTTCTCCCCTTGCCCTGTTAACTGACTGCAGGCCACCCAGGGTAACAAAGACATATGACAGAAATATAGTGTATATTTATGTTGGCTCATCTTGCTGTGACCTCCTTCAGGGTATGACCCAACTTCAATAACTCAGACTTAGCATATCACTTTCTGGCTCATTTCCTTGTGGGCTTGTAACATATACAGTGCTTTTCAGTTTATTCCTTCAGTACATTTGGAGAAAAAAAGAGGGAGGGAGAGGGAAACTGGCTACAAAAATCAATTAAAATCTGTCTCAGAGGCTCTGCTTACATGTCCCCTTGCTTAGGGGCTTCTATAGATATTTATTAGCACAGGGCTCCTACAAATATTAGCACAGGTCAGCTCCTGAAAATGTTTCCTCATGGCCAGTAACAGCAACTTCAGAGAACAACTGGAAGATGTGAGCTCTGGCATCTGTTCCACACTTAACAAACTGAGAACTACAAACATCTCCAAGGCTGAATAATTTATCATTACAAGAAATTATACAAAGAGGCAGGAGTTGAAATAAAATCAGGTTATATCATGGGAGGAAATCTGATTGTAAAGGCATACTAAAATATCTTCTAATGTACCAGCTTTCCTAATGGCTTGCAATGGCTTGTACATTCAGTTCTCTGCAGCAGAGGATGTTTAAATTAAGTTAAACCTGCTTGTTTACAATTTTTTGTGTACTTCTGATATTATTAGTATAGATTGTCAGTGACATTATTATAGTTATGCTGCTAGAACAAGTTCAGAGAAACTACTAAATTTTAATAGCAATTTCAAATACGTAACTGGGATAAAAAGGAGGGGGAAAAAATCTTATGAAACTGAGTGGTTTAGGATGGAGCAGACAGGTTTTGGGGTGGAAGTCGGTAATCAGTGATTTTACATGAAGTTCCACAAACAGGGACCAGAAGCAGACCTTTTACTTCCTACAAGCCTCTGCTTCACACCATTTGTTTACCCTGTCTTAAGGCAGCTAATTCCTAAAATTGAGATTAGAAGAAGTGGTAAGTACAAAGATAATTTAGGACTAAGGGAAGCTAATCCCAACTAGAAGAATGAGAACTGCCAGCCAAAGAAGGGGAAGAAGTAGCTGTGACCAGGTTGAAGGGGTGATCTGCTGGAATACAGTTGTGCCTTTAGGATGCAACAAAGGATTCAAAGGAGCCAAACATCTTGAGGAAAGAAAAAAAAAAATGGCTTCACATTAACATTTAATTTTTTCCAGAAATTCCACTCTGGATCAAAGAACTACAGTGAAAGTTTAGTTGGAAACAGCATTTTCCTGCACAGAAGTTCAGCTTCAGCAAGTAGGAAACTTCCCTCCCTATGAGAAGCTAGTTTTGTCAAATTCCTGGCCTGTTCTAAAGTAAACTCCATCCAAAGGCATTTTTTAGAGAAAAATTCAAGTGCAAGACATGTTGGGACTGTGGGTGGACAGGGTAAGGCACATAGGGACCATTGGAGGACTGCTTTAGCAACCAGGCTGCCAAAAGCCTGGAAGAAATTTATAAGGTGCAAAGAGCCAGGAGAGAAGTTGGCTGGTTCACACAGAGATGAAGACCTGCCCCTGGCTCTGAACTAGAACACTGTGAAGTACAAGATACGTTAAAGATCTGAGCCAGTGATACTGAGTCATGGACTTCTGGGATACTTCTACTGAGTTTGGTCCTTTTTCTAGGGAGAAAAGCAGTTCCTGAATGATGCTGACAGAAGAAGCTACTGCAAACACCAAGGATGTTGAGGAGCAGACAGGAAAAAGCAAACAGACACAGCTTTTCTTGTGTGTCACCCCATGAGCCATTCCAGAGCAACAGAGCAGATGAGAGGACATGGACATGCCTGTGAGTTGCATCCCATTGTGTGAAGGAATTTTACACTGCAGAAATGGAAGAGACATACCAGCTCAGAGTATCAACCACACTTACAGCCCTTTGAATAAGCTTGAGGATTTGGTTTATAGAGATGAGACATGATAGATTTACTATCTTCTTCTGGCAGTTTATTATCTATTGACATTGTTTTCTTTGCAAGTTCCAGTTTCCAATGACTTGCTGTTTTTAGCACTGGAAAAGTGAAGTGCAGAATGCTGCCAGTTAGCTCTGCTAGCTGCTCTTCACATTGCTTTTCAGCTGGTGCTCTCAGTTGCTCTGAATATGCTCAAAAAGACATTTGACATCTGATGTCTTTTGTCCAAAGCCTGGTATTACAATCGCTTGTGTTTTCAAGGAACTTCACAGGAAGTCCTTCTTTACAAAAGTTAAACAAAGTAGGGTGACAAAAATCTGCCTTTATCATTTGAAATAGGGGTGCAGATCAGGAAGGGGTCTGCAGAATTGCAGACAGCAGTTGTGACATGGAGTTGCTCATATACACTTAGTCAGTTTCATCTTAAGGGGAAAAATAAAATCAGTTTCTTTCCCACACTTCATTAACTGAAAGAAATTCTCTCCGATGGTCAGAGACCTTCTTCCAAATTCCACCCCAAGTACATTTATGGCCAGCCTACACTCATTTGTTCTTCTGCCAACATTGTCCTGTTTAAATAGCTCTTCTTCCTCCCTGGTGCTTACCCCTCTGATGTATTTATTACCCTCATGATATAGTGAAATGAGGACGTCTTGTATTCAGAAAGTTTTTATGTCTTTCCCATTGGTTACTTTCTTATTGACAGAAACTGTAAGTCCCAAGGCACTAAAAAAAAAAATAAAGATGCAACAGTCCCTGCAGCTGGTGGCTCTTCAAGTCAGCTTGGCAACAACTGGCTATTCAGGATCAACTCCTAGTTTATTGAGTTATTAAATACCTTCCAAGAGTGTCCTGTTCATCTGCTGTTCATCTCTGTGAAGCCTCAATGGCTGTTGGAAGTCAAGGCACTGTGATATCAGCACTTCCTTAACCACTGCACCATCCTAGAAAGCACTCCATGGAGATGTGCAATAAATGCACATCTGCACCCAAACAGCACTAAAAGTCAATCCTATACCTGCATATCAGCAACCACTTGTGGAGAAAGGACCTGATGGACCAGCATCATAGCCCACAACACCCCTTCCTACATGCTGTTGGTGCTCAGCACTCCCAGAACAGCAAGGCTCCAGCACACAGGTAGTGGCATTTCTGAAGAGCAGAAAAGTGATATGCCATCCTTGCAAAAATGAGAGTACAAACATAAAGAAAGGCCATAAAAAGCCACATCACACAGATCTGAATATTGACTCTGTCCACCTCAGGATCTGAGGATGTTCAGTCCTGAATGTTTTTGCTCAAGCTGAAGTTGGAAAGGAATTAGCTTGGCACGTTCGCACTTGGTGTCTCTCTTTTGCAGTGATCCTATTGTTCTGAAACATAATGGGGCAGAGTTTTCTATAGTCCCACTGGGACTGTATCAAAATTGACATCAGTAATGAAAAGCGTGCTGTGTAATGCTGCTGCCTGCTCTTAACACCACGATTTCAGCCAAGAAACACTAAGTTATTCACATTTACTCCCAGTGAACTGGAAGGCCTTTTATTCAGGCTCCATGTTAAATTTCAGCTGCCCAAAATGGTCTCATTCTTATTCAGGTCAGTGCTTTTGACTTCTTAGGCTTGCCCAGTTCCCAGGGCAGCTCAGGCCTGCAGCAGCTCTGAGGGGCTCTGTTTTCCACAGTGTTGTTACTTGATAGCACGGTGATTTAAGGCACTGTTTTTCCTCAGACTCCTTTAATCAGTATCCAGTAAAGGAGCATGGGAAACAAGCTAGGCAAAGACATTGTATTTTTTCCTCAAATTCTGAATTCTTATCCACATCTTCACTTTTAACATTTTCTAGGTAAGTCTTTACTTGAAGCTAGAGCCAATTTAAAATTAGTTCATATCTTTGGCCTTATACCAATAATACTTAACATACAGTTGGGGTAAGCACTGCAGGAAGTCAAGGACTGATAAATACACATACTTCAATACCACACGCTCTTGAGCATAAACCTAATAGTGTCCTATTGTGCAGATTACATTTCTTGAGAAAAGCCACTGAAGAATTTTTTCCTGCCATTTACACTGGTAACATCACTGCTGAACACAGAGGCTGAATTAATGCTACATGCTGGGAGATGGAGGAGCATCAGGAGCCTGGGGAGGATACTGGATCCAGTGGAAGAGGCAACATTCAAGGCTGTTACCCTGGTGAGAAAGGGCTGGGAAATCTATGAAAGCTGCAGTTGCTGTGGCTCTACAGGGACTTAAAAAGAAATGAAAGTAGGTCCTTGAAAATCATGATAAAAGCGAAAAGTTGTCAGACTTCTTGAAAACTTAGTAAACTTTCAGAGATAACTCAATACACACATTTTTCATCCGTATAAATGGGCTGCCAGTTTGCATTCAGGTCTCCATGACATTCCCACCACATCACGGTCCTCCAGGACACTGCTCTGAACTGTCACTCCAGCCCTGCCTCTCCCTGCACCATCAGCACTGCGGGTGCTCACCCCCAAGGAGGTGATGCTCATTCTCACTCAGTGTTTTGAGGTGAGGTTCAAGGATATCTAAGTGGCCTGATGGCCTTTTCCCTCAAGCAGGTTGGGACTAAAAGGACTGGCACAGAGGCAGTAGGGAAAAGAAAGTAAGTTAAACTGCAGCCCCTTAGTAAATGCTACCCCATTGCCACCAGAAGTGACTGCCATCACCAGCCCTCAGCCCCATGAGCAGCAGTGGGCAGCACCATGGTTTGCACCAGAGCTCTCCAAAAAGGAGCTCTGTTCTTCATTTTCCTTTTTCAGAGAAGCTGTGCCAGCACAAAGCTGGGGAAACTGAGTATTTTCTTTGGAAATGCCTCAGAGATAAACATGCTCTCAGAAACAGCTGCAGATGCAGCACCTATACATGCACCTGGGCAGCAGGCTGCAGGGAGGTCTGAGCAAGCAGCTGAAGGTCCCTCAGCAGCACTGTGCTCCTGTTCCATTGTGGGGCAAAACCTCAGCACCCCTGAGCAGAGTTAAAGCAGTCCTTGTCTGACAGGGCATCCCACTCTGCAATGGGTGCCAGCTGCCCTGCTCCTGGCAGCAAAGGCTTGATGTGGAGTAATGGATGCTCCTGAGTCTGTACAAGAAGATTCCCTCCTCCTGGACAAGCCCCACAAGAAGCAAGATCCACAGTTTACACCAATGACATGGGCAGAAGAGAGCAGCTGGCAGAAAGGTGCTTAGCTCCTTCTAAGAGATCAACCAAGAAGGCATTTAAAACCAAGCCTGATGACATGTGACACCTGCATACACAAGGAAAGATGGAACACCAACACACCTGAGTGCACTGCTCTCTACTCCACAGGTTTGGGTGTTGGAAACACTAAAGAGACACACTGAGGAATGTTGGGACCTGTGGACAAGTCAGCACCTGTTTGTAAACGCAGCTAATCCAAAATTAGCTGGGAGAAGTGGAAGAATCATTTGTCAGCTCCTGGTCTCCTCAGCCATCTTTAAAAAAATGTCACAGATACATTGACACTTCTGCTGTCGATTTAAATAGCAGCCACCATCCAGGATCGGCTGCTGGGCAAGGGGGCAACGTGTAGCTCCTGTCTCAGACTCCTCCTGTATCAGATGACTCACCAACATGCCTGAGAAACTCCCTTATACCACAGACTCCAGTAGCAACCCCACAACAAACAGTTGTCCAGGGCTTGCAGTCATCCTTTGGGGTTTAGGACATAATCCTGCCAGCGCTCAGGGAGTGGGGCGTGAGATGGCAGCACTTTGCTGCTCCTTTCTCCTGCTGCCTCATGGCCACATTGCTGGACTGGGATGCAGGTGACAGGAGGATCCCACTTTGCCATAATATCCTTTTCCCCCCTGGTAAGATGTTTGGTCTCTTTCTCCTGGTATTTCACTAGTACACTAGTGACAGCAAAACCTCCTCCCCAACTTTTCCAGCTGACCCCTGAACTCCTTGAACAAAAGAATGTTCACACCCCCATTGAACTGGGCATTGTGCACTGTAGTGGCTGGGCCACTGTATGCTGCCCTGTCTCTGGATCATAACTGCTTTTGTGGAGCTCCACTAGAGCATCTTGATCCACAAATGCATCCTCAGAACACTCTGAACTTGTAAAGTAGAAAAAGTCATACCCTGCAGAAGCTAGTGCAGCCATCCAGTACCTCCTGTCTGAAAAAACAAGCTAGGAGGAGTTTCTATTCCAGCCAACATTTTGGCAATGTGATCCATCAAGCCTGTCTTTTTAACATGAAAATACAGATCTCCTAGGAGTGACTTGGAAAATAATTTCCCTTCCACCTCTCCTATCATACTGAGGGCAGGAGCCTTGATTGCAATGCTCCCACCCCTACCCCAGGAGAATTGTAGCTCTACCTCCAAAATGAAAGTGAAGTGTTCTGACTCTGCTGCTACCCAGCTCTGGGGAGGACACTCCTAAACAAACACTTCTCTCATCTGGACCAAGAGAAACTACAGAGCTTCCTATTACCTCATTGTGATCTGCACTGTGACCCTCTGCAGCTGCATCAGACACACCTTCATCCTTTTCTAAAAGCAACACTTGCACCCAAGTCCACACAGCTTCACTTGCAGGAGTAGTTTCTGTGCCTACTGTTTCACCAGGAGTGGTGGAGCTGCACATACAGTGAGGGGCAGCTCTTTAATATAGGTTCACAGGAGCAGATGCTTAATTATTTAAGCAATCCCAGCACTATCTTAGCACACCAAATATTTTTCTCTTCATCTGTCAAAAGAACTTGACCAGTTCTTGACCAGTATCCATGGATTTCTCAGCAACACTGGGGAAAAAAAAAATCCACAGACTATGTTTAAGTTTCAATATGACAGTAAAACTATTACATAAAGGACTTCAGAGCCAACACAAATCAACATCCTATGAGGTTCTCATATCTTCCAAATGAGATTCTGCTCTAGCCACAGCAGTTCCAGTTGTTTTCTTTTTCCTGTTAAGATGATAGTTACAGCAAGGGATTATCTACATTTTAATGAGAAACAAATAATTTTGTTAGAAAGCCAATTGCTGGAATAAATATTTGCAAGTCCTGAAACAAAATCACTAGGCCAAGTACCATGATCCTTCTTAACTAGGCAAAAAAGGTAATATTTTGTAGGTAACATTAATTTTATATTTAATTTTAATAATTACCTTTTCCTGCTGTAACTTCACTTGAGCCATCTTTCCTCCACTGATTTTTAACTTTCTAAACACACAATAACTCAAGTTAGAAATCTACTTTGTGGGATTTTTTAATGCTTTGAAAAAAGATAATGTGTGTTTATAGCTAAAATCATGTCTTTATTTGGAACTCAGTTCTTCAAGCATATAATTATGTAAATCACCCTTGGCCAGGCAAAAGGATTCTCTTCAGGGTTTGTGAGCTGTGAGCCAAGATTCCCTATCTGTTGGAGCTCCATGAGGGGAGAGCCTGCTACAGGCAACAGAGCAGCAAATGTACATGTAAGACTCGACTCAGACTGGGCCTCAATTTTTGCCTGTATTTATTCCCCATTCCATGCACACCCTATTTTGCACTGCTAAGGAGCAGTTGTCTCTGTTGGAGACAATTAGCATCACTAACCGTATCGCTTAACTAGCGGGAACTTGTGGTTTTGCTGCCCAGGTCAGCAGACAGGTCCTGCCAGCTCTGTCTCCAATGGCCACCAGTGCCAGAAGCTTTGGGAGATGGTGTTCCACAGCCCAGGAGCCAGCCTTGCAGTACATGATATATAATTCATTGTTCTCACATACCCAGGAGAGACTCAGGTCTGTGTATACATTCAGATGGAACCACAACTCTTTCCTATCGCTATCTACCACACAATGTTTATCAGGGCTTACAGACCACTTCCTTTTTAAAACCCTCATTGAAATTTGCACAATAAACAATTTACCCAATTGGTTTTAGGAAGCCCTCAGCCCTTTTCCTTTCAAGGCAAAAGAAAACAGATTTATTTATTATATAGAAGCAGGCTGGGCTCTGGAGGGGCTGGGGGAGGCAAGCGAGAGGGTTCAAGGCTCTAGATGTGAGCATGTACCATGACACTGTCAGACCTCAGGAGACAAGAGTGTATAGCACTTACTCTCCAATCTAGACATCAGAAATAATCCCTATCACAGGTTAAAGCCCCTTTGCTGAGGTGTGGCAGCAGCCCACGTTTCCTGCAGGTACCAGGGCTTGGAGTCACCCAGGCAGCTTGGCCTCAGCCATCACACAGCACTGCCTGTCCACCCGTGACCAGAGCTAACCACTGGTACCAGCCCTGCTGCAAACAGGAGGGGAGAAGCTGAAGATGGATACAGTGGCAACAGGCATCTATCAAGTGCCAAATCATTAGTGCTTTCAAAAAAAAAAAAGGGGGGTAGAGCACAGGGTTTTTTGCTGCAGTGATCGGGGTAGGAGGCATCACAGCTGGAGCTGGAATAGTTCAGTCTTGCAAAATTCTGTTTCTATTCTATCAAGGCAATGAATACTTGCTGGGCAAGCCAAATGCAATTAATTCATGGTAAGAGCTGGCAAGTACAATTCCATCCCCAAGTTTCCACCCTTCCCCTCTATCCTGACACACACATTCTGCCTCCAAAAAATATATGCTCATTAGGAAAGAAAGCAAGGAGGAGTGGTGTGTCCTGTGCTCCAGCTCTGCCTCCAAAACTGAGCTCTAGTATTCAGCATTCCAACAGCCAGTCATTTATTCTCTCTGCTTTGGCTGGGGTTAGCTACTTTTGGGGAGGGGCTGGTGATTAAATTCACAATAAATCACAATTTTAAAGCAGTTCACTGCTTCTCAGAACAGAGATGTTGCAGATAGGGAAGTGTTAGAAGTGAGCAGTAAAATGCTGTGATTAAGCACCTGAAGGTCATGGATGTCCTCTACATGAAGGAGGGAAAACTTCCTCCTCCCTACCCCAATCCCTTCTTGATAGCACAAATTAAAAACAAAGCCAGCTGTTCAGTCAGGACTGACTTTAGTTTAAATCTTTCTGTTTCTTGCTCAATAACCCTTTCATTATAAGCTTCCTGCTGGGAAAGTTTGTGAGCCAAGGCATGCTACTGAACACGCAGCCCACTGTCTGCAGAGGACAAGCGCCCAGTGAGCTCGCATCCACATCTTTGTCAAATCCTTCTAATTTCTACATTTGATAAGACAAATCAGAGGGTGCTGGTTTAAAAATAAAAAAGTATTACAATGCAAGCTGTTCTCCATGTGAAACTAATCACATGCTGGAAAGTTCTCACGCAGTTTGAAGAGGGGGCAAGAAACAGAAAGAAGCAGCTCAGGGATTTGAGTGCACCAGGCTGGTTTTTTTTCCCCTGCGCTGTTACATTTGTAACATAACTTTTCTGATTGAAGCACTTTGTTCACCTCTGAGCTAGCTCTGAAATCCTTCATGGTCTATAGGAATTTCCCAAGATCCTGGATGGGCTTTTGCTCAAGTTCTCCATTGTTTGCCTAAAGGGAAAAATCTAAATATTGATATAAGCCCAGCAATTTGGAGGCCTTGCTAGCAAACACTGGATCTGGACCAGGGATGATGGAGAAAACACGATTAGAGAACTATCATGGTCCACTGAAAGAGTGTTTCTAACTGCTATCTATGGCTCTGGGCAAAGCCTGGAACAATTAAGTCACTTATATGTGACTAAATGGTACATAAATTGCAAAATTGAAGAGCATCCCACGTGGCCTCTGCAATGCCTTCTCTGAAGCAGTGTCCTCAGAAGTGAGGTTATCAAAGTCACTCATTCAGTGGCTGAGGGACAGGATGTTGGGAATTTACAGAAAAATAACACACTTCAGTGCTACCTGCCTACACATATAACTCCAGGGGAAGTTGTTATCATGGTGCACAGAGCCCAAAAAAAACAGATGTGGGCTGTGGTCTCATGGAAACTACATGCAGGGAAAACCTGCTTAGTAACACCCACAAAATCCAAATACCCACCAGGGCTGGGACCATTGAGCTTTCCACCTTTCAAGTACCTCTACATCAATTTTTACTTCTGCTGAACCATAATTAAAGTCAATGACCTCTTGTAAACTTCAGATCAGTCCATGCAAGCTTTGTTTATACAGACTTGTCAGCAATTTAAGAAACCATACTTAATTGGGCTGATTACATCCCTGAGAGAACATAGGGGTCATTCTTCTCTCTTCAAACAGTCCTCGACCCAACATGTTACTGAAACCATAGAGCCCACAGCAGTCCTCCTCCCCCAACCTCCTGAGTATACATTACATTCAAACAGGTTCACCACCTTCATTCCCAAAGCTATCACTTTCACCTGGTTACTCATTTTTTGGTATATTTATTTGCCCGGCACTGGAATATCCTGTGGCTGCTGACATAAGTGATTGCACGGCAGCTGAGGCTCCTCTCCCACACACAGAGTGTGTTTAGGTTCTTTTGGGGTTTGCACAGCCCAGACCTCACAGGCAGCTGGCCTCAGTTCTGTTACTCATAGATCAATCTTTCAGAGCAGTGGCTGACAAATTCATTTTAACACAAGCATCTAAACATTAAAAAATCCTGCTGCTCTTTTACTGTGAGAGTGAAGGGCAAAAAATACCTTTTTTCTACAATGAAACCTTAATACCAGGTCTGTTTCAGATGCTAGGAAACATAAATGTCAGCATTTAGCATGCAAGAGGAAGAGGATACTGCCTTCTACCTCAGAGTGATATTCCACTGTGCAGCTACAAAAACACTCTGGGGCAGGTAAAGTCAATGCCAAATCCTAATGACTTTTAGTAGCACTGAAGAACACTCAGCTTTACTCGTACAGCAACAGTGTCTTGGGAGAGTATCACATCCCTTCATCTAAGGCCCTCTAAGCTGAGCCTGAGCAAAACACCATTCCCAGGACTTAATCCAAGGATTTCTTTACTTTGCCAACAGCCTAAACTAGAATATACCTTTTAAGACAAACTAAATCTATAAAAGTTTTAGAGCAATAGAACAGCCTGCTTAATGTCATGTCTCAAAGGCAGATCATTCATTAAACATGCTGGTTATGTGCTAATTCAAGGGAGTATCTTTTTCCCAAAAGGCTGGCATTACAAAATAGTGTCCCCAGGTACTACCAGAAAAAACAGTCCAGTCGTCTCTAAAGTTCAACCATGTTCATGACAACATTCCTGTCCTGAGACTGCCACTGAGATGTTCTCATACAACCCAGTCATATGGAAATCACAGCTCTTGCAGAGCAGCTGTGTATTTTGGAAGTGACTTCATATTTTTGGATGTTGTCTACCACATGGAATCCAACATCTTCAACAGCAAATAAAGCTCTTCCTTTCATTCTATGCCATGTTTCCTCCATGTAATAAAGGTGGTAGACAATTTTTAACTCTACGATGACTTCTTTTTGCTGCCTTCCCCTAGAGAACTGTATCTCTAAATGCCTTTGCAAGCTTCTGGTATTTCTAACAGAAATTGAGCTGAGATTTTACACAAGACTGGAAGGGTTCTTATTCTTACTTTTTCACATCTGTGCTGATGCGGATCTACTGACTCACTCCAAAATAGTCAGTCTTGCAAGTAAGTTCCTTTCCCAAAACTACATGTTTCATAATGACAGTTCCACCACATGTCTGTCTGGCAAACCACAAGGATTGTTGGCTACCATCTTCAGGAGAGGTCTAGATGTTACGGGAAATGCCAAAACACACCCCTGGACCCTGCCCCAGGGCCATGGGAACCAACAGCTCATGGAGCTTAGGCGTTGCCAACAGCCAATGCCTCCACAGCCTCGGGTTGTTAAAGTGATAGTTGACAACTCTTGAAGAGGGTAAAGAGAGAGGACATGTCAGACTGCAGTGACATGGAGAGACAAAGGGCTGGTGTTCACCTTGTTCACTGGGGGAAGCTGGAGGGCACAAATGTGACCAAAAGCCTCACCTTCCCAGCTGTTCCCTATGGGGGCAGTCCATGGAGAGGAAGGAACGTTGCTTCCCATACATCCTGGAAGATGAGCATAGGTACATCATCAGCATGTTGAGTCACAGCACAGTTCCACAAACATCAGCCAAGGCTAAGCTGCTCTCCAGCCATGCCTCCTGTCCTGCTTTGCGTGATACCCAAGTCCCTCCTCAGCCTTCCCTTCTGCAGTAAACAGTGTTCAAGCCTCACTGCAAACAGCACAGAGAGAGAGCTGTCCTTTCATCTGCTTGGGAACATACTTGACAAATAAAACCCAAACGTTTCCATTGAAATAACAACCATCTGCACACATTGCCACAGTGTATCTGTCATTCTGTCACACCGGTCAGCTGCTCAGCCCTGGAAACCAGCTGGATCTCTGCAAGCACCAAATGAACATGCACCAAATGGAGCTAGTGAAGCTCAGGGAATGCTGCTCCAAGACCCTGCAGTCAGGATCTGCCCAGCTTTTTTTGGATTTGAGAAGTTATGCAAGTGACTCTCAGGTCTGTTGGCCTATGGCTCTTATCAGTTCAGTACCTGCAGGTCCAGGTGACTATATTTACTCTCTGATGTGCCAGGAATTGATGAAAGAACATTTGACTTCAGCATTTTGGTGTAAACTCCAGATGCATACCAGGATGTTGAGCTGTTCCAAACTCAGCCCCTTTTCCAGCTCACCCAGATCCCTCAGACTAATGGCAAAATGCAGATCTCTCAGAAGTGCCTGAAGATCCAGACGTTCAAAATAGCACCAGGTTCCTAAGAGGCTTTAAAGGATCTACTTGCCTTTTTAAATCCCTATAGGTCTTATATTTTAAGGTATGCTTTAAAGTAGGAGGTATCTAGGTGTAAGTAATTAAGGCACTCAACACCTTTGCTTCAAACAGGCAGAACTAGAACATTAGTGTTTTCCCCTTAAGATCTCCAGTAAGTGCATTTGCTTTCCAGTTTCCTCACACGGGGAACACTGCTAAATGTAAATCCAGTCCGATTAACCAAGTAGTAAGTTCTGCATACAGTGGTGGAAAGATGCAAAACCAATAATATATATACACATTTAGGAAAATAATCATACCTTAAACAGATTGTCCATCTAGCTTAAAAGTAGCAAGAGAGTAAGCTTCTTACCAATAGGTATTTACCCAGCAAAGTAAATAAAAGTATCTAACAGAGCTTAGGTGATGAGGAAATCTATGAAAATGTATCTTGAAGATTGAGTGCCTGGCCTCAGAGGCCTTGATGGGGGTTCCCATGGTGGGACCAGGCAGCAACCCAATTTTGCAACAGTGCTGACCCACACTAATGTCCTGGGTTTCTTCTTATCCAGGGAAGTGCCCTACACAGTTGGGCAGAAGCTCACTAGTGTGGGCTTGGACCTCCCTCATCATTCTGCTCCATCCATTCAACCACTAATGACTTTATGTAAAGCAATTATTTTTCTTTAGCCTACACAGTAAGGGATTCAATTCAAATTAGACTAGCAAGACAGAGGAGAAATAGCAGAACCACTGCTGCTGGGTTAGCTCAGGAGACTTGGACTGCTAATGCTCTTGGGGGGCTGTGACAAGGACACCCACCCACACAACCACAGGCTCCAGCCATCGCCCACCTCAGCTGCTGGCTCAGGGAATGTTGTGGGGTTGGCATAAGAGGGTTCAGTCCTTCCACAGACCTCACCCTGCAGTGCTTTTGGAAGAGCTCCCCAGATTGTTCTGTTCTCTTGGGTAAGAACTGACTGGGATTGAAAATTTGCATACATGTATAAATATATATGCAAGCAGCTGCTAGCCAGGAGGGAAGTAAATAAGGAAGTAGTCAGGAATTAGGAATAGCAGAGTGTCTTTTAGTTATTTAAGGTATTAGCTGAGCCAATGGGCACGCTTTTCCTGTTTTAAATAGACACAATAAGATAAAGGTCAGCAGGGGAATTGGTTACATTTCTCTTTCCCACGTATAGGTATTCTGCTGTGGAGGATGTCATCCTACCCAGAACACTTTAGACATAAAGAATAATTCTGAGACGTTAGAAGTATCATATTGGCTACATCAGTTCAGAGCACAGTGTTTTATAGATACAAATTCCCCATGAAAGCCAGAAGAATTTGGGCATTCTGATACTCAAACAGCAAAACTAAATCCTGCTATGCAGCTAAGGGACCCCACAGGAAAATGTACTTAGCATCAAATCTAACTACCCAGTATGCTTATCTTTATAAGAGAAAACATCACATTGTAGGGAATGGATGTTTTCTAATTAGCTTTTTTATGCTTCAGCAGATAATTGAACTAGAAATCAACCTCAAAGTGCACCAAGAGGCTCAATAAACACCACCAAAAATGATAATTGCTTAGGCCAGGCAACAAGATACTCAGTGGCACTCTTCCAGATCTATTAACACACAAACTTGATACAGGCACTAGGCATGCATGGAACCCACCTTTATTTTAGGGGCTTACCATCTTAATTTGTAATTAACCCCATATTTTTTACAGTATACTAAACAATTATAGAAACAGCTCTTTCAGACACACACAAAAAGATACAAAAAATCTTACAAACCTGCATATCCTGCTGAGATCAATAAGAGCCTCTAGTTTACTGGAAAGTTAGGCTGACTTACAATTACATTTATAATGCATGTTGGTTCATTACAAAACAATTAAGATCCCTGGCAGCTGTGAATAATTTGGTTAATCAACTGCTAGCTTTAAAGTGCAAAAGAAAGTGATGCTTCTGGTTATGAAAGTGGTTTTAAAGATTATGTTATTTCTTGAAGGGAAAATATTAAAGGTTGGGGCTTATATACCTGTACACCCACACAACATGCACATTCACACACAGGTAGAAGAAGCTGAAGCTGAAGAGGGTTTGTTTCATGGAACAATGTCAAAGGATCTTTCTAAAGGGCACAACAGGCATTCCAGGTATTGCTTCCTTGGTCTTAAACATGAACTCTGAGGCCAACCACGCAGGATATGCAGTGCTCTGTCTGAGGTCTCAAGCACATTGTATCTTGTATCCAGGCTTCCTCATTGCCTCCAGAATCAGTACTCTGGAGAACATGCTGCCAACTCAGCATAAGTCAGAACTCTGCTGTCAAGAGCTCAGGGAAAAGCTATTACAGATGCCAAAGGGTAAGGTGTGATGTTATTGCAATGTTCCTGAATACGGAACTTAGCAACCAATTTATTCTACCTTTGCTTTGGAAAGAGAGTAATGAAATATTACTCTTAGGATCCAAAATGAACAAGAGATCCATTCTCTCCCTGTATTGTCAAAACCCCACATCTTGCAAAATCTGTTTTAATGACTTATTTCTGGTCCAGGGATTTCAAAATGTAGATGGTTATTTTCCAAACCTTCCTTGAGAGACATGAAATAAGACTGTGATTTGTTTTAACTTAGAAAAAATATTCTCATTTAATGCAAATTCCTTCCATGGCCTGTGGGAAAAATGCATCATAGTGACCAGTTGAACTGTCACTGAAGGGAAGTGGTACAAGAAGCTGAACAGTGTTAGGTTCAGGGGTTACATGCATTAGTCTAGGCTTGATTCAGCAGAGCATTAGCATCTTAGTTTAACTTTAAGCATCTATGAATTCTTTGCTGAATTTGCAACAATAGCAGGAAGTCATCCCAAAGTGCAGTCCTCACTGTGACTTTTATCTAAACAAATGCATTCAGTGGTTTCCAAACAAAATATGTAGACCAGGGAATAAGGTGACTTGATAGGAGTTTATTTTCTACTCCATGGATGCATTAAAATAACACTAGTTTTTGGAAAGGCTGCTTTCTCAGCTCATTGTGATACTACCAAGAATCTCTGGCATCTGAACAAACAAAATGAGTGTTGAAGAGAAATGATCTGATTTTGTGATATGACAATTTAAAAACTAATAGACTTCTAGTGACAAAGTCTTCACACTGTGCTATTATGTTAGCAATTACTGAAGAGGAAGTTTGTTTAGGATTTAGGCCCAAAGTTCCCTAAGCAAGACTTGTAAACAGTGTGGAAGTTGACTTTCCTGTTGGTGATAGAAAGATTGACAGCTAACAGCAGCCTTTTGTGTAGCAATGACAACTGTGATTATTTTGCCATTTCACTGCAATGTGATTAGATTGCAATTAAGTTGCAGCTCTGCTGGATTTTTGGATTGCTTAATTGATGGCCCCAAACCAAATGACTTTCAGTATGAGAGAAAAACCCTGAAAATTCCATGCTGTTGAATTGGTTTAACACATTCTGGTGCAGTTCCATGCTTGTAGCAAATGAACCTTCTTTTTTTTATGCACTTTGGATAAAATCCACAGAAAGCATGGCAAGATGCACTAATGGATTCTGGACCTGGGTCCAGATGACTCTGCTGAAGGCATCTGTTACTAAGAAGTTCCTCCAGTTTGGTGGAAATGGTTTCCTAATTTGATTTAGAGAATGGTATAAATGTCTTTCCTCAGTTCCATAAAACTGTCATGAAGATGAAATGTCTTTTATAATAAAAAACTACTTGTCAGCTGTGGATACAACCTTGGTTTTATGGAAATCTGAAAGTTGTGTTGTCTCACCAGTGAGACAAAGATATCCTCTTGTGGGTTCAGAATGAAGGAAGCACTGTAGTTTCTTTTTATTGTATCTTTTTATAGATGTGTTGCTCGGAGCACATTTCTAAACTTGGAGATTTAGTATTTTCAGATCATCTACTTCAGTGACGAAGAGAGTGAGGCATAACAGGATGATTGTTTATATGCATAAGCACAGTATGTTGTTTAATTGAACAGATGTTTAAAAGAAACAACAAAACAAATAATGTCTGAAAAAATAACTTCTAGAAAATAAACTCAGGTTAATTTAGTTCTTTCAGAAAATAAAATCAAGTTAATTTCTTCAATTAGGAGCAAGTGTATCATGGGAAGTGTAGCTAATGAGCCCATCTCGGAAAATTTTTAAATATATCCAGAAACTTGAGCCACAAGCTTATATTTGGCAAACACTGCCAAAATGTTCCAACATCATATGATAAGACTGTGTTATATAAACACAGCCCATGCATGAGAAATTTGCCTGTTTATGCTTCATATATCCAATCAGATGATGGAAATATGCTATTATTAAAAAATATTCTATTAAAAAGTAGAAACTTTTCTTTCCATTCTTTGCAAGAAACAGAAAATTTAGAGGAGAGAGGAGCTGAGTTTTCTTCTTGGGCCCACTATTAAAGTCTCTATTCAAAAAACAACACAGCTTTTTATTTTCTCCCTTTCTAGCATCTAGGTACACTCACTAATCACATGGAAGGAGGCCACTTTGTGGATGTACAGTTACAAAGAGACTTAAAAATCCTCTAAAATGAGCTAAGGTTTTAGAATATGTTCTTCCCCAATTAGAAGCCTGGAGTGTTTCTCTGCAGTTCAAGGCCATTCATTAGCAGCTGCCAGCTATGCTACAGGCCCCTCTCCAATCAGTCATTCCATCATCACTCTAGGGCACTTGTAATGCTTGACAGGACTTTAATATAAAACTTCCCAAGGCAGTTGTCAGATGGCCATGAGTTCTGACCATGATATAATTCACATGTTCAGGAATGTAATTTCATGCTATGTGTGTTGCTGAACTGCAAGCTTTTAGTTCTGACTTCACGGTCTTAATCTCTTCCATGCCAAAAATTGCTTCAACAGCATTTTTATGTTCAGCTGAATTGCTGCACTAGCCCAAAGGAGAACTTTGTTTCAAGATGGACTTAAATTTTGCTGGGGGAAAAAATAATCCAATGAGACCATTTAATACAATTTACAGTGTTACTCCTTCTACCCGTGATGTGCAGAGGATGCAGAACGGCACTGCCCACCTCACCCTTATCAATGACAAGCACACAGCACCCCTCTCCTCTGGAAATGAGAATTTCTTCTCCGCTGCTGCCTGTAATACTTGTTCTCCAGGGGCTTTTGAGTGGCTGAACACCTTGCTGGCCTGCTGGATGGCTGCTCACTGCTGCACACACACATGGGCAGAGACATCCCTGCTCCAGGGAACTCACAATCTCACCAGCAAGGCAGATCAAAAGGCACCATCTGTGGTGTGCTCCATACACACCTCAAAGACTGGAAGGGCCTCACTCCAGGGTAGATCTAGAAATTAGATATAAAACCCCAAGTACCATCACAGCCACGGAACAATGCTCCTACTACCACTTTCAAGCTGAAAAGAAAGTGAAGAGTGACTTTGCAGGATGTCCTTCACATGGCTCTTTCTCAGATGTGTCCCTGTGATTAAATTATCTCTCTGCACAGCTAGCCTGTCTCAAAGCAGCTAAAAGGAGTGGCTGAGTGAGATGGAAATAGCAGTCATCCCTCATGGATGGTGTGTCAACATCAGGAGCTAACAATGCCTGAGTCTGAACTAAAGCCCTCTAACTCCTGCTAACAACTGGCCATTTTCTGCAACAGTTACTTGGAGAGCAAGCTGTGACTACTACTTTTCTACTACTACTTTATTTCTCTGTCTGATTCACTCAAAACCATTCTTCAGCCCAACTTGATACCTGGTATGCTGTGTTCAGACTATAGCTTTCTGCAACAGGGCCTGGCTTCCCTAACACCTGATGTTCAGGACTTGATGCCAGGGGGACCTGAGAAGAAAGAGTATTTTACTTCTTTCAAATGACAGATCTGTGCAAACGAGAACTCTCTCAAAGTACTCTGCAGAACTGATGCCAGTCACACTTGCAGAGTTCCAGCATTTAACAAAGACTTCACTCTGGGGACAAGAGCATTGTCCAGCAAAGGAGGTGGCAGAGACATCAAATCTATATGCCAGATGTTGGTGTCGTAATTTGGACCGAGACTCCTTTCTCTTTGTGCACTTGGCCTCGTTGCCTGCAACGTGCATTTCCCAGCTGGAAAGACCTCGCACACTTCTAACACTGGGAAAAAGAAAATTGCCCAAAGGGAAAAAGTACAAAAGGTTTGCCTCTGTGACAGGAAACTGACACTGCCAACAGTCTGCTCTGCTGAACTGAGTACGTCGGCAGAATCAGGGTTTAGCGAGGTATCGGCAGCGTGTGCGCAGACGGACACGGAGAGAAAGAATTTCCCAAGTCAGGTTATTTTCCCTCAAAAGAGAATAGAGAAATAAAAATTCAGGGATCAGAGTTCTTTGCAGTCTGGAATTTTAACCCATGAACAATTCCGAGATTGTTTTGTTACTTTCCCAAATTGGGCTGCAAATCCCAGTTTCAGGACTTTAACTATGTGTGGATTTAGGTGTAGAGTTTTCATACATGTGTCTAATATTTCATTTCAGCAAGATGGAAATATTTGGTGTCATCTTTCTTTCTTTGATTTTTTAAAAATTATGCAGTTGAAAACTAATTGTTAATACAATTACTACAATTTCCTGCAAAAGTGATAAGCAACAAAATTGCTACATTTCTATGAAATGTTTTGAGTTAATCAGATCATCATTTTCCAGTGGAAGACTATTCACTCGGGAGTTTCTGACCAGCTGTAACTCTAGCATTGGGAAATCTTTCACCCTAGGAAATTAGAGAGTATCAGAACCATGAAAACATGGCACAGGGTGAAGTGCTTGTTGTGACACTGGAGGGATGCCTGTCAGCCATGGGAACACTGCGGTGCTGAAGACTTCCTTTCCTGTGCTCCTGCTCAATTTGAAATCCTTCATGCCCCTTCACAGGGTATTATAGACATGAGCACATAAGCAGCACACTGTGTGCAAACAATTAGAAGACAGGTAACACTCCAGTAGATGGCGCTCAAAAATATCCCAAATTTGTGTCCCTGCGTGGCTCTAACAGGACCTTGGAGCTGTGCAAAGGGCTGGGTGCAGGCAGCTCTGCCAGTAGGTCTCTGCAGCGCTGCGGGTCGGGGGGGTCGGGACAAGGTGCTGGTGTGGCCCAGGATGTCACCGGGACATGATCAGACCCGCAGGACCCATACACAAGGGTTGGCTCAGCAGTGGCAGGCAGCTGTTGTCACCCATGCTATGAAAAGTGAGGCCATGCCTGTCCCAGATCCCCCAGTTCCCCTCAGCACCCTGCTCTGTCATGCACAGCCATCGGTTGTACTTGCTGATCACCCGCTGGCTCGGTGTGAAGCTAACAGAAGATACACACAAAGTGAAAGGATTACGAGACATGAGTCCTGTAACAACATAGCAAAGTTTTGGAAAAGTGATGAGATCCAGGCCAGTTGTAGGACACGATTTGCTGGGTAGGGAAATATCTGTCTGCCAATTCCTGTGCAGTTTGGATTGTTTAGTAATGGCCAGTTCTGGTGCCAGTTTTAAATATTGCAGCTCTGACTGGAAAGAGCTTGCTGGGTTGCAAAGGCAGTTGTGTAGTAATTCTTCAACAGAATCATGAATGGTTTTACCTCCACTATGGGAATGCTTTTTATTGGCCATTTTGACCAAAGCTCAGGGTGAAAGCTGACAGCATCTGATTAAGTCCCTGGTTGGTGGCCCGTGGGACAATGCTCTAACAACGAGTTCCCCTGAAGTCCCATGAAGCCACTGCCAGAAGTGCATTAGCAACAACAGGCTGTGGTTCATCAGATGCTCCAGGGTGTCCAGCTACACTGTGTGGAGCTCAGCTTTCCTGACTGTCATATCTTTTACACAAAGCAAACCAAAGCCATTTATCTAGCCAGGGAACAGACACATGATGAGCAGCACTGGTGAAAGCCCTTCCCAGCTGGTTGCCAATGTGCTTCAGTCTTTCTCTGAAGTACTTACCTCTCCTTTAACATGAGCATGAGCAAAAGACACATGTGCACGAGTTTCTCCCTGTTTTTTTTTTTGTCCTGTCCTGAGCTCCAAGCTTGATACTTTACAGTCCAACCTCCCTTTTCTGTGTCTAGAGATAAGTTCATGATCAAGCAGCCTGGGCTACAGTGAGGAAGAACCATGCTGACATGGCTGCTCAAAAAAGCCATCATAGCCCCACAGATGTCAGCACACAGTGGGGCAGAACTTCAGCAAGTCAGTAAATGTGATGTCAAGGCCGTGCACAACACTGATGGTTTACAACTTTCACAATGCCTTGAGCTGGTGGCAACAGAGGCTACAATGCCTACGTTTCCCAGCTGCTATGATGGAGGAGATGAAACATTTTTCCATGGGAATAAAAGCTTGTTTTCTAGGTTGCTATGGGGTTTTTTTAGTTTTAAAAGGCAAATTAAGGTGTTGGTTCTATTACACTTAATCACTCATCTTGCAAGAGCTCAAACATTAGCAATAATGTGATCATCTTTCTGATCTTTGCACATTTGACATTATTGAATTCAGCAGTTTTGCCTTTGAGCAAAAAGGGTAAGGGGTGACAGGATGGTTTGCTTCAAGCCTGGACTTCATTAACCTTAAGCTGTACCAGTTTTGTTCCAGATCAGGCAACAATTGGTCCAGTCATTGGACTTCCTTATGAAAACTATTTATAGGGAGATGGCTAAGAGACCAGGATGTTTCTTTACTAAAGTGTTTTACAAGCCACAGCGATGGCTGAAAAGCCCTTTGCTTGTGTGATAGCAGAGGTCATTCTTTGAAGCACCAACAGTTGGTAAACGAAGAATGAAATTTTCTTCATTTCTATATAGCTAAAAAAAAACCAGAAGTGGCAACACAGATGGTCACACATAACATACCCCATGGATTCCAGGGGACTAAGCCATTCACACAGACTGTGTATCTGACCCCAGCACTCTTAAATGAGGAGCTCCTGAGTTACATGATGTGAATTACAGAAGGATTTCAGCTCTTCCATTACATGGAAGCTGAGAAAAAATTATCATGGCTTGATTCACAGGAGCAGACATCTTACAAGATGCCAGAGTTAGTTTGTGGGATCAGACATTTTTTAACCATCCAACTGCAAATGTAGTGGGAAGGGGGTGAGCACTGGCTTGCAAACAAACTTTAATTTCAACTGCAGTCTGAAGATGCCTGGCTCTTCCAGCAATTATTCTGGTTCTTGGTCATCAGTCCTGGGAAGAAGCTTCCTTTGAGGGTGTGCATATTTATCCTACAAGTATTACACCTATAAGGATCTCAGGCTATTTGCCCCTTTGTGTAGGCAAAGAAGCATATGTTTCCCTCCCCCCAGCAGAGGAGAAAGTGGGAATAAGAATTCTTCCTACCCTCCTCTCTGCACTCTGCGCAATGACTATGAAGGATTTGGGGATGCCAACTACTTAGATAGACAAGGGGCTACTGGTGTAGTCTTGGAGAATGCACACTTCAGTTTGCACCATGTCACAAACTAAACCCAAGTCTCATTAAGGGATTATTTGGGCTCCACTAACCCACTGTTTAATCTCCCAAGAGTTTGTCCTGCTAAATACTGAACTCAACCATCTTTCCCAGGGACAATGGTGCAGTATCAAGAGAAAGCTAGCTGCAAACCATTCCAAGCTGATAGCTTCTGTTCACTTGCTACTGCACTTCCCTTGAGAAGTGAAAGTTGTTCAATGAAGCTTTTGTGTTCTTTTGGGGAATCTCAGCTAATTCACAAACAGGCCTACTTTGTAGTTCTTTTTCTTTGTTAAGCAGACATTGTACTATCCTACTACCCACAGTACAGGGAGAGCAAAAGAACAAAGAGCAGCAGGCAGGGAGAATGTGACACCATCTCTTCCCATGCAGCTCTGTTGCTGCGGCTCAGCAGGCTGGATGTTATTTTAGTGGCTGTGCATCCCACCCATGCGTTTCTGTGGGCCCAGAAGCCACACTGCTGTGACGCCTTGTGAGCTCCAAGCTTATTCATGTTCAGGAATGGGAGGGTCAGGGCCATCGACACACACCAGCATCCTGCTGCCTATTATTTCCTGCCAGTGCTGGCGTCGCACCAAGCCCTAACATGACAGGTGGATGGAGTTCACAAGGAAATAATGTCATGGGCCAGTTTTCCAGGAAAGCTGTTAACTCTATTCACAAACCCAGGCCTTCAGATTGAAAGGGAATGTGGCTGAAAAGAGGTGGTGAAGGGCTGCTCTGGTGTTATTTACTTTTTTTTTTTAAATAGATTATTCACTGACCTCTCTTGCTGCAGTACAGAGATTTTTACCTCTACGTAGTCCCTGCTTCTTCAAGAGTAGACTGTAGCTGGATGCCTTATAACTTACAAATCTGTGGGACACTGCCTCTGCAAATCCCAAATGGCCATTTTAATTTCAGTCAAATGACAAAAGATGGTGAGAAATTAAATTTCTGCCTTTTGCTGAGCTAACTGGTTCCTGGGGAACAGAAAAGAAGAAGAAATATGTGGTGAAATCTGAGACTGATGTTAACCTGGGACTTCATGTATTTTATACGAATGAAACTGAGTACACAGCCAAGGATGTATCAATAATAAGACTTACATATTTTTTTAAGTCTGTCTTTCAATAAGGCACTTGTGTAAAGCTCTACTATCCCTCCATGAATTTATGCAGTGTTGTGCACATTTACTGTTGTGTTCTTTGCTTTCTTTCTTTCCTCTTTTCCTCTCTGCTTTTCATACTTTTGTCTCTTACTCTAGAAAGTACAGAAGAGTTAAGAAGTTGAAGGAATCAATCAAGAAAAAGTTTTTTCAAAATGCCATGTTTTCCACAAATGCAAATTTTTGGATGCAGTAGTTAGGACAATAGGACTCCAACTGGCTGCTCACAAGAGGAAGGATTAGATTCTCTGTCATGTTAATAGTGACATCAACAACCTGAATAAAAGCCAAAAATTCAAGTTGATTCTGCAGTTTAAGACCATTGTTCTCCCATATGGTTTAGCCTGTAAGATTTAGTCTACACACACAGCTTTGCCAGGATTTATATCGATTTTCACATAATAAAGTGCAATTCTTGATAGGTTAATGTACTTTTCCATGGAAAAGCCCTTTGTAATTGACAAAGATTCCTACTGATAGAGCTAAAAGGTCATGCAATCTAAAGGTATCAGAGGTACTGGAAATAAATATGCAAAACTATGGCTGACAATATTGTCCTGCTCTCCTTATATTGCAGCCCATTATAAAAACACATTAGGTGAAACCTGCTACTAATATGCAACAACCTCCATTTCAGATATTAAAGGAGTGGTAGCCCTGGTCTTTGACTCTGGACAAGCAAAGCTAAGACAAGAATACAGGATATTCCAGAGGGCTTGATCCTGGCCTGACCTTTCCGGATCCTGATGAGACTCTCAGGCTTTTCTTCATTCCATACTCTGAGCCTGGTTCCTATTCTGTAGAGCTGCAGTAATACTGTACGTTTGTTGTTTGGTAACAGGAGCTCTCCCAAGTGTCCAAGGCAGAGAAACTTAATTCTTGTCACAAGTCCACGGAACTAACCTTTCTCTCTCTTTCTTTTTTGTTTTTTTAAACCTGGCAAATGATGGTATTAGAACCACAGTCATGTACAAAACATGCCATGTTAAGTGACTAGGGAATCGTAAATTGGGCGTTTTGACTTGAAAAAATACTAAGCATTGTCATACCAAACTGATTATTATTTTAAAATACTATCCCAGGCTATAACTGGCTTTGTGTACAATAGCAATACAGGGTGTAGTTACAGACACAATTTCCTGTGCTTAGGTTTTGAAATTATAGTTTAAGATCCTCGTCACATTTGCCCAGTGCACCAGCACAATTCCCCTATTAGATAATTTGCTATACTTGTGAGGGCAAGTTTGCTTGCGCAGTCCTGCCAGAGCTTCCAGGAAGGGAGAGACAAGCAATTGTGACAATAAAATTTGCATCAGCTCCCACCCAACCTCTCCCAGAACCGAAATACCATTTGTCACATTCAAAGCCTTTTCACACCAGAGGGAAGGTGTTTCTGAACTGGAAAGTCATTGTGATCTCCACAGGGTTGCATCCTCCAGGCTGACTTTTGCCTCCCAGGTTCCCATGGGAAACACCAAACAGCAACTGTGGAGTTCTAAGCAGCTTGGTACCAAAGCCTTGGTGGGTTGCATGACCCAGCATCCAGGCATGAAACCACAAATCAATCCAGATTAGGTCATGGCATTCAAGAGCTGAAGCAGAAATTTTACCTTTTGTAGCTGACCAGTTTGAGGGGTTGACCCTTGTAAAAGCATTGTAAATGTGACCTTGTAAAAAAACATTTTGGAATCTCCAGTTTCTGGAACAATTAAGGTGCTATGCCTGTCACTGTATTCACATAGCACCTCTCCCAGAACCATTTTTTTTAAGGGCTAAAAAGAATATATTGTTCCTTTTTTGGAACAAGAACAAGAGGTGCAGGGAGAGAGAGGATAATAATGAAAATGTCTCTAATATGTGGATTTGCAGGAAGAAAAAAACATAGATTGTGAGACTTGTGTTGGATGTCATAATTAGCCATTCAAAAAAGATGCTACTGCTACTTCAGATTGTCCCAAAATCAATGCACACAAGTCATGGTGGACAAGTCTGTGCCAGTTTCTAAGGCCATGTGGCAATTTAGCGATGGAACATGTGAAAACATCTTCTGCAGTCTTTAGTCTCTGACTAAACTGTTCACTGTCTCTGCCTGCTTCCTGCAGGACACCAGGTGCTGGGATTCTTCCCCAGAAAGTTACTATTTTGCGTCTCTGAATAGAGGACAGAGTGAATTCCTGTGCACACTTGCACTCACTGCTTGATACAAAGATGCTCGTGCATGTACCTTGTCTCACTAATACACAGCTGATGCTACTGAGCTCAGCAGTGTGTGCCATGGCAGCCCACACTACCCAGAGGCCTCTCAACCTGTCAGTTAGTTGGTACTGCAGAACACCATGATGTATCTGAAGCTTTGCTGTGCTAGCGGATCGTGCCCAGTGTCATTGCAATGCTCTGTCACTGCTCACGTGCTGCTTAATGCCTGAATGCCCCACAATCAGCTGGGCAGAGGGTGGTGCTGGCACTCTGCTGTGTCCTTGTATATGCAGTGCAAGCAGAGAGCAGAGGTAAGGGAAAGGAAATATCCTCTAGTAGTAGCAGAGTGACTCTTACTGACTTATTCACCCTTCCTGAAAAAACTGCTTCCAAAAACCCATCACCTCTGTTCCACTGTGTGTGGCCTTTTCTTCTGACTTGGAGCAGAGCCTCACCTTGCACCTCTACTTTCCTGCTGCATGCAAGCTCTCCCGTATCACAGCAATGGCAAGGGAGGACCCTTGTGTGGGAATGACTTCTGGAGAGGGCAACAGGCTGCTCCTGCTCTGGGCTCAGCCTGGGAATCACGGGCTGAGCTTCTACATGTGTGTAGTAGAAATCACTGCATCTTTACAGCCCCTGCAGTTCTCTCCTTGGCAGCCTGCAAAATTCCACTGAGGAAAAAGAAATGGGGAGGGGGAAGAAGGAGTCAGAAAAACTATTGTGTTCCCAGGGAAAAAAAAATAATTATAAGTCCAATTTAGATTATTTAGCTTTGCTAATGTCAATCACTTTTCTCATTTTAAACAGGAAAGACACCACTTTCATCCACCTGTTCCATTATTTATCATGCTATGCATTTCCCATGAATTGTCACTCATGCAAAACCTGTACATCGTAAGGGGACACCCTAATATTTTTAATGACCTTAAGCAAAGTGATTGACATTAGACACCGGTGTCAGATGTTCTGGTGACGCAACATGTTCTCCTAGCAGCAGGAAAGCTTCCTGCCGTGATTAAGTAGGGCTATGGAAGTGCTAAAATGTGTTGTCAGCTTTCCTCTGATGCAAGTGATTTTATTATAGCGTCTGGTAACCACGGAGTGTGGCAACGCAAATACTGACTCCAAACATCCCCTCCCATACGTATAGCTTGCTCTATTTAAAACATGAAGTGCACTTTGCAAATCCAGGGATAAGTTATGGATGTAACAAGCTTAAACCACAGAGGGCAGAGGAAAAGGCGGCACCTAGGCCAGAATTCCTGGGTGATTTCAGCAGAAGAAGCGTATGGATCTGTGATGACCTGCAGAAGGCTCTGCCCTGAGCATCTGTTCAGCAGATGAGTTGTAGCAGCAACTTGCCCTTCAACTTATAGATGAAGAAATAATGTTCTGGTTTGCTGCAATTTCAGACGAGCCCCTCAATTATTAAAGACGTCTAGAACACAAGAGTTACAGAATCAAGCATTTCAGACACACAGAGGGGACACCTGGCACTTGCTTTTCATAAAGATTCATAACCCCAAAACTCATTCAGCAAACACTTACTATGCAGATGACTTTGCTTCCACAAGTAATTACTAATAGTTGTGTCTAAAACTGACTATGCTAGTAAGTGTCTACAGAATGGAGGGTTATGATTTTTCAGTAACTGAGTGGTTAATCAAGCTGGAAGAGGGATGAGCAATGAAACCAAAAGCCATAGTCTACAGAGATTTTTGGAAGAGATCAGTAGTACATATGTTCACAGTTATCATCAGAGGTGTTTTCCTACAAAAATAGATTCATAAAGCAGTCAAAGTGGAAGATACAAGCTATCTTCATAGCAATTAAAAAAGATTTTCTAAAGGTCTAGCAGCACTGAATATTATTTTAATGAAATTTCCTTTTTAGTTTTATAGCAAAATAATCAAAAGTGCTAAACTTGACCATGTTAATTTACAAGAAAGCCTCATGTTTTAAGCTATAATCATACCTCGTTATTTAGGTTAGACAATACAATTACACATTTCTACCTATTTCTATTCAATAGTAAAACAAAATTAATACTAGTTGGTTTATAAAAAGGGGGAAAGTACCACAGATATTGAGAGGGCAAAGTTACATAAAGTATAAGAATCAGCTTATTAAGCAATCTGCAGTGTGTTTGGTTGCTATTGCTTGCCTTTTCTGTTTTGTTGGGGTTTTTTTTGAGCTGCAATTTAAATTACAGATAGTCTGACCATAAGTTTTTCAGTCACTTCAAACGCTTGGTCAAATGTCACAGTGTGTATTTTAAGGAGATCTCTGGCATATCAAGTCAGTTCAAATTATTTCTTAGTTCTCACAAATTCTCCTTCCAACATGATCAGCATGTTGGAGAACGCAGTTATGATGATTGCAGTTATGACGACATTGTTTTCTGTGAAGGAAAAGTGGTTTTTCCTCCGTCTTGGAAAGAATCACCTACAAGTCTGCAGTAAGAAAAACATTAAGAGCACTTGAAGAGTTTTTAAGAGTATTTCTTAATCCATTCCATTTTGATTTCAGTTCATTTCCAAAGTTAAATTAAAACCTGCAATCTTTCCTATTGATAAATACTCAAGTTGACTTACAAAGGTTCTGTTTTCTGTCCAGCCTTCTCTTGGTTGTCTTTAACCAAACAAGGTTCGCTGATTTGCCACGAGCGCTGTCTGGCTCTCCCGCCTCTTTGCTTTCTTTTTTTGCTGCCTGATTTTCCAGCACACTGCACTAGAAGCCAGCAAAAGCAGTCCTGATGACAAGAGGACTAATCCAAAGACTGAGATGATTGATCCATGGGAATTGAAGCTGTATGCCACAGCAGTAACCACAATGCCGGCTATGAGGATAACCACACCGAAGGGAATGGTACAGCGGTAACAGGAGAGTTCTGCTCCCCCTGTTGCTGCAGTCAGCTGGCATTCACTGACCAGAGGGATGGTGGTTATCACACAGTCATTGTTATTACCCTTCTCCGTGGTCACAGAATCAGGAAGCTTTGGAGCGCCCAGGATCTCTTTAATAGGTTCGTTTGTCATCTTGATTGTCTTGACTTGGTCAGTTCTTAGGCTAGAGCAGGCTCTGCTGAACACACACTGCGCTGTGGAGAAAAGAGCATGAGTTCAGCTAAGAAGCATGACCGTTATGTGAGAAATGGGTGACACGGAAGTATCCCCCTTGGGATCTCAGACAAGCAGACACTCTGACCACGCAAGGATTTATGCACAAGCTTAATTGTAACCCTACTGATTGTGGTGGGTCTGAATCAATTGTTACAGTGGTCATCTGTATGTGTGTAAGTGCCAGAAAGAACAGAGTCTCAGACCAAGACAGACACCAACCTTAAAGTGTTGTGGCCCAAGTCCCACTTCCAATTACATCCTAATGTCAGTATTTCTGGATGCAATTTAGATTTCCATGTCATTACATCTTCTGACAAGGAGGTGGAGTTCACAGGCTGTTTTGATTAAAAATTCTACTCTCCTTCAAGCACTTTTTTCACACTGTTGTATATATACACTCACACACATTACCTAGATTCGCTGTAATATACATCACAGTAACATAGGGCAAGAACTGGCCCAGCAAAAACAAGAGGTAGTGCATCAAAACTGTAAGAGGGGAGCTTTAGGTTAGACATTAGGAGGAAATTCTTTAGTGTGAGGGTGGTGAGACATTGGCCAAGGTGGCTCAGGGAAGTTGTGGATGGCCCCTCTCTGGAAGTGTTCAAGGGCAGGTTGGATGGGGCTTGGAGCAACCTGGTCTGTGGGAGGTGTCCCTGCCCATGCAAGTGGGTTGGATCTAAATGATCTTTAAGGTCTTTCCCAACCCAAACCATTCTATGATTCTATGAGAAAACAGGACTGAACAGTGAACTCTTTCTCAAGGCAAGCACTACTTAGTGAAAAAATCCAAATAGTCATGACTAGGTACAGATGTGGGATAGGAAAACGGGGATACAGACAGTTCCCTGCACTTGGCAAGTGCCAGCTGAAACAGTTCAACCAGCAGTTGGTCAACCAACTGTTACAGCAGCCTCAATGCCAGCCTGTCAGCTTGCCATTTAAATTGGCTTAATGCAAAAGTGAAGTGTCCCTTGTAAGTCCATGAAACCACATCCATGTTACTGTGTGGGAGGGAGATCTACAGTCATATTCACTCATCTTAGTTGCCGCGGGTTGCATTCCTCCTATCTCCATACCACACACACTCTCAGTCCTGCAGACAGCATGCACACTTTGATTGCATCTGCATTATGAGGCAAAAGAGCTTTTTGGCTCCGTGGGACCCAGGGCAGGACTGCAGTTCACCTGCTCAGGGAAAGATGAGCCTGCGGCTCTGCAGGCTGTCATGAGAGACCTCTGCCATCTCACTGGGAGCCTGCTGGTGTGCAGGCCACCCTGTAGTGAGCCTCTGACAATGCTGAGGCTACCACCACTGTGCTGCCTTGGACCAGTGCACCCCACTACATATAACAGAGACTGGGACACTGGGGAACCACTGCATTTTCCGACAGGGAATAGCTCATTCCTCCACCACCCTCTGGTATGGGCTGTGTAGCTTTGCTCCTATGAGCAGGATGGTATACAGCTCAGAGAACAAGGAAGAGAGTTGGCAATGGACTAATGCTTTTATCACTTTTATCACCACATCTGTGACTAGGAAGTTAATTGCCAGATACTTGTATTCTCCTTTTCCTTTCCCACCACTCCCACCCTTGTTGCTAAGATATACTCGTCCGCTGTGGAGAGCCCTTGGTTTTGTATCTCAGTGCCTCATGTAGCAGACTGTATTTTGGGAGAAAGAGGATTTCACTATTTTTAAACACACACACAGAGGCTATAGTCACAGTGTTTGAGTCCAAGTTTCCTTGAACCCTAATGAGAGAAGGAAAGCTCAGATCTGCTTTGACAAAGCTTTTGTCCTACTGCTGTAAGGGAGGACACTCAGCTTGATACTGGATCTTGCTGTACACAGCTACCCTCAGGCCTCAATCCTGCAAGCAGCTACAAGACAGAGAAGCCTTTTCTCTCCCTGATGGCAACACTGAGGACATCACAACGGAGCCCATGCACTGACAACACAAGAGGCATTGGGCACAAACTGAAGTTCTGTTTGAATATCAGGAAACACTTTTTTTTACTGAGTGTGGCTGAGCACTGGAACAGGTTGCCCAGGGAAGTTTTAGAGTCTTCATCTGTGAAGATATTCAAAAGCCATCAGAACAGCCCTGGGCAGACTTCTTCAAGTGACCCTGCTTTAGTGGGACAGGGGATAGACCAGATGACCTCCAGAGATCCCTTCCAACCAGAACCATTCCATGATTCTGTCTGCTTCTGTGAAGCTACTTGGTATCTCCAAGGGCAGGCAGGATATCTGGTCACTGCTTATCAGACAAAGCAAATATGTCTGTGCTGACACCCTGCATAGCCTAGGTTCTCCTAGGTTCTGTTGCTTTGTCTTTTGAATCATAATGCATTATTAAACACTAGATCCCCATCAATCTGTCCCCACATGGATCTGAGCCCAAGTTCTGCATTTCTAATAATGACTTACATGGCAGTGAGACTCACACTGGTGCCGTTATTCTGTTGCTGCATTACTTATCAATACAACATTACAGAAGTTCAACAAAATGGGAGAACGTAGTTCCCAAAAGCCACCATGTTTTATTTTACTGTTAGACAAATTCAATTTACTCAACATGTTATTATTAAATTTGAGGAAGGCAAAAGAATAACCATTTTCCATATAAAAGGTCTCTTAGTTCCAAATATATTGTAATAGCTATTAAAAAGTCCAAATACTGTCACAGAAATAGGGAGACTTCCCAATAAGGGAAGTTTGAACAGGCTTTGGATTGTGCTCATAATAAACATTATTATTCTGAAAAACTTTAATATTCAGTCAAAACATATTTACTCCTGTCTCTAGAGTCCTTGGCCTCTGCTTCAGGTAATCCCCAATGAGCATTAAATCTCTTAGACAGCTTCTACAGCAATTTATGAATAAAAAATATGTATTTATACAGTCAAAACTACCATGATTTTTAAAAAATCTCCTAAACTGCCAAACTTAAGTCAATGGCAAAATATCTTGACTTCTGAAGAGCACAATTCTTGTCTGTAATAGGATGGAAGCAGACAGGAATTCATAGAAAACAAATAAACAAACCTCTACTGAAATACCCTAAGTTTAACAAAAAACAAAACCTATTTGAAGTGTGAGTCAAGGTATTCACCCCCAGAAAAAAGGGCACTAGATCCACATAGCCAGCAAAGTCACTTCTGACTTATGCCAACAGGTGACCTGGTTCAAGTTTCAGGATAAGAAATTTAGGCAAAGATACCCTGCAACACCAGCATCCTCTCACTAATCACACTAGAAGTGCTGTCTTAAGGCACTACTTTGACTTGGAGGAAGAATGTGTTCCTGTGGTCACCTGTGGCTAACACTGGATAAAGGGGAGAGGAATGTTTTACCCACCAAGAAGTGTACGTTGAGATTTACTGAAAAGACATGAAATCCATCAGCATGCACACCTACCAGGTCCATGAGACATCCATTGTAACAAATCCTTTGGCAGAGGAAGACTGAAAATGCCTCATATGTCAATTCAAGGCAGAGTCATGCAGCAGTAAGAGCCACTCCAGGCTTCGAAGTGTCAGATGTTGCTGAATGATGAATTGGAGGTGACAATATTCTTGCATGGAAGTTTCCTAAAAGAAAGGTTGTTGGATATTTATCAGGTTCTTAAGCACAAAACTCCTGCACAGAAAAGCTCCCTCTGTATGCTTACCCCTGCCCCTAACCTAACTGAAGCAGGAGATGTTCTCCCTCTGGCTGTCCTAGTGGTTTCTGCCTCTTTTCTTGGCAGCAGCCACCTATTTCTGGCTCTATGTAACATTTTCTTTTGATGATGTGACATCTCTGTGATGACTGTCACAACCCAGGCAAGTCCCTCAGAAAGAGGTAGGCAGCAAAAGTTAATGCATATGAATTTCTGTAGTTCAAAATCTCATTCAACTTTATTCCTATTGCTCACCTCGTGTATGTGAATCACAACTCAGAATACTTGGGGTTTTGTCTCTTCTATGTCTCCAGTTTCTTTGAGAAAATCACTTTATCTCCCTGTGCCTTGGTTTTTCTAGCTGTCAACTGAGAGTAACAACATCCCTCCCACTAAAACCCCCTTTTAAAACTACTTTACCATAACAAAAAAATAAGTAATACAATCCTGAAATCTCTCAGAAAAAAAAAAAAGAAAGACAAAAAACCAAAGTAACAGAGTCCAAGAACTCACTGTAATAAACATAAAACCATTGTATTTACTATTGTTCATTTTTGTTATTTTTTTTTTTTAGAACAACTTTCATAACTCAACCAGGGAGAAGGCAGAACCTGCAGCAGAGCAGTGTAACAACTCTGCAGAAAGCCGAGCGATGGAAACTGTTATCAACTTCAGAAACAGCTGTGAAACCACCAAGCAGGTGGGTAAAACTTCTGAAACTGCAAAGATTTATGTTGCTAATCTTATTCAACATTTCCCTTCCTAGATGTGCATGATTATGGAAGATCATTTCCACACTGAAGCAGGAGTCCTAAGTGGGGATGAGCACAGGTTTATCAGAATAAGTTTGTACAATGATTAACTTTAAGGGCTTGTTTTTTTTTTAACTTATTTTGACCATGCTGACATTTCAAAAACACAAATATTTACAGGCACAAACTGCTGTTGTTCTTCTCTAGATGGCCCTTGAAATAAGCCTGTGACATAGCTAAAGTATATTTAGATGATTATTGAAGTTAGCTAATAATAAGGAAGTCTCCTTGCTTATCTCCTTGACTATAGTTTTATGCACACTACCTAGCAATTAGTTCAACCTTTTTTAAAGTTTGGAGGGAAATGCAGGAAAAAAACCCACCAAAACAAAACCAAACGCAACCACTTTGGATAAATAATCTAGGTTACATTAAAACAAAAGCAGACCTATGAAATGATCTTGCAGATAACTTCCTCTCATCTTACAAGAATTGTAATAACATTTACTTGAAAAGTTCTTCCTAGTGCAATTGTGTCCCCTAAGCCACTCTGCTGGCATCATTCTTTGAGAAGATGAATTGCTCTGCCAGGAATTTATTTCTATTTGTCCTTGACTACATCCAGTTTAGGTAATTTTTTTACATTAATGTCTTTATCAAAAAAACCCAACTGACAGACAACTTGTTACAGACAGGATTTCTCTCCTCCTCTCCCTCACCACAAAGCTGAGATGCAGAAACACATGGAATCTATACATTAAGCTTCCAAGGTTTTAACTCTGAATGGTTTCTAGGAGGTGCTCCATCAGGAGACTTCCCACACACTGATTATCTCTGTGCAAGGGCAAAGAGCTGGCATTTCTCAGCCTCTACAAGACTTTCCCCTTTTTTGCATTTTACTCAGAACCAGAAGGACACATTTAAGTTTTCTGCCTTCAGGCTCTGGACCCGATTCTCTGTATCTTGCCTAATTTTTCAAACACCCTTCTTTTGCTTATGTCAAATTCCAATAAATCATTATGCCCATGTTTCACACGGTGTTGCAATGAAGTGACTACTGAAAGCAGCATAAGGAGTCGTTCTGTGCTGAAGGAGAGCCAGAGTTCATTTGGAATTCAACAGCCTGCAGTAATCCCGAATACAATTCCGCAGCTCCTCCCTGTGTGAACGCTCCTGGAAATACAGAACTAGAATTTGTACTTACAGGACTCCAGGATCAGGCCCTGAACTACAAGGGTAGGAGAAGAGCACATTACACCCATGCCAGCTGTCTAAGCCTCGGGATGCCGATAAGTTTCCACCACCAAGATCTGAGGTAATACCGTGACCAGATGCAAACTCCCACACCTTTTTTGTTTTTCAGACGCAGTTGGAGGGTAGGATGGGAGCCAACCAAAGTCCTCCGCAAACAAGCCTTGTTATCTGCAAACGGCAAAACTTTCAAAAGCGTCTGTAAAACGCCCCACACACCGAGGGCAACTCACTGCGTGTCACGCCTGTCCCCAAACACCTATGCAAGAGAGAAGAGACGCGAACAGGCAAGGAAAGCTTTCTGCACGGGCAACCGGGCTACGGGCACAGGGACCCGCACTCCCGGCTCTCGCAGCCGCCTCGCCGGGCTGCGAGCTTCGAGAGCCGGGAGTGCGGGTCCAACGGCTGCGAACCGAGCCGTGCTATGCTGTGCAGAGCCGAGCCGTGCCGTGCCACGCTGAGCTGAGCCGTGCCAAACCGTGTCGTGCTACACGGTGCGGTGCCGAGCCGTGTCACGCTGAGCCGAGCCGTTCCTTACCTCCCGACCGCCGCACGGGACTGCAGCGGACACTAGCCCGGAGCCAGCTTAAGAGGGGGATGCACCTCGCTGCACAAGGGACTGTAAACAAAGTTCTTGGTGAGAGCGAAACAATTAAGGGACCGGAGCAAATCAGCGGCGGGAGCTGCCGCGGGCGGGGCGGCACTCACCGGGGAAGGTCCCGCTCGGGTTTGGGAGGGCGGCCGGGAGGAAGGCTGTCCTTCAGGGGCCAGGCTGGGCAGGGCTGCCGTCCCGCTTGCCCAGCCCTCCGCGGGTTTGCCTCTCCGGGCCGGCGGTGCGGGCGCTGCACCGTTCACATGCCCCTTTCACGGCGGGGGTGTGCGTGTCTCCCGCTTCGCCAGGTCGCGCACCGTGGTAAGGGAACGCATGACACCCGAGACGTGTCAGGTTAAACAAGGGGCCTGGAAGAGTATTTTGCAGCCCTCTCCGCCCTCCTGCACACCACCGTGAGGGGCATCCGGCCCCATCGATACCAACGGTGCGGCCAGAGGGCCCGCTGTGTGTCCCGAGCATCCCGGGTGTCAGCCCGGGCTGAAATCCAGAACTCATACCTGGTGTTTGACTGCTCAGGAATTAAATGAGGAGGAACATAGTTTTGGATGACATCCTTAAAGGACAAAGTTGAATGTATCATCTAGAAATGTTTTGACTGGATTTTCTAGGCTTTGATCACTCATTTCTGTGGAACATCAAGTGCTACCAGGGGTTTGGGGTGGATGGGCTCGGGTGTGGGTTATTTTTTACCATGATTTCTGTTCTTTTCATACAAAAAGAAGACAAATTTTGCTTTTAAGGCTTGTGAAAGGACATGCTTGAATTTTGCACTTAAGCTTACCCAAAGTTTCTATTTAAAAGGCACTATTTTATCAATGATTGATAAAACAGCAGCGTGCCAGATGTATTTAATCAGACCACTCTGTCTCTGAAAGCATGTGTGTACTTTTGACTCCCTTGCCAGGGTGAAATCCTGGCCTCACTGAAATTAATAGCAAAACTTCCATCAACTTCCCAGGGGCCAGCATTTCACCCTGTGTATCATTAAGAACTCCCCAGTGATTGAGGTCCTGCCAAGGGTTCATCTCCTCCAGCAGAATCAGCCAGAGGGTTCTGGAAGATCTCCACAGCTTTATACAAGAAACTGGCATTTTTTTCCCCATCTGCTAGAGTTCCCTCCAAATACATGAGCATTTCTGCAGAAATGACAAGAAACCTCAATCTGAGGGAAACTGTCATTAGAGTCTTTCCTAATACAGGCAGCCATGCCAGGTAATATCTTCATCAAACTTGATGAGTTCCACCTCAATTCAGCTGGGTTTCCTCCTCCATGGGTTGGATGGCTCTGAGCCCTGTTCTGCTGGTACCTAGGAGCCTCAATCTTGTTTCTAGCTGCATGTATTCATAGGCAACTGTACATGGATAAACAAGCCTTTGGCTGAAACAGATCTTTCTTTTGGCAATCAATCCTCTAATGTCCTAAGAGGTAGAAATCAGACTCAGTCTTATTTTCAATCATAATTTTTTCAGATGTTGCCTTACCAGTATTCTGCATGGAAGCGCAAGTATTTTCCTGTCTTTGTCAGAGACACTAACACTTCATTATTATCCTCTGATTGCTCAGTAGATCTGGATTTTTCTCCAGTATCCATTACATTTATCATTCTATATCAAATTTTTGATGTTACCATAAATGTGCATGACCTAAATTTCACCCCATCCCTATTACATCAATTCCTCTCTAGTCCTTCCAGTGTAGTATTTGGTCCTCCTTTGTTGACAGAGGACCTCCCTCCCATGCTTACACCATCAACAGTTTCACTAGTACATTCTTACTTTTCCATGCCAAGTTTATTACTGAAACTATTACATAAAATACTGGGAAAATTACATAAAATAACTCCCAATACTGATTTTTGAGGAGCTGATCTGAAGTATTTAAAAACAACCATTGAAGCTGGGCTTAGAATTCAAGTGTTTCTGTATAAATAAGTGCCCTAACAAAGTCACACTTTCTTCTAGATTCCTTGCAATTGTAACTCCTTTTTGTGAAGCAAAAAAGCTGTGATGGAAAGTGATGGGAATGGCATCTCCCTCTAGTGCTGAGAGATGAGTGATTTCTCCCCTAGAAGGGTGGGTTTGTAGCTCTCAGGCACATAATGGTTGAATGCCACTTGGGTACCACCCCTCTTGCCTTTTAAAAAAGGGATGACTGAATGCCTCTGCCTTTTAAGGTCCTGCTGTATTCTGAGCATGACTCTCCAAGGATATAAGGAAATAAGTACCAAACATACCCAAAGCAGCACATTTGGCACCTGTAGAAATTCAGTGCAAACAGCTGAGGAAATTTCAAGACTGAACAACAGCTGCAGTGCGGGGTTACAGGTTCACAATATTGGACTGCCACGCTTAAATGCTACAGAGTTCCCCTTTAGGACCTGCCCTAAATGACAAAATCTCCTCCCCGTGGCCTTAACACAGCTGCTTCCCAGTGGCTGGGACAATATGCAAGGAGCCTGTGTGATTCTGGAACTCATGCAGCCTATTGAGAGAGCAGAGTTGTACTCCTAAATTGAGCAATGCTGTTGCTCTGCCTACTAAGACACACTTGTATTACTTCATGGCTTCCTTTAAGTTTCTAACAGTCTCCTGGGCCTTAAAAGCACAGCAAACAGTGACTCATTAATCTGGCAAAGTACAACCATTGTGGGCTCCTTATTCAGTTAGTTTTTCTTGCCTTTTCCCTAACCCTCCACTGACTTTTCCTTTATTTCATCCCTAAACCCACACATGGACACAACATGCCAGTTGATTGCATTTACTGGAACTTCTAGAAAGCACTCTTTCAACATGTTTAATATGTTGTAAAATTTCCCTATCATGTAATGCAGTGTATGTATTTTGTGATGGGGAATGGAGTCCTCAACAAAGCCAGTTAAACCAGAGAACCAAATAAATTCACATAAAATGCTGTAGCTTCCTTTGCATAGAACTACTTATAGCACAGGGGAGTTCAACCCTGTTGGTTGAGAACTCTGCAAACCACCCACTCAGTGTGTAATTAGGCTCATGACATGGATGTGCTTAGAACAATAGTGAGAAACCTCTTTGGTGACTAGGAATATGGAAAGGAATTTTCTTTCAACTCCATTACATCCTACCACTACTTTGGTCAACATCAGTTATCCTGCTGTGCATTTGAACTTTGTTATCACCTTACTCAACTTTGACTTAACCTTTCTGCAGTGCTGAAGAAGACAGGACATCTGGAACTGAAAATAATTATTCTAATCTCCTACTGCTTTCATAATTACATGAAGCTCACATTCCTTATGTGGACATGTGCTTTAATTAACAGAGGGAGACACCACACCACTGGAAGTCAAATCCTGAATCAAGAACAAGTTGGTTAGAGGCCATCTGAATATTTAGCTGATATGACTAGGCAGGAAGCCTAGTAACAAATGCTTCTTGTTAGAGAATATTGCAGTAGGATCCAGCAGATTCAGCTGAGATTTAAGTCAGAGTAGGAATGATCTCTTCCTATGGCTCTGCAGAGAGCTCTTCTTGTTTTTCCACCTGTAGTGAGTACCCCAAAGAATTTACAGACCACAAAGACACACAGGGAAACCCAATCGAAGAGCTGAAGAAGGGACTTGTCCAAGCTCACCTAGCAGATGATGTCAAGAAACATGTCATATTTTGCTTCCCTGCTCTGCCAGTAGATATGGCATAAAGAGCATACGGTGACTATTCAGTGTTCAGTCTGATGAATAAGGAGCCAGTTGTCATTGACTCTCCAGCAGCAGAAAGGAAATTATGAGCTTTCAGCTAACCTACACAGGCCATTGGTTGAATTGCTTCCTTTAAAAGAAGCTTCTCTGTAGGCTCTAGACAGCTTGGGAAAATTGGTGAGAAGGGAAAGGAAGAGTTATGGAGAAATCACCACTTGCCAGTGGCATTCCATGGCTGTTGATGCACAGATATACAGCTGTATGGCTAGAAGAAGCCTTCAGATTACCTTAGCTGACACCCCAAGTGACACAAAGCATTCAATTTTACATTCAGTCCAAGATCCATACTATGAAACCAAAACTCTCTGTTCATCTGAAGGATATTTTTCAGAAAATCATCCAATGAAGAGATGGATAATTTGTTCTGCCAATTCATTCAAACATTACTGTCTTCACCGTTAAAAACTATACTTTATTTCTAATTTTTCTAATGTATTTATGTTAATTCTAAATCTTTTGGCTTTTATTCTGTCTGATGAGTCTTTATTTGTCCTACTCCACCACAATCCTTGGGACTATATTCACACACAAGATCTATCTAAAATACTGCATATAGCCACAATATCCAGATTTTCTCCTACTTAATAGATAAATTCTGGAAAATTAACAGCAAATGAAGTGGCTGACATAAAGGGTAGTAAAGAAATAATAGAAAGAATTATTGCAGCAAGCCCAGTTCTCACTATTCAGACAAAAGAAAGCTTTTTATATATGTAATCTGCTTTAGCATCACATGCTAAGGGAGATGTTTAGAAATATTTCTACATCCATGTAAACACATTAGGAATGCAGAGGGTGTAGTAGTGACAACCATTTGCCAAATCCAGGCAAGATCTAAATAGCCTTATCTTTTGAAGGAGTCATTTCAGGTCATGCAGATAACAGAGCAATCCCTTTCCTAGAGTGAAGTCTCAAAATCACCCCTCTGTCCCCAAGGCCATTTAAATAGGTCACACCTCACAATCTCCAGTTTATTTGCACTGGGAATGCATTATATTCCAGAAAAGCTGTGGTTAAAAGGTGTAAATCAACAGTAAACATGGCCAAATGAAAGAGATGTGTCCTAACACCATGAGTCCAGCATATTAAAACTCTTTACCAAAGATTAAATATTTAGAATTAGAAGGCAGATCACCAGAACTCCAGCTATTACCTGAGTCCTCTTCTGTTTGTGTGGAGCTCTGTTGAAACTAGGTACTCAATACAGATACAGTCGAAGTTTGAGGTTAAAATTCAACTCTCTGAAGAAGGCCATTACGAGCCAGTGTTTAATGGCCATTTAAGACCTCTTCTGGCAGCTCAAACAGTGCATGTCTTGTGCTAGCTCTTTGCAAGAGATTGACTGTCACTCTGAGTGCCCCTTCCTGCCTACATGCTTCGGCAGGAATATAAAATATATAAAACATAAAAATACATAAAGATCTCAGTGTGACTGGCAGGCTAGATTTTCTGCATATTCTAGAAGCGTTGGAAAAAGATCTCCCTTTCACTCATACAGAAGACAAGAGTTTAGACTGCCTTACACCTGCACCTCTGTGGTGGGAGATGTTACTGTCACTTTTCAGCTTTCTGGATGAAGAATTTGCATCTTGCAAACGGCAAAAGTCATGAAACAATTTTTAAGAAAGGCTTTTACATTATGCAGTCAATAAAACAGCAGTAGCAGAAGATTTGGCTGTGTACAATAGAAATATGAATGTGCATACTGTATAAATGGTGTGTCAGGACTATCCAGCACTTCGGCAAAGATTTTGGAATGCACTGAGTAAAACCGAATGACAATAGTATATAAATGTCTGCACAGCAGTTGAATCCATCAATATCCCACATCTTCAGTTAATCTTCAAGCACTTCTCAAAGCACACCAGTGCCACACAGAGACAGATGCAGGAAAACAATATAGCTTGTAGCACTCTCTCACATATGGATACCCATATCCAAAACAAGCTCTGAAAATTCTCTGAGGCCTTAAAGATCAATGTAGCATTCACTGTTTTCATTTCTGGCCACATATTATTTCCTGATGGAGAAGTTCTCCAATTTACTGGTTTGATTCCACACCACAGAATTCAATGGATTAGTTGGCATTGATTTCAGTATGAGAAAAGTAAGGTGCTAGGGTGGAAATAATTCAGATTATTTCCATTCTAAAAAACAGGTGGCAATTTAGGTGCATTAATCCCATTGATAGTCCAGATCAGCAAGCTTCCTTGAGGTATCATTTCCCACTAAAAGCAGCAGCAGCTAAAATACCTAAGAAAAACTAAGTATGTGGGTCAAGTTGTGGGCACTTTTGAAACTCCCCCTCATTGCCCTAGAATAGTAACCCTCTGTTTTCATTCAGTTAGTATTTAGGTCCCTGATCCATGTGTGGGAGTGGATCGTGCTGTATCTAGGCTGCTTTTGGTAGCTGTGCTCAAGCTTGGGTTCATGTTCCCAGAACCAGCTGCTCTGAAGCAGTTGCTATCCCACTGTCTGCTGGGGCAGAGCTCTAGGAAGTTAGTCCCCACTGTGTCTCAGCTCACCCCAGACCTACACCCACACTATCCAGTAGTGCAGATATTGAAGGGTTTGGGTTCAAAGTTCAGGTTCTACCCCTAAGCTAAGGGGAATACACAGACAAGCAAGTGATAAATAATAACACTTACACAAACATACACGAAAAGAGAACATAAAGTCTCCCTTCAGAACTGTTTGTGCTTTCTCAGTAATCGCCACTCCTTACTTACCAAGAAAAAAGGTCACACAGTAATGCCTTTTTTGAAAGCTTTGGTCCCTAGAGTAGCCTTGTGAGATAAATCTCTTTCTCCATTAGAGTGCTGGGAGAAGGAGGGAGTGGTCAGGGAGCTGTAGCCAATTTACAAGTCTGATGCCATGTAGACAACCATATAAAGCACAACAGGTACCGTAAAACAACAGGCAACGTTAAGCTATGATCACTTTAGTCCTTCTGCACAAACAAGGCTCCTTAGTGATCATGTAATCTCACAGGCATGTTTCCTTGCTGCATGTTATACATCAGCTTTTGACTCACAACTCTCCTTTTCATACTAAGTGAAAGTCGTGTCTGTACAAACAAGAGCCACAAGCTCTTTCAGTCTCATGTGAATCCTATTTCAAAGCATGAATGGGATTTAAAAGTCAGACAGAAATCTAATAAAATGGCTGCAAAACTACTGTTTGAAGAAATATTTCTGCAAGATAAACTAAATCAGGGTCACCTACAGACCATTATCTCATACTCCATTTTACAGAGCAGATCCTCAGCTGGGCGAACAGAAGAAGTCAACTTATGTCAGCCAAGAATTTACTTGTGAGGGCTCAGCCATAAGAAATGTATTGTCATGTTCTGGAGAACCAGCTGGGTGACTGAAAGCAAAGCATTGTAACTTACAAGGAACACCAATAAGCCAAAATATTTTATATGTATTGTATAAATATTAACAATAAAAGGTCATAATACATGTAAACATACTACAAAAGTAAAACAAAAGAACTGAAATGTTTGCCTAGCAGATTCACTGGGGAGCAGGTATGTATAAGCAGAAACATACTACCATTAGTGACATTATTTTAGAAAGATCCTACAGGTCAAATTCTGGCACCAAATGTACACACTGGGTGGAGGGTTGTGAGATACCATCTTGGCTTCTGCCAAAACTCTCGCTCCAGAAATTTTCTGGACTGTGCAAGGATGACACCCAGCCTGTATGTCCAAACCAGAGTCAGCCAGAAATCCTCATGCTCTGCTTGCAAACCGGTTGGCTGGAACTGGAAGGGACAGCTGACATAAGTGAACACTTTATCAAAGAACTCAGCCACTTGGCAGGGAAGCAAGAAAAAGTTAAATTTTGCCAGCCTTATACAGAGGTTACTACCATTGGGCTAGTGTTGTCACACAGGCTCTTTGTAAGTTGGTAGATTTGATGACGTCCCATAGCTCTGACTGAGCTGCTTGTGTTTTGTTCTGTAGACAATGTTCAGCAGGAAAATCTCACAGGAATTAATATAATAAAGTTGTAATGAAAACAGATTTATAACTCCAGGGAGAAAACGTGCCTTAGCCACTGATATTTTGATGACCTAAATGCTTTGGCTGTCTGCACCAGCCTTCTACATTTGCACCTTGTTATAGGGGGTGTCATTCATCAGAAGCCTAGGAAAGGTGGGTCCCCATCAGTGGATTCCTTCTGCCTGGGAGGTCAGCCTAATGACAAAGCTTTCTGTCCCCTTCCACCCTTGTCCACCCCAGTTCACCACGGGCCAGAGCCTGTTGCCACCTGCTCCTTGCTGTACCCTTGGCCAGGCAGGCTGGGCCTCGGTGCATGCATGCCTGTGTCAAACACACCTACCAACCAGCTGTACAGCAGTTTTGTGTTCTTTATATATTGTCATATGAGCAGTCCATACGGAAAACTGCTTTTTAAAATGTTAAAGTACATATATATATATAGATATATATATATAGATATATATATATATATAGATATATATATATAAATAAAATACATGTGCCCATCAATCTCCCTCCTCAAGGACCACCCAAAAGGAAAGACCCTGACTAACATGCCAAGGGCACCTGGCCCTGCTCTGGCACCAGAGAGGTGAGACGCACATTTAAAAGCCACCTCTCCCGCGCACCAGCGAGAAACTGAGCTCCCATCGTGAAACTGGGGAAAGTGCGGAGCAAAACGTGCTGGGCCAAGCGATGCGCCCGTACACGGGCCGGCCTGCCTGGGGGAGCGCGGCCGAGGAGCCGTGGCGGGCGGGGGCCGCCTGGCTGCCGGGTCACTGCAACGCCGGCGCGTCCTCGTTCAGGTCAGGCTGAGGTCCGTTACCCGCCCCGGCGCCGACGGCCTCGGCTCCGTTTCTCCAGGCTCCCAGAAATCAGCTTTCAGGGTAATGCCATTAACTGCTGATGGAGAAAGCTGCTCTGCTGCAGTAAACACCGCTCCTACAGACTACTGGGGGAACCTGCGAAATGTTGAGGCTCTTAGAGCTTGTTAACAGCTGGCGGCTGGAAAAATTCCTGGTGGAAGGTGCTGTCGGCCACAGGACAGCTGTGGGTCTAGCGGGGTGTTTGCTCTGCGTGTCTACACATCCTCTGAGGGATGTGTGTGGTGAAGCAGGGACCCGTCCCTGCACACCACCCCTGAGTATCTCCTGTGTTACAGCACCCTCCTCATCTGCAGACTCCTGCTTTCCTTCCTTCTCCCTCTCTCCAAAATCTCTCTTTACACCTTTCTCCCTCTAGCATCAGGAGGTAGTTCAGAAAGGACTGGAATGAAATTCACACTTTTTGGGGGGGGATTTACTTCTTTTAAGAAGTCCAAAAGTTTAGGCTTCCAGAACTGACTGTAAGTGATTAGTGAGTGTTTATTAAATCATAAATCACAGTGAAATATGATTTAATAATTACCTTTGGATCTATATAAATATCCTTTGGCATATACTGGGTCTTGGCTCAATTTCAGGTGTGATGTTTTCAAAATTAGTTTTTATTGTGAAAATAAAAATGTTGATGCCTTTCACAAAGATGACATGAGTGCATGGGGCTGTGCAGGTGCTGAACAGTTCAGGTGTGAAGCTAGGCATTGATGCTTTGGTGAAGCCACAGTGAAGATGCGTAGCTTAAGTTTCTTGGTCCTGTTATTATCTTCTGGTACACAAAATCTTCATCTTCTAGGGCTGCTTTGTGAAGGGGAGGGGAAGAAGAAAAAATAACCATTCACTAACATAGTGTTGTAGAATCCTTCCCTCTCTTTCCCTGGGAATGCTTGAATTTGACACCTACACTGTATATTCAAAATCCTCTCATTGTTTTAATTTAGTCCTGAATGGTGCTAACAATAGAACAGCCATTGCTCTATAGGCATAGATGGAGTTTCCATATGTTGAGAGAAACATGAAAAGCATTAACACAGGAGACACCCTGCACCCTACCCCTTTGGTGCAGACAGCTTTCAGAAAGTAGCTCTGATCAATATTCAAGGCAGGCATAATAGTGCATTGTGTATAAGGTATTCTTGTATCACAGGCTGTAGTATAAGCACATCTGACCATTTCAAGTCATGCAGTACTTGGTAACCTCCTGGAAATGGCTAAGATCCTTAAATACACTATGTAGGGTCTGGAGGCCTTGCCACAACAATTTAATGCTTCTGGTAAGCTTCAGTGTGGGCAGGAATTAGTTCACGCTGAGCACTGGAGATGAAAAGGAGAGTCTGTGTATGAAGAAACATGCTCCATTTGGAGTAAAAGGGTACTGGTGTGAGGGAAGGAACAGCCATTGTGCTGGGCAGGTCAGCCTGTCTGGATTTAAACTTTCATGTATAGATCAAAAAGTCGAGAGGTTAAAGAATGAATCTTGCATTGTTTTTTGAACACTTGCTTTCACAGCTCTTGAGCAAATTTGTAGTATGTGCCCCACCTAACTTCCTTCAGCTGTTCTCCCTGCTGCAGAGTACTTCCCTTTCCTGTGTGACTTTTCCTCTCCCCATTCTGTTTCCACAGCAATCAGGACTTTATGAATATAAAATCTACTGTGTTCTTGATGACAGCCCCCCAAAACTGGGGGTGGTGTCTATATGGATTTAGATTACAGAAAGCAGTGGGATCAGTATGTGAAAGGTAAGCTCATCTAGGCAGTTTAAAAGTAAGCTTTATGTCCACATTGACTCTTTCCACTACAACTTTCTTCAAAGGTATTTTAAAGTTGCTGATCTAAAGACTTTCAGCCAGACTTAAGTATCTTTTTGGGATAAGGTTGCACCCTGCAAATATATAAGTAAACACTGACATGGAACTGTGAACAGTTAATGGCCATATAGCTTCCTTCTGGAGTGAAGCTTCTAGTTGTTGCATTTCCTAGGTCAAATTTTAGTAGATGTTCTGCAGAGAAATGAAGACAATTGCTTTTGTGCATATTTGCATGTTGCAGCAGTGTGGTGGCTTGCAACAGTTTGATGCATGATGGAATGTCTTTTACTGAAAGCATTGGTTGTTCTCTGCACCTTTTACAATCAGAAATGGGTGTATGAAGAGAATAGTTGGTGACTTTGGTGAACAGTTACTGGTAATTTGGTGGTATTGATACAGAGAACCACACTTTTTACTCCTGCTAGTACTTGATCAAGCTTAAGAAGCTTTGTCTTCATTAGTAAGTGTTATTTGTCAAAATGGACAATAGCTTTCTTATAGCAAAAGCCACTTTGTCATTAAAGAAACAAAAAGAGCTGTAGTGTGACTGAAGATTATAATATTGCATATAAAAATACTATGTTATCTTAAGTTATTTCAGTAATCTTTGATTTAAGTACATTTAGGAGAACTGAATCCTTAAACAAACACCTTTTTTTTTTTAATGCCTTGTTAGAGAAAAGAAAGGAAGCAGTTGGGGAAGCTACACCCTTACACTAAAAACTAGATGATGTTGTAGAGCTGGTGTTTATATCCTTGCTGACCATGATACGTTCATTTGTGAATTTATATTCGTGCTGGTACTTCAAGTCCAGTGTTTCACAGAAGTTAACTCCTGAAGGGTATAAACATAATGTTAATGCTTTCCTTTTGGCTTAAAAATTGACACAAGCTTGCTTGGTCTTTAGAACTGTACATGTGGTGACACAGTGCAAGTCAACATTTTCAAGATAAACTATATAAGCTTGGTTTTTCTCATTTCACGTTTAGGGAGAAAATCCAGAAAACTTCCATTCAGAGCCTTCTTGCTATTTGTTTTACTGTTTGCATTCCTTGTTGCTCTCACAGCCGTGCAATGATGGCAGTCCAAAGGAGAGTTCTCTGCTGAACTGGCATGGAAATAAAAATGTGACCCAAGTAGCTCTCTTTTTACTTGAAAAGGTAGCTGCTCCTGCACTGAGAATAAGAGGAGCTAATCTTTATCTTCTAGTTCTCATGACCAAAACTCTTTTTGAAAGCCTGACTAGAGACAGATATGGACAGGATTCTTGTGAGTACTTCAGAGGGTTGTGCTTTGATCTCTTCTTGCCAAGGGTATGCCTGAGGCCTCCGAGATTTTGGTTCATTCTGCTGCTGTTGTAAGCATTGCTGTTAGTACCCTGGCAATTTCCAAAGCAGGCTCTTGGGTATCTACAAGATGTGGTTCTGCAGCTGCAAATTCAGCAGAGAAGCTGTGACTAACCTGTGCAATAGTGACTGTGGTACCACATGCTTCTGTGGCATGATGCAAAATGGTTGGGCCTGAGCAATATTGAAACTTTCTACTCCTCATTGTAACACAATCCTAATTTAACTCATACTTCCCAACAATTTAATGGTAATAATTCACTGCTAAAGCAGAATGTGCAGCTGTGCCTATTATGAAGAAAACGGACTTGTGATCTGTTGTAGTAATGCTAAGTGAAATCTGGTTATTAAAATGCACTGTATTCTGCTGGGATCAGAAGCTGCTCACTAGCATTGACCAACTAAACTGAATACCTGTTGTGTGCTCTTTCTGTGTTTGCCAAGATACAAAGGTAGAGGAGTTAGTAGCTGAAAATTGCCTCAAGGTCTTTAAAACGGTGATTTAATTCCTTGAAAAAGGAAAGCTCTGCAGTTAGAAATGAAGGTAAAGCTGATAAACCAATGCTTCAGTGACCTCTGGTGGATCGCATAGTGCTGTGGCTTATTACAAGGAGTGTTGTGTATCCAGTGCCACTCCAACCTGGAGAAGAGAAGCTGTTTTCGTGGGTGGCAGCTGACTTGAAGGGCATACTAACAGAAGCCTAGTTTAGAACATTATATAGGGAAAGAACCTCCCATCTGTGGCACCCTTCTTGCCTTAGCAAAGAGATTATCAGTCTGTTCCAGCCTTGTTTTCAAAACCACTGAAAGTGGTGTGGCAGACTGTGTGTGTTAGCTCTGAGGGATATATAGCAACTCTAGACAGAAATTTGCTCTAAAGGAGAAGACCACTCTGTTAATGTGAACCACCTTCTGGATCACACCCTTTTTACCTGCACCCAGGTAATGACCATTCCCTGGGCATACAGGAATTTACCCTGGCTGACCCCCCTGGCTTCTCAGGTCTATTGCCCCCAGAATGGCAGTTACTGCCTCAAGGGAAGAAGCTGCACAGTAGGCAGTTTTTCAAACTCAACTATGTATTTTGATTGAAACTCAATTTTCCCTTCTGTGCCACACTACTATCTGGCTAAGTTGCTGCTGTGCTTTGGGGTCTGCACTTGGATATTTATTTTTTTCTCCTATTTAGCTGCCCCTTTGATTGAGTTTCCTGTCAGGCTTAGAGTGGCATAATGAAGGTTCATAAACTTCTCAAGCTTCTTCGTCACTGTTGCCTGTATATATTGCTGTGAAATTCCCAACAGCTTTTCCAAACTTGATTAATTCCTCATGTAAGAGCTCTTCAGGTTTTAGAAAGCAGTACTCATCCTAGTCCCATGTTAACTCTAACATTTACAAGGACAATGACATGCTTGTGAAAAAGCATACTGTACTTGTGGTTGAGAATTATTCAGAATATGCATAGGTGAGGAAAAAGCTCTGAGATGGAAAGTTCACTGTCTGAAAAGGAATTTGACTTTGCCTGCCCTCAGAATTGTTCTGGTTTTGTGCTTTGAGTTTTTGGGGAGTGTTGTTTTTTTATCAATAAATTCAATAGCAGAAGAAAAAGAGACCACTGATTTTTGTGTATTTGGTTCCTGGACAGCTCTGCTGCAGAACTTTTTGTATGTCTTCTACTGCTACAACTTTGCGTATGTATCAATTTTGACATAAGGGTTGCATGTAAAGTAAGTATTTGTCAGAAATCTCAGCAGTTCTTGATGCCATGTATAGTTCTGTTGCAGAAGAAATTAAAAATACCTAACAATCTTCCTTTCTTGACTGTAGAACGATATGAGGAAACATACGATGGTGAAAAAGTAATCTACTGTGAAATGAAATACTCTTTTCCTCTCTCAGAGATGTATCCTTTCAAGCTTTTAGTTCCTCTCACAGTTTTTGTCACCTGGTCATCCCAGTGGTGTACTGATTCTACTGCTCTGCTGCACTTCATCAAAGATCTTGCAGTCCTCATGTGACATGAATATGTACAGCATGAAGAGGAGTGTGGGTGCCTCTTCCCACTCCCACGCACAGCTAAGACTCGCATAGCTGAATTATTACTCTGCAGGATGGAATCCTGTAGAAGCATAATAAATAACTTGAAGGGGCTGGTATTTGTAATGGAATTCACTTGTCAATTCATCATATGTCAGGCTGACACAGTTTTGACATACCTCTTCAACTTGGAATATAGTATGTCTGTATTTGTGAATGTTGAGAGGTGGATGTTGATGGATGGAAGATCTGGGTTGCGTTAGCTCAAAGTGTGTCTGTTCCTCAGTGCCCTGAAAAGCCTGGTGTTATCAGAGTTAAAAGCTACACAGAAAGTCTGGCAATTGAAAGTGATGGCAAGACTGGATCTAAAGGTAAGAGGTCAAGAAAGTGTGATCACAAGTCATGTAGCCAAAGAAGGTATGTATTAGCAAAGTGCACATAGAGGGAGACTGGACATTTTAAGCTAGAAACAGTTACTATATAGTGAACGTACTGAGCACTACTTTAAAATGAGTGAGTTTTGGAAACGTCCGGTGCAGTGTGCTACTGTTAAGAATCTTTTATTTAACAGTTGGGCTGGATAGCTAAGAATAGATTAGTGACCACCTCAGTCTGCTCCCAGTCATGCACCCCCTCCTTCCCCAGACCACATTTCTTTTCCTGCCAGCTGCCAGCCAGTTCCATTGGGTAGAGTCTGACGCTGGCTGCAAATGGGTTAGCTCAGCAATGATACAGTGTCATGTTAGACAGATTTATAGATTAAAGAGTTTGCCTAGAGGTTGACTTCTGTCTGAGATTAGTCCTTGAAAAACAACCATTTTTTAAAATAGAGGCTGCCTAAATGGTTTGCACTAGTCTACTATTGCGGCACCCTCAGCTTCCCTGGGAATGGCTATACTTACTTCACATTCTGCCTCAGTACAAGTTGCCTTTTTTATGAAGAATTTAGAGCAGAACTGTTGTACTTGGTGATTCAGTCATGCACACTGACAGCTTCTGTCATGTGGTCTTAGAGCTAATACTTAGTCTATGGCTGAATAACTTTCTGGAAACTTCTCTCTCATCTCCAGCTTATATGTGCTATTTTGATAATCCTGGTGGCAAGATTCTGTCCTGGCTGGTCAATTGGATTGCCAAGGTAAATAAAGCTTGACAGCACAATTGTCCTTAGCTAATCTGTTTCAACCAATGTATTCACTGCATCCATACCTGCCTCTGCATGTTGGGTAGAATTATTTTCTTGTGAAATGGATGTATTGACCTTTCTAGCTCTCATGCAGTCCCAATTTTAGAGTCTTGATATTGTCTGCTCTCATGGCAGTTGTCTTATTTTTTTTTATTATTATTATTCCTATCAAATTCCTTTGGTTAGTCAACCAGGAAGTTAAATTTGTGCAACAAAACCAACAAATCCAAGTTTCAGAGCATATGTGAATAGCCTTAACACAAACAAACTCAATAATGCAGTCTGTTCAAGAAGGATTAAAGGAATGGTTTGCTGCTTTGTAACAGGTCTTAGAATTGTTCAGTATTTGTTTAAAGGCCTTCATTTATAGTGGGAATTCTCATCTTGCTTATAGTTTTTCTTGATTAAATTATGCAAGAATGACTTTTCCACTTTTCTCTTTACAGAGTGGTGTGCCTATTTTCTTGAAGGATAATGCAAGAAGCTTGCCATAATTATTGTAAGAGCACACAGGTCAAAGTTGATCTGAATTGTTTAACTTCTACAGCTCTGTACTTACAGGAGTGGCTATTACATATTACACTGGGTAAAATCTACCTCTAATATTGGAAAGATTTTTATTTTAATTGAAGTTTATGTAGTTCAGTAGTTTATGCCTTGAGTTTTATTTGAACCTCTATCTCCAGCTGAAGAGCTAGAGACTGACAAGGTAACACCAGTATCAGCTGCATCCTTCTGAAAGTACTTACATTTAGCCTTGTCCCCCATGCTTTGCTTACACTGATTGCCCTGTGTCAGCCTGAGGAGTTCTGTTGATTGAAATAGTACATCCTTGAACAAGAGACAACGATCTTGCTGGCAAAAATCTCTGACTTTGGACTGAAAATTCTGTGCATGGGTTATGCCTGATCTGCCTCTGTGGCCTTGCAGGGTGGCTTCCTAGTGAAAGTGGATAATGAAACTGGCATTGCTTAGGAGAAAGTACTTTTGCTATCCAAGTTTGTCATTCTTAAACTGTCTGCCTGCTATAAAACTAAAAAATGCTGAGTTCATATACTAGAATTAGGAATTACTAGAAGTAGGAACCAAAACTCCTTGTTACTAAGCTTTGTTGTGATGGCTTTAAGTCCTGATCTAAAAGGACTTATGCCTAAAGCCTTGCGTTATCTCAGTACCCCTGTATGAAAAGTAAAACCATTAGTTGTGTCTAGCTAGAGGAATTGGTTTCTGTTTCTGATTTAAGCGGAATAAATTGTATCTTCAGAGCCAGTAGCCTTATCCATAAAGTAGCTTGGATACCAACTTGAAATTGGAAGTAATTTTAAACTGAATGCCTGCAATTGAATGTGAATTAACTCAATGTGAAAGCCAGGCTTGCTTGCATTTTCAAATTTAATGCTGCTGTCAAGAATGAAACTGTAATTTTGGATGGTAATCCACCAAAAGCACAACTGAGTGGGAAACTAAATTTGCAGCACCCAAGTGGGGGGCACGCCAAGGGTGGAAGGTGGAGTGCATAACCTGTGAGAGGGCCTCAATCTCAGGTATTTAAAATACTCTACATCATTAGTAAATCTAGTCCTGTTACTGTGGACAAATCTTGCAATGGGATACCTTTGTCTTGTTTAAAAAAAAAATAGTTGAATTTATTGTCTTGATACTTTATGTTAATATTTGTTTCCAATAAATCATTATTCTATCCATGCAGTGCTCTTTTCTGTCTCTCAGGTTTAGGAGTAGCCGTGCTGGGCAGGTCAGAAATTACAAGCTGATGTCACAGGCCATTTTATTTTTAAGGCTTTTGAAAGAATAACCTGGATTCACAAGAATTAAGTAGGATTCCATGTGTTCTGAAGAGCTTGGTGCCAGCAGTTCAGGCATTTTTCAGCTGTCATTGATTTGGAGATCATTACTGAATTGAATATTTGCTATAATATGTGCTAGACAATTTTCAATGCATTTTAAATTTAGCTGTCAATTTTTTTTCCCCAGCACACAAAGAACAGACACCAAGAGAGAATAGTTCTGAAGCATAATTCTTTTTAACTTCCTATAATTTTTGTACACATGCAAACAAACCATTCGAGACTTGATATAGCAAAATTTAGAAAGGAGACTAGCAGAGTGAATATTCCTGAAACTATGATGCAAATTAATTTAATTCCAATTCCTCCTGAACAAAACTGGCTCCTGTATCACAGTAGAACAAACCCTATCTGTATTTTTAAACCTACCTTAAAACTTTGAGTTTCAAGGTTTACAAGAACTGTGTTCCTAGTGAGCTGAATATGTGCACAGAGATCAATCGTATATAGATGAGGTAATTATTTTTTTTCATCCTTTTTCTCCAACCAATCCATAATTTTGCTTAGTCTTTAATGAAAGCAGGAGAAAGAGTGAAAGCATTTTCATATTCATAAATTCATGATTGCATCTTTGTCATTATGGTTATTTGTCATCAAGACATAGTATTCATTTGTCTGCGGTGGGCTGAAACTAAGACTGAGCATTCCAGAGGCTGAATGGCTCTCTTGTCAATCTTGCTGAAAACTTGATTTCCTACAGACCTCACACTGAGAGTACAGAATACATGGCCTTTGCTCATGTTCCCGGGTTAAAACCATTGCACAGGCAGTTTCTTGTGCTGTACACAACTTTCAAAATTAAAACACATTTGATTAAACAGTAGCTACTGAAAACAGCTTTTCCTCTATTCACAAGCAGCTAACCAATGATGTGAGATGAATGCAACATCAGATCTTCTGTTAAATTTAGGTCCCCAGGGGACCTAAATAGTGACATAAGTATGCATTGACACTTTATTTAAGGATGTGCTACTACACCTATCTTGTATTTCTAGGGAAGAAAAAGCTGTTCCAGCTTTGTATGATGTGGATTCTTCTCCAAATGGGAGATTACAACCAGAAAGAAAGTGTTGGTATTTTTCAGTCTTTGGCTGTGATGACATAAAGCATTTTAGAGCTGTATTAATGACTGATTAAATATCGATCTTGTATAAATTATACGTGCATCTTGTGAACTTTTCTGGATACCCTGAACAGAACTTTACCTGCTGGGAAAGTTGTAAATCATTATGCATCGTGAGTTCTGGTGCACAGGGTTAAAAAAATTAAAACCATCTTCCCATGTGCTTTGTTAATGTAGCACCTGCAAGTTATGTTTCTGTTACCACCAGCTTGCCTAAAAATGGATCTCAAAGTTTGTTCTTGTAGAGTGCTCTGTTGTAAATATAGGGTGGTTTGAATAAAAAGAATGAAGCATTTCTGTTAGATGATGATTGAGCCTCTCCTATATTCCACTCCAATTAACAGCTCAGTAGGTATCACACTCTACAGATGACTGGAGATCCGCAGGATCTCTCTGTAATGTTGTATTTGAGTTGGAAGATAAAGGAAAGGAAAGATTCTGAGTAGCCCAAAGTCAACATAGGGAATGATGTCAGATAGGCAGTCACTGTAGGGCTGCCTCTCAGAAGATGATGTGTAAAGGGAAACACAAGTTGTCTTTGCTCAGGAAACATCTGGTTGATACTTCATTTCTCAAGCAGGTCATTGGCTGTTTTTATAATTTAGTGGAACAAAAACGTGGGAAGATGGGGGGATAGGCTTCTGATATTAATGCACATTAGTAGACCATGTATCTTCCCAAACAGTTTTGCTTTCCATTGTTAGTTTTCTGTGTGTGAAGAACATTTTCAAACCGCATATAATGGTATTTAAATTTCACTTAGCTGAGAGTAATCTCTCCCTAAGCATGGATTTGCTTTTCTCTAGACTGGAGGATAGTCCATAACCCAAGTTACTGCCCCACAGTAGCCTTCTGGTCAGAGGAGACTATCAGACTTTCAGACAGAAAACTTTGTTTTTCACTCATCTCTTAAAGGTTAAAAGACACTCACAATTTCCATTCAAAACCAGAGAGAAAGGCTTCCAACGAGAGGTAAGTTGTTATACATCTAGATGGACTGTATGGAAGATAAATGCTCTTTGAACAGCAATAACAAGAGCAGATCTCCATAGCAAGAGGAGTTATGCTGAAAATTTTTCATATCACTCTGGCTTATAACTGCAAACTTCCAAGGAATCCTGACCAATAAAGTAAATAAAGCTGGGGTTTAAGCAGTCCTACTAATTCTTCTCTGCAGCTGCCAATTTACATATTAATTAAGATTACATATGAACACACATGCACAGTTGAAGACAATGTCATCTTTCCCTTCAGTATTCCCTGTTCTTTGAGAACTTGACCATAAACTATTATTTTCATCTGGAATCTGAATTACCAAGGTATCCTGGAGTCCTGCTGTGAGACAGGAACATTTTAAATGGGAACAACTCTCTACTGGAAACCTTCATTTCCAAAGTAAGAAGAACTGCATCCTGTGAATAAGTGTTTCAGTGGAACATGCCATAATAAGCAATTATGTTGAAGGGCTTGAATGTAGGTATTAATTTTAACCTTGTGCAAAATTTCCTGCATCCCAGCTGTGCAACTAGTTAAACTGAAAGCTGTTCCTACAGTTATAGCAGGACTACCTGTAACATTAAGATTTAAGTGAGTTTGCCTTTGTCTGTCCTCAATAGATTTCATGCAGATTTTTAGATTTTTCATCACTGGAGGTAGAAGAGGTTCTATTATGGGCTTTGTGGTTCTGGAAGAGTCAGTTTTCACCCCAAGCTTAGTTCTCTTATTATTCTTCATCTATGAAAGAAATTTCTGAGAATTAATCATTTTAATAGATGGTGTTCCTGGAATGGCAAATTTTGGATTGTAGCAGTTCTCCTCCTATGATATGTAAGGCCAAAGGTTACCTATGTGCTCTACCTACTTTCAATAGATGCCTGCTGTCGAGTTACAAGGTTCACTGCATTTCTGCCTGAGCATATCTTGAAAGGTTTGAAGTCTTTCCTATTTCACCTAGAGTTGTGGCTTTTAATATTCCTTTTGCATATACATATCTTCCAAAGCATTGTAGAAGTTGTGTGTAATTGGCTGTAACTGGATGTTTCATACTCAGCTGCAATTTGGAGTAATGGTTTAAGAGTGGGTTTTAAACACTTTTTTAAGGCCAGGCTGCTGCTGTTAATTTTAAAAGTTAATGTGTTTTCTCAGCATGGAAATAATATAATTGATTTGTACACTGGAGTGGAGAGCATGATCCCACAAGAAGCCAGAATTGCCTGGCCACCCATTTACCATGTGAAAGGATCATATGATCCTGTTCACCTATTAAAATAAAAACAAACAGTAGGAACATTTCTTCAGCAGGAAATTACTTTGACACTAAAAGGGTCTATTGTCTCAGAGTGTGAGGTGGGTCTGTGAAAGAGTACATTGCTTCCCACTGATTTTTTTCTTGTAACATGGGAATAAACTGACCCTTGATAACACTGAAGGCGTGGTTCTAGGAACCCTGAAGTTGAAAATATTATCACTGAGTAATGAGCTTGATTAATTCACTACAATGGCAGGCAAGGACGTCAGTAATTTAGAGAAAGGACTTTAAAATCCATTTGGAACAAGTTAGAGAAAAAGAATAAGCAAGTATTCTGAGGACCTTTTGCCATCTTTCAGGAAAGATGGGCCTAGAAATACCTGCCAGATCACCAAAGCAATTACAGACATCACATATTATAAATAATTCTCTTTCATAAAGTATGTTTCACAATTATGTGTTTAACCCATCTTCCTTTTCAGACTAGTAATTCTGTATGCTTAATATCTTTGTTAGTAAGTTTATTGTGAAAATAGGACTTAAGTAGAGAAGTAATATTCTGCTCTTCATAATTTTTATGATCAGCAGATATCAGAATATTTTAGGACAATACAAGAGAAAGGTTTTTTCACAGTGATGAGAATCAGCAATGAAACAAGTTGCCCTGAGAGCCTGTGAAACTCCACTTTTGGAGATAGCCAATGCTTAGCTGGAGAAGGCCCAAGGCAAATTATCTGACCTTGAAATTAGAGCCAACTTCAAATTTGGTTCTGCACCAGGCTGTGGGTTGGACAAGATGACAAGATGATCCCATATGTCCCTTCCAAGCTGAATTATTATATGATTTTTAATAATAATAAAGCCAGGAGATTACATTGTTAATCCTTCTGGGAAGGAAGACTTATTTTCTTCTCAAATGCTGTTATTTAACAGACGAACTTGCATGAGCTAAATTCCTCTGACATCCAGTGAGATGCACAAATATATGAAAGTCACATAATAAAGACCTGTATTAGAAACAGGTACATACACAGCTTTGGCAAGATGCTTGTTGTGGGCTTGCATTATTGCTTTAGTTTATTATTTTAACTAAAATTATTTGTATGAGTTTGGTGAGATATCTGGGAAATTTAAACTAAAATGTGTGAAAGCAGACTTTCTGAATCTTTGCTGGTGAAGCTTAAAAAATATACTATTGAGTGAAAACATGGTGACTACTTTTGGAAAAGGACACCAATAGCAGGCAAGCTGAAGCTGTGCTGCACACTCAGAAAAAAGTTATTGATGCCAGTTGTTACTATTAATTTCCTGTTGCATCCAGCAGCTGTAGGTTGTATTTGAAAGGCTCAACCAGGCAAGGCTGAGATGTAATAAAAAGAGAAGATGAAATGCAGATTTAGAGTATCCAGTGGATGATATTGCTAAATTGGCAGCCTCATTGTCTTACAGAATGACCTTGCACACGCAGCCTGGTGAGCCAACTGGCAGAGGTTGCAAGCGCAGGGTCATGGACTGAAATGTGGTAGAGAGGAAGGAAAACAAACATGCCTACACACAGAAAGGCATGCATGGGAAGTAAATGAGGGCAACCCAGCACCTGGAAAAGGGCAGTAAATAGAGCTTAGCAGTGAGGAAAGACTACAGGAAACTGGGTACCCAAACACAGCAGAACCAGGAAGGAATATCAAAGGATTAGGAAAGGGCCACAGGTAGAGTGTAACAAACAAGGGCACCACCGGGCACACACTGCTTACGGATCTGTGAGGCTACAACATCAGGGATTTGGGGAAGTAGAAGCAATGTGGACATGTATAATTTTTTTTATTTATTTTTTTTTTTTATCTGAGAAGTCACATCAGCATTTGGTTTCCTTTTTCCTGATACTTTCCTGATGTTTCACACAGGGTTGGAAAAAAGACCAGAAAAATGGAAGTGATTCGGTTTAAAAAAAGTGTCAGTATTTTGCTAATTCATGCTGTTCAGAGGCTAAAGTACAGCCCTAAGACTTCTGTCTGTGAAAAAAAGAAGTAGGACATAGCATTATTTAAGGAAAACACTGAGGCAAATTCTGAGTTTGGAGTATCACTTCCTAGGAAGGACCCTCACTCAGGTCCTCTCCCTCACAAAAGAATCCACTAACTCACATAAATTCTGGTCCAGATGTTACATATATACATGTATACAGAAATACATATATACATGTATACAGAAATTTTAGCCTGCAGTTTCACTGTCGCCATGAATCAGAAACCTCCACACAATACCTTCAAAACCGTGTTAATATTGTCCTTACACAAACAGACCTGCACACTTGGAAAGCACAGCTTTCTGTTACCTGATAGTAGGCATCTTAGAACCTTCTTAACCATGAAGACTCAAAACGTGCTTGAAAACTAAATATTAATTTTTAGCCACTGGAAGTTTTAAGTCTCCCCCAAATAATGAAACTCAGCAAAATTATGAGCTATCAACCTGGTTCTTGGATATATTAATTACAGTCTGCAACTGCCTGCTGGAAACACAGGGTGAAATCCTACACTGAGACAGTGGGAATTTTGCTTTGCCTTCCACCTACCCAGCCTCTCTTCAGTTCCTGTTCATTTCCAGCATGACAAAAATTAATTAATTCTCTTACTTGTTTTTCTGCATCAGTGCTTATGTTTGTTAAATCCTTTAAACATTAGGCACTCTTCTAATCCAGCCCCAAAGAGCAAAGTGCTTAGAAATCTGTCATATTTTACAAATCACTTTCAAAGATGCACAGGTGAGATGACAAAGAGTGTCATCTTGCCCTGCTGAAGTGAGCCACTGATAGTGAAAAAAGGGGAAGAACCTACAAATAAATTCTCCTCAGGTGATATGTTTCCAATCAACCTATTAGGACTGTAAATTATTCTGTCAGACTGAGCAAATTGTATTTTTAAACATTCTGGGATTTTATTATTTAAAATAGCATCCATGAGGAGTTACCAGATTTTTCTGGTGACACCTGGTGGTGATTATTGTATAAAACAGAGTTCCCTGAAAAGAGAAATACTAGACTGTGGCATCACTGAGCCGACTGAGGCCGTTTTTCTCTGAATGTAACAAGGGTGTTTGCTTCTTGCTTTGTAGAATGATGGCTGTGAAACCTCACACAAATCGTGCACAACAACAGGAAACTTTGTAAAGTTCTGCAGATATTTTGTCCCTTCTGTAAGAAACCACCCTGGATGACAAATGACCTATTAGATAATATGACTTTTCCCTGCAGTGCTGCAAAAGGCAACATCCTAAAGTATTTTTTCTCCCTGCTGAGCCTTCCATTTTGCAATCTCATAGTGTTTGGTACAGCTGAGCATTAGGCAGTTTCAAAGAGCTCATTCAAAAAAAGAAAATGCAAAATCCCCAGCACTCTATCTGCAATTGGCTGCCACTGTTCTCATCTATCAGGGTAGATTACAACGTACATTCAATTTGCGTATAATTAATTGTGATCTAAGAATTTAAAAAAATAATTCAACTGTGTTTTATTAATATTAAGGCTCAAACCCAAACTCCTTAGGTCATGGGCAAAAGATTGATGGTTTCAAGGAACACTGAAATCCCCATTGGAACACATTACTGATGTACATCTGTGTGCATCAGTACATTGGACAGAAGGTACCAAAAATTGTGAAGAGACATTTATTCCTCTTTGAAAACCTTATTTGCAGTATTAAAACTACTTCTGCAAGATACAAACAGAAGCAAGTAATGAAAGAGTGGGACAAAAAGTAAATGTTTTAAACCAACAGGAACAGTCAACTGGAACTGGGCCATGCTTTTTCCCCCCATTGGCTTGTAAATACAATTTATTTGACCCAAATCACCACCAGTGAATGCAACAGCACTCCATCAGAAGTCAAGATGCTACCTCTCTTGCTTCACAGTATGTACGTGCATTAATAGAATCTTTATCACATCCAGGGAAACAGATTAAAATATTGTTTCCTCCCTCCTGGGAACTGACAAATACTAATTACAGCCAGCCATATCTCACAGCTCTGTAGACAGGATAAACATTTTACTAACATTGGTAGGTCACTCATGCTGAAAGTGAGCTAACAAGAGTAATAAACACCACTGTGCTATTTTGTATTCTTAGAAAAGGGTTGGTGGATTTTGTCTTACTAGAGACAAACATTTTACAATGTTCTTTGAACACAGAAGTTTCCTGAAACTTCATAAGCTTTGTCTGATCAATATTTACTGTGAAAGGGCATGGAATAATTTTAATTATATCTATAAAAGACAATTTGCATAGTGGAAGAAATAATAAAAATTTCTTCAAAATTATAGCTGCTGTAACCAAGTAAGAATACAATGATACTCAATCATTTTCATGTTATTTACTTAGCTGTTAAAAAACACCTAAATCTTTAAAGCCCAATGCAAAGTCCCTCTGAGCCTTGAACTTACAGATCAAATCCCCAAGTTCTCTTTCTAAGTAACAAATAGAAAGACAGTATAAAAACCTGCAGTGCAGAGCAAGGTCTCCTTTAGGTGAAGACTGCTCTATTACATATTGTCAGAATTTGGCATAGAAAAATGCCCTCTTATTACTCTCCAAATCTTCTAAATAATTATATCAGCAAAACTTTTTGAACTGAGGTGCTGGCCTGAACTAATCTCTCCAGTAGTGAGATCACTGTAAAGCAACCCTGAACCTAAGCACATCAGGAAAAATATGACTTTACATAGGCTGTTTGTAACTGCACCATCACTCTCAAAAGGAGATGGAATTAACATTTTGAAACAAATTCTGAGCCTTAAAATTTTAAAGAGTAATAAATACATTTCAGAGTAAGTAATCTCAACATCACAAAATTTCAAATGGACTAAAATACCAGCCACCTTGAGCAGGAAGATCAGAGTACAGATATTTCACTTAGATTTTGTAAAATAAAAACATAGAGTCTCAAAAGTAGATCAAGAAGAATTTTAAGCATTTTAAGCATTGTCCAAAACATCACTCATGGAAGTTTCTTACAGTTTGCTGTTTCTCAATGAGACTTACCAAAGTATAATAATACCAATATCTTGGACTAAAGCCTTTTCTCTTGCATGAATAAATGTTGACTCAAGAGATGGATTCTGACACTAAAATTTTCATTTTAAGAGAATAGGGTCTGGAAAGATATAGATTATTCTCTCTCTCATTATGTGTCACCACACAACTCATGGTAAAAATGTATAAGGGTTTGCCTCTAAAGAGATTTGCACTGCAAGGACCCTATTTATGGAAAGTCAAAGGGAGAAAAGGAACTGTTGTAAAAGTAAAGTGACTTACTGGTTATGTTCACAAAATATTGGTTCTGCCTGAAGGAGCATGGAGTAATGAAGTGCAAAGAACGGGATGGAATCTTCATTATGGCTGAAATGAAATGAGAGGATATGACTTAGTAGTAATTGCAACTAAAACCCACTTTCGTTAGTTTATCTTGACCTGCTTTCATAAACAGTTAAATATCATTATTTACAATTTAAAGGCAGAACACAATATAAAGTAATCCACTCAGTCAACAGCTGAAAAAGAAGTGGAACTCAAATTTTCTGGATCAGTTACTACAAAACCCTGCAAGATACTTCGACTTTTTAATGAAATAGGGAGCATATAGTTAAATCTACAACCCTCCTTTAGGTGAATCTTCACTAAAGATAGCTCACCCAAGTTCACTTACACAAACTTTCATTAGCCAAAACTTTGTCTTCAGCCAAGAAGCCTGTTTTTTCACAGTCAAGAGGTGTTTTGGTGAAAGAAAGATGCAAAAAATCCATCTTTGATAAAAAGGGTTGGATATTCCTTAAATCATAACTCTGCATCTTTCAAGTGAACACAGCTGTCATCTCAGTATCAGCACATTACTAACAGAAGATTTTGCAGCAAAATATTGTGAGTATTTAACAGTCCTTAGACTGTTCCACATCTATTTTGGACAATAAGAACAGAGACTCTTGTACAGTTACACCAGTTTATACCTGATGAATAATCTCCATGCAAGACTAACTGAAACTACATTTTTGTACACTATGCAGTTGACAGGACTCACATTTATCTAATAATCAACGCAGTGCATGAGGGCAGATTTGGCTACATGTGATATGCATAAAGCTGTTTGATTTTGCTGGTGTCTGAACTATCAATATCTACAGTTTTATTGGCAGACACACAAAGAGCTCAGTTAGCTCACCTTGCAGGGTAGTATGTTGTGGGCAGCATGAGAAGTGGTGTTTGTGGTCAGGTTAGATCAGCTTCAGACTGTAGACCAAACCAAACTCAGAAAAGAAATGTGGTTCTATTTTGCACTTCCTTTACATTTCCCAACCCAGATGACTAATGACACAGAGAGTTGATGATTTCACTGAGAAGTGTAATATGTTACTGCCACCTAGTGCTGTGCACTAGGCTCAGCCTCTGTAATACAACTGAAATACAATATTTTAATATGACCTGTAGGAGCATTAGATAAAAAGATTACATCTCGTATCATATGGTCTGTGAAGCTTAGGGTACAGTTGAGTGACATGGTGACTTTTGGTCTGGCCCTGTGATCTGTCCTGTATTTCTATGAAGTAAAATAAGATTGTAACAATGAAAAAGCTCCAAAATCAGACAAGAGGAATGGTAGAAACTCTGCTGAAAGCATGAAGACTATTACCTTCAGAGACAACATCAGAAGAGTGGAATTGTTCACTGAGCCAATAATCCCTACCCAGAATAAGGCTATCTTTCCCTCTGTTAAATAAAAACCCCAGAACTCTCAGGTGGCCTACAGATGGTTTCGCAGCAAGGTTTTCCTGAACTCATATGGTAAAAATTTGTCAACATTCAAGACTAAGCCAATTTCTTGGTCAAAATTTAGACCCTTGACTCATAATGAAAAGAATATAATTAAAGTTTTGCTGCTTGCTTTACAAGACCAACTTCTGGATGCTGATAAGACACTTGGAGGGAAATTATGCTGAACCACAAAAAGAAGTCTCCCAAAGGAAAAAGATATTTTACTGTACAGAGTCTGAGCACTGTTAGGTAGCATGTGACTAAAATAACTTTAGCTGTCAGCACTGAGTATCTCATGTTTATTAGCAACTGGAATTGTTACTGGTGCAGTAGTAGGAAAGCTGAAATTAAAAAAACCAAAAACATTCATGCAGAAATAGTTCAAAACTTGATCAAAAACTTATCAGAGTCCATGAGATTATTGTTATGAATTTTGGGCCAACACTTCAAAATGTGTAAACAGGCCCTCAAGCATGGCTTATAACTAGCACAAACTGGGCAGAGTGAAAATATTTGCGGGAAAAGACTCATGCAAAAAGCCTTTCCTGCATCTCTCCTTTAAAACTTATTTTTATTTCTCCAAATAGAGATGCTGCTCAGGAACTGGAAAGGTTAGGATAATTATTCACTCATTTTATACACTATTGGAAAAAGTCCCTCAGCTAAAATCTTCTTTTTTGTAGTGTATTTTCACAGCAAGTTGATAAACTAAATTCAAGTACCATTGAAATCTTTAAAAGTCTTCTCTTTATTTCAGTAGTAATTTGATTAGTCTCTAATGGTAACATTATAATTTTAAATTGAAATCTGAAGTTTTTAACAGATTCAAATATTGTTTTTTTCAAACATGGCTCAAAGTAAAAACTAAGCAAAGTCCATCCTCTCTCAACTCTTTATTTTGGATCAAACCTTTAAACTCTTATTTATGTATTCCTTTCTACTGAAGCAGCTTAACAGCATCTTCATGGCTTGTCCCACTGAGATTAAGTAGTTTAATAAGCTCTATAGCATACCAAAACATGCTATTGTAAAATTTCTTTTATTGACAAAGGATGAAGTGTCACACCAGCTGCTGCCAAGTGCAGTCATTCATGTTTTCATAAGAAGTTTGTGACAGTCTCTTAGTATCATCAATTTTACCTAATTTAGGTACCTGTCTTCGTTTCTCCATTTGGTGAAAGTATATAGTAAGAAGTCATTCTTTTCTAGTCAAATAGAATTAGGTAGCTAACAACCAGAGCAGGAGTAACACTTCAAGGAATTTCTACGAGAGCACGTAGAAAAGCAGCCCATTGTGATTCTTGCGTGATAGTTCAAAGAGAATTCTGTTTCTAGCCCCTTCTACCTTGCAATGCCTGTGAAACCTACAATAACATCTAGCAAAATATACTCCAGTCCAACTTCTTCCTATTGTGAAAGGAACGCTAAATCAGTAAGATCCAAGTCAAATTTGTAACATTTGTTTCTTGAATTTAATAAAAATACCAAATAGGAGTGCTGGTAATATCTGCAACAGCCCTCTGGTTTTATAAGAAGCAGATTACATATCAAATCTTCATTTCCTTTTGCCCTGCATTGGACTAACATTTTATAACCTTTATAAAACAACAAAACCAGTGGAATGTTGTCATTTTGCACTGTTGAGTGTAAGAACAACTTACACTCAATCAGAAATCAATCCCAAAATTGAATGTTTTGTAAAAATGGGAATGTCCTACAGTTTGGAGCATTCTTTGGGCTTTTTTCATGTCCAAGAGCCAAAGCTGTGGCTTTACCATTTAGCCTGCAAGTCATCCCCACTGCTGCAATGATTCCATGACCTCTCCATTTTATCATCATAGCACATAGCAGTGATGTATCTATAAACGATCTTTGTGAGCAAAGGCCTGCAAGCTTAGTGGCTTCCTCCCTTTTCTGATCCCTCTCCCATCTTTATGTATATTCGAGTCATCATTCAGGCTCCTCTGAGACAATTCTTTCCACTTTTTAGGATGAATATCAGTTCACATCTTCAAGCATCTGTCCTAGATGGATGACCAATACCATAGGCTCGGATTGAGCTTTTTATTACTGGAATTCCTTGTACAGTGCAAACCCACACAGTCAATAACTCAAACCAGGCTTACAAATCTCTTGGCTTGGCAAATAATACATCTTCCCTCAGGCTACCAAAGAGTGAAAAAAGCATCTAAACCCCTGCCTAACGTGGTTATTTTCTTCACAATGTACATAACCCCAAACCAATAGTAAATGTAGTTATTTCCTACTGAAGAGAAACTATTTGCTTTCCCTGAGTAACGATCAAAACAGGCTTCATGTTCATTAATACAAGAGTATTGCTTTCAAGTCAAACAATTTCCTGTTGTTGCAACCACAGCAACGGAATAAGAAACCATGTAAAAGAGGCAGCAATCCTGGGAGCTGTTAATGACAGATCTAGAACTGCTTTTGTTCTGTGACCTTAATGATAGGTATGATACAAAGAGAGAGGCTGCTGAAGCATGTAGGAAACAGCTCACTTCACAAATCAGACTTAGTTAAAATCAGCTTCTACAGTAGACTGAGGCAGACTGCTTCACGAGAGTGAAGGGAAGGACATTCCCTCAAGGAAACAGATCTTCGACTTCTGAACAAACAGCACCACTATACTGATCTGTGGGACCTTTTCCTACATCCTCTTTGCAAAGACCAACATATATAATGTGAATGATGTCATAGAAACTGGGCAACACAATGATAAGTGGAAAAGCTATCAAAAAAGAAGAACATTGGCAAAAGTGGATTAAGTGTGAGAGGACAATAAAACAGCGACTTAACTACAAAAAAGAAATTGCCAGTCTACAGTATGAAAAACAGCCAGAAAGATCAGAACCACGGATTCTAAGCTCCGTAAGTCCTTCCAACCAAATATGCAAATATGTTCCTATCTGAGCCTGAAAAAAATGGGCACACTATGACAGTAGGGTGGCTTTCCTTCAGATTATATCAAATTATAGAGGGGAATGATTTGTGGCATGGGAAAGTTTGTTCTTGTCACAAGGGAAAAGCTACTAAAAAGGCAGCCTTGGATTATCTCAAGAATAAATGTTTTCCCGATTGAGATTATTTATAGAGAATTAATTTTGATGGTGGGCGTTTTATTATTTTCTTTTTCTCTTGAAAAGTCGACCTGTTCCTTGTTATTCATTTCAGATGTTCCACATGAATGAAGCATATCAAGGTGTCCTTTGTAGAAAAAATCCTGCAGCAACTCTCTTAACTCTCCATCACTGTAAGTAAATTCAACAATCAGAAAATTACTAATATTTGTTGAAATGGTTTTGTCTTTTCCCTGATAATCAGTTAAATGCGTTGGAATAATTAGTGTACTTTCATGTGAATCTTGCACATCACAAAATGTGTGTCTGTATTATGTATGGTGTAATGAATTTCTCTCCAACCAGATCAGAACACTTTAGGGCAGCCTGAGTATTTAAAATATTTCCTGAGTTGTATCTGCCAGGAAGGATGCTTGGATGGGAAACTGATTGCTACTTAGTTTTTATTGTACTTGCAGAACTGACTTTTTCACAGCAGCTGGTTAACATGATTCTATCTTACCAGGATTAGTAGTCCATGTTGTCTTTTATACTAGAAGCAGTTCTATTATATTCAGCATGATTATAATACAAGTTTCCATTCTCTGGATCTTTTTATTCTAGTAGATTTCTCATTAGTCATTCTAAGGAAATTAACATCTTCTTTGTTTGATTAAAATACCCCACGCTCATGGTTTCATTGACAGAAAAGTATGTTTTAAATCAACCTTTGAAACCATATAAATCTAAGAATGCCTGTATTTATGAAATCCTAAGCCTCTTTAGGATGTTGATAAGTTATTTAAATTTCAGATACAAAAAGATACATCAATATGCCATTAAAATTTCATATACACATCTTCCATTGCAGTGGTTGTATGGGAGTGTTCCAGCTCTATGAAAGGAGGATGAAATTATTACATACTCAGTGGTCACATAAAAACTGTACAGTTGGAGTCTGTGCTGGGTGTAAGAGTAGAGTTTTGTTTGGGTTTTTTATGCCTATGAATGTTGCTTCTACACACAAATCCCCCCTCACCTTTGTGAGTGACTTCATGTTGTTCTGTTTCTCTCGTAATGGCATGCAGTACCATCTAAAAACCAACACAGAAAAAGTGGACTCTCCCTCTCTCCATCCCTTGTCATTTTTAACAATTTATATGGACCTCTGGCCTCTATACAATGACAGTGGTGGAGAGCTCTGAAACTGTGGACTGCTCAGCACTGAGATTCTAAAATATTATCCTGATGATTACTGAAGCAGCTAGAGTGATTTAAAAAACCCTACAAAACAAAACTATAAACACAAACAAACAAAAAAAATTCTACTCTTAGAATCAGTCCTACAGCTGGTGTAAATCAGCACCACCTCCTCTGACTCCCATGTAATTTTGACAATATCAGTCACCTGAAACTGGTCCTCTTCATGCAGTAATGTGGAGAGTATCATATTTAAATACAGCTCTAAAAAAGGCAATTCTCATTTTTACTGCCCTTCTCCATTTTTAACAGGACAATGAGGAAGGAATGGACTATTACCTTATTTTAAATAAGGCATTTTCCTTCAATACCCTCTTCTTGTGAAAAAAAAAAATTAAAACGAGTTGTAAAGGTAGTTTTAATTAAAGGTAGTTTTAATTTCCATCCTTCTTTTTTTATAGAAAGGTAATTTTATTTTTGAATGAAAACCTATAAAGATAATGGAAGATAAAGGAATTACTGGTGGTATTGTCTCTATTCCAGAGAACAGCAATAGTATTATATTTGATTAAGGCTCTGAATGTGCTTAGTGCTATGTAAACAAGTGAAAAATTAGCAAGTGTATCTGTCCAATTCCAACTTTATGGAAACAGAGGAAGTAGAGGATTGTAATAAAGCAGTACTTGTCTTACAACAGAAACTGAACACTAGTGTGATGCTTTAGAGTGGTATTCCTCCCTACTTCATTGCTTATTTTTCTTCTATTAGCTATATGTGGAATACAACACATGACTTTCAGGACAGCAGTTTCATTTAATGATGTCCTTGTAAGACTAACAGGGATTTTTTTCTCACAATATTCATCAAGGATGTAATTCTTGGCATCAGAGCGGCACTTTGTACATTTACAACAACTTTTTTTACCTTCTCTGTTCATCCAGTGACTGCCCTCTGCCTGCAAGAGTTGGACCCTCTCAGTTCAGTCCATCTGATTTTTTATTATATCGTTATTGTTTTCTGTCCATGAAACCTAATAGAAATGGTTGCTAGGGGATTTTAATCTGTTCTGGTAAGCTTACACAGCTATATGAGCAGGACTTCAAAGAATCCACTTGTCCCATAAAATGATTGTTATGTTTTCTTTTCCATTTTAAAACCAGAACTCAAGGTTATTCAGTTTCAAGAGGTCTTCTACACTGAAAGGTTAAAGCTCCAGGACTTCACCAAGGCTACAAACAGCTAATGTAGCACAAGCAGGTAAGGGGTTGAAGAACGGACATATAAGGGTACTACAGCTAAGGATACCAGGGTTTCAGTTCCTTTCTCGAGATGTGACTTCTGACAGATATTTCAAGATCTTGATTCCTCATCTGTGAAATGAAAATAATCTCTGGTTCCCTCAGATGGGAGTCACTGTATGAGACAGTAAGCATATTCCCTCTTGGAGCAATATGAAGCACTAAAGTAGCTATCCCACAAGAAGATGAGATTCTATCGTAAATAGCCAGGAAGCTACTCAGCTCTTCTTCTTTAATAACAATAATGGTTCACTGTTTCAGAAATTTCAAAAGTATTGAGATTTGCTCTTTGCCTCATGACACTTCAAGGTTAGGTCTGACACAAACAAAAAGGCTGCAGATACAATGCATAAAGAGATTGCAGGAGCCCCAGATGCTGGGTGTTTATCAGAGTTCACCAGTGAAAGATTTTTTTTGTATGCACTATGTTTAAGCAAGTAGGAAAAACTAATAGCTTTGAGTTGAGGAGGCCAGACAGTCTGTAGACAGGCCCTGTGCAGATCTCCGGACCGCCCTGCAAAGGCTGCTCAGTTCTTGCCCTCAACACTCCTATTATTTGCCTGCAATTGCTGCCAGTTGGCTTGGTAACCAAGGGGAGTATTTGAACAGCTGAATTCTTCCCTCAGTTACATTTGGCACCACTGCAGACTTCAGGTTAGCTACAGGGTGTAACTGAGGGCAGAACTTGGCTCCCCACATCCACTACAAACCAGGTCAAGGCCACCAAATGCTTTTTTATCCTTATTGTTTTAATCCATACAATTAGCGAAAGGAACCTAAAGCATTAACTGTACCACCTTGGCTGAGAAAACCTTGGCTCCTTCGTATGGGCATGAGATGATGTGCATGAAGCTTTGTCAGCATGCATGGAAAGATGCATTTCTTACACCTGGAGTGCAGACTCAGTGTCACTCACAGTGCAGTTTATCTGCTATCACACTGAATTAACCCAGCTCCCAGCTCTGCTTGAAACAGTGCTTTGTTTTAACCACATAGCTTAGTTTCATAAAACAGAGCTAAGTATCCTGAAACTAAAGGAGTATTTTTCCTTGCTGCTGTAATTTGTGAAATAATGAGAAATTTTGGTCTGTTAGCTCCTCTTAAGTCTCACCACAATGTTATGCTTTGAGTTCATTTGTGGTTGCAAATTATTTACTTTTCTCTTTAGCAGATTATATGAAGCTGTGTATTTTGTCTTGGGACAGATATATATATATATTTATATATATATAATCTTAGTAGAAGCTGTTAGTTTGTGCCCTATTCTGTTTTTGGATCCTCTTTAAAGATATTTACCAGGATATTGTGGATTTATTTGCTGATGCTATCTTTTCCCAAGAAAAAAAAAAAAGAATATTAGGACATAATAATAATAATGTGTTTTTCACAGTGTAGGTCATATGCACACAAATAAATCTTCACTTGTATGGGGAATATATATACCCCAAATTATTTAGTAGTATTAAACCTTCCCTCATTAGAGACTAGTAATACAAGGTGGTATTTCTAAAGCTGCCAGGGGAAGTTAGAATCTTAAGCCTTCTAAAAAGTCAGATTGAGCTTTTGTGAAGACAAACTCCACAGTAAAGGAGACAGTCCTGTTTACTTAGGATTTACTTAGCAGGACACCCAGGCTTACTTTCCTTCCTTTTCTACCAGCATACACTAGGTTCAATCACCAAAACCTGATCATCACTCATTTATCATCTGAGCTGCTATCCAAGTAAAATTTGGATAGTGGAGATCCAATCCAAAACTAAACAGCTACACTGTTCAGGAGACTTCTGATCCCCATAAGCTTCATACCATAATGTCACTCCTGCTGTCATCATCTTGGGGACTTCTCTGTTTTCCCTACAGAGTCCCTAAATTTTGTAACTACTGAGCTCACTGTACACGAAGACACTAACACTGCATCATTCCAGCAAGGTAAAGGAGGTTTTAGTAATCTTTTTCATCATTCTTGTGGTTCTTTCTTAAGCCTGCCCAGACTCTCAGCAATTTTAAAGCTGTATAACACATGAGTCTAGCAGAGATTTCAAGAGTTGTATCACCAGTGCCAAATACAAAGACAATATAGTTCCTCTACTTTTATTTAGCACCTCCTTTTCCTAAACACAAGTATTTTCATTGACTCTGTTGGCCAACAGATTCCAGAGGAGGAAAGTTGGAGTCTCTTGAGCCTTCCACAGAATTCTCAGAACTTTTTGACAGGTAGCTTTTCTGATACAGATGGTATTTTACTTGGTTATACTGAAATGCAGTTTAATTTTCCCAGCATACTGAGTGTTGTAGACTCCTTTCAGTGATTCTAATTTCACATGACTTGTCAGCCTGTATGAGGTCTGCTTTTCCTGTCAGCTAGCTTAGTTTCTTTATGTCTACCTTGAAACTCTAAACTTGAGAAAAGTAGATTTTCAGGAGTCTTTATGTATCTAAAGAAAGGCACCCTGTTACATTAAAAAGGGACTTAAACATATAAGGTACCGAATTCCTTTCACTTCCAGTGCAAAAGTGCTTAAAACATTTAATGACTTCTAATGGTTTAGTTGGTTGCTCACATGTGTTGTGAAGTCCCTAAAACCACTTCTGAAGATAATAACCTTTGCTTTTAATTTGTGCATTGCTTCCTATTGTGGAAGAAGAACATAAACTATATACACTTAAAGTCTGTTTTTATTGGAGAAACAAGATAAAGGAGTGGTTTGTTGTACTTTGTACTTATGGACCTGTGATGTCTTTTAAGTACACTTCCAACTATATACAATCTGCAACTGGGAATCTTTATGCTAAATATCTATATTAAGTAAAAGATTCCTAAAAAAAAAAAAATTAAAGTAAATCAAACTGGGCCAAAACACCAGGGTTTTTTTGCAAACCTTAGAGATAACAAATTCCTGACCTTTGTTTTCATGCTTACGTGGGCTTAAAGCAACTTGGGGGAAGAGGGAGGAGTGAAGGGGAATTTCTCATTTTTCCACAGGACAAATCTTGGAAAAAGATGAATTAATTTAGGAAACAACAGATGCATATGGCTTCCAAATGTCTCCAGGTTTTTTTGAACTTGTGAGGAAAAATAATGTGTTTTGTTATTGTCTTTGATACCTAGCATTGATCAGCTACTTTCTCCTACTCAATCCCAGGATTTCTGAGGCTTAGGTCACATCAGAGCCACAAAAGCTTGATTCAATGAGATATCTGACACTGGTCTTGCACCTCTGGACAACAAAATTCAGTTTTGCTGAGAAACTTCAAGCTGCTGCTCCTAAACCAAACACTGGAAGTTCCACTAAAGAATTCCAAAACAAGCACTGAGGTGATATTGCAATAATCATGCATATTGTAATCAAACAGTTCTAGGTCTAACCAAGGATAAAATCCTATCTAGTAGTACATACCTAGTTGAAAACATGGCACACACCCAACAAATTCTGGGCTAAGTGAAGTGAAACACTACATATTCAGCCTCCCTTTCAAAGTGCATAGCCAAGGTTTAACTTGTTCCAGTGGTAATATTGCTGGATGCAAAGAGGAACAGCAGATGCCTATAAAACTTTTATCACAGGCATGCTTTGTCACTGTACTCCAGAGGGCAGTATGGCAATACCAATGAGATGTGTCTAGCAAATCACACAACAATTCTCCAAATTTCTGTGTTAAAAATGAACATTAAATTATTTACTAATATTTTTACACAATGAAGCCTTCAAATATATGAAAGCAACATCTGAGGTAACGCTGTTCAGACTTCATAGATACCTATATTAAAACAGTTTATAAGGAGATGAGGTTTAAATTAAAAATCTCAGTCTTCCTATAAGATGTTTTAGTTTTATAAAAGGATTGCCCAGTGTCAAGCTAAGTTACTCAGAAAGCAAATAAAAAATCACTTCCATTTCTCTAAAAAAAAAAAAAAAAAAAAAAAAAAAAAAAAAAAGTTTATTTTCTGATTGTTTTCCTGCTCAGCCCTAATTTTGGATGAGAAAAATATTAATATATTAACTACAAGTATAGAATAACCTGTATTAAGTGTTTTCTTGAAAGTCAGATATATGTAGGAAAGTGCTGCTTGATAGTGACTTTCATTATTTGTAACATGTAAGTTAGAGAAGTAAAAATACAACCTTCTAAATACTTCAGAAAATTTTATCTGTTTGTGCTTCAAGCTCTTGGTGTTTCTAGATATTGCAGCCTGAGTAATTACTTTCTTTGTTTCTGTGACTTGTATTTAAGACAGACCTTAATGAAAATCACAGCTCTTCACAGAAAAAACAAAACAAAACAAAACAAAAAAACAAACCAGCATCCAAAATGTGCACCCAAAAAGTTGAATCAAGTTTCCATCATTATTTTTCTCCAAAGCAGTAAGATCATTCTTTGTTATTAGGGCAATGCACATCTGAATAGCAGAAAACCTAGTGGACAAATCAGGTTATCCAAACTTCTCAATATGGAAACTACTTGCCACAATGTGTTGAGCAATGTGCAACACAGAAAAACTACATCTCTATTGTAAGAACCTTATTCCATAGAACAGGGAAAGGAAATACTACCATAATTTTACAGCATTTTAAAATTTAAGAAATTAGGTAACATGGCCAGAGTCAAACAGTTTGCAACTCTTTGGCCAATATTTAATCCTCATCTTCTCAACCTCAGTGCTACATCTTAACACAAGACTATGTACACAACTACCTTTTTTTGTGCAAGCACATAAACTTAATCCTCAACTAAAGACAGAATCCCAAGAAATTAAATGAATGGATTCATAAGAAACTATGCAAGCCTAACCTCCCATTCTACATGGTTTTATTACATACACTACTTTGTATTCTCTGTGCTACCACATGTTTACAAGCCAAGCTATTTTTCACTCAATACAATGATTTGGCTGTATAAATACCACCTACAATTTCTGAAGCTCTGTTTTAGCTGTTTTAAATTACTAGAAGTAGGGATGTATATAACTATCCACCTATAGCGAACAAACTCTGGAAGTAAGAATTTCTTCCAGCTCTTTCTAAAATTCCAGCAGAAATTAATTTTGCACAGGTACATCTCTGTCTTTCAAGGTGATGAGTACTCCTGAGAGATCAGTTGCAATGACCTAGAGTATAGTTGGTTCTTACTAATAGACATATGTGCATGTAATTTCCTGCCCATATTTAGTGGCTATGGGTTGCTCCACGTCTTAGTATGAACTGTCCTAATTTGCAACTCCTGCTTCAAAAGCCCCACTGGAGAGGTTAAAATAGTGCAATAATTCACTTGTCCTCCCCGTGTTCCAACTTAGTTTTGTTTCCTGTCTCTTTTAAATGTACCTTAACCAGTCATCATTTTCCCCCTTTTTCTCCATCCCCACCATGCACATAGGATGAGCAGTGGGAACTGTCTGGACAAAGGGCTTTATTTCATTCAGACCCTTCACCAGCAGCCTTTATATTTCACTTTTCTGAGCAATACCAGACAGGACTTTCTGCTCAGGTTCCACAATTGCCTAAAGGTGGTGAGAGCTATGGCTTATGGCATTTCCCAAATATCTGAGGTCAAAGGTTTGATTACAGTATTTAACTAGATTATATTATCAGATTAAAATTTAGCCCCTTTATCATGGTCTTTAGTTTGTTAATCTGGCAAGTAGCCAGGCCCCAATTAAAAGTGTGCATATGTATACAGGTAAGTATGTATGTGCCAGAATGCTAAGCAACTGGGAAACCATAGCCACCCTCACACTAACAATAGAAAACTATTTATTGATAATATTATTAAATAAAATTACAAAAGCATCATATTCCAAATGTTTTAATAAAGCGACTACAATATAGAGCATTGTTTAGTCAAGGTTGGCCATAAAATTCTGAAATTAAGCCCTAACTTGCATGTAGTAGGTTTCATGTAAATAATGTCAGCAAGATAAATGGGAATCCCTATATATTGCAGCCATAAAAAACCTTATGGAGTGTTGCTTTCCTTATTATGGATTTTATCAGGGTTCTGTTGAGTGAAGCAGCAATTAAACTAAATATGCTGTCCCAGGAACCATTTATGACTCTTCTGTCTACATGGAGCAGACTATACTCAAAGAGGCTATGACTTGCATTTCAAAACATGCCTTAAGCTTTTTTTTCAGTGGGTGCAAAGAACCTAGTATGGGTCTCTTCACAAGGGATCTTACGAAGCCAAAAATCTAATGTGTCAGATTTTTAGAATGTTGGGTTCTATGCCACTTGTGTAACACAGTAGGTGCCTTTCCCAAACAATTCTTAGGTGATGGCTTCAATAATCGAGTATAGTGTTCTTAAAGTCAAAGGGAGTTTTTGCATTTGATGAGCTTTGGAACAAGCTTTGTAGCTCACAGATACTTTTCACTCTGTACATTTTTTTTTCACGGTATTTTAAACGCGAGAAGCCTTCCCAAGGAATTGTGGCAAAAGTTACCTTTTCCTGTGAAAGTTTTAACAAGTTGGGATCTTTTGAAGTAAAAGTGTGCAAAATTACTTTTATACTGAAGCTTTTCCAGTCCTAAGCAATGTCATGTCTGTATCAACACAGAGCACCTGAAGTTCCTGCAACACTTTTGCCCATAGTCTCCCCTAAAAAGAAGGATGTGTTTAAGGAAGGATCAGTATGGGGAAATTAGTAATTAGAATCTGGAAATAATTAAGCTCACAGGGATGATGGCTCATGGTTTTATCTTGAAAGGGAAAATACACTCTCTGCAGTCTGAAAAGACATAGATACTGCCACAGTATGTTTATGGACAGTTAATAAACTTTATCTGCCAGCCCTGCCCATAGAAATGGGGATTTTTTACTGACTTTTGCTTCAGTGTTTATCTGTGTCTTCCCAGTCCAGCAAAGCTGCTTTCCTTTCCCTTTGTCCACTAATTGTTATGAAAATAGATTTTCATAGTCCAGCAAGTTTTAACATATGAAACTCAAACTGCATGCAACATTTACTGTCCATGTTCAAATGTGCACCAACCTGGGCAGCAACAACATTGTTCAGCCCTGTAGTTAAAAAGTCCCATCCTTCCACCAGCATCTACAATGATTACAGTAGACATGTGGACACAGACAAGTGTGGACAGTCAGAAATGGTCTTAAAAATCTATGGTAAATATGCATTCAACTGACCTCTTTAGTTAAACTACAATGCAAATATTTCTATTACACAATAAAAGTAACAACGTGGATTGTCACAAAACTGACAAGAGAGAATGCTCTTGTAGGTATAACATTCCCTTCAAACTTGAGATCTCTATTCAGCTCCTTTGTCATAAATATTTTTTGTTTCACAGGGCTAGAAGCACCTTTTCTATGCCATATTTCTCCATGCATAAAACTCACCCTCACTCTAAAACAGCATGATGTTTGGGACAGAGACTGTGTAATTACACTCTTTGTATAATCTTGTAGGGGTATTGGTTGATTTCAGCTGGGGCTGCTAAGTGTTGTATGTAAAACAAACATTCTTGGATTTGGCTTGATTTCACTGCCAACACTTAAAACCAACCTCCAAGCTGCTTTAATTTTTAATTAAAATACATCAACAATACCCTTTAAATGCTTGTATCTCTGTTGTTTCCAGCTACACACTAATTTTGTGGTCCTTATTTACACAACAGTTAATTTTCTGGTTGTTATCTGGAGAAATTCCATAGTACTTTACAGACCTTTTTTCTTGCTGCTGAGAGTATGCAGGCTTTCTCCAAAGAACATCTGCCCTGAAGATAAGTCAGAGTTTTTGCCATCTTCTTACTTGCTCCCTCCTGATTCCCACAGGATGAGAGCATCAATCATTATTATATTTAATTATATTTAATTCACCTGTACTTTCATTGGACTAGCTGCATGAGGGACTGAAACTGGTGCAATCAGAAGACTGAAGCAGATACATAAAGCAGTCATCAGAAGAGTGAAGCTCTACACACTTACATGTAACTGCATGTGTATCTCTTACCCAAAATACAACTATGACTCTTGCCCCAGATAAATTATGGTCCAAGGCACTGATTCTGCAACCTTCAGGCAAGTGCCTCAACAACTCAGTGCTCTGTACCTCCATAAAGCCCCAGGGAATCAAGATAAAAGCAATGGCAGAAACTGAATGGGATAATTTCCTTCCTCCCCAACTTTGTTCCAGGTAATGTTGGTGGCTAAATCTGCAAAGTAGCTCTTTGGCAAAGGAAATCTTTGACAATAGCTGCATGTCTCACATTTCAGCTCCTTCCTCCTCTTTTTTAGCTGTTTATGCTAAATTACTTTTTTGCACATGGAAAAATCCTTTGTCCAAGATGAGGGTATACTGTGCATGCAACTTCTTCTTTAACCCCTTCCAAGCTACAAGAAATTCAGAAAAATTGTGGAATTTGCTCATCTCCCAGTAAAAGCACAAAATGTAAAATAACAAAAGACAATACTTGTCAAAGCAGAAAAGGGTCCCTTCCCTTAATCTGCTAATACATACAGAATATTATATGAATAAACCTTCTTCTCTGTCCCTTCCTGATTGATTTTTCCCTCTGTGAGCACCGGTTTTGCTCTGAACAGAGGAGAGAAAAAATTACAAACAGCAACATGGCAGTAAAATATGATTCAGGCCTCAGAACAAATCCCAGACCCATGTCCAGACCAGTCCTTTGCCATTAAAGCCTTCCAGAATTTTCTAAGCAAGCACCCAGGTCAGGGAGATGGCAAGCAAAATGGCACAGCTGTTGAGCACAAAGGCTAAAACGGATGGAGAGTTTATAATCAAACCTTTTAGTATGAAGAGTGGGTTCTTTCCTCCCCATTTGCCCTCAGCGCAGCTCTAAAGGGCTGCTTGCTCTGTGGTATTCAGGCCTTTTCCTGAGGAAAGGCTCCGCTCCAGTCACCTGAGGGAAAGCTTCTCTCCTATCACCTGAGGGGAAACTCCTGTCACCTGAGGGAAAGTATCTCTCCTGTCACCTGAGGGAAAGTATCTCTCCTGTCACCTGAGGGAAAGCATCTCTCCTGTTACCTGAGGGAAAACTCCTGTCTCCTGAGGGAAAGCATCTCTCCTGTCACCTGAGAGAAAGCTGAGGGAAAGTTTCTCTCCTGTTACCTGAGGGAAAACTCCTGTCACCTGAGGGAAAGTATCTCTCCTGCCACCTGAGAGAAAGCTTCTCCCTTGTCATCTGAGGGAAGCCTACACTCCTGTCATCGGAGAGAAAGCTCTCCTATCGCCTCAGGGAAAACTCCTGGGACCTCAGGGAAAGCTTCTCTCCTGTCACCTGAGAGAAAGCTTCTCTCCTGTCATCTGACGGAAGGCTCACTCCTGTCATCTGACAGAAGGCTCCTTTCCTGTCACTTGAGGGAAAACTTGTCTCCTGTCACCTGAGGGATGGCTTCTTTCCTGCCCAGCCCTGCCCTGAAGCTGCACTCAACCTGAGGTGACCCACTGTCACCTGTGAACTGCCCTCCTCCACTCACCTTCCAGAAGTTTCCTCCGCCAAGCCTGCTCAGGTGCCAGCAGGACACCATAGCTCCTATTCCAGGAGACTGGAGCACAGCCTGGGTCTCACAGGCAGGACCAGGCAAATAGCTAGTCCTTGTCCCTGTTTCTTCTCAGCAATTTAACAGCGTATGCACTGAAGTGCAGGCAAAGGAAATGCTTCTAGAAGGTCTCAGGCCCTGTGAGTTTCTGGAAAGAATGGTACAAATTATTTCTCCTCTGGGTGACAGGGTAGAGTAGAGGTACACTGGGGCCTGTTTCAGGAGAGGTTCAGTGAAGCTGGTGAGAGGGAATGTAATCTCAGAAATAAAGTGACATTCTGATGGTGAAAACTTTCAGAAACCAAGGATTGAAATATAAGCCCGTGAAATGCAGTGCATTTTCCTAGACATTAGGAGGGCCTCACAAGCCTCAGAAGCCTGAGAGATTTATTTGGGGCAGCAGTGTGTCCTTTGAAGGGTTAATGGTGGTAGAGGCAGATTTCAGACATCTTTCTTCTTTACTGTACTCTTTGAGAAAGAACTAGTTGTGACAGAAGGGGCTAGCCAATCCATCTCCTAATTTCAATATTGAAAGAAAACACACTAGAAGTGCGTTTTGAGATCTGATACTTCCTCCTTTATAAAGAAATGTGGAAATCCATGGGTAGTTTCAAATAGAAAAAGGCAAGAGACTTTACATGGAAAGTGGGTACAATTTTTTTTTATTTTAATTTTTCCTAAGAGAAATATTAGATAAGTCAAAATTATTTTTTTGTTTTTGTTTTTGAAGATTTGCTTTTTGAGCCTTTGATTGAACCCTAAGCCATTCTAGCTGAGATCATGGTCAGAGCCTTTTACCTGAGAAATGCAAACCTGCAGTGTTTTTTGACCTTTCATTTGTTTTTGGAAGTATTGACCTTCAAATGATTCAATAGTATAATCCTAATGGATGCAATTTCCTCTTGGAATTTTGTTCTAATGTGGCACATTTGGAAGCTGTTGGACCTTCCATCATTGCTTGTACTAAAGTTCTTTTGCTCCTACTATAACCTCAGGGTTACAGAGGCTCATTGGTAGGATAATGACATTGTTACTTCAAACAGCATGGTTCCTTTTAGTTGCCTTGAGGGCACTTCTGAACATTTTATGAAAGGAAACCAGATATGTTTATTGTAGCCAAAAGATCTTGGGAAATACAGGGAAAAGAGTCTGTGATAGTGCTGAGAAAAAAAAAAAATCTATACATTCCTACAGAAATGTGATAAGATCTGGGCAATTAAAAAGCATGCTTTTTTGGATTGCTTTAAAAATCCTTGGGACTATTTTTAAATATTAGGACGTTTGTTTTAAACTCAACTTAATGCAAAAACAAACAAACAAACAAAAAAAAACAGCTAAAATTACCTATCTTCACTGTCTTTACTTTGGCCACTGTGAGTTTAATATGGTGCCAGTAGATGCTCATACTTAATAATGAAGAAAAAATCATGTTGCAATTATTACTGATATTTGCTGTCTTCTTTCAATCCTTTTTTCCCTTTCCTCATCCTCCAGTGTGACTATGGCATGGAATACAGCTGAGACAGAGCTGGTTCCAACCTCTGGTACTTATGTTTGGCTCATTAATTTTTGGCAAAGAAAGGACACTTAATAGGCCTGACATTCCTGGCTAGGTGGTGATTGATCAAAAGTCAGCATAGTCAATGATGTTATTTTTTCCAAACTCGTAGGAAAGTTATTCCCTGGGAGCCCACAAAAACAAAGCAATTAGGCTGGCATGATAGGAATGATGGTGGCTAAACCAGCATCAGAAGTGAAGATCACAGCTTTCCATGGTGTTACCTTTCCCCTACTTATTTTTTAAGTCTGCTGCAATCTAATTTATAAAATGACAAGGTAATGTATGTTGTATTTAAAGAACTTTATCTGGGTTATGCCAGCTGTGCTCTTCAGGAATGTAACATTGTGAAATGACATTTCCACACACCTAAAGGAATGAGCAGACACTATTTATTAACCTAGTAAAAATACAATGTTATATCAATAACACTAGGCTCTCTCTCTATTCCTTCCTGCTTGTGTTGTGTGTCTGTGTCAGCCTTGTTCTGAGCCAGTGTTGCCAGGTGTACTCTCCAGAGCCTACTCAATTGGAGTAGTGAATACCAGCCAAAAATAGCTAGCACTGATGAGATGCTCCAACAGAATTAATAATTCAGAGTCAGTGAGAGTGCATGCAGAAGGGGCACAGGTATTGGCTGCTGGAGGTTTGAACTTGTCCACTGAAGATGAAGCTGTAACTGACATTGGAATGTGGAATATGGTAGTAATTTCAAATATTTAGGTTTCAATCCTGCTTTAAGCTGTTGAGCTACTGGGTACTTCTACTGAGCCAGGACCTTTCTTGTGACTTGATTTCCCCATCTCTGAAGTAGAGCAATGTTGCTCATGAAAAGTAAAGTTCAGATATTCCAAACAGGAGCCAGTTATTGCTATTATTGACAGGGAAAATGTCTCAGTTGGATTGATTTTGGATTTCATAATGTTGATAATACACTTCTGAATAAGGTGTTGCTGCTGGTGTCCAGTGGGTAACATTCAGCTTTGCACAAATTGGTAGGTTTGTGGGGAGGGGACTTTTGGAACTGGTGATATAAATGTGTTCCATAGACAGATGCATTCACTAATTTCCCTTTGAATCTATGAGAGAATCTCTGGGGGTGCTGACCAGGTCCAGAGTATCTGTGAGCTGCCAAAACTCTGGCAGAACATTGTGTCTTCATTTGGACACGTACAACTACTCAGAAAATTGGGAATGTCTATTTTGGTTTTACCTCAGTAGGCTTAATGTCTCCCTTATTCTGATAACAATTTTGCTAACATTTTGAGAAAATGGGCTTTTGAATGAGCCCTGAGAAGCTATGCTTTGAGGGTTCATGAAAACAGTAAGTGAGTCTGGTTTGGGACCCAGTAAAGCAGTTCTGGATTGCTTGCAACAGCTGGTAGGCTTCCAGGAGGGGTCTGAAAATGGAAAATTCTACTTTGCTTAGTTGGATGACAAAAGCATGGGAGCCTGAAATAATGAATTTCTGTCAGAGTCTTCCTATATAGTGATAGACACAGCAAGAGATGATTGCTTTCTTTGGTTGTCAGTGCCTCACTCGTTGTGTGTGCGTTAGTAAAGCTGAATTGTTGGTGCTTCAGAGCACCAGGGAGGTGCTGAGGTTTGAGCTTGAAAGGAGTGAAAGACTTTTTGAGTATTATTTGAACTTTAGGAAAGAATGAAAAAAATGTTATCTAGCTGTAGTGCTGAGTCATCTTTGCCTGGAAAGTGTCAAGGGCTGCTTGGGTCAGCTGAAAGATTTGGAAGGAAAATACTGACTCAGGTATTTTCTTGTGCCAGCAGAGGGTCCCTGCTGCAGTTAGGGCTGAAACTTAAAAGTGGAGATCTGAAAGGCAATATTATGAACAGCAGCTGCTTTATAAATAGTATCATTCCTTTACTTCTAAGAATTGTCTAAGGTCATAGGAAATCCTTCCATAGCTGTCCCTTTTCATCTTTCAAAAAGTAATATTCGCATCTCCATTAGTTATTTTCTAGCCTAGTTACATTACTTAGTGCTTGTTTAATAAAAGCTTGGTTATACATTCTTTCCTTGAATTGGGTTTATCTCAAGCAAGAATTTCATATGCACCTAAGTGATTTAGAAGCCTAATCTTACAGAGCTTGAATCGCTCCTGAAAGTTAGACCTATCATTTAGGAAAGTGTTTCCTGTGGCCTATTGCTAAAATGAATCACAATATAATATTTTTCAATTTCTTTGCATGAAGGTCTCAAGAAACTTGTGAAATTCTAAACAAAGAATTTAATTAATTCTATTTGTAAATTATTGACTGACCCTCCTCCCATACGATGACATCAGTATGGCTTGCCCCTGGTGATGGGAACAGTTTGGGAATTTTCTGGCAAAATAGTATGTTATTGGAAAATACTTTAACTAGGGCTCTTAAGGCTTCATTTATTACACATCCTGCTGTAATTCCTTTGAGCTCTAGAGACTCAGAGCATTACTCTGGGCCTTGAGCACAATTTGCTGTGTGCCTCAAACCTTGCTTCATTCTCCATTCAACGGTCTCCAAGTAGTAACTACTTCACTCTCCTCTTTGCTTTTTGCTTTCCATCAGAAATAGAAGACATGTTGTCTTCCACTGCATTTTCCAGATATACATGCTGCATCTGTAGCATGTCAAGGCCTGTCCTAGTCATGGCTGTAAATAACTCGACTGTGGGAGTGTTTTCTTTAGATTAGTTGTGAAATGCCTTGTCTTCTATCAGTTCTCTTCATGAACTAAAATAAAAAAAAGATCTACAGCAAAATAGGTTCTCTTTAGAGTGCACAAGAAGATCTTCCATTCAGGTAATGGAGTACAATGACATTTCCACCAGATTCCTTTCTCCTCCTTTTCCTCCTTGCTCTCCAACACTGCTGTGTGAATGCGAGCACAGTAATAAGTGGTTCTACTCTGGCTCCATAATATCTTTGCTTTGTGTCCTTAAGGACTTCTGGAATCTGAGCACTGTCTTTGGGGAATATTAGGTAGGAATCTTTCTTGAGAATTTAATTATGTTCTTGGATTTATATCCTTGTGCACTTTCAGTCTTTAAGGGATTCTTTCTTCCCTATAATATAAATGCTTCAAATGTCAGTATTCTGATACTCTGTATTATGCAAGGAGGGTGGGGGACAGAAATCCCAACTCACTGATTTCAATTCCAGAAGGTAATGCCCTCATATAAAAGTTGTGTTATCTGAAGTACTGCAATCAGATTCCATTTTGGAAAGATGAATCAGGGCTCTTAAACTTTTCTTCAGCCACTGTGATTAACATTTCTTTCTTTTTTCCCTTAAAGTGTCAGGAAGTGGTGCTGAGTTGGCAGCAGTATATACCATCCCAGAGGACACTGTGAGTAAGTGTTAAAAACGTTTAGTCCTGTCTATAAAAATGACTTTTACTGACCTCTAAAAAAGGAGTAACAGAACTGCCTTTTCCAGCAGTATTTGTGGTTATTCATACATGTTAGTGCATCGATTATTTTCTAATGGATAATTAAATTCTTATCTGAACTATCCATCCAAACCTAATACTTTCTTAACCTTAGTTACCTGATTACATTTTTATTATCTCTGTTACACAGAATGAAATTCCCCACTGTATTAAATTAGTGGGCTCTTAGGAATTATTACTAATTCAAAATACTTCTCTTTTTGATGAAAAGATTCTCTTTTTGCCTTGAAGATTCACGTTACAATTCATCTGTTCACTTGTTTCGCCACAGGAGTTATGGTAATTAAGGATTCTGATACGCTAGAATAAATTTAGGAAGCTGTATTGAAAAGATGGACCTTCATCAGAATATTAACATTATTTCCTGATAGTTCCTCTAAACAGAAGGTTTATTATGTACTGTTACACTGTTTCTGATCCTTTTGCAACATAATTGTCAACATGATGCTGCTAACATCTGTGATGTAACTTATTGGAGAGGAACATAGTATCTCTCAGGATTATTTCAGCCCTTGCTGTTCTCCTGGTAGGGAGAAATTGATAATTTTTCCTTATATTATGACATGTTATAATTTTAGAGGAACATCTGCCTTTTGAATGCCACGATATTCCTGCTACTGATTGTTCAAAAACCCATTTGCAGTTTTGTTGTGCCCTCACTAACTTCTTTACAGTATTTTATAGTTTTTTCTGGGGGTTCAAAATGCCACTAGAGGACAGATGTGATAGTAGAGTGTACCATTACAGTCTAATGCGTTACTTTGTGGTCTCAGGTTGCTTTTCCTTGAGTAGTTGGATACTATCAGTTGTCAGTTTCTCATCTATTGTTTCTTTCCTGCAGAAGCTCAGTAAGTGGGAGATGACAGAGCAGACGTGCTGGCAGTGTTAGTGGCGCAACAGAACCCTGATAGTGATATAAATTATTGGAACACCATTCATCCAGGGAATTGCAGGCAGACAAAGCAGCTCTGAGGAAATGCATCCCTGTCAAAGACAGTTTGTTTCAGCTGAGGCTTGAATAACAGCAGAAGTAAAAACCAGAATAATGTAGTGAGGGAGAAAGCAAACTGGAGCCACTGTATGTAAGTATTTTCAAATAATTTCTTACACACTTCACTTATCTGATGAGCAGATTACTATATGCATTTCTGGACACAATTTTTCATCTGTGAAGAATGAAAATTGCATTTCCTTTAATGTGATGCATAGACAGGTTATTTTCTTCCTGTTCTCTAAATATGTGGAATATTTAATATGGAGAGTGGCATTTCAAATATTTATAGGGAAGAAAACACTTTTGTTTTCCCTTCCAAGTATACGCTGATGTTTTAACCCAAATGTATACTGATACTTTGATTGTGTGGTCAATACCAGACTTACAAAGAAGTAATGTTCTATTTAAGACTGGATGTTTATAGTTTCTACTTATGGAACAGTTTACATTTCTACTCTTTCTTCAAGAGTCAGTTTATGGGAGAGGGTTAATATCAATAATTTACCTGCATTTACACATGAGCAAACTAAGGACTGAAAATTGACAACCTGGAATGAGTTTGCATAGAGTTTTATGACAGTCTGAGACAAACTGGTTTTAAGAAAAAGTTCTTCTTTCTTTTTATTCTCCCCAAAAAGGGATGTGTGTGTGTTTGTTTCTGATAACTAAAGAATAAGTACATTTTGGCATTACCAAAAACTTTATGGGACCAGTTTTTAAGAGAACAAATAAACTCCAGCCAATGGCGGATTAAGGAACACTGCATTGTTCTACCAAACTCAGACTGCCAGGACAATTAGAATAATAATAAAAAAAAAAGGATCACCTGGATTTTCTGAAACCTGGTATTAACCTGCAATTATATGTCAGTATGTTTTCCAGGCAATACTCCTTAGCAATGAATTTAAAATTCACATACCTGCTATAGCAACAGCAATTCTAGTTTTTAGAATATTTATGGAGGACAATGGCACTGTAAAAGGCTAGATTTTTTGCATGTTTCATGAACTGATTATGATGCCTTTTTGAAGTGAAAAGAGTGGTATGATTTAGCATTAATGTATCTTCTCTGAAAGAATTTGATTTGACAGTAGCTTGTCAGAGGCTCTAGATAAATAGTGATTCATGTAATTAAATGGTCTCATGGAGACTGCTCCTTCTGATGGAAGAAACTTGGCCTGCACATGTATGTTGCAATTTAATTGACTGTCTTGGAAGTAGCATGACATTCTTGTCTGTACTCTTCCCACATACTCAATGAAGTGATACTTATTTCTTTTTTTAAAGACAGCTTAACAGTTTTACTCTCATGATAAAGAAAGTCTCCAAAGCATTTACCTAAAACTGAGCTCAATACATGCTATGACAGAAGGGTAGCCAGGAATTCACTGAGGAATGAATACCCATTTCCTTTGTTTGCAATATCATGGCATGTCCAATTACACTGTGTCTTTACTGAAATTTTGTGGATGAGTGTTAAAACTTCACTGCTAATCTCAACAGGACCTCTCTTGCACTTCTTGCCTTTATTGTTCCTAGAGCTTCCCTACTGTAGAGTTAGTGGATTATGTTATTAGAAATCTAGGTTTTTTTCAAGTATTTTCTGCATTTTTAGAATAAATTGAGGGCTTCTTATTCAGAGAAAATTGAACCATGACAGGGAAATCTCCCTATCATTAGAGCTAGAAACACCTCCCCTAAAATCAAACGAGTTTCAGTATTGTTACTTTTAAATCTACAAACTACAGCTGCTCTTTTGGTTTTAGGATAAACTTTATTTTCCTCCAAAAGGGCAGATTTTTCTTTTAATGAAAATAATTTCCCCAAAAATAGTCATTTTATAAAAAATAATAGCTGGGACTGAAAAAGCTCTTATATAAAACAGTATTAAACTTTATCTGTTAAATATATTTAAAGTATTTTGCAGATTTTAGTCCCTTGGCAAGTCTTGTTGAACTCCAAAATGTCAGTGTGTACCTGAAGAACAAATCAATACACTCAATGAAGCTGTGGACTATAATTAAGCTTTTTTTTTAAAAAAAAACTGTGTTAATTTTGTTTTAATCATAAACTCAATAACAATGTTTGATGTTGAAAATTCATTGCTCTTTTAGGCAAAGGAATTGCGAAATAATAATGTTATGGTTGTATATTCCAGTGTTAAATAGCTATCATTGCAAAAATATTCTTTTGGACTCCATATTTATTAAAAAAAAATCAGTAAGGATGGTTCATAGGGTTAAATTCATAACTGAGTGGATTAACTAAATTGTATCCAAAATTTAAAACCACTCTTTCCCTTTTTCTTTACTGTTTCCCATGTTTGTCAATGCTTTTTCAGTGCCTCTACTATTAGGGAAGGAAAGTACTTCTGGAGGTACTAGGTGTGGCTGTGTGCTTGCTCCCCATTCTAATGCTCTGTGTGCAACTTAGTCTACCTTGTAGAAACACTTGAGAGTCTTTAAAGTTTTCCTTGCTACAGATTGAACTGGAAGTACCAAAATTAGAAACCTATTTTTCATTTAGATTTTTCTCATACTATTTTTATTCATTATTTTTTGTTTAAGCCTTCAGGTAATCTGAAACAACCATAAAATTCAGGGAAAAATCCAGGTCTTCCATGAAAACAAAGAAAATGTAAGATTGGATGTCTGCACCAAAAAGTCTTTGTGAAATGTTTTTATTGGAAGATCAGCTAGTTTGAAATAATGTAGCTAATTAATTTCTCAATTTTAAGATTAGAATTTTGCATGTGGAATACAGTGGCGTTCTCTAAGAAACAGAGAGACCTAGGTTTCAGTCTCTTTGAAAAGATAAACATCTCATCACTTGCTAATAAAAACATGAATCTATTTATGATATAAAGTATTCATTTTTCCAGGCACTATTTTTAAAAAGAGGCTTAAACATCAATGAAGTCATTTCAATTCCCAGGCTAATCATATTTCTGCATATGTTTGTGTATGCTTCTGGCATAAACGACTACACTTTCACTGAATTTGGGGGAACATTCTTATGCTTCCAACTGTTTCAGCTACCAATGTTTTGATGTCTGGCTGGTCAAGGATGAGAAGAGAAAATGGGCAATCAGAAAATACTGCTTGTAAAGTTATTATTTTTTATTTGGTTAGAACTACATTTCAGTATTTTTGTTCTAAGTGAATAACCTTCTTTCAATGGGAAACCATTTGTGAATCAGTGCTGTATAGTTTATTCAAAAGAATGAAGAAGAAATGTTTGACTTCTATTTAAAAACAATGTTTTGAGACTAAATTTAGCTCTGTTTAAAAGCTCATTTAAAACCAAACCTCTTTACTACAAATCTTACATTTGAGCTCTAACTCTCATTTAAATTTTGGCCATTGAACAAACTCTAAATACCCCCTATTAGTGCAGCTCTAAATCCAGCAAATTAATTTCCAGTGAAGAGATTGGCTTTTCAAGGAGTGTCAGAACTCCTGTTACGTTGCAGAACAAGTCTTCTGAATTGCACAAAAGAATGAATTGGGGATAACAGACTGAAACTGGGATAGATGCTGACCAGGAGAATGCAGCTTAGACGTTTGACTCTTAGTGCCACTAAATAAAAATGGAAGCCAAAAGAATGTAGCAACTGGGGTGGAATTAGTCCTCTCTCTAACATTTAAATATAGTTCTCAGAGGGAAGGCAAAAGATGAGAATCTTTACGGCCAAAAATTCACAGTTCAGATTTTAAGATCTTTTTGAAAGTGATTTCACACTGAGCAGGTACAGTATTTATTCCCCTGTTTCAATCTACAAATACATTTGCTTATGTGTCTATGACTCTTTATTTTTTGGATGATAAAAAGAGAGGGTTCCTCCAAGGGCTTTGTCTTAAAGATGTATGGGAATCAAGGGACACTCGTTTGTTAGTGGTTAACACCAGGGAAGAGCCTTCTTTAAGCTTAGGGTGCTTTCCCTAAGCATGTGGAGAAACTTGATATGTGACACAGAAGTTGCCATATATTTGGCCTAGCATTCAGTCAGCATTTATTAGTCTGAATTATTACTTCAGAGCATTTCTTACACCAGCAGAAAATATATTCCTTAGAACTGAAATTTCTATGCAGAGTACTTAATAATCATGATGTGTTCCCCTCCCACTTCTATGGAATTTCTTTGAATTGAAGACATAGCTCCCAACATTGTATTATATCTCTTATAAGCAGTCTTCAGCATTTGGAAATATAAGTGAATGCAGTAGTGTATCCTCTGTCTTCAACTTTGAAGAAAGCACAATAGAAACTCACCAGTAAGTCAGATGAAAACATTCTGCAGCCTACGGTTGTTTCTGTGCTACGTGGCCTTTTAGTTGCCTGAAGAACAATTGGAGAGTGTGTGAATTGCTTTAGAGAAATCATAAATTGTTTTGGGATTTACCAAACAGATTCTAGTTTGGGATGAAATATGTGATTATGGAAGCACATAATAAGCATTCTCTCCTACACTCACAGAGTCTTTCAAAGATTTTGAAATAATTCTTTGTTAAGGATACTCAGATTCTGTTGCATTATATCAGTCCTGACACATGCTTCAGTCAGGTTCCATAATAGATTTGCTAATGATGGAGAGTTTTTTGCATCTAAGAAAATAGGCAAACAGAATTCCCACCTGTCCTACAAGTAACAGGGTTCTTTTGACAACTGCTGTGCAGTGATCCTGGATTTGTTTCAAGTATGGTGCCTTCCACCCTTCCTTAGAGCACAGAAAGGGAATGAAGAGCACAGTTCATTAGAACCTACCTGTAAACAGGTAGAACCTGTTTCTCATGTAGGTACCACTGCAGAATTATCAGAGAAAGCCTGATGGTAACAGTAGGTGGAGATATTTGGCCAACCTCCCACCAATCTTCCAGTGTGCTGTCTGAAATAAGACCTTGTCTATGTTAAGGACCCATTCCATACTAAGGGATTTGGTGACAGAATGGGAAGAATCTCTTTCAGAACATGGCAAAGATGAGAACATATGCTAAAAAGTTCTGAGCCATGGTGAACATGAGGGGTTTTTTCTTAGCTTAAAGAAACAGCGAAAAAAGTTTATTGTTTCTAATGCTTTTTTTAAAGCACTGCTAAAATAATGAACAAAACTATAGATGAGTTGACAGTACTCCTTAGTGTACTTCATTAATGGTAACGAGGTAAAATAAAAGCATGGAATTAAATTGAGAGATTCAGAGCACTGTTTCATGCCCCTATAAAGTTCACATTTAAATTTTCTGAAAGCATGAGTGAATTTTTTCCTGCTCCTATCCTTATCCTTGTAGAGTATTTTTCAGTCCCTATAAAACAAAAAATGTGGTTATTAAATACAGAATGTATGTTTTGCTGTGGTATTCCTCTTCCATATATAGATACCAAGATAGCTACAGATTACTTAATGACAGCCTTTTGGTCCAATTAATGTGTCAACAAAGGAAACCAAGCGTTTCTCTTAATAAAATGGCTTTTAAGCATCCTTGAGGACATATTAAAGTGATCTCTTCAGAAGTCACAGTTAGTAAGCTAATTAGCATCATCAGAGCATGCATTCCTTCCTTATGATTAACTTCATGGCACTGAAATGAAAACTAGGTAAAGGTCTTACAGTGACACTAAATACATGGATTCTTATATTCTGTATTGGAATGCATGACATACTGGCTGCAGTTTAAGCAACTGTTTAAACTATTTTGAAAGCAGCAAGGACATAATTCAACTTAAACTCTCACTTTTCCTTAACAGAAATACACAGGGCATTAAGCAACTTGGGCAAAGAGTCTGGAAAGTTACCTCGCAGTTCATCTTGTTACACTCGGTGCTTTTTATGTGATGGTGATTTCCATTCTGAGCTGTACTCAGTAAAACTGTGAATTCAGCTTCTTAATGAAAACATAAAAATTTAAAATATCTAATCTTCAGTATTCTGATAATCTATGTACTGTGAAGCAAAGATAAAGCATATGTAAGTGATAAGGAGCACTTTCATCATGCTTCTTAAATTTTGATAAATAAGAGATTAAAATATTACACATATAATCATAGGAAAAATGTTACTGATGGATTTTTCATCTTCAATAACTAAAACATGAGTGGTGTGGCCTATTTCTGATGCACTTGCTTTGAAGCTACTTGGCACAGCAGTATTTTTATAGCATCTACATAAGCATTGTTCCATAGGATTGTGTCCAGGGTGTAAGATCGGTACTGATGCTCAAGCATTCTGTTTCCTGTAAACCAGTATTACTGTCTAACCTCTGTTTAGTTGACTAAACTATGCTTAAGTTATTGGAAGACAATAGCCCTTGGTGATATAATTTTGATGGAACACCAAATGTTATATTCCTTAGATTTTGGGGCTGAAACAGATGAAAGGCGTAATGTTACTTAATCCTGCACGCAGAGTTTAGGTGAGGAAATCTTCAGCAGAATTGCACAGCTTAAATGTTCTGTCTTCTTGTGGTGTCTGACTGTCTGCCCTTCTTAATTTGCTTGAACAGAAGTCTTGTTTCAGTTTTGATGACATACATCAGTGTAGCTCCCACTAATACTGATTTCTGTTATATTGCTGGTTTATGTCTGTCTATCAGTCTGTCTCCATTTTGAGATCTCTCCATGTTTCCCCTTGTCAGATGGCCATTGAACTGCCTGAGGAATCTCTTCTGTTGAAGACATATTAGCATATTTCTTTAGATTAAACTCTACTCACTTTGAGCCACTAGGTTAATATGAAAATGAGTGGGATTTGGTAACTGAAACAGCTTTAAAAGTATCATCCCTGGGAAATAATTTTATTCTAGAAAACAATGATGAAACAGGCTTAATGAGTTTACTCCTAAACATTGACCTAAATGTTCATTCGGTTATGGAGTATGAAGCCATTTATTAAAGTTAACCTTTATTAATATAGCTAAAAAGAACATGTGGAGAGGTTTAAGGTAGTTGTGTCCACCTGAGCCTTAAGAACATATGTTCCAGAAAGGATGGAGCAGACACCAGGATCAAAAGGCATACACTGAGGTAATGATTGGTGGCTTCTTAAGACAAGGTATTACTTGGTTTCACAGCTTTGACTGTGCCCTTACTTCCTTCTGAAAAGGTTCTGTGTCTTGAAAACTGATGGAGTTCATATCACCATACTTCAGGACAAAAAATATAGTATGGGTCTTAGGATTCCATCCATGTGAAGACAAGTAAGAACTAGAGCCATAATGCCACAATTATGTGGAACAAACTGAACTGAAACAAGCTCAGAATATTTTTTAGTTTTGAAACAAAAGTAGGAATATGTTGTATAATATAATCATCATACATTATAAAAGAATTCACTTTCTAAAATTAGAAGAAGATACTGGCCAAGCAGCAGACTAATGAGGCTTAATTTGCAAAATAATTTCAATTATTAACTGCTTGAAAGGAAAAAAATTGCATTGCTTTCAGTAACAAATTATTCTTGAAATACGAGTGCAATGAAAATACAGATTTCCATTCAGACTCCTTGTTCTTTCTGATTTTGGTCCTTTAAAGGACTGGTACACTTGATGGAAGACCATTGTTTAGGTGTGATAAAGCTGACAGATGTTTAAAAACCCCAGACACCAGATCAGTACACCAAGGATGTTTTTGCTTTTAAATTCATTCTGGAATCAGAAGAATTGTCCCAATTGTTTTCGGAACTTCAGTCGTTTCATTTCTTATTTAAAATACTAAGCTCTTTGTGAATTTTATCACAGGGTGGTACTTTATGGTACACTGTAATTATATCTTACTGTCTCTGAAGTTTGTCCTACAGATCAGAGAGAGGAGAATGCACTCATATGTTCCATCTTTACTACTGCATTCCTTGGAGGCTCCCATATGTTTACCTTTATCTGACTTCAGATTTTGTGTCTTTGTGGTTGCTGGCAAGAGCAGTTGAATTCTTTCATGCCTATTGTTTTAATAAGAAATGTGAAGCCACATACATAACAACACTAGAATACACAATATGAAGCACAAACAATCCCTGATGAAATGCGTATCTTGAGTAAGGTTTGGGAATGCTTTGCACCCAATTCTTTTTTTGGACTGTTTCACCTAAAAGTTCCAAAAGGGGGCAATCTTACCCTCTGCCTGAAGTCTGTAATTCAACTGAGAAAATATCCACACTATTTTTTAAGTTCTCATTTACCTTAGAAAACTGAAGGTTAGTGCAATAATAAAAAAAAAATAAAAAATAGGGGTTTGGGTTTGGTTTTGCAAATTAAATTTTTAAAATGTTACTGGATTTTTAAACTTTATTAACTTCAATAGTATGAATACCTGTGGTCACTCTCGAAGTGTGATGGTTAAAATTATCTGATGCCCTTACTTAAAGAGAATAATCACGATGTTGAGAGAGAGAAACATGAAAAAAATAATAAATTATACACTTAAATGGCTCGTAGACATAAACATATTTATGATGGAGATTTAGGGAAAAACAGAATCTCAAACTCATCCTCTTTTTCCAGCTCATTGCCCCTCATGAATTTAAAATAACAACGTGAGTACTCTCTTGGAGGAATGTAATTATAGCCAATTTAGTGCAAGTTGTTTTTTATAATTTCTTATCTTTCTGTAGTGTAAGTAGGAGAAATAATCTGTAGCCTTTTGGGGAAAAACAAAAACAAAACCAACCACAACAACAAAAACAAACAAAAAACCCCAACAAAACCCCACAAACAAACAAAAAAACACAAAGAAAAAAACCCAAACATAAAAACCCCCAAAACACAAACCAACGCTTCAAGAAATGTGCTTGCCATTCATTTGTAGTAACTTTCAAATTATATATTGTATTTTCTGGAAGAAGTATGCATAGTTTCTTTCTATGTGCTTCCTAAATTATGCCTTCTTGACCCATCTTTTGTAATTTGATAGCAAGAATAATTTAACTGTTAGATAATATTTCATGTATATGATATATATACCTCTGCTAGCTGCAAAAAAATAGTCTTTCTGTAGGTACTAGAAAGCAACTATCAAGCCAACATCCTTTGGCTGAATCGAATGGGTGCTCAAAAGGAAGACTGCAAGAGACTGATGAGAAGCATTCTGACTCTTTACTGTGTCACAGGGTGCTAGAGTCAGACCCTTTTAGTTTTCTCCAAGTACCAACTCTTTAAGTGTCCTGTCTTACTTGAAGACTGAATGTCTGGTACCTGTTCATAGTCCTGGCATCTTGCTGATAACCCCCTGCCTCTGCAATCAGGGGTGTCTGCCAATAGCCCCACCTCAGCTGAACAGACCCCGCATGCTGCAGTGAAACTTCTCGTACTTTGTATGTGCTGGTTGTTACAGGGCGGAGGAGAGCTCTGCTGCCCGGAAGGCAATGGAGAGATACAACTGAGAGGTGTATTCTGACCTTGGCTTTATCTTAAATTTAGTTAGAGAACACTTCTAATCTTTTAAACATTTTAAAAGTTTTGAGAGACTTCTGAATGCTGGGATTTATGAACTGAAAATTGTTGTTCATTAATTTCTCCTTTTCCTTGTGGTTCAACCCAGTAACAGTGGGGGTGCAGAGATTCCCGTGATACAGCCAAATCCTGTAATGAGTCATTACTGCATCAAGTCTGGTTAAAGATGATAGATTACTTGTAGTTAAAAGAGTTGCAGCTTGTGATGTCTGGAAGCCTGAGCTTCAGTTGATACCGTATGAATAAAGAGGTACAGTTTGTCAACCTGTGGATGCTGAAGTGACTCTGACCCCTGATTCACAGCCAAGAATATGGCTGGTACAGTCCCAGTTCCATAAAGCCTTATGGTTAAATATGTTTTCATAAGATGTAAATGAAGCTAAAATAAATTATAGCACCACTTTATTTTTATTGTGATAAACAGTATACATAGTAAATTAATACGTGTTTTTTTTTTTGCTTTGCTTTGCTTCACATTCATATATGTAGACTATTTTAAACCCAGCTATGTTTTTTTCCCCTCTAGAGAAGATGATTGCCTCACTATCTGTTTACATTCTGGAAAGAGTCATTTGGGATTTTGTCTTTCTGAAATAAACGTTTGCTTATGGATTTTTTTATTGTCACATCCATGGCATTTTTAAAGTAAATAGTGGTACAAGGTTTATATTATTTTAAATGTATATTGTATTTGTCTTCCCAACACTGTGGTTTTAGTACTGTGAATAACGTAGTATGGAGCCAGCCTATTAAACAGCCTGTTTTTGTAAGGAAACTGTTAGTCCACCTACAATATTCTATTGCTTACTGTGTTCTTCCAATATGCTTAGCATTCCACAACCTAAATGATCATTTGTTGAACAAATTCATGCTTTTATTAGTCAAAATACAGAGAAAACAGAGCCCCCCTGTTTCAAGATATTTGCTAATGCACGGTTAATTATCACATATAGCTTACTATAATTCATTTTACAGGGAGACCTCCTGCAGGTAACATACTAGCAGTTTATGAAGCAAAATAACCTCACTATAGATTAGAACTGTTTCACTACTGGTCAGACAGTTGCTGCTTCTAGGCCTTCTCACTTCACATTGCTAATTTGAACAAGGCTTTATTTTTATATTTGTCAGCAGCAAGACTGTAGCATGGTTGTTAAACCTCTCCCAGGCCTAATTAGAGTAGCAATGCTAGCATTCATAATGAATCTCGTGTCCTGGGTTGGAGGAGGTAGCCGTGGTGCTACAGTAGCTTCCTGGCAGACAGTTGCTGGCAGGTTTAAGGTAGCTTGTGGCTTGCAATATTAAGTGACTGTTGAAATTCATTGACTCCACTGCGGCTTATGTGTCTAGATGACAACAAGTTTACACGGTTCTTTTATAGTTACAGCAAATGGGTCCATTTAAATATTTATTAGGTGATTATGGTGATGTGAAATGGAAAAAAATTGCAAAGTACAGTATTGCATGTATAACTGTTTTAACTGTTTGTACAAAATAGGCCTGTGGTATCATTTGAAATTACAGCATCTTTTTTTTTCCTCATAAATATTTATAGTGTATCAGTAGCTAGGAATGCTAATTTATTTGCATTTTGTTTCTTATTTAATTTGACAGCCATTTGGGCAGCCATTAAAGGCACTCACTCTGATTTGAATGAAGGATATTTCAATCAGCAGTTGAGTGGCATTTTGATTGGAGTGGGTGAAGTTCAATTTTAGGAGTTCTTTTTGCCTTCATGAGACACAGAAAGGAGTATTACCTGTGTGTGCCTGATGATGGGAGAACCCATAGAAGGCCTGCTTCTCTGAAACTTTTACGTCTGAGGAATGTACTAATTATTGGATTAAATGTAGCCGACTTGTTTTATTTTGTTCGTTGTCTGGCTCTATCAAAATTATATGAACGCAAGAGCCAGGTATAAATTTCTGCAAAAATTGACCAAGAGTTACTGTAAAATATGAATGTGATTTGGATGTTAAAGCAAGCTGCCTCAGGTATATAGATAAAAGGATTAAATGCATACAGGAGAAAAAGAAATCCAATTAATTGTCATCTTTGTAGCTACTGTTTACTTTTTCATAGCAACAGAAGAATTGGAAGTGAGTCAATCTCATTCAAGGGCATGAGAGAACATGATAGTGATATCCAGAGGTGTTACAGCAAATATGTACATTGGAAATGTTCTCAGTGGTAGCTCAGAAAATAGGTATAGTGAAGAGAAATCAAGCATAGTACAGTAAATTTACTCTGAATAGATATGCATGTCTATATCTGTATACAAACTTAAACATAGTATGAGAAACTTGCTCTTTGCAAAGTGAATAATTAAATTTACTACTGCAGCTTCACTCATGATGCTATCACTGAAATTTGCTGTTGTTTAGAAATTTAAATTTGCTGCAAGTGGGTGGAGTAACTTTTAAAATCTATATTATATGAAGAACAGACATTAGCAGCAGAAATAACAAATCTGAAGTCAGCTCTTGCCAGGGGAAGTGTAAGATGTCATCGTCAAGCAGAGACAGCGAACACTAGCTGAAGTAATTTAACCGTGGGATTTAGTCTACTGTATAGAGCACAAGGTTGGCTGATATTTTGTTACTCCACTAACATTTATTTCATTACTAGCAGCAAAAAGCAAGACAGCAATCCCATAGGAATATATATTTAATGCTGGCTTTAGCTCAAATTTGGTGCTCTTGCTCAAAGTTGAGAGAGCTAGTGACTGGAGGATACTACTGCAGTGTAAGTAGTAAGAATTACATATTAGTGCTCAGTTGAGAATGGGCTGTTCAGTTTCCTTTCTGCTATGAGAACTTAAAAGCATAGGTGATGAATTACTGCCTTAATAAACTGTCTACGTGATTATATAGATATTTACCCTCAGTCTTAAGAAATCTGTGCATTATCTCTGCACTAGTTTGGAGTGAACTCCTATCAATGGCCAAGATGATAAGTTAAACTTCTAACTCAGAGTGAATATACCTGAGTGTGAAGTCAGGACACTGAAAATGGCCCAATAACCCCTGGTCTTTAGTGTTGTCGACCTCATTTTTTTACAAGCACTAAATTCATTTAAAAGAAGACGAGGGGGGGGAAAAAAGAACATTCTTCAGTTTTTTGAGTCTGGAACTTCTGTCTTACTGTTTGCTCAGATTTTCCAGTGAGATCACTTCCTGAATGGGGCATAATATGAATAACTGTTCTGAGAGGCAGGTTCAAAAGCTAAGTGTGCAGAAACTGTCCAGTTTTGCTGTATCCCATCAATGACACAGCTGAATTTAGTGCACGTTTTCCAATAAGCTGAGAAATTTCACATGTGCAGCTTGAATAATATAAGCTTTTATTGTATCTTACATGATAAGTTTCATTAAACTCTAACAATACTATTTAGATTTTAAACACCCTAACATACATATCCACCATGTGATTTCAGCAGAACAATTTGGTCTGAATAGAAAAATATCAGAATTTCATTCTAAAAGTACCTGCGATTTTACCCCCATATAAAGTGCAAAGACAGACTGCAAAATACCTAAAGTAGTATGGTTATCTTCAGTTACTGTAATGAAATATTTGTGTCTTAGTCAAAGTCCAGGATTCCGTCCAAATACAGTGCAAAAGATGTTAATTTCCACATAAAGATTTTGATGCAGGCCTACTTGGAAAAAGAAAAGTAAGATAAAATATGAATTTATAGCCAACTGGTGGTTTATTCTAGGGCTCATGTAGTTAGTTTTGCTGGTAGTAGTTTGTAAGAATTAACTAAGGAATGGCTTTCTTACTTCCATCCATCACTACTTGTGATAGCTTTCCTAAGTTAGATGCAGGCGTTGCACCCCTTGCATGGCCTTTCCTAGGTTTAAGAACCCTTTCAAGCCTTGACTGTTTTCTTTAAAGTGATGCAGTATTTTGGTACTGGTACACTACTCTTGTCTGCTGAATACAGTCTGAATTTTTGAAGTAGGATCAACAAAATATTCACACACAAACATGAAACTGAACTGAAAAAGTTCTGTATGTGCCTGAAAGCAGAGCTGGGTGTTTTGGCTCAGTGTGGCTAGGTTATGGGCATGGGGTTTCTTTCTATGAATTCATGCACAGAGACTTTCTACAGGTTCAACTTGCTACCTTGGAGAAATGGCAAAATAAACATAGATCTGCAAAAAAGCCATGCAAGAATAATTGTTTGGTGTCCAGAATGATGTATGGATATCTGAAGCAAGGTTTGTGGAGGAGACAGTATATTTTGTTGCCTGAAATTGTATTTCTGATAAAGGGGGGAAAACAGGGAAGGAGTCCTTGCAGGAGACTGTATGGACACACCAGACTCTTCAGCTCCTGATCTGGGGGAGAGGGAATCAGCAGATCCAAGTAAGCAAATACAATAATTAAAAGGAGTGTTGGAACATATGGGCTAAATTAAACTTGCATATATATTTTTCTCTTAAAATATCTGTGAAATCAAATATTTGAAGTCTGCATGGGGGTGTTGTATGTCTGTTCATTATGCAGTTGACTGACTGTTGATCCAGTGCTATAGCCTTCCCTGCCTCTGTTTTGTGCCACAACTTTGTGACACCTTTACTCAAAATAATGGTAAATACTTTATTTTCAAGAAATTTCTGTGGTTTAGTAGTTGAAGTTAACCTATTTTGTACATTTGTCAGAACAGTTATAGGTCCATTACTATAATCCTTATGTATTCATTCCCCACTGCAAGGTGGGGATGTATTGTTTTCCCCACTGAACAGTAATACTAATATCAAGAAAATAAGACAGAGATCTTGTTCCAGAGGTGGATATTAAAATCTGTCTCTGAGTACAAACTAGTTCTCTCTTCACTGAGTCTCTCTTCTGCTGACACGCCAAGTTGTGATCCATTTAGCAGAAAGACACTGAGGGACAGGGGGACTGCAAATAAGCATGTGGGCATGAGAACAGTAGTCACAGCAGTGTGGCAAAATTAAGCTTCTTTTTACTATAACAGGACAATCAGTAGTGCAAGAAACTATATTCTATCTCTGTGCATGACACTGGGAAATAGAAATCCATTTTTCAGTTGAATGAAAAATAGGAGGTCCAAGTGTCAAGATCTTTGCATTGGGACAAGTTGGAAACTTTTCAGTGGAACATTTTTCTCTCAGCTAATGCTGGTTCACCAAAACCTAACACGTTGCATGAAAATGTCTATTCCAATGAAATTTTTGATGGAAATGTGCTTGGTTTCCTGCCAGCTCACCCGCTTTTCCCAGCTCTCAGCTCCCCAGCATCTCACATGGAATGGTGCCAGAAAGTCAAGTTTCTCCACGTTCCTGGCCTGTTTGGCAGACTGCCACAAAGGATGGGAGTCTGGGCTCACGAAAGTGGACAAGAAACCTTATACATGCACATACAACCATGCACATACCCTCACAGGTCATTTAAATCCATGTCAGTTCATTCAAAGCAAAGGTTTTTTTACATAGAGGGTCTTTTAAATATGACCCTCCTATGGAAAATTTCTCATGTCGAAATTTTAATTCCAAGTTGCAACTGAAAAAAGATTGGAGGATATGAAAGATTTTCCTTATAAGGAAAACACTGATTCCTGTGCAACTGCTTGTTGCACTATTGTCCTTGAGGCTATCAACTGCTTCTCTTTTTCATTACATAACAAGATCTTTATTTGTAACAGGTGAGGTGTTTACACACTCAACTTTAACAAAACAAGATGATATTTTTAGAGCTTTGTAAATATTTATTTTCAAAGTTCCTCTTAAGCCACCTTAAATAAGGCAGGCAATCTTTTCTTGGTCACAAAGTTTTAGCCTGTGGACTGAGGGGGTAGAGGTTTAAATGATTTTGGCTGAATAATAAACAGAAAATAGGTATATACACTGAAATTGTGTCTGAGAGGTCTCTGAAGCAGGAGCAGTGTAATGTAGTTTTCCATAGCCTCACTTCATGCACTGCAAGCTGCTCAGTCACTTGTTATATGTAAGTAAATAAATAAACTTCAATCACACTATGTTAGGTAATTTCTGACTGGGGGGATGTGTTCACATTTGAGACAAAAAGCAGTTGATTCAAATAGCCATTCAGCGGCTACTTGAATTCACTGAATTCAAAAGGAATTCATTAATTCCTTTTCTGATTATTCTTAATACCTTCAATTAGCATAACAAAGTCAGACTCTTCAGGAGATCAGTACTTGAAGCAGTTAATTTTTCAATTGAGCTTTTGAGAAGCTGGGATTTCTAGTAATAGATAAAGTTCTTGTTATTTCTTCAAAGAAAGGTTCCTGAGTAGAATTCCACTTCTGTGTAAACTGGCATTGTGGTCATCAAGTGTGAGCCTTGCTGCCAGCTTGTCAAAAAATATTGCTTTTGTAATAATAGAAAAATGTTAAATGTCCTGGGTAAGATGCTAAAAATTCTATTAAAGATATAAAATAATTTTCTTTGTCAAAATAAGGGGAAAAAACATAACCTGATATTTTTTTGTGGGAGACATTGTGTAGTAGAGCAGGAACCTGCCTTGATACTGTCCCTGGCTTTTTCATAAAATTGTAACATGATCTGAACTTGCTCCCAATATCTTTTTATTCAGAAGTGAAAAAAAGAGAATGATCAGCAAAATATTCCTGTATTAATGATAGCATTATAAAGGCAAATATTGGTAAAAAACTTAGATAAAATGCACTGCTAGACTGAGTATTACTTTTGGGTGCTGAAGATCTTAATGCTGGGAGTTAATTCTGAATGTTCTAAATGTACAGGGTTTTGCCCTTGTCATTGTAATAATGCTGAAGAAGGCTCCACAGGTTGCAAGCAGCAGAATAGAGTGGGTAAAGAATCTATTGGCAGAAACCTTCGTTCAGTCCTAAAAGCTTTCATCTCCTTCACTGTGGCTGCACAGAATCCCAAGATCCTTTGCTTGCATGAACCTCGATATCAGGCTATCCATGAGGAGGAGAAAATGGCTCGTGTGTGTATACACATACACAGCAGGACTGAGAAATTCAAATTAATCTTCTGAAAGGAAATCAATAAACAAAATCACAAACTTTTAGTTCAGTTTCCTATTAATTATTCTTTGCTAAAAATGATGGAACAGAAGCCTGTATGTTGATGGTTGCTTTCTAATGTTCCTGAATTTAACTCTCAGTTGCCCTCTCTAATCTCCTAATCTTTTTGCAAATGAGAGCAGAAGGGTTTCTCTACAAAGCAATCTTGACTGCTTTATTTGACTCATTGAGGTGAGAGGAAAAAGAGAGGGGGGGAGTGCAACACATATCATGCTTCAAATACAATTCAACATGTGCAATGAAGTGACAGCTGAATTCTTCAGGTCTCTATGTCAAAGAATCAGTGCTGGACTGTGGTGTGTAAGTAAAGCTGTCTAGTACTGTTATCTGACTAGAGTTCTCTAAGAGCAACAGCCTGACTGAGGGGGGGAAAACCAGCTCATCTCTCTGAAAAATAGAAGAACACTGATACTGACTTTCCTCAGCAACTAGCTTACATAAAGTAAGCTCAGCTCTTTACCCTAAGACTGAACTAGTTCTGACCTCTCTCCACCCTTGCAGGCACTCGCAGCTGCTCTCTGGTGGAATGAGAAAAATCGGATTTCCGTACAGAAGTACAACATCTAAGATTTTGAACTTTTGTCTGTTCATCCTGACATAACGTAACACATTTTTCTGATTGTTCTCTGGATGTGTTAAGAGGGTCAGATAAGTCTATGCTTGAAAATTTGGATCTGAATCCAAGTCTTTGACTATTTCTACCCCATAATATTAAGGTATTGAAGCAAGTAATTCCACAGAAAAAACCCCAGACAAATACAGTCACATTATTTTGGGGTGGTTTTTTTGGTGTCACCTGAAAGACAGAGTAAGATGTGATTGTGTTGTGCAATGCATGTTGTGCTGTATGTTTTCATAAGGAGGCTGATTTTCTTAACACAAACAAAAAGTTTGAGGTTAGATTCAAGGTGTTTCTGTTCTCAATGTACTAAACTTCATGACAATTGTATTAGCTCCTCATGTCGCAGGACCTCAGACTCACAGTGAAATCAACCTTATCCAGAAGTACACATCCTGGTATATTCCTTAAAACCAGGGGTGGACAAAGATAAGCAGGGATTCGTAACTCTGTATGCTGAATTGAGACCAATGGGCCTGTATAGAATAGAGATTTTGAATATTTGGGAGTTCAGGAACAGTGCCAGTGCAGTGCTGGGCCTGGGGGAAGCAGCAGGGGAGAGATGCCAGAGAGAACAGAGCTAAAGGTTCAGGTTTGGAAACCTATGGAAGTAAAGGGATCTCTCTTCTATAGTCTGTCATGAATACCTATTAAAAACTTACATTTCTTGCTAGTGAGATTTCTTCCTTTGCTGGAGTAAACTGGGTCTGATTTCTTGATCTATCTTTCTGTAATCAGCTCTTGATCCCAAAAGCTGATTACAATAACTAAATGATACTGTCTGCAGTGGTGTATTGTCCCATCAGATGGCACAGATGAGTTCTACAGTCTCCTTGGAGTCACCTAAATCAGCTATTAATAGCTGGTTTTAATGTAAGAATTCCTGGACAGTTCAGTTTTTCTTTGATCATAAGATATTCTGGAGAGTTGAGTTTTTTCCTTTTTTTTTTTTTCTTTCTTTCTTAAAATTGTTGTGGTTTTTTCGGTACTTAAGAGACAGACTCCAAAGGAAGCAGCCATTCCTAACCTATGCAGACAAAGGGAGTGGTTCCCTTAGCAACAGAAACCATGTGGAGGTTCTCAGAGAGCTCTCTTTTCCCCGTACTCGTGTTTTCTTTTAACTCAACATTTTGCACAGCATCTTGCGTGGAGACTCCGACAGCTGGGCTGGAGGCAAACAGTTCTTCCAGCTCCAGCTAACCAGGGCTCGAAAGGCAATTGTTCTACCCTCATCAGACAGAAAAAATGATAATCATGGGTAAGTGAACTGGCACATTATCAGAGTTCATGCTGAGGAGGGGGAAAGTTTACTGGCTGGCAACCAGAAGTGTCCAGCACTTCCCGGTAGGCATGTATGCTTGAAACAGGGGTACTAGTGTGATGTTTACCTGGTTTACTGGTAGGATTGTATGTCTGCTTTAGCATTTCAGGGCTTGGAAACATTAGCACTACTGGGTTCTAGTCCTTAGTATGTGACTGACTTCCTTTATAGCCCTGAACATCTCACCTCACCTCTCTCTTTTACTTCCCCATCCACTGAATAAAGATTATATGCCATGAGGATCTTGACAGGACTGTAAAGTACTGTAGAAATATACCTTGTTGCTTGTCAAAATTATATTTGCTTTTGAAGTTAGTTATAAGATGAGAATGTGAGAGAACTATTGCTCTTTTATTGGAGATTTTGCTCAATTAACTTTTCTGTAGACAGATCTAGTTGCTTTTCTTCATGGTACAGAAGAGATACGTCCATATAGTGTCTGTATGTATATGTGTGTATGCATAAAATTTTGTGTATACTGGTGTATAAATAACAGAGCCTTTTATTTCCCTCACAATAGCTGTAGCATTGGGAAAGTAGTAGCTGTGTTTTAGTGAAATCCAGCAGACTACAAGATAATGAAATTTATCTTTGTGTATATTGCAATAAACTGTCCCTAAAGTGCTACGTATCACCAGGGTTCTTGTCAGTCTCAGCTGGAAAAGCCTCATGCATAAACTCCATGAGTTTGTAGTCATTTTACCTAAAAGAGACATCTGAATTAATCCAATTTTAAGTCAATTGTTTTGCATAATTGACTTGTATAAGGGACGGATTTGTGTCCCAGTTCTTCCTAATTTAATATAAAAAGTTCCTGTGGCCCAAATTTTTCATCAAATTTGAATTAAAATTGAGGCATTCAAGTTCATATTTGGACCAACAGTACTGCACCCTGACAGTGTGGATGCAGGCTTCCTTTCATTCCACACTCACAGATGAGTCTCATAATGTCACAGTAAATGCATTTACCCCTACAGGCAACGGAGTTGTTCTTATCTCAAATGTGTTTACTGCAGAAAAAAATAGTCATTGGTAACTACATGCACAGAGCAGCTGCAGAAGTGTCATGCAGCAGCTATCCACAACCACGTGAATACTGTGCTGATATTACTCTTCCTATTCCTTGTGCAGTGCACATATCACTACATATCACTGGTTGTGTGCTGATCTAGCACCCAGTACCACTGAGTTTCTCCTAGATGATCACAGGTTCAAACAGTCATAATGCTCCTTTTTGCATGGCAATTGAGTATTTGTCTCTTAGCTCCATCTGAAATCAAGAAAAATTGCCATGTGTACACCTTTATGAATAATTTTACCTTTTGGTGCCTGAATAAAGATGAAGGCAATAATGTAATGTAATTGAAAGGAATTGTTCCCCTTTTCTCTCTATGGTTATATTCCCCTCCTTTTATAATCTACTTCAAACAATACAACTGCATGAAGCAGTGATACTAGCTAAGGTGCAGGATTAAAATATTTTACATTTAGTAGGCAGTGTATAAGTTCCAAATTACAATTTGCTATGTATATTTTGTAATATGTGAAGAAAATCCTGGCTATAGGGTTTTTTTAAGCACAGATTTTAAGTAATTGCAGATTTATCTTCTTGATTACTTCCTCCATCCCCACTTGGTGTCTAGTTCTGCAGGTTTCTCTTGTTCCACATTTACATCTTTTTGGGAAGAGCGTATTTTCCTTTAGTTGAACAAAAATGTCAGTTTTTTGCCAAGCCTGCTGTTGGAGATTTTGTATGAATAAGCCACTGAGAGCACTTTGAGTTACTCCAGGGTTAATAAATTTGTACTGTTATTAGCAGCAGCTATCCTGTACCTTTCATCCAAGCATTTGAAGTGCATTGCAAAATGTAAATGAGACCTCCTCAGAAATCTGTGTAGACAAGGAAGTGGCAGTAAGGGATCACTTCCTCCAGAAACAAAATAAATAAGAATTCTAATAAACTATAGAAGTTCTTCATACCTTAGAAGCAAAGCTCTAATGTAGAAGAAGCAGATTAGATTGATGTCAACACCTATTTCCATTTTTTGATGCTTTACATATAGGACACATGTATAGACTAAGCTGAAACGGAAGAAAAATTGAATGTTAGTCTTAAAGATTACAGAAATAAATTATGATTGACCTATGGGAAGAGTTATGAGAAGCTTATTTATGTGGCTGGCAGCCAAGAAGTTGAAGAAGTTTAATGTTTTTAGCAAGAAGGATAATCTCATACAGATCAAATTTCAGGATCTTACAATTTTTGTATACTATACGATTTTTCAACACCAAGTAACTTGCAAGGCTTATAATGTGAGTAATTCCTTTTTCAGTCTGATTTATTCATTAAAAGATCAGCAGGTGTAACTCCTCCAAGATACCTCTGGCTAAAAGGCAAGTCATAGGTTAGCATGCCCATGGATCATGGCTTTTTATACTGCAGCCCTGAAAAGGGGACTGGTGTGATTGCCTGCTGAGATACTGCCCTTTGCAACCTGTTATCACTAATTTGATCTACTGCTGAAAGAATTGCATGAAGGTAGACAGTGGGCATCCTCTTCTGTAAAGAATTTTCAGCATCTTTTCTGGGAAGAGCCAGAAAACCTAGGAATTGTGACTGGCTCTTATGCAGCTGTTTCCAATCCTGGAACTGATGTGGCAATTTCAGAGAGCCTTAAAGATTTAAGAAGCCAGGACTAGTGGCAGCAAACAGTGCACATACAGCTTCTACAGTGCAAGAGTAGGTGGGACATCTGAAAGTGTTCAGCAAGGAGTTTGGGTAAACAAGCCTTGTCTCAAAGCCTGTCCAATTCACAAGTATCATACATATGAGAAGACAAAAATAATCTTCTCTTTGTCTTTTCTTCTCTCTCTACTCTTCCAGCACCATTATGCAATAGCCCATAAATGTGTGTTTGCAGAGTCTGCTACACAGAAGCTATTCTGAATTGTAGTAGCTGTATTCATGCATCAACCTTCAGACTCTAGTCTGTTGCCTGGAACAGCTGTAGAAAAAATAGGTGGAAGGGTCTTCAAAATAAACAGTAACTGTCCTTTACAATTTCATCTCTCTGTCTCAATAAATATTTCTGTTTTATATAAAAAAGGTAAAACCAAGACCTGGAAAAAGTCCTTCACTGATTTTGTGGCCTGCTTTTGTCTCATCTCCAAGCCTGTGTTAGGGACCATCTCATATACGATTCGAATTAGGTTTGTTCTGTTTTTTCAAACCTTGAGAGTTTGGAGTGCATTTTGGAGAAAAGTCTGGAAGTCCAGCATGAACTTAAAGTCAATGTCTAAACTCACCTTCCCCAGGAATGTATCAGAAAGGCATGGACACCGGCTCTGAGTTCAGGGGTTGCTTCCTGCCTTAAAGCAGATGGTGAACTGAAAAATAGAAATCTGAAGAAGAATCCTAAACCACACTTTTCAGAATCTTTTAAGGCTAATGTCTCCTTTTCCTTTTCCAACCTGACAATGTTGAAATTAAAGATCTTTGGATTGAAATTTCACATGGAGTCAAGCTGAGAATATGTTGTGGAAGTTGACATATGCAGTCAGTGGACTTTTGAAAAGCAAAGGAAAAAGTTTGAAATACTTCACTGAATGTATTATTATAGTGCTCGGGGAAGTTTCTGCAATAATATTTAAAATTATGACTATATTTCAAAAATTATTATAATGAAGTGTATCAAATTTGTTCTGAAGTTAATGTTGAGTTAGAATTGCCATTTAGCCATTTGTACCTCTTCAAAAGTATATATATCACTAGGCACTTTCTATATGGAAAATTTGATCTATGGTCATCGCAAGAGGATATGGAAAAGAACTGTCCATTTTTATTGGATTCTGTCTTCTGTGACAATACTTTTTGGCTCACAAGTGAAGGTAATAATTCAATTTTTATTTAATATATAGCCAGAAAGTTATTCTTTAAAAATAATCGCCATAGCATTTTACCTTTTTTGAGTTGGAATTTAAACCACATGTTGGGGACTTCAGAAAATTAAAAGGACTGATTTATTATAAATTATCCCACATCTAATTAGTTATGGGGATTATTTTAGAAGTTTCTTGCATTGTGCAAATCCTTCTGTATAATCGGTTTCCTTTTCGCTGCAGGACAGTGTACAAAGAACCTCTGTGACATCCTTAGGCAGCTGAATGTCTCTATGTTGTCTTTTTAAGGGGTTCTTCAGATTTATAACATAATGTTGTAAGGCTTAGACCGATGGTGTCTGAACTTGGCCATCGTGGTCAATTTGGGATTAAAACCAGAAGTCATTACAGCTCTGTTCACTGCTTTCCAGGGTATTCTTGTATGAAGCATATTTTGTATCTCATTCTCTGTATCTATTTTGAGCATTTAGGACAACGCAGCCTGGGTGTTCACAGGGGTAAGGACAGAGCCTCAGCTGTGCAATGTTTCAGCACTACCAAACTGAATTAAACTGCTACATTTTCTCATAGATAAAGACTTGCTCCTTGCAACAGTACATTAAAAAAATAACTCAACTTCATCTAGAAAATAACAAGAGACAGGGAGTTGCAACACTGGATGTCTTATGGTGAGGCATGTGTTCTTACATCATGTCGTGCTACAGACATGATGTTTTAGGCATTTTTAAAACTCTGTAAGATTATAGGAAGGTGAAGTTTTGGAGAACACATCAGATTCTGAGCAATGTAAGAGAAAAAGAGAGTGGAAGGAAAGATTGGTTTGAGGAGCTGAAATTCCTTTTATTTTGTCAGTGACTGTCTGCAGTTTGGTGATAACCATTGCTCCAGACAGCTCCCATCATATCCCATTATTGTCCTTATTGAACAACAGTAATTATTCTCTATTTTCTATTTAAGGGAACAAAATGAAAGGCAAAAGAGTTTCTCCAATTTCTATCTGCTGTTGTGTTCATATGGCTATTTATTTAAATCCACAGTATAAATAGTAAAGCTGTGAACGTGAACATTGTCAGTCCTCGTGGTCTGATTACAATGCCAGTTAGGATTATATTGAGATTCATCATTCAAGAAACAAAGAAGGAATTGGGATAGAAAGAAGGAAGATGCTACAGGAGGATGGTAAAGGGAAAATATTTTACCCTATTAGCTCCTAGTCTATGTGGCTACCCTGTCAGAGGACAGTGCACCTTTACAAGCAGAGGTGGCTAAGTGAGAGACAAATGGATGTGATTTTATACAACCTTCAGATCTTGCAGATAGACATTATTTATAGATATTAACTCTCTGTCTCTGCTCTTTTGTTATGAACCTCTGCCCAGGTTTCTGGCGCATCCTCTTTTATGAGGATGATTAAAAAGACTAAAAAACTAACTCCCCTGCAGGATATGTAGTGAGGAGAGAGGTGATGGCAATGCACTGCTGTAGTGGGACGCTGAGGAACTGAGTGTTGAGAATAAGTGTAGTCATTGCTGAGTGTGATTTTTTTCCTTTGAAAACTTCTAGTGAGCTTAATATTGCTATTCAAAAAGGTGATGCTTTAGACTTTATATTAAGTTGTTGACATAAAGTGTATTAAGTTGTAAACCCAGCAAATGCTCTGTAAATTGTAGGTCTCAGACCTTACCCTTGAAAACACCTACTCATGGGTGTACACCTCATCAAAATCAGCTCTTTATACATGTAAGTCTGCTGATTGGGCTTTCTTGCTTTAAATCAATGAGTTAAGAAAGACTACTGCTTTCAGGACACTGATTGATTTATGCATGTTAGCAATAAAATACGTAATGTACCATAGTTCTTTCAAAGTGCCCAGCCAACTTTATTGGGACTTTTATCCTGCTCGCAAAGTTTGCCTTACAGGACCAGGTTTCAACAGTGATAGAGTTCCCAACAAGTGGCTAGATTGTTTAATTCATGTTGCTTAGACCACTACATTTCTTAAATAGTGGTTTTAGATTTATCTTGGGATTTCAAATTAATATTATAAAGGGGTTTTGTTGGGACAGAAAGAGAACATAACCCAAAAGACTCTGAAGTTAACGAAGTTTTAAACTTATTTCAATGAGCTTAAAGTTTAATTCTCCAAGGATGTTTTAGAGAATATATTAGTTTATTTAAATAGATACCTAATTTATTAACCTGACAATAATTTTTTCTGTCTTGCTAAAAAACACAGGGTCTTTAGGATCCTGAAATTTCCAGTAGTCAATACTGTAGCTGAAATAGTAGCTCATATTAATTTTACTGTTTGTTGGGGTTTTGTTTGTTTGTTCTTAAATAAAAGATTAAAATTATACATAAAACCCAAGACACCTAACTGGTCAGATATGAATGGGACTAGGCAGGGTCAGCTGCTGTTCATGCCTCCATCACTGTGAAACTAAACCCACATATCACTGTCATCTCCTCACCTTGCTGTTTCCTCTGTGTTATTTTTTTGCATTGAAATCTTGCAAGGGAAAGTTTTCTCTCTTGTTGTTTGCATAGCATATAGCCCCAGTTTCAGCAGGGGCCTCTTGGTACTATAGTAATAACAATAAACAAAGTCTAGAATAATTGCTTTAATTAGATGTTCTAGAGCTGACCAACTGCAGATTATGGCAGAAATGTGTTATGCTGGCAGCTGTACTGGGTACAGGATAACTGGTTGGTGTTCTGAAGTTTGCCAACAATATTCTTTTCAACTGGAGTTACTGATGTGTGTTCTCCCCAAGTACTGACATGTAATACCAGAATGGTAACAAGCATAACAAAAATGCATGTCATGTGTCCAGGCATTAATAAATAGTTATATTTTGAAAAAGTTTAATTATTCTCTAATGTATCTTCCTTCCCCCATCAAAAATCTGTAACATTAGGGATCTCCACAGATTGTAATTAAGTCTTTGCTCTCAACACATTTTCTCTTCTTTTCTTCATACTTCCATATTGCAAGAGTAAGAGTAATTTTCTTAAGATTCAGACTTTTTCTTCTCTCTGGAAGTTCTGGTTTCTGTTCATAGTTCTCTATTTTGAAGAGTTGAAAAGAAATATTTAATAACAGTTGGTCATGGGTAAAGTTCCAGTTTGCAGGGGATGGAAGTTTTTTGTTTTACTGAATTTGTGTTATCAACTTTTAGTAGTTGAGTCGTACAACACAAAATGCACAACATGTTTGGTAAGTATGGGAGGCTGGAAAGAGACTCCTTGCTTTTGTGCAAAGATTTCATAGAATCATGGAATGGTTTGGGTTGGAAGGGACCTTAAAGATCATCTAGTTCCAAACCCCCTGGATGGGCAGGGACACATCCCACTAGATCAGGTTGCTCAGAGCCCCATCCAACCTGGTCTTGAGCACTTCCAGGGGTGGGGCAGCCACAACCTCCCTGGGCAACCTGTGCCAGTGTCTCACCACCCTCACACTATTTACTGACATCTTCTGCTGTGCTTGTGTTTCTGGTGGGATAGGGGAAATTCTTGCAAGCAATAAAAAATAACAGAATCAGAGATAATCAGATAGAATGGATCAGATAATTTTTTTCCTTTCTATAATGAAACATGAATAGTTTGTACATGATTCCACAGGTGAAATTAATCATTTATGGTTTGCTGTTCTTTGGTTAAACCTGAAAGAGGAATGCATAGCTTTTGAAAGTTCTTAGAGTGTCTTACCATAGCCAATGATAATGACTTCCAAGATATATGTGACAATGTTCTCCACGTGTGAGAGAACATCAAGTATTGAGAGTGAAGTAGACATTTAATAAAATAAGAGCTTGTTCTTCTGAACAAAATGTATTTTAAACCAGTGACTTTTAGAAATCTGTCTTTAGTGAGAGTCACTTCATTTTTTGATGTAAAGTTTGGACTCTGAACCTTGTATGGGAAAAATTCAATTATTAACATGCAAAACCAGGCACCAGCAGACACACAATATACCTGCCTCAAAATATCTTTTAAAAGTCACCTAAAATAGTTAACAGCTAATAGAAAAATTGCTGCAAAGGAAGGTAAGGTGTCAGATTGTGTGTATTAGCACATGAAGAAACTCTGTGTGGTCACTTCAAACACTCAGTAAATACAAGACAGTTTATTCCACTTTCTAAGGATTTGAGGTGTGGTAAGTGGATTAACTACAACATAATTGCTATGCCGTAAATTTATGTCCCAGTGTAATTTCCAGTAATTTCCTGAGTAGACAAATGCAACAGAAAATGAAACAGAAATAAACTAACAGATAGAAGCATAGCAAACCCTAGCTTGCATTCCAGATTGCAAAGCTGGAAAAAACCCCAAGTTTCCATCTGGCTAAATATAAGGGAAACACAATCCATGAAAGGGGATACTGAGATCTCCTGCAAGTTCAAATGAGGACAGCTATGCATCCTTAGAGAAGCCATTACCAAACTTTTATGCTTAGAAATATAAAAATAGACTGCCAGTAACTTTGTGGTTTTGTTTTCATGTCTGAAAGACAATCACTGGAGGCAGACAGTCCACCCTAGTTTGCATCTGACTAGTCTGTATAGGGGGGTTAAAAATGAAATATGATTTTTACCTAGTTTCTCCTAGTCTGCTTCGTAGTGCAGGGCTTTATGTGGCACATCTGGTCAGACACGTTAGGAAGAAGTGGCAAAAATGAAGTATATGCAAACCACTATGAAAATGAAATGCAGCCTCTGTGTATGGAAAAGGTGGAGAAGATTTTTTAATGTAATTCTGTCTTAGTGTAGTGAACCATTTATCTCTCAGCAAAGTGCTGTTGATGTAGGAGTGGGACCTAAAGGTCACACAGCCATTTTATCTGACTCGGCTAAATGCATTCATTGTAACTAGAAACACAAAGATAAAAAATTGTTCACATAAGCCAGGCACTTGACAGGTCTTCATTTTAACTGTTACAATCTGATGCTTTCATAAACACAGTGTTACACTTCCCTTTGAAATGTTATTTTTATTTTGGTTTTGAAATTTAATGATTGAACACAGCAACCTGAAATCTTTAATGGGAACCTTGACAACTAAATCTCACAGGCTCCTTTGCAAAATCTTTGAACAACAGAGAAATACATGGACCATTTCCTGGTCTGACTTTTGGCCATGGGACAGTGGTATATTTTTGCAAAGTGAGATGTTTCTCCCAAAACTTGAGCAGCCAGTAACATCAGTTTTCAATGATCCTTGCAGACTGGCAGGAAACACAGTCACACAAATGTTCCCTGGCACAGACATACCAGGGTTTGCCTGTGCATCCTGCACAGGTTTATCTGGATTCACCATCTCCAGTGAACAGGAGCAAGAGAGATCTTAGTCACCTGTGCCTGCTTCTGTGCCAGGCAATGTTAATATTGCAAGACAAAATTTGTTCTAGCAAAGGAAAAAGGAATGGTTTTCATTGCAAAAATTGGAAATATCAAGACAGAAGAGTGAAAGGGATATAACAAAATAGGTTAGACTTGTTACCAGCCTTCTGAGAGAAGGAAAAACTAAGGGATCTTTCTGCCCCTCTTCCCCAGTTAGGCAAAAAGTATCAACCAACATTTACTTTTTATCTTGTTATCTACAAAATTCTATAGGGACATGTTTTTAACTGGAGCAGGGAAACAGGTAGTTGATAGATGGGTTCAGTATCATCAGCGGATACTAATCTACAACTACTCATAAATGCTACCACACTATTACTACTACTAATAGCTTCTACACAGTGGATCAGCCTGAGCCTCCCAGTAGTCATTCCCAGCTCCATCTCCTTGGAAATCTGTTTGCTGTACTTCTTGTTGAAGAAGGGAAGCTTGCTTGGAGTTAACTGTTCACCAGGAATAGGATAGTGCCCCTTGATGAGGTCATGCAACAAACTCATAAAGAAATAAAAATAAATCTGAGTTTAATTCCTAGTTTGTTCCAGACAAATTCTTCCGTATAAATGAATGTTGTGGTTCTTTTTCCAAGAATGATGTGGCTTTGTGGGATGGGGAATAGTATCTCTTTTAGTTTACATGGAAATTGCCAAGAAAAAAAATGTATTTTCTTAATTTAGAAGTCACTCTGGGAGGCTGATTTTTTAAGAGCATAAACTTCTACTTTTCACAACTGATTAGAGAAGATAATGCTGGAGAACTTTAAAGAAAAAATTAGAAGAACTCAAAGTTATGAACTGGAATAAGAATGAAAGCTTGACTGTCATCTCTAAATAAACTGTCTTGATAGAGGAGTTTTCCTACTGTATTTAAGGATGAAAAGATTTTTTCTATTTATTTTCAGATAGATATATATTTCAGATGTGAATTCATGGTTCAGTCCTTTGGATTTTAATTTACTTTCACTACAGAAGGTATTTGCACAACTTAGCTTAGGTGACAAAATGGGGGCCCAGTCTCACTTCACTGGAGGTATGTGACATCCAAACGTAACCAGGCTCAGTTACTTAAAGATGTTTGCCTCACTGTTTTGACAGGAAATGTTTAGTACCCATGTAGGTACCTCAAAGGAAGGCAGGGTGACTGTGTCCTCCTCACTGTGTTTTCCAACAGAGGTAACAAAATGGCATTTTGATTACAGGATTATCTGCCTCTCAGGCAAGTATTTGTTGCACTAGAAACTTTTATGTCATTGACAGAAAGACTGTGTCTCTTTAAATTTCAGTGCATACTTTAATACAGCATTTGGAAGAGAAAAGTCTTTCATACTGATTGAATGAATGTTAGAAAAGAGACCAAAGTAATAGGAAATTCTAGTGTTGTGTTACTGCTGTAGTGATGCTCATCTATTGATCTACAAAATCAGCATCCAGGCCAAATTTTGTCCAAGTTTTATAGCCTAGATTTTCACAGTTTGCAAATGGTGGAAATCTGTTGCTCTGAAACTTCTAGCTTGTTTTTCAGGCTGCCAAAGCTCAGAAGTTCAGACAGATATTTGGCTGAGAATCCAAGAACTGAAATTTTCACCAAACTGGAAGATCAGTTGGGTTTTACTTGTCACTGTGTATAATACTAATACTGACATTAACAACAGAAAATATTCCTTTCTTAGCTAGAATTGTAAAGGTTCTTCAACTTAAATACTGTCACATCTGTGAACTTCTGCCAATTTTTAACAGCAAAATCATTGGTTCTCAGGAAATACATACTACAGGCCACTTGGTAAACCACTTTAGACTTCAGAAATTTCCAGCTTCCTAATTGTGATCAAGAAAGGATCCTTCAACTGGCAGAATAACTTCCCCTTAGATATATGCTTTCTTTACACATTGTGTTGACGTCGGTGGACTCTGTGTATGAAACACTACTAATATATAGTGGAAATGTCCTGAACAGCAAGAACAATCTTTCAGTAATTGCCCTTGCATATAGAGTGGGGAAGAATTCACATGGTTACAGTTGTTGTAGCAGATTAAATATAAAGGCACTGTTACCTGCAGGAATGAAATCCATCTTGTCAGCTAGTTAGAAGACTCATGAGAAGGAATTTCCTGTTGTGGCCAATTTCATCTCTCCCTCCACCGCCCCCATTACGTCTTTGCTGTGCCTGCTTCTTCAGCTCTATCCGAACATATTTTCTCTACGGCACATTTAGTTATCAATCAACGGGCATCTCAGCTGCTGTTGTGCTTGGTGGACAAACTGTTCTTTCTTTACACTAACAAGGAACGCCTGAAATAGCCAGACACACAGCACTGATTGATGCAGCTACAGTTTATACACCTAGATTCAGACAGTCTGAAACTGCCAGAATTAATGGCTTATTATTAGAAAAATACTTCTGCTAGACTTATAATTTAAAACCATTTAAATGTCTCAGGCATAATCACTGAAGTTAAAGTTTTAGCTGGTAGCTTGATGGTATGAATAAGATGCGTGTCTGCCTGTCTCAGGTGTGTTTTCTCTTTATGTTTTTTCTGGTTTAAGGTTTTCCTGAATTTCTAGGATGTGCTATCTGGGACGATCAAGATTGATGCACAACTTTCCAGAGATTACATTATGCCCCCAACTCAGTTTGTCGCTAGTTTTCATCATGAAAATGAACCACGATTTAAAAGTCATGGCAGCACACAACCCAGAATATCAAGCTCTGGAAAACCTCTCCAAAGGCTGTATTAGTACTGAGTGTTCAAGAGTAGTGCATGGGCTTCCCAGTTAGGTGAAATTAGAAAACACAAGGAACTAAAAGAGGATTGTAGCTCTAACTGAGATTGGAAGCATAAGGCTGTGTGTTGTCTAAGCAACAGTCTGCACTGAGAAAAAGCTTTCAAACAACCCTAGATATGCTCATCACTGAGTGTGTTTTGTGATGTGCAGTACATTGCAGCAGGATGCCTGAGCAAAAACAGTCTCTTATATTTTTCTGAACTGTAAATGGCTATAGCTTTGCCACCTGTATTAATAGATTCTTTGTGTGTTTTACTGTGTAAAATTGTGAGAGCAAAATTATCAGTGAACTTAAGGAAACTTTTAACTGATGGAGTTCTGTTAAGTAACTAAAATAATTTTAGTTCATTTCAATAAATTTTAATAATAGTTTATTTTAATTAAATAAAAATATGATTTTAATAACAGTTTATTTTAAAATAGTCAGCATTTTAAAATATTTATGGAGGCTGGTGCATATATTTATTTATGTATCACCTGATAGATAGAATTTTATCTCTGTTCTGTTGCAGCCTAGTTGATCGGGACATATAGTGCTTGAATAGGACAAGTTTTTTGTGACCTGATAAATTAAAAAAGGTGGTGTATCCTGAACAGCATGTTTTTTTCATAAAAGGTTTATGCTTTAGCAACCACCAGTGCTGTTACTTTAGTGGTACTCTGCTTACAGACAATCTTTCTCATGGTCCACTGTCTCATTCTCTTAGTCATGAGTAAAGGAAGTGTGCACTATTCATCAGCTTTTGGAGAGAGTGGAAGGACTTAGAGGTTAGCTGGGGGGAAACCAGGAGGCTTCTATGTAACCCTGAAAACACATGGGGCTGCATCCAGGGCCTGTAGTGAGAACACACAACGTCCAGTCTGGCAGCTTAGCTGGAAGGACAAGGGGTTTTTTCCTGCTCTTGCAAAGGGCATCTGTGTTTCTTTTTTCCAAGCTAGGCTCCTGGTAGCTGAGCTCAATGTGTTAGTTTGTGGAGCACAACGGCAGTCTTTGAACATTGGTTATTGTGCCAGACCCATTGTTCCTTGGTTTGTCAGAGCACTAAGTCACTGTAAAAATACATGGGGTGTTAAGTGTTTCTCTGTTCTCTTTCTACAAATGCTGCTTCTGAAAAGGATTTTAGCTTGAGCAGTGGCAACACAAACACAGTTAGTATTGATTTCACAGGTTATCTGAGGAAAAGTCTTGGTTTGCTTTCTCTGGATAATTTGAGGCATCCTTTATAACCACAACTTTCAGACATCCCTCAGAAAATAAAAAAATTTTAGAGCCTTTTTTCCTTGTTTTTTTTAAAGTGAATTCAAATATAAATCTTTAATATTTAGCCCTTGTTGGTGAATCTCAATACGTGCTGCACTTAAATTTTAAAAATGCTTCCTTTTTAATTTATTTGTGTTTCATTTGTTTCAGGAATAAATTAATAATATAGTCAGTTACCATACTCTGAGTAGTTAATGTACTTTTATACAAATTCGGGCTAAATTAATTATATGCTTGCACTAGGAACACTAGGACTGTTTGCACTCTCATTGCACTAGGAAGTTCATGCAAGGTCATATTTCTTATTTTTATTTAACATCCCAAATTTTATTGACTCAGAGGCTGAAGGTTAATAGGCACATTTTCAAATATACCCACATCAATTTATATTGTGGCTCTCAGTAAGTGCTAGAGAGGAGTTGTTTGCACAGGAAGTTAAGGCAAATTAACTAAAGATATGATTTTAAAGTATATTAGTTAAAGTGCATTAAAGCTTGGTGTGAATGTTCTCATTCAGAAGTAAAGTGACTGTAGTTCACTCTACTTTAATGCACTTTAAATTCACACCTTTCAGCTAATTTAGCTTAACTTCCTGTGTGGACAAGCCTTAAGATTGTTCCCATTAAATGGCTGTGCTGACCTTTATTTTCTACTTCTTAAATGCAAACATGTAAAATAGTCTTATGTTCTAAAGAGACTATGTTTTAAGAAGAGATTTTGTTATGAGTTTTTCAAGCATGACATTTGCTTGAATGGGGTAGTGGGTGGTAAATCTTAGGATAAATTGTTTTTTTTTTTTATTTTACTAATTTCAAATATGGAATCAGTGAAAGACAGAATGTATTTATCCAAACAAAAATATGAGATACTATGGGCAGCATGTGAAACTATTACAACTCTGAATAATTTCAATTTGGGAATAATTTGAACTATTCTTTCAGGATTACTTAATTTTCAAAGCCCTAGAGAAAAGGTGCTGGACATAGGCAGGTTGACTCACCTGCCCATACAAGTGACTTTGATGCTTTGAGGATGTGTGAAACTTGGAGTGGGGAGACTTACACACACAGAGCTCTGCCCAGGAAACCTTCTCACAAACAGCCAGTACACACACATTTTATGTTTAACAAAAGCTCTTTCATCTCACTATTTAGCAGTAATTTTGGTATATTCAGCAAATATTCCATCTTAAAGATGGATGTTTGATGATCAGTTATTAGAGTGTCTTTGTGTATTTTGGGATACTTCAGGTGTATAAACTAATCACCCTATTACTCAGTATAGATTTTTTATTAGTTTAGATTTAGGTTTGTATCCTTTTTATTCTCATGTTTATTACCAGGCAAAATATAGTTGTTCTTCTCAGCTCCAATAAAAGCTGTGTATCTCAAGAAACTGAGCTCTTCTTACAAAAACTTTTGTTTTACAAATTGCTTAATGCTATTGACATGTTCGGCTCTTACTTATGTTGCATATTTATAATATCAGGGATATAAGCAAGATTGACCTAACTAGTACTAACTGGAGTGTAATGCCTGTTATGTGAATGTATCCAGTCTACCTGTAGCAACACTATTTACCCTGCACAGAACTGCAGGTACCTGTAGGCTGTTGTATCAAGCACTGTACAGAGCTGGGTGATCTAAATCTCCAGTGAGAACAAGGATGGGAATTAGTGGTTGGATCTGCAAGGTGTGCTTGTCCCACTCCAGCAGCCTACCTGAGTTCCCCCTTAATTTTTAGTACTGAAGTGGTCTCATTGTTTTCAGTTGAACTACTTAGACTTCTGAGGGGTTAAAGAAAATCTTGTGTTTAATGCTTTCCAGGGGGAAGACCAGAATGCTAAAGACATTTTAGGGTTTAGCACTATGCATTTTCCTCTGCCAATGACATGAACTTTAACCAGGGAGTGTGTATTACATTTGCCAGCTGTTATCCATGGTGTTCTATGGTTTGATCACGTAGCTCAAAAAAGACTGTATGGCAGCTGATAATTCAGTATATGTGTAATAAACATTGTATTTTTGGTCTTCAGATAGTGGTGAAAAAGCTTCTTTTCTCTTTCATACTCTTTTCCCCATTTTTGTTATTGTTCAGATTTTTTAGGAAGTGGTAATACAATTTTTAGTTCAGTCTATTCATGGTATTAACTTTGTTCACTTTGAACATAACTTTTGTTCCTTTTTTAAGTTGTTTGACAAAATTAAACTCTTAAGTGCCAGTAATTCCTCATGGCTCTTTCCATAAAAATCAAGCCCTATCTGAAATAGAAGAATAACATATGAAATTGTGTGTTTAAAATGAGTAAAGAATAGTAGACAGATCTAGTAGTGAGATGCATTGCCAGAGACCAATTTATCCACACACTCTAATAAGATAAAATATATTAATTGTGTTTGAAAACATATTTGTATCTGATATGTACGAGAAGATTACCAGAGTACAGAGGAAACAAAAAGCCTTTGGCATCATTAGTGGGTCACATAGTTGTAAGAATATTTTGCCACTAGGAACTGTGATAATAATGTCTTCACTGAGTTTGAGGGTTGTATGTTGTCATCTCTTGACTCATAAACAGAGTACCATGGAGGGAACGTGTCTTAATAAACATAGCAAGAAGAATTGTACAGATACTATTTGTGTTACAGGATCACCTACAGACCCTATTTTATTGGGCACTGCATGTAAGAAAGCAAGCTTGCTGTGCAGACAGATGATGGATGAGGGTGGAAGGGGTCAAAGAAACAGGAAGTGACTTGGTCACGGTCATATAACAAGAATAGAAACGAAGTCTCCTCACTCCCAAACCCAGCGTGTTATCCACTATTCCACACTGCTTCTCCATCTGTAGGCTTAGTTATTTCTTGAGCTCAACCACTGCTTGAAATCTGAGCTCACCTACCCTGGTTGTGACAAGAAGCACCACCAAAGTTTTAAGTAGCGAAGTCGAACGTGCAGGTATAGAAAATTACTTAGCAAGCATAGTATCAGGTTTCTAATTTTGTCTGCAGAGATCACAACTCCAGTTGTACTTTAGCACTAAAATAGCACATTAGGCAAAATGAATTTGGCACAAATAATGAGTTTATCATCTCTTTGTTTCTACTGTACATATGAGAGGTTCGAATTTGCATTTCTAGTTGCTTCACAGACAAAAGTGTAGAGTGTGGGAAGGACTGTAAACTAGTGGTCTCTGTAGCCAAGTTTTTAGATTCAGGGATGATTGTCAAAGGAAACCTGTTTCCAAGCTGGTTTAGCTCTGAGAAGAATCATTAACTTTTACCAGCTTTTAAGCTTAAGCCATAACCTTTGTGGACTCCTTTCCCTGACATGCCATGTTCATCTTCCCATATGATTTTTTGTAAAAAAGAGAAAGTCAATCATATTGTTCTGAATCAAGCATGTGATTTTATGGCAAGGCTGAATCCCTTTTGTGCTGAGAGAAGGAGTCAGATAGTCACATTGCTTCCTTTATTCTACAGTGCTAATGTAGCAAAGGATACAGGGAGAGAGATAAAATATCCCAAAGTTACCAGAAACATTGTCCATGTTGTAGACATGTAAATATCTCACAATTCCAGAATGGGAATGGTTAGCTTGTTGTACTTAGGTCATAGAAGTGACATGTTTTAATATTACAGTTATTATAGTGACTCAAGAATTTCAATTGGGACAAAATCCTTCACACTGTAGTTTACTAAAAAGAAATATGGGATACCACACCTCCAGATTCTCCCCCTTCTGGGTAAAAATTTTAAGGATTGTGCTATATTCAAACATTTACCAAGGATTTCTGGTAACACAGCAGGACAACTGAAGCATCAGTGACTGGGTGCCATGCAGCAGCTGTACTAAGCTGGTTCTTTCAAGAAATGTTTGAGTAAGTGCACAAGCACCACAGCATTGCTGCCTGCCTGCAATAGACACTTTCCAGAAGTTTTGGGCAGACCTGCCCTGCCACACGTGCTTTCAGCTCAGGCTCCACTCACTCAGTAAGTTAAGTCTTTCAGGAGGCATCGAACCTGCTCCGCATGCTCTGTGTGTATTTTCCCCGCTTGCACAGAGGTTTTGCTCTGTATCTCATGTGCCCAACAATTATACCCCATACAGTAGGTCTGACATGATGTTTTCAAGGTGTTGAGCTGGCTGCACAGCTGTTGCACAGCATAGGTGTAGGTATTTCAAACTGGGTGTATTAGAGGAACTCCAGAAGGCTGCATCTTAGGCGTAGCTGAAACAGTTGCAATCACAGTTGCCGTGGGAGAACATAGGGGACTGAATTGTTACTGTATGGACAGAACTAGACATGAGGGGGGTTAGAAACACCTCAGGTCAACTCTGCTGTCAGTGTAAGTGCCTCTGGTACTCCAACTTTTATGTGCATGTGCCATAGAGTAACTTCAGGCACGTGTTTTGATCCATCACACCTCATCAGACCAGGCGGTCTGGCCATGAACATTCTGATGACCTGCTGAAGTGTTAAACTTACTCTAAGTGTGATACATGGATCCCATTTGCATAGGCAGCCCTGAGTGTAGCCTCCTCCAGGGGCTGCAGGAACACAAAACATTACCATGCTCTACAGCCTTTGAGTATTTAGTAGAGTTGCAACTTGTGCTTCAGTTGCAGTGTTGTTTAAGAACTAGTTTTCTTCTGAAATACAGAAGATTTGTTCCCAAATTTCCACAAAAGAATAAATACAACCTTTATAATGTGGTAGATTATTTTAATCATTGATGGACATAAGTTGCATTACTTAGTCACTCCTATGCATGGTTTATCTACACCACATGGCCTACCAACATACCAACTTACTAAATTTTCTGTTTATAGAAAGTGTATTCCCAGTTATGTTCAGATGTGGCTGGTTTTCACTTGTTTAAAACTTCATTGTCTGCTCTTCCAAGAACTCATTTGCATTAGAAATTGCACTTTCGTGCAAATTGTTGGCAGATAATAATTACAGCTTAAACAGTCAGCCAAATTACACCAAAGCTATGGTTCTCATATTTGCATTCTGTATTCCTTCACTGTCTACTAAAGCAAATAAATTACACTGTTGCTTTTGCAAGTCAGCAGGAGGTAAATTGTCATGGTAGAAATGAAAGGGAAGAGTCTAAAAAAATTGTCAACCAATTTGTTAAGTTTTTTGTTTCTCTTTGCTGCATTGTTTTGCAGTATCAAAGCCTGAAAATTAAATGCTTGTCATTGCTTTGGGCATTGTCCTAGTGCTGCTGGCATGGGAACTGGCAGTGGTAAGTGAATATGTCAGATGGCTTTTTGAACGGCAATGAAATGCATCATGAGGACTTAAAAAATCTGTTTGCTTGAATTTCTAATGGGCTTCATAATTCATTATATTTAATAACATGGCCTTAATTTGCTTCTCTGAGGCTCCTGGTATCTTGCCTTTGCACATGGGGGTTTCCATCTCGACTTCTACTTGAAAACAAAATCCTCTCTTTCACTAAAGTCTGTATTCCATAGAAATAATCTGGGGCATCTTCCATTATATTCCATGGACTTTAGGCTTCAGTTTATATATATGAAAGAGCACAATGTTGTAAGGAGGTGAATTGCTCCTATGCTTTACACCTGTGCTTAGATGAATGGAGTTGAAGAAATTTATTACTGAAGGATGAGGAAAAAGCACAGTATCTATAGACCCAGCCATGATCCAGTCCCGTGATCCAGCTGAAAGGAGCTGCAAATATTAGAAAAGTATTCTATTCTATTATTAATTTATTTCTACTTAGGGGCAAGTCTTGGGAGTTCATGAAAGGCAAATATGTTGGTTGCCTTGTATTCAATAATTCTAGTTCCTACATAGAAGGGTCTAAAGATCTGACTTGGATCTGAACCTTCAACACAAGTGCAAAATGAAAGATGTAACTTGGATCTCACAAGTCTAGACATAACTGTCAGCTACTTTTACGCATTGTTCTGTATTGGTTTTTATGTTCTTAGTTTTATTTAATGAACAGGTTATTTCTGCAGTTCTGACCTCATTCAGTAGAATCTCATTTTGCAACTCCCCTTTATCTTGCAAAAAAATATCTCCCATAACAGGTTCAGAAAGCAGTTTCCTGCAAATTTTTATGGGGATGTTATGAAAATTAGGGTTGTATTTTTGACCCCATTTAATCTCCAAGCATCTGGCTTGCACTGTTCTGTTTGGTGATGTTTCTTTCCCTCAATATGACTTTGATAAATACTTTTGGTAGGCTGCTTACCATTTGCAATTCAAAGCATTAGAGTTATTTACTACACTCCTGCAAACTTTCCTATTGTTTCCACTGTCCTTTGTATCAAATAAGCTGGAGACCAGCACTAGCTTTGCAGCAGATTGATTATGTGGCTGTTGATGGCTGCTTCTTTTGGTAGTTTTGAATTTCAGTTCAGAGTAAGAAGAACTGTGCAAGTACTATAAAATTGTATCTTTCTTGCTTTTATTTTCCCTTTGCACATGATGCTTTTATTAAGATGATATACTATTTTTATTTGCCATGAAATCTTAGTTCTACAAAACTAATTTAGTTCAGATGGCAATACTTGACATATGAATTTTTAAGAACTTTGATGTCCTACAGGACAAAATTCTTTTCATGCACCTTTAGTCGATGAGCTGTATTTTTACTGTCAGTAATATTTACTTCATTTTTTTTTAAACATAGTAGTACCCCACTGTGAGCAGATATCTATTGTAGTGGGCACTAAACCAACATTTATTAACAGAATTCTTGCCCTAAAGAATTTACAGTCTGAACATGAACATATAGAGGAGAGGAAAGGAAGGACAGTTTATTCTTCTTTTCCAGAGGAAAAATTTGAATTCAGGAACATGAAGGCTCAGATTCACATAGATATTTAATTGCTGTTAAAATAAACTAATTGATTCAAGGTGCATAATCACTCTTTGTGCAGGTATCACAAGGGAAGACACCAAAGTTGGATATACACTTCCAAATAAAAATACAGGAGGAAATAAAAATAATATAAAATAGCCACAAGTATATATATATTTACATATGGTAAATCTAGACGTTTCCATTTATTGCTGGAAAAGCTTTTTTAGTCTGAGTATTGGCAGCAAGAAACCCAGCTCTATTCATGACAATTTATAGCTCAGTGCTGTGATGATCAGAGAAAGCTGAGACACATCTCAGGCATCTACTCAGAGAGATCTTAGAGTTTTGTCTTTGTCCTTGAAAGCTAATGTTAGGGACTTCAGAGTTCAGTTACCTGGACTGTGACTGTGTGGAGGTTTTGTTTGTTCTATAACAGAGTTCTAAATACATGGTTTATAAGGAGATTGTTTAACATGGGAAATACCCATTAGAAACACCAAAGCTGTGTGACATGTACAGTGTTTGATGGAACAAAACCTCTCACTGACCTGCTAGAGATCTTGGGCTTTTGATCTCTACTCAGTCGATGCCCCAAAACCAGAATATAACCTGTAGGACTATAAAAACGAAATTCTGAAGTTTATCTAGGGACTTGTATAAAAAGCCCTTTTGACTGCCTAATCTAAGCAGAAGACTTAGAGAAGACTAACTGAAACTAGGAATTTGTGATGAGAGGAATACTTGGGAACCTGGTAATGTATCAGATTGTGCCAGCCAAAAAAATTGATCAAATACAATGCCTGAAAAATAAAAATTATAGGTAAGCTTTTCTGTTTGCTGTACTGCTTATAAGCCAGCTCATTATGTGTAAAACTTTAAAATTGAAATGGCATCCTTTCATTGAGCAATCCAAACAAATTCTTTATTTTAAAGAAAATTAAAAGTTTCATCATTTGTGTGAAACTTTATTATTCTCTTGAGACAAATTATGGCATAAAAATAATTTGATACATTGAAGACCTATGTAAAATTGATAAGTTAATGTTTTCCTAATAGCAGTTCACTTAAGACATATAGTTAGTTATAGATAGCTAACAGATATAGTTAGCTTACAGATAGTTCTGTTTCAAAGTAAGGGGAGGAACTGCTTTTACATTATCTCACTGGATAGCAGAAAATCCCCAATAATTAATGCCAGATCCTCAGCTCTGATAGATTCATTGAAACCATTAGGTCTATGCCAGTTTGCATCATTTGAAGATCCAACCCAGCAGGTATAAAAATGAAAATGGCAGGACAAAAACTCATGAGCAATTTGATATCAATAAAAATGTGCATGAGGTCAGTGGGGACAGAGCCTTTTCAAGTTTTCCTTTGACTCTTTTATCCTAAAGAAGAACTTTTTTTTTTTCCCCCCAGTCATTGAGCAAGGTAATGTATAGCAAATGATCAATTACAAAAGAAAATAATCTGCTGCAGTAAAACCTGGGCAGAGACCCAAGTATTTGTTCCTAAAATATTTATTTTGCCTGAGCTGTATTTATGCGTGAATACGCTGATGTTCCTAAAGCAAGTATTAAAAAAGTGTAAAATCTTTTGAGTAGGAAGCTGGTTTTAGTTATGCACATTTAAAAAAAAACAAAAAACAAAAAACTTTTTAACTTTTTCAAAATTCAAACTTTGATCTTTCTGAAATTTCACTATCACAACTGACAAATTCCAACTGTTTTTATTTGACAATATTTGGAGGAAAAGATATTTCAATTCAGAAATCTGAATCAAATTTCTGACACAGAAAGTTACTCCGTTGCCCAGAAAAGAAACTGTACTAGATCCCTGATGGACAAGATGGGTTCTCACTTTGAGTAGCAAATGCATTCAATAGCTTATATTGAAATTATTGTCATATAGCTTATGTCTGGAAAAGATATATTAAGAACTATTTGCCAAAGACAAATTAAATCAGAGACAAATATAAGATTTGTTATTAACACAAAAAAGGGAGGTTTTATTTTTATTTCACCATAGCACTGGTAGAAAACCTCAAAAATTTTGCTATGGCAAATCACAGCTTAAATAATAAGCTTAGTGAAAAAAGAAAGTTCAGACCCAAATGCAAAAAATGCAAAGTTTGGGTTTTACTGAGCCACAGGGAGAAAATATTTTATTAAGGAGTTGGGTGAGTAGCCCCACATGTGATTAATTAGCTGCACCCAGGTGGTGAGATAAAAGAACAACAAGCAGCTTAGTTGAGAGGGAGCTGTGGGGAGTGGGGAACTACTGTGGAAGTGCTGGGTCAGGGAAAGGGGCTTGCTCTACCAGCTAGATGAAAGGCTTTGCTGGGTACACCTGCTGTGGAGACAGCAGCAGAAGCCCTTGGAAACAGAGGTCTTAAGAGAGGCCAGGCAGCAGGATTTGGTTTATCTGTTTTCTTTATTGATGACCTGTGTTTGAACAGTAAATATGTTCCTTAGAGGAGGATGCAGTGATGTTAAAGATGCTTCATTAAAAGGTGTGACTGGCTTATACCAGAGTGGGGAAACTGAGGCAGGAATGTTGGAAGCTGTTGTTGCCTGTATTGCAATGGAGTACTGGTTTGTTCTAAGTCTGTCTCTGACCACCCCTTCCAGGTCTGCTTTGCCTTTGGTGTGTGTTATGAACAGTGGAGCAACTTGGAATGTTCTTCAGATCTCCTACTGAAGGTGAATAATTATGATAATGCTGGCTAGTGGAGAGCTGCACTCAGGATCTAGGAACAGAGAGTAAAATAAGTGAATCCTATGGAGGATAAGTTCCTTCTTTAGAGTGGTTTGGGTGTATGCTGGGGCCTAGCCTCGTTATAAGGAATGGAATATATGGAATCAAAGTGAAATTCTATATGGGACAAGAAATGGGGTGGTCTTTATAGCAGGGTGGTCTTAAACTGGGTTTTAATGTATGTACAATATACAAACATTTTTGACAGACCATTAACACCTATAATCTTGTAAATATTTGCAATTTTCTAGATCATAAATATAGCTGCATAAGCAGTTCTTTCAGGACATCATTTATACTCCATTAAAGGTTAATTTACAAGTTAGTACCTTATAGAAAGAAGATATGTGTACTTTTATGTTAACTTTCTGTAAAGGGAGACTGGTGTCTCCAGCAGCAATTTGTAATTCTCCTGTGACGCTCCCAGTGGCACTATTCAAAGCACTATTTGAATTCTTTTCATCAGCCCATGTTCACAGCAAACTTAATCTTCTGTTTTGAGGACAGAGAGGGAAAGAAAAAGAAAAAAGAGCAAGATCTTAGGTCTTCTGTCTGTGTTCCCAAGCATCCAACTGTTTGTTTAAACAGTCTCCTCTGACACACATTCTCATTTGTCACAGTGCTGATGATACCTGCTGCTCTATCAGCCCAAGTTAACCAGCTCGGTGGTGCTGGAGCCTTGGTTGTGAAGGGGGCAGGGAGGAAAGAGGTAAATAGTGGGGGATTGACTCTGCGGGCTATGACTTTATTCACTGTAATGGCATTTGTGCTTTCTAAAGATCAAAGGCCAGAAAAAGGGTGGGGGCAGGGGAAGAGAGAGAAAATTGTTCACTGTAGACCTAGTCAGAAAAGTTCAGAAGTGCCTGTGAGAAATTAGGTGCCTCTCTGCACATTTGATCATCAAACTTTGAAACCCTAATGAGAGAGCTTAGAGAAGGATCTGAAGAGAAGGGGAATAACCTCCCATGTTAGGACTATTGGGGAAGAATGAACAAGGAAGGTGCCAAACTTAACTGTTTTTTATTTATTTTTCTAAATGACAGCTTTCCTTGTTAAATCTAGTAGTTAAACGACTCAGTGGCTTTAAAAATTGCTGTGACCTGCAGATATACAGGAAAGAAAGACATCTGTTGTAAAGGAGTATACTTTGATATGAGTTACTGGGATAAAAGGAAGCCTTCTGAAATTGTGTGCCATGAGTTCCCTTCCTGCTCTCCATGGGTTTATTCACCTTTCATGAAGAGAGATCAAAGTTTATGCTTGTTGCTCACTATGTAGTATGTGTTTATCTTAGTTACTCATATCTTAACAGTGTAAAGATTTCAACAGCTTTTTTTTGCCTTTTTTTTTCCACATTTCAAACTACTGTGTATATTGCAGAATGTCCCAAGATTATTTTTCACATATTGAGATTCTTTCAGCTGGTTTCATACAAAAAACTGGAGGGTGATCATTACAGTGCATTCACAACACACTAAATAGGAGATAATTAGGTATTCTTACTGTGCTGTTTTCACTGGAAAGCTCTTTATAAACATTGAAGCTTTCCTCAAAACCAAATGACATCAACACTTGGGTAATTTTCTCAGGCTCAGGGCTGAATTTCTGATGAAGGGATGAGAGAACTAGAAGCTTTAAGCATTGCACATTGAATTTATGATCTTCTAAGCCATGCTTCCATTTCCTCTCTGGAAGAGGCAGATGATAAAAACTCACGGGCTGCAGACTGGTGTGGAGAAGAGGGGATGAGCTTTCCTATTAACAGGTTAATGACCTGATTGAAACACTACAGAGTCAATCCAACCTGTCAGAACTGCTCCACTTGTTTTAAACAATTTTTTTGTTGTCTCAGAACAACTTTTCGAGGTACTGCTTGTAAGCTCAAACCAGTTTTTCTCAATACATTTAAAAACACATCCTTATTAATTCAGCTGTACCTCCAATGTTGAATGAAGTAACTGAGGCCTAAATGGACTGGCATATATTTTAGCTCTAAATTTAGTTGCAGGATTTCTGCTATAAACGTAGCTGGAGTTGCTCCTGGCTCTGGGAGATACTTGGTATGCCAGTGACAATGTTTTGAGTCCTAGTGTCATACACATGCTTGGAATTCACCACATTTTGCATGACCAAGGAGATACCTTTAAGTGTTTCAACAGGAACATTGATGCTGGAGAGCAGCTCTGTGGCACGATGTCACTGAAAAGTGCCATATGCTGTGTGGCACAGGGATCCAAATGAGGTTGGAGAAGGGCATATTAAAATGGCAGAACTACACAGGTCAGTCCAGTCAGTGTCCTTGTGAGACACAGACAGTTGCTCTAGTCAGTGGTGTGCTGGGTTTGTGTATATAGGTTTGTGTGTATATATATAAAAAATGTGGGTTTAATTTATCTTGTAGTAGTTACCATAAATAACCTTATTATACTTGAGCTTGTAAGTGGGTTGGCAAGACAAGAGTAATCAAAGAAAAGTCTAAAATGTCTCTTTCATTAGGGAACTCATCAAAGAACAGTTTCTTCCTACAATCACACGAAAGTGGCCGTGGTGAATGAACATAAGGTTTAATGGCCCTAGAAGTGCTTTAATATAATTTAGCCTTAGAAATCATTTAGCCTCAGTGTGTGCAATTCCCTCCACTATATTTTTGGTACTGGGTCTGCTTTTAGGGCTTCGGTTGCCCTCACACACTTGCAGTAGCTTAAAGACATACTGAAATAGATTAAGAAGTAGCACAAGTATTTCATGAGGGCATTTGTCAGTCGTCCTGCAATCTGTGAAAGGACTGTCTTAATCATCTGTCTGGTCTTTCATAGCTCCTGTGATAAACCCCCTCATATCCTTCAGAAACAGGAACATCTTCTGAAGAAATCCTTTCTGCTGACCTTTTCCCTTTTTTTTTTTTTGTCCTGCCTCTTAGCTCTAGAAAGGTGTGATCTTGAGTTTGCAGGATTTATTTTTTATTCCATTGATTTTTGTTTCCTAGAATGGAAGCAATTTCAGCTACATTAGAAACTTAAATGATTGTCTGTTAATTATTAAATTCACAGTATAAAAACCTAGCAGACTTGCTTGGACATACATGAAAACCTGTTTTGTTATGTAATTTGGTGCAAAAATGTGTTCAGTTGCCTGATATTTGAAGTAGAGGTATGTCACAGTTATTCAGGAAGCTTTACAGAAGGCTACCTGAGGACAATATTAATGTGTAACATCTTGCTGATAATGTTGTCTCGTGCCATGAATGTGGCTTTTACACTTATCAGATTAATATTGTTTCTCTTTTCATTTAAAGGGTGATAAATGGGCATAAGAGAGAAATTTTTCTGTTGTGAGGGAAGAGAAATGTGCCAATGCTTATGAAATTACTATGTTATGGTTTGTTTACAACCTAGTTAAGTAAAAAAAAAAAAAAAAATTGTTTTTATCTAGACATTGATCAAGAAGGGTTTATTCCTGCAGCAGTAAAGCTAATGAGAGATTAACCAGCACTTTGCAGGTTGGTCAGAGCTGTCATTCCACAGTACTATTTTGCCAGTCTTCCAACTGCCTACTTTTAAACTAGAGCTGAGTGCAAAAGAAGACTTGTTAATGTTTTCCTGTTATTTCTAAAAATTCTTTGGTGTAATTCCAAATAGAAGAAAGCAGTTTCATCCTTGCAATCAATGGTTGTCATTAAGTTGTTTTGCTTTAGCTGGTGTTTTGCAAATTGAAAGTACAATATACTTCTAGGAAATGGTCAGCTTTGTTTTCCAAATAATAGTTTGCAGGAGGTGGAGATACTGACAACGTTTGCTGAGTGCACCATGCTTCTGATACTTCAATATAAAGCATAAATAAAAGGAAGAGCTATCAGAGGAGGTTATCTTCAATCCCTCTCTGAAGCTGTGTATTTTGCAGAATTGTCATGAAGGTGACCATCAAAGCAGCAAGAAAACTGAGATTCTGATTTTCTAAGAGTTAAACACTCTAGCAGTTATCTAAATGTTTGCTTTAGGAAGTCTGGTGCAACTTTTAAGAGTCTTCTTTTATCCTATAAGCGGATAGCACAGAGGTAATAACTGGAGCATCTTTAGACTGTAATAAACAATTGCTAAATTGCAATGGAAAACTGCAAGTTGAATGGTTGGACAGATTTCTTATTTTATAGTATCTTTTTATAACTCAAAAGCTACTGGAAAACTTTGTCCATCTCTTCAAAAAGGTAGTATTATTTATATCCCCATGCAGAACACTTCAGCCAAATTACTGAGATATTGGAGGCTTTCCAGAAAGTCAAAATGCTTGAGATATTTACATACTCTAGGGGAGATCCTATGTTTATACTTTCAAGATCCAATAAATTAGAGTTGCTTTCATTGTTAAATAAAGTCTGTGTAATTGTGTTTCACTTTGCTTTAGGAAATACAAATTCCTATTTCCTCTCTTACGAAATATACCTAACGGGGAAGTTGTCCTATTTTTTCAGCTGTTTATGAGCTGCTATTGTAATTGAAGAACTATAATCAGAAGTTGCTCTTAGTCCTGTGTATTTTTTCCTTTCCTAGGCCTTGTCACAAATCCATTCTATAAAGATAAATGTTAACTTGGCCTGGACCACTTCTTTTAAAGCTTCCACATTGAATGGTTCAGACACACATCTCTTGGGACTTTCAAAATGACTTACCAAAATAGTGGCTTGCTTGCTTCTGTGGACTGAAATTGTATCAGTCTAAACTGGCAAGTTATTTGTCTAAGAGTACAGCTACTTGTAAGACAGGGTATTATTCCATCACTAAATTTAAATTTTCATCTACTTTAGTTTCACTGTAATCTATCCTTTGTCTATCTTTTAGTACCAAATTAATTGTTGGCATGTGTTTCTGCCTTGGTCTTTATATTTGAAGAACACTGTAGATACAATGATAATTTTCTATATGGTTTCCAAGCATCTGCAATTTTTGAATGAAATGTGTTTCCAGATTAAAAAAAAAATAAATCTGTGTCCAAAGCAGTAATAGGTGGATGCTGAACATCTTTATTCCCTGACAGCTGTTTATTGTGGCTGTGATGGTTTCAGTGGAAGTTAAAGAATCTTTTGGCATTGGTGCTCAGATTTCATAAAAGATGCCAATAAAAGTACACAGACAGATAAGTTGTGGTTAATATGAAGAAGTTGCAGAATGTTCAGCCTGTAGTTAAGAAAAGCCTTCCACATCTGTGCTGTCAGGCAGAAGAATTAAACCAATCCAAATACACTCTCAAAGCAATTGATTGGCTCAAATCCTGTTGCAGTTAACAGTGATGAGCAGCTTTGGGTGGTAAATTTCTGATCCCTGATCGCTTGTCTTCCATTGTCATTTGTTGAGGTTTTTTGAGGATAATTTTTGGGTCATTCATTCTTGGGATAGAGTTATTTTCAGAACAATGCCAGTAATGCAAATGCCATTTTCTGACCTTTTTTAATCATGACCTGTCAGTTGTAAAGAAAGGTGATTTTTTTCCCTTTCCCATTTTTTCTGGATTAATAACAGTGTAAAATCCTGTGTTATTTGAAATGGGGGAAATTGTATATCAGTGCACTGCCTTGTCTTCTTAGAGACAGAGGTGAAAATGAATTAGTATCTCTCTATACAGAACTAATGGAGTAAAATGCCATTGTAATTACTTTCAGACTTCACAGACTTTCATATTTCACTCATAAGCTTAATTTTCTCACCCATCTCTGTATGCTATTCAGTTGTATTAATTCTTCCATATTGAAAGACATTACTTGATAATTACTTGGTTGTGTAATTTGAACCAAATGCTATAGTGAATTTTGCCTTTCTTTTTATTCAGAAGTCCTCTGCAAGCAGTGTTCTCAAATGTAGCATTTACAGAAAATTATTTACCTGGTAGCTATACTTGAGCAAATAGAGTTGCTCTCTAATAATGTCCAAAAAGCTCTTGTGTGTCTTTTTTTTTTAACTACATTCTAACCCTCTTGGTTGCTTTTTATTAGATGCACACCTATCAATATAGTAATTTTCAGTACAGTAATTTCTTCACCTGAACAAAGGCAAAGACTGTATGGATCCCAAAGATAATTAGTTTCTGCAATGCTTTTTGAGAAAGGGAAAAGTGAATCAGTTATCCCTGAGAAGTTATCTAGTTTTATTTTATTTTTTGCCTGGTAATACAGTTCAGGTGCTTCTTTGGATAGACAAATAGATGAAAAATCAAAAGGAATTGACTCTGCTTTGGAACGTGCATTCTCAAAATCATGTCTTGCAAGCAGAAAACTTTTAGTGCAAATTCAAAGCTCACCGCTGCATTCAGAACTATTTTATTTTCTTGTGTAATTGTGATCACTTGTTTATTTCCCACTTCAGATTTCAAATGTATTTATGGTATGCAAGTGCCATTTAATGCTAACACTGTCATCTGCTGTAAGCACCATGTGCACAACTGGAAATATTGTCTGAACTTAAGAACAGCTTTCTTCTAAATTTTGACAACTGATTGACAACGTGAAACAGCAGTAGCTCAGTACTGCCAGAGTTTGTTAGGATTAGTGTTTCTGTTGTGATTTTTTGCTTTCAATAGTTGAACTTAGGGTTGAAGAAAGTAGGTATTTCTCTTACACAGTGAGGTTTCGTATCTGTAACCTATTGAGAGATTCTCCCTCCCTAAACCTAAGTTCAAAGAGCCTGTTGCAGGTCTTGACTACCCTCTCAGTAAAGAAATGCTTCTTACTGTTAAGTTGGTTCCTAACATAGCCTTATTTAAAAAAAAAGACATCATTCATTGGCCACTAACTATTCTAATTTTATGTAATCTACGTTTTTTTCTAGCACAAGTGTCACTGTAGCATGTCAGTAATATTAAAAATCCAGTTACATGGTAATTTCTTGAAGTCAGAGCTCAGTGAGGTGACCTGAGCTTGGACAAAATTCCAGCATTTCTGTTAAGCTGTATGATGAAGTATAAATAGGCACAGGAGCAATATTAATGTCTGATTGAACCCTGCCACAGGTACACTGTGTAACCATTGGACAAATCCTCCTCCCTCCCTTCCTTCCTTTTCCTGTCCTGTTTATTTGCAATCCCTTGAACTTTTAAGTATTGTACCTACAACAGTATAAAACATACATTTTGGTACTGAAGTCAGTGTGAAAATGTATCTGAGCTTTCTGATAGACCATTGTAAAGACTGCTGGGTCATTAAGTGCTCCTTAAGATTTAAAATAGAATTTGTATATTTTTTCACAGTTGCCCTTTACCTATTATTCAAAGCTGAACTAGTTCTTATCAGCTTGATTGCACCCTCCCACCCCTCCTTGTAGTTCAATATCTCTCTGAAGGAAATTCACATTATTTGTATTGAACAGCAGGCAACAGAGCCATCTGCACCAACAACTCCAAGAAAGACTCTTACATGATTCATATTTAACAGTTTCTTACAAAGTGCAACTGGAATAATCAGTTCCACCTTCTGTTTTTTAGACTTGTGCTCATACTTTAGGAGATCAACAACATTTCACCTAATGACAGGAAAAATAGATGCTGGATTTCTGACCAGGGTATGCATACTTATCAGTCCTGCCCAAATAGGAGCAAAACAAAAAACTGATCACAAAGAAAACCTCATACAAACCATTTACGTGGCTTTATTGCTTAGCTGTGTAGTATGGAATCTATTGCAATTGTGCCTATTTGGAAAAGTGAAGAGAGGCCCAAAGGCAGGAGTTTGCCCAGAATGATTTCTCTTCAAAGAGGCAAATTACATTTTCAGTTGCACTCATTCAAAAGATTAGCATTGAGTGAAACAGTACAGAATGTGATCTAAAGCATATTATTTACCAATCAGAAGAAAAAATGAATAACTATTCACTGGTGTGCTAAAACTGCAGATTTTTTGTGTTGTTTTGTTTGTTTTTTATGTTACAGTCAAGTAGAGCACCTGAATTAAAACCCATGGGCATTTTTGCTGTACAAGGGCTCAGGTGTCATACTGGTCAGTGATATTTGAAGGGCAATTCTCTTGTCCAGCATTTAGTATCTAAAAGATTTCAGTTGGACTCAGTGCTGCCTATAGGAGTGACTGACTGCATTACTAAAAAAGAAACTTATTCTCTGCAAGTTTGCAGCTTACTCATACACAAGTTATCTAAGAAATACATGCATCCAGATCATGCCTTTTAAAAAAAAAAAGCACAGAGAAAAAGTACCAGGGAGAGTTTTCACATTGTGTGAATTCAGTTAATTTTTCTTTATAGCACCTCATAATTTTTCTGAACAGAGATCATTAATCATTCCAAATTGTGTACAAGTTTGTGTAATAGTTGTAAGACCACCAAACTCTGACCCTGGAGGAAATGAATTCCTAAAGGTGAAAAGCAAGTGTTTTCTTAATTAAGCCACCTAAGCTGCCTGGTTTTGCAAATATTTATTAACTCAATTCAGCTGAAGTCAGATTAGCACTTCTAGCTGTAGAGAGTGTTTCATTTGACCACGAGTTGTTTTCAAATCCATACTCAATTTTTTAACATAACAGCAAATTATTCTCCCCATCTGTCTCCTGTGACAACTCTAACAAACATAATATCTGGATGGTGATGTGCAAACACTAAGTACTTCAATTATAAAAATATAGGTAGCAGTTATTTATAATAGGCTGTTGGTTTTGGGAGGTTTTTTAACATTTTGAAGTCCATTTTTAATATTATTTTCAATTTGCTGCATGTATCTGAAACATAAGTGGTCACATAGATAAAACATTCTTGATGTACTAAACTTGTAGGATATGTGAGCTTGGTATCACAAAGGCTCTCCCAGCTAATGTCTTTGTACTAAGTGTTTCAGTATGAGTTGAAGAACAAAAGGTACTTTGAAACTTGGCCCAGCTGGAGACTGAACCATCTCTGAGTGTGAGTTAGAGCAGGCCATGCCAGTTGTACCATCTAGAGTGGACCTGGGCACTTGCCAGAGTGCTGTTGTGTGTTGTAAGCACCTTCTCTTCCAACCAGCATTGTCCTTTCTCATGTAAGGATAAACAGGAATGAGCGAAGCAAGATGGAACTTAAGAGACTTGTGCTAACATATCAGGATTTGGCCCATACCACAACCCCTCATGAAGAGGGATTGGCTTTTTCAGTCCTAAAAGGAGTAACAAGTGGCTTGAAGGCTGCATGACAACTACTTTGCTAGTCAGAATTAGAATGTGGGAAATAAAACCAAGAATCTCGTGGTCTGAATCAGATTCTCTTTCATCTGCTGGAAAGCAGAGTAATGCTTGCTGCAACCTGCCATGAAAAGTAATAGTTTATTTTAGGTTCATTTCTCACCTTTGGTGTTGATTGATGTGTTAGGATGTGAGGAAGATGGAGGAACGGAGAGCGAAGCTGTGAACTCAATCCATTCCAAAAGTATATGCCCACCAGAGAGCAATGATCATTTTCTGTTCTGTTCTTGTTTGTGGTGGTGGAGATGGGACTCTTGCATCAAAGTGAGGGGGACTAGTGATATTGTTTATTGCTTACTGGGAGGCTGGGAGAAGTAATTGAAAGGAAACAGATTCAACAGGGCTTAAGGATCGTGATCAGCAGATATTTTCTGAAGTGCTATATGAACTGCTACATATTTTAAAAGCATCCACTGCAATAAAAATAGTAATTATTTTTGGCAAAGTATGTTACAGATCTGTTGCATTTCCTGCATTTAAATTTTACTTTTACTAAAGTGTTGGACTTGAGGAAAAAACAGATTTTGAATGTTGCCACTGATTTTGCTGTGCCTTGTATAGTATACATAGAATCATAGAATGTCTTGGGTTGGAAGGGACCTCTAAAGGTCATCTATCCAACCCCCTACAATAAGCAGGGACATCTCCCACTGGAACAGATTGCCCAGAGCCCCATCAAGCCTGACCTTGAATGTCTCCAGGGATGGGGTCTCCACCACCTCTGTAGGCAACCTGTTCCTGGGATCAACCACACTCATATTAAGGAACTTTTACATTATCATTGTTCTTGTCTCTGTAAATTATAAAAAGGCTTTAACAGAAACTCTTACGTCCATGCACACTGCCTCTGTAGTAAATGTTAGATCCTCATGATTTGAGAGATATCATAACTGCTCAGCAAAAATGAATGTTTATATGTGCTTTTTAACTCAATGTAAAATAGAATTGCCGTGGAAAGCCTGGTGTTACTTCACTGCAATAACTTCTATTCTGCTTAGGATTTTATATTGCTCCTGTGAGACACTGTTTTGGAACTCATCAGAGTCATTTTCATTTTAACTAAAATGTAAATGAACAGTCATATCCGATCAAATGATTGCACTATGAATTCCAGCCTGGAAGTGTGATGTTTCTCTGTTAGAGAGATGACCCCTGGGGCTATTCACAAAAGCAGATCTAGTGAGACAGATCTCCTTGCAGTTCTTTCTCTGATAATGCAGACAAATAGGCTCTTGTTTTGAATTGTTGCTATCTATAATAGTTTGTCTCTCTCAGGATCTGGAAAAATTATTCTCCCCAAGTAAATGTTAGCCTTTGAATATAGTCTCCCTCCTCCTATTCCTTGTCCTCACTATCAAAGTTTTTATGAAAAAGTACTTTATTCTTGTTTTTTGAAATGCCAGATTTTAATCATTATAAAGTAGTTGTAAAAGAGCAATCATTGCCCTTAGGCAGATTTCTGCTTTTATCAGGGCAAACAAGATGCTCTTTAAGCAATATCTGTTTAGTGAAAGAAGCACCACTTGGGGTTTACAGAATAGTAGGAAGTTGTTTCGTTATCCAAGTTGTTTCTTTGCTCGGTATGAAAAATGACACTTGTTTAGTGCTCTGTAATTGGTGCTGCTGCACATGAAGTTTTGAAGAAAGGGGAGATTCACCACCAGAAATAGGCCTTGTATTAGTAAGTATATTGCTAATTACTGTAATCATACAAAGTTGCAATGACAGCTATCTATGACCATGTTACAACCTATAAATTGTTCTGATCTCTGAAGACAGCATAAAAAACAAAAGAAGGCGCTTCTCTGGAATCCTGCATGTCTGCCTCTGTCCAGCTTTGTGCCATGCTTAATATTGGTAAATCCTAAATTTTGGTTTTTTTCTTCCCTAATCTAGAAATTGCCAGCTATGAAAAGCCTGTTAATTTCTGTTTGTAAAATGTGCTGCTGTAACTTGGATTAAATGCAGTGCAGCTGGGAGTAGTCATGGCCAAACAATATGTGGCATAAATCATCTCTATATGGAGTGTCTGACTAGATAGCATAATCAACACGAGACTGACAAAGCAGCACAGTTGCACTGTTGTTGCTGACAACTTCATTATTTCTGTGATGTTCAGCTGGGTAATTTGTTTCTGTGGAACAGCAATATCTTCAGCTATGTCTGATGGCCTGTGTGCACTTTTATAAGCTTTCTGGAGATGGATGTTTTTGCACAAGTTTAAGGTTCTTCATCCTGTGGAGAACAATTGCAGGAACCATTAGCAAAGAGCATTCTGCTCCACGCAGTTTTTGCAATAAGGCAGCATTTCTGTCAAGGAATGCTGGGGAGAACCTCTGATATGTATGTGGATCACTTAGGGCAACAGCAGCTGCTGTTTGATTGCCTGTTTCCAACAACAGTAACTTTAAGAATTGGGTGGACTTGTCATGCTAAGGTATTTCTGATTATATTAACTTACACTCCAAATCACCCCAAATGACAAAATAGTGTTTTGTTGCTCAGACACTCCAGGTCTGATTCTCTTCCACTGCATCCAGGGATTATTATTCTCCAGGATTTTCCAATTAAATAGACTATGGAAAAAAAAAAAAAAGAAAAAGGCACTTTGTTAAAAACAAACTGTACAAAAAACATGCCATATTTAAAGAATTCTGACCAAACAGTTCTGGTTTCCTGTTAGTTCATCTGAAACTGTACTCACTAATGTAAGCAAGAAGGGTCCACAGCTCCAAGGCATTGCTGCTGTACAGGCTGCCATAAAGCTCAAGAATTCCTGGCCTCTGCATCCCTTCCTATGGAAGTGACAGGCTGCAAACCCCAGGCATTGGCTTTTCTGCCAACTTCAGCTCTGCAGCAGAGTCTGGGTGTGCTGAAACCCAGGTTGTGCTGAGAACATCTTAGGTTAGGAGCCTAACCTACCTAGGGCAGGAAGCCTGGAGGAGCTGGGGCTGCCAAGCTCAGTTTCTTTTAGTCACTTACATCATGGGTGTCTCAAATATTTCAAAACACTTAGGAAAATTATTAGGAAATTTTTTAAACTTAGTCCAAACACAATTATTTTTTCTTCACTCACAATTTCAGAATTTCTTGAGTTTGATCACGTCTATGACTGATGAACTGGGAAATATTTGTCTTTTTTATTAATATACTGAATACTTCTGTGTCTCTGTGGATAACAGGTTATTTGCTATGGATTTGGATCAAGAACACTGGCTAAAGGAACTAGTGAAACAGTAAGACTCAGATCAATGTCCTTGAGGAAATACAAGAAACCAGGGAATAGGACAGAGAATTAACAAATTGGCAAAAGGGTATGTGTGAAAGATGATAGGTAAACAAGGAGCCAGAGAAGCAGAAATTGCCAAAACCAGAGTTGGAATTTACTACAGTGGCTTAAATGTATAAAAGTTTGCAAGAAATAAGTATGGGGACAAAGAAAGATACACTTTCATAGGCTTGTTTGAATTTTTTGTTTGTTTGGCTGGTTGGTTTTTACCTTTCCAACTGTATACCTTTGACTGTACGAAAAAAAAAAGCACCCCAACGTCTAGATTCGAGGAGCAGAATCACTTTAACCACCTTTCAAGTCACAGTTTTCCAAAATGAGAGAGCATACAGATGCCAGACAGAGTTTTCCTGACCATGCTGCTATGGGAGGGAGACTGGAGATCCCATTCCAGGTACCTGATCTGCCTGGCTACGCTGCCTGACCCCAGCCATGACAGTGTATGGGACATCAGATCTGGCTTTTGAGTGGTATTTTTTCTTCTAAGGGGTATTATGAACAGTCTAAAATACAGACTTGTCTCTAATGATGACAGCTTCACCATTGACTGATTAGGAAGTAAAGTCAGGCTTTATTTGAAGTTTTCAAATTCCAGTTGTTGGAGTTGCTTTGCTTCAAACTTCCCACCCAGTTTCCATACTACTGATCTTCCCAGCATTTTTCACAGACTCAGGTATGCCCAGCGTCAGAACACAGGGTGATACAGAACATAGGAACGTTAGTTTCTGTTCATGGAGGGCGTGCTTGCTGCTGAAATACCATCTGCAGTTCAGTGTTGGACATTGTGTGCTTGGAACAATGCAATACCTGCGTGTGACTGCTGCTCCATGGACCACGTCAGGCTTTGGAAGAACTGGGAGGATGGTGCCACCTATTGATTGACGAAATGAAAAGGAATGTCTCCGGCAACGCCGCGTTTTCATAGAGAACAGCCCTGTCAGCTTCTCATCCTCTCCATGAGAAAAGCCTCCGTCATCCCAGAAATGTTACCGGTCTCCAGAAGAAACAAACAGAATTTGCAGAAAGGAATTAATGGCCAATACAAGGTGCTGCTTAGCTGCTAAAAATACCCGTGGTAGATAAAGCTGAGAACAATACAGGGTAAAAATTTTGGTAAATGTGTTGGTTAATCAGCCAACTTGGGTGGCCTATTTAAATGAAATGTACCACTAAATGTACATCGTCATAAAAATGTGCAGCTTTAGCAATAGTAATAACAGTAATAGCTTGTGGAATCAGCTCACAATGTGTGCTGCAGGTAGGGAAATTTTTAGAGTGATCAACCATGGAATAAAAATCTGTCACAATAATATAAGTATAGCAAACAAAATATTCCGTTCAACTAATAATGAAATATGAAATATAGGCAAGTGAAATAACAAGTGGCTGGTGTCGTTGAGCAGTTTAATGAAATCATCAAAGGCTCAGAACATGCAGGTTTCTGTACAAGATCAGCCTAACAGATGTGCTAGCATGTGTTTTATCATAAACCCAAGTTTTTGTTTTCTGTAGGTCTTTTAGTATTCTCTATTTCCAGAACTAGCCCTCAGTGCCTCTCACACTTACACATCCATTGATTATTTTTAGTAATTAATTTCATGTTTTTATCATTTGGTAAATTTATGATTGCTCCTCTTACCTTACTAAGTGGTTTTTTGTGTCTTCTGGCTTTTGAATAGTTTAACAATGAACTTAAATTCATATGACAGGAAGATTACAAATATGTTTGAGATAAACTAACTGTCTTTCATAGAACTAGTTTGGGCAAGAAAACGTCTTGTCTTTTTCTATTCTACTAAATAATGTTTGGGTAGCAACAGAGAAGAACCAAGCATTAATAATAATAATTGAAATGGCAACTGCAGAAGGTCTACTTTCTACTAAGCTGAAGGGAGAAAGCAAAGGAGAGAAGGGGCAGTATTGATCCACAGTGAGATCCACTTTAGCTTTTTCCCATGAAAACAGCTGGAAATTGATAATTCCCTCACAGGGGAGTTTGATAGATGGGGTCTATCCAGACCAAAAAAACTTCAGTTAGGGGTTTTGACTCAGGAGAATCATCCCTATTCAGCATAGCATTGAAAATGGAATTTTTATGCTCACAGTTAAAATTAACTAATTCAGACATTTCAGATTTTTAACATGCTGTTTTATAGATAGTATCCCAGTGTTGAAGAGGTATTTGGTGGTTTTTGAAAGATTTCCAGTCCTTTTGGCAAGGAACAGTGACCTCAGTCAGCTGTCCCGCAGGCTTCTGACTAATGATCCTCAGAAGCAGCAGAACAAAAGAGGGAATCCTGTACACGAATAGCTTGTGATTCTCATAGTATAGGAGAAGGAGTGTTGTGCATAGTGTGTTGTCATTGCACTTTGTCATTCTCTGCTGTGGCAAAACCTTCATGTAGTTGAATTTTATATTCCTGTTATGCCTTTGAAACACGTGCATATGCGTGTTTACATACATATACATACGTATGTGTAGTCAGAAAGTCTCTCAAAAATATTTTTGTCTGTATCTGATTGATTTTAAAAGAATATCATAAATCCAAGTCCCATGACACACAGAAGTCAGGCCCAGGACTAGATTTTATGTTCAGCTTCTTTTGCAAAAGGACAGTGTTTGGGATGAGGTGCAGCACCTTAACTGAGCTATGAAGAGCGTGAGAATCAGACCAGTCACCAGCCTTTGGGAGGTTTCCAATGTTTTCCAAATATCATGCATCATGTCTGAATAAATCCAGTGAATTTTTTTCAGCAGATTGAAACAGTAGCTCTGGTATCCCTTTAAAAATAATTAAAAGTACCTTTTCTGTAGATATTAAGGATCATTGGCTATGACAGACACAGAAATTAGTGTTTTAATTTTTTCTGTTTGCCATATGGCACACAGGAGTGTTCTGGTTACAGGAATTTAACCCAGTGGAACGTCCAGGAAGAATAATTATTTTCTAGATTGCTGTTTATCTTGTTTATCAATTACACTATTTTTAGAATTCTAAGGCTGTTACAGTTGTTCTGTGTTCTGACTTTGCAACAGCTTTATGGGTTTCTGTGGAATCCAGCATTTGCATTTTTAGCCCTATAGTAAAAATACTGTATTTTGAAATATCGCTGTTCTACTGTTTTGGAAGCCCTTAATGCAGACATTACAGGATCTGTTTTAACCAAAATATAGGGACCGATAAAATATTTCTCTTACTAATTTAATAATCTTTTTAAGTGTTACCTGGTCAGGCTGGGAGCTTTCAAATGCTCTTGCAGAAGTCCGATAGCTATGGATGTGGTTGCTGCTTTTGTTGCTATGATTGCAGACAGCTGTAGTGATAGCTTGCTTGAAGAAAGAAGAAACAATACATCACACACAACATGCATTACTGGACCGAGTGTAGGACTGTGATTCTTTTTCTTCCCTCTTTTATTGGTTTAACATAAACCTACCTGCTTTAAGATGTCTGCATTAATGTCTTTTTGCTCATACTTCATGGCAAATTAATTACAATCGCAGTTTTGTTTACTCTGGCCGTAATATTTTTTTTCTACTTGCACACTGTGCTGCTGATCAATTCTAAGGCATCCAACAAGATAAAAGCACACAGAAGTCATGGCATTTTTTATTAAGGAGGCAAGAGCTTTTATATATTAGTCATTCCTAGAGCTGCACAGGTAACTAGTATAGAGTTAAGGTACCAAACATTTTACCTGTTATACAACACTATTTGCTTTACAGGCTGTTTTCAGTCTGAGATCTTATCAGTGATCTTGGAGTTCAGTAATTGCTCATAATAAGGTTTTTCATATCTGATCATTCATGCAGTGTAAGGAAGAGGTTTATTCACTCTGCCCAGAGGCTGAACCAGCAGAGACAGCAAAGCCAATGTGATTCATTGAATGAAGACAGTGGACAATTACCAGCAACTAGTTCACGTTTTGCCCTGGATAGCCTAAGCTGGTAAGTCTAATTTAAGTCTTTAATGCATATATTCTTAATAATTAATTTCAAGTATAAAATTATTTCATAAATATATGTAAGAACATGTATATTGTTCACTGGTTTCCTGGCTGGTTTTTTCCTAAAATCCAAAGTTAATGCCTTTACAGCTATGCCGTGTCCTAGTAGTGCACCTGTCTATACAGTGCAGCATGTATTTGTAATTTCAGGTTTTTTATTCTCTCTCTGCAATATGTTTTTTAAAGGACATGAATAATAAGTCAGTATTTGCCAATGAAAAGAAAAAGAGGCTTTTATAATGGTAACTAATTTATATTAATATAATATTTGAATTTTACTTTTAAAGCACCCTGCTGTTGGGGAGTGAAATGGTTAATTCAGGGCTCAGAAGCACAAGTCGAAATCCAATCAAAAATATTAACCTGCAGTATGTGCAGCATCAAATGTGTGTTGGAAGCCTTCAATCAGTGGGCTGGTACATGCTATAGCACGGTGATAGTCACACAAATGAGACTGTTTTGGTGGTTATTTCCAGGGTAGTGCAGCAACTGTTTCCCCAGAGCATCAGGTTATTTCTTATTGGAACCACTGCCATAAGACTTCAGTTTTGGGTCTTTTAATTCTTGGAAATGCAAACTACTGTTAATTATGCCTGGTTATAAGGAGAGCTGCTATTCTTCTGTCTAGCTCTACTTTTTACCGAGAGACCTGGTAACGTGCTGCTTCTTGTAGTTCTTGACTGGCTGTGAGAATGCTAGTCAGCCAGATCCCACAGAGCCACTCTGAACCATATTGAGATGTCCCTGTCATTTCATTCTGACCCATGCTAGACACATGCAGAGGCCTCCACAGCTGAAAATCTCAAATGGGTCAGTTTGGGACATCACCTGTTCCTAAACTGTTAGTCTTTGATGCACTGTAGCAATTTCATTTGTGACAATGGTATATCCTCAGGTTGGGTGCATTTCAGTTGGGGCACCTGTGATTTCAGTTAAGGCAATGCACATTTCAGGGTTTCACCTGGTTGATGAGGTGAGGACATGGTTGTAAAAAAAGCAAAATGAATGTCTTAAAAAAGAAGCCTAAGACTGCTTTTACAAAATAGTTTGTCTGTAAAAATAAAATGCCAACATCCAATAAAATCCAGTTAGTTTTCAATCACAAAATCATGTGGATTGAGCTGTTTTCCTTAGGTCTTATTATGCATTTTACCCAATATTTTGCTGGATCTCATTTCCATTGCTCTCCAGGGAGTAATTTCTACAGCTGAATAAGATCACCCTTCCAGAAAGTTTTCCAGAATATGCAGCTTATCTGTACCTTTTTTCATTTCATACCCTGTATGTGACTAGAAACCATGCTAAGGACAATAATCTTCAGTAGCATTTTGCATCTTACTGCTCCAGTACACTGGTAAAAAATGCAGTTGATTTGCATGATATCATTCCAACTATTGTTTTATTGTTCTGTCTTTACTCCTTGCACTGTTTCAGGATATCAATGGTTAGTATACAGGAAATACATTTCAAGTAATTTGTCATGCACTGATTCTGTGTAGATAAGCAAAGATACCATCTCTTTTATTGTTGAATACCTGCAATTTTTACAGTGTTTATTTAGCTTCTCACCTGCACTTGACTTAAGAGAAACTTTCATGAGATCATAAAATATTCTCTCCTCTTCTTACATTGATGTTAATCTTGGGGATCTGCTCTGGCTGGCACTGAAAAACCTTCCATGTGTAATATGCACACCCTGTTGTTACTGTCCTCTCCAGTCATTGTTTGGATGGTTAGTAACACATTGTTTTCTTCTGAATGTATAAATCCTGTTTCATTGACCAGATCAAGGTGGGAGGGACTCCAGCAAACCCTAGGAAATGTAATGGCTGGAGTCAAACTGTGCTTAGATATAGTCTATATGAACAGTAGCACAATCCATGGGGAACAGGCCTGAGCAGATGGGATTACGTTGCTGCTGGGCTTTTCTGGGTTGGAGGTAGAGACTGGTAGCCCAATGATAACTAAATTTACTGTAGCCCTGAGACTACACCAGCATCCTAGAGTGCTGCAACATAGAGAACCTATTTTCTTTTTGAAGAGTACATAACGAAATAGAGCTGACCTGCAAACTGAGTTTTGGATGTGTGTTGGGAGATGTGTGACTAGAACACCTCAGATTTCCTGGAAAATTGTTCAAAGATAGAGAGGTGCTTGTCCTTTACTTGCTCAGCTTAATATCTCCTCAAAAACGAAAATGTTGCTGTCAAAGAGTTCTGTGTAGAAAGTTGGGGTTCAGAAAATAACTTCTTTGCTTCTCAAGAAAAGCTTGAATTTGGTGACTTTCAAGAGATTCTGTGAAAGACATCTGGGCAACTGAGATTAAGAAGATAGATACAAATACACTTCCTGCCTTAGCGAAGGCTAGAGAAGAGATGGGCTTTTTAGGAGTCAGGCTGGCAAAATCCCTGTTTTAGTAATTATTTTAATCCTTTACAAACATATCTATGACATTTATTGGTCTATTTTTATCCACAATTTGGGACCAATTATTGACCTATACTTTATTGATGGAAGGAGGAAATTCCTGAAAACAGAGGTAAGAGGAGAAATTTGTCTGGGACAATCTGTAGCTTTACATACAAATAAAAACTGTGTGTTACTCCAAGTAAGTGAAAATTAAATTATTATTGCTATATTTAGCAAATTACTGAGTTTCTTTAAAATATTAATAGCATGGAATAGTGGAAGATAGGTAACCAGCTTTGGGGGTAATCAGCTAGTTTTTAAGCTTATTTTTAATAACTATCTGAAAATAAACTGAACTATTGAAGCTATGTTAAACAGAGACAGATGTAGATGAAATCTTTTGACCATCTTAAAAAGAATTTTATTTCATGTTTATACTCCCAAATGATTCCACAGATGCATCTGTAAAACAAAAGGCTGTCTTCTAAGTTTGTCCAATATTAAAACAACACTTTGCAGCAACTTCCATACAGTAAAGCCTAACCCACACTGACTCCAGCACATGGTTCCAAATAATTCTGGCATGTCTGGGACGTTTGTGAGTTGGCATTGGTGATCATAATTTCAGTGTTATGCTCTAGTTTGATGTTAATGAGCAACTTCCTGTGACAGAGACTTTGATTAAACATATTTTGCTATGTTCCTTGGTTTCCACTCAACCTTTCTATCTAGTCTATGCAAGCTTACAGCTGGGAGCAGAGAATAAAACGCTTTGTTTGAAGAGATAGTGATTTAAGCTAGTCCTTGTGTAGGCACTGCTGAAATGCATGTAATAATTCAAAGAGAGGATGAATTGCTTGTGTGAGCCTCACTTTACCTTTTTGCCATAAGCTCCGAGACAAACAGTCCAAACTGATTGTAGTATTGTTGCTCCCTGAGTCCCAGAGAGCTCATTTCTTATCCTTTCGGCTCTTGCACATGAGTTCCAGGGGTGCAGCTCAGATACAGCCATTCTGATTGCACACACTGTTGTTCTAATTTAACAAAGTCTTCTCATCACATATAACAATTATTTTGACTCTATCTCTCTTCACGCAGAGACTTGATCTCCCTTCAATACCCCATGAGCTTGGAGAATATGTGAGATAACTTGTAATCAGATACTTTTGTGCTCAGGGTATGTGCTCCACCACGATTTACAAATGAGAGAGGAAGATGTAGAGAGCTTATGAGACCCAAGTGGTGTCTTTAATCTTAGGGACCAATTCATGACAATGAGGAGCCTTGACAGCAGGGTGAGTGTTCAGTAAAGAATGCTTTTATGATTGTAAATAGTTATTAGCATCTGGACCTGTAGTCTGATTTGCTTAGATACAGGCTAAGACCATGAAAACAGAAAGTTACAGGATTTGAATCATAGTACAAAGAATCTAAAGCTCATTTCCAGGAAAAGATAGTCTGAAAGGGTAGCCAGATTTACTATTACAACAGTGAAGTCTTCTAGACAGAAATGCTGTCTCAGAAACGTGTACACGGTCTTGGCAGGGAAAAAGGAAATGTGAGGAAATCGTGCGTTTTTGTCACCTTTTCACTTAGAGATCCCTGGGTTTAGTTTCCTGTGCTTGCAGTTGGGTCAAACCTGATTCTTGGTTTTCCTTCAGAAAGACAAAGCTATTCCCACATAAAGTATTTCCAGAGAGTTAAATATTAAGTCAGTTTTTTCTAATACAGAGAAATTACTGTAATCATAGAGCATAGAAAGTATTGTTTAATTATGAGATAATATGGAAATGCTATTAGGCTAGGCAGTCTTACAGAGAGGAGGCAGTCCCTCTTGGAAGAGTTTGTAGTCTAAATGGACAAACATAGAGCAGGATAAAGTTTTACAATATATAGACAAAACCAGTGCCTGTCCACTAACTGAGGGAAGAAACTACACAGTATGAAACTGTAAACAGCAACAGTTGGAGTCACAGATTATAGTAACTGTAAAACACAGACTGCAAGCTCTGTGTTTGCAATAACCTGGACATTAGTTGGCCAGAGGTAGTTTAAGCTAAAAATGCACATATACCTCACTAAGCCTAAGAGAGAGCCTAAATAGGTTGTCTGTGTTTCAGCTATTATTTACTAAAACATAATGCCTTATGAATCTTGGTCAAAGAGCAGGTTCCCTCCCTGCCAAATGCTCTTCCAAACTCTAACAAAAAAGGATTCTCTGCAGCAATGACCTGTCATTTGGATGACAACATGTCAGCATTTGATGCAAATGAAATGTAAGCTCATGCACTGTTTCCGTAGTAGCTCATGATGAGTGCAGAGATAAAAAGCATTTTGAATCCAGCCTTACTTCCTGAGTGCACAGATTATTTACATGCTATCCAAACTGTGTACTAACTTTTACATTTGGGTTTCATTTTTTCTGACACGTGTATTACCAGAACTCACTCTGCCAAAAGGCCATTTCCCTCATTAAGAGAAACCCCCTCTCCTTAAACAAATCAGCAAATAGTTCTGAAGTGGTCTGTTTCATTTTTGCATCTTCAATTCTCCCTCCTCATTGGACTAATTCCATAAAGAGCAATTGGCCGTTGAGAAAGCCCAAAAACATGCTTCTGAGTGTTCAAAACCTGCCTGTGTGAGTGTGATTTTTTGCCATAGAAGTCTTGCAATGTGCATTTCAGTGATACAGTTCTGATCAGTGACGTTACTGTAGCAAACCCTTGTTAAACAGCTGTTGTTTTTCTTCTAGAAACTACTAGCTGAAAATGACACAGCAAATGCATAACTTGAGTCTCCTCCAGACTAAAAAGAACAGCCTGCCATCCTCTCCAAACGCTGCAAAGCGGCTGTACCGGAACCTGTCAGAGAAGCTGAAGGGCAGTCACACATCCTTTGATGAGGCCTACTTCAGAGCTCGATCAGACCGGCTCAGTCTCCGTAAGAGCTCAATGGTAATTACCTGATATACATCAAATTGCCAAGTTACTGTCCTATCGATCTCCTTAATCGATTTGCTCTTGATCTGTGCAGTTTTCATCATCTCACTTGGTCTGTTTCCTGATCAATGCTGCGTGTTCTCAGATTTATCATTTATGATCCTGCGTCAAAATAAATCTGACCTTCTTGAAAGCTAAAGAAAAGCTACCTTATTGAAGTGTTGATGCTTTATTTTAGGAGTAAGGTCTTGGCAGTGTGAAGAAAACGTGGATTAAATATATACACAAGTGTTTCACTTATAAGAAATTAAGAAAAAGTATTTTGCAAAACCTGAAGATGACTTTAATAGAAGTTCCTTGTTTTCCAAAAACAGAGCAACTGGAGCTTATATGCTGTGACAGATAAATGCAAGATTGGTCACAGACTGTGGTGACAGTCACTAGACAAGACCATGGAAAAATGAGATCCCCCATGAAGCAGTCTGGCCTGGGTACCTTACCCTAGCTGCAGAACCCAGCCAAGCACTCTGGTGCCAGTACAGGAAAGCACTTAAGCACCTGCTGGACTTCACACTCACTATTGCTCCTATTTATGCCAGCGCTGGTGAAGTTACACAACTTCTAGCACATATATTTTGAGAAATGGATTATGTTCCTGAAATAACAGCACAGTGTAAATTCAGTGCACAACAGAATCTTTTATATTTGCTGGAGGAAGATGAACCTGCTGTTGATATTGCCAAAACAAAACAAATTCCCCTTTTTCTAGGTAGGAAGTACAGATTAATCCTTCAACTTTTCCTCTAGATTATTTTGAGGGAACAAGTTCCCTTCCACTTCTGAAGAGAAATTACTTATGACAATGTCTGTGAAAGTGCCAGAAGACACCTCTTGGAACCATTACTCTGCTGCACTAAGGCAGATGCCTAGTGCAAAGCAGGTCTGATTTCTGAATATGATTGGGCTAGATTATAAAAATATCACATTGTGTCAGAAGAAAATGCACACTCTAGACTCCTTTAACACTCACAAATCTTTGTTACGTATGAGACAAATTATAAGATTCAATGCAAGAATTGAAAGTAATTTTAAAATCAATTCAATGGTCCTATGTCCTAGGATCACTCCTTTCTTGAAGTCAGAGAACTCAAGCACGCCCCATGGAAGAGCTAAGCTGAAATGTATCTCTAGTGCATTGGGAAGTCAAGAAACTGCTGCATCTCTCCTGTGAAGAAAGACCATGACCTGAAGGAAGCAGGGGGATCATGGCTCCTTCCTCTCAGCTCTGCCAGAGACAACAGATTTTGATTTACAGATGGAGAAGCCTGAAACTCAAACAGGGTTTGATAGCTGGAGAACAGCCTTTGCATAGTAGCCAACAGCTGTGCTTTTTGAGGCAGTGGGTTTGCAAATACTTTCAGTTTGTAAGGACCATTTGAATATGTGCCTCTAAGTATGAACTGTGGGAAAAGATTCTTTAGATTAATTTTTTAGCCACTATCCTTTCTTGCTGCCTTCTTCTCAATTGCAAGCTTGTGTGTGACTAAGTGAGTGAAAGAGGAGGTTAAACTAGTGCTGGGGACCATGCCAGAGCAGACTGACATGTAGACTGAATGAATGCCAGTCTGTTAGCATATCTTCTGACCAGTTTTTCTCTAAATATACACTTCAAATTACATACCCCTTCAAATATGTGGTCTTCTACCATACTTAACTAATGAGAAGAGAAATGGCAAATGAGCATAGCCCAAAGATTGAGGAGCTGTGCACTGCTTCTGAGGCTCAAGTCCTCTGCTGTCCACAGAGCTAATTACTTACAATCACTTCTCTCTCTTTAAAACCCAGATCTGTCAGGCAATGGGAGAGCATATTCAACAGTAATCATAATTAGGAGAATTGATTTTACATTGTGATGCAGATGGTGGTTTAATGGGATACAGACTTCCTTGTGATTTTGTTTCCCCCAGCCCACTACCCTGTCACCGGAGTGATGCAGCTTTTGCCAGTGCTGAGCTCCACCAAGCACTGGTACCTCTGGGCATTGCCAGTCTGGGGGCTGAGCTGCTGTCCACAACAGGCAGTGAACAGACTTCCCCTGAACTCAAAAGGCTTTGGATCCCATTCTATCCATTCTGCCTATTGTTTTCACAGTTTTCCCTAGAAATAAATAGCAAGGAACCATCAGTGAAAGGGTGGAAATATTCCTGGTCAACTTAGTAGCTGATATCTTTTTTTAATCACTGAGTTTCTGTACTACAGACCTAAGTCAATGACTAAAATCATGTCTCCAGACAAGTGAACAATATTTGTCAGATTTTATTTTTCTTTCAGCTTTGGCTGGTGAAGAGTTTTCTTTCCATTCTCTCTTGCTGTGCAACACTTTCCATTCAGTAAATTGTTGTCTTGCTGCAGACATAGCTATGTCTCAAAATAGCTTTATTCTTGAACTCATGTTTATCAAAACAAGTCTTTGCAGAAACTACTTTAATGTTTTTTCCAACTCCAGTAGCACATAGTGGACTTTTTCAGTCAAACCCAGAGCAAATACCTTGAAAGGAGCACTTCATTTTAATTAAGCTACATAAGATTGCATTTCTAAACACTCCAGCACTGAATCACTTACTGGAACATGGTTATTACTTACTGCAAAGCAATACTGTAGTCCTTTTCAGTATATACATTTTTGCATCAGAGTAACACCTAAATAAATTAATCACATAGCACAGCTGTCTGGGTAATGATTAGAGGCTGCAGGACTGAGGCAAAGAAAAAGCAATGTGAAAACTGCTCCTAAACTTTACCTGATCACTTGTAAATGTGTTTCAGTTTCTTTTTTAATTCAATGGTTTTGTCTTTTCAGAGAAGAATTTTATCTAGTAAAAGTAAATGAAAGCAGAAATCCAAAGGGTCTTGTTAGTACTCATGACAATACCAGATGGACTAAAATGGAGCACATGGGTCTAAAGATGCTGTCTCTTACCCCTGTTTGAATGTCTTACCCCTGGGCTGCAGATGTCTGAGTAACACTGCAATACTAGAGAGTCTTGTTCATTTGGAAAACCTGATATTTGTAATTTAGTCTGATAATTGTTTGGATTGGATGAAGCAGCTTATAAAATTCGTGTTCTGTTTCTTGCTTAAATCAGTGCAGTTTTTTCAATCAGATTACTAATTAAATGAAAAAACAGAAATTTTCTTTTATTTCTTTCACTTTTGGTGAAACATTCTTGCCAACGGATTAACTGGCAAGAGATTTTATGAGGAATTAACTTGAGCATGTGCTTAGATTCTGTTCAGCAGCTTACTTAAGGCCAAAATTTCACAAACACTTCAGGTATTTCATTTGGCAAGCAAAAATCTAAAGATGCATTTTCAAAGGCATCTCTGTGGGTCTAAATCTTGGTAACTGAATCCAAAAATAACAATTCAAATCAAAGTTTTCAAAATAATTCCACAATAATCATTCAGGTAGGTAAAATCTGTTGTTAAATTGTGTGTACATATATTTCAAAAGGGCTACATACCAAATCATTGTGTTTCAGTTGTAATACTGAAATTAGCCACCTTTTTTTTATTATGCAACAGAAATTTTTTTGTTTTCTATAATGCAAGAAACTCCTGAGATGTCATACATGATTTATGGAGGTTCCCACATGTTCTGGTTTGAGCAAAATTGGAATTAAAGCCAAATAATGATATTGAGGACTCAGAGTAGTACTCTGCAAATGCTAACTCATTTAGTTTTTATGCACACACATAAAGTCAATTAAAATATGACTATTCTGATTTCCAAAAAAAGGGAAAACCATATATGTACCCAGTGCCACAGAAGTGGAAATTTGACCCCAGAAACACCTAGTTTCCTGTCCTAAGTGAGCACCACAAGCCTGTCATTGAGTAACACCATCAGCTGGACCTTTCTGTTCTGCTCTCAGACTGTTAGCTAGTGTTTCTTAAAATGAACTTAACTAAAAGAAATGGAAACTAATGCAGTAATTAAATTTACTTCAAGCAATTCCCTCTGTAGTAAGCTGCTTATGAATTTACTGTTAAATAAGTAGATTTTCCTAGCTGTGATCAGTTACAAGAGTAATATGATTTTGTTGGTTTCTGATTAGATCAAAAAGCAGATGCTTATGAAACATAATTACCCTTCATTTCCATAAACAACAGTATAGAGGAAGTTCCAATAAGCAGAAAAAGAATTTGAAATGGGTGTTAACTGGGATGAAATTAACGCTTTTTTAGAATATGGATGTATATTTTCAGGAAATTAATTAATATATTTTGCATTTCTTACCATTTATATGAACAAACTGTCCATCAGTTGACAGTTCTGCATTCATAATAATGAAATTTCAAAGAGCAAAGGAGCACAGCTTCTTTTTTTTTTTCCTCTTTAGGTGGACATTGATCTCTTTGTGTTAATTTTGGGTAGATAGTCCAGGTGACACACCACTGTTGAAAGCATATCATTGACCTGAGTGAGAGTTGATGACATTTAGCGTGTATCAGAATCATATCAATATTTTATTCTTAAAATAAAATTAATTAAAATTATTTTCATTTCTAGCCAGAGCACTTAATCCCTTCAGGGTAGGGGCAAAACACCAGAACAGAGCAAGATCTCTGATTTCAGGACGATAAGGTGTTATATAAGCAAGACAGCAGATGTGTGGAGCTACTGGAATGAAAATAAATTTTGCTGCATTGCAGTCAAAATTTCTGTCATTTTTAAGTTTTACTTTATAATAAGAGAAATATGTGCTGGCCTCTTTCCTAAAATTTTCTGGAGATGTGCCCTCTCCAATGTCAGTGTATGTCCCTAAAGACATTTTTTTGCCTTGAACGGAGGGGTGGATAAAGAATGATAAATCTAGCTGCTCACCATTCAACTGTTCCTTGTTCTGAGATTTTTCTCTTGCACCTAACACTAAAGTATGACCCAAGTATTTGATAATGAAATTAAATCTGAATCGTCTTAAAATCCAGAGTAGACTCTGAAAACCAGATTTTGACAGAGACCCATTTTAATGAAGCACTTGTTTCAGTTCTGTCTTTTATTCTGCATGGAAATCTACCCCAGAAGATTTCTCCAGTGTGAGCAATTTTTCTAGTTAAGTGTCTAAAAGGTAGATCCCCAAGTCACCACTACTGTCCCAGATTTGCTTTATTGCTGCATAGTTAATCTCATTTTTAGACAGCAATCTAACATGAGTATCTCAGGTCTCTATATTGACAATCTTGGGTCAAGACCATCTTAGGTACATATGTCTTCCTCTTCTGCTGATCCCTAATATTCAGCATAGGTGGGGTCCATATTAAACCTTTAATAGAGCATCAGCTTTTCAATTTCTCTGTGTGGTACCAATACTTCACATGTGAATCAGTAGACCAAAAGATTTCTCTCAGGCCTGAGAATTTTGATAAGTAACATGTCTTTACTGTAGGCTCCAGAAGGATGTTCTCATATCAAAGCCTGCAAGCCCTGCTTCTCTTCTGCACCTGCCTCTCCCCAGCTCAATTAAGAAATGATAGGTTTCTTTGTGTTACACCATTTTTTTATCTCTTTGACATTGGTGAGGAAAAGGTTCAGTGGTTCTTCCTACTTGAGGGTTGGTGCCATGTATGATCTTGGTTTTGGCTGCTTGTGTTCTCTGCTCTTCACACACACCACTTTCTGGACATGCATATTGGTCAGTCAATTTTTTTAGTCTCATTTCTACCTCTTTATTTAAGGACTATACGTTTCAAAGCTGCTTCTAGTTACAAGTAAAATGCAAAAACGTGAGCACCTAGAAATGACCCAAATGTTTGAATGAACAATACCTATTACCAGCTCACACTGGAGCTGTGAAGGTTTTTCTCCAGAACAACTTGTTTGCTTTGGATTTTGATCACCTGAGTTTGCATACCCCAGATTTTTATTTTAAATTTTGAGTGTGAACCAAAACTCTGCCAAAATCATAGTCTTTCATCCAGTTTCACACTGAAATTATATAATACTCATATAATACTCAATACATGAAGCTCAGGTAGCTTCTTACAGGGAAGATGTGTAAATAAATCTGGTTTTTATGCGTTTGAATGTCACTTGAATCTTCCCACAGTCCAGAAGCAAGTTCAAGTACATAAGTCCAGAGGAAGACCAAGCTCAGTTCTGCTGCAAACAATTCCCATGTTTCTAGCCAAATCTAAGTTGGGGCTGGAGGATCAATATTTTACAGCAACCCCACAAAACACAATTTTTCTTAACTTATTTTTATTACAGTTACATTTGAAGAGTTTCCTGACATTCTGCTTTTATCGATACACAGAATTTCCAGTGCAATGAAGCTATGTTTGAAGCTGTAGAACAGCAAGATCTGGATGCTGTTCAGATTCTTCTTTATCAATACACACTGGAGGAACTGGACCTGAACACACCAAACAGTGAGGGACTAACTCCTCTGGATATTGCCATTTTGACAAACAACGTCCCTATTGCTCGGACCCTTCTACATGTTGGGGCAAAGGAAAGCCCACACTGTAAGTAAAGAACACGAATTGACTTAGATACTTGCCTATAAGAGATCAGGTTTCCTGCTTTTTTTGGAAATTAATTACATTCTAGACAAAAACTGGCTTTAAACATCATAAAGATGATTATACCACCAATGGCACCACAGTGCTGGAGGACATTTGCAGCAATATGTGCTTATTGACTGTGTGGTTAGTAAATATTTTTTTGTTCTCTATTTTAGATACCACCAACTGATGAATCAAGTTGAGCTTTTAATGTGATTAACACTGAGGCAGCTGAGTTAATATCAATACTGAGAAAAAAAAAATGTTTAAAAATATGGAAATGGGAACTGAGTGAGTGATTCCAAGATCATGGTCTGAAATACGGTGTCATCAAAAATGAAAAGATGATGAGTTGTCCAGACTTTGGTTTATTTTGATTATCCTTTTGATTTTGGCTATGCTGCCTTCAGTAGACAGGTTGTGTTGAATTTTATCATACCCATTACCACAGACTCCTCCCTCCTAGTCTTCAAATGGCCCAAAATCCCACTTAAATGAGAATTTCAAAGTTCTACAGAACCAGAGAGAATCTAAGCACAAAACAGACCTTCTCTCTTTACTGGAATACCAATATTGCTTAGATCTACATATTGTAGTTATAAAACTATCCTTTGTATCCCTTCATGGGCATTTTAATGCACAATTTGTGGGTTAGTGGGTGACTTACCAACCCAATTAATCAACCATATACCATGACACAAACTCTGATGCCTACTTGTGTCTAAAAATACACCAATGTATGCGAATTTGTTTTAAACTGTCAATGCCTATATTTAGGACATTCCCAGCAAGGCTATAATGAGACTGTGTTTGAGGGGTTCGGCCACTGCAGACTCTGCCATTAATTTGAAGTTAGTTAAATTAACAGCATTTAGTGCTGGCATGTCAATCTCAGTGCTCCAGGAAATTGCACCTTGAGGCTACTAACATTGCCAGTTTTTTCACTGGAGAGTGTGTGTGCATGTGCGTGTGTGCTGAGTTTTTTTGCCAGACCCTCAGTGTTGGTACACCTTTATTGCTTTTCTATGTCCACAGCACTTATATTATCATTTATTCTGGCCTCCTTTAACCTTCCCTGGAGATTTTTGCATAGTGTAGCTGCTCAGTGAAAAGAGTTTTTTAGTTTTATATTTATTTGTTTATTTTTCTGTCATGGTTCATGACTGAGGCTTTAAAAAAAAGTGTGACAGCATTTAGAGTACATGATTGACTGCTGAAGCAACATTCATTAACCATGACAAATCTAGAGGAAAACACAGTCTTGAGTGTTCTAAACAGCAGTAAAAAAGACTAAACTAATTTTTCATTGACCTCATCTGTAAATAAATGCAGTCTGATGGCGAGCAGGGGCAATCATAAATTAGTATTCATTTCCTGTAATTAATGCAAACATGCCTATGAACACAGAGAATATGAATATATAACCACCTCATTTCCATTTCAAAATATACCCACCAAATTTCCACTTCACTTATCTTGATTTTTAGTTTTTCTGATTGAAATAATGGATGAACCAGTCTCAATAAAAAGCAAACTATTGTTCGTCTGGGGCTGCTTTTACCTTAAGGGTTTATGGCTGCTACTTGAGAGGAAAATGCCAAAAGTTACTTTCAGCACTAAAAACAAAGGTTCACAGCATCTTTATATGTGGCTGCATTCTCACAGAACTGACAGCAGCCACTTTCTATTTTTCTAGTGTTCCTGCTTTGCTTTCTGTACTTAACCAGCCCTGCAGGAATGAAATGCATTCTGTTTGTATGATCTCGGGGCTGCAAGAACGTGATCCAGACCCCATCAGGAGCATTTTCATTTCTCCATTGTGGGTAGTTGAGCAAGACCTCCCTGCACTGGGTGGGAGGGGATTTCAAGGTAAAATTCTGACTCACCCCAATTTTGGGACTGGACACAAGCATCTCTTAATCTGATTGGAAGTGTATAGGACAGATCTGGGAGACTGCAAGGTAAAGGAATTCCCCATTCCAAGAGCGCACAGAAAACTTCTTACCTAGAAAATTCTAACTCTTGCACTATATGCACCATTGTGCTCCAGCTGAAATCTCATTGCAGCCCCTCAGCTAATGCTGTAGAAAGGAGGATCTGGAGGACAGATAGCTTCCATCTGTATCATCTGGATGGCTGCCTGGAATAGGAAGAACAGCAGATAAACCAATAGAAAGTAAAACTATGATCTTCATTTCCACATGGAACTCTGTATAAATCTTATCTTTTAAACACAAAGTAAGATCAGAGAGTACAGCATTTAAAATACTAATGTAGTTGCAGAGGAGGCAAAGTCCACTGTGCTACCTTTTCAGTTACTCTTATTCATCACATGCTTAAGGTTTGGCTTGTTCATGTGAACACAAATAAAAATAAGATTAAAATTTTCAGTGGCCGATTGGACCCATTTGCAGGACCTGACACTTGTGGATCAGATTGGTTCAAGATCCTTAGTGAGAACCTGAACCAATGCCACTTCTCAATCACCTGAAGATCTGGAACATAAAATCTCCTCTCTCAGTCCTGTTGTGCTATCAGATGTGTTGCATGCTTACTGTAGGCATGGATCCAGGAAACTGTATCACTGTTGGCCTTCCAGTAAACAGTCAGTTCTTAGGATACCAGCAGATTCCAGTAAGCCTGGCCATATGTCTCTGATGTCCATATGAAGAATGATCAAACTTCAGGAACCATGGCTTCAAGCCAGCTTCTGAAAGCAAAATCTAAGAAACAAATACTCTTCAAAAACAAAGTCTTAGACATCAGAGGCACTGAGTAATTCTTTGCTCACCTCCTGTGGCTTTAAAGAACCCATGGCACTTTTCACATTAGTGTCTAGGGTTATTCTTAGACTCTGCTAAATTTCAATTGTGATATTGTTATGAGAGGCAGAGGGCAAAAGTTAAAACGAGAGGTTTGGTCTGGATAAAACAAACACCTTTTTCACCACAGAGACAGTAAAGCAGCAGAACAGGTTTCCTAGAGTGGTTGTAAATCCTCCATCCTGGGAAGTTTTCAACACCAGATCAGGTAATGCCCTCAGTAACCTGGTCTGACCTCATAGGTGACCCTGCTTTGAAGGAGAAGGTTGGACTACAGAAGTTCCCTTCCAATCTGATTTGTCCCATAATCCTGTGTTTCCAGTTTAGGAATAGTACATTCATATGTGCAGACATCTTCACTCAAGTGGTGTTTTGATGTCAAAAACCTCTCAGACTCTTGGTCTTTTACACAGTACAGTTTGATGTTTTCAGAAATGTCTACTGCTCCTGGCTCTTGCAAGTGAATGGTCAGTGCATCCTGTGCAAGATTCATGCTGTTCCTGTAAATACCTTAAAAACCAGGACTCTGGCTGTCCCTACATAGCAACTTCCCATCATTGCTAAGAGTAGCTGCTTGTACTAGGGCAGCATTTTCAGCAAATAGGACTGTATTTTCATCAAATTAGGATTATATCAGAGCTCTTCTGCAAAAATACCAGACATCAGAGAAAAGTAATTTTCTGTGATTTCAGAGTTTATTTTCTTGTACACTACTTCCTCTACATTGAACATCAGATCAGTGGCTGCATTTCTTTTCAGCTTAAGCACCTTTACAAATCCTATTTTCTAAACAACAACTGTTTTGAACAATTTCAGGCTAAGAGCAATTCTGAAAATAGGGCTTGATTCACCACATTTCACTGTATAATCAAGGGGCTGGTCTTGTGAACTTGGGCTACTATTTTCATTTTTAACCTATGTGATCTTCATTTTCCCCTTTATGTAGCATGCAGTTGTCCATACAGGCAATCTGAACTGCTTGAACATCAAATTAAAATTATTGTGAGTGCTGGAGACAAGCAAAATCTTTGTGTCAAACTGCTCACTGTCTGTCCAGTCTGTCACAGGACTTGATCTTACATGGGCAAAACTGAGGCAGAAAGAAAACCTGGTAAGAGATCCATTCTACACCAGCTGTGGCCCTTAGGCACAAAACTCATTCTTAGGTTTGCCAACTAGATCTCTCTTCACTTGCAGAGATTTATATATTGTATGTGTTTATAACCAGTGCAACCTTCTTTTTTTCTCTGAAAGCTCATGATACTGTGGCAAAGTAGGGGTTGGATGGAAACCAAATGCTTTATTATTTTAGTTCAGTTTTAATATTCCACCAATTTAAAACATATATGCGATTTCAGACTAATTAAGACATAAGAGGGATATTGGAAGATAAAATTTGCTCAATTTATTCATGTCATTAATCCAAATGAAGCGGCCAGATCCTTACATGATATACATTGGCATGGCATGCTCTCATCCACTTGATGACTGGGAGGCAGTGTGTTCAAGAATTTGACCTTACATGTGTTACACCAGAACACATGAGGCCAGCACTTTGTCCCGTAAGACCACTAAGCAATTACTTTTCCTTCTTCTTGGTAGTTGTTAACATGGAAAGCAGGTCAGTGCATCTGAGTACGTTGGTCCAGGAAGCACAGCAGCGAGTTACTGAACTGTCTGCACAAGTGATGAATGAAGGCCTTGGTACAGACAAGACAGAAAAGGAGAAGCAACTCAAAGCTTGGGAATGGAGATCCAGGCTGTACAGGCGCATGAAGGCAGGCTACGAGCACGCTCGTAAGTAGGAGGAAGTAGTTGCAAATTTCAATACAAGGACTCTCCAAGTGAGCAAAGCTCACACTTTGTTCAGCAAAGAAGCTCTCACTAACTGATCCTCACAGCACTGCTTTGAAGCAGGCAAATGGGAGGGTGGGGAAACTGAGGCATATGACTAAATGGCCTTCCCAAGAATGATAAGGAAATTGATGATAGGACAGGAGAGGACCAAATATCTCAAAGCAACAAGCACATAGTGCCTTCAGGAGTGGGCTGCATAAAAAATGGATGAGACCTCCAAATTCTTGGTTCAGGATCTAATGACTCTGTCCTGCTGTTTCTCTTCCTATTTACTCCTGGATCTCATTTAATATGCTCAAAGTTTAAAATAGGATTATTTGAAAAGAATACATGAATAGGGAAGAAGAGGGATGGGGACACTGAGCTTTTTTCTGCTGAGATTAGATTTTTTGAAAAAAGTTACATTCTGTTTAAAAAGAACAGAGCTGTTCTAAACATTTGGTCAAACAATGGATTTTTGTTTTACATATAAAAATTGTGACAACTAAATCTTAATTTCGGTATCAACGTATAACATTTTATCAGCGTAGTCACAGATTGTGTCACTTTAAACAATTGTCCAAGTGAGTCTGTTCCCAGAGTAAATGTGAATTTGGGCCCATGGGAAGGAGTAAAGAGGCTGAATTGTTTCATATGTAGATCTTTTAGCTATATCTAATTCAATGAAATACAATCATTGCCATCAACGTTTTTACAACCATCTTTATATAAATGTACTTACTAATAATTTTCTCAATTTTATTGTATTACTTCTTCAAGACAAATGTGGTGCTCCTTGTATTAGATACTAAATACAGGAAACAAAGCAGTAGTGTAAGTTAATATGGTGATATTTTAAATCAATCCCAGCAGTAAGCAATGACATTTATGTTTGATTGAATGAAGTCTGATTAATATTCTGTGAATTAAGCTTTTTTTTTTTAAAAAAAAAAAAGAAGAAGGTAGAAAAAATGTTAAGCCTCAATGGATAACTGTATTTTGGAACTACTACACTGAAACATTTGTAGAATTTGCAGTTTCTGCATCACAATAATGTGAAAATGTTTTCTCTTAGTTGATAAATTTGAGTTTGTTAGTGAAACCATAAAGGTTTAATTAGCTCTTTGTGGTTTTGTCCTTTCTCTCTCCTCCTGCCCACCCAAGAGATTTATAGGGGCTTTTCATTGACATAATTAGCATGAATCTGTTTTATTGGGTTACATATATGCAGGAAGATATTTTTAACTGAAAGGAGCCAAAAACCATGATAGAAACAAATGGTGTCTGCAGGATATTGTTAGCAGGAGCACTAATTAAAATGCTCAAAAGGCAGAGAACACAAACACCTACAACCCAAAGCTCACAATTGCAGGGTGATTTTCAGTGGGTTCTTTGAAGACTCAGAAACATTGTTTAAATAGGATTTGTTGTGCTGAAGAGCTGATGTTTTCTCTTCTCTCCCAGGAGCCCCTGAGGCGCCAACCAATGTCTGTCTCATGGTAACAAGCAGTACATCACTCACTGTCACCTTCCAAGAACCTCTGAATGTCAACTCAGCTGTGGTGACCAAGTATAAAGGTACTGGATTTAGACATCTTTCATTTATCTTAACGATATACAAAAATTTGAGGGCTAAGTGACAAAGGTATTTATCTATAAGAGATGATATTGCAGTTCTAGTAATGTTTGAATATAATTATTTTCCCAGTTAATAGCTGCAGAAGTGGAATTTTCTTAAAAGATTCCCCAAAGACATATTTTTTATTAAAAAAGAAAAATAAATTAACCAAAAGATTTCTCCATGAGTGCTTTGAAGAAGTTTGCTTGACTCACTGTGGTTAGGACATCAGCTCAATGACTGGGTTGAGATGAGCAGTTATAAAACACAAGCTAACTTTTGGTGCCTGTGGGCTCCTGAAACCATGTCTATCCTTGTAAATGCCAAACCCACACCACCATTCCTTAAAGGAATGCCTCTGGAAGCTGAAACTTTTGGCAGAGGCATCATACAGCCCGACTAATTAGCTATTCCAGGGCTGCCACATCATTCTTGGAAGAGCAGTACATTTGGGGTGGCACCAGTTAGTTGCAAAGTGGAATGAATAGGAAAATGCTTCCATCTGAATAGTGCTGTTGAATAGAAATGGTCTCAAAACAGAATTTCTGTTCCACAGGAAATTCTAAAAAAAAAAGAAAAAAAAAGAAAAAAAAGTTTTATTGAAGATTAGAACAAAAATGAGAAAGTTTAAAATTTTCTGTTGAGAGAAACTTGCAGGTTTTCTACAATGTTTGGAGCAGTACACTGTTCAGTGTTAAGCACAGCCATCCACAGTCTCCATCTTCCAGTGGGAGCCTGAGTCCTTCCACAGGTCAAGGGGCTGAAAAGCAGTGTTCTAAAGATCTGAGGCCTGCTTTGCCCAGCCCAGGGAAGTCAGGGTGTGGGGAGCCTGAAAGTCCTCTTAGTCATTTCCTGCCATGACTCCCTTAATGATTACTGTTGTGTTTGTTTCTTTGTATTAACAATTAAAACCTCATTTGAGAGGTACTTGAACCTTGGGTTTCCATACACGTAGCAAGAACCATAATGGGGGGGTTGTGGGAAAGTCTGTTTCATAGTTCTGTGTGTGGGTGTCCCAGGGATTGCTTCAACAGGAGCGATTCAGAAAGCCCCAGTCCATCAAGAGTCCCACAGCTCATCGACCTCTTCTGAAGGTGGGACATGCAGGTGCACAGGCTCCATTGACTTCAAGCACAAGCACTGAGAGGACTGCATGAGTTTATTTTGGAAAGGCAGGTTCTTTCTTTCCTTCGCCTGCTTCTGGGTGGAGATTCCAGTCCTCACTGGCTATGCCCAGTAAAAAAAATTTTTACAGTGTAAGAAAAAAAAAAACAACAACCTCCCAGACATCACTAAAGCCATCAAAGTGATTCCATTCCTGATAGCCTCAGTAGAAGGGTAAATTACTGTATAACACCTGGTCAGCTGTGCAGAGCTGCAGGAAGTGTGATTTTCAAAAACATCAAAGCCCTTTAGAAGCCTAAATCTAATTTTCAGCAATGGCTTGGGTTGCCAGGAAACTAAATTTCATTTAAGGGCTTCCTACTGCCTGATTTACTTGTGAAAACAATACTTGGGTTCCTAAAACACAAGTTTTCTTGAAAATATCCGTCTGCTCTTTGTAATACATGTATTTTAAACAGCTCTGAAACACTGTTCATACTCTAATTAGAATGGTGGTTAATATTTTTGTGGTCAAGCAAATTCTCAAACAGAATTTATTTTTTAAAATAATTTTCTAAAGGTTGTAGCATTTTTCTCTTCTGTAATCCTTTGGGTTGAGTGTGTTTTGCACCATGTCAACTCTGTCCTCTTTTTGGAAAGCACAACATTCAGAGAAATTTAATCCAACCTGACCTAACCTTCTTATCAGACTAGGTAGCATTGCTGTTGTATTTTGAATTACCCTCACTGGTGATCATTTCATGCTTTATCAAGTTGACAGTTATTTTTGCCAGAATGTTCTTTTAAAATCCTTTATCCCAGGAGACTTGCATATTTATGGTTAGATAAAAAGAAAGATCATTAATAGCTCTTTTTGGTGACTTTCGGGAATTAATTAAGCACTGGTTGTAGAATTGTTTATTACATTTTGGAGTGAGATTCTTTGTGCTAGTTTGAGGGGTCAGATGATGACTTGCAAGAATTATTAGAACCAGCTAGCAAATACCAGCCCTGAGAGTTAGATAACATTGCGTGAGGATCTTTTTTGGTCATGTATATAAACCTCCTATCCAGAAAACTGTCTGAACGTTTTGCTAATTCAGGGACAAAAATAAGCTGTTAGGGTTGGTTTTTTTCCCCTCAATACTTTGCCATGGCTTTTTCTAAGCAAATTAAAATTCAGGAGCATTTCTAGCAGTGTTTAGGGAATACCTGCTCATTAACAGAAGCTAATAATGTTCTTTTCTCCAGACCTGAATTATAGGGGATAAAAACTGACATCAGTTTAGTTCAGTTCCCTAAAAACACTGAGAAACTGCCAATTCCTTTTTTCCATGTCATCTCTTTTTTTTAACATATTTTTTTCCAAAGCTTTATTTGTCCAAATGTCATTTAGAAACTGGGCTTGGAACATTATCTGACTGTCTGCTATTTTCCTGTGTGTGATCTTTTCCCTTGTTAGCTGTATAACTTGCAAATAATAATACAGGAGAATAATACTTTGCACTCACTCTCTAACCACTAAAACCATCTCACTTCATTAGGAGATTTAATTTTAACCACACACGGTGAATGGGTATTGACTTTGGTGTCCCAGCTGGATGGCAGCTCAGCGACTGCATTCTGTGGAGCCATTGCTTTAAGGAGCCAGAGTATTCTTTACTTCCTCTCCTGGATTGTTGTTTAATGTTGCAGGCACCATCCTAATGGCTCCCTTCAGTTTCCCTCCAGAGAAAGCTGCAGCGTGGTGGTGGCTGACGTGAAATGATTTCTATGTATATTGTAACTTAGTAAAGTGTTTTGAGGCTGGAAGCAGACAGGCATAACATAAATCAATAATAATAGCAATAATCTGCTCCTTGCTAGACAAAGATTCAAAGCCAGAGACACCTCACTCCAGCCAGTTGTAGGAAGGATGTGGAGGATCACTGTAGTATTGAGAATTAAACCCCCTGCCTTTGGCTAATCATGCCCTAAAGCCGAACTTCACATCCCATCATTGAAACACTTAAAATGTGCTTTAGTTTTATCTCTTTGAAAACACAATCAAAATGTTCCACACTAATCCACAAAATAACGTGCTACAGTTTGTAGCTAGGGTGAACATCAGTCATATTGTTACAGCATGATGTATTTGATTCTAGAGCCACACTGCTCTATCTCCATGCAAAAAATGCCAGCAGCAACGTAATCCAGCAAGGCACCACTTGGCTCCTAGGAAGTCCCAACAGCACAGAGTAGTAAGCACCTGTAGGGCTTTTAAGAACTGCTGCTTCACTAATTAGCCTTTCTAGGGTTCACATGTTCCACACAACACAGACATATAAAGCAAGCAGGACTTTTTTAAAGAACAAAGTCATAAGTAGTGGTAATTGTTGCCTTTATTTTCTGTGCTTTTTTAAACTGATTATTATTTTGCTTTTACAGTTAGTAAGTACAGGTAAACCTCCTCTTACTGCATATTTCTTTTTCATACCTTTCCCCTCAGAAGTAGTCATAATAATGCTGTGATCCCCACATAGGGGATAAGGAAGAAAAATGAACACAGTGCTGATCATTACCTACAGGAAAGGATCATTATGCAATGGAAAATCTCTGTTTATATTTTATTTACAATTTTTAAACAAACATCTATATCCCCTTTTAGAGAAAAAATGAAACAGCTTGTATAACCAAAGCTGAGCTAATTTATTTAAGAGCCTGGAACTATTTATGTTTGAAGAGAGAGGAAGAGAGAAAAAAATGTGAGCCATGTTTGATATAGCAAACAGAACTGATCTTCTCTTTGTTTGGATGTAGCTGTGGACTTGGGTGCCAAGTTATTTTCCAGATAGTGATGCTAAGCTGTTTAGGCCACTTGAGCAGTTGTTACCTTTTTGTTTAGTTTGTTATTTCAGCAGAATATTTCATGTTTTCAGGACTGCCCAGCTGCCTTCTAGGATTTCAGCTGGATGGAGAGATTTTTTTTATTTTCTGTCAGTGTAGCTCTTTAAAAAAACAACACACATCAGCTGAGATCAGGAAAGAAGGAGTTATATCTTGCTTCAGTTTTGACAGAAAGTTGCTCCCTGCCTCCCTTCTTCCAAGGCAATTTGTGTTCATTTCAAATTTTTTTGCACAAGAACTATTTACATTGTCTTTAAATTGCTGGTTCAGTCCTAGGTAAATATACAGCAGCCACAGTGTGTTGCTACCATATGGCTGCATGAAATGGGTTGGTTATAGGCAAGTACCTTTGTCCAAGAGAGGCTGGTGTTATCATTGGAAACCTCAACTAGAGGTATCTATTCCCACCCCCAAATCCTTTTCCTCAGGGCTGCTCTCCAGCCATTCTCCCCCCAGCCTGGATTTGTGCCTGGGGTTGCACTGACCCAGGTGCAGGACCTTGCATTTGGCTTGTTGAACTTCATGAGGTTGGCACTGGACCACCTCTCCAGCCTGTGTTATAGGCTCTCTACCTCAAAAAGAAAAAAATCTGTATTTGAGATTTGCAGTTGACATCTCACAGTGTCAGTGGAAATTTTTCATTGAAAATGTCAGTGTGAAAAACCTCAAAAATTTTATAAAAACTAGCTACAAATTTTGTGTGATTCTGCATGTTTTACTAAGCCTTTCACAACCAAATAATGTTATAATTTGTATGAGTTTCTGCTTGTCCCTGTGAGCATGTACAAACAGCATGTACTATATGTTTTGTAATTATCTATTTTATTTGTCTATCAAGAGTTGACTTGCCATGTTTGATCAAGTTTGGATTTGTTCCATAGCAGACTTCCTGCAGTGATGCTGCTAGTACTGTACAGTGGTTTTGGCTCCAGACAGATTTGGCTAGTCTAACAGGTAGGGCTTACACAAAGACCTAAGTACATACACAGATATGTTATCTCCAGCTTCTTTCCCCACTTTGGTGCCAACTAACTATTCACCTAACACTGTCAGAGTAGGAAACAGCAAGCCTGAGCTTTCTTTCATTGCTAGAAGAACCCTGGTTATGGAAATGGATGCTTGTAGAAGTGAATCTTAGGTATGAAAATGTGGTGCTTTAATATGAATATCCAAGCACCTTTCTAATGTAGATGCCATGTCACTGCTTGATCCTGTTCCAGTTTATAGTGGAATAAAGTAGCATTCTGCATTCAACTTGATCTATAAACCCTTTCCACTTATTATTCAAGGTTTCTTGGTATATTTTGAAACTCATTCTTTCCCCAAAACAGTTCTTACTCCATAAAAAGGAAAGAGAATACATTTCTTTGTAAGATATTTGAATTTATCCTGCTGAAGAGGTGTGGTCTGATATTTTTTACAGTAGTTCATTTATGACATTTTATTAGGTCTCCTGGGCACTTTATTTGCACATTACATTTTGGTAGCTAACAGGACTGTGCAATTTGCCTTCTATTTTTATGCCCAGCAAGTACAGAAATGTATAAATGTTAAAACAAACCTTTCTAATTCTAGATCCTGTCAATGTCTGTAGTATGTGTCGACTTAAAATTTCAGAACTCCTATTTTTTAGATTTGCTATGTATTTAAAACCACCTTTGAACATGGATCACATATTAAGTGATGGTGTAATTAACTAATGTAGTTGATCAGACACCAGTTACTCAGTTCAATCACTCTTTCCTCCTGCTTTGTGTTTTATAAGGACTTTGAATAGCAGCTCAAGATGAGTGAGAAAACACAGATGTGGAGGCTCTGGTTTTGTCTGTATTTGGTATCTCAGAAAAAAAGGCTCAGATTATGATGTTGCTGAATTTCAGACACCGTTTCACCTTTTACATTTGCTTGGAATTACTAAAAATTAATGAGTATTGTCAAAGATTATTCACATGTGGCTAATCATTATAGCTTCCAGCTCATAGGTATTGCATAGAAGAGGTGAATTTCTCCTAGTTGGTGGCAGGACTGGAACTTAAGACCTACCATTTCTGTCTTGAAGGAGTTTCCTAATTTAGCAGATCTTCAGATTCATGGGTTTGGGAATGCTTCCTCACTGGAGACTTAAACCACAGAATGTCTTCAAAGGGGTTGTGGCAAAGTTTCCCTGCTTACTGCTTTGTCTAAAGTCTTCTCAGGTCCATCATGGACTTTTCTGGACCATTTACAAGCATAAAGGATTTAAAACATAGTCAGTTTGCCTCTTCAACCAGAACCAGAACTTGATACTGTTCTAGTAATTAGATCTGCCCCACAGAACTGGTAAATGGATGTAAATTTGGAATCAGGCCTTTGGATCTGCTTCAAGCTCTTACCTCATGTGTTGAGCACAAATTGCAGGGCTTACTGTTCTCATGCATGAGTGCCCAATTAATTAATGCATGAACACCCAATCAATTTATGCATGAGCACCCAATCAGTTCATGCATAAGCACCCATTTAATTTGATAATGAATGCCCAGCTGGTTCACACATGAGCTCCCTATTAACTCATGTCTGAGCACCCAATGGGTTCACACCTGACTACTGTGTTGGGCATATATGGCAGGTTTCAGCAGCCAGGGGTCACAGGGGTGGGAGGGGGCCAGGAGATGCTGGGTGCTGGTCACAACTGGCCTGGTGAGCTCTAAACATGATGGAAAACCCCGTCATGAGTAACCTCATGGTGGAGACAAGGGAAGCTGGCAGTAGGAAAGGGGGAGGATGTGTTTGGCTTGAGTCTCAGAAAGGCTCACTTAAGGTGTTCGCTTTTAATTGTTTATATTTTCTTTCTTCTCACTCTGAATGAGTGATTAGAGGTTTGTGTTATTTGCCAATAAATTAAGAATTCCCCAAATTGAGACTGTTTTGCCTGCAACACCTGGCTGCAGTGCTAGGGAAAGGCAAAAGCTCTTTAAGTTACTGTAGGGATTAGTTTATAATAAAAGTATTAAATATCATTCACATCTATGCAGCTAAGTCCCTCTTTAAAGATCTATTACAGGAGAACCAGAGGAATAGCAGCAGGATCCCATTGAACAGATTACTTGAATTAGGGTTTGTGTATTTACTTTCTTTGTTAACAGTGCTCTGCAGTGTTCTGGTTTGTCTTGTCCAGTGTGATAGATTAGTTCTTTGTTTGCATTTTTCCAACATCTCATTATTAATTAGTTTTTAATGTATTATGTTTTGGGAAGAAGCTGAGCCTAACCCATGCATGCTTCACACAAACGAGTAGTCCTCACATTCATCAGGTTCCCCACTGGCTTTGGTTGCACAGATTATATGAGAAAAACATACCCACTGGAAGTGGAAATTTGCAGAATCAGAGCCAGGCCTGTTATACCCTTCTAGGATGTGAAGCCTTTGCATAAGGACTCCATTTATTCTCCAATCCCTTTTCACAGTTCTAACATGTATTTTCTCCCACTTTCCACAGCCAGAGTGGGATATGTTTGTCATTGAAGGGCTGAGACACAAATCTTGGCTGTTATTATAATCCATTGCATCTTTTTAACCACTGGCCCACACTGGAAGGCAATATACACCCACATAGCACATTTTCTTAATTAGTTATAAAATGTTAGGAAGAAATGTCATTTTCACTAACAGAAAGGAAAAAAGTTCCTTCTCATACTGGAATAGCTCACCTTATTATAAACAGCTAAAGAGTTGTTAGTACTGAGAAAACACTAATTAAATACGTGAGAGAAAACCATCAATATTTTTTTTTCTCTTGGTAAGAATTTTATTACAATGCACGAAAAATAAGATTTTATAAATCATTTATATAATGTAGATTTGCTATAAGATGAGCTAGTGAAACCACGATCAAGCAAAGGATTGTCCAGAAAGAGGACCACAAGCAAGGTTATTTAACATCATTGATTATTATTAGCAGGCATAAAAGATGAGCCCACAGCTGTTTGGGAAGAAGCTTTACTGAGAATGAAGTATTTAATTATTAAAATAATTCTCTGAAACAATATTGTGAAGCTTTGAAGCAGTTTCAAATGAGGATGTGCTCTCTAGAAATGGTCTAGAAATGCTCTTCTTGGAACTCTTCTTGGTACTGTTCTGATGCGAGGCCCTTAAAACAACCCATAGCTTTTCCACACCAAAACACAGCAGTGCTTTATTTACTTCAGGTGGGCACAGTGCTATTTGTCTACACCTTTTTCATTCCTCTGCAGCCTTACTGATGTTTCTACTGACCCAGTACGAAGAGCCTTGAATAAGATTACAGAAATAACTGAAATAATATATAAGATCCAAAATAATTAACACTAGCCTTTAGACCACTTAGGAGCTCAGGTTTTAATTTAGTCAGTACCTAGAAATTGCAGTGCCAGGCCACGAGTACAATAATTTAACTTCTGTGTTTGCACAGCAATATGCATCAGTCCCTTAGGCACTGCTGTAAATCCCAGCTACTGTCCCTAAACAAACAAATGAAAAGTTCACCTGTCTCTTTTGTAAATGCTGTGGCTCATATCATATTGTCCCTGTCTACACTCTTATCAAGCAGAATGCAACCAATTCCAGACGTTGTAAGTTAATGTGCATTTATGGATGGATGATACCCTTCACACAGAAAAACAAATCCATGGGAACAGAGTCCTCAGTGCCAAACACTTGTTTTTTCCTAATGGAAGCACTATCTCTGTCAGTACTTCCTAGAGCTGGTATGACTTGTCTTTCTTCTATCATTCTTTGGAGAATTTCCAAACATGAGAGAGACATGAACAGAGCCTGAATCCAAATCTGCAGAAACTGGGCTTCTTTCTTCATTCAGGCTGCAAAGAACAGCTTAAGGCAGCTAGGAGGAGCTGACCAAATACTGCAAACAACATTCTTCATCTGAGCTGGTGATGCTGTCTACACCAGCCAACTGATTCCCGCTTTTCACTAGTGTTCAATTCTTGTCACTTGTGTTAGACTTCTAAATGTTTGTTTAGATACTTCATCCTGATTTTATTCACACAAATGGCACTGTTCAGTATCCTTAAGTCAAGCTGCTAAATAAATAGGAGCATAAATTATTAAAATTATTTTGTAAAGATCATCAGGCAGAAAAAGATGGTGTGAAGTGGTTTCTGGTGTTAGTGCTCTCTTTCAGTTTTACATTTCAAATGAAGCTGTTGAACAATGCAATTATTTGTTTGGAGGCCCTTGGAGAAACAAGCTAAAATCATAGTGTCCTTCAGCCTGGACCTGGGGAGGAAGGGAAGGAGAGAGAATCCTTGCTGTTTAAATCTGGTTTAAAAGCCATAGTGCCACAATACTTTGCCCAAGGTCAGACATGAAATGACTTTGTCTCCTGTCTGTTTGTCAATCGCTCTGATAAGCTGTTTAAGGCATGCTCAGTATAACAGAAAGATAGGGACTGGAAAAGAAACAGGTGAAAATAAACCTCTCCCTTTATTTTAAAGTGCATGAATTGAGTATTTAAAAAAAAAAAAAACACAACTTGGCCACAAGTAGGTTACATAACTTAAGCCAGTCTAAAATTATGTGCCAGCAATTTACATGAGTTTTATGTAACTGTTTATACGGCTGTTTATTTAAAAATTACTACTTATCTTGGCGACCGCAGCAACACATCGTGCATTTGCTAGCTCTGGAATACAGGGCACCTTCATTAAAACACATAGTCACCAATATATTAAACACACAAAAAAACCCTGCTCTGACATAACGTGAAGTGTCAGATGGAAAGCCGCAACAGCGAAGACATTCAGCGTTCACAACAAAGCAGGCCTTTGGGGTGTTCAGAGCAGGACTGGAACATGCTCCATCCTTAATTCACCCAACAGCTTTCAGGTCCTTTACAGCACAGTTGGTACAGTCTACAAGACCAGCTCTTGTTCCTGGGCTCTTATAAAGGATCCTCTTCATCTTCAGATTTTTATACTTGAGCATTTTTATATTCAGCTTTTAAAGTGCTGAGGTTAGCTAGCCTTTTGTTCTTTCTTAAAGTTCCAGGTACTTTGGAGGTACATAAATGGCTGTTATTTTCTGTTTACTACCAGAGCAGTCTCTCCCAGCACACTCTCTCAGAAGGCAGGCAAAGATTCAGCAAAACCTTCACAATCATGCACAAAGCTCCATAATTTTTAGATCCAGGTTAATAAGACATGGATGGATGTGTAGCTTTGTATTTGTACTAGAAAGAGCTACAGATATATCCACAGAGCCAGAAAGGGTGAGCAACACTGGCCTCATAAATGTCATATAGGTCACAGGAGTTGGTCCCTTGCTGTTTTGGGCCTGCTGAGCAAACATGATTCTCTGTGTCTCCTTGCCTTCATTTTCCCACCTATAAAATAGGGACACTTCTATTCATGTCCTTCTAAAAAGTTTCAGAACCCAATGAATTCGTATAGTAGAGCATTATGTATTATTTTTAGACAACCAATATGGTAGAAATCTGAAACCCAGCAACATGTAACAGGAGATAGAAACTTAATAAGTAATAAATCACTTAAGTTGATTTGCATTTCTTTAAAACGGTATCATGTCATCCTCTTCTCATTTGAATCAGTAAAATAATGCAGAAAAAAGTTCCTTAAAATAAAAAGTAAGCAAAAAAACCCCTCCACAATTCATTAGGTTCCCTTATGACAGATTTCATGACTTAGAGAATGACATTCTGTCAAATGTAGCAATCCTTCAGCGCTTCCTGTTGATACGTTTTCAGAAGTACATTGAAACAAGGGGGGAAAGAAGGCACTACTCCAACACAGCTGTTGAAAAAATATTTATTTTTCAGTTATGGAAATTTTTATTGAAGCTGGGGAGCAGGGCTTTTTCCAATTGTGAGATTTATAAATATATATATTTGAAAACTGAATTCTGAATAACTTTGTATATACCATCTCCTTAGGTAAAGATGGGGAATTCTCAACCATGATAACCATAACCCAATCCACAAGCTAATATCACATTCCTCTGTTTTCAATTTCGTGGGTCTCAGCCACCACAGGGTAAGCTAAAAAAACAAGTGCCAAATGCTGGCATTACTTGGCTATCTAATGAGAAGCACAGCTGAGCCTCAGCCCTGCAGCCAGTGAAGACTCAGCTGGTTGAGGGGACCAGAGGGGAGCACAGCTCTCCTCAGTACCTCGTGGAAGGATGAGTGTCTCTCCCTAGTGAGCTGCTGTCCCTCCAGGGAGATCATGGTGTCACCCAGCAGGTGGATGAGGGCATTCGCCCTGCACTTCTGGGTCCACTAATGACATGAGCTGGGGCAACATTTTGCCCTAGAAGATCAGAGCAAAGCTGTGATTTAGTATTTCAAAAGCTACTTCCTCAGCTGTACCTGAGATGGCTTTCAAGGCAACATCAGCCTTTTCTCCCCTTGGCAATTCAACTCTTTCCAAACTCAGTGGTCCTTGATTATTTCTGAGAAAAACTGCCATGCTGTTGCTAGTCATTGTACTGGTATTGTGATGTTTCTGCTGTATCTGTGCTTGCAAAGGTGTAGGATTACAATTCTGTCCAGATTAAGGCAGTTAATTCCTCTTTGGGCAGTGCGTTAGGAAACCTAAATATTAAGAACACTTTTAAATGCCAGAATACAAGTGGAAGGGTTGAGAAGGAGACCCACAGCAAGACTAGGGCTGCAATGTTTATTTGTGTAAGCTTACCCAAATTTAAACATCCCTCTTGAACTATCTGTTTATGTTTGGGCACTCTCTTGTCCACAGAACAGCTAAAAATTTGGGAAGCTCAAAAAGCAGCTTAAAGCTGCTTATTTCACCATTGGCTTTTGTTTCATGCTGCCTAAAGCACAATGTTACCCCTGCCCCTCACGCTGAGAAGCACAGTCAGTCGTGCCTGGGGAATTCAGTGAGGACAGGATTTGTTGGCAGAACGTCTTGAATGACACTATCTTGCTTTACATGAACCTTTGAAAAGAAAAATGGTATCTGAAGTGTTGCAAGCCTGTTGATAACATGTTCAGCAGTTCAAACAAGGTTTATCCAGTTTATCCTTTGGGAAAACAGACAAAATGTCTAAGTTTGCAACAATGCCCTCATGATTTAATACAGTGGAGTTATGAACCCTGGTAAATCGTGGTTTACAGTGGAAACTCTGACAGGCCATCAAGTTCAATGGTACATATCAGCATGCATAGAATTAAGTTGTCAAAAAACCTACAACACAGTACTGTAGCAGTCTCTACATTATCTTTTTAATGTACAGAGATAGATTCCACTAAAGGTGGCAGGAGTTAGGTATTTAAAACCCATAGAAAACCAGAAAAAAATGTACAGTGAAAAAGGTCAAAGACAATAGACAAAACCAATATCCTTTTCGTTGCAGCAAATACAAAATTGTTGCAGAACATGCTGTGCATTCACAAACTGCAATCACAGAGAAGGAGCAATTAGGATAGCGAGAAAAATGAGTTGTGCTATTGACACTTGGCTATTTTAGAAAACTGTGTTGGCAGTTAAATGTTGTATATGCTGAGCAAAAAAAAAAATCTGTGAAGCCTTTTTCTTTTCATGTGAAAATTCCACATCCTGAATATCTATACCCTCTGACCTATTCCAAATTATCGACTTCGATACTAATAAATATGCAAATAAATTACCTAGAAATTATTTTGTGATTCCTAAAGAGAAAGCTTTCGATTGAATTCTCTAGCTTGGTGTAAATCCAGAAAATTGATGGTGTTTTCCTGTCTCTACAGTAGAATAATTTAAGGGAATAATTTCACTTTTTTTTTTTTTTGTTAGGTTCTCTTGGAAGTTTGAGTCTGAAAGTACAAATTACTGAATCCCAGAGATATGACTCCTGGATTGACCTTAACACTAATCACAGTGCCTGTCATTACTAAAATCTAGTTGAAGAAAAAGAGACTGGTTCCCTACTTGCAGCCATCAGTTCCCCACTTGCATGTATTCTTTTTTAGAAATCATCTAGTAGTGTTTCATAGTCAGTTTGATCCTATGTATATTCATTTTTGCAGTACTGAGGACGAGTACTGACAGCAGGACTAATAATTTCATAACCCCTTAAGCAGGAGTATGAGTCGCCTGTATGGGTTGATGGGAGCACTTTGGTGAAGGTGCCCATTGAAATTTGGGCTGCAGGACAGGTTGGGAGGGATGTGTCAGCCTAGCACCACTTAATTCACTTCAAAAGTGGATACAGCTTGAGAGGTCCTTCTGGAGCTCTGTAATTTCAGTGACCACAGCAGAATCAGGCTTGGACAAGAGAGCCAGAACCCACTGAAACCAAGGAAGAGACTCTGGTGCTTGTAGGACCTAGTCCATGGAGGATATTTTGACACAAATCAGCCAAGGCTCAGTGATGAGAGTTTCATGGTCCTGTGGAGCCAAAAGGTCTCTCTGCCCTTGCCTAGCTAGGCAGATCCAACTGCAAAACAGTGCTTTTTGTTGGTTTGGATGTGTAAACTGTCAAATGGCACTAGCAGATCCAAATCTACTCTTTTCCACTACTTCTCTTTCTTTAAAAGGAAATTGTTTAATTGAGGGTAACTGTTGACTCCGTGTAATTCGTATTGCAGTGTATTTTTAAGCATTTTTTCCTGAAAAGCTTTTGAGCAATATTTTGCTTTTCTCTCTCATACACAGAGATATAATTTAATTATTGTGTGAAGTTTTGCTAAACACTATTGTTAAACATGACTTTTAGTATCCATATGGAATGGGAAACTTCTAGGAGAACAGTTAACCTGTGAGTGATCCAAGTACTTTGGTTTCTCTGCTGGGACAGAGATCTGATTTTATTTTCTCCTGCTTTTTCTTTCCTAGTGGAATGGAGCTCTTCAGAAGACTTTTCTCCTTTGGTTGGTGAAATAATCATGGACAATCTTCAATCTTTGAGGTGCACCATTTCAGGTCTCAGAACGGTGAGTGCCAAATGACTTGTTTAGCTCTTGATGCTCCCTGCCACCCCAGTGGCACAAAGATATAACTTGGTAATAACTGTAGAGCACCTTTCTTCTAGCAGCACTTCCAGTCATTAAGTATAATATGTCTGGTATCCATAATCCAAAAGCCACAAAGGAATAGAAAGACAGCATGAACTGTTTTATATGTTGTCATGCTTAGGGGAGATCAGAAAAGACTGGAATGAAAGCTGCTGTTTTCTGGATCACAGGATAACCTTAGTGCAGATCAGAGGCTTGTGCAAGATCTAGGCCTCATTGTGATGACCAAAAGCTAAAATAACAGTTCTACTTCTACAGGAACACACATGTTCATGGCAATCACTGTCATTTAGTTTGGTGTCATTTAGTGCTGGGTCAGCAACAGAGAAAACTGGTGAATATTCACACAGTTCTTAAGCAGAATAATTTTGACCATGTGTCTGAAAGTTTTTTTCCTATAGGCTGCTGAGGACCATTTGTGCAATCATATTATGATTCACAAAATACTTCCTAAAATAAAGCTTGCTCAAAATACAATTATTTCCACAGGAAACATCATCAGAGGGGCACAATCCAGCATCCACTGAGCTGGAGCCATTCCACAGAATTCCCTGCACACTGAATCAGGCCTATAAAGTTATGGTAGGGGGAGGCATGCATGTGACCCTTGGCCAGTGCCCTGAAATCATGGGCTCTCAAAATGACAGAATTAACTTTAAAGAGTAAGCAATGAGCACAATATAAAACCCTCTACATAGAAAAAAATTTCAAAAATTTAAAAAATTGTTTTTTTTTTTCTAGCCTTTTATCTGAAGAAATCTTTGATTTGAAGCACACTGTCTTCCAGGGAGCTGAGCCACAATATTCATTTACTCTGTTTCTCATTTTCTTCAACAAAACAGAGTAACTGTTTGCAAGTTAAAGCAAGCTTGAAAGTCACTTCCATAGGCATATGTTAAGAGCACTGCTTACTGTGTGTTTGCCTATACTCTCCAAAGTTTATAACATATCTAAATTAAAAATCAGACTTTCAGAAGTGCTCTCCATTGCCCTAGATTTATGCCTCAAAATCAGAGATAAAGGTCTAAGTTCAGTGGCAGCCAAGCAAAGCTGTTTCCATTGCCATGCTGGTAGAGAGACTAGGAAAAAGGGGAGTCCCTGTTCCTGAAATCTGATTGTAAGAGTTCTCAGGATTCAGCTTTGGTAGAGGAGATTGCAGTTTGTCCTTTGGAGTTGTTCTGCTCTGTTAACCCTCAGCAGATCACCTGCCCTGAACTCTTCGTACTATCTGTCCATCTGTCATGGTGCATCAGTTGATGCTACTGAAAGCTATTCAAGTTTTTCAAGGAAAACATCCTTGGGAGGGACTGCTCTCCAGTTATTACTGCCAAGATTTTGAGTCAAGAGATAGTTTTGACTCTGGTTGTTTCCATCTGCAGGGCCAGAGGTATTATGTCCATGTTTCAGCATACAACATGAGAGGATGGGGACCTCCACGAAAATCTACTCCTGCATATGCTTCTCCTTCAAGTGGGTTGAGTTTGTCTACCCTCCTAGTTTGATTAGTGATGTTGCTTTGTAAGACTTTCTCCCTCTTCAAAGAACAAAAATTAAAATATTCTGGTTCATTATTTAATTTTCATGCCATCTAGGAGTGAAATGAATAAATAAAACTCAACTCCTTCCACCCTCCAAAAATAAGCAAAATAACCATATATGTTTATTTGTCTTATATTTTATTCTTCTCCAGTCCTTTGACAGAACACTGTCATCTAGTCACTAACACTTAAGAAAAATGAGAAATATTTTTACTTTCATTGATCTAAATAGAGTTCTGCTATGTGGAATGTCATTTGTCAGTACATGAATTGGTCAAAACCTGAACCTGAACTGCTAGAACCAAAACACTGATATGTCTCATATGTAATTTTGTATTCTGCCTTTTAGCATTACAGATCCCATTCACAGGACCATTCTTACAGCATCCTTCCTGTGTGTAAAATACTCTAGTGTGGACACATGTTTACAGCATAACCTGTAAGCACTGAAATGTTCCAGACATGTCCAAAACCCTTCTTCCTTCTCAAACTTGTGACAGGTTTTCTGAGGCTATTAGGACTGTGTTTATTCATTTTTAATCTGTGATAATCACCTTGTATCGTTAGTTGTGTTTCCAGGCTTAGTGTTCACTGCCCAACTGGCTCAGCATATGATTGATTTCCTTGTATTGATTAATGCAGTAAGGTGAGACTTTTCATTTTATTGCATTAGCACTTTTTTTTATTAGACTAATGTAACATTTTAATAAACTTGTATGCTAATGTGAGGAAATAAAGCAAGCTCTACCTACTCTCAGTAGACATACTGGAGAGGGTTGGATAAATGAGGCTCTTGCAGTACCATTGTCCCATTTTGTTTCAATTTTGTCTTGTTTACCCCAGAATAAAACCAGAACCAGGCTAAAGAAATATTCTGTTTGAGAAAAAAAAAAAAAAGCTAAAATCATGGTACAAAATTCTACTTTTGGCTATGTGGATAACTCACTATTATGGAGTTGTTTTGAATAACTTAATGACCTTGACTATAGCCAGGTTTAACTACATGGGACTTGGCCCCACAAACCAAAAATTTACATCAGGTGAGAAACAGACTCTTATACAGTAACTGCCAGGTATTCAGCTAAACATCCCCAAAGCACAGGGCACTCCTGGCAAGACAGGTAGTATGTAAGGCTGTAGCTTTGTATGATACAGACTTTTGCTTTGAGCACATCGCATTGTCTTCCCTGTCTGTATCTTCTCCAATATTATTAACCTTCTGAAATCTGACAGAATGTGCCAGTTTCAAAGTTTTGGGATGTAAGGGAAGCTTTCCTGCAGATTTCAGTGGGTCAACACAAAAAATATGCAGAGAATTAAGTTAATTTCCCATGTTTAGTGTTTCAGGGATTCTGGGCTTTAGAGTAGCACAAAGTTGTAGACTTGCTGGCATTAGAGCCCTGTTGTCACGTGCAGCTGCTCAGAACTCAGTGAAGTCCCTGCTTCCAGCACTCCATGGGACTACAACTGGAGTGTCTGGGACAATCATCGTGGGGGTGTTTGAAGGGCAGCCAAGGTAACAAAGGGAGTATTTTGGATTTCCCTGTAGGAGAGCAGGAGCATTACTTGATATATATGGGATTTGTTGTGAGTTAATAGCAAAGAAAAATGTTTCTTCATCACTATATGTGTGTTTCCTTTGTTGGTGAACACAGAGGCATTAGGCAGACTCAGCTCACTGTATGGGCTTCATCCTGATCCACCCCAATCCCAGAGCATCAAAAGTTACTGACATCCTTGGAGATGCATTTGTGGAGCCTGACAGTAAATGCTTGCCACCCTCCTCCTGTTTCCCCTACGTACAGAACTGCAGCCTGGAAAGTGGTGGCCAGTGCTGTGCAGCTGCTCTGTGAAATCACAGTAGATAGTGATATTTCTGAACTAATTCATTCGCATGTGAGTGGTGGACTATGAGGGAAAGTGGTCTGATTTCCACATCATTTTTAAGATAGCCAGCAATCTGGAGGTTCAATAGGTTTGGAAACAACTGAGACAGAGAAATCATGAGGTTGTTTGAAACTCCACCAGTCTGATGACACCAAAGCACTCTGAGATTGGTGAGTTCCAGTTGGTTTCTCTTGGCTGCTCACAGGAGATGTAAGAAGTAGCCTCCCCACACAGAGCTAGAAATGCAGCTGGCCCTTGAGCTCTGCTATAGGATACAACATGCAGGGCAGCCACTCTGCAGCTGTTACAACTGCCCACAGGCTATCAGGATAGCAAATGTCTTCTCTTTCCCCTCTTTCATGGGGCTGCTATACTAAATGGCAGCAAATAGATGTATTTATATCTCTGGCATAGAGAGCCCGTTGGAAGGAATGCTTGACTCCAAACTTGCACTAGAAACTAGATCTGTATATTTAGTGAGTGAGCAAACTGTTTGTTGGTGGCTGTGAATATGTACATGGCCTTTGACAGCAAGATGGAAGCATGTCTCCTTTGCAGACAGATCTCTTAATACCTTGATCCACCATTGCTTGGAGTCAGGAAACTGGTGCAATACTTTTTGTCATTACAATGAAAGTATGAAAACAGTCAAGTCTGGAATTAAAAAGTTCCTCTCTGATACACACAGTTTCATCCTGCTATTCGTGATGAGACTGTTTGTTTTTTAAAATGGAGACTGAGACAGTAGCTAGCAGCAAAGGAGCAAAGACAGAGTCTTTTGTAGGTTGAAGGTGCGTGGGACAGAAACCGCAGCTTCTTGCCTCACGAGTGCAGTGCTGAGCAGACCACAGGCTCTAGGGCAGGAATTGCCAGCGTTTGATCAGGCCTCTGCTGGGAACAGATTTTCAGAAATTATTTTACTCAGAGCATGTTTCTCTGGCTACAGAGCTAGCTCTGGATGTAGGAAGATGTTAATTCTCTGTTTTCCAATCGGTTTCCTATATAACTGCCTCCTGATGTCTCGGCAAACCTCAGCAGCTGCAGTAGTGTGGGCTTAGTGAGGTACAGGCTGTCAGCAGGGGCAGGCACTACAGCAACAGAGGCCATTTAAGTACTGAAGAGAAGTACCCATTGCCTGTACAGTCACTACAGGAGCTTCTAGGAGCTGATCGTGAGCTTTGTTAATAATCATTATGATTAATTACCTAGTTGGCACGAGGAAAAGGAAGCATTGTACAAGTAGCAACGCCAGACTTAAAAACAACTGCCATTTTTTCTTGTGTGCCCAGATGTAAAACTCCTCTAAAGCCAAAAACTATCAGAGGCAAGAAAATATTTTAAAACCTTCTCCTGCTCCTTTGTGTTTCATTTCTGTTTATTTCCTTTGTTCAATAGACTGGAAAGACTGCAGTGGAAGAGAACCTCGGCACAAGGGACACACTGAGGCCCTGGAACGTCTCCTTCAGCAGGTTAGAGCAGCTCATCAGCATTATAATTGCAGAGGTAAGGATAAATATCTATGTGGTAGGGCACCAGCTGAAGCCTCTGTGGCGCCTGTAATTTTAGCAGTTTTCTAACTAGGTCATACCTTCTCATTCATCAGGAAAAGAAAGATATTAATATTGGCCCATCTGGAATCACTTTAGCACGCTATCTTGCTCTTAACCCTTGAAATTAGTTGGGTAAAAACATCTGAAAGCTAGAATGCACACAAGCACAGACACACCCTTTCTCCCTCTCTACCCTACACACCTATTGATTTGCTTTTTCCTACAAATTAGTTTCACACAGGATTCCACTAAAATGTTTCAAGGATATCTTTTTTTTTTTTTTTTTTTTTTTTTCATATAAAGAAACACTTTAGAGAGTTGACAACTGTTTTGGATCAAAAGAGGGGACTTGGCTGCCTCCAAATGGAAGACACTAAGTACTCTAGTGGATTTGATGCCAATCTATAATGAAAAATACTTGCACAATGCAGTGGGAAGATAAGATTGCTACATTTTCAAATAGAATGGATCAAAACTAGGAGAGAGTATGAATCTCAGCCAGCTCTTTGCTCTTCATTCATGAGAAACAGACTGTGCCTTTAATAGCTCAAGAGCCAAGGCAACATCTTGGCATTCTTTTTCAAGCATATATAAAAACTCCTGTTCTATATGGGTTGTTGAAAAGTACTATTTATTTTCTTAAAATAAACTTCTAACTGGAATAATGCTTCATTGCAGAGGAACTTATTTTAAAGTGAAAAGTTGAACTACCATGAAGTTTTCATTTTTCTTCACCTAGTCTGACTGTTATGTCAAGCTGCATCAATTAATTTAAAATCACAGAAATACTTAGGGCTAAAATCATCTGGCTGAAATGGCAAGATGCAGCCTTTGTTCTTTACGTGCAAATAAGTCACTATCACGATGATCCACAGTCTGCCACAACCCATTGTAACCATGGCAACTTCAACTACTCAGCTATGTTGCTTGGAAAGGGAAAGGAGACATTGCAAGAAAATGTTGTTTTTCTAATTAAAATTCATACAAGCCTTATCACTTGCAGGTGGTCCTGGTACTGCAAATACAGATGATGTATTCTATCTCCTACATAGCTTTTTTCTTGCTATTTTTCCATGGTACTTTTTTCCCTTTCTGAAGCTAGTGCATATCTCAGTTCTTCCAGGCCACCTTCCTAGTCAACAGGGAATAAGTGATGGAACATCTGAGAATATTCTTAGTATAAATTGTTTTACTGACATACCAGCCCAAAACAGAAGCAGTTATAAACAATATGCAGAAAATCCCTTCTTTTGAGAATCTGACACCAGTCCTTATAAAATTCCACTGCTCCAGAAATTAACCCCAGTCTCAAAGCAAAGCCCAGACAACTCTGTTGTTGATTTCATGACTCCTTTTCCTTAAATAATAAATAACAACAATATAGAAAATCTGTTTAGCTCAGAACATTTTATTGCACGTCTGAAAGAGGATGTGGGAGCTTAAATGTGTCAGGACGACACTGTGGAGTCAGCTTGAGAAACACCCTTCCCTCCAACCAAATTAAAAATCTCATAATTGCTTGTAATGTTAGCATTACACAGTAGTATATTTTTTTATAAATGAGGATTATAACATAATAAGAGAGCCTCTGGAACGTGTTTTAAATATATGACTGATGTCAATACCTTGCATTTCAGTATTTTGGTAAAGAATCAAGACAAAGCATTTTCAGAAAAAGTCAGAACTATAACAGCATTTGACTCTGAAATTTTATTCTGGTATTTATCAACCTCAGTGAAATCTGAAGAGGTTGATCTAGGATCTGAGATCAGCTACTGTGTATGACCAAAAAGTCCAAATAATGGCTATATTATAATATAAGCCTGAGCTAGATTCTTAATTCATGTAAGTAAGCAGAACTCAAAGTTGGGGTCCTGGCACCTTGGCTTTTCACTAAGTGATTCCCCACAGGGTATCACACTCATGCTGCTCAGGCTGGATGAAGGAGAGTGGAGGAGGAGTGCCAGGGAGGTGGAAAAAACTGGGGATAATTGATCTAAAAGGTCTAAGATACTTGGATAACATAGGCAAAAAGCCTCAGAACACAGAGGAGCTAGAAAAGCAAGGCTGTGTGGTGGTGCTCCAGAGTCATCTGGGAGGGTGAAATTGCACAGATTCCACACAGATCTCTTGCCCAAGTCTGTTCACTCAGGCTTTGCACTGCAGCCCCTTGCCCTACGCTTTGCATTTCAGGGGCTGAAGAAAACAAGCTTACAAAAATACCAGGAAGAATACATTGGAATGTACAGTGAGTTTAAGAGCTTTTGGAATTAGATCAGCTGTTGCTTTTGAACCTGTTCTGAGATATGATGAAATCTCCTAGGGAATTACTTAGGAAGTTTTGCTTTCATATGTTTAATCTTCTGGAAAACCCTGATGATTACAAACAACAGTCATCCATTTGTCTTCATAATACCATGCTACAGGCTATCATAACTGAGTTACTACAATTGTATGTCCTGGCAACACTTCAAATGTATTTTTTAAGTTGCTTTTTTTCTTGTAGATCATTCTTTCTAAACAGTTGTGAATGGATTAAGTAATTCTGTGATGCTTCATTAAGAAAGGAACCCAACTCTTCAGTAAATGCTTCCCAGATACATTCTTTCTGAAATGTGGTTGAAATGTATTTTACTCGACAAGTCAGAGGTGAAATAAAAATTTTCAAAGTGCAATTTGATTCACAAGCAGAGCACATAGTTTTATTGCATTTAACAAAGAGAAGCATCTCTGATTCCACAAGGCATTTAAAATGTTTAGATTATAATTATTTGTGAGGACATACAAGCAAGCAGGCTTGCAAGCCATAGACTGAGAAGTTCAGTTAGGGAATTTAAGAAGAATTTCAGCGATGAGCCTGACTTTGTAACCCAAAATATACCACCCAGTAACATGACTGTCGTGCCAATAGCTTCTTCATGAGATACACACTTTTCTTTTGAATGACACCCCACCTTGAGGTGAGGTCATATAGAATCTGTCATGGTCTCAAGCTGTTGAGGTGTCTGGTCACTTCTTATGCCTTTAACTTCGCTGTGAAATTATCTTTCCATGCACATTATCCCAGTGCCAGTTGTCTGCACTGCTAAAAACGTGCAGTTTTAAATTGAGTTTTAATTTGTGTGGAAGTTTCCAGCTATTTGATGTATTTTCATAAGGTTGCAGAGTTACTGAAAACTCTAAACCACATTTTCTGTTGTCCACTAGGATTTCAGTAGGATCTAGCTCATCTTGTGCTAATTTGCTTCCTTATTCCGGATCATCCTAAATGATATTTAGCTGTTCCACAGGCTATGAAATTTGTGGGGCTAAGATCTCAGATAATTCTGCACTGAGGTAAATCCATTTATTGACATCTGCCCCACTTCAGGAGAGGCACCCACTTGTCTAGTGATAGGACAAAGAATTCCAGATGATTTTCCTCCTCAGAGAAATGGCATGGCATAACAGACATTCTTCTAGAGCAGAGAGCCCAGATGCACACTAGCAGCCCAAGTATGCAACTTTGTTCTTATTCTTCCACAACTGACTTATGTTGCTTTTAAATATCTATTGCATTTAAGTGAACTGCAAGGAAACATTAATTTATCCTACCTGAGAAGAGAAAAACTGCTAATGTTGTTCACATACCTTTGCAGTTAATTGCCTACTTCAGTCCAGGTTTGAAAGCTTCTGATCTAATAATTGGAAATTCTCTAGTCTTGGCCACTATTTGTTCACTCCTGAGCTTCTATTAAAAGAGCTCACAGCTCTACTGCTGTATCATTTTATTAAGATAAACCTATTTTGTTGTTACTGCTGCTTTTCTATAAAGGTTACTCTCTGTTATTTATTAGTTAATTAAATAACAAAGTTCCATTTCCTGTAGACCCAAATTATCCTCTAATCTCAGCTCCATGGCTTTTGGCTTCTAGACACACTATACTGTAAACCAAAAGCAAATAGCAAAGTAGGGGAGTTTACAGTCTCCATCTAATTTTACATTATTTCTTTTGTTGTTGGCTTCTGCAAAGCTGTGGACTAAACCCAAACCACCAAACAGGCCAATAACATATATTTCACTTGTAATGTGCCCTTTTATTTTAATGCTGCAGTCTCTGGGTGTTTTATACAGAATTATGTTCCTTTGCCTTCAGCAATTTCCTCCTCCATTCCCTCCATCCTTAATATAGAAGAAAATAAAAATTGCATAATTAGAATGAAATTTATATTTCTAAATTGATCTTAACCTTGGAAAAAGGAAGCAGTAGGACAAGAATTTTCATGTAGCATTCGGTCCACAGTAAAATAAAAATTATCTGAGGAGGTATGGATAGAAAAACGTTATTTTTTTAAAAAGGAAAAGGAAACAAAGATCAGTTGCATCAAAGGAGCAGTCATGGATTTGGATGAGTCTGTTAAAACTAAACTGAACAGCACATTGGAGAATATGCCATGGAGAACAAGTTTGCACTGGAAAGACAATGGATTTGATTATCTAATAAGTCTCATACATCTGAATTGTATGATTTCACCCTTAATAGAACCTTGTTCTCTTTGTACTTGCTGTTCAGCAGAGTGGTAATTATTGCTAACAACGTGTCTTCTTTCTGTGATATTCAATGTGCAGATTATGGTGCAAATTTATTCATCATTTTTAAATATGTGGAGCACTTCCACAGATGGGGTTTTGACAGGAACAAATTTAGATGTTCTTTAAATGTTCAAACTTAGAACTCACTAGGGAGACACAGATAGACAACAACTGTTCTGCACTGGAGGTAAGTGGGAAATATGTTACTCTGAAGACACCTAAGCAGACTGATTAACAGCTTTCAGCAAATAATTCTTCATGAGTCATTCTTCCCCCACTGGAGAAGGGTGTCCCTCAAAATGTTTCACAGTTCAGTCTGAATAGGTATCCATGCCTCATCCAAATAAACAGTCAGATCCTGGAAAACTGAGATGTACTTTCACAGTCACATTTTTCTTTTTGACTTTCTCTTCAGATCTGAAGAATTTCTTCTTTTTTTTTTAATTCCATGTTTCTGCTGTTTCTCTTACAACAGCACTGAACAGGAAGGACATTGCAAAAGACAATGCAAAAACCCCTCCAACAGTTTTAAGCACCCAACAGCAACTGACAAGACATTGTACATTGGACAACCCTACATGTTCCCCACTGCCATCTATTGCACATGCACCACAGTCTGTCCCCAGGGACAGAGCTGGAGCCAGCTGTGGCACACAGCCTGGAGTTTCCCTTCCAACTGGAAGATTTTGCTTTGGCTGGCAAGGCAAATGCATGAGAGAAGGAAAGACATCCAGTCAAATTCATGAAAGGGAAAAATAATAGAATGTATAAAAATTTAACCACATTCTTTAGAATATTGGGCAAATATTTGGATTTAGAAAATTCATCTCTTGAGACAGCTGGTCCAGAGATCCTTGCAGGCATAGAGGAGGTGCCAGCTCTGACATTAAATGAGTTTAACACCCCCTCCTCCTTGGATTCCAGATTGCTAGGGAGCAAATGTAACTGTGAAAGCTCTGAAGCAATACAGGTGAGTAGAAATTGAGATGGGGGGAAAAAAAATCCAAACAGCAGCACATGCATTTAATGTGAAACAGAGAAAGATGAAGGTCAGTCTAGTGGTTTCCTTAAAGCTTTTACTTAGGTTAGACTGGCAAGGCTGTGATATCAGTAATTGCCAGAGCACCAATTATTCCATTCTTAGAATCTGAAGCCATATTATGAACAGATACTGAGGAATTGCAACACCCTATAATGTAGGCTGACAGTCTGATTATCTTCTTGGGTTTTTGAGACCACTTGCAACATTCATATCCATTCTGAACATTAAGAGCACGTGGTACTAGTTCATGCCACATTTTGCCTAAGAGGAAAACATTTTTACCAATCTGAGTTTGCTGCAAGTAAGGAAATGGTTTGCTTTTGCATATCACTAAGCTCATGAAAATATAAGCAAAAGGTTGTATTTGAACATGTTTCTAAATTATGTCTTTTGAAAGGAATATAGTGGGCACTGACTGAAATTTAGTATTGTGCTTCAAGAGACAAAGGTTCTTTATGAGATACTAACTGAAATTTAAGTGCTGGGTTTGGTTTGCTTTTTATTTTCCATTTTAGAAAGTTCTAAGTTACAGAATGCTGGTCGCAAGCAATCAGTTTCCAGGAGCCTGAAGCACCTGTTCCATTCATCAAACAAGTTTGTGAAGACACTGAAACGGTTTGTCATTCATTTTATCTCCCAAACATTCTCAGTTTTAGCTAGCAGTTCTTGCTCTTCTGTAACAGTGAAAAGCACCTTAGAAATATATGTGAAGGTTCTACCACCAATGAAACTGCAATCAATCAGAATGAACCTAATAAAATCACAGACGTGTAAGAGTGGTGCAGCTGGTAGGAAACTAATGCTTCAGTTCCTACTGACATCAATAGAACCTTTTCATTGTTACTGTTAGAAATCGATTTGAATTGCAACAGAGTGAAAAATTTGTACAAACACAAAGTGCAGTTACTGTGGGATTTTGGAAGTACTGCCTCTGCTGCTGCTCAGTAATGAAACTATGGTATTTATTTCATTCATAATATAAAATGCAGAGCTCAGATAACATGTTTTTATAGTCCATTGGCAAAAGCAGCACATCTAGAATTTTCTAGTATCTTTAGCTAGATTTGCAACCCAGTGTGACCCAAACAACCCTCAGCCCTTATGATTTGTTCTAGCAAATGGAAGTTGCCTATGCTAGATTATTTCTTCTCTCATTGCCAGGAGTGTTCAGTTTGCTTTTTCTTCTTTGTATGTTGATAACTGTTGGATTTTTTCAGAAGAACTCTCCAGGGTCTTTAAATTCCCTAAGGCAACTACTTGGCATACATAACTAATTCCAAGGGTAAATATTGAAAGCAATGATCTCTATAAACAGTTTTGCAGATATGCTGGCCAAATTACACTCAATTACACTAATGTAAATTCATAATAACCCACCTGATTTCAGTTGAATTACTTCAGATTTACTGTGAGGTAAACAAGGGCAGAAATAAGCCCATTAATGACAAAAAGTTTTGGTAAAATTTCTGATTTCTAAAGGGGTAAAGCCTCAATTGTGTACTGTTTACTCTGGCAAAATTCATACTAAAGCTGATGTCAGTGGCTTGAACAGATTCATAATTTCTTAGATTCCTTTAGTCTCACATGATCTAAAGTGATAAGCTTCCCAAATATTTTTCAGAGTTCACTGGATGAAGTTGCATGATCCATATAGCATAGAAGTGAAGACCAGATGATTCAATTTGTTTCCTCAGAACTTAACATCTGTTATTCTTTGACTAAAATTTAGCATGGATGTGCATAAACATGAAAGGTGTTTTACAGTGTTTCCTTCTTTCTTTAGGGGACTCTACTTATCTGTTGTATTTTTTTATAAAGACAATTTATTAGTAACCAATGAAGATCAAATCCCAATTGTGGAAATCGATGACTCTCACACTAGTTCAGTTATGCAGGATTTCCTGTGGTTCACAAAGGTAACAATGGGAGCCTCATTTCATATATTGCTTCTACAAATTTGTTGCCAGCAGTGCATAGGCCTGAGCTCATCATTCTGGGTACATGAAACACCATTAAAAAGCTAAATGATTAAGTGCTTTGCCTTTTACTCATGCTCAAATATTTTCACAAACCATTTATATGGGTTAAATTCTGACTGGGTCGCTGACAGTAGCACCACTGACTCTTTTAAATGTATGATCCTACATAAATGATTGCTACTTGGGTACATAAAGATTTTATGACCACTTAGAGGAAGAGCCTAAAGAAAGAACTAGAAGTTTTAAAGTTGGTATTATGGTTATGCCATCATTCAATGAATCTTCACACAGTTTTCTATACCCCAAAGAACAGTAAATCAGTTTTGCACAATAGTCCAAAAAGTAGTTAAAATAGGTGCATGATATTGACAGAATGACTTCTGTGTCCGATTCAGTACCTGCTTCATATTTATCTAGGCAAGTCCAAGTCCAAAATGCTTTTAGTTTCATTTATGCTTTTGTAAATGCTGAGAACCAAACCTGATTGAACTGGGTATGTTTTTGCAGTTGTCTTGCATGTGGGATGATATCAGATGGCTGAGGCAGAATATGTCGGTATCTGTGTCCTCATCAACAGCACTTCAAGCCAGGCAAAAGATGCTTTCAGCAGCAGCACAGCTACAGGTTGGTTGCATTGCATATTTCCAGCTATTAACTTGGTAACTTTCTGCTCTCTAAGGGATAGTTCTGCCAGCTGCCCTATGGTTCACTACTCCCCACTGGTATGTTCTTTGGAGCAGCATTATCATCTACAGTGAAAGGAGCTACTGAGCCTCTCTTGCCAACTGGAAGGAAGGAGTTACTCTAAAAGTAAAGAGCAGGAAAAAGACAGGAAAGAAACAATAGTGGTAGACAAAGAAACAAATGACCACAAATAATCCTGTGGGTTTGCAGATTGGGAATTCAGGAGTTATAAGCCTAATATTTGCTGCTCAAAAGCCTCTCAGAAGGCCTATTTATTGTAAATTATTAATATATTAATTGAACATTTAAACTCTGGGTAAGATTTAGCACTCCCTTCTGCTATATGGGAACCTGCAGCAGCAGGTAGCTTCTGTCCTTGACAGCAAGGACAAGTAGACTGCTCAAGTTGCCAAAATCCTACTCTTGGTTCACCCATGGCTTACACACTGCTCAAGTGCAGGGCAGAACTACACTCTGACAACAGGAAGGCTACGCTGTTGCAGATTGTCAGTGGGAAATGAAAATGAATCTTTCATGAAGTTCTTAATTGAGTTGCCAACATTTTTAAAGGTGAAATGTATCTTTGTGTAGAGAACCAGTCAGAGACTTGTTTAGACCCTTAAAAACAGAGTCTAAGAGATGTAGTGGTGCACAGATCTTGTGCTGACCCCTCAGCACAGTGATAAGGGCAGCAGCACTACATGCTCTTTTCATCTCATGTTGTTAAGGCATAGCAGTGACCCTCAGGATGGTTTTGTTCCAACCTGTGCTACAGATACAACCTTACTGGTACAGAAGAGGTCACTTAATAATTCTGTGTCTCAGTCCAATATTTGTTCTAATTACACTTGCTCCAGCAGAACATTTTGACATTTATTGTAAAGCTTTTGAAGAATGGGTTTCATGATAACAGGAAATCTCTTGCTGGAAGGTAGACACTTTCATAAAATATTTACTTTTGTGGGAAAATACGTTTTCAAAAAGATGTGTGGATGATTTTTACAGAAAAAGTATATCCAGGCCTCACTTTCTCCTACCTTTTGTTTGAATGAAGTCACCAAAGCTTCCCAGAAAGATCGATGGTAGAGTCATGGAATTAATGAAGATCTCCATATTGCTTGGCTCATGTGTTTGCCATTCAGCCATCCCTCTTGTTATTGCCACTCACTGCAGTAAGCCAGGTTTTACAGCAGCTATGAGAGCCAGATAATTTGTGGCCATTATTAAGAATATCCATGTGGGGTTTGTTTTACATCTTTTGGCAAAGCACACTGTACAGGAGAGTAGCCTTCCTGGGCAACCACCTGTCTTGACTGATTTCCCCAAAGTATCCCGAAATACATGGAATGCCAGTCTGCTGTACCTTTATTGGAGGACCACCTGTGTTAGGCAACAGCTGCTTGTCAGGCCTTTGAGCTGTCACTAGGGAAAGTTTTAACTATATCTGCTGAACGTTCCCTCTGGTGTGGTGAGCTCAGCTCAGGTAGCACATATTCCTTTGGTCAGCTCAGTTTCGTTCCCTCTGTGCAGATTGCCTGTAACACAGCATTGCTAGTATGCATGGACTGCACTTCAAGATAACCAAGATTCCTGGTACATTGTGTTCTTATTTGCTACCAGAGATGGTAAGAGCAGAGCTTGAAGCACGGAGATACAGCAAATGTGTCCATGTGGTGTATTGCTCTGTTGGATTTCTAGCAAATTTATTGTCCTTAACATTTGTTCTGTTAGCTTGGTCCCCTGACGAACACAGGGACTGTCACTGATCTGCCAACCTCTAATGGTGGGTGGCCTAATGGGATCCACCAATGGAAGGATCTCAATAAGTTTATATGGTTGAATACATTTTATTGAGGCAGTTAACAGACTGACTCTGCAGGAATTTAGGACAGAATGGAAAAGATCTGTGACAACACAGCTGCTAGATCAGTAGATTCAGAGACAACAGGGACTGTAATTTTGCCTGTTGTTACCACTAGACAACTAAAGCAAACAAAACAAGTGATGGGGTGCCAAGCTAAGCAGAAACAAAAGTTTTTTAGTATATGATTTAGTCATATATTCATATAAGTAGGTACCCCCATTCTCTGTGCTGGAGTGCCCTTCAGAATATACAGTCAGTGACAGTAAAGAAGTGTTTGTTTTCATCTAGACACATTCGTATGTTGCAGTGATTAATATGACAACTAGATGGCTAACACCTACCTGCAATGATTTGTCCCACCAGTGGGCACATGGATTAATACAAAATGAATACTCCAGACACCCAGTGTTAATCAGTTATGGAGGCTAACCTCAAGAGGCTGAGCAGTTAAAAAAAGAAGAGGGGAGGTGCTATCTAGACATCAACAGTATGCCCTTAGCTAAAATACCTAAGTTATGCCACATAAAGGGCAATCACTGTGCTGACTACCTAGAATTTATAAACAATTTAATAATACAGTTTATAAGTAAATATTGCCTGCTAAGTACAGATAAATAAATTCAGGACAATCTATGCTTTTACAATGTCATTAAGTTAATGTACAGCACTTCCCAAAACATACAATGTGCTACATTGTGAATTCAAGTTTTCATTTTAAACTACCCCCATCCTTATCCAGCTTACTGTAGGTCTCTTGAGAAGTCGTGAAGTAATGAGCATATTTTAAATGTTAGGCATTTTTCTTTAAGACATCTGGGAATCTCTTCAGTGGCTGGTCACTGGATTGAGTGTGTTTGCACCTATAAGCAGATGCCTTACTGTGTGAGGAAAGGGATTTTGAACAAAATATGTATTTTATGTGGAGTCTTTTAAAATTACTTTTCTTTAATCCTCACATATTTTCCTGGAGAGCTTTGCCCTGGTAGTTTGTTAGTTTCTGCTGGTTTTGTCTAACACATTCTTGGTATCTGAAGTAAAAGGAAAAGGGTCCATGTCTCTTCAAATTCCTCTGTGTTCCTTCACAAACACACCCCACAGTCTAGCTCCAGAATCATTTACATTCAACACAGATATGAGGGCCTCTTGCTTTTGTTGCTGAAAATAATCTGAATAATTTTAAAACAGAGAACAGAAAATGGAGATTATACTTAATGACCCTAACAGAAAATATTTTTAGTGTCCAATATGAAAGGAAGAGGAAGAATGTTGTATCATCTCTGACATTTGGTTTTGAGGAGGTTAATACAATCACCTAGCTTTTCAGTAAGTTTAGATCAGAAGGGTTAATTAATACCAAAGAATCAACACTGAGTGTTTTTGAAAACTGCATCCTTTTCCTTTACATGACTGGGCAAAAATAGGAAGTTCTGTCCCATTAAGTGCATTAATTTGCAGTGTTTCCTTTTCCAAAGGCATTGGGTAATAGCCTCCCTTATGTTCTCCATTAAATGCTGGACTAAATACACTGGAAGATCCCCAGTTCAATCCACAAACACAACCCAGGGAAAACCAGACTTAGGGTCTCGTTTTTACCAAAGTCAACAGGACTGACTGCAGTGAGCACAACGTTAAGTTTCAAAACATGCCACTCTCCTGATATGTGACAAATAACTTTAATTTTATAATGTGCTTGTTTTCTAGAATTTGCTGGGAACTCACAACTTAGGCAGAGTTTTTTATGAGCCAATCAAGGATCGACATGGCAATATGCTGATAGTTACTATAAGAGAAGTGGAGAGTCTTTATTCATTTTTTAATGGCAAATGGATGCAGGTATCCAAACTACAAAGCCAGAGGAAATCCCTTTCAACTCCAGAGGAGCCAACAGCATTAGACATCTTGCTTATAACAATCCAGGTAGTGCTTTACTTCTCTTACTGTATGTCATTTGCTTTTGTAAAGCCTGTGCCAGAGCCCTGATTTTTAGAAGATTCTTGTAGAATTTTAGGCCTTAATCCAGTGCCCAATAAAATTAATGGCAAGGTTCCCACTGAAAGCAGAGACTTATATTACTTCCAGTGGGTCTGGAATCAGATCCTTAATATGTAAAATATCCATGAGATTCTAAAGAAATTACTTCAAAATCCTAGCAGAGAATAGTACAGTTTCTATCAGTTTCAGGAAACAATGCTATAGAATTCTTTAGCAAGTGATTAAAAAAAAAACAAAACAACAAACCACATTTGAAATTCTCTGGGATGTTCTTAAGCACCCATACAGACACTTGTATTTCTATACTCCATAATATTCTTCCTTGCAAACTTGAACACTAAATCTAGGTTTAAATCTTAACTGTTCTACTGAATAAACTTGTTCTGTGGGGTTCAGAATTCTTTGGAGCCTGGTATAGCTGCTAAAGAATTCTTTACTGACTGTAACACTCCCTTAATTTCTGCATAACATGACCCTAGACTTCACCATTAGACAAATACCAAGGTAAGGACTGATCTTAAAAGTTGCTTTGCACGTTCAGTTCAGTTAACACCACTGAGAGCCACGGGTTTTCAGCCCTTCATGAATCAAGGTATCTATAAACTCAGGTTAAACCTAGATATCTCACATAAAGATTAATACATGTTTTCTGTAAGCAACAGCAACTTACTTCTCACAAAACATCTGCAGCCACTCTCTCTCAAACTCAGTTGCATAGCTACCCAAAATACTACAAGACAAATCATTGTTTTAGTCCCTTCTTTAGCAACCTCAGCTAGATGATGAGTGCTGTGGTTAATTTTTTAATTAGAGGCACTTTCTTGGGCAGAGACTGTGCTTTTTGTACCAGAAACTGCCAGGCAATCAAAACATACATCACCAGGTTTTAGAAATGTTAAAAAAATTCCAAAAGACAATAAAACTTACCTGATCCATGTTACATTTAATGTATTAAAATGCCTTAAAGGTGTAGAAAAATCTCAATCTGGGCAAAGGTTTTATATTAGGAAACCCAAAATACAGGCCTGATCAGATTTCCACGGAGATCCTAGTGGAAAAAATGTTCCCCTAATGGTTTACACATTCCTATCTAATGCCCACCCTTTCTTCTATTACTTGTTTAATCATCGAATGGGTATTTTGTTCATGAAGTGCTTGTGAAAATGAGGGTCTAATTGCATTGCTCGGAGCCAAGCATAGCACTGGCAGATAATTTGATGGTTCCAAGACTAAAGGCATCAGGCCAGGTGTCTTAATCCTCACCCACTGCAGAAGCACACATTTCTGAGGATGGCAGCAGACATCATTTTTAGGGCAATTTAGGCAGACTGCTATACATAGCCTTTAAGCAGTCTCCTGGCTTCAGCAAATACACCACCATTATTAACTCCTTCTAAGCTTTATTTATTGATACTTGTTCAGAAAACACAGACATTAAATAAACTTTGCAAGCCACCAACCCCCCCGCTCATAGAGATCTTCGTGCTGACAGCAGGTGACACAGAAGAGGTTTTCAGGAGTCATAGGCTGAGTGTCTACATGCATTTCTTTGGGGAAGTACTGGCTAATACAGCCCCTCCCTCCCACCTTCCCCAGGTGAGAGCATTTTCCAGTGCTGCTCTGCTCCATCTGTGCAGCTACGCACCAAACATGAAGCAGGGAACTGCTTTGGCTGAAAAATGACTGCTCCTTTTCCTGAGTTGTTTTTCAGCTGAATCAGTTCCCTGACCCAGCTCACTGCTGAAATGATCAGACAGGAATGCAGAGGTGGGTGTTATTTAAGCTAGTTTAAACACTACAGTTGTAGAAGATTGAAACCTCAGTTTTTTAGAGCCAACTGCTGCATGATGTGGAGAGCTTAGAGAACCTGTGTATGGTTTTAAGTAAAAAGTTGTCCGAGTGCATCCAAACTACCACAGATTATTTATATGCTTAAGCATGTGCTTAAATGCTTTGCGAATTGGGAACACTGTTGAAACAAAGTGATGGCTGTAAAAACATTTGTTGCTTTTTGATCCCAAACTCTTCCGCTTATGTGGAAAAAAAATGAGATTTTTATGTAGGACTGTTTCTCTTAAAACAGGACATACTTTCCTATCACAAACGAAGTCAGCAACGCCTCCCTCCTGGCTTGTATCTGGGTTACCTAAAGCTCTGCAGTTCTGTGGATCAGATTAAAGTGCTTGTGTTGCAGAAGCTGCCTAATGTCCTGTGTCATGTTAAAATCCGAGACAACAGCAATGTCTCCAAGTAAGTGAATATCCACATATTTATACACACGTTTGTGGGGAGAGAACATTTGTTTTAAGTTTGAAACAACTGATCAAATTTAAGCGCTAAGGAAATTTTGCTATTGCAAAGTGGTAGGTGCCAGCAAAGCTTGGCTCTGGTGTGTACCCTCACAGAGATCAGCACTGAGCTAAACAGGTGGACCTGGGTGTTCCCAGCAACCTGAAGGCCCCTCCAGAACACTGGCCCTTTGGTTTCCAAGGACAGTGTTCTATGGTCACTCAAATTCTGACAGTAGTGATGACCTTCCCTCTGCCTGTTAGGAAGGCCACCCAGCAGCCCTGATTCAGCCTCCAGTGAATTCAATGTCACCCTTTCTCTTGATTTCGACGACCATGGGGAGTTGATGCTGATGATTTTTCTGTGTATTCTCTTGTGTAATGTGTGGTTTCTCACTTTAATCCACAAGAAACACACAACAATTGGAAACATATTCAGGCAGATGCTGTCAGTCATTGAACTGCTGTGCTCTGGGAAAGCTGTTTTCCCCTTTGTCCATTGCTTCCCTTATCTATTGGGCAAGTGCACTTGTACTGCCTGGTCCCTGCTCAGTGGACAACTAATTATACTGGCTTTTTTCTGGAGCTTTTTAATCCCATATCATTTCAGAAACCATCTGACAATTTTGCATGAGGAAAAATGAACTGGATATCTATATGGGTAACATGAAAATCCAGAATGTAGTGGTTAATGCTAACAAAAATTTTGGAAGGCACATAAAGCCTAGTGCTTCAGAGTTTATAACAATCTCTGACTCTTGAAGTTTAAGATCCAATCTTTATTTAGGAGCAAGTTGTACCACCTCTATTACTTGTCTTGTAGTGGGGTTTCCTGTATGTTTTTTTCTTGAACGTTTGGTGCTGGCTGCTTTTCAAGACTGAATACTGGGCAGGGTGAATGAAGGATTTGATCCAGAAAGATTATTCCCATGTTTATCAGGTCTAGAGCAGACAGATGTCAAGCAAACCAGGAAGTTCTTTGGCTCCAGTAAGTACAAGAGTCTGTCACAGAAATTAAACTTCCTGCTAATTGTCACTATTGTCATTTCCAATGCATGTTTTTTAAAATCCTGTGGTAGTGTGGGGAACAGACTAGTTCTCCCCCCACACAATGGGGGCATAAAGGGTAGCTAGGGTAGCTAGGGCATAAAGTATGTGAAAAAGAAAACCTGGAGTGAGAAGCCTTAGTGAAATATTTCAAAGGCTGTTAGACTTTCAAAGGTTTGCAAGGAATGTTCAACCTGATGTACATGTGCTAGAAAAATTAAACTTTTCAAAGTTAGATTTTTAACCACAAACAATCAAGATTGTACAAGTTTAGAATGTTTTGCTATACAAGGATTAAACTATCAACAGATCCCAAATGCACATACACTGAATTCCTGCTTGTGCACTAAACTTTTGTTATATTTCTAATTTTAACTTGACTCAACATACAGAGATGAGTGGGAATGGATCCAAACACTTTCTGGCTCAGAATCTGTGGAAAGTATGGATCATACTTCAGACTGCCCTACTCAATTGTTCTTGTATGAGCTCCAGATGGCAGTGAAAGCTCTCATTAAACAGATCAATCTACCTCTGCATCAGGTATTTTCCTTTGTGGTATTTATCACCATTTTAAAAACTGATTCTTAAGAACACAACTGAAAGCTCCAAACTGTGTAACTTGTGAGTAGGGATTAAATGTTGCAGTTGCAAGAAAAGAAAAGCTGATAAATTTTGTATTCCATTATTCTAAGTGTGTGTGAGGGGGATATCTTCAATAAAACAGTTATTTTTCTGGATATTTAAACATATAAGGATTAATAGACAGATTTTCAGCTAGCTCCTATTTTTCCATCTGTAAGCATATTTGTGCCATTCAGGCAGGTGCAAATAAGCACTTCTGCACAAAACTAGTAGTTGTGAGCACCTTTACCCAGCTGGCAAAGAAATACAGGTCTTTTTCCAGCAAGCAAGGCAACTGACTGCTCTTTTGGAGGTAATAGTGAGGGTGTATGAAAGGCCTGCTGAAGACACAGTATTTTGCTATTCTTTTACACACAGATAAACAGCACTTCTAAAACACATAGTTCCAGACCTCCATATTGCTGTGGGTGAGGAGAGGTACCTGGATTCTGGCTTTACATTTAGGTACAAGAAATGTGTATGTGAATAAATAAAGTCAGGGAGGATAATCTATGATGTGAAAGAGCCATTAAAAAATAAGCTAAGGAGTTTGTTTCTTGTTTATATGAATTCCATTTTATTTTGGTCTACAAGGGTAAAGAGGGTTTAAAGTAGAAGTAAATCATCTTTATATTCACTTCAAGGTCTGTTTGTGCAGCTAGAAAGATGTGGCCTTAAAATAAATTAATCTGGTTCTACATTTCTTGATTTTGAAAGGTTTAGGCTTTGCTTTTAAAAAGGAATCCATCAGTGCTGCACCTTCTAGCCTGAAGAGCCAAGTAAGACTCAAGTAAATCCAAAATTAAGACAGATGGTGTGTTGCCTTGTGGTCGGTCACTCTAATTCAATAGGGCTCTGTACAGGTCTCTGCTAGTGTATTTTCTTGGAGGTTATAGCTTTTGTGCATCTTTTTTTTTTTTTTTTTTTTCAGTTAGGGATTAAACTATATTAATCAATCTGTAATATGTTCCTTAGGCTGCAGTTCAGCCAAGCTCATCTATTGTGCCTGTGAGATAGACATAAACATGACCTTGCAGTTAAACACAATTACATTTTGATGACTCAGGACCAAACTATTATGTTAATGAATTGAATTTGTAATTCAACAGATTTCTTTATGTATTTTTTATTAATTTTTTGTGGTTAACAGAATGATGGACAGTGACACTGGTGCATACTCAGGGTAAAATGCAGTGCTGCACACAGCAGCTCTACAGCAGCCTCAGGCCAACTCCTGTGTGTGCCATTTTCTCTTGCTGCAGCACTTGTTAAACCTTCTCAGTGCTGTGTTGAGGGAGAGCTGCATATTTCTCTTAACCAACTCTAAATTGAATCTTAAAGGTTTTTAATTGAATCCATTTTCATGTTTTCACATAATTATGCAATCATAATCTTGAAAAGCACGTGGCATGTGATCATTTTCTGCCTAATAAGAAACATAAATGTTGTTTTCAGGGGGGTTGTGCCTGTGTGTGTTGTTTTAATGTGGAACATTGCAGCTTTAAATCTTTATTTTATGTAGTGACATGAACCCACATTTAGCCCCTCCCCCCAAATATTTATGTTTTATAAAAATTCCGAGCTTGATGTTGTGCAAATTTTCTTTAATGTTTTATATCATTTGGGGTGTTGTTTATATAAGTGCCATGTTGTAATTCTCTCCTATTTCTTCCCCCGCGCGTGTCCCTCTACAGGCTAAGCACTTCCGTCTGTATACACAGGAGGTGTTGGAACTGGGTCACAATGTCTCCTTTCTTCTCCTGCTCCCCGCCTCAGACGACGTCTGCACTGCCCCAGGACAGAATAATCCTTACACCCCACACTCAGGATTTCTTAACCTCCCTCTTCAGATGTTTGAACTCGGTATAGTAGCTTGCTTCACCTAGAAATATTAGCCCAGTCTCCTTATAATAAAATCACAAAGTTGTATCTGTTTTCCCCCTTGTCCCAGTGGAGACTCAATAAATCACATGATGGCTTTGGCAACAACACTACCTATAACTGTGTACAAGTTATAGAGAGAGCAGAGCAGTTAAAGCATATACTGTAGCTATCGTTATTGAAATGCAAAGCATAGAGCAAAGCCCACAGTTATCCAGTATGTGTCTACAAGCTTCTTTGGAAGATGATGTTCTTTAGAAAACAGAACCAAAAAAATTAACACAACATAGCAAGGTTGGAGTGTGAAAGGAGATGCAAAAAAACATCCCTCTACATTGTCACAAGAATAATCACCAGTTTTGTGGAGGATAATTTTTGCAGTTCCTGACTGAAGATAGTCCTACAAAAGGTCTGACTCCCTTGCAATTTTGTGAAAGGTTTGAGCAGAGTTTCCTGTGTGAGGGTCTTCTTTTTTCCTTCTGATTTCTGGAAAAATGCAGGAGACTCAGTCCTATTGCTGTAGTACAGGAAAAGCCTGTTGTGAAAAATGGCAAAGCACTGGACTGGAATCTGTTTCTTTAGGGAGCACATCCCATGTGCTGCAGATTCAGCCCTCTTGCTCCAGTGCCTTGCTGACTGGGTTAGAATTCCCTGAAACAGGGTTTTGCAGCTGTCTCACAGAAGGCATAAGATGCTTTAACTTCAAGGTCCTCTATTTCTCATTTCTTCTTCTTTGGTCCACAGAGAAAAGAAAGGTTTCACATAAAAGCGGCTCATAAAGACTTAATAGTTCTTTTTATTCTAAGTATGGGGGCTGCTGAGCCTTACATATTAGTGTCCTCTGTTTCCTTCTGGCCTGTAAAACTGGATATCTTTCTTTCCTCTGCCTTGGAGAGATATGAGCCAAAACTGATGGAGTCAGTACACAAGGAACCACTACAGAATAGGTCTCTAGTGGCAACTGTGTCCTCAGTGATGTCTCTCTCAGGTGCTTATGGGACACCTGTGGGAAAGCAGTTCATGGTGGAGAAAACAGTATGGAAAGCTGAATTTGACTTGTGAGTTGTTTTTTTTTAAGTAAGCAATCATCTGTCCAAAGGCAGATGACATTTCTGTAAGACTTGTTATATATGTATGTTCTATAAAGTGACTGTGATTCACATCTCAAATATTAGAAGCTTCCATTCCCCATTAGATGGTGGCTACCAACTGTATAATTGCATAACCACAAAAGACTATGTTGAAGTAACATTTGTTAAAGTAACATTAAAGGGTCTGACTTAAAACCACAAAGGCTCGAAACTTCAGCACTGAAGCTGAAACCGCGACCGTAATTCACTCAAGAGTCCACCACATATGGCACATGTACTGTAAGACCACACACCAGTCAGACTAGATCCCTGCAATATCTGAGCATCATTGGGAAACCAGAAGGTAGAATTCTTTCTTTCACTATTTTTGGGGGGGATTTCTACGTTTAAATTAGGCCTTTATTGTTATGCTAATGATGCTTCTATGATTGGATTTCTTGGTTTGAGAAATCCTTCTCAGTTATTATCAGGTTGTTTGCAAGGGATTAGTTGATATGTGAAACTGTTGATATTTGTTTTAATATTTATTATAAGAAGAATGTATGCAAGTTACACCTAAGACACCCTGAAAAGTATCGTGCCCCAATCCAGAAAAGCAGCAGTAGTAATCCAACTGCCCTGCACTGCTGTAACAAGATCACGCTGTGTGCTTGCATTTACTGAAGGACCAATGACAGGGGGAGGATTTCTGAAAACTTGTTCTCCCTCAGCAAGTTTCAATCTGTCTGTACTGCAGTTCCCAGAGATAACTGGTAAGTTTTGCCAAAGCAATTGCAGGTTCTGGAGGAATGTAGCTTTAAGAGGTCAGGTAAATTAACGTTTGTGAAGCTCCCTGGTAATGTAGCTTTTCTGTCTCTGTTCTCTAGTTACCTCCTTTAGAGGTAGCTCAACTCTGTGCTACTCTGAACACAAAGCAAGAAGTCGTGTTTGAACTGTCTGTGTTACCCTTCTGCAGGAGAGTTCAGAGGAGGCTGATGTGTGATAACACCTAAGATGTAATTGTTTCACCCAAACTATGATATCACTGAAATGCTCTGACTGCCAATTCATATACATTTCAGTTACAGATTTAAGCTAGCCTAGCCCAAGAGAAAGTTGTCATTCTTCAACATGGTAGATTCTATCTGAAACACTCCATTAAAAACAAAAAGAAGTTCTATTTTAAGTCATCTCACTGCTTTCTTGATAAAAGAAATGATGAGCCATAAAAGCTTCTGAAATAGCCTTTCTGATTAAAGCTATCATGGGCAAAATAGCCTCTGGACTTGCATACTAAGGACCTGATTATCCCTTCACTTAGATCTAAATAAGAAATTACTCTTTTGACATCAGTGAAGTTACAAGAGTAAATCCAGTGTAAATCAGGGGAGAATTAGAGCTTGTATTATTTATTTCTAGCTTAAAGTAACCCATCCAGAGACTTACATTTAATAAAATTTGTGTTCGGAAAGCTAAGGATTTCATATTTCGTAACCAGAATATAACAGTGTTTCCTTTGCACTTGGTCTTTTCACAGTTCATTTTTGCTGTTACAAGGAAAAATTTATAAGCCTGTATTGCCGCCTTTCTGCTGTCACAGAGCTGGACTCTCTGAAAACCCAGCAGTCCCTAAGGGAAGCAATTTCAGACAGTGAAGTCGCTGCAGCCAAACAAAGACACCAGCAAGTTATAGACTACATACAGGTAATAGTCTGTTTCTGACTATTCCAAGGAGATTCTAAGGTGGCTTTCTTAAAAATTGCATAGGGCTGTAACTTGAAATCTAAATGGAGAATTATTCACAGACATCATAAAAAGAGCAGTTGTATCAAAAGTGCAATTCTGTTTTTATGAAATTCAAAACCAGAACATTATTTCCTTAGTTGTTGCTTTTATACAAGGATTTTTATGGGTAAAATCAAATGACAGTTATACTAGACTGTTATAAAGAAGTATCAGTCTGCTTGTAAAAATCACTCCCATCTCATGTGAGGTAACCTAGTACCATGCTTGGGCATTCATTTCTGTAATAGTTTTTCTCTGTCTTCATGAATTGAGGACATTTTTCACCATGATCAATTCCCAATTTAAAAAATTACAGTAAAAACCCAGACTAGGTTGTGGAGACAGCCTTCATCGACAGTTTCACAGTGAAGAGAGCAGCCCTGCATTTGAGGTGGCAAGCTAGCCCCAAAAGCATCTGTAAGTCTGTCCAGCACCATGCAGTGATACTGCTCCAGTCCCTCAATGCGGAAGGATCACAAATGTTATCATACTTAGCTAATATTCTTATTCTCTGTCTCTCACACTGATTTTCCAGTTCTGTTCCCAGATCAGGACTTCACCTACCCAACTCAGGGATCTTCAAACTACACCCCATTGTGCAGCATAGCAGGGCCTGTCCTTTAGCAAACCATTTTGGGTAAAACTCATGACCTTTGCAGAGTGCATCTATGGACATGGTTGATCTGTCTTTCTACGACTGAGGTGCAGATCAGTTTACAGCTCTGTATTCTTAATATTCAAACAACCTTCTGTTGGAATAGGGGCCAAGACAATCACTTATCCCATTGATAATATGATTTGCCCTCCATAATTATGAACAAGATGGTAACATTTCAGTTTCTCTTTGCTCTGAATTCAGATCTCATTTGCCTTGTGCACTTTGGAGCTTTTGGCAACCTGCAGGGGGGCAGAGAGGAATGTTCCATTGTAGTTTCATCACTCAATCATATCCTTCTCATCTTCCCATCCTCCCACTCAGAAAATCTATCTTTACCCCAGCACGTAGGAGAATTTGGAAAATTTTTATCCTTCATCTCAAAAATAAGTATATGTATATTAACATGCAGGCACCATATAGACAGTTCTGTGTTTCTCTTCTCCAAAGTGTTTGACAATCACAAATATATGCTGGGAAAATATGGGAGAACATTTTAAACTTCAGTGTTTGGTGCTGAATTATTGTGACAGTGTATTAGTCTTGTCGGGTTTCCTCTCAAATGAAAACCAGCTGTATTCCACCTATTGGCAAAAATATCTCAGCCCACCACATGCCGCAATCTTCAGTGGTGACCACAAAACCGCAAGAGCATTTGTGTGATCCTAGATCTAAGACAGTGTTGAAGTCCCTACACAAACCAAACATTGTAAAGAGCAAGAGAGTCTCTATAAATGCAGTTCTGAAAAGGTGTCAGAGGGCAACTGAAAAGTCAAAATTAAAAAAAAAAAATAATAACAGCAGGTAAGGTACTTGCACTCTTTACCAGAATGTTAGAGAGCAAGACAAGAAATCTACAGCACTGACATTAAAACTGAAGTTAAGCTGTAAATATATAGCAAAATGCTTCAGATGTTCCTAAATTGTAAAAGAGCCACAGTCCTTAAAAATGACTGGTCCATTATCCCAGGAGATGCTGCAGAATGGCATCAGGGACAAAACCACCAGGATCTGCATTCTATTTAACTGCATGCAGGATGCTTTTTGTTCGGGGTTGAGGGAGGATCACAGAAAGGAAATGTAAAATCTCCAAAATCAAATAGGTGAGACATTTCCTAACTGGTATTCACTTCATGGAGCTGCACTGAAGCCTTGAAATGATGTAGGATTATGAATTAATCTCTGAACCATTTGCTGTTCTTATCACTGTATATTCTTAGCTCAAATTAACTCAGTGGCAAGGCTTGTGCTGACATCATTGGAGTCGGGATTTCACCTTTACATAAAAATGGCCATACTGGGTCAAAACAAAGATCCAGCTATCCAGCTATCTTGTCTCCAACACAGCTCATCAAGAACTACCCTAGGTAATCTGGCATCTACAGTATCCTTTGGCAATAAATTTCACACTTGGAATGTGCATTTTGTGAAGAAGTATCTCCAGAGTATGTGCTGGAAAACTTGTGTTAAAATATAGCAGCCTGCAGCCTCCTTTCCACTGACCTGTTACTCCCCTATTTGATGACACTGCACAAAGCACCCATCACATTTGTCTATCCATTTACTGACCCAGGACTCTCAGGCTGCATTCTTGCAGACTGTAGCTTGTGTAACTGCAGTGAAGGCTCACTTCTTCAACTACAGAACCTTCTGTAGGAGGAGAAGTACAAGTGAAGAATGCTGCAGCAGACAGATACTATACTCACAGCCTCTGTCATTTGCTGGTTGCAGCAGCATTTCCTCATCATCAAAGATCTTGAATTGCTTGAAGATGTTAGAAGTGTTCCATTATCAAAAGACTCTCAAGACTCACATTAAACAGCACCTTTCCTCTCTGCATAGATACTTAAAGCTATATTCTGCTACTGATTAAAGCACTTGTCTCTTATTGCCACCAATAGGCATGTGTTAGAACTGTCTTAGTGTAGATTTATACTACTAAGATGCACACAGACCAAAATGATGAGAAGAGAGAAACCAGCAGTTTGGGTCATAGCTGCTCTTCAACCCTCCATGTATGTGTATTTTGCCACATGTATGTATATCCTTCTTCTGTTAATAACTAGGCTTGATCTGAGCACTCTGCTTTTGAACATAATCCTGGGTTTGTAAGGATGCTCAAGAAGTCTTGAAACCAACTTTAACATGTGCTAGAAAACTGATCAAACTTTATACTCCATCAATAGATTATTTTCATTTTCTTTCCATGTCAAGAGTTCAGATCTGGATTCACCACTCCCAATTACAGGTTCCTTATTGAGGTACCCAGTTTGAGAGTTTGGTGGCCCTAAGCAGCCTCTGCAGAGATGGATGAGAACAAGAACCTAACGAAAGGCAGTCCAGGCCACCTTAATCTGAAGTGTCCCGTCAGGGGATCCTGCTTCTTTCTCTTGGCAGTGACTACACACCTTCTTGGTCACTTGAAGAAAATACATTTAGGTAAAATTAATACACAGTCTTACCTGTATTTTTCACCATTTTTTCTCTACAGCAAATTGATGAGATCTGGAGGGAAACGAGATGGATCACAGAAGCCCTGCAGTATGCAAGATACAAGCAGCCGGCAGCTGGCCTACCCATAAAGAAGCTTGTAGATCTTTCAGAAGAACACTCTCAAAAGAAAATCAGTTCAACCTCCTCACAACTAGACTGTCTTCCTTCACCTCCCCCTTCACCTGAGGCTAGACTCCAGAGAAGAAAAGCTGTGAGTGGTAAGAGAGTTTTCCTTTGTTCATCAAGTAAAATCTTTGAACTCACTTTTCATTATAACAGTTCTTGTATGTCTTTTTATTAAAAGGATTCATTTTTTTCCCATACCTGATTTTAACAATCATTTTAACAATCATTTGCCACTCAATATCCTGAATAATCGTTCATCATCAGCCAGCTTTGTCCCTCATTGTTCCAGATCATTTAATGAACAGGTTGGAAAGGACAAGTGCTATCACTGACTTCGCCGTGATGTCCAGAGTTAGTAAAATCCAGCCACAGTGAATGTTGACTACTTCATTTGTTGTCTACATCAACAATCTGCTATTAATATCTGGAGGGAGCTTTGTCTTTGTTTCAATTACAACTTCATTGCTTCAGAACCTGTGGTAAAGAACCTTGCCAAAAGCTTTTCAGAAATCTAAGGATGCCTGTATATTAATTGTGCACATGTTCAGAGCTTTATTAGACTGGTGAGATCTAAGTTACATGAGATGTGTCTCACCAGCCATGAGTTACTAAGCAAAACCTGTTGACTCCTTCTCATCACTCATGTATCCATCTATTCTTCATAGTTTCTAATAATTTGGCTGGAATCTAAGTCAGACTTTTCCATACTCTCTGTCACGTTCTGTTTCTCTGATATTACTGCTATATTCTTTCAATTCTTTGACTATTCCTCTGCTTTGGAGCAATTCTTCCTTATGCTCCTCTTGCTTTGTTCTTATAGAGCAAATTTTAGTGCAGGTAGATTTTACAGTCATTTCCAAATCCTCAGTGTTTTCAGTGTTTTAGACAAGCACTTTAAAACACAGAATTACACAAATAAGTACCCACCTCATTGGACCATTATTGCTTCTCTGAACAGTTGGAAAATTAAACAGATGAAAGAAATGGATCACAGCAAATACAAATGAAGCAAATTAAACAGTAACACCTAATTTGCTAACAGAATAAGGACTTTGGAGAAAAATGCAAAGCATCATTCTGCTGAGCTGTCTTTAAGCAACAAGTAAATGAAACAGTAGAAACAAAAGCAACAGATGCTGCATTAAACAACTGCCATGACCGTTTCGGTAATAATATTTTTTTTTTTCAAATCAGCAGTTTTCTTTATAAGAAAAAGGAATTAATCTACTCTGATTATATTAGGTTAAAAGTAAAGAAAACCAGAAATTACGGTGGTTTGATTTGTTCCATTACACAGTGGTGTTCTTTCTCAGCATCTCTCCCTGAGCTAATTTTTTCCCTATATTACAAACCAAGAATGCAGAATAATCCTTAGCTCTGGCACCATGCAACCTAGAGCATTATCTCGTCCTGCATGAGCTGGATTCATTATTGCTCTGCTATATGGTAATATACACTAGGTCAAAGTCAACAGTCAGCACTGTATAAAATCTACATTTTCGTCCTTGGATCTAACATCAACTATCCCCACCAATAGGACATCAATCCATTCTATGACATATTTATTATGCTACAGATCCTTCTGTAGCCAAAAGACAGCAGTGAGTTCAGTGCCAGTTTTGGTCAACATATTCACATTTGAATTAAGTGTGTCTGTTTTGGATTTATCATAGAATCACAGAATCACAGGATGGCTAGTGTTGGAAGGGACCTTAAAGATCATCTAGTTCCAACCTTCCTGCATGGGCAGGGACACCTCCCACTAGACCAGGTTGCTCAGAGCTCCATCCACCCTGGCCATGAACACTTCCAAGGATGGGGCAGCCACAGCTTCCCTGGGCAACCTGTGCCAGTGTCTCACCATACATACATAATGCACCCAATGGGGAAAAGGTTTTGCTCATCTACCTCCCTGTCTTGCCTCAAGCCTCTTACACACCTACCTCCTGACTACTGTCTTTGCTGTCACCTAGGCCCATGGACAATGCCATAGAGGAAACATACCCACACACACATTTTTAGAATTGTAGATTTGATTCTAAATTAAGAAATAAAATACATAAATGACAGTTAAGCAGTTCCTCTCCTGTGCTTGTCTTCTTGATGTTAATCAGTTCTCCTTGCAGATTCCCAGCCCTGCTCAGATGAAGAAGGCTGCTCCGAAGTATTCCTTCCAACTGACAGTGACTATGACTCCAGTGATGCATTAAGCCCCAGAGAATTAGACCTGATTTACTCCTCCTCACATGACATATCCCAGCAGGCGGGCAGTGGCCTGGGTGGCAGCGCACCTGATGTTCTCCAAGTCCACGAGATGAAGCCTTGCCTAACACTGAAAGAAGGCCTGGCAGAGTGTAGTGTCTTTGATACTAGTGCTGAATATTGCACAGAGTATATGAACAATCTAACCATGTCAGGACTTACATCAAAAAGCACAGACAAGTCCTCTAGCTCCAAGCAGCCACTGAGCTTTTTAGGGAAAAAAAAGCTAGGGAAACACCAACATTACAGCTATTTCAGCCGGCATCACCGATGGCTGCGTGTGCACAGCGAGAGCCAGTCTGGCTCCCTGTCTGAAGGAGTGTATACTCAGCACCTCATGAGATCTTCAGATTTGTCTCAAGAACCTACCTCCAGTGAGGAGTTAGAGATTCCTATCGATGGGTCTCAGAGCACTTTCTTAACTCATGCATCCAGCCTTCCAGAAGACAGGAAAGGCAAGTATGAGGAATCAAGGCAGAATGTCCACAGGATACATGTGGAGCCTTATAAAACACCACTTCTGGGTGAAGAGGGCAAGTCTTGGGCAACGAGCACACAGTCTGTAGAATGTGAGGATGTGCACAGTCCTATGCAACAGGTAATGGGTCCAGAAGACCAGTCAAGTTCTGCTGTCTCAGAAGTCTTCAGCAGCACACTTTAACCCCAGACTTCTGCATGACTTCCCATTGCTCCCTAATGAGATACTGAGCATTATCCATATAGGGCCATACTTCCAAAAGCACATGTAAAAATCCAGCTCCTGAAATGGCAACTCGTGCCACTCAAAAGAATCCTGAACTTTCGACTTCATCACCAAATTTCGTCTCTCAGAAGGGTATCTGACATGATGCAAGCATTGTTATTGGCATCTGCAGTTTTGCAAGTAGAGTCACAACAGTCACCACAGAACAGAACAATCTGTGGCTGCAAACCTAGTAATCAGGTTTTGCAGTTCTCTTGATTTCCATATATCTCTGAGCATGCAAAATTTTAAGCATGATGGGTTCTGCCTGCAAGTTAGCAGAAATTCTAACATCCTTGGTGTCGTCATGTTAGAACTGTGTCCTAAACTTCTACTAACTTGTTTTCCACCATTTTCTATATTTTTTTCTACTTCTCAGCCTTCTTGAATGGATTTAGGTTGCGTGTAACTGAAGTGCTAACTGGTCTAATATCACCATTAATGCAGAGTTTCTAGCCACTTCCACAGAAATGAAAATTCTTCTAATATCTAGAACATGCAGTCAACACCATCTCCAAATGCTGTCAGAGCCTGGCAGAATCATCACAATGTGGTTTTTTCAGGAGCTTAGATTTCAAATTATGTAAGTAGCAAGTTCTTTTGAAAGCTTAGGAGGTGAACCTTTGAGATCTAGAGCAGGCAGAATGAGGCCAAATGCTGAAGGAATTATATGCAGGGTCTAAGTGAGATTGAAGCAAATTTGGTCTTGTCTTCTGCTCACCACACAAGCGCACATTTCTTTATGTTGGAAGCTCTCTCATACACCTATTGGAAAGAAACACCCCCTCCTTTTGTTCCTGAATATCCACTGTAAACTTCAGGGGTGTCTGAAATTGGGATATTCTGGCAACTTGGGTTAGGGAAATTTGGGGTGCAGTCTGAATCCAAGGTTTTTTTTATTTGGACCACCAATAAATATCGATATCATAAGAAGGGTGGGGGGCAGTGTTTCAGCATGCTGTATGTATCTACAGGCAGATCACAGTGAGTCATGATTTTGTCCTTTGAAACCAGAATAAGACTTGTAGTACTACAAAAGATGATCTCAAAAATTAAATCTATATTATTAATGAGAACCATAACATTTGAGTCACTAAGAAATGAACTAATGTGGAGAGAAACCCCAGCTGTTGCACAAGCATTAATTTTTCTTAAACAGTTCTTGAAGTTTAATTTTATGGGCCACATTCCTGCTGGTTAAATTCCCTCACTCCATGTTTGTGCAGCCTTCTACCTTTCAATTTTTCAGCCTCCAGGTGGATACATTCTAAGGCCTCCAATAAAGAGATTTGAGTTAAATAGTTGAGTTTACAAGTCCTTGAGGTAAAGGTAAGGATTCGGGCCCATGATCTGTGGTCCTTATTAAAACAGCACTTCCATAATTCTAGTGCTATTAAAATCCCTGTGAACTCAATCCATAAATTCAAAAATAAATGTTATTCACTATTTTATGCTTGGTCAGTATGTGAAAGCCAAGAAGAGTCTTTGCAGTGATATAAGGGCAAAAACTTTCTACAAGGCATTTACATTTGTAACTTCTCTTTTTGGGAGAGGGAAGTTAACTTTTTGCACCAAAAATATTAATTCACTACCTGATCCAAAGCTCAGTGAGGATGGAAAGACTTCCATTCACTTCCACAGGCTTTGAATAAGACCCATACTGAAAATTCCTGTGGGTGAGAAGATGCAGGGGGGGAAGCAAAAGTGTCAGTGCCAATTTGCAGCTAGAAGGACATACATTGTATGGTTTATGCCACATGGAACTGCATGGGGAAAACCTGACTCACACACCATAGAACCAAACAGTGATGTTTTACTGTCACTGAAGACAGTAACAGCTTGTTACATTAGATTATGTTCATTAGCAGAAGGCTTTTCACCAGGGAGAGCCAGAACAATGTAATGCTCACATTCAGAAGTTAACATAATTTACACTGTTTTCTAGTATACAGCACCTAGCCCAGGCTCCCTAATCTGTTTAGCCTGTAAGTAAAACTGCCATAAAACTGTCTATTAAAGAATAAAAATAACAATATGCTGAGGCCATATGTTTTTGTAGGAAGTGACGAGATAAAACAAGATGTTCCTAAATGAAACCCGCCTTGCTTTGCTTTGGCTCTTCAGGAACAGTGAGGGCAAGGAGTAGCAAAATCTACAGCAGCAAAATCTACACCAGTAGAACAGGCACACACTGCTGGTTAGATAAGGATGTAAAAATCTCTGCTATCTGCTTCTGTTGCTCGTCTTTTCCAGAAGTAGTCATGTATCTAATAAAGAGCTGGATCCTTTACTGGTAGAAGGAGCTTTACTTCATCATAATCTTCTGTGCTAAAATGGAATTGGATTCTGGGCATGCAAATGCCAGCCACAATCTACCCCACACTGATTTTATCCTTTTTATATGGAAGTAGTGTTTACATGATGGCCAGTGGGGTGTGCTTCCTTGATCTTCTTACCTCTAGATTGAGGTTCTTCCACATACTTTTATAGTCAAAGTAGTAACTGATAGTTCTGACTTTAAATACTTAAAGCACTGAATTATCTTTTGGTAGAAATATGTGTTCTTTGTTCAAAATTCTATCCCTACCTATTCAGTGGGTGACTGAGTAAAGCAGCTCCTTAAAAGAATAGTAATGAGCACCCAGAGATAAATAAATAGCAGAAAGTGGTGCCTTTCAAGTACGGTCACAATACTAATCATAATGATTCTGCAGTTGTCTTAGGAAGATCACACACATTCCACAAGCAACTACAGCAAATCAGAAGAATCCTGCAAAATACAGCACTGTTATCCCCACTCCATTAAGGCAGGAGCAACTCTGCCAAGTAGGGCTTAGAGTAAAGGCTCACAGTCAGGAATCAAATTAAAATTAGGAACTCAGACCTTTGCTTTAATTACTAGGGACTCTTTCTCCAGGTTGAGCTAGAGTGCCCCTCCAAGGATTCTTGCACAGAAACGGGAAATGCTGTGGCTCAGAGCCCACAGCATACTAGAATTCCATTAGCCAGCAGACAGCTCCTGAGTCTGTACTCACTTTGTACCGGCTGAAGATCTGCTCTAAAATTGCAAAGCTCTTCGGCTTCGCAAACTTCTGGATGTCTCCATCTCTTCCTCAGATACACTGCCACAGAACCTTGGCCCTGCAATGTCCAAGGAGTACATTTTCACCTGGGCTGAACCCAGTCCCTCCTATTTCTAGGCATGACTTGGACTGGCTAGACAAGAATATAGTGCTTTAATATTATGCTTCCACAGGGAAAAAAAGGGGGGAAAAAAAGAAAAAAAAAAAGGAAAAAAACCCAAACATGTTGACCACATCTGCTATGGTCCAAAACTTCCCTGTTTCTTATAGTAGGAAGTGAGATATAGGTAAACTGCAAGGTTTACACTCACAATTCCTGCAAGAAGACAGTCTGCCCATGGACAGTTTGCCTCAAGAAACCTGTGGCTCAAGCATTTCTTTCCCATGTTTGTATTGGGTTTTTTTCTTTGCCTTTAGATATTAACAGTTGGATTTTCTATACAGTCAGAGCACACACAGAGAAACCTATAAATATTTTTAAATATAGACATTAAAGGGGAAGGGGGAAAATGGAATATTTTATCCTGAACATTTATGTTTAGAGTGTTTTGGAAAGAGATGGAGCATCTTTAAATTCACTATGGTATAAAGAAATGCATTAAGTTGCTGGTCAACTCTTTTAAGGTGTTTAAATGCATGGCTCATGACTGTTATGTAAAACTTCAATACAGCCTTACGAACAACAAGGGTATAGTGTATTTGAAAATATGGTATACAGCTTGGAAACTAATTCTGAATTTCTCTGAGGTGTTGAACTTTGCCATCAGCAAAAAGTATTTTTAGTAGAGAGGCCTTGAATTTTCAGACAATGGCGATTTCATCAGGTTGGGTCTCTGATTTTTCCATTACAGAAAAACATTAAATAACCAGAATACTTTTTTTCTAAGTATAATTTATCTTTTGATTCCATGAAGTAGAATTCATAAGGCTAAATCATGCCCAGGAATGAGAAGTAGAGCTGTTGGCTGAGGATGTTCTTTGCAAAAACCAAGTGCAATGTTGCCCAAGGGGGGCTAGAGGTACACTCTGGAAGCTGCTTTGGGCAGTCGTTCACCCTCTCATGCAGGCACCAACCACAGCCCTCTCTTCTGCTAAACAAGCATTTGCAAAGTCGTTTTGTTGATCTGCCTGGGCTTTGGAGCAGGCCCCATACATTGCTGAAAGCTTTATGGATCCCACCAGCTCAGAGATAATCTCTCCTTCATCCTGATGATGATGAGCTCCTGCCCAGCTAGCTGGCTCTCATGCTGGGCTTTTGGGGTGCAGCAAGAGCCAGGCTAGGAAACCTTCCCTCAGCCTTTTCCTACCACAGCATCTTGGGCAAGATTTAGCCTTTAAACCAGTCATCCTGTATGAGGGTAGTGTGTTAGTAAGTTTGTCTGACACTAGGCTACAGAAAACCTCCTACTTTGTGCTGCTGAGACAGTAAGAATCGATTTTTTATGTTTGTTATTTTATTTCCTGGAAAAGCTATGTGCAATTGATCTAACATTACAGAAGGTGATTGGTGTAGCACTAACCTACCTTATTACTGTGAACTATAGGAATTCACTAAGCAGACGTTAAGGTAAATGCACAGACTTTTGTGGTTTACTTCATGTAAAGGTCAGTTTGGGCCCAATCCTGCTGTCCTTGGATCTCATTCCAGGTTTTTTTTGCACTACCAAGAGTAGTCCCACTGAAGCTGAGTCAGGAATTACCTTGTATAAATCAGCATACCTCCACTCACTCACAAGGCTGGCTCAATACCAGCTCAGAAGTGGAGTATCTGGAGCAGTGGAGTCATCACGACAACAACACTCTTATGCTGGTGTACAAAATGATACATGTAAAGAAGACAAAAGGGTTTTTATCTCATGGAATATTCCCCTAGAGGTCACAGGGATCGCTGTCAGAGCCAGGCTCAGAGAGCAAGCCCACCGTGCTGCTGTGTTACCAGTTGTACTGGGGGGAACACACATACTGCATAATATATTGTTGCATTTTATAATAGGGAGCCAATTTCTCTCCTGCATTATGCAAATGAATCCCCTACTGAATGTAATGGGAGTTCCAGTTAATTCACTGATAAAAATGAAGACTGTTTAGGGTTATTGGGGACTTGGGGGAGGGAAAGAGGGGTTGTTTGTTTTTTTCCCCTCAGAGAAAAAGTAATTTAAGTGAAATGTGCAAGGCAGTGTTTAATTGCTTCCTGCCTTGTTTGTACATAGCAATTTGGCTGTTTATTGGTTGTCTTTGTTCAGATTTTTTATTGTAACTTGTTGCTATATATGCAACCAAGCGTATGTTAAAGTTTAAACCTCGCTACAAAGTCAGGCACAATTTTATGTGCTTTAAAACTTTGTAAATATATAGATGAACAATGTATGCTGTGCTAACTGTGATCTTGGGACTGGACACAACCATATTTTCATGCATATGTACCTACAAATGGTTTGAAAATAGCAAAATATATATTGAAGATGGCCATAAGCCAAGAGTAAATGAGTGCCGTATGACTCATGCTTCTTTAATAATTCCTGAAAGAGGCATGTATAGTACATAAAATAGACAATAAAAATAATTTTCAAGACTACAAATATTTTTTATAACTTCAGATATTAAATACTATTTTAGAAAAAAAGATTGGTTGGTAAAAGAAATCTTAGGTTTATTCAAGTGAATCACAGTCATAAAAATGTTCTTAACATAGATTTTTTGTTTGATCTCATATCATAGAAACCTAGCTCTTTTAAGACTTGAAGTGCTCTTGCATTCTTACAACTCCTGTGATCTTCTAAAATTATGTACTTCAAGTCTTCTCCCTCACTAACAAAAAAATGCTAGCACATACACTCAGATAATCCTAAATCCCATGTGTACTTGTGTATAATCTTTAAACTGTACTTTTTGAAATATGTTCTATCTGACCATCATCAGGTACCCACATATGTGAGCTCTACAATCCATGGAAATCTGAATGTCATTTGTGTTCTTCTCTGAATTCTTGTATTTTTATTGGAAAGTGACATTTTCTAAGGCCAAGCTTCCAAATATGGACTCAGAATTTTTATTTTGGTCTACATACTCAGAAAACTAAATGAAACAGGCACGGCTTCTGGAGTTTGTGGGTAAATGAACCTCCCATCAAAGTCAACAGACATTTAAATTCAATTTTTATAATGCCTTAATACCGTACTGATATCTGGGTAGTCAGATTTGAAGTGGTATCTTTGTAATCTGTGTGTCACAACTGCACACGTTGCTGACAGAGGAGCATCCTTGCATGAAAGCAGTGACCAGCACAACAACCCCGTGGGCTGACAGACTGAGCTCTCTTTCCCCAAGCCCGGGGGCTGTCACACAGGGTCTGCAGCTCTCAGCTCTGTATTTACAATGCCAGCAGGACCCCCTCTGCAGTGCTGCTGTGAATCCGTGCTTTCAAGCAAACATACTGTGTTGTGGGTGTGTATAATCTGCTCGTGTCAAGAAATCCCCCAGGTATTACCTACTGAGGGAATTACCTTATAAAAGTGAAGCACACTCTCTTGTTGCCATTCCTATTTTTCACATACTTTGGTACACAGCAAAGAAAAGCACCACAACATTTCTGATGTAGTATAAAATGGGGTTACTGTATTGAAGCATTTTGAATGCTGAATTGAAATGGGAAGGATTCTGCTTTGGGTCACTGTTTACTTCGTTTCAAAGATGGAGGGGTTGCTAAATGTATTTTAACCACCATCCTGTCCCAGCCTCTCAACCTTTCATGTACTGTTCTCCCTTTTGTACAGATAATGTCATAATTGGAGTAAGTGACCTGCCCAAGGTCACACGGAGAGCTTGTGACAGAGCAGGGACACAGTTTTCTGGCTAGCATCCTTACAAAATCATCGGTTATCCATAGCTTGTGCACAAGGATATGTGGTAATGTAAATGTTGACAAATGTCTGTATTCAGCCATGACATGCCAACGCACTGCAAGCTTCAGAATAACAGCATCTTACTGGAGTATCTGTGGGTATTTTCACACATGGAAAATATTTTAACCAAAAGGCAGCCAAAGCGGGGTTAAGCAGCAGAGGAAAACAATTCTTAAAATGTAAGATAAACCATGACTGTCAGTCATTTCTGCTTCCTTGATTTTTAATTTCAAAACATGAAGATTGTTACCACATTTACTGAGTTGGAAAAGAAAAAAAATGAAATGCAGGGAATTAGTCGCGTACAGTAACCTCAGAAATTAACAAGAAAGAACACCACGAGACAAAGGATTTTCGTGTGCATGTACTTACATTACTTGGGTGCATTTCTGCATGTCCCATGTATATTTTAGGGCCTGGTTGTTTGTCTGTTTTGCTTACCCCGAGCTGAGGTTTCTTCTTTATATAAGAAGATAAGTAGGTGACCAGTGCAATTCTTACAGACCTTTGTAACAAGTTTGCCATGGTTTCTTGAAGGACAGTGCTGTTTTATAACTGCCTCTGTGTCCTATGCTGTTTTCCTGAAATGCTTTTAAACCAACTGGAAAGAAGTTAAACTCTTACAGGCATGTTTTCGACTCATTCTTCTGACAGCAAAAGGTAACCATTTCGCTGTTCCGTCCCAATGTATTAACTTATATAAACAGTCATCTCTCTGAGCAAACTATTACCTTATTTTTTAATTCTGTCTTTAAATAAAAGCTTTGGGTTTGATTTGGGTTTTTTGTTTGTTTTGCAAACACACAACAAATCTTTATTAATAAGCTTCGCCGTTCTCGTCCCCAGCCTGCTGTTTTCAAATTCTCTTTTCAAACAAATACATGCTTATTTAGACAAGGGTCATTAAAATGTTTCTATTTTCTTAGCATTTTTAGTTAATTGTAATTAATTAGTCCTCATTAATCAGTAGGACTTCTGCTCCTTACCTGTGTGAATAACAGATCTAATTATTCTGATTTTCCAGTTCATCTTTAGTATAACAAACATGCAGGAAACAAAATTCAGGTAGAATCCTCTGCTCTGCTCCTCACGTACAAAGAAAAAAATTGTAAACAAAGGAGCAATTTTTGAGCTTTATAAACTAATATTAAAGTCCGTTTATAGACAAAACAGCATTTTATACCAGTAAATAGAAATGCTTTGTTTTGGAAATATCAAAATAAAATCACTGAATTTGGTGATATGGGCATTTTTTCACTGAATCAATGTGATATTTTCAAAATAAATTATTTTAAAATTATAACCACATTTGATTTTCCAGGGGAAAAAAGGCAGTGCCAAAATGTTTTGTACAGCACTTTCTGAAAATCCTGAAGGAAAACATTTCAAATGTTGGATGTCTTCATTAAGAGGTGATAAATAAATTCATAATAGATGACTGGGTTGAAACATCCTTCTGTAAGAAATGCCAACATCTGCCACTGCTGTTGATTTTAGCAGCACTTGGGAATGCTCCTCACTTCTGAAAATCAGGGGTTTTGTTTAAGCACTTAATACTAGTCACACATGTATGAGAATGTGGCTCTGGTTCCCCTCAGCTGTGATCATTTCTGGACCACAAAAGATTTTGCCACTTACACAAGAACTCTTCATGAGAACCTGCATGGCCTTTGCCTTTTCCCATACTGCTTTTTAAAATGCTTGAGAAAGGAAAATGTTGCTCTTCTTTTTTCTTATCTTCTTTTTTCCTGAAATGGTCACAGAAAGGAGCTAAATCAGGACTTGGGCTTGAATAGTTTAATGCCCAATTCTCATGGCCACAGATGCTTTGAACCCCAGCCCCAGCAGAATAAGGATTTTTTCAAGCTTTCTTCTGGGGCACACTTGTTCCTTCCCCCTTCTGTGCTTTGTGGTTTCATTCTGATCCCCTGCTCTCTCGTGTCTCCATCCTGATCTCTCTTTTCCTCGAGTCTGAGTCACAAGAGCAATAACCCTGCCTGCCTCGACCTACTCAGTGCCTCAGCTGTTAGGGTAAAGCCCACACTCCCAAGGGACTCACGTTTGAGTACAACTCCAGGATTGTCAGGGCTCTGGCTGGCAGTGCTGCTGAGGGGACAGTCTAAGGCTCTATTTTAATCTTCTGGAGTCCAGCCAAACACTGGAATGGAGCTGCCAGCACAAGGGGGGCCCTCCTGCTCACTGTGCCTGACCTCCCATCAGGAGAGGTGCTGGTGTGTTCCTTCTCAAACTACTAGGGCTCTTTCATTGCGCCTGACCTCCCATCATGAGTGCTACCAGGGATCCAGCTACGACTACTGGGGGCTTAACCCTGGCACAGATCCAGCACACGAGCTACACGCTGCTTGTCTCCAGATGTAAGATGCACCAAAAGTAAATCCACACGCCACAGGCTCAGCTGGAAGGGGCTGTTTCAGGTACTTTGTGGAAGCAGCCATGGAGCAGCACAAACTCCTCGCCCCATCCTGCAGAGGTGGACATACCCCTGCACGGTTTTCAGCTGCTCCTTACCTTTGGATTTGGGAAGATGCCTGTAACCAACACTGGTATGTGTTACTAGTGCTAGCCCGAGTCCTTGCTCCTGCAGCTGACTACATACACATGCTCGTGTCTCAAGTGGTACCAGCTCCACAGCCTGTCCCCACAAACAGCAATTAGGTAAATAAGACATGAACATGCCATGGGCCTCGGGAAGGAAGCCCATAAACAACTGTGAGGCACAGCCCATGCCTTACCCTGTCTTAGATGCCCAGAGATGTGAATTTTACAGATCTTTACAGAGGTTCAGCTAAGTCATGATGGGTCTTGCTGCTCAGCTTTGCAAATTTTTCCTTCAATAGAGGCAGCAAATACAGCTGCAGTCTCCTCTTCTCCTACATTCCCAGGTTTGCTCAGAGCACCAGGACGTCACCCAAAGCCCATCCTGCTCACCAAGACCTTTTCCCAAGCTCTGAGCTGGGATCTTATTTATTAGCAGCCTATTTTTTTTCACATTTGCTGCGTATCATAAATAACCACATCACCCTCCACACCCATCTAACACACCCTGCAATATCATTGCGTCTCCTTCATTGAAAGATAAATGTTTTGTTACCAGCCTGCATATGAGCTCATTAACTTCATTAGTTTGCTACTAACTACGCCCAATGCATCAGCTCCACAGTGCTGCAGGTTTGTGCCTTAGCGGCCCAAAGCCTCGGATGCTGCGGTGGTGACACCGCCCCAGCAGCGGGAGAAGCTCTGGCTGCGCGCGGTTCGGGCCCCGCACCCGCTCAGCACAGCACGGCGCCCCGCGCGCTTCCCGCACGCGGCCCGGCCCGGCCCGGCCCCGCCGCGCGCCGCAACCGCCGCCCAGCCCAAAATGGCGTTCGGCGGGAGCCGCGCGGCGCCCTCTCCTGTGCAGCCTGAGGTAAGGGCGGCTGCGGGGCTGGGCTTGGGGTGCCCTGCCTTAGAGGAAATGCCCTCAAGTGCTCCACGGGGGGAATTATCCGAGAAGCCATAAACGAGTGGGATGCAAAAAACTTTCCGGTGTTTTCCACAGCCCCTGGCCTCTTAGAAGCGACATTATGGCAGGTCCATGTTCCATGGTGCCCATATTGCTACAGCTCAGCCTGCATGAATCGCTCCCTCTACACAGACCGTCAATGGCTGCAGTCACCACCTCTCAGGTATTTATCGTTTTCGGGTTCTAAGGTGAGCAGATGCTCCCTGAGGCCGATGGGGGGCTGTAACACGAGTGGGGTGGTGGGGGCGTGCCCTTGGCTCACCAACAGCGTCATGCCTGGTCTGACCCTCCCAGTCTGCAACCTGCAGCCATACAGGGATTTGCATCGAACCTTGGAAAATCAGTGAGGGTTTTCAAATAAAAAGTTGAAAAGCGATGCTCTAGTCACTAGAAAACACCTAATGTCAGGCATGGGTCCACAGGGATGAGGCAGCTTGTGTGTCATCCACGCTGGATGAGTTTCTGGAAGATGGTTTGCACATGCGTTCTTGGCAAAGTTACACTCATAAAGATTACTCTGTTTGAGTGATTGCATCACCACAGGTTCCTGAGTGACTCCAAACTCAAGATGCATATTTTAAATCTCCCCTGCTGTTGCTGATAATTTGTGCCATATTTACCATATTACTTACTACTTGCAAATGGTTTTTGGTGGGGTTTTTTTAGAATGTAAATGTTAATTAAATTAGGTAATGTTAGCCACAGCAGCCCAAACTCATCCGTGACCATTAATGCCATTACAATCCTTGGTTTTAACATTCAGGATGAATTTAGCACTGTTGACTTTCCCCTGACATTAATCCATTGTACTTGAAAAGAAATGGAGCTTTCTTTTCTGTGTAAGCTCAGATGGTAACTATTTCTATGTTGAGTTTCATGCTGGCATTGGGTCCTAGAGGTTTTCAAAGGATGAAGCTACAGCAACTGTACTGCTTGTTAAATTATAAATAGGTGATGAATATATACAATTATGGACATATTCAAAGACAACAGTTCTTATATCTGCATCTGTCAAGGAAGGATTTGGGTAAGAATGTAGGTAAAATAAAAGGCTTAATGCAATAAGCTTTTAAAACCACATTTACTAACCTGAAGTATTTATGGTAATATTTTTGCTTAATGTAAATAAGTGAACTCCCACAATATTGAAAAAGAGTCAGCTTGGAAGAAAGTTATCTCATACACAGGTATCCTGCATTCTGTAGCAATCGCTTCCAGTGTCCAGCATTACATTCTTAAAATCCATTGAATAAAATTATATTTAAGGCAATATAATTATCATTTATTAACAGAATATTTTGTATGTACTTGATGATAGCTTTCACTTTGGAGCAAGTACAAAGTAAATGAGATCCACGCTGTTGGGCACACTAATGTGCAAGCTGATGAAAGGTCCATTGCTTTTGTGGCAGATAGCTTTAGTATTTCATTTTCAACATGTTCTACATTATTTGCTAAATCAGTTTACAGAAAATCAGTTCAACCAATGCTAAGAAGAAATATTTTTGTTTTGGCAATTCATTTTAAAAACAAACAAGATTCATGTCAGCATCCACTGAAGCCATGAAAGCTGGAGAGAAGACAGCAGTACTGAGCATTGGCTACCTGATCACATTCCAAGCAGGCAATAATCTAGGTTTCAGCTTTCATGTTAAAAAGCTCATTTGAAGTGGTGGTGTTTTTCTTCCTAAATGTCTCCTCTGTGGTTTAACCAATTATTTTAACTTTAATTCTTTGCCAAATCACCAGATTTACCACATACAGATCCGTATTAATGCATATTAATACCAGTAGTGAAGTATTTTGTCTTCTTGTAGTCAGACTTCAGAAAGATTCAGAAGGATCAGCAGAGATTTATAAGAATGATTCAGGGATTGGAAAACATACCTTAGAGCAAGATATCCAGGCAACTCTTTCTGGCTCATTTAACCAAGAGGTGACTAAGAGCTATTAGCTCCTGCTCAGTATGTATGTTCACAAGAAGGACGCTTCAGATTGTAAAGGTGTCCAAAGAAGGGAAAGAAACTGCATTCCCAGACCCAGTGTCTGGGTACTGGAGCAGTTTTGAGTAGAAATAAGGGAGTACAATTAACTTTTGGAGTCACTTGCTGAAGTTTGATATGCCCTTTGCACTGAGCTGCCTCTCTAAATTCACGTTTCTTATTGGATGTAGGGGAAAAAAAATTATTTGCATCCCAATACCTTTTGTTAAATAAGGAAAAACAAAAAATGTGACTTACAATGACCTTTATATTTTATACATATGCCATAAGATACATGTACCACAGCATGTATTGCCATGAAAAATTGTAGTAGGAGCTGTGTTCTCAAAATAGTTTCTGTTTGGCCCTATGCATGCATTATTCATGCACACACATAATTTCTGTGAAAACCAAGGGAAATTAATTAAGATTAAGTCATTGAAAGAGAAAATCAATTCAGGTGGTCACACTTCAGCCCAATTTGTGTGCCCAAGGTGTGTTTTGGATTGGTTTTTTTTTAAGGCTATATGCAAAGTTATAAGAAAAACTGAAGAATGGCTTGAATTTTGCCTCTGGAAAATGTCCCCTGTGTTACGGCGTTCTTTAAATTAAAAAAATATCTGTTGAATACTTTTTCATACTGGATGGTACAAGATAGCAATTCCCCTCTTTAATGTGAAAAAAGAACCAATTTTTCCTGTTTTCTTATAACCTCACCATGTTCATTTGGTGTATGTATTTTCAGTAGAGCTTAGCTAGTCCTGCTGCTGTAACAGTTAATGTCTCCCATGCTTTAATTCATACAGGAATTATTTTAGTCTACATTGTTAACTAGTCTTAAATAGCCTGCATGTTAGCAGCCCCTGTAATGAAGCATAGTTTCAGACTTCACGTGATGCTTAGCAGTTTATTATTAGCTTCATATTTTGTGGACTTTCGTAACACACAGTCACTGCCCTTTTGTAATAAAAATCAGCAGCTGTGGAAAAAATGGTGCTGTTGGGCTGTACCTGTTCCTCTATGGCCTCTCTGTCCCTGTCCTAATCCGCTGAGCCCTGCTGGAGAATGCAAAGAGCCCTGAGCAGCAGTGCACTAATACCTCTGTACTGCTTAACCAGCTGGGGGAATGAGTAGGTAGTCTGATGGGTCGGGTTGTCACCAGAAAGGAGTGCTTGTGACCCTGCCATCTGTGCAGTGCCTGCCTGGGTGTGGGAGCATCTCATTCACATCTTGGTGCTGACTCGGTCCCAACCTGTGGCCAGAGGGAAAGACACAGGAAAATTATTGGCAATGTGAGTGATCTTGACTTAAATCTTTCAGCCTGAGCTCTGTAGCTCTGACTCTCCCCTGCACCCTCTAGGCTGGCAAGAAGGTGTGGGTTCAAAGTGCAAAGTAGTATATTTTGAAGATTGTTTTCATGTGAATTGATGGGGGGCAGGCAAAAACCCTTGTAGGAGCACTGAGGCTATAGAATCAATAAATACATAAATAAATTGGGACTTTGTGCATCCAGTTTTACTGAAAATGAAGTTGAGAGATCACTTTCTTAAAGAAACGAAGACTGGAAGTTGAATTACACCAGTAAGAGTGTTGGTTCTGGGAGATGAACACAGGTAAGACCTGCCTTTTTGGATGCAGTTTGTCAGGAATGAAAGTTGGCAGGGCTAAGCCAACAACGAGTGCTTTAAAAATCCCATCCTTGCCCTTTTAGTTCTCTGGGTAATACATTCCCTCAGGCTGTGTGACTGTACACAGCAACACACCTTTAAGTACTTCCGTGCTGGTTTTGAGTATTGGCTCATGCTCTTCTTTAGTTGCCTGGAGGCAGGTTTATAAATTATTTGCTAAGGCTTATTTTGATTATGTGATTTCTTGAAACATGCTTAAACTTAGAAGATATTTAGTCAGTATCCTGATGTCTTTAAAGGCATTCTGCTATAATACGCTGCTCTTACTATTTGCTTTTGGATTTCACACAAACTCAGAAAAGCCTCTTGACCAGCAGATCTGTGGTAAAGTTCTGTTTGCCATGAAGACTGCCTGCCTGCTTGCTAACCATGTACTGTTTGTCAAGGTGCCTCTTCTCCCCTATTTCATCAACTGAACTTTGTTGGCAACAGTAAAAAGTTAAGTAGCTAAATGTCTGTTCAATGAGTGGTCTGCCAAGTTACCAATGCAAGCATATTTTTGTAAAGAAATATGCAGCTCAACTTGTGGTGGCCATTGAGAAGCTGAGCTGCAAAAACATCAACACCACAAGGACACAATATTTTTCTCCTGATTACAACATGCTCGTTTATTTTGGAATTCTTATGCCAGCTGAGGACTACAGGGCAGTGACAGTAGAAGAGTTGTCCAGATGCCAAGGAAAAGAGAGAACTGTATATGTACTCCTGTCCTGAAATGGTAGAGGGTAGGGAGAAAGGCTGGAGAAGGATTTGAAAGAATAAATTTCCAGACTTTTTCAAGGGACTCCGCAGATTGCTGCCACAACAGATTTGAAAATATGTATAAAATCCAGCTGATCACTAACTTCTCAGGTCTGCTTGTTCACTTGTACAGAATGCAGAGACCTGCAGATTCAGAACAACTTTTCTTTTAAAATTAAGATAAATTATTACCTTTCAAATTAGCTGGGAAAGCCATCACATAATACAGTACTTGTGGTGGAAGCAATCCCTGCAGTATGTATTCCCAGGGCCTGAGCAATAGTGGGCTCTAACATCTGACTGGGTTGGTCAGGCAGTAATAAAAACAAATAAATATAATAAAGACTTTGTTTTGGTTTATGTGGAAAACTCAAATCGCAGTGTCTCTCCATAGTACATGTAGACAGGTTTTTTACCTCTTCGTATGTGATCATTTCCATGCAAAGGCAACTGCTCCAGCCCTCAGCATTATTTAAAACTTTCAGATTCATTGGCAGTTCACAGCACTGCCTTTTTGAAAGAGACTGTGTTCATCAGAACGTTTGGAGCACAGGCTGTATAGCCTAGTGCATAGACTGTATGGATTTTTCTTTCTGGGTCTTACCACAGTATCTGAAGTTTTTTATGCTTTCTTTTAAAATACTTTTTTCTATTTTATCTGGGGGGGGGAAATAAAGCAAGCATAGGTGCTGGGGCACAGGTGTGCTGAAGCCAACCAGCACAGTACCATTTCATTGTCCTTCTCCTCTCATACCATCTATTACTTCATGGTTTTAACTTATGCTATAAGCTCTTGTGGGAGCAGGGGTGCCTTTTGCTTACACATTTGTACAATACCAAACATGGTTGGTCCACGTCCAAGCTTTCAGGTACTATGATAATATAAATAACAAAACTTTGGAAGGGTATCTTTTTTTATCTTCCTAGTATCATCATGGGGGTGATGTCATTTTATGGCTGGAGAGCTGAGACATAGATGGTCTTCAGTCAAAATTACTGAGGGTCCCTAATTGTGGGTGTTCTTACTCAAGCCACCGAAGACCTGATATTTCATATCAGGACTTTGTATGTTCAAAGCACAGTTCCAGCTGGCCTGAACTGCAGCTGTTGTGAATGCATGCCCTGCTATGAATGGAGTCCCAACTAAGGCTGCATAGCTGAAGCATTGTCGAAAATGAGACATATACATTAAGTGGCCACCTGTGAAAAGTTTTCAGTTGCTTCTGTGCTACTGCACTGGGATTCTTTGGCAGAACACAGGGAGAGGATTAATTTTTCTGTGGTGATGTTCAGTTCCTGCAATTGTTGCCTTTATCTTCTTGCAATCTTCTGCTCTGTTCGCTACTTAGCATCTAATGACTGTAACAAATCAGAGAGTCCTATTTCTGCAACTGTCTCCTTTCATTGCATATCCGTTGTCAGGTGCACGATCAACGAGCTCCGAAGATGAAAAAGGAAGTCTGCCCACTGCCTACAGAAAGAAGTACATAGAGAACAAATGGCATTTGCTCAAGTAGTGAGAAGCTGTAGTATGAAGTATGAAAACAATTCAGGGCTGTTTCTCAGACACTAATGGCACATGATAGAACACGGTTCATTAGCAAAAACGTTTTTCCTCCACATGAAGCCCTTCAGCTTTGTTCCCTTACATATCACACTTTACACTGAAGGTGGTTGAAGATCCTCTATCCCCAGGACTGGTATTTGAGACACAGTGACTATTCAGACAAAACAGTAAGAAGCCCTTTAAAAGCAACAATTACATTAAATTTAGAAGGCTGCTTCTAAACTAAATTTTTTCTATGCAGTATTTCCTTGCTGCGAGGATTACTTTGAAAAGTCGTGCAGGGGGCAACCAGTATTTCACAGACTGCACAACTGTTTCCTGTAGCTACAGTTCTTATTCTGTCATGTTCATTTCCAGTTGATATGGCCACTGTTAGAAGCACTGTGGAATTCTGTCATTGTCTTGTATGCAGCTGTGATGTGGATCTCCCTTTCTAATTGCTGACTAACTCCTACTCTATTGAAATCAGAACATGCTACGAAATCCATGAGGCCCAGTGGCCTATCCCTGCTAACACACTACTCTTATAAAAGATAAGAACCAGTCCTAAGCAGGGGAAACGAAGCCCTCTTCTCAGTTTTGCTATTTTGTGACCTTGGGCAAGCCAGTTCTGTACTTTGTGTGCTTTTATCTTCTCACCTTTTATTTGTGTGATCTATTGAGATAATGCAGAATTCAGACCCTGAACTGCTGTTCAGCACATGCACAACGCCTACCGCAAAGGAATCCTGATTACACTGCACTAACATTCACCTGATACATTTAGCTGAAAAAAAAGCAACGTGAACAACTGACAGAAGAAGCTGAACTCAACAGAATAATCACTGAGCAAGCACTAGACATAGCATCGTGCTGAAGATCTGTATCACTTTGTATGAAATCTGTTGGACTCTCTTTCCAGCGTCTCTGATAAATCTATTGACAAAACCACAGCTGCCTTCCTATACCACGTTCTTGATATTTTGAAAGCTTTCAAAACAGCCTTTCAACAAGGATCTATTCTTTTCCTACATTGTTAGTCCATGATACAACAGTCTTTATCTCCTTGTACAAAATGGCTTTTTTGCTCAGTGCCCAATGAATGATGTAGTTTGAGTCAACCAAAATAAAGTCAGGTTTCATTATAATCAGCATCGTGTGTGGCACAGTAGGGTTTTAAAGCACTAGCTGGGATTTCAGAGCTCTGAGCTCAGTTTTAAGTTCTGTCACAGATTCATGCAACCATCTCTGCTCAGGTGGTGACTGGCTGCACCTGCATCAGAAATGAGCCATGCAGCCCAGCTGGAGAATGGTCAGGATGACCTGGGCCTTGGGTGAGACAGTGAGAGGGTGTCCTCTGGCTAACCAAACCCTGGGGGTCACTGCCTGCTCTCCTCTATCACAGCTCAGTGTCTGGCTCTTCCCCTTGCACACACTGTCATTTTCCCACTGGTTAGAGCAAGGATTTGCGCTTGGGTCTGGTTCCTACTGACTTATGACTTATAAACATAACCTATGCCAGGACAGTGATTCAGTGACTGGAGTCTGAAATGGAAATGTTCTCTGAGGGGTTTGTTCCTGTTGGAGACCAGCATTCCTTGGTGCTCAGTGGCAGCATCCCTTCTTGGGTATTTGTGTGTGCAAGCACACTCAGGTCTGCTGCCTTTGGGTCTGCTTTTTCAGCAGCTAAACCAGCAGGCATGTAAGGGAACCAGGAGGCTCGATGGCTCTTTGTTGCTGCCTTTTGGAAGGCTCTGTTGCCCATAAAAATCCTCATGAGCCTTTTCTGTCACTTCACAGGTTTCTTGAATGAAGCCCTTTCCAATGTCAGGATCTAAGCTGAAGGATCAGGCTCTTACCTTGAAAATCTGTGCATTAAGCATCTCATATCTTATCTATATAGCTGCTGAACTAATCAATAAAAACCCTGCTAGTTACATTTATCCTCCTAAGCTGAGGGATCACGCACCACTGGCATTGAAAGGCTGAATGATTTGCCCCGGTTCATGCTTTTGAATAAAATTGACAGCTATAAGATGGAAATGTTCAGCTCTTTTTAAAATTTGCTGCAGGAAAGATTTATCAGACAGAGGTGACGTCTTTGACCCAGTTTTGTCCTGCTGGGGTCTCTCTGAACTCCTTTAAAAGCTACAGAGGGAAAAGGGGAGTCCCAAGCATTGATATTTTCAGGAGTCTTTCACTCTCCGAGTCACAGCTGTGTCAGGACACCTCACAGGCTCTGCGCTGCGGCCGGAGCGGTGCTGTTGCCGGGCAGGTCAGAGATCGCTGCAGAGCAGGGCTCGGCGCAGGGGGAGGCCGGGCACCTTGGATGCCACATCTCCTCAGCAGGAGCCCTCAGGATGCTGCTGCCTGAGCAGCTCCACCGGCTCCAGAAGGCTCACGGGGACCCTCGCTGGCGGAAGCACAGGATGGGCCGGGGGCTGGCAGGGCCCGGGGGGCTGCCGGGGTGGGAGGGCTGGGTTCGGCCCAGCCGAGGGCTGTGCTCCACGCAGGGTGCCGGCGGCCCGCGGGCCTGGGGGCAGGGCGGCTGTCTATTTTTAGTGAGGGTTTTATAGAGTGGATCCCTGCGGTCTGGCTCCACACTGAAATATTGTCCTAGTCTCAATGACATAAACACAGGGCTAGCCTGTGATCCTGGCGCCAGCTTCAGCTTAGGGAATGTGAATGAAAGTACCAGTGGGGTCCAGGCAAGAAGGAGAAGAAAAAAATCTCGACTGTAATTACAAATAAATCCCAAACCCTTTCGCTCTCATGGCTCACTTAGTACAGCAAATAGCCTCTGATTCTCTACAAATAAGTCCCAGCTTAGTTACTGACAGATCTACCAAGAGGCAGTTAATGGAATAATGACTAAGGGAAGCTTAGGGTAATTTACAAACCGTTCCCAGTGTTGGAGGGTGGTTGCCCCCACCTCGCCCCCCGCCCTGCTCCCTTCAGGTCCTGCACCAGTAAGCCACTGGGCAAGACCTGAGCCTAGCACAAGGACCTTCCTAGGTGGTGGGGAAAGGCTGCATTTTAGTTATTGAAAAGATCTAACACTGAACTATGGCAAGCGAATTCTGATAGCTGAAGCTGAATTGTTCCCCTGGAGAGAGTGTTTTAGGTTAGGGTCTGCAGAGCAAGCTTATTCCTAACTTCTTTTTTGATGAGAAAAGTGGGGAGATCTTAAAAGTGAAAGTGCCATAAAAAGCCTTCTCTGCAATGAGACACTAATTCAACAGTGTTCATTTTGTTTCTCTTTCTGTTACAAAGGCATCTCTCTTCTTTGAATCCCTTGTCCAAGTATGTTTCATTGTCTAATATTTGATTTGAAGTGCTCAGTTTGCTTATAAAAGTTTACCTTTGTGTTCAAAGTATGGAGAACTCTTGTGGAACTTCCATAGTGGTCAAGGCACTTATATTTTTGTTTGGTTTTAATCTTTTTGTAAAGGAAAACAAAACGGTGTTCCAAAGACACATTATCCTATCAAGAATGGGAGCAATGGAAAGGCTGTTCCTACATGGGAACAATTGCACTTGCACACGCTCCCCCCTACATACAGAGAGAGAACAAATCCAAAAAATAGTTTGAATACATGCCATTGTGTCTGGCATCTTACTGAACTGCTGATGTGTTTATTATGAAAACAAGTACTTTAAAAGGTGATGTGGCTTCAGAAGGCATACTAAACAGCAAGGATATTCAGTTGAAGTGTCGTTATGTCCATCTTGCTTGAAAGAAAATGATCCTAAGACCAAGGTGTATGTGAGATTTGATTGTTAGTCCTGTGATGGGTTGTTCTTACTGCGCCATCTTAGACTTCCAAGTATCTGTATTAAAAGGAGGTGGGTAATAGTGGCTTGTTATTATTTTTTAATGAAAAAAAATCCCAAAGTCTGTACTCAGGCTTGTCAAAGGAAGCTGACTATACATAAGCGATGCTTTGCTGCAAGCGAAGTAGTAATTTGTGACCACTTCTCCGTTTGCTGTGGAGATGTTTGCTGAGGGGCTGTTTCTCTCTTATTCCTTCTATACCCTACTACCCTGTGTCAGTTCTCTTTCAGAGACAGTGGTGGTGTGGGATGTTGCTCTATGCCCAAGAATGGCTCTAAAAGCTTTTAACTCTATCCTGTAATTGATGTGTTGTGAAAACTGCAATAAAGGAAGGATATTCAAAAAAAAGGGGGGGAAACAACATATTTAATGAGGATGAGTAAACACACCCAAGATGTAACTGTAGATATAAGAAAAATAAAAGCAGCTGGGGGGCTTCTGAGACATTGTTTGTCTTGAAAGTGATGAGAAGAGGCACCATCAAAAGACTTGTTTTACTACAGTCATGCTTCATTATGAGGAAGGAGAGTGTGGGGAAGGGGAGGGGTGGGGGTTCCCTACGTGACCAGGTTGCCAGAAGAGAGAACCTAACTCGTTTGCATGGCCTAATTAATCCCTGAACCCAGTCAAAGCCTGAGTCAGAGGGAGAGAGCAAATGTCAGATCTGTGTCTGGGAAGACTAGATTCATTATTTTACTTGCCTGGGTCCCTTTGCCTTCACAGGCAAAGACTTGAAACTCCCAAGCCAAGAAATGCATCCCAAAGATTCATACTGAACATGAGCAGGTTTGGAATCAGTCTCCTTTGTCTGTTTCTGTATCTGTATTAATCCCATGCCCCCCATGTGTGTCTGTTTCATCGTTTGCGAGAGAAAGTGGAAATTGTGCCATTTGCCACTGAAGGTACAAGCTTCTTTGAAAAGTACCCTATTGAACACACAGCTTTTCACAACCAACCCAGTCCCTGGGAGCTTGTATTTCATGACATTTTGTAGTGGCTGCAAAGACAATGCTATGCACACAGCTCCAGCTGATCATTGTGATCTACTGCTTTTTGAAGAAATCAGATTCCCTAAAGGGATAAAGCATAAGAAGCAGGAAAGAAGTGATAAATGGAAAATGCCAGAGAAAGACACGCAGTTTAATATTTTTTCTCGTTACTAAAATTCTTTCATCCTCGCAGATCTTCTAGCCAGAACAAATTTAAAGAATGGCTAATAAAGCAGCCATTCCCAATTTGTGGGACCTTCTTCTGCTGCATTTATTCTTGAGGCAAAACTATAATCAGGACTTGTTTTATATATTGGGCTAAATTCTGCTCTTTTATTACCCTGTAGCCAAAATACTTCCTGTGAACAAAAAGTGCAGCCATGCTAGATTTGGTCCAGGGTTTCTGAGTTAGATGTATTTGTGATCCTCCTCCCCCTGGCTCTCTGGTCAGGATTAGACCCTCCCTTTGGGATCTTGTACTTCCACAAAACCCATGAGTGTCTCAGAACGTTTTGCCCCAACACCTGAGGCAACATTTACTAAGTACAGGGGACCTGGGGGCTCAGGACTTAGCTGATAGAAGTACTTTTAAAATAAGTTTATTTTTCCTTCATTCATAACCAACAGGCTAAACATGATGTAATCGGATTTATTTTTTCCTCTTCACCCCCACTTGGAGCCAGGAAAATTAAGTAGTTGAGAGAAAAGGGATTGTCATTTTCACTCAAGCAGCTATTCATCACGTAGCATTAGACAATTAGCAATAAAACATTTGAAGGGCTCCATTGGTGCTAAAAGGGCAAGGGGGTCTTTTTAAATATCAGAGGTGGGAAATGTTATGTATCAGGGTTATTCAGTAGCTGGCATCCATGAATCACTCACATGCACACAGACAGGGCTGGAGTGGGGGTTGCTGTATTTTTCACTTCATTTAATTGCTGTCACTCAGTTGTCTTTAGTGTTTTATAAAAAAAAAAAAAGGAGAAAAACTTGGTTTATCTCAATAAATGCTTATCTTAATAAACAGGTTAGCAAAAAAAAAAAAAAGGGATAAAGATATTCCTACTTGTCATGAGTGTATATTTGTAATATATGCTGCTACAGGGAGTTTGTTTGGATAAACAACGTTGCCTGTGTGGAAATTCAAATCCCCATCAGGAGCCATTGCTTGTAAATATAAGTGTCATTTTTTAACATAAAAAAATGTCTTGTTTTTTATTTTTTCTTTGCCAATTATCCTACTGGCCTCTCTCTCCATAATGAATTAGTCTGCAAACTGTGAGACACTCAACCGGCTCTGGTCTCTTCTCTTGACTGCTAAGATGTTAGTATTTGGCACAGAAAGTAGGATGGTTAGGTGGGATAGAGGAGGGGGAGGATCTAGAAGAACTTTGGGTTTCCTCTGTTGCAAACCTTTTGTATGAATAAATAAATAGTTTAATTCCTCCAAGTGGGGTTGCAGCCAAGAAAACGGATTTACGGCAGAAGATGCTGCTGTGAGAAAAAGTGAGAACCAGAGACAGTGGAGTTCCACCTCCCATGATATATGGAGCCAAGGGGAGGTATAAATACCCGTCACTTCCCGGACCCTCTTTTAAAAAAAAAAAAGACAAACACCCAGGATCCTGTCTCTGGCTGGCTTGCAGCAAGGCGCCCTCATAAAAGCTAAGATAAACAGTTTATCAGCAGATGAATGCACAAGCTCTGTTCTAAAGACAAAAGTCTATACCTTAGGAAAAATGCAGGAGCAAGAGGAGAAGGGGCTGAGAATCAAGGAGGCACAGTGTTTTAAGAGCAAGAATGACATGAAATGAGAAAAATAGAATAATTCTTTAAGGACCTTGCAAGATTTTATTGTCTTATTTTACAGCCTTCTTTTTTTTTCCTTTATTTTTTAAGGCACTGGACACATCCCTTTTTATATAGCTGTACTTAAAATTAAGAAATAGCTCACTTATTTTATTGGGGAGGACTCCTTTTTTTTCTTTTTTTTTTCATTGCATTAATGCATCAGTCATCTTAGGATTTACTCCACTCTAAAACATTCATCTCAGAGTTCAGTTTCACAAGATATATAATTTATACATCATTTATCACTGCAGATAAAGGTTCTTGGCCAAATGTGTTCCTCTCTGTCTCCATTCTGTTGCATTTTCAAGGTAGAACTTTGCTCAAAAAATGTTTACCTTCCAAAGTATGTGACTTGTAACTGTTTTCATTTAAGAGCATCTGGTCACCTGCTAACTTTGTTTAGTGCCTTAACAGAGTCCTTATTCTGTGGCCCTTTCTGTCAATCAGGAAAGGGGCAGGCAAATGGATGAGGTACCTTAAGATGCAACACCACATTTCAAAGGTCGACCAAGATGTCCCTGAATCTTTCCAGATTAAGGAATGTAGCTTGAAAGCAGTAGACAAGCAATTTTCTAGCCATGGATTCCTGGGTGAGGTCATAGATCTCCTTTGATAGCTAATAATGTAGATTGGGTAGATTGTCATATGGCATATACGAACTACATAAAATGTCTGAAAGCTGTTTATCTCCTTCAGAAATTCTTTAGGGATTCAGTTTTTTAAAAGGTAGAAAATTGATCTGTAAGGAGTTTCTTACAAAATTTATAGGGGTGTGACCAAGGAAGAGGGAGCTGATCTAGCAGCTCACTAGGACCTAAGACTAAAATTTAAGTTATTTTAATTCAGTTGTCTGCTCTCTCAATCACAGGTTTTCTCTGTAATTTTAGTAAAACACTGGACTCTTGCCTCTGTGTTGATATGGATTTACTGGTAGCATCTAATCAAACTCTCCAACATCTCCATGAAAGATGCATTTAGCTTTCCTGCTCCACAATTAAAGAAAACACAAAGCTATGAAATTCATTGCCCGAAGCCATATGAGAAATTTGCATGAGAGCTGGGCAGAGGACTCATTTGGTTCAGTTGCTGTTTTTTCTTTCTTCAAGAAACAATCCTTGTTTCATGCTAATGGATTTTTAAAAAACAAGAAGTGAAAGGCAATGAGATCATGAATGAGATAATGATTTAAATAACCTTTAACTGTAAGAGAAACAATAATAGTTGTAAGGAAGCCTCCACTCCTAGGGAAGGCACAGCTCTCCCAAGCCCACCTGGTATAGTTCTTCCTCATCCCAGTTTTGTGGTGGTTTATTACTTTCTGTGAGATTCCCTCCATGTTTTCAAGTGGTGCATGCATCAAGCTCTTTGAGACCTTTGCTCATAAGACCAGACTGATTCAAACCATGGGCTGAATTCAGTGTGATGTCCCTGAGCACTGGGTAGGGTGATCTAGGTCAGACCACTTTCTGTTAGCAGATTTAATGGGAAACAAACCTATTCTGAATTCTTTCTGTGCATCTTTGCTGTGATGGACTGAAATCAGATCCTTACATAATGTGTTTTCAGAGCTGTGCCTCCAGAGCTGTCTCAGAGCAGTGCAGGCTGCATAACCTCTTCTCATCAGAGATGGGACCCTGCAGAAGTGGCAGCTTGCTCTTGCCCACATTGGCTTCCTCTGTGCCTTGAACGTTGTGTTTGCTTTGTCTACTGAAAAAAACACGTCTATTACTGACAGCACTCCAGAACCAATAAAGCTGAGGCAAAGGGAGCTGTTTTCTCCTGTGCTTCATCCACCGTTGCCAACAGAGTGACCAGCTAAGGCCTCTGTGAGCTGCTGGCCTCTCTCCCTGTCCCAGGAAGGGCTGGCATCATACACAGAGCCTGGATCAGGCCCTTTACCTTCGGATTTCATTTACTGCTGTTTTCAGCACATCCTGAAATAAACCAGTTTCATGGGAATCCAAATCTTTTTTCCCTCTGACACGGAGGCGTCTGGCAGAGCTGTTACTCTTCCCCAGTCCTGCTATCAGCCATTCCACCAAGAAATTCTTGGTCCACAAGTAACTTCTGTCACCTCTGCATCCCTCAAGCTTTCACAGCCTTGCCAGGAGCCTGGTGCACCCTAGGCAGACACCTACACTTGAGGAATCACCGAGCCCCAGCCTGCTGTGCTCAGAACAAATCTCTGTACCTTCAAGAAGCCATTCCTCTGAACCAACCTCATTCCAGAAAACATTTCCTCCTGCAGGTAACTCAGGAGTGAAAGGTTTTGAGTCCTAAATTCAGCAAACTGCCTTCCGCTCCTAGTGATGTTTCTACTCTTTTAATTTGGGGGCATTTTATTTTGAAAGATAAGGGGTGTGGCTCCTCACTTATTTCCAGGAGCAACTTGCATGCCAAGCTTCAGCAATTGCAGTCTATCCAATTCTAGATGGAGGAAGAGACCTAAACTTCCATGTGAAAAAAACATCTCATAAAACTCCAGCAGATCCCTGACTGACATCGTAGTAGCACGTGTCACTCTGAGGCTCCTTTAACAGTGTAGAGCCAGGGTTATGTTTTATTTCTCTACAAGCTCAGGAATAAAGCAAAGTAAGAGTTGTTTTAAATTTAACTTAGGGAGTGAAAGAAGTTGAAAAAATAGTTAATTTTTAGAAAAAATACTCAAACTGGGTAATATGATCTTTGTGTTATTTCATCATGAACCTTAATTTGAAGGTTAACATTTAAACAAATGCATAAATAATGTGGGTGAAATGGCTAAGCTTCAGTCCCATTAAACTTCGGCTCCTAAGTGCCTAAATAGCCTGCAGGAATGGGATTCGAGCACTCCAGGAAATTTTACCCAAACCTTAATAGACTGTTCCCCTCCCCTCAGAGCACACTGCCCGCCGTGCCGCACTTTCGAGTGCTTTGTGAGATGGTAATTCTGCAGTGGAAGTAGCATTTAGTATCTTATTATTGTTTTAATGCATTTGTTATTGAGGTAGACTTTCCGTCTTTTCTGTAGGGAATGGGTGCGTAACTGGAAATTGTGTTTCTGATAGAGAGGGCTTAGAGAACTCCCTAGAAAAATGCCCAGTAAGTGCTCCGAGGACCGCAGCGGAGCCTTTCAGCCTGCCGGAGCAATCTGCGGTGGGAGCGGAGCCACCGGGCTGCTCTCGGGGGACCGCAGGTTCCGTACGCAGGGTCTCGGTCGGCGGTAGCCTCTGAGCACTGTCCGCGGGAGCCTCCGCCTCCCTCCCGCGATGCTCCGCAGAGGTTTTGCACACTGTTGTTTCTGCCCGCCTTCACCGGCACGGCATGGCAAGTTTATTCCGGGGGCTCTTCCGATCCCCTAAAAACGCGACAAACGCTGGCTTTCCGCCGCCTCTCGCTCTCTCCGCGCGGGCAGCTGCCGGCCCCAGCCCGCGTTCCCGTCCCGTCCCGTCCGTCCCGCGGCGCGGCGCCGCCAGCAGAGGGCTCGCTCCGCCCGGGAAGGCGCCGGGGCCGCGGCTGGGCGCGGGCGCAGGAGGTGTCTGCGGCGGCCCGGCGGCGGTCGGGCGGGCAATGCATCGAGGGCCCATGTGCGGAGCCGGGCAGGCAGCCCCCAGCCGCCGGGGAGCGCCGGCCGTGGCAGAAGGGCACGGGAGCCTGCGCACCGCGGGGCGCGCTGCCGCCCTCCGCGGGCAGCCGGGCCGCGCTCCTGCGCGGGGCCAGCGGGAGAGGCCGCGCTCCGCCGCCGCGGGGGCTGCGCCTATGGGGTGACCGGCGCGGCGGGGCGCGGCGGCGAGGCCGAAAAAGGAGCCGTCGCCGGCAGCCGGAGGAGCCGTTCCCCGTGCGGTGGGGCGGGCGGAGCTGGGCGGCCGGCGGCTGCCCCGGCCGGAGCAGCATCTCCCGAGGCGCGGCGGGCTCGCGTGAGCGGCGGCGTGCGGAAGGCGGGGGGAGGCAGCGGCGGCTCCCGCCTCAGCCTTCCCCACCAGAGGGTGTCTGCTGGGTGGGAAGGGGGAAGCCGCGCTCTCCTGGACTTTTGTGGGAGTGGGGGTTGTGTTGTGTGTGTGTTTAGTTTTTTTTTTAAGGGGGGTGGGGTGGGTTAGAAGAGAGTCTGTGGTTTCCATGGAGATGAAGCTGAAAGTGCAGGAAATTTAAAGGCTTTGGGTCCTTGCAAAGCAGACAAACTGGTGCCAACGTGCGTGGCTGCTGTTGCTGCTGAGGAGGCTGCTTTGCAAACGGCGGAGAGGAGCCGGGAGGAAGAATCGGCAGCAACTTCTTCCATACGCACGGGCAGACAACGAGGAGCAGGAGCAGCAAGCAGAATTTGCAACAAAAAGAGGCATCTCCCTTTCCTGGGGAGGGTGAAAAGAAGCAGCAGCAGAATTTTGGAGCGGCTCCACCAGGAGAAATTTTATAGAGAAGCCTGCAAGAGAGTGTTTGCAGGGGGCTTGTTCGCCGGGCTTATTAGGGGGCTGTCTTTGCTGGTGGTGCGGGGAGCGGAGGGGATCCCCCTTAAAGACAAGCTATTTTGGATATCCTCGTACAAGTTTTCTGATGTATTTGCTTGCACCTTCTTCCCCTGCCGTTTGGTGAACCCAGCCCCCTTCTCCCCCCCCCACCGGTCTCCCAAGGATGGATCATTCCCAGTGCCTTGTGACTATATACGCCTTGGTGGTTCTGCTGGGTCTCCGGCTGGAGCAGGGCGCCTGCCAACACTATCTGCACATCCGACCGGCTCCCAGCGACAACTTGCCCTTGGTGGATCTAATCGAGCACCCGGACCCTATCTTTGACCCCAAGGAGAAGGATCTTAACGAGACCTTGCTAAGGAACCTCATGGGCGGACACTTCGACCCTAACTTTATGGCTATTTCCTTGCCCGAGGACCGGCTTGGCGTGGACGATCTAGCTGAGCTGGACTTGCTGCTCAGGCAGAGACCCTCGGGAGCGATGCCCAGCGAAATCAAAGGGCTGGAGTTTTACGACGGGCTGCAGCCTGGCAAGAAACACAGGCTGAGCAAGAAGCTGCGCAGGAAGCTGCAGATGTGGCTGTGGTCCCAGACCTTCTGCCCGGTCCTATACACGTGGAACGATCTCGGCAGCCGCTTTTGGCCCCGGTACGTCAAAGTGGGCAGCTGCTACAGTAAAAGGTCTTGTTCAGTCCCCGAAGGCATGGTTTGCAAACCTGCCAAGTCCGTGCATTTAACGATCCTGAGGTGGAGGTGCCAGCGTCGGGGGGGGCAGAGGTGCACATGGATACCCATCCAGTACCCCATCATTTCGGAGTGCAAGTGCTCCTGCTAGGGCTTGCACTTACCTTTTCTCGCCCCTTCTCCAGCGGACTCACGTGGACTTTTGCTGCAACAAAAATAAAAGACATTTGCTTTCTGGTTAACGTTGTAATGCACTGTAACGTGTAGGAGAATGTATATTGTGTGTATATATGGCACCGTTTTAATAAACTATTAAAAGGTCAGTATTATACGTGAAATAATCAGCGTCTACTGTATTTTTAAAACTATTACCCTGATCGTTGCTAATGTATCTTTTTTTTTTTTTTTTGTATTTATATTCCAGAGAGAAGTTACTTCGCCTTGGCGAAGTAGGTTTTTGTTGTTTTTGTTTTGTTGGGGTTTTTTTGTGGTTTTTTGTTGTGTTTTTTTCATAAAAGAGTTAAAAAATACCAAAATTTTTGATAAGAAAACGTTTTAAAGCTATTTTCCATTATTCGGAAAGCGTGTGTGTGGGTTTTTCTTTCTCCTTATGGACTTTAGATTTTAAATAAAAATGAATAAGCGCCTAGAGCACAATGTTATTGTAAATAGAGAGAACAGTTTGAATGACTTAATCCTATGTAAATGAAGAGTATCTGCTATTTATTCTTTATATCCTTGTAGTAAAAGTGCAGTGCAGAATTAAAGTCAACCACTAAAACACGAGCTGTTTGGAATCTGTTTGCTTTTTGGTTTGGCCACCTTCGGGGGGGGCGTTCTTCTCTCTCGTTCTCCACGCTCAGCAGGACGTTTCGTTGTGGCAGGGGGAGGTGGGAACCTGCTCACGACTCTGTTAGAAGGGAATCTCTGGCACCTACACCACAGGAGTGCTCCGGGGATCCGGCCCCGCGTGTGGGGCCGGCGGGGGCGGCTGTGCGGGGGGGGGTCCCGGCTCCGCGCTGCGCTGTGTCCCCGCGTAGCCGCTCGCCCGCCGCGGCGCAGGCACGGCGCGCTCGGTGGCAGCTGGTTTGGAATTATTTTTTTTTTTTAAGTCGCTTGACATTTCATTTACAAGGGGACACGTGTCTTTCACACCTACTATTGTGGTGGGACACTGCTGAAACTTGACCCTTGGGCTTTGGGGGTTTTCGGCGCAGACACGTTATTAGCCTGATCCTATGACAGCCTCGCACACCCTCCCTGCCCGCCACAGTCGCCCCTCGCAGCCCGGTTAACTCTTTGGACTCCCGCCAGGCCGGGTGCTCTCCCCACGGACGGGCTGCCCCCGCCAGCTTCCCTCCCCCCGGGCAGTGCAGGGAGCACCGGGTTCCCCGCGCCCGAGGACGCGGCAGCCGCGGAAGGCGGTGCCCGGTGTCCCGCAGCCGCCTCCACCCCGCCCGCCCTCCGCGGGGCCCGCGGCGCCGCTCCGCCCGCTCCCCCCGAGCGCCGGCTCCAGAGCTGCCCGCCCCCGGCCCGGGGCAGCCGGCGAGGCTCCGCTCCAGCCCCCGCGGTCTGCTCTCCGCTCCGGGGAGCGGGGCACCAGCGGTGGGGAACATCCCCGGCCCGCGGGGCGCGCTGTGCTCCGCAGGGCGTGTAACTGTCCCGCGGCTCTGTGAGGACCCGTCGCAATTAACGGAGTATTTGACTTTCACGTACAGGGAGACCGGACGGTTAGTATCTCATAGATACCAACTGCAAAAACAAACTTTCCACGTGGTGTTCAAAGGCTCCCTGACAGCGCATAAAGCCTTTTCCTTATTTATTTTGGAATCAATTTTTTTCTTCCCAAACTGAGGGAATCCATGCTAATTATTTTTAACTCGTGGGTCTTTCTTTGACACAACCCAGCCGTGCTTTCTCTAACGTTTAGTTCGCGTATCTCCGAATACATATTCATTCCCCTTCTCACTGTTTCGGTGCATTTTACCACCCGTCTCTTTGCTTCTAATTTCAATAGTTTGGGGGGGGGTCGGAAAATCAGATCTTGGGACATTTAGGGTATTCATTAACCTAGTGAAGAGGAACAGAGGCATTATTACTCACATAGAAGGCACCCTGCCCCCATGTCTATCTAAGGGTTCATTGTAAAAGGATTAAAAGTTAAAGACCTTCATCTTATGATTCTTTCATTTAATCTTCGTGGCGCCTGAAAGACATGCTGGATGGATGATCACATTTAAAATATTCCTAATGTCGGCTACCTTAGGACTCCAGGCAGGGCAAACAAACGTAATTTATTTCTAGAAGAAAGGGGATATTGAGATGTTTAAGTTTATGAACCACCATTACCATGTATATTTGTTAGGTTCTGACAAATACCCAAATAACATTAAAATCAGCCATTCATCACATATGAATTTATGCAAAACCTTCTCTGCCTGGGGCCAATATTTTTTTAGACAGAGTTTCACTTGCAAAAAAAAAAAAGTTTATTTAAAAAAAAAAAAGCCAAAAGCAAGAGTTTTTCATGACTGGTAAACACGAGAATTATGTGAACAGAAACTATTTCATGCTGGGATGGCAGCCAGGGACTCGGGAATGTCAACAAAAGTTCTCCGAAGGTTGAAAATGTCACTGGATTACAATACAAGGTCCTTTGCCCCATTAGCAAACTTTACTAAAGCAATATTCCCACTACTTAGCAAGGGGACTCGCCCAGTGATTTATCTGTCTGTGATCCAAGCAGTGGGGCAAACAGAGACTTCATCTGGAAACCACCGTGGACTGTTTGCTTAAAGATTTTAAATTTATATGTGTGCAGAGATGTGTGTGCATTTGTGGGTGTTACGTGAGTGTAAGACAAGTGTGGTGTTAATATAGTCTAAATATCCATCACCATATCTGATTTTTAACCTGATAGTAATTGTAAGCAGTAAGACCTAGGCGCATACATGCTTTCTCAACTAATAATGCCCTGTTACTAATAAATTTACAAGAATACTTGGGGTTAAAAAAATCAGGTTTCACCATCTACAAGGCCCGTTAATTTTATTTAAATAAATAACTAAATTTTGTCAGCTAGTAGAGCAAAAATAAACTAGTAGTTTTGACAGTTGTTTCTGGTCGGGTTCACTTTCTGGTCTTCCTGATCTAGTGTTGAAATGTTTGGCTTGTAGTGGAAGTGTTTCAAGCCAAACAAATAAAATATATTTCTGATTAATGTTTCTATGCAGATCTTTTTAATACTAGATTTTGTAATATGTTTTTAAAGCAAAATTGAGTTATGGTTCTTTTAAATTGAAATCAATTTGTAACACATAAGACCTCACAGAGACCACTGTGGGGAGGAAATAAGAAGGGAAAGGTTGAAATTTTACTTTCAGTTGCTCTTCAGTCTCTTCTTTTGCAATTTCAGTGTCTTAAAGTGTAATATTAGAAATGTAAATTCATTTCTACCTCTGCCATAGACTGCATAACCTCAGCTGAGTCCTTTAACCTGCGTGCTCCAGTGCCTTATGAGGAGTACAGGACTCTTTGTCAGCAAAGTTAGTCCTTATGCAGAATAATTTTTCTCACACACCATGTTTTTATTCAAAATCTAGTAAAGTTAAGGCCCAGTGTTCAAGGGGGGGGTTCCTTGATGGTATTTGCTTTAGCATCCAAGCCATTGTTTTTGCCAGTGCACAACAGTATCTTATGTAGCATTTTCTAATGCTTTATACTTCTATTAACCAGGAAAAGCATGTGATTTTTATTCAAAGCTGTGATGTTGTCAGCTAATTTGAAAGTGCTATGGGTAACACAGCTGATAAAAGGATAAAAAATGTAGACTGGAGTAAGCTGTCCAAATGTTTGCAATAAGCTCATTCAAAATTAGTCCAGATAGTGGGTTTTTTAGGAAAACTTTGTTACACATACCATTAGAGTGTGGTGTCCTCACACACATACTTAACTGAAATAATATATTTGAGTCATTTTATCCTTTTCAAAATACCACCACAAAGATGAGTTCTTGAGATTGCATGAGTGCATGATGGAGTCATCACAGAAATAACCACAGCTAGAAATCAGAGCTGTAGTGTTTGTATAAATACTGGACAAGTTTTGCCTCTTCCATAGTTTTAATAGAGAAATAACCTTAATTTAGTAATGTCAACAGCTGCTAAAAAAATTCCTAGCAGTTCACCTTACTTGAGTTGCGTTACATAAATGTAATCTGCACTGTGTTGGCTGGATCTTGGATCCATTAAAAAGGAGATATTCTGGCTCAGCAATTTGCCAGGAATCTTCATTGAAAGTTTAAATAAATATAATGACGTCATCATGTAACATCATAGCTTTCAAGGTAAGCCAAGCCAAAGGTATGTTGGCAGGGGAATGCTGCCACCTGGTAGATCCATGCTAGGAATAGATACGGTAGTCTCATCCAGCGGGGAGGAGAATAGCCACACTCTTCCTGGAGTGCCCACAAGGATCCTGCAGTCTTGTAGTGCATGCAAGTCCTCTGGGAGCCTCACTACACACCAGAGCTGCAGAATCTGTGTCAATGCTCTCTTTTAAGAAAGCAACTACGGCAAATTTGAAGAGACCCTTTCATTCCCTCTTCCTTGCTCCCAGACCAAGCAAGAAGCTCCAATGGTTAAAAGGAAGGGAATGACTACATTTACTTGAAACAATTGTTGGAATGGTTCAGAGGGGAACAGAAATATTCAGCAATCAACATAAAAGACTCTAAATCCTTAGAGGTGTTATTGCAGGATCAGCAGCTTACAGGCCTCTTTAGTGAAGGCTGGGTACCAATGTATTACTGTTAAATCTCCTGCAGCCGGTTCTCTGTGGGACAAATCAGCTGCACTCTGTGATGTGCTTTCTGAAGAGCCTGAGAGAAGAGATACTGGAAGAGAAACCTGCAGAGGTATAGCATCCCAGAGAGTCACTTTTCTCTGTGGAACTGGAGCACAGGAGCTGCAGAGATGGCACAGTTTAGCCTCTGACTCTTCAGGTGGCTGGTTTAGATGGAAACCAGCTGAGAACAGATTGTACCTCTGCCCTCCCCAGCAATATATTTATGCTCCCATTAAGCATCAGTCTGAGACAGTGCTCAAGACCAAACCAATCTGTGTGTGCCCTTAGGCCCTGCCAGCCTGCAGATACCCCAGAAAGCTTAGCAGTGTCCCTGGGAGGGCTGCTCCCATGCCAGAGCTACCACCAAGCTAAAGCCAGCAGCACTGCCTGAAAGCACAGAGATCTTAGCACTGACTGGGCTGGACACTTCTTTACACCTAAGACAGACATTCCCCAGGACTCAAGTCTCTCCCTTAGAGAATCCAAGAGTACTAACTGCATCAAATAATCATAACAGAGTTTGAAAATAGGTTTCACACTCCCTCCTCAGGTTTTTTTTTTTTCCCTCATGAGAGGGGGAGTGGCAAGACTCCCATCACAAAGAACGTTACTCAGAACCAGAACAGATCTTAAGGCACAACACTACAAACCTGTATGCAATGGAGAAGGACTGGGTGGCTCGGGGGATTGGTAATGGTATAAAGAGCTTTTCACCGCTAGGCTTCTGGCTTCAATCCAGAGGTAGTAACTGAAAGCCACAGTCATCTGATGCCTGCATAGTGGGCTGTGTAGAATGAGTTGTTGGTCTCTGCATAGATCCTACCTAGCAGGATCCAGATCACAAAGCCACCATCAGAACTGACATGCTTGTAGGGATTCTCAGTCTAAAGAGCAAAATCAAGTAGGAATGAGGATGTTTCATCTGTGTTTGTGATTTAGTAGCAATAAGGGAATGTTGTTGAGGGTGTGTTTGTTTTGCAGGGTTAATACAGGAGAACATAACCAGTATAGTCTCTTGTATAGATAAAACAGTGATAGTATTTTTCTTATGGCATAAGAAAACAGCTGGCAACTTACTACCTGGGTTGCATGTAAAATGGTGCTCCAGAGGAAGATGCAGCAAATGCAAGGGCCATACTCTGCTGTATTAGCAGAGTGTAGCTACACTGCTACACTGTGCCAATTCTTGTAGAGCAAATGCATCTTAAGCCTACCAGTACAAATATATTCTGCTTGCTGGGTTGCTCCATTTTGGTCAAGGCAGTGCAATATTGAGTGCTCAGGTTAGAAGATAGCCTTTCACAGGACCTAAATCATGCATCTCTGAACACACATTTTCTCAACAAAGGATGGAAGAGGCTGTGACTCAGAATATGCTTGCCAAGCTGCTGTGTTGTACCTGTGCAATAAAAAAATCCAGCACCTTTTCTCAGCAATAATTAAGTTGATTTTAACTTCAAATATTAGGAAAAATCAGTACATAAACCCAATACATATTTATATAAGGGCCAGTGTAAACATCACTCCTCTGTTTCAAAATGAACCTTCTGGTATTCCAAGCACTTCATAACATTGTCTGTGTGAGAAAATGGACAGAAAATAATTTTCCTTCACTCGCCCTCCTAGTTTGCTTTGAACATTTAGAGATACTGCATGTCTAGTCCGTTTTTTTTATGCCGTTTGCATAGATTTGTTCCTCCAAGGGCAAATGTTGATATTTGATTTCTTTCATGCAGCAACAGAATACTGAAAAATATTGCATATATATTATTGTAAACATGTGTAAGCTAGTAGAGGAACTTTATAGCCCAGTGAGAGAAGCTAACTGTCTTCTAACACTGAGTGCACTTCCAAGTTCATCATGTCCTTTTGGCATAAGCGGATAAAATTTCGTTTTGTAGGTAACACTTGCACAATAAATGAGGTCATTAACTTGAACCTTGAAGGTCTTGTGAATAAGCCTCACTGTCTTAGTTATAATCAAGCCCTAAGTTAGCTCTCAGTGCTACTTTAGAAATCTTTCCCCTGGCCATAGAAACCCTTAGATGTCTCTCTTCTGTCTCATGGTATCTGCTTGTACACTATTGGGTTCAGAAGGCTGTGAAGAATCCCTTTTCACTGAGTAGCTTACTGGATCCAGATCTTGTGTGTATGCACAGCAGAGTATTCTAGTTAACTGGGAAGTCTAATATAAAGTTCCCTAAGAGCTACATGAAGAAGGCATTAAGGCTGGACCACCAGGTCAGGGATAGTTACGCTGTTCTTAGGCTGTCTGCAGAAGTGCAGAGCATTCTGGTCTGAGCCAAAAAAATCTTAAGCACATACTCAGCCCTCTTCATGAGTGCATGCACAGAAGGACTGCTCACCTGATTAACATAAAACATGTTCGTAGCTTCTCCCTTGGATCAAGCCAAAGTGCTCAGCACCCTGTATCAGAGTCCCGAGGGAACCAAGAGCAGCCTGGGTGTTCAGGGGAGGGCTGTTTCACCTAACCAGGAACAGCTGAGTGTTGTGGTTTGTATAAACTGTTTGCCATGTATGTGTGGCATGTGGCAGTAAATGAAACACTTACTTTAAAACTTATTGAAGTTCTTTCAGCAAAAAAATTAATGTGGGGTTGGCTTTTATGCGTTGTTTCAAATGAAGCAGAGATTTATACACCTTATTATCCTAATTTTTTTCCAGACACTGGCCTGAATATCTCTTATATCTTATGGGAAATTAAATATCAGAGTTTTTAAACAGATAATTTTTAATTTCCCATCTATGGTATGAATAACAAAAAAGAGTAAGTCTAATGAAGTGGCATGTAGGCAAATGTTCAGACTGTAATCATCCACAACATATTTAAAGCAATCTGAATTAAACTTTTCAGACAGCCAGACTAGGTTGCTCTTACTCCTAAGCTTCTGAGAGATGCCAACAGACTTCAAGCAATTTCAGGCCTGGGTGCCTAAGATTAGGCATCTTGTTCAACAACTGGAAACCTGTGGGGGAAAAAAAACGATGGTTTGAGTTTTGGATGCAGAAATTGACAGCTTTTGATAGGGGACAATGATAATATGCCACACAGAGAAAAGCAGCTGTTGTAGCCTTACCACTTTCATTTATAACTGGTACTGTCAATTTTATAATTCGTTATAGTGAGATTATTAATTTTTTTCCCAAAAAAAAAGAGTTAAGAGATGCATATAAAAAAAAAAAATCAGGTTTAGGTACATATCTTTCCTAGGAGCTGCAGAAATCCCATTTCCAGATCTCCTCACACAGAAATAATGAGAAAAAGAAGAGGATTTCCAGTTTCTCACAGGCAAGAGAAATCCTAAAGCAAAATAATTAGATTCTAAGCCATATCTTCTGCCAGGGTGGATTTGCAGGGAAAAAGGGAGGATGGGGGAAGTAGAGCTATGGCAGCTTTACCCTCTCTTCACTTTTTTCCCCTCCTCCTGCCTTCCACCAGCATGGTTGATGCTGTCACATGCTGAAGGAGTGGTTGAATCCCCTCCATCCTTCATTTCAGCTCTCCATCAGCCCCTGCAGATGTAGCGGATAAATATATTGACTTCAATGCAGTTATTTTATGCCAATTGAAGATCATCATCTGCTTATAAAACAAATGAAGTCTTTTCAAGGGTCTCATTTTCTGTTTCTTGATGCCTAACATCTTTCTGCCCTTGGCACAGCAATTAGCTGTCCCTGAAATTTCTCTTTCCCTATTAGTGTATTTTACTGGAAGGTGGTCATAATATTGTAATTAAAATCTTTTTTTACTAAATAGTAGATGTTTTATGAAATTGCATGTTTTCTTTTGCAGGTTTAGCATTGTCAGATTTTTTTAGCTTTCTATAAAAATAAAACATGGGCTTTATTATCAACCCTTTTTTCGTCTGTGAAATTAATGGATTCTAAAGCTATACTGCCCACTTTTGAGAAGCTCATGAGAAAGTTCCAGAATAGCCTTTGCAATTTTGCTACAGTTAAGTTGAGAGTCTGCAATTAAAAGGACTCCTTTGGTCACTTTGTAGTGTAAAGCAGTAGTGCTGAGGGGCGAACAGAAAAATGTTTCAGTGTTAGGTACAATATCTGGTACAATAATCCCTGTCAGTATCTTGCAGGATCTTCAGTGTCTGTGCAGAGACTGCTGCCACTTCACCTGCAGACAGCTATTAGGTGGCAGCAGAAGGAGGCTTCTGTTTTCTGTGCAGATCTAGCTTCAGAAAAGAAAACAATATATGTTTTTTACAAGTGTGCTAGGTATCTTCCTACATTCAAGTTTGGGACAGCTACTGCTGCAACCTCTAGTGACCTGCTGTGCTGCTCATTGAAAACAATAATTTGAACACTGAAGGGAAATTGCAATATTTATCATATATTAAGCAATGGAACATGTGAAACCTGGTTTCCTGTGGATTTATGTCTTGAAAGTGAATTTCTGGAGCTCATTTACCAAATGTATCCGGAGCCAAACAGAGACAGCACTAACCTGACCCTCCCATTTCAGGGGAGAGTTGTCTTGCCTGTCACTGCAAACCAGGTGACATCAACTTTGAATAAGCCAAGCAGCCCTCCAAGAGACATGACCTGAGTCCTGGTCTGTCTGTCTGTCTGTCTGTCCCACTGGGCAAAGCCTTGTGTTGGTTCCTTGATTTTAAATAACTGCTGAGCTTATGCTTCAGCTTATCTTAGTAGTAGGAGCTACTAGATCTATTCCCAGCTTTTGGGTTTTTATTGTTGTCAGGGATTTAATATTTGTAAATGAGAGAGCATATAGACACATACAACAAAGTCAAATAAACCAGATTTCCTTTGAAAACAACAACAACAACAAAAAAATCTAAAAATTGCTGTGGCACTGAATGATAGATCTGAATCCCCTGAATCCACGAGTAGCTCTGCTGCAAGTATTAAATAGCCCCATTGCAAATCATGCCCAAATCTTCTGCTGCCTCGGGTGTTTTTGAGCATCATTTCAGCTATGGCACTTGCAATATGTGAGTCAAATAAGTTATTTATTTCAAAGGATTGTACTTCCTTTGAGCCTTACTGAGCAATTCTATAGTTTGTTCTGTAACCCTTGTCTCTTTTCTTAGTCTTTTGGATCCATTTCATTGTACTGCAAATGAAACTAGATTGAAGGTCCCTTTGAGAAAATGTCCCTGTTTCTGCATTTCTGATGCAAATTGCTCAGAATAGTTTTGGTTCTGTTAAAACAGTAAATACTCCTGACCCTGCTTCTGCAAATTGTGTTACTGTGGTCCATCTACTTGTACAGCTGAGGAAAATATTTTAGTAATTTTTCTGGGACAAAAATGGTGACTCAGTTGCAGTATAACATTTTGCAGATTCACATCAGCTGAGAAATGTGGCCACTTTCCAGCTTTGAAAACGTTAAACAACTTTTTTTTTCAAGCAGATATTTTGTTCTGATATCTTCAGAGTAATACCTATTGATTTTTTAATCTAAAATGTTTTTTAATTATTATTTTTGAAAGTCCTTGTTCAATTCTGCTGCAGAAATCCATTCCTTTTTAACCTATGTAAGCCAAAATCTCATCTCAATCAAAATTAAACACTTAAAGATTGAACAGAGCATTTTGTGTGATTCTGAGCCAGTATTCCTTACTTTTCAGCTCACCAAAAATTTTGAAAATGTATTATTTTTTGTGAGCTCCAAGCGTATATTTAAATTATTCACCAGAGCTGTGAGGAATGGAAAAATTAGCTTGTCTCACAGCTCACATCAAATGCCAGATCCATAGCTGCAGTAAATCAGCATAGCTTTGCTGGTGTCAGGCAAGCTATTCAGTTTTATGCAAGCAAGGAATCCAGCTCCAGTTAAGTCGACACAGTGGGACTGTGTAGATGAACTCTTCAGGTGAATGTGGCTTGCAGCTGAGGTCCTTGAGAGGAAAGACTTGTAAGATGGAAGTATTATCTGACTTCTCTGTGGCATTACCATGTGATGCCTGTGCTTACAGTACAAAGTGTTGGTGTAAATCCTGGGTGCATGGCCATGTATTACATGGATTCAGCTCTATACTCCTTCACTAGGAATATTAAAAGTTGCATGACTTCCAACTTTTTCTGTGTGCTGTTGATTAGCATTCCACCAGGATCACTAACCTATTAGAGTGTCTGTCACTATTGGTGGAAAAGAGTCTTTTATTTCGTTCTCAAATGATTTTGCTTTTCTTCAATGGTGTCCATAGCAACACATACTGGTAGTGATGAGTCCCTGGTTCTGCTGCAGGCTTTCCACAGCAGTGTCTTGCCAGTAACAACAGTTGACCCGACATTGTAAGGCTGCTCAGAGGCACGTAGCCACACTGGTTCTGCTGATGAATGGGAGGTATCTTTCCTTACGTGGCAGGTCAGTCCTGGTAAATGACATGGCTGATTTCTAATCAGACTAGCATCTTCTGTTATTCTGACCACAGCTGAGGGAATCTGACTCTGGAAGGTCTTTTGACTGGAAGTTATTTTCTGCATGTGTATGTGCATACATGTGAATGTGTGTAACTATTTTGCAGGATGAGTTTTTCTGCTCTAGGCTGAAAGTTAGCTCTAATAGCAAGCAGTCTGTGGAAGGGATCCTCCAGAATGGAGCCAGGGGACAAGGGAAGCCATTTGTTCCTTAATCTTCTCAATCTTCTCCCTGTTTTTAACCTTTTTGTCTAGGTAAACGACATTTTGAGGAAATGAGTAATCTGCAGTATGGACTATCTGTGCTGCAAATTTAAAATTAGAACCAACAATCTAACACCAAACTCAAATAAGAATTACTTCATTACCTAGACTGAGCTGGCAAGGAAGACAAAATGCTCTGCTGTGTGGTCTTCTGTGCCTTAACCTAATATTCAGAACTAACATGAACAAGGCTTGGACTTAGTAAGAGTTGGCTTTATATCACAATGTGCATAGAGCAGGGCCCAGATCCAGTCACCTTTCTCCATGCAAGTAATTCTTGCTCACATATGTAATCAGTGGGATGATTTGCTTAGGTAAAGATTCTCCATATGTGTAAAAGTGGAAAGGATCTGGACAAAATTCTGCAGTTTTTCTTTCTCTGACTCATACTTGTCTCTGGATTTGCTTTGTGTATGTATTGGCACTGTGGTTGCCTCCAAGCCCCAAGTACATATCTGCAGCTCTTTATGTTGTATTTTGAATGCCAAATAGACATCCTGAGTTTCTCATGTACCTAGAGAATAATCTGCATTTTAGAAGCAAGAAGTCTTGATCAAATGCCTGTTGCATTAAATGAAAATTGTCTGTGCTGACTGCAATAGCTCTGCCATCTTCATTTGTGCTAGTAGTGTGTCATTTCTGGGTTTCAGTGTCATTCCTTCCAGGGACAGCTTCACCCTGATGTCTTGTGTAAGGGTCCCATCTGAGCTGGGGCCAAGCACAATGAATGTTATGTTAACTGATGGACATGGCTGCAGTCAAGAGACCGTGCTTAAGTGTGAGTGTTGAGAGCAGAACTCACAGGTGGGAATGGCCAAATGTCTGTCTGTACTGTGGTTAGGGGGACATACCATTGCTAATTCTGCTGTGGGCTGACTTAACTGAAAAAAGAAATTCTTCCTTCACCACATAAGGAGAGGTTTTGGCCTGTTGGAATTGCCTGGGTGGTGCAAAGGAAGGTGGGGTGTAGAGAGACATTCTAATTAAGTCTCTATCCCCTTTTGTTCATATCTTTTTAGGAAAGCCCCCATGGAATAGACCAAAATAAGCTTCTACCCCTAGCTGAATAGGTTGTCAGGGTGCAGAACTATATTCTGCAGACTTATGCATGTGTAAGGGGTGTGTAACATTTTTGTCTGAATGGAGCCCTATGTTCTCATAATTTATAGTAAGTAATCTTATTTGCAAAGCATGCCCTTACAGTTTTAAAAAACAAGTTAATTGACTTGCATAAAAATCTAACATGTCAAAGTTTTCCATCTCGACACAAACACCACATTGAGCAGCACGTTGCTACAATAGCCATGATGCAGTCTGGGCTACCTATTGAGATATTTCATAAACCAAAATGGAATCTTAAAAGTTTGTCAGTTTTGCATACCTCTGGGTTGCTGAATTTAGGACTCCATTACTTGACTAATTATACAATGTTTTATTTTTTTCCTTGTGTAAATAAACAAACTTGTGTCTGAATTTTGGCAAGGGGCACTAGAAGCCAATTAGAAGGTGTTCCCAATGTATTACAGTATTACAAACAAGATGCCTTTTCTTAGAAAGGCGAACACACCGTGTTTCTTTTAATGAGTGTGAAAATATACCAGTTGCTTAATCACTAGCAACTTATAAGCATAAGTGAGTCCTTTCTCAGGAATGAAAAACATAGCTTAGTTTCTTTACTAACAGATGACATTTTAATTTAAAGCTCCAGTTTTTGTCTGGAAGGGCTAAAACATCTGAATTATTTGAGATAGACATAAGAGGCAGAGGGGAAGTATGAGAAAGCAGGAGTGGTTTTCTTATCTGAGTAGACCTCATCCAGTTGGTGAGGACAGTGTGTCCCCCTTGGTTTGTTCTGCAATGCCATCTGAGATGCTGTGTAGTTTCTGATACATACCATTCACTCAGCCTTGGTGCACTTGGGCACTAAGCTGGATCCAAAACTAAAGCACTGTTAAGTCTCTGATATACAGTTATTAAGGGTGGATTATTCTTTCTGCATGTTGTAGGTGTGGGTTGGAGCACAACAGCATCCCTGGAAGAGTAAGCCCCATGGAGCAAGGTGACTCAGCTGTAGTTTCTTCCCATGATCCTCTTCTGGGTAGAAAAACAGGGATGCAGCCTTAACTTATTGTGAAAGGGTGAAGCTTCCTCCTGTGAAATCTAGACAAATCAGAATATGCAGGCTTGTTGTGAAGCAATAAAAACATCAAGCTGGATAAGAGACTGGATAGAACAAATATTTCCATATAGAGATCCTTTATCCTTGTTTTCCCTGAAATGTTTGTCTAGAAACATAAAGATCTCTTGATTTATTACTTGTTCAGCAAGCTCCAAATCAGATGGCATTGCATTCAGAGCAGTGAATCTGTCAGCCTGGTATTACTCCAGGGCAGGCAGTGGAGTGGTGCAAATTCCACACGACGACACATCCCCAGCTGCTACTCACTGGCATTATGGCAGGAGTATGTTACTTGTCAGCAGAAAGAAGTGTGGAAGAATCTGGCCCATCATGATTTTTAATCCTTCTCATAAAAATAAAATAAGCCTTGGGAAAGCTCTCCAATGTTTTTTAAAAATAGAAGAATGAGTGTTAGTGGTTTTATATGGATTATATAAATTACTAGTTTATTAGAAAAAGGGATAATTTTAAAAAGGGAGAATTTCTCTCGAAGGGAATATTTAACTTCCTTGGGTTACTTTACAGATATTTTATTTTACATTTTAAAATAATTAATTTTTTTTAAGAGAAATTTTCTTTCTTTTTTTTTTTTTTTTTCCTCAACTCATGCTTTTCCACTTCAGAGCTACACAGCCACTCGTCAGCCAGCCTCCATAGCCTCCATGCTACTCAGCACTAAGGCATGTGCTTGTGGAGCCATAGCTCAGGAAGTTACTGTGCAGAGCTTTGGTCATGGTCTGGGCATATACTCTTAATTCAAGGCAAAGGTAAAATTGACTGACTTGAAAACCCAACACCGTAGATTTAATCCAAAGCCAGCTACACTGCCCAGCTTTAGTTATGTCAGGTACACAGGTTATATTCCCAAGTTAGGAGGTTAGTGTACCTAGTTCAAGTGGAGCACTGGGAGAAGCAGAGCACAGTTAACAGCCTATTTACTGCCTAACTTACTTGCTCTAAATCATGGTCAAAATTTTCAGACAGGCTTTATAACAACATAGCAAAAGCAGTTCAGGCGTCCATGAAAGTTAAATGAGTGCAACTTGCCCACTAAACACACAGCCCAACCCTTCAGAGATGCAGGGAGCAGGGGCCAGTGATCCTGCCTGGAGCAGACTCTCTGTCTGGACATGTGTGTGCTGTCCCTTTGGAGACAAGGTGGTGGGATGGTGCTGAGGATGAGAAAGCCATGGCTGGTGAACCCCTGGAGTGCCAGGCAGTTTAGTGCAGATGTAGATCAAAAGCAGTTTCTGCTCCCTGCTCAGTATGAGGAGGGGACTGAGAAGGGGCTGTGACTAGTGCTGAGTCTACATGACTGCCTCCCATAGCTAGTCCTAGAGTGGTACTGCTGGGACACAGCCCATGCTTCCTCCCTACCACCCACAATTTTGATGAAGAAGATGAAGAAAACATAGACAATTGCCCCCTTTTTGCTGCAACTTTGTCTTGTCAAAGATCATTGTTTTTTTTATAATGCATCTGAAAATGTTCAGGTTCAGAGTCTGAAAATATTGTCAGGCTCTGATTGGATGGCAAACTTTCTGTTAAAACCAGGGAAAAAATCAGGTTTGCTTGTAAAAATTCTTTGGTTTTCAGTACCCAAAAGCAGAGAGGAAGAACTTCCTTCAAAACTAAAACATTTCAGTTTTCTGTTACTGAAAACCAAAAAGTTGTCATTGAATTTTTTGTGGTGAAAGTAATAGTTTCTAATCTAGTCCTGAGATTTTCCAGGACATTTAGGGAATAGGAGTCTGTGCTCTGGATGGGGACACAGGAGTGTCGGCTCTCCGCTTTGTCAGAGTTTTTTTCTAGCTACTTAATCTAATTGGGTATGTCTACATGCCCTGATAGAGGTGGCCCAGGGCTCTGCTGGAGTCAGTTCCTTCTGGTTTGGTAGAAAATAAAAGCCAGTTAACAAAGTGGTGGTTTAAAACCACTTCAAGCAAGCTCAGCTCCCTGTCATTGCTGTCCCCTCCTCATAGAAACCCTGCTGCCTGTGTTCAGCTCAGTGAGGCATTTCTCCTCCTTTCTTCCCAGCCTTCCTTTTCCTCTTCCCATTCCCACCTGAGGCCCCATTTCTGCTGGTGCCCCCATGCTGCCATGGCTGATGGTAGGTGGTTGGGCAGCACAGCCCTGCTGGGGCTGCTCCCGGCCAGGCTCACCGTGCTGCAGGAGGTTTTCCTTCAAGGGCAGCCTCTGAGTGGCTGAAGCCTGTCCTCTCCATCATGCAAGACCCCAGGTGTTCAAAATGCTCAATGGATTATCATACTTCAAAAGGCATCGGTGCCCACAGATGGTCTCCAGGCTGTCTACAAGGCAGCCATGTGGTCAGAAGACAGCCAGGTTCTTAGAGCCACTCTCACAGTCACATATCAACTGCTTTTCTGTCTCAGACTTTCTTCTGTAAAGTGGGAATAACATCCTTGACCTGTTTTCTCTCTTGGTTTGTTAGGGCTCTCTGACAGGGTCTGTGTCTATCTATGCTGCCTTGGCCAATTATGTCCTTTTTGTAGCTGCAGAGACATGGCTGTTAAGGGTTCCCTGCTACTACTACTAAGGAAAGACTATACATATATCTAAATACTCCCTTTTGTTCAGATTTTTATAAGCATTTACTCTACTGGGAAAGATCCTCAACTGTTGAAAATCTGGCAGGCGTCCACCAAAGTGAGAGCAGCTCTACCAGCTTATACCAACTGAGGAGCTTGGCCCCAAAGTATGCTTGAAAAAAAAGTAAGCTTGATGTAGGAATCCTTTTGTTAATAAAATTAGCATATTTTGTGTTTACAGCATTTTTAAAAGTTCTGTTAAAAATAAATTCCTGAAGTCTTGGATAAATAAATAGTTGTACAGAAGAGTCCTCTGTAGCCATGAACTTGCCAAAAATTATCAGTAATCCTCAGTCAGATGGAATGTACAGTTGGCAAGGGGATGGCAGGAAAAAGTCCTCACCAGTTCTCCCTCATATTCCCATACAATGAGAGATGCCAAGTTTTTTCATTAGTGCCTGTGATGCAGTTGAAAATGGGAGTGTTTGTCATTAAGGAGACCTTGTTTTAGTTAAATAACTAGTGAAGGGCTCAGTTCAGTTGCATATTTTTCCATCACTAGACATTGATTTCACACGACCTGCTTTATTTTGTTAATGAAATTTGACCCTCGTTTCTCTCCCTCTGCATTTAACTCAATTTAGGTCAAAACATAGAATATGCAAATGAAGAACCACAAGCCCAGCCCACTAGTGATGTGGTTTGAAGGTCCTGAATAAAAATAAAAATTATTTACAGACTAGTCTGGGGCAACATATGCCTCAAAAACTGACATCCAGGATCCTGGCAGCTGATGTATGTATTTATTTAGGCTTTGACAATGCTAGGATTTGTAATTGGAGGGGGTTGTTTTTTTGGAAAGTGACTAGCCATTTTAAGGGCCTTTATTCTGAGTGACAAAATTCAGACAAATGAAACTGGCATGTGCTCCCTGCTGTCTGAAACACTGCTTTATTTAAGCAGTGTAAAGCTTCGAGCTCTTGAGGAACCCACAATCACTTGTCAGTTCTGTGTATCTTGGCCCCTGGGCACACTGCGTAGAAGTGGATAATGGGCCAAGAGCTGGTTTTGTTTCAAACTGTGGAATTCCTGCTTGGTTCAACAGGAGTTTCACCTGTTCAAGCACAGGCAGACTTTGGCCCAGGAACTGAACTCTAAAGATACTGCTGCATGAGAGCACAGGCACTCCAAGCAGGCACAGCCTCGCTGCAGGGTTTTGTTTCAGAAGGCACACCCCAATAGTGAAATCACCAAGCAGTAAGGAAATGGGATCTGCTCAATCTGAGGTTCTCCAGTCTGCCTGAATGGATCTTGCTCTAATAAATATACCCCCTAAGTGTTCCACCATTAGATTTATGTGATTGCGTTGTTCTACGCCAACAGGAAAGTTATAAACACTTTGCTGCTTAGAAAAAACATCTGCTGAAAAGTTTAGTAGCTTAATTGCAAACTTTGAGTGTGTAGAAATCTTTAATAGTCAGAAGAGTAGAGCTGTAGTTATAGGAGTGACTGTGTCTGCATAACACTTGCATCTTTTCAATTAGCCCTGAAGGCAGACGTCTGAGAAAAGAAAAATTAGAGAGACTGAAAAGATTTGCCATCATTGCTGTGATTAAGCTCCATTCATACTCAATTTCTCAGTGTTTTCCCAACCATCAAAACATAAAGGCAAAGCCTGAACTATTTAAGGACTCATACAGCTGCAGATTAAATTAATATCTACATTATAGCAGCTACTTACTTTGACTGTCAAAAGTTAGTTTTACCCCAGAGAGAAGGTACAAAGAAAACAATGGAGGGTCTTCTGTGTGAAACCCTGAAATCAGATACTAACAGTCACACAGAGTTGTGCAGATGTAATATAATCTAACCTTTTCATGTTTAGACTAAAGCATTTTCATTTAACATTATACTTAACGGAACAGCTTTAAACCAGCCACAAAGAAGTGACCTGGCATGTTTTGACTATAATAAGCATTGATCCCATGCCTATAAATTTTATAGTTGAATCAATTATACTCGTTCTTTATAGGATTAAAGAAAACGTTCTATTTCAAATGGAATTTTTTTTATTCTCATGACAGAGAGGAATTTAAGGGGGGAAAAAAAAAGAAAAGAAAAACGAGTGAGCAGTGCTAAAATTGTTAAGAAAATGCCTAAAGTATTTGCTCCTAGAGTGAAAGCTGTCTAGATAGAATATCTCAGCCTGTGGCAAGTTCCAAAAGCACTGTGAAAATATTTCTTATTTCCCACAAAGTGAGAAAAGGATCAACTTTGGTCTTTCACTTCCCAGAACAGTTAGGAGATGGCACTCAGATCTCACTGCAGGTGGGCCTCTGCCAGCAGACTCAGCTCTGAATGGGAAGGCACACATTTTTCTCTCAATAATAGCAGACTGGGCTTTGGGAGAGCTCAGTTAAATTTTCATCACTGCCACAGGCTTCCTTGGGCAATTCTCCTTTCATCTGGCACTATGAAGTGTTCAGGCCTAGTACTGTGTTCTTGTAGAGTGCTTAGTCAAATGGGACTTTCAGCTTTTGGTGGGAGTGCTTGAACACAAATCCTACTTATTTTTAACTGATACCATTAAATTATGTCTACGAATGTCTTAATGTTTTTCCCTGTTAGGTGGTAGAGGTGCAAAAATTGAGTAGCAGGGAAAATGATACATTTCCAAAAATCTCTGGTTTTGTGGTTTCTGTATTTGGCCACTGAAATTGTATGGGAATTATGAAGTACTTTTCAAATTACTTCTCATGCTACCATTATAAAGCAGGCATATTTCTAGGCTTTTGCAGATAATTCTAATCTATCTAATAAGATATCAAAGGCCATTGTTTGAGTCCATCTGTCCCAAAGCAAGGGGTAGAAGCCAGAATAGAAGCTCTTCCCTTTGAGCCACATCTCACTCTGGTGTGCAAACATCCACTTCACTTTGCTGAAGTGAGATTATGAAGTAGCTTGTGACAAATATCAACAACACAAACCAGAACTCTGCGTAGTCTCCAAAACTCAGACAATCTTGTGTACTCCAGTAGTCTTTATTTACAAGTGCTCTGAGTAAGGTGCCAGTCCAGAAGTGCTGAAGATTACATCATATGTAAGGATTGAAACCATATCCTTGGATTATTCAAAAGCAGCTAGGACACAATTTCTATCTTAAAGTTTGGGGTATGTGTTACAATACAGGTTCCTATATATCCACACAAAATTTTGCTACGAGTCAGAAAAATCTGATGTGTGACCCAAACAAAATCAGCACAGTGAGCAATAAATTTTCAGCCACAGGCAGTAAAATACTGGTATGGGTGCACACCTCTGAAAGCTCTACTAAGAGCTTAGAAACCCTTGGCTTTTGCCTGTAGGATACGGTGAGAGGTGCTAACAAACATTTTCACAGTGAAAATCTGTGTGAGCATTGATATCCGTGTCAAGAAAACACATCTGGATGTATTAAAACCCCATTTAAACAATGAAATTTTGTAAATGCATAACCTTTAAGACCTGCATACAAGCATATATTTAAAGATGCTGTTCAAAGCTTTCCTGAACTCAGACTGAAAACTGTGGGAAGGTAGTTCTGACCAGGTGAAGATGGATTCTTTTTGTAAGGGGTTTTATTTCACCCACAAATAGCATGCCCTGGTTTGCCATCATTAACAGCCTAATACAGTGAGTGATAAAGTAACATTTTCCTGATTGTTTTGTTTTTTATTTTTAGAATAGTAGCATTTATATAACAGTCTTGGTAGAGATTTAGGGTACAAAAAACCCCTAACCAGGGTTACAGCTATTAACCTCATGAGTTGTGTTTATAAAAAGCCACTTTAATACAGTGCTGTATAAAGTATGTATAAAAAGAAAAATCCATTACAACCAAGGGGATTTTCAATGAAGTATTAGCCTGATAAGAGGGTTAACAAGGTTGGTGCTTTTTTTCCCCTTCCTTTCCTTTTTTTAAATCAAGGCACAACTTAGTATAAGCAGTTAATGTGCAGTTTTGGTGCCACAGATTAAGTTGTGCAGGCAAAAGTACTGCAGGGTTTTTGTAAAGACATATATTCAGTTCATTGATACATATAAATAAGATTATACCCTTTCCCCTGTATTTGCATTAGCCAAGACAAGTATTAGACATCATAATACAGAATGGTTATTCAGAGTTCACTAATTATGGCTTCGTATCTTTAAATGAGATTATAATATGGCCAGCTCTGGATCCTGGTACAGCCTGACTGAGTTATGCTGTGACACTTGGAGGCAGCAGAAAAACAGCTTGGAAAAAAGTTCACTAAATATTTCCATATCAAATTGGTAAGAGTCTGTGTGTGCAGGGCAGGAAAGAAAATGGATTTAACTTCTTGGTTGCAAACGGGTGCTCCAGAACTGGGATTTCTGATGCTGTCAGCTGGTAGAGCAGGTGCTGAAGGTAATTACGAGCAGACTGCATTAAACCTGCAAGTGAGGAATCAAGGGTAGCTGCCTCCCAAACACTCCCACACTGCTCCAGTAATAGTGGAGTTTGCTCCTGCTAGAATGTTTTCAAGGACTATCCCAAAGATTTCCCATCCAGCTGAAGATGTGGCTGGGCAGCTGTTACACTGCTCTGGACTTCAGCAGACCCTTTGTGTGCTGGCCAGAGTGGCCTTCAAATGTTTGGGCAGATAAAGCGCTGTGAAAAAGAGAATGCAGGCTGGGCTGAATTTTCATTCTGTGTGTGACTGTTGGGGGTACAATATCTACACCTCATCCATTTTCCTCAACAGCCCGTCAAGTCTCTGCTGCTTTTCCCCTCTTGTGCATTTTACAGACTTTGACCACAGTTACATCCCTGGCTCGCCGGGTGGCAAAGGGAGCAGGGCATTGCAATGGAGGTGGTCGAGTTTTCTTTCCATTCCCGACTGAGTTACAGCCTAGCATGCTTAACACCATGAGTAAATCACTAGTAACATCACAGAATTCAGTGTGAGTACAGTAAGATACGGAAGAAGAGTCTCAGGCACCCTGTACTCCCTGCTGGAAGCTGCTCTATAGTATTGCTCTGAGCTGTTGCTACTAACCATGCCTCACCCCAGAGCTGGCTGCTCTTCAGTGATGAATGAAGCCACCCTTTTGTCCAACATGTCTGTTTCATTTTAATTCTGCAGAGCTCTTTGGAATCTTCTAGGATGAAAGGCACTATATAAGTGCAAGATTGTTGTTTTTATTTGGATTTGGAAATAGCCTTTCTGAAAATAGTAACTAGTAGATTAAATGCCAAACCAGGATGAGGCAATACTGCTTTGTACACAGAGAGGATTATTAGAAATATTTCTTTAGAATGATACCCAGAATGTGAATTACTCAACTTGCCAGGTTACTTATGAAACAGAAAAAGTTACAGAACCGCTTATGTAACACTGCTTTTCCAGAAAATAGGTGGTGATTTTTCTTAGCAGTTCCATCTGCTAAAGGGACTAACATCTTGCAAAACCCTGTCACTGCTTTTTCCTCCCAGAACTTCTGTAAGTGGGCACACACAAAAGCATATCCATGCATAACAAAGAGCAATCTCAGATGTTTTAAACAGGCAATTGGATACAAGAACAAGCTTGGACTATTTGATGGGTGAGAAAGGTCAGTTTGTTTTTAACTTCTCTGTGTATAAATCATCTATGAAAAAGTTTATTTTGCAAATGTCTTGAGCAGTACAAACAAGCAATACAAAGTTCAGTGATTTGGGGGGCAAGGGGGTGGCAAGTTGGCCAAAAAGGTCTCTTGACTAACATGCGTGGCTTCATCCTTGATGCACCAGAGCTCCATTACACCACTCCAACAGCAAGCCCAAATCACTCTTCAGCAGTGATGTGAAGAGGTTCACTGTCAATGCAAAGGGACAAAGGGACTCTTGCAATGTTCACCTCTCCTGCCTACAGCAGTATCTATAGGCATCAGCTCCCTCTGCTTTTGGAAAGGCTGGCTGGAATGCTTAGTATTTGGGACTGAATGCTTCTAGAAATGTAATTATTATTTAACACAGAAGGAAAAGGCCCAATCAACTCAGAGTATTTGCTTCTAAGCAAATATATGGGAGGTCTTTAGTGATACAAAGTTATGTTGTGCCTACTAATTAGTGTGCCTAATAGCACGTTCAATTTCGAGTACAGAGCTGACAGAGATCTCTTTCAGAGGGTTCATAATTTACCCCTTCAAAACAATGATTCTTGATGCTTGTTTTTTATAGTATTTCAAAACTTACTACAGAACAACAACAACAAAGAAACCCTCCTCCTTGGCTCCCCAGTAAAGCTCCAAGTGGGTGTTTATGTTGCTCCTTTAATGGGCATTTGTATTTTATGCCTGATTTTAAAAATGCATTTACACATTTCTTTCTAATTAAATTTTATGGGTGAATTTACTGCTCATGAAAGTGAGTGATTAATAATGCTGGCTCGAGTCAGATGTAGTGGGGTAGGCATTATGCAAACTTCCTTGTGTGGCTCTGCCAGGGCATCTCGGTCTTGACCTATTTTACCCTGGAGAGCAGGCTGGCCAGTCGTGTGATAGTCGTGGCACATGGCGTGACTTCTTCATCACGTGCTGCCAAGCAAGCCACCAGGAAGAATTTCCCCTGGAGTGTCAGTGGCTGGCATGGGTCTGTTATTGCTGCTGCTGACATACATGGTGCTGTACTGGCATCAATAACAACAGGAGAAGCTGATTGGGAGCTTTGTGCTTAGCTTCCATGAAAACAAAGAGTAGCCAAACCTTCCTGTTCCTCAGAGGGAGTCTGAAACTTCAGTACCTGAATAACTTCAAGGATGTAAATAATTTTATTGCCTTTAAGAGGAGTGTCATCTTCTTGAAGTCAAGCATGTGCTGAAGTAATTTGTTGCCTATGAAAGTAGAAAACCAGCAGAAGCAGTAGGACAGGGGAGGTAAGCATGCCAAAGACTTGAAATTAAGTCATTAGAAACTAGAAATCAGTATATCATAAATATATCTATATTAAAGCATAGCTTAGAAATGCAATTAATAAATAAGATTCCCTTGTTAATCCATACCTGCTATTCCTTGAGAATCCTGCATTTTTTGTGTGTTCAGAACAATTCATGGCAAATACTAGGCCACTTATGACAACATAACCTGAAGCAATTATAGGAATAGCTCCATTTCCAAAAGCTTGTAATGCCCATTGTATTTCCCAGTGATTCCTTCCCAGTCCTGAAATACACCTCGACTTTCCTGGCTGTCATACCAGTCTGAGTTGATGCTGTAGCATGTTCAGAAATCGTGCCTAATACCAAAACATGAGGTTATACCACCTCTGAAAGGTACAGATCTGAGATTTACCCAGTATGATTTTTGAAACCATAATCTTGAGTAGCACTTGTTCTTTGACATTTTCTATCTCACAGAAAACCCTCTCTTTTCTATTCATTAGAAAGGAATCTTATCTTTGTGATGACTGTCACAATAGAGCATGTCTAGAAAGCAAATTTCCCTGTGACAGCTGTTGTAGTCTTTCTCTTCCTATTTTCAGACAAGGGACACAACCTTGAGCTGATACAATCTCAAGTAGCACTATTTGTTAAATTTTTTGTAGCCAGAGTTTAGTCCCCCAACCTGTTAAACATTTCTTTGAAATACACTTTCAACTGTTACAGCCTTTAGCATATTGCATTTATATGCCTGTTACATTTTTGTAAAATAGGCCCTCTCTTCACCACATACTTACTATTAACAGTGTTGCCAGCCCTCTTAATACTTAGTGTTTATTCATAAAGGCTTGGCTTTGGAATTTGCACGAAGGCATTAGACTACTGATTTTCAAGTTTTATAATTAAAAATATATATTTCTCACTACTGTGGCTATAAAGTTTTAACATGTTTCTTAGGAGAAGAAGGCAAAACCAGAGGTCAATAAATATATACAAACTGTCATAAGTCTTTATGTTTTCTCTAAAAAGAAATTATAATTCTGAGCCTGCTACATCATTTCTTCAAACACTTCATAATGCTGTAATAGAAATAAATTACCATCAGGAGACAAGAAAGGCTGTGGACAGAATGAAATGATGCTACAGTTACATGAAGAGAAATTAACTGCAGTATATAAATAATGCCTGTGCTGCTTGACCAGAATTAGCCAAGCCTCACACAACTCATCTGATAATGCTATTTGCTGTTTCATTTTTTCTCCCACAGAGAGTTCTGGTAGTCTAGAAAAGTCTAATGAAAAGACTAATGAGTATGAATGGAGATTGAAAGTAATGCTGATTAATACTGTAGGGTTAGACCAAGGATGGTTGCTGGGACATTTTTAGAAACAAGAAGTTGATCCAATAACATTGGCATAATGGATAAGTGTTCCGGACACTGGAATCCATGCTGGTGCAGCAGTGGGTTGCACATGGAATAGGCTTTTGTGGGGTGAGAGTCTATAATGAGATTTGGAGCATGGACTACATCTACACTCTTAAACCTGAGTTGCAAGACTCTGTGTGGACCAATGGTGCACTCTGGGATGTACTTACTGCATTATTTTCAAACAGATTTTAGGCCACTTCATAGGGAAGTGACTATTTACATGTGGAAAATGTAGCAATGTCTTCCTAACCACAAACAGGATTTCCAGTGAATAGTTAATGTTAGGCAAAGGAGGCATCTACAGTAAATAGCAATGTGGTTACTGTAAGTGCATATTTTATAAATATATATATATGTATAGCACCCAAATATTCTTTCCCCTTTTAAAGACTTAGCCTTAAAATCTGAGGTTACCAGACAGGTTCTTTATTTCTAGGGCCTTACATAAATTACTTTCATACACTGCTTGGAATATATCTATCTCACAATAATTAAACTATAATCCACTATATTACATATTGTCTATAATTTATTCATACCATGTTCTGCAAGACAATCATTATGGAAATTCCTTATGACAAATGTTCCACTAAGCAAATGAAACGCTGGTTCAATATCTTAAGGAAGACTCTGATTAAGTAAAAAATCTGACTGATCATGCAATAGGTTTCTTTCCTGTCTGCACTGAATTTTTATGAGTTTTTACAATCACTTGTTGCAGAACTGCATAAAGAACTTTCCATCACTCCTCGTCCTGGCTTTCACTGGTGCAAATCCAATCTAGAACCTGGTAAATTAAGAAGAATCTTCATGAAAGAATTTAACATTTGCTCCTTGGGAAAGTGTAAAGAGTGACCATCAGATAGGACTTTGCAGAGAAAATATTTACTGCAATAGCATTGGTGTCTTAGTAACTGTGAAGCGCATTCTCCAGTGAATAGTAAATGTTTGGCTTAAACTCAAGTGGCCCAACAGCTAATTCAAGTTGGCAGGTTCTGTTGACCCACAGACCTGATTATTTACACTCTCCAGGTATTGTGACCTTTAAGAAACACATTTCAGATTGAAGTAAACAGATCTATGCCAATTTCCACCAGCTGTGGAACCAGTCCTTAGTTTTACACCCTGTTCTTAAACATTCTGAATCAAAACCAAAGTACAAGGATTCATGGAATTTAAGTAATTTCTGGATGTGCTTCTCGATCCGTATCCAAGATAGCTTGGCCCCTTCACTTCCCTAGTCTTCTCTTCTATCATTATGAGCTTCAGAAGATGTCATCAAAATAATAGGTTATGCCTTCAGAAAGGCAGTTATTGCTATTCCAGTAATTCCTATCTACATAAAACAGTTTGCCAAGGCCTAGTCCTCTGCGGATCTAACAGGTGAAAATCACTCACCTGGCTACAAAAATTAAGAATCTTTGCTAATAGACCTCACCTAAGGAAGGAAGAGGAGGCCGTAATGAAGAGCAAGTAAACTATAAAGCCAGCAACAGCACTCATGTTTTCTAACATTCTTTTAGTACCCAGTCCACTGCACCACACAGGTATAATTAGGAGGCTGAATTAAGCTGTAAACTAAATCCATGGGAACTCAGCATAGAAGTGCTAGCCAGAACATCATGAACAAAACTTTGTTGTTGGAATTTGAAGGGCTCTTTTGCCAAGTTCACAGAGCCCTTCTGGAGTCCTTTGCATGTAGAGCACTTAACTCTGAAGCTGGCTCCAACCTCTAGATACTAACAGACATTTCATTTTTATCCCTTGAGCAATAGTACACCGACAGTGAAAACCCCTGGAGAAATATATGGGTATTAGTGCAAAGAACTGCACTGTCCAACACACATGAACTGGAAGTATTAGAGACTACTACTTTGGTGAACTTGTTGCAGAAAGTCATCAAAATCTGGTCATGAGAATTTGATCAATTTTCTTACAAGTAATCACAGTAGGGCAGATAAATCTACTTATTTTTAATATTGAACCAAATTTCTAGAGTCCCACTCTTAATTTTGCCCATGTATTGCTATGATGATAAGGATATCTAGGATGTCAGTTTGAACTCTGAAGTTTTAGCCTATAGAAAAGGGCACATCACAGAGTGATCTCCAGTCAGTGGAAAGATTTCAGGGCTTCCTGACTCAGTGTGTGACATGGGTGCTTTGAAAAATACAATGACTAGCACTGACTGTAACAGTTGTTCTTTCTATGCTTCTTCCATAGGAAAATACCAGTTTATCAAAGCAGATTTTGAATTTTAATTCAATATTCTGATATTAAAGGAGGAATTTTGGATTAAAATTGGAGGAAGACAAGTGAAATAAACTGTTCCTTCTGTTAATTTCAAAATAGTCAGTAAGGTGATAGGTGGGACAGTAACTTGGAATGTGAGATAACTGGCTTCTGTTTCCTCTGATTCAAACAGTTAAAGGTTATCCAGCAGCTTTACACCAATTGATACTCTGGTATTGTTAGCTTTTTGTTTTCTTCTCTGATTTTAGTGCCTGAAAATTCAGAGGGACTTATTTTAGTTCTGCAAGAAATGTTTAGGTGCTTAGGAAATACAGCTCTTACTTTCTATCCTGGATTTCTCTCTGAAGCTCTCCACGTAGCTGTCAGGAATGGTTCTGCACTCTTCCATCCTAGTTTCAGCTTTGAGTATTTGTAGGGCCAGGGAAGCCAAAGTGTATGCAGTGAGATTTCTTAGCAAACACAGAAGTAACTTAGTTACACTATACACGACAGACTGGAAAACCTAAAAACATTATTTCAAAAGAATATTTTTATCTACTTTTTTTAAACTTACAACCATGATGTATGAGGAACTGGGTGTGCCAATCCCATTAACAATAATGGGAGCAGAGGGCTTAATTCTACACATGCTATGCTGAAAATGTGCCCCTTTAAGAATACTGCGTGTGTAATTGATTTGGGCTATTTGTTTGAACTTGCCAAATGGATTTCTTGAATATTTGTAGCTAGTTTTGAAAGCACTCCCATCCTGAACCAGACACACACGTTATTAAAGGATTTTATTTGACATTTAACAATTTTGTATATTAATATTCCCCTCTTTTTCCTAAATTGACATAATCCCCCTAAATCCTAGCATCAACAGTCATTACACCAAAAGAACAAGATGTTGCTGGTGTCACTGCGTTCCAATATTGAATTTTGTATGAGCTTGGCTGATTTGGACAGATTTATATTCTGCTATTTCCTGAACTGTGAGCAGGACCTTGCAGGTTCAGCTCTTTGAAAATATTCACATAAACAATCTCACTTCATTACTTTGGAGGAAATAGATTCAGTGGCATCTGTTAGAGTGGTGATATTCTGTGACACAAAAAGGTATCTTTTCACTCTCAATCCTGGCTAAATAAGACTTAACCCTGGGTACCAAGAGATTGGTATATGATCAAGATCTGATCTCAGATACAGTGAGGATTCACATCATTTTGAGCTACTCTGGATTTCAGCTGTTTCAGGTGAGAACAAGAGCAAGAAACTTTTTTCAATTAGTGTAATGATTGATAGTTCTTCCCATAGCCAGTGTGAGCTGCAAACCAGAGTTCAATGTTTTTTTTCCCCTGCTTTTCTTAGTACTTTTTCTTTGATAGGTCTTCATTCTATCTTGCAGCACTAAAGTGGTTTTCGTGTCATCTCCTCCTCTGATGACAAGCTATAAACTATGTTTTGCCATCCTGCCTAAGAGCGAGTATTGCATCACTCAACAGATGATTCCATTGCAATGAATTGGGTACTCAGAAAATTTACCCTGGAGCTTCAGATCTGGGGCGATGGAGTGAACAGTATTTACTCATCAAGTGACTTCCTTATTCCAGTACGTAGAGTGAAGAATGAATGTTGGCTCTAATTTTAGAGTCCCTACCCAAAACGGCAAGGTCAGCATAGCAGGAAGATGTTGTAATTTGCCACTGGTGTAAACCAGCAGTAAGTTTCTACCCCAAAGGACTGAGAGGAAGTAATGAAAGAATAGTGACTCAGAAGTGTGTCTCTGAGGCATGAATGCCCTGAGGATTATCTTCAAGACAGTGTGATTAACACTCAACCCCTTGTTCAAGTACAATAAAATAAAGGTACAATATACCCTACCCGATGAAGACTGAGCTGCCCCTTCTGAGTCATAACTGCTGTTGTTGTGAGTAAAGTGGATGCTAATCCCAAAGCTCAAATGTTGAACATTGTAGTACACATCAGTTAGCTTTCAACAGAGGGATATTTTGAGACATGAGAATACCTGAAACTTTCTGCGGAAAATATTTGACCCTTTTTTTTTTCTTTTTTTTTAAACTCATCAGAGACAGTTCAAACCCAGGTTGAGAAGCTTGGAATAAGTTACTTTAGGTACTGTTGAGTGTTGTTTATAGCAGAATCCCACAAGGAGTGAATGAAGAGCTGTGTTTATCACCATCTATTTATCTGAAGTGTTTCGTTCCAGTGTACCTAGCCTTATGTTGACATTGTTCCGTTTTCCAGGCTGATTGCATCTCTCTAGGCTGTACCCATGGCAAACAGGAGAGAACAGGTGACGTTCTAGGGAAACACCTGTCTTCCCATCCCCTCCTTTGGTCATACTGCTTCTAAACATGCCATGCAGAACACCCTGAGGAGTTCTTTCTGACCCTTTTTGCCTTTAGCTGTTAGTTCAGACTTGAGAGATCTGGGACCTTCTAAACCTTGTTCATCATATAAACCAGCAGTAACTACCAGCCTGCATATACCTCCTTTTTTTTCTTTTTTTTTTTAAATACGCCATACTACTCCTCACATTTCTGTTATGATTCATGGAAAGACCTTGAGTCTATGATTCATGTATATTAAAAATCATCAGTGTTATGACCTTTGTTTCCTAACGTTCTGACAGAAGTTGGGGTCTGGGTTGTGTTTTGTAGTTTCCTCCTATTAAAGTGTCTTTAGAGAAGTTGTGGTTGAAGTTGTTACGTAAAAAAGGACTCCCAGAGTTAAGATGACTAAGATTGTAGCTTATTTACTGGACTCAACAGGACCAAGAAGGGCTACATTAGCAGCTCAGGCGTTAGTTTTTCCAAGACTTCTTAGGACAGCAATCCAAATCTTAGCAGCATCTCCTTAAGCTTTTCTGCTTCCAAAGCAAATGAATTAAGTATCAGAGAAAAACGGGATAAGAGCTTGAAATCTTCTCTAGCTGATCAAGAACATATTGTACTTTTAACAAGAGAGAGAGATTTTTTTAGTCAAAATGTCGCCTTCTTGCTGATAGAGTTAAGAGCGAGCTGTTAGTGTTGGAGCCTCACGAATCCCTAAAAGAATGGAAGTGGCAATCTGGCCATTAAATATTACCCCTATGGTATCACAAGCTGACTTGCCTGTGGTGTAGGGAGTGACAGAGGGCAGCTGGCAGTGCTTACCTCCGTCCTTCTCCACCTTCATGGCACAGTTTCCGCACTCAGCAGCTACAGCTCAGCATAAAAGTCACATTAGCAACTGCAGGACTAAGCCAGATAATGGCTCCAGTGTTGTGCTTATGTAGGTCCCTGCACTTACTTCTATCAGCTGCCACTGGCTCAGTCACTGCAAGGGAGAAGAAGGATTTCCCCTGAAAGCTAGTTCTCCTGAGGCCAAAAAGTTTTTGTGACACTGCTTGTATGTGACAGTGAGACACAGCAAATTTGTACCTTACTGAAGAGACTTTTTGAGAGGTGACACTCAGGGATATTGTCATATTCCATTCCACCCTCTCCAGGTTAAGATGCGGTATTGCAGCCTTGAAGGAAATTATTTCCCCTCTGCAGTCTTAAACTTTTCATCGGGGCTTGCATGTTTCACTGACAAAAAGCTTGAATTAGGCAGAAAAAGAAAAAACTCAGAACGAAGGGAGTCTGTAGGGCAAAAGAGTCTCCCTCTTGTATTTGTCTGAGCTGAGCTTAATGACTCCGTTAACAGCCTGTCCTTGGCAGCAGCACTGCAGACCTGTTCCAGCGCCTGGGGCAGTGGGCAGTCACCCACCCAAGCCCCCCTGATCTCATGTGTTTGCTGCGCAGGCCTGCAGCATCACCTCCAGCCTGGAGCCGGCTGGTGGAGCAGGAGCTGTGCAGAGACACCGCTCCAGCCCTCTCTCATCTGCCTCCTCTCTCCCTGCACGGCGGCTCCTGCTGCCCCACCGCCCGGTGCGACGCATGGTCTGGCCCAAGGAGGGACAGACACCTCGCCTGGACTGCTGTGAGAGAGGCTGCCAGGGGCAGGCCCGCCGTGCAAAAAGGGAGCGAGTAGAGCAGCAATGTTGATGTTTGTGTTTTTGATCCATGTGGCTATTTTAAGATTTTCATGTCCCTAAAAACAGTACATAGCCCTTTATTACATGTCAACAGTCTGCGGCTTCGGTCTGTTAGCTCCACTGAGCTCTGTGCAGGTTCCACAAATATGAATCCTATAGTGCACCTATAAAAAAAAAAAAAAAAGAAAAAGCTGATTTATGCTTATTTATTCTGTACAACTACGAACAGCTGCGTAGAAAATAAATACGGACACTTGAAGCAAAAAAACACTTCACCTTTCTTCCTCCCCCCCCTTTATTTTTAAAGCTTACAAAGACAGAACATGTGGTCGACATCTGGAATGTGTGTGGGAATTATTCAAATGAGCCTTAGTGGTAGTCACCTTGTGCCAGGCTCCTGAAGTGGCAAGGAAGAATGAGAGCCCATCATGGCTGTGTCCACACTATGCTCTTGTGCACCACATCCACATTCCAGTCGTCTTCTTGTAGCTGGGTTTGCCACTGGTGTCCTACAGGCCTGGTGCAATGTAACTTCACCTATTTCCTATCAAGTGTATTTTGTATGCCTATGGTGATGTGGCCCACTGCAGAGGCAGAAGTCCAGCTCATTCCTGGAGCTCCCTGGGCAGTGTGGCATCAAAGGTGAATTGCCATCAGGTGGAGTCTGTGGCTCTTCTGTTTGGGCTGATTCCTCAGATTCCACTTGCCAGGACTGCACATCACAGGCTCCAGTTTGCCTTTCACTCACACAGCTGATTTTGTAGCACCCCACCACACTCTAGTTGGCTTTGCTCACCTTGAACAAAGCAAAAGAAAAGTATTTCTGGGATAAAACATTTTTATTTGCTGCTTTCTAGCCTTTTAGCTCAAAGTCCTTCATCAAGATACTTCATTTTATGTGGATAAGGGCTACATTAAGTAACAGATAGTTTGGGGTTTGGTTTTATTTTCCTATTACTATCAGCTAAGAGTCATTGTCCATACTTCTGGAAGACTAGCAAAATCTTGGTCTTCTTTGCTGCTATGAGAAGAGTGGCAGAAAACACACTGAAACTAAACAGATGTTCACTCCTGACCTGACAAACCTTGTTCCTTTTCTTCCCAAGTAGCCAGGCATCATTACAATTAGAAGCTGGATGGTGAATGCCTTACTCACATCAGCGGCTCATTACATCAGTCATCCCACTGACGCTCGCGCTAGGCTAATACTCTCCCTATTAACTTCAATGGGAATAAGTGTGTGTGAATAACTCACCGTCACTAAAGCTTGGCAAGCCAGCCCTAAATATGTTCTGCGAGATAGTGACCGAAGCAACTGTGGTTTGATCAGCTGAGCTTATTGGGTTGGAAAGAGATGCGTTAAGACCGTACTCGCCATCCCCGCTGCTTCCAGCTTCCCAGGCAGCGGGAGCGGAGCCGGGGAGAGGCGCGCAGCCGCCCTGGCGCTCCGGGCTTGGCTCCCGACCGCATCCACGGTTTGGAGACAGAGAGGGGGAAAAAAAAAAAAAAAAAAAAGGAAAAAAAAAAAAAGCCATCCCTTGCAGAATGAGGTTTTTCAGCAGCTCTATTGGCTCCTCTCCTCGGAGCAGTCTGAAACTTTTTGACAGCTTAGCAGCTCGGCGGCGCGATCCTCACAGAGCCCCGAGCAGGAGGCGGCTGAGCGGGCCCCACCGCTCCGGTGTCCGGCTGCAGCAGCACGGCTGGCCCAGCCGGGCCGGGCCGGGTCGGGCCGCAAGGTTCCCCCCGCCGCAGCGCTGCCTCAGCCGGGCCGGGCCGGGCCGGGCCACAGGGCTTCTCCCGCCGAGGCCGGGCCGGGCCCCAGCGCCGCCCGCGCTGCCGGTCCGACAGCTCCCCCCAGCGGCGGCAGGGCCGGCGGGGACTCGGCCTCAGGACGGGCACAAAGCGGAGGCGAAGCTTTCCGTGGTGCAAAGCCGCCTTACGCCCATGGCTTCACTGCTAATTGACTCCAGCTGAGGATCTGGCCCAGCTTGTTCAAACAAATTAAAAACGATGCAAATCAGCCACAAGTACTTGATGATTTCACTGTGCTAAGGGGAATACAACTATTTGGCACCGGGTGTGCTGTCAATGGGAGGATTGCGAAGTATTTTGCAAGCGCAGCACTTTCTAAGTGCAAAATGGCTCACTTACGTTAGGGCTGATCAAAACTATTTTGGCAAAACTGTTTTTCAATGGAAAACTGAATTTCAGAAAACATCCCCATCTTTTTCACAATGGAGATCTGCTTTTGCAGAGGAAATGTATTTCCCTCAAGAACAGTTCAACCACAATTTTAAACTTCTGTTTACAGGCTCTTAGTTTCTGTTGAAATTATTCGTATTTTGATTTTTAAAATAAAAAGGTTGCATTTCTGCAGCAGAGGAGGAGTCATTTTCCATACAGGTCTATGAATTAACTCTCATAAAACCTCAGCTAGCAACACAAGCATAGTTTTCTTTTTATGGATGAGAAGCTGAGAAGCAAAGAGGTTAAGTGATTTGGCTGCAATCCCTACAGGCACCATTAAAAGCTCCTGGCTCCCAGTTCTGTGCTCAGAATGTTAGATCGCATGACATATCTTTGTGAGGCAGCTAAATGCTTTCAAACTCCCTTGGATTTCAACAGGAGAATCGGTCAGTCTACCAAGAAAAAAAAGGATGATAGAGCACTCTTGCCTCAATTCACACAGGGCAAAATTCACTCAGCAAAATTAGAGCTGGACTTTCAACTCTTCATTCTTTGCATTACATGTCACACAACATGGCTCACCATACAGAAAACCTGCACTTTCTTTTGGCCTGTCTGGGCAAATCTTGTACCTTAAGATGGAACAGCACTAGCTGTTCCATGGAAAATGGATTTTGCCCTGGATTTGCGATCTAGTTGATACCCATAATTGAAAATGGGAACCATTGAGTCTTGCTGAGTGGTAATAGCAAAGTTATTACACTATCAGCAACAAAATGGTGATGCAGAGGCACAGGAAAGAAATCAGAAGCCTAAGCAGGCTGACAAGGTGACTGAGGGTGTCAATCATCTCTTGTCTAGAAGTCCATGAGCTGAAACTCCCAAACTGTATTTCAGGTTTTGGTACTTTCATAAAAACGGTCTAAAATGGTTAAATCATAACAGTTCATTATACCTCTGTTTTAATATATGCTTATAAATTGTTTCAAAACCTTGGGAGAGAGCAGGGTCTTACTAAAAGGTGTAGTATTTAGCTGGGTGGAAACTTAGGCTGACTGCACTGGGGTTTTTTGTGTACTCTGCAAAATTACAAGAGGTGAGATTACCTCCCACCTGTGCTCTAAACTTGCACCCGTAACTGCAAAGGCTGACATCCAGAGATTGGTTCCCACTGTAGTTAGGCATAATGTTTTGAAGTGACCTGGTTTTTAGTGATTTCCATTAATGTGTGTCTTTTCTCAGACGTTTTGAAAACTGCATCACTTTGTATATCAACTGAATATCTCACTGTGAAGAGCCAAGATTGAAAATGTTTCTTAGATTCTTTGGTACACTAGAAAACACAGCATTTGTTCCTGGGTGGTACGGATTTTTTCACTCAAGCAGTTGTGTATATTAATATTTTTACATTGAGGCTTTATGATCTTCGTTCACATTTCTTTAGTTTAGGACTCATTATCCCTTCCCTTGACATCTTCTATTCTGGATCAGTGTTTTGATGAGCCAGGTTGAGGAACTAGACTACATTGCATCGTATTACAGTTGCCTTACCAGGCTGTAATACTGATTTATCTTTTCACTTTGCCAGTGAAGTCATTTGTAAACTGTCTAGAGCACGGGGAGTTTTCCACAAATAGCTGTGGGTAGTGATCTTGCTAACAAATTCAACTTACGTTTTTATCACATGCAGGAGAATTCATGGATTGGCAGGAGCTGCACAAGGAGCCCTGCACTCAGTTCAGAGGCCGCTGACCAGAGCACAGCTTTTATCACAGGAGCCAGTATAAAGAAGCCATTTTTTTCTCTTTTTCCACTTCAACAAAAGACTGCTTTAAAAATATAGTTTCAAAAATGTTATTAATTTATTTTTAATTCAGAATAAATGGTTTAAGGCGTTGTTACATCCTACATCTAATAAGCAACTTAAGATTTTATTTTTTTTTTTTTTGCTGTTCCTTAGACAGTGGTAGAGTTAATAATTATCACTGAGTATTCTAAATTTTAAGGGGAAAAAAGAAAACATACTTTTTTTTTCCCAGTCAAAATGTCTAATCCTATTTTTCTTTGAGCTCTAATTTCCGTTTTTCTCCCAGCAAAAAATGACAAATGCTCTTTGTGTTAGGGCCCTGCGGGCACTAACAGGCCTCAATTGCCCCAAGCAGCCTCACCTGGGTCTTCCTCATACTCTCCACCCATGGCTCCAGCAGCTCTATTTAAGGTCAGCTCTGAGTTACATGTCTCTGATCTGTTCTGTGCTGGTGTCCAACACAGCTCTGTTTGGTTGTGGCTCCCAGTGAGCTGGCCCTTGCCTTGCACACTGTCTTTCCTCTTGGTCTATGGACTCTGGCAATCACAGGGTAATGTCTGCTGTTCTGCTCTCCAGCATTGATCCTGACTTCTCAGCTTGACCTCACTAGGGACTCTCCTGGTGTGGACACTTGGCTGAAGCTCGCTGCTGCCCCGGGCCTGCCCTGCTCACCTTGCTCAGGTACTGTAGGACAGGGCTGTGGCTGCTCAGGTCACAGCCCTGCCAGCCTTGTTAGCACTTCCAGCTCTGCATCCCTCAGGGAGCAGTCAGCCCAGCTATTTCAAAGACTGGGAAGCTGGACAAGTGTTCATCTGGCTGTTTTACTGTACACTTCCTTTTCCTTGATAGTGGAAGATAGAAGGAGTAGGCTACTAATGCTAGTCTTGTTCTTTTTGCCCACATTTTGAATGTTCAGAGTGGAAGCTGTATAAATGGGAGATTTAAACAGAGACAGAGAGAAATTACTTGTGCAGTAGCCTGATAGGAAAGTTGGAAATTAACTTGTTTCTTGAACCAGTCATCCCCTACCCACTGAACCAAATTTCAAACTTTTTATATTCAACTTGTTTACAGAAGGAAACCTTTTGTCATTCAAACAGGTTTTGTGCCACTTCTCTACTCTGTTATTGGGCAACTGGATAAATGGGCTCCCTTTTGTCTCTGGCATTTCTGCTGTTTTGAATCACTGTCTTCATGCTGGTACCACCTACTTTGCCCTTCATGTGAGAAACTTGTGTCATTTACTGCACTGAAATTACTTTTATTATCAAGTTGATTCACATTTGGTTACTTCCAGTTAGAATTTATTTACTTTTCAACTCAGACAGGAAGCAAGTGAACATCTTGATCTGGATACACCTGTAGATTAATCTGGGACTGTATTTAACCATCCACTTAGTGAAGTTTAGGCAGTGTAATATTGTTAGTGCTTCCTGGGAAAGTCTGTGTCTTAAAAGTTAATATCATTGGCCAAGATTTGTACAGTCTCTGAAAAAATGAGACTTGCCATCTCACACCAACACAAGTGGAAGGGAAACAATATTCAGTGTATTTGAAGGAGAGGACAATGAGGAGCATGGCCCTAAAAATCTTGTTTCAAAAGTTTTGGTGGGGTTGGAGCTCTAGAGACAGAAAAAGCAAATTCATCTAGGTTTTCAATGTTCCTTTTTCAGCATGCTTTATCATAATTTATTATTGCTGAGGTCTAAAGAGTTGTGTATGTGGCCAGAACATTTTCTGATGAAAATGGCTAAAATTCCCTGTAACTGGAGCAGTGGCACATCAATTGACATGGCCTGGGCATGGTATCTCTTGAATTCAGTGTAGCTCCACTTGCATCCAAAGCAATTTTGGTCCAGGATGCACACTGATTTATGCGTAAGGTGCCTGGCAACATGGAAATGAGCAGCTTTAAAATAACTCTGTATTATTATCTTTATGTCTTAGTAGTAGTATTGTTATTTTTATGGTACTGTAATGTTTATTATGGCAATTTTATGGTGTAATTTGATTAGTGTATTACCCTAATGTCACACAGAAGAAGGGAGGGCATTCCTGTCATGCTTCTAAACACTACCCTTCTGTTTTCATCAGAGGAACCCAAAGCCCTTTGGCGATCATTAATTGTCCCACACTGTATAAGTAAACTCAAGCACAGAGATCTTAAATGATTCCCCCAAGCCCACACAACAAGTCAGTAGCAAAGCTGAGAGTTAGACCTCAAAAGTCCTGACTCCCTGACGTCTGTGTTAACCACTAGAAAACATTCCCATCACAGGAACAGGAGGTATAATAGAAATGAAGATTGCCACTTCGGAGTATTTTAGGTCAGTTGTAATGAGAACACTCAATGTTTTATAAACCCTTTAGGTTTCCTGTTTAGGACTTGATCAAACCATAAACTGCTCGTTTAAATAAGCTCCAAAAACAAAATGTACTAGAAAGCTGAGGACTAAGGAGACAACATCCAACAGCAAACTGATGTTTATTGCTCATTTGCTTTCCTTGCTGGGATGATGCCGTGTACTTAGATTAAATATGCAGAGCCAAATTTATCCCTAGGGTGTAATTTTTTTTGACTCTGAATGACACCAGGGTGAATTTGGCACATTTACACTCAAAATTAATATGGGTTTTACGAATATTTGGAATGGTGTCAAAATGTTGTGGGTTAAATTCTGTTCTCAATTCCACCAGTGCTAACCCAGGTTAACACCATTCTGATCTAGCACTGGATTTACAGCAATGTAATTCCACTGGCCCAGCATTCAGCTGGTGTGAATTAGTTTATCTGCACTGGAATGCAGGCAGCTCAGCTGCTTTACACCAGCTAAGAATCTGACCCATATTTAAACAGAGTTACTCCTAATATACACAATGGCAAATGCAATGTGAATTAGGTCCACTGTGCCCCTAATTTGCACTGGGGAAACACAGCTGAAGCTGGATCTGCAGCTATGCTGTGCAACACAAACTGGCCTTACAAACCTGAACCTGATGCCCGTTGGGTCTTCTGATGCTTTGTAAGTTTTAAAATAACACTGCAGAAAGTGTTACACATGCTGTGTGTGTAAATCATCCCAAACTGCTGCAAATCGTCGGCCACTCTCTTGTTTCAAAGCAGAGATTGGGAAGTGCTTGGTGATATTTGGGCTCAGTTCAGATATTCCAAAGCTTGGATGGATGGATTGTTTTGATTCTTTCTTTGAACTCTTTTCCCACCCCTGCTAAAAGAAACAGACAGATCCACTCAGTTAAGCGACAGACAAGTTGGAGACAATGCACCACTGCCCTCCCCAGTACCACCCCCCACATGCCAAATTTGCAGACATCTGCTAGCTGGAGCACAGCTCTGCGGTCATAAAGAAGTGCTGGTATTCATGTGATGGGCTGCCTTAGCATTCACAAATGACTGAAATTAACCCCTGTTCTATGGGCCTTAACTTGGGTTTACGACTGGGGGTCTTTTGTTTTATACCACTAGACAGAGGTGCCTTTGCCATGCTAAAGATTTAACCAAATTATAATGAATGATCCTCACCAGCACTGTGCCCCTAATTAGAACAAGTCGCACAGACATATTGTCTCCTTGATTTCCTCTGTTACATTTCTCTCACTCTCTTTCTCTGCCTGAGACACATGGGTCCCATTAAACATTTTAGCATTTAATGTGGTTCCCTTAAATGACTTCTCAAGTTTTCAAGTTCCATTTAGAATTGTATGTTACTCTCCTGACTGTGGTTTTGATTTTGTTATGTTTCATGCATTTAGCCAAAGCAATTGCTCTTCTCCCCCCTCTAGTGGGGAGTAGATTGGGTCTATGGAAGCTTGTGTGTATAAGTATAGCTTAGTGTCTACTTCTACACTTTGTAGACATTCACACAAATCTCTCCATTTATATCTAAAATAGGGAGATGGAAAAATAGCTCCTAAAGATTGTTGTATGCAAGCATGGTTGTTGCGTGATATTTTTTCAGTGTAGTACAGTTGATTTTGTAATGAAAACAAAACATGTTTATTATCATTATCTTTCTATTGAGAGCTCTTTGTGTTTCTGTAAGACACAGAGCTTCTTATTAATCTTTAGATATTTCCAACCTAAATAGAAATTATTGACAAAGAGCTTTTACAGCTTGTGGTTATATATATGATGTATATTATGCCCGTTACATATCCCTGACGTACAGATGGAGTCCTGCTGAAGGACAGAGATTTTGTTGTCGATGGGATGGTCTGAAATGCACTCCCTCAGTAACCACTACAATGAGAAAACCAAATTGTCCTTTCCAAGAGTATCAAGTAAAGTTCAAGGTCTGGGCCCTAATCCCCAAGGTATTCTGTGGCCTAGGCCCAGGGTGTCTCATAAAGCTTGTCTGTGCTTGTTTTAAAGCTTGTCTATACCACTGGAGTTATCTTGATTCAGATCTATGCCTGGATAATTATTTTGGAATAAGAATACCTTATTTCCCCTGCTCTTTCCCCATTTAGCTTATCCTCCTCTGAAAGCTTACAGGAAAGCTGGGGAGGGCTTTTCACAGAGAGGGCAGTGATAGGACAAGGGGTGATGGCTTTAAGCTGAAAGAGGGGAGATTTAGGTTGGACATCAGGAAGAAATTCTTCACCATGAGGGCAGTAAGGCACTGGAATAGGTTTGCCGAGGGAGGTTTTGGAAGCCCCCTCCCTGGAGGTGTTCAAGGCCAGGTTAGATGAAGCTTTGTGCAACCTGGTCTAGTGGGAGGTGTCCCTGCTCATAGCAGGTTGGTTGAGACCTGATTGTTAAGGTGCCTTCCAGCCTTAATCATTCTAGGATTCTAAAATGGTATATACCTATTTACAGGAAAAGGGCATTCTTATTCCTAAATAAGCATTTATTTCCGAATAGGGTCATAACAGCAAATATTGTAATAGTACAACTTAGCAGTATAATTTATATGGTAAAATTTATTTCAGAGAAAAGGCCTTTTGATAGCAATAAAGGAAATCTGTTACAAAAGTGAGCACTAAACCTGGGTGCCTGTCCCCTAGTTACATAAGTGGCATCATATTGCTGACCTGTATCTTTACAGCTATTGACTTTCTCAGCACCAGACTGACCTGGGTTGCTGTTAGGATGCTGTCAGGACTGCAAATCCAGAAGCTCATTCCTTCCCCTTAAAGGCATTAATACCCTGATGCTGATACCACTGTTGCAGCATTGTAATGGTGGACTTTGACATGCCCTAACAAAAGCAGAAGATGTAATTTCAATGACAATGTCTTGCTGCTTAGATCTCTCAGATGTGAAATCAGCTAAGATTTAATTATGGTGACTTACCATCATTACTTGTTCTTTAGGTAACTCTTAAAAGTTTCCATGATGTATTGGCTTCCAGGTTTAAGCCACAAGAAGCTTGAAATTTATCTCTGGAGCAGAGATTTAGGTTTCATTAACAGTTAAGCCTTCGTCTGGAGTGCTAATGTGTTCTGCAGTGGGTAACTCAGCTTGTTAGTAACATTAGCAGATTTGTGACTCCTCAAACACGTCCATGGATAATTGTGTTTCAACCTTGTGTTCTTTATTATAATCCACCGTCTGATAATGGGTGACAGGGTAGATAAGAGAACATTCTACCCACAGCTGCTGTTTCCTCTAAGGTGATGGCTGACTTGGCATCTTCTGCTTTAACACAGAGAAAGCCACGATTGATGGCAGGCTGTTAACTGCATTTCTTACCAGCCACTCAAAGAGACTTTAAGATTGCTGTAAAGAGATATCACAGGTCCAGGAGCTGCTTTCTGGAATCATTCTTCGTGCAGTTGTGCAAATGGACAGCTTTTACTTCTATCACAGCAATGATCACTGTTTAAATTAAATAGAGCTCTTTGAATTTATTTTTTGACAGAGCAGTTTTCTGTTGATGAATGCAGCTTCACTAAAGCTGAAATGTTTCTCAAGGGAAGGTACCAATTTTGGCAAAATTTTCCATGGGAAGGTTAAAAAGAAGCATCTTGGCTTCATTGAGAGGAATTCTATGAAGTTGAAGTATTTTGTTTTAACTTCATAATTTAAATTAATGTTTATAGTTTCATTTTCATAATAAGATTGCAAGGATAGATAGTTAATAACAAATAATTACATTAGTATATTTCATTGTGCCTACACAATTCTAATAAAGTTGTTTAGCTAATTCTGAATCTTGGAAAGTCTTAGAAAATCTGTTGGGAAAAATTTGTTGTTTCAATTTAGAATGAAAGCAAATTTTATATATTGAAATTTCCTATTAGAAAGAAATTCCAGTTTCTGACCAGTTCTTGCATTAAACACAGAAATTATTAATTTCTGTGGCTGATCATTTAGCTCTTCATAGCTCTGCAGCCTTCTGAAAAAACTTCTATTGTATGAGAGCTGTTCCCTAGAAAAGATTATTGTGGCAAATATTTGCCTTTCCAAACTATAGAGTAGCATTTCCTCATCTTTCACTGAGAGGTAGCCCAGTTTTCTGTTGACTTTTCTCAAAATACTGATCATTTCATTAACACCTTATTATGAATGCTTCTACTGTCATTGCAATATATTATAATCACAACGCTGCTGTTGAGGTAGAGATTAATTTTATTAATTAAAAAGGTGGAGGATAAACTAATATGCAGACTCTCAAAGATTCTTATGCTGCTTTGGCTCCAGGTGACCTGCTCTGTCATAGCCCTACTGTTTGATCTTGGGTGAAGAATTAACAGTATTAATTTCCCTGACCACTTTGTGGCAAGCTTCTAGCAGCAGCTCTGCGCCTCTCCCTGACTACAGCGGTGCTGAAAAATCCTGACTCATGAAATTTAAAGGGTTAAAAATCAAGGAGCCAAACCACCACCACCAAAATGCCATGCCTTTGATTTAATAAGGAGATAATCCTCTATTAGCTACGATAATAATGACTCACCAGTAGTAAATGAAGGAGCATACACAGAATGACATCATGTGAACAGCGCCGTGTCTGTGGACTTAAAACGAAGAGGATTATTCCAATATATCAGTTCTGAGCCTAAAACTGGCAAGGATGGATCTGGAATAAAATTTAACATGAGAAATGTTTATTGAAGCACTAACATGAGAAAGGAATTATAAATCCGAAGTTGTTAAAAACAATAAGCTCCTATTTCAAAAGCTTTAATTTCGGTAGAATAATATACACCCAGATTGACATAAGGCTGTAATTCTATTGAGTCATTCCAATGACATCAGGAACCACAAGAGGGATGTGCTGTGGTTTATCAGTGTCTGCAAGCCACACCCTGTCCCCCAGATGGAATTACAGCCTTCATCTTACTCTGGACACAGGAGTCTCATCTGACTCTTCATGCAGAGGGAATTGCCCTGACATGAGGAGAGTTAGTCTGGGCTGACACTGGTGTAAGGATGAGGAGTTAAAACACTGGGTGCTCACAGTGCTGAATTTCCAGGCCTTCTGCTTCAAGATGGCCCATCAATGTGCTTTATCACAAGAGTTTCCAGTTCCTTTATATGGATTGGAGATTATTTAAAACAAATTAGAAACTGTAGAGAACTACCTTTTGGTTATAGGGTCTTAATCTGATTTTTTCAGACAAGGACCTTAAATTTATTTCATGGGTCTGGATTGTCCCTCATGACCAGGAAAATGATCTTGCTCCCATGAGGTGGGAGCTGGGGAATGGCTCAAAGTAGCCTCTTTGTCTAAATTTAGGACTAAAATGGTAGTTTTACTGTACTGTCAGTGGAAAGAGGTTCCTACAGGGAATGATTCAGAGCAGATTCATCTACTAAAATGCAGATTAGGCATTCAGGCACTCTAGTTGCATACTGGGAAGAGGTGACAGAACCAACCCTTCAGTGCCCTGATGCAGGCTTGGAAAGGTTTCCCTGCAGCTCTGGTGGCCCCATCTGGAGGAACAGCTGTGTACATTGCATACTTGAGCCTAACCCCACAAAATACTTTTGGAAAATCTTGCAGCCCACCTATTTCTCTGTCAGAAAGTACAGCTAGTATCATTTGTGTGTTAAATTCAGCCAGATACCAGTAAAGTTTTAGTCATACCAGGCTTGGATTTAAAGTTTTACTATAACAAGTAAGGAAATGCAATTTAGATCTAACAAGCCAAAGCCTGCTTCTATTTACTATTCTTATACTTAGATACAAAATCCTGACAATCTATTTCTGGTAAATTGGATTCCAGTGTCAAGCAGAAGAATAACAACTCAGAGGTCGATAAGATTCACAGTGGTGCCTTTAAGGACGGATCCAGGGAGTTGTGATTGTGCTGAAGTCAACAGCAGTGCTGGGGGAGGAATCTGTCCTGCTCCATTACTCAGAGGGTGCTGACAGAATATCATTTATGAGGAGTTTGAAATATTCTGGAATCTGTTTCCTACCCTAGTCCAAAGGAGCCCAGAATTGGTGACTCTCCAGGCATGTTGCAAAAGACACCCCTTGGTCAGGAATCTGGATAAAGTGAGATCATGCCCCTTCATCTGCCCTGGGCAGGGGGTCAGTGAAACGCTGGGGAGCTGATGTCTGATTTTGTCTATGCTGATACACCTGGGCAGACAACTTTATTATCTGAAAACTACATAGAAAATATACACAGACTTGATTAGGGAAACCTACATTTTAGTGATAGGAACAATATCTTAGATTTTGGAAAGAAGGAATTGTTTATCAAGGACTTTCATGGTTTCTGACAGTCTTCAGCAAGTCTGTGTTTTCCCTTTGCTTCTCTTGTCTTCCCCACCACATCTCTGTCTTATTGAATGACAAATGTAGAAATATTTTGTTCTCATTCAGTGAACTGATTTCTTGGTTTGGGTGTTGGTCTTTGATAATGTAAGTTTCTAAATCCCTGATTAAAGTTACTCCACTCTACTGCTGCAGGTTGTGTTAGAAAGGCAATTACTAGATGGAGCCACATCTGTAAAAAGGTGGATAAATAAATGAACTGGGAAGAAGACATTTTGGAGCAGAGCTCTAAAACTTCTAAGTAGGGTCATTTTTCTAATTATAGGATGGTGAGGCCGAAGACTCCAAGTGCCCAGGCAGAGGATGAATAAAAGTATCCAACTGAATAAATAAATCTCTTAAAGAAAAAGATAGTTGTCTGCCAAGAAACTTAATATGAAATGTTGAGAGTACAGTTCTGAAAAAGATTTAATTGGAGATATAGTCCTAAGAATATGTAAATAGTCTTTTGGTTTCTTAACTAAAAGGAGAAACAGATGCCAGGTCTAAGATCTGAAATCAAATATGAAAAGTACTGAGGCCTCTAAATGTCACTTTAAACATATATAATTAGATTCTTATCTTGCAAAGAGGTTGGCCAGTGCTTTTCCAGTAGGTATAAACTCTTTAGATATATTTTTACAGTGAATGGCTCAGTTGTCTACTTTAAATGCAGTCAAATTCAAACATCTAGATTTTAAAATGTAACTTAAAATTTTAGGAGGCCTTAAGGCAAAGCATTGATATGTTAGTTTTGACAAGCCAGGGTTTTGGCACTCATTAGTTTGGACCTACTGATTGAGTATTCAGTATTTATTTAGTGTTTGGATATCCCAATAGTAAACATTTCTGTGATACGGACTTGGCTATGATGTCAGTTATAGATCAAAGAATTTGAGTAAAACAAGTAAATAATTTTTAATTAATTTAGGGCCCCACCAGGCAATAGAATGTTAGTCCTCACACATGAAGGACAAAACTTCCATGGGGTTGGAGGTCAATAACTAAATTGCATATATTTTGCCCTCCCTGACTTTAGTAGGGACCATCAAGGAAAACACTGAATCATAGAATAGAAATTAATGTTGACAGAAGGGATGGCTCAGTCACTGCCTGACATGGCAATTTTTCATTTAAATGAGGACATTAGATAATTCAATAAAAATTAGTATACTCCACTATGCCTTCATCAGCAGCCAACAGACTAAGACCCAAGAGTTTATTTTGTTTGTCTGGGGCAACAGCTCTGACTCCAATTCTACCAAAAGCCAAGACATAAAATAATTGTGACATTTCTGATCCAGTAGGAATTTGTAAGTACCAGAAAATCCAAGCAACTTTCACTCCACAAGTTACAGGTTCAGGTAGGAAGCTTCATCTTGGGCTGATTTTGTTCAGTTTTGATTACTGCAATAAATCTGAAATTAAACTGAGCTTTCCAACACAGTTTCCAATGATGCCAGGCTAGATTTATGGTTCTGGGAACAAACCATACAGTTTTGCAGAGATTGTGGTGTTGCCATAGAATCATAGACCTAAGGAGTCTCATGCAATCCTTCTGCCTGCACTGAAACAGAATGAACTCTACCAAAACCTTTCTGTCAGATGCTTGTCTGTCCCATTTGAGGGACCAGTAATGGTGAATCTCCCTAGATGTCTACACAAAAACACTTCAAATATGAAAATAACATAGGCCAGCTCCTTTGGTGTACCCAGGTGTACTGCAGTGACAGTGTTATGTGGCTGTGGCCTATGCATGATGAAACCAGATCTTACTTGTATTAAATGTTTCCATTTTGCTGTTCAAAAACACTTCAGTGAAACAGTTTGTAAAATGATGGGGGGAGGAAAATGGTTGAAACAAGTCCATTTCCCTTATCTTGGGGAAAGAAATCTTGGTTTAAATCTTAGAGAAATCAATACTTTCTCATTTTTCCAAAGAAATGTCCTACTGTTATGAAATTATGACGAAAGGTAACGTTCCCCAAGGCTGAAGTTTTCCAGGTGTTCTCAACAGAAGGTGAGCGAAGTGCTGTTTGTACTGTTTCCCTTCCCACCCCTGTTCTGTTGGATGTGCCTTCCAGCCTGGATCAAAACTGCTTTAGAAAGGCAAGGAAAGAATTGACAACTGAATGTCATGGTCCGTAAAGCCAACGGGCAACCTCTCCATCACCTTATGTGTGCTCTGGAGCAGACCTGAACAGAAAATCAGAAGAATAAGGGCTGCCCAATTCTACTGGGTTCTTCTGTGTGGCCTTGTGTGATCCCCAAATCCAAACTGCAGCCTTACGAGTAGCACTCCTGCCTCCACTCACTGTGCTCTGTAGTAAACTTGTGTAAATCCACGCCAGAATCCAAACGTGCTGCTGTACTGTCTGTTTTGGAATTGACAACAAATGGTTTGCCTGGCCAGGATTATCTGGGAGGGCTTTTGACTGTAGTGGGGACAGTAGCATTGACCCTTGTGCAGGCTGCAGCGGGGCCAGCGCAGACAGGTTGGCACCTCTGCAAAAGCTGAAAGCATCACCTTTGCCTTTGCTGTCTGCCTCAGCGCTCAGATCTCCCACACGGTCCTGGAATGTGCCTCTTGTCTGCTACCCGGCTGGCTGGGAAGTTTTGAAAAGGTTTAATTTAGCTCTCATTTGAGTCCCTTTGCGCTGCCAAAAAATCTGAACTTTGGTTCCAAGCAGAGCTTAGGAATCCTGGTTCCCAGGAGAAAAGAGGAGGGGAGGACAGGAGAGAAAAAGTTGGGCATTTTAAAGGAGGGAGAAAGAGATGATACCAGAATTTTTTTTTCCTTTTTAAAGGGACAGTTGTTTCGTGTTCTTACCTGCTTCACGCTGTAGCAGAGATGAGTGACCAGCTCCAAAATTTGGGGTAACAGCGACACTCCGTGGCCAGCGGTTACCACCCACATGGGGCTTTCCTGGGGCCCTGGTGGCTTTCTTAGTAGGTGCCAATTTCCTGGCTTAAACCCGTTGGACAGTAGAGATGTGTGAGGCCAGCCTGTGCTCTGGGGAGCCCCAGCATGGTGCTGTGTGTTGCTCACAACAGACTCTGCTTCACGGCAATCCCAAGGCAAGAGAGCTCCTGCTGTGCCTGAAGCTGGGGATGGAGTTTCCCAAGTTCTTGCAGCCTGCTGGAGCATCTCCCTTGTGCTGCAGCCTTGCACCTCGGAGCGCAGGGAAGTGGCCAGCCTGGCTGCATGGGATGTGGGGATCATGGAGCTGGCACAGGTGGGATGCACAAGGCTCGGGTTGGCAGTGACGATCTGAAGGAGGGGCAGGAGAGCACAGTGCCACATCTGTGAGTACGTTCTATGTGTGCAGCTGTGAAGAGTGTCTGGCCTACAGAACTGCACAGGTGCAGAGCAGAATCACATTGATTGACTCATGGGCAAACCAGGGACCACTCTCTACCCTGGTGTAAATCACCATCACTCAGCTGAAATCTATACAGTGTTGGTAAATCTTGTCATTTTATTGTGAGTGTAGCAATATTTGGTGCATTGCTTAGAGCCCTAAGTCCTGTCTCATGTGGATGCACAAGAATCTCAGCTTTTGTTTTGAAAAGTCCTTGTACTTGTGGGGGGAAAGCTTGATAATGTGGCTCAAGCACTCCATAAGGACTTAAATATCTGGAGGCAAATAGAAAAAAAAGCAAAAAAGGGGGAGAAAGTCCAATGTGAGTTCTCTGTTACACTTTCAGAACAGCCTCATTATTCTGCAGATTGTGGTGGCTGCTCTGTGAGTTGGATTGAAATGAAATTAAACAATTTGCAGTGTCTTAGAATTTACTCTAAATAACCCTAATAGGATAGTGTAGGTATGGATATACCTTATTTTAAAAGGAAATGTATTAAAAACTGCATATGCCATTTACTAGTAATCTTCCCTTTTTATACTGTTTTCCCCCTTTTCAGTGACATTAGTATATCCAACTACCTGTGTAAAACACAGCAGCTTTGATCTTCTCACTAGCTCAGATAGTCAACATTTGTGAATTTATAACTCTTAATAGTTTTTGGAGCCATCCTAATAATTAGACAAACAAGACACTTCATGTGTGCATGTAAGGAGCAATCACGTGAAGTAGCAGTCGCAGAGACCAGATTTGCAGGAAGATATTTCTTTCCTATCTAGTTATGGCATCTGCAATGGGCAGTTTAACAACCAGCTGTCAGAGAGGAAACTCTGAGACTCCTCAGAAGATCAGGAACGGGACATTTCCAATGATCTTGTTGACCTCAGATGTCAAACATAATCGGGTTAACACACTGAGCAGGGAGCTGCATAGAGCTGTCAGTGTATTCCAAAACTAACACCCAAAGGGTGCAACTCTGCAGCCTGCTCACCAGTCAGTGGGACTCTTGATAGAGGAGAGGGCTGCAGGAATGGCCCCAGGAAGTATAAGCAGGAGGATTTCTCCAAAAAGAGTTCTGTATGAAAATATTACTGGTCATTAGTTTACTAATAGCTGGAGGCTAAGTTATGATGGAAAGAGCAAGAATAAAGGCATTTGTGTCAAGAGAGAAGAGGTTTCGCTGTGGCAAGGGCCACCAATGGCCAAAGACTGTCAAGTTTTCAGGCTGACTGCAGTGTAGGATGTGAGATGGCACTAGTGCTTACACTGGAGAGACCAAAAGATCTTGGCTATCTAGGGACCTGAATGCCAGAGTGCACATCTGAGTGATAGTTAAGTAGAAAATACAAATATCCTAACTTGCACTGTAAAGGTGTTGAATATCATGAAGTGCTCTGCCACCAGGAAATGTAGATTGCTAGGATCCAATTTACAGATGATTATTGGAACTATACTTCAAACTTTTATACTAGATACTGTAATGTTCAAAATTTTAATTTAATACTTTATCTGAGAATTGTATCCCCTGCTCCTGGCCATTTCCAGATGTGGGAAATGTTACCTGTTTTTGAAAGTGGTATAAACACAGACCAGCTAAATGCCTGACATACACTGTGGGGAGGTGAACTGCCACATTAAACTGCTGCTGGGTGAAAAAGAGTAGAGCAAAAATCTGGGAAGGGGAATGAGGTGGCTGTGTGGAATAACCAGCTGGGGAAACATGCTGGCCATTTCAGCTTAAAATTAAACTACCCTCATAACTGAAAGATCTTTAGTCAATTCTGAAAGCAGGAAACCTCAGCCTGAATCAGTTCGTATTATAACAACATAAATAATTACTTTGGAAGCTTGTTGTGAAATAAGGCTGAGGTAATTAAGAGGAAATTTGGACCCTTTTGATGGCTAATGAAGAGCCCCAAAGTTTCAGATGAGCAGGCAACAGTATTTTGTTTCCATGTCACTCTTCATTTGAAGTTCTTGAATGCTTCACAAATAGTAACTAAATTTCACTGTAACTATTTTACAGATTACCAGAATAATGTGTAAAGAGATTAAACGGTTTGTCTAGATTGACAGAGTGAATGGAAAGCAGGAGGAAAAGCATGGATATGTCCTGCTTTCCTTTGCAATGCACTGACCAAAGTGCTGCCCAACACTGAAAATCCATTCTTTGTGGAAGCAGCATTCCATATGACTGGGATACTGGTGCTGTTTCTGAGCATATCCTATACATAAAGCTAGTTATATATCTGAAATAGATGTATTGGTAAACTAAACTATTGCACATCACCAGCAGTTCTCAACAGCATACAATGCTTCCATCCAAATGACCTCAAATAATGTTTTATAAAGAGGAGATGATTAAAAGAGCTTTCCAAGAAGGGGGGTCAAAGATATCACAGCTATAGCTCTATATAGCCCAGATGCTGCATAAATACTACTGTCATTTCATGCTTCATTAACTTCTTTTGTCAATTAATCCATGTTTGCACAGACGTGTTAAACCTCTCTGTGCTGATCCCACAGCTGATCCCCCTCTGCACACCCCGCAGCTGAGGGCTGGTTGATCCCACTCCATTAGCAGCTCTACACACCAGAGGAGATGAGCTGGCCAGCAGGTGCATGCACATGGGTATGGGCAAAGCACAGAGGTGTGACTTCTCTGCCTTATTCATGATGGACCCATTTCTGCAAAGTCATTGTAAAGCCCCATCATTCGAATCTGGCTTCACTTCCCATTTCATTCACACTGCCATGAGCATACTGACCTCAAGTGCTGTCACACCTGATTAAAGCTAGGTGGGTAGAAAAAGAATGGGGTTCAAGTATAGCTAAACATCTTAAAATTCATGCTGATGTATTTCAGCAAGGATGTTATTCTATATCTGCTGAAGACATTGCTTCTGTTTTTTGATTAGCCAGAAAATAGCTTCTAAAAAGCCTGGGAATATAATATGCTGGGAATTCTTCACAGACTGTTTTTCCATTAGAACTGGCTGCCAGCCTGCTTAGGAGGCTGTCTGACATCAGGTATATCTTTCCTAGGAAGTCTCCATTATCTGATACTGGTATTTTTGTGCCAATGATTGAATTAAACTGTTCTGTTCTTATTTCAAAATGAAACCATTCTAATGGAAAACCCATGGACAGATAATATCCTTTAATTCAACTGGCTGAAGACACTTCCTTTTATTTTAACCAAACCAACCTAAAAATTGAAACAAAGTTTTGATGGTCGAGAAACTGCAGTCCAAAACAGCTCCCAAGTTACATGACAGAGAGCTGATCAGACAGCTGTCTGAGACAGTGGAAGTAAATACTCATCTCATTCCTGCTTATCTAAACTTCGAGTTACATGATAAAAGTCATAGGAACCACTTAGATCAGCTCCAGGCTGAGCTGGTAATCACCAGCTATCTAATGCAGCGTGTGGCTGCAGTTGCAAATTCAATCTTATGTCTCTGTAAGAAAGGAGCCTGTCCAACTTCAGCAGTGACTTCAGGAGCAAGGAGTGTTCAGGGATTTTTTTTTTTGTCACTGGGTAGAGTTGAGGAGAGACTGATGAGGTGTTACGCTGAGACACCTCAAAGGAACTGATTTTTGGAAATCCTCAAACTATCAGGCTGTTCTCAGTGCTGGCTCAAGTTAGGCAACCCAGAACAGGCATGCAAAATCACTAGTCCCTTTTAAAAAACATTGGTCTTCATCTGTCTAGCAGACATATTGGGAAATCAGGCTAATGTAGAAATATTAGCTGTGAAAAGCCTTGAAAGTCCTACAAATCTAAAAAAGGTACTTACTAGTGCCTGTAAAGTCTGTGTACAGTGCAGGATTTCTTCTCCCACTGAGCAGTGGGACATGCTGTACTGTACCTATCATCCCCATAAAACTGCTGATGATGCTGTATTTATGAATAGTCATTAGGAAAAGGTAACTGTCTTTGCAGCTTTGGTACTCAGCCAGCCTGTCCACTTGCCCCTGCTCTAACAGAACTGATGGTGAATTGATGGGTTGCTTTTGAGGATGAATTAAGGCAGAGAAGGAAATATTTCTGATAATGATGCAAACTGACAATGGCTTGGTTTGGTGTAGAAGAACTGTGCTCTATGTTGGTTGAGAGCCAGCCCAAATCAGTTTGAGCCACTCACACAGAGGAGTTTGCACACATTGCTCTCAGTGTTATCTCCTAACAGGACTAATTAACATCAGTGAGATAATTTATTAAATATTTGACTTCACTTTGCAGCTAGAGACCATGTGAGTAGAAGTTCCCCTGGTAACACATCAAGAATGACTGCTACATGTTAATAGGGCTGCTTGGTACTTTCAGCTTAATTCTAGGAACATTTGAAAAGGTTTGGGTAATCCACCACTGGAAACTGAATACACTGTTATACGTGTATTCATATTTCTGTCTCTCTTACCTCCTCCTGCTAGTCCTACATGACTCCCATCCTGGGATCCTGATGAGGACTGTAAAAATCAGTGTGTTGGCTTTGAGAGCCAGAATTATTCTACCCATCTATGGTGATAGTAATATTTACTAAAAACTAATGAAATGGGTGGCATTATGATGTCAGGAGGATCAGAGCCAAAGGTGGTTTTCTGAAGGGAGACTCTGCATGAATCTCCCCAGACTGCCCAGCAGTCAAGGAGATTATATTCTCAACTGTTAAAGCTGTTTACACATACCAAGCAGCACTGACTGCCTCTTTGTGGCAAGTTGTTTACATGAATTTATTTTGGGAAAATTCCATTAGACGGGACCAAGATTTCTTCATAAATCATTGAATTTAGCTTGTGTACTGATAAAATCTGGTTAGTCATTTATTCTTCTGAGCAGCGCTTAGTTATGAGTGTTCATTATTTGTAAGGAGCAACTTACATGGGTAATATAAAAATAATGGATTGCCTATGGCTGTTTTCAGTGGAGGATATTTTACTCTGCTGGGAAAGATGTATTAGAAAATGACCCTCCTTACCAATTCATCTAATAAAACAAAGGACTCATTAACTGGAGTCACAAACCTAATATATGCTCTGAATTTTGCTCATTTAGCCAGCAAAAATCTCCCAGTGAGACATTGAAACCACTTTGAAAATGGTCCTGCAGATCTGTTTGCTGCAGCCTGAGCTGCTGTATCGTGTGTAGCAGCAGGCAGGGAGCTGGCTGGAGACACCACTGCTGCTCTTCCCTGAGCAGAGGTGTGTTGATGCTGTTGGGCTGCACTGCAGCATCCTGATTTCATGCACTAGCACAGAGTGAGTTTCACAAAGTGCCATTTACCGAATCACAGGAGAGATATGTAGAGCTTGAGAGGAGACAAAATACATTCCTTAGTTTTGAACAGAAACTTATTATTTCTTTGAAGTAGCATATGTGCTTGCTCTGCAGTTTCTGGTGAACATGCAAAATGCCTGAAAAAATCTCATACTCTTAAAATTTTGTAATATAAAGCATCTTCCTGATTATTTCTGACTTCTTTACTAGCATTTGCTGCAATGCATCCATATAGCAATATATCATCACTATAACAAGATGCATTAATAAAAGGCCCAAAAAGCAAAGTTAGGATCCAGACATCAGTTTTTATACAAACTTCTGGCATATTCAGATGCAGGATTTTGGTTGCTCCATTTCAGGCAAATGGACCAGGGTTAGATTCTTTGTCAGTACAAGTGGAATAACTTTTTTATAATTGTCTGCATCAGTTTACACTAACATGGAATTTGACACCTTGCCATCAAATGGAAGGTGGCTTTTCATCCTCTAAATTCACACAGACATATTAATCCAACACTGAGGTTTGGCATAATCTCTAATTTTATATAGCACATTTCTTCCCCAAGTGCCTCACAAATATCACTCTAACGCAGCCATGTCTGGTAGGGAAGTCAGGAACATTCCACAATGTTCACTGAAGAAGGCAACTTAAAGCCTCCTTTTATTAAAAATAACTAATTCAGAGAACCACAGTTTCAATTGTGTTGGAAATAGTCACTCAGACTAAACGGCATGAAGCTCAGTTAATGAGGTGTTTAGCTGCTCCTTCCAGAATCTGTACCTCTGCTTCAGGCAGTCTCTGTGTCTTTTGGATGGTTCTAGATCTTTACCTTGAATTAATTTGCGTGTCTGTTTTCTTCAGAAGATTGCTTATGGGGAACTGGACATTCCATAAAGACAAACTGATCATGCCTCATGCAAAGAAGGCTGTTTCCCTGAGATGAAATGATAGTCAGCAGTTGGTAGTGATGCTCAAGGGCAAGAAATACTTTGTTATGGAAGAAATATTTCTGATACTTGACATTTGGTGATGATGTATTTCTTGTTCCACGAAGTTGTCTTCACCTTTACCAAGAAACCTAATACACAAGTTATCATGTCAGCTCGTATGTCTCAGTCCTAAAAGCAGGTCCTCTGTATAAGATCTTCCTCTGTGCGCTGAGAACACAGATGAAGATTCAGGCTGTCCTCTCCTGCTTTCTTGACAACAGGAAAAGGCTAGGATGATACAGGTGGCTCGGAAGACAATCTCTGGATTGATTAAGTCAAAGGAGATTTAAAAGTTGGTAAGACAGACTGGCAGAACTGGAGTCTGGATGTTCTTTACCTGTAGCACTCCCATAAATTCCTCCTAACACATTTTGCTGCAGATGCAGATTTCAGGGCTGCTGTTCAGCTCTGCAGAGGCAGTAGCAGCAGTGAATACTAGTCAGTATAAAGTGAGTTCCACATGTGCAGGTCCAGGTGGAGACATTCCCCTTGGTGGACTGCAAGCTGATGTTCAAGAGGAATTCCCTACATGAGCAACAGCTTTCTTTTCCAGCTGTTGCACAGAATCAGCCTACCTCTCATCCCAAAACTCTGCTTGTTTGCCCCAATCAACTTTAGGAGCTCACCAGCCACATTGAAGCATTTGAGTCTCCCTGGAAGAACAGATGAGGCTGAGGCCAAGAACTTGAGTATGAATTGGAAGTGTACTCTTTTGGGTCCCACTTTGCTCTCACTTAGCACAATGTGGGAAGTTCTTAAGTAGCAACAAGCTTCAGGCCAAGCAGTTACTTAATTTTTTTCTCTCCCTTTATTGATGGTTTGCTTTTTAAAAAAGATTGGCAAATCCAGTGATCATGAAAGCTCTGGGTGGATTCAGGTGAAGTGTGGGCAGGATTTACATGAGTACCTCCACAGAGCTCTGCCAATGCACTTTTGTCCTGGCCAATTCCTTCTCTTCTACTCCAAACCCTGGCCTCTCCAATGCAGACACTACCAAGTCAGGAAGAACTGAGACGTATTATTAGGTGGTTTTGAGCTGTGGATTCTTGCCTACTGAAAATGCTATGCTTGCTTTCTTCTCCGACCAGACACAGTGCTTATGCTGGGCCTCTGGAGGCAGAAAGTGGAGCAAGACTAAATGTGACTAATATGTAAAGGAAATGGTGAAGAAGGGCCATCTTCACACCACTCACCAAAATATGCCCTGTGGCGAGCGCCCTGCCACAGGAGTTCCAGGGGATGTTGTGCTTTCTAGAGCACTGTACAATGATGTGGCTCCAGTCTATCCTGGAGGTAGGATTCTCCTTGCTGGCTGAGTGTAGAGACTTCATATCTTTATTTAGGTTTCTGTGCAATGACTATCTCCATGCTGTCCAAACCTATCCCTGGCTATGGGGAGAACCTGCAAGTCCTCCTGCCTCTGAAGAATGTGGAGGACCATTGTGGCCTCCCCTAGCACAGAGCTGGTAGGTCAGGGAGATCCTGGCTGCTGTTGCCCCTGATGATTCACATGCTGAGGTTTGCCATATCCAGGTGCTAGGCAAGATCTGAGAGGCAACACATCTAGTGACCAGGGCACTGGGCCAGAGATCCAGAGAATTTGGTTTCTGCCTGGCTCTGCCAGATTTTCTGTATGACTTTGGGAAAACTACCTGTCATAGCTGTTTCTCCTCTCCTTCTTTGCCTTTTACCTGATCCTGTCATATAATTGCATGTACCACTGGGGTTACTGTGTTATAAATGATGCGGCCTTAAAGATCATGTTCTTCAAGCTGGAAAATCTCCCACTGAAATGGGAAAATGCAGGAACTGGGAGCACTTTTATGTTTCACCTGATAGATAGCAACTTTTAACTGATTAAAATTACAGTATTAGGGAAAACTTTAGCTTCCTAAAAAACAACCGAAGCAAAGATAATTAGAGGAAAACTTTCAAACTAAACACAGAACCTGCAGAGAACAGTTTCTCCTATGGCTAAAGGCACAGGCTATAAAATAGGTATCTTTTTTTCCCTTCACAAATCATTTAAGCATAAGAAATCAGTAACTCCCTCTTCAGAAGCACCCTAAGGAATAAAAATGCAGTGACTCATGGGTATTTTATTACTAGTCTGTGTGTCTATCTGATGGCAAGCATCAATGGCTTCCCTTACACAGGGTGCCCAGGGGGATAGAAGAATGCAGGGAATAGCTTACTAGTTTCTGTGTCTGTCTAGTGGCAGAAATCCATGTTTTCTTAAAGAAGACACTGTGGTAATGCATGGGCAGTGTTTCAGTGTGTGTGCCTGGCTTTCTGGTGGCAAAGCATGAAATGGGATTGAAATGTTGCCACTCATGGAGCGTGTGCTGTGCCAGCAAGGCATGGTTCCTGGGCTCAGCCCCTTGCAGTAGAGGCAGAAACTGTGTCATTCCAGCTTGTAAGGGTAGCCAACGACAAGTGGTAGGAGACAGAATGCTGTGGGGAAAATGCAGAGTATAATAGAAACAGATACTGATACAGGAGTTTATTCTGCCATGTGGAGAGGGAACACAGGTAGAAAGAATCTTCTCAAGTAGTGGCTGACAGGTTAGGATGGAAGTGCAGCGAGGCATTGAATGCTTACTTTTAGTACATCTCACTAGATAATTCTGTGTGAATTTTGACAACAGTGCAAACCAGGGATGTCTCAATATTTGAGCCCCTGCATAGTCTGAGGTTCACAATCAAGAAGAGAGGGTCAGGGAGGGCCAAAGCCAGCCAGTCCCACAGGAAGACTTTTTTTATCCATATTGCTGAGTGCTCTTTTTTATAGGGCTGATCTCTAAAATTGTTTTTATTTTATCTGCATATTCTTTACAAAGGCACTGTCATGAGCATCATCCAGTAATCTCTTCACAGAGCCAGTAATATCCATCTGAGCTTTAATACATCTTACGGAAAATCAGCAATATTGCATCTATGCTGGAGACCACAGGGAAGAATAAAGATACATAGGGTAACTTTGAATAATTTGGTGGGGACAGAGAGCAGTCTAGCTGAGCTAAGAACAGGGTAATTTACCCTACCAAAAAGCTGGATCAATTGATCTATTTGTTCTAACTCTGCCTTTCTACTGCTAGACTGATGTTACCATGCAAGCTAGGTAGTCTTAAAATGGCTCTCATGTCTCTGCTTTACATCGCCGTGTGACACACAGACACACACCAAGTCTTGATTTAAAGACTGAAGTAACAGGAATCTTGTTCATCCCTAGATAAGATACCACAATGATTAACTGCCCTCATTGTTAAAATTGTGCATGTTATTTATTGGTATAGACAGTCTGTAATGTTGACATTCTGATCTTAAAGGGAAAGAGCTTCTAAAGACCATGACTGGTTCTCTTAAACCTCTTGATTGCTTCTGAAGCTTGCTTTTTTTTTCTGATAATACCAGTGCTCCAAGATCTAGGCAAGCATAGCTGTTTGTTCTTTGGTTCACGCTTCTGTTCATCATTTCCTTATAGCAAAACATAATTTAAAAAACAAGCCATATAAAACTTTGTTCCTCTAGTGATTTATTTTATTTTCGTGGTGTCTGGAGACATGATGTACTCCCATCCTCTCGGAGTGGTTATTAGAGTTTGGCCTGGCTGTTTCTTGTGGAAAATCATAAAAATATTTGGTGAGCAAGAGAGATGTGAAGTGCTTTGGTGGTCTGATCAGGGAGGGTATTTAGAAAGACTGCGTGTTAGGTTCTGAATGGAACTACTAACTGTATCCTTTATTGGTGGCAGAGACACACCAAATTGCAGCAGAGTTCTGTATTTTTCTTTTAAATAATTATTTTCATTTAGAATGTTTGACTGCTTTGCGTGAAACTCCTCACTGGGATGTTTTCAGTTGAAACTGCTTCTGGTGTTTTGGTAAAGGTAAATAAGCATCCTGGCAAGGCAACCCTTGGAGCAGGCCAGTAGCCAAGGCCAGCTGAAATTTAAGACAGAGGCTGAATAATTTCCAGTGTCACAGAAGACTGGGAGACATGGATAGTGGGTCTGAGTCAAAGGAAAGGAAATCAACCTCAGCAGGCTTTGGATCAGGCAAGTAAAAGAAGAACTGGCCAGCTGAGAGAGGACAGCTGCCCAGCCAAAACTTGTTAATGCTTCAGAAGTAATTGCTTGGGGGCTGGGGGGGCAACTGTAATCAAACCTTATTAGCATCAGAAATATCCTTTACCCAATGTCATAATAAACATTGGGCTTATAGGGAATTAGAGGTACCACTTCAGTGAAAACATGCTTCATTAATTCACTTTTAACAAGAAAACCAAATTTTGCTAGATTTTTTCAGTCCTATTTTTGAAAGAAAAATAGTTCAGAACACTTTCATAAATATATTGAAATCAATAAATGTGAAAGAACAAACTCAAGAGCTCTCACTGAAATTATAATAGTATAAGACAACTGAAGCTTAAAATACCCGATTGCTTAATGTCAAATTAAAGCCTACAAAATTAAAAACAGGAATCATTAACAGATTATCAGAAAAGCTAAATAATTTCATTAACATTGCAGATAAAACTTACAAATCCAAATCAAAAATTGATAACATTCACTGTAAACACTCTGGGACATTTTGTAGTGGCATATGGTGAGCATTTTTATAAGCAGTCCCAAGTCACTTGTGGACCAGGCATGGCATTACTATTGCCAGCATCTGTATTGGTGTCATTATTGCAATGACCTAAACTAACATCATGCTGCTTCTTGGACACCCTGTAGGGGTCCTTGGATCTCAATACATCCTAATTTATTCTGCTTCTATGATTCCTGGAAAGATGCTGTCCACATTGTAGCTGAGTGGCTGAAGAGCTGGGTCTGTCCCTTGGACTCTTCCCTGCAGGCTCTCGGCTGATTCAGGGAAGCATTGGCCCACAGTTCCTGACTCTTTCCATAAAGTGATGTGCAGGGAATTGCTTAGGAAAGCTGAACCTGCATGTACCTGCCACTTCTAGCCCAGAAAGATGTCTTAGGGAAAGCAGAAAACTTGGAAGAGGCATTCAGTGTTTTGTCCATATTCTGGATCAGTCAGTATTCCATTGCAAGCCCTTTTCACTGCATTCCACACTTTCTATCTCTAATGTGTATGCATACACATAAGCATTTTGATTTGCCACTTCATTTAACTCCTCTGTGCTAGGAGAAATACTAATATTTATTTCAGAACACTGTAAAGCTTTTTTTGCTGCAGTGTCTGCTTTCTGATTCCAGGAGAACACTATCATGTGAAAGAACCTATTCAACATCCATTGCATTCCCAGCCTTTTAATTTATGCAGTCAGATTTATACTCTAACTTCACATATCAGTTCTTGTCTGCTCTTGAGTTCATTTGCTTTCATAGCAGACAGAGCTGCTAAAGTGGCTGCACACATACCAGCCTTCTTACACTGGAATGATATTGTCCCTAGGTGGGTTTCCTTATAATTGCCACAGATCCTCCCAAAAATACTGGCAGAGCACGGAGCACATCACAAATGTGAGACGATCAGATGATAAAAGCCTGTTTGTGCAGCTCTTACTCAGCAGGAGTAATAGCTGATTCTTCACATGCCCAAAATGAAATTAAGGGGGCTACTCAAAGAGGTTGTGGTTACACGGTCACTTTAATCTGGCATAAATCTGGCTGGTGCTGAAAGGGGTTGTTCCACTCCTCTCCCCCCTCTTCCTCTGCACCCAGTCACTTTTTTCACCCACTCTTGTCTGGCACCAGTGTTTAGATCACTGTGCAACGAGCACAGAACCGATCCAGCTGAATATCAACTCAATTAGTTGTATGGGGTTTTTTAATTATTTCTTAGGGTAGTACAGCCACATGAATGCTTGTGCTGGCATAAGAGAGCACAGAAATGAGTGTCTGGGGGAAGAGGGAATGGAAGAACCACTTTTTCAGTAGCAGCCCAAAGGGCCATTGAATGATGGCCTGGTTAGACTAGCAGCATCCAGCCCACGCAAATCAAACTATCTAGGCTAGGCTGTGAACTTCTCACATTCCTTCCTAACTCCTCTGCTCCTTTCTCATAAGTGCCTTCCCATTTCCCAGCAGCCACTAAACACTTATGGTTTTCAGGCACTCTTTGTCCTGAGAATCCGCTGCCCTTCTCTTCAGCAGTAAACACAGTTATCTCTGTTGCCTTCTTTTTCAGTTTGTAATTCCTGCAATCCCCCAGCAGTCCCATTCCCAGCGTGTCAAATTAATTTGAATTTCTTGTTTGTTCTCATTTTTTCCCTTTTTACCACAATGTGCATGCCATCCTAAACTTTTCCAGAGATCAATCAACCAAAGACAAACAAGGTATTTTTCCAAATTATCGAAACAATGAGCAGTTCTGAGGCACAGCCCAAAGATAATTTCCCAATTCAGTGAAATATTGTCCTAGTTCTGTGGGGCTTAGGGGCAACATGCAGTGTTCAGTTGAGTTATCCCAACAGCAAAGCAGTGCTTCAGTTGTGGCTCCTGGGTTTCCTCCTTTCCAAAAGAAGCAATCCATGCTAGCATTGTGCTTGGCTCCAGCTGCGTTCCCCTCCTTGCCGCCTGGCTGCCTCGGTGTGTGAGGGGTGCCAAACCAAAATTCCTCAGCTCCCCTTCCCAGCCCACCCGTTCCCCACCCGTCTGTGTGGGAATGGGGAGGGCCACTGCTGGGACCTGCCACACCAACAGCCAAGGTGAGAGCAGAAAGGGAAAACTCCGACTCCCAAACTGCACCACATGAGAAAAATTCTCCTACCCGCTACTCAGACTGGGCAGGTTCAAACCCATGGCAATAAGTTTTGTACAGTCCATGACTTTTCCTTTAAGTTGATGTAAAAACCCTTACATGCAGCACATTTGCACAAGACTTGAGACCAGAATGCACTGACAAAGGGAAGCAAACCCAGTACCAGAACATAAAAAAAAAAGCAATGCAGGATCAGCCTGGAAAGCCACCAATCTTCCAGGTCAGTGTTTTGCATTTGGTCACCCATGTTTCAGCTGATGACAATGAGATGCACATAGAGGTTAGGTGCACCTCCTGAATCCAGTTGTCTGGTGCAAAACAGCTTAAACTCCGCAGGTTTCAGCCTCTACTATGGTTTTGATCATAATGGGCAAGAGTCTGACACTTGCTAGCAGTTAATATTGCTGTATTCCACAATTCAGCCCATTCTGTAAGGGCAGCAGAATCTGGCTGTAAACTCATACTGTCATATTTTTTCCCCTGCCACAGTGAAGACCAGTATGCATTGATGAAAGGCAATGAAAGACACTTAGCTCCTTTTTTCAAAATTTTAGGGGGAAAAAAAGTGCTCTTTCTTGATTTTCTTTGAATTATTCTTTGGTAGCTTGAAATTATTTTATATTCTCTGAACTGGTCAGGTCTGTTATATTCCCTGCATACACTTGGAGTTAATTGCTATTTCTTTGTCTCAGAAAATGATTATATTTGCATCATGTCGAGACAGGTCACAGGAGGTACATTGAGTGCACACTGGATATGTTACACATCTGGTTTATATCCTCCTCCACTGAGCCACTTCATATCCCAGAATGCTGTATTTCTGTATGGTTGCCATACATCAAAATGCAAAGAAAGATGCACAGATAATGGAGCTAAGTGGACACAGCTACATGAGACACAATTAAAAATTCGATTAATTTAAAATAGTAACTTTTAAGCACAGTTTCCAATTCTTGAAGTAGAAGCAATATCAAACTGAAGAACCATGAGACAATTTAAACACGCTGTTCTGGGATTTCTTTGCAACGGCCTTTTGGCATTTCTATGTAATTCTCAGAGACTCCTTTTAGGGATGGAAAAAAGAAAATTCTATTTAGACAGAATTTGTTGCAGTCTCATTTTTCATTATATAGACAAGGCCAGAGTTGGCTATACTAGCTATTTTCTGTAGATAACTTCTGGGGGACCCATGGGGGGCTTCAACAGAGGGGCTATGTCATGTAGGTGACTAAAGGACACACACTAGACAGACCCTTGGTGCCTTCTGACTGGCTCTTCTTTGCCAATTTATCTAATTTGCTTTTATGAATAGGATGAATCTTAGCATGGGACAACAGCTCCGGATGCAACTTGGAAGGACTGTGCCAACAATAATCCCTGAGGCACCACCACTCTGAGCCAAGAGATCCTCAGAGCATGGGAGAAAGAGAGGGTATGTGCTTTATGCTGCCTTGGACTTCTGTGTGTCTGGCACAGCCTCACCACGAGAGCGTTTTGTCCCATAAGCAGGTTTGGTTTGGCCTGTTATCAGCAACAGAAGCTTTCTTTGAGTTCGTCTGTGAGTGTGAACTAATCTTGACTCAGATCTGCTCCATGTTTTAGACTAGTGCAGTGGCACAAGCCAGGCAGGGTTATGGCCATCACTTGCTGTGGTGACTTGACACAGTTCTGAGGCAAGCAGGCAATGCTGGTGGGCTGCCTGCCTGACAGACAGACAGACTGATGGATGGGCTGCCTGACAGCCAAGCAGATGGTTGTGCAGGGCAGCCCCAGAACATAGAAGGTTCATGAGTGACTAGAGCATGCAGTGCCCTTGACACTGCAACCCCCCTGTGAAACTGCAGTACTCTGAGGGAACCAGGCATTCCAAGATGGGGTCACAGCTGTCAATTGAAATCTCTGCTTCTCTAAGCACTTGGTCTCAAAAAAAGGGCCCTCTGTGTCAGACCCGTGTCCTGGAAAGGTGTGACAGCAATGGGTGCTGGCTCAGGCAGCCCAGGGATGAAATGAGCTGGGAAGAGGGGCAGCACCAGTTGCCCATTGTCTCCATCCATCCCCCCAAAGGTACGTGCACACCTGCACCTACACACACCCAGTTTCACTCTAATTTGTTCCTGGATTGAATTAAGCTGAAGGATCAAAGAGCAAAGCTGAGACACTGTTTCCACACAGAGCTCAGGAAAGGGACCCTGCTCTCAGAAACCAGCCTAGTGTTTGTCCCTGCTGGCCTCACCTGATTCAATCAAAATACAGCCAAAGGTCTTCTGTTTCCAGCCCTCCCATCACATCCCCCTCAGCTTTCTTCCCATATGGGCTCCTTCCAACTGTGCCCCATGTTCTCCAAAATGCCAGAAAGTGTAATTCCTTTTTTTTTTCCCTGGAGTTAGCATTAAATCTAGAAGCAAAGACTTTTCTGTCTGGTCAGAGGGGGGGAATAGCTGTTCCAAATGCTTTTGAAATAGGTCCATCAAACTTTATGACACTCCTTTCAGAATAGTGGATTCTATTTTCCTTGTATAAACTTTGGCAGTGCAATTTTCCATGTACGTCTACATGCAGACTGCCTTATTCCTGGGTTTGGGGAGGCTGGGTCTCCATTAATTGAGTGGTACACACAGTTTCTTAATGTGAGCTTGCATTTTTGGAAGCATTACATCTTCAATTTTAGCTTAAGGTTCTGTTGTAAGTGTGACTCTTATATAATACACAGTTATAGAGCTTTTTTAGTTAAATGAAACTCTTTATGCTAATTTAAGCAGAATTAAGACACTTTATTTACTGGTTTGCTCAGAGCGTGCAGTTCATTATTCCACCCTAGAAATTTTAGGGCAGTTGAGGTGATGTATTTATAGTTCCTAAGTACCTCAGCCTAATATCAATCAATTTGAGCAATGGCTTGCATTGTTTGTGTGATAGCAAAGGAGATCAGAAGGTGAGGCCTGTAGATAGTGAACTCTGGTCATGAGGCAAATGAGGTGAACAATATCTGAATGCTAATGTTATGGTAAATGCTGAGCTCCCTGATTTTCAGTAACCACTACAATTGCTTTCAACATCTAATCAATGCTGTCACCACATGGGTGAACACAGCCAGTGCAGTCCAAAGGTAGTTAGTTTGTGTCCATAAAATTGAAGCAATGGTGTACGGGCAGAAGTTTGTACACTGCTCACCTAACAGTTGAGCTTTAGTGGGAAGTGTCAGGCACTTCTGTAACTGAATTCCAAAAATAAAAGGAAATTATCAAAAAGTGGTTGAACTTATAAAACCTAACATCCTTTGTAGCCCTTCTTCACTGATAATGCTCTGTGACTGTCTCTTGGAGGACAGAGATAGCAGAAGAGCAAAGTTGAAAATAATTGAGACGTGGGCTTAAATTGGGGCAACAGTTAAGGAAAAAGTGACTTTGCTGTCATTTCATATATTTTCTTGTTTAATTTAAGGAGTTGTGTTTTTTAAAAAAGCACGTTTTGGTATTTCTGTTGTCTCTGTGCTTCTCTCTGTGTGCTGGTGATTTAATGCAGGTAGCTCAGAGCTTTAATGCATTTCTCCCTCTGCTCAAGTGACTTGTCCTGGGCACATGTGTGTCCTGGTGCTGACAGCCTGGAGCCACCGGTGCTGCTCACCTCAGACCTGCTCTGGAGAGAGTTTGGTTTCACCAGCAAAGCTGGTGATGCATGTGGAGCAGAATTAAAAGCTTGGGAATAAATTAACCAGGTGACCTGAACATTTTTCATCCCTGGTAGACAGGAAATAGATGAGAGACTGAAATGATGGCTGTAGCCTCCTCCTCCCCCTTGCCAGCCATGGATGTCAGCCTGTGCAGGATGATTTCTTTCAAAGCAGAACTGAAGAATCATCAGTAGTTAGAGCGTAAATAACACTGCAGCCCTTGGTAGGTCCAGGCAGTGTATCATCTGTGCTAGGGCCATGCCTCCCCCAAATGGATCCCAGCCAAAGCCAGAGCAATGCCCTCTCTTTAGTGCACTGTTTGAAGTCTACTGACAGACTATTTTGGCTGAAAAAAAAACTGTTTCTTTCTTGGGTGAGATGAAACACTGTGAGTACCTTTGGAGGGAGTCACCTCTAGGTGCAGCTGGAACAATGAGTGCACAGGATGGCTTGTTGTAGGGCTAAATGAGACAACCATTATGTACACCCTCAGACACATTAGTAGTGTTCTGTAAGAAAGCTTGAACTTCCCTGAGCTGTTTAACCACAGCTGCAGAATTTACTGAGTGAAGGAGGCTGTGCAGCAGCTAAAAAGGACCCTAAACTGCCAGGATTTATCCCCAGTTCACTAAAGCTGGTGTGAAGGAGAGAGACCTGATGGTCCAATTCACACTTAAAGCTTGGGGCAAGAAAAGGAAGCTATTTCTGACTCCAGAGGTCATAATCTCTTGCATCTATGAGCTATTCTTTACCGAGGCTGGGCTGGCAAGCTGCTAGCTGATACAATCACACAGAATGAGTTCTATAGGCATGCACCAAAAAATAAATAAATTGCCTTACTATCAGCTGAAGGGATTTAGCTCTTTGAGTCTATTTTTGTGATTGTTCACTTTTCTGAAACTCTTTGCATTGAAGTGTCTCTTAAGAAATGCAGTTAGCCCCAAAGCCATATTAATATTTAAAATGTTTTTTCTCGAGCAGTGCAACAGCTGTGCAATGTGAAATAGAAGACATTTTTCTCTCTCTCCCTGAGCATCTCTAAAGCATCAGATAGTAAACAGAGAAGGAGGGAAAAAAGCTTTGTTTCTACTATGGTCCTTTATCTAAAATACCCAACATTAACACACCCCCAAACCTCCTCCAGCACTGTAGATCTGATGTTAGTAAAACTTTGTGTATCCCTGATATGCCCTCAAATATTGAGGACTTAAAAATAAATCACTCTGGACAGAAAATGTTCTTGAAAACTGTGATTTGTGCAGCTGGAATACTGAAATGCAATTCAGATCCATCCCATGTTGAAACAAGTTTAATTTCTATAATTAAGAGTACTATAATAGAGTGCATTAAGGTAACTGTAAATACAGACATATATAAAATAGACAAATGTATATGTATGGTTGGCAGGGCTGCATGAAAGCTAGCTATGGCCTCCCATGCTGTCCCACGCTGCCTCCTGCCCTCAGATTTAAAGCTGGCTCTTCTTAGAATTGCCAATAAATGTTAGCATTGGAAAGAACAAGGTGCATCTCACATCTTGGAGCTGCTCCCTGCCTGAAGATGCAGGCAGCATCTGCTGTTTGCAATCCATATTTCAAGCTTTACTTGTATCCATGGGGGCTAGAACCATGTTTTCTAAATGAAAGATGAGATTCTGGTTTCCTCGTGTGACTCAAGGAGATGATGAGCAGCAATTCCACCTTGATCCATCCCAGACAGGATTCTTAATACCAGCCTGTTGGCTTCTTCTGTGTTAGCAAGGAAATGAGTATATTCAGGAGTTACCAAAATTGTAGTTGGTAACAAAAAAAAATTTGACTACCATGTACCATAGCCACTTTATTCCTGTGGAACGTTGGAATTCACTGGATGACTTCCATGGGCAAGATATACTCATATTTTACAGAATGAGGCCCTGAATTATTTTTTTTAGTTATATTTTTAAATTATTTCTTCTCAGGCTCAAGGCCTCTGATTGTTGTGAATCATGGTATTTGGCTGTTGTGCAGTCTGAGAGTTTTCTCCTCAGTGAACTATTTGACATGTGATTCCTACAATGATGCAGTGTAGCTGTAGTCTAAAATAGTGATAGTGGGACTAGAGAATAGCACAGGGAGGACAGCCTGGAGTAACCTACTATAGCCTAGAAACAAATCAAACCCACAGCTGCACAGTTACCACTGTGAGCAATTCCCTGCACATACACTTGGCCACAGGTCTATCTGGTGTGTGAACAAAAATATGTCTCCTGTGGGGAACATCTCCTGATACCCTTCATTTGCTGTGCAGAAATCTGTCGTTACTTAACCCTAGATATCTGTCAGCTGCTTCCAGGAAGAATTTGCTTTGTGAACATGACATTACAATTTTATTTTTTTTTTAAGTTATTGCAGTTTGACTTTTAGAAAGGTGAGGAATCCACCACATCCTACTCCGAGTAGGGCTCTTTGATGTGTTGGGATGTTGTGTGAGTGACAAGTATACCCACAAAGTCAGAGTAAATATTCAATGGTTTGTAACTAAGGTGTAAAGGAGTAAATTTCATACAAGTTGGCCACAGATGCCTTGTCATTTCCCAGTAAATTAAGGAGTCTTCCACTGGACCTATAAATTTGTCATACTAGTATTCTTCCCTGACTCCAGAAACAGGCTGAGCCTGTTTTGATGGAGTGTTCCATTCCCTGCAGATAACGAGTCCCGGGCTGTTCCTCTGTGTACCACAGCACCAATACATGGAGCACAAAACCCTTTTTGCAGCTCGTCCTGTGGCTGCCACTCAGTGTTAATCTTTCTTTTTTACTGCTTTTTATTCCCAGAATCTTGATCAGAGTCTTTACCAGGAAAAAAAAAAAGAAGTGCTCTGCTAATTACCTGTAGGCTTTTAAGCCACGTTTGGGTAACATAAGCATAGCAACAGGATGGGAATCTTTCTCTCATTAAGAATTACAGGGTAGGTCACCAGTATTGCCCAATGTCCCCAGTTGCTTCCCAGCACAAGCTGATCCAAAATAATGGAGCTGAAAGCCATCCTATTAGTCTGGATGAATTTCAGACTTCAGATTTGTGTGTTTCTGATGTAAAACTACTACCTTTGTTGCTAAAAATGCTGTGGTTTTATGTACCTTATCCCTCTTCATAGCACTCAGTGTCAGATCTTGCCTGTGATTGCAAAGGGTCTCCCAGGGGATGGAGCAATGGTTTGCTCTGCAAGGAGGGGACACTTCTGTGGTGCTGAGCTTATGGAACAGTCCTTGGGTGCTCTGTTCCTATGCCAGACTGAGTGAGGCCAACCCCTCAAACTCAGGTGAGCTGTGGGCAAAGATGCTACTGGGTGAAATTCAGAACTTCATAAGCATTGGATTCTTTTCAAACCCAGGAGTAAAATGTTTGAAATACCATGAACACAGGTGTCAGGATAAAAATATCCATGCCAATGCTACACAGTTGTTGTTTCTGCATAATTACTGAGGATCCAGCTCAGCTGCAATTTTTATAAACTTCGGGTTCCTCCATAATCAGTGAAAAGAAATGGACACTAGTAGAATGCCTAGTGGATTCAGGGCTCATTTTTATAGCTACTATAGGCACATATTCAGAGTCACACCAGAAAAGTTCTAGAGTAAATCTCTAAGCCAGACATCTTCTGAACATTTGTAGTATTTTGCTGAATTCATCTTTTTAAGCCACTCAATACTTGATCTTTATTCTGAAAAAAATCCAAATGACTAAATATTCTGCCCCACTTTGTGCTTGGTCTAAGATCTCCTCTATTTAAGGTTGGCTCACTCAGTTTAATAAAGGTGTATGTGTAAATACACTGCAAAAAAGAGAGATGCCCAAATGGATCCTTAGATCCAAATCCTCTCAAATTCAGGCAAAAAAAAAAAATTGGACTTCAACTGATCATCACTTACTGAAATGTCCTGAATAAAGACAGGAAGTACCAGGATGAGCTTGAGATTTGTAATAACACTAGTGCTTCAGACTTTTGGTTTCTTGTTGAGCCCAAACTGGGCTGGACATGCCCACTTGATAGCATAAGGGTAGTTGTATTAGTCCAAAGTTCAATGAACCTTTTCTGCTTTCACTGTTTTTCATTTTAGTACAGATCTTCACCCCAGACCTGAAAAAGGATTAAAATGCCAGAAAGGAGACAGATCACTCAGCATTTCTAATCACATACCAGAAATCTTAAGAGACACCATTCTCACAAGATTTTCTACTCTTTGTAGACCATAAAAGGCTCAAACTTCTAAAGTCCACTCTGATCTCTTTAGTCATTAAAAATAAGTTTGTACTGAGAATCTAAGCTAGATGCCTACTGCAGTGATCACATCCAGTCAATGCAATTCCTTCCATAATTTCAGAAGTTATTTATGCATTCATTCATTAAGATGGAGTAACAGAAGTCTTCATTCAAAACGAGATTCTAACACTCAAAACAACACTGTAACTATTGCCAAAAAAGTCCCAAAATACTTCAGTGAAACATTTCTATATGCCTTATTTGATTTCAGATTGTTATAGGCATCTCTCTCTCATATTCACCTTTCAGAAGTGCTCCAGCACTGTCATCGTGAATAGGGGAGAACACTCACCTCTTCAGCCTCCATGAGGAGTGAGCAAATACTGTCTCATCTAAACTACAAACAGGTAACTTTATTTTTGTATTTTCTAGTACTTTCACCACTGTGAAAGTGAATTTCAAATAAAGTAAGTTATTGACTTGCATTCAGTGGAATTTCTGGAAATTTCTGTCTTGGTAAGCATTTCTAGTACATGTTCTCCTGAAAGGTAGGGCAGTCTGGTAGAAATAGCTCATGAGTTGAACTGTTAAATTGCTATTTGTCTGACTGTGATAAAACTATTTGTCTTGGCCTTGCTGAGGAAGTTGATGCATTCAAAAATTCCAGCCTTTGTCTCTTTTCCCTGAGTAGTTGTGTTTAAAATTGAGTTTAAATTAAGTTTAAAATGAGTTTAAATTAAAGCTGATGTTATTTATCTACTCTTCATAGAGGGGTACTACATTTCAGGCCTTGGGCACAGTACTTTTTCAGTACAGGTTTGTTCAGCACCCAACACATAGTTCCCCAAGCTGCTAAAGATAATAAATGTAGTGAGAGCATGCCATGAAGAGTGATGCTTTTACCCATTAGTCTGCAGCTTCCAGTCTGGAGTTACTGAGGATAGATCAAATGGGACCCACTTTTAGAGGGAAGAGCTTCTGCAAACACAGAAAATCCCCTTTCTTAGGATCTATGTTTGAATGGCAGACACTGTAAAGAGTCACAAGCCACTGCAACGTGCTGTGCAGAAACTCTGAACCATTTCTTCCCCTCAGGAGCACCCACAGAACCAGGCACTACTCTAACACCCACGTTTACAACTGGCTGGGATCTAAAGGGGGAGAAAATCAGCCATTTGCTAAAGGTCTTTTTTTTTTTCTTAAGGTTTAGAGGTGACTTTTTCTTTCTAGCATCTGAGCTGAACATTTTCAGAAAAGGAGTAGAAAAAACGAGGGGGGAGAAGGAGGGATGCAGTATTTTGAGTCAAAGGGCCGTTGAGGGCTGCGATGCCGGTTACGCGCAGGAACAGTGGCATCTAGTGGGGAGTTCTGCAGGTGAGAAAACGGAGTTACCGGGCTGACCGTAGGAAAAGTCAGCGGTTAAAGCTAATTACATGTTTACCTCCCCCGAGTCTGCTGTAATCCTTTTCTGTAAAAGCCTTTGGAAATGAACTATTTTGCCAACTCTCTCGACTCCTGTATACAACTGTCAGAACACTTGTTATTCCTATTTTCGGTATATTAAGCCTTCTCGTGGCTTTCACATGCAAATTCTAATTACTTAATGTCATATAGACTATAATAAATCTTCACCCAGTAGGAAAGCTGATGGTTTGCATGCACGTATAAAAGTCTAGCATTTTTCCCCAAGATTTTAGACATGGACAAAAATAAACCTCCAACTAGTCCTTGAACACACTTGATCTCATTCAACTTCAGATTATTTCAAGCAGAGCTTGGCTTTGAAGGAAAGATCTGTGTAAAGGAAGAGAATAAAAACACAGTAGAGCAGCCACACTGAAGGACTCTGAAAAAAAATTAATTACATAATTCCTACACCTATAACTAAGTATGTTTGTGCAGTGTTAACCTTTTATGCTAATAATTTATGGGTTTTTTTCACTGCTGAGTCATAATAAATGCTTGCATTTATTTCTACCTAACCCTAAGACCCTGTTCTTTTATTAGTCCACTGGTTTACATGTAAAACACTAGATATATTTTATGGACATACAGAGATGTACAATAAGCAGGATGAGGGGTTGCCACATCTGTGGCAATAGTCTGAAGCAGTCACACTCATGCCTTCCCTCTCTGTTTAGACTTGAGTGTTTGCCAATGCTGAGGAAATGTTGGGAAGTCTGCTGTGCTGTGATGGGCTCCTCTTCTTTGGCTGTCTCTCAGGTAGGTTGAAGGGTGTTCCTGTGTTTACTTGCAGGGCCCAAATTAGTTTGTATGAATGGAGAACCTGGCCTCTGAAATCTGGCAGAAGAGCTGGTGTCTTAAAAGGAAATATCTGGGTTATGTTCGTCATTATCACAGGATTACAGAGGTTTCAGTTTAGGTTTTTCATCTTTATCCTCATAATTTTCTGTTCTCTTTCTTTACACTTTTTTCTCCCTTTTTCTCTATGTTTCAAACTTTCCTATATTGTGTCTGCTGTTTTTCTTGTGGATGGCCCAGGAGGTACTTCAATGGTCAGTTCTCCACAGAACAGAAATGTAGATATTTTTAAGAGAGAGTTGACTTTTGTAAAGACGCTTAAACGCTGGAATTCCAGAAGCACTGGTGGTGATTTGGATTTCAATCTGAGTGCAAACGTGGGTTGTGTCTTTTGCCCATTGGCTGGATGAATTCACCTGACACAAATGTGGACTCAAGACACTTAATACTCAAGAAAAATTATTTTCCCTCATGAAGTGGGAGAGAACATGGAACAGACACCTGGAAGTACTTTACTTTTCTATGTTTCTAGTTTTCTTTTTGTAAATTAGACATAATAATACTTAAATTTTCTTTGGATACAGCTAATGAGATCCTTCAACCCTAATGTGGAAAAACAAACTTAAAAACAACAAACAATTTCTATTCCACATTTGCTTTAGGATTAGCTCAGCATTACTGAGGTTGACCAGGAAGCTAGTATTTAACCTTACTGGTTACCTGACTCATGACTGACTAGGTGGGATTTATTTCAGAGAAGTACTTAGGTCGACTTGCACTGAGTGAAAATTGGCATAATTGGGATTGGCATGAGTTTTTCACTGGGCAAGAAGAAACAGAGCCATTATTTCACATAACAAGTTTAACTTCAATGGAGATAAGCAAATGGAGATCTGTGTATTGAGAGTATTATGAATGAAGCACACAATGGCAGCCTGATTATACTTTTTTACACTCCCAGATTTAATCTGTGATTCCATCTTGACAGTGGGGGGGGAAAGCAAGCCTTTGATGCTTTGAGATTTAAATTATTTATTTGGGGTCATTTAGGAGAGCTCTCTTACTGTAAGGAAAGTGTACCAGAAGGACTGTTGATCTATTTCAGCCTATCAAATGTTCTGTTGCAGCAGTAATTACCTTATATATCTTCATAAAATTGTGTTTTATTTTGCTGCCAGTTCTCAGGCTTCTTGTGTGACTGCAGTGAGGAACTCTGAAAATTCATAACGAACCCCCTGACTGTTTGTAACAGTCATGTAAGAGCCAGCAAGACATTTTTCATGTTCTTTTGCAGATACCAGATGTTTACCATCTGACTGTACCAGATATTCCAAACCAAGGCAGAGGTTACCAAAGTACCCAGGCAGAAAAGGGGTGGCTGGATACATGTCCCTGACCTGGCAGAATTAGAAAGGAAAGGGAAGAGTTGTACAGAGATGTTACAAAATTATTAGACTGCACCATAGTGTGTCCCAGCTGCTCATCTAAAAAGTTCTCTGATGTTTCCTTTGTACTTTGCACTACTGAGCCTCACTTCCAGAAATTTTTGTCAGCATATAAAATGGGAGACTAAGATAACACAATCAACTGAAAATTTATTTGAATCAAGCTTTTATTATGAAACAATACATTAAATACTCAGCAGGCAATTAAACATAGATTAGTGTTGCATAAATGTTATGTCTTCATACAATATTGTTATTTAACCTAGAAAAGTGTAATTAAGGATTCCTCCAAAGTCCAGAAAGCTGGACTCCTCATATTGAGAAAGCTGGACTCTCTTCATGTTTATATTCTCCAATTTTCTATGGACCTCTCCCTCTAAGGTCCTTTTTCTTCAGACAGTCTAAAGCTGTACCCTTAAAAAGCACAATCTAGGACTACTCAGTGATTTATTGTTACTCATACCTCAGAAACTGGGGGAAACCCTTGATTTATTTATTCATGCCCACAATCATTACTGGTAGAAAATATACAGTGGTCTATAACCAATCTAGCCATTAACAGTTGGAAATTTTGCTGTGTCACTAGGATTGCTCCATATTGCAAAGAGGTTCAGCTCTACAATGACCATGTAGCAAATGCAGGAATAATCTTCTCCTCCTTAACACAATCATAGTGTTTGTCCTCTTCAGTGCCTGTGAAGAGATCTGCAGAAAAAAAGAAAATGTAATTAAAACACACGCTGACATTGGCAGTACTAATAATATACAAAAGGCTTCAACTCATTTAAGCCCTTTTCTAACATTAATTCTTCACAAAAGCCTATGAGCAGTGAACCAGCTTTCAACTGTGTCTCAGCTGGAAGATTTTTTTGATAACTGCCAACTTACCTCCTAGGGCTAAGGTTTGGGAATTTTATGGTTTTGTTTTTAAATAAGTTTCAGACCTTTGGCTTATTATGGATTAGCCTAGCTCCATTGAATTCTGCCCCAACATCAAGATTTTCAAAGGTACTTAGATACATACAGGTACAAGTAGGTTTCTAGCAGAATTTTAAGCAGATGAACACTATTTTTTTAAACAGATCAGCCCCGACAGACACCATCTCTGTATTGTAGTCCTTAAATGGTTTAGAAAGCATGGAGCTAATTCTGCAATTTTTATGTTGAAAAGTTAACTGTGAATGATGCAGCATTGCTATTATGGTGATGATTCAAATTTATCCCAGTTTACAAACTTCATTTCTGTTTGAAGAATATAAGCAAAAAGGCTTATCCTGTTATAAAAATACACTGATGTGGGTTTGTTTTGGTTTGGGTTTTTTTGTTTGGTTTGGGTTGTTTGGGTTTTTTTGAGGCATTACAAATGGCTATTGGGTAATTGGAAAAGTTTATTATTAATTTGTAGATTTTACAATCCTGTATGTTCCTTACCCCAAGATACCACATATTTTTAATGTAGTGATAAGTTGATAGAATTGCATGCAAAATGCACAAGGGAAAAAAGATGACCATACCACAAACCTAATGTGCATGGAATACTATTGGGATGTGTCATTTTGTCCCTGATTGGCTCGTGAATAGTGCCTGGTTTCTGAGCTCTATGATGCATGTGATAAACAGAGGCAATAAAGCAAATTATGCTATTACACTGCTGTTGAGAATCATAAACAGAACTAATAATCCATGCAAGCTCTGTGAAAATGTTCTATGCTAATGTTTACCAACATGTGCACAAATAATGAATTCCATTTTAAAAATCAGCTAGCAAATTATTACAGCTGAGATACTGCAGAACAGGCTCAACTGCTGGCAGGTCAGACTGCATCTTCAGTAGCTAAGGGTGACAACTATGAGTTTAGTCCTGAACAAGTACAAGACTTAAACAGATGAGCTGGAAAAGGAGCACAAGCAGACAGGAAAGAAACAGGAGCAATCTGGAGCAACATTAATAAGAATGTTGTGCAGTCACCAACTTCTATCCATATAGCAAAGCAATGCATAAGAAAATGTTTTAACATGAACAGAACTATAGTGCTGTAGTTGGTGCCTGGGACACTTCTGCTCCCTCCCACTGCTCTGGTGCCAGACACTTTTCAGCACAACCAACCATTGGTTATTCTCTCCTCTTCCAGTGTGTGGCTCGGCCTTTTAATATGAAGAAAAAAATATGCACCGTGAAAGAAATATTTATACCAGTTGTGGAGTAGGCAACACCATTAGATTGGATGCACCAAATCCCTGTTGCAGTGTGGGAGGCAATGTGGATTCAGCCAGTGCTCAAGGAATTGTTCTTCTGATCTCTGCTCTAGGCGCTGGAGGTAAAGCATATACTCCTATTTAAAGAAAAATTAATTTAATTATGTAATCAATCAACTCTAATGTCAGGCCAATGAAGCAGCAGAATTTTACAGCTTATATAAGAGCAATTAATTCACCCCTTAAAATTATCAAATCTGGTGAAATGGTGGTGCTAGTCAGCTTGCCCCCAACCTAAAAATATGTAATGAATGTCATCATTGTCCAGATCAGTAAAGGTGTTGAGCAAGGATTTTTCAACAATATCCATAAACTAGGAATTCTGTATACACGTTTCTTATTTACATATCGACACAGAAGCCTCTGTTGGCCCTGGATGTACAGACAGATTCTCATAGATACCTCTGGTTTAGCTCCTTTGGAAAACTGATTCCTGCTGATTACAAAACATTAACCCCTTACAGGATCATGTGGCAGTGCTCTGAAAGGTTCCTGAAGGGTTCTGGTAGTAGCAGGCATCAAAACTGATTGGTCTTTCTGTGATACATAGAATAATGTGCATTTCCCATACTCAATGTAAGTGTTTTGGTGTAAGCAACAAAAGCAAGCTGTGTACCAAAAACTTGGCTTCTATCAGGAACAAAATTTACTTTTAAAAAGTTACAGTCCCAGTGCATGTGGGCTCATAAGCTCTGTGAACACTAGGTACATTTTTCAAAATACACCCCCATTGCTTCGCACAGTAGGCATTGCAGCAATGGAAGCTGTAGCATAAACTCTTTGCACTGGCCAAGGATTCCTGCTGTCATCTAGTTCCCTGCTCTTTGTGCTGATCAGAGGGTTGGCACACTGGGTGCCAGCAGGAAGCATTAGGTTCCTGCCTTTTGCTGTGCTTTCTGTCCTGGCAGCACAGAGAGACTTGGCTCAGATCCCTCTGTGAGACAGCACCATGAACCTGTGGAGAACAGAACGGTACGACCGAGAAGATGCCACGTCTTGAAAAGCAGAGCCTCAGTCAAAGTAAAATTAAAACATGCTGGTAACATAAATTACATTTTTAAAACAATCAAGCATGGTGGTTCTTGCTGTCTGTAACTGAACAGGCTTTTTGACTGAAACAGCACTGTGGAAGTCAGTGTCACAAAGAATTGCAAATTAAATTCCGCAGCTCAGCATGATCTGGCCTAGTACAAACAGCTTTTGCTTAAATTAGATGAACAGAGGTGGGTTCATCCCAGCATTCATTTCATTCTGCTACAAAGAATCCATACAAAATCAGTATTTCTCCTTGAGCTGATGGTAGAACTGTGCACAGGGATACAGCAACCATGCACCTTCATTCACAAGGGAAAATCTCCATGTTCCACGTGATGGGGGAGATAGTCTTTATATTGGAAGATATTTCCTTTTCTACTGAAAGCCTTGACATTTATTGACAAAAACAAGTACTATTATGTTTAAAAAGAAACAATGCTGAAGCCAGCATTGCTGTATAGACAGGGGGGAAAAAATAAAAAGGAAAAAAAAAAAAAGGTTGGAATTTTTCAACAAAGTGTTTGCTACTACTTGTGGTAGGATGCAAAGTGACAGGACACAGCAGCTTAGGTCAGCAACTAAACAATTCTCTAGACCCAGCTCCCTCTGCCCCCCCAAATCACAGAATCATGGAATATCTCAAGTTGGAAGGGACCGTAAGGATCATGGAGTCCAAGTCATGATTCTCACAGTACAACCTAAAACCAAACCATATGGCTAAAAGCATTGTATGTAGGCTTGTAATTTTCTGTAATACAGGATTTAACTCAATCCCACTTCTCTATGTTTTCTTTGTTTTGTATCTAGTATATGTTGTATTTACTGCACAACATACAATCATGGTGGGATATTACGCATAAGCATAAATGGGATCTGTATTCCCACCAGTTTTCAAAAACTCATTTAACAACAGCTTAGAAAGCAATCCAATCCTGAATGTCATGGGCAGCCCCTGCCCTCTGTTTTTTGGCTCTGTTGTGCCACCTCCATGGTACTAGTTACCACACCTGGTACAATGCTCTTGTGACAGCTTGGATTTGTTGTGGCTGTCACACTTGCCAAAGCAGCATGTACCTCGGGAGTGGGGGACAGCCAGCCACCCAGGATGACCAGATGGATTCTTTTTGGTACTACACAGTATCCATCAGCAATGGAAAAGCTCTGGCTGGCTCCACAGTCCTGGAGGGCACATCTCCTGTGGAGTTTAGGAGTGTCCAGCACCTCACTAAACTAAGCCCCTTGTATTCGTCATACATGCACAATGTGCTTTCTAGCTTCTGTGGGTTTTGCTCCTTCAGAACCAGGTGATTTTGGCAGTTTATTCACTTTGGAAAGAAATAAGCAGTAACTTCAAAAAACCTTAAGTACCTCTTGAAAAGTTCAGAATCCTGTTATATCTTGTCCAAGCAAGTAAAAAAGAAGGCTCCTTACTTCTTTTGTTGTAATATGATTTTAAAATAAGTAAATGTAAATGCTGCATGCAAAAACAATGCTGTTGCTTTAAGCTAGCAACTAAAAACTCCTACAACATCCTAACAAACCTTCCTATCTGTAGCATTTATAAACAAGTGACTGAAAGTGATTTTAAAAGCCAGTTCAGAACTACCTCAATCTCCACACTGGCGACTGACACCTCCTCTCCTTTCTGCCCTGAGTGCAGAATGTACTGTAAGCAGAAGACATTTCCTGTTATTTAGTTTTTCAGGAAAAACCTCATGAAATCCATGTTTCTATAATGAAAAGCCACTTTCTTCTCAATAATTTAATCAGCATTTTTGAACTGTGATAAATAATTTCCACATTCTGCAAGCATATGTTTCCTGAGCAATGTTCAGCACTTACAGAATGCTGCTTAACAGGGACTGGAAGAATGTAAAGAGGTTTTTTTAATATTTTAAGGAAGGACTCAGCTGCTTAAAAGGGTGATATGCACAACATATTGCCTGGAGTTAAATCTATAGAAATGTAGTACTAAGCACAAGTGTTTTCAGGTTTTGGTGGGTTGTTTTGATGTTTATTTTTAGTTCAGGTAATTTTAAAATAAATATAAATCACCCTCATTGGCTCATCAGGAAAACCAGCTTTTCTCTGTCTGTCTTCACGACGAGTTCTCAGAATCTGTTTGGCATCTTTTTCAGCCAAAATTGGTGAACTGTCTAAAGACAGAAAAGCGGAAATTAGTTCTGAAATTACAAAAAAGTTAATATTTTATCTGTCATTTGTAAAATGAAATGTCTCCAAACCTGATTTTTGTCCATATACAAAGTGTTCTTTCATTAGAGCCTCTTCCCAGGGGATATTGCATTCCAGGAGATATGAGTGGAATTTTAAACCATTTTTATACTTGTGCTTTCTATAGTTCTACCAGTATGAAGCAAACCCTACGTATTCATGTTACCCACTAAAAAGAGAAAACATAACAGCATCATCTAACCACTGGTATTAATAACTCTTGCAATTCTTTGTTCTTCTCTCTGCTACTTTACTTTTTCAGATTATTTTTCAAAGCAATGAGTTAGACTTTTGTTGCAAAGGAGAGATTGCACTGAACACTTAGCTTGCAGGACACTGGTAAAATAATATTAAAATAGTAAGCCTGTAAAATAAACCTTTTTGGTTTTAGAATAAGTTATTGCAGCATGGTAACGCAGAGAGTAAAATATCTAATACAATAGCATGATTGTTAAAAATCAAATCATGGAAAGCCTGCAATATAAAAATAGTTAAGTATTACAAATTAAATGTGAAGATACCAAAATGCAAGGTTGGCAAACTAATACTATTATAATATGCTCTGCAGCTCTACTTACATCAGCATATTTGTTTTGTATAAACTCCTACCTGTAAAAGTGGCCATGAGGACCAAAAAGAAGACAACCACAACCAACTTCTCCATTCTGATTCTGCTCTCAGTCTGTTCCAAAATGAGTAATGTTGACTGAGGCATTAGCCTATTTGAAGTAGCTACGTCAGTCACAAATGTTTGTTTATGCTTTAACCAATTTGAGTGATAGTATGATTTTGAAGACATCTGGCCTGAAGTTTTGAATATGGCTATTATCTGCTCATACATTCTCAGCATAACTCTGTTCCTAAGGGAAAGAAAATAGAAGACCATTTTTCCACTACAGGCTTCAGAGTTACACTGGCTATTTTATATTTGTGAAAATAAAACACATGACCTTCCATCCAGCATAGTAAGTGATGGTTTTGGCTGCCTAGACTAAGCAATTGTTTTTTAAAGGAAACAATTGTCCATTCCTGAATGTTAGTATCAAAGGCAGCTGAAAAGGGGCCCCTTTGTCAAAAACTGTCTCTAACTTTACTCCAGCACAGGAGTACATCTTAATGTGGTTTAACTCTAGCAGAGCCAAACTATCACTGCTGAAAAATAAAGCAGAGAGGTTTTCATCAAATTAATATACTCATACAAAAGAAAACGCACATAATTCTTCTGTTTTCAAGACAATCTAGTAGAAAACAGGATTATAAATGTCCTTACTAGTAAACACACTGTGAAGTAAGAATGTAGGTTAACAGCAGTAATTGCAAACAGGTAGTTTCTGTCTTGCAAAGTGTGGCTGTCTGGACCTCTCAGGAGCAGCGCTACGCTGGACATGTGGCACCAGCATCCCTGATTTGTAGGAGATTAAATAAATGTGTATTTGAATAGGGCATATGAAATAAGGAGTCAGAATTCATCAGCAGTTCTCATATGAGGGATGTAATTAGCATTTCCCCTCTGAGGAGAAGGTGCAGCACGTCCCCATCCCTCCTGCACCACAGGGGCTCACCCGGGGTTTGCCAGCCTGGCTCAGAGCAGGTCTCTTCTTTTGTGCCTTTTTATTTCCTAGAGAAGTGGTGTTTATTCTGTCTGTGCCACCATGTCTGCACAAGTCAGCCAGTTTCCTTGAAATCTGGCAGAGAGCTGTGCATCTCAAAATGTTAAGGTACAGAAAGGTTCAAGGCATTAGACAGCAGGCCAGAGAGGGCCTGTGAGGGCCCCTCGGACAGACACCTTCAAGGTGTGCTTGTCCACCATAATCACCAGCCAGACATGTCTCCTTGGCCAGCCTGGAGCAGCCCAACTGCTAGCACAATCAATGAGTTTGTTAAAATTTGACACAATCATGGGCTAAAATGGAGAGTGCTGTAGGTATGAGGGCTTGACAGGAGTGAACGCAGGCAATGGAAATGAAGCAGGTCTGGGGTTGGGCAGTTGGGATTCTGATGTCCCATCATGGAACTGTTCTTGGAAAGCTGAGTACTGTCAAACTATGCAGAGTTTGCATTTCTCAGCATGTGTTTTAAGATATCAACAGCCTAAAATGCAAAAAAATGTTATGTATACTGTATGGATTTATGTATTGATCCTGTTTGGAAAGTGCAAAAACCTGTCCTTTCTAATAGCAACTATTTCTTTTCAGAGCAGCTACAGGGGAAACACAAGGACAGAACGAGATTATGGGGGGAAAGCATTTATGGCTGGGGTAAAAAGGAACAAATGGTGCGATAACTTAGGCCCAAGTCTCCTCCTCCGAGGCCCTTCCCCTTGTTTTTACCGCTCTGTGCCCAGCGAGGTCCCGCTGGAGCTGAAGCCGGCCCGCTCTACCATGCGCTGTCGCGGCTGCCGTGGGCGATAAACCCGGAGTCGCGATAAACTGGTCACGAAACGAAGCGGAAGCGGCGGTTGCCGGGAGCCGGGCTCCACCTGCTTCCGGGCGGCGCCCGGCTCCTGGCAACGGCCGCTTCCGCCGCTCCGCGCATCCCCGGCGGCCGCCGCTCGCCTGCTCCTGCTCTGCGGCCGCCCCTGGGCCCGGCGCAGGCGGCAGTGCCCGCGGGGAGCCCCTGCCAGGAGTTCCCGCCGCGCTGCGGGAGGGAAAGCGAGCGCGGGGAGAGGGTGGACGGCGGCAGCAGCCCCCAGCGCAGGGCCGCGGCGGTCTGAGCGGAGGCGGTGTGAGGCGCCGGGGCCTCGGCGCCGCGCCGGTCCCCGCACCGACAGAGGGGCCTAAGGGAAGTGAGGCATTTAGGGGCAGGCGGGCTCCTTCCCGGCGCCCGGGGGTAGCCGGCGGGAGAAGGGCCGTGCCGGGCGGTGGCCGGGCGCTGGCTGGCCTTGCGCTAGGCCCGGGCAGGCGCTGCAGGAGCCCCTCGTACCTGGCCAGCATCGAAATCCGTCTGTTGGGTGGTAGGTCAAATGTGGGGGTAAATAGGTGCTTAGCCCTAATAAGGGATTAAAAGATGTTTCCTGAGGCTGCGCGTTGGCTCCTGGAACGAGGGGACCGCTGCTGGGCTCGCCCTGCTGTAATCCCGACCGTTGTGAGGGGCTAGGCTGGGGAGGCTGAGCTGCTGAGGAATGGGAGGGACGGAGAGCCGGGGCGGCACTTCCATCTCGGTCGTCGCAGACAGGAGTTTGGTGTTTTGGACTCTGTGCTCCGTGCTCCTGCCGGTGTTCATCACTTTGTGGTGCAGCTTCCAGCGGTCCCGGCGGCAGCTGCAAATCCGAGACATCTTTCGCAAGAGCAAGCATGACTGGCACTACACAGACCTCTTCGGCCAGCCCTCCTACTGCTGCGTGTGTGCCCAGCACATCCTCCAGGGGGCTTTCTGCAACTGCTGCGGGCTGCGGGTCAGCGAGAGATGCCTCAGGAAGGCCGACCAGCGCTTCCAATGCAAGGAAATCATGATGAGGAGCAATGGGGGAGCCCACAGCTCTATGCCGCACCACTGGATCAGAGGCAACGTCCCACTCTGCAGCTGCTGTATGATGTGCAAACAGCTGTGCGGCACACAGCCCAAGCTCTGCGACTACAGGTACTGACAGGGAACCTGGCTTTGTGTGAGGAAGTACGATGCCATATCAGTATTGCATTTTCTGTGGGGTTATTGGAACACAGTACCCCAAAGGAGATTGTACAACAGTCGAATATGAAACCCTGTTAAAAAACCAACTTCAGAGAGCCTGAAATGAAAATGGATACTTGTTAATCTGGGTCATAGATTGCATTGCAGCTCATGTCCCCTTGTTCTTTTAATGGCATTACTTCAGCATGATGTGCTAGCTACTGTGTAATTACATATAAAAGGCTCTTTGTTTCCAAGAGATCTTATATTTTAGGGGATGACATTAAGAAGGTTGTAATGCACTTGTCATTTTAACAGTGGATAGCCTGAGCAATTTGGGTGGCACAACTCACAATTCAGAGTGCCAAAATCTGTGTGCATCTCTGCAAAATCGGCATGTGCTCAGTGTAACCAGACAAAGAGTCATCCTATAGCAATTTAAGTTTGCTCAGAAAAAGCTAATGGGAAGTTTAAAAACCTACTGCAATATAGTAAATTGTTGAAGTTTGTGGTAAGAGTGATAAAATTTCAAGGAGCCATTGAATGGGCTTGCACTGTCCTCAGTAAGGCTGCTTGCAAAGTTGTCAGCATGACACAAAGTGGCATGTTATGCTAAAATATAGTCCTAGTGGTCCAGTGCCTGGGTACAGTGTGTTACTTCAGCATTCCCAAAGGATGTCATCTTTCCAGCATGTAATTTCTGCCAGCTTCTGCTTTGCTTCTCTGTGATGCTGTCTAGTGGCTTGGTTAAGTAAGCAGAATTGCAGTGTAAATGAGCATCTTGGCAAAAACAAAACCTTGAGAGTGTGTGCAGGAGAGGAGGGAAGGAGAGGATTTTGGAGATAAAGAGGAAAGGAAAAAGAGCAAAAGAAGAAAGTCAGTTACAGGGCAAGTATCATTGCTTCTCCAGTCGTGTACTGGATTAGTCAGAAGGACTCCAAAAATAGCTTTCACAGCTGCTTAAACCAAGGCTATGGATGTAGCAAACGAGGATTAACATTCCGCAGAGGCCGGCAGTGAATACTGCAGTATTTCCTCTTGTTCTGGTCTGTTTTCCAGGACAGCTTTTAGAATAGGTCAGAAAGCTGCTTTGCATAACAAAATCCCATCAGCCTGGTAACCTTTTAGGTTTCAGACTTAAAGAGGTATTACCAGTTGTAAGAAATGCTCTTTAAGGAAGGATAGAAGTTCAGTTTCTCATACAAGCTTTCAGTGTAACTGTTTACATTGCAGACAATGCAAGAGGATATTTACAGCACCTGTTTTTGCAATTAAAAATAATATAATTTTAAATGCTTTTTTTCCACATAATTCAAATGCTTTTGTAGACTTGTAAGCACATGACCAAGTTAAGTAATTTTCAGTAGCCAATTCTTTGTCCTATGAAGTTCCAGGGAATGCATGGTTTTCTCTGTAACATGCTTAAAGTATTACTTACAATGGTAAACATAAGTACTTTTCAGAAGGTTAGTCTATCTAAACTAAATGAGCAAAGTCAATGTGCCTGTCATTTGAGGACTTTTTTTTCATGTTTTTTGGTCTGTTTTCCAGATGTGTGTGGTGTCAGTACACTGTACATGACGAATGCATGATGGATTGTTTAAAGACTGAGGAGTGCACATTTGGAGAACTCAGAGACTTAATTATCCCACCATACTATTTGTCTACAATCAACCAGATGCGCAAAGAAAAAAGAACAGATTATGAAAAGGTAATTGTCTGCTGCTGCTTGCATTTATAATTATTATATTTTTTTTAAATCAACACATTAACCTCTCAATGTACTGAATTAAAGTTTTAATAACTATCAGGTGACTGTTTAAATATATATGAAGTGCTTGCAGTGTTAATTTGGAGGTGTTTGTCATTTTATCAACGTGGTAGTTGAAGCATGAGCAGACATGGGTTTTGTTACTCCAAAACTACACAGATATTTGAGCACCTTACCTTCTTGGATGTTTTGTGATTTTTCTCCTACTGTGTTCATAACATTGTAGTATTTGTTGTCCTAGGCACTGCAGAACAGAAATCTTGGTCTGTCAGAAGTGTTTGTTTCTATTTTGACTACTTCAGACTAATGGGGGATGGGTTTTGGAGCAAAGCTTTAAACCTTTTCAAACCTAAACACAAAGTATTTGTGTTACTGACTCACTGTCACCTTTTTGCAGGTAGTACCTTATGGCAGAAAACACTGGATGCCAGTAATTGTACTGGCTAATACTCGTAGTGGAAACAACATGGGTGAAACTTTACTAGGAGAATTTAAAATTCTGCTGAACCCCGTTCAGGTATTTACAGTGAAAAGCCACTATGATAAAGTAAAAGTTTAAATTAGAATAAATATCAATTTGCTTACACAATGGCAGTAGAGTCTTGTGGAAGATGAGTAAAGGAAACAATTAATGCAGTTTGTTTTTTTAGTAAGAATAGCTTTATAGAGACAGACCAAAGTGCAGAGGCTTCTCCCACCCCCAGTTTGTTGTCCAGTTTTCTGCTTATAGTAATACTTGCACTGATTCTGTTAATGATGGGTATCTGGCTCTGGAAACAGTGTACAATTTTTAGAGAATGAAAAATCTCCATCTTCTTCATTTGAAACCTGTATTTGTTTAAATCCTCACTTGTGAAAATGTCAGAGTTTACAGTTGCTGCTTTTTGTTGTCGCTTTCCCCTTAAAATCCAGTGGCATGGCACAGGATGTTGATATAATGGAGTTGTTCCTTGGATTTCCTGGCTGCACCTTAATACTCTTCCTTTAAAGTTCAAAACCCAGCCTGAGAACACAGCCTAATAGCAATCTCTATGTTTGTTTTAACTGCATCCCAGTAAGGCTTTGAAAAACCTCTCTGAATGCTGAGTATTTAAAATACCTTTTATGTGAAGTCTTTAATCTTTACAGAATTCATCATAATGCCTCTAGATAGAGACTTTGCTTAGGACCCTCAGCTTGGTTTATCAATGGCAGGACTTCTTAGTGAAGCAGCTGGAGCTTTATTGGGAATTTGGGAAACCAAATCCTGCTTGATCCAAGTCAAGACAGCTCCTGTGCTAATGTAACACTGTAAACGCAGAATATTTGGTTTGCCTTAGAATGAGCTTGTTGTGAGGCCAGTCCTGAGTCATGTTCTGTGAACTTATAAAACTCTGTATTTTCCTGTCTCCTAGGTTTTTGATCTAAGCAAAATTACACCAGCCAAAGCACTCCAACTTTGTACCTTGCTGCCTTGCAGTGCTGTCAGGGTTCTTGTCTGTGGTGGGGATGGCACAGTGGGCTGGGTCCTGGATGCAATAGATGAAATGAAGATAAAGGTATTGTGTTTTAAATTCAAAGATGTTTTATGGTGAAATGAGTTGTGGAGCTGTGAAAGTGCTCCACCTAATCTCTTACCTGCATTTATTGTTTTAATCTTCCTGAATAAGCCTACAGAGAAATATTTGCAGAATTGCTTATTCAGGTTGGGATGGGGGGGGATGCATCTTGTTATGAGTCACTGTAGTTCAGGGGAAATATGACAGTTGTAGAGTTTAAATTATATTAAAAATCCTTCTTTTCTGAAAAAGCTACAGAATATTTTATGCCTTGTTCTTTCCTCTTTGTATAAACAGATTTATTTTGTCATAAATAGCATCACTAATAATGGCTGATGTGCTCTGACTGCCTATTTCTCCCAGTCACTCAATCTTTTATAACAGCCTTATAATTTTTTCGGCTATATTTCCAGTGCATGAATGAGTGCAGTGGTTTGCTTTTGCTCCTTATGATATATTCTAAAGTATCTACCAGTCTTCAGCCTCACCCATTAAGAACAAGTAGAGAATGGAAAAATAAGCTGTATGTTCACTGTTTGTTTGAAATGGAAGATACTCCAATTTAGTGGGTACTGCTAAGAACTCCTGCGAAAATGAAGAATAATTACTAAGGCTTTAGTGCTTTACCTAATAAACTTTTTCTTTAGTGATTAAAGGAAGAAACTTACTCTTATATCAATGTCTTATTTTTTTCACTCTGCAGCTTTCTTGTTAATACATCAAATATTGTAGTTGGAGGCTATTATTACAACTTCATGCATAAGCAAACTGAGATTCTTTGAGAATTTTTATGTACTGATAAAGTAGAAATGCAACAAAGTGTAACTATAAAGGTTAATGAATATGAGTCTTGGACACTCGATATATTGTCCCTCAGAGCCAATATAGTTGATGAAATCTGGGTTCTTCTTTGTTTCCAAGTATTCAAATAGAGTCATTGGAGCTATAAAAATATTGTTAAGATTATCAGCAAAACCTTTTTATCAGCAGTAGGTTATTTACTCCCTTCATTTATGTTGACTCTCAGATACAGTTTACCTGGCTGATACCTCTTGAAAAAAGTAGTAACCATAATGCCATGTTGCAAGTGCTTTTCACAGCAGAATTTCAAAGGCCATAGAGCACATCTGAAATACCTCTTCACCCTTCTGTGGCAGAGAGCAAAGACCCGTGCTAAAGTGGCCATTTAGAATGTCTGCCTCTGACACACTGAGTTGCAGAGGTGATTATCATCTGCTCCATCTGTTGGTGACAGTTGGATCTGGGTGTGTACATGGCACCTCTGAAATTTAGATACTGACTTGCCTTCTCTGAGTACATGAATTTCTATCTGTGGCTGAATGCTCTAGTATTGCATGCATCTGGTGCTTCAGACCTAACCTCACTTCACTCTTGTAGGAGCATTTTGGTGCCTGGTTATGGTCCACAGCCTGGTGTCTTGGGTCTGTCTTGGTGCTCACACCACTTCCCAGAGGTGTGCAGTCACAGTGTAAGAGCTGCCCGTGGCTGCAGCAGCACATGGTCAGGAAATGAGATCAGAAGTCCAGGCTTCCACTTCTAGATCCAAAGCATCGTTCTTCTGCAGAAATACTCTGTTAGGATTAATAATGCCTTGTTTCCATATTGTGTTTGTATTCTCAGTGCCATCTGCTGTGCCCATGCTGCTAGCTCTAGTGCTCTGCTCTGGGTAGCAAGATTAACAATATTTATCTAACCTGAACTTCTGGGGATAAAAGAGGGGAAAAAAAAGAGTGCTGAAGAAAGAGCTAATGTACAGTGTTTCTGTATCCTAGGGGCAAGAACGTTTTATTCCACAAGTTGCAATTTTACCTCTGGGAACAGGTAATGACCTGTCTAACACACTGGGCTGGGGTGCAGGTTATGCTGGAGAAGTCCCTGTAGAACAAATCTTACGAAATGTCCTGGAGGCAGATGGAATCAAACTAGACAGGTAAGTAAGAGTGAAAAGATACATTCTGTAGAACACAACAGGACTATAGCTCTGCTGATACCTACTTGCAGCAGCATAGTTAAAGAAACACAAGTAGTGCTCAAGGGAACTGCTAAATAACTGTGGTCCAAAATTAGTCTTTAGTTTTTCTGCAAGGTTTAATTCTTTCATAACTTCACTAAATTTGAGTCTTCTGACTTGATCCCAGTATAGATAAGAAATTCCTAACTACAGCTTTGATAAGAAGTGAGAACAGTTTGTCCTGAGTCTTGAGTAATGGCTGTTGTTTTTCAGATGGAAGGTTCAAGTGACAAACAAAGGATACTACAACTTAAGGAAACCAAAGGTATGCTTTGCAAGTATAAATAAGGATTCTATGGAATACATGTATGTTTATACTTTTCTGGCTACCTGCTTCCCATTAAACACGGTGACTTTTAAATCCTAACAATGATTTTTAATAAAACCCTAACTAAAAGCTTTGTCTTACAGGTATTCACAATGAACAACTACTTTTCAATAGGACCTGATGCTCTCATGGCTTTAAATTTTCATGCTCATCGTGAGAAGACTCCCTCTCTGTTTTCCAGCAGAATTATTAATAAGGTGTGTTTGTTAAATTAACATTTTCTCCTTGTAGTTGTTGACCTGACTTAAGGCTATTTTGTTGCTTTACATGACTTTACTCCCCTGCTTCTTTTCATGCCACTTCAAGAGTTTGAACTCGTTTGTCTTGGGGAGGGGATTCCATGTTTCCAGCCTACTCCCTAGTATTCTGCATTGCCTCTGCTTGCAGAATATGCAGTTTGTTCAACTTCTGTTTAGAGTGTCTCATTTGCTTTGAAATTTAATGGGTTAAGGACACTGCCTATTTTGTTTTAAAGTGAAAGGAAGTTTCTTAAGCAAGAGGTAGCCTATCTCATGAAGAAAACTTAGTTGAAGGACGTGCAAATATGCTACACATGAATTCTAGATAAGGTTTGCAGAACCATAACTATACATTAGTATTTTAATATTTCAAATAGTCTTAATATGTATTGTCTTTTTCTAACTGTGTTTTCTGTTCTCCCTGTTTGTTTTTCTTTAAAGGCTGCTTATTTTTTTTACGGAACCAAAGACTGCCTAGTACAGGAATGTAAAGATCTTAACAAAAAGGTTGAGGTAAGTTTTTTAACTTGCTTATTCTGTGGACAATCAGTGAAGTATAAAAACTTACCTTGTGAAAGGAAAGGGGAAGAGCTTTGCAGTTTACAACTATATGATAATTTGTGGCACTTGGAGTATTTTTTATGTTCCTTTTGCTATCTGCAGCTTACTTCATGGAATTCATATCTTTGAACTTACTGAAAATTCCTAATTTTTTTTCCTGTCCTTGACTTAGTTATATGAGTTCAAGTACTGATATTCAGATAAAATTTGCCTTTGCATCAGAGTCTTTTAAAAGTGAGTGTTCCTTTTTTTTTTTTATTAGGAGAAATTTATCACAGCTTTTAGGATATGTTGTGAAATCAGAAGTAATTTTTTCTAAAGTATGAGAAGAAAACATGTTCTGTTTTTACAGGTTTTCTTCACGTGGAAGCCCATTAAACACATAAAAATAACTAGCTTATACTGAAGTATTTAATTTGATCAACAGTAATTAACTTCTGTTTGTCTTTTAAAGCTAGAGTTGGATGGTGAGAGAATCGCTTTGCCCAATTTGGAAGGCATCATTGTCCTAAATATTTCCTACTGGGGAGGTGGCTGTAGGCTCTGGGAAGGAATGGGTGATGAACCCTACCCCTTGGCAAGGTACACAATCCTTTTTTTTCTTTAACAGTTCTTGTAGTGTAAGCAATTCCCTCCAGTAGGCTGTGCTTATGTAGCCAGCTTTGTCTGAAAGTCAGACTTGTGACAGTAGGCTATCTCAGATTTGTATTTTCCTCGTGTCAGAGACTTGGACTCAAGTGCATCCCACACATCAGGTTTTTTAAGACCTCAGAATGTTTGGCATGATTAGGCAATAGTGTTGAAGAGGCTGTTAAAAATAAAGGTAGCCTTCAAAAAGTAGAAGATATGTCCATTCCAGAATATAAAAGAACATGTCTTAATTTAGGTTAAAATATAAAATAATAACAAAGCAGGCAAAAAACTTTACTCCCATGCTTGACTAAGTTGGCTGGAGCAATGCCAACGAGGGGAATAGGTAGGTACATTAGTTACTCCCTCTTGTGGCTTCATTCTGCAGAAGCCATGTATATCACTACATAGTTCTGTTAAAAGTCTTATGATCCTGGATTTCTAAAAATTATTTTGGTAAGGTCCTTTACCAAAATGTAAACACATAAGCCATTAAAAGATTTTCATGTAGATTAATAATTGCCTCCTGGCAAGTGTTCAAGACCAGGTTGGGTGGAGCTTTGAGCAACCTGGTCTAGTGGGAGGTGTCCCTGCCCATGCAGGGGGGTTGGAACTAGATGATCTTTAAGGTCCCTTCCAACCCAAACCATTCCATGATTCTATGAACTGACTGAAAAGATGGAAAATTATAAAAATTTATGGAAGAGAATCTACTGTGGGCCTTAAATATGCACAACGAGTCTTGGAAAGTCATGTATCTGTATTATCTAGAAGCTGTCCTGGGTGTACCAGCTGGTGTATTGCCCCATAGTTGCATTTTTGTATGGCTTTCATTGCCCTTCAGTGTTGTTTGGTTTCCAGCACATATTTGTAGAACAACACGTCTTCTTTATAGGCATAGCCATAAGAGGACTGTGTAATATTTGGATAAGTATTCTAAAGCTCATAAGCATCACTAAAAATAGTCTCCTTTCTTAATTCACAGATACGATGATGGACTTCTGGAAGTTGTTGGTGTCCATGGTTCTTTCCACTGTGCCCAGATTCAGGTGAAACTGGCTAATCCTGTTCGTCTAGGACAGGCACACACAGTGAGGGTGAGTGGTGTTTATGAACCTGTTTCCCTCAATGTTTTTCAATACACAGTGTAGAATCTGAAGCACTCAGCTGTCTGATACGAAGTTGCACTTTGTGGTTGAGCTAAATGTTTCTCTTGCTTAGTAAAAATTGATTTTTCTCATAATTCACAGTCCATTGTTACTGTGGTTGGTGGCCTGTGAGTGCAGCTGATGATCTACCAAGTTTCTCCCTGGCCAGGCTGAGAGCCTGTGGATATGAGAGGTGTCTTCAGAGCTACCTTGAGCTACTATGATTGTGTGTTCTTCTATTTAACACTAGCTGATCTTGAAGAGTTCAAAGATGCCGATGCAGGTGGATGGGGAGCCGTGGGCCCAGGGGCCCTGCACTGTTACCATCACCCATAAGACACACGCACTGATGTTGTACCACTCGGGGGAACAAACAGATGACGACGCTTCCAGCGTGTCCGAGCAAGACCACGTGAGAGAACCGACGGACGAGGACGTATAGGTTTTGTGGAATTTCACTTCATACAGTGATCAACTTCAGCTCATTGAAAACATGGAGGACACCTAATCTAGATTAAGGTTTATGCCGTAAGGTTCATACCTGTGAATGAACTAGAGCTGAGGAAAAAGCCATGCGTTCACATTCATGAAAACTCTCACAGCTGAAATACCACAACTGCTTTGCCTTTTAGATTGGTGGTGGTGCCCTGCCTTTCTAGCTCGGGGAGTTAGTTACTCTAGTGGCAGGAAACAGACAGGTACTGCAGCCCTTCCTTGCTGTGGAATCAGATCTTCTGCACACAGTGTAGTATGCAAAAGGTTTGATACCTTTGGAAGGGGGAACAGCAGGGAGTTTGGCCTGCTTCCACCTGCCCCCCTCCCCAGAACAGCTTCAGAACAGAAAACCAGACCAAGTAGGATGTGAGCTTATATTGTGAGAACAGCCTGCTCCTGGCTGCCATCTCTTGTTGGCAGCAGGAGAAATACTTCTTAGTGCACCTGCTTGTGCAGTGCGTATCTAAGAGGCATGACTGGGAGAGCAGAGGATCTGGGAGCTCTTGGGAAGGTGGTTATCTAGAAAGCTTTTGGACCAAGGGTTTCTGGAAATGTTCTGTTAGCAAATTACCTTTTTCAGTGGCTTTGTAAGCCATAGATAGAGTACTCCTGAGGTCTTGAGTACCCAAGGTGAAACTTCAAAATAATTGTACCATGACTTGCACTGAATGATCCTGTGACTGACTCTGCTTCAGTTCAGTGAGAGACTAATTCTAGTTTTTGTAAATAGCAACATCTTTGTTCTTGAGGCTTTTTGAAGGAAAACTTGGATACAGGAGCTGTCTTTTTTAGCTGTTTACAGCAAGGTTTTAAAGAAATACTGATGATTGGCAAATGTGTTTTTTTTAAAGGCTTGTTCAAGATCTTGCTTCATAATGACCTGAAAATGATCACTAGGAAGTCAGTTAACTGTTTCAGTGTGGAGGTTGAGAGCTAAGTTTGCAGAGCTTTGCAAATTCTGGCGTTCATGTGTATCATTTGATTGTGAAAAAAAGCATGGAAACATTTGTTTTCTGACTGGCTCTTAGGGGGGGGTCAAAGATACCTGGTTGGACCTGAAATTTCTGAGTACAAGGTGAGAAAAAGATTGGTGTTCTATCCTGAGCCTAAAGAACAGCTACAACAGTGCATGGAAACTGTTGCTTTGGCATATCTGAAGCTTCTCAGGTTAAAAGCTTCTCAGGTGAAAACATCTTCATGGTTAACAGAAGTAAAAATCTGCCTCCTTTTTTTCTTTTCTGCAGTAGGGATTTTAAGCCTGCAGCAGGTGAGAGCTATGAGCTGAGGTTTAAAATTTGTCACTAAGTAATTAGCTTACATCCAGCTGAGTTAACTGAAGGTGATCTTCCAATTAGGAAGAGAATTTATGCTAAATGTGTCATGTGTAAGCTGAGATCATAAGAAAAGTTGAGAGCCTTGGTCTGAACTTGGAATATTGCTGCTTTTGTCAGAAGTCCCCCCAGTCTTTTTTTTTTTTCCCCCTTTTTTCTTTATGCTAACTGAAAGTGATAGCATTGGGTAAAGTAGGCTATGTTTCTAGGTTTTGTAAAATGAAACTGTTTTTCAACTATATAAAATGTTTGCATTAACGGTGAATGAACTATTTATATTTAAAATAATTTATTGAAACCTTGACAGAGTCAGTATTTTTAAAACCTTCAACTGTAATCCTCTTGAAGAGCATTTTTAACTTCATGGTATTCATTGCAGAAAGTGTATGTACTAGATCTTATATACTACTGATTATCAGTGAATTTATAGCTGCCTGAAAATGTGATTGGAGTGTGTAATGTAAAGCAGAAGCCATTTGTAAATTTCATATTCATTAGCCTTATACATCTCATCTTAATTACTTTATTGTATGTAAATATAGAGAACAAATTAATAGTTAAATTTATGTAAAAAGTGTTTAAAATACCCAAAAGTACTGTTAGATAAATCCACTGCCCTTTTTTTCTTAGTTACAAGGTTCAATTTGTATTAGGTTCAGAAATCTTACCAGTTAAATTATTATTTTTTAATAATTTGTAACCATCAGCCTCCTAAAAATAGTTGTGTGCTATGGATCTTAAGTAGCTATTGTTTACAAAGGATGAGTCTGGAAAAGCAGGGTATGTGCTATGAAAAGCAGTATTTTAATATCAAGAGAAGTTACACCACTGGCTACTTGATCTCAACTATTCATAATACGGTTTGAAGAGTTTACCTGAAGTTGCTCAGGTGATTATTTAAATTGTTTTATAGCCTAAGAACCTTTAATTGTTCAAAAACCTCACTCTTTGAACTCCTGACATCTGGAGGAAAAAAAAAAATATCAATGCCAAGACTTTAAAAGTCTCCCTTTTTTACAGTAGATGAGCTGGCTTCTCCATCTGTGCTTTGCCTGAGTGAGTACCAGTGAGGTTGAACTATGTGCAGGCAAGATCTTCCCACTTACTGGGGCCTTCTAGGAGTTCAGCCCTAAATGTGTGTAATCCTCTTTGGAAATGTAAACCCATCTTTCCTCCTGGAGAAGCAAAGGAGAATTAGAAATTAAAGTAGCATCTAATTGGGCATTTGTTCGGGACAATCCCTGGTAAATGGTTTTGTTCGTATATGGTAGATCATCCCCTCCTTCCATGTGGAAGTGAAGTTGGATTTCACAAATTGACTGTTGGTGATAGCAGCACGTGATAAGTAGCAAACATAGCCACTGGAAGTATGGGAAAGCCTCTGGTGAAATTGTGTTTATGGTACAGAGAGTATTTGGTAAGGTTGAAGTGTCCCTGTTCCCAATCAGACATGGGGTGATCCTTCTTGTGTAACGATATGTAGCTGTCACATGCATGACCAAAAAAAAAAGTTACTTTTAAACATAGTGTGTTAGCACCAGAATCTGCTGGGAAGGCTTGGTGTTTCCAAGCTGTCCTTCCTTTTCAGTATGTTGCAGATTGAGTTAAAACTTATTTTCTGTTACTTTTATGGAACTGTTTTAAGTTTTAATCCAACTGCAGTCAGTCAGTGTCAGCAATGGGCTCCCAGATTCTAATGCTAACATAAATGAACTGTTCTAGTTTGTAATATAGCTGTAGCTGCTTAATGTTGTCTTGTCTGTGCTGTGACTGTAAAACTGTTACATGCTTTTTTAAAGCTACTCCAAAGCTCTTCTGAAAACAGATTGGAAACCTGAAAATCCTTGCAGTATGTCCTCTATCCAGAAGAGGGTACTCTGCAGGTTGTTCTCATGTCCTGCACTGAAGAATTTTCCCTTACCCTGTTAAAGATTAACATTGGAAAAATAGGGGAAGCTATGTTTCAAAAAGATCAATAATGAATGGTTGCTTCTGTCTTCATACAGTATACCTTTGTGTAAAATGTACAGGGTGAATAATAACATCAATTGTCAAGCACTGAAAAGTCAAGTCACAACGATTATTTTTAAGTTTTATTGCTGCAAACTTAACTGAAGCTGGGTCAGATTCTGATAACTTTCTTGACTGTAGGGTCTCAATCCTGTGATGTGCTATGTGAAAACCCTACACTTGTGTGGAGAGCCCTTCTGTGAGTCACCTTCCTGCCTTGCTCAAACCTCACACACACTGAGAGGATGTGTAGGCAGATTTTCACTTGCAGGGAACTTCTTGTTACAGGCTTTGTTCTACTTTGTGTTTGCACTTCAGCAAGTCATAACAGGGTTAAATTGTTTCAAGTGTTACCTTCATTTTTGGTCTTTCTCCATGTCTAGACTTCTTAAAAAGGTGTCTCAAGTAGCGCTGTTATGAGTTGCATTTCAACTTCATAATGTAAAGACTGTATATAGCATAATTTATGTACTTGATACTCTTTCTTATACACTGCTGATGTTGCCCCCTCGTGGGGTTGTTTTTTGTCCCGGGTCATGCTTTTCTTAGGCACTAAGTAAACTGACACACCATTTACTTCAGTTAGAAGCTTTAAGTACTTGCTCTCATAAAACAGACTTGCCTTTCTCCTGGTTGACAAAAGAAAATGCTGCCATGTTTGAACACACTTGGAGAAAATAATCTTGTTGAGGCAGTGCTTAGAGCAAGAGTAAGTTAAAAATTTCTTCTGTATAACTTCAGCTGATGCAGATTGAGAATTTGCTCCCCTGTACATCCTATCCCTGATAGGGTTTACAACTACTAGTAAGTACTTACTTCCCTCAGTCATTTAATTACTCATTTTATGCTGGCTCATTTTCAGCTAAAGCAGTTGGTTGAGACAGTATCAAAAGCTCTGCTGACAAGGATAGTGAGCTTCTATTCAGTTTATGCTTCATGCCATCTAGCTTGTCAAAAGAGAAAATTGGAATGGCTTCATAGAGCCTCTTCTTAACCCAGTAACTCACCTGCATGGCTTTTTCAGTCACCATCACCACACCTGGAAGATACTAGAAGGGACTTAAAGGGTATCATGTTCCCAGTGCCCCTGAACTATTTTGAGAGTACAATTTTTGCTCTTTGCTGCTGGGAAGGAACCTCCTCATTCTGCACAGGTTTTGGAACTGATAGTTAAAGGTTCTGGCTTTAGTTTTGATGGTTCCTTCTAGTTCTGTCTTACGTTGCACTGAAGCTCACAGCTTTTATAGTGTCTGTTACTGTAGCTCACTAAAAAAAGAACTTAAAGCACTGTACCTTAGCTGTGAACAGCATAGTGGTATCAATGTGATAATACTTTTTTTTTTTTACTTGGCAGCAAATGCTTTTTGGTAGAGCACCACTTAACCTAGTTAGTTATTCTATGAGTAAGGTAATAGGACACTTGGGAATCATTGCATATGTTCTAACTTCTAAAATCCTTTTTTTGTTCTGTATTCCATACCGACTACTAGTGGGTTTCTTCCTTTTGGGAAAAGAAAATTGATTTGACCCTTCAGTTAGGAGTAAACTAGGATATTTTCAGATTTAAAAATGCTGGTAGTATAACCAATCCTGTTGAATGTGAACCACTTCTCTAAAAATGCAGATTTTTCTTCTGAGAAATGATAGCTGCTTCCTGAATACAGGAATGAGACAACAGAGACCACTTGTTCATTTAGCAATTGGGTGTATTAAGAAAATTACACATTGTGTATGTCAGCTTTGTCTAGACCACAGTTCTAAAAGCATGCCATGATCAAAATTTCTTTATCTCAGTAAGAGTGCTGAATACCCAGTTCAGCTTTTGAGCATCTCAGGGAGAGACTTCTAGTTGGAGTAAAGCCACATGCCTTGACTAAACCTAGTGATGTTATGCTGATTTACATTAGCTGAGGATCCTGCCCTTAACTGTTCAAAAGTATGAATGTATTCAAATTTTTACTTTGTTTCTAGTTAGTAGTGCCCTGTTTACTGTTCTGTATACCCTTCTTGCTGTGTAATTTATTTGTTGTTTTCTTTGTTTGTAGATTTAAGCATAAAAATAATTTTCTCTTTAAGAGTAAGTAAGAAGTTATGTTGTGAGTTTGTTGTATATTCTATCTTCAAAGTTTACATCCCTCAAAAGCCATTGTGTCTGCTACCAACTGTTTTAATCCTTAGAGTACCTCCAGCCATCTTCTCTTTCTAGGATTTTTATAGTTAAACAGAATGGATTTTTATTTTTGTAGCTTGTAACTTCAATATGTATAGTAGTTATTTCTGTTAGTAACTAATGATCAGAATACTGTAAAAATGTTACTTTTAGGAGCTGTAACTTTAAATTAGTAGTAACTACTTACAAGAAAATACCAGCATGTTAACAGTTTGAAAAAAAAAAAAATCAACTTGGAAATAGCTTGGAAATACTGTGATGCTGTGACTTGGGGTTTGTATTGAATGTGTTTATGTATATATTCTGAAGTTGCACTAAACAGGTAAAAACTGGACTTAAAAGGCAAGTAATAGATCAAAAAGTCAAACTTAAAACATCTTAGGGTTTTTTTCAACCAAGAAATGTGACATGTGGGATTCAGTATTTTCTTGCTTTTCCCACAGAAGGAGTGATTCCTTATGGTGCAGTTTGAGATGTGTATTATTTAGTGTCCCAATATAACCATTCCTGCCTCTCTTCTCAGAACACAGAGCAAACCTGCATGCTCACAGCTAAGATTGCACTTGCAAAGAAATGACCAGCCAGTGTGATACTGGACCTCCAATAGAAATGTTTAAAGTCAAAATGTATTAATTTTTTTCTTGACATCACGTGATGCTTTCAAATCCCAAATTGTTTTTCCTTTATTTTTTTAAAATAAGGCAGGCTGAAATGAGAGGATAAGGAGGTATTACTGTAAAACTCTTAGTCATAAAAGCTGAGAAGTGTGTTCTTAATTTGCTGCGTAGGCCCAGGAAGTGTGATTGTGGAATGTCTCATAAAAACCCACTTTGTTTGCACCCTCATGGGCTTGATCAAATATTTCTGAAGCAGGTGGTAATACCATAGGCCCTGTAATTGTGGTGTTCACTCAACTAATTACATGTGGGTGATGTGTATTATTTGTGTACTCGGGCCAGGTTCTGTCTGTAAGAAGCTGTAACGTCAATGAAATCCCAGAATTGCAGCTGGGTCTGTGGTGGTACTACACATAAACACAAGTGAAACTTGCCTTCAGTCAGTTGTATCAAGGCCTGTCCTTGTGACTTAGGCTCCCAGAAGACTCCTTTGAGAAACACCTGCTCCATATTCTTCACAGAAGTTTCTAAATACCAATTTTTCACAGCACTGACTGCTACTGAATTCCCTAATGCATCTTTTTGTTGTCTTGTTATTTGTACTGTATTTCTCTGTAGATTACATTGTATGGATTAAAATATTTAAATTCAGGTTTTCCTCTTCCTCACTATACATAAAAGCAAATGTGAGTTTTCAACTCTAGTAACAATCTGGTGATGATAAGAACTGCCTGGTTATTTTGAGAACAGAGTTGTATTTTGCTGAACACTGCAGCTGTGCCTCTGCAAAGTCCAAGCATTTCAAACCTCAGGCACATGGAAGTATTTCTAGACAACATGGTAGTATCATTCAGATGGAAAACTAATACTGTTTGGTAGCCTAATAAGATCTCTCACCAGCTGCTTGCCCACTTCTGGTTCATCCTTCTTGAGGTATTCACCCCTGGGGAAAAGCTGAGTTTTATGGCTTTGGAATAGATGTGTTTAAAAAGCCCAGGCTTCAACATTATTTTAAATGTCTAGATTGTTCCTTCTCACTGATGTCAGTGACTTGGGATCTTTGGTACACACTCTTTATTTAGTCTAAGGGGGGAAAGCAATTTCCAATTCAGAGTTTTAACAGGAGATGTTTTGGAGTTACATGGTGCTAACAGGGCTGCTGAGCATGTCAGTAAAACACACACAGGGCCTTCCACAGAAAGGGGAAACGCTGTTGGAAGACATTCAGAGATGAAGTGGCTCAATGCTTTCTCCTGATGGCAGCAGATGGGTTAGTTGGGGCTTTTGGAAGTGAATAAATTCTCCTGTGGGGCCACTTTATCATAGTGTCAGTTCCCTCCCCAAGTCCTTTCCTCTGTTCCCCAATCTCATTTGCACAAAAGAGAGAATGGGCTCTGGCCTCTTAGCTCCTATATTATGCCACAATCCAACCTTTTAAAGACTATTTGTGTTTTGTTTTCCATTCAAGATGGGGTCAGAGCATAGATATTCAGCAGGCTTTTTCTTAGATGGGTAGAACAAAACAAGTTTCACAGAGCTAATGTCAATAGAAGATCTGGGTTTAATGCATTTTAAAATGTTTTTAGAACTTGCTGAAGTGAACAGTGCACCAACTTGAGCCAAACTTTAGCCTAAAGCTGTGTCCAAAGTTACACCGCAGGTATATGTGGGGGAAAATGGGGAATATTAGAAAAGTGCAAGTCAAGACTGAAATTCTATTTGATAAATAGAAGTAAAAATGTGAAATATTTGGTGAATGAAAAGTGAAGTGGTTGTGTGGGGGTCCAAATAAGATTGAAGAAGTCTAGTGTTAGACACTTGAGGGTTAAAACTCTGATTTTAGGGTATCTCCTCTCGCAAATACATTTTCCTCTTAGGGAGAAGCCCTAATCGCAGAAATGCAATGGACAAACTTGCTTCTCTTTCCTTGTGCATCTGGAGGCAATGTGAGAACACGCTGCTAACCACAAGGTAACAGATGGCTAGAGAGCCCTGGTGACCATGGGCGCTGGGGGGAACAATGCCGTGCAGATCTTGGCATGTGCCACCCAGCAGCGCTGAGGGCCATTGTCCCTGGCTGGCTGCAAAATCCTGATTCCACGCTCAAGAGGTGCAGAAAAGAGCCTTGCGCTCTCAGACCTGCAAAAGAGCAGCTCCGCATGTTCTTCATTGAAAATATGGAAAGGGCAATGCATATAGAAATCTAATTATTGGCAGGCACAGCCTGGCTTTTAGCATGATAATTGCAGACCCTTGTGCTTTCTTGTGCATGGACCCCTGAAAGGTACTGATGAAAGCAAAAGTTAAAACGATTGAATTTCCATCAATCATTCCATGTTTGCTTTGATTATGTTGACACGATTTTTGTTTGTTCCTGAACTGCAGTGAGAAGCTGTTATTAATCACGTTTAAATATTTTTAAAGACAAAAGCGGGCTGCCTGGCCTGTGTGATGCAGAAAGCGGTAAGAAAACAGAAATGCCTGGTTTGGGGTTTTTCGCTTTCTGGGGCACTGACGGGGCCCGCGGCCGCTCGGTGGTGCTCACAGAGCGACCAGGGGAGGGGGAGAGGGGGTGGCCGGGCCCCGGCTCCCGCCTCCCCCCCCCTTCGTGCCCCGGCCCGCGCTTATAGCCCGGCCCCTCGGCTGGCTCGGGCGGCCGGGCCCGGCATGGCCGCGGCGCGGGGCTGGTCCGGTCTCCTGTCCCTGCTGTGCCTGCTGCTGCTGCGCCTGGGCGCCGCCGACCACTGCAACTGGAGGGGAAGGTAGGCGGAAAACGGTCCGGGGGGGTTCGGGGTCTCCGGGCTGGACCCGTCCTGTCCCGTTACCCGGGCTCCGGGGCGGGGGGCTCCTTGTGGTCTGACCCGCGGCGCAGGGAAGGGGAGCGGCCGAGGGCCGAGGGTGGCAGCTCCACCTTGCTGGCCGTTGTAACTCTGACAGGAAAATAACAAAACTTTCTCAAAAATGGCATCCCTTTCCTCTGCATTTTGTTGTCTTTTCCTCTTTTTGCCTAATTTTGCTATCATGGATTTGATTTTCCCAAGTGCTATATGCAGAGCTCACTTTTCTGAACGCTGTGAAACTGCAGCAGCTTGAGCAAGAGCTCAGGAGTAGGGCTAGCACAGCCTGCTCTGATCAGAAACATCTTCTCCATCAATTCTTATTGGAAACATTAAAAATAATTTTAGAAATCTAGGTTTTTAAACCTAATTTTTCAGACAAAACATAAGCACTTGCTGTGGAGCTCCTGCCTTGAGCCAGTGGCTCTCTCAGCCTTCCCCACCCACAGGTGGGGTTTTCTGGAGAGCTGGGCATTGGCCAGTCCTAGCACACGGAACGTGTTTGTTGCTGTTGAGCAGAGAGAAGTTGCCTTCTGTCATTTTTCTGGATGCTGCAGGCATCCAAGCGTGGATTTGCTGGGGCTCCTTTCTGTGCACCTGGGTACACGACCAGGTGTGAGCAATCCCCTCCTTTCCCCGTGGCACTGCAGTTGTGGCTGGAGCGGAGGGTGGAAAGCTCAGCTGGAGGATCATTAGGATAGGGTCAGAGTTGGGAGCAGGACCTGTGTCCCTGGGCAGCCAGCGTGGCAGTGGCTGCTGGGCTGTCCTGCCCATGCCATGGGCAGCGTTAGTGACGGACTGATGGTATTGTCTTGGCAGTGGTTTGAGCTGGGAGCCCCATTCCCGTGCAGTGGAGCAGGTCCACCTGCGCTGCACCGAGGGCTCCCTGGAATGGATGTACCCAGCACGAGCCCTGCGTGTCGTTCTGGAGCCCAACCTTTCCAGTGCCCAGCACACCACTGTCTGCATCAAGCCCGCCAGTGACTTTCAGGGTGCCAGCATCTACGTGGAACGTGCTGGGCAGCTGCATCTGGTGCTAAGCGAGGCACAAGGGGCTCGACCCCACCACGTGTCTTGCTTCAGTGCCCACACGCCGCAACGAGTGGCCCTCTTCCTGCAGGCCAGCCCGCAGAGGGACATCAGCCGCCGGATGGCCAGCTTCCAGTACGAGCTGCTGAGCAACCAGACCACTGCTGGCCCTGACTTAAAAAAGATGGCACTGGTCGAAGGTAAGAGCTGGGCTAGCCTTGGGGCTCCACTGTCAGGGCAGATCCAAGGTGGCATCCGTTATCTGTGGACCTTGTTAGTGCCTCCCTAGGGACAACAGCTGTTTCAGGCTGAGGGGTTTGTTGTTGCAATGGAGGTCCTTCTGCCAGCTCACTGGCTGTTTGGTGGGTGCAGTATGTTTTCAGATTTCCACTGTGAGGGGCAAACTGTACACACAGGAGGGCACACTGCAGAACAAAAAGAAACCCTCTCACTCCATTAGCAGCCAGTTTGGTCCTGGACATATGCACAGTGATCCTGGGTGTCCCCAGCCCTGGCAGTACTATCACTGACAACACCCAAGTGGATGTTAGGAGCCTAAATACCATGTTCAGGAGAAATCTAAATTCATCAGGAACCCAAGCCCTCAAGATGGTTGTGGAAAATTAGAATGATCTTTTGAAAATGGGATTAGACATCTAAATTGCTTGAAACTTCTTTTTTTTTTTTTTCCCAACAATACATAATATAGTATTCCAAGTAACTCACTGCTGTTGTGGTTTTTTTTCTAGCTATGTGCCGGCCTTGTGACAACGTGGAACTTCTTATGGCCATTTGCAGCAGTGATTTTGGTAAGCTGACTAAAGGGACACCCTGCCTTTTAACTATGCATTGATTATTTGCATTTATTTGCTTCTTTTCTTAAAATAATGGCATGACTGTGCTGTCTGAACTGAAAAAAGAATTGAAGGGGGCAGAAAAAGGAAACCTAGAAGGGAGAAACTTACTTTCAAGGTCCTCATTTGCTGCAGGCAGAAAGGTTGTGATCTAAAACTGAACTGAAAGTAATTCTCACAAGCATGCTGCTGGCTCTCATACACTGCAAAGTCACATACGTGTAGACACACATTCACACAGGTTATGTACATGCTTAGGATGTTCCTTTTTATTCCCTTCATCTGTTTGGGTTTTGCACGTGAAAATTTGTACCTCTTTGATTATGTCCAATAGCTAAAACTGTAGAGCTGCTTCTGCACATGGCCACAATTATATTGCTGTAAAGGTACCTACATAAATAAAACTAAGAACTGTATTTACCCCTAATGAATGTTTTAAAAAACCCACCAAATCACTGCCTTCCTACTAGGGGCTGCCATACTTCAAGGCTGTTGAACACCAACATTGTGCTATAAAAAAACAGAGCGTAGATTGTGCTTCTTTCAGAGTGCTCCTTTGCTGGTAATTTTTCTTCTTCTAAATTAACTGATCCAATCCAGCCCATTGTTTCTCCTTGATGAAGTTAGCAGTTCCCATGCTGCTCTCCCTCTGCATGGCCTGAAAGAGCAGAGACTGACAGATGTGGCAGCCCAGGCACACAATGGGGGGCACTGACACTTCCAGCAGCAACAGACCAGAAGAAATAGCACTTTGAACTGACTCTATTTATGGCCTGACTTCCTTGCCCTAAGCTCACAAATCGCTATCATCAACTTTTTTGATTAGAGAAACTAGCTGCTAATGAAAGTGTAAATGACACTGGGAGTGAATAGGGGCTTTATAATTATTCTTAAGATTGAGGTCTTCAGTTACTAGGCCCTGAGCAGTGCAGGAGCAACTTGGAGCGCCGGGAAGAAGCGCATTATAGCTTGTCAATAGACTGGAGTGCATCTGATTAAAAATGATCACACAAAGAGGGAGACAGAGAGCAGAGACATCTGTTACACAAAATTCTGGATTCCCTTGGAAATGGAATTAAATAAGAAAGTTCTTGGAAACCTCAGAAATAAGTTTTTTCTGCTTTTTGGGTTGTTGAGTTCTCTGTACCTGAATGAAGGAGTTTTGTAGTGGAAGCATGGTGATGTTCCTCTTGCATTCATCACTTGAGCTCTTGGCTCAAATGGTGGCATGTTTCTGAGCCTTCTCTGGATATGGGGTTGAAATTTAGGTAGTAGAAGAATAGTTGGTGTCTGTGAAAAAATGGAGGTAATGAAAGAGACAGATGGCTTCAGGACAGCAAACACCTCTCAGATGGGATGTTTCATTCTCTATATGGTTAATGCAAAGGATGCTTTCAGCCAAAAAGACTATGGCTTATTATGCGTTCATTCCCACAAAACAGCTAGGATCATTTTTGGAGAAGGAGATATACGCATGTTGTGTGATTTTTAAATAAGGCTTCAAATAACATCACTTCAAGAGTTGTGCATGTTGTTCATCTTCTCCCAAAGTATCTTTTGGTGGATGGATGACTTTTGAGGGGAAAAAAGTGCCAAACTTTTAAATGAAAACATTCAACAAGGTCTTATTTTTTCCAACCAAATCCTATTCTGATTCTTCTTGGATCAACTTCCGTTACTGCTGTCCAAGGAAAAGCTTCAGAGTCCCCTGGAGACAGGAAGGAGATAGTTTGTGGCAGTCATTATCTTGGAACATAGGCTGAAAAAACTGGATCCCTGAGCTGACCTCTTTTCATGTACTTTTTTATCCAGCAAGTTCCATGCTTTTCCCCCAGACGGAGCTGGTTTGAGTAGCCATAAAGCAGGATTCCAAACACATAGCACAGTTTGTGTAGGGATCCTCTGTGCTAGGGATGAAACGTAGGCTCAGAAATGTGTCCACCTGTAGGTGGCAGGTGTGCAAACTGCACAACAGATCTCTTCCTCCAGTTATTTCATTCAGTGAGCCCCTAGTACCTGAACTACTTACCTGCTGCTCCATAACCAACTCCTGTCTTCTTCACATCTAGTGGTGAAAGGATCTATCCGAAATGTTTCCCACGATTCAGAGAACCACATGTCACAGGTTGATGTCAGCGTCCAGAAACTCTACAGACAGAAAAACAGAATTTTCCAGCAGGATGAAGCAAGTGGTGAATGGCGAGGCCCTATACGAACCCTGCTGCAATGCAAGGTGAAGAAGGGAGGTGGAGATTTCCTTTTCACTGGAAATGAACATTTTGGCGAGGCTTGGTTGGGCTGTGCTCCTCGGTTCAAAGATTTCACGTTCATTTACCAGGCTGCCAGAGAAAGAGGAGCCAACCCCTGTGAGTTTCAGCTCGACTGACAGGAGTGACACTGGAGTTGAGAACTGAAAAATTTCAGCCCAGTTTTTGGATACTGAGTCTGAAGTAGAGTTAAAACCCAGGACTAAAGCTAACAGTTTCACCAAAACTGGTGTCTGGAGGATTTCCTGAAGATAATGGCTCTGTGAGCCCTGTAAACTCTGACTTTTAATCCACATTTGCATTAGTTGCATTAGTTTCTCTTTCACATCTTCTTTGCCTTGCAAAATAACTGAGTTTTGAAAAGACAACTGAGTTGTCTTTTCTTGTAGTTAGAAAGCAGCTTGTGCTCAGTATTACAAAATTCTCTCTTAACATCTTTTTCTCTGTATTTCTTTTCCTGCTTCCCCCATCTCTACTTGATTTCCCTTCTGCATGGCTTTTTTTCTTTCTTTCTTTTCTTTTTTAAACAATGCTAACTGTAGCCTTAGCCATAGTTATTAAACTTTCAGGCAATTGGCAGGTTTGCCAGGTTTTTTGCCTTCTGTATGATGTTAGAAGAGAGATGAACTAACCCTCTGGGGCAAAACCACAGCTGGTGTAATTCTGCAGTGCTCTGTTGATTTCTGCACATTTGACAGCCTCTGATTTTGCTCCCCATGCAGACACACCAGGGAGGGACACGGGACTTTAGCCAACACAAACACTAACATTGCATCGCTGCCAGAGGAGGAAAGGTGCTTGGGAAATGCATGGAGATAATCAGGAGTTTTGGCTGTAGCGTTGTCTGCATGAGGATGTAATCTTTGGTGTTCCTAGTCCTGGGCCCACAGCTGGCTCTGGCTGTTCATTGTTCAGTGCACAGCAGGAAAAGACCCCAGTGGCAGGAGGCAGTTACACTTACAGATACATTGGGGCAAAAGTAAAAGGTCAAAAAGTTAAAAGTTCAAAAGGTTAAAATTTCAAAAGGTCTGAGGTCAAAATGTAAAAAGGTCATAAGTCAAAGGTAGACAGGTCAGAGGCCAAAGGGTGAAGAGACCACAAGATCAAAAAGCTTTATTTGTATATGTCAAACTTATGCAGGTGTTTGCCTTTTAGAGAGGCCTTGGCCATTTCTTACAGTATTAGTGTCATAATACTTGCTTTCGTAGAGCATACTCTGCTTTTACCTCTGACTTTCTAACCTCTGACCTTTTGACCTATGGCCTTTAAACCTTTTGACCCTGTGATCTTTTGACCTCTGTCCTAAAGGTTAGCAAAAAACAAAAAAAAAAAAAGGCAGCCACAAAACAAGTTAAAAATTAACTTTTCCAATTAAAGTTCTTCAACTGAGTTAGACTGATTAAGGTTTTGGGGAATCAACTCTCTGAAGAATAGTTCCCAGAGAGTCAGACTATTGTATTGCTTGATCAGTGTGGCAGGTAGAACAATAACTAGAAAAAAAATTAAAGTTCCTCATCTTCACTAACTACTTGTCCCATGATGTCCCTGGGCTTAAGAGGTCAATTGGATCTGCCAGAGTTTGGCCACAGTTTCAAAGGACAGACAAATAGATACTTTGAGCCTGTGTAAATGTGACTGTGACCAAAGCCTGGGTCCTGAGCAGGTGCTGAAACCTCAGAGAAGCCCAGATGCTCATTAGTCATACAAGGTCTTTTTTCTTACCTGCTAATATAATGTCCTCTTGATCTAGCTTTGTGATCACTTTTTCACAGAAAAAGGAACAACAGACTTGAACTCCAAATACTGTTCTCTAGGAATAGATGTGAAAATGTCTATCAGGATGTTTCCTAATACTTGTTTCTCTTCCTAAAATAAAATGGCATTTGCTAGTGTTTAACAGACTCTCTCTCTATACCCAGTTCTCCATCTCCCTCCCATCTCTTTCCCCCATCCCCTCCCAGTTGAGTGGCTGCTACTTCTCAAATAATCCATGTCAGTTAAAAACATGTCAGGGGGTGGTCATTGTAAGGCTCCTATTCAAAGTTCATGTCATTTAGACTTTCATTGGCAGCTATTTTGTCCCATTAAAAAGTTCAAGACAGCAATTTGTGAATCTTGCTCAGCCAAGTAGAACTGTGGAAAAAAAAGGAGTTATTTCAAAAGTCAATTAATTGTGGTCTGTCAGAGTGCTCCTCATTCAGTTTTTTTCCAGGCCTTGTCACAGGCTCACATCTGTCAGCCCCGTGTTTCCCAGGCTGCTATCAGATGCTGTTACACTGAAATAATGGGTTTATTCACACCATTTATTGGACTTTGTGTGGTAGACACATTTGTATATCATTTTACGGTGTAACAATTGCATTTACATAAAATACAGGCAATTATGTGAGTCCAGCCAAAACACTAAGGGAGGGTGGGAGGAGCCACTATTACAATAATAAAAGCTAATAGAAAAGAGGCAGATAATTTAGGTGGAAATACCATCGTGAGCAATTGTTGATCCTAAATTACTTGAACAGAACTTTAAGGAGGCGAGTTAGTTGCATGTTGTCTGTGTTTGTATTAAACTTCTTGATTTTTTTCAATGTAAGAAAAGAATTCATACTTTTTGTAGGACCTACATTCTGTTTTAAAGTCCAGTAGTTCTTGGTGGGTGAAGAAAGTGGGGTGTTTTTTTTTGCTTTAGGATTAGGTTTTTCCTTCAATTTTGAGGAAGTATCTGTCTGTAAAAGAATATTGTGCTTTAGAAGCCTGGTCCTGCAAATAATACTTTATTCTCCTGGCTACAACAAGGTAATACGTGTATATGGTTCCATTTATACAAAGTTGAAAACAAAGTTTTAGATCAAACTATCAGCAACACTTTTCAATGAATTCTAAGTTTCTCTTTTGGAGTCAGCAGTATCTTTCTTGCAAAAGTAATCTCCTAGGATTCCAGTCAGGCATTCACTTTGCATGAAACTGATACTCAAGCAGTTTGGCTGGCCTTGATCTTGGCACTGGAGGAGGGAAGGAGTTACAACTTTGCAGTAACTTCTAAGGCTCCCAGGGAAGAGAGCTGTGGCTCTGTGGCAGGGGTAGCCATGGGTCTGGCAGTGTACCTGGAGCCCCTCTGCTCCCTGTTGGCCCCCAGCTCAGGTCAAGTACTTGTGTATGGCCAACAGCAGGAGTATTCTAACTAGTGAGACAGTATTTCCCTAAAGATGGAGCAATGGGTTTCTCAGACATCACTAGGATTACATCCTGAGACAAAATTATAAATATACTAAGCAAGACTGTATTAATTACAGCAGTGTGAATGAGGTATCTCTACATTATCACTGCAACATACTGAAACTAAAACTCATCACTTTGAAATTAAGAAAAGCATTTAGAAAAACTAAATATTTTGACTCTCCATTACTATTTTGGAAGCCTTGCTAGATTTCAACAGAATGGGATTAAGACCATTAGAAAGGAAGAAAAGATGGACTCTATCAAGGACAGAAAGAGAGAAAAATAATGTTCCTCTTCCCATGCTGCATACACATCTCAATGCAGAATGAGTTCCTAGGAGAGGTGTCAAAGCATGGGCTCTCTCACTGACAGAGGAGGTATTAGGTACTTGAGTCAGCAGCAAAGCTCAGCATAAACCTCCCATTTGAAGTTTATTTTGGCACACAGCTCTTGTGCCTTCCTGCCAGAACCCTCAGGGTGAGTGAAAGCCATGGCTTTGCCATTTCACGCTGTGACAGAAGACTTATCATCCCAATTTTTTTTATCCAAACAGGGTTCTTATCCTTTCATTTGAGACCAAAGTTGAGCTTACATTTCAGCAAAAAAATATTGGAATACTTACCTTAATAATAGAATTGGAGAAAGGGAGTGAATGAGTCAAAACTCTAACAAAAGGAATTAGCCTGTATTCATGTAATTAATGGTGTGTTGAAAATTCAGTGCATTTGAAAGCACACAGAAAAGGCAAGGTAGACATGAGGAAAAGACCAGCTGTGTTCAAACAGGGCCAAATCGACTCTGGTGGAAGCAGGAAAAGCCCCATTCAAATAAGTCTAGAAGAACTTAGCCCCCAGTGTCTATTCACAAACCTTTACTTCATGGTGTTGGTCCAGTCATTCAGAGACTCATTAGAGATTCTTGTGGCTCTTTTGTCTTTCAATGAACGTCCTGTCCCTCTTTTGATTCTCTATCTACACATGAGGCACGAGTCCAGCAAAGAACAAATGATTCAGTGCATAAAGAGTCCTGCTGCTATATGAAATGTTACAGATGAGAAGGATTATGGAAAAGGCTTCACTTCCTTCCTAGAAGAGGCTGAAAGATTTAAGCTTGCAGTGCTGAAGGGGAAAGTGTTGAACAAGCTTTCCTCCATGAAGATAATTTGTTGGGTTAAATTCAACCCCAGTAAAGGAAGATCACTTGTTTACTTGCAGTTGTTCTCAAATGTGTTTTGACTATAACGTAAGTCCCCCATTCCCCATAGTAGGTCAGCTTCAAATCTTAAAGTTGGCACTAATGAGAACTGGCATGCAAATTCCACCAAGAACTGGCTCTCATTACCTCAACTCTCCATAAGTGAAACAGTGACAGTATTTAACTCCTTCTGACCCAATTATTCTATATGCAGAGTTGGAGAAACTGATTCCCAAAGACTGAAATAACTGCATGAAGATTAACATGAGGATCCTTTTGGCATCCTCACTTTGTTTTTAGGTGCTTATTCCCTGAATACATTTATCACTGTGCCTTTGTAATGCTGCCTGGCCCTATTTTTCCATCTTGAAAGAAGGTAAATCCACAGAATTTCTGAGAAACAATGGAATGAAGAGTTTATTTAGTGTTGTAAGAGACACTTTCTCTTCTGTATAGTTCTTTAACATAGAATGACAAATTATTGGGATGTGAATGTCTAAGACTTTCTGGAAGGTTCTATCATGTATGGAGAGAACAAGCAACAGATCAGATGTTACATGGAACACTGCTGCTTTGTGGAAGATGCTGACTCTGAGCATTAAGCAAGAACTATGGTCACCTGTAGCTTTAACACCTTGTTGCTGTTCTTTACTTCTCTTACTCCCAGTCCATTTTTCTACCTTTATAAGTTGGCTTCACTTTGCTAGTTGGAATACTTCATGCTTTTGATACCATTGGTCTCTGCCTGTTTGCAAGGGGAGTGAATAAAGCAGTGTGGGTGAGCTCAGGATACAGTCAGTGACATCCATGGTGAAGCAGTGGCCATTACAAGCTGCTTCCATAATACGTTTTGTCTCTGTTCAACCTCTTCTTGTCTGAGAAGACCAAAATGAGCACATAAATGAAACTGTTAGCTGCTGTTATACATAAGCTAACCTAGCCAGTGCAAGGCAGATAATTCCCCTTTAGCTTTTATTCTGCTGTGGTTAAAGGAAGGATTCTGTGGTTCAGTTAGAAACTATGTGAGGTAAGATGCCAGGGGAAGAAACATTGCTTGCTGCCTTCAGAACTAAGTGCTTGGAAAACCACAATATCATCCTAGGCTGACAGAGCTTAAAATACTGGGAGATCCAATTAAAATGCCCTGACCTAACCACAGGTCCTTGCTATGATAATGGCTGTCAACCTCGTCACATTAATGAAGTCACTGAATTTGAAGAGTGCACAGCCTGATCTTTTGCTCCTTTTCAACTACTTTACTGCTTTTCCACTGATGCAGATTTTCCATCCTACCCCAACAGAAACACTAGCTGCTCTGCCCCACTGCTACTCACATCTGTATCTAAACATCCTCAGTCTTGATGATGGAAGAAATTGAAACTTATTGTAAACAGCAGTAGTGCTACTTATTTTAGCACAGCAGAACTTCTTTTGAGTGTGAGCACTCTATACATCACATGTTTTCCCCAGAAATGTCAGAATATTTGAAATCTGAAACAAATGAAAACAGAAAGATTTTCTAAAAAAAAGTTGAGTCATTAGCAATTTACTAGCAGTTCTGCACAGAAAGGGGTGCTCGGGGGAATTCCCACAGAGCTAGCACACCTAACGCTGAAAGGTTGTCTAGTTGTGCCCTTATCTTACTGTTTAGCCTTAATTACTCTTAAGCAATCAAGCAATAAATTATAAATTACTTATTTAAACCCATCTCATTTCAACTAAATCCTTTTAAGATTTCTGTATAAATTTCACTGAGTAATATTAAGAATCACCACCCATAGCTGCTTCCAGATGTAGCTTGAGCTGGCAGGTGCTGGACATCATCTTCGGGTTCCTCAAGCAATCCCATTGCCCACACGGAGTCATTCATCTTTCTCCAGCTGATGACCATGGTTTTGCTCACCCAAAAAGGTCTCCAGTTTTGTTTAGTGGATAGGATGTTCCCCCTCATCCTCGGCTAGGTTGCAGCATTACAGGGAAAGGGTGTGTAGCTCAGGTGAAGGAAAGAGTTTAGGACATTTGACAGCCCAGAGGATACCACCCACAGCCTCTGCAGCTCTCCTTTTCCCTCCTCCCCAGTTCCTCTGTAACCTCAGTGAGATCCAATAAAAGACCTGTTATTTGTCCACTATAGCATCATTATTTCTGCCTTCCTTACTGCTTGCTTTAACTTTCAGCACAGAACTAAACATTCAGAGTTAGGAATTACCATGAGTATTTATTGATTTCCAACTATCACAATTAATTAGTTTTGCAGCTGAAATGATCAACAACAGTCAGCTTCTAAGAGAGTTACAGCCAGCCATAAAACAGATGGCATAAAAACTGGGTCTACTGCCCTGACAAGGATGTTTTGCTATATGAGATAACATACAGTATACATACTGAAGTACACAGCTGATACATGAACACAATCAACAGGTTTATAATTGCATAAGCATTAATTTTTCTAACTGCACTATTTTACTGATGTGTTTTGTTAAAAGATTACATTTAAACAGATTAATATATTTTCAGTAAATATTTCTCCATTTACTCTTGCTTGTGTATTAATATGCAAATCATTCCACATCCACATGGCTTTGCTAACACCAGAATTAGTTCTTTTTCGAGACTGGGTAAGTGGATTATTTCTAGTATTAAAAAGAGAAGTATAATTAAAACACATGCTTGTAGCTATATTTTGTTTAAAACCAGTACAGCATTGATAGTTACTGGCCAAGTAAAAACACTTCAGTTATCTTGAAGAGCCTCTTGAACTATTATTTATAATGCAGTAATTCATATTTTTTCTAGTGTTGTATCACCCAAATGTTTTGATACATCCAAGATATCTGAAGCTATCTAAAATAACAGTTTTCAGCAGTACAGCAATTTAGTTATGCATTTCTAATTTCATTCCAAAGTAACAGAAACTCCTTCTATTATTTCAAATCATTCGTAGCACAAAAGAAAACAAAAATAATCAGGAATACAGCACAGGCTTGTTTTACTGCCTGTGGTAATCCAGAACACCTTAGTGCTATGTCCTGTTGGTCATACACCCGTGTCACATGTAAAGACTCCAACCTTATCCACCATGGCAGAGTAAGAGCTCTTCTTTACTTTGCTTGAGCATCACTCCAGACTATGGCCAAAGAAGCCCATAGGCTTAGAGGTTAATATTGACACCCCTTCAAAGTCAAGAAGCAAGCAATAGGAAATGTGGACTTTCTCCACTGCACAAACCCTCAGAGCACTTTTTTTCCCCTACAAGCAAGGGGACTGAGTGGATCTGCAACCCTGCCTTACAGCCAAGCAGCTAAAGTGACATCGTTTCTCAGAAGAAACTGCCCTTGTCCCTCACTGCTAAAAAACTGGAAAAACAGGTTTGCATTAACAGTTGGCTCCAAGCAGGAGCATCCTCCTTACACACCTAAGAAGTGTTCTGCTTAGTTTGGTAGTTTTAGTGCTGACTGTGCTTTGTAAAGCTGAGACTCTTGAGACAGTACAACTACTCCAAAGACAGCTGTGACACTTTTAGGTCCACCAATTCCATATCCTATTCTGGCCAAAGAAGTGGAAACCTCTTATCAGACTTACGCTATCCTTGACAAAGTACTAAAGAGTTTACAAACCAAGTAAAATTAGAGACACTAAGCTTGAATTTTTGCAAGTCTCTCTCTAAAGCACTTTGATTAATGTGAAATGTATTCACAGAGATTCCTTTAAGCCTTCTAGAAATTCCCTTCCAAACTGCCAGCAGTGGCTTTGTGGTTTATTTCACCAAGTCCCATAAGGGGAAGTCTTAGAAATCAAAGTCCAGGAAGTCTCTCATGTGAGCTTCCCCATTCTTCATGGGCTACTACAGGAACTGAGAGCTATCAGGGCAAGTCCAGAGACATCAACAAGATACAGGCCCAAGAACTATGAGATCCCAATACCTTGACTGCCTACTGGTGGTTTTAATGTTGTAAGTAAAAAATGCAGAAGTGCAGTTCCCTTCTCTACGTGGCAAGGACTTCTGAAGACATACCACAAACCAAAGGAAAGAACACCAGGAAAATTAAAATTCCATTTCAGTGGGAATGGAAATATATTCTCCTTTGTGCTTATTCCCTGTATGTTTCAGAAGACTCATCGGTCTGCCCGCAGGCTTCATGCAGAGAGGAAGCAGCATTCTCTGATGTACTGTGCAGACTGTCTTAAGACTCCTCAAATCAGAGTCCCATCAGGATGTTGGAAACCCAGTTTCTACCACCTGAACAGCTAAAGATATGCCAGCAGAGAATACCCCACCTCACAAAGAGGAAAAGCTTTGTGACAGGAGACCCTGCTTTCAGTGAACAGCACACTTATGCTCCCTATACAAGCCAAAAAATGTGCTCCCCTGAACCCCTCAGCCCTCAAAAAAGCCACTGAAGAGCCTTCAGTGTAAGGATGTGAAGCATATTCTGGGTCAGAACATGAGACAGAATGCTTCATCCCACAAACTGCATTATTACAGGGTACACACTACTGCTCTGCAGGATGTCTTCCTGAAGACTCTCTGGTGTATTCCCAGTATCCAAGTCAATGTCATTTATTTCATGGTGATTCTGACACCATTTCTTATCCCTCAACTCTAAAAGTTTCAGCATTTCCATTCTGATGAGATTTGTCACTCTGGCTTTTATAACTTAACATCATAAGACCTCAACTTACTGATTTTGATAGTTCATTCTGTACCATCTCATGGAGTCATACACTGAGAACAAGTGTATAGCAAATACTGGCTATGGACGACAGTCTCTGCTTATAGAAAAAGGCAACACAGAGACCTACCTCAAAGCCTGGAACCTGAATTTGTCAGGAAATTCCTCCTGTTTCTTTCTCAAAAGGGTTATTGCTACCTGTGAAACACACTTAGACCAGAAAATGAATTCTGGGGATGCTTTACAGGAAGCCACAGAAGCCACAGTGACTACGGAAGACACTTAACAATGGTTTGTCTCACATCTTTGCTTTTAGAAGGACAATCAAGATCTGTGCAAAACCTTTCAACATAGTTTTTACTATCATCAACATTTTACTAAATCACTGTCTGAAGTCTTAAGCAATTCAGACCAAAGGATCAGCAGGTTTCCCAAACTGCTTAAAAGACCTAGTAATTTTTGTCTCAATCAATCTTTGAGACTTCTTAGACTAGACACACACAGAGTTACTGCAGCACTGATTATCTGCATGTAAGTACTTAGGTGAACTAAACTAAGGTACAATATCACCCTGTTTCATTTGGCAGAGAGAGAGAACAGTGCCACTGGAAAATAACCAGAAGGCAGGGTACAGGGCCTCAGTAAACTGGGTTTTGAACTTATAGATCAAGTTATGCTTCTCCCCAACAGCCATGAAAATCACAAACCCTCCCTCGCAGTGCAGCAGCACACCAATCTTGGTAGCCTTCACATTGGGTAAGCACTTTTCAACATCATTATGCCAGGATGATATTTTGGAATTAAACCACTCGATACACCAGGAACTGCTGTTCCTGCCCAGGCGGCTCTCGGGCCCGTGCCGGTCCATGCTGCCATAGCAGATCCCGATGCCACAGAAGTTGTTCTGCTGCAGTTCCACTTCCCAGTAGTGGATGCCTCTCTTGAAGCACTGGAACCCCAGCACTTGGGGACAATCAGTGAAGCGCTGAGGGTGGTGGTTGTAATTCATGGGGGTGTCTGAGACAGACATTCTGGTGTATCTGTCAGACAGAACCACTTTATTATGAGCTGTGTTGTAATCCAGCGTGATGTCAGCAGCATCTGCAATGACATGAACTGTTTGAAGGTACTGAAGAGCAAAGCACTCTCATTAATACCACCCTGCCTAGACACTTGTTCCTATGCATGTTTATCTCCCTGCTCTGCTTTTCTCCACAGGGCAGGCAGTTCTTAGGGCCATGGTAATAGCTTCTGGGTTCAGCTGCAGCTCTGTGTTACACAACAGGCAAATGGATGGCAAGTTTCCTTCCTTTCTGCATCCCCATAGGATTCCTTAACCACCCAAACACAGACTAGCAAAAGGGAATTGCTGATCTGGCAGTGAAAGGTCTGCCATATTGTACACCATCTGGTATAGCATCTTAAGCAAGCCATCATAAATGCCTGCATTTGATTTCAAAGAAAAATCCAATGCATTATGTTGTATTTGTAGGCTACCCTAATGTAGCCATTCTGGGGGAAACCAAAGCCATTAATGAAAAAAGTTCATTTACTTCTGTAAAGATACATTAATACCAAAGATCAATTTGATTTACCTGGCAAAAGAACCACTTAGGAACCTCCTGCCCACTTTTCCTCCAAAGATTTCCTTTTTTTGTAATGAGTTGACAACCTACTAAGCTAACTAAACCCCCTCAAAAGTATTTTGGTCAGATAACTATGAAGGGCACATAACAGCAGTGCAGTAAGTGAAGAAACTTCATCTTTAAGTAGAGTAATTTTGGGTGTCTTACACTGCAAAAGCTCCTCTCTGGGTTTCTTCAGAAAGCTGTCAATAAGCTCTTTAACTGCAGCAGCAGTTGCAGTATTTGGTGTTGCTGTGGTTGGTGCTGTGTCAACAGGAAAAAAAAAAAAAAAGAAGATTTTGGTCAGTTGGGAAGAAACCCTGGATGCTTAACACACCATCACCAACCTCCTCAGGTTGGAACGGACCTTTAAATGTTATATGGTTTAACCTCCTGCTCCACACAGGGTTAACTTCACTATTAGCTCAGGTTGCTCACTGTTGAATTTTGAAAATCCCCTGTTATTTCTGGGCAACCTCCTTCAGTGCTAGATCGTTCTCACAGTGACTAGTAAGAGCCTTCTCAGAGCAACAGTTCAACTTTCGCTTAATACACCAACACTAGTGACCATCTACTTACCATTTTAAGAGCAGTCAATGAAAATTAGAATAAGTATGCTGAAAGTTTGGACTCACCAACTTTAGCAGGTTTCTTTTTCTCTGGAGAAAGAAAAAAAAAAGTTAACTGTGAGTTCTGCTGAGACTGAAAAGCCCCTGATCGACTGTGCCACGTCTAACGTCAGCATGGCTCTTCTGAAGCTGCAGCAGTAGATAAAGCTCACAGTCCAGCATCTTGAAGACACGTACAAATACACCCATACTGGAAAGCTACACATTAAGCACAACATACTATTTGTTTCCTCTTTCACGGGGTCATAAGCCTGGAAGGAGCTTCATCCCTACTCCAAGATGCAGTATGTTAGGGCAAGTGGTAATAAGCCTGTTCCCATGAGGCACACAGACTGTTCCTTTTTACAGCACATCTTCTAGTGCAGCAACAGGAGCTACAAGTTCATTCAACTCCAGCCATCCACAACAGACCCCACTTAGTACTCCACACCAGGAATAATGAATGGAAAGAACCATGTGTCAAGATCTCAGTGGAAGTAACACAAGTAGTTTCTTAACACTTGGAATTATTTCCAAAAGAAAATGTCTAAGATCTTCCAAGCAGGCTGGAGTGCCCCATTAATACTGGTATCTGGACAAATACTGAAGGGCTCCAATGTAACCTGCCACACCACACTCCATCACCCCAGCCTTAGACTGTAGGCAAGACATGGCCAGCAAAATGTTTGAGTAAGGCTGCTGTTAATCATCACTTACTGGTATTTTCCTCCTCCTGTGAAGTGGCTTGAGTCTGGTGAGTGGTTTTCTCTTTGTGGGTGTGCTCTTGTGAAGGGAGAAAAGAAAAAAAAAAACAACCATGAACAGCTCATAAGCAGGATTCAATACATACAAATCCATCAAACAAGCCAACAGATGTTTAATACAAATGAAAAAAGCTGCAAGAACCAGAGAGTGGGGAGGCTCTGCTTTGCTTTCCAAGGCTAGTGCACCATCGTAGCCCTGCAGTTTGCTGTTCTACAGCTCACAAGGCATCCACCACCAAACAGCCCCCAACAGCCTCCCCTTCCCATGCCAAAGGGCTCACTACAGATCATCACTGCATCACCACTAGAGCAAACAGCTCTCGGGTAACTGCTTGAATTCTTACTTAATGGTAAAACCATAGTTAGGAGAGGATTATGTTCTTTAGTACTTACGTGGTCCCAGACCCTTTTTCCCAACAAACGCTTTGCTTGGAGAAACCACAGGAGTGGGCTTCGTTTTCCCAGGTGTTAGTTTTACTGCAATGGGGATATTTTACATTATGGTTTGTATTGCCAGGAACAGTAATTCATGAGCAAGGACATTTTTTAATCTTATTTTTCAGTTACATGAACAGAATTTAAGTGCTACTCAGCAGAGATGGAGACTGCATAGAAGATACCCACATCCCAATCCAAAAGATACTTTTGCTTAACTTGGTAAGTAAGGCTTTGTTCTATAACACTTACATGATCAGCACCTTTACAGTTGGGTAAACACAGTCCTGTCTGTCCTGGGTTGAGCCACGTTTAAGCTAATTTTCCTTTTACTGATTTTTTTTCCATCAGTAAGCTTTCTTTTAACTAGCAGCAAGTGTTCCAGTGGGCTGATAACACTGGAATGTTTCTGTTTCTGCTGAGACTCCAAGGTCACTTCTTAGCTCTGCTGCTACTGGGGCAGGAGAATTGTATCTGTGACCCCCCCATAGGGGAGCTGGACTAGACAGACAGCAGAACTGACCAAAGGGATTCCATTCCATAGATCTACGTAAGCTCTGAGGAAGGTCAGAGATCACAGGAGACAACTTCCTTCCTGCTTCTTTTTCCCCTCTCTTCCATCCCTGGCTGGCGTCTGGGGAGGACTCCATCTACCACTGTCGACCCCAAGCTCAGCCCTGACCCTCATACCCTCATAACTCAACCCTTAGCCCCTGTCTGCTCTGCTGTTATCTCAGACTGCAGTCCAAGAGTTTTTGGGACTGCTCACAGCTCAGGAGAGTGCCGGGGAGTTGCTGGGGGTGGGGGGAGGCAAGAGGCTTTTGCACACTCCTGAACGTACTTGTATATAATTATATGTACAATTATATATACTGTCACTCTAAAGCATTTTATGTCACCCCTCAAATCCACATCCTAACTGCATCCAACCCTGCTACATAATACAAATATAAATTACTGTAAGGAATAAAGGCTGAGCTGTGCCAGCCTTTATGGGCATAGTATCATGGTACTCATCAGCTTATCCAAGTATAGATAATACTAAAGAGGCACTGGCACATTTTTTTCTGCTAGTTTAGCCCAGACTTGAGCATTTTTGTGTGGAAACAGAGGACTGCAAATTTGGAAGACACAATTTATATTAACCAACTGTATTTTCTGCACTTTTTTTTTAAATTATATTTCAATTAGAGGGGGAAGAGCCCTCATGTGAACTCAGACCCAAGGCAGAAAATGCTAGTTCTACCAGTGATACAGTACCTTCTGCTAGTTTCTCCCTCCACTGAGTCACTGAAACTTTCACAATGTCTTTAAGACTAATGGAAGACTGGTAAGTGGAATGTATCAAGTTTTGGTCCATTTCAATTGCTGGGACAAAAGCATCTTTTGTTGATGTTCGTTGCAGTGCTGCTGCTCTCTGAAATGACAAGTGGAAGATCTCATGCAGACAACCTTGTGTAGCAGACACAGAAAAATACAACCAAGTCACAACCAAGTGACTTTAAATGGGGGAGGGTTTGTGCACTCCTCTCAAATTCAGAGGAGCAAAGGTTACAGTCAGACATGACCCACTGCAAAATTTCAGTAGCAAACCATGTGCATTAATTCTCAACTGGTATCTGAAGCAGTAAGAAAGATCTACCAGGTGGTGTCTCAGCACAGAGCTGCGACACCTCACGGAGATGAGTTATCTTACATTGATATTTGTTTACTTATCATTACATCCTTTTATAGTACATTCTTGCACACTACTGCATTACCAGTTGACTCAAAGTGTCTGGGGAGCAGGACTACCACAGCATGTTTTTTGTGATTCTGCATTGTAGAAACACAAAAGAATTAGATTTGCATTTAAAGGACATATTACCTTCAAAAAGAGAACTTCATCAGCTTCAGTCAGTGCCATCTCAATCTGATCTTTGAGAGACTGAATTTCATTCTTCTTACTTCCCAGAATACCGTAAATATAATCAAACTTATTGCAAACTCTTTTTTCTTCATCTGCAATTACTTTTAAGGCCTGAATTTCTCTTTCTTCAATTAAAGCTTTAATTTCTGAAAACTCATTTCTGATCAAATCTTTCTTCCTGGAAACCGTCTCCTGGAGCAGACAAGAACACAGATGCTGGTTTCAAAAGAACAGTTTGTGGACAAAGTACCGCTTACTATTACTACAAGAAAAAAAAAAACAAGCCTTTGAGGAACACATAGGCTTCAATTACTTTAAACAGGCAATAGAAAAGCTCTCTATTTCTCTGTAGTTTGGAAAGAAAACTCATTTACTCCCAAGGAATCAGGACAATTCTTTGCTCCAGACCCTGCTGCGGGGACTGCCAGGCTCCCAGGGCTGTGCCGTCAGGAGGTCCAACACCACACACCCACTCACATGGCTGTACCTGTTTCTACCTCCAAGATGTGGCATCTCTGGTTAATACAAAGTTACTCCTGATCTTTCCAGAGATGATCCAGGGGAGCACAGAATTGCTACCCCGGCAGCTTTTCAGTTACTTGGTCTCTACCACTTGGTTGAGAAAGGATGGTAGAAGCGAGAGGTACTCCATCCAGCCATCAGCACAAACAGCAATCCCGATCATCAGCCAAGAGCAAGGATTATTGTGGTCATTTATGAGGAAAAGACATCCCAACTTTCTGCACTGGTGCAGCCATTGCAGCTCTCTGATCCTTTAGCTTGGCCTGCACAGATTTGCACTTTATGCTGCAACAGGAAAGGATGGCTTGGGGCCCTGTTAGGGTGTCAACATATGCGGGTTAAAGCCCTTGTACAGCAGCTGGGTTACTCCCATCTCCCACAGAGCTGCCTGGCTCTGCCAAAATGCCTCTCTTCTGTTCCTTCCCAGTAATACCTTATCCTGCCAATGCAATCTCAGTATTACAGCCATTGCCACAAGAGCACATGCATGAACGCCATACAGTGGCCAGAGTATGCCAAGCAACCTGACAGCATTTTGAACAGCTACCCACTTACAGCAGCTTGGCCTTGGTTTGTTTTCACAGTATCCATGGCTCGAGCAGCTCTCTCACTCTGCTTGTGCAGCTCCACCAGTTTCTTCTTCAGCGCCGACTGCAAGGGGAAAAAAGATCAGAAAGCTTTTCAGAGAAGCAGTTGCCATGTCTGCTCTTTACCACAGTAAGAATCATATTTACAGAAAGTTTTAAATAACCCCTGTAAGCATGTAATACTATTGATTTAAAACCTACTGCTCCTTAAGCCTTACAGGACGTAAAAGTACTCTGCTTGCGGAGCCCGCTCCCTCCCTGCAGCTCCACCTCTCCCGACAGCAAGATGCTCCCTGCTGACTCACTTTTTGTAAGAACTAAGTCCGTGAGCACAGCAGTTCCCAGCGCTAACAGACTTTAGGTTCACTCTCAGGTTGGACTTTGGGGACCAGGTTAACACTACTGTTCACCCCTCTTATTTCAATTGAGAATTTTATTGCTCAGATTTTACTTGTTTATTTCTTTAGTTCAAGATGCTGCCAAGATAAATAAGAGAGGACTTTGTAGGGTAAGCAGCCTACATGCCCACTGAACAGATGAGAGTTTGGCTACCTAAACTTTTCAAGTGTGCTTTACTCATCTACCCTCTAATTATCAGCTGTGCTGCAAGGCCCAACGGCCAGGTTTCCCTTCCCTTCCACTGTGTGGAGAACCTGTTCCTGGCTTTTCCCTACGTGCTGCAGCTCTGAGCAGTGAGGTGACCAGCTGGGAGCCGGGCAGACCTCGCAGGGGTGGGAGGTCTCGCCCACCAGCCCAGCCCAAGAGAGGAGCTGGCAATCAGCCTCACAGCAGCACTGCCCCAGGCCCTGCGAGCACCATCTTGGATAAAGGAGAAAAACACCAGGAATTACTCTGAAGACACACTCGAGTGCATGTTGGAGGGAAGATAACATTTTGCCAAGGCCAGGCATGAGATTTATAGTCCAGGCCTTGGTCCAGCCCTCTCCTAGCACTCCACAGCCCATGAGCCTAACACCTAGGGACCCACCAGGCCCCAGAGGAGCAAAGGGGAGCTCTGGGGTGCCCCTTGGAGGGTGCTCCAACCCTGGGCAGAGCTGATGACCCCCACCTGCCCCAGCCGCTCACCTCGGCATTGGCTTTGGCCTGCTGCAGGGGGCTGGTGTGGCATAGTTTGTGCCCAAGGAGGCAGAGGGAGCAGATGCAGATGGCGTGCTCGCTGCAGAAGAACTCGAAGAGCTTGCTGTGCTGCGAGCACTTGCGCTGCTGCAGGTCGCGCACGGGCGGGCAGAGCTGGTGGTGGCGGAAGGCCGGGCTGTCCTGGTGCGGCCGCAGGTGTTCGGCGCAGAAGGAGACGGTACAAGTCAGGCAGGTCTGCACGGCCGAAGCCTGAAGGCAGCTGTCGCATAAGATGGGGGCAGCCTCCTCCTCCCTGCACCCCGCCGCCCCCTCCTCGGCCTCGGTCCCGGTGTAGCCCTGGAGCTGCTCCACCACCCGGCACAGCACCGTGTTCTTCTGCAGCTGCGGGCGGCCCGGGAAGGTGGCCCGGCACTGCGGGCAACTGAAGTTGCCCGACAGCCCGGCCCAGGAGAGCTCCAGGCAGGAGGCACAGAAGTTGTGCCCGCAGGGCACCGTCACGGGACTGTTGAAGAGGCAGAGGCAGATGGAGCAGGTCAGTTCCTCCTCCAGCCCCACCAGGCCCGGCTCCGACAACGACCGGCTAGTTTCCGCCATCGCTTTTGCTGCCGCTGCCCCAAAAAATGAGAAACGAAACTACAGCCGTGGCTTTCTGGGAATTTACTCCGCCCGTCTCCGCCCCGACGGGAGGGGCGGCAGCCCCGGGATCGGCCCGACAGGCGGTGCCACAGGACCTGTGGGGACGCCAGCGCGGCGGGACGGGGTCACTCAGACCGGGATGCTCTGGATGAGGCCGCCTTCCCTCCCCCGGGGCCCCCTTGGAGGCGCGGGGCCGTGGGGAGTCCCGGCAGCTTTGACTCGGCGGCGACAGAGGCCCGGTCAGCTAGAGGTCCTGAGCCGGGGGAGACCGGTGCAGCATCCCCCATCGCAGCCGCAGTCCCCGGCAGGTCTCGGTTTAGGTTTCTAAACCCAAGTGAATGATTTCCGCTGTGAACGCCTAGCCGAGCTGCCAGCCTCACCACGGTGGGAGCGGGGGCCTCCCGGCTGCCATGCTCCCGTCCCAAAAGTGGACAGGAAATCCCTGGACACTCCAGCACAGCCCGGTTCACCGCTGCCCGCAGTGTGTTCTCGAGGGCACGCAAAGGTGTGAACCCGACTCCCCCGTGCCCGGGGGAACGAGCTGCCGCCAGCCCTGTTACAAGTTGGATTCACGAATTGACGTGAGTCAGAGCCAATTACAAAATTTAAAGATTTATTAAGCAAGCGATAGCAAGCGAAACAGCGCTGGGGGGCCGGGGAGTCACAGCTCCACCAACGGCTCGCGACCCCCCTTTCCAAAGTCAGAACTTTTATACTCGTCGTCTTCCGTTTTATGTCTCTGTTAGTGGTGTACTCTGCGCTTGCGCGACTTGTTGCTAGGGGGTCGTTCCTTGTCGTCCTCTGTCTCCTGGTGGTCGTGGGGATGAAGGCTCTTTGTCTTCCTCATATCACGTACTCTTCGTCTTCATATATCCCCCCCCTTTTCTTCCAAATCCTTTTCACAATCCACCCTTGTAATCCAGCCCCGCATAATTTATGTAGCTATCTGTTATCTGTTTGGCCTTGCATAATTTATGTAACTTTCTGTTATCTTGCAAATACCTTAGCTGCGCAAAGAGCCTTTACAACTTAAGAAAAGGATGTTAAAATATATAAAAAAACAAGTTAAAAATCTTTAAAAAGTAAGTTAAAATCTTCGATATCCCTGTGGCCGAGTTCTACTAAAACAAAATACATTTGGTGTTGTTATTAGAGCAAATAATTAAGAAATTGGTTTATTTGTTCCTTTTAATAAAGTTTGATGAACAAACCATTTTCAGTTTATCACAAGCCCCAGCTGCTCTCCGCTGAGCTGCGGCTCACCCAGCTGCTGAAGAGCAAATAAGCTGTTGTGGATCCCGCGTTTTTAAAGTTACTGCACTGTGTTGCGCTGTGAATGTGAAAACCGTCTCAACAGAAAATACTTCCTCGTTGTTTTTTTTCTGCTCCCTCTTCTGCAGGTGCTCCAGGGACTTGCTCCGTGCCCTCCATACTTCTCCACTGACAGTGGCAGCATGGATGAAATGGAGCAGCCTGTGACCCCCTCCAATAGTTTAAACAGAGCCTGGTGGTCTACATCAGAAGAAGCCCTCTGCTCTTGACTGCATTTCAGTGGCCAAAGGACACCCTGTGTGCAGAACTGGCAATTCTTTTAATGTTAAAAACGTGTTAGCTGGCAATTGTGGCGTTTCTATGTTAGCATTAGTCCTCAGAGACTTCAAAAAATGTTGAGGAATTATATGAAGCACTCAGAAGAGGCAGTGGTGGTTTGTTAAAATTAGTGCTTTGAAAGAAATTCCTAGCCAATTATTTTGGAAGACTAGATTAAATCTGAATGATCATTGTAAACATACGTTATACAGATAACGCTGACTTCTGTCTGCATCAATAATCTGCTCCAGTCACGTAGTGCTCCTTGAGGATGAACTACGGAGGGATGATGTGCCTCAGGCTCTGATCCACTGCTTAGCACTGGTGCAGAAAGGACAACAGGAGGGGCTCAGAGCTGCCAGGCTTGACAGAGAGGAGCAGAAGTGCATAGGTCAAATATGTTATCTGAGGGTGGAGGAGTTTCTGGGAGATGGGCAGGGGTCCAATTATTCACAGCGTTGTTGAGCTATGCAGGACTTGGTAATTGCTGGCAGAGGGGATGCGAACACTGGGGGTACCTGGGGGGTGGAGGTGGTGTTGAAAGAAAAGGCTTAACAGTCACGAAGATTCCAGGTTTTGAAACCCGGAGGACTTGTGTAATAGGCTGGAGGTACCTCAAACCTGCCTACTAATCTCAAAGCAAAGACAGCAGGAGCCTCGAGATAAGAGGATGTTAAATTTCTGCTCTCATTTGTAAAGTTAGGAGTGACAATGAGTCATTTACTTCATTGGAGTTTCCTCTTTTGTTTTGTGTGCAAGACCAGTTTATTTCCCAGAAGGTGTGCTAGCTTTGCGAGTTATTGCCTAGCACCCCTTTTCTGCACGGAACAGGAATAAAACCAGTAATCTTGACTCTGAGTGGGGATTGTTTTTTGCACAGCAGGTGAGGAACCCAGCTGCGGGACAAGAGGGGTTGACGGTGACTTCAAAGGAACGTTCTTACAGAGCTGTGTTGTGTTACCAGAGATGGGACCAAAGAGCAGTTATTAATGTTTACATTTCTTATTTTTCTATAGGTGAAAGAAGCACTTCTTCCTGGGCTTACCTGGACTGAGCCACCATCATCTTTCAAAGACTCAGCACCTTCACTCTATTTTCTGCAGCACTCATATGGTGTCTACTAATACAGACAAAGGTATGCAAATTTAAATTTGCATGATTTGTGTAAATATGCAACCTCACAACTGTAGCTTTTGCTTCCAGAACAGAACACTGGATGTTTAGAGCTCAGATGAGCAATTTAAGTTTTTCATTGTCAAAGAGGGCTTGAAATCCTGTGACTAAGCCCAGCCCCTGCTGCTGTCAATAATGTTTAACATTAAAAATTACTGAGGAATTTTACCACTTGAATAGCTACTGAAGTTACTGCTCTTTTTGCTTCCTTGCAATTGATAACTTCTTCATGAGGTTCTGAATGAAACCTAACCCGTTGCCCAGACACTGCAGATTCAAAGTGCCCCTCAAGAGCCCAAGGAGGAGCATCTGAAGGAACTGGGGTTATTCAGCCTGGAGAAGAGGAGACCTTCTTGCTCTCTACAACTACCTGAAAGGAGCAAGAAAACCAAAATTCTAACATAAAATACTGACAACTAAAGAGAACCACAATACACAAATTAGTTTTACTCATATAAAAATGATTCCTTCACAAATGACATTTTAATAGGGATAACACAAAGGTCTGCAATATTTTACTCTAATGTACAACTTTTCAAGTGTTTATACCTAAGGTTTTTAGGTTTTTTTCATGTCTTCTGTTTAAGAGTCAACTAACCAGGACAGAGATTATCTTAAATTTTACAATTTACCAAGATGCAAGTACTGCATGAGTAGAGGTGCTACTCAATGCTAATGATCAGCAGAGATGTCAGTGAAGCTCCTTGCCACTACCTGGTGACCCATCCTGCCATTAAAGGGCAACAGGGTTTGCTTTAAAAGAAACAAAAATGGTTTTCAGAGCGTACACAGATTAACACAGTGGGACACAATTTTGCCAGGGATTCATGCTCTATTCCACTGGTTCTAAGCAAAGTTGACAGTTACCAGTGCTATTTATCTGTCTTTCAAAATTACAGAAGCTTAACATTTACAAGCCCTTCTTTATATCTTCAGTTGAACCCTGTAAATAACTGCAACATCATGGCATTTGTCATGCTCTGCAGCTGTACAGGAAGAGACATGCACTTCAACAATATTTATATTTATTTTTTAAATGTTGTTTTTAATTATCCTTACAGCAAGCTACCTCTGTATGACAGTTACATGGCTCTAGCCAAACCCAGACACTTAAATAGAGTTAATGACAGTACAAGGTTGGATTTTATTTTTGATTAAACCACTCCAGTTCTGCAGCTGGCAGCAGGATACAAAAATTGCTACTAAGCTTCTATTCAAAAAAACCCAAACACAGATCTCTATTAAAGACTTCTAAAATAAACCAAGTATTCCTGTATTACATAAAAAACATATCCTAAGAAAAAAGTGTTTCTTTTTCTTTCAGCATAGTTTATTTTTAAAGCAACGTATTAAAAAGATCTACCAGTGTATCTGCTGCCTTCAGAACTAGAAGGCAGCATTTACAAAACAAGTCCCAACTATTATTTACATTTGTTCACATCTTAGATTGTTCAGTTTTCAATGCTGGATCCATTCACTGGAGGCTCAACAATCAGTCTTGGCTCTATCAGTGCATCCCAACTTTCAGTTATCTGAAAACAAAAGACAGGCAATATGTAGCATGCAGAAGCTGCACAGGCAGATGCAATTTCTCCTGCATTATGCTTCATCTAGACTTGAACAGCAGCACTACTGAACAAAGATCACAGATCCTTCCTGTGATTATCTTCTTCACCACCCTCAACCTGCCTGACATCCTGGGCAAGGAACAGTGCATGAAATGAATAACCTTGTAAGAACCGATTTTCTAGACATTATATTGTTTATTTTATTTTATTAGACAAAACAAAAAGCTACAGTTTGACTGGTTTTGAGTCCAGCTAATTGAGTAACATGCAAGAAATGATTCTTACCTTGTAAACATGCACATTTTTTGCTAGAAAGGAACAATTATTTTTGCTTCCATTTACTTTCATCAGATGTATTATTTTAAAGAGACTCTCACTGAGATGGATTGACTCATGAAGCAGGGCACATAACAGCTATGCAAAACTTGTCACAGGCTTCAAAAGAGGACACCCACATACCTTCGTGTCCTGAGGAACAGCATACTCTATCAGTTCTACTCCATCTGCAGACTGGTAAACCAGATCGAATTTCCCTGGCTCTTTAGCAACTTAAAAACAAACAAATTAACAACTCCATTAACTATAAACAAAAAGGTTTAAATGTTTACTAAATTTAGAAAGCCAGTCAAAACAGGGGGGTTTTTCTAAGTTAGGTGTTTGGATTCAATATAGTAACAAAAAGTCTGAGGTAGAACTAAATACTACCCACCAAAATTAAGGTAATTACACGCATGAAAAAGTTCATCAACAATATGCTGCCTAAATTCGAGAAAAATGCTCACATGATGGTAATTCATTAATTCTGGCTGAAATGGCAATCACAGGATAGACATTCAGTTTCAGAGACATTCATAGTTTCAGGTGTCTGGAATGTACTTTGTCACTGCAGGGACTCAGTTCCACACCCACTGGCATCTCAAAGAATGGTAGGAGGATCTAAAATCTTCTCTGTGATTCCAAGTAATATTTTTATTTTTTTTCAGGAAGTGAAATCACAACACAGATGAGGTACTGACAACTGGTACTGAGTGGACAGACTTCACTTTGTGAATACCTGTAAGCATCTTCAATACAACCAGCAAGTGTTACAACTTCTCCATGTAAATAACTTTTTGGGGAGGGAGTGAGGAGGGGTGTGTTGAGAAGGAACCCAAGGAAACTGGAAATACTCCTGAAACATAAGGTGTGCCTCAGACCAGCTGTTTTCCCAGTGATGCATGTGACAAGAAGGGTTTGGTGCCCTAGAGTTACGTACCTTGTCCTGCTGCTGAAAGGATCTCAAGCTCAATCTGCTTTTTAGCAGCATTCCAACCAATTATTTTCCCCTCCTTCAAAAAGCAACAAGAGAAGCATCAGGTTAGATTTACTTCAGCACTGGGTAACTATTCCGTATTTACAACCACTGTGGTATTTGACCACAGTTAAAGGAATTGGATCTGTCTGTCAAATTTTTCTCTCTATAAAATCTGCCAAGTATTAAAGCTCAGCAATCTGCAGCTACTGGCATCAATAAACCAAAGTTATTCGTTGTCACCATCCTTGTAATTTAAACCAGTACTTACCCAGAAACTAAGTTATCTGAAGTAGCTACAAAATTTTGCTTGCACCACTTTCAAGAATTTGCATTTTTGTCACCTCTAAAATATTAATGATCTTTTTCTAAAAATAAATGCGACACCTTTCAAATTTTCAATTAGTTTTGGGTTCTAGAGTTTTCATTTTTACTGCTGCACAAGGAACTACCTACAGAGTCAACTGGATGAAACAAAAAATACTGCACAGCCTCAAAAGTATTTAAGCCTTACCTCACCTATAATAGTTTTGTGAGTGAATTAAGGGAAGAAAGAAACACAGTACCTTATAGTCTGAAACTTCCGGAGTGTAATTTTCAGTTAGTTCCAAGTGCTGTTGAAAGAAACACAACAAATTACAACTTTTCCTGATCCTTGATAATGCCACCTATACCCAGACATGGTTTCTTCAGCAGGAGGAAAGTGGAAGAACCAAGTCTCCCACTCCTGGATCCTGATGCCAACTCACAGTCCCAGGTCATCATCCAGGACTCACTGCTCCAAAGGGCTTCCATTCAGGTGAGGCTGTGAGAGGAGATCAGGGAGATGGATCCCAGATTCCTCAACTGCAGTGATTTCATTTTAATTTACTTTGTTTTGCAGTGAAGTGTAATTACTTGTATGGTAAGATTTGCAATAATATTGTAGACATGCTTTAGAGAGAAATAACAACACAGAGGTGTTTTTTTCTTTTTAATAGCACCTGATTTTAATGTTGACTTTCCTTGCTGTTGGAAAGAGAGGGGTAACATGCTTCTTCCTGGCATTCATATTTAAGCTTAAACCTTGACAATATGTCCATGGTAGAAAGACTTTGTGAAGGTGCAACTAGAAAATTCTATTATTTGTGAACTGACTTGTGTGATAGCTAAAAGTCATTGTACAAAAATAGAGGGAAATTCACACTCACATGACTGGAGACAGTACTTATTTGTGTTACACAAATAAAGGGAGTCTAAAGAAATGCATTTAACTTATGCACATGCTCCAGACCTTTGCAAAAAATCAAGTCAGAGTTTACAACACAATATTTTTTTAGAACCTCAATGGTTTCTGTTGTATGGGAAACTATTAGATTAGAAAGACAGCAAAAGAGGAGTGAACTTTTTTTTAGGGATGCCTACAAACATTAGACATTTTATGTGCTGAACCATTTTCTTAGTTTAAAGCACAATTTTTAAAAAAGAACAGTAAGTAGATGAAGATTACTTCCTAACTCTTATACTTCTAGGGTAACAGTCTCAGAACAATGCAGAATTAAGCTCTACAGTGTGAGCTTTTGCTTGCCAGGGCTGTGCTATCTGTACTGTGTCCTGCAAAACCTACAGTGGCCCAAGAGAAAAAATTTTAGCCCCCTACCATTCAGTATTTCACAAGTTCTTTACCTTAAAGGCAATTCTTTCTCCCACTTGTGGCGGGGCAGCTAGAAGAGGTAACACACTGTAGTCTCTCTTGGGGATCTCCACAGGATTCTGTAAAACAAACAGTAAACCCTCTGATTTAATTACTGTATTAGTAAGAACAGAAGAGCCTGTTTATGCTGTATGGATTGTAAGAAGTTCTGAGAAGAGTAAGGCACATATCCAAGTGCTTTGTTTTAAGATATATAATACAATCACTTAAATATGGTTGCATAAACACTTCCTCAGGCTGCTAAATGGAGATACAGTAAACATCTGATTTACTAAGATCGACCTTTATCCTACTAATGTCTTCCTGCTTTTATGAATTACTGTCATCCTGTTTGTACAGTTAAAGCTGCAGGAGAAAGGTGACCTTTGACTGTAAGTCACTCACCTGGACAAGAACAGAAGTGTTTGTCACAGCTTCATTTAACTGCCTCTGTTTCTGGCCTTCACTGTTGTAGTTATAGAAGAAGCCAGGGTTTGCTCCTCTCCCACGGCCTTGGCCCCTCATCATCCCACGAAACCCATGGCCCCTAGGTCCTCTCCAGAAGTTATCCTCTCCTGTTCCACGCCCCCTTCCACGACCTGGGCTGGCAAGTGGTCCTTGAATACTGTTTGGCAACTGTTCAGTACAGTTTCTTACTATGGAATTACTCACTCCAGCATTTGCTGCGGGTTTCTTAATAACAAGTGTTTCTGAATCTGAGCTATCAGACTCTGAAGAGGAGGTCTTTGCTTTGGGAGCCTTGGTGGTGCTGGTTTTTACAGCTGCCACATTGTTGGGCAGTGACTTTTCCTTGGCAGTACTGGCTTGTGCTGTTGCCACTTCCTCATCCTCTGTGCTTGAGTCAGAATCTGAACTAGAGCACTGGGATCTTTTAGCATTTTTACTAATTGCAGTCTTAGTGGAATTGTCAGCATTAGACTTTACAATCACTTTGTTAGAAACAACAGTTTTCATGTCAGAATTTGCAGCAGCTTTGGGTTTGTCTTTGGGAAGTGTTGTCGCTACAGATTTATGGGAAGATTTATTTTGCTTTACAATTAATTCACTGCTGTCACTGTCAGACGATGTACTGGAGGAATCTGAAGATTCCTTCTTTTTTCTGGACTGTGTTGTCATTTTTTTGGTATTATTTTTACCAGAATTTGTCTGTTCTAAAGCCATCTTTGCTGCAGAAGCCTTTGTCTGCTTTTCATCCTCCTTATTTGTTGCCAACTGCCTCTCAGTTTTTTTAAGCTTTTTAGATTGGTCAGTAGAGCTCTCTTCCTTACCTTCTGTGAGTCTATTTCTTCCACTAACATCTTCCTTTCTTTTTCTTTTCTTGTACCTTTTTTGAGAGTCCAAAATGTCTACAGAAGTCTCTTCCCTACAGGAGGAGTACTCAGTACTCAGTTTATTCTTTTTCTTTTCCCTTTTATGCCTGTCTTCTTCATTTCTACAGAATTCTTCATCTTCCTGCTTTTGTCTATGCCTTTTTTTGTCTTCTTTTAGTGTATAAGAAAAGCCATCATCTATCTCTTCCAATTTTACTCTGTCAAAAAAAAAGAACCCAAGCAAAAGCCACTGCTCAGTATCAATAACACCTTTTCCCTACACATTAGCAGCTCAGGTAGGGTTGTCTCTTGGGAGCAGGGATGCTCCAGCTGTTAAGGGGGCAGCTCAGAACGCAGTCTCCAGAGCACGGGCTGCAATCCCAAACCAAGGCTCACAGCCTGAGTCCTCACCGGAGGGCTGCCACGGCTGCCTCAAGAGCTTTTCTAGACAGGCCCGCTCCGCGCAGGTCGCGGGAGCAGCAGGGGCTGGAGGCAGCGCGCTCCTTCCACCCCTGAGGAGATTCCCAACATCCGGGCTCTCTCCAGCCCCTTTCAGGCATCCTGGGGTTTCTCAGACACCACGGATTTTGGGGAACGGTACCTGCTCCATCTCCCGGAGAGCTGCGGGATAGGCCCGAGGGCGCGCTCCGGTTCCTGGGGCGGGCACTGCCAGGCCCCGTCCATGACCCCGTGATGGCCGACCCCCCCCCACCCACTCCGGTACTGCGCAGTCCGGAGATCCCGCGGCGCCCCGCTCCTGCCGGCGGCCGAGCTCGAGCCCATCCCGGGCAGCCCTCGCCGTACCTGAGCGAGTCGTTGTCCCGGACGAGGCGGGCGCTCTCAGTGAGGGGCAGCATCGCCCCCTCCAGGAAGAGACTGAGGCGGGCCCGCCGGCTGAAGCCGAACCTGTAGCGGATGAGGCTGACGAGGTCGGTGACCAGGCGCACCTGGTCGGGCTCCAGCAGCAGCCAGCACAGCGCGCAGCTCGGGTTGCCCGGTGGCGGGTAGTCGAAGAGCAGCCGCAGCCGCACGGGGCCGCCACCGACCGCCGCCATCTTGGAGGAGAAAGAGGCGGGCGGGGGCGGTGTGCTACGGCGCCGCGCGGGGGACAAAAAGGGCGGGCGGGGCTGGTGCGTGTGACTGGGCGGTCGGCGGCGCCGGGAGCTGCTGGCGCGATGTGGCCGCTGCGCGCCGTGACGGGGCTGTCACTGCTCCTGCTGGCGGCAGGTATGGGGCCGAGGAACGGGGCGGGGGGTTGTACCTTGCCCTGTGCCGTGGCCGTGCCCCGGGCAGTCCCGGAGCGACTGCCTCCGGGCACAGAACCTCCAGCCGTCGCTGCCAGGAAGGGCCTGGGCTGAGCTTTGCCTCGCCGCGGCCCTCACTGCCGGTGCGGTGGTGGTGGGACAACAGTGGTAGTTGGGTGTAATACGGAGAAGGGGGCGGCAAAAGCGCCGGCGCTGCGGGGAGCCTGGTGCGAGCCCCGGGGGCCCAGGTGGACTCGGGGCCGGCCCCCGGGCAGGGCTGTCCCCGGGTCTCTGCCGGCGACTATCGTGACCTTGGGACTTCTTTCCTCCCACCCCAGCTGACGGGGATCTGCGCTCTCCGGAGCCCTAGGGAATCCTTTTGGAGGAGAAGCGTGAAAATTTAGGTTCCAGTTGTCACACCTGGTAAAGTGGGTAGGAGAGGCTTCCCGCAGACCAGGGCTTCCCCCAGAGCAGACCTTTGGACACTGTGTCCTTTAATCTTCTCAATCATGACTAAAGAATTAAGGAACATAGTGTCAAAGGTCTGCTTCTGTGAAAGTGTATCCTAAATGGAGAATAGACTGCCTGCTTAAATTGACAAGACTCTACAGACTTAATTGAGTTCAGGATTAGATCTTAGGTTTGTTTAGAAGTGATCCCTCTGTCTATGCTGCATTTACTCTTTTTGGGGACTGTAAATTATTTGATCTTCCAAGAGTCTGAGATCAAAGTGTTGGATCCCTGGAAGATCCCTGGTGCCCCTGAAGCTGGTGTGAGTTATCCATCGTGTCTGGTGGGGCTGTGCTTTCAGCCCAGGCCTTCAAAAGACTTCAGATGTTTCCTTGATGGAAAAAAATTATCCTAGCTATTGGGCTGCCATTGTGTCAGCTGCTGTAAGGTCAGGCCCTGATAAGTAAGCACTTAATTACATGCTTCATTTATTGATGATAACTCAGCTCTGTGTGTGGGTGTAAGTATAGGCAGTTTCTTACAACAACTTTTTTAAATGAAAGCACTTCTAATTATCACACCCAAGATTGAAATGTAATGTTTTGGAACAAATCTGGAGGAAAGCTCAAAGCCAGGCCTTTTTATATAGCTGATTTGTATTTTTATTTCCCCCCCCCCGACCAGGTGTAGTTCTGAGGCAACCCCAAGAGCCCAAAGAGCTGTGGGGATATGTGCAAGTTCGAAATAAGGCCCATATGTTCTGGTGGCTCTACTATGCAAATAACCCAACCAAAGACTTCACAGAGTTACCTCTCATCTTGTGGCTTCAGGTAAGGTTTGGTGAAAGACACTTTCCATCTGTGCCTGGTTCAGTCTGATAGGTATCTTGCAGCCCTACGGAAACAGGATTAAAAAATGTCTGATTCTAAATGACTTGCCTTGTGAGTGAGGTATTCAGGTTAGGAAGAAATAATTGAAGTATCATTCTGCAGTTGTGGGTGCCCTCAGCTGCTCACCTGCCATCACGTTAAATTGCAGAAATAGAGGTTGTCCTCATTTTTTATACAATAGTAGTGCTTTTTGTGCTAGGCACTACAAGTATGTTGTAGCATCACAGCTTCTTTCCTGAAGATCTTACAGTCTAAATAATATTCAGAGAGAGGGAGTAGATAAAGTGGTCAGATTTAGAAAGATTTCTAAATGGTAACAAGTACGAGACTCTGATTGTTTAGAGATTGGTCCCAATCAGTCACAGTTTGATAAAAGGCAGTGGTGTGTGCTCCACGTTCACCTCCAGCAGTATATTTCACAAGTTAATGTTGAATATAATCACTTGGTGATTTAGTCTTTTTTTGACTCTTGAGTTATTTCTTCAGAGTGGAATGCACACACTGTACATGCTAATAAAACTGATGCCTTGCAGACCTCTGTAGAGAGCAACTTTTGCATTTGGTGTTAAGGGAATGAGGGGAGGGGTTTTCAAACTGCACTCACATAGCTTGCTACTCATTAGATGTTTTCACAAGTGGGTGCTTTCTTCTCTGTTTAAATTCTTGCTTTCAGAAATGGCATGTGTGCACGTGATCAAAGATGAGGAGGAAGAGAGCCTTCTTTGCAAATTAACATGTAGTTCAAAAGCCATTTTAAAAAATTTATAATCTGTCATTCTGCTAAGTTGCTTGCTTTTGATTTTCTCCTGTCATATCTATACCATGCTGCCTTTTAACTTATTAGTAATTTGGTATTTCCCCACAGGGAGGTCCAGGAGCTTCAGGCTGTGGATATGGGAACTTTGAAGAGATTGGTCCATTAGACAAAGAACTGAAACCAAGAAATACAACCTGGGTATAGTAGACACTTCAGCTTCTAATTACTGATCACAAATGTATGTTGGCTGTGTAAGCAGATGATTGCCATGCAAAATATACTGGACAGTCTTCCTTTAAAATTCAAAAGAACTATAATATTTCATCCTAAAATAGTGTGGCTAATAAATCAGCTTTCAGGAACATCCTTGTTAAGAACAGAATAATAGGCCTATTACCTATTTGATGAATTTGGGAATTACGGATGTCTGGGAAACCAAGAGCAGGGAGATTCTAGAAAGATGTTATTTCAGATGGTAGCTTCATTGTTTCAGAGGTTCTTCTGGATGGCTGGCAACACAGAGCCAATGGCTTGTCATTACAAGTCCAGTGTGGCCTTCAAGGGAAGACAAATTATGGCTGCCTAGGAAGGTGGAAGGTTATTCAATAAAATGTATTTGTACTCTTGTAACTATGCAACTGTAGCATTTGCTACAGCAATTTCCCAAAAACCCAGCAACCCAAAAGAAAAGCTCTCTTAATTTACATTCTGATGAACAACTCTCACCTGCACCATTCTCTCTTTTGGACTTGCACCTAATTTTTCTGTAAGTTCTGAAAGAGCCAGAGGTTCAGGGTCTCACTGAAACATTTGTGCCATCAGAACCAAGGTTTGTGTTGGGGCTGAAGCAAGATTTCATACAAACCTTCTTTCTGCTTGTACAGTTGCAGGCAGCCAGCATCTTGTTTGTGGATAACCCCGTGGGTACTGGGTTCAGTTATGTGGATGATTGTAGCTTGTTTGCCAAAAACCTTACGACAGTCGTTTCTGATATGATGGTTTTTCTTCAAGAATTCTTCACATGTAGAACAGAATTCCAGGTAAGTGATTTGAATTACTATTTCTTTTTTCTTTGCTTTTAACAGATCTCAGAAGGAATTAGTGAACAGCCTTCCAGATGGACAATGTTTGCTACTAGGTGGGAGTCAGTGCAGGTGTCACCACTGCCTCTTATTTCCCACAATTCAGAAGTGTATCTTGAATTTTTGTGCTAGGTAGATTAGTAATAGACCAGATTATTGTCCATCTGAGAAGCACACAGAATTACATCTGTTTCTAGTTCCAAAATACTGAAGTGCCTGCTTCAAAACTCCCCCCAGTAATTACACCAGGATGCTATGGAAATCTTACCTGCAGCTTAGAATCAGAAAAATATCTAGTGTTTGACAGTGAAAGGTGAACAGCCAGTGCCTGAGTTCCTCTGGGAAGTGGGAGATGGTTGGAGGTATCTTCTGCCCTCTGCCCAGTGGGTTCATTGTGTGGCTCCTCTCTCTCCAGACCATCCCATTCTACATATTTTCGGAGTCTTACGGAGGTAAAATGGCTGCTGGCATTGCTTTAGAGCTGCATGAGGTAAGTAGGTGGAGGATGTAGTTCACTTTTCACTTTAAAACATGGTGTTCTACAAGTACTTACATTTCCTCAGATACACTGTCATTGTTTAATTCATACTGCTGCTTTTTTTTTTTTTCACTTAAACAAAACTGGTTCTAGAGTTGTGAATATCTAACTAAAAGTTGTGTGTTGTTTTTTTATGGTTTGTTTTTGTTTTTCCTCTTATTCACCAAGGCTGTTCAAAAAGGGATCATAAAGTGCAATTTTATGGGGACTGCTCTTGGAGACTCATGGATTTCTCCTTTGGGTATGTTTAAAATGCTCAGACTGTGGGTGGTTTGTTGCTGTTGTTTTGTTTTTCTCATTCCATGGGTACCTAGAATGAAAAATGCCAGCCCTGCCTTAGTGAATTAAATCTCTAATGAGTCTGGTAAATCAAGAAGAAATATTTCAATATTGGAAACTGTAATTGGAGAAACTCCCTTTAGAAGGTATCTAGATTATGAAAAGTCAGAGAGCAAAGTCAGTGAGGAGCAAACTTGCATTTGAAGTGCAGTGGTGTTGAAATGTCCCTACACATCTGCAGCATCCAAGGTGTTTTGGTAGAAGTACTGCACTTTAAATGTGGCCACCAAATGATTCACAAGGTTGCAGCTGAGGCCTTCTCTCGTTTCACAAGACCTGGTGCTGAGAAACTGATGTGCTTACAGACCTGGAAGAGGTAGGGTATATCTGCTGGAGAACAAAAAGCAAATTAAAGGGCTCTTTGTCCTTCAGTGAGATTTGCAACAGCAGGCTCCACAGATTCTCTGCAGGATGGGACAATATCAAGCAAACTCCTGTCTGTCTTAGGATCAACTGATCCTTGAGTCTTTATAAACAAAATTGTTATAGAACAGATTGGTTTTATAACTAAATCTTTCCCCGCCCTGTAACTTTTGCAGATGCCAGTGCAGACAATGTCTGTTCACTAGTCAGATCTCCCTCTATGTTCTAGCAATGTCAGTGTTGGGTGAGAACATTTTGGCAAGAACATGTCTGTTGCTTTAAGTAAATGTCACTGATTAAAGTTTAGGGGGTTAATGATATTGCAGAGCTTTTATTGATTCGCAGGATTTGTAAAGGACCACCTCTTGGTACATAACCTTTGGGTTAAACTGAGCTGACAGTACCTTTTTACTGATTAATTCATCTCCATATATTCTGTAACAATCATTCTTCCTACAATAAAGGAAAAGTAAAGGAAATCATATGCAAAAAAATTCAGGTGTTTGAAATCTGTTCTGTTTCCTTAGACTCTGTCCTGTCTTGGGGGCCCTACCTTTACAGCACTGTAAGTACCACCTTAAGCTTTTGATCCACACCTGATTACTTGTGCTGACATAAAGTATAAATGGATGTTGATTTTTAAAGTTAGCTCTTGACTGGAATAAAACTTGAATGCATAGACACTGTTAGCAAGAGATGAATGTGAAATTATAATTAAAGCTGTCCTTTGTGTTTGTATTCCAGTCTCTCCTTGATGATAATGGTCTAGCAGAGGTGACTGCTGTTGCCAAAGAAATAATGGATGCAATAAACAAAAATCAGTATGGGCTGGCCACTGAGCTCTGGGACAAGGCTGAAGTTGTCATTGAAGAGGTGAGATCTTTGACCAGCATTAATAACCAACTGGTGCCTGGGGAGGCACACAATTTCAGGTTATCCTTTTTATGAGCCCTGGGTTGGTGTAAATCTTCCAACCCCCTGCCCAGACATATTTGCCAGTATAAGTTTTATGCCAGTGCTGATGTAAAAGAGCTGTTTGTTTACTGTGCAGCACTGTGTGTTTGTAAGAGGCAGTGAGTAGGGTGACCCACATGGGCTTGCACTATTGCATCAAGGTTTCAACCTTGAGTAGGTGCTTATTTTTTAGTGTACAGCTAATCCTGTTGATTGCTGTAGAAGCCAGTTTCAACTGAAATGAGCTATGTCTCCTTGAAAGCTTTGTTTTGAATATTGAAAACTGCAGCCAGCAAGACATAAGTGTCAAGTAAAGCATAGACTTCTATTGAAAGAACTACAGTAGGTGCACTGGATGGAAAGGAACCTCAAGTTATGTCCTGTTACTGTGGGTTACTGCATCTTGTTACTTACCAAGTTCCCACTTAAAAGACAGGTAAAGTTTTGCTTTTGTTTTTTCCGGTGGAAGGGTTGTGCCAAAATCTCTCATTTTTGCATTTTTGTTTCAGTGTGAGTAAGGCTCTGGCTTCCTCAAACTGAAATGGAGTGTCTTCCTTTTTTCACTCTTTTGTTTTGTTGTGGAGCTAACAGTGCCTTGTGCATAATGGGTTTCACTTCTTACTCTTTGGAAGGAACTTGTGGTTCCCATTTTGCCTTTCTCTTCAAGTCAGTTTGTCTTCTCCCAGTTGAGATATCATAGTCAGGGTGCAGGCACTTCAGTTCTAGGGTTGCTGTTGTGAGCTGATTTAGCTGACAGGCTAAGAGAATTGGGGCTGTTCAGCCCAGAGAAGAGAAGGCTCTGAGGGGATCTTATAGTGGCCTTCCAGTACTTGAAAGGGGCTACAGGAAAGCTGGGGAGGGGCTCTTCATCAGAGAAGATAATGATAGGACAAAGGGTAATGGTTTTAAACAGAGAGAGGGGAGATTTAGGTGAGATATTAGGAAGAAATTCTTCACTGCAAGGGTGGTGAGGAACTGGAATGGGTTGCCCAGGGAGGTTGTTGATGCCCCATCTCTGGAGGGTTTTAAGGCCAGGTTGGACGAGGTTTTGTGCAACCTGGTCTAGTGGTAGGGTTCCCTGCTCATAGCAAGGGGATTGGAACTTGATGATCTTTAAGGTCCCTTCCAACCTTAGTGATTCTATGGTTTCTGACCTAGACATCAGAACTTTATAAACATTCAAAAATTGAGTAAAGCAGGGCTTCAGGAATCTCACATAATTTCTCTGCTGCATCAAAACTGCAATTCTAAAGTTCTTGGACTCATCCAGACATCAGTTCCCAAAGAGAGGTGGCTGGTACCTATCTCCACGTTCTTGAGGAAGCATTGGAGATTTTGAAGGCTCATAGGTTGGGAGGAGGTTGAGCAAGGGGCAGCATGAGGCTAGATGCATCTAGCAGAATAGACCATCTGCAAGCATCATCTGGTGTTGCAGCTGTCTGAGATGAGTAATGAGCATCTGCAGCCATTTGCAGGGTGTCAGGCTTCCTGTAGCTTCACATCCTCTTCAGAGAAGTAAGTAGCATCTGAGGCACAGCCTGTATGTGAACAGTACAGTCTGGAGAAAACTTCCCCACTTCTCAAAACAAAAGTAGAACCAACGTTTTCCCACCTTTTCCCACCTCTTCCCAACATATAGGTGAAAGGGCAGGTCACAGGGTCCTTTATTTAGGACTTATCTTTTTTTTCAGAAGAGAGTCTGTTCCTCATACCCAAGAAATGTTTTTGTTACAGTGTCACTGAAATTATCTTGTGTTTTCAGAACACAAACAATGTGAACTTTTACAACATCATGACTAAGGAGGTTCCAGAAATGAAATCAAATGAACAAGAAAATCTCTATCTCAGTAAGTTATGTTTGAGCACTTGAGCTTTTGAAGCCCTCTGTTTGCATTTGTGTGCCTGCAACTCTGATAGTGGTAACACATCCTTACAATGGGGCCTTCAGATCCAAAGGAGCTTGGTATTCTCCTGAGCAGAACTTGTTTGCTCTTGCGTAAACAGGGATAACTAGGAATGTGGAGCAACCCTTCTGTAGATTACATCTCCACCTATACATCCTGCACAAATTATTCCAAGGAAGTAGTCAGCCTAATTGCATAGCTTGATGACCTTTAAGGTACTTCCTCTTTCATTTCTGTCTTCAAGCTAGGACACCAAAATGTCACATCGATAGAAATACTCTTCTTATGCTCTTGCTCCATGATGTTTATGCATCAATGGGAAAAAAAATAGAAAAATAGAATTTATTTCGAGCTCTTTCTGTTGGCTTCATCAGTGAAGGTGAATGGCACAGTGAAGTCCCAAAAGTTAAGCATTGCAGCTCAGAAATAACTGGTCTGTTGAGGAGAAGAAATTGTGTCTGTACCAAGTCACTAAATGAGAAGCTGGTGCCCTGAAAAAGTGCTGTGTTAGCCAAAACTAGAAATGGATGATTGGGTTCTTTCCATATCATCCCCTGACCTAAATAAGGGTTGACTTCAGTGGGTTGCTAGTAAAAGGAAGCAAATCTGTCTGTGGTGTTGCATTTTCATTAGAAAAAGTTTGGCCGTGACTGTAACACTGAAAATTGTTACCTATGCAGAATAACTGTCCTAAATGTGCCACTAATCAAAGTGTTTCCTTTTGCATTAGGACTTTACCAACGCCACATCAAAACTATGCATAAGGACAGCCTGAGTGAATTGATGAATGGACCCATCAGAAAGAAGCTAAAAATTATTCCTGATTGTGTGAAATGGGGAGGTACTTTCCTGTCTGCTAGTGGATCTAATGAGTGCATTATTGCCTTCCACAGTGCTGCAGTCTATAAGCAATCACATTAAATTCTCATTATCCTTGGGCCTAAGAAGAGAACTTACCAGAAATGAACTTGTAATGGGGCAGGCTCATGAGAGCAGATGTGGTTCTGGTTCTGATTCTGGTGCTTGTTTCTATCTTTAGCAAAGCAGTTAAAAATACAGGGGAGGAAGAAGATAAGATCATTTGTGTGTCAGCAGCTGTTTTCTGTCTTTCATGCAATCTTGCTGAAAGTCTTGTCAGGTGTTTTTTTTCCTGCCAGAAATCTGGCATCCTGTAATGCTTCATGGTGTGGAGGGGAGGATGTGAAACAGGAAAACTTAAAGGACTGATGCCAGCACCCTGTATGTGTATAACAGGAGCAAGAAGCTGTAATGCTGTGTGTGAGCTTCACTGCTTTCTGGTTCTCAGGCTGTTAAATCACTGGCTGATGCTTTGGGCTAAAACTTGCTGGGTGGTTTAGTCTTTTCTGCAACCATGAACTGCATTTTAGGACCCTTAGCCAGTTGCTTCTGTCTCAGCTTTGAGATGACATTCTTCATCAGTTAAAATTTGTCTTCTTTGCAACCAGGTCAGTCCAGAGATGTCTTTGAGAACATGGCAGAGGACTTCATGAAGCCTGTCATTGATATTGTTGATCAGCTTTTGGAAGCCAATGTCAATGTCACAGTCTATAATGGGCAGCTGGATCTCATTGTTGACACCATGGGTAAGGGACTTCTTGCCTAGGGTTGGGAAAAAAGCATGTGACAAGTAAAATGTGAAGTTGCCAGTAATATTGGTACCTGGATCTATCCAGCATTCTATGCAAATCTCCTGTCTAACTTGCCAACTCTTGGATACTACAGTAAAAAATGAGGAGCTCTTAGAATGTTTTGTTTATGTCCCTCTGAGAGAGGCAGTTCTTCTACTTCGATTATACTGCTGGGGAGTGGGGCTGCAACATCAATAATTACTTGTTTCAGTGAAGTCTCTAAGTAGGTAGCCAATAATTCACTTAATTGTTCTGGATAGACACATTTGTAGGTATACTAATTCATAAATGAGCACAGATGAATATATATATTTTTATATATATATATATGGACATTATCCTCTCTTCTCCCACTGTGCCTTGAGGACCTTGCTCTTTTGGCCACTTGTGGTCCCTTGTTGCTTGCAAAATGCAGGCTTGATCAAGTGGCAGTTTGGGAGCCAGGCCAAGTGTTGCTGGAATGCCTCATGCTGTGCTCTGTTCCATTCACCTTTTCTTATTGATTTAAATAACCTGCAGTCACAGACTGTGCAAACATCTTCTGACGTTGTGAAAGGCTTTATCCTTTGTCTGTCTCTGCCCACTTAGATATTCAGATGCCCTTCATGAACAACATAGCAATCAATAAATCAGGAAATAGAGTATTTAGGCTGTCAAAACAGATTAGCAGTTAATGGTGTTCCAGTTTATCACATTTTGAGTTACAGTTGAGCTGCAGCTAAAGTGTAAATTCTTCCAGTAGCTCAGAGGTAAGCTAAAGCTTTGTCCCCTTTGTGTCCTGGAATTGGTATTTTTGCTGTCTTGACCTCCACCTTCTCTAGCAAGCATTTGAAAACTGAAAACCTTTCCAGGCTCTTCCTGATGAGTGACTGTAACAAACAGAAGTAGTGTCTCTTCTGGTTTCCAGGAGGGGGACTTGGTGTGGCTGACCCTTCTCCATGGCAGGGCATTGAAGGTGTTTGAGGAGTAGAGCAAAACATGTCAATTGCTAGGGCTGCAGAGCTCCTAAGAGGCACTCATTCAATTTATGTAATCACGAGTCCATTTCAGGTACATCTTCACTGTCTTTTTTCCCTTCTCCCAACATTGACTTGTCCTGAGCACAGCCTGGGTTATGTTCCTAGGCATAGCAAAATTAGGTTTAGAATCTGAGCACACAGACTTTCCACTAACTGCTGTTTTGGTATCCAGTACAGTGGACATCCAGCTGAACCAGGACAGCCAAGTTGCTATGTCAGTACCAGTAATCAAGCATATCTCTTATTTCTAAAGGCCAGGAGGCATGGATCCGGAAACTGAAATGGCCTAATTTGGACCAGTTCAGCAAGCAAAGGTGGAAGGCACTCTATGTGTCTCCAGAATCCACTGAGACAGCTGCTTTCCACAAGGCCTATGAGAACTTCTCTTTCTTCTGGATTCTTAAGGCTGGGCACATGGTAAATCATTTACTTCTTGGGGTGGGATGCAGCATTATCAGCAAGAAAACTGAAGATGCATTTATGCTTGCTGTCTGCTCCCTGAGAGCAGCTTCTTACCATGTGCTCTGATCTCTGTGCCAGGTACCGTTTGACCAAGGAGAGATGGCACTGAAAATGGTCAGGATGGTGACCCAACAGCAGCACTAGGCAAGGGGAGGCCAGCTGGTATGGCTTCCTGCTGACTATCAGTGCTGTTGAAGAATGGGAGTCCAGAATCAGAAGCCACAGGAGTAACAATGGCTGTTTGGATACAAAGCCACTCTAGACTCGCCCATAACACGTGCAAGCACTTACAGAAAGGCATTTTATTCTGGAATGAATTGTTGTTTTTGAATTCGTAACCTGTGACTTGCTGCCTTAACACTGGTCATAATGACTCTTCCAGGGAGAAGTCCACTGTCATAAACAACTAGCTCTGAGTCTTTGCCTTTTACTTGAAAGGATTTTATGCTTTTGTAAAAAGGTGCCCTTCCCCAAATTCTCTCTTGTCTGTTCACACACCAAGACTAAAACTGATTTGAACCCTGTTAGATTTGCTGTTTGTTCCTCTCAGAGAGCTAACCTGTTTCATGAGGCTGTGGAATGTTCCTTCCTTTGTCCTCAGGCGTCTGCTTAAGTCACTTGGCTGGATACAAGCTGAAGACATGGAGGTGCCAGGATAGAGGACCTGCCCTGGGGGAACTCCAGTCCATCTCATCTTCCTGAGGTGCTTAAGTTAGGATCCAAGATTCTTCAGGCTACCTGTGCTATGGAGAGAGAAAAAAAGCCCCCCTAGAAAAGGATTTGACCTTTCTCATCTGACCATTTATTTCTTGTTTTCATTCTCTGTAATGACTGTTACTCAAACTTTCCCTTTAGCTTTACACCTAAAGTATATCCAGCAGGAATTCCTGCTTTCCCGTATGCTGAAGCAGGAGCTCTGGTAATACCCTCTTTTTGAACAGAAGAGAGTCCAAATAAATGGACAGAATCCTCTACAACCTTCTGAGCTTAGCCTGGAGACTGGAGAGTATTATTTGAGCAATAGCAACATAATTCTGAAAGATAATAGCAGTGTTTATAAGAAGGATATACAATCTAGAATGAATATCTTGATTCCTATTTTTGTAGAGCTTTTTTAAAGTCTTACAGAGACCACTTCTTTCGAAACATTATTTTTTATGAAGTGCACAGTCAAGAAGAGACTTGGTCAGACATCATTTGACTTCTGCTATGGAGCACAAAGTGACCTTGTTTTATTGGTTTCTGAGAGGAGGCAGAACAGCTTGTTCCAGCTGTGAGAATCCTAAATAAATAGCAACCCCTCAATTACTCCAGCAACTGAAACTATCATGAAATGTCTGATGGTGTTGGCTTAGCAAGGTATAATGAAGCATCATGCTGTGTAAACACATCCAGTCACCCAGCAGCTGGAGTATTGGCACCTAATAATTATTTTCCTTCTTCGTGTTCTCTGCTTGAACTGAAATTCTTGAACTTCGGCAAATCAAGATTTATTTTTTTTTTTTAAAGCACATTTTTCAATAAATGCAATCAGTCGAATGCATCTCTTTGGCATCAGATCATCACATCTTTTCTGTTTTGGCTTTTCAATGTCAAGCCCCTGCCAGTGGGAGCAGATGCAGTCCCACTGAGAGGGAAGGCTACAGGCCTGTGCTCTCCCCCGTGGCTGCATCACATGAGGAGCACTGGGGCCTGCAGCCCCTCCCAGCCTTTCCACAAAATGCCCTCCTTCAGCATGGCTTGGCAGGATCAGACCAGCAGTGGTTTCTGTTCTTTCTGGTTGAACATTAGATGAACAAGAATAGAAGGAGGGTCCTAGAGGTGTGCATATCTGCATTCTTGGAATATTTTGAAATAACTTGCCAAGTAAGTAGGTATGTCTGAGCCTTGGCAGTTTGAGTTGGCTTGTAGGTCTGAATCCTGTTCTATACAGTAACTTACATTATGTCTCAACAACTAATACTGTAGGGCTTGATAGAAGGAAAGAACTGAGAAGATGGTATCTCCAGAAAGCAGCATGTTCTTGTGCTTCCTTGGCAGACAGGACATTAATTCACTCTGCCTGGAGCCTTCTGATCAGTGATAGGCCTGAGACATGATTCATGTCCTGCTTTGCATTAATTTCTGCAGGTTTTCCTGTCAGCAAAAAGGTGGCTTATGAGCAAAAGAGATGTTTCAAGAAGGCTGGTGTTAATGATCTGTTGGCTTTAGGGGCCATGCCAAATCTAAACATGTTAGAATAAAAATACTTGCCCTTGGAGATGGACACTATTTAACAGCCTATTTCAATGCATACAACAACAAAAAAGTAGCAATATTTTAATATCAAGGGAGATTCTTTCCTTTTGTGTCACCAAAGGCTTTGACTGGTGTGTTGCAGCTCGGGATCATCACGAAGTCAGGTCACCTGCCCAGCAGGTCCTGCAAGAAATTGGTTGCTTTGAAAGGAGCTCAGGTCCTGCTGTGTAGCTGATTAGCAGTGACACACTTTGTCCATTTTTATTTGATGTAGGATTCTATTTCTAGATTAGGGCTGTTGCTTGACAAATCCATGAGAGGGAATCAGTCTATTAACAAGATTTTTTTACAGATGCTGGACCAGTCAAAAGGAAACAGCCCAATGTTTGTATTTCATCTGCAGCTGGAGGCTTCAGTGGCATAGTAGCCTGAGAGCCACTGACTTATTTTGCTAATCATCAGTTGAGGATAATTTTCATAGAAACAAGTGCAGCTGTGATAAAACACAGTAATTCAGTACTGCCTCTTTATTATGGCTTTCTGTAATTCTACCTTTTCTGAGCCAGAGAAAGAAACCTAGATGTTATCTACTATGGGATAAATGGGAGTCTTTGTCATCTTCCTTTCTTTTTTTTTGCTGGATCTGGGAGGATGTAATGGGGAAGGATGACTTCATGCATCCCCTGTGCCTTAAGCCAGTGTGTATGGGTACCTAATGATCATTGGTGCACAGAGGATATGGGACAGATGGACCTTTGGCCTGGCTTTTACAGCTGTTCCTGGGTGGTAGAGGTTGAGACTGTTGTGGACAAATGAATGCAGGAGGCAAGAGATTTGCCACCACAGGGGTGTCTGTGCAGGCACAATATTGGTAATGTAATCTCAAGTTGAGTATTTTTGCTGTAGGAAGAGTGAATCACATAAGCTATTTCTAAAGTGAATTTAGCTCCTAATACTCGACAATTTTATGTCTTCTAAAGTTTGAGGCTTAATAGTTGGCATTTAGCTATGTGTTATCTTTTTTCAGGAGGTGAACATTTAAAATGTAGCAATATCTGCTTATCTCAGGATTCAAAGCCACAACAAAAGAACAACATCTGTGCACTGAAGCATGATAGAAATCTTGGAGCACTTCTTCATTGTCATGTTATGTCTGTTATCCTGTAAACATTCTTCAGTACGGCAGCACAATTTGTGTGTGTCATTTCAGAACTCTGGGGTATGTTGATGTTTTTCCAGAAGGAATTCAGGAAAGGAGCAGTAATTTATCTGGCCCACAGACAGGGATGAAGGAATAGTAAGATTCTGAGTGGAGCACAGTTCATCCTTGCAAGGTTTCTCTGAAAAATGTTCTTGGTATTTGCTGTGGCATAGATAAAGCAGAGCTTTAGCTCTTGTGGAGGAACAAATGTACCATTCTGGTCTCTCTTTGGGGGATTTTTTTTTTTTTCTTTTTTCTAGCTGGTGATTGAGGTACTAGGGATTATGTTGGATACATCTGCAGGAGTACAGGTGTGGTGGTGTGAATGACCTAATGCAGTGGTTTTCAACCTATTTCAGTTTACAAACCCCTCACCTAAAATATTTCCAAGGAAAGCAAAGCAGCCTTAAAAATTTCATATATTGCCCATTAGTCTTGTATCTGATAAGTAGTATAATTCAGTGGCTACTGTAAGCAGAATATTTGCTCCCAGAAACTGGAAAGCAAGAGATGGACTATGAAGGACTTCTATTACTACAGGGACCTCTGGAACAGTGAGCCAGACAACAGCCCCTCCTTGCCTGCTGTTCCAGGGACTGGGCAAGCACTGCAAACAATTTGCCTTGAGATTAGTGTATAAGGCCTCAGCTTGGAAAGGAGTGTTTCACTACAGTACTTCTGTGGTCCAGAGCTTTGGTTTTCTGTTTGGGTTGTGGCTCCAGTACTGCAGTGAAGAGGCTGGAGTGCCTCAGAAGACCAAAAACATCCAGGTAGCATCCAGTTCCAGCAAATGTCTCCCTGTGGCTCTGCTGTTCAGAATTTTCATCTAGTTGCACAAATCTGAATCCAAAGTATTCTTGTGGTAAGGCAGGGTTTTAGCATGTAGAACTCACTCAACCAAAACATTCACTTGGATGTCACGTAGGCAAAAGCAACTACAGATTCATGGGGACTTGAACAAATAAAGGCAGAGTGACTGTACAGCAGGGAGGCAAAAATTTGTATTTGTCAGTATTTTGTAATTTGTCAGTATTGCTGACACTGATTCAAATCCAGGAGCTCATTTCAGTTATCCCCTAATTTTTATGCACAGTCTCAGTACCAAAATGTATAGGTAGATACTGTGATGAATAAGACTGTATCAGTTTTTAAATGCTGTGAATCATCTAAGCATAAGAGACAGCTGGAATGCTTCATCTGCAAGCTGTAGTCAGTAGGTTTGATAATGCCTACTACAATCATTTCTGAAGGCAATTATAAAGGCAGCTAGAACCAGCCTGGTTAAATTGCTTTTCTAATTGCTTCTCTGTTCATAAAATGTCCTTTTCAGGACTGTTTCTCCACAAGCTGGTTGCAGTGTGTCTTTGAAACAGGCTGTGCTCATCAGCATTAGCCCCACAGCCAGTTTGGTCCATTGATGGTCACAGCAGTAATGATGCCACACCTACATTCTCTGGCATAAATATTTTTGTTCTGACCTTTGTCTCCCATTAGTCAGCCAACTTGGGCTCAGCTCACACAGTCTGCTTCAAGACACAACAAGTAATCACTGTTTGGCTTTAGCGTCAGGATGGTATATCATGTTCTAATTTTATTATTCTGTCCCAGATCTCATTCCTAAATACAGCAATATCTGGGAATTACATTCTTGCAGTCAGCTGTAATAAAGCTGCAGATGGAACATATTTATTCAGATTGTCCATCGGATAGGACAAAATAATCACAATTTTAGAAACTTTATTTGAAGCCGTAAGGGATAACTTACTGAACAGTTCATACACTGTGCTATGGGTGAGTTACCTTAAAGATCATACACTGGCTGGTGAATCCTCAGTCTTTAACAGCTGCTGGAAGATTATTATTTTTAATAATTTGAGGGAGGGAACAGAAAAGAAGTTTTTCCCTTCAAGAACCTGAGGTCTGTTAATGTTGTTTGCTTGTTAGAGCCAGAGGGGAATGTTTGCCTGTTTCTTGGCAGCTCTCTTGGGGGTAGAACTTCCTCAGAAAGTTTGCGGACCATACCAAGCTGTGTGGAGCAGATGACACCCTAGAGCGAAGGGATGCCATCCAGAGGGACCTGGACAGGCTGGAGAGGTGGGCCAGTGCCAACCTCATGAAGTTCAACGAGGCCAAGTTGCAAGGTCCTGCACCTGGGTCAGCACAACCCCAGGCACAAATCCAGGCTGGGGGGAGAATGGCTAGAGAGAAGTCCTGAGGAAAAGGACTTGGGGGTGGGAGTAGATAAGAAGCTCAACATGAGCTGCCAGTGTGTGCTGGAGCCCAGAGGGCCAGTTGTGTCCTGGGCTGCATCAAAAGAAGTGTGGCCAGCAGGGCCAGGGAGGGGATTCTGCCCCTCTGCTCTGGTGAGACCCCACCTGGGGTGCTGTGTTTTTATATATATATATATATATATATATATATATATATATATATATACACACACACACACACATATATATATATATATGTATACCTTATAAAGGCCATTATAGAGTCTGTCTCTCACACCAGCTCTGGAGCCCTCAGCACAGGAGGGACATGGAGCTGTTGGAGAGGGTCCAGAGAAGGGCCATGAAGATGATCCCAGGGCTGGAGCAGCTCTGCTATGAAGACTGAGAAAGTTGGGGCTGTTTAGCCTGGAGTACAGAAGGCTTCAGGGAGACCTTAGAGCGCTTTCCAGTGCCTGAAGAGGCTACAGGAGAGCTGGGGAGGGGCTTTTCACTAGAGAGGGCAATGATAGGTCAATGGATAACGGTTTTAAACTGGAAGAGGGGAGATTTAGGTCAGACATCAGGAAGAAATTCTTCACCATGAGGGTAGGAAGGCACTGGAACAGGTTGCTTAGGGAGGTAGTTGATGCCCCCTCCCTGGAGGTGTTCAAGGCCAGGTTGAATGAGGCTTGTGCAGCCTGGTCTGGTGGGAGGTGTCCCTGCTCATAGCGGGGTGGTTGGAACCTGATGATCTTTAAGGTCCCTTCCAACTGTAACCATTCTGTGATTCTGTAAGTTTAAAATAACTGTTAGCTACTACACTAGGTCTCCTTTTTACGTGGTTGTCTTGGAGTCTTAAACATTTCATTGTACCAGAATCTCCTGTGCCGGAGTGAAGATCTCACTGCAGCACAAATACTGGACAGAAATGACCTGTCAGATGCTTTCTAGCCCCATGCTTTCAGGAGGTTGGCAGATGCCACTGCACGTTATAACTGAGGCAAATGTAAATCTACCCAAGCTTAGAGCTTGTCAGAAGCTGACAGGGACTGTCCTTTCCCTAAGGGAAGGCAGCAGGGAGTCTTCTGGGATGTGCCAAAAAGAGAGGTTTGGTCTCAGGACATTTGGAGGACTGTGGGACTTCTTGGAACAGGAAGAAAGTTTGCTTTATCCCATACTATTTCTTCACCTCTGTTTTACTATTTTTCTTATCAGCCACAGTAGCCCCAGCGTGCTGCCCTGCATAAGTGATGGATTCTCTTGGCTGGTGATAGTGAAATGGCTGACCACTTGGTGGAGTAAGGAGACCTTCAGATACCATGGGAACATACTGGAGTCAGCAGCCCTGGTCCTGGTGCCTTCCCTGGAAATATTTGGCCAGCACTTGGAAGCATGGTTTTCAGCCTCTGAATAGTGGAAATGGTTTTATGTGAATTGGTACAGAGGAACATTTAATTTTAGTAATGACTTCATGAGAACAGATATTTTGGTCTTTGTGAGAACAACCCCAGTTACAACAAAGCTTTATAGTTGCAAATAACAGCTGAAGGAGCTGCTTTAACTGGAACACACCATTCAATAATGTGATTTGTACTTAGGCACGTGCTTTTTTCTGTTGCTAATCAGAGCTACGGTAGTCAGTGCGAAACAGGATTTGATTAAAAATGCAGTCAGACTGTTAGAAGCCAGTTGTTCAGTGAGGGCTAAATTATGTATACTGTAAAGAGAAATAGTTCTATGAAGCTGTTCTGAGAGGCTGAGCCTCAAGATGCTGCTCCTATACGTTGGAACACAACCAGAATTGTAGATAAGGTCATCAGCCTTGGGGAGCGCACTACTTAAATGCTGTTTGAGACACCAGATTACAATTTGCTGTGTAAGTGGAAGTGACATTGATGAAAAAGCAGCTTATTGTAAAGAAATCCCTCAAATGCCAGCCATGGCCTGTGGTATTCAATGGAATGTTTCCTCTTGAACTGTTTCTTCTTAACAGGCACCACCATGTATTTCAAGTTCACAAAACTACATTTGCAGTGTGTAAAATATTTATTCTACATAGTCCATGAGTCAAATGAAGTCTCCAAATATCTCTGATCAAACAAGTATTTTGATAAACCACTGAGGAAGAAGAGCCCACTGATACTAGCAGACACATTCTGCTTAGAACTGGAGAAGTGGAGATCAGCAATGAGTAATGCCAGCTACATCCACTGGCTATAAACATTCACCTCCTCTTTGATTTGGCCTTACAAACTGTACCTTGCCAGTGCAGCTGCCCAGCAAGTGTGTGGCACATGTTCAGCTCAGTGTCCTGACTTCAGCACACTTGGGGCACCCCCAGCTTTCAAATTTATTGATAGTATCTTGCAGCTGAATTCTCCTGTGTTCAGTGCCATCGAATCATTTCCCAGCTGTCAGATCTTTGTTAAAAATACTCAGCTGTCTACAATGACAGCTTCTACAACCTCTTCAGCTCTCGTATCAGCTTGGTTTCAGTGCTGTCTGGCACTCGAGCTGTCTGTGGAGTGCTCAGACTTCAGTCCTAACTCCCCAAACTGTAATGGTTCTACCTAGAGCTCTTTTTCTCTTCCCCCCTCCCACCTGTACAAATTAAGGCAAGAATGACACATTTTAATACTGACAGTTTTGGTTTAAATCTATGTTGCAACCTACATATCTAGACTAAGTTCCTTCTTCCTCCAGCAGAAGATAAAGGAGAGCCAGTGAAAATTAACTGGATTCTGCAAGACAGAGTGTGACCCCCCTCAGGTGTGGGAATTTCTCCTCTTACCATTGCAAGAAGGAATACATACTCCTTTTTTTTTTTTTACCCCCACAATACCTAGTGTGACTCCACCTCCCTGTCTGGGATGGTACAGCTGCCCACCTGCACACAGGGGTTTGTCAGATGGTGCAAGGAGACACACTGATGCAATCTCAGCAAGCAGGGAGGACAATGACACAGATGTCCTCTGAAGCTTTGAAGAGGTTGAACTCCAGAGCAGTTAGACTAACAGCAGCTGATTCTACATAGCTGTGCTTTCCTCAACTCTGAGGGGTACCAGCTCAGAGATTTTTGAATACTTTGATTAGGTGCCCCTGAGAGGTGTACGCTGCTCGATTCCCATGTAACCTCAAGATGAGATAAAAGCTAAATGTCCCCACATCTTAAGAATCCTGCTCTAAGTAGACAATTTCAGATAAGTTTGCTGATCAAATATTTTGCTTCCCTTTTCTCTTTCAGATCTCACATCTTGTCATAAATTCTTTGCTTTGCAAGGGTTGTATCTGATCTCTGCTTTGATATTTTTCCAGTCTGGAAAGACCCTTTTGTACCTCAGTAGAGGAACAGGAGAACTCTTCTGTATTTGTTGTAAACCTAAATGGAGATCAAGGTGGCAGATCTGGAACCAGCTCCTTATTTCTGTGTCAGAGGGTGGATCTGTGGGAAGCTGTTTTGCTAGGGCCGTGTGTGCTGTCACTGTGCTGTTAATGAATAGGGCTGCTAAGTCAACCCCTTCCCAGACCCCAAATATGCAAGTAAGAGGGATGAGAGACTCAAGCTCAAAGAAACAAAACTTCCTGAGAACACTCCTATTGGTTCCTAGAAAGGAGATGAATTTGACTAGCTTACTTTAATCATGGGATTTTTCAGGCCACGTGGACATCTTTTACTGCAAGAAGCGAATGGATACTGTCTCAATTCAAATCCTGCTGCACTTTAATGGTCATTTTAGATGGACAGATTTATCAGTCACCTACAGAACGCCACTAAGTGATGGACAGTCACCTGTGCTCAGCAACCACAGTGGGAAAGAAGTGCTGACAGAGGCAGCAAGTCCATGAGCCTGACTGTGTCAGTGTGCCCTGTCATTCCTGGTCTGAGGGACAACATGGGAAGCAGAACCATTCCTGGTCTTCCCTCTGGCGGGTCACAAGCTGTGGGCTTAAAAAGCAGTCCAAAAAATTCTGAGACAGAAAAGAGAGCAGAGAGATCAAATTAAAACCCAGCCTTGGAGCACAGCAGTTGCAGAAGGCTTTAATGAGGAATCCTGCAAACGCAGCGACATCCCTTCACTACCAGCTGTGTCTCATGAAAGCGTGGGTGAACAGTGTCTGTCCTAAGCCAAACCCAACCTCTGCACGGCTCTGTCTGCTCACTTGAGCAGGCAAACCCCCCATCGCTGCCGCTCCGAGCTCCCCCTTGTGCCGCCTGTACCTCGGCTCTCGTACCTCTCCCCGCCCGCCTCGCGCTCCCCTCAGCCCGCGCTCCCCTCGCGCCCCTCTCCCCTCACTGGGGCGCCCCCTGGCGGCGGCCCCGCCCCTGCCAAGCGCAGGTTCCCACCTCCCCCTCCCTCCCCATCCTCCAGTTCTGCCCTATTGTTCTCCCTTCCCTCGCTCCCTCCCTCCGCCCGGGGCTCGCGTTCTCCCTCCGCTCGCCTCCATCCCTCCCTCCTCCTTTTCGCCGTCCCTCCCGCCCGGCTCCCCGGAGCTGATGTCACGCTCCCGCTGAAGGCGCGGGCGATCATGGCTGCTGCGGCCGTGGCCGTGCCGCCGGCCTCCAGCTAATGCCCGCGATGGAGCCAGCGAGCCTGCTGCGGTTCCTGCGGAAGCTCAAGGAGGTTTTCGACGTGTGCGACGAGGATGCGGACGGCTTCATCCGGGTGGAGCACTTCATCGCCCTGGGGCTGCAGTTTGGCCAAGGCGATGAGGTGAGTAGGGCGACCCCCGGTTCTGCCTGGCCCGGCCCCGCCCGTTGCTCCGGCCCCCGGCAGCCGCGCAACTTTCACCTGCTGGTCTCTTCATGCGCGCAGCGGACCACGGCCAGACCCCACCTGGGCCATCCGGACCCCTCCATCACCCACCTTCCCTTATCGCGGCCCAGATTCCCCCCCTCCCTTAGGGAGCCCCGACTCTGCCCCTTAAGGCGGCCCAGACCCTCTCCCTCAGGGCGGCTCGGACTCCCCGCGTCCCTCAGGGGTCCCAGAGCCTTTCCCAGGCCGGCCTGCAGCCCCCTTCCCTCAGGGCCAACCAGTCGCCCTCCCCCTTCCCCGCAGAGTCCTCCCTCAAGACACCCCAGATGCTTCCTTCCCTCAAAGGGTCCCAGAGCCTCCCCCTTCCCTCAGGGCGGCTCAGACCCCCTGGCCTGATCTGGCTCCCTGTGTCCTGGGGTAGAGGGACCTGTCCCTCTCTAGTCTCCTCCCCTGGGCCGTCCCGGTACCGGGCATGCCCGGGAATCGCCGAAATTTCGGGGAGCTATATTTATTCTGGTGGTAGCATGGGTTTTCTACGTTCTGGCTGAGCTCCGTCCTCACCAGGGTACCGGGTTCTGTGGGGGTTTGGTAGCAAAGCCCCGAGCTGAGGGAACCGCAGCTGGGCTCTGGCCGCGGCTGTCCCCAGTGCGGTGTTGAGGCATCAGGGAAGAACCAGCCCAGGTGCACCCTAAACCTTTCAGGTGATTTTTTGTAAATGGGGACCCCATCCTTCAGTGACACAGCGTAAACCTTGGAGTCACACCACTGGTCTTGCTGGAGCTGTTGCGTCAGTGGGACCACAGTAAATCTGTGACATCAGTGGAAAGAAGAGTGGGCTTCAGGCCAGTGTCTGTGAGGGTGATGGCATGCTGTTGGTTTGAAACGGTTCCCTTAAGTGATTCAATCAAGGGCTGCATCTCCAACAAAATTAACCAGCAAGAAACACTTGCTTTCCCTAGGAGAACTCTCAGGGTTGGGACTAGGATAGGACTCAGAAAACCAGTATCAGCTGGTCTTTCAAAGTACAATAAAACAAATTAAAGTGAGGAATCAATAAAATGGTAGTGTATAAAGAAATGCCAAAGAGGCAGCAAAACCAGAGTGAATTCACAGTAATTGTCGGAGCAAATATTTTTGGCTTACTGCTGGTAATGAAGCACAGCTGAATGAAATCAGAAGATCAGGAGACAGAAGCCTTACTGCTTGCAGATAGTCACAGGTTTGTTGGACATTTTCGTAATGAGAAGCTGGAGTTTCTTGTTTTAAGGAGAAAAATAAGGAGGAGAAATGAGTAACAGTAGAGAGCTTTATTGATTTCTGGTTTTCTTTGTCTCTTGGTAATTGTATAATTTTATGTAAACTGATAGAAGTATTTTTAAAACCTTACTGCCAGATATGCTGCATCAGAATTGCTTTTTGCACTACTGTGTTTATTTGGAGGCAGATCAGTGGTTTTCACTTGCAGCACTGAGGAAGACTGGTCACATTCCATGAGTTGTTTTGCAGCAAGATGGCACTGATGATCATTACAATCCTTTTTGCTTTTAGAAATTTCTAAGGTTATGAGAGGGGAGAATATTCTATAAGATGCAGAGGAGGATTCAGGTGGTGATCTCATAAGCTTAGAGTGGAGTGTATTAACTGGAAAATACTTAAATGGAATGGAAAGTAAGAGAAAACTGGAAATCTCAACAGTGATGACAGTAGAAAAGTACTGGTTATCAGTGCTAGTATCCAGGTTTCAGGATGGGCTAGATGCTGGGCAGGCATGGGAGAGATAACCAGTGATGAGAAATGCATCCTTTGTGTTTTGTTCAGTTGTAACTGGCAGTGTTCAAACAAAATATTTGCAAAACTGGGACATAGAAGTCTTAGCTATATGTCTATCAGGGTTATAATAGAACGTGTTCTGGTTTGCTTCCATGTATCTATTGGCTACCAGTCCCTTCACTTCAAAGCAGCATGTGTCAGCTTAGTAAATGGGATTTGTAAATCACCAAAAGAGGCTTGCTAGGGAAATACAGAATCAGTGTTCCAAGTGCAGATTTACTGTAGAACAGCCACTGCAGGTGAGCTAGTCTGGTTTTAAGTCTTGTTAAAACTGAACTTTATGTGTGATCAATCACAGTTGATGTTTGGAGATGGTGAGAATGCATTCTCCCATACAGCAGAGTGCTTTCAACCTTGTGTCTGCAGGAACCTAGTTAAGTTCTGTGCAGGAATGCATCTCATGAAATTAAACTGAGGAGACATTGCCAGAGAGCAGTTCCTTTTAACACATGATATCATATTTACTGTCATTGAAAATTAATTATACATTTCAACACGCTACACTTCTTGGTCCTGATCCACCTCAGCTGTCTTTACATTCAAAATAAATCTTTCCATTGGCATCAGTGAAAAATTGATTTGCCCTCATGTATAAGTTATTTGCTTCTGTTTACATAGTTCATCTGGCCATGGGGAGGATCCTGTTTTGTAACGTAGTGGCCTGTGTAATTCTGACTGTTACCAACAGTAGCCCTGGGTCATGTTTATGAAATGAGAGAGTACCTGTCCCTTCAGCTGTGCTAGCTTTACATCTCTTCTCTAACTCCTCAGAGCCACCACCATCCAAAGTTAGGAGTCTATAAATTCTTAATACTAACTTCATTAGGGCTCATGGCTTGGACTGTGTAGGGCTGGTTTGTTTGGGGTTTTTTCTTTCTTTCTTTCTTTCGATTTCCTTTATCTTTCTTCTTGGGGTGTGTGAGTCAACATGCTGAAATTCATCATTCGTGAAAGATAACTCTCTGACAACTGCCCCAAGGCAAAATGTTGCAGCAAGGCAGCAGCTTTCTCTTCAAGCAAAGCAGTCCTTATCTGCACAGTCAAAATAATAAACGTTAACGTTTCTGAATAACTTCTACTGTTTTACTTTGAGTGGGCTTTTGAGGTCTCTGTTTCTAATAGCTTGATGCCTTTTCTTCTTTAAGACTTCACCATCACTACCGTACCTCGTTCCATTCTGCCTTTTCCTTGCACACCGAAATCCTCTTCTTGCCGTGCAGTCATTGGGAGCCCCCTGCAGCAGGATACCAACTGCCTAAGGGCAGCTCTTTAGGAAGGTGGTTTGGCTGTGGAAGCACTTCGATGAAGTTTGCCCTAAAAGGCAGTGTGGTTCAACTACAGGAAGGAAACAACCTGGTCATGCTAATTTGGCACAGCCAGGGGCAGAATCATGTCTCTACATTCCTGCTGTGGTGCCCAAGTTAACAGCAGACCAGGCTAGCTGTTGAGCACTGCTTGTCTGTTGTGGAACTGATGCTTTTAAGCGGCATTTTGACCTCTGTTTGTCCCATCTGACTGTAGGCATTTAACTGAGTTGTCTAAATTAATCTTCCTCTGTGGTCATTACTGAGCAATTGAACACTCAGAGGGTGTAACAGGACCCAAGGATTAAATAATTCGTTCAGAGGTGCTTCTTTTTCTCCACTGACAACAGAAACTCCTAGCTGGGACTTTTGGTCAGTGCTTAAAAATCGCAGGCTTGGGCCTTGCTTTTCCTGCTGAGTGATCTGACAGCTCTTTGTGGAGAAATCTGAAGGAAGATGTGAAGGGCTGTTTCCAAAGCGACTTCACTGGATGGGATGTACTCACTAGCTGAAGAAACACTTCACATAACACTGAAAAATGCCAAGAGTCACTTGCCATCTGGTTCCCTTTCACTGGGAAGATAGTTGCACTAGCAGCCGAGTGTCTAGGAGCTTTGTGAGTGACATGTTCAGCAAGCCCCAGTTCTGGCAGTGGATTGATTGTGTGAATGTGTATTTCAGGGTAGTGCCAGTTGATGTTTCTTTATGCCAGATTCTATTTAAACTCTACACTCAGTTTTCAGCAACAAGTGAAACAGGCTGAACATGCTGATGACTTCTTTTTGAGATACGTAACTACCTTTTGTAGGTGTGCAAACCATACAGGTGCTTAGACAAGAATCTTGGTCATAGTAAGATCAACAGATGCTCATCAGCTTGAAGCAGTGACACACTTCAGAAGGAGCTTGACCAGCTAATCGAATCTGTAGGCAAATATAAATTATTCTTGTGAGTGAACTGTAATTCACTTGAAGTCAATGGTTTTCTAGTGGTGTAGAAGAGAAGTAACTGAAAAAAGTTAATGTATTTTACATGAACAAATTAAACTTTCTGGCCAAAAGAAACAACTGAAATAGGGAGATGTTTGTTGCTAATTTTAGTTGCTTCCATTTGATGACCATTCCCATTTTGGGCTGAAATTAGAGACGTTAACCTCAAGTGTTGCCCAGGCTGAGTTTAATGACAGTCCTAATGCTCCATTTTGACTTGCTCTCAGATGTCTCCGAGGGACACCTGATGGAGTCATGCTGTAAACACAGCCCCTTCTATTTCAACAACTCTTAACCACCTTGTCCTGTAAAGAGTAGGAGTGTTAATTTCACTGCATGACATCGTGGAGTCTTTCTGAATGGTCAGGGTGAATTTCAGGCTCCTAGCTGTAGTGTTGCTGTTCAGAGTTGCACGCAGAAATTAATGGAATCACTGCAATTTTTTATCAGTGTTTGTGATGGCAGAGACTAGTTCATGCCTTCTTGATAATGTGCAGTATGCTCTGGAGTTACCTGCAGCTGTGAGATAAACAGACTTTGGCACTGAGACATTGAAAGCAGAGTATTAGGGTGCTGCCAAGCAATACTGCCATTCTCAGAATGGAGGCAGAAAAGACACGACTTCTTTCTTCTCTGCTTTTCTTGGAAATAATTACTGAAAGAAAAAATAAAATGTTTGCCTAGATGTAACAAGGATGCAAAGAGCACTCCTATGTGACAGTGTTCTGTAGGTAGCAGCAAGGCTGCCACACGTTTAGACTCCTTAAAACTGTATTTGCTGATGACCCAGATATTTTGGAAAAAATGCAGTTTTGAAATAGCACAGTGGTGCACTTAGTTTATGGATTAGTCAAGGTACAGTCACTGTAGTCTTCCTAATTCAATGCAAACTAGCAGTGAATGTTTAAAATAGCCTTTTGTTGTATCCTGAAACTAAACATGTTTCTAAACATTTGACCTAAAGCAAGCTTAGTCCTTCCTGTTAATCAAACCTTTTCTGAAGCACTGTTGTCAAGAGAGAAGCTGTAGTGTTGCTGTGCACTCCTGAGTTTAATTTGTTGTGTAATACCTTGGTGTTTCAAAGGTAAGAGCTCCGAGGGGTTGTCTATTTGGAGTTAAGAACTGACTGTTGCTGTGTTTTGCAATACAAGTCAGTGATCTGAAATAGTGAATTCTGAATGCCTAAAGGAAAGCAAACAATTTCAATAGTAATTCCTGATATTTAAATGACTGTGGTTTATAGCTACCTCAGTGTTTGCATTTAGTACAGGTACAGTGATATGGTGTTATTAAATGCAAAAGTAAAGAAAAAAGTTAGCATCTTCTGTGTACAGTATGGAAGGTAGCATGTGTAACTGGTGAAGTTTAAGCATTCAGCTGCCTAGCAAGACCAGGTATTTTCTGTGTAAATTTTTCTCCCTCTTTCCCCTTCTCCACGCCTGATTCAATCCATGCTGTTAAGCTGTAAAATTGGTATTCTTTGTCTATGCCATGTCTGCATGTTCTCCAGAAATTTGCTCTGAAGGGAGGATTTCAGGTTTCTAGCACACACTGATTCTATTCCTCTAATATGGTTAAGCTTTGAGAAGTGACTTACACAAAGTTGCTGCAAGGGAGGGTAAGTCTTAGAGGGAGAACAAGACACTGCCGTGTAGTATTTGTGGGAGTGATCCCCAATACAGACATTTTCTTAGTTTCTAAATTGCATTGTTACCTACAATGTAGCAGAATTGACTCGTGCTCAGCAGCAGTGCTTTTATAGCAACAAAGTGGAAAGAGTAGATTGCCTTATAATGTTTAGATATGCAAATGAGATGGTTTATGTTTTCTGTGTAGTTGACAATATTGTTTCTTATTAAATTGATCTGATTTTAGTGTTAATATTCACAACCATTTTAAAATCCCTGCTTTGATTTTTGCGTCAGGCTGTCTGCTCCAAAGCTAGAGATGAAGTTCTAACAATTCTTAAAATATACAGCATTTCAGGAGACACATGTGATCTGAGACCTAGATACTTGCACAGGCTGCTGCATAAATACCCACCCCTGTGCTGAATGTCGTTAACTCAGCACAGGGTGTTATTAAGTACATGAATGATAAAAGAGAGCGTCAGACACAATCACTAGTACTATAACATATGGTTTTACAACAGCAGTGCAAACCAAGCACTCTATAATAGATCTCAGTTCCTTTTTACTCAAGATATAATTGAAGAGCATCAGCTGGAGAGAACACAGGTGTTTCTGTATAACTATGAATGCTGTTTTCACGTTTTGTGTGCAGTTAAAACAAAAATTAGCAGGGCTCCTTCCTAAGCCTTGCATCAATTCAGTGTTTTTGTATGTCAGCCCTGGAGTGAGTGATGGGATTGAACTGTGGGATCAAAATACTGTAAAGTAGGCAGCATCAGTGCACAGGGCACAAACCTGGAAAAATTACAATGTACTCTTCAGATTTTAAAGCTGCTTTGAAAATTTACTTTGGGTGTAGCATTATGGCTTTAGAGGATCAAGTGAAAAGCTTAGAAATTGTAGAAACTTTCTCTGTTAGGTGTCTGGGAACTGGAAGGAAAGTTACTGGAATTGTCTGTTTTGGAGTAGGGAAGCTGTTAGCTTGGTGGAATGAGAGGTGTCACCCAAATCAATTTATTTTTCTAGAGTGGTGTCAGTTTAGAAGTATCTGCATTTTAATGCTCAAATATGTGTCTTCTCAAGTGCTCCATAACATCACACATATGCCTGCATTGTCAAACTACTTCTATTCTCTCTCAGTTCAGGGCTGCTTTTTTGGAGAATAGAGCCATTCCCTGCTGCCCCACAGCAGGGTCCTGGTATAGCACTGCAGCAAGCAGTCCTTGGATAGGAAGCTTGCAAGGGGCTTTTTTTCTGTGGGGGATCTTCAGCCTGTGTCAGTGTTTTGTGATGTTCCACACTGGGGCACATTTCTGGTACGCCTGCTGCAAGCTTTCTGATAAAGTGTGCCTCACATTCTTCCCTGTGTGTGGGTCATTCTGGACATCCTCAGTGCCTGGTTTATTGTGAAGATTTGCACTGGGCCAGTGAAGATATTCTGGTGTTGTTCCATCCCTGCTTTATGAACTGACCCTTCCCAGTGGGATCCAGATGGCTTTTGGAGCATGGGATATTCTTTTCCACGGACACTTCTGTTGTTATGATACAAAACCCAAACAAATATGTAGATACAAACAGCTTTGTCCATGTGTTTGCATGGTATTAATAGATTTGTGGAACTGTCCCAAAATCTTGGTGATTTCACTGTTTTTGTAGCAAATGACTGTAGGATCAGTGGAGCATGTTTTACCCAATTAAACTGTATGGTGTATATGTCAGAATATAGTAGCTAACAGTAATTCAGGAAGTGAGATGTCAACACTGAGTCCATTTGTAATAGTTGGCACTTCCCTTTTGAATGAGGAGTGACCATAGCATTTGCAGCCTCATAGTAAAGAGTAGCTGTGTTGCTGTTTCTCCTGCTGGTTCTTTATTTGGTTTTGATGTTCAACCTGCAATAGACCCAGCACTTGCTTGTGGCCAGACCCCCTTTGCATTGCTCTTGGAGGAGATGGGAGCCTATAGTGACCCTTTCTAGACATTGCAGCTGCTTTCATTCAGGTTTTAAGAACGTTTTGCTCTTGAGGGCCCTGTTGCACTTGCTGGGTTGGTTGGCCAACATAGCAGCTCTCATGTTCAGTGATGCATCTGGGCACGTAATGTAGCCATGAGCTAGCTGACAGCCCTGTCAAGCTGGGATGAACTCATGTGGGCTTGCTGGCCCAGCCTGTTTGAACTGGGAAGGTCGTGAGAGCAGATGTGTTGCAATGGGAGCAAGGCCATCTTGTATCACATAAAAGCGAATTGAATGGGAATGTAGTTTTTATGCAGTACTATTTCAGGCTTTATGCAGCCTCCATAACAATTGCTGTATAAACTTGTGCCTTCTTCTGGATCCATGCACCACCAGGTCCAGTTGTGCCTGGGCAAAGAGGTCTGGGCAGAAACTTTGAGAGAGGACCCTCAACTTCGAAGGCGATTGAAGTGCTGCACAGTGTCAGGGCACTGATTAGGGGATTCATTCTAAGGTATGTGTGTAATAACAGCTGGATCCTAAAATTAACCGTTCTTCAGGTGTGTGCACTTTAAGTAAATGCAGAGGTTAACATGATGCAGTAAATTAATGTTTGTTAGCAGAGTCAGGAGCTTGGATAGTGTAGAACAGAACTAGAAGTGTTTTGTGTTTGTTGTTAGAAGGGAATCTCATGGAAAAACAGTGCCAAAGAACTACTATCTGACAACAGACTTATCTGTTGACGATATAAAATCGTTATGGTAGGACGTGGACAATTAATTATGTGTTTATTCAGTGCTGAGAAACTGAAAATGTTGGCTCATTTGAAGTCTATTAGCATCTCAGCACTATGGAACAGTGTAACTGTCCCAGCTGAAGCTGATGTTTTCTTACTCTTTTCTTTGGCAAGTAATATCTAGATCCTGTGTCTGGTTTGTGTGTGAAGAGTGAAAAAAAAATTCCTAAAATTTCAGATTAGTAGGGCAGATTATTTTTTCCTTAAAAAAGCAGGAATCCCTGCCCCTGGCAGGGAGGTTGAACTAGATTATCTTTAAGGCCCCATCCAACCCAAACCATTCTATGATAACTTCACCAGTTGGGGTTTTTTTAAAGTATGATATCTTAATTGTTTCCAAGATAGCTTTTTATTGACAAAATTGAAATTTATTTGGCAAACAACAAGTGAAAATAATCCAAAACATAAGATTTTGCTTAACACAGAGCATTTTTTCTGTTTTCTTCTGTGAAACCAGAAATAGAAAAAAATTGTTTTGATTTCCTTTACTTGGCAAGAAAGCTGAAGAATCAATTATTTAGCAAGTTATCTGTTGAGCCAGTGCAAAGACTTTGTGAATGTAGGAGGAAGAGAAAACGTTACTCAGTACATCTCTGCCTAATTGAAGTCATGTTCAGCTTGCAGTTATCCAGAACTGGGGTGAAAATAAAGCAACAGGTAAAGCAAAACCGTGGGTAATGCCAAGCTGTGTAAGAGACTAGAAGAATGCCATCTTTAGGAAAAGAAAACCAGTGAGTTTGTGCAGGGAACAGGAATAACTATAAAGGGTGGAACAAGAGAACGTAGGATTTTGCCTCGTGAGTATTTGTTTCTTTAGCTATTGGGGTTTCACAGCTTGTGAGCACAGTTTCCTAATCATTCCCTGGTTTTCAGCAAATGAAGTCTGACTTCATTTACTACAGACAGACATTCGTGAAACTTGGGAATTTTAGCCTCCAGTGTGAAGAGTAAATTGCATGTTTCATGCCTCAGTTCTCCTTGGGATTGTTTAAAAATAAAGAATTGAAGAATGTTTTGAGACACATCTTCAAAGGCGCTTTGATAATGTCAGTTTTGCTCTTCTTACTGACTAATTACAAGGCATGGAAGTTTCCACTGAGGAAAACTGCATCTTGCCTTCTCACCTGGGAGTTGTGTGCCCTTGCCAAATGCTAGCTCTTCTGCACAGTTGGACGCAGTTACTGGAAAGTGCTGTGATATTTGTTCTCCATCAGACAGTCCAAGGTGTCTTGTTCAGAGAATTAAATTGGTTTGAAGTCTGCTGTTGACAACTATTATTTAGGAAAGTGTAAATTTGGAGGTGAATACCTCTATAACTGCCAGGTAATCTCAGGAAAAGGTAAAATATTCACAAACTACTTTGATTTTTGCCAAAAGTACGAGGCACAGATTGCTTTTTCTTTGCACATAGGCCCATGTGATTCCTCTTACTGTATTTTGCTTGTAAACCTGCTATGACTATTGTGAACTACAGTTCTTTTCCCAGCAAGAGTTTTCTTTCCCCCAAGGCATCCTAAATGCATTTTGAGAAACTTGACAATTCTGGTATGTGGATTTTGTTGGTACTTCTGGCTTGTGCTCTGCTCAAAGGAGCCCTGAGCGGGTGGCGCAGCTGGTAGACACTGGTGATCTTCTGTGTCAGCTGCTTCTTCGGGGTGGGCACTGAATATTCTGTGGCACAGGCTGGGCCAAGTTGCTGCTCTCAGTCTGCTGCCTGGGGCCACAGAATAGTATGAGGAGGAGGGGGCACCGCACAGCAGGGGCATTTAATGCATGACAATCGATGATGCCTCCAGGGACACATCATGAACAGACTGTAATCACCACTGGCATGCCACAGCATCACAGCTCTGCCTGGATGCACTTTTTTTTCTGGAGTGTATTTGTAGTAATGCATGATGGTTTGGCCTCACTATGTTATTCTCTTGGTTTATTCCTTCCTTCTTCAGGGACAGCTTCGGTTTTGGGTTCCTCATTGCTTGTGCTTTTTGGGGGGTGGCTTCTGTTCAAGTGATGGTGGTCAGTTGGCTCTAGCTGTGCTACAGTAAATTAGCACCTGTGTTGAAGGGAATGGAGCTTTGGAGAAGCTGGTTTAAGTGGTTATAAACACAAATGATTTACACATTTCAGGTGAAAAGCTTGCTTGATTGAGTCAATGGAATAAGTGAGCTATAAATTCCCTGTGGGTTTATTACAGTGGGCTGCTGCGGGGGCTCTTCAGCAATATGTTCTGTTCGGTGGCACTTCTCCTAATTCAGTGCTTGCCATTCCTTGCATTTTGTAGGTGTTGTGCTGTTCTGTAGCACTGATTCCCTGGATTTACAGTACAGGGTGAAGAGAGTAGGAGTGTAGACTCTCCTCTCATAGCAAGAAATTGGTAATGTCTCTATTTTGGGAAGACGTGCGAAGAGACACGTTTAAAATACCTTTTATACAGAAGGAAGGGTTGCCATGGATAATAGCTGTGAAACATTGGGTCTGATTTCTCCCCCCTCATTCCCCTCCCCCATTTACTTTTTTCTGTGATATGAGCATCAGGTTCATCCTCCAGACTTCTGTATGGCACAGGATGGCTGAAAGGACACTTGTGTTGTTGGCTTCACCAGAACCAACAAGAGTGGCAGAGCCCACAGTTCCTGAACCCATAAGGACACCGAGCAGAGCATCCTCTGGAGCAGCTTCTGCAGAGGCACAGATGCAGAACTGGCCTTTTATTTGAGGGATTTTGTATGAAGAAGCGAGACTCCAGAATGGTGTTCTTGGCATGAATTGGGCAGAAGGTTCCCAAATGGAAGGGGAACCCCTCTTTGCCCTTAGACATTAGGAGGAAATTCTTCACTATGAGGTTGGTGAGGCACTGGAACAGGTTGCCCAGGGAAGCTGTGGAAGCCCCATCCCTGGAAATGTTCAAGGCCAGGTTGGACGGGGATCTGAGCAACCTGGTCTAGTTGGAGGTGTCCTTGCCCATGCAGGGAGGTTGGATCTAGATGATCTTTAAGGTCCCTTCTAACCCAAACCATTCTGTGATTCTACGTTCTCTTCAAACTGATCAATTACAAACAGGTAGATGGCAGTGAATGAATATGAAGGAAATACAGGTGAAAGACACAAAACAGAATATTTACAATATGTATGTGTGTATTCCTTAGTACCCACATGCAAGAACTGGTTTCTAGGAGTCAACTGCCAGCATGGAATGGAAATTGATTTTAAGGCCCAAAAGTGTGTGCTCAGTGCACACTGTAATTAGACTGTGATGGCAATTTCAGCACAGGACTGAACTTTAAACTTTCAAGAACTCTATTTCCTTCAGGAGCTTATGGAGCTATCTGTGGTATCAGTGATGAACTCAGGCAATGTCATAGACTATCGGATGGGGAGGAGAGGAGAAGCTGTCAAAAGATTACATTTTGATGGCATCTTAAATGTAAACCCCCAAACTGTGTTTGAGGTTTCTCTAATTCTGCTGAAAGTCAGTGACTCGGAAAAGCTCCAATCATTTAAAAAAATGTGGTTATATTTCCCAAGTACAGCAGAGGCTTATCAAAAATTTACCTTGGCCCTAGGAAAAGACTTGGAAAGTGCTAGACCAAATAACACATTGTTCTCAACTGACCAATTTCCCCCACTATCGGAACTGGCTATTGTGCTTTCTGTTATTAATGAGGGAGTTTCATTCCCTTTAGGTGAGGTTTCCATGATATTTGCTGCTTGGCACTTCAGAGACTCATATTAAAGAGAGAGCTGATGTGAATTCCCATGAAGATTGTGTGGAGTCTTTGTTAAATGGGTCACTATATGCCAGATAAGATAAGCAGCATCTGCACCACTTCTTACCAAGAGCAGGAAGGCAGGTTGAGTGCAGTGCTGAGCTGTGTGTCAGCCACTGCTTGAAAGAAACACCACACACAATTTTAAAATATTCACCTTTGTTCAATTAATATTACCAAAATAAAAAAGGCTTCTTTTTTAATTTTTTTTTTTTTGTGCTGAATTAGTAGATTTAGGTCACAGGCTGTAAATGAGTGTGACTCAGCTATGTGAATAAATCAGTTCCTTTGTGGGATGAATTTACACTTTCAAAGCTTTTAATAGGTAATGAATATTCAGGGTCTGCCACATGGTAGAAGATCTGAAATGAAGGCTTACATTGCTACAGCTTTAGCTCTCACTCAGCAAGTGTTGTTACAAAAGGGTGTCTTGGAGTGGCACATAGCAGAGCTGTTCTGATCCCTCTTTGCTGTTGCTAACAGGAATGCAGTAGGGCCGTACACTAGCTGGGGGCTCTAGAAGACGGGTTTTATCGTCCTGTATTAATGCTCAGAGCATGATGTCCTCTTAGCACTATTCGTAGACATAAAATGGAGTTGCATAGGTGTCAGACAAGGGGATTTGAAATCTCTCAGTGGCTTGCAGAAGAATCTGGGAGCAATTACTCACCCCTGCCCTATAGGCAGAGAGGCAGCATCAAACTCTATTTCTCTTCTAGGGTTAAATGCTCAGCACTCGTGACACTGACTCCTCTTAAATGTCTTCTTCAGCATACCCAAGTACAGTCTTCCTGTATATGAGCCAAGGGCTACCTCTTCAAGAGATAACTCTAAGGGAGCTAGGAGGCGGAAAATGGAGAACCAGAAACTTGTGTTGTCAGTCAGAAGATTTGAACCTGCATTTAAGCTCATGCTTGGCTGTGTGCATGAGTAGCACTGACTTCAACAGGACTATTTGTGGCCTTTTTCAGAAAATTGACCCATTGGGCAGTTGGAAATAGGTGGGAACACCTGAGATCATGCTTCTTCCTTTGCAGCACACACTCTGCAGATGTACTGAACTGGCAAGAGGCCTCTCAGAATTCCTGCAAGGTGAAATTCTGAATAGCAGAGCAGGACTGGGAAAGAAATCAGCTTGCTGATCAAGATGTTCCAAAGTATATCTTCAAGGCAGGTCTGATTCAACACTTTGAGACTTGACACTGCTGTCAGACTAAATGATAACACAAAATACTCTGACAACCTATTTGGTCTGGAAACAAACACTGTCTGTTCCTTGGCAGTGATTTCTGATTAAACTCAGGCTGTAGTTGCCAACAGCCCAGCGATAGCCACTGTGACTCAAGCCATTGACTCCTCGTGTTTGCCATAAAACATTCAAATATTTAAATTAAATAAATTCAAGTGGAATATAGGAATCATCTTTTTATTTGGAAAATAAACTGCTCTAGATCCATATTAAGGATCTCTGAGATCCACCAGAATCACAGACTGCAATGAGGACACTCACATACACATGCCACAAAATAAAATATGTAAGAGAAGACTTTTGATACGAGTACCCTCCGTCTACAGTTTGCAATTCTATCTGACCTTTCAAAATAACCCAGGTGCAGAAAAGGTTCTTGAATACATCACACCTAAGATGAGCTTCATACATACTTCCTGGATTCCTGAGAGCTGTGCTCTTTGAAGTAAAGAGCAATCAGATTAATCAAAATAATGGAGAAAAAGGAAAATATATGCAGGAAATTCTCTACTGACTCACCAAAGTATACAGATGGCATACTTTTTTTGTGAAGTCTTGCAGACTTTAAGGGCAGAGACCTAAGACACTGAGCAATCTTTTCCTTCATGTTTTGTTTCCTCTCTTGTCTGTTTTTTTATTCCTGAGTAATTTTTTTCTTTTGCTGCCTATAGCCCTACTGCAACCTAAAGCCCTACTTTGAGGCCCTTGGCAGGATTTATGTTCTGTCTGTCTTACAGGAACAGCAGTCTTTCCAGTGGCTGTTGTCTTACACTTTTCTGCCCTTAAAACTTTCCTAGCTAGTGCAGGTGCAGTACTCTGCAAGAAGTTCCCTTCTTCTGTGGGATTTCAGAGGGAACTCAGGCCCTGGAGTTCAAAAGCATGAACAGCTTTGTTTATCCAGACCTGAAAAAGCACCTTTACCATCTAGATAGAATCCTCAAATTGGGGCCTTATCTGCATGTTGGATAATCTGTGCATTGGGAACAAAAGGACATAAGCAATTCCATCGAGCTGAATGACAGTAGGAGGATTAACAATAAAACAAACAAGTTCCTATTCACTACATGAAGATCTGTCAACATATTTTGACAGTCTGTTGCAGTGGTGCATTAGTCAGCACCACAGCATGTTATGTGAAATTGTCATAGCTGTATCTGCTAGGAAATTGGCCAAATTACCTCTAACTCTCATGACTCTTGCTATCTTTAAATAGCTTTTTCTTATATACATTTTCCCCATCCCATCTTCTTCCTAAATCAAAGATGGGATGTTGTCAGAAGCTGGAGCCTGAGCTGTGGCACCTCATTTTCTCCTGATCTAAAAAGACTGAGTGTACATTGCTGAAGTGGACGTGAAGTTGCTTTTCCATTTCACTGTCTGGTCTGAGTGTTTGTGAACAGAGCTTGACCAATTGCCTGCAAACCAAAGATTGTATGGTCATCCACCACAGTCTTCCCTATTGCTCTTTATGAGTATGTTGCTCAGGCCAGGAGAGCAAACCCAACCCTCATGTGGAGTCAGACCATACCTTACACTGCTGTTCAGGGTTAAGTTTGTGTTTGCTTTCCATGGAAAGACTGAGGATGTGTGACTGTGGCTGAGTATGTCACAGTGTAGTCCATCAACATTTAGATGTACCTGAGTGTTGCCTTGTTCTGCATGGGCTCCTCTCTGAATGCTTGAAAATGTTACTAGTCTATTGAAGTGGCCAGTAGGAAATTTCCTCAAATAAGTGAAAATGACAATGCAATTGCAAAACCTTGCATCACTTGGCACCTTTGTGGAGCTCCATTGACTTTAGGAGGGCTCCTTGTGTCCACAGTGGATGGCTACATCAGAGGCTAAGCTATAAGCTACAAGAACCTTGAAGAGGAGGGGAAAAGGATCAGCCATATGTTGAGAAGAGCATCTTTTATCAAGGGCCATGGTGGTTAGAACAGAGCTAAAAATTGGTGCAAAGAAAATTAATAAGCCTCAGAATAATTGGGACAGAATGGAAGAGAATAAGATACCTTTCCTGGTGTCTGTTCAGTATGTTTAAAATTGACTTGGATTTTTAAATTATGGAACAGGCTCAGCAAACAATCAATTCTGATACTTTCAAATCAGCTAAAGGGATCAGCAGGAGTGCTAGTGGGTGACTTGTAGTGAACGCAGAGGGGAAAAGGATGGAAATACTGTCTCTAGAGGTTATCAGCAGATTGCTCTGCAGTACTAAATGCAAAACACTAATGAGCAGTGGTAGAACACACATGCAGCCACTGGATTTACTGTAGATGTCTTTCTGCAGTGTTTGTTTTTTCTTACCAATGACAACTGTGATTTCTAACCTCTACTGACTGCTTAAATTCAGATCTTCTTGTTCCTGCTCTGATTCCTTGCTCAGGAAGAACAAAAACTTACTCCTAGCTCATGTTTACAGGAAGAGTAGATGTGTCTATGGCAGCAAGGGAAGATACAATTCTGATTGTGTACAGGATTCGTAATTTTGTCTGAACTGAGCTTACCCAAACCTGGACCAAAATGCCTGTGAGCTCTGAATTAAAACTTTTAAATGCAAACTGGGCACTTGTTTAAATGTTTTCAGTGTCTTTGTCCTTGTGATAAGATTCACTGATCATTTCAAACAAAAGCAAGGATGTTTCATCTTTGACTCTTTGATCTTTACAGCTGAAAATCCCAGAAGCTTCATACTCTGTTTTCTGTTGGCATAAAAGAGAAAAGAGTGGGGAGAAGCCGTCTGTCCTGTGACACTCTTGAGAACACGAATAAAAGAAAACAGAGGTGTTAGTGACTTCGTGGAAAACCACCTGGAAAAATGTTATTAAATGAGAAAAATCCATGTAGAACTTTTGTTCCCTTAGATTGAAGGACAATTCACGGATCTAACTCTGTTCTCTGTTACTCTAGCGCTGGTGTAACTGTCTGAGCTGTAATGAAATTCTGATTGATGCTTCTCTGAGATTGGAATAGGGCCTGAAGTGGTTCTGTTACAGCAAAAGGAGCTGTACCAGTTTGTGCTTTAAAGTCAGGAGCCCTATTCCCAAAGCAGTTATGTAACAATTATATAGAAGAAACAAGGAGGTGATTAATAACTGCTGTTTTAAATATTTAAAGATCTCTTCGTCTTGTTTCTTAGCGATACAGGTATGAACAGCCATAGTGGAAGAACTGCCCAAGCTCTCTGCCTGACCAAGAATTTCCCCCTTTTGTGCACAGCAGACAGTCAAAGGGGTGGATGGCAGCCCAGCTGCGAGTTGCTGTGCTGTGCAGGAGTCCTTAAGCAGGGGACTCCAGCCTCACAGCCCTGCGCAGAAAAAGCAGTGTGTGTCAGCCATCCTTTGCAACCTTCAGTAATCAGGATCGTTTTGGTCATATTCTGGTCTGCCTGCTCCCCAGCTGTGGGTACAGAGCTTCATTCATACATTCATTGCTTTTCTGACTATGCATGGAAGTAGCAGAGCCAAAGGAGCAGCTTCAGGGAACATCTGAGATGACCTCTGAGATCACTGAGTCCAACCATCAACACAAAAAAACTCCAAACAAACTCAAACAACCACACACACTCCACCAGAAAACACCCACAAAAAACCCCAACCCAACAGCCTCAGCCACTAGAGCATGCTCTGAAACGCCTCATCCACATGTTTCTTGAATGCCCAGAGTGCTTTCTCCCATCCTTTGTGAACTCCAGACAGCCTACTAAGCATGGAGGTTGGACTCCAGTGCCAGGGCTGGAAGGCTGATGAACTGCCATACTAACATTACTTCTGGAAGAGCTTTTCCTTGCACATTGCAGCTCACTGGTTGTCCACAGAGCTGTAGACTTAAAAATCAGAATACTCTTCTCTGGGCTGCAGTGGAGAGTGGGAGCACTGGTGTGATCAGCTCTTCTGCTGGGTGAGCAGGAGCAGTAACATCTGGCTAAGGGACAGTGACAGACAGGTATGGTCTGCCCTTGCTCAGTATTCAGACTGCAGCAGCAGTCCCGTGCTGTAGGAATATACAGCTCTTTGAAATCTGTGTGTCATTTTTTCCACTTCTAAGGGTAAATATTTTACATTATTTTTTCTATTATTTTAGTGTCACTGCTCCTTGTTTGTGCTCAGCTTCAGTGGCCCCTGCTTAAAGTCTTTTCCCTCTTTACAAATCTTTACTAGTGAGTTATTTGCACAGGATTTGCTGCTGCCTTTTTTTCTGCTGTCAGAATTTGAACTTGCTGGCTCCGTGCTGTGTGCTAAGTGGTGATTTCTTTGGCATATTTCCTTTCTTCTTTTGGCAGATCCTCAGTTTGTTCCATTCTCTTTATGAAGTGAGGTGAAAAATGCTCAGCAGAATTTGCAGTGACTTTGTCTTTTATTTAATCAGTGCTTTATCTTGACATTGTCTTGTGTGTAAATTTTGTCCTTTTGAAGACCAAGACTAGTTGATGTATGGCAGCTTTGTCACTGGGCTGCACTGGCTGCAGATACCTATCTGCTCAGCAATTGGTACGTGACACAAGTTTATTTCTGGGGTGGGAAAGTGGAACCAGAACTACAATTTACTGAGAGTATCTGATAAATTGTTCTGTTCAATGGTAATGTGCAGTGTGATGTTTTATTGCTGCCACCTGACCTTCTGAATATTCCATTCTTGGGTTCTTATGCTTCATTATTTCCCCTGAAGAGGCCATGCATTTGCAATATCCTGTGCCTCTGCTTCCCTGTCTTATTTGCAAAAGCTGTAAAGGGCAAAATCCACGTCATTGCTGAGCCCACATACAGGGCACATAGCCTGCACTGGACAGTCCACATGCTGCCTCAGGATGTTGGTGTAATGTTTTGGATAAGTATGGGGCATTAATCTGCCATGCAGTGTGTTACTATGGAGAGCCCCTGTTGAGCACCCAGTGATCAAAGCTCACAGGGACTTTTCAGGAGCCTGTGAAATGACAGGACAGATCCAATCAGCTGCAAGAGTAGAGATAGTGTTTGCTCTATCATACAAGCCAAACTATCTTTGTTGTATGCCATGGTGAGATGAAATTAAACCAAATTGTGTAATGCCAGCATTTATGACTGCAGGATTTGCAGCTTCTGTGTGTGTTTGAACATATTTTCTTATGAATGGAGTATTGCAGAGACCTGTGAATCTGAGTGGACCATCAATGTACTGGGTATCAGGAGAAGCACAGTGCAGTTTACTCTGCACAGTCGAAAAATAACACAAGGAGTCTGAGAAAACCTTTGATTATAGGGAAGGAAGTAAAATTTGTCATTATTGCTTGCTCTTTTCTTACCTAGCCAGCTGTTAAATCTTGCATCTGATATAATTGCACACAGTGTTGGGAGTGTTGCTGTTGTGTTTCAGGTCTTACTCTAGTGGGTGGCTGGAGGAGATCTGCACACCTAGCCAGGCTGCTCTCCCTGTTTTTTGCTACATCAGGGCACACTCAGTTTGCAAGGGCAGGATTTGGGATGCAGTATATCTGTGCTGGCTTTAGTGGCATCTTGTGCCTAATCTGCTCTTGTCCTATCTGCCCATCTCTCAGCAGTAACCTGAAGTCAGTGTCAGTGATAAAATACAAGGCAATTGAAAATGTGAGATGAAATCTGGGTGGTACATCTGCTTGTACCTTGTTATCAGGTAGTGAATAAACTGAGCTCTGCTACTTAGTATAAAATGTGCTTTGTGTGCTGGGACCATTAATCTTCGTAGACCAATTATATTGATTTAATCACTTTTCCTAGGACTTTACAGGAAGCCTCTTTCACTTATGCAGTGAGTTGTGCACCAGTTGTGCAAGAACTGGAATATGTTGTAGTTAAATGAGAATGGGAGTGGGAAGAGGGGAAGAACACTTTCTCCCAGCATGCTGTAAACTTGTTACAGGACCCCTGACTCAAATCTGAGCTCTGGGATAACAGTCCAGCAGAGGAGGGAAGCTTACACCCAAGACTTTGACTTTCCATTGGCTTCTGCAGAGTGGTTTGTTCTGAGGAAGCAGAGGGTAGGTAACATGTGAGTGGGATTTTTTCACTATTTTTTTTTTTTAATCCAATTTTGCAGCTCATGTAAGAGACTTCTAGCTAACAGGCTGGGGACTGGTTTCCTGTTACTAAATTAGCAGCTATGAATATTTTATTTAGCATCAGGGTGATGCCCTACATCAGTTCACTGACAGCTAAATTTTGTCATGTGTCAGAGCTCTCTTTTGGGTGATTATTTACAATTTCTGGCCTGTCCTCAAAGCGAAAAACGTCCCTTTTTGCATGTTTTAGGTATGTATTTAGGCCATGTTAAGTTTCCATAGATGTTCTGTCACCAAGACATTGAGTAGTGCGGCGCTGCTAACAGAGCAGAACTGGAACCAAGCGTTCCCTGGGCGTTGTGAGCTGCTGCCCAAGCTGTTGGCCAAGCCAAAGAAACATTTTCTTCCTCATCCCTCTCTCCCTTTCCCTGCATTGGCTATTTTTAGAGTCTGTCCACCTCTGCATGTCAGTTGTGAGAGCTGTGTTGCAGCAGATGAGAGTAGAGGCCAAATAGGTTCAAACCAGCCAGGCTTGGTGTTTCTAATGGGTTTTATGTAACACTGCATCGGTGTTTGCTGCTCCTCCTATGTCCATGATACATGCCAGCTACCCACTGTAGTATTGTTCAAATGCCTGAAGTGGAATAACATTTTATTTTTCAGTAATGAGACTCCTTCACACAGGACCCATTTGAAGAATAGATCTGGGGACAGAGAAGCATTTACTTGACCTCTTAGAAGTTCTTGGAGGGCTCAAGTCCTGAATTTAATGTATGCAAACCTACATATGTACTCACGTTTGCATTTATTGTAGTAGTGTCTAAGCATCTTAGTCAGTATGTACTTACTTTCACTGTCCTGGGGGTTTGGGGAGTGGACACGCAAAAAAACTAATGACCTGCCTGTGAGGAAAACACTGAGTCTGTGGCAGAGTTGATAATTTACCTAGGGCTGCTGAAAGCTGAGCTGCTCTTTCAAGAACTGGGACTTATTTTGTATGGACGGAGGTGCTGGGATGAGTGTGTATGTGTGCACCATCCAGACCATTTCAGCACAGAATTAGCCTTACTAATAACTTTTCCTGCTTCCTTAATTGAGTATTTACTTAACATTTGACCTCCTTTAATGTACTGAAGCAGTCTGAGTTGGCTTTCCTTAGGATTCAGTCTGCAGCTCTTTATTCAGGCAGAATTCCCTTTGTACTATTTACACTGACTCTGGAGCAGGGCCAGTAGCTCCTACCCAGGCTAAACCATGGCCATTTAGACAAACCATGGCCATTGAGACAAGGAGCAGATTTTTCCCAGCCTTGCCATTAGATGTTTTATATGCACTTTGAGAGTTTTGCTTCAGTGAGGACAACAGCAGCATCCTGGGGAAAAAAAAAAAAAGTCTATTTGTATAAATGACATATGTTTGTTGTTAAGTTCAGCAAGGACTAGAAAAAAACACATCAGGAAAATTCTTATTCTCTGGAGATATTTTTCCAGTGTCACAGATTGAAGAAGCTTGGAGCACCCAGCTGTGTGGATGCTGGCTTGACACAGGCAGTGTGAGTGCAGATGAGATCTGACTGCAATTTGTGTTGATGTGTCTTTTAGGGAGAGAAATCCCTCTACCCTTCCCACTTGATTTCCCATCCCTTTTCTCTAAAGCTTTAGAGTCTCACCTTTCCTCTAGGGACAGCTTCCTGGCTTTGTGGACTTGAGTGATGCCTCCAGTCTCTTCTGAAAGAAGTTGCTGGTGTTGCTGTCGTTTTGTGTCTTCCCTGACTCTGGGCCAGTAAATGCCTCCATCATGTTTGCAGACTTCCACAGTGAGCAGTCAGTGTCTGCAGCTTAAACCACCATGAAAGGAAAACAGGAAGAGTGTGTTTTTTGGAGAATAGCATCATATTATATTCTTCTGTGAGCAGATAATTTATTTGAGGAGTGACAGATTGACTAGTCTGTCTGAGGCACTGGCCTGCGACTCGGATCTGGCTGAGGTTGCCACAGATTCCCTTTGCTGTCAATATGTAGTGTATCCAAGCATAAAATGAACCATCAGACCACATCTTAGAGGTACTGTGCTAGGTGTGAACTGCCAGGATGAGAAAGGCTGTTGTCTGCACCTGAATACACACGCTCTTAAGGCTTTGGTCTGCAAAGCTTTAATTCAGCACACTGTATTAGCACTAAATTTATATCTATATTCGATGACCAGTAAGATATTAATAGCCCACATAGTAAGTGTCTTTTGGAGCAAGTGTAGGCTTTCCTGTTGGTATCAGCCGAGTAATTGATCCTGGAATACAGGCACAGGAAAATGCTTGAAAACCAGACAAGAAAGGCTAGAGCTATTCTGCAAGGTCAAGCATAAAAGAATATAAAAATCATGTTTAGAGATTTAGAGAGCTAGTGCAAGAAGGAAATGTCCTAGAAACAGAGTATCCCGTATTATAGGGAAAGTTTTTTCTAGTGCCAAGAGAAACAACAGAAAATCATTAACTGAGAGGCACTTTTTCAGGAGTTTGACACTGAAAAGGTGAGTCTGCAGTTTGCAGCTTCTTCCTGACACGTGGCAAAGCTATTGGCAGAGCTCCATAAAGCTGCTGATCTCTGTCAAATCTCTTAGGAAGTCTCACTTTGCCTGCTGAGGGCTGCTGTTTGTGTGAAGCTTGACCAAGGGTGAAAAGTGCTTGCTATTAATTAGCTTATCCTGCACACTGACCAGAAGGTATTCGGGTCCACCAAAAGGTTCCTCTGTACTTCTTTGAGCTTTGGCCCTGCATCACAGCTGGCCTGCACAGGGTTACACTTGTGTTGCTGTGTCCCAGGACTCATGATTGTCCCTGAAATATGGCCTGTCTGCTATAGTGTCCCCCAGCAGAGCAGTCAAGGCCTAGTGTGAATCTTTTAACCCATAGAAGGTTTGGCCATCTTCCTCTGGTGCCAACACTGAAGGCACTGGTGAGGTGGGCAGCACTGACTTAAAAGGCCTTGCCATCGTTATCTGCAAGTGCAGCAGTAATTCAGTTATTGCAGCTTTCCATAATTCTTACCAGTGCAGCAGTATAAATAAAGAGGGAGCAGTGAGCATGCGAGATGGGAGCCAAAAGCAATTTAACCACAAGAGCTTATCATCAAGATACAAAACACCCTGGAGCAGGGGAATTGTCTCCTTTGCCAGCTCACGGCTCTCTGACTCCTAGCCAAATAGATGGTGCCCCTTTTTTTTCACTGACAAAATTTTCCTTTCTGCAAAGCCTTGGTGCTTCCCCCGATCTCATTGCTGGATGCAAACCACATGAAAGAGCTGTGCTGATACTGTTCCAAAGAGATGTGGAGCCTCCCTGTTGGCCGGGAGGGCTCAGCAGGAGACCGAGAACTCTGCCCAGAGAGTTTTATTGTCCAGGAATCTGGTTTGGTGGCTGTGTTTTGAGAGACATTTTCAAGGCTTTCCTGATGGTCCCTTTTAAAGAGGGATTCCTATTGCAGTGAAGAACAAAACAATTTTGTAAACTCTGGGCAAGAAATAATGTGTCCTGTTCTGTGGCTTCTCATCCCATTTAAGTCTGCAGAGCAATGGAGGTGATGAACTCTTGTTTCCCGAGATACGTGGAAAGATATCCTTTGTATGAAGGTTTGGAACAACAGTCTAAGATGATAGACAGTCCAAAACAAAGCATGCACTGGGCAAAAAAACCCAGCTGCTGAGACCAGCAAGTATGAATGTTCAAAACAGAGGCCCATGTTTAATTCTCAACACTTCACTTTTGTACTGGTCCTGCCTAATAAGGGTTTGACAAACCTGACTGTAAAGAGATTCATTCTGGACCAATGAAGGTGGTGCATGTCATGTAGTACAGGGAGTCCTTACTGCTGGACCATATCTGAAAGATGGTGGCCACTGGAAAATGATATCCATAGGGAGAAGGTTAAAGTCCTGGCATGAGACAAGTTTAAGTCCCACTTCATACTGATGCCTTCCAGCATCTCTCAACTAAGGGGCTAAGTGTTTGCCAAGGCTTAGAAATATTTTGCAAAAGCACTTTTCAGAGTTAAATTTCCCTGTGATTTATAGATTTAATGGCCATTTTTAAAGGGACTCAGCTAATTTAGAAATGTTTTATTGTATGTGTTATAGCTGGAATTGGGGTGAGGTACAGTGAAAAGGATTAACTAGTCCACTCTTCTCTTGTATAGACACTCCAAAGGAGAACTGCACATAGTCTGATTGGCAGTGGGTGGGAGATGCCTACACCAGAGATGACAATCTGAGCTCCAGCGACCAGTTCTGATCTTATTTCTGAAGAAGCTCTCCTGATTCACTATAAAGAGTGCCTGTTCTGTTTTTACAATGAGAATGTTAGTTGGTTTTACTTTTGGCAAAATCAAAATTACTACTTTTTTTTTGTCAGTCTGTTTGGTTAGATTTTGATGTGGGGAAACATTAATTCACATAGTGATGCCTAAAGCATCAACAGATATAAAAAAATATATCAACAAATACCACTGTGAGATGACAAATATATATATATATTGATAGCAAATGCAAGCTACATCCCTAGGAAAAGTTGGTTGACAGGGACACCTGGTGCACACTGACCAAGGTGCATAGCACATTGACAGGGGCACATGTGCACACACATACCCTGATTCCATATGCAGTGATGCCACAATCCAGCTCATATGCTCAGGAAAGTAGGGTTTTTCCTCTAGCCAAATCTCTCTTTCAAAATGTGCCCTTCCTGCTTAGTCCCTGAGCCCAGCACTCTTTACAGTCCATTTCTTTCTGGGTAAGAAGGTAAAACCACATGCCAGCAAAGAAAATTACCTTTGTGTCAGATACTATCTTTTCAACAGTGTGTATAGTGAGCAGAGAATACTGAGCCCAGTCCCTCCCTGAGATTCTTACAATACCAGGACTAATTGATAGTAGTTGAATTGAGCTCACTCTAAAGGACAAATAAAAAAAATTCATTGTAGCTGTGCACCTTTGTTTCCTTTCTCTTTGTGTTAGGCTTTGGATCTTGCCTCCATTCAGCCTTCTAACGATTAAGAAGTTCTAATATTGCCCAGAATGTGAGGGCTAATAAGGATGTAGAGTATAGGAAATACTGTAACATAAAGCACCCTTGTACAGCTTCTAAGGCTGGAAAGACCTTTCATTTTCTATGCACACAGGCTTAGTATTTCATCTGCCCCTTTCTACACAAAAATGCTGGCAAATTATCATTCCTTCTAATGTCTTTTGCAGTGTAGATCAAAGAGCAATGTGAATTTCTACGTGTGATTTTATACAGTGAAAATTTCTTTATTTGCAGTTTGAGTGATGCATTTCTGTAAGAGGGAATTGTCCACGACAGGGGAACAAGATGTATGAGGGGGCTTCTGGGCTATTGCAATGCCTGGAGCTGGCAGTTGCAACAAGGCACAGGGGAGTTAGAAAATACTAACACTGCTGACTCTGAGTGCTATGGGCAGGATCTGCCTGCCTGTGCGAGCTGGCACAGCAAGGACACCTTCCCTCAGCCCCTGATAGCTTTGCTCTTGGTGGGGTTCCTGCCATCCTCTCTCAGCATTAGCAGTCCTGACTCTGCCACTGCTGTCACAGCCTGCTTGTCTGTGCTTCCCTTGTCTTGACGTCAGAGGAGGCAGCTGCTGTTCAGACCTGTCAGCTTCATTTCAGACTTGGTAATTATCCCACCATAGCGAGTGGTACTTACTGCACATTTCCTCTTCTGTTTCTTTGGGGAAGGACATTCTCTCCCAGCCACACTGTTCTGAAAGGTTAAGTATCTTTTGTTCCTTTAATCATACCTTTCTGCCTGATGTTAGTCATCTTAACTAATGTGTGTCTCCCTGTGCTGGATTAATCCAATACTTGTTCCTCCCAGGATTTGTGTCAAAGCATTAATTTGCCATGAAATTTCTGTCATCCTGTTTAATTTCACATCTGCTGCTCAGGTGTTTGCATTTGCAATCAGATCTCAAGACCTACAGTTCATCCTCTCTGTCTGGGAGCACACTAAAAGCCAAGCATGTTCCCTTTTAACAGTGAGGTTCAAAGCTGGTATCAGGAGACCAGGCTGAGAGAGCTGAGGATGCCCAAATTGTGCTACCCTGGGCAGGCCCCTGGCCAGCTCTCTGGCTGGCTCTCAGACCACAATCTAAATTGTTTTTGAAAGTAGATATGAGTGAAACACAGGCCTGTGTTCTGGTTGCATACTGTTTAGTTAGTTTTATGCATTAAGGAGAGCAAGTAACAATGAAAACACACAGTCAACACAAGTGACTGTCTAAGTGTAACACTTGCTATGTATCTTTGAGGCTAAAAACCTAACCTGTAAGGACATTGCTGACAACACTGGTGACACGGTCCCTCAGGAGTCTGTCATTGCACTTAGCCATGTTTTTGACCTGCAAATCAGAGATGAACAAACGGAGTGGCATCTTATGGCTGGCAGATTGTTCTGGTTTTGCATAAGCCAGGCAGTCTGGAGTCACTGGAGCCTGCCTGGAGCAGTGGCACTAGCTTTAGGCTCTGGTTTGGTGGATTTTCTGCAGCTTCTGTTTGGCTTTGGGCACTGGGTTTTACTGGTGTAGGGAATATGTGAGCTGCACGCTGTGTGACCTACCCATGAGTCATGGTTCAGACACGCTGTGTTCTCCCCACCCTCTCCAGCCTCTTCCTGCTGGTCTTTGGAATTTTGTTTGTTCTTTGGGTATGATAACACCTCAGTTAAAAGGTGGCTGCAGATGTGTCAGCAAGGAAGGCACTGAGAAAGTGTTGCCTGATGAGCTGGCACTGTGCGCCCCACCTCTCTCCCCAGTTTTACTTCAAAAAATGATAATTATTCTTGGAGTAGATCCCATTTGATGATGTCTCACAACTGGAAGCCATGAAAACCATTATTCTGTGCAAGCTCCCTTTATGTTCTGCCAAGAATGATCACACACATCGCAAACTGCAGAGAGGAAGAATATTTTCTCTGAAATTAATCCATGCTGCATCACTGATGTTACCCAAACATGGTCCTCCTTGTTGTTTAAAGGCAAAGCATGCTGCACACACATGACCAATTGCCTACTGCACCTTTTGGGAGCTGACTATTGTAAGCTATGTTTGACTTACATGAATGAACAAGATGATAATGGGCTGTGCTTCACTTCAGCTTGTCACAGCCTTTGCTTAACAGCCTTGTTGTTCTGGAAGCCTTGGTTTCAGTTCTGGTAGAAGTGGAGGAGAAGGTGTTAATGCAGCCCTGCTTATTTTAGCAAGTAAGTGAATCAGTGGTTTTAGGGAAAGTTCAACACATTAACCCTTTGTTTGTAGAGCAACAACAACAACAAAATTACTGTAGAATGAACAGATGGCTCCGGCATATTTTTAGCCTTGCTCTCTGTTCCCATAGTGTTCCAGACTGTGTGGGATTCCCCATAGACTGTTGTGAGATTGGTGGGCCCAGACAGATGTCTTGTTTTGCAATGCAGCATTTGAGGGAAGGAGGGAAACGGAATCCTATTCAATTAATCTCTGCTTAACTTTAAATGAGATGTTCTCACATATAAGATCATGGGTGGTGGGGGAGTGTAGACAGATGTTGGTCATCTGATTCTGATGCTTGCTCATTGTCAGCTGCTACATTACATTAGGAGGGACAAAATAAATGAGGAGTACTGTTCTAATGGTGTCTGCATAGGCCACTGATGCATCCAAAGGTGTAGATAGCAGAGGAAAAATCCACCAGGATTTTGGTGGTCTCTGGGTTGCAAATAGGATGAGGGGAAGTAGTTTCTGTAGCTGTGAACAGTCTCTTTGGGATGTGTACTCTAGGAGGTTCTGAAAACTTCTTGATTCCAGGCAATGACCCTTTCTCAAGTGTGGTCAGATTCAGAGCTATTCACATGTGCTCTGTTTTAAAGTTTATTGATGATTCTCTGTGGTTATAAAATGTTTTGTTCTGTAAGTGAGGTATATAGTGTAAGAGAAGGGATTCCTTAGGTGTAATAACTTCTGGGTCTCAGCTATGGTTAGAAATCCTAACTGTAAGGATGTTAGCTACAAAATCTGGGTATGTAAAATCCAAGAATTGTATTTGTTGTTATCCCAAATTAGGTTTGTGTCATAGTGTGTTTTAAAGACTGTAAAGGATTTCTTAATAGAGAACAGAAGTCATAGCATCAATTTTCCTAGCATTCCCTGGATTTCTGTTACACATACATTCATGGAGGTTCATGTAGTGTTATGTTCTCTTAATGGCTTGTTTGCATATTAGAATATTTTAAAGAAATCCATCACTAATGTTTTCTCTTTGTGCAGTGCTGTATGGCTCAGTCTTTTACTGTCAGAAGACAATAAAATGCTATTTGACAGAATAAGAAAACAAGATTATGGTAAGGGTCTGCCCAGTGGAGCAAGTTTCATTGTAACACAGTAGAGTTTAGTAATACCTGTGTATTGTATCAGGCCAGATCATGAGTGTGTCTGGTGTTCCATGTAGAGTCAAGCAGGTGTATTAAGAGGTGACAGACCAAGTCTGTAGTGTTGAGAAATTAGAAGGCAGACTACAGTGGGCAAGTGAGACATGGTAAAAAAACCAAAAACCTACAGCATTGACTAGCTTGGGGCAGATTTCGCTGCTGTCTGTTGTATCATCACCTCTATGGGGCCCTTTTAATTGAGGTTAAGTATTGCTATTGCCGTTTTAAAAAGGGGAGCCAAAGCAGATGAAGTCTTGGAACAGCATGGTAAACTTGCAGCTCTGACCCCCATGCCACAGTCCTGTGGTCATTTGGTGCCATCTCTTTCCATAGCAGAATGGGTCTCCCAGTACAGACAGTTAAACCATCCTGCCCTGGAGACCATGGTATGAAACGTATAGCTCCTGCCCTCATCTATCCCATGAGCTGAGAAGAGGCAGTTATCTGCACTCCTCCTCCCTTGTTGTCACTTCTGGAAAGTGCTCCGAAGCTTCTCCAGCAGGTGTGGACAGGTGTGGCCCAGCAAATGTGGAGCACTTGCTGTCCTTGCGTTTCCAAAGGATAGCAGCTGACCTCCTGTGTGTCCTGCAGATCCACAGGGCTCTGCCACTCCTGTTTCAGTACTTCAGCTGCATTCCCCATCTGTCCCCCACCTGAGTCAATTTAATGCTTACACAGGGCATTAATAACACATGAACACTAGAAGCATCCTTTTTGCTTTTAATGCACTCAACCACCTGCAGTGCCTCTGAAACCACCTCTTTCTTTCTGTAGCTGTATAATTCACTGAGGCATTTCACACACTCGGCAAAAAACCACATTGTGGATGTTTTCTCCATCTGGGTAACTGGCTGATGTTTTTCTCCTATTGGACCAGGGTCCCATGGACCCAGTTCATATTTGGAATATGCAATTCCATGTGTTGATGCTAAACTCTGGAAAGCCAGTGATTGCACTCCCTTGCATTTAATCAGATTTTTTGCATTGGAGCCATTAGTAGATTATGGATTTGACAGATTCAGGAATTTCCTCAAAGTCAAGGCCAAGACTATTTGACAGATTTGCATCTGTCATTTAGGATACAGTCCCAAAATCTGCCTTCTAGCTGGTAAATTGTGTGTCCCCAGTTAAAGAAGAAATTTAATTAATTGTTTCTGTTTACAGAAAACTTACAGACAAGCTCTGGAGCACGCGGTGTGTTTCCTATGCTGCCTGTAGGTATCAGAACAACCACATGGTCATTTCAGTGTGGAATTTTCGTAGCAGTTGGTTTTGCAGTCCTGTGTCCCTTGCAGTGGGATCAGCAGAGCCCAGCACTGCCTGGAGGTGTGGGGGCTCAGGAGTCTGACTGTGCCCAGGACTGGCACAGCCTGCGTGTTCCACAGGTGCAGAAACAGGCTGCATTGCCCAATCCATTAATGAGCCAGAAAGGCTCCTGCTTTCTCCTTTGCTAGCACACTACCCTAGCTGTAAGCCCGGGGGGCTGTTAACTGCAGAAAAGGCTTCAATGTCACAAAGCCTGGCAGTAGGCTGACAAGCCCTTAACAATTCCCGAGGCAATAAATAAGCATTACAATTTCTGATTAATTGGTAGGAGCTAACACTTTCTGAGAAGGAGGAGGAGAAGACATTATTTCTCTACAAAATGAAGCAGAAAGATGGTTGACAGTGTAGACAGCAGAGAAGTTTAGGGGTTGCTGTGATGGCACAGTTTACTTGGCCACAGTGTCAAACTGAACTTATTTCAAGTAATGCTTTCGGTCTGGAATTAACTAGGAAGAGCTTCTTGCCTTATCCCAGGAAGGTACTGGTAAAAATGCATGATCAAGAGCACTACAGGTTCAAAACTCTGCAAATATACAGGGATTTATGCACAACACATGTGTGTATATTAACACACAAACTTAATGCAAGTATCCACCTAAAGGTAGTCCCAGTTGATCAAAATCCTTGTAGTCCTTGAGCTGTGCTGGGAGCCACGTTGATTAGTGCTGGCTGAAGATGCAAAAACTAGTGGCATAAATTCCATCAGGCTGTTCTGTAAATTCTTCATCATCACTTGCACTGGCATCAGTTATTTGTATTATCAAATCTAATTGAAAACCTGCAAAATCAGATTTAGAGGAAAGTGGAAACTGAAGCACTTTGCTCTGGTGATAATTTTATTTACTGTTAAGACAATGCTTAGACCTAAATGTGAAAGTATTCTGTTCCTCCATAATACACACACCCAGGCATATAACATCTTATTTAATTTGACTGAAAAAATGTAATTGTATATGGCTGAGCAACTGGTAGACTAAAATTATTGGATCAACTTCGAGAAATAAACGTGATGTTCCAGATTCACTGGGAACACCCAGTGATACTGCTGTGTTATAGCACAATATTAAATAGTGTAGAGGCTTCCCAGTTGGCTGCAGGAATCTCTACATTAAAACCTAAAATACAATTTCTTGCCTCTTAGCAAGAGACCTACATTAAATCAGATTCTCTAAAGCAACCCTGCAAGCATCCAAAGTAGTATTTACTTACATTGCAATGAGGGGAGCTTACCATTTGTCAAAGCAAGTTACAGGCTGATCTTGTCACCTAGAGGACTGGTGTCTGATTAGATTTTGTTGCTGTATCCATGAGGGGACAGATGCTCAGCTAGTGGCCACACTGAGGTCTTCATCAAAGCCTCTGGAGCCAGGCTGAGTTACACCAGCTGACCCATCTGCCATGTATTTAAGCTACTACAGTGGTCAGGAAGATTTTCAGCTGTAAAATCTTGCTGCTTCTAGCATCAGTGGCCTGTTTCATTGTGCTGTTTTGAATGCATCCAAAAATAGATGGAAGAAAGGAATTTTTGCCACCACTTCATCTTTCCATAACATGTGTGTTGTTTGTGAAGGTGGGCAGGGTTAACAGTGACCCAGCTTTCCTGTCTCGAGCGTTGTCTCTACCTAATAGGTTTCAGTAAGGATTTCCAGCTAGTTTTGTGTGCATTAAATGCACACCACAGTTTCTGGTGAAGTGGCTGTGCCTTAGAAACAGAGATCTGTCTTCTGCTGCTAGAAGTGAGTGGGGCTACAGTAATGACTTGTGATATCAGATGAAGGAATTTGACCAGGAGTTGTACAATAGCTGACAGCTGGGCTCCACTGCCCAGCCCAGAGGACTGGAGTTGTTGAAGCCTTCTGCAATAAGAAAGTTTTAAGATATCTAACTTGTCATGAGCTCTGAACTCATTATTCAGCTCCTTATTTGTCTGACCTACATCAGCTGATTTTTTGTTTTTCTAAGAAAAGAAGAGGGGAGAGGATTCAGTGTAAGGATCAAATTGTTCCTTTGTCATTCAAGATAGAGTTTTGCATATGAGTAAAAATGTCATTTTCTCATCCAGATTTGCTTGTTCTAAATGAGGCCTTTGGCTGTTCATGGCATTTATGGGCACAGAGAGAATTTATAAGCACCGACAGCATCTGAAGGCAGAAGCGTCACGCGCACACGTTAGTGCGTTCTCTGCGGGGCTTTAAAAGCTGCTAGGGTTTTGCTAGCATGTAAAAAAAAAAACAACACAAAACCAAACCCACCAGAAAATTGAGAAACTGGGTCATCTGGATTCTTTTGCTGCATATCTTTCCAGCTGGGCTTTTGTTGCTGCTCCGACTGACATATCTGAGCTCTCATAGTAGTCACCAGGATTGTGCAGCATCCTGCATGCCTGCTGTCCTTGCCTCCTACACCCCCCTTGTTTATATTCCAGGGTGTCTGGAAGGCCCAGTTGTGGTGCAGCTGACTGTGAGGTTGCTTACAAGCAGCAAGAGGCTGTCCCTGCCTCAGTGAGGGTACCTGCTAGGTACAACAGGCAAAGGCACGGGGGCACGAGGGGACTTATACAATGTCATGCAGCATATTGATCACAGAGACAACAGCCAGCTGGGGTGTCCCAGCACTGTCCCCACCTTCCTGGACTGTTCTGCCTCTGTCCTTATTCTTCTTCAGCTACTTGTTTCTCTGTTCCTTTATTCTAGATGACACATCACACAACAGCCTCTCCTGTCTAAACTGCTTTTCTCCCTGTTCACCAAAACCCTACTGAAAAATCTGCCAGACCTTTGGGGCAAATGCCAATTTGGTGGCTGTGTTTAAATTCAGTGTAATCTCATTTTATTTTGAGTAGTGCCTTACTCAGCACCAGATAACCCAACTGGAAGGCATGATTTATCCTTCCAGAATGATTTGGCTGATTCAAGTGAACATTATAGGTATTCTTCCACTTGGAGTCTTCAGTGGAAAATACAGACCACCCGAGCAATAGATGATGCACCAAGCTCAACACATTTTATTTTCTTTTCTTTTAGGTGGAAAAACTGGCAAAGTGCTTGGACCCAAACGATTTGGGGAGAATCAATTTTAAGGACTTCTGTCATGGAGTTTTTGCTATCAAAGGTATGTGCATACTTCTTAAAAATAATCCACTTCAATTAAATTAATGTTTCTCTGTTTGCAGAAAATGTGATGATCAAAGACATCCTCTCTTTTGACTGTGGTTTTATGTAGTGACAGGCAACTCTGGGAACAGAGCCAGTATATTTTTCCTTTCTGTGCATCTCATGTATCAATAGTGAGCAGTGCTAGAGTTCCTGCTTCCACAGGTGCTTGTGTATTGGTTTACTGTTAGTTTTTCAGAATAAATGCGATGTGGTTTAAAGACAAATATAGCAGAAGAAAGAGTAGCTTTGTGGTTAGCAGGAATTGCCAAAGTCTGATACTTCCAGGTTCTTGTCTGGTTCTGCTGTTGATTTACTTAAGGACATTAGAGAGCCCTTGGGCTTTAGTTTCTCTACTAGGAAATGTAAGACTATTATACACTTCTGGAGGTACCTGCAAGGTAAAGTTAATTCATGTTTTCAGAGTACTTGGGGACATGTATTGGAATGAAAAGGGTTAATTGCAGGTTGGCCATGCAAGCCCTGAAGATAGAGACCTGGTAAGTCAAACTGTCTCCTTTGCAAGGAAACACAGTCCTTGGCAGAAGACATAGACGTTGTGATGCTTTATGGCTTAGCCAAAGGGCAGCAAAGAGATACTTTTGCTGTTCTGCTAGTGATCAGTTTTCCAGCTTCCCATGGCAAAATAATCCAGCCTGTCCTTTTCCACACACACAGTATGTCCTTTGGGAAGTGCCAGAGTGCTGTCACAGCCCAGAGGCTTTACTTCAGGGACAGGGTGAATGTCACAGCGATCATAGTGTGATTCCAGGAGAAGCCTCTGGAAAGTCTGCTATGATGAGATTATTATGGAGCCATAATGATGCAAGAACGTAACACCACAGCAATTTTAATTAAAGTTTATGGCAGCCGAGGACAGTGTATAATTATGTAGAATTACAATGAGAAGCTGCTCTCAGTCCATGTTCATGCAGACGCCTTCCAAGGTGACACTGACATGTTTGAAGACAAGGCAATAGAAGGCCCAGGAGAGTTAATACATTAGTGTGTAGACACTGAAGTCTATACTAGAGGTTTTCCTTGTCCAGGAAATGCTGTAGCAAACTGAATTCTGGGTTAAATAAGCCACAAGCTCTGTAAATCATCTGGTCTGAAGATGTGCACAGATGCTCAGAACATGATCAGAAAGGGATGGATGTGACCCAGAAGAACATCTCTTCCATAAGAACTGTGCCCTTTTTCACAGTGAGCAGTGCCCTCAGTGAAGGAGGGACAGCCCAGGCATATTGACAGTTACTGGGAAGTGATGATGCCTTGGGAGTTTTCATCCTTGCTCACCTTGTGGGAACTGATTCCTCTGTTCATATTCTAAGGTCTGTTCTTGAAAAGATGTGACTGAATCAGTTGTCTCTCTGGAATACTGTGTACTCCAAGTTTATGAATAGTTTAAAGCCCTTATGTGGAGCATCCTATTGTTAGGGCCCAAATCATATGCTTGATGGATTTTAGTGTGTGTAAGTGAAACAGATACAGAGAAATCATCCAATTCTGCAGCATCACCTAGAGCTCTCTCAGCACTTCATTAGCATTGTCAACACTTCCTCAGTGTCAGTGTTGAGCATGTGTAACCACAGAAGCAGTTGTATCTACTTCTGGTAAGACATTATTATGCACGTGTTCACCACATCTCTTTAGCAAAGCTGGTTCTATTGCTCACCTCACAGCATGGCAGTTTTATTGACCTTTACCTGTCAGCCATACTTTTCTTAAAAATTAAATTGATCATATTGAAGTTCAGAAACAGTAGATCTACCATTCAGATGGAAATGCTCCACCATGGTGTTACCTCTCCCTCTTCAGTTGCAGCCACATCCAAGGAGTAGCAGCAGGCTTGTTATCAGACAAAAGGAATTTGTCTTGGCAGCAACAGATGATGAATATGATTCTTTGACATCTCAGCCTATTGCAATTGCTTGGGGCAATCAGATTAATAGAGAAAAATGAGATTCTACAATAACCAGTTGGGTTTTTTTCAGTAATGGAGTATGAAGCTGTGTTTTTCTTAGCACTGGAAGCCAAATATTTAAATTCAAGCTTTACTATCCTAATGCCTTGCAGCATTTCTTATTTATGAGACTTCAAATTCATTTGTCTCATAGATGCTTGCCTTTGTAGTTCACCGAAGAAATTTTATCTGCACTAAGGTGGCTTTTTGGTGGTTCAGTGCCTTGAATTTTTTAAAGCATGAGGTTGGAAGCATCTAGGATAATAGATTCAAATCTGAGTGGTAAAGAATTGACCTCTGATTATGTCAATTTGATCATTTCAGATCCAGGTATGGATCTTAGCAAAAAATTAAATGTTGGAACCTGAAAAAATCCAAGACACCAGCGTGTTCAGAGTGCGCTCTGTAACTGGTTGGTAGCAACTCGCCCTGCAAGAAGAAACTCCAAACCCTCAATATAAAATCTACAGCTTGGCCTCCATCCTTCATAAACCAGGGCATTCTTCACTCTTGCATGGTACAATTGAAAAGTGTTGTGTTCCTTTACAAGCAGACATCAAGCCTTGTCTCCTCCTTAGTGCTTCTGAGCTGGATAAACCTCATGATATATGAGTCACGTACCTCCACAGCAGCTGCTGGGACCATCAGGTGGAAAAAGCAGTTCATCATTTTCAGCTGCTGAGTAGCAGGAACTGTGGGTAAGGACATGCTGAGGAGTCACACTAACTGCAGGGACCTTTGGAAGTGATGGAGAGGACTTTTTCAAGCAGAGGTATTGGTGCTGGAGGGGAGAAGCATGTTGGAGGAGCTCATTACCACTGTGTCTCTGGGCTGGAATACTGGACAGGCAGGGTGCTTTTTATTTATGGAAAGCTTTGCTTCCTTTTGCTAGTCCTTTCTGGATTAAAGGACTTGGTCTCAGCGTCCGTGCTGAGCCCCTGCTATCTAGGCTGCTTTCCCCACACAATGAGGCTCTGCCAGAGCCAAGGAGAGGCTTGCCATCAAATTTAAAGCTTTGCAGCAATTTCATCAGAATGCCAGAATATGAAGGTTTTACTCCTGCTGAAGCTGCCCTCTCTGCCTGCTCACTGCATGGCTTTATTTCTAAGAACTGTGTCAGTCTGGAGAGCAGTGGCCATGAAGTAACACCTGTACCCTCGTACCTAGCAGCTGTGTCAAAGCCAGTACAGTCTGAGGAGTGGCACTGCTTACAGCCACAACATCACTCAAAGGCTGAATTCCCATTGATTACAGCAGGGTCAGCAAGGGATCCATTACTATTTATTCAGAGGAGTCAATGGCTGTTTTTCCTGTACTGCATTTATTGTACTGACCCAGTAAATATTTTCTGCCATTTGTGGTACTTAAAGGCTTGAGTGGAACTGTTCTTTCTAATGTGCTGTGCAGGCTGGGAGGTTCCACAGTCAGACGTGTTTGCAGGACCAGGCTCTTTGTATGTTCAGCAGGCTCTAATTAAGTCTGACCTGGTCCTTCTATTTTAAGATTTCTCCTGTCTTTCCAATAGTCCCTCTGCTTTGATATTCCACTAAAAAAAACCCCGAACACCAACAAATGAAGGGTGAGCTCCCCCTGCTGACCTTGGTGTTGCAGTTCACAGAGATGAGAGGGTACAGCGTGAATACAAATTAGCGCAGAATTAGAAGATAAAGGCAAATATATTCCAACTTTACAGCTTGTTTTAACCATGAAAACAACACTGACCACTGTGTACTAACTGGTGGGTAATTACTTTTATAATGGGAGAGGCTGAGCTGTATTACCACAGAGTATCTCTGCAATAATGGATCTTTGTTCTTTAGCAGAATCACTGTTTTTTCAGATGAAATCATGCAGCCTGTTTGTCTCCTGGACCTCGGGGCTCTTTTCTTAATCTTGTAGAGGTTTTAAGGACATTTAAGTTATGCTCTGATATGATAATTGAAAATGCAGAGTAGTAGGAGCTCCTTCATATTCACTAATGCTGTGGAAGAGGCACAGCTGTCAATTTTTATGCCTCCCCACCTGCAGCAATAGCAAACTTTGAATCTTCAAAACAGTAACTCAGGCCATTATGTGCCTTCAAAAATTCATCTCTGTGCTTCCCTTCATCTTTAGGCATCTAATTACTGCAGTTGGCTGGAAAGCTTCTAGAAGCAATCTTTATGTGAGCAGAGGAAAGTTAAAAAGTAGATAAGTTTCTCCTAGGAATTTTGATGAAAATCCCAAGAATACAAATTTGCCCAAAGCTATATAGAAATGTTCAAAAAGGGAAGTTGGCTGCTATGGTAGTTCAGACTGTAACAGGTTATCTGGACTGTGAAAGAATGTGAAAACAATATAGTATGAAATTTCATGTGTTTTTTTTGCAAAACAAAGTTTTCCAAAGCAGAATATTTCTGGCCTTCAATTGATTTTTATTTTTTTTAATTTGCTTTTATAGGTTCATTCAGATGCTCCAAACAATTTCTTACAAAAACCAGTGCTGAGTTTTGACATTCTCTTTCAACTAACTCTAAGATGTAGTTTGCAGTCCTATTCTGAGAATAGTATTGTGCCAGCTTTGCCCTGAATTTCCAGTCTGGAATAGGAGAGGGATATGCTGCAGTCATGTAAAAGGAGTTTATCTTTATTTGCCAGACACCAGTATTTCTAATATATCCCAATACTTAAGACCAGGATAGCTGCACCAGCTTGGGAATTTCAGTAAAGCACAGCAGGAAACCTCAGATGAATCCAGTTAGGCTCATAGCTGTAGATCTCAAACTTCACAGGATGCCATAACTGGAGACGATTTGATGAATCTATCCATTCTTCTAAGAATAACTTATTGATAGGAGCAGTACTTGGGATGGCTCTAGGGAGAAGGATTGTCACATAAATGTGAAGAGCTGAGCTCTCCTGTTGTAAAATAAGCTATAGCTGTTTAATGAAGTGAAGTTGGTTGCTCTTAAAAGTACTTCAGAGTTTTCTAAGACTCATCTAAATTTTACTAAATACAGCCTGAAACCGTAAATGAGTCTAACACACCATTAAAGTTCCAAGGGTAGATAAAGTAAAAAGCTTATTGCTCTTAGGAAAAAATGCCTGGAACAACTACATTCAATTAGGTAACCAGATTTGATTTCCTATAGTATTAAAATTGCTTAATTGCCTGTGAAAATTGGCTGATGCAGTATGGGTTAAATCTCCCTCTTGGAGCATTTGCAGGAAATAACTTTGCTACAATTGTGTTTATTTGTAGCCAGAACGTCTGTTTGCAAATTGACTGTTTGTTAGAGTGTGAAAACCATTTTTTTAAATGAAACTGAAGGTAAATTTGTAAAATTATCTTGTAAGAGAAGTCACGTCTGATATCCTGAGTGAACTGAAAAAGATTCATGTCTTCCCCTTCAGTGACTTGTGAAACACTTTCATAGTCTTTGCTTAGGATGAAAGATGATTCTATCCTGCCTCTGGACAGCCTGCACTGTGTTTTGAGACTTTACTATCCTTAGCCAGGTATTTGCAAGACAGGAAAAATCTTAGTTGGCTGTTTTTGCAGAAAGAAGATAAACGACCTAGTGGTTTTGGTGCTACTTAGAATTCTTGCTCTGCAGCAGACTTCTTCTGACCTCTTGCCATTTTACTTCACTTTGCCCGGCAAAGCGCAAGTAATTCCAAGCTCATATTCTACTCCTTAACCCAGTTATGAACTGTGTTTGCATGTGCATTTTTACTATTAGGATAAATAGTTTTTAACTCAGATAATTTTGACAGATCAGACTAGAGAGTGACTTAAGGCTTTGCTAAACAAGAACTGATACGTGTGTATGTGTCAAACAGTCTTCTGAGTGCCACAGAGAAGCTGCCTCTGCACTGGCTCATCAGGTGTCTTTAGCATGAGAAGAAAATCCAGCAGCTTGTGGCCACTCTTATTTTGTGATCTGATAGTTATTTCTCCAGATAAAAGATTATCCCTGACCTGTGATTGATGTAATGCACAGCCCTTTAGTGAGTGTTCCCTCAGAGAGTGCATCCTTTTTCAGAGCTGCAGCAGTAAATGCACAATCCTGGCTTAGCTCTTTGCCTTCCTCCACTGCCTCACTAGGGTTGCAGTGCAGCTAAGTCTCCTTGCCAAGTGCTGCCCAAAAATGGAGATGAGGAAGTTTTCCCAACTGTAGCAAGGGAGAAAGATCATGGGGCACTTTAATATCTTACAATACAAGTAGGCATCCAAATGAAATATCTCTAATCAGGCATCTAAGAGGCTTTCAGTTTTAGCATTTCCTGGAAAATGAAGTTATAGCAATAATGGGGCATCTTAGTGCAGGAGGCTCTTAAGGTACCCAGGAAGTGTTCCCTCTCTTATTTGCAATGGGTTATTTATGGACAGATTCTAGCCTTGGGTGCATACTGCTGCCCAGCTTGAAATACCCATCATGGCAGTTCTGCAAGCCTAGGCAAAGGTTTCTTTTCAAGAGTGGTAGAGGTAGCAGAGAGCACCCTGTGTGCCTGACTAGACTGCTCCCTGTACAAATTGTTGTTCAGTGCCTTAATATTTCTGTGTTGAGATTTGACAGATTAAACCTTGATTTTTCACTGTTTTCTGTCTGGACTGTGACACACTAATTTAGCTCACAGGCAATTCCTAGGCTGCAAGCCAAAACATATTCTGGTAATAAGAAGACATATGCATGGTATTTGGGATGTTCCAGTGTCCCCTCTCTATATTATGCCCTACTGTTGGAGCACTTGGAAAAATTATATTATCGTTTAGCAGAGGGAAGTGAAAAAAAAGAGGGGAAAGAGCTCTGCTGCCTGGTGTCTGTGTGACACTCCTGAGATCCTAATGATTGCTTCCTCTACTATGTGCTGCCCCTGACAAATGCCTGTGTGTGGGAGACAGGGACAACATATTGACCTCCCATATGAGGCTTCCTCCATCTGGTCACCTTTCCTGTTCTTTTTAGTACTCATTTCCTTTGTAATGGACTCCCCTCCATAACCACAAGGTATCTTCACCCTTACAGATGTTATTCCTTCATTTTAAAAACAAGATAGAAGATCAGCTAACAGTATAAACCCATGCAGTTCACACTTTCTCACATTACTCTGTTTCCTCTCACTCACCTGCCTCTTGAGTGGGTATCAGTGTGTAATGTCACAACCAAATGTATTGCCTTAGTGATGGGACAGAAGAGAAAAATACTGCTGGATAATTACAGCTTCCAAGCAGGATAATGTACAACACATGCTGAGGAGGTTTCACACAGTTTGGGCCCAAGGCTGTAAGCTGATTGTTCTAAAATAACCTGGCCTGAGATCACTGTCTCCTGCAGCTCAACATGCCAAGTGTGGTCACTGGTAATTAATGGGGAATGAGGCATCTGGTGATTTCAGTGTTTCTATATTTGTCTCAGGTTTTCAGATGAGAGACTGAAGGAAACCCAGATACTGATTTTTCCAGCTGTTAATGTGATTGTTAACAAAAGCAAACACAGAAGCTAAAACTCTCCTGTTGCAGTGCATGGATATTTGCCTGCCAAACACTGTACGCTCTGTGACAGAGCTCTTTTTGAAGGGAATTAGGGACATTGAAGTATTGCCCTTTTGTCACTTAGACCAGAGAACAGCTCCACTGACACTTAATGTGCAGCAGACTCTGGCTCATGCCAAGCCTGCAAGTCCAGTGACTGACTTCAGAGTTGTGGGTTGGTTGGGGGTGGATTTCTATCCTGCAAAGTAGTTTACCAAGCCAAGCAATGTTCAGCTTTCCATTTCATTGACAAGAGTCAGCATTAGTGTAATTGCACTTATTTAAGTGCCACATGCTGAATGTGAGCTGTGCTGAACTCCAAAGGTCAGGCTTTGTTGCAGCTATTTAAACATATCCCAGAGCTACCTTTGAAGGTTTTGTGCATACAGATTAGCTAAAAACCTGTGCTTCTTTCTCCATTGTCCATGCAATCTCTGGGAAGATAAACTCTCTGCCTGACCATGTGCTCTTGTTTTTGTTTGCCAGGCTGTGAAGAGTTATTAAAAGATGTCCTGTCTCCTGAAAACTCTGGGCCTCGACACTATGAGCCACAGTATGTTGATTACTATTACCAGGTAAGAGAAGCAGTGATTCTGTCTCATGTTAGTGGGCTGAGGAAGCCTCTGGAGTGATGTGTAATTGGGTGATTGTAAATGCTATTCTACTTGGCCTATCGACTCTTCCTTCCTAGATTGATGACTGTTCACAAGTCTGGTTTAAGCTGCATTTAACACAGAATGGCTGTCAGATGGTGTGAGAGTATTTAGGAGTTGGTTGGCATTGCTTTTACATGCCTCGGTATTTTCTTGGCTGTGAAGGGAGACATTGCATACAAGCTGGCTGGGACCACACAGCTGGAAAACACTGATTTGTATCTGATTAAATCAGTCAAAATTTGTAGGTGAACAAGTCTTCAGAGACCTTCTGCAGATAATAAACAGGGACTCAACAGCTGTTGGGAAGCAGAAACAATACAACTTTAGTGACCTTGATAGTATTTTGGGCAGTGGGTATAGCATGTCTTGAGATCATTAAAGGTTTGCATCCATACCCTTAATTTGACAGTGTCAGCTCAGGCTAACAAGCAGGACAGTGTCAGTTTCCTTTAAGCATCTCTTCATCGCTCCTTCATTTTCCTTATTTTTAATCACCTCCACCCATGTAAATTCTTAATATTAAAGGTACAGTTAGTGTTGTACATTCAGATAAGGACTGTATGTCAATGGTGTTAAGAGACTGCAAGTGATCCTGCAATCGGTAGGGAAACCATTTTACCTTCCCATGAGGCAAAGTGTAAGAATAATACTGCATATTGAGGAAAGTTGTGATCAGCATGCTGGTTTTACACCACGTCGTGCTGTTTTACAGCATGGTTTCCACTGTTCATGCAGAAAGTATAGAGACATTTCCTTTACCTCAGTGCAGAAGATGGCTGTCACAAGATGGAAGGAGCCTTCCATGACTGCTAACAGGAGGGCAGAATTTAGTCATAAACTTTCTTAATAAGGAAGAGTTGTCTGGGTGTGTTGGCTCTTTTTGATTGGTGAAAATGACAGGCTGGTTTTAGTACCTGGGCTGTGGCAGACTTGCACCACCATCACTTTGCTTGGTTCTAAAACCCTGTTTTTTTGTAACTGATGACATAGGTACTCACCATGCTGTTGCTTGGTTACCTTAATAGATCTCATAAACCAAACTCCCTGTGTTGCAATAGATGATTTAGGCTATAAAATGAAAAGCAGACTCTCTGCAAACACTAGATGTTCCCCTCCTGTTATGCAGACATTGCAGGCTGGTTGTGACACTTAGAAGGCAGGTGGCATGGCCATTGGGCCTTTATTCCTCTGGGATTTCATATCTGCTGTCACCCAAAGATGTGCTGCTTGAAGACAAGCTGTGAGATGGCTGCAGACTGCACCACCCCTGCCACCCATCCACCAGGGGAGCCTGAGGGTGGGAGCTGCAGTTGCAAATTCTGATAGCAGCTGATGAGACTCCTGTTTGAGTTCTAGATTTGTGCCTCTGGGAGAGGAAGGGGGCAGAGGGTGATCCTTCCTGGTTAGAAAGAGTTGATCTGCCAGTGCTTTGCTGGAAGCCTTGCTTATCACTCCTGGGTAGGACTTCTAATGTCCACCAGCCACCTTGTATGGTCCCTGTGGTGGTGGCACCATTGCAGTAGAGTCCAGCAGCTGTGTTTGTCCTCTTTAACTGGGCCAGTGCAATTATTTGTGCAGCCTCTGAGCAGAACAAGGTTCATCTCCACCTGCCCACAGGGCAGATAAGCTGTCATGGTGGGGAGAGGGCAGGAAACCTTGCACATCAGCGTATGCCCCATGCTTTTCCCACAGCTACTCTACACAGCGGCCCTCCAGAGGGATCTCCAGGTCTTTCAGCTGCAATGTAGAAGCTGTTCGCTAGATGTCAGCGAAAGACTGGGAAAAGGCTGTGAACAGGCTCTGAACTTGCTTTAAAGGTCCTCTGCTGAGGCAGAAAGTTTTCAGTCTGATGAAACAGGAGAGACGGAGGAGAACTGAGGGCCGGGTGGATTTGAGGTTATCACCACTGGTGAGATTTGTTCCCTGTTCCCAAGGAAGCACATACTGAAAACATCCAAGGTCTTCTTGCGTCTCCCATAGCTTGTTCAGTGTGAATTCTTGGTGATGTGATCAAGTTTATGGGCTGCTCCCAGTGGCACAAATGGTAGTTACCTACCCTATGTACCCTACATCCCATTGTACTCGTGTCATGTCTGTTCAATTCTCAGGTGTAGTCAAGTTCTCAGGCAGCAGAAGGATACATCTGCTGAGATGGCACAAATAGATACTTGAAAAGGGAATGTATCTCCCTCATTCCACCCAAGGGGCCGTACTTACACAAAGGCAGGTACTGAGCTGGTTCATTGTTATGCTGTCTCTGAATTCACAATGTGATTTGAGAGGAGGAGGAGGTCTATCCTTGTCACATGTTATTTCCCCTGTCCCCTACTTTCACTTTTGCTTCTCCTTCCAAGTGCCCACTCCCTCTATTGTACCTTTCTGAAGGCCAAAGGCAGAAATCTCAAGATGTGAAGGAAATACCACGAAGTGGGATGAATTGGTCGGAGCCCCATTAAGGTGCTGAACTGGTTGAGTCAAATGGGGAAGAAGAAACTGCCAAGCCTCCAGCCTTTAATTGCAATCAACTGGATGCAATTAATTTAAACTGGTACATAACATCTCCTGGTACCAGGAGCTTGGGGCATTTAATTTGACATTTTCTAAATGGTCTGCTTTTACTTTTTTTTCCTTTCGGTGTAAACAAGAGCAAAAGCTGACAAGCTTTTAATGTCCGAAAAGGATATATTGTATATGCATTTTAAAATGCAAAGACCATTCCACAGAAGGTTTCTAATGGTCTATAATGAAAGGCTGTATGAGTAATGTTTCAGGTGAATGGAGAGCTCTTCCTTTGAGCTCAAGTTTGTTAAGGTATGATACACAGAAAGCAAAGAGCAGCACTTGGTTACTACAGAACTCTCAGATTAGTGGGAAATCTCCCACTGACTTCCATCAGCATTGAATCAGGCTGCAAAGAGTATGTTAGCACATACAGAGACAGCTGGTCCAAAAAAACTTAGAAGGATGGGATTGCAGTAAGGAGTTAACAGTTATAGAGCCTCTCAGCTCCAGGACCTACAAATAAACCTTCCCGCTCTGTCTGTGAGTTCAGAGTCTGTTGATTTGGTTAAGGTCTGTGTTGTGCTCCATTTGAGGCACTGCTTCAGTCAAGTGCTGGTTATTAGTATAATTTCTGTCTCTTACAGCCTCTAAAGAGATAATAGAAATGCTCTGAATTTGCCAGCAACCAATTTATGGATCCTGAATTCCTTTCACAGTGTTTGCTGCCATGGCCTCAGCTCTTGTTTTGGCTCCAGTTTGAAAGGAGACTCTCCCTAGTCCAGTGTGCAGGATTTGCTTTGTGGCAAGCATCTGGTAGCACTTCAGAGCCCTCAGATAGCCTTTTGGAGATGGTAACCAACAGAAAGTCCACAGCTGAAATATGTGTTTGAAAACCCAGACCCAGATTCAGCCAGCTCAAACAAAGCAAAGTGCCCGTGTCTAGTATTTCCAAGTGGCTGGCTCTGGGCCTTCCCAGGCACCTAGCCAGCTGGAAGCACTAGCCACAGGACTCAGAGGGAATTAGACTGGCTGCATTTGCAGCTCCCTGGCCAAGATTTGCACTGCAGGCCCTGAGAAGCAATGACTTGGGTCTAGGTGCTCTTCTGCCTGAGCCTCTAAGTTTGGGGAAAGGGAATCAGCAACAGGCACTGGATTTTTCAGCTCCTCACCTGGCATATTTTGGCTGTTCAGATTTGAAGGAAGCCTGAATCAAGATCACCTGGATAGATGACAGAAGCAGAGGCTGAATGGCAGATCTTAGAGCCTCGCACCAGCAGGTAGCAGGGTACCTACTTGAGTAGCTGCTTGTGAAGGGATGGACTATGGAATTTTACATGTAACTGCCTTTTCATCTGAAATCAATGCTGTATGTGCAAACCCAGTGGAAGAGCATGTTGTGAGATACAATGATAGCAGGGTCCTTGTTTTAAACAAGGCCGTTTGCTTCTTATGAGTTGTTGCTGTATTGAGTTGCTGCTTTCCTTATTTTTTGCTACACTGACCTGTAAATAAGAGAGTGAATCTGCCTCTTGACAAGGTACAGGATGATTGCAGCATGTCAGAGGATGAGCTGCCTTTTCAGTCTGTGTGTGTTCTCCTGCCTGCCAAGTGATTAATTACACTCTATGAACAGCAGAAAAATTGTTGAAACATGACAAATAAATTGTGTTTGCCTCTGGGATGGAGCTGGGACTACTAGCTGATCTGCTGCTTTGAAAATATTTTCAGTAGCAATTAGGGGTCCCCCACTGGCTTCTGAAATTTTTTTTTCCCCACTAGCTGTTTGAGGATATCTGCTAAAACCTATGTCAGAACAGAGGGGGCCTTTCTAAACTGGAAAAAGGCTGTGATCCAAATGGGTTTTTCATTAGGCTGTGGAACAGTGTAGCATTCTGAGACACAGCTGGACTGAGGAAAGGTGAAGGGCCATTTGCATAGGTCTCCTTTGTTAGCTTGGAGTTGTAGTTATTATCTCTGATTGTGCTGTCTTGTGCTATTTATTGAAAAGCAGAGCCCAGGAAAGCATAGAATATTTTAATGAACTCAAAAGAGCAGTTTTTTTCTTCTTGTTGTTCCCATCTTAAATAAAGCTGCCCTTTTCTTTTTTCCACTGAGGACCTCCCTTTCACCAAGCATGGCAGCAGTTGCAGCAATGCTAGTTTGCTAGTGAACAAATCCCTCTGGGTCACTTCAGTAGAGAGGAGCAACCAAAGACATCAAATCTTACCTGAACCCAAGAAACATCTGCCCTGTCACTTCTAGTTTCCCAGAAGCCTGTTCTACCCACTTTGGGGTGGTGTCCACCACAAAGACAATGACAGTCAAGGGTTACTACTAACCTGACACCACAAGTAAATGCAGATCTTTAGTAAAGAAAGCACCACACATCCTTCAGAGCTTGACTATTGATGTATTTTTATCTTTGGTGCAGACTTGGCAGCACTGAGCCCTGTACGTTGCTGTACTGAGCTCACCCTTCCTCTGGAAGCTGAAGCAACGTTTGAGTGAAGGATGTCAGATCTCATGGGAAAACTTCAGAGAGTCTGTAACCAGAATTTTTCTTCTCAGCAATGCTGTGTTTTGAAGCAATGGCTCCACCTTGACCATCGAATTGCCAGTGTTCTTGGGCAAAGCTATTGACCTCGTTTGTCAGGAGGGTCTTCTTGATACTATTGTTCCTAACATTAAACCCAGGTGTTTCCTAACTGTTCATGCAAAATACATCTTTCCTCCTGCCTTCTGTGGTAGCATAAGCAGAGACACCTATCTCAGCAGAGGCAAAGCAGCTAAGTAGTTAAGTTGGAACAACCTTCCAACCAATAGCACAGAGGAAAAAACAGCCTGTGTGGTCAGGAGAAGCACCATTAAACACAGCAAACTGAAGCTTTTTTTTCCACTGTTTCTTACCAGCCTCCAGTTTTCTCCAGCACCCACACTCTTGTCACTCTTGGCACCCGCTGTGTTTTCAGCCCTGCAGATGATCAGTGTCTGCCTTGTGTGTGAGGACTTCCCTCTGTGTGCTTGAGACTCTTGGGGTGTCCATGCTGCACAGTGATCAGCACAGGGCAGCAAACTGCCCCCCTTGCCGAGCTGCTGGTGGGCCCTTCCATCCTGCTGTTGCCGTGGGACCCGCGCTGTGACATGAGCTGCTCATCCTGGCTTCTCTCCTCCAGAAGCTGGGAGAGACACTGCATCTTCAGTCCTGCAACAGTCAAAATCTGGGGCATGCATGTCCCCCAGTTCTTCAACTGGAGAATGTTCTGGCTCAAGCCTCTCTTGGGAAGCAGAAGGTTCCCTGGTTTCCCTGGTCTAATCTAGAAGGCTGATTTATATTTGGAGCTCCTAAATCTGTCAGATTCTCCTTCCCCTCAGCTTCTGCTATATCCGCTGGGAAATTAGTACACTCAATATCTCTGGGGATGGCCTTTTGGGAGGCCCAGCCTAAGGACTGATCCCAGGCCCAGATGAAATCAGTAGAAAGACTTCTTAGACCCTGGCAGGAGTTAGGTCAACACCTTGGGTTTTCCCTGAGGTGATTGTTGCATGAATCTCTCGCTGGAGGAGGAGGAAGAAGAAAAGCTGGATAAAGCTCAGCTGAGCAGGTACAGAAAGAAAAAAGTCCATGTTCCTAGGTAGGACTAGGCAGGATTATACACAGGCAACACACTGTCTGCACCGATGAGAAGTTTATTGTGACAACACTCTCAGCAATTCATTTTTTCCTATTTTTTTTCCAAGCCTCAGGAAGCAACATTAACTACAACTGCTGAGAAACCCCCAGTGAACAATTACCAAGTGCAATGAAGAGTACAGAGTGCCCCCATTTGGGACCAATTTACATGGAAATTGCCTGCTCTCACCTGGCAATATTCTGACTGAAATTTTTTCATGTTTGTGCATACATGCAAAAATAAGTGTCCTTGGTATAAAACACCTGCATAAAAATACTGTGCCTCTCTGGCTGCAAAAGCTGATTACGAAGTGCTGTCCTGAGGAACTGCTGTCCTGAGGAACTGCTGTCCAGAGAACCAGCAGTTCTGCACTTGGGGCAAGGTAGGCATCTTCCAACAAAGTAAATGCTGACTCCTCCCAAAACAGCCATAGAAGAGATTAAGGATTATTTTATTTTTTAAAAACCAGTTTGAATTTTTGATTTGGGTGGAACATCACGCACTGATATTTTTTAAAGGGACAATACTTTTTCCTTAACTTGTTTTTGCTCAGTTGTTGTGTAAAACACACATAAAATACTACAAAAGAAGTGAATATTACAAAAGAAAAAATAATTCTTCTCTTTCTCAAAACGTGTTTTGGGTTTTCTTTTGAGAGAAATCTGCGGTTTTGACCTTCTCACCCTGAGCTGGGCCAAGGAAATAATTTGAAATCTAAGAGCTCCCAGGCTGGGAGAAATGTTATCCCAGCCAGTTGTTGCCACAACCCCCCAAATGCAATCCCACTTTCTGAGGCCAGCAAGAGACTGCTCAGGGCTGGGGGGTGACCTGATAGAGATGTTACTTGAGTTTCCATAGCCCTCAGACTGGAGGATCTTGGTGCAGTAGCATTTAGAATCATAGAATGTCTTGGGTTGGAAGGGACCTCTAAAGGTCATTTTATTCCACCACCGTACAATAAGCAGGGACATCTCCCACTAGAACAGATTGCTCAAAGCCCCATCAAGCCTGACATTGAACATCTCGAGGGATGGGGCCCCCACCACCTCTCTAGGCAACCTGTTCCAGTGATCCACCACCCTCATAGTAAAGAACTTTTCCTAATGTCCTAGTCTGATCGTGCCATCTTTCTGGGGTTAGGAAGCTGGGCTGTATTTGTATGTCAGTGGTTTTGCACAAATTCTGCCAGTTAGCTGGTTTAAAGCACCTGCTCTTGCAGCTGAACTACTGGCCTCCTGTAATAGAAGCTTAAATGAACAAGGAACCAAACATTATTCACTTCCCACAAGGACTTGTCTGAGTCAAATTTTACTGTTTCTTAGGCCTACATTTGGCTGGGTGGTTTGAAACAGGTGAAAGTGTGACTGCCAGTTCAGCCATCCTTGCTGTGACTCTGTGAGAGAGATGAAGTTCCAGCCATAGTGTCCTTCCAGACATCTATAGGAAAGTCACCTCATGCACTTACTGTTATCTGTGACTCCTTTTTGAGTATTTCTTTCTAATCTGTGGGACAGGTAGGGTTTTGAGTAGCATTCAAAAGCTTTACCATTTGAGAGCCTGTCACCTATCTCTTTGACAGAACCTCTGTTCAATAGACATTTTCTGTCATCCCTGTTTTTTCTTTCTGAGACATTATCATCAAGCTTTTAATCTGCTGATTTTCTGACTGAGCACAGTTTTGAGGGTGGCTTTTCAGGAATTGTCAGTTGCCATGGCAAAATATTCCTTCTGTTCTTTTCTCTCCATGGATAAACCAATTTAGGCTGTGGCTCAGTCTTGGGTAGAGGCTGTGAAATGACTGAAAGCTTAAAGTTGGTCCCTTTCTATTGAGGAAGTCGCATTCCTATTGATTTAATCCTTCAGGTAAGTATGGCTTTGTGGTTTAATTCTTTTTGCCCTTTGTTTGCTATATGGAAAATCTATCCACTTTAATTTGTGGTCTGTCTTGAAAACAGCATTCTGAGCAACATAAGGAGAAGAAATGTTATGACAGCACTCATTGTGTCCTGTGCTCCCATGAAAGAAATACAGCTGTTCCATCAGAGGTGGACCTGACTCTGATACATGGTCTTGTGTGACAAGATGAGGGGATCTTTGCCTTCCAGTTCATAAACTTGAAACTGTATCTTTCTTTCTTTGTTTTTATTTTTTTTATTCCCTATTCTGCTTCATATCTTTTCTCCTTGCTGCTTGGGGATATTTGTGCTGAATTTATGGAAGATTTTGGGACACAGAGTGTTCTTTTTGAAATATTTTCAGTGGGAAGGCAGTGAAATTGAAATATAGGGATTTTTTTTAAAGTAAAAAGATTAATTTAAGTAGGTTTATCCTTTTTTTTTTTTTAATCAAAAGAAAGTTCTGTAAGACCTATGAAAGCTGGTTAATAAAGCCAAGATTCCAGAGTATTATGGAACTGTAGAGAGAAAGTCAACCACACAGAGATTTTCTAGGTAAACAAAACCAGCAAAATCCCTCATTGCATAAGCAAACTAAAAGGATTTGACTGCTTCTTTGCTGCCTTCTAGCCTCTCTGGCCAAACCAAGAGCAATGTATTTTTTCATCTTATGTGGGGGGAGAAGGAAAAATAGTCCATTCCCCACATCAGCTCTTCTCGTTTTTCAAAACAAGAGCTGCACACACTGCTAGGAATTTCCCCACATACCTAAAAAAATTCCTTCATAGACGAAATCTTACAGGAATAATTTCAGTCACACAGCTGCCACTAGACTGCCCACAATATTTTAGGGTTCAAATACGTGATTTCAGTAGCATTAAGAATTGCCACTGAAGGTTCCCATGCAGTTCATGAACTTGCTTTTTCTTAGTTACGAAAGCTCGAGGACACCTTTCCCACTTCCTTCTTCTTGCATTTCACATCCAGTCCTTGCAATATCCAAAATCCCCACAAAACCACATGGACTTTTTCCTACCCATTCAAGTGTCTCCCCCCACCAGGTTTCCCCAGCAGTGCTGGGATCTGCCTTGCACTGTGGGAGGTGCTGCACGGGGGGGCTGAATCATGGCACTGTCCTCTCTCAGAGGCAACTGAACTGTTTAAAATTAAATCATTGCACTCAGCTGGGCTCAGAGACCTAAAAATTAGATCTTGATTATTTTGTCTATTTTTAGAAGCTGGAGAAGAATCAAAATGTGATTATCTTTTTTTTTTTTTTACATGCTGCAGTGGAGAATATATTACTCTGGGTGGAGGGAGGCTTTTCCAGTACTGTCACACATATGGGCTGCGATAAGCAATTTGTAACTGAACAGGAAAAAAAAGTAGGCCAGCCTACAAGAGAGTATCTAGGAATCACTCCTGAGGGATTTGTGCTACACTGCCTCCAGCAGCTGAAATAACAGCATGAAATTGCGATTAAAAATTGAGAAGAGAGACGGGCTATTTGACCTTTCAATCAGGGACACAGAGGCCCTGTCTAGAATAAGGATGCAGAGAATTTCAGCTTCTGTTGAACGATGGCGTGCCAAGAAGAGGCAGCTGAAGTTCATCCTCAGCTCAGAGGAAGAGGGAGATAATTTCTTTCCGTTCCACACAGTCCTTGCAGAGGCTGGTTTCGGAGCTGTGTAGGCTGTGCCAGCAGGTCCAGGGGCAGCTGCCAGCAGGGCAGTGTTGGGGAGTGGAGTGATGCAGTCCAAGAGCTATGGTCTGAACAGATGAGAAATAGGAAATAAACTGTCACCTGTTACATTTCTAAGTTTACATAAATCCAGGCAAGATTAATTAGGCCCATGAGAGGCTTTGTTAATTAGGGGATTTGCTATTTGGCTTACCTTTTTACCCAGACTGTTATTGTAATTACCCAGTTGACAAATCATTATGATAAGCTACTAGGAGGGTTAAATTGGAATAATAATGTAGCCATGGCAATGTTGATACAGAGTTGACACAGATCCTGATGAGCATTTTGGACTGACAGTGTGAATCTGGCAGCCTCATCTCAAACCACCACAACCAGGAGGTGTTTGGAAAGGGAATGAATAAAGTAGACACAGTAAGGTAGAAAAGGCATATCAAAAACAGTGATTCCTTGGAGCTTTTGCCAACCTTTGTTAATAGTACTGTGATAAAAAACAATTTGGTTTTGCAGGAGACTTTGATTTGTTCTTAGCCTGCAAGGAGACATCCCCAGTGTGACTCCTGTTCGTCTGTTGCCTTTCTGCATAAGCCTCTAGTCGTTCAGCAGTGTTTGGGGCGAAGGCTTTCTCAGTATGTGTTTGTACAGCACCACGTGGAGCCACAGTAGGGGGTAATGACTGGAGGAGAGAAAGTTTGCAGGCTCTGCACCCTTTGAGAGATACATGCCAAATACATAAATATGGTATAAATATATTTCAGAGCTTTGGGCAGCCATTTGTATGGAATAGTGCAATACTTAGGTAGACTTTCTTGCCCATGGTAGAAATGTATTTGTAAAACTGAATACAAAGCCTCATTGAAAATGGGGGGGATTTCTCAATTTACACATACTGAATACATTAACACCTTCTTCCAGCAGCAGAGAGGACATATTTGGCTTGTTTTGGTCACAGACAGAGCAATAGACAGAACTTCAAGTATTTTTATATATTCTCCACAAGAAGTTTCATATGTTGGTAACTGTTTTGCGTTTATTACTGGCATGCGTATGTTGAAAAAGATTAATGCTGTTTGTTGCTCCAATGAGTTTTTCATTGCTGTGCCCTTGAAAGCTTTGTCATTGAGGAAGATTTATAGGGGTGACTGGGACATGTGTCTTCCATCAGGAGATGGACCATATGCTAACAATGCCCTAAGGCATGCTCATGGAAAAGTCTCGTGCATGGAAGATGGGAACCTGTCCAGAACAGGGAGGGCTGCTGAGGAACTGCCTAGAACTGTTGGTCTTAGATTATTAAAATCAACCTAAGAGCATGAAACAAATGAACCTATGGGTTTTTTTCCCACCTTGTAAGCTTTGTCTTTTGGAGTTTCAGAATGTAAAGTGCCTTGTCATATTTAGATCTCTAAAAGGTCTCTGTCATAAATCTCGGTATTTTAGACAAGTGTGTTTCTTGGGATCTTTGCCCCACTGGTTTCTTGTTGCACTCCTCAGAATATTTCATAGATTAGTTCTTATGGCAGTGTATTCAACCAAATTTTCTCTCAGTGCATGGTACAATTTCCATTTTTTATGGAAATCAGTAATGCACAGTATTTTGTGAGACTAATAAATATTGCCTTTCATAAATATTTGTTTGCCTCTGAACTCCTCAGCATGAGGATCAACAACCCTCCCTTTATTAATCACTCTTTGCAGGGTTATCTAGCTGCAGGAGCTGCCACAGGTTTCTCATCTGGAAAGCTGTCAGTTAAGTGAAAGAGTAAATCACTGGATTTCTATTCCTGCCATATTTTGAAATTTCACTTAAAATCTTTCTGTTTGTCTCATTGCCAAGCCAACAGTGAGATATTACAGGGGAATTATGAAAGGGAGTTTTGTGTGGTAAATTGAGAGTTCACCTGTTGCCTAGTGCAATTCCTTGCCTATAAATTCTGAGTAATGCTTCTCAGATTACTGCACCATGACAAAACTTTGCTATCAGGAGACATCCTGTGTTGTGTTATGGTACTCGAATCAAAGGGGAAAGAATTTGTACTCTGATACTGCAGAAGATGCCCTGCCAAGAGTGACTGATATCCTGCTGGTTTATAAATAAAAGTTTTAGAAGTGAAATGTACTGAATAACACTGACCCATGTGCCTTCATGAAGCAAAGTTCTGGGGCCGGGGAAAGTCATGGAGCACTTTCTGTGCAGTTATTGAAAGCTACTTTTTTTCCCCCATTAACAAAATTGTCAAATGTTTCCTAACTTAGAGCCAGGGCATTACTTGTTGTTCTGCTGAGTGACGTGCTTCTGCTCTGGCTTGTGTGTAGTCTCATCAGATTACAGGTTGAGACAGTGTCTCTTGGTTGTATTTGTGTAGTGCCTGTCTTGTGGGGCTCTTCTTTTGCCTCTCCCCTGGGAGGACAGGATCACCTCATTTTAGAAGGAAGAGATGGGAAAGGGAAGAAGCCAGCGCTATTAGGAATACATCAATATTTACTGTACCACACGTTCATATTGAGTTTGACTTAGATACTTGCATTCTGTATAGATTTGCCTTTGTGTGCAATATCTTCTTTCTTATGAAGGAGCTGATACTCAAGAGAGGAAGGGCTCTCCAGCTCAAACTGCCTTAGGACACCCTCCCTTACCTGCTCTTGGCTCATCTCTGTTAGCACAGCTGCCTGGGACTGGCTTGTGCAGGTCAACTCAGGGAGGCACAACATCCTTTCCCCAGCTCCCACTTTCCAGTAGGCTGGAGCTGCCTACACACTCCTACCATTTCCACCAGAGCCAGTGGGTAACAAGAACCACATGGACCACACTCATTTCTGTTTCCTGATGTAATTCACCATCTGTAACTGCTTCTTAGATGACGTGGGGTCCCAAAGCTTCCCCCCTGCTGACAACTCACTGCCTCACAGGACCTATTTTCTCATGACATCTAAACACTTCCATATTTAACATGATTAATTAGAAGGGAAAGGTGAGTGTCAAGGGCAGGGATCAGTGTTTTAAGAGTAGGTCACTATTTTAGTTTGATGAGGTTATGGAAATAGAATGTGAAAGGTAACTGGAGGTAGTTTACTCCCTGCTGAAATGGTAGAGACCCACCTCACATTTAGCACAGGGAGGGGCCCTTTCATGACTTGTTCTTTACAGGACTTGGGGCACTGCAGGTCCCTAGCTAGGCTCGCCCTGCAGTCACAGGGTGTCTTGGTTTTGCATAGGTGTTTCCAGCCTTCACTACTCATCTTGGGGCAGCTGCAGGGCAGAAATCTTCTTCATTGGCTTCATTTCCTCCTAATATTGCATATTCAGAACTATCTGTGCAGCACCAGGGTCACTGACAATACTACTGATTACTTCACATCACTATTTAAATAGGATGAAAGACAGGGGATGAGCAACTGGAGATTTTACACTTGAGAAATAAATCGATTTATGGTACAATCAGTCTGTTGGCTCTGGCAGGCTTTTCTTTAAAAAGCAAGAAAAGTATTCTTGTCACTTTTGGGTTGATTTAATTCAAGAAGCTTGTGCAAAATTATTCTTCTCAGCCTACGATTGCAGACACCCAACAATGGCACAGAAATTGATCCTCTGTTAAATTCTGTGTGGTACCTTGGGGAGTGAAGTAGAGAGCCCAGCCAGGCCCTCTTGAGCCTGAAGTTCACCATGCCTTAGTGGGACATCATTGAAAGGCCTTGCCAGGGCTGTACCTTTCAGTCGCAGAGGACTGCTCTTGCTTTAGCAAGGGATTTCTGTTCTTCTGTCACTGTAGAATTGCCTGGGAATTAAAACTAGTCTTATTTTAAAGGCAACTATAGGATGTACATATGTGCTGCACTCCCCCATTCCTTGTATAAATGTGAACATTGCCCAAAAGCAGTAGAAAATCAATGTGATGGCACCTCAGAAGGGTCTTCATAGTGCTAATATTGTCACAGCTTGGCCCAGACTCATGGGCTTTATTGAACATCTGTGTGTTTCTCCTAAAGCTGGGAGTTTTCCCTGCGGCATTCTGAAAAAATGTTATGTGAATTGAAGAAGGTCTCTTGCCTCCTACAACAGATCTGCACCTGCTGTTCCCTGCTCCATGTCTAGGGCCTGGCATCATCCAGTCTAGCATCATCACACCCGGCTTTTGCCAGGCTGTCAACAGCCCATATGCAAGGGCTGGCCTCTGCTGTCTGAGGTGAAATGTCTTTCAGGTCTTCTTCACAGTTAAGCTGAACCAAAGGTTATGTTTTTCCTGGTATGTCTGCATTTGTTGAGGAGACTTCTCCATGGTTATATTTATACTCTTATCCACTAAGAGACTGTAATAGAAACAAAAGGCTGTTTTCTGTGACTCTCTGAGGCTGCTGCATCACTTGTTGCTCTGGAGTTCCTGTGGCAAACTATAGGTTTGGCTCAACTACAGCTGAGTTGCCTTCTCTTCCAATTTCTGTAGCTAGAAAGGGACATATTTCTGTGACCAAGATGGAGAGACTGATACAAATACTTGGCTAATGTACATTTGTCAAATAAGAAAAAATAATTCTAACTTCCCTGTTGATCGAAATTGTACTTGGAGGGACTCTAATGGTACAAACAGGACTAGGAGGGAAAACAGCTCCTGTGATTTTTTGGGCAGGGCAGCTGAACCATGCCCTCCATCATGTCGTGTTGCCCTCCCTTTCAGTAAACTAAGGATAAAACTATTAGTTCTGGCTATATGGATTGCAAGCTGGCTGGCAGGGCACATTCCCCTCACTATATGTGCCAGCTGTGCTGAGCAGAATAGCCCCTTCCTCTTATCCGTTGACCACCTCCAGGGAACTGTTGGTGAATTAACACGTTGTGCTCCACAGCCTGAGAACATAAGCCACATCCCTCAGCAAACAAGTCCAAAAGGGTTTGACAGTTAAATAATTGCCTCTGCTGCCTGGCTTTTAAGAAATCAAGTGAAACTTAAGTGGAAGTTCAGCAAAGTTTGATAGCCCTTCCACTCCACTGGCATCATTCATGGTGGCCGTTCAAGCTTCCAGTCTAATGGGGATCTGTGAGAAGGCACCAACCAACTCAGGAAAAGTGTCAACAGCACCACAGGTCAGACAAGGACATATTATTATGCACCTTTGAAAACACAGCCAGACTTCACATCTCAGCCCAGCATGCAGCAATCATTAGTCACCCTGCATAATCCTCTTGACCTATTTTTTTTTTTCCTTTCATAGTGGTCACATTTGAAAATACTGTCTAGAGCCTGTTGGGCTCACACAAAGTTGCTAATTGGGAGCTGTCTAGCTAAGGGGTAACACAGAGGCAAAGTTCAACACAGTGCACTCAGTGTCCAGGCTGCAATGCTGAGTGTTCCCAGGGAGGTGATGGCCAGGAGGCCTGGTGTCACCAGTATGCACAGGGACTTGAGTCCTGTTGCTTCCAAAGGGGCTTGTCACCTGAGCACTTTGGTTCATCTGGAATTAAGGGTTTGACAGAATGTGGCCCTGCAGAATGGTTTGAATGTGAGACATGCTAGTGGCATTTACATACAGGAGGAGGAAGAGTTGGAACAGTGGACCAGCTGGTGAAAGACTGCCCACACACCTCTGTCCCAGGGAGCTGGGTGAGCATGGCCCTTGTCACTAGAGGATTTTTAAAAGGCTTGCCACCACCATTGCTTCCCCCTAAGGCTGGTGCAAAAGATGTGCAAAGCAGCATAGTTCACAGGCTCTGTGCACTGAGGCCATCACTCACCACCATCTCACAGTAGTAGGCTGCTCTCTGTTACCCTGGAGGGACAAGTGTAGGATGGCCCTGCAGATGTGGAAATGATCTGCAGACTTGGTACAGAGGCTTGATACTTCTGATAGATTTCTTCTGCATATGATATGTTAAATTCTTGGAGTCAGCCACAGATATGTAGATGAAGGAATTAGCATTAAATCGATCTACAGTACTCACTCCATTATTACACTATCAGTGTGCTTCATAGGCTCTAATGAATTCATGTCACAGTGTCTCTGGGAGCTAGAAAACTGTTATTCATCCCAAATTTGAAGAAGATAAATTTAGCTGTTCACCAGGTAGGTGGCAGAGTCAGATTGGTTTCCGGAGAAGCCAGGTGACTACATAGCACTGAGGTCATGGAAGATGTCCATCACCAAGTGGGAACCTCTACCTGTGTCTCAGATGGTGCCCTATCTGCTGGCCCAGCTTTTATATCTGAGGATATGTAATGTTCATTAGTATTTTTGTGCATGTAGGTGGAATTGCATACTAAATTTCACAGGCTAATAATGTTTTTCCTTGTTCCTCTGTCTGCAGAGCCTGCCCAAATGAAAGGCAGAGTGCAAAGCAGGGCTCCCTAGCCTCAGCAGGGGAAAAGATCAAAGCTGTGGTTGTGATAGTGCTGAAGGCATAAGCCTTTCTTGCTTACCTACACTGGTTTATGAAGCTACTAGCTTAGCAAGATTAGTAGGTGTCAAATCTACTTTATAAAAGCAGTCAGGGGCAGGCAGCATTAGAAGTTTGCTGTACCCGTGTACAAACAGGCATGTTCTAACTAATTAGGTCAGGCTGTATTCTGCTAGAAGGAGTTAATGTTGGAAATGATGCTGCTCCCTAGCATACCAGCCTTCCTGCCTTTTTCTGGTGTCCCAGGGCCCAGAGGTGTATGTGCTGTTACCCTCCAGTCCCTGCAGCCATCTATAAAAATTTGCAAGGCTCGATTTGGAGCTGATGGTCATGAAGTGTGGTGCCTACACTGCTGTACACAAGTGGCCAGAAATGGCTCCTCTCCCACCGTAAGGTTGCATGCATGTTGTCAGGGGTGGTGCATTCACTGTATTCGAGGGGTGGTGCAGGTAGGACGTCACTTGGTTCTTGCTCTTTGTGAAGCTGTTTCCTTGTCTATTTTGGACCTGCTGTGACAGGACTGGGCTGTGTCATTCTGCCCTGCATATTTTGAGCTTCATTAAATCCCTGGGTACTGAGTGCTGCTGTCTGTGCTCTTTTGCTCTTCATTTCTGTAGGGATTTAGGGCAGAAGTGCTTTATGCTGCTGTCATCATCTTGTAAGGAGCAAAGAAGAAATGCAGTGTATTCCCCAGATACCAGTAGAATCGTATCTTGACGTAATACTAATTAATCATCTCGTAATCAGGTAATTATTTCCCTTGCAGCTGTCTAATTACCATTTAGTAGCCTAGACTTCAGCCTGCAAATAACTAATATTTTCAAGCAAGAGTTTCAAGAAGAGGAGAAGAGTAGGCCATGACTCCTGGTTCAACCCCTCCGTCTTCCTTGGATTACTCCTGGAATTAATTGGGTCCACCAGTTCTTTTAGCCTACTGAACCATGCAGCAGCCCTAATTATTGCCATATTGGCAACAAGAAAAGAGTGTGACCAACTCCACTGCTCAGTGCAATGGACTTAGCTGCTACACTACAGCTGCTAATGTGCTCAGAAGTGCATCCATATGTTGGCTCCCTATGAGCTCTTACTAACCTAGCAGATTATGGCTCAAGCTCATTAGCTTGAGCCATACTTTTGGGATCAATATAGAAGATGCTCTTAAAAGGTAAGGTTATGTATTAGAGCATGTTGAATCTTTCCGGGGTAGAGGAGAGATTTACTTGCAAGCCAAGGAAGACCACAAAGAGAAAAATTACAAACCAAAGTCAGAGCTTACTTAGCATTCATACCTTGAATGTGTTTAACCTCTACCTCCAGCTGATTTACTTACGTTTGTGACATGTCTTGAGTGTGTCTGTGCTTGCATGCATGAGACTCAGTTCCATTCATCAAAGAATTTAGACTAATGAAAAAAAATTAACCACATTTGAAAGAAAGACAGGAACCTCAACAATATTAAACTCTTATGTTCCATAAAAATAGGCTTTTGTATGGGTATAGTTAAAGCAAGACAGGCCTTCATTCATGTGACTTTACCAGCATAGAAATGATTTAATGCATTGATGCTGTTTGTGGAGGAAGGCTGATACAGGGCACTTTCCCACTTGTGGAGCTGCATCTTGGGCTGGTAACATTATTTAGGTGCATGTATTTTGGGTTGTTGTTCATGGTGTCCCACAATATCTGTGTCAAAGCTGTAAAACTAATCCTTAAGACATCAGAGCCCAGCTCAAATGGCATATGTACAGCTACCACAATGTTGGCTATTAATGGACACAATGATGAGTTAACATCTTCCATTTTTTTAAAGCCGTGTGACCCTAACAAAGAGGTAACTTCATGTCTTAGTGTCAGATCTACCCCAGACAAATTGCAGCAATTTGCTCATGCTGTTTAGTGCTCAGTTGTACCCAGCTGCCTCTGTTATTTGCTGCATGTTTACGTCTTCAGCTTTGCACCTCTATTAATGTGTCCAAACCATCAGACTTTGCCCAGCCCAGACTCTGGATGGCCTTGCAAACACTGAGGAAATGGAGTGTGTTTGATTTTCCTTAGTTTGTTTTCTCTCCATTATCTATCCTCCTGGTGATAAAGACTGCTGTTTTTGACCTCAGAAGTGCTGTGATAGGCTTTGCTGTGTGAAGGACACAAAAGGAGGAACAATGTGCAAACTCTAGTCTCAATAGCTGGCCTCATGGAGCTTCTCCCTAGAGAAGCCAAGAGGAGGGAAATGGACACCACATAAATAGCAGAGACTGTCCAAGAACATGTGCTGAAAGAAAAGCAGCTAAAAATAGTGTTTAAGGCTAAATGGGAATCATCTGGAGAGAAACTAACAAAAGATTCTGAAAGAAAATCCTGAAAGGAGGAAGCCTTGTTTTCAGAAGCAGTCATGCAAGGTAGAAGCAAATAGTCTTCATATGAAAAACTGCCACCTCCAGTATGTTCTTTTGGGGAGACTTCATGTGCTTCCCCAGCCCTGCCCTCTCCAGTTATGCTGGGACTCAGTCTTACTCGTACGGCGCAGTGTTCAGTTAAGGGTCTCTCAGGATGGGATTTTTTTCCAGATTTTGGTTGTGTCTCAAGAAATGATGCTCCAGTGAGTGAAGCCGGGCTTTGCAGAAACAGCCAGTCTGTGTAATTTGTCTCTTCCTCCATCGTCAGGCGGTTCCCAGGTCCTAAAAACATGGCAAGGTGGTAAAACTTTTTTGAAAATAGTGTTTTTCCTTTGCATCCCTTCTCCAAGTGCAAATGCATATCCCCTCCTGTTGTCTCTGTGCTATAATCTCACTATAACCCTCAGCTATAATCTGTTGCTGGGGGTTACCAGAGCTATTTACAATGCAACATGTTTAATCAGAAATTGAAAAGTCTTTGTGAGCTGAGACCTCAGTGTCATGTGGTGAATATCTTAGATGCAGAAAGGGATCAAGGTGGCTTCTTAGTTACTAGTAGTTAACACAATCTATTGTATTTTAATTGCCTTCTATACGTGTCTTTGTATCTCCTACTAGGAAGAAGTGTGATGTGGAAATAAGATAGCTTATAAATAGCTGTAGTTTTGCTGCAGCACCAGGGGAAACTTCAGCTATAGTGCAGCTATAGTGCGTTGTGACAGGCATTGAGGGGGCAGATTGAAGCCTTTCTGCTATACAATGCTGGGCTACAAAAGCAGCATTAAGGCCAGCAGCCCTTGCTAGGCGGGAGTAGCTGATCGCAGATGCATCCCTTGGCTTTCCAGAGCAGCACACATCGTGCACAACCACCCCCAGAGGTGGCAGGAGGAGATGCGGTCCCACAGCCGCAGACACTGCTGCCACCAGGTCCTCACCCCTGGGGTCCAGCTGGGCGTAGTCTTGCTCTGGGTATCTTTCAGCTTCTCGTTCTTGTGGTGGCATTTCTAGCTGAGACACTGACTGCCAAGTCCAATAGTAAAGCTGTTTTCCAACAAAGTTGGAATGTCCAATTTTGACAGCATTTTAGCTCAAGAGAAAGGAAATTATGTCTAAAGGTCAGAGCATCCCATTTTGATATCTTTCAGAGTGTAAAGTTTCAATTTGATTTACACTGAATTTTTAACAAATTTGTTTAATTGCATAAACATTTAATAAACATTTAAGAAACTGATTGACCCCATTAAAAAAAAAGTCCTTTAGTGAGAATTTTCACATTTTCTTTTAATTCTTTTCAAGAGTATCTGAATTTCTCTCTCGTAGTTTCTACTTTCAGCCTGAGGCTAGTGAAACACAGGGCAGCTATCCAGTAAAGCAATCTAGGAATATAACAGGAACTATATTTCATCAGAAATTGTTCTTTTCCATTCAGAAGAAGAATGGCTAATGCCTGGTGCTTTTCTCCTAGCTGTTAACAATGCATTTAGTTTTTTCTGATGTGTTTAGAAGAATCCGACAAGAGCCCCAAGACATCTTCTAACAAAGAAATGTATCACTTGGCATTTTTACAGAGAACTGAGGCTTTTCTGGGTTACACAGGTCAAAGCTAAGTAGTGGGTGTGACTTCCATTACCCGCCAGAGAGGAAACAGAAGGAAAGAGTCTGATAAAATCGTAGTGTTTTATTAGGTAAATTTTCCCATGTAAGGCTAAAAGCTTGCTGCCTGCTGAATTCATTCCAGACTTCAGGCCTGCTTTTAAAAAAGTTTAAAGTACGAACAGATAAGGAGTTAATTTACCTTCTCAGATTTAGACCTTCTGAAAGATTCATGGAAACTGTGAGTGGGTGAGATACATTTTTAATCATGCTCAGCTTATTTAATTGTAATCTTCATCTGCCTCTGCTGTGCAGTGTGGAGCCCTGGTTTGCACTGCACACCCCAGGCACATCCTAACTGTGGGAGAACTGGCCTCATCCCCTGCCCTGTAGCCCCCAACTCTGAGGAGAAGGACCCGGAGCTGCAGCAAGCTCCATCACTGCTCCTGCTCTGGGCACACTTCGATGCCAGCCTTGCTGCCCAGCCGAGCAGACCCATCCTCCAGCTCAGCCTGAAGCTTCAGTCCTGAAGTGGGACTTTCTAATAAGGAGTTGGGATGGCTCCAGGGAAGCTTCAAATGGAGAGCCACTGAAATAAGAAGTTACACAGGTGTCATATATTCCCAAATTTTATGGAGGTTGGGCTACATCATGCCCAACTATGCAGTGATTTGACCTAGAAGCTGAGCCTCAGCTGCTGGAGAGTGATGTGCCTTCAGCATCTAAAGAACGTGAACTGTCTCAGGTGTTTCACTCCCTGGGGTGTCCATAACTAGTATTATTAACTGATTAACACCTTTTTTGTGGAACTATTCATGCTTAATCTCTTTTGGGCTGAACGATGAAGCTGGTTGAGTGCTGCACACCACAGGGCTCCATGCAAACACAGTGCCAGGAGCAGGCAGGGGAGCAGTTTACTCTTTTCCTTCCAAAACTTGTCTCAGAAAATATAAAGAATAGTGAAAACCCATATGCAAAACCAGAGTTATCTTCTCTTGGTATTTCCTTGACCTTACTGCCTCCTTTTTCTTCCCACCCTCCTTCACAATGCTACTATTTCAAATCAGGAACTGAGGCCCTGCTGGGAAGGTAGATTTAACTGGTTTACACTAGCCACACTACATATGGTCTTGTACAAGGAGTTAATTTTAAGTTACTTACATGCACATAATCGTACCTCTAGGAGGAAATAAGAGGATTAAAGTATATCCTTCCTGAAAACTGTGATCTTGTCAATGTCTGGCCCTTCCCACTTTGAGCAACCCTCATCAGCAAAATAAGGGAACTTCCCTTGTTGCAGGAATCTGAATGTTAGAATTTCATCTAGTTTATTATTAACTAATAAGAAAAGCAAGGAAATTTTTTTTTCTATCTCATTAAAGATTGAAAGACATTGAAAAATATTGCCTATCCTGATTCAAGAAGTCATTATTAGAACTGTTTGTAATCCATATAAAAAAATTATTAAAAAAAATCCGTCAGATCAGTCATACTGATAATTCTGCTTTGATCTGACTTCCATAATGTAAGCATTTTTGTTGTTATCAACTTACCTGTAGAAACAAAGATGAATGTTGAACGAGGAAGCTGGAATGCATTCAGGATCAGCTGTAACATAGGAGCAATGGAAAATAGGATTCTTAAATGCCTATTCATCCCTTCTGATTTTGCACACACTCCTACAGGATCTGTGAACCTTTTCCATCTTAATTGCTATTCTGTATCTTAGTGGAATTAACATAATTAACACAAATTCAAAAGGGCAGGAGCCCAAAAGGACACCTGTTGTACTGCCTTGAGAGGTAGCAGAGAGGTGTTTTTTTTTCCATATAGGTAATTTGGCTTCTGCTGCCCTTCAGACATTTGTCTTCCTTTCATCTGGCTATTTCTTGCTCTCTGCAGCTTCATACATATTGTATTTTGGACTGTGAGATCTTTGGGATAGACCTTGTGAATTTGTACGGCATCTGGCACCACAAGACCCGACTGTCTGGGATCTGTTGCCTTAATGGCAAAAGTTCACATGCATTACTGCAGCAGCTGATTTGACAGATTCCCTGGGTTTTCAGATGGCAGGAATCTTGCAACTGCAGGTCATAAAATTTTGACATAGCACATTCTTATAGTTGTTCAGAAAGAACTGATTCCACTGCAGAGTTCAGCATCAAACCTGAAGACAGACTTCAATCCTGCCACTGTTTCTGTGATCTCCTTTGAGCACCTCAAAGCAGGGGTGTGACCCAGAAAATCTGTTTCAAAAGCAAGACTAAGGTGGAGAGCTTGTTACAATTCCAGATAGTAAATATTTTAATAAGCAATATTACAAACTGGTGGAAAGCACTGCACAGACGTTTAGCTTTACCTGAATCAAAGAAAACGATGCTGTTTGCAGGTCTGTGCGATGCCCCTGGCCGTGCTGGGAGCTCCCGTTGAAAGGAGCATTTGATTAGGAATGCCTTAGCCTGGGCGAGATCTGGAGGCTTTGGAGTCTGCCCCGGGAGTCTTGGCAACGATACTCAGTTGAGAGCCCTCATTAGCACAGACACAGAGTGTGTCCCAGGTCTGGCTTCACATCCCACTTGCGCGAAGGCAGGAGAGAAAATCTAGCTGCTATCAAGTTGGGCTTAAGGGCCCCGTGATAACCTATAGAGCCTTCCACAACTATTCTCAGTAAGTACAACTTTAAATTAAGGAATGATAAATTTTCTTCCCCCAAAAGGCATCTTTTTTTAAGTGTGTCGTAGATCAGGGATGTAAATCAGGCTAAAAACCACAGTTAAAATATAGAGAAGTCTGCTTCCAATTAGTGTGAAACTGCTCCAGCTAGCCATTAACTGAACGGTATGAGATTGAAGGAGATGAGTCTCAGAAAACCTCACAGCTTGAGAAAGCAGCGCCTGACCCCTCCCCCGTTGTCAGCTTTTTCTTTTCAGGAGGGAGCTAGTTGCACTGTGTGTGCGGTGCTACCTACAGCCAGGCTGTGTGCATGAGAGGGGCCGGGACAGCCCCCGCAGCCCTGCCTCCCTGGCGGGCTCAGCTCCCTTCCCGCACTGCTGATGCAGCAGGGGAGTGCAGCGGGCAGCGAGCTGTTTCCACTCCTTGTGCACCAAGGACAGAAGTGGTGATAAAGCAGTGTTGTTTTGAAGATGAGGACTTCAGCTGGGTTGGGCTGTATTTTCTAAGATGTCTGTTTTCTTACACAGAACTAGAACGTCAGTGAGCTCTTGTTCTCTTTGAGCTTTTCTGCTTTCTGAAGTGTTTGTTTGCTTTTAGTGGAGTAGAAAGTGATTGTGGAAATACAGGCCCTGCAGAGGTATCCCAAACCAGGGGAGAGGGCATGGCTGTGGTTGTATGACGGGTTTAGGATAGGGGTGTCTGAATTAATCCCTAGCTTGTGTCACAGCCTTTCAGTACGACCTCAGGGAAGGAGCTGATCTCCCTGCACTCTGTAGCTGCCACTGTCAGAGCGGGCCCACACACAGCCTGCCCTCCCCGCCATGTGCCATGCCAGCCTGGGTTCTGCCTAGGGTGGGTGGCATGAATGGCTGGCTCGGTGCTCATGGCAACCCCTTCCCGTGCCTTTGATGCAAACAGCAATCTCTGCAGGTATGTCTGCACTGTTGGTTTAAACATTTCAGTGCAGAGACATGCACAGACATGCGCACCCTGTGAAGAAGCATATTCATGCAACGGATGTGTCAGCACAGAGCTGAGGGACTTGCAGGCACAGCTGGGCTGGCTGCTCCCTGCAGGGGCTCACTGTGGTCCTCTCAGGAGAGGCCCAGGCCGTGGCGTGACTCCCTCACCTGCAGTTCTTTCCCAGCCCCGTTGCCTAAAATCATATCCTCAGGAAGGCAGCTTGCGGCAGCATGCAGAGCTGGCAGGGCTTCTGTGGGGGCAGCTGCCTGCGAGGTGAGTGTGTCTGCTTGTCATTCGGTGAGGGGCAGGGACTGCTCTGTGCCACCCATCCTGATACGGCAGCACTTCTCAGCAGCTCCTTTTGTGGGGATGAAGATGATTAGTCACAGAGTACAGTGAGTAAAGAATTCAGATCTGCTCCTCTGGGAACAGTGAATGCTGCAGTGCGAGGAAGAGAAGTCAGGGCTCAATTTATCGATGCTCTTTCATCAGACAATTGTACAAATGCTTTTTATGGGGAGAACTGTGAGTTTAAAGAAACTTTTTTCAAAGGCTTCACACATCTGTGGTAGCAGCTGATGGTCAAGCCAGATACCTGTAGCTTTGGTTTGCTGTCTGCATGAATGTGCAGTTCAAGTAGGGGTGGTTGTACTTGACTGGCAGCCAGATGAGACTGCTCACCTCATCAGCTCTCCTGCTGCCCAGAACTGCCCACTGCCCACGGGGAGCCAGCTGTAGCTTAGTCTGTAACCTCTCGGGCTGAAAAGTGACAAGGATTTGGCTGGCCTGGCTCTTCCAGTATTGTTTAGGAGATATCAGACCAGAATCTTGCCATTTAAATCAGCAGAGCTCACTGGAGTCAACGCTGGGGCAGTTCATCCTAGCTGAGAGTCTGGCTTGTCATTGTTCAAGAAAGAATAAAACAGCTGTGGCAAGTAAGAGGTGCATCCCTGTGCTCCCTTGTGCAGAGGGTGGTTCAGGTGGCGTGTGAGGAACTCATTGCATGTGATATGTTTTTGATTTGATGGTTTGGGCTTTCTAGAGCCTCTTGTCTTGGAGAGGCACTGTGTCTGTGGATTCCACAGCAGTGTCTGTGTGGATATTCCTGATTTCTGCCTTGCAGCTTCTTGTGATGATCTCAAGAGTATAGTATTGTTTGGTTTTGAGTTGCTGGACCTGTTCCCACAGAGACCTGCAGAGAACTGCTGTGTGTCACCCAAGCAACCTGTGCACGTGAGCTGTGCTCTTCCTGGCTTAGAGGTGCCAGTTGCCTCTGAGCTGTGCTTCTGCTGTGACTGATGGGGAATCATTCTGGGAAAGATGCAGAGTAGCTCACATCATTATCATGTCTTGGCCCAATTCACTGTAATACTTACTTCCTATGGGGTTGCTTAAGGACTCCTAACCCATTTTTTCCCCTTAGAGAAAAATAGCAGCGTGGGTATTATTTGCTCAATCCAGCTCCGTGCAAAGTATGATGTTTCCTGTCCATTTCCATCATTCATCTCAGTGTGTAAAACGTGCTCCAGGAGGAGAGTGTCCATGAGCACAGAGCCAGTCCCCTTTCATCTGCACCTCCCTTGTCCTTAAAGGAGGGTGCTCCTGTGTGTTAAAGCGTCAGCCTGGGTCAGCTCTAGCTTGGACTGCTCTGATGAGTATTTAGGCCTCTCTATCTCTCCTTCCTTTATCTTCCCCCTCCTTTCTTTCTGTTCTTCCTCTATTCTCCAGCAACAGTGCCACCTAATTAGGTCATTAATTGTTTCAAACTCAAAACCTTTCAGGAGGTTTTCCAGTAGCTTCGGGTTTTGTTACTCAAAGCCACTACTACTGCTTGCCCACTTGTTTTGCTTTCCTGCTTTGTGCCTCACTTAACTGCTTCTAACACTTACATATTTCTTATTCACATGGCTGCAGCAGTAAAAGACGTTAGCTCCATAACAAGCTGCTGCTGACTCCTCAGGGAGCTCCCAGAGAAACATTTTACTCCAAGATAAATCTGCTTTTCTGCATTCCCTACTGTTTTATTAATAGGGCTGTTTTCACGAGGAGAAGATTCTCACATGGAGCCTTCTGCAGCTTTAGCTGCAGCTCCTTCCTGAAGCCCAAGCACTGCCTCTTGCTTGCACAAGCTGGTGGGAACAATTCTGGGTAAGAACACACACATTGCTGCTTTCAGGGCAACACCAGCCAAGCCGGGGGTCAGCAGCACGTGTTGAGACCTGAGAGTATGGCCTTTAGATCAGATGAAAAGACCTAATCCGAAGTCTGGTTGGCCCTGAATTTTACTGTATCCAGACTCATTTAGCTACCATAAGGTGTTATTTTTCCCTACAAATAAGTTCAGGAGTAATTCCAAAGGAGGTGCTGGTCAGTATAGGCAACTGAAGAGCAGCAGAATGGGATTTTTTGTATGTGTAAACAAAATCTAGGAATCACCAGAGAGATCCCATTCAATCTGCAGCCAGAACTCTGTGACAGGATGGGCTGGGAATAGATGCAGACTTTGCAGTGGATATTTGTAGAAGATTCCTACCTGCTTCCCTCTGAACAAAATATTAATTGTTTCCCATTCTCTAATCCTAGCTTTGAAAGATGCAGTTTAATAAATCGTCCCAAATTATGGTTGTGAATTATGGTATCTCTGAATATTGTTAACAGTTGTATAAAAATCTGGACCTTTTAACAAGTGAGATGAAAGAAAGGCTGATAATTCAGAATGATTATAAAGATTTCAACTTTTCTTCAGAGTTAATTGAGAGCAAAGAGTGTTGCTCCCACTCACTGCACAAATTTCAATTATGCTGATGGCAGAGCTGGTCACAGTGGCTGAATCTGACCTGTAACAAATTGTTAAGGGAAATCTTTCCTGTTTCAATCATTGAACCTTATTAAATCAATTTCATACAATGTTTTAGTCATTGCCTTTCATTCATGCCCAACTAAAGCTGATTTTTCATAGCAGTCAGTGGCAATGGAGTTTTTATGCTGGAAATAACAAGACTGGCTTTGCCTGGTCACATGCTGCATCAGAAACCATCCAGAAATTGTCATCTTGGGGTCTGCTGTAGAAAAGAGGGGCAGGAGGTGCTTCCAGCTTCTTCACCAAGCAAGGTACCAGGGCATCCAGGTGAGATGGGGTTGTCTAAGTTCTCAGATCATAGTAAATATCTCACCTGGGATGTTTTGTAATGCTTTTCAAGGTGAAGATCACATATGGCTATGGATGGGCCACCTTGGCTGGCTTTTTTCCTGTTCTGTTTTTCTACATTGCTTGCTAATTGGGACTTGGCAAAAGAATAGAAAGATGTTGGAAGATGAGAAATTAGTGAGGGAGACAAGAAAGATATATGTAAAAGATATAAGAAGTTAGGATGTCCCAGATCTGAGCACCACTTCTATCTCAGGAAATCTTGCAAGGTAGGTTATTTAGTAAAATTCCTGGACTAGTAGATGACATCTCTTTCCTGGTGCATTTTTTTTTCTCTAATTTGTATCCAAGGTTTGTTGTGCCACCTCTGATTTTGTAGAGATTCACTTCTCATTCCTTAATCACCTCAAGTACTTAAACCCAGTGGCAATTTGAAGGAAGTCCAAAGATTCCTGCTGTCTGCACTTGAAATGGGTCAGCCTACAGGAGCTCATTGAGTTGTCTTTTTCGAGCAGGATATTCTTTCAGGTTTAATGGAATAACAACTGTCCTGATATTTTATTATTATTTTTTATTGCTTCATATCCCTGCTGCAAGCACCGCATCAGAAATCAGGGACCTGGGCTGGTCTCCTGGAGGAAAAGGCATGCTGCCAGAAAAGTAGATCTCAGGTCTTTATAGAAGGAAGAGTCACATTACCAGCTGATTAAACAGGTCTGTCAGAGCTGAAAGCATAAAGCACTGAGCCCAAAGTTGTAATCCAATAACTGTCTTAAGAGAAGCCTGTGTAGCCCTGGGAGGAGTTCCCAGGTGATGGCAGCATCTGCAGCCTCAAAGTAGAGTCCCCTGGGTCTTGTGTGTTCCTCTGGGTTTCAGGTGGAGAATCTCAGTTGTTGCTGTTCCACTTAAAATTACACTTCACAGGAGGGACTGAGAGGAGAATGGGTCACACAGCTCACAGCACACTCAGGTTATTAAAAAGGGCAATGGCTCTGACTGGGGTACCTTTAGCTCCAGCTACACAGGCGTTCGGCCGAGCCCAGCAACCTGCAGCTGGGCAGTGAGGTGCTGTCCACATCTGGGCAGGGGGCTGTGGGGCCAGGCGCCAAGAGGGGCCTGTGCTGCAGCTCCCATGGAGCCTGCATCTCTTCCCACCTGTGGTCTCTCTCATGGGTGCCTTTACCAATGGTCGCATGGTGCTGCAGTGTGGCCATGGTCTCCTGGAGCGGCTGTGCCATGTCTGTGTGAAAGTTTTGAATATCTTAGGGCTTTCGATTGGCATTAGGTGTCTGTGTTCAGGCAGCTGAAGCCAACCTCCAGTCATGCTGGACATCAGATAGGGCTGACTGATGATGCTGATCCATCCTTGGGCTGTCATTGCTGTGTCTGCCTGCCTGGGGCTGAGCCACCAGGAAGGAAGCAGAGGGCAGACACCCCCACTTCAGGGGTAATTGACAGCAGTAGCCCTCTATGGACACTGCAATTATTTCCTTAATTTTCCTTCTGTCTAATTGTAAGATGTGTGATTGCCAAAGGGGGGACCACCTACTGTTATACTGTGATTTCAGAAAGCCTCTGAACCTGTTTCTCTTGAGCTTTGGTCACCCAAATGTAAAATAGAAGCAGTTAAAACATGGGAGAAATGAGAAGGTGTGAAAGACAGACATGTAAGGCTGGTCTGAATATCCTCAGAGCCAGCTCTGCAAAGAGGGTGGAAGAGAAGGAGGGCAGGTTTATCTCTGGAGTGGAGGGCACTTTTCCCCTGAGTCTTGCATGAGGTCTTACACCAGAATTACATTTTTTATGTTGTTTCCAGATAGAGCAGTTATGTCTGCAGGACAGGTACAAATGCAAGCTCTTCTGGCAGAGCTGATGCTCAGCTATGTATCTGAAGTGTTTACTCTGTATCTGTTGCTGTTCACAGTTGCATGAAAATGCCAACACAGAGAAAGAGCATTTATTCTCTGTGAGTCTGAAATATAAAAATTATTCTTAGCAAGGAGGGGCTGGCAGCTTTCAGAGAGCTGTAGGAGCAAAGCGATCTGGTAGGACACGCTTTCCATTCCCCTTGAAGCTTGGTGGAAGGAGGATACCAGAAGTTCCCAAGCCCATCTCCCAGCCTTGGGGAGACATTCAGCCTGTCTGCAGGAGCCATTGCTGGCACTGTCCCCAGGCAAGACAAGAGCAGCACCTAACAGGGAAGCCAGTTCAAACCAATGGAGATGTTAATGAAGTATAGTTGGGACTCAACATGAGTGAAGGTAACAGAATAAAGATTCTGAGGGCTCATGCAAAATGTGTCTTTAATGAAAGGAAGGTTTGCTGCTGATGTTGGTAGATTTTAGACCAGGCTTTGGTAGAGGTGCTGGTGCTCACTGGTTCATTGTGAACTGTCTATGTCTGTTGGCCAGCTTGCCATAGCACATTTGGATGACAAAAAATCATCACTTCCTAGGAGCAACAGATGAAAAATTGGTTTCAACTGAGGAGCTCGGTGATGTACTTTATTCCGGCCTTGGGGAGACTTTAAGTTTTGATGTTAACTCTGATTTAATGATAAAATGCTAATGTCACTTGGGAAGGAAAGACAATTGATCCAGTCAGCCACCCTCACAAATAGCTGCTGTGCTGTGTGCTCGGGAGGGAGAGCGCTGCGGTGGCTCCAGATCGCTGCCCACGGCTTAGTCATTTGTCTGAGCAGCAGTGGAGAAAAACACAGATGTAGAAGGAAATGCATCCTCTGTGCAACAGCAGAAAACTAATCATGTGCAATACTCTCTCCCTGTAGCTGCCCATTGTTCAGGGAGGAGGGAAGGAGTGAAGCCACATGTGTGAGGGAAATATTTTCTGGATAAGGATAATTTTAGCCCTGTGCAGCATCTATCCTGGCAAGGTACTTCATCAGAGCTCTGGGGTGGCATTGCAAGTAGGCTGAAAAGAGCATCCAAGTCCTAACTTTGTAATGTTTTTCTTGTCTGAGCTTGGAGAACTCACTTGGAAGTAGTTTTAGGGCTGCAGGCTGTATTCCTGCTTTTTAGCAAAGCCTTGAAGTGTTTCGTTGAGCTTTTATCACATAAACATGGAACAGAGCAATTAAAGGGTGGGAACTCAATGCCTGAATACCTCTAAAAGTCACAGCTTGAACCAGTTGTCTCTGGTTTAATTGCCGATCCTGAGTCAAAACTTTGACACCTCTGTATGACAGGTTTCTCTGCAGTGAAATGGCAGTCACCACTCTTTCTTTTCATGCAAGTATTATGAATTTACACTGATAGTATCCAAGCCATGTTGCCCTGGAACATCTTCCCTTGTTCTCATATGTTTGCAGCTCCACACAGCACCTCCAAAGGGCTGGCTGAGCAAAGCTTCTCCTGTGGCAGTCTGGGGAGACCAGGGCAGCTGTTTGTTCCCAGAACAGCAGCACTGTGGGTGAGCAGTGCAGAGCCACCTGTGCCCGCTCCCTGTGCAATAACCCCAGGTTTCCCCATGTCCCTTCTGGTGCTCTCTGTCTAAAACTGAGTTCCTATTGGAATAAACTTATTATATATAGAAACTCTTGGACCAATCCCAGAAGAAACCACATTAAATCCTGACTGCTTCCAGTTAAACACAAACAATAGGTCCATTTTACGTCAGCCGGCATTTGTCAAACTGTTATCACAGTTTATGTTTACCACAGTGTTCTTCTGGGAACCAGAAAGATTGCACGTGTTACCTAGTGAAATGACCACAAGAATCAGGTTCAAAATATTTACATTGCTTACAGTGAAGGTTCACAGCATGGCAAGGTCATTTCACTGTGCTGGGCTTTTGGAGGGTGTTGGTGTAGCTGTGCTACAGGTGTTGAGCTGGAAAGTAAAGACATGGCAGAGACAAAGGTGACCGGGCCCCAGTGCACGTGCTGATCCTGCTGCTGAGGCTGGGTTGCATACAGCCACATCTTCTCTCCTCATTGCTGCCCAGTTTTTACTCTCTGAAAAATAATGGCAAAAGACTTGAGTTTATTAAAGACATTTGCATTTATGGTATTTATACTGTAGAGCCAGGTTTTCCTACTGAAGTAAACCATGAGTGAACCCATGCATTTCATTAGCAGAGCCTGATTCTAAATTGATTTACACTAGAGTAATTCCAAGCTAACTAAGATGCAACCATTGCACAATCCCAGTTACAAGAATATTCTTGGATGCTGGGGGAGGAATAAGGCAAGGTGGATGGACAGGCACATCTTGCAGGTGGTCAGACCAGTGCAAATGCTTACAGACCTTACTCTGAAACAGGAACATGAGGCTGGGAAGAGCTTCTGATTGTGTGTCTGCATATTTAGACCAACACTATTCTCACAGCCAGAGGATTGAGGTTTCATGTCAAAGAGGGAAGTTTGATAAAAAGTGCTGATGAAGGCCAGGCTAATATCCCGGTACAGACTAAAAATACATTGCATTTGTCATTGGGAACATTTGCACTTATTAATAGCCAATATTAAAAAAGCCCTCTGAGTCCATCTGTTACAGTTTCTGATTTGGGCACTGAATATTCAGGGTATTTGGTAGGTTTTTTAATATCCTTGCCTTTGGAAAGATTTTTTTTAGTTGTTTTAAAAATGATGACAGAATTTTTATGAAATTTGTTAAAAAAGCTTTACTTGTTCAGGTGAATAAATAAGGACAAAATCTCACTGTTATGCCACTGTCTTGAACAGTGGCTGAGGAGTACTGATATCAGAACTGGACACAAATGATTAATCCAGCCTTATGTCAGCGTGATTAGGAATATTGGTACTATCACCCTTTATCAGTAAATCAAGGACTTGCATAAAACCCAGAGAGATCTCATATCAGGTGAGTGATTAATAATACTCAGTTTTTGGATAGCCACTTATGAAGGGGGATAGCAAGTGGATACAAAACTTACCTGCTGGGAAATCTATAAGGAAAAAGGCCCTTAGATTTTTCAAGCTGATCACAGGACATCACTGCTGTGGGTCATGAATCTAAATGTCAGTGTGGAGGGATACTTTGGTGTGGAACCAAAGGGGCTGGACACAGTAGCCCTGGTAGTGGGACACAGGGCCACAGAGAATCTCTTCATGTGACCCATCCTTTGCAGAGTCCTTTGCAGTGAAGAGAGGACACAGACTGCCCCACTGGCTTTGAGGAGCCTGTTGCTGGATCAAAGCTGCCATCACTTGTGTTGTTCCAGGCAGCGAATGCAATTGAGGGTGAGCATCTCTTATCAGTAGTTCCCATGCTAGTGACTGGTTTGTCCTCTTGATTGACAGCTGTGCTAATGAGGTTATTGTGAGGAGGCAATCAGTGCACAGAAATGTTTTTATGTCTTGTGGTCTGGGATCTTGGGCTTTTTGTGTCCCGAGAGGCTCTGTCTCTAGTTGGCTGGGCCAGAGCAAAAGGCAGAACATGAAATGACTGTACAAGAAAAATCCCTGTTGTGTTCTCCTCTCTGCATTAGGTGGTTAGTTTGCCATAGCCCTTGTAGAGCTATTTGTTGTAGGATCCAGACAGGGTTTTCTCAGCCTTTTTATGTACCCTTGGAGTGAAAATACCTGGGAACATGGCAAGTCCATTAGTTCCTATGAACAACTGGTTGTTCATTGATGCTCTAAGTAAATCCCCTTTGCTGCTCACATTCTTGATATTCACTGAACTCTGTTGACTTAGCTCTTGGTTTTCATGCAGCTGGCTTATCACAGTACAGTGCTGTGCCCCAGGGGAGCCTCAGATTTGGGTCTTGGCTTATACCAGAATAAATCACTGAGAAAGGGATCTGATGACTGGTGGGTGGTGTGGAAGAAGAGGGCATAATTCTGGTTGCAAGTTTAGGCAAAAAAAAAAAACTTCTGCATGTATCTTTTCTCTTACATTCTCTGTTTTTGTCTCACTGGAGGTGTAGAAAGTTCCAAAGCACCACTTTCACCATGCAAAAATCTTGTTTTATTTCTTTTTGCACTGATCATCATCTCATTATGCATTTGTGAGTTGCAAAAAAAACCCCAAACCAAACCAGCAGTGGCTACCAGCTCCTGTGTCTTAGGGGCAAGATTAAAATCCACCAAAACGAAATGTCATGGAAAGTGTTGAGTTGTCATTCTCTGGTACTACAGAAAATTGACTTGCTGTATTATTTCTGCTGCTGTGCAGAGCTGGTGGAAGTACCTGCCTTGCTAGATTTCAATATGAATGCAAACTGTTGATGAATAGGAACCACAAATCATGGAGGTAAAGAAATGTGCTAGGGATGGTCTGGGTTGATGTCTATACTGAGTTGTTAAGGTTAGAATGCAATTCATATTTCAGCTGATAAGACTGTCCATGTGTGGCTTTAAATTAACATCTGTATGTTTCTTACTGAGATTGGACTTCTCTCTGTAATATCCAGACATGCCTCTGAAATGCTTTGTAGGCATTACTTATAGAAAGTAGCTGGGTTTTTCCACCCATATGTTAATATTTTGATGGTTGCTGTTTTTAGCTGAGTCCAAGAACTATAATTCTTTTTCTGGATAGAACTAATGGTTCCTGACTTTCTGTATGACCCAAGATCCTAAACCCAAAATTAAACCTGAACCAGGCATATACAAATTTGCAGCAGCTGCAATTTAGATTATTTTATTAACACTTTCTGAAACATGCTTAAGCTGACAAGCCAGCTCCTCTGCTCACAATTGTTGCGGTGTCTCTCAGACAGAAGGAACTGAAATTATCTGGTTCCTCCTTTGGTGGAGCCGGGAATCTGCTGAAAAGTGAAAGATAAGGAATGCAGCTGAGTGCCACAGTGTCACCAAAGTGCAGAGTGACAAGAAATGGACTGCTTCATGTCTCTCTTGTATCCATGGTGATCTAGGGACTGAAAGGGGCTGGAATGTTGGGGTCTGTCACACTGCGCTGTCACCACGCAGCCACAGGTGACAGTGGAAGATGGGAGCTCAGCTGGCATGGCACTGCAGTGCTCAGTGCTGGCACTGCAAGAGGTTACATGGAGATGGAAGTGGAGGGATAAGACAGAAAAGGATAATGGGCTCAGCTGCAACTTTCCAAACAAATAAAACTTTGATGTGCAGTGTAATTTAACTGATCTAAATAATATACAACTTGGGGGCCTGGGATGGATCAGGGGTCCTAACTAAAAGACATTTTCTGTGGCACAGTTTGGTGTCCTTCAGGGATAACAAATGAAAAAGGCTTTCTTTCAGCTTCCATGTCCCTCCTCTCCCCAAGTTTAATTGTCTTTCCTAACTATACACCTACCTCATTCATCTGCTATAAACCGTGGCTGGAGACAGAAGCTTGTATTAGAGGGTGTGCAGAGCCAGGACTGTGGCATTCTGTGAAAGAGGCCATGAAGTATAATGTCTATGCTGCATTTAAAAAAAAAAAAAATCAACATTTTTATCAGAGAAGTTTTCTTTTGAGGCAAAAAAAGCGTCCAGTTTAGGACAGAAGAGGGAGTATCAAACATCCTACAAGCTCTGAGCCATCATCATATGTTGCAGGGTCACGTTATCAGTCTAAACACTGTCCTGGATTTGCAAATCTCTCCATAAGCACAGATGTGCTTTGGGCACAGTGGGCTCATTGTCCCAAGCAAAATTGAAGGGAGGTCTGAAGCAGTCTTGTTATATAGATGTTGCTGCTAAAAGCAAATTCTCCCAGCAAGTAAGTGCAGATTGTTTCTGTTATTGATTGCCACAGTCTCTGCTTCATTGAGACCACATGGCCCACTTTGTTTTTCTAGCTGTCTTTTATTAAAACTGACAAAGAGGTATCAGTGTTTGAAAAGATGAGTCTTGAGAGTCCCCTGGGCAGCGTTTCCGTGCTGTAAAGTGATACTGGCACATTTGATCCACAGATGCTTTTAACACACTAATAAAACAAAAGCCTTCCTTCCCAGGGTGGTCTTCTACACTACAAAGCTTGCTGGTTTTGTCCATGCTTAATGTGCCAGACCCCAAGAAATGGGAAGAACCTGCAGTTCCTTCTACCTTAAACTGTGCTCTCAGGATTTGGTCCTGTGTTGTAAACTGCAGAGAAAAATTCCGATGTGTGTAGGTTTTCAAGGTATATTTTGCTGCTTCATTGAAGGCTCATAATGTGTTTTATATTCACGTGAGTTATCTTCATTGTTTTTCAGTATTCCTGAGACTGGCAGTCAGAAAGCTTTCATCCTTATTTCTGGTGACCAGCATTTACAATTCCTACTCCTCTCCCATTCTTGTAATACTTGACTTCATAAGGAGTCTGCCAAAGCTCTGTTTTAACACATAAAACGTAAGAATTTTGTTTCGGCATTATATTTGAAGATAACAAAAAAAATTAGATCTGAGACATTTCACATTAGGGCCTATCATGAGTGGAAATGTTTGACCTAAATCTGTCTGTGTAACAACTCTTGATCTGTAAAATGGGAATACCATCTTCTCTCATTTTGAAGAGGCTTTATGAAGATGAATTAATCTTTGCAAAGTACTCAGATGTCAGAGTGATGAACACCACAGAAAAGCTTTAGGAGAAGTAAATAGTTCTGTCTACAGAGCAGACTGTTAGTAGCAGCTGTAAATAAGACATGAAGCTACACTTTGATCAAGGAGACTAATGCAGATATTGAATAGTTGCTGATAAACAGAGCACCATCCACCCTGTGTCCTGAACAAATCCTGACCAGTGGAAATAGTGTGTGATTGTGTGATTGAAGAGATACGTTAATGCAAACAAGCAATAAGACCAAAGTGAAGTTGCATCCATGAGCTCAGTAAAGGCTTTTCATTGCTTTAGGATGCTCAGTTCTGCAACCTTGCTGTTAGCCATGTGCCATGTGAGAAATATTAATGGTGAGCATTAATTGTTCTAATCCTGGGCAGCTGATTCTTTTTCTTTTCCTTTCCTCTGCTAACCATATTATATAGAGTAGGGGCTAAAATCTTAAAACCAGCTCATGAAAACATGCTCAGAGCTGAAGTTACTGAAAGGTGTGTCTTCAGCCAGCAGCCTGTCTTTTACAGACTGTGAGAAGCAGAATCCAGGAGAGCTGCATGGTCGTCAGTGGGGCTGCCAGAACCCCCTGCTTTGTCCACATCTCCAGGCTTGTTGCCTGGCTAGTTGCTTGCTCTGGTAAACCAGCCAGTAAAGCCTAACGTTGCTCCAGTCTCAGAGGAGCTGAGTTAGTTTGCCACAGTGGAGACAGCTGGGAAGATACGTTTCTGTCTTTTTGGTGTGACATGGAGCTGCTTGGCTCCACCTTGGTTTTAGCTCTGAGAAGGCTGAGGGGTGCTCACACTTTCCTTGCTGTTTTCTGTGCTCTAACCTCTGAAGTGAATGTGTCCATGCCCTCAGCTTGGACAGTCCTCTCAGCCCATTTCTAAAGGACAGGGTACATGTTTTTCACTTGAATTTGCTCATGTAACCTGTTGTTTTATTTTAATTTTTTATTTTTTTTATTATTTGGCATTTGACAAAGGCTAAATAGAACAGATTTTGTGCCTAGTGTATTTTTGTAATGCTTTTATCAAAGGTTAAAAGGTTAGTTGTGGATTCACGGATACTATTATAAGACACCTTCAGAGCTTGATATGAAAAACCTAGTGATACAGTTGCAGTGATGAGCAAAAATTACACTGCTTTTCAGAGGGGTGTGCCTATCCTGTTCCACTATCTGGCCTTCAGATTCACAGTTCCTGACTTATTGTCCCACAGGCTTTTGGAGAGGAACACAGAAGATCTCTCCAAATGCAGCCTCATTAAGCAACCAAGAAGAAACCTACCGATGGCAAAGAGATTGCAATTAGCTCATCTCTAGAGAGAGCCATGGCTAAGTCCCCTGAAATGTCTTTATGCTGTAAGTGCTTGCAGTAGAGTTAGGTCCAACTTCATTATAGGCCCAAGGAATTGATGCTAATGGGCCCTCAGCTGGCCTCATCCTGCCTTCAGAGCTCTCATCTGCCCAAAGACCTTCTGTCACCAGCCCTTCTTTGACCTGTGCTGTTTGATCTGCCAGGCTGCCTGCTGTATTCCTGAGGATAGCATACAACAAGCACTCTGCTCTTGTTAATGTTAATGGGGATCAAAGGGAGAGCAGACCCCTATGGTATAAGTCTGCTGCTGCTTTCTTACTTGCTAAAATAAGCATTTCTGCAGACACTTGGAGGTCTTGTTTTTTGGGAGTGGGAGCAAGGGTTGATCTGAGCCTGCTCCACCCAGAGCAATGTTCCACAGCAGCTGTGGTTTGGAGCTGACCTCCTAACCTCATCCAGGTATGCAGGGATAGGAGGGCGGGGAGGAAACTGCAGAAAGCTCTGAAAAGGCTCTGTCTGCTGTGAATGTAGCCTGCTTCTTCCCCCTCTACAATCTTCAGCTCAGCAGCTCCACACTTTTCCTGCATGCATCCTATCTTAGCCTCCTCCTGACTTCCCTTTCAAACCAATCACGGTATTATCCCAAAAGTAGAGTCATTTACCCACGTGCAAGATATCAATACACACACAGAGCAGAGGTATTTTCATTTGTTGCATATTTGCTGGAAGGTGGGGTGCTAGGTAGTCGTCCACAAAGCGAGCCCCCCTGAAGTCACAAAGCTCAATACATTTATACACATTTGGTTAGTTTGCACCACCTAATATGTACCCATGGTTGTTCTACTCTGGTTGGTTAGTGAATTTCTTGCTTCAATTTAAAAGTGCAGAACACACAGAATTTACAGTGCGTGCTCGGTGGGTAGGGGTCTTCACTTGGAGGGGTTAGCCTAAGCACTGGAGGTGTGGTTTTCATAATATAATGATATTATGAAGATATTATACCATAATAATAGTATATTATAATGCTATAATGATATTATAATTATAATGATGTTATAATGAGCAGAGGTTACTTGTGTACAGCAACTTTAGCAACTTTGCCACATTTTAAGCAAAGCACATATTATCTTCTTTTTTCATCTCTTAACAGCAGGAGCTTTGTTTCACAAAACCTTTGTAGCTTTTTATGACTCTTGTTCTTGCTCAGGGAAAGATTCCATTTTCTAAAGTACATCAGCGGGGACAAAGCATAGTCAGGAGAGTTCATTCTGCACTCCCTCTGTCCCCTTTTCTCTACCTCAAAGTCTGTCTTTGCCCATTCTGATGGGAAGATCTTTTGGCAGGTACTATGTGCTCCCTGTGTTTCTGCAGAAACTACCTTAATTGGGGCTCATTCTTGGTTTGTTCTGTCATAATAAAAGGGATTCATAATAATACTGCAGTAATTCACACCAGTCTCGTTGCATTTGCTTCAAAGGAGGCACTCCAAAATAAGATGAGAGTAGATCTAGAGATGAAGATCTGACCAGCTGTAATTATTAGTCTGCAATATCTCATTTTGAAGCACAGCAATTACATGCAGTAGTAACTTGGCTACCTATTATTGCAGGGGAAAACCCACACAAAAGGTATTTTTACATAAGTATCTGTGCAAAACAGCCACCAATATTCATCAGAGGGAGCATGATTAAAGGCTCTTGAAGCATGATTGGAGTTGCCAGTTTTCATGGGATAATTAAGAAGCGGGTTTGGTATATAAGTTCTGGTGATCTCATTATCTTCATTATTAATTAGTCTCCGTTCTTCACCTTTCAGCTCCAGTTTCCTGTCATTAGGGTGACTAGCCTGTGAGCAATGTGTTAGTGAGAGTCAGAGGAATGATTCTGCCTCTGGAAGAGCAGAGGAGCTGCCAGCCTTTGTTCAGAATTGCTCCAGAAGAAATTGCAGTGCTTTGTAGAAGATCAGTAGGTTGCCCTGCCATAAACCCTTTCAACAATGTACCCTGCCTGGCGTTTCCTGGCCAGGAGCCCCTGGTTTCAGGAGGCACTCTGGCTGCTGCTGGAAGTCAGCAGTGATTGCTCTTTAGGCACTCAGCTAAGTATTTAGCAATCTTCCTCTAAGCACCCAAATATTAAGATTTTGCCCAAATTTCCTCTGGCATGCTTCTGCAAGCACTTTTTCAGGATGCTCAGCATTATTCATCTGTGGGATCTGGCAATACCAAGCATTCTTTTGCCAGTATAGCTATCTCCTTTCTTTCCTGTGGTAATGGAGAGAAAAGTCTACTCTCCATTAACAGAAAGGTAGCTGTCTCTACCTTAGCCTCAAACCCTGGACAGAACAAAGAGTACACATACTTGGCAAATGCCACTACGTACAAGTGGGCATTTGGCAGATGGGATTTAGGAAAAAACAAGATTAATTAAGATGGAAACTCTGTGTGAGGGAATGCCCTGCCATTTCCAGGCACCAGCTTTTATGGTAATGGAGAAGCACATCTCTCCTTGTAAGGTTCTTCTTCGAAAAGCAGGAAGTTTGCTATTGATGGAGTCAGAAAATACCATGCTTGTGAGGGTCTCAGTGTGCAGATCCTATTCATGCAAACTAAGCATGAAGCCTGGAGCATTTTCCAATGCCTGTGGTCATCTGAGCTATAACTGACCTTCACAGATTCCTCAGCAGCCTGAAATTCAGACAAGAGAATAGACCTCCAATCTCAGATGGGAAAAATGTATTGTGAAACATCTCCTTCTGTGGTGCTGACTCATTTGACTTGCAGCTGCCAGTCTTACCGAGCAGAAGCTGCTCTCCTGGGTATTCCATGCTGACATGCAGCCCCTCCTCCTCACCCTCGCAGCTCTTAGGCATGAAGCAGTGAAAGGTTGTCTCATTCCTGATAGTTCTCATTCCTCCAAGAGAAGGCAGTGATGGCCACCTGCCCTCTCTCAGCCATCACGAAGTGCTCTGCTTTTCCCTTTGTAGGAAACAAATAATAACTAATGTTAAATTATCTCTTTACCATGAAGTGTAAAAAATAAGGTTTTTGTCTCAATGGAGATCAAAGCCAGCCTATAACAATCTCCACTTAATTAGGCTTAGCTGTAATGACGTGATAAATTGACCTGTATTATAGCTATGGTTATTACTTAGTAAAGTTTTTATACAGTCATTCCTTAATAAGAAGTGATTGTCTAAAACCTGTGCCTTTTCTGGGGCCTTTACTGAGGAATGCTTCTATCAATTAGACATTAATGCCTTCTCAATTATTACTATGTAATAAATGGCAAAGCTCTGGGTATCACACTGAGTAATGCATTCAACAGTTGTGCTTATGTTCTTAACATCTCTATTATAGTATTAATTTTAACTGTTGCTGCTTTATCTGTTCAACATTTATTTTACATTTTGCTTGCTAAAAGCTACTGAAAGTATAGCTGTGTTGGCTAATCATTCAGTGAGTATCACGAACCATTTCACAGTGTGCCCTAACACTGCCTGATCAGTGTAACAATCCAAACACTTCTTACTTGCATCTTTAAGGAAACAATTAAAAATGTATTGTGCAAGTAATTATTTTATTTGTGGTCGTTATTTATTCTGCAATGAACCCTTGACATACAGCTATCCCTTTCAAAACGAATACTGAAAGGAAAAGCTGATTTTAGAAGTCTGTTTAATAAGCAGTGAAGTTGTCTGTCCCCAGATCTGTCTTGTAAAAATTGCTTTTCCATTAATTTAGATTAATGACTAGAAGGAGGTCTGGGAGGTGGTTTTGATCCCTGATACACCATTCATTATTAGCTTCTGCTCAGCTTCCCAGTAGAGCTCCCAAATACGAAGGCTCCAGAGCCCTCCTGCCATTGCCGGGAGCTTGGGATCTGATGGGTCCTGCGCGTGTGCGGGGACCTGCCCCGAGACCTGCCCTGCTGAGCCCCAGGGACCTGCCCCGAGACCTGCCCTGCTGAGCCCCGGGGACCTGCCCCGAGACCTGCCCTGCTGAGCCCCAGGGACCTCCTTGGACACGGGGGGCGGGCAGGGTGCCTGGCTGAAGGCGCACTTCGCTTTCACCTGGGGCGGCTGCACTTCATTACGCTAAACCTCAGGCATCCCCCGCCCCTCCAGTGCTTCTCTGTTCAGCAGAGAGGGAATTCTTTTCATTTCCTTTTGATGAACTGGTTAAAGGGTCAAGTTCAGTGAATTGCTTTAAGCTTTGCATATAAGAATTGTTACTAATGAATTGCGTTTTCTTCTCTTTTTCTTTTTGAAGAACAATATTTTACACTTAGAAGTTGCTACCAGGGATGATAATGAAGGCAGGTTTAGGTCGTACCTGGGACATGCAACACTAAGCTGGTAGGTGGGTTTGAGTGACTTGTGAACCAGTGGGCTTGTCACTGCCTGCTTTGGTGTGTTTCCTTTAATTTCCTTCTCCTCTGCTCCAAGTAAGTCCTAGGCCTCTCTCCTCTTCAAGAGGTGCCCTCTCTTTGAACATGCTAAAGTCAAAACAATTTGAGGATAGAAGCATAAAGTACTTAAATGATGTTTCAATCAGCATCTCTGTAACTCTATATGAGCACTGTCACTGAAGTGCAGCACAAACAGCTTTGCGTAACCCTAGTGAAACACCCAAAGTTAACTTCAACAACAGCTTTTGGAATATGTCCGGATCCAATGGCGGGGCAAGGACTGGGAATTATTTCCTTTCCCACGTATTTCAGTGCCTGTACGGTTGGGAGGGAGGTGCTCGTCTGTTGCCTCAATCCTGCAGGACAGTGTTTCCTCGTGTGTAACACTCCAGTGACAACTGTGACAGTCGGTGAGGGCAGGGCTTGGCTCCTGGGCAGGACTTTTGCAGAAAATGCTTGTTTGAACACCACCCTCTGGGTTTGAGTCCTCTACTGCAAAGCCACAGAAGCAGATTTTTCTTTAATTTTTTCTTCGTTAGCACTGACAGCCCAGCAAACACTTCTGAGGCCTTGCAAAAGAAAAAAAAAGGAAGTTACACAACTTCTAAGAAGTGAAGTGAATTTAAAATAACAAAGTCGGTGTGAGTATTCTCAACCTTTTTGTTTTGCTTTCCAATATATTCTAACTAAAGGGATTAAATTCAAGGGCAGAACCAGACATCGGCTCCCTCACACTGTTGCACTTGGGTGTTTCACGCTGCCACCATCATCACGGGGCGGCCGTTTTGTCGTCACCCAGTTGCAGTTACGTGACGACACCCTCCTCCAGGACACCCCGGAGACTGTCCCCGTCTAGGGGGGGTACCCACACACACGAACCCCGTTACCGGGGGCCTACACACTGGGCCAACACCTCCCCCCGGTGTCGCCTAGCAACGGCGGGGCGGGCCGCGCGCGCGCCGCCAACGGTCGCCCGTCACCGCCCCCTGTGAGGGCGGGAACGGGGCGTGGGGACAGCACCGACCGACCGGCGCCGGGCCAGGTACGGGGCAGCCGAGGGCGGGAGGCAGCCGGTACCTTCGTGCGGGGTGAGGCGGAAGTTTGAGCGGGTGTTTGGGGGGGGATTGGAAGGTTTCCACGCAGCAGCCCCTCCAGCGCCGGCTCCCGTTTTGCCCCGGGAGGAGCAGAGCGGGAGCCGGCGCCGGGGGGCTGCGGCGTGAGGGGAGAGGGATCCGTGGGCAGCTGGATTTGGGTTACGGAATTCCACCGGGTTTGGTGTGGGGGGGGTGTCGAGGAGAGGAGGAAGAAGCATCTCGAGAGACCTTTCCGCTGCGGTATTCTGCATTTGCATGGAGCGTTTTGAAATCTGGGAAATACGGCAGGTATAGCGAAACCGTGGTGGGCGGTTTGGTTTGTTGGGTGTTTTTGTCTTTCTTGTTTGCCTAGGGAGGGTTTTTTTTCACTTTGGAGTCGTGTGAGCTGAAAGGTTGGGCTCGCTGTGGAACTAAGCAGGTCGTGGTGATAACCTATCATGAGGAAAATGCAAAACCTTCTGTGGCAGCCAGGCACGGTGATCTGGGGGGGTCAGGGAATCCTGTAGCCTGTGCAGCATTCGGGTCTGTCATCTGGAGACGCCCGAGTATCTGGGCTTTAAATCTTTAAAAGGGGGAGAGGAGAAAAGAGTGCGTTTGAAGGGTGAATGCAAGCAAGGGGCTTGTTTTGTAATTATTTTTCTGTGGCACTGGTGATGTGTTTGGATTGCCATTACTTATTGTTGAATATTTTTAATACCCAACCGTGCTTCTGAATTAATTTGCTGGCTCTGGGATGCTGGTGACATAGCCAGGAAAAAATGATTTGTGGTTAGTATGTGGCTGTCACGATAGTCTGTTCTGTAACTACAGATCTTGCGTGTAGCTCTCATGTGGGACCTGTACTGCTCTCGGTGAAGTGGTCCTGCCTCTGATGAGCTTAAATGAGGAGAGTTGGGCCTGTGCTCCATGTGCTTGGCAGCCTAAGAAGGCAGTTCACAGCGGAGATCTTCCTCTGAAGCTGTCGATGATGGGAGCATAGGAGATGTTCTTGGTGTGGGGCTGTTGTGTCTCTGAGATGGAGACAAGGCAGTTGCCCTTTCTGTTACGCAGAACTGGCCTGTGGCAGGGATCCTGGGGCAGGCAAGCGCTGTCCTCACTCTGTGCCGTCCTAGTGCTGGTTTTTGGGTTGCTGCTTTGATAGTAACAATGATCTTCATTCATTCTGGCAGATTGATAAGGTTAGTGGCTTTGGGGGCACAGATAACAATTTATCTGGAAGAGACCTTATGTTATTTATCTGATTTACTTACTTACATTAAGGAGGGAGGGACAGATGAGAGAACACTTCTGAAATAGGTTCAGAATAGGCTCCCTGAGTGTGGTCTTCATGGTACCCGTATTCAAGCAATTATATCAGTATAATTTGTGATTCTTTTGGTCTCTTTTAATATGCTATCATAGCTGCTCCTGTTAAAAATAGTCTTACCAGTCCGATGGTGTGCTGAATGTGGGGTTGCTCGCCAGTGATGGGATTGGACTTTCCTTCCCTAATAATTTCTTGTTTTTCAGTAAGAAGTGTGAACTTGTTGGTGATGCAAGTAATGTTTCTGCCTATGGTCCTTCTGATTTTTGGGGAGGGAGGAATAGCAGATACGTGATGGTGGTGGTGATGTCACCACCAGATATGTACAGTAGCATGGGCTGTTATTTGCTCAACTGGATACAGGAGGAGAGTGTGGAATTTCTGCTGGTTGTTTGGCAGCATCTGACCTTGAGCAGTTCCCGATGCTCAATGTGGTAGCCTTCAAGCAGTTGCAAACCCCTCTTTTAATAGGCTTCTTTTAACTTTGTTATTTGGAGAATTGCTGCAAACAGCAGCAAGTCTCCTAGAAGCCACCTGATGTGCAGATGTTTCTCAGCTGTGGTTACTTTGTCACTGTTCTTACTGCCACGGTGGTTTGGGGGATCCTAGCGATGTGCAAAGGCTGCAAAACCAAACACTTCCCTGGCTAAAATGGCAAGCTTTGCTTCAGTTATTGATTAACCAGTCCTATTACATGTGTTGAGCATACCTTGGGTTGAACCCTTTCTGTCTTTTGGATACAGTGTCATAGTGAAATATTTTAAATGGTTATAAAACTAATAATAGGTTGTTGCTGAACTAACGTTTATACAAACAGTAATATTCCCAAATGCTTGGGTAGCTGATCTCCCAAATTCTGAATAGCAGTGTAGTAATGTAATTCCTTTTGTTCTTTCTATAGTCATTTCAGTTGATCACTGCACTGAATGTAAGACAAGCTCTCTAAGTGCTTCCTGACAACATGAAACTGCTTTGGGCTCTTGAGTTGCAGCTAATACTGCAGGTTAAGAGAGGGATCTCTGGATATGGCTCTGCTTTGATTCTTGTTTTCAGTGTGCAAACTGAGGCTGTTAAAAATTATTTCTACTTGCTCCCTATCTGTTTTATCTGTGCAGGTCCAAGGGTAGAAACATCTGCCTACGCATAGCTGTAAACTCTAAAATAAGCCATGTTTTGTATTTTACCATGTAAGTGAAAAAACAGTTTGTTGACTGTGCCAGAGTTTATGATCACTGGGTTCTTAATTTGTGTTTGTCATGTGTTGAGCACTGTGATGTGCTTGGCAGCCCTTCTACAATTAAGTGCATTCACTTCATTGTAAGAAAATTAAAGACCAGGTCTGAGACAGCCTTTTTTTTTTTCTTTTCATAGAATGGGTTGGGTTGGAAGGAATCTTAAAGAACATCTAGTTCCAACCTTTTCTTTAAAAATAAAGAAAATGCCTTTTATAAATAGATGAGGAGACTGAAAATTTTTATAGATCAGTGCTTGCAAACTTTGCTGGGTAAAGGCTGCAATGCCAGTTATTTCTACAACAGAAACACCTGAATCTGGGATTTGCCAAGCCATGAGCTGAGGAGCAACCAAGGTCCTGGAGCTCCTTCCTTCTACTAATGAAGAGCTCTTCAGAGCTACTTGAGTATTTCTTAAACATGAAGTAAATTAGTTTTTAGGTTTGTCTGCATTCATACTGACCAATGAGCTCTGTGAAGTGTTTCCGTATAAACTAGAGCAAAGCCACATCCTTAGTGCTTTCACTCTGCTCGCCAACATAAACTGCTCGTCATCAAGCATGGCTGGATTTCTTACTGTGCTGGGGAAAGTCGAGATGTTTCTCTACCTCTTGGTGTATGAAATTGGTCCCACTCCCCAATCATTCCTCCCCTCTGGGGACTGCAGTAAAATCTAACCCTAGTGGGTGGGTAGACAAAAATATGATTTGTGAGGCAAATTTTTTTTTTCTTTAAATGGCTTTATTTCCTTGTGTTTGCTGCAGCCCAGGCTTGCAGTAGTATAAAACAGAAATGCAAATATTATAGTTTCCAAATTCTTTGGGGGAAGGGAGTTTGACCAGGGCTCCTGTAAATAATTAGCTCAGACATAAGCAGAACTTGTTCCTGCCTGGGACAGCTTCTTCCTGCCTCCTCACTGTGCCTAATGATGAGCCAGGAGGTACCAGAAGTGTACCCTTCTTGGCCAGACATGGCAGAAAGGCTGCTCAAGGAGCTCTTCACCATGTGCCTGCAGCACCCACGGGCAAGTATGATGCAAGTTTTTTTGCTGTTTACTGAGTACCCGACTGCGTGACCTTGAGGTTTGTCAAGGAAAACAAGTTAGTGTGTGAGCTCAGCTGTCTCCTGAGCAGCAAACACCAGTTTCAAAGAGCATCCTGTAACTTGCAGACTTGGTTAATTAAGGAACTGAACTGAGAAGCAAGTGCTAGACTATGCTTTAGGCTTAAAATACAGAAATTTCTTTGCATCAGGCTCCAGCTCTCTTTGATGTGATACAGGCATTCACTTGTAGTATTGCTTCAAAATAACACAACCTGAGCTTACCTCTGACCCTTGGTCTGAAGGCTTGTCTGTACTGGGCTTTGGAGTGCCTTTAGCTTTGAACTGCAGCTCTGTGTTTCCTGTGTGCAAAGGAACATTGTGACATCTGACCTGTGGTTGGCTGTATGGCTCCCAGGGCACAGCAGTCTTCATAATTTTGTCACCAACTGTCCATGCCAACATTGCTACTGCCCATGATGTACTAGAGGAACTTTCACTGGTCCCATTGCCCACAGAGGCAGGCCTGAGCATGAGTCCCAGGTAAGAGTTTGACATTTTCTGTCCTCACTTCCTGTTCTGACTTTAAAAATAGAAGAGATTGTCTCATCTCGAGGCAAAGACTTCTCAAGAGGGTCAATTATGTCACATTTACTATCTGCTCTGCAGATCTTTTTAGGCAGATTAATTAATACTTTTTTTTTAGTTGTATACCAGCTTTTTTAAACCAAGGGCTGCAGCACCCCTGTGCATGTTGTGGAGGTGATGCTGAGTTGACCACAGCCCATTTCAACACACAACTGTCTGCCCTGGGGGATGGGGTGGCTGGTGGGTACCTGCTGTGGGCTGTCCCAGCACTTTGCTCTATGGGAAGGGCTGTGTACCAGTCTGCAGAGGTCTGACAGCTTGCACAGTCAAAAGCTTTTCACACTAGAAATGTTACCAGAGACTTTTTAAGATAATATGGTCTCATTCCCACTCTTACTGGAGTGGACACCTTAGGAGTTCCTTAGTGCTGTTTGTGACATTCTCATGGTATGCCAGCGTGGTGCCACTTCACACCACTTTTTTGAAGTACATGAAAGAGAATAGAAATTGTATATCAGCTCAGAGATAAAGTCCCCTGGTCAGCGTTGGAACAGGGTGTGATCTTATTCAAGAAATGGTCTGATGGGTTTTATTCTGAACTCCATGGCTGTGTTGTGCTGGCCCCTTCTATGCCAAAAGTGAAGGGAATGTACAAGAGTATGTAACACTGCAGATTAGGATGTTTTCTTCTTAAGGGATGCTCCCTGCTTTGAGTGTCTAGTGATGACTGATGAGTGTACGCCCAGTAGTGGGAAGCAGCCCAGGGAGTGATGAGATGCAACTTCAAAGTAGTGGGAAAGAGCCTTTTTTTCCTTTTTTTTTCTTCCCTCATTTTCTTTGAAGGATCAAATAAGCAGTCTGCTAAAGTCTTTTAATGTTAAAACTTTCAGAGCATAAGCAATGACCTGTGAAAAGGAGTGCTTTCTAGACCCTGTGCACGATGAGGTCTGGCATGTCTATTACGGCCAATTAAAGTGACAGGTAGCAGAGTGTAAACACTCCTGACTCCTGCCGCTCCCTGGCTGGCTCCAGGCTGCACGCTGCCTTTCTCCTCTGGAAAAGGCGCGTCAGTTTGAACTTCCTATCCAGAGCACAAAGCGGCTTTTCAGAATCTCAGTGCCCTCTGCTCGTGTGGTTCAGCGGGAGCAGCCCAGAAGCTGGAGCTTGGTCTTTCAGTCCAAACCTGTTGTCCTTGAATGGCAGGATTGTATGAGATACAGATGTTACGTTGCCAAGGAAAGGGAGGCTGGCAGTGCACTGCAGCACAGGCATAGCTCATCCTCTGTCTGGGGACTCCACCAGCTTTCCAGGATGTTCCACTCCATCCTAGCTTTGGATCTTTGGAATAAACTTGTGCCTAAAAGTCCCTTCCAGTACCGGCAGCAGCAATGTGTGAAGCTTTGCCTTAAGCTGAGCTTCAAGTGCCAGATTTGAGTAAGTAAACAGAGGAAGCTGTTGCATTGAACAAATTACCTAAAATAGCTTATTTTAACAGTTTAGTAAAATAACTACACTTTGAACACGGATCTTGAACTCTGAGAGAGCTTAAACTCCCACCTATGTGAGGAGACTTGGTGTTCTACGCTGCAGTAGATGGGTGAGTTTCGAGGGCTGCTTCCTCCCTCCCTCAACCTCCCCGCAGGCCCATCGCTGCCCGGGGCGGCCCCTGCTCTGCCCTGTGCCGGGCACGGCTGAGGGGGCGAGAGCCGGCAGGCTCAGCTTCCTCCTGGTGGCAGATGCGGCAGTGTGGGTCTCGCTTAGTGCTTCCGCATTTTCCTCTTACGTAGTTTCTACCGTTTCCAGTCAGATCAAGGCAGCACCTGCCCACCTCTGCCTGGCAACTGAAAAGGAAAGGAAAATACATTGGGGGAGAATCTGTGCTTTAAAAAAAGTTCATAGCCCATTTGGTGTAAATATGCAACCGTTTGTAGAGGAGTGGAGTGTTTCTAAAACACATTGGTGAGAAATGCTTCACACCCTTTTTTGTTACCCAGTAATTAAGAGAATACTTGCCTTCTGATGCAGTGACTGTTTTAATACAGATGAGAGAGCCTGGATTCTCTCTGTTATGGGTGTGCACTAGTAAGTATAATTTTATCTGGAACTGGCAAGCTTCACACACCTCCCAAATGGCACCTCTTTCCTTCCAGTTGTGGTGAGGTGACTTTTCCTGCACTTTTGCTGGGAAGAAACTGGATGGGGAGGGTGCAGGGACTCAGACTTACATCTGTCCCACAGCTTGTGGATTCAGTTTGTTGGGCGGGTGCAGGTCGGGGGCATGATCCTGGTGAGGGGAGTACCGTGGCATTTCTTGTTCCTGGTCATTTACGATGGTTCCATCTCTTCCTAATCATATTGCCCAGGGGTGGGAGACTTGGATCCTCTTTTCTTCCGTGTGTTCTCTGGAATACTGGGAGGCTGCCTGCATGTCAGGGGTGCTGATTATTTGGCTGTGATGGGAGTGAATTTTAACTACGCTTGCTCTTCAGCATAGATGTGTTGAAGTAGGCATGTCATGTAGCCTGTCTGTCAGCCAAGTTACTAGCTTTCAGCTGCTTTATGTGCATATTTTAGGGATTGCTTCCAACCTGGGAAAGCCCAGCCAGGTCACTGCAGGGCAAGGCAGCTGTGTTCCCATACCCACCTAATGCTGTTGTCGCTTTCCTGCCCCACAAGGATCAGAGGAAATCCATGGGAAACACTGTCTTCTGGCTCCTTCTTCTGTTCGGGGTGGCTGTGCAAAGGCAGGCTGCGCTTACTCATCTGGCTTCAATGCAGCCGCACAATTGCCTTTTTCGAGGAAGGGAATTCATTAGTTTCTGTGAAGTGGCCTCGGATCTTTGGGCAGCAGGTGCTTCTATAGAGCAAAGTGTTGCTGAATATTCAACAGTTGCTATACAAGCGTCTGGCCAACTGCCTGTGAAGTACTTGGAGTTATCTTGGGCATCCGATTAGATAAAGTGCAAAGTACAAATACTTACTGCTTTAAAGCTACCCACAGCTATGTTGTTGGTGATATTTTTAACGTAGGGTTTTTGTTTGGTTTTTTTTTTTACATGTGAATCTTCCCAGATAATAAGCAGCAACTTATCTCTTTTGACTCAGGCAACAAAGAAGGAACTGCTTAGCAGAATGAGAAACACAGTGATTCATACTCAGTCGTCAGAACTCATTCTCTTACTGATTTCAGCTAATGGCAAGTACACTGAAAACAAATGACTCAGGATAGAAGTGTCTCCTAATCTTTAACATACTGTTTAAATTCAAGTTAGCTCTTTTAAGGCTACCTGAATAGCACTTCTTCTTGCCAACCTCTAATTTAGTACATGAAGTGCTGCAGATACCTAAACTGTGAAGGGATAATTTGAGAGGCTAAGGTGTCCCATCAGCCTTTTTATTTTTCTGTTTGTTGTTTTGTTTTGTTTTTAAGGAGCTTAATTTCCCTAGGTGTGGTCTGTGAGCAGCTTATGCTAGATGGCATCATTGAAAGTATGGTCCTGTGAGAAACTGTGATCACTGAACAATTACACTGTCAAATACCTTATAGCTTTAGTCAGTAAAGTGTGAATGCCTGTATATTGTTTACTAGGAATGTGCCCCAATTCTGTGTTTGTAGTTGCTTTCTTAACCTGTATTAGTTTTTTTAAAAGCACTTTGTCCTTTTTCTTCTACGGGTTATATAAGCCACAGAATGAAAACTTTTTGTTAAATGTGTAATTGTGTTGGTTGCACTGAAGGCTGGTTTCAGGGAGGGAGCTGAAGAGGCACATGGGAGGTGTTATTTTGTGCCTGGAAACACACTGCATTATTACTAGTGATTCTCCACCCCATAGCTCTTAAAGCTTAACAGCTAAGCGTGTAGTTCCCACCTACAGAAAACAGGTACACAGGTTTCAGCACAGTGGCTGTCACTGGTCCTATTTTCTATACATAATGCTGAAATGGTGATCTTCAGCACTGGTTGTGGGTGGACCTTGAGCACTTGAAAGTATGAATAAGCAGCTGATGCACTTGCTGGAGCTGAGCTTCCCTGGCAGGATTGTTTGTCGTGCTGCTTACTTTGAATGAGCTGAGGTCTTCCGTGTGTGATTTGGCTGCCAGGTACTCAGAAGAGCAGCTGAGATGAGCTTCCTAAGCGTCTCCTTTGTTTGCCCAGCTCGGTGGGGTAGGTGCCAGATTTGCAGAAAAAAGGGGGGCTGGCAGTCGGGATGTGGTGTGCTGTGTGCTGTCCTCTTCCTCTGCTGTGAGGAAGCATCGGAGGGCAGCTGAGGGGGAGGTCCTCAAAGGACCTTGGCTGTTCTTCGTTTATTCAGTCCCCATCAGTCCCTGAACTCCCCACAGCTTGACGATGGGATCAGCAGAAGGGAGGACCAGCTTCCAGGAGGGGTTCCAAGTCTTGCAGTGAGGCATTTCAGTAGCTGTAGAGCAGGTGTTCAGGCTTATGATGGGTCATTGCCTCCAAAAGACCATTTTTTTTCTTTTTTATTTAATGGGGCTTAGAAGTGAAAGTTTAGGAGCAGAACAGTTACACTTTGAAAAAGAATGCGTGGTACTGACCAGCACAAGTACAGTGCAGTCTGTGCTGTAGCTAGAGATGAGTACTTTAATACAATTAAGTATGTGAAGGTTATGTTGCCAGAAAGTGACAGGAAAAAAAAAAAAAAGATGACACTGCGCATTTAGTTGCTAATGGACTTTTTTAAAAGAGCATCTAGGCTGCTATTGTTAGAAAAAGCAAATGTGTGGTGTTAGCTACAGGGAACAGAAAGGGATTCTTTCATGATCTTCTTGACCTCTGCTTTCTTGTGTTAATTTGTTTAACACCAGTGAGATTTTCCTGCTGTAAAAACTTGCTTAAGCAGAGACTTCTCCAAGACCTCTGAAAAAGACATGCTAATTGGGAGGTAGGGCTGTGCAAAAGCTGTTTTTTTTCTTTCCTTCCTTCCTTGATTTGCCAACTCCTGCTTCAGGCATCCAGTGTGCTCCGTGCCCCTCTTCTTTCCCTTTTGGCTCAGAATTTTACCAGCTGGTGCAATTCCATAACGGCAGTCAGGGGTTTGTGGCATTAAACTTTTTAAGAGAAACAGGAGCACTGTGCCTGTGGGGCGTAGCCTGCAGGAGGAGACTTTGGGGAAATGTTAGCTAAATAAACACTCTTGGATACTTCTGAGACATCCTAATTGTTCTTAACAATATTTACTTTTTCAACACTAACTAAAAAGTTCTTACTGCTTTTGCTGTCTCTTTGTAGATGCCAGGGTACTTTGCAAAAAGCAATAGTGTCATTAAACTTGCCTGTTTGTGAGGATGCAAAATGCAGATCAGAAGATGTGCTGAAGAACCTGGGGCTATAGCAGGGCCAGGGCAGACTCCACAGCTGGTGTCTGATCTGCCAAACCTCCAGTTCCCTTCAGATGAGGGGTCATGGCCATGTTGAAGGTGTGGCGTCTCGGAGCTAGAAATTTGATTGCGTGAGGCAATGTGGCTTCAATAAATAATACACGTCATGGACCAAGAATAAATCCTTTTGAACATATCTTAGAGCAGTACCTAGGGAAAGTTTCAGGCTTAATAAGGCTGACATGGAAAAGTGGGAGAAGGGAGAAGGTATATATGTGTGCTTATTATTGTATAGTGCTGAAGTGTCTTATTGATATTACTTGTGTATCTGGAAGATCTGTTGAAAGGTCAGCTAGAAAGCATCCAGGTATCTGCTCTGAGTATGTACCCAGAGATTCAAACACTGCAGGTAAAGCTGTCCTTTCAACTCCTTGGCTGTTCATTAGTGGACTAGGTTTGAGCAGGTGAGCTGTTTTGAATATCTTAAACCTCCATATGCTAGGAGTTTTCACTGTCTTATGAACGGGTATTTCAGGAAAAAGTGGAAGGTGAGACCTGCATTTCTAGTAGCAGTTTTTGAAAATCTTATAAACCTGAAGCTTCTGGCTGACTCTTCTCATGTTGGGGTGAAAAAGGCACTGCGAAAATTTGGTGTCATCACATAGAATGTCACTGGTCCTGCAAAAGGGGATTTAAGCCACTGTGGTGCTAGCATGGGAGTGTCCAGAGGCTGTGGGGGTCACTTGTAGCCACGCTGCTGCAAGCCGTGCCTCAGGAACAGCATCCCACTGGCTGTGCTTGCCACAAGGGCTTGTGGTAGTGCCAGGCTGCCAAAGCCTTGAGATTCCTGGGAAGGGATAACAGTTGGGCCTAAATATGAGGTGAGCTCTGGGGTGGAGCTCTGAATCAGAGCATTTGCAGGACTCACTCTGGAGTCATGGGTTTTGTGTCATGCTGGATGGGAATTGTCACAGCAGTATTGTGTTCCTATGTGTCAACCAAAGGACAGAGTAAAACCTTAGCCTTTATTTTTTCAAATAAGAATTTTTATTTGTCCCTCAGGGACAAGTAAATAGAAAACAGCTTGTCTTGGCTATTGTGAGTGTTCATGGGGCAAGAAAGGGAGGGAGGGGATGAACAGCAGGAGTGAAGTGTTGCAGTAGTGAGAATGGTGACTTATTTTAGTTGATACTTAATCGAGACATGTGCTTCCAGGAAGTAGGAACAGATGGCTTTGGGTTTTTTCCTGCTCTCTTATATCTTTGATTGCCACCAAGACTTAACCATAAATGTTTTAACACCTGCCAGCCCTTTTTTCTTATAGATATTCGCCCATCCTCAAAGACAGAGTAAGCTGTTAGACTTATCTGACTTGCTTTTTTTTTAATCAATAATACATTTAGTCACTGAGAGTTGGTCCCATGATTGTCTTCTTACAAAGGGTGCTTCTTTTTATAATGAAAAAGACTTTGAGGATATCTATTACTCCAAGTGCATTTTAGTAGTAAATTAGGGCAAAACTGACTGCATTTTATACCTGGGTGTTGTGTCCCTGTCTCTTATAGGAGAGAGACGCCAAATCAGAGATAGTATTTGAGCCCTTCTGGAAGGTGCAAGCTGGCCTTTGTAAAGCAGGTCAGGCTTTATGTTTGATGGCTTTTCTTCAGTGACAGTCTTACCAGGACATCCAGAAAGTGGGTTTTGCTTGTCCTGTATCCTCTTAACTGCCTTGAAGGATGATCTGAATTGCGTCCCAATGCTTCTTTTGCCAGGGTGGTGAAATCCAGGACTGTGCCTACTTGGACAGCGAAAGCACCTACATCGAGTCGGAGCTCTTTCCTGATGACTACATGATGACTCTAGCACAGCAAGAGGTTCACCATGAATCTGACATGGACAGTGCTATTGAGAGTGCCCAGAGCTCAGAAGCCTCTGATGTGTGTCGGAGCGAGGAGAAGGACGGTGTGCTCGGTGGCCTGTTTCTGCCCGGTGACAAGTGAGTGGTGGTTTTGCCCCATGGAAACCCTCTTTTGAGGCATGTGCAAAAAGACCAGGGAGGAAGGAGCCTTTATGCCAGTTATGCCTACTGTGGGAGGCTGAGGATGCCTGAAGGATTTAGAAACTAATATCCATTTACAATGCAGGGGAGATGGATGTCCAGGTCCTCTAAGTGGCTTAGACAGTCTCAGCCCTGGCTCCTTCTGGCATGTTCTGTGAGCTCTCATGGGACTTGCTTGTTGTGTGTTGAAGTGAAAGTGTAGGGTCTCTCCAGAATGGATCACTTCCTTAGCATCTGCCAAAACTTAGGATCTTCTGTGTTGTCATAACCTTTATATGCATGAATTAAAACAAATACTTACTGCAAAGCAGTACAACATGGGGAATGCTGCTTTAGTCTTTTGCACCTCTAGTTATCTGAAGATGTGGGCTCTGCAGATTTGCTTTGCAACTTCATGTATCAAGTTAATTCTGTGTGTTTCTAATTTTCCATAACCTTTAGTGTGCAACAGTAAATTGTGTTTAACACAGGATGTCTTGGCATGTGTGTGTGTAACCATAGTTTGCTGTTAACACAAGAGTGTCTCTGTAACCCTAACTTGACTCTTCCCAGGTGTGTGCCTGGGGGTGCTGGTAAAAGTCGACTGGGGGAAAGGGACCCAAATTGATTTTAATCCTGCTTTGATCTCAGTTAATGCAGTACCACAGGACAGAGCTTAGCTGGCCTTGCTCTGTAAGCTTCTGCCCTGTTTTCCATATTTCTGGCTTGTCGTCTTGGTTTGTGCCACTTGAGCTTCTTTCATTGCTAAGGCAGTCCTCCTCTCTCCTGGGCCTCCTCAGGTGCTCTCTGTGCAGCCTCATTCCTACTCTCTTCCTGAATTTCTCAGCTAGCTGAGGTCTGTCCTTTTTCCATTTGCCTGAGCAATGCCAGAGACCTTATCAAGGTAATTCCAGTTTTCATCAGCTCTTTATCAAACTTGTCTCCTTGCTTTGCCATTCTCAGTTATTCAAAGCACCCGACCTTGCAGTGAATGACTTTCATCCATGCTGTATTTGAAATTAATTATCTTTCCTCCCAGCTGTGCCTCTCAGGCTCTTGTGAAAGGGGTGGATTGTGCATCCTGTACCCTTCTAGGGTGACAGGAACTGCTAAGAGCTACTGTGCTACTACTCTACTAGTCTTGGTTTATCCTCCAAGGCTTCCTCAGCTTTGATAAATCTGTAGGAAACTACTTGAGAAGCTTCATGCTTTAGTGTTAAAAGACATGATAGAGATTTTTACCTTAGCCAAACCATGATACCTGCTTGTTGAAGAAGCAGGTGGGTTGTGTATCATATGTGTTAGCCCTCTGTGAAGTCCTGCTCTGAAGAACAGGAAATAGCTCTAAAAAAGCCAAACAAACCTGAAAGCTTCCTTCAAAAAGAGTAAGAATGGGGTAAAAAAAAACCCTGCTTTTAGCAACCCCCTTGGAAATGACTGTGTGATTCCTAGACAGTTTCCAGCCTGCAGCTGGTTGTGAGTTCAGGATCTATCCTGAGGATGGCCTGTTTAAAGTTTGGCAAAGCTTACAAATAACTACAAATTAAAAAGTTCTAAGCAGCATTATCAGGCGAGTCCAGCAGTGGTGACTGTTTGCATACGTGCTGTAAGAGAAACTTAGCCAGGCAATGCATGAGGGATAAGGCTGCTGAACTCATCTGTTGGCAGGTCGTGGTGTTCCAGGACTATTATGCTGAAGAATTGATGAAGAGAAGCATAGATTATTATCCCAACTGAGGACTCGTTATTTACCTCCATCCGTGGTGGAAGTGTTATGAGGAGCTTGTTCCTGAATTGACTCGGTGTAACAACATTGAGATTAAAACAGCAGTTGCAGTTACACAGATCATAGGCACCCAAAACCTTCACAATATGTCTGTGGCACAGCAGCTCTTTATGAATAGATGTTAGTGTGATGCGTTGAGCTTCTCACTAATCCATTTCCTGGCCAAGGAGCATTGTTAGATAAGTTTGATCTATTTCTAGTATGAGTATTCCTATCTTCATGAACTTCATCCTTTAATAATGTGCCAGGCTTGACTTGCCCTAATTTCTGTTAATGTGAATTAGATAAATGAATTGCAGGTTATAAATGGATCGCATCAAAACAGGAGAAACAAAAGAGCATGCATCTGAAATGTTGGCAGGCTTCCTCTTCTAATTGCTTTTGGAGGGAAGGGATATGCAAATAATCGTTGCACCATCCACCAAAGGAACACTGTTACATCTCTTTTTTACAGTTTACAAGTGTAATATTACAGGAAGAGGAATCTCCCTGTCTCTGAAAGTGCAGGGCATGGTTACGAGGCTCAAGGTAGACCCAACAGAAACATAGGAGGCAATATTGTTGAGCTGCTGGAGAAGTGCATCAGCTGGGAGCTAGGGTCCCATGGCTCAGCTAGCAGAGTTGAAGATACAAGCACTGTGCACTGAAGCAAAGGGAGTGAAAACTTAATCCAGTCAGCAGATTGCATCAGTGCCTTGTCTGTATTGCAGAGAGACACTGAATTCTGCTTTGTAGCAACAGTGATGTGTTGGGCAACTGCAGGGCTTCACAAGTGCAGCGTGTGGTTTAGGCCTCAACTGTGCTTTTTCTGTAGGGAGAACTTTGTTTATAGGAACTCATATGTGTATTTCCTGGCTTGTCTGTTTGAATGCCTTACTGAGGTGGGAGCTAAGCAACCCTCTGTAAAATATATGCCTCTGCAAGGCAGAACGCTGCATGACTGGACTCTGGGCAGGAGAATCACCATGCACCCTCCACAGGAAACTTGCTCTGTTGTGTCAGATGTGATGTGCTCAACACTGCTCTGCTACCTGCTTTCCTATGGTGCCTTCCTCTGCTGATCTGTTTACCTATATGCCTCTCTCTCTGAGTTCACAGGGTCCTGCCATTCCCTTCCTGTTTGGCTTTACCTTAGGTACTTCTCTGGTTGTAAAGCAGCCTTTTCTTGTGGTCTGTATCTCCTCTAGAAGAGACATTTTGCCACGAGGGAAGGAGAGGTGGGAACCCAGCCTCCATTAGGTCACATCAGTAGCTTTAAGGACTCTCTAGCATGCCTTGAGCTGAGGAGAGAGGGTTAATGGGGATTACTGGGAAACTGCTTGTGGAGTGGAACGACAGCCTCTGTCTTGTACATGTTCCTCTCAATATCCCATGTGTTTCACAGTTGTCCACAGTTCCTGCATTCAGAGCAGAAGTCCCATAAGCTGTGGTCTTCACCACCATGTGAAAATGATGACTGAGGATTGTCAAGGTGTCCTCTTGAAAGTGAAATGGTTTGTGTTTATCTGAACATGTCTCACAGGCAGCTTGTTTGTAGATTCTTAGGATCTTGTCTTTCAAGGCACTATGTCAAATGCACATCAGATGTTTAGCACTTCAGGTTTTTAGCACAAAGTGAGTGAGTTACAGCTTCAAATGAGGGGACAAGCTGTAAAGGTGGAAGATTCCATGTGAGGCAAGATGCTATCAAAGTTGGCCTTCGAGACGTTTTGACCTCTTGTTTCAGGTCAAGTCCTCACAACCCTTCTGCAGCATCTGACCTTTCAACCTATTCCACCGCCTCTCTGATCAGTAATGAAGAACAGTTCGAAGACTATGGGGAAGGAGATGATGTGGATTTTACTCCCAGTAGCCCATGCCCTGATGATGAGACCAGAACCAACGCCTACTCTGACCTTGGCTCATCTGTATCTTCCAGGTTGCTCCTTATTCCTTAACAAACAGTTTTTCAGTTTTGTTCCTCTCTGAGCTTGGGTGACCATACCAGAGTTTACCCTGGTTACATAAACTCACCTTAAACCAACATTTAATTGGTTCATTTTCTGCCCTCTGATTGACAGTCTACATTTAATAAAACTATAGTAAATATGTTGTTTCTGATAACCTCTGTTTGGTTCTGTTGAAATAACTGGGCTTTTAGAGATTTCTTTCTATTGCAGACAGTAGATTTCACAGTTAGGGGCTAGTGTTGGAGTTACCTGCTGCAAGCTGGAAACCAGCTTAGTGCTGTGCACCAACCCTGATGCTGAGAAGGGAAAACCTGCAAGAGAGCTGTTTCTCTTTTGTGTTTTGATAATACAAATCCTTAGCACTAACCTTTAAGGTGAAGTGCTGTGTATTGACTGGGGTTTGTTTGAACCAAACATCCATATTGACTTTGAATGTCTTGGAGAACATAAGGAAGTAGCTGCTTTCTGTTAGGAGCTGGAAATGCTGCTATAGTCCACCAGTTTTCTGGATGTCAACTCAGTCTCTGTAGTTCTTATGTCCCCTAAGTTAGCTGCTGATTTTAAACTCTTTCCCCAGGCAAGGGAGTGGGTGAGCAGGGTAGGGGAAGAGCTGAGCATGAAGATGCTCCAGGATTTGTCTGCTTGGATCAATAGCACATGAAGGTCTTGTGCTTCATTGGTACACAGGACAAGCTCACTGCATCCCTCTGTTCTGCATGCAACCCCCATGTTTCAAACAAACCTCTGTTTCAAGCACTTCTGCAATCCAGCCCTGCCACCCCTGGCATGCATGCAAAGCCAGCAGCCCTCTCCACAGCCCCTTCACGATGATGCTTTGTGTCCTCCATACCCTGTTTCCTCAGGTTTATGCAGCCCTTCCCATTAACATTCCTGGGGCTGTGTGCACTTCATGCTATGGTTGCTCTCTTTTATTTGAGTTTATTTTCTCTTAATCATGTCGAGAGCTACTGTTGTCTCCTCTTCAGACCTATATCCACTCCTTCCTTTCTCCTAATTCTAGGGTTCCTTCTGTCCTACCATCTGAGGTGTTTTTTGTGACTACTTCTTACCAGACCACTGTTTTTCCATCTTCCTGTCTTTCTCTTGGAGGAAAGGCTATTCAGGTTGCATGCCAGGCTCTAGTGGGAAGATGAGCAAGATGAGATGGGAACGTGGCTGATGTAGAACATACTGATGTAGCTGCTTTTGCTACATTCATCTCATAGACTCTGTTTACCTTGTGCTATTTTTCCAGTCACCCAAAGTGATTCTTTCCGCTGACACCCAGAACACTTCCACTGTAAAGCCCCAACTCAGACAGGTAGACTTGCCCAAGGTCTAGCATTCTCCATCATCATCTCTAAGTTAGCTGAGCTGTAGTTGAGAGGTGGTTCCCCAAATCCCTCTTCTGTGCTTCTGACACACAGTCAAGAGGAAAACCTCTTGTGAGTTGGTTACTATAGCTGGTAACATCTCTCGTTTCCTGCAAACAGTGCTGGCCAAACACCCCGAAAAATGAGGCATGTTTATAACAGCGAGTTACTGGATGTTTACTGCTTACAGTGCTGCAAAAAGATAAATCTACTCAACGATTTGGAAGCCAGGCTGAAAAACTTGAAAGCAAACAGGTAAGCAGCCTATTGCACTGCTTTTAGCAATGCCTCTGAAATCAGGTCTGCTGTACTGCTTAGTGCAGATTTACAGTTATCTACTGTTTTCTCCTGGTGGGAAGGAGTTACCTAGCAGATCCTTAGCTACTGCATATAACCTTACATGCACCTCTCCTGAAGCTGTTGATCAGCACAGGTACTTCATTCCTGTGGGATTTTCTTTTTTTGTCCTAAAGGGAACTTAGGAAAAGGATGAGCCCTGTGGCAGAAGTTACTTTTTGGGGTTCTTTGCAATTCCAGCTTTTTCCTTACATTTCTGTCTCTGCCACTCTATCCCCTTCTGAACTGTGCTGAGCACTTGGCCAGAATCCAGTGCTTCCCACTATCAGGTAGGGTTTTTGAAGGAAATTATTTGGTGGTCTTCTAGCTCCCCCTAGAAACTGAACGTAAATCCTGCCTGTCTGCATAACCCTTGGCACAGAGCACACTGCAGTGCTGCTTCTCTTGTCAGCACAGCAGCATAGTACTGGATAGGAGCAGTGCTCCTGCCCTAGCAAGGAGTGTAACACCCCGACCAGGACCAGTGAGGGCTTTGGTAATTTTGTGCGTGAGGCTGTACACACCTGGCTGAAAGGGAGTGTGCCCTGACACAGAGGGAGGGGGGTGTGCACACAGAGGTGTGACATCCGCTTATCGAGAGATGTGGCTGGATATTTTGATTTGGTTCTAGTGCTGTTGTCTGGAGTCAAGTCCTTCATTTAGATAATACTAGTCTGGCTGCAAAAGGGAACTGTAAAAAAAAAAACCAAAACATCTCAGTTCCTGTGCTGAACTGGGAAGCATTATGGAGAAGGACAAACTGTTTATAAATCATCTAAAAACTGGGAATCCAGAATAAATGTCCATCACTAACTCAACGTCCCTTTGTGGTGTTTCTAATGGTAGTTTTGCTCTGATTTACACTGACAAATCTCTGCTAAATATAACAGTATTTGCAAGTTGACTTATTAATGATCACAATAATCTGTGACTCCACTCATCTGCACATTGTTGGTAACTGCAGTTTTTGATTAAGTTGTCTGAGAAAATGGTTCACAGAATTGTTTTTATTTCACTAGAAAAGTCAATATTATATTTCATTGCACAATTCAGCTGGAGTTTAAATTGAGTGAGTCCAACACTGATCAAATAAGTGTTTAATTCCTATATCATTCCTTCTGTATCCATGTAGCCCTAACAGGAAAATATCAAGCACCGCCTTTGGAAGGTAAGTCTTCAACTTTTTTTTATGAATACATATGGAACAAGCTGTGTAACAGTTCCATAAGTAAGGGTGGGAAGAGAGGGGAGGAGTAAATTTAGGAATACCAAAATGTGCCAAGACAAGTTTTCAAGGGAAGGGGCCTGTATTTGGAAAGGAGTGTTACAGAATATAAAAGCCACTGCCAGTCTTGGAGCAGGCCCCTGAACTGGAAAGAGCTCTGTTAAGAACACAGATAGATGCTTCTTTGTCTGCCCACTTTCTTCCTTTATAGTGCTGTTCCATCAGTCCAGCTATTGCTTCTTTCACCTTCATAACTTGGGCCTTTTTGTTGCTGTAGCTGAAATGGGAAGGAAAGGAAGAGCATCCTTTGAAAAGGACATACAGAATTGGTACTTTCCTTTGAATGGCCCACCCCTAGCAGGGGAGGGCTGTAAGTTTCAAGAATATTTTAGATCATTTCCAGTGTTAAGTATTCTGACACTATTCTGTAGTGGGAATGGCTTGACATTTCTTTTTTCCCACGTTTTTTAAAGAAGATCTTAGCTTTTTAGATTAACTTTACCAGCCAGGGTGCAGTGATGACCTTATTTGCCTTATTAGACATTTAAAATACAACTCAGTACGTAGTATAAGGCTAAATGATGTTAATTAAACAATGTTAATGCTGGTGGCAGATCCTATCAAAAGAAACAAAGAACTCACACCCTAGAACTAATGTCATTGATTGTGCTCAGTCTGACTCAATTTAGCTACCAGTCTCTTGTAAGATTTGTGCATAAACAGTTCTAATTGTCACTGAAATGATTGCACAGATTTCAGCATCAGATGTTCAAAGTGCAAAGCCAGGCTATAAGACAGTACCCAGACTCTTTCTCTTACATCCTTATCAAGCAAAATAATTATCCTTCTATCTTTCAGACAACTCTTCCACAACAGTAACTTCAGCAGCAGTAATGGCAGCACAGAAGACCTGTTCAGAGACAGTATAGACTCCTGTGATAATGATATAACTGAAAAGGTGAGAAGCTGCATGCACTGCGACTGACATACCCAGCAAAATCCTGCATCCTCTTGCCCAGTTACCAGTGATCTGAAGTAGCTCATTCAAAATGTCCTTGATATTCCATTAACATTATGACTTTGCTTCACAAAAATGCAAGAAGTATGCAAGTACAGATCTAGGCATTGTATTAGTAACTCTTTGCTGTGTATTTGCATTGATCACCTTCAAGGAAGATGCAGGGTCTGCAAAACTCAGAATTTTAGAGCTTAATTTTGCTGCTGGCTTTGCAGGGAAGCACATCCCCTTTACAAAGGGTAGCATAGCTAAATGCCAGTTAGGAACAGTGAAGGGGTGTATGAGGAGAGATTCACACTCTCAGTTGTCTTCCACTTCTCCATCCAGGTAACGTACCTAGAGAAAAAGGTGACTGAACTGGAGAACGATAGCCTGACAAATGGTGACCTAAAGAGCAAACTGAAACAAGAGAACACACAGCTAGTTCACAGGTAATAAAGGACAGAGCCAGTTTACTTTATCATGTCAGAGCAGAGCTAGAACATATTTGGAGGGAGGGAAGATCTCTACCTGTAAAATATGACCAAGTCTTCTGCCTTAATGCTGACAAAGTAAGATAATGCTTCATCTGAGAAGTCCAAGTGGGACTGAATTTTCAGCAAGCAGAGGCCTTCTAAGCAAGTTTCTTAGTACACAGATGTTACTAACTTCTACAGAGCAAGCTCTTCTTACGTTACCACTCAATTTTTTTCTTGTGTGTAGCACGAGCAGAAGGCTGGGTCATAGTCCCAACTTCTTGAGACTGAGAATGAAAGAATAATAGATTAACTGATACTATTTAATTCTATGCTTATTGGCAAGATTAAATACCAGGACAGATATTGGGAGAAGTTAAATTCCAAGAGAGATGGTGAAGTAGAAGGAAATAAAAGGAGTGGGGAGTAAAAAGAGAGGCAATTAAGTTGAACAGTTTTTTATTTTTTTAAGTACTTGTGAAGCTGTCACTGAAATTAAATCTGTTTTTCTTAGAGTTCACGAGCTAGAAGAACTATTGAAAGACCAAGAGACATCAGCAGAACAGACTCTTGAAGAAGAGATAAAGAGACATAGAGAAGCATACAGCAAGTATGAAAAAGAGAAAGGCACTGAAATTGAACTGCTAAATACAAGGTAACAAAACATCTTGGTTCCACCCAGAACAGAGTACAAGTTCTTATTTTCTTCTTCTTTACTTTGCTTGTAAACATAGGCCATTCACAACCAGACAGTGCACAGATGGTTACAGGTTAGTAGTTCTACAGAGTAGCTGTGCTGTTTTATGTCTAATGCCCAAAAGCTGGAGGGTGGTTTACATTAATGCTTTAATCTGTGTGGCCCATGTAGACAGCTTAGCTGGATATTTGGCATGGGTTCAAGGAGGAAATTGTGACCAGCTGTAGCAAACACTTGTGCCTGCATTTGTTTCTTCCAGCCTAATTATTTTAGATACCTGTTGTTAGGAGCATAAGAATTTGAGGGTCAGTGTAGCAATTCTGGCCCTAAAACCAAACAAAAAGTCACCCAATAGCTCATGAGAAAACATGCTAAGATTAGCAAGATTTTCTTGTTTGGTCTTTCTATCCACTGCAAGTGAAATGGCTTTTTAGAGCATGCCATTTGAAGAGGCACTTACTGTAAGATTTTTGTCTTTGACACAGGGTTCAGCAACTGGAAGAAGAAAACGGTGAGCTGAAAAGCACTGTCACCCGACTGAAATCACAAACTGAGAGATTAGATGAGGTAACACAACTCCTGAGGGCTTGTGCAATTTAACAGCAGCTTGATTTCTGGAAGAACCAACTCATGGTGATTAACCCAGTTCGCTAGCTCACCTTCCCTAAACAAGAATATTGATGGAATTGGAACATTGGTCACCTTTAGTGGCAGGAATGCCAGCTTATGAGCAGCTGTGTCTCTAGATTGGTGGTGTAAAGCTGCAGATGACTCCTGCACTTGCAAGCTAGTTATGAAGTTCCCTGTTTGTTGTAGGAAAGGCAACGCATGTCAGACAGGTTGGAAGACACTAGTCTGCGACTGAAGGACGAGATGGATCTGTACAAGAGAATGATGGACAAGCTGCGGCAGAACAGGCTGGAATTTAACAAGGAGAGGGAAGCCACACAGGAGGTAGGTGTGAAGAGGGATGTAAGACTAGGCAGTTGCATCTCATCTGCATGGAAACCCATCTGAAAAGGAATAGACAGGCAGGATGAACACTGAGAGTACATCATCTAGTGAATGTATTACTGGATTGTGTTTCTATGGGAGGGGTACCCATAGGGCAATGAATGCTGTAAGAATGCCTAATGATGGCAATCCCTGACCCAAAGGGTTTACAACTCCTGAGAAATTGCAGCCTTGAATGTGTGCCCTAATGTTTCCTTTACTATGTTTGCTAGGGGAATTATGCCTCAGGCGTGATCTTAGAGTTCAGAGCTGCATCCAGCTCTGAAGTGGTTTAAGTGTTCTGTGCTTCCACTGAAGAGCAAGTGGCTGTATTGTAGGAATGTGCTTGTGTCAGAGTAGAGATGCAGCACAGAGATGGCTGCTGCCTGGGAGGGCTGAAGAGACATGGCCTGTTTGCATGCCCACAGCTCATTGAAGACTTGCGAAAGGAACTGGAGCACTTGCAGCTGTACAAGCTGGAATGTGAGCGTCCTGGACGTGGGAGAAGTTCTTCATCCAGCCTGAGTGAATTCAATGCCAAAACCAGAGAGGTGGAAATGGAGCATGAAATAAAACGGCTGAAGCAGGTGAGCAGGGAAGGGCTTCTCAATCCACATGAAAACTACAGGACTGCTTCGAAAAAATGCCTGTAGCTCCTCTGACCCCTAGCACACTGCCTTCAGATTTTGTCCCCACCTTCCCACACAAGCACAAGACCTGCATTGCCTCTGTCTAGGACTGCTTTGCAGTGTAAATTGTGCACAGAGGAAACACCTGTGATTCCTGTCACTGATGGTAAGAGAGTTGCTGCTAACTTGCAGCCCTGCTGTGTGTCATCCAAGCTTCCTGTGATTTTAAAAATTTGTTTATTTTTTAGTGACACCTTGTAGGAAAAACTTAAAAGCAATGCCTTTTCATCCTTAAATAGGAGAATCAGAAACTTCGTGACCAAAATGATGATCTTAATGGACAGATCCTAAGTCTTAGTCTTTATGAAGCTAAAAATCTCTTTGCAACACAAACAAAAGCCCAGTCACTGGCTGCTGAAATTGATTCTGCATCAAGAGATGAGGTAATATGTTTTTTTAATCAACTACTACATCCAAAAATTTGCTGTTTTCAGTGTAGTTAACTATCAAGGCTGAACTAGCTGAAGCTAACAAAAGAACAACAGAAAAAATCTGCTTTGCTAGAAAAGAGTGTTAGAAGAATGGTTTTATATCTAACTGGTTTTGGATGCTTCTTAAACTCTTCCATTTGTCTCTCTCAAAAAATTGGCATTGTTAGAATTTCAGTGAACCATTTTACAATGGATTTATTTTAACATCTTGTCTTTTACAGGGTATTGTGCTATTATGACAGTAATTTAATACAGAAATTGCCATAGCTAGTTACCTAAACTTTTACTTTCTGTTCCAAATTTATTTCTAATTTACTTCAGTAACAAGCTCTCACTTAGATCTAAATTTGAGCTATGTATTCCCTGTAGCAGAGCTGAGTTCTTGGAGCAAGAAGGTAGTACACAAGTAATAATCTGGTAATGCTTTGGAAGATACTACAAGAAGCCCATCTGGATGTGAGTCAAGCTGGTACAGCTTCCTTTAAGCTTCAGGACAGGTAGTGAGATCAGGCCAATGGATATATAAGAGCTGCCAGGGAAAAAAGGTTAGTGATGAAGGAGATCAAAAGGAATTGTTTCTTGCAGACAAAACTTCACATTTCTTCTTCAAGAGGAGTCATGAGGAAAACCTTTTTACCCAGTCTGTACTTGACTGACCCCATTTGCCTTAGTTCCTGGGCAGTCCCTTGCAGTGAAGTGTGTACTTGAGTTTCCTGCTAAACAGAGGACTGTGAAGGAAGGCTGTTTAATTGTTGAACTCTAATTAGGTAAAAGCTAATTGGGCTGTTGCTATTGTCAAGGGAAATTGTTCTTGTCCCTCTGAATCTCATGGCTCTGGCTCATGCAATACCCAGCACCCCCCCTCTAAAGGAGGAAAGTGCCTTACAACTGTGGCCCACGCTTAGTAAACCTCACTGACCTGCATAAACTTTTCCTCTTACGCCATTTTTCCTGTATAATCAAAACAAAGGGAAGAAACTGCAGATTCAGGGTGGAACTTTTTGAAGGCCATTGGAGATGGACGCCCACATGGCATCAGCTTTAGGAGAATCTGGGGCTCTGACACTCCTGGGCAGCTTTGTCAGTTTGGCATTAAACATGCAGAGTGCAAAAAACAAGCAGTCTTCACCTTTGGAGAGTTTGAGGGGCCTCTCGCAGCTCGAAGGTCTAGTGAAACATGTCTTTAGAACAATATTCAGTGGGTTGTTCATGAAGGGTGTGTAGCTGTGCTGTTTTGGGGTTTTTAGGTAGTGTTGTTTGGTTGGGTTTTTTGAGAGAGAGCGTGTGCACATGACACAGAGGCAGCCCACGTTGTTCCCAGTGCAAAACACTGAAATCCTTGTTCTGATCAGCAGCCTTTCATGCAAAGTGCTTTAGATTTCATTAGGTATGAAAAGAACTGAGCATCACAAAACTCTTGCACCAAGATAAAGAAGCTCATCCATGGTGTGGATGCCGAATGGCTCGGTGTGTTAGATGGTGAATTTGTTTCAGATGACCTGGCCAGAAGATCCCTGGTGATGATTGTTTGCCACCTTCCTTAATATGGAAGATCTTGAACATACAGATTGTTGATAGTAGAGATATAGGGAGGACCTAGAACTAAGAATACCTTTAACACAAGGGAGTTGGTGATCCTGAGCAGGTGCTAGTCCTCTGCTTGAGTGAATTCCATGCTATTGTGGAAACTAGTGAGAATATTTCATGAGTAACTTTGAAATGTTGTGTTTCAGCTCATGGAAGCACTTAAAGAACAGGAAGAGATAAATTACAGGTTGCGACAGTATATGGACAAGATAATTTTGGCAATCCTAGACCACAACCCGTCTATCTTGGAAATAAAGAATTGAAAAAGCATATGAGAAGGAAAAAGCAGCAACTGCCTGATATTTCTGCACATACCACTGGATCTAAACAACACTCTGATACTGTAAATTAATCTATAAATATATATATACACTATGTGTGAGCGTGGGTGTGCGGGTGTGTTTATATGCTGTTTGGTACACTGTTACTTGTCATTGAATTGGCTTGGTTAGACTTTTTCCATGCACTTTCAGTACCTATGATAAGATGGATACTGTATATTAATGTAATAACAATATAACTGGATCATGCCATTTTAGATACTGGACAAAATGACTCTACCTCTAGTTGTAAAGGTGAAAAAGACAATGAAAACATGTTGATGTGGCCCTAACTTTAGGAGCAAGAATTGTTCTTTTGTTCTTCCAGGAATTTGGGTGCCACAAACCAATTAACTTACCCAGGTTCAGTTCCTGACTGGTGCTGACTGTGTAAATTCCTATTTGATTTAGTTTTGGTACTTAAACTACACATAATATAAAGCAAACTTTGAAGAAAAGGAAAGACACAAAGTAAAAGGGAAGAAGAGGAAGATATTGCAGAATAGTTGCTATTTGTGAAAAAAAACACCATCCACTTGTTTGCCACTGTCAGCACAAAGTGCTTTTTATGTAAGATCACTTTGGAGTCTGCTTTGGGATGCTCTGAGTCAGCCTGCTCTTAGGTATGTGTGCATGTGTGTTTTTTTTATACCAGGGTTCCTGTAGCATTGAGGCTAAGAAGCTCTTCAGATCTCTTCCCCTATTTTCAGGGGTTTATTGTGGGCCATTAAGATGAATTCTGGGATCCTGCCCCTCACACTCACCCTTAATTTTAAAGATTTCACTGAAGGAACACATTCCCGTTCTTACAAAAAAAAAGAAACAGAACAAAAAAAAAAAAAAGAAGAATGGCACGAAATAGCCCACTTTGTGGGGAGGAGGAGTAGCCCTTGAAATTGTGTTGAGTTGCTTTCCCAGCCCAGACATGCCACCTTCCTTTGAGATTGACTTTTGGTGGGCAAGCTGTGGAGAGGCCCAGGTGGGTCCTGACACAGAGGTGGAGAGAAGCCTAGTGTGGAGTGACTTATACCTACTGGGCAGTAAAAAGAGCTTGGTCTTTGAGAAGTTTCCAATCCAGACCAGGCACACACGTGTGTGTGAAGATCTGAACAGGGAACACATCCTGATTGAGATGAGCAGTTGTGCAGGTGCTTCACTTTAAACATGGACTGTGGCTGCTCATAGAAGTCAGTGGGACAGAACATAAGCTTTAAAGTTCAAGTGTATGCTTAAATGCTGCCTTAAATAGGGATGGACTTCAACATGTGCCTGTGTTCTCCTGAGCTGGATCTGCATACTGTAGGGCTAGGACCTTTTCAATTAATAATGTAGTTTATATAAGGAGCTTATGGAATTGTTTGGATAGTTGAATGCTTAAAAAAAAAAAAATAATTGTTCCATGCACTTTTAAAAAAGTAAAAATTCCACACTTCTAATTCACACCAACTGGCACAGAAAAATTAGGCCCAAGTATTTGGCTTTCCCCAATGCATAGAGATGTTTCCTCTATTGAATACACTCCCCAGAAGAATGTTGCAGTAGCAATGACTGTGCTTTTTGGAGTATTTCTTGCTGTTGGCAGTGTCTTGCCCCTAGTATTCTCTTGATGTATCGTGGTGTGTATATGTGATGCATTTTTCCTGAATTTGAATACATATAATATGTGTTCAGTTATGGATGTAAAATATATATATTTTTCTTCAACCTCTGTGCTCTTGCCTTCAGTCATGTGTTACTAGAGTGATGGAAAGGGAGTAAAGTACTAAAATTGGGCTTTCTTGAAGGCAAGAAAACAAAAACAGTTTGTTTCTAAGTATCTGTATTAGGCAGGTGTAAATAACTGGAAAGCAAAAGAGACCAGAGCAATAACTATGGGACACAAGACCCCAGTGCACAAAGATGTCTCTAGGACTTCAGTTCTATGGGAGAAATGGTACATACAGTCTTGTTCAAACTGTGAAGTTTTGGGGCTGGTTTCCTGAGGCTCTAGGGTAATCTGAAGGGTTTAAAGACTATTCCTTTGCCACCTGGGGATGGTGTAAAATGTCCTGTGCTAAATTGCAGCAGCCTCTGTTTGTGGAGGAGCAGGTGGAACACCACAGACACCCCATGCATGCACCTTACTCACCTGCTGCTGCTTCTGGATGTGCCACCCAGAAGGTAGGAGAGGAACAGCTGAGCCAGCTTGGTGCTGCGGGCAGCTCCCTGCCTACAGGACTCTTCACCTGCACTTCAGTGGTGGCATTGCCCTCTGCATGGTGCTGTGGGTTGTGCCAGGGACTTTGCTCTTTTTATAGGCCACAGAGAACTGTTTCAAACTGTTGGGTGGCTGTTGCTAACCTGCTGGGACAGGGCTGGGTGAGCCAGCAGCCCTGCTACTGGAGCTGTGTTTGGTAAGTTACTCTTCTGTCCTGCTCTCATGCACTGGATTTAAAGGCAAGTGAAGCTGTTGCAGGTCAGACTGGTGACAGAATGTTTTTCCCTGAATATTTTTAAATAAACTGGTCTTAGCTTCAAAATTTCAGTAATCTAAAACTGTTCCTGTTAGGGTAGAAGAACATCAGCAAATGTTGAAGATTATTTCACTGAAAATTATGCTGAGCACTTGAGAAGCAGATAGCCAGACTTACTTCAGGGAGACCACGGAGCCTGTGGACGTGAACAGAAGAAGACACAACTGTAGTGACAGCCAAGTTTTAGTCCAGGTAATTGTATGAATGAGGTAAATAGTCACTAAATCGGGCTGAAATCCTGAAAGCAGTGTACTAGCCAAGGGTAACCAGCAGAAGATTTTTCTCATGACTTGCAGAACTTCCTTTTTAGCTCTGCACCCAACTGCTTTACTATTGAGAAGCTCTTCCTTCCTCCAGCGTTTGCATTTGAAGAGTTGTCTTACCACCATGTTGGTGGTGTTTGTAGCTTTGTTTTGTTGCATAAAGGAGTTGTACTTCTGCTCTTGTGGGGCCCTCAACATGGTGCTGCTCTCCATTGTCATTCAAATATGTATCCAGACACTTGCTCTGTTTGGCAAATCCAAGTTGTAGGTGGGAGCAGCATTTCACTGGCAGATATATTTTCCTCTGCAGTATCCACCTCTAAAAATACTAATTAGCAATTGCAATCTTAGCTGGAGTAACTACATAACTACAGATATTAGACCAACTTGTCTTGCAGTCCAAGCCTTGGAGAACCTTTCTATCCCAGAAAAGAAGTTGTCAGGTTTTATGATGTGAAGGCAACTTGGTAATTAAGGACAACTTGATGGGTCACTTGGGCAGGGAGAAGAGTAATCTGATATCAAGGTTGCAGAGTGCTTATTTTGATCAAGTGTCAGACAGACACATTGGCAGAGCAGACAGGAGATGGGGGAGATAAGGAGGCACCAGTTTCAGTGTCTATTCTCTGATAGTTCTAACTTGTTTACTGTGGGCTTCCTTTGTGCTCACAGTCCAGCTGGAAAAGTAGAGTCTACCTCTGTGTCTGTGTTACTGTTGGTGGAACAATAGCTTCAGTTCCCTGGATAAATAACTTCAAACACAGAAATGTGGTATCATCTCATTCTAGCTATACTCAAATGCAGAAAACATTCTTATGTCAAAACTGTGCTTCTCATTTAACCCTCGGGGATGCAAACACAATCCAAGGTACTCTATCTTGATCGGCTCCCTAGTTGACTCTGCTGTAGGTTCTGAAAAGCTAAGTGATATTCTGGTCAAACCAGTTGCAAACCACTGCAGGTATTTTGTACAGTGAAAAAATTACTTGCTTCTGCACAAGAAGCTGTCCTTTGTCAGGTTAATCCCACACACAAGCTACTGCAGGAAAAATCTCTTTCAGAACACGAATTTAAAGGTACCTGAAATGTAGTCTTTCAAGATTTTTCCAATACTGTCTGCTTCCCTCCAGACATCAGTCTTCAGCTGCTGCCTAATTCTGGTTTTGGAGTGTGATGCCATTTCAAAACTACCTTGACATCAAAAGAGTATTTTTCAGCTTTTTTACTAATGTCTAATGAAGACTCAAGCTGGTTGAGAATTTGTCATGTTTTGAAGTGCAACAGTGACAAACTGTTTTTCATATGCAAATCTGTAGCAAGTCAAAAAAAAAAAATCCAATACACTTGCTGACAACCTTCCTTTTATGGTCTTGGGAGAAATTCGGATGTTTCTCAGCCAGCTCTGTAGGGAGTTGAACACAGTGTTAATAATTCTCAAAGACAAGTGGCATCAACAAATATTTTGCTGTCTGAGTGCAGCAACACTCTGTGTACTTGGGGAGAACTGCATTGCTCTCCAGGGAGCATCTTGGCCTACAGTATTTGGGCTCCCTAATCTGGCTGGTAATTGAAGGCTTGGAAGCTGACACACAAACACATTGTGGCCAGCTCCCTCAGTCACTGCTCAGCGGTCTCTGCATCGTAGTGCTAATGACATGGGATGAATCTAAGAACTAGGATTTACAAATAAATGAGTACTTGTTTTTCTTTAATGGCAGTGAATATACAGTGGTTTTCTCTTAAAATAAATACTGGATGGTGTGGTCTGAGGGATTTTTTCCAAGGAAGGAAGTAGCAGCTGATCAAACACTTGCCAAATCAGTGGCTTGGCTTATATTGACTTGAGTGAAAACTGACTCAGACTTTAACTGAGCAGTTCCTGGTATTGGCTCTGGTGTCAATAGCAGTGCTTGCATTCTCATTATGTTGTTTGTTACTCAAGGAACATTGTGAAGGAGGCATGACAAGTGATGTAGCACAGCTGATTTTAGAGGATATAGTTCAGCAGTCGCTGGCATTTTGTTCCTTTGCAGCATCCTCAGGGTTGTTTTCTAGTATTTCTTAATCCAAAATATTGATCCTAAGAGCATTTTGCTGTTGAAGCACATGGCATGTTGTGGGTTTCTTACTTAATAAAATGCTACGTGTGCTTTCAGAATTTGATAAGGACTGCAGTGTTGGGTCTCAATCCTGTAATCCTGCATAATGCACTGGGAGTTGCTGTGATGTGCAAGAGAGAAATTTAATTGTAGGATTCTTCCACAATGTATCCTCTTTTGACATTCACCCTCTTGGTCTTGTCCCCAGCCACTGGTCCCATTGTCAGAGTATCTGTGTGCCTTAGGGCAGTCACTTGGAGCAGATGGGAGGGACAATGTTCTTGGCTTCAGTACAGTTTTAGCTACTGAAATGAAGAAATTTAGCCCTGTCTTTATACCAGGCCAGTCCTGTCCATACCTTTTGTGTGGTTCTGAAGCCAAGCTGTGTCCCATCTCCATGACAAGATGTTGTTGCTGTTTCTCATGATGTGCAAGCATGTGGAGTTAGTAAGCCTCTAGTCCATCCAGGTAAGGCAGCACTGGGATGTCCCAAGTTTTGCCTTGATTCTGTGTAGCTTTCCCCTGTGTTTGCAAGGCACAGTCCTGCTACCTTAGCCTAGTGAGCATCCTGTATGGGTGATGACAGCATCCCTGGAAGATAGAGACATCTGCACCTGGGGTCACTGTACAGTACTTTGTCACACTGTGGAGCCAGCTGACAGTGCTACATTATGTTCCTTAAACTTCTGGGGTTTGGTTTTTTGGTTGTTGTTTTTTTTTCTTACTGGTTTAAGTCTTGAAGTTTGGTCAACTGTGAGAATAGTTCCCATTCAAACGTAATTAGAAAGAGATTAATCAAAGTTTAAACCTAATGCAAACATATATTAACAAACGTGGACTTCTTTGGCATAATTTGGACACCTGCCCCTGGAGTGTGTTCTTTTTTAAGTACCTGTTGTTAGAGGTGCAGGTGTGACCTCTGAGCTTCCAGCTGTTGCATCCCCATTTCAGCAGAGTGACATTCACCCTGGCAAACCCCCACAAAGCTGGTTGTGCCCTGGCAAAGGGCAAGGAGGTGATTGTCCTGGCAGGGACACGTTCAGTGCCCAGACAGTAAGGGTTGCAGCAGGGTTACTCCTCCACCCAGACAGCTGCAGTGGGGATCTTACTCTCCCCAACATCAGCCCCATATTATTCAGCACCTTATCCATAGCTAAATTATTCTGGCTTTGGAGAAAGGATGTCAGAAGGGGAACCAAGAATTGAATGTCAGTTCAACCCTTTAGCATGCTACAGAGCAGTAAATGTTGCACTGACAGTATGTTTAAATACTGGGATATTTTGAGAATTACTGCAAAATCAGTTGTGGGAGTCATTTGTTTTGCTTTGTTGCACAGACGGTACTTATAAATTTTTGCATGATTACACATCTTAGTAGTTGTGCCTTTTATTTCTCTGTTGTGAAGATACATTTTATTTTCACATTTTATCTCCTGTTTTGGGCACTTTTTATATGGACTTTTTTCATTTGGTCTTCATCTCTGGTTTTCATGTAATGTACATGTGTATATAAAAAATAGATCCGTTTGTATTCATGTGCCTCTGAGATGTAAAAAATACTCATTTTGTACAGGTTTTTTTTAGAAGCGCTAGGTCATGTTCTAAATTACGTAGCAAATGAAATTTAACATTTAGCAGTTCTTTGTTTTTTAGAAATGTTGTGTCAGATGGCTGGTCTCTTTTGTAAGGTAATGTCACACACACACTCCCCAGATTTATTGTTCTAGTATCGTTGTGAGACAAATTCTATCCACTTGCTGGTTTCAGTTAATTCAAAATAATAAAACACCTAAGTAAATGTTGCCATCCTGACTTGAAAGTTATAGTTTTTATTCACACTAAAGCAAATTTGCTTCTTTTTATACTTGAAATGGACATCAGACCAAAATCTCATTTGAACACATCGCCAGTTTCAGGTTAAATTCAGTTCTGGGATTATTTTTGTGGGAGTGGTTTACTCTGCCCATTGAAATGGAAAGAGAAACAGCATTAGCAGTTCATAGAGCCTCCTTCTTGGAGAGAGGAAAATGCTTTGGATCACTTGTTTCCTCCTGGCTTCTGCAGCAGCTTTTTGTGAGGATGAGCCCTGGATCTGCACGTCTGGAGATCTTTCTCTGGCAGATTTGAGCAATTGAGTGTCTCGCTTTTCATATTTTGGCAACTGTGGAATTAACTTCCCTTGGGGGTTTGTAGCACAGCACTCTCCTGCAGCATCTGGGAAGCTAAATAAATGCATGGTGAGACTGGGCCATCTGTAACTGACAATTGGTGACCTGGTCCTAGAAGTGTCCTTTCCTCCCACCAGCCTCTTCTAGAGCTGGTGCTTTAATTTCTTGAGTGTTGACCCCCTCATCTGGTGAGATGCTTGAATTGTTCCCTCTCTCACACCTTGTGGTCTATCAAGCTTCCACTCACCAGGCCCTGGACACAGTCACATAATAAATTGTGCTAAGTCACAAGAAAAACCATCAATATCCCCTACATCTTCTGAAACACCAAGTTTTGATCTATAAAGGATTCCATTCTTGTGGAGCAGAATTTTTTTAATTTGGCCCTCACTTGACAGATTATAAAGCTGCCTTAGAAGTAAGGAGGTGGTTTTAATTTTTACTTCAAAGGCTGCTTGGTATGAAAATGAGCGAAGTCCATTCACTCCATTGTTACTGAAAAAACCTGAAAAAGGCAGCCAGCTATTCTTAATCTTGTTCTGTAATTTACAACTCAAGTGAAGTGATGTCAGTAGTGTTGCAATGTGCCATTACACTGTTTTCTCTGTATTTTCTTGAAACACTTTCTGGGGACAATAAAGCTGGCCTTGCTAATGTGGGTCCTTTCAGGTAGCTGTCATGTACAATCAGATATGTAAATAAATTATTTGCTTTCCCTGCATGACTAAAAAGTTGTCTGTCATGGGTGACTGATTCAATGTCCCTCCTTACCCTGGATGCCTGGCGCGTGCTGTGTAGACCCACCTCTTTCTGTGCTTCATTTAAGAAGGATTGCACGGTTCTGCTCTTGCCTGCAGGAATGCCAGCCTCATGAGCTCTGGCCGAGTTACACAGATAGCTCTAGGGAATGAGTTTGTCTCAGTACGTGCCTTATCTGATGGCCACAACTATGTTAAATTTCCAGGAGCTTTGTGGGATACATAATGCTAAAGCACCACAGGACCGACCCATTAATCTCTCCACCCACAGCGCTGCCCTTCTCAGCTGATGGGAACTCCAGCTGTGAGCTGTTTGCAGGATTTGCAGCCAGCTTTTTAATCTGACTTAAATACAATTATTTGCTGACCCGTGTGGCTAACGAGCGTGCGCCCTGACTCCTTTCCTGGGGTGCAGTGAGCTGTGGTGGGGAGGGCATAGCCTGAAGCCACGTTCCCCAGGAGGGTCTGGTGCTGGTGCAGAGCCTGACCTTGCCTGGCCAGCGCTGAGCCCCCCCGAGGGGCTGCAGAGAGGAGGTTCACAGTTAGGGCAGGGACTGTCCCCCTACCCACCTCTGCCGGGCAGAGGCCCGAGGGGCGGCCCTGCCATGGCCGGGCAGCAGCGCGCGGGCTGCCGAGCCCCCGGCGGCAGCTGCAGCTCCCAGGGGTGTTCGCACGAGCCCTGCGGGGGGCGGGAGAGCGAAGTTTGCGTGCGAGGGACCCGGTGGTGGTGGGAAACCTCGGGCAGCGGCGGGGAGCCGGGCCCATCGCCAGGGCAGTGTGTGGCGGGACTGGGGACAAAAGGAGACCCTTGGACTGCTGCAGGCTCAGGCCAGGACTTGCCACGTCGCCATCTTCACCAAACAGGCTCTGTGCGAGGCGGGAAGGGAAGGATGCGCCGGTGCTGCGAGGTCCCCATGATCAAGACTCTGAGGTAATTTTTTTTTTTCCATCTTCTGTTTAAGCTGCCAGACTCACTGGCCTCTTCTCTGGTCTTTGTTTTAACTGCTAGAGTGAAAAAGTAACTAGTAAGTGGTGAGCTGTTGAGGTTCAAGGCTATTTTTTGCGAGAGTTTGTGTGGAGTAAGGGGAAGGCACCATGGGTGCAGTCACCTCGGGGTGATACCAGTCCTGGGGCTGGTATCTGAGGGCACTGCTACCGAAAAGAGGGGTCCATTAGTTTGGGAAAACACTGCAGATAGAGGTGCAGCAACAGTCATCCTGCAGAGGTGCTGGGTGCTTCTCACTGGGAAAAACGGGGCCTTTCTATGATGTGTTGGGGAGGCTACCGGGGTGTCTCCTCAAGCGGCACAGTGCAGCTTGCTGCCCCGTCGTACCTGCTGGGCAGCATATCGGAGGGAAACCATCAGCTAGCCTGGAAGCTCCTGCAAAACCCATGCTGATATGGCTGCAGATGACTCACAGCTGTGCTTCCACAGGTGATTTCAGCAGGTTTAAAGTTTCCTCCTGAAAAGCTACTGCTCCCAACTACTCCTTCATCAGGTGTAAAAAATAAGAGTTTTGCACAAATGTGAGTAATGGTGAAGGGCATACTCTTTAAAATGTGGAGTCTAACCTGGTAAGCTGTCTGCATCCAGCTGGGCTCAAATCAAGGGAGCGGGGAAAGGGAAGTTTGAAAATACTTCTCCAGCCAGTTCAAACCTTGTAGGGCAAATTTTTTCCTTTAAAAAGCATTTTGGTGGTCTCTAAATGATCACAGTGTGCGAACTGCTTTGATTAGGCTGTCAGTAGTTTCTAAACCTGGTATACTTCTTTTACGGTATTGTCCCATGTGGTTGCTGGGCAGCTTTTTCCCCACAGGTAGAGACATTTGGGGAATTGGAGCAAAGACAGTGTATGAATAATCCATGGAGCAACCTACCTGCGTGTTATCTTCTCAGGCTTCCCCATTCCCAGATTCTTCGTGGCAATGAGATGTTGGATATTTAGATTTATAACAGCAGGCTCAAAGAAGCTACCTGCTGTGTATGCTAAACAACTTCACCTGAGAGACACAGAGCAGTTTTGTTCCCATACCTCAGCAACTCAGGCTAACATGCTGTACTATTGACCTACTTCCAGATCAATTGCTCACTGGTACACAAGAAATGCTCACTGGTAAATAAATCAGCTGTTACTCTGGGCATAGGAGTACATCAACACTATGTATCTCAAAGTCTGTAATAGTTTCTAATGAACCATGCTGTTCTTACTGTGCTAGGGAGAGCTGAAACCCTTGGGTCATTTTGCAGCCAGAAATTAAAGCTCACAACTCCCTTAGAGGTGATTGTTATCTTGGTTATACCTTTTAGGGGGAAACGGAGGGAAGGAAAGGGAGTTTGAAGCCAGACAGAGGTTAAATGAGGCAGTAGCAAAATAGGAAATAGGTTGCAGGAGTTCTGGCTCCTGAAAACTTGGATGGTGGCAAGGAGAGCTGTTACAAGGAGGAAACAGTGCTCATGTGAGCACTGAGTGAGTACATGGGCCAACTCCTGTAGTCTGGCAACAGGCTCTGATCTCCTCATGTCTTGGCAGACATGTTTTGTTCAGTGTAGCGGTCTCAGAGCCGTGGCTTTGACCCCTTTCCCTTGTTCTGTTTGCTGCTCTTCATGGCCCATGTTACAATGTTTTCCTGCATCTCTGACGGCAGGCTTGGGATCTGGGATGTGTCTCTCCACTCTTTAGTGTCTTTTGACCCACGTAATGCAGCAGGGACTCTCCTAGCTTGCATAATTCGGGGTGAGTTTTGTCCGTGGAGCCAGCTGCTTTTTGGATGCAAAAAAAGGGATTAGAACATATAACTAGTAAATTAAAGTTTGTCCCAGATGTATAACCATAACTATTTGGGTTAATGGTGATTTTAAAACAACTCTGCAGTGATAATGTGTAAGCATATCTTCTGACATAGTGCTTAAATCCTCATCCCTCACACTGAGGGCTTTGTGCCTTAGCTTGCCAACAGTCAAGGTAGTCAATATTTTGATGCAATAGTGTGTAATAACATAAGGCTTACAACTCATGGTACAGGCTGTTTCTGAAGGGAAAGGGAGAAGAATGGATAACTGAGCTGTGGCACCACATGAGGTAGATGGAATTTAGCTGCTGAAAGGCCACGCTCACTATTTCCCTGTTGTATTGTAACACAAGAAAATTGCAGGTTGTGTTTTATGAAACACTGTCTCTCTTGGCCACTGTGTGTTTTTTCTTAAGGTGCTCAGGCTTTTACTTAAAATCTGAACCATCACAAGGCAGGGTTGCTCTCAGCCCTTCAGTAATCCTCTGGTGTCCTGAGCACTTGTCCGGCGTGACGGAAAAAAAAACAATCCCCCTGAGCCTCTCCTTCAGCCTCTTTGCTCCAAGCATGGACTGAGGGGCCGAGCTTTGGCTGTGCAAAGCAATTATTTGAGGGGGCTGCGTTGAAGCAAAGCAGCAGCAAAGGAGCTTGCTTTCATTCCAGGAAAAGCGTGAGTTAAAGGTGCAGCCCTGGAGCCCCCAGCCCCCCGTAGGGGTGCAGCGGGGCCTGGCGGTGGGTGCAGCGGAGGTTTTTCCCCAGTAGAGGACGGCCGGGCTCTTCGCATCACCGGAGCCGAGGAGGGAGAAGGAGTGAGCTGCCATGTGCAGAGGGGTGGGATGTGGTTCAACGCCGGCCGCCTGAAACGCAAAGTCCAGGGCCGCGGGGGATGCAGGACGTGGCTGAAAAACAGCCGCGAGTTCTGTAACTCCACCAGTTCTTGCCACCCTGCTGCTTTTGGGTGAGTTACTCTGGGTACCCCTGGGGTGTTGGCTTCCCAAGCGACTGTAGCATCAAAAAAGTAAACCTAAGCATCACAGACCTGCCTGGAAATATTTGGCACAGTATCTCTATTAACACTTAAAAATGGGAATTGCCCTCAGGAAAGCAGCTGTTCCTCTTTGGAATGAGCTGTTCAGACCTCGTGTTTTTTTGATTTGTGGAAGGAGCACATTGCAGATGCACTCTCTTAATAAAGATTGTGTAACTCGGATCTGGACAAATAGACAGCAGTGCCTGGTTACAAAATCCTAGGGATAAAGTAAAAAGAGGGATTCTATTATGTCAGAGTGGTAGTGGATTCTTATTATGCCTGGATTTTTTTATTATTATTTTTTTGTGTTGGTTTGGTTTATGTTTTTGGGAGGCATATGTAAGCCAAAAAATAACCAGATTACTTTCTACTGCCTGGCAATGGTTGAAAGCTAGAAACCAGAAAGAAAAAAAATCAATGCAAAGGTAAATAATGGTTCAAAACCACATCCTTCAAATGCTTCCCTCCTGCCCTTCAGCTGGTGGTGATAAAAATGAGAGCTGATTCATTTCTTGGGTTTTAACCAAGCATTAGCCATAAGACTAAATATTTGGTAGCTGGAAACCCAAAGGAGGAAATATTAATAATGTAGTATTGTATTTATGATTTATGCTCTTATGATTTTACTATGTAACCAGAAGATAATGGATTGAAGTAAAATGTGAAAATTCAGTTTGAATATCAGGAAACACTTCCTGACACAAAGCCATTGCTTAGATTGCTTGATAATGCCCCAAGGGAAGGGGTGGAAACGCTGTTCCTTGGCACACAGAGAGTGACAGGAGGCAGGGACAGCCCCGGCCGGGCCTTGCGGGGGACCCACCGCGGGACGGAGCCGCGCTTCCTGCGGGCAGGGCTTGCTCCCGGTGCTCCTGCTCTGGGGGGGAAAGCCTCCCTCGCCCCAAAACCGGGAGATGGGGCCAGCACACTCTCGTTAGCAGGTGGCAGACCCCGGAGAGCTACGGGGCTGAACGTGTCAGCTTCGCGGTAGTCTTTTTTCCATACAAAATAGCTACTGTTTGTTTCCTTGGGTAACTCCATGTTTCTGTCGGGATGCACAGCTTTACTCTCAGGAGAAGCAGCAGTTGTCAACCAGGAGGAAGAAAAACAGATGTCCACCAGTAATTTCATGTTTGGTTTGTTTTGCTTGGGTTTTTTTTGCTGGTGCCGGCGAAACCTGACTGGAAGGGTCAGCCCCGGGGGTGCCGCGGGCGGCGTCGGCAGGAAAGGGTTTCTGAAGAATCTCACTTCACGGGCGCAGCCGAGCTCTGCAGGCGGGGAAGGGCCGCGACACCGCTCCCCGGCAGCCGCTGGGGGACGCGCTGGGGCACGACCCGCCCGTGCTCCCACCCCACCGCCCGGGGCGGTTCCGCAGGGCCGTGGCCGCCCGGCCCGTTCCCGGTGCCCTGCCCCGCGCCCGCACGTGGCTGCCGGAACCTCCGCCAACAGCGCGGGCGGGCTGGCGTCCCTGTGCCGTCCCACCGTGCTGCTCCCTCGGGCTGGGGGGGCCCGGCCCGCCGCGTCCCGCCGCCCGCAGCTCCCGTCGCCCCGGTGGGTTCCACTGCCGACGCGGGGGTGCACTTAGCCCGTCAGGCGCGGTGGCCAAGTGGTAAGGCGTCGGTCTCGTAAACCGAAGATCGCGGGTTCGAACCCCGTCCGTGCCTGCGGATGCAGGGAAGTCTGCCGGTAGCCCGTTTTCGGGGTAAGCCGGGGATGCGGCATAGATTACCGCAATTTTTTGCTGTCTGCCGCGGATATGGGAGATCGGCTCCGAGGCACCGAGATGCAACGGGGGGAGGCCAGCGCGGCGGAGAAGCCACCGGATCCCATGAGAGAGGAACCAAAACCAGGGAAGTGGCCACAGTACCCGGGGATGTCCCCCGGCGTCTCAGTGGGGTGGCTGCAGCCCCCGAGGGCTTTTACCCCAGAGCGGGTGGGGAGCCGCGGGTGGGTTCCGAGCAGCCCCTGGGCTGGCGGGACTCGGTACCCGGCGGGGAGAGGGCTCTGGGGGGCAGAACTCCCTCGGGACGCTCCTGCCCTGGTGTGGACGTGCTTGTATCCTTGTGCCGAGGGAGCAGAAGCCGCTTCTGTAGGAGGCGTTGCTCATATTTTTTCTGAACTTGGAAGCACTGAGCGCCTCTGGCTTTTACTTTCTCTGTAGGTGCTGGTTTTGATGGAATTCTCACACAGAGAGCCCTTAAATGGTAGAAGGAGGCCAAATCCTGGAATAAACAAACACAGCTATGGAAAGCTTAGTTGTACCGTTTACACCAGAACTGATCTTGATTGCTTGGTATTTAATACATAAAGCTGTGCAAAGCTTTGCACATGTGCAAGGGCATTTCTGCTGGCTCTGTGTAACATCACTTTGATTGTTGCTGCTTTCAGGCAGCTTAAAATATGTAAAGAATAGAGTAATTTAATTGCAAAATCACAATAGTCATATTTGGGAAGAGCTGGGGATCCTTTTCTAAAAAAACAAGCTGCTTCCTTTGATGCTTAGAAAAAGCTTGGTTTTGCTGTTTGATGTGCCACACTTAGCCTGGGACTGGTGAGACAGGAGGCTGGTTGTCCTTCTCAGTAGGTATTGGAAGTGTGTGTGTGCTGAGGTGTTTGGGGAAGTTTGTACAAAACAGTTGTACAGTATGTTATTAACAAGTCACAAAAAAAGGCTGTAGTTCATTTTTGTATAAAAACGGGCATGAAGTTTAGAACTTGTTCAGAAAAAATTTACAGACAACATTTTACTTGGAAAAGCTTTGCTACAGGCTTTTGAGGATGAAAGTGCCGACTTTTGAACATCCTATTTTGACTGTCTTGGGTTATTTTTTTATTTATTCTACTGTCTCTCACATCCGAATGTCAAACCAAGCTGTTCCTAATGATTCAAAAGCCATCTTGCAGCTTTTGCAGAAAATTTCAGAATTCTGTGTGTTTGTTTCTGGTTGAAACCAATTGTGAAATGGAAGTCCTCCCTGAAAGAAGCTTGTCATCCCATAAACCTGAGCAGCTGAGTCTTGCCCAAACGTGTGCCATGAACCCAGGACTAAGAGCCAGGTATTTCAGTAAAGCTCTGGCATTGTTCTTCTCCATGGCCATAAGGCATCCAGGCAGCTTACCAATTGCTTAACTTCAGTCTCTGCAGAACTGGAATAGTCGCTTCTAACTCCTGGGTGCCTTGTGAGAAAGGTCCTTCCCAGGCTCTTTGCCCAGCTCCCTGAGCCCACAGAGAAGCTCTGTACCAGGACTACTGTCGTGCACCTTCACTCTTGGAACATGCTCACGTGCCCAGATCCCTTCTGTTCAGTAACACACAGTTCTCTGTGTGCCATGTGGTTGTCTTCTGGGCACGCTGATCCCAGGGCACAGGTATATTCCTCCAGTCTTCAGGACCATCTTTTTAGGCCTGTGGTTTTTCCCAGCACAGCAGAGTCCTGTAGTGTAATACAGGCCTTTGCTCACCCTCAAAGTACAACTGAAAAGTGGTATGTTGGTTGTAGTAGTCAAGAAAGTCCAGAGGAAGCCAAGGAGGTAGAAGAATGGGTGGGAGTACCACATTTCAACAGGTAAAGCTTCCAGAGCAGTTCGCTGCCTCTGTAAAGTTCTTGTTCGTTTATCAGAAGGAATTAAGCTGTGCCTCTGGTCTCACACATAAGGTTTGCCCCAGGGCAGAATGCTGTGCTGAGTCAAACTCCTAACAGCCCTGGCTCAGGCAGGACTGGGGGCTGCAGGGTGCTAGAGATAGCTGAGAGGGAATTCTTGCAGCAGGAGCTCAGGGTGTGAAAGTGTGGCCCCACGTGTGTCTTTGTCACCTGGTGCATGTGCTGTGCTGCCTTACTTGAGACAGTTAACACAGCTGGAAATGAACAGCTACACCCCAACTGATGTAGATTAGTGGAGATCTGCTCAAGCTAACAAGATTCTGTCAGCTGACCCTGTGTGTGAGCAAAGTCCAGCCTAAAAATAAAATACATACAAAAAGCTTATAACATCTAAGCAGAGCTGGTCCTGCTGCTCCCTCCTGACTCATCGTACAGGCACTTTTGGTTCCCCTCACCCCCTCTCTTTGTTGTCTCTGCCCCTTCACTTTAAGTGGGAACTCCAAGCACAGCAGGGTTGTCTCAAGGCAGATGACATCTCTCACCTCCCAAATTCATGGCCCCCTCTTCTTGCTCACTTGGGCAATAAATTTGATTATGGCTTTAATTTAATAGCTAAAGTCCTGAAGTGCCAATTAACTTCAAACAAGATGCTTATGATCTGATGATAGCTGTGCTGGAGATGGTTTTGATTCTGGGCCTTTTCTGGTAGATGGGGGAGAGTTGTTTATTTTGAACACAAGTCCTGACCAAAAACATAATAATTTCTAGGTGCCCCATTTGAGTTGCTTTAAGATCTTTGATTTTATTCCAGAAAATACTGACCAGCCTTCCTCTGAATATGATGCCTCTATTAAATGAGGAGTTATTAAATGAGGATTAAAATCAGGCCCCTTTCAGTAACCTAATAAAAACATACTACAATTAATGTACTTACAATATATGTTCCTTCTGAAAATCTTGGCCATATTTAGATACTGAATTTCCTGGCCTTTCTGGTTTGACAAACCAGTTATTCAGAATCCAGACATCTTCATGACCCCTTTAAAATAAGTGTAAAAATGAACCAATTGTAACAGCGGTGTTTCTGAATTGTGTGTATTTTTGAGAGGCTGACAGCAAACGCTTGCTTTTGAAAGGTAAGATGTGGATGGGGACTAAAAGCATAATGTTCTTTGGTTGGATTATAATAACATTTTCAGTGCTTTGCAACTCTCCTGAGTGTCTGTCGCGTCCTCCCTAGGGTCAAACCTCAGCAACTGAAAACCAGTGTGTTAGCAACACAGGAGGAGCTGTGTCTGTGGTTCAGAAATAGTGGTGAGGTCATTCCACAGCCCTGCTCAGACCGTGCTGTGTGGAGCCGGGCAGGGGGATTGTCCCAAGGGCTGTTCAGACCCGCTTGTGCTGTTAATAAAGCATTGGATTGTCTTCCCAGCTCTCTTGCTTTCTGGGTATCCCTCCATGGGACTGCTGAGACAAGTTTGTTGGGTTTGGTGGGTTTTTTTAAAAAAAAAAGGGGGGAGAAAAAAAACCCCAAACAACCCAAGCTCTGAAACCTTGGACTTCGAAAGAAAATGCGTGTTCAGAGTTGTGCAAAGGGAGCGGTGTGCCAGGGCCGAGCAGGCTGCCGGGACCAGCTGCGCCGTGTGCTGGGGACGGCCCCGTGCTCCGGCAGCCGGGCCCGCCCCTGTGCACGGCAAGGGACGGGGCCAGGCTGGGAGGATGCTCAGTCCCCAGGATGGACTGCTAGAGCCTTTCCTGGAGACTGGACATCTGAATGTACAAAGAATTGTGGAAAGCTGCGAGCGCCGGTGAGACCACCAACAAGCAACTGGGGGAAGGCAGTGGTCGTAGATGAGGCAGGAGAACAGTATTGCAGTGTTGTCTGAATCCCAAATATATGGCTGAGTAAATTAACCCATGAGTAAATAAACCCCAAACTGTGGAAATCTTCACATGGCTACAGCAATGTGATTCCCATTTCCATTATGCCTGGAATTTAATGGACTGCTGAAGTTTGACCAAAAGGCATTTCTTGTGTCCAAATGAAAAATTACAGATCAAAAGGGTGACTTTGCAGACAAACATATCGATCTAGAGCCTGGGTGACACAGACTTCCTGGAAGAGAGCCCAGAAGCATGTCTGTGTTTAAAGTCAAATGGCTGAAGCCTTTTACCACTGATGAATAAAAAATGTTTTTGTCTGCATGCCGAAGGGCTCGAGCAGAAACAGAAATTATTCTTTTTGTTCTGCCGGAGGAGCAGGTATGTGTTTGTGAATGGCAATCCACTGAATGCTGCAGTGGTCAATAATGTTAGAAATAACAATGAAAGAGGAAATATGAAGTTTTTTCCCTCTTGAGAACTCAGTGGCAACTGTAGAAATGACACAGTGAGTCTCCTGTGTTCAAGGGACAGAATTGCTGGTGTCCCCTTCTCCAGAAATGTGAGGAGGGGAGCAGTTGTGAAGTTCCTCCATGAGGATCCCTGTTGTATTGTTGCTGTGGTACAGGATTAGCCACTCTTACAGAGGTCTAGTCTGGATTATGTTATAAAAATCTATAATTAGACACTAATAAAAAGGTGTGCCTCTCTGACCAGGATGAATGAAGGGTCAGAACAGCATGCTGCTGCTCCTCCTCTGAGAGCTAGGGCAGGAGGATTTTGTGAATGAGTTCTGCAGCACCCAGGAGACAGTGTGTCAGGCCTTACTGGAGTAGTGTGGAGCAGTGCTCGGTGCCTTGGGTTCCCAAGGGAACCCATGAAAACAGAATTTAAATTGAAAAAGTGGTGCTGAATGGCAGTGACTGCTTCTGTGAAGCCCAGAAGATGCCAGCTGAGACTCCAGGCAATGTGTCTGAAACAAACTTCAATTACGCAGTGAAGGAGGAGCAAGGGGGATGGATGGGGAACTTCTCATCTCATCTCCTCTGCAGTCTGTTTTACCTCAGCAGCACAGCTCCTGCTGGTCACAGAAGCCCTGCTCCTCTCCCTCTTTCTCTCTCAGGTGCTTATTCATGTTTCTGACTGTAAACTGCATGAAAGAAACAGAGACTCAGGGCCCAGGCCTGGAGGGTTTGTTCATGGGAGCTCTCTTTATCCGTGTGAGTACCCTCTTGCATTTGCCACTGGGTGCAGAGTACTGCAGTAACCAAGCTGTTGCAGGATGAAGGGCAGTAACATGAGTGTAGCTTTTATTATGGCCTTGGTGTAAATTGGAAAAACAATTATACTGGAGCTGATGAAATTATATGTTTGTAAATGCAGTGTCATGGGACCAGAGTCAGCTGTTGGATTAATATAGTTTCTGAACTATTAGTTCTCATATGAATCTCACATTATGGAGAATAATTTCCTTTGCATTCAGCACAACACAGCTACTCTGCCTGGTGACTGTGGTGACAATGCTAGGTTTTAGTCTGACACCATGTCAGCAGTGCAAAAAGTGTCAACAACAGACTGGACTAGAGGCAACGGGCACAAACTGAAGTACAGGAGGTTCTGTCTGAACATCAGGAAACACTTTTTACTGTGAGTGTGACTGAGCACTGGGAGACATTGCCCAAAGAGGTAGTGGAGTCTTCATCCTTGGAGATATTCAAAAGCCATCAAAACAATCCTGGACAGACTTCTTTAGGTGACCACGCTTAAGTGGGACAGGGGATGGACCAGATGACCTCCAGAGGTCCCTTCCAACCACAACCATTCTGTGATTCTGTGAAACTCCTTTGCCTTTGAAGTTTGTACTGCTTGCTGCTGCCTGAAGACCCAGGGCCAAACCTGTGCCTGTACTAACAGCAGTGGCTTCTTCAGGGTGCTGCTCTCTGTGGCTGTGCCTTGCCATCTCCTTTGTGGCAGCAGTACTTCAAACTGTAGTGTGGAGCTGGTACAGTCATCTAAGTTATATAATTTAAACTGTATATGAATTCAAGGCAAGGACAGCCTAATATAGAATTTAATGTTTACTGTCTTCAAAGAAGCTATAATAAACTTAGACTGGAAGCTCAAGAAAGAGATGGAGCAATCAGCTAGCATTGCAAATATGTCAAAGGGTTCTTGGGAACAACAGCCTGAAACTTTTGGATGGTATTGCTGGGCACTATGGCAATTAATTGAACCCAAATGGTCTTATGAGTGTGATGACATTGTGCACTTTGCACTTCACAACCTAATTGGGGCTGTGAGGATTGTGCATCTGAATCGAAGGAATCCTTGTCACTAATTTAACTGGGATTGTACCCAAGTTCAAACACGTATTTCCTCATAGGAATAGGAAAGCAGAAGGCACATGAGGCTTTACTGGCACGGCTGCATTTAGAGCCTCATTTCATACTTCAGTAGGAGGAATAACACTGTGGCAGCATCTTTAATTTTAAGAAAGCATCTTCTGTAGTGTTGGGAACACTGCCCTCTCAGCAGGCCCTGCAATGCCTTGGTGCCCGTGTAAGACCTGTGCAGTGAGAAATGAGCTCCCATTCCAGCCCCCCTGCCTGTGAGCCTCTCCTTGGGCTGAATTCCTGGCTCCTGTCCTTTCATCACTCCAGGCCCAACTGAAAGAGTACTTGCAAGCTACCAAATATAGAATGTGTGCAGCCTATTTCACAACTGGAACTTGCAAATGCTGGAATGGATTTCATGGACTGAAGCCCCCCTGGGAGGGAGCATTACGGTAAATAATGTTAGTGCATTTGTTTAATCTGTGGGGATTGTGGAATGTAGGATTAAAGTGGGCTAAGGGGATTTCCCCATTGACAGCTGCTCCTCTCTGCACAAACACACACACACAATTTTTTTATACGGAACTTGTTCAGCCCCAAAGAATTTAAACTGCATATGGCACTGTGCATAACACGACCGTTGTTTCCACATCTGGTTACACATATCTGTCTCCCCCAGTAATTGTCTTTAATAGACACAATTGGGGATGAGGTAGTTGTACTAAGAGGAGACATAGACCTGTGTTTGAACAGGAAACCATTATTTCTGAGCTTAATCATAGCTTGTTAGTCCTGTGATTTTCTGCTCTCCCCCATATACACACAAGCACATATGCTTCAAATGTGAAGGCCTCATTTGTGGTGGGGCATTATCTTGTATTGACAATTTGCCAGAGTTTCTTAGGACAGGCAGAGCCTTGGCCAGTAAGCAGAGAACCAGACCATGTCTGAGCAGTGACTAGAGGCTGGAGCTCACTGACACCATCTGAGTTCTCAGAGCTGAACAACCAGGTCGCAGTAAAGATCTCAGAACTGCAGTTTCTGTAAATCCTTAATGGGCTTGGCTGCTTGGTGCTCTTGCAGAGAGAGGTACATCAGGTGAGGCCAGCTCCTTGCAGTACATAGTATTTGCACATTTCAGAATGTTTAAGCATGAACTTTCTATTCCTATTTTTCTGATTAAAAAAAAATTTACCCTCTGCATGGATTAATATTTTCAGGTGAAGACCACTGAATTTCAGCCTGTGCCATCAGTGGAGTTTCAGTTACTTCTCTCAGTACATTGTGTTCCAAGTTTAACTTCTCTGACAATCCAGTCTCTCTGTCAATAAGGTCTGAGGCTGAAATACTGAGCTGTTGGCTACAAGCCACTCTTGCATACATGCTGTTTTGTACCATGCACTGGAAGGTTAACAGATCAGTGGATCTCCTTGCAGAGAAAGGTATTGCATAAGCACAGGCAGGATGGAGAAAGAAAAACTCTGATTAGTGCATGCATTCAAGGAGACCAAACTGCATCCACAGGGTATCCTAGTCAGCAACATGCCATCCACTCTTCCAACCACAGAAGCTCCCTCCTGTCTTCAGAGGTAACACACCATTCTTCCACTTTGTGAAGCCTTTGTGGAAACCTATGAAGAAGCTACTACATCTGGTTTGTGGCTCTTGTAAAAATGTTTTCTTTTTTTCCAAACAGGGCTATTTTCAGAAGTGATAGAATCTATTGTTCTGTAGTTACTGTTCTGGGCTATTATTGGTCTAATGTTATTGATATATTAGCCCTTTGGCTGCCAAATGGCTTGAAACAAACTGCTTATGTTTATTTTTAGGATTGTGAAAGTTGTGATGCTTTACAACTTGATATGCTGGTGATTACATCTGAACTGAATGCAGAGCTAATCCTCTTCCCAGCTCCCATCCACACAGGGGCTATAGTCATGCATTCCCAGCACACGGGTCCTGCACACCATGGAGAGCAGCCAGCAGGTATTTGTCAGAGGAGGTGAAGTCCAAAGACCTGAGCTTCTCAGGTAGGGAAGTACCTCCTGCCAAGGGAAGACTCGCCTGAAATGTGCCTAATCCAGTTACCACCCAAGGTCTGTCAGTGGAAGTTGGAGGGGGCTGCCAGCAGCTGAGCACATCTCGTTGGATTGGGCTCCCTCCATAAGGGCTCCTGCTGGGCAAAAATGTGTGAAAAAGTCTTGCCCTGCTCTCATGGAAGTTAAGAGGTGCTTCACATCAGTGCCAGTGGGGGCAAGATGAAGACAAGAAGCAACATGTATGAGGCTGCTGAAAATAGCAAATCAAACAGTTGGTCAGGACATCAACTAAGCAGTATGCCATCAGCTTAATTAGGAAGAAACTTCATTCCCTAGCTTGCACTTTTCCTTCCATACATGTAGGTACATTGTTTTCTATGAATTTGTTGTGCTCAGCATTCGTCTGTGTTTGATACAGCCAAAAAGCAAGAACAGTATTTAAAAAAAAAGGGAGAATGAGAATAAGAGGTTGATGTAACTTGCAGTCTCTGTAACAATCTCTTAATTTCTAAAAACTGTTGAGACCTCTTCTCATTCAACCCAAGTGATCTCTGCAGCATCCATGCCCTTCACCAGAGAAAAGGTTAGTGTCTTTTACACAGGTTTTTTAAAGTCTTAATTTCTACCAGTACTCACTTGGCATCATCACTACAGAACAAATTCCTGGGTGTTACTATTCCAGGTGGTCAATAAATTCTTAATTTCTGTACCTTCTGCCAACATGTGTTTTCTAAATGCTCATACAACTTCTTCCCTCTTTCCAACCTTTTTGCCCATCATCCATGATTCACTTTGCATTCTACTATTGGTTTTAAACGAGATGTTCCTTGGCTCTAATAATTCATCAGGCTTCCAGCCATGGAACACCTTTTTCTGTGTAAAGATGGCTCTGTGGTGTTGATTGAGAGCAGGTCAGTTCAAGTTTTCTCTGTCACAAGCCAGGTAGATTAACTTGCCACATCCATGATGATGCTGATACCATAAAGCTCCAAGTACACAAAGGCTTCTAGTGCAACATGCACACATGTGGCTGTCTTGTGTGGCTTCTGTATAGACACAGGAAAAAAATCCAGTGTAGACAGCAGGGATGTGCATTTGTGTCCTGCTGAACCCAAATTTTTAACAGGAGAGTCATCTGGATGCTGGCTGTGATTTTTGTTAGCTTTAGCCCTTGAAGCCCAGTTTGGAGCTTCTTGCTTAGCTGAGGTTTTCCTACCAGGTACAGAAGATGTGATGGAGACATTCCCATATGTTGGTCGTACCACATGGGTCATTCTAGCCTGCATCCCTTGGGGGCCTGCTGCTCAGCTCAATGGAGATGTGCTCCTGCTGTGATCTTCAGTGAACATCAACTTGATTGCTGACATCTCGCAGGAACAGTGAGTGATCTCCTCTCTCTTTGTAGGACAAAACCTTGCAAGCCAATCCCCAATGTTCCTGGTGGTTCCAACATGCTGCTGGAGTGGTCACTACTTTGCTGTCATGCAGGAGTAAGCTGTGCAGGGATATGGTTATGCAAAGAGCTGAAGCTCTCTGTGGTATGTGTGTGTGTTGTCCCCTTTTCCACAGTTTGGTGTTCAGAGGATCTGTAGCAAAGAGTAAAGGGAGGTGCAGTAACTGCCCAACCCCTGTAACCTGTGGGCAGGGCCTGCATGTGCTGGGTTGGTATCTAAAGCATGGAGAAGTTTTCAGTCCAATAGTCCAGAAAGCTGAAAAATGTAAGGCAGGTGAGGATGTTCAGAGGAATAATGTAAAAGCAAAAAGCAGGAAGAAAGAAAATTCTCCTTTTTGTGACATTTCAGCTGTCCCTTCCGACTTGACCTCACATTACTCAGGCCTTGTGGTGTTTTGTTAAAACATTTTTTAGCTGAGTGTGTATGTGAATAAGTGGGTCTTTACAAAACCTTTATAGAGTGTATATATTGTAGAGCTGTACTTGGTGCACAGGCTTTCCTGGTCATGAGGATATGTTCACCCAGCCTCACGGGAGGATGTACATAAAAAGAGGCCGGGCACACAGGAGGGCAGAGCGTGTCCCCTGGCATCCCGGCGACAGGGACGAGGTGTCTGCATGGCCCCTTCGAGACCTGCAGGAGAGGGCTGGACGTACAGGGACATGTGTAGGGACATGTGTAGGGACATGTGTAGGGACATGTGTAGGGACATGTACAGGGAGATGTACGGGGCTGGGAGCAGATCGGGTACCCAGGAGGGGTGCGGAGGGAGTGCCGCCGTGGGGTGATCCCCGGAGCGATCCCCGGGCTTGCAGCGCCGCTGAGAGTCTTCCAGCGTTGGCACCGGCGCGGGGGAAGGGAGGCGCCGGCAGCTCCGCAGAGCAGCCCAGCAGCCGCCGCTTCGTTGGCTTGTCTTGCGCGGCCGGCCAGTCCCGCTCCGCTCCCCCGGGCCCGCTCCGTTCCCCCGCGCGTACCCGGTCCCAGCGCAGCCTCCGCCCCGCACCAGCCGCAGGCGACCGCCAGGGGGCACCCTCCGCCCTCGGTGTGCCTCGGGGAGCGCGGCGGGGCTGCCCCGGCGGGAGGGGCGCGGGGCTGGCGGTGACCGGCGGGAGGGCGGCGGGCACCGGGAGCCGCGGCACCCGGTTCCTGCTCTGTGCGGGGCCGGGTGGGCCAGCAGACAGCCAGGGAGGGCCGGGGGTGGGGAGGGCAGCCTGGAAGAGCCTCCAAATCTGCCGAGCTGGGCTGCAGCAGGAGCTGCCCGGCGCAGGGGTGGGGACTGGCCGCTTCCTTAAACGGCGCGGGAGCGGCGGAGCGGGCCCGCACCGCCTCGGTACGCCGGGCCGCCCCGACCCTCTCGGGACGCGGCCGCAACACGTGGAGCAAACTTTCGAGGGATGGCGTCTGCCGCCGAACAGAAACTCCGCCGCATCGGGATTGCGCCTTAACGTTGCACGGAGCAGCTCGCCTTGGTCTGGTTTGATGGTTTTTGGGTGTTGGTTTTTGGCTTTTGGTTTTTTTTTAAAGTGCTGCTTTTGGGTATTTTGGGTTTGTTGTGGTTTTTTTTTTTTCTATTTCTCCTACTTCTCCTCTGCTGCTTGTTGGGTCGCCACTTTTTAAACCCGCTGGGGCAAACGCCGCGTTTGAAAAGCCGAGAGAAATGTTGCAACGTCCCTTGTGGCAACGAATTTTTTTTTTTTTTAATTTTGTCTTTTGCACAAGGGCAAAGAGGAAGGGTGGAAAAAATCCCAACGTGATCAATACCAGCTTAAATACCGTCTGCGAGCAACGCGGCTGCGGGAGGCAGGAGAAGGGGGACTGCGGTCGCCCGCTGCTTCTCCCTGCTTGGTTGTAGTTCAGCCCGAGTCCTTCCTGTGCGTGATCCCGAGGACCTGCGGTCTGAGGAGGGGAAACGCCCGCAGGGTCCCCCCGAGCCCCTTTCCCGTGCTCCCTCCTCGCTCACAGCAGGTAGCAGGTAACGGAGGGGCTCGGGTGTTTTCGGCCGTTTGAACCGTACGGGGTGTTTTTGCTTCCTCTCCTCCCTGTGTACGAAGTTGCCGCAGGAGCGGGATCGGTTTCGGCGGTGCCGAGTCACGATGCGCTGCGGAGCCCAGCCCGGGGGCTGCGGGCCCGGGCCGGCGTGCGGGGCTGGCTCCGGGGTGTCCGCGGCTCTGGGACGCGTGGCCGGCTGCCGCTGCCTCTGCCCCGCCGCGGGCCGGGCCAGCTCGCAAGTTCGGGGAGGGGGCGGCGCGGATCCCTGCTTTCCCCGGCCGGGGCGGTGGCTGCTGCCGAGGGGGTGGCCCCACTCCGGCGGGGTCCCCGGTGGCCCCGGGGCGGGGACCGGCCAGAGAGAGGAGTTCAATTAGTAAATAGTAATAAGAAATCGCAGCCTGCGCCTGATGGGCGAGTTGAGGGCTGGGTCTTTGCGGGCGAGATGAGAGGTTTGTGTCTTCAACTGGCCTACAAAGTCCCAGTTCTCGGCTCCCAGGACCTGCCGGGCTCGCAGTGGGCGAAGACGGAGCGCGGCGGCGCCGCTGCCCGGGGCCGCTCCCGGCGGGTCGTGGGGCCCGGCGGGCGCTGCTGGGGCGGCCCCGGCACCGCCGCCTTGTGCTGGGGCCGGCGGGTGGCCCCGGCTAGCCGTGGCGGGCGTAGGGAGAGGACGGAGCTGGTTCTCCGCGAACCGTAAGTGTATTTTGTTTTCTTCCACCTCTGAAAGAGCCATGAACGTGCGCGGCTTACCGGTGCCGGCGGCCATCCCCGCGGCGTCCCGGCGGGCCCCGACGTGCCGGACCTTGGCCGGCTCTCGGCTGGCAGGACGCTGTGCCCGGGCCCTGCCTCAGTAGGGAGCGACCGCCCGGGTTTCGCCCCTGCAAGGCCATGTGCATCCTTCTCACCGCTTTCACTTTCAGAAAACACATCGGTTTTCTTTTTTTATCCCCCCCCCCCATTTTTTTCCAATTAAAAACAAAACAAACTAAATCTAGTCACATAGATAGAGAGTGGCCTGGCTCCCGGTAATTCTCTTCTTATTCACCTAAGTGCTTTGACTCCCTCCCCCTTCCGACGTTCGTTCTGTATTATTTGTCTTTGATTTTGATTCGGCACACTGCACTTCTGCAGTCACTGGTTTGTGCCCCTTCTTTGGGCACAGTGTTTGCTTATATTGCATCATATTTACACCTTCTGTTCCCTTCTGCATTATGTTACATTTCACTTGAAGTTCTTGGGTAAGAGTTATTTTGAAGGTCCTTATAATTTTTTTTTATTTATGTGAAGATGTTTTTAAGTCAATGATATTGACCTAGAATAAGGAAAAAGGCCAAGAAGCAACAGTATTCTCATGGCTAAAGTCTATAAAAGCAAATGGAAAATTAAAATCTTCCTATGTGGTTTTTTTGAGCTACCTAGAATTGAACTCTCTTGGATGTAGCATTGCAGGAGTCCACATTTTGCATGTGTGTACACAGACATGTACACACTCCACACAACTTTTACACTCTGTTCCTATGAGATTTTTGCGAACAAGCCCTGTTTTCGGTGCTATATTCTGTAGCATTTGCCTATAAAAATAACTATTTATTTAGCCTTTCACAATTAGGAGAAATTTGCAAATGGTTTTACAGACTTGGGCATATATATTTTTTTGTCCTCTATATCCAGTCACTTGTGTGCAGCATACCAACGTGTACGTTAATAGCTATTCCGCCGACAGGCGTTGAGGCATCCAGACCTTGATAGATCAGAATTAATTCCTGTGTGCACTCCCTCAGTTGCCTGTCTGACTTTGGGGACAGCAGGCGCAGTCAGGTCTGCCTTGGGCCTGATTGTAGGTCCTGGTTGGGAGCTTTCCTTGAAGCCAAAATTTAAAGGAGAAGGTTTTGCACACTTTTCCCCGTGTGTCCGTTTTTCCCAAGAACTCTGTCTAGCGGCCACAAAAAGGAAAAGTATGTGAAAGGAAGGAGTAAAGGCAAAAATACTTTTTGGGAGAGAATGCTGTTAGAGACTGTTCTGCTGGCCTATTTGCAGCCCTCTTCTCCCTGCAGATCTGTAGCTTGTAACAAAATTAATCTGCAGTGAAATCACAGAAATCTGATTCTAATCATCCGCCCTGGAACAAGACAGAGCTACAAGCAGACAAGCATAGTGTAAAAATACTTTAAGCACGCGGAGCCGTGTCATTGCCATTAAAACCTGATGGTGTGAAAGGGGGGAATGGGGAGTGGATTGCTGTGCCTCTTTAGCATGCTCCTTCCCACTTCTTGTACAACTTCTTAGGTATCACTGGCAAGCAGCGATTTTTGTTGAGGTTGTTTGTGTTGCTGTTCAGGCTCTTGGACCAGCTGGTAGGCTAAACTGGAGTTTTCCCTTTCATAGGAAATTTTCTTAATTGTGGTTTGCTTTGTAAAGCTGGGTAAACTGCTGGGTTCAGCTTTTGCCAGTTTTAATATAATCTGGAATTTTTTTCCCCACCAATAATTGGTTTCTTCCTGCCTTTAAGTAACTGGCGAGTTTTTGTCCCCCCATAACCCTATTTTGGAGCACTCTATAGCATAATTTGAGTTACTGTCTTGATATGAGTGCATCATTCACGATCCAGTTGAAGCCTGGCTTCTGTAGGGAGTGAGTGCTCAGCATTTTAGGGTTCTCAGGACTTGTTAAATGCGTTCATTTGAGCTTCCAACTCCATGGTCACTTTTAGAAATTTTTTTTTTTTCTTAATGGCATTTGCCAAGGTGAAAGGACACATTTTTTCAAGCAACATTCATCTGTTTGAAGTAGTGTGGATGTAGTTGTTTATAGCTGCTTGAACTCTGCTGACAGACTTGCTCATACTAGGAATGTATTTTTTTCTCCATTCATCTACATTATTAGTGATCATTTAGCTCATGGCCACACACACGCAGCACCGACAGGCACTTCCCAACTTCTCGTTGTGCCCCAAAGAACATACAGTGCAATGCAGATGTGTTTCTCAGCATCTGTTTTACACTGTTCAGTTTAAACATTCTCTCTGAATTAAAAGTTCAGGCTGGAAGGGAACATTCCCTCATGCCCCAAATGACTTTTTGTGGGTCAAATTACAAAGTAAAAGTATTTTATTTTATTTTTAAATAATATTGCTCTGAAGGCTGGGTTGGGGGCAGGCCATGGTTTAGCACTTTCCAAATGCTAAAGATGGTTCAAGCTTCTGCTGCAAGTTGTGGACAAGCTTTTAAAGTACTGTTTTAGCTCTGAAGCTCTCATAATGTCTGTTGCTCTCTGGGATGCAGACTCAATTATTTCTCTCCTCCCTAGTTAATAATGGAGCTTTGTTTTATTTTCACTTCTAAACTTTATGCCTCTCTTGCTAATCTTTCTGTGTGTACAAATATGCTTTCTTTGTCAGTCAGACTTGGCAATACTTAGGCCACACTAAACTAGTTCTGGGCAGTACAGCAAGGCTCTCTATCAGGGCCTTTCCGGGGAAGTTTATTACACTGTAGGAGTGACGTTTTCAGCATTCTGAAAGAGTTGGTAAATATTTGGCAGGTTCTACTCCTTCAACAAAAAAAAAAGGCCGTATTTTATCTGTGATAAGGCCTGAAAGAAAACTATCTAGGCATTAAGGGCTTGCGTTGCTGGGCAGAAGGGTGGGGTTTGTAGAGGATATTCTTTGAATCGCACCGAGTGAAGTCAAATGTTTGCCTGCAATTTAGGAACCACTGTTCCTCTATGTTTGCAAATCGAGACCTTCAAGCCAGGGTTTTATTTTAAGTTGCAGGAGGGCACAGAGCAGACCAAGTCTGGGTGTCTGGGTTAGATACATGTTATCAGGGGCAGGTTAGATTCAGACTATGCCTGGTATCGGCTCTGTTGTTCAGTAGAGACCTTTCAAAAAAGCCTGGGCACGCTTGTGTCAGGGCCTGGCACCCTAAGTGAGGCCTACATTTTGCAAGAGTGAAGCATCCAGCATGCACCCAGCTTGCAGGCACCTTCCCCTCCACTCCTGGCCCCATCTGCAGATGGCGACCCCCAAGCTCGGGTGTGCTCTGTGCCAGCTCCCGCTGCAGGCCAGCTCTTCAGCTCATAGAGGCAAACCAGACGTGGAGGAGAATGTACTTTTCCCTTCCCACTTGCTGATCTGCTTGAGAAAATCCTTCCAGCTCCTGCTGATTCCATCACTTCCTCCTGGGGACCCAAAAGTAACAGATCCCAGAGGGGAGAAGAGGAGAGCAGGAGAGCTTGGAAGAGGCTGCAGGGTGACTTGTGGGGACACGCCTCTGAGGCTTCAGCCCCTCCCTGCAGCCTGAGTGACATCCCAGTAAAATGAGAAAGATTGAGGGCATCTGTGGCTTCCACAAGGCACTGTGCTGTCTCCTGTTGTTGGGTATGGTCTTTGCTTGGTAGAGGGGATTCTGCTTTCTGCTGGGGTTCAGTCAGTCGCTTTTGGGGGAGCAAGTGACAAGGGGGTGTGTGCAGGTGGTGGTACTAACGGGAGGATTACAACTGCTAGGATCCCAAGCGGAGGAGTGTCTCATGCTGGGGTAGGGAAACCTTTCCTTGCTGAAGGCAGAATAGGCCTTTCAAATCCCATCACCAGTCTGCACATCTGCATGAAGCTTGGTGTGAGCCAGCAACAGTGTGGAAATGAAATCATATGGCTGTAGACTGAAGGGAATAAGCCAGGGGGGATGCTGGTCCTGGGATGGCTTCCTCTTCTCTCCCTAACTGATGGACTATGGATTCATGGTGTATTTCTTTAGCACTGAACAATCAAAATATTTCTAAGACATTGATTGGTAGATTTGGTTTCTTACAGACTTGGATTTTATTTGGAGCTTAGTGGCCTATCTATTTAGGATGGTTAGGCTGTTGTTTGTTTTTTTTTCTTTCTGTGGCAGTAGGCAACAGCCTTTTTTTCTTTCTCTCCTTTGGCAGAAAATCCTTCACGGTGTCCTGAATGTTCACGTGGGTGGATGACATGCCCACATTCCATGGCATCATGCAGGATTTTAGTATTTTCCCAATACAGATTTATTAGTGATGCCATTTACAGGTCCAGGACTGGAGTCTTGACTCCTAGATGGTGCCCACTAGTGTTGTCATTAATTATTATTATTTTAACTACAAAGCACCCCATCTGACCAAGGCTTTGGAGTCTTGCTCAGACAGTTACAATACTCAGTTGCAGTGTGGATGACTGACCCTGGAGGAATGCACGCTGCTTCAGGCATTATTTTGAGGAGCAAACGTTACCCTGAACTGTCTGATCTGGTGAAAGGATCAGTCCTTGCCTACCTGGAGGTAGTGCTGGGACCTCCTGTCCTTTTCCTGGTGAAATCTTAATTAAATGGAATAGTGACATACCAGTTCTTACAGCTGTTTTGAATTTCTCTAAATGTACTTTTTTTTTTTGCAGTTCTAAGTATGGAATTTCCTCAAACTATAATATTTGAAAGCAGATTTCATTCCGCAAGATGTCTTTGCATGATAACTTATAAAACGTGGTGAGAAACACAATTTAAAACACTTTAACTCAATCAGCAGCCTGTAGGAACTAATCTACAAGTGGCCCTAAGGCCTGCTAGAATTAGTCATGGTTTTATGTTTTTTTTGAAAAAAAAAAAAAAAAAAAAAAAAAAAGGAAAAAAGTGGCTCTGTTGTTTTACAAAGTACAGGGTTTTTGACTGTGATACTGTCAGTAGGGTTAAATTCAAATATGTGAGTGCAGTAGTTTAAGGAATAAATTCCAGAAGCTGTTTAATGCTCAGCTTTGTTACAGAGTGCTGCTCAGGTTGGGTTAGGCAGAACTGCTGTATGCTGAAACATCTGGTATAATATCACATTTCCCCAAAATGGAATTTTCTTTAAGAGCAGCAGCAATTGCTGATATTTGAGAGGGTGGAGCTAGCAGCAACCTACAAATGCTGGAAAATGAATTAAAAATGTATAGAGTGAAATACTGAGACTTTGTCAGGAATTGTGATTTTGATTGTGATCTGTGGTTTAAAACATCAGCTAATTCTGAGAATTGGGACTTTCCAGGCTGATTGGTGGGACAGTTTATGCTGGGGCCAGGAACTTGGCTCCTTGGCACTTGGCTTTTTAGTCTTTTGATGAATTCCAGTGAAACAAGTTGTGGCGAACTGATTTGGAGCTTTGGAGCCAGAATATGCATGAAAAATCTTGTATGAAAGGAGAGATTGTTTCACAAAGAAGAGTTTTAATGTAGTTAAAATATGCTTGATTTAAAATGAAATGCTATTTTGATATCTTATGAAAGATAGAAGTTTCCTCAGTTCTACCATCATGGGTGTATAAAAGTAGATTTGAAGTCTCAGTTGCATTTAAATTTTTTTTTATTACAAAAATCTGCTTTGACTAGAAAGATATTTTGTATAATTGTGACTTCATCTGTTAATTTTGAAGGAAGTATTTCTGGAGGATGAAAACATTCCCATGCAAATACAACAGTTGTACAGAACAAGAAACAGAAAGGTGCTTTAATCACAGATGAGGTTGCCCATTTTAATCTACCCTGGACGATAAAACCAAACAAATAATGTAATTTGTGAAAAAAACTTATTTGGATATTTACAGTATCCCCTTTTTTTTTTTTTTCAGTGTTGTGGATTATTCAGCAATACAGTTAATGGGTATTTTACATATTGCTTTCAATATATTAAGAGTATCTGTTTCACATGAGCTATCATATGCACCCAAAAATCAGCTTGAGTCTACATTTTAAAAGCAGCTTACATTTTTTTTAAAACAATTGCACTGAACAATGAAATTCAACGGAGTAACTTAAGCTGAATTTCTTAAATCGAAGTTAGTAAAGGGCTTCCAAAACTTCATCCAAAATAGACTGTAACAAAGGAACAGAACAGAACTTCACTGAATCATTTCACAATGTTTCTTACTGCGACTCAAAGTGCTACACTGAGATTAGAATTATGTTACTCCAAGTCTCAGCCCAAATTTAGCTCCAGGATTCACATACTGCTTCAGTGGAAGAGTTTGGTTTGCATGTAGCATATTTGAGCTGGTTTTGCATCTCCTTGGGGAACAAATTATAGCCTGAATGAGAACATTCACACACATTTATGACATTAATGCTCTATGCAGTCGGAGGTTCTGCTTGCATTCAGCCTTTACAACTAATACTATCTCCAGCCTACTTCCAGAACTTCATTTAATATCTGCATCAATGGCCATTAAGGGCAGTGAGACACAATGAAACAACATTTGTTTCTGATAGTGTTTCTTTGCAGACAACTTTGCAAACACAGTAATAAGCTTCTCACTTCAGAATTTCCACTGGAGTGAACTCCTTCCCCCCAGCCCAGCCCCATGTGAGTAACTGCACTTGTACAGCAAGTTGTTTCACATGCCCCAAATGAAAATGTAATAAATCCAGAGTAAGGAAAATGCTTATGAGCCAGTTGAAGGTGTTATGTAATGCTAGTTACATAAAGTTTTGGATGCCTTTACACTTTAAGATATTATTGCCTCCAAAAAGAACAAAAACTAGTTCCATTTCAAAAGATCTGATAGGAGCTGAATCTCAAAATAGAAATTATAAGCTCAATCTTAAAATATAAACTCTCATTTTGGTGACTAGTAATGTTTTTGGATGAACAGCCATGAGCACCTCTATAATTGTAGAGCAGTGTGCTCATAAATGCTGGGAAATTCTGTAACTTTCTAATATTTTCTAATTTTGAAGAGCATTTTCCAAATTGAAATATTTTATAAGTAGCTAGCTACAAGCATTTCATTAATGCTGAATTATGATCAGTTGCTTCCAGGCAGCGAGCACAGGTTTAAGTGCTTAAAAATACACACAGTGAGGTTTGCAAAGCACAGTGGGCTGTGCTGGAATTGGCTTAAGTGTGGACTGAAGTGGGGTTGCACCAATTTATTCCCCTTGAAGTACTGACCTGGTGGGCCAAGGACATAAGCAGTGGGTTTTAGGGACCTGGTGCAGCCAGGATCTCACCAAGGAGGGAGGATTTGCATGAGGGCTACCTGTGCTCCTCTTCCACGTGGCCTGTGCAGAGCACAGGAGATTAACAGGTTGGATGTGGTGACTGAGCTCTTCTCCCTGTTCTCCCTTGAATAAATCCACACCTGGAAGGAAACACTTTAGTACAGGTGAAAGAAATGTCATACATCCCAATACAGCTTCCAGAAATGATCTCCCACCAGAATTATTTCCACAGCAACTAAAGATACGGCCAAACACTTTTTTTTTTTTTCTTTAATAAATGTGCTACAACTTCACTATTCCAGGCATGGCTTTGAGTGCAAGATGCACTGCTGTGCTTTTACCAGACAGCCAGGAAGAAACAGTTGAAAATACAAGTGAAATTGAGTACACTGATTATGGTGGCTGACCTGAAGTCAAATGGAAAAGAGCACCAGGCAGCAGGGTGTGGGCCGAAAAGGCACTGGGAATTCCACACTCAGCATATTCTTGCCAGCCAGTCCTGATGCCTGCTGCTTACAGGCTGTAATGTCCCAAAGTGTCAGGGCTGAAGGAAAAATACCTGAGTATGCACAGAGAAAGTACTCGAGTCCAGCTCTGGTGAACTGAAATCTTACTAACCACAGCAGGGGTAGGTGCAAGGCCTCTTGTTCATTAATAGGATTTTTAAAGGGATAGGTTTCCCCCCTTTCCCAAGCATTTCTTGTACACTCCATGCACTATTGAATAGCAATCTTAAACCTGGAGAGTGGTAGAGCTTTGGTACCACCCTCATTCTCATTAAAAGTATCTGACAAAATGGGTCCTGATTCACCTAGGCTGGAGTTAACTTCATCTGTCTAAAAAGCGGGTCCTTGGTCTAGGCTCTCTGGAGGCAGAGGGTAGGAGAGATGGCTCCAGGGTCAGTGTGTCTCACTGGGCTCTTTCTACCCTGGAGGGTGGGGGTAGCACCCTCTGAAGTACTGCTCTTTTCCTGCTCATCAGAGGAAGTTTGGACAATCAACTTTTAGTCACAGATGCCAAGTCTTGTGGCTCCCCACGAAACTTTTGCAAATGGCCAGGCTCTTAACCACGTAATTTCATTTAGCTCTTAGATGTGCTTGATGGCTTTGGTATCAGAGGTCTAAAACTTGTTGGTATGAAGCTGCTCCTGCATGCAGTCACTGGTGGTCAGGCACGGAACGCCAGCAGGCACCAGTCTGTGCCTACACAATAGCTGTGACTTTCTGTCCATCTGGCAACTGAACTGGGTTTCTCTAACCTATTCTTATGGCTCCAAACTATCAGTGCTTTTAAAGACATAATCCCAACTTCATGTTGCCAAGCCCTGTCTAGTTCAATTAACGACATTCAGCAAATGGGGGGGGGTGGACCTGTGACTTTTACTGCTGTAAGGAGCTTCTGGATATATAGGGTTGGACCCACAACCAGTGGGTGTTCCCAGCGTTTACTGAACCCCTATCTGGCAATCTGATCCCTTTAGAAAAATATTTCAAATTTAGCACTCTGAAATAACACTGAAATGGGAGAAAAAGTCATTTAAATTCTCCCAAGCTTACGGCATTTAACGCTAGGTTCCCCAGTAGTACAAGCTTTATTTTTCTGTGGAAGATTTTACTGCATTTTGTACAAAACACCACTGTGAACTTGCAACAGAAGACCAACATCTTAGGCAGAGAGCCAGAGTTTAAAAGCTGGAGGTCACTGTATTGGTGCTGTGAGAAGAGTGAGGGCACCTGGGCTGAGCCAGCCATCTCTTGGGGAACTGTCCTTTTTCCTGTTCTCTGGCGTGCCTTGGTAGCCGAAATAGGTGGTTGTCAGGAATGTAGTGGCAACAAACAGCATGTGATGGGATTAAGTTAGGGGGAGCAGAGAAAAATGTTTATCAATTATTTATTGTATCTGTTTGCTTCCTCGTAGAAGGCTTCCTTCAGAGGCACATTCCTCCTCCCGCCTGGTTGTTGAAAACTGATTTGCACATGCTGTGCTCTAACTGAAGTCTCAGAGCTTGTCAATATTAGATGATTGTACTGGGTGAACCTGGGGCACGGGTGTTCCCCGAGATGGGGAGGCTGCAGCTGGCAGCACACACGGGTCACACGCCTGCCTCAAGAAGCGGCTCTTGTCTGGCCCGTCCAGCCTCCCCGAGCAGGGATTTCCTTAGTCATAAAAGAGGCAGTTGTGACTTGAAAAAAAAAAAAGGAGCTTTCAGGTCCCAGTCTTGTCTGCTTGCTCCTCCCTGAGGAATGGATATGATTTGACCTTCCCGAAATTATGATGAACTGGGAATAAGCCTTTGCTGGAAAGGTGGAAAAGAGCAGTGAAAAAAATCCCCAGGATCATGTATGCTGTGGCTAATGAAATGTGAATTTACGTGACCACCCATAGCTGATGCATATTTCATGCTTGAGTTCCTCCATGTGATGAGTCCACTGCTACCAGGGGCAATAGTTCTAATTATATGCTTCATATTTATTTTTTTTTAGGACTCTGTATACTGCTCAGACATAAGGGAACTGATCCCTAAAGTGTGCAAATGAAATGAATGTCAGTTCTCACCTGAAGCCCTATTCAGGCAAAGTAAAAACTAAGCCCAAATCTTTTTTAAAAGCTTGTGAATTATAATTAGCTCATGTTTTAATGCAAATACATTCTGGTAATATACATACTATTATCATACCCATAATCAGTATTGGTGGGAACACAGGGAGAATAGGTATAAAAGTTGTAATTAAAAAAAATGTCAGAAACCAAACTTGGGGTGAATTATTTGGAGTGTATGACCACAGGAGTATTCTTATATTCTTTCCACTTACGGAGCTTCAAAGAACTGGAAAATGGGGAGCACCAGAATACCTTGTACATCCATTTAAAGCTCCAGGTCAGCAGCATGCTTAAGCACATGCTTAACTTTAAGCATATGATTAATCACATCTCTGGTCTAAGGAGTAATTAAACATGTGCTTATGTACTTTGTACAGCACAGTACCAGCCTGCAGGCGTTCTCTAAATACTGGTGTGTCTGAGAAAGTGGTGAATCAGAAAGTGAATTTTGGCTGGAGTTTGGAAATGAGCTTGAAAGAGTTAGTTAGGCACCCAGGTCTCATTATATTTGAATAGCTGTGGAAAAGCTGGTCTTGTTAGCAGAACCACGTAAGTAGCAAGGTGTGGCCATTTACTTTATGGTAATGCCTTAGTTCTGTTTAAAGTGAAATAATCTAAAAATCCCTTTTTACTTGGCAATTTCCTGCTGCTCTTCTGTAACTCTTTGCTTCCCTTAATGCCAGCCAGACCAGATTCCAGATGCCCAAGCCGGGCAGCCTCTGGCTGGCAGCTTGTCTCTCCACTCGCTGGTCAAAGCTGGAGGCAGTGCTGGTGGGGGATGCCCAGCTGCTGGTCTGTTGGTGGGCAGTGCAGGCACAGCTCTGTGGTATCGCGCTCCTCGGGGACCTGGCAGGCACCTCTGCACTGCTGCTTCCTACCCCTACACCCACCAGCCTGCTGGGGTTTCTCCAGCACTGCTGTGCCCTGAGCCAGTGCCTGTGCATTACAGCTGCACCAGTGAACCCAACAGCTGATGGTCCTGGGCAGAGAGTTGGCCTGGGACTCTTCCATCCAATCCTGGATATGGTCTGAAAGTCAACATGGGCCATGGGCCATTACCAGTAGCCTGTTTGGATGTGGCCCCCCTTCTCTTGGTGGCTAAGAGACTTTGACAGGACAGCTGTGGCCAGACTGGGCTGGTTGGCCATGCCCTGGGTAATGTACTAGACATCATGTATCTGCTTCTAGCCAGGGTGTTTTTCTCCTAATGTTCTCCCTTCCTGTCCTCTTCCTTGTGCCAGCCAGTTTAATGCGCTAGTTGCCACACCAGCAGCTCCCTCCGAGGAGTGAGAAAGCCATCCTTCTCTGGGTGTGTTTTGCCAATGTGCTCATTTGACCAGGTGATTTGACCAGGCAGCACTGCCATCCTCATCTTTGCCAGCTCGAGCCAGATAATGGTTTCTTGCCATTCAAGGTGGGTGTAATCCAGTGGCCTCTAGAAGACTTTTTGATGACTACTTGTTTAATTTTATATGCCTGAAGTCAGTTAGCTGCTTCAATTTCCTTGTTCTCCGAGGCCTCTAAATGCTGGTGAGGTCACCCCAATGAGGCAAGTCAGTGCAGCATCACACGTTACTACTCAAACTATTGGCTTCTACCTTGGCGAAGGGTGGGACGCTCAGTTTCAAAGCAGCCTCCATGGAAACCCTGCATAATCTGTTTGATTATCCAACCTTGTCATTTTCAAAGGGACCCAGTCAAGATTAACAGGGCCTAAATGTACCATCTCCTAAAAATAACTCTGCCTTTCCAGTTCCTCTGTGATGTTGGGCTTGGGAGGGAGGGAGAAATGACATTCCCAACTAAGGATTGCAAAGGAAGTGAAATGTAAAATGCTCATGGCCAAACCCAACCCTTGTCAGGACTAGAGGGCAGGTACACTTCCATTAGTGCTCAAGAGTTTGTTCACTTTAGGGTCCTGGTGCAGGGCTCCCCCTGCGCAGCGGGTCTCCCAGGGGACTCAGCTGGAGCCATGAGGACAAGGGAGCCTTGTGCAGAGGCTGGGCAGCTCTCACTGCTGGAGACAGCAAAATTGGGGATGTCATCTGTTCCTCAGCAAAGTGAGAGATTTCCTGCATTTTCCTACTCTGTGTATTTTTGTTTTCTTGTGGGTGAGGGAGACTAATGAACCCAGCTATCATGGGCAGTGACTGCTGCTCTTGGTAAATTGTTCCTGGCTGATGGCATTTCCCAGAGGCCAGGTGCAGTTGTGCTGTGCCTGTGCTGCAGCTTCTCTCATAGGCAGGACTGGCTGGGATGGATCACAGTCATGCATTAATTTTCCTTCACTGCACAGTTAATATTTTCTTGCGGACCTTCATGTCGTTTTCAAGATGGTGAGCTGCCCAATCTTGGTTGTTAGAGAAAAATCTGAGATGTGCCTCTTTTCAGAAAGTAAACCCCACATGTAGGTGTTTTCTGGAAGCCTACTTTGCCAGCATTGCTCCAAAGCAGCTCATTAATTTCCAGGCCATGTTGGTATCAGTTGTTTTCTTGCTGTTGTGTCCACTGGGTCATGCACATGAAGTGAGCTCCGGCTTTGGGACATGCACAGAGTTCTTGGAGCCCTGGTGCCTTTTCAGCTGCTCTGCAGGCAGCCCTTCCTCATTTTCTGACTACCTAGAGCCAATGCTGCTGCAATCTAAAACCAGAGGCTGAGGCTTTGGTCTGGGCAGAGCTGGATCAGCAGCTGTTAAAAGGGCCAGAGTCTCTCCTGTGAGTGGGTGTTACTTGGTAATACCAGTCCATTCCAGCTAAGGATCTGTCCCTTTGTTTTGTGTATAGGACAATTTGTTTTCAATTTTTGTTTCTGAAAGGAAACTGTCAAGACAAAATTCACACTTAAAAAAAATGAAGGGAAACAGCTCTTTGTCCATTTCTAACAATCCCCTTCGATGACTAAAGCTGGAAGAATTCTAGAAACTGGAATAATATTTTACCTTCAGTTTGGTCTTGTGCTGTTCTTGCTTTTTCTGTTTCAAATCCAACACACCAAAAATCTTCAGTCCCCAATCACCCACATAACATCAGTGTCACCTAGAGATCTATGCTCTGATTATTAAAATCTGATTGTGCCTTATCTAGAAGTGGACATGGGGCAGCAGGGAGCCAAGAGCAGCTTGGGCAGTTTTCTCCTAGCACACCCAGCCTCGCTGCCTTTGCAGTCTGAGAAGGAACAGGTAAAGCTGCTGTGGAGGGGGGTTCCCTGGAGCAACACACAGCCATCCTTGCTGGAATCTGCCCATGACCCGATGCAAGTAAAATAAAATGGGGGTGAGCTAGCCTGGCTGAAATCTGCAACTACTCTAATTGCCTGCTTTTCTGTACCTAGGGTGTGCTCTGTCTGCTCAGGGAGAGGTCCTGACTGCTGGGGACATTGTGATCTCCCTGGTGTAGGGGCTCATCAGACTTTCTTCCATGTCAGTTCAGCAGCAAGTGCTGCGGGGACTTAGTCCTTGCCTGGGGCTCCTTCCAACTACAAAGAGTTTTTTATTGTCAATCCAAGAAGAAAAGAAAAAAAACAACCAAAAACTTTTGACAATAGTAACAGCATGCATCTCATTTTTAGTCCTAAAAACTACTTGATGCTCATTACAAAGGAATTGATTCCTTAAATGAATGAAGTAGCCGTGAGTGCTGCTTTCAGTGTGGGACTGCTGACGCTCTGACTCATGCTTTGCTTCTTGCAGGCTCTGGCTTTTATGCTTCATTTAGGACACCAACGTCATTAGCATTCAGAGGGCTGCTGCTTTTCTTAATTATTATTATACTTCTCTTGTAATTTTTTTCAAAGTTGCAAATAATATTTGGACCAGAATCGTGGCTCATGTTTTGTTTCCAAATCAGGGCATAGGGTTTGCTTCCTTTAGGCTTGCAAGCCTGAGAAGAAATTCCAGAAGAAAGTAAGGTGTGGCTTTGTACACCAATGAGAGGGTCTCTGGGTTTTTTTTTGGATGCCAGGTTGCCTGCTACTGCAGTGTCATCCCTTGTTGGGAGGGGTGAGGATACTTGTCTGGTGTTGCACATAGCTGGTATCTTTGTGACTGCCCCAAGCCTCGGCATTTCCACTGCGTGCGCAGCAGCCACACCAGCCTGCCTGGCGTGTCCCTGGAGATGGCATGTTTGAACTGCAGCAACGCCAAACAAGAAGCTGCTCTGTGCAGCTGAAGGTGGCAACTCAGCCTCCTTGTTTTGGAGCTGAATGTTCTCACTCCGGTTGAGGCCAGCAAGCACTCTTCTTCTTCCTAGCCTGGAACTGGGAATGGGGAAAAGGGTCCTTTGCTGAGGGATGCAATGGCTTTGCTGCAAGGCAGGGGGAAAAGAAGCAAAGCCCTGAGAGTCTTCTGGGGTTCCCTGCTCTGCCACAAACACCCTGGAAGCACTTGAGCGTGTCACTGAGTCCCTCTGAAGGGTGACTGCTTGTAGCAAAGCTTGAAAGCTCACCATGGGGATAGGACCTGTCCCAGCACCCTACAGAGAGTTCATGAGGACACAACAGAGCAGAACTGTGGGAATCTGCTTATGGTTTCTGTTGAGTCCACCTCTATAAAAATTCAAATTAGTGATGACTTAAAAGGAAAGTGTTGCTCCTTGCCCGGAGGACATGCTGGGCTGGGCTTTCCAGGAGGACTTGTAAGTGAGGGTTGAAAATTCCCAGCTAACTATTTGGCATCTTTTTAGTAGGGAACCTATAGATCTTGTTCAGACATTACTTAAGCTGACAGTTGTTGAGAAATCGGTAGTAATTCCCCAATTAAAATTCCAGCTTTATTAATAAATAAAAAAGCAACTGCTTCTGCAGTTGGGTAAGTGGGTGTGACCTGCTCCCAGTGGGAGCTGGGGGGCAGCTCTTGGGGCCCTGGGGCTCACAGGTTACACTGTGGGAGTGCAGGATGGCCTGTGCTGCCTGCACAGCCAGCTGGCCAGGCCTGGGCTCGCCACACACAGCTCCCGGACAAGGCACCAGTGCCCACCTGATCGCCAGGGCCATGGGTGTGTGCAGGACAGGGTGTTCTTTCCTATTGCCCCAGTGGTCTGGGGTATTTGAGGGCTGCTTGCAGCTGGCTGTGCCAGGCAGTGTTTGGTCATTTCTGCAAGTGACAGATCAGCCACGTGGTGTTGCGCGGCGTTTGCTCAGGAGGGACCCTGCAGGGATGACAAAGCAGTTCTACACCTGCTGGCCATGTCATGGCTGGTCACCAGGGCTGGGGCAGTTCCTGGGCGTATCAGCAAAGCCATGTGTGCCAGCATGAGATGGCCCAGCCATGCTGGAGAGAAAGGACCCTGCCAGACTTCAGCCCTCCTGGGGATGGACTGAGCCGCAGCAAGAAAAATGAGGGACTTTCAGGGGCAGCTGTGTTTTACTAACCCAGTCATAATGCCCCTAAAAATCCTTATTGTTCTTGCAATGGTCAACTGACTTCCAGCACGGGGAGGCCTGAAAGGACAGCACTAGTGCTTGGGGCAGGGCAGGCCTGCTGTCAGGATGGCTGGCTTGCAGGTTGGAGCAGTGTTCCAGGCTGGGGAAGTGTTTCTGTTGGTGCTGAAAAGATGTGTTGTTGAGACCCGTGGTACAGAGCATGTGCTTTAAATGGAGCTCAGGACACAAGAATGGAACACAAAGTGGGGGGAATGAAACCAGCCAAGAGCTTCCCCCCCTGTCCTGTCTGTCTTGCATTCCCCCCACCAGACTGAAATGAAAGCGTCAATGCTCACAACCCAACCCCAGAGAAAAGGTCCCTACACCAAACGTTCCTCCTTCTCCCTGCCCCATTCCCTGTTTCACTCCTTAACTGCTCTAAGTCATCACAGGGCTCTGCTCATCCTCAGCTCCTTTCTCTGAGCTTTAGTCCTACTCTCACTTTTCAGATCAGACCAGGATGCAGTAATTGCATGCGAAGAAGCAATTTGTTACACAGAACCATAATATTCAATTATTTGCAATCTTTACTCATTCTAACACTTCATTTGCATTTCTGAGAGCTTCTATATGTTGAGCAAAAGTTTTTAGTTTAATTGAACTTTGCGACAATGTTGAAAGCATTTATCCTGTACTAAGGCAACCTAGGGACATGGATAGGCAAATTAATCCAGCCCCCAACAGCAACAATCCCTTTTGAACTGTCTGGTTGGATTACTCATTACCTTTTTGAAAAGGCTTTGTTTAAGGCTTTTATCATGTTTCTAAGTTAATTGATATGTTTATCAATTAATATTGCTTTATATGCCTATGCCAATAGATTAAAAAAATGCATGTTCTTTTTTTTTTAATGATTATGCCACTGACTACATAGACTTGCCTTTACACACCACTTGCCTATTTTTCATTGGGTTATATGGCTCTGGAGCAAGATTTACTCACGTGTTATTTGTTATTCTCAGGAGCATTTCAGCTGCTTTGCTTAGAGCTGAATTCATTGTAAACGAGAAGTGACTGGAACCTGCCCTGAGTCCCCAGTCTTGCTTAACTCTGGGAGGCACAGTGAGGCACCACCAGTTAAGGTATGGTATGAACCAGGAGCTGTCCCAGCGCTGTGGAATGACTGTGTCCCCATGAAGTCATCCTGCCTAGCTATTGCAGAACCAGCTGCTCTGTGTAAGCAAGCCCTAAAAGACAATCCTTGTCCTGATGACTGTGTGACTAGATAAGACAAGACAATGGGCACAAGAAAGGCATCTTACTATCAGTTAAGGATGGGTACTGGTTAACCAGCTGGGAACAAAGAAACCTGGGCTGCTCAAGGCCCCACAGGACTGTCCCTGGAATGTCCTTCCCTGCAGGCTGATTCCAGCAACATGCCACACTTTTGGAACTGTTTGTTTCAGGACTTCTTGCTTTGTCAGCTTTGATTTCTGAGACTGCCCCATCATAGGAAGCCCCAGACCCTCTGCTCCTCTCCACAGGATTTCTTCATCTAGCAGCTCCCATGACTTCATCTGATACTGAAATGAGATGGAAGGGCTTGAATGTTGCCTTGGCAAGGTGTGTGGATGGAATTAGTTTAATCTGCTTTGATTCTGCTATCTGCCAAACCAACTAGACAGAATCTCCTCAACTGCTAACAGGCTGCAGAGCTGCAACCTACTACAGAGGAATATTCTTTGCGCTGAAAATGGAAAGATCAGGAATAATGGTTTGTAACTTTTTTGGATGTATTTCTGTGTTACAATTTTTATCATCGGTATCAACACCATACTCAATAATATTTATATGTTAAAATAAAGACATTTTTGCTCTGAAATACTGGAATACGCCTCCCCAGCTTCTTCGTGTCTTGGCTCTGCTACTCTGAAGAGAACCCACTCATGGATTTTAAGGTCAGAGGGATGATTCTGAACCTCTAACAGAGGATGTGCACAGAGCAACTCCTGCAATTCATCCTGAAGCCAGGGCCCTGATGAATGGATCTTTTTCTTACGTGCTGTGGGAACTCTGCCTGTATAAATGTCTGACAAACTGTTCCAGTGCTTTGTGACTTTGTGGCTTGTACCTTATGGCAAGCTGCAATTTCCTGCTTATGTATCTTGTACGGCCTCTGTGGATGAAACCCTTCGTGTATGTGACTGCATGTGGTGAACAGGAGGGCACTGTGGTTTGGTGCTATTTTTAGCCTATCTGCTTCCCAAAACAGCTCTCCCAGCCACACAGATCAGACACATCCCCTCCAGTTTCCATACTGCCTGTCAAGAGTGGAGGGTGGGTGCAGCAGAAGTCTGCAGGGACACTTGGTACATGGCCAGGAGCTTCTATGCAGAATCCCTTGTGTATATCCTTCAGGTAGGATTCAGCCCTGCCAACCCCTCTTTAACACTTTAGGCTGTTCTCAGCAGACCCCTGAGTCTGTTTCTCTGCACCCAAGCTAAGCCACTAAGATTTCAAGGACCAATTTGTCTGGGTTTTCTTTCTTGAAAGTTCAGTGTCCTTTAGGGCCTCCAAATTGGCTTGGAAAATGCAGAAATACCTAAAATAAAGGTGTTTTGAAAAGTACACGCAGACAATTCTGTTTTTCTTTCAGTTCCCCACACTCACTTTCTACTGCACTTAAGCTCTGCTCCAGACTTCCTTGAAGTTGCCATCCCTAGTCTGCGCTAAGTAGCTTGAACATTAAAACAGACCCTGCTGAAATAAAACACCCAGGTACTTCCACGCATGCAATTCTTTCCCTGAAAAAAGGGGAAACAGCAGATGAACTAAACTTGAGCCACTCTTCATACACACAGCATCCAGCCTGACAGTGGTGTTACAACAGCCTACAATGAATAGACGCAAAGGCCAAAGGTTGGAGGGTGAGATCCCACCAGGGAAAAGCAAATAAAAAAATTTAAAAAAAAAAATCAAATTGCTCTTCAAGTACAAGCAATTCCACTCATGTCTTTCAGGCACCAGTTTTCCAGGCTGCAAGGAGTCTCTTGCTGCAGGGAACACTTTCTGCCCTGCCCTGTAGTATTATCAGCTGCTGTCAGTGCACAACTCCTGTCCAGAATAGTTTAATTTGGCCCATTCAAACAGAAATTCTGTGTCAGCCACATAAATGGAATAAAAGCAGTGCAGGAACTATATTGTGCAGGCAAATTTTTTTTTTGCTTTCTTTTACTGAAGCTCTTTGTAATTTGCTGTAGCTTCTGAGGAAGAGCTGCTTCACGGAGGAAATATGGTTATTTATGCAAAATTTTGTCACAAGTTAAGCATTTAATTTTCAGCAAGACTAAAGAAATCCAAGCTCTCTAGGAATCTTTGGCTGTAACATGGTTGTTGGGCTTTGTGTTTTTTTTAAAAAGGACCAGAATTGGCCATGTTTAACTAAGAGAACATTTGCAGGGAAAGAGTGAGCAACTTGTCCAGTGGGACGGCCGGGCTGTCCATCAGAAGAGCTGGACCCTGTTCTGATGCCCAGTTTGTATTGCCAGGGGTTCAAAGGTTGATACCTGTATTTTTTAAAGAGGGAAAAACCAAAACAAATCCCCAGCAAAAGGTGACCAGACTTCCTTGCATCTCCAGTTAAGCACATAAACTGATCAGCTGACTTAGGATAGCTGACCTGTGTACGTGCTTGTCTCTGCAACATCAAGTTTGAAAACTGTTCTGTCAGTGTTGCAGGATCTGCCTTCCTAACCTGAAAGCCCAGCAGACAGAAAGCCCTTGTTACTGAGGCTGATGCTGCTTTATATGCAGCTTAAATAAAACCAACCCAAACAAAAAAAAAAGTACATGCTCTTTCCTTACTATTAAAGATACAAGAAAGAAGAGCCATGGTGTTCCAAGTAAATAGTGCTGTCAGGTGTAATGAATTAAATCCCACATTATAATTGTTGGTAGTCCTCTCAACTCTTTGTCATGGTGCCTGTGACCTGACCCAGTGTGAAAAAAACACTGAAGGGATCCTTGATGACTAATGTACCTGCAAAACTTTCTCTATTTTTTTTTTTTTAAGTTCACTGTAAACTTCACTTACTCTCTCTGAATGTAAGCACAGAACTGTTCTTTAAGCTCAAGACCAGCATGTTCAGCTACAAATGCAAACCAAGAAATTCGGAGTCACAGCAATCTGGTTTATAAATTAGGGTACTGGTAAGCCCCTAGAGATGGGCATGATGCATTTATTAGTCTGCACTTAAGAGAAAGCAATGAAGTTTCCTCTGCACACCCCCAGACTCTGCAGGCTGCTTATCTGCCTCATGAGAGAAGCTGAGAAGTACAAGGATTCACTGCACTCCTGAAGCTGTGCATAAGCAATTTGTTTCCTCCTTAAAGTTCCTGTGGCTTTTGTTCAGCATTTTTAAAGGCAAAATTAAAGAAAGACACGTTGGTTTCTACAGTTCACAGTTTACAAATATACTCCTAGTTCATCCACTTTTGATGATTCATTCACTTATCCCACTGACATCCTGTAATTAGTGCCAGCATATAAAAGAGGCAGCTTCAATCATTATATCATAAAGTGGAACAGAAAAGGACTAATGCTACAGTAGGGCCCGATGGCACTTCCAGTGCTCCAGTATATAGAACAGGTTTTGGGCACCAGCCCTTAGGCACAGAAAGCCACCACACGTTCATACCACACCACTGGTTACAATATAGTCTGGTATCCATCTCTGGTGGCACGGATCTTACACTACATGTAGAACCAAGTGTTTTGCTCCCTGACAGATACGAAGTAAATCTATGGATTCCAGCACGTGCACTTCCAAGTAGTTATGGCTTGCTCTTTACTGGGGAAAGGAAGCCAAAGGAAATCACGTGCATCAGAGTCAAATACCATTTTTAGGAGTGGGAATTGCATGTGGATTTCAATGGTGACAAAAATAGCCAGGGACCAAGGCTCACTAATGATTAATGGTCTCTTTCTGTGAGCTAAGGACATACAGAATCTGGCCCTCCCGAGAGACACTCATGAAGTACAGTTTGGCCGAGCACATGCTAAAGGCATGAGCAGCAATTCGTTGGCTGGCCTTTATTTTCCTTTATGTCGTGGCTCATCTGTGTCATGTGGCTTGAATTATTCCCTCCTGTCTCTGATGTGTGATGTACTCCCGTGGCTCTGACCCAGGAGCAGGGGTGTGTGCCCACTGTCAGCCCCCCTGCAGGCCCCGTGAGCTCCCACAGGTGTGTGCTAAGCCTGGTGCTGCAGCTGGAACAAGGCCAACCAAACAAGTATGTTAAAGCTGCTTCGTTTTTCTGACTCTGTTCTTGTTCACATTTTTGTGACTATGCTACTTACTAAACCCTGCCCATCCCTCTGACCAGGCAATCTCCTGATGACAATCCTGCAGGGTGCACGTAGGTGAGCTCAGAGGCCCTGACTTTACCCTGCCCCTGCTAGAGCACAGAGCTGGACACCTCAGGACTGGCTCAGCCAGGTCCTGGAGGAGTAGCCCCCTTAGTGATAGTCTCAGCAAGGTCAGGCAGGCCACCTGAGCACTGCAGCAGGCACTGGCACTCTGGCCACATGGGTATTTGATGCCAGAGAAGAAGCTCACAGGTCCCTCAAAGCTCCAGCAGCAGCTGTGAGCAGGGAGGCCTCAGCTTGCATGGAGGGTGCTTGGGAGGAACCCACGCAGGAGGGGAGCTGGGGGAGGCTGGAACCCAGGCTGGGGCTTCATGCTCCACCCTCACTCTCTGTGTGGCAAAAAGCACAGTCTTAACCTCTGCATGGCTCCCACCCTGGCTGAACCAGCACTAGGAACCACTGTCTGTCTCAGCGGGTTTCTGCAGCTCTTAATTGATTTGTGCTGCTAAACAGCCTCACAATAAATGAGTACAAGGTGTTAAAGAAGGATGCGTTAGTGGGAAAGATCCATCTGAAACAAAGCTTAGATAGAAAACATGTGCGTGCTGAAAGAGCAGGCACCCTCTCCCCATTCCCACTCCCCAGCCCTGCACAGGGTGATTAATGCTTTACAGAAATACTGGCTCATTTTCAGGCCTCTGACGTGTCCCTGAGCATCTCTACAGCCTGCCCATCCACTGGGGTGCTCCCCTGCCCCAAGGAGGCCACCAAGAAGCTGTGGCACCAGTTACTGCAGCTGCCCCATGCCAGCATCGTGCTGACACTGACATGCCCATTAAGGATCTGTTTTCCTGGACAGAGACAACAGTACAAGTCATTAATATAAAAAAAAAAACTTGAAAAGAACACAAGTCAGAAACTTCTGGGAATTCCTCAGGTTTTTCCAGCTGCAGAGGAGGGTGAAAACTGTCAGCTATAAAAATACTATACTTAATGCTGTTAAACAAATCATCATTTGTCAACAGGTAGCTGAATTCTATCCAAATCTGCTGGCAGAGCCAGAACTGATTTTTTTTTTTTTTTCCCCCCCAATACTATTGTACCTCTAACAGCTGGCAGAAACTGGCAACCAAGGCAGTGCTGGGCTGGTAAATAACCTGATGAGCCTCAGAGCAGAAGCCACATTATCTCATGGAGCAACTGCAGCTCATGCAGGAATGTATTGAGCAAACACTTGTAACAATTTGTGCACAGAGACTTGCTTAATGAAAAGGTACTAGAAAAAATGTTATTTAAATAAGACACAGATTTCCTAGTGTTAACAAAAGAACAAGCCAGATTTTAGGTCTAAGAATACTAAACTTCTCACTCAATGAAATTGAGAGTCTGGCAATAATGAGTGAAATGATTCTATGATTCTATGAAATGTCCTACCCGGTTCTAAGATAGAGAACACAAGCCAGAAAACCAACGGAGAGAAATATTTTTGTGTTTGTTTCACAGCTCCCAAATTCTGCTGTAGAATTTTCCACTCTTCCAGATGTTTTCTGAGGGAGAGAGAGAGACATACTCTGATTTAAAACGCTGTGTTGTTTCTAAGCTGATCAGACCACACTGTACCATCTAGAAGCAGGCAAGGTAACAAGTGAAAATGCCCCATCAGGGGATACTGCTTCAGGCTGGAGCTCAACACCTTGTACAGCAGCAAATCACTGCCCTGTGCTCTGTACTTAACACTGCTCTGGTTTTGTTTCTGCTTTGCAGGCATTTTATTTTTATCATGGGTAAGAGCAGGAATGTGTGTGGCTGTGAGAGAGACTCTGGGGCTGCAGGCTTCATCTCAGTGCAAATAATATTTTGGCAGGAAATCTGCAGGAGATTAAATTAGGGGCCTAACGACCAAATATTAAAACATTGCAAACTGAGTTCCTTTAAAAAAAAAAAAGCAGCTAGAAAATAAGGAAGCAGTCTGACAAAATTAGCAGGTCCAAAGTGCTACAGCAATGCGTGAAGGGTCACTTGTTTATTGATGCAGACTTAAGATGACCTTTTTTATTATTTTTATTAGTAGCTGTGTATGTCAACATGCTATTTCCTCAATGCATTTTGAGTCCAGATTAGCTAAATTTTTAGGTGTTGGCAGACTCACTACAATAGAAGGGAAATGCCAATGGAATAACTTTAAACATGATCCAATCCCTGATGATTCATTGGATGTGTTAAAATTTCCTTTGAGACCGTGTAAGTAAGGCAGGGGCTGGAGTGCAGAGTGCCTGTGACTCAGCTCTCTGCGAGGCAACAGGAGGATGTCAGAATTACTCACTGGGACAGGAGGAATCTCATTTATCTATTTATAGGCAAGGCTGAGATGAGCTTGTACCATTAAAGAGCTGAGTTTGCCAGTTCCCATAAGGGGAGGAGGAGGGAAGGACCTTGGTTTGGCTGTTGAAATAAAAGCTTCATTTTCCTCCCGTTTCCAAATTTGATGACTGGCCAGTTGGATTTTCTCATGCTCACACAAGCAAGGCAGAGCCCCCAGTCCCAGGCTCCCAGCCTGGGCCAAAAGCAGAGCAGCCTGTGAGCCCCTGGCCCTGGCTGGGGGCACCAGCTGTTCCTTCCAGCCCTCCTGAGGGGCTATGGGATCTGTGCTCCAAGGCTGGGGGAACTGCTGCTGTCACAAGGGCATTACTGTGGCATGTGTCTGTCTACATAGTTCATTAAAGACGTGCCTGTTAGAGGCCTGTGCCCCCTTTGCCAAAGCCCTGTCCACTGCATGTTTCTCATCTAAGATGTTCTCCCTTGGCTGAGCATTTTGACTGATGGGACTTCAGAAGAGGAAAGGGCCCCGGGGCTGAGCACATCACCTGCCCCCAGCTCCACGGTGAGAGCCAGGGAGGTGCTGGCAGCCACTGCCAGCAGCAGGACAGCAGCTCCTGAAGACATTGTTTCAACTCAGGCTTGGGAGGTGAAAGATGGCGACATTTTTGGGTAAAAAGCAAGAGTTCAAACCCCCCAGCAGAATGTTTTAGTGGCACTGTTTCTATACTACAGCTGGCACTTGATAGCACACAGTTGGCCTCAACTTTCTCCATATAAAAGAGATCACTACTTGGTGGGGCAATGCCAGTCTCAGCCATTTTCTGCACTGCTCCAGCTCTGGGAACACACCTGTGCTGTTGGTCTGGGCCGTTCCTTCCATTCCTTGCATTGCATCATCACCAAGGTTGACTCCCTACCTGTAAAGAAGTTATCTAGGAACACAAGGCTCTGGATTACTGACCCAGTCTCCCACTATTACAGTCAATTACATCGTATCATACTTTTTGGCAGGCTATTCCAGCACTTCAGTTTAGATTTCCAGCCTTAGTATCATCTGTTCTTGTGCCAGCATCGTAATTTAGTTTAAACAATTCTCTTTTTTCTCTGGTCTTTACCTATCAGATGTATTTACTGAAAACAATCCTATCTCCTCTAGTCTTTGTTTTGAGAAACTAAACAAATGAAGCTCTTCTAGTCTCCTCTTGTTCTAATCCTCTGATCATTCTCAGTGCCCTTCTCTGTACCTGCTAATCTTCCCTGAACATGAGTGAACCTGTATCTTCTAGGGTTGTGTTTGCCTTTCCATATCAGATCAGTGGCTCACAGTTATCCCTTGGAGCAAGTATTCTCTATGTTTTTTTTCCACCATCCTGCTTTTGTCATCTCCAGTGAGTAATGTGATATTCTAGTTATTAACTTCTAACTGCACATCTTTATACTTTGTCTATTCTATTTCAGACAAATTGTGTCATTCGGTTATTGCTGATTGATGTTCTGATCCCCCTCTGTACTAACAAAGCCTGTGTCCTCAGCAGATTTTACTACATTCCTACTGCTGTGCCAGAGTCATTAATGAAACAAGTAAGACTGGGCTCAAGACTGACCCTTGAGGAGTTCCACTTATTAACTGCCTCTGTCCAGCATTTCTCCTTCCCACAGAGCTCCCTGTGGTTTGCTTTAGCAGTTCTGCATTTGCCATCCACACTAATCCCCATCTTCTCAACTTCAACTAGTAATTTCCCATGTGGCATAGTATCAGATTGTTCACTCAAGTCTGGATAGAGTAAATCACCTGTATTTCATTTGTCTAGAAAAAAATAATAAAATCAGTCATCAAAGAGAAATATGAGGTTAAGCTGAGCTCCTTTAATGTGCCAGTTCTTTCCAAATCCTGGGATGAAAATCCCAGTACACCTTGATCTGAGCACACTGAATTCTTTAAGCTTTTTCTTCCATCTTACATGTGATAATTTTCATTCCTTTATGTATGTTCCTACTAGAAATCCTGTCTTTGCCCCCCTGTGCAATATGATCATCTCTACTGAACAGGTAGGCAAAGTGTTTTTAATTCATTTCTAGACCGTATGTAGATGGTCTAATCTTAACCCCATCCTCATTACATAATGACCACATAACTCCTCTTTTTATGTATCTAGCTGAAACCTTCCATCATCTGTTTAATTTACTTTTCAAAGTCCAATTCACAACTTTACTTCTGACATTTCTCATTCTGCCCCACCATTTCCTGACCCTCAGCAAATTAAAATGGGGTGACTGAGGCAAATATTGCCTCCAGCATTCTGCCCCACCACTCTCCTCTGACACCACCCTTGTGGCAACGTTGACACAACAGCTCAAAAAGCAGGTCCAGAGCTGGTGAACACCTCACTGGCAGGATGGCTGCTCAGGACCTGCCACATAAGCTGCTTAGTCAGCCCCGTGGCACGGGTGATGGGCTCCAAAGAGCAGGTGGTCATTCCCTGCAGTAGTTCCCCTCCAGACACCTGATGGCAGCCCCTGGCTGCATGTCAACTGAACTCCCTCTTGCTGATCAGACCTTCTTCCCAATCCTTGCCTGCTTCCCATTAACTCCCTCCATGTGTTTGGGGTTGATTATTTATCCCACCAGGTTTGGAGTGTTTCCCTGCAGGGTTCATCCTCCTGCATGTTCTGGCTAGTTTTGGAATCCAGCTTCCATCCCATTAGACTCCTCAGCTCTTCAGTGCAGTTGATTCCACTAATTAATTCTCTTAATTTCTCAACACTTGCCCTTTTTGAGTTAAATATATTTAGTGTGTGACTATGGAAAGTACTGGAGGTTTGTTCCTGATGAGGTATATGTAAAAGCTCCTGTTTCTTAACCAGAGTCTTCAGAGGCTCCTCCCAGCTTGTGCTTTGGAGACAGTGAAAGAACCACACTTGCTTTTCTGTGTGTGTGAGACTGTAGCACCCAACACTCCTCAGTATTAACCAGCATTTTCATTTCACAGACAACTGAAATAAAGTGCCTCAAGACCAGATTTCAGAAGGTACTGCACTGTATGAGGAATTAGTTAAGCACCTAAGGTGAAGTACAAAGTTTCCTCACCCTGCTGAGATCACTGCAGCAGTCTACCCTTGCTCGCTTGAAAACTAGGTGTCTGTACCAACCTGTTTGCTTTGAATTTTGTCTAGTTCTTGAAGAAAGCAAAGCACATCCAGACTGCAGATCAACCTACCCCAGACAGAAACAGAGACAGGCAGCAAAGGCCCAGCTGAGACTGGCTGTACCAGGCCAGCATCAGAAAAGAGAAGCCTGGCCTTCAAAACACTTTGAAAAAAGGGACTAAGCCCCTTTAAAAACCCAGGCCTCGCTGTCACACAGGGTATCTGTCCTGAAAGTGGGCCATCCATCCACTCCCTTAAGAATTGCTCTGGGATCTGGTCCTGGCACATCCTCTTTACCCACTCTCTCAGCTGCAGGATGGCAGCACTGCCCTTGCTTCCCCAACAGTGTGAGTGACACCACCACAGCACTAAGGCCATGCTGCCACCCTAGAGGTGGAAGCTATCTTCCACTGCCAAACTGGTGCATGGCCAAACTCTGCAGAAAGAGATGAAATGGCAGAGCAAAGCAATTTCCTCTCCTTTCCTCACCTCTGTGAGGAAAACTTGAAAACACTTTGGAGTGGGAGAAAAACGTGCCCCTCTCCCAAAGCATGTCTGCCTTGAATGGCCACTGCTCTGCTGGGCACCTACTGACCTTGGCAGTGTCACAGGACTCATGTGTTTTTCTAAAAGAGTAACCTCCTTGTGAGCAGGCTCTTTGCTTTGGGAAGCACAAAGCAGTCTTGTCTTCCAAGTGTCCAAGCCTTCTTTTCACATCTGTTTATTCCTTCACTAGCATTTATTTTTGGCCTTGAAAGAAAAACTCAACTCCACATTAAAGGGATGATGTCCAGTTAAAACCCACAGGCCGCAGCACCCCTCTGCTCCCCCTTTGCAGGGGAAGGCAGCAGAGGAGAACAATTTAAAAAACCCCAGAAAAATCTATCACTTGTCAGGCACAAAACAGCTTTTGCTTTCTAGTGAAAAGGCAGCAGAACATCCTCAGAAGCACACAGCAAACAGGCCACAGCCTGGATGCCTGAGGCTTGTTTGTAATCATAATAACAAGTCCAGGGGCCACATTTCCATTTGTCCTGGAAAGCCTTTCCAGCTGGGATTGCTCAGGGGAGTGAGACACCAGTGTCCCACAACGTTGTGTTCAGTCTCTGGTGTGCTTAACTCTTTGGCAAGCCCAGCCCTTACAACATCACCAATTAATGAGACCAAATCAGAAAGGCATCATTTTGTGACTGCACATTTTTTCTGCACTGACTCCACAGCCCTCTTGGCTACTGGAGAGCCAGCACAACAGGACAAGGCTTCCTGTGCTGTGTGAAAGAGCTTGGGAGGGGCTGCAGGTGATCTTGACCTCCTGAGACCTGTACCAGCTGCACACACACTTCTTCCCTGCTCAGAGACAGTGATAAACCAAATCAAGTGCTCAGGCTACCAGTGGCTCACACTCACCTGTCTGACCTTGCAGAGAAGTTCCCACAGATCCAGTGCCAGCTCTGGGCCTGTCACCTCCCAGCAGAGTCTTGCAACTGTGGCCTGATGCAGCTGCAGAATTGATGCTGTGTGTGGTCAAGACTTGCATTCCTTTGGGGAGAGGCAGAGGAGGAGAGCAGGACTGCATCAGAAGCTCTTTGGACTGGATCTGCAAGAGAAAACAAGGTCACTTTAGCAATGACTATGTTTTGGGCCACCCATCAGCATTCAGCACCCCATGTCAGGCAGCTGCACTCCCATCCTACAGCACAAGGACTCATCTAGGCACCTGAGGACAAAGTTATTAAAGCCCCCTGGTCTCAAGACCCATGTGACAGCAACCACAGCCCTCTTCACTGAAATCAATGGAACTCCTCTACAGGCCTGATTCATCTCCCTCCTACATCAGTACCTTATGGGTTAGGTCCACTGACTTCTGTGAAATCAGAGCTGTCAGGCCCTGGACATCCATGAGGGCACAGCTGGGCCAGAAGAAATGGGGGCAGCAATGCTTGGACATTACAGAAATGGAAACCTCAGGAAAGACTGAGTCTGCCCTGCATGCCTGGCGAGTTTGCAGCACATTAATGATGCACCACTCATGACAGAGTAAGTGCTTCTGGATGCCTGGCTGACTTTGGCAAGGGGCACTTTGAAAAGGATAAAATGGCATTTTCATTGCTGAGACTCTTCCTCCTGTAATAAGATGTGCCCCAGGGGATGCTGGTAACATATTGGCATTGTCTGCAGGGAGTAGCTGGGGGTAAGGTCCTACATTGCTAAACCATATACATAAAACTCTTACCCCTGAACACCACACTACAAGGATTTGCAAACAGAGAGACAGCCACAGGTGGGCTGTCCTGCAATTAGCCATGAATAGAGAAAGAAAAAAAATTTAAGTAATTTTGTATTCTTTCCTTTGCATATAAAACATCATTAAAATAATCAGAAAAACAGATGCATTGTATCAGTAACTAACAAATTAAGAATGCAGTCATGGTTGTTCAGGGACCCACAAGCCTCCTCACAATATAAATAATGATTATTTATAGCCTACTATGCAAGAAAATTAGTGCAGAAAAACTGATTATAATGTAATACAGTCATCCCAAGGGAGAAGTCTAGTGCAAGGTGCAGGCAGCCATTTTACTGCCTTGAATGACAAACCTTATTGTAAGTACTGTTTATTTTGTACAGAATGTCTCAGTTCCTCTATAACAAATAAATACCCATTTTATTCCTGCTGAATTTCATTAAGTTACTTCTGACTTGCACTTAAGGTCAGAGGCAGATCCATATTACTGCTTTATGTATAAATCCCTGAGCTGTCTGTTCACAAGGATGTGCAGCTTGGCAGAAGAATGAGGTGAATGGCAGAAGAATGGGCAGCAGACTGGCTGTTAGTTTTGATGATACCAACACAGCATCTGGAGAAGCTACAAGCAGGACTGACAGAAGGTATGAGAAATTCTCTGCTCTTGAAAAGAGCTAACAAAGGAAACACACAGAGGGTGGGAGGTAAGGAAGAGCCACAGAAAAGAGCTGGACAATGTCACAGGCAACCGAGAGAGGCAGGAGCAGGTCCCTTGTCTCTCAACCCTCTTCAGCTTCAAACTGCCTTTTGGTCCCTTCTATATCTGCATGAGGATGTGGTGCATCTTTAACTAGAAGCTCAATCCAGAAAAAATAGTTTTTTTCTGATTTGTCAAGAGAACTGACTTTCTGCTGGTTGTGCAAGCAAATTCCTGCCCCTGATTACTACCTGTCTCCTGTGCTAAAGACGTCAGTCTCTGTATGGATCACAGCCTAATAAAGCAAAGCTCTCTTAGAAAAGAACATGTTTTCCATTCTTTCTGCTAACATTCCTCCTCACAATTGCCCTTGTTTAGCCCTATGATAATTTTATGATGCAGTCCCAACATAACTCACAGTACTTCCCATTATTGTGTGCCACAAGTGTTTACAGACCCATTTTTGTGGTAGATACCAGCCTTTAGACATTCCACATTTCCTGTTCCACTGGAGCCAATCACAGGCTGCTCAGTACTGAAATGCAAGTCTCTAATTAACTTATATACAACAAAGTACCCCAGTCATTGCAATGATAACGTAATGGAGAACAACCCATTAGCAAAAACCAGCTATCTAGCACGGACAAATTGTTTTCTTTTCATGCTTCCATCAATATTAAGATCCATTAATCATCTTAAAAACCCTATCCCAATCTCAAACTGCACTTACACCTTTCCCCTAATATTAAGGATGTCTGGAGGGGACACCTGGGCCAGTCTTGTTTTCTCTCACAGCAAAGAAACCTCCCTAGTATGCTGAGAAGAACTGAGCTTGCACCACCACAGGGGACTTCACAACTGGTCCAATTCTACTAGACCTCTTTTTATAGAATCAGAATATAATAACCCAGTTTTAACAAAAAGAAATCAAGATTAAATTCAATATATTCTGAAGGAGTGAAAATTCCTAGCAACAGCCAAAAGGGAAGTAGAATTCATAAATGCCTCTTTTATCTTTATCAAATTACTATTCAGTGCAGTTACATTTATTAATAACAACATCCCTTAAACCACATTGTGAAAATCCATTAGCAAGAAACTCTTTAAAATGTTCAACAGGCTGTAACAGATAATTTATCAAAAGCTAAAACAATGAAATACTCTAAGCAGAGTGGGCATTTTTATGGGCTATGAAGCTTGCCAGAGGGCTATTATGATATATTCAGAAATGGACTGTGTGCATGGCATAACTCATACTCTTCTTTATCACCTACATTAGCAAGGGACATTGCAAGCTAATAGCATTCTTTGAGTTTTTCTTCATCTCACTTCCATATGTACTTGTCTCTAAAAACGCTCATCAGTTCAAAGCCATCACCTGTGGCACGTGCTCCATGCAGAGGCACCAGGCTGCTGCTCTGAATCCTGCATGGAGAGAGGGAACCTGTGGGAGCAGATCCCTGCCTTCCCTGTACCAAACCCTAACAAGAAGAGCCCTTTCAGAATTGTTTAACTATCCCCATGAGGGTCAGACTTACCAAGACTGGCTTGAGGGCAATCACAGCATTGTTTTCTCTTTCAGCACACCCTGCATTTGCCCTGGAAGTTCCCATATTCCCCTCTTTCTTTACTTTTTTGTTTTAAAACACAGTTTAAATGTTAATCACTGCCAAGAAATCACTAAGAAAGTACTAGATATTGTCACTAAAATCAGATGAGGGATTTTGTCATTATCTTCACACAACAAATTGCCAGTTTTGACTATTGTACATACCCTGCGGCACCAGAGATTCGTCCAGGTCCCCGGGGGGCAATTTCAGAAGGACCACTGCGTTGTCCTTCTCTCAGTTGCTTCCAGTTTGCAGCAGAGAACAATAATGGCACAGACAGCTCGGCACCGCTCCGCACTCCGTCCCCAGCCGTGCCTGTAGCTATCGCAGCCTCCCGCTGCACCAGCCTAAGGAGAGTTTTGAAGACATTTTCTTTGTTGCTGCAGAAGGCAAAGCCTAAGTCAGGGATCACAGGGAGAGGCGAGGGGGAAGGGGCAGGAGATGAAATCGCCGCCAGGGAACAAGTGAATCAGCAGCCCTGGGGTCTCAGCCACTGCCTGGCTGCACCGGGTGGCCGGGGGCCCTGTTGGGTTTTTGCTCACAGATCAGCCCGTGCAGGGTCTCCTTCCGGATTTGATCATTCCCTAAATCGGTAAGACGACACCCAAAGCAGAGGTCAGCTGGCTTCTGCAGCAGATACACACACTGCAGCCTAATTGCCGCCCAGTTCCCTCTTTAAGCTGTGTGCTCAATTGACCCCAGGTGAGCAGACAGCCCTGCGAGGCAGATGAGCTGCACTCGTTCAGCTGTTCCCCCCGTGCCACTCAGGAGGGCAAAATGGTGGCAGAACAAATTCGTGGCAGAATGTATTTTCTATAATCACACACGAGCCAACCCATTAGATAATTTTCTGTCCCAGCTGAGACTGTAGCTCCGTGCTTACTTTTGACTAAGCACAACTAGAAAATACATAATTACATGGGCCAAAGCTCAGATCTCAGAGATTTGCAGCTACAGCTGCCTGGTGCTTAACTGGTAACGTGCAGCATATGAGGGGAAAAAAGGCCGTTAGAAATTAAGTGTTCATTCCCACCCCACCACAGCTCCACTGCAGAGTTTATAGCTTTCAGGCTGGGGCACAGCAAAAGACTAAAATTTCTAGGGTGTAATGACAGATTGTGTGGCATGAAACTTTGAAAACTGTGTCAGAGCTTGAGCTGGTGGGTGCAACTGGTCCAGCCAGATGAAAGCAGCCCAGACTAATGCTGGTGAGACAATACTTGGCATCTCTCACACACAATCATTCTCGGCTGAAACATCCCCCTCCTGGTTCATTTTCTGTTTTCTCTGTTGTTGACCTCCAGTAATGGAGGAAAGGGGCTGGACCTGGAGAGGAAATAGAGAAGGCAGTGGATGGTGCAGGAGAGGGACCTGCAGGAACGGGAAAGAGGGGGAACAGCTGTGGGGCTTGGAGGGAAATCGAGACAGGGGAATGAAGCAGATATGCTTCCCCTTTGGGAGGATGGGCTGAGCCAGTATGAACAAAAAACGGCTAAAATGAAAGGGAGGAAGCCAGAGAAGAGAAGAAAGATGGAACAAGGGAGATCACAGAGAACAACAGGAAGCAGTGCTATGAGGACAGAGATGAAGGCTGGAGCTTGTTGGGGAAAAGCAGAGAAAAAAACTTCAGGAATATTGTGCAAAAGACAGTGAGGAAAAACAAAAGCACCCTATAAAAGTGCCAGCTCCCCAGCTGCTGAAAGTGAGACTCCAGTCCACCCACATCAACACCACACCACTGATCAGCACCAGGGGAGGAGGTTTGGGGTTGTTTTTTAATTGCATGGCAAGGCTTTCAGCAACACAGAACGTGAACTCCAGCTTCTACTGAAGTCAAAGGGGTTTAGAGGTGCTTACAGCTGCAGAAAAACAGCTTGATAAAGCCCATGAGACAAGATGCCACGTTAGCACCTTGAGAACAACCAGCCTTTTGCCTTGTCTGACTTGCACCATGAGACCAAGGGTGACAAGACCAGCACTTGTGGGAAGAGGGCACATGGAAGCCTCTGCACCCACAACAGGGACACTGCCCCAGCTCTGCCCTGCCTGCACTACAGCAGCCATCTGCTTCAGTCTCCCTGATGAGCAGAGTCCTTGATTTACGTATCTAAGCTTGAGTAGGGGTAAGAGGCATCTGCTTTGCTGGTTGAAGTGAAATGTTTGGCTTATTGGTATGGCTTGTTTAATTTGGCTCTTAGTGCTCAGTTGGTGTTATTAGACAAAGCAATAAAAACACATTAAATACCAGGAACTACACTAAAACAGCATGGAGCATGCAATGCAAACTAAATGAAGCAAGGGGGCTGAGTATGGAGACTGCCATTCCCTCCTTCAATCATCCTTTTCTACATGAAATATGGAGAGTGTCACAGTGCTGCTTGGAGGAGTGGAGGACCCAGTGGTCACAGCACATCTGGGAAGTATCAGATCTGTATCTGAGGTTGACTACTTCCCCCAGCGCCAGGGTGGCTGCTGAGAAGAAGTGGGGGCAGACATTTATCCCTGATGCAAAATGCCAATTCAGAAGTACTGAGCTCCCAAAACTGAAGGCTCTGTTGGAGTTTTGTTTCAGTGCAATCCCAAGTGTCCATCCTCAGGCGTATGTCCCTCCAATCTACAAAACCATCATTAAAGAGACATCTGTGCTCCACAGTGCATCTAAAGTGTTCTCCCTCTCCAGGTTTGAGGATCATGAACCGTCTGCCACCAACCCCATCAGCAGCTGCAGAGAAGGATGCTCTTTGGTCAACCATATGCTGCCTGGCTATGCTATTGATGGTGTCTATCAAAGATGACCACCAGAGCCAGTGAGTTGTTGCATGCAGCAACGTGGAAGGCTTCATCCCCATTTTCCCTCCAGCTAGTGGTAGTTCTAGAAAGTCTTTGAAATGCTGCAATCAGCTCCTACACATCCCTGCTCAGCTCCTTCCAGACTGAATTCTTACACTTGCCATGTTTTTGTCAACACATCATTTTCTTTTGACCACATAATAAAGGGCAGATCCCCCCCCACCACAGGCAAGGACCGAGAGATGTCAGAAATTACATAACTGTCACCTGCCCAGGCTGGTGGTCACTGCTCTACCTCAGCTTTTGCAGCTCAGTCAGATTTCTTGGTTTCTGCTTTGGCCTTGAGATAGAACTCCTGGAGCCCTGGGATCATTAATTTGCCTTTTTCATAACTGGTTTGAGCCACAGCTGGATCCCTGCACTTCTTTTTCTCATGAAAACCACAACTGCATGTTACATCTGGGTGATTATTGTAAAGCCTGGATTTCCTAATGGAACAAAGCTTCACGTGTGAGCGCAGTATCTGTGTGTATGAGCAGTTCCTGCACATGTCAGACAATTTCAGTGAGACAGAGAGGAGGATTTCTCAAAGCTCTGGAGTTCCCAGAGGTGCACTGGAGATGACAGATGGAGGATACAGACACCATTAGTATCCCCAGAGGAGAAGGCAGCAGTGAGTGCTCCATCCACATCAGACAGAAGAGACGCCACAGGGGTGAGCGCTGCTCATCAGACTCGCTGATTGTTAAATTACACATTAATCTCGGTGTGCCTGATCACCCTCCTTGCCACTCCCTGCCCCTGAGTGTCTGGAGCTGGACCCTGCACAGTGGTTACATTCAACAGCTTTCCTCACTCACCTGCCCAACACCCTGAGGCCTCAACCTCTGGCCATGAGGGTACAGAGGTGTTAGTGCAGACTAGGTAACAGAGGAGCCAGCGAGAGGATCGAGAGGCAGGACGACGGGTGCTGCAGCAGGTGAGAGCTGTCCCCTGGTGTGTCCATTGCTCCTGGCCAGAGGAGCAGCTTTAAGAAAGTGGTGTAAATCACAGGAACTGGATCACTGGCTTGAACAATGTCAGCACGTCCCTTTGAGGGCATTCACTCCCCCTACACCCTGAAACAAGTTATTATTTAACAGCAGACCTCACACGAGGAATGTTTCTGTATTCATGACCTCTAACAAGTATAGCAATTGTTTACTATACTCTGAGAAATCCATCAGTAGCTATAATGTGATAATCATAGAGAAATCTTCCTAAAAATATGTTTATGATCCATCAGCAAAAACTCAGCAGGCCCCTCCAGCTGGCATTGAACATAAGAGTTAAGCCCAGATTGAGAATCAGATGGTGCACTACATTTTGTGCAGCTGGGCAGACTCCTGTGAGGAGCTCTGGGGCAGGTGCCTTGCAGCAAGGGAAGGAAGGACAAGTAGCAGAGAAGCAGACAGGGCAGGAGCCACAGGTTCTTCTCTCAATGGTTAAAGACAACAGAAAACATCAGGCCCATTTTCAATATGGATAAACTGAAGTTCTGGAAATCAGAAGAGCAAATTTTCTAATCTGTGAGTGAGATGATTCATTATTATTATTTTATATCATCCCTACACACTAGAATAGCATCTGGAGGTTCCTGCAAGAATCAGCTCTTCTCTGTACTCAGTGTTAGCGAACTCCAGCTCATGTCCTTTGAAGGAGGATCTAAAAGGGCTTCAGATGCTGCTACCTTGTAGCAGAAGCACCAAAAGCCATCCCTCTACCACTGTAGTTCAGAGCCCCAAGGCTGACCTAACCCCATTGCTGCTATTTTAGCTAATCAGACTGTGAAGGGGAATGCTAGGGCACAGGTGTTCGTTTTCTTCTTCCAGCACTGGTGCAGCACAGAACTCCCCTGGAGACAAGCTGGATTCTTCAGAGACTCTGAGTTACCTAAATGCTTTTGTGCCTCAACTTCTTCACCTGCAAAAAAGGCCAGGATGAAAACCCCTCAACCTAGGGCTGTTTTCAGGTTTAGAAACCACTTTTAGCACCTTGAAAGAAGGTTTTTGTGGAAGCCTGAACTGTAATTTATTGCTTCAATTAAAAAAGTGTGCGTTTTACAATCCACAGTCTGTCTACACTTCTGCTTCTTACAGCTATCTCTCTAAAAAGGACCCAGCTCTGGTAGTTCATGGATTTGGCACAGCCTGTTGAATAAGCAGGCTCACCAACCTTTCCACAATACACAGTGCTTCTGTGTAACTTTGCAGGCTGTGTTTGACTTGTCTGAACTTGAACAGTCACCACTGATTGATTGGCTTCTAAAAATATCCACCCGCCATGGTTTGAAGTCCAGAGTGCTCTTGTTGATTTAGATGGAGACCTTCTTGCTGGTCAGAGGCTAAGACAGACACCTGACACCCGGGCCCATGGCTGGGCTCTGCTGGCTGCCTCCTGCCCTGGGAGGCACAGGCAGAGGGATCCTGCATGCTGGGCAGCACCCACACCTGGCACAGCCCAGCTCCACCACCCCTGACACCCCTTGGTACCTGTAAGGGGAGCAGATGGCAGGACAAGAGCAGCCCCCCAGATCCCATCCCTTCCTCCAACCTTGTTTCTAGACTCCCCCTGCATCTATTGGTAATGAGTGGGATGAATTGCAGGAACCACAAGCCCAGGAGGTGCTGTAAGTGTCCCCACAGTGATGGGAGTGCTGGTATGCAAGTGTTGCCAGAGGAAGGCATGGCAGCATGCCCTGGAGAAGGCTGTAGACTCGTGATTATTGCTATGACAGGCACCAGGAGAAAAGCCAGGCTGTGATCGCTATTGAAGGTGATGGACACCTTGTTTTACAAACCTAGCACTACTGGCCACACAGCACACTCTGTTGCTGCTCCTAGGTCCCACCACCAAGCCAGCTTAAAGAGAGGACTACGTCCCAGGGTGTAGGTCCAGGATTTCCTCCATAGAAGTGTTTGCACTCCCAGTTACCCACACCCAAATTACTGCAGCTGAAGCCTCAAAATGCACTTTGGAAAGGGAAGGGTGTGAGGGGCAGGGGCAGCCATGGGTCGAGGAGAGGAGACCAAGCAGCTGAAACCTTCCACAGAGGAAAAGGCAGAAAAGGGTGGAGAGCGTGGACACACACAGGAGCAGAGCAGTGTCTGCTCATCCCCGCAGAGATGTGTTGACACCAGTGTGAGGGGACCTGGTCAGGAATGTGGCAGCAACAGGTTTGCAAAAGGTGTAAAACCAGGACAGACTCTGAGCACCACACCCCACCACGGGGGGTCTTGGGCCATGCCGGTCACTCACCTGCTGGAGGGGAAGCCAACAAAGACAGAGTGCAGCCCAATGTATACACTGGATGTTGCCATGCTACTGAACATCCTAACACAGCAGGATCTTCTCTAAATGATGTATTATAGCTGATCTAAAACCTAAATAGTAAAGCCTGCTTTTGGCTCTCTGGAAGATCACAGCTAGACAGCTGGCTACAGAATGCCAGGCCAATGGAAGAAATTGATGGTATTCTGGGTGCACAGGGGACTGGCATGATGAGTGCAGCCAGGCTCCACGTTCACAGCTTCACATACAATCCCTTTTGTTTGTGGGTTTCAACTGGACCCCAGCCCTGCTGTCCTGACGCAAGGTCTTGCAGAACCTGGTTGCTCTGAGGCCCAGAACCCTCCTAATTTCCAGCTTAAGTGTATTCCATGACAGTTTATAATCATTCTGTCAATCAAAGATTTCCTTTCATTTATATAATATTCTTCTTTCTGTTGCATCTACAGAAAGCAATACTTTCACTTCAGCTGTGTCATGCTAAACAACCCACACTCCTTTGGTCACTCCTCTAAGTGTCACCCGTTGTCCCAGTCACCTCCTGAGTTCCAGTTTGGATTTATCCTTCCCAAAGATGGATGATAATTGACTGCAACTTTCCAACTGAAGGTTCAGCCATTTCTTGTGCAGTCGCAGGGGCACTTCCTCATCTTTTCTGGAAATATCTTGCCCAATAAACCCTATGATCTCATTTGGCTTTTGTGTTTAGTTTTAAAAGGGGTATAAAGCAGGCTCTCCAATATTTCACTTCATTTTATTTTACTGTTTGTTATCTGGAAAGAAGAGGGTAGTTAAACTGCCTTTTTAATTAAATTCCTTTAAATCTTTGAAAACAATAAAGAAAGAAAGATCGCAAACAAAGTAAGACAGAAGAATTACCATGTGTATGAGCAGAGGTATTTTTTCCCGTAGCACATTTCTATATAAATCTCTTTTTCAGAAACTTGCAACATTTCTCAGTTGCTTGGTCTGTCTCCTGGGTAACTTGACACCTCACAAGAGGAGCCTTGTGCCTCTGCCCTTTAGTGGGACAGCAGTCTTGGGAACTCTATTGCCATTCTCCTCTAAATAAAAAGTATTCCCAATTTCTTGAAGGTGAGAAGAGCTTGCAGTACTGCATCCTCTGTCTTTGCTACTCTCTGTTTTCACACAGCTCATGGAAATAAAAGCCTCTGAGCAGAAATAGCTCCATTAAACCAGGGGGTTTGAGCTGTGGTCCCTTCAGGCACACAGACTCTACAGGCCTGTGGAAAGCTGCTAAGAATTTACATGAGCAAGGAGATAAATAGCTTAGGTTTGCTGTAAAAGAGTTCAAACCTGCAGCATCAAATGTTTAGAGCTCCATAAATTTTAAATTTGGAAAACACTGGCTAAGCTAAAATAACCTAACAGAGGTCCTCTGCCATCAGGGCAGCAGATGAGGCTGAGATCTCACTGCTTCTGATGGATGTGGGAGAAAGGGTGTCTGTCTGAAGGCTCAGACCCTGTAATTCAATGAAATCCATGGTGCAATGGTTCTGAGCATAACGAAGACATTTGAGCACAAAGCTGCATCCTGACTAACCCCACAGATCAGAGTGTGGGAGCATGAGCCACATCAGGGCAGCTGGGAGCACCAGTCTGACCAAGCTTGTCACCTGCCTCTGCTATCGCTGGTGACAAGTAGCACAGTTTGGATGTAAAACACTGCAGGTTATTGGCACTCAAACTCACACAGCACTTTAAAAAATCATGACAGTAAGACATGTTTGCCATTTTCATTGGAACTGGGGAATGAAGAAGATGTTGGTGTGCAGGTTGCCCTCAGGGACCTGCACAGCCCCAGGCCTCTGTGTTACTCTGTGACACAGTTTGTACTGCAGAAACACCCCAAAACTCACTCCAAAACTAGACGTTGGTGGTAGCTGGTGTCATACAAGCACAGAGCACTTTTAATGGACATTCAGCCTATTTAAAGTACAGATTTCAGAAACGTGAGACTGCTGGGCACTGAGGGCCAACTTCACTGTCTACCAAATGGCTCTGGAACATTGCCTGCTGCTTGCCCTTCAGTATTATCTACTTTATCTTCTCTGCAACTTGCCTAATTTTTTTCAAATTGTTGTTATATTCTTTTTTTCTTCAAATAAGAAGACAACGCTTTCTGTGTCTCCTTCCTCAGACACCACCGCTCTCCCAGGGACCTCTCAAACACCAAGGCCAGAAACCAAGGCCAGGAATTGTAGGTTGCAGTTAATCTAAAATTGGTGACTTGTCAATTTTAATAGTTTTAATTTCCCAACTGTCTGCTTGGGTAAAACACATAAAAAGTTTAAATAGTATGCCCTCTCTCTCTCCCCACATAGAAAACCACTGTGTTTCCCTGCCCTCCTTACAGTATGTGACCTTCAGCTGCTCTCCCTTGCTTACCAAGTCAAGGAATTCATTCAGCTTCTCAGTAGCTCCAACCACTGACTCTCCATTCACATCCCTCCAAAGGCCCCACCAGCTCCTTGATGGGTTTAGAAAGATTTATACTTGCCTGCCCCTTCATATCCTTCCTCCTTAGGCTTTGATTTACCATCCTGGCTTCCTTATCACTCTATAGCACTTCCTACATGTTTGTCTTTATAGCTTCTCATTTTCCCTCTTTGAAATCACCAGTGAGTTGTGTTTCCTTAACAGCAGTGGGAAAAATTCACCCGGCAGAGAGGCCTTTACAGGGAACTGTGCAAACCTGAGCTGCAGTGGAGCATAAATGACATTTTGCTTCTGTCACTGGCCCTGAGCACAGGAAGGAGTTTCAGCCCATATCAAACTTCCTTACACAGTTCTCAGCCCCTTGCCTGCTTTTACATTTCCTGTGCATTCATTAAAGGAAAGCTTTGTGCCTTCCACAGGGCATAAGGAAATCTGACCTTTTTTCACCTATTTTCTTCGTGCCTCCCTCCACAAAGAGCCATTCCAAACCACTTTCTCTAGCAGATACAGTGCCACAGCTGTAAAGTTTTCCTCTTTACTTTTTTTCCCCTCCTGGGCTTTGTGACCAATTCATTACACAGTTTGTGTTACCCCATTAAAAAAAATGGGAGTAATGGAAAAATGCAAGGCCATGCTGGAGAGGGCTCTGGCTGGGGTGGCCAGCACCCTAAGGATCCCCACTAGGGTCTCTCAGAGTCACAGATGCACCAACCTGGTGGAAACAATGCATCAAAGACCACCACAGAGCCCTCTCTGCTCAGCTGCTCCTTGGCTGGACCTGCAGTTCCTGATCCTGACCCGTTAACTCAGCCTTTGAAGTTACTTTCTCATTTATTCTCCTATTCCTAAATATTTCCCTCTGCAGGGATTAAAGCTGGTAGTAAAATATCTCACAAATGTTTACGATCACAATTACACCTGTTCCTAGAAGAATTTCACAGTCAATTGAGTCACATTATTCTTTCCATATTGGCCTTTCCTGCCCTGGTATCCAGATTGCACAACCACATAAACCAAGTGTAAGCCCTGCAGATTACAGTTTCAGAGTATTCTTTAAAGTGTTTTAAACTCAAATCCTCCCCAAACACAGATATGCAAGTCTGGCAGATAATGGAACATCTTTAGCTAGCTGAACTGCAAAAAAGGGGGTAAAATATTTTCTGTTAACATTGTCTGTGTAACGGACTGGGATGTGTACGGTCAAGAACTCAGGCCAGCTGCTACAAAAATTGCAGAATCCCAGATTAGATCAATTTTACCCAAATTAAGGCATTCCTACTTCGTATCAAACAACTCTGATCCCTTGAGGGGGGAATTCTAGTTACCATTATGAGTTAACACTGATCTGGGTACAACCAATACTCAGGGTTACAAGATGCTGGGCAGAAAAATCAGGGGAAAATGGTAAGATTTCTTTGGCATTTATTTAGCCTGAATTTCCCAATAGAAAACTAAAAGATCAGGACTTATGGGTGAAATTCCCCTATGACACAATAAGTCTTGCCTATTAAATAGGAGTTAAGGCACACTCAGGCCACGTGGAAGCAGACTCTGCAAAGTCTAGCTAGAAGCAGGAGTAGGAAATAGAGCCCTACTCCTTCACAGGAGGCTGTTGAGAGACCTCTACTACCATCAAAATCACCTGGAAATCCCAGGTGCTTTAAGGAGAGGAGAGTCTCAATTTGTAAAATATTCCTGGACAGAGTTCAATTTTACATAAGATCACTGCCTATTAACTTTCAGCCCTTTTTCTCCTGTAACCTACTTCAGCTGTTAGCACCAAGCAGCAATAAAACTATGTCCATGTTCACTCAGAAATTATTTTGAAATGCCTTCGTGCGAAGGGAAATAGTTTCACATCCTGCAGATCACATTTCACATGGGAACATCTTTCAGATGCCCAGCGTAGAACAATTTTTCCAGTAAGAAAAATCAAGCCCTGTAGTAAAGGTTAAGCTAATCTAATGTTTGTGTTTGTAAGGATCTCCATCACCTTTGAATGCCCATGAAATGGGCTGATGAAAGACTATACAGTCGAACCACATGAAAGAGCTGACCAACAGCAATAGCACTAAAACTCTGTGCCACAGAGACTGGGATACCTCAGTTACATCCTGCTCTAGTTACATGGAAAATACAGCTTATCTCTTCCATTGGGATCTAGTAACTTGCAGCAAAATGTTCAATAGTTACAGCTCTGTCCTAAAAGTCTAATTGCACAACGCAGTAAAAATGTTGATGCAACATTAGCACTCACAAAAAATGTACTGCAATGTCAAACACCACTGCCAAAAAAACACAATGGCAGGCCTTGGTCCTGCAAAGCCCCATGTCTAGTCACTCTGCTTTTTCACACATTTGGAATAGGTTTTCCAAAATCAGTGAATATCCATAACAGGCAAGGGCCTTTTGCAGGATGAGGGGACTCCTTTACTTGCTCTACCAGTGGAAAATGAGATCTGCTCACTCCTATATAACCTCTTTCAAATAATATTGAATTACCTCCAAGTTACTAAAATTAGACTAACAAATAAATTTGTAGCTCAGCTGATAAAATGTGACTGTTTACATATGATTTAATCCTAGAACTAAGATTAAAGACTACTTCAAACAAAGCCTTTGCCCAATATGTCGTATAAAATTGTTTGGTTTCAGCAGAGCTGAGGATGACTTTAGCAACCTTGTTAATCACAGATTAAGAATGAAAAAGATCCTATTTGGCAGCGTGTGTGCCATTAATAACAACTGAGGATGCAGGGGAGCTGCAGGAATGACCTCGCTCAAACGCCAAGGAGACACTCGGAGCGCTGGAGGTGTGCCATGTCCTGGGCACGGCAGGACATGGTGGCACTTGAGCTTCCACATGCTGCAGGAGTGGGGGCAGAGCAGCCTGCAGGGTCAGGAGCTCTGGGACAGCTCCCTCACCACCCCATCTCAGCTCATTTCTAATTCCTGTAAGCCTACGCTGGACACATTTGAAAAGCCAGCAAATATCCCTGGGAATCCAACATTTGCTAAATAAGTGTTTTCTAGCCCCAATGAAGTTCTCTCCCTTTTTTGATGGTTTCTGTCCTTGATGAAGCAAGACATGAAGCTGATGCTCCTCAGACCACCTTTCCCTTGGCCAGGGCATCACATGCATTTCCCTAAACACAGTTCCTGTGGGCTGTGCTCAGCACCCGAGGGGTGAGGGTGGAGGCAGAGCACAGCAGAGCTCCCCGTGCTGGCATGGCCAGTGCAGCTCCCTGCAGAGCCCTCAGAAACCTGTCCCTGCACTGCCCAAGGCCGGGCTCAGGGCCAGGCACCTGGGCACTTCTCATGACAGCCACCATCTGCCAGCACCTCACCTGGACATTCCCGTACCTTCTGCCCCACCTCTCTCCAGGGAACTCCTCTACAGTGCTCCACAGTACTGCTACAGCCACCCCCTACACTCCACCTCTCCTTCCCAAAAGCATGTTTCTGCTGGGATGGGAAATGAGCTGCTTGTGGTTCATGCAGTGTCTGGTCCATGAGAGACTTGCAGGTACCATCAGCAAACCAGATGTGGTGTGGAACGTGCTTGAGCAGGAACCAGCCCCAGGCCTGCAGGGCACTGAGCCACCGAGTGAAGCCCTGTAAGGTCCTTTCCACTCATCTGAGGCAGAGCACCAGCACCACAGGTTCTCCTCGCCCTACCAAACTGCACAGGGGCAGAAGAGAAAATCTGCTCCACGTAGAATGTATCTAACCATAATTTTTAAGCACAACCATAAAGGCTTTGCCTGAGCAGCCCTCTTCACCTCCCATGCAGCCCCAAGGTCACCCAAAACGGATCAGAGGGACCCTGCAAATCAGAACAGTCTGGTAACAACCATGGTCCCAAGGATAAGCATTAGGCAATGAAAAGCTTTCCCACCAGTGATCCACTACAGTAACCTTTCAAGCCCATTTTCCAGGATGTAGTTCTTGCTCTGCAAAAACAGGGTCTATATGGGCAGCACATGGTACATTAGGGTGGTGCCCAAGTCCCTAGCTGGCACAGCCAGCTAAAGCTCATTTCCAGCATGAACATAATGCTGAAGCCAGCACAGCAAACCTGACTATTTATGAGCGAATTATATCCCATTTTGTTGTGGGAAAGGCAAAAAAATGGGGAGCAAGGACATTTATTTCCCTGTGATCTTTCTAAATTATGTTTGCCATAAATATCTTCAAGGTAAAGTGCAGAAGAAAAGATCTGGAATCCTCCCTTCTGCTATGCAGAAGATAAGCTGTGATTCAGCATGAAAGTCCTGAATTCTTCCTAGTTCCCATTACCACAGTGCCCAAATATCCCATTGTGAAACAAAGTCTCCCCAGCGAGGTGCAGTGCCAATGCACAAGGAACACCAGGGGGTTTACAAAAGAGAAGAGCAATCCTGGCGCCTGCTACTCTGAAAATGCTGTTCAGCCAACCTTTGAAAAGCAATTCCAAAATCCCTCTCATCAAAACAGAGGCTCCTAAAATCACTTCTCATATTTTATAATGTTGGTGGAATGTTGCAGTGGAATTCAAGTTTATGGTCCATATTCCATGCAGCCCTTAGTTGCTGCAATTTAATGCATGCTTAAGACCTGGGCAATTGCAGAGATCATGCACAGAATTCTCTTCCTGCCTATAGTGTGTTTCACATTGTTTAGGTTTTATCATATATTCCATGCTATTAATGCCTTGTGTTTCTATAGCATCGCCCAGGTGAAGGGCTCAATAAACTTTAGAAATGTAAATGAAGCTGAAGGATACCACCAAGACTGACAGAACCCCCTGTTCTGTAACTACTTCGACAACTTTAAGCTGTCACGTAACTATCGAGTGGTGCCTTTTTGCCCTTGGATGAAGCCCATGTTCTTCTGCAAAAGACTGGCAGGCGGTGCAGGACCAGACTGGTTTATCCCTGCAGTTCCTCTGGCAGACGCTGGGGAAGTGACTCTCAGGTCTCTGCCCTTTCCACAGCATAGAGCCAGGGCCTGCATGAACTGATTTTCTGGAAAGGGGCAGAGCTGAAAAATCCACTGCTGTGCAGCCAGCCCTGATCCAGCCCTTCTTCCCCTACAAGTCCAGAGCACTGCTGAGCAGACACCCTTCTTTCCCGCACAGAGGGCTTTACCAGCATGCTACTGTCAGGACCAGAAAAAAAGGACATTCTCCCGAAGGTGCTGTGAAATACTAAGAGTCTGAGATCCAAGAGTGTGTGGCTGACAACGATATTTTCTTTGCACAGAGCTGCCATGTGTTCAGGTTTTCCTGGATACTTCTTTTTTTCTTGTACAAATTGTGCCTGGTAGAAGTAGAGGCCTTTATACATTTGCCTAGGATTCCTAGATATCCAGCAGCCAGGTTGGGCATAGCAATCGCTGGACTTCTGGCAATCCTTCATTTGTCACATACACAGGGATCAACTCTACAACACACATGTGGCCCTGGAGATTTGAGCCTGCCCTGTGCTTCTGAGCACAGTGTCTGAGACTACCATGCACTTGTGGATTAACTGCACAGAACACACTCACTGGGTGCTTCCTGGAAATGCCACATCCACTGCAGCAATAAAGATTTCTGTAAGACTAATTATCTCAATGTGACTTCTAGCAAGTCTTCTTGTGCTTCAGTGTGTCAGTGGGACACTGTCATAAACCTACTAAGTTCTGCAAAAGCCTAGGACAGATATAATTTCAGTTGAATTAAAAGGTCACCCAATAGCAGCACACCAACTAAATCACACAAGGTATTTGTCAGATCTTGTTCCTGTGTGTTGTTCCTAAATAAGACTCTCTTTGGAGGCTTACTGGGCTATCATGCTTCTAACTGTGCCCCCAGCACTCAGACATATGTTCAGCTTTGCTTAGATTTGACTCCTTGCTGTGTTATGCAACTGAGCTTTACTCAGTGTTATCTTTTGATTGACTCCTCCACCATTCCCCTCCCAACATATTTATCTGAGGCCAATGACAGCCAGCAAATACTTACTAGAACTCTTGTCTCTGGCAGCACATTCTGGCAGTAAGTGTTCTCAGGCAGTTTGAGAAGTGAGTGTCACTTACATTAGCTCACTCTAAAATCTTGACTGACCCTTCATGCATATAATCCCTCCTGCAAATTCTAGGCCATGGATTTTAATAGAGTTTCCAAGTAGGTGTGAGGGCCGCTGGCTGGGCTAATTTAGTTCCTATTCATTTATCTTGTCTCCTTTCACGGCAGCAAATTGTAAATGCTTCCTTTGCTTCACTTGGTGTTTGCTCCCTGCGTGACAAGTCTCTAGTATTGATGGAATGTGTTAGTGAAAAGTGCCTCGATGTCTGTTTCCATTATCATGAAGACAGAGACATCATCTAGTGACAGTAGCTCTGAGGGAGCTACCTCACTCTACCTATTTACTCAGAGAGGAAAGCTGGGCCCTCTGACATGAAGGCTCCACAGTAAAAGACCCAAACCGATTTCCACCAAGAGATAAAACAAACCTGTCCTTAGGATTGGAGGCAAGATTAAACTACTGACCCCTAACAGCCTTTTACATCCCCCATGGCAGTGGCTAAACTGGTTATAATCATTAATTTCCTTCTTTGAAGTCAAAATCAGTTGTTGCAGGCTCCTTTGGTCAGCAGCAGAACGCATCCTCCAGCAAGAGTCCTGCCACATGCCTTAGTCCTTCATGGATTCTACTTTAAAGCTTAAAATACAATTTTACCTCTAGCTAGAAACAGCTGAAAACTAGTAGTTCTTGTTTTGTCTCTACTTGAGCTCCTACTGTAGAAATACGAATGGATATCTTCTTTTGAAGTTCGTTGCAGTTTCAGAGGAGTGAAAGGAGAGCCTGCTGCTCAGGTTCACCCTGACCCACCACCTTCCTCCAGGGCTTCAATCAAGACCTTCCAGGTAACACTCCTGGTTAGCTGATAGTGAGTCCTTATGTATTTATTCCCTCCAGAAATCGGTGTGGCAGCTGGAGGCAACTCTGTGACTGTGCAGAAAGGAAGAAATGGTTCTCAGGAAAGTGTGTGCTGTGTTGTGTCCAGCAGCCAAGGTATCCAGGCAGAAGCTGAGGAATTCACATTGGGATACTGTGGCCCATCCACTGGTTTGAGTGACAGTGACAGCTCAACTGGCAGGAATATGTGGCCAGAAGCTGGGAGGCAGATGGAAGAACAGCATCTCCTACTTCCAGCATCTGCAAACTAGAATGTGGTTTGAACTACATGAAGAAAGCATGCTTGAATTCCTGTTCCCAGGAGTCATTTAGGCACCAACCTCCAAACCTGCTCAGGGGTGGAGAGGAAAACAGGTGTCTAACTTGCTGTCAGTGGTGTGGCAAAGAAGTGGAAGGCGATGGTACAGCGATGTGATTCAGGAAAACTGACACTTCAGCAGTGTGAGTAAAGGCATCTCAATCTAGCTTATCAGATGCAAATTTAATTAGGTCTTGATCCAGTCCTGAGTTCTCCCTGTCTCACACCAGAAATGCCCGTGTTCCAGTTGCTTTTAGTTCTCACTCATGACCTGGGTACTTATCACATATTTTTTGCAAATACTGCACAAAGTATTTCCTCTAGGGAAGGGGACATTTAGATAGATCCTACAAAGAGCATACCTTCTTCTCTTTGGTTATAAATACATACTACCTTAGTGATGTTTTTTAGTGAACAAAACAAGTGACTTCCTCTTTATAATTACACATTTGAAAAAAATAAAAAGTTATAGCTGCCTTTTGCAGCATGTTTCCCTGCCTCCTTCACTGGGAATCCCAGCATGTGCCTCTGAAACAGATACACTGGGACTGGCATTTGCCAGACTCAAATCCACAAACTTCTGGTTGTGCCAGTTTGTGAATTACAGACCTGATGTCTGCAAATGACTGGTTTTTAAAGTGAAGGAGGCCATCATTTCAAAGGCTGAGAAATAAATATATCATAAATCAGCATATGTGGATTTTATTTATAAAGATCTAATTAACTATTGTTCTGTAATTTCAACCTGCAGTATGCACTCGCAGTGTGTATTTTTTATATTCTCTTTTGGCCATAAATATAAGCAATATACCTTATAATTCTCTTCCTCTATGGTGTGCCTGGTTTTTGTGCTGGTAGTGTAACATCTTAGCCTTTGGTAGTCTCTTACAGTGCACTATAGAATTTTTATTGTATGTTACAGTCTGGTTTGGAGACCATCCAACAAAGTGATCTGCTTCCTTTTAAAAAATAACATCACATACTGCATTTTTCATAACGTGCATATGGCCATGCAGAAATTGAAGCATGGAAAATAAGCCCAGCATTGCCAACACCAAGCACTTAGCAGTCCTGTCCTAGGCCACAAAATCATGAGCTTGCCTTACAAACCTTGAGATTTCAAAGAAAAGCAATTTTGGGTTTCCTCGATTTGCCGTTCTTCCTTTTAAAACTTTTTGGTTGTTTTTAAGCTACTCTGTACTATCACAAAAGTTGTCAGTTTACCTTCAGCTTTGAAGAATGCTAAAACTCTCACATAATTACAGATATCAGGAACCAGAGCTTTGAAAAACAACTGTAACAACATCTGTGGTAAAATGGCAAAAGCTGGTGCTGCTGCAGGCTGAAATCTACTACCTGGCATAGGGCTGACATGTCCTTGTCCCTATTAACCCTCACCACTGAGATACTCAGAGAAACAAGCAGGAGGAAAAACTGCCCTGAACACGTGCAGCAGTTGCTTGTCTCTACTACCCTTTGAAAATTCCACCTTTTTGGCTTATTGGTTGACAGGCTTTCTGCTACCAAACCAAACTGCACGCCCAGTCAGAAAGAGTATTTCAAATTAATATGAAATACTTGCTTAAACCTAAAATATGATCTCTTTTAGCAGAGTATAGGATTTTACTTTTTTTCATCAGGCAACACTGAAAAAAAGGCATTACTGATCAATCCAAACGGGGCACTGCTTCCCCTCGTTTTTTTTCTGAACAGCAACTTTCAGAGTAAGAGGTGTGCTTGTGGTGCTTCCAGTGCCTCATAGCCAGTCTCACCGTGCAGATCCATGTGCTGGTTCAGCTCTCATGGACAAAGATGACCACGGACTTGCTTTAAGAAAAGGCAATGGCCTGAGGCCAGTGAGTGCTTGACTAAGCCACGCTGCGTGGCTGGGACTCACCAAGCGATCGGAGCTGCACAAGGGGATTTTGTGCTGCTGTGGTTTTGTATACAAGAGTCACACGGAACCTCCCCACCTCTACAGGAGACTTCTTAGTTATTTTGTTTGCTAAAGGGTAGAAAGAGGCAACATACCCTAGGCAGTGGCACTGCGACAGCTCCTGCCGGGACAGCAGCTTGCGAAGGGCTGGATTCCCATCCACCATCTGCGCCCAAATCCTTGAAGTTCACAGGATGGGCCTGCATATGAAAGGCTCAGGCTTCCCTGGTAAAACAAAAGCATTTCATTGTAGTCAACAGGCCAGAAAAACAAGCATTAAATGATGGATCATCTGTCTTCTTCAGTCCAACCTCAGGCAGGGCTGAAAGGCAAAGGACTAACACATCCAAGCACCCTGCCTTGGCTCTGCCCAAGGTATATGGAGACAGTTTTCACAGGCACTAAGAGAAACATCAAATCCCAGGCAGAGCAGGGCACGTTGCTCACCACTCCAGGCAAGGCTGTTCTCAGTTTTCTGAGACACTCATTAATTGATTTTAGCACCAAGATTTGAGCACAAGTTCTTTTTTCCCTGTTCTCTTTCATGATTTACCAGGGATAGGAAGTACACTCTGGTCCTTCACACCCTCTCATCACTTCCAGGGCCAACATAACGGAAAGGGACAGAGACCCAAACCTGCAGTCCTTCCACCCTGCAATGCTGAGTCATGGGAAGGCTTTCTGGAAAGGGAAGGGAAGGCAGGACTGTACCTTTATTCTAGTTGAGGCAAAAGGGCCAACTCTGAACTCATTTCAGGCCTTTCTATCAATTTCATGTACATTTTCTGCTGTTGTTTGGTTTCCTTCTGTGCACAGAGGTGCAGCCAGGGGTGCAACCTGCACATGGCCTGGCATATCCATCACATGCCTACCACTCATGTAGCCAGCCAAGTGCCTCATACAAAAGTGTGTCAGATCATACCCAAGCACAGCCCGTGTCACTCTGCAGCTCTTTTCAGCTTGGAAATGGTCTTGGTGACCAAGGCAGTGGTGTCTTCACCAAAGCATCCAATGCACAGTTAAAGATTGGGCATCTGGAAACCAATTTTACCATCCAATGTCAAATGCTCTGGAGCCAGCTGCACAAACAATGCACAAGAGGAACCCTTCCTCACACAAGCAGCCCCACAGCACATGCAGGACTGCCTGGCTCCGAGCACAGATCCATTTTCAGATGACTTGTTATGAAGTACATTAATTAATTAAAGGGCATCTTTCACTGTGGCATTCATTGCCAGCAGACAGACTGTGTGCAGCAGAGATATGCTTTCAGTGTTGACATGTAAGGGCAGCATCACTTCAGCAGTGATAGGAAGGTGTTGATGGGATAAAGCCCACCCTCCCAGTAACCACCTCTGTAATGGTAGCAGGCCATGAGCCAGCCAGGCTGTTGCTTTGCTCTGTTCCACATTCCAAGCATTAACACTAAGAAAGTGCCTGAAGACCCCAGTGGGATTGCAAAGACCTCACTCTGTGCTGTGTGCTGTTCATAAGGTAAAAGGCAAACCTCATGTGCAAGCTAACCAACAAAAAAGCAGCTGGGGAAAGACATGCAGGGTCAGATGCATTTTAGATGCCCAATTACTACTGACAGATCACCTGGAGTTTGAAGGATGCACATTCACCTGCAGACTTGAGGCCTCAATGCTGACCCACCCAAGATCCCACAGAGGGATGCAGCAAAGCAGGGAAAAGCAGACCTGTTCCCTCACCTTCTTCATCAAATCACACTGTTGTGAGCTGGACAGGTTCACCTTGGTGAGACAGAGCCAGAGGGGTGGAGATTGCAGCAGCTGATGGCACAGCTCCCCTGGCCACAGCCATCTCCAGGGACCTTGCTGGCCCCACAGGGTACTGTGCCCTGTTCCCAACAGCTGACAAGGGCCTTTTTCTCCAGGAGAAAAAAAAATAAATAGCATGGTTCTCTGTGAATTTCAGTTGTTCCTTAAATATTCCCTTACATCTACATCAGGTCCCACTGTGAGTCAGTCTGACACATAAAAAGGCTGGTTCGCAAGGCAGCGTTATGCTTCATACAGATGTGACCAATCACACAAAGCAAATACCCAGCTCCAACAACCACCCAGTTCCAGCAAGGGCAAATGTCACCCCTGTGCCAGCAGTAAGCCCACAAGCCTTCCCACCCAGGTGGGGCAGGGTCTTCAAAGCAGATCACAGGATCCTGTGAGAGATGGGCCTTGTGAATGTGATCCTAATGCCACATGCCCAAACAGTGAGTGTTCAATGCAAGACTGGTTTTTGTCCTGAAAAAACAAATCAAGTTCTGCCCAACTTTTAGGCCAAAGCAGCTCCCATGTCCATGGCCAAGCTGCAAGACTCCAGACAGTGTCCTGTGCTCACGGGACACTGACAAAGCCATGACATTCATTTGTACGTGGCGGCTAAAGAGCCCAAGAAGGCCATGGGTCTGGTGGCATAGTCTGAGCTCTCATGTCATAGCACGTCAAGTGGACAAGGGAATAGAGTGGGGCCAATATGGAGCAAAGAACTGTTTGGGCATGTCTTGCTGAAATAGCCCCTGAACTCTATGAAGATTTTGTAAGCAGCACTGTAAATAGTTTTCCACTAGGCTTTAGCCCCCAGCTTGTAAGGACAAACCCACAATTAAAACAGACTGCCAAAACAGGGAAAAGAGCAACTCAAAGTGCCACAAACCCCCTGACAAGAGAAATTCTTTATCCTGTGTCTGGGCAAAGACTGAATGCAGATGTAATGGCAGGTGTTTCTGCAAGCTCATCGGCAAGGTTTCCCACCAGGACCCCTGTGGCAGGAGAGCAGCCCTCGGCAGGAGCCCGTCCTGTGGTGGCCGGGGCTGGAGACGGTTGCAGGGCAGGCTGGGGACAGCCTTTGATCTGCCCTGGGGACAGGCAGGGAAGTGCCTTCCAGACCAAGGCCTATTTCTGCAAACTGCTCCTGAGCTGCATGGGCAGTGTCCAGGTCCCAGCTGAGGGTGGGCATCTCAGGCCAGGGCTCAGATCTGATTGGGGTGGGTGGGACACAAACCTCCAAAGGTATTTCCAGCATTACACCCGCCAGCACTCGCCTTTCTCTCCCAACATGTGAGAGGTTTGACTTGTATCCTCATAACCTCTGCTCTAAACAAAGTGGCAAAACCATGAAATAAGACAAAAGCAAATAAAAAAAAATCTGGATGGTGAAAGATCCCACGTGTGGGGAAAACACACTATTGACCCAATAGGGCAGGGAGCAAAAATTGCAGCTAAAATCACAGCTTGGGACACCATTGGATCAGCTTGGTCTGCAGCAACACATTTAGCCTCCTGTACCACAAAATCTCCTTTTCTGAAAGGCATCACAGAGCACTATGTGCAGTAAGATGTCCAGCAATAGCCGGTGTGAGGATGGCAAGGGTAAATCCTCTCTGGGGAGGAGCCAAACGCTCCAGAAGCACTCAGCCATGGCAGAAACAGAGCTAGGCACTCTTCACAAAGAGCTCTCTTGCTAATTGAGCAAGCGAAGGCTTTTTTGGAAGAAAAACAAATGTATTTGCAGACAGGCTAAAACAATAAAGGAAAATCTAAAAGGCTGAACAAAGGGGCTGGAAAGTCAGCGACAGAAGTTAAAATCTCAGCAGCAGTTGTCTGCAAGAGGGCAGCGGAGGCTGCGCAGGAGCCGGATCCCTCCGGCTGCCTCCTCCCGGCCAGCCCCGGCCCCTCACCTGCCCTGCCGGGGAGGAGAAGAGCCGCAGCAAGAGGCTGCAGAGATCAAAAATATGTCTCAAATAGCAGTAAATTATCAAAGCCAGAATGTGCATCTAGGATTTAAAAAAAAAAAAAAAAAAAAAAAAGTATTGAAGCTATGTGCTCTCCTTGGGGAGGAGCCAGACGCCAGGGAAAGCTGAAGCTGTAGGGTTCTGACCCATGAAGAGAAGCACTAGGGTGATCGGGGACAGGAGGTGGCTGTGAAGGCACCCACGAGTGCAGCAGCGAGCTCGAGCCCCCGACTGTCCCTGCCTTTGGAAGCAGGAAAGTTATGGAGCTGCAGAATTTACTCTTCCTATGGTTCAACCAGCTTTGAGTCCATGGAGCTACAGGATAGGGATGTAAAATCCTGAAGCCCTCAGGATATCTCGTGTCGCTGCAAGGTGATGGCTGGTGACAGCCACTTGGCAGGGAAGGTCCCACCCAGCGCTCCATTATGCACTGATACCCAGACTTGCAGAACACATGGATTTGCCACTGAGAATATGACAGAACAAATCACATTTCTCCAGAAGAGACCTGTCTACAGGTTGGCTGTTTTCTCCAACATAAACAAGCCTTTGACAGATTTTTAAGCAGGATTATACCAAGATCCTCAGCTTCAAGGAAAATTCGGATGTGCCTAAAGCCATTTACACTGCCTATGTTTAAGCAAGATGCCTGAGTGCTGGGGTGCACTTATATCCCTGCATTTCCTCTAATGTCAAAGGAAGAGATGGCATCTTATGACACAGACACAACCCCCAAAAGCATAATTAATGGTGCTGCTTTCCTCCAGCCATAGAGGAGCTGGAGAGAGATGGGTGCCCAGCCTCGTGGAACAGAGCCGAGCAAGTAGACCCAACCTTCCCAGCTTCTGGAAGCAATCACTTAATGCAGGAACCCCCCTAGATCCTGGAGTAACTGCTAAATTAGATGTTAATTATTCCCTTGATGTTTGGTAACTCCTGACGCAGCAGTGAGAACTGCTGCCTGTTGCATGGCTGTGGTGCTGCTGAAGGCGCTTCAGTCGAGGGAGTGGTTTGGTCTGATTAACTCAGACTGCCTTTTCACACACTGTAGGCCAGGTTTGCATGGTAAAATCCAGAGTCATTCCTTTGAAATAACACATTTCTTAAGTATGACTGAAAACGATTGGCTTGTTTCAACAAGGTTATTCTGGATTTAGAGCAGTGCAACTAAAAGGAAAGTTAGAATTTGCCTATCTTTGACAATTAATTGGGAGTAATACAGGGTGTGAATTTAAAGCACAATAGTTATTACTGAGTTGTGCCTGAACAACAACTGAATTAGAATAAAGATACTTTGCATTCTGGAATAAAACGGCAGGATTTAGGCACAGGTACTGCAGAGTAGTATGTTCTTGTTATTTCATAACTCTGGAATAACAAGTATAGCAGTGAGGATTTAGCAAGATGGCCATTTGACTTTTTACCTTCTGGGCATCAGAGAAACTATCCTCCACCTTATTTTTTTTTTTTTTCAAACCCAGTTGGCTCTCCTGAAAAGAGTTTCTGTTCATAAATACAGTGTGAAATTTTACAGGGCTCACCTGCACCATTTCCTTTCAGCATTAGCTTTTATTGCTAAACTCCTGATTTATTTAAAATGGAAAAAAAAAAATCACACAGAAAATAAAAACAAGCATTTGTAAGGAGTGTGGCAAGGTTTTCCATACATGCTTCCCCCATGAGTCAGGGTCCATCCTGTGTACTGACACATCCTGCAGACTTGCACTGACTTGTGGGTCACAGCCGTAGGTGTGCACAGCCCAGTCAGATGGAAGGCACCCAGAGAAACCAGAGAGAAAGCTATCCACCCCAGGAGATACCAGACAGGGGACACTTTCCCGGGATTTTTTTCCCAGGTTATCAGCATGCTGCTCATTTTGTTCCACAATATAGAAAGCAGGTCCTTGGTGTTGGACTCAGAACATTTTAGAGGAGCTCTGACAACGATGCAGAGGCTGCAATGATAATAACTGTAACCAATGTTGCCCTGTGCATCTTGCAGCACTTCTGCTGAGACTGGGAAACACAGGCTTGTCTAAGCCTGAGAAGTGATTCAAAGTAAGGTTGTGTTCAAAGCACAATGGCTATTCCTCCACACCTGGACACATTTACTCTAGAATAAAATGTGAGCTGATACTATCCACTTCATCCCTTTCAACAGTTTAGTTGCACTGGCTTTCAAAGCTGACTAGGCTAACATAGAACAACGCTCTATTTATTCCACAATGAGTTACGCAGGAATACATATGATGGAATGAGTCCATCCCTAAAATTAAACCCAGAAAAGCACACATTGGATTGCATATATTAATAACCAGTGTATATCATTTCAGTGCTCAGAAGACCAAATGGCCCCACTGATTAGGACAACTTGGATGGCTATCTGTCAGCAAGATTTCCACCCCCAAAATACTGTTCTCTAATCTGAAAGCTAGGCAGTTATTTTCCAGTGGCTTGGACTGTGATTTATAGGATGATGTACCAGCCCAAACCTCCTGAATGATCTTAATTAAACTCTGAGGGTGAAAAATTAATCACCGCACATATTTTATTATGCATGACCAGTAAAAAAAATTACTTCAAATTTACATAATGTCTAACTGAAAATTATTTAATAGTTACATTGAGACTTGGATTATTGTTAATTATTTAACTTGTCTTTTTATCACCAGGGAGGAACAGGCAACATTTTGGCACCAAGCTTCTGCACAAGAGATCTGGGGGAAGGGGCAGCTTTGGCCTATTTCTGCCTTTTCCCAGAGGTGGCCAGTCTCCAAACCTGCTCTGGTGCACTGCGGTAATGCCAAATGTCTGCTTCTCCCCCTAGAGATAGCTCGTTACCAGCACTCTGTCTCCAAAAATACTTTTACTGGTAATATTTGACATACACTGTATGCCACCAATTGATCTCCAAGCCAGCCCTGTAAGGAAACTGCTGTTCTGGGTGCTGAGCAGGATTATACGCAGGTTTCTCAGGCAAGAAAACATGACGGGACAAGAGCTTCGCTGCAGGTGCTCCTGGAGGAGCCCCACTTCATGTCACATCCATGTGCTCAGGACGCAGCTTTATCATCACCATCTACTCACTTTGGGATGTCCCTGACACCTGCCTTGCCCCTGCAGCGGACACACAGGCCCTGCACAGGACTGCTGGGATGAAGCTGTTTCCACCCTCCCCTTGGGTCCCCCCTTCAAGGCACATGACTGACAAACTGAGCCTCGAAGCAGCAGGCTGGTGCCAGCCAAGCCCCTACCCTTGAAAACAACCCCTCTCCACATTCTTTGTGTTGTCTTGACTTCTCCCTGGGGGAAACTTATCCAGGACATCCTCATGGACCTCTGTGACCTCCTCAATCCACTGCAGCATCTGACTTACTGAAGAAACAACATCTCCATCTGAGGAGCTGAATAAACTCCTCCCTGAGCTATCAGTGCCTAAAAGGAGTCAGGGTGAGACGTGGCCACAAAGAGTCTCCTCAGCAACCTCCCCCAGTCTTCTCTCCACGCCCCATCCCCAGCGTTTTCCCAAGACACACCCTGGATGCCTCTGCCAAGCGTGCGCCCTGGGCTGGGGCTGGCAGGCTGCGAAAGCTCGGGGCCCATAAATCACAGAGCAGGACGTGCCGCAGCACTTGCTGAGAACAAAGAGGAGCATATTGACAGGTCTGTCTGTAGTATCAATACATCAACCCAGAAGAGATCCCCCAAGGTAAAGACAACAACCTGCTTTATCAAATGATTGCCTTAATGAGCCAAGATTGCAAATAAGAGTCAATCGTGTGGGCTAATGCCTCAATATGAAACCAGATAAAACAGCATATGGACTGGCATGATCTCTGCAAAACACAGCAGACTATTCACACTGATTTTCCTTAAGAATACCAACAAAAAATGTTGAAATTTAGAAAGTATCCCCAAAATAAGCCTCAAAAGGAAGCCAAGGAGTGCCTGGTAAACTATTACCTATTGCACTGCATTTGAAAGCCAATCTGGAAAATTATTACACTATGGGACTCCTTACTCCTAGTTTCATAATCTGCAAGAAATCATTGGCCCATGATGATATCAGCCAGAGATTAGCCTGGATGCTCCTTTCCAGCCCCACTGAGCTGGCTGCCAGCCGCTTGGTGTAACACTGCTCTTCATGTTTAGTGACACCTCACCATGAAGCTACAGTGATGGACTCCCAGCTACTGCTCTGGGCTCCACACACACAGAGAAAAGGCACTCCCAGCCTGCAAGAACTTGAGGAGATGATTTAAAGGGTGCAAAGGGTTTTACCATCACCTGCACATACTGCCTCTGGTGATTGTCAATAATAGAATAATAATATTAATTGGGAAACGAGTGCTACTGTAATTGCTGTGCCTGCTCCAGCCTATATTCACTTTTCTCTCTCAGTTCAAATACTACACTGACAGGACAAAAGTAGTCTTCTCTGCTTCTGCCATGATTTTTTTGAACAGCTGTCTCAGCATTTCTTTAATTACAAAATGGCAATTTTTATTTCATATATTGGAAACTTTTTGTTTACTGAAAACTAGATTTTAATTAAAACCATTCAGTCACCACCTTCGTAAAATGGACAATGTTTTAAAAAACTAGAATAAAAGATAAAATGTTTCAAGACTCTAAAGGAAAACAGGCTTTCCACTGAGTTGCCTTCTTAGATACAGTAATGACTGCTTCTTAAATTTTGAGAAGAAAAAACAATACTTAACCTAGAGCTCTTCTTTACAAGTGTCAGCAGAGGAGGGAATGCTCTTAACTCTCAGATAAGGAAACAGGCAGAGAGTGATTAACAGAAGAGGTCAGAGATCACGTACAGCGACAATGGCTTGGAGATTCCAGATTTTCTGGCCATCTACTACATTACTGACAGGATCACCATACAGAGGCAGTTTCATTTATAAGTAGCCCTGCTTCTAGGCTGCAAGTCACCAAGGTGACAAGTGTGCATGGGGGCTGTGTCCTCACACTGCCAGGGCCACACCTGCCAAGCTCCCCACCGCAGTGGGACAGGCACCACTTCTGAGCTTTCCTAAGTAGATGGTGAGTGGGAAGGTTACAACATAAAGTAACTTACACACAATTAAATCCCCTCATTTGTTAGCCCCAAAACCTAAGCCCCACCTTATAACATGCTATGTGCCTGTGCTGAAGTGCTACTGGACCAAGGTGCAAGCAGCAAAATAAAGACCTGGAGGCTCAGGCCTCATTGGACCTGAAACCAGGAAGAAATGTTGTTAGTCAGTCCAGTATATATTTATATATCAGTCTTCAGAGAACAGCAATGCTCAGTTGTCCTCATGTGTTTGTATGCCTGGAGAGAGGTTTCCAGTTACAGAAATTTATTGCAGGGTGATGCTAACAGATCTAATTTCTTGAGAGAGATAGCGAAGTCCAGGACTTTCTGGCAAGGAGCAGAAATGTCAGTAGGAGAAGCTGATCGCTTACTATACCATAACTTAATACATCCTGTACGTGTTTGGGAGGATATTTTTGATGAACTAACAACCCAAATTAGCAAGGAATTTCTAGCATGTGCCTGGTCTTCTCATACGTCAGGTATCAAGATTCACCTTGAACAGGGAGATCATTCCCTAAGCATGACTCCATTTGCTCTAGCATTGCGATTTATGGCTCCAAGGTGCTTGGAGGGATGAGTGGAGAGGTGGGAATGTCCACAATTATTCAGGGAAAGCAGATACTATCGGACAAGACTGCACCATCAGTTTCCAGATCACACTGCTCTCCTCTAAACAGGGCAGCAGAAACAGCTGCCAGCACTGTCTGCCTCTTGATGACCAGGATAAAAAAAAAAAAAAAAAAGGACAGTAATATCCTGTTATCCAAAATGCAGAGGACAGTTTTGGAGTGATTCAGAGTGCTGACTGATCCCAGACAGTTAACTAAGTCCTTTTGTAAATCCCTGCAAGAGTAGGAAGCAAGGTTAGTGATGTTTTGTTTCCAGCAAAGCAAAGGACTCTGCAGTGGCAAGTTAAATATTGCAATGGTGGAATTAAAGATTGCAATGGTGGACTAAAGCATTGCAATGGTGGATCAGGGAGGGGTGAAACAGAAGAGCTGACATGAGTGCTGCCAGTTTAGAACTCAAACTGCAAAGAAGAGCACAGGTTTAGGCCTACTGTTTCATTACCTTACTGTAGGCAGATCCTGTTTACAAGACTGATGAAAGCAATAGCTAGAGAAGTGAAACTGTTTACTTGTAGTAAACTGCTGATGCTCACAGCTTTTCTCCGTGTGCCTCTCGTGTTGCTTTCCCATCTGTCCAAAGATAGTCTTCTGTGACAGGCAAGATGTGGAAGCCTTTTAAGCAGGAGTCTCTTCCCAAAGGGCACTGTGCAGTGCAATTTGGCCTTTCCATATCACTGGCACTCAGGATATAGAAAGAAATAATCTTTCTGGAGATTAGACAGGAATCTGTACAAACTCAGAAACAGGGAGATTAATTGCTGGAAATAATATTACCAAACCTGTATACCATGTGAAGTGCAGGCTTGTGCAGGGTGTTTATGTATGTATATGTGTGTATAGTAGGCTTGGTGGGTGTGTGTACACACAATCTGCCTAGAATTTCACAACTGAAGTTAACTGGGTGGAGGGCAAAGAAGGCTGTGGGGAGGCAACAGAAGGATTCATCCATTTCTTCTACAAACTGGATGACTTGGTAATCAAGTGAATTCTCACTGACTTACTGACCCAACCTACAAATCTGAGTCCTGATGCTCTTCTGTAGCCAAAGGAAAGTCCATAAACATCCTTTCTGCTTCCTCTTCACTTCCTTATGTAGATTCAGATCTAGAGCTGCTATAGCGAAGGACACAAAACAATTTCCAAAAGCCAGAAAGAGCAGTGATGTGATGACAGAAAAGAAAGTGACAGGTGTGACACAAAGACCAACCTGCAATTTTTCGGCACAGAAAGGGCACCTGAGGTACTGCCAGGGCCCCACAGACTGAAAATGCTCTGAGGAAACCAGCTGAACAAGCAGACATCAAGGTGACAATAAAAATACATGCTCCTCTCATGCAGTACTAAGTGAAATGCTGGTCACCAAAGTCCATGGGAGTTTTGCCATTGATGTTGCTGGGGCCATAGTTCTACCCTGGTCCTTTATTTCTTCTGTTGACAACACTGTGAACAGTCTCACTAAGTTACAAAGTGGAAACATGCCCAAGGCACTACTAGTGATGAGCTACATTGCTGTAGGTGGTGACTAACTGTAAATAAAGCTGTAACACTTTGGACTTTGCCCACAACCACGTTTTTTTCCTGACTGGAAATTCAGGCTTGATACAGAGCAGGGAGAACACACTGACTTTTAAAACCTACCAGGGCAGACTGACATGGAAGACCAAGCTGATGCCAGGAACACAAGTAACTGACCTCTCTGTCTTAGAAAATGTTATTTGTGCTCTGCAAAGCTCCAGTGTATAAAATGTATATGAGCAGATCTGAAAAAAAAAACAACAAGTAAAATCTCTGACATCAGCTGAAAAAAGAACATGTCAGATAACAGCTCCCTAGGCCTAGGGCTTTTCATTCCTTCCCACACAGATCTTGCTGGAGATGAGCTGACTTGGTTTTGGAGCTGGCTTCTGAGCCCACACCTCCCAAATCACTGGACTCTCCAGGAACCATCCAAACACCCAACACCTTTACAGAGAAGATACCAAATCTCCTGTTTTGCAAGGGAGATCTGGGGATAATTAGATAAAGTTGTATCTACCTTCCTGCTCTTGCTCCCAGTCTGGGTTTTTTTTTCTTGTGACAAATTCTTCCTTTGCTTTTTCCCAAAGCAGAACTGCTGGAGCAGCCCAGCAGCTGGGTGAAGCACCCAAGCCTGGGTGCTGACCTGGGGAAGGCACGGTGACAATCACAGCTGCACTCAGAAGTCAGGTAACAGAAAGGAAAGAGGAATGGGTCCCAAATATCTGCTTAGGAAATAACTTGGTTTCAGTTTTTAAACAACAGAAGTGTTAGTAAGGACACTGTTTTGACACTTCTAAAAGCTAGCAGAAAACCCTGCAGACTAATGAGGTTTGACATGGTGATCCCTGAAACAAGTCTTTCTTTTCTGGTCCATTCATGCACTTCTAGCCTGTGACACTCAGAAGAGCAGGAGGGTTTTATGAGACAAGTTTACCAGATGTCATGCTGACCACTAATACTCCGTGAGCTATGTGAGCAAATCCCTCAGCATAACCCCACCAGTACACAAACCTACACCTGAAAGATATACAGGTGTTTAGATCTTCTAATCTGAGCTCCAGATCTCACTCAGAGCCATCTTTGGTTCCTCATGCATCTTTTGATCTAATCCTTGTCCTGACTTGTGTTGGTGATATTGCCACTGGCAACAGGCAAAGTCGGGAATGTAAGAACAAAGAAGCGTAAAACAGAGAGACCATCCAGACCATAAAGCCCAACTTCATGAAAAACTCATGAGCCTGGAAATGTATCTGTTTCTTCTATCCATTTCTTCTGTCTTGTCAAATAAAAGTTGTTTCATCACCCTGTAAGCAGACAGGTATAAACCTTTCCAATTTGATCTCTGACAGTCTATTTGTTGTTTTTTTTCTTTCAGTCAAAAACAATTAATATCAATGAGACTATAATTAATGTATTTTCATCATTCACATTAACAGAAAACTAAGTTATTGTACAAATATTACTTCCTAGGTTGATGCTGATTTAAGTTAGTAAGTGTCAGAGTAGATGGCATCTCAAAGCCAAGGTTGAAATGAACTATTATGCCCACGAGAGCTCCACTGATTTCCCTGGCCTCGCACAACCGCCCAGCTCCTGAGCATCAGTCACTCACTGGACACCCCCAGTGGAGAGAGAGCACTTAACTGTCCTGCTTGTCAAGGCAGTAAACAATGGAAATACTAACACCAACTGTCCAAAGGAAGATGAAATAAGAAAGGATGTACTCTCTCAGTACCACAAGACTCAAGATACTATAAGAAACAGATGTCAGTAAAGCAGACAGAAAAAGCAACATCTATTACTATTTACTGGGAACACTGTATTTTCTGCTCCTGTTCCCATCAAAGTTAAGCGTGGAATTCCCACTGGCTGGCCTAAGGATCAGGCCCACTATATATTTTTAAAAGTTAGATCACAGCAGCTTTCAAAGTCTCTAGACGGTTTTTATGATGCTGCCTAATTAATTCAGAAGCAAATAGATTATTTCTCAGGAGGTGAAGAGCAGGAATTATTTAAAAGCTGCCTTTAGGCAAACTACCAGGGAATAAGAAAAATGTAACTACTGGTTATGTCAGCCTTCATTTTGCAGATCAAAATTCATTGTGTCAGCTCCTTTTCTTTGTTGTGATTGTTTCAAGACATAATGAGAACCCTAAATGTGCAGAAAAAGAAGGTGCTGCTGCACAGAGCAATGCAGCTCCAGATATCTGAGATCTACATTTTACTGTACTTTTCCCCACCTAATAAATATCTTCTAAATGGGGGTATGTGGGGGAGGGCAAGGCAGTCAAGGAAACAGAAGACAAAGGTACTTTCCCCTCATTTCCAAGTTGCCTCTGCATGGGACAGGAAAGCTTTTCACACATGGAATTGTGCAATGCAAGTGATATTGTGGGTCAGCTATTTAAGTAGCGCATGGCTGTAACCCCTTAGACTAATTTCTGCATAAAAGAATAATAAAGGAATCCTTATCCAGAGGTCTTGTCTTCTAAATATGTAAAGATAGGGTTGTAGGAATAGCAGAGCTGCAGATAAAGTCCCATAGTAGGTCAGCAACAAAGCCAGAATTAGCCAAGGTCCTCTGCTTTTCCCTGCTGACAACGGCTGCCTCCAGGTTTGCAATCACTGTAGCTTGGCACAGATCTGCTGAAGCAACTGGAACTATACTTGTCTACACCAGTTCTGGTTTTGGCCTGGGAGGGTGGCAAACATTTTTAGAAATTATGACTGGAACATCAGAAGACCGAAAAGGCATTAAACACCCAAGTCCTATTGGAAGTCAATAAACCCAATTTCCATTATATCCCTTGAAACAACTCAGCTGAGATGGAGAGCGATAGGAGACCTCTCATCTTAATACATCACGTATTGGTAATTTAGAAAAGCTTACTTAGTATTAGCTCTGTGTGTAAGAGGTTTATGCTTCTTAATCCCATCTAAGCCTTCTAAGACACTGCTTTTTAATTCAAGGTTTTACAAGGGAGAGTGTTAAACCCTGTCCTGCACAAAGAAGCAAATGGTGCAGGTGTGGAGTGCAAAGGACCCTGTGAAAAGTCCAGCATGCTGCAAAACTCATCTTTGTGGCTGTGCCCAGGGCCCTGGATGGGCAGAAGGGAGAACTGGCAGGCACAGCACAGCCGGTCTGGATCCTGTGGGAGCAGGCGGGGATGCTGTGGCTGCCAGGAGGAAGCAGGCAAAAGCCCAGGGTACTCCCCCCAGAACGTGCTACATGTTAACTCCAACAGCTGCAAGAACACATAGGCATGGAAATAGCCAGATGACCAAGGAAAAAAAAAAAAAAAAGGATCTGTCTAAAAGTCTTTTAGACTTGGCAATACGTTTCCCAATTTGCTGCAGTACTGCTGCAGGGCTCATCAAAACTGACTGACTGCTCTGCCTGAAGGGTGTGGGAATCATTCCTATGCAACAGGACCAGCAAAGGCCTCTGCATCATTCAGCCCCACTGTCAGCCTGATTGGTTCTCTTTATGCACAGTATGAATTTCACCCACAGCAATAAAAGCTCAGCTTCTGGAAACCACGAGGCTGGGATAATAGTGTGTCTTTGCAGCAGCCTCTGGCTCCCAGCAGCACGGAAGCGATGGTGCCGCTCCCCAGTCATAGGCCAGGTTGACAGGGGAGTGTGGCTGCTCAGATGGTTTTGCTTTTGGGGTGGGGGGTGTTACATGGGAATTCAGAAAGCCTTTAAATATCCAAACTTAAGCCTAGTCAGTCAGATTCAGAATGTATTTAGAAAACACCAGCGTTTGAGAGGGTTGGCTCAACCCCCTGTTTTTCTGGGATGCCCTCCAGGTACCTGAGGACTGTAAAGAAGAGAAAAGGGCAGAGTCAATAATTCACGCTTTTACAGGACAAAATTCAGATAAGCCTGAGCAAACCAAGCCAGCCATGGACTCTGCTGGGGCTTAGCTGCTTCGGTCCTCAAATATCTTTGGCTGACGGCTCCTTTGATTTCTAAAGTAAAATTATGAAGCTTGCTGTTTTAAGAGGTTTTGCAAATCTCCTTCCTTTAATTCTCCTCATGTGCTCTGTCTGGGTGTGTTCTCATTACAACTAGGAAAGACCTGAAGATCTTGTTTCCAGGCTCTTCAGTGTGGGGCAGATTTGAATTCAAGTAATAAGAATGTGAAAACAGAAGAGCTAACATTGAAGAATTTCCTTACTCACCAACTTTCCCTAGTCTTGACTTAGATCTTGGTGACTCTACTGATTTCTGCATCTTTTCATAACTACAGAGCCAAAATTGTATTTGATGTGAATGTGCTGAAGACAAAGGTATTTACAACATTTTTTCACAGAGTTGTATATTATTTTAATATATTTGCTGTCCGGGCCTTAGATGGCCTTCAAGAAAATAAAGGGGCTGACCTAACATCTGTGGAGTCAATAGGACTATTTTTTTACTGCAGTAGGTTTTAGATCTCAAGTCTACACAGTGAATCAGGTACCGTGGCAGTAATAGTGAGAGTTGTGACCTCAGTCAGAGATGGCCAGGGACAAAGGACTAAACACCTTTGTGCAATTCACTGACCCCTCAAGAATATCTAAGAGACACAAAACTCCTTTGTGAATATCACACAGGTGAAGTGCTGTGCGCAACACGGAGTTCTGCACAGTCACTTTTCGTGTGTCCTCTCAGGAAGTCTAGGATGGGGTGGGGAGATGGAGGAGACAGAGAACATCATTGGGTGAGGGAGCTTCCAGTTCTCTTGTTTTCAAAAAACAGAGAGAAAAAAGGAAAAAAAAGAAAAAAAAAACCCTGCCTGCTGAGAGGAGACTCTCATTTAGTCATTATTGTGGAAGCCCTGGAGAAGTCTAAAGGAGATTCAGATGAGGACATCTACCTAGAATTTTAGTTTCAGAATGTTCACAGCAAACTAATGCAAGCAAGGACTCATTTCTTTTACACTCAAGAAAGTGTTTTCGTTGGCAGAAAATGTATCTCTTCAAAGTTATTAATGCAGCATTACAAAAGACAGAACAGTAAGTTACTCAAACTGGAGATCAAACCTGTTTACTTTGATGAAAGAAATGGTTAAGGGCAGCAAAGGGTGCAGCAACATTTGACAGGCCAATATGCTGAGCCCAATCCTGTAAATGCTTCCTCTTCTAACGAGCTCAAAAATCTAAGTAACACAAAGAACAGGATACACACAGCAGCTCTGTTATTTCTAGCTGTATTCAGGAATAAAACTGATCAGGCCATTTGTCAAGGTGCAGCCATGCAAAACAGAATGGCATTATCTTAAATGACAGGTAAATAAATAACATTTCCTTTCAAGTTTTTTGGTTGCTTTAGCCACGTATTGGCAGTCACACTGGCTAGGCAGAAAATGGTTAGTTTGGAATAGGCTCTCCTGATAGTACTGGACAGCAGGGACACTTTAAGGCAGTTCCTTGCTATTTTCTCACTCGCAGTATCCCTTGGGTGGCTTCTGGATTAGCCTCGCCAGGACAGAGACACTTGGGCTGCCTCCAGGCAGGACAGCTTGCTTCAGCAGAGCTTGTTCGTTTGTGTGAATGTGACCGTGCTGCTCTCAGCAGGCAGCTGGAGCATCTCTGTCCCACATTCCTGACACCGGGACACTGCTCCCATGCCGGGATGTGCACGGTGCAGACATCCAGGCACGTTGTGTGGAGCCAGCCTGAATAGGAATTGCCGGCGCTGAGCCAGAGCTAATAATGCTGGCGAGACCTGAGCTGACTCCTGCAGTCAGGAGTGCCGGAGCCAGGTCAGGTCCGGCGCTGCACCACAGCACTACCCCCGCCCAGAGCCAGCAGCGCTGGAACCACGGCACAGGGAGTAGCTCAGAGCCAGCAGAGTTCATTAGCACCCACTAGCCTTCCATCATGCAGATCCGCCTGGGTATTTTCTACTACTCTTCCCAGTATTCATATTATTTAGTTTCTCTCCTTACCTGAACTATCCTGGCCTCTAACATGTAATGGTCAGCTGATCATGTTTGAAATTAATTAATAACAAAATTAAAATACTCTGATAGGTTTCAGCCAATCTGCAATTCAACAGTTTTCAGCCAGATGGTCAGGCTATCGTGGCCATCTAGTCTGATCTGCTGATTAATATGGGCCACAGAATTTCCTACAGCTGGTTGGTAGGATTATCTCTGAGCACTAATAGTCATCAAAGCACTAGACCAGCAAGGTTCTCTGTCCCCCACATGGTGGCTTGAGCAGTGCAGTCGAGCAGGATGGGTCTTTTTGCCTAGCAGACAGCATCACTGTCATGCAGGATTCCAAGAGGTGCCACGGGCTTCCATGTACCAGGAGCTGGCTGGGAGCTGTGGAAGGGCATCGGCTCAAAGTGCCAGTGCTGAGCTCCAGCAGCCAGCTCCCATTGGCAGGGGGCTACCTCACAAAGTCCTGCCTCCATTTGTAATGAAATCAAGGGGAGTTTTGCTTAAGTAAGGGCTGAGTCAGTCATGAGTCAGGACTCAGGGACTTGGCCCAAAACACACACACATTTAAAAATAATTGCCTTTAGCGCTTGGATAAGTATTCAGCAACACTGGGGAGATGTGAACAATTTTGGTCCAGGAGGAAGATCAAAGAATGCTGAAAACATCCTTGTTACCCAGCCTCATGGGCACTGTCCAGCTCAACCACAGGAGCTGTTTGCTTCCCAGGGTGAGAACCTCAACCCATGGGTGTCAAAGAGTGAAATCATAGCTACTCTTTGATGTATTTATATGGGTGGAGATTCCAGGTCATGCAATGAAATGGAATTACTCACACCCTTTTGTTCCCAAGGATTAAAGCCTTTATCTTCATATTCTCAGCTGAAATATCATAATGTTTTGGGAAAGAAACCCTAAGATCTATACCAGTCATATGCTACTGTTCTTTTAAATATATATGATATGTGGTTAGCCTTCAGGATAGAATACAGCAGCATAAGAGCAAACGAATTAACAGTAAAGAACAGCATATGACTGTGAACAACTGAGTACAGCCTATCGGTATGGGCCTGATCTGTTTTTCCTCACTCCCACAGAGCACTCATTACTTGTAATCATATGGGAAAACTACACCAGCAAAATAATTTATTGTTAATATTCCTATGTTTATTCTTTTCTGCCTGTGATATCTTGCCCTAGCTTGAACAGCCCCAGGCACATCTATTAGACTCATCCAATGGATACAGTTCCTTATGGTTTGAAGGTAACGAGGAGACCCATGAACGTGTTTGCCTTCTTGGTACCAAGTTCGTATCTTAAATGCTAGCATGACCCCAACATATAAAGTAACTTTAGGAACAAGAATAATAACTCAAATTAACAGGTATCAGCTATTCTGTAATAACTATCTTCATGCTTGCTCTTCCCCCTTGGCAAACAGAAAGTAAGCCAAACTAATTTTCCCCTTCCACAAAAAAGGGGATGGCTGCATTGCCTTTACTGGAGTAAGAACACGAACAAGGCACTTGTGGTGAAGAACTTGACGTGCAGGAGCTTGTTACACTGTGGTAACTCACCTGGATGTCAGAGCTCTTAGCACCAACAAGACTCAGAACCAGTGTAGGTTGTAAGCTGGGAATGGAAAGACATCCTATTGGGCGGGTAGAGCTTCAGAACCTCAGCACTCCTGTCACGGACCATACAGACGAACCCTCGTCCCATGTACTGAAATGGTGCTAAGCCATTATTAGCATTAAGGTAATTACTTGCTTTGGTGACATCTCTTGGTGATGTCTTGGCTAGCCAGAAGACGTGTGAAACAGAGCAGCTATTGGGACTAGTTATCATTATTTGCCTTCAGCAGGTGCTGAGAACCACACCAGAGAGTGCTAGGTGTTGTACACAACATGGCAAGGAACGGAATGCCACAAGAATGCCACAAAGAGCTGAAGTGAGCAGCATGTGTCAAGTAACTGTTTAGAAACATCTCTTATGGTATCTACATGCTTCTCAGTCATTTAGCAAATCAGACCTTAACCACAGGAATAAGAGAGTACATAATCCTATTTTAATTCCTCAAGTCAAGCCCTTAGGTGAGCATCCTGTATCGACTGCAAAAGAACATGGTGCTCATGGTTTCAAGGCAAAGTCTATCTTGAGCACACACAGAAGCAGAGACAGCAAATCCCAATTAAAGACTTAAATTTAAAAACCTGTCTCATGATTTTATTATGCCAGCTTTGGGTTCATAGAATCATAGAATGGTTTGGGTTGGAAGGAACCTTCAAAGGCATCTAGGTCCATCCCCTGTGCATTGGCAGGGACACCTCCCACTAAAACAGGTTGTCCAGAGCCCCCTCTAACCTGCCCTTGAATACTTCCAGGGGTTTTTGTTTGTTTGTTTGTTTATTTTCTAACATTAGAGCAAGATGGAAACTTGGTAAGGCCCAGAACAAGTTAGAGAAAACAGCCAAAGAGACAGACAAGTAACTGCAAGTGATGAGAACAGCACAACACACAGCAGACACGCCATGAGGGCATTACTCACTACTCACCATTTTGCACACATGTCTAAGAGGACCTTAATAGGGGATTTCATGCTCTATTCCTTCATTGGACAACTACAAATTGCACTCATCTGCCATCAGAGCAGACCACTGACTATAGGCTCAGAAAAACGCTTTCACAGAGATCCCAACAAGAGCCTCTTCCTCATCCTGCCATTACTTGGGTAATCAGCGTGACCCAGTTGTGATGGTGAGAGGGCCAAGGACTTGCAAAAGACTTAAGCACATACTTAAGACTGAGCACAAGAACAGCTTTAGTCAAGTGAAGCACATTTATGAGTGACATCGTAGAGCTGGGCTGAACTCTGCAACTACTCGGCATTTTTGCTGATTGCATCTGCATCAATAAAAGAATTGTTTCAAGAACAAGTATCGGCTGTGTGTTACATGGAAGGGAAAGGTGAAGAGAAGAGAAATCAAGGAGGAAAGTTGGTTGCTAAGGGAAAATCAGCTCTGAAGAAAGACTTTTTGGCTGTTCCAGCAATTTCAAAACCTCCCCAGCTCCCAGAAGGGAGAACTCAAGTGAGCTGCCTGTCATAGTTGTGACTCTAGTGTTCACAAAGGTCAGCCTGGCCACAGGAAAACACAGGCACAGCCAAATGCCAGGCATTTGTTTGGCTTTAAGAGTCACTTACTGCTTTAAAAACTGCAAATGAAATGCAGCATGAAGCCGGAGCACACCAGGACTTGAGCTTCCTCCAGCAGCACAGAGCATGTGGGAGGCTGGCTGTGCCAGCAGTGCTTGTGGCTCATGGAGGTAAGGCCAGGTATGGGGCTGGGCTCCTCACCTCCTCCCAAACCACCGCCCAGCCTGCGTCCTGCTGCAGCCTTGGGAGCACCAGAGGAGACGCAGTGACTCAGGTTCATCCATGGTGAAGAACAGAGGACAGGAGAAGTTGCTGATCTGAGATGTGGCACTGGGACCTGATAAGCAGGGCCAGGACGCACAGAACCTGGTTTTTATTTCTGGCCTTCTGGATGATCATGGATAAAAGTTCAATTGCTCAGTTTCTTCCTCTGTAAAATGAGGTGAATGGTACTGACCTTTGTAAAGCTCTATCAGACTGAGATATTCTCATATTTCAGAAGAGAGGTAACAGTGCAATGCCTGGCATTTATTTACACGCTTTAGGGCATGAATGGCTTTTTCCCTGTGTGTGTGTGCTTGTGGTGCACTGTACCACAGGGCTGCTCCACAGAGCACCACTGCAACAGAAATCACCTCTTACATGAACAAACACTGGGGGTGTTAGGATCTGAGCTATTGCATTTGGTCAGTTATTGTAAGGATGACCAGACTACAACTGAAATTTTTTCTTCTTTGAGGGCAGGTAGCCAAAAGATCAGCATTTACCAACCAGTGCACAGGCAGAGCATCCCAAGCATTCCTCACGGGAATCATAAGCCTCTGCCCCAGCCCGTGTGTGCTGGGACAGGCATGGCACCACGCAGGGTGTGGGCAGGCCAGGACGGGCCCATGCAGGTCACCCTGAGACACTGAGTCGGCACTTGAATTGCTGAGCCCGGGGTTTGGCCCCGTTCCCCATCCTGGGCAGTCACACACAGACAAAGTCCCCAGCACTTGCTCCTGGTGCCTGCAGGGCACCTCAGCCACAGGACTGCATCAACAACCTGAACCACTTCTCTCTTGACATTTTAAAAAACTTATTTCTGAGTAAATTTCTTTGTTTGGTTTTTTTTTTTAAACCTTCATTAACTGCTGTGAGCCTTCAGTCCTCTCCTCTAATTTTACAAGTACCAGGGCTCAGGTCCTACAACCCCATGAAGCTGGACCACATGCCTCCTCTGCAAGGGTGCTGATGGCAGGACTGGAAAACACAAGCAAAATGCTCTGCTCTGGGGGGATCCTGGCAGCAGGAGAGAGACGACTCCCTAGCTTTCTCCAGGAATGCAGCTACTTCCGACAGCTCCAGCCCCAGCAACGTGCAATAATTGGGGTTAAAATGCTCATGCTCTCTTTGTGATACCGCTCAAGACCCTGGGCTGCATTTAAACTGGGCAGACAGAGGCCTTGCTGCAGCTGGCGGGGCTCAGCACAAGGGACTGGACTCACAGCCCGGGCCTGGGGAGGGATTCCCAAAGGCGGGTGGGACTGGCCGTGCTGCAGCACAGCCCTGGGGCCAGTCCTCCCCTCCTGTCCTCCTTCAGTGCCCATCGCTACGGCCACTGGCAGTGTGGGATCAGCCACCCCCCCGCTCGGGAACTGCCCAAACGGGGGCTCCCGTTTGCCACAAGAGGGAGCAAAGTGGCCGGCTGGGCACTGTGGGGGGAGCTCAGCCCCCGAGCTGGGGACCCACTGCCAGTCCTTGGCCTCTCATCACACCTCAAGAAGGTCAACACGTGGCACTTCCAGCAGGCAACACAATTTCTACCAAAAAAAGGTCGCACAAATATAGAACAGATGGAAGAATGAGCCGTGAAAACCAATCGAGCAGTGAAAGCTGATCAGCATCTCCAGATTTCACAACTCTGTGTGTGTGTGTGTGTGTGTATAAACATATATATGTATAAACATATACACGTCTATATAAAATCTTCCATTATCCCTTAAGGCATTTTATTGTTTTGTTAATTCCCAGGATGTAATCTGTTTTGCATTAAGTGGGATGTTAAGCATCTAATTGTCAAGTGCTGATAAGCCATGGGAAATTTTATAACAAGATAGGCATCAGCTGAATGGAGATAAAACACATCAGATGTTAAGGTGCGATTTCCAGGTGAGATCACCGTACATACTCGTGAATACCAGAACCTGGGGTATGCCAGGGATGAGCTGCAGAAGTGCTACAGGTGGAAATGAACAAATTGAGGCGTTCTAGATCAAAATCTGCTATTCCCAACTTTTCCACATTCCCAGCTGTGCACGGCACTGACAGCTTGCACCTGGGCTGATGTCATCATTTGGAAAAGGCCCCAAACTTCATGCATTTCATGTAAAACCTGTCATTTACACCTACAAGTACCACAGCATCTAAAATTACCATCAAGTACCAGAGCAGAGACTGTAAACATGTTTTTCTACCCCCTTTTATCTCTTCAAATGAGACACAATTTGCAGCTCGGCCCCAGCCCACTGGCTGCTGGCAGGGGTCTGAGAGCCAGTCCCTTGCTGGCCAGCCCTGCCACGTGTACTTTATGCCCTTGTAAGTGAAGATCAGACACATCTTTGCAATCTAAACTGAGCTTATTGTCAGCCAAAGTAATTGCTTGATCTTGCGATTGCCAGCAGTTATCTTCAGCTTCTCCTGCCTGTGTACATCCCACCACCTCTCACTGCAGGCAGAGAGATCTCTGAGCAGAGACTCCTGTCTCATATCTGCTGTAGGGGCCCCAAGACTGTGTGCTACCATCCATCTAGTATCAACAGCCAATATTAGCATTGCACAGGCTAATCCAGGTCCTGGCCCCTTGGTTTTACTATTACAATTCTTTGTTTGTCAGTAGGCTGTTGAGCAACTTTGTCTGGAGCGGCACAAACACAAGGGAAAGGAAAGTGTGTCCCCTTGGCACTGGTGTTTGGGTAAGAGCTCCTCCACCAGACATGGCATTGTGTCACCAGGTCCTACTTATCTCCGTGACCTCCTGATACTCACTGCTCTCTGTCATGATTTTGGAACAGCAAAAGCAGATGCAGAGATTGGGTTTTGTGATACTAACACACTTTGAGCTTTTTAACCTCAAGTACTATTTGTTTTGCTTGGCACTTCCTCTCCAACCGACCACTCCTGGAGGAGCAGCCCTGTGGTGAGGAGCTTCCTACCAGAGACTGGAAGTGACTGTGAGCCTGGCCTAACCCACCCACTGCAAGATCTCCAGTGCTCCTGTCTGGTGAAGCTCCACAGGTAAAGGAAATACCTTAGAAGCACTGTGAACTTTGCAGATTTACTGGGAGCTAGAGAAGAAGAGAAATACGCTCCACCTGCTTCCAGCACCCGGCTGGGGCAGAGGCCAGCCGCTTTAGATGCCATCTGAGCTCGGCAGTGACATCGCCAGCTTGTACCCTGTGATGCTCACACAGGAGTGGGAATCAAGAACCATCAGGGAAGCCTCAGCAGCTCCCCCAGAGCTTCAGAGAGCAGCCACAGGTGAGGCAGTCCAGCTCAGGATGGATTCACCAACAGCCCTTCCAGGGCACCCAGTGACTCCAAAAGAAGTGCTTAGCACATCCCACCATTATTTTAAACAGTGCCAGCACAGAGGAGAGATTCACATCCCAGTTTAGTGTGCTCCTGTCCTGCTGACACTGAGGTGTCCTCAGTGGCTCCTGCCCTCTCAGGAAGTTCTGCAACAAATCAGTGTCCATGTAGTGAACGGCTCTTTTCCTCCTCTCTGGGCTGCCCTGACAATTTTCTCCTACGCTCTAGAGACTTGGTTGGAATGTCTTTCCTATGCACAGTTCTATTATTTTTGTTTTATTACATGTAGAAGACGACCATTTTCAGGTTCCTGAAATTTCCTGATTATGCATTATTAGAAAGCAATTGGCAATAAATTCACACCTAGTTCTCAAGAAACTGCTTCTTCTCCTTTACTTTCTTTTCCTTTTTTTGCCACAGAAGGTGGGAGAGGAAGCCAAGGAGGAAACATTGTAAAATTCCTACATATTTTAAGGGCAAAAAGCAGCTGTCATTTCAGAAGGTATTTTTAAGAAACATTCAATTCATCAGTTGTCAGGAGATTCTGATGTGCACAGTGCTGCTGCAGGCAAGGTACCAACACAAACCAGTGCTAAATTGTACATAAAAATAAGCTTATATTCCCAGCTGAATCAGAGCTGCCTTCAAACCAGGGCTCTGACAGTCCTGACTGGTACTCGGGGCTGATGACTCAGCAGCCGCTGGTGACTCAGCACCCGTGGAAATCGATGCAAGTGCCTCCAGCATTTTTTTAAGAGCTGAATCAGGCCCTAATTGCATTTTAGCTTGGTAAGTGAAACACACTTCTGACAACTTCACTTTGTAGCTTTGAGTCATTTTTTGTATCTGCTCTAAACTAGCTTCAACTGTCACTTGACAAAGACAGCATTTCCCTACTGGCTTCTTGACCTGAAATGGGTTGAATTTCAACACTTGGAGCTATTTGAGCTCAGATCTTGTATGTGTTGCTCTCAATTACTGTAGGGATCTGAGAGTTTTGACATGAAATCCTTTGGCTTCAAATCGGCATTTACAAACACAAAACCTTTTTTTTCCTCTTTTTTTTTTTGCCTCAAGGTGGAACGTACGTTCTTTGGGTCAGAAAAAGGTATCTACTGCTATTAAGACTTCTAGTACATTGTTATTAAATTGTTTAACATATGATCAGGCACTGCCACAGCAAGTTTAGCATGACATGTTTACTGATTTGAAGCAGACTGCACAGGCAGTTGGATCACTCCATGGGCTGTTCCCTGGCCAATAATCCTCATTCTCTCCATTTACATACACGCCCTTTGCTATCCTAGGTGAGTTTTTTATTGGCAAATAAAATATCTTAGAAGTATCTAAATGCATGCCAAGCTGTAGCTATTGAAAAGCGCTAGAAAGACTTAATAAATTTAGATGAAAAGGCAATTTCTTGCTGGCCTTCCTTTCAGAGTAAGCCCTCTCCTATATCCCCTTCCCTGGTGCGGTGGAGGTGTATGTTTGCCTTTCAGACACTAGACAATTTTCTCTAGGATGAAATTCTTAGTGGTAAAAGAAGCTTGTTGAAAAATGTGAGGGGGAGGGAGGAAAACTACTAAGTTGCTTTGTAAGTAGTTTTGCTCTGCTTTATAGCTTCTGGAGTTTCTGGCTGTCTAACTGCAGCCCAGCTCTGTATGTCCTCCTCACATACCACCCATGGGAACCTCACGAGCAATGGTTCAGTGCTGAGTTACCCCAAGCCAGTTCTGGCAACCCCACAGCTTGAGGGCAAAGTCCTGCCACAGTGGTGGTGGACACCTGAAAGACACACATTGGAACATGCTGCCCAGGGAGGTGGTTGAGTCACCATCCCTGGATGTGTTTAAAAGTCATCTAGATGTGGCACTTGGGAATATGGCTTAGTGCTGGACTTGGGAGAGTAGGGTTAATGGTTGGGCTCGATGATCTTGAAGGGCTTTTCTAACCTAAATGATTCTGTGATATGATAACTGAAGCCATGCTGAAAAAACACCCTCCTGAGTTACTGACTGCCTTTGGGTCTGAACGGAGATCACTGCAGACTTGGCACCAGTTTTTGCTCAGCCAGGAAGGGGCAGCAGCAACTGGGAGGGCAGATGCTGCCTCTTCCGGCATTTACATCAGCCAGGCCCAGCCTGTGTGTGCTGGGCAACCCCCCGTGCAGACACCAGCGTCACTGCTCCAAGCCAACACTAGCCACCCAGCACACGTGGGAAAAACACAGCACACCCACACACACAGTCATAGGCTCCAGTCCCAGCTGAGTCAACTCAGCCCCTAATTTTTGCAGAGAAGATACACAGAATGTGATGGAGCTTATCCCGTGTGTACGGGGCAGGGAGCGGCTCCTTGGCTTCAAAGAGCAGATAAAGCCACGAAGCGATTGCCATCTTTAAACACTGCTACTTACTCACTAGACCTGATCACCGAATGAATTCAAGGCTCAAAGCCTCTCACTTCAGTAACACGTGGATACTTTTACTGCTGGCTGCTCCTGTTAGCTCGCAGAGTCAGCGCAGCCTTAGGGAGAAGAGTCCTTCCTGCTTTCTGCTTACGCATCAGCAACACCTTGGCTAGCCACTGCCCTGAAATGCAACTGTTGTACCCACACGACGTAGTACACTGAGCCTGGGGAGAGGGAGCCCCAGGAGGGCTATGAGCAGGGTCTGCCTCCCCTTCTGTTCCCCAAGATCATCACATGGATACATCTGGGTTGTAAAGGACTAGCTTTGGGACACACTGTGGCTCTAGGCTACAGAGACAGCCACCTGGGAAGGAGAAGAGTCCTGTTTCATCCCAGGGCCTGTTCCAACAGCACAAGTGGGAAGAAAAAGCAGGCAGGTGAGATGACAAGTTCCCCACCCTGGTGAGAAAGGAGATGGGAGGCACCACCCTCGGAGGCAGACAGGATGCAAGAGGGAAGGCAGAAGTGGATAAAAACAAACTGAACCTTCTTAGTTGACCCAGGGACAGGAGTAGGGACAAGACAATACTCTTCCAAGGGCTCTGTTTCACCCAGCACCACCTCATGAGGACTCAGATGGAAAGAATTTCTCTTGCAGGCAGGAGGGCAAGCCAGATACAGTATCTCAGCACACTGCCCCACCCTTCTTTAGGCTTGTCCTACATTTTGATATGCAGTGTGCAAATCTGGAATGCATTCATAAATAAATGTCAAATTCTTAGATGTATTGTCAGCCTTAAAGAAAATGAGCAGACTTAATTAAAAATCCCACTGTTTGTTTGACTCATGACCTGAGTCACATCTCCAGCCTTGCTGCCTTTTATATATTTAACACACATATACAGGAATACAAGCAATACTCATCAACTTCAAGAAGCCAACAAGATGATACTACAGTGTTTGAGAAAGTCATCTGTGAGCTGTAGCAACAAGAGGCTCAAGATCTCTGAGGAATCCCTGTGCAATGCACTTCCGTGGTAACAATCTGCTGGTTGCCGTTTACTGAACCCACAGGATGCCATGAATCCACTCTCCTATTTCCTATGCAATGATTATGTATTTTGCTGCATTTCAAACTTTTCGCTCCATCAGGTGACACCATAGGCTCATTAGGATCCAGATGTCTATTACTAACAATCTCCTCACAACAGGCTGACACATTCAACCCTTAAAAAACAAAGTCAATTTGTTCCAGATTTCTTCCTGTTTCTCTGACCTGCGGGAATGCTATGGTCCCGCCTGGCACTCAGCATTAGAAGGAAGCCAGTGCTAAGCACCTGCACCACAAGCCATTCCCAGGGCTGCCCATGTCCCATTCCTCTCTGCCTTCAGAGAGGCTAAGGGCTGCAGGCAAGATGCCATTTGACAGGGCAGGTTGGGCTGCACTCACCAGCACCGCTGCCCGTTCCTCCTTCTGGGGAGCCAGGCAGGCTCTGTCCTGGTGTGAGGCCCCAGCAAACAGCTCCTCTGCCTCCGAGCAGTGCCTACATTGTTTGTGCCTTTCCAACAAGGATAAAAGATGCTCCAGAATCCCACTCCTGACCACAACTGATGGGAGACAACAAAACCTGCAGAAGGCATCTAGCCCTCGCACACTGAGGACATACTTGCCAGTGTTATCCTGTGAGAAGGCTTCATCCAAGCCACAACAAAGTCCACAATTTCCATGGGCTTTGGCTGAGTCTGTTTTAAAACACTTCCTTTTCCAGGATAACCTCATTCTGGACCCGTTTTGGCTTGTCACAAAGTCAGTGGCAAACATCCAGTGCTTTTCCTAGTAGATGCATTTTAGCAAAGCTTACCACAAACAGGGTGAACTCTCTGCTAAGGAAGACTACAGACATCACCTCCCCATCAAACACACCAAATAACCCTCTGGCTGGTGCATCCTGCTGCTGGTCAGTGGGCAGCAGGCTGTCAGGAGCTCAGCAACAGTCCTTCCTGCCTCTCTACAGCACGGTGCTCAGCAGACCGTGCAGACACACAGACTAGCATTTTACTGTATCTTGTTTGCTATTAACAAGGTTTATCATCAAGGCTCAGTACTACAGAACAGGCATTCACACCTGACATTAGGCACACAGAACACAGAGACAAGGGGCCAGCTGCTGCTTTGGTGATACCCATCATTTTTCCACCATGGCAGCAGACATGTAAGAGCAAGCAGAATACACCTTTGTAATTTTGCAAACTAGGCTGTCAACCTTCAGTGCCAGGAAATCTACCTGTTACAAAATGCAATCTAAACACCACATCCTAGTAACATCTGCACTGCCTACTCATGACTATGTTTAATAAAAAGTAGGCATCTCCTTTTTCAGTAAAGCAATGTGGTCTGTATTTAGGCCTGTGTGAGGAGTTTAGCACCTCTCTTAACACCACCTTTTTCCAAGACATTAGAGAACTTGGTCATAAAAATGTTTCTCTAGGGTGGCATTTAGCAGAGACACCAGCTTGGCTGAAATGCAAACACCTTTTGGTAGTAAAATGAAAAAACCTCCATTCAAGCACTGCAGTGGCTGCACTGTGATACCCGTGTAACCATTTTCCCAGGGAGGTTATTTGCCTTCTCACCTGTTCTACCAGACACAGGCCTATGCAGCTAAGGCTCACCAAAGGGTAGTGGGAATTTTCCCACCACCTTCCAAGGCTCAATCAAAACATAACTCACTGCCTAATTTTCATTAATTTGCTTTTTTTCCTGAGCATGATTTTACCTACATCAAGCCTAAGCTCAGCAGGTCAGCTCTGCTCAGTACAGCACATCAGCATGAGGTACAGTCCCAGGATTTAAGAATGGACTTAGAAGCTTGGCTGATACCAGATCTGAGCATCCACTTTGTTCATTATCCATGACCCTAACAGTCCTGGAGCTGCCTTTAGAGATTGTCTGCTCTACAGTATTGCTTTTGACATGTGGAATTGCTAGCCCTTGTTGGCAACCACGGCAATCTCTCTCCACTCTGGGAATGCATCATTAATTGTGGAATTTGGATACTAGTGGATGTCCTTACAACTTCCAGACTCTCACTGGGGAGAAAGCAGAGGCCATAAAAGGACTCGCTGGGGCTATTTCCTGCTTAGAAAACAGAGAAAATAAAAATTCAGCAATTCAGCCCAGTTTGGACCTATTGAAGACTGAAGGTCAGGCTCTAACCCCAGCTACTCCACTGCCCATCCAGAACACATGCCGAAAAGTTAATGGAATTACTTCAGACATTACCCAGCACAGCTGAGATCAGACACTGGCCTGCACTGTCTGGGGCTGGAGATACTCTGAGCCAGACTCTTCACCCTCAGCCTTGGGAACATTTTCATAATGGAACAAGATGTTTGCAAAAACTAGTCCAAAGGTGGCTTCTCTGTCTGTAAATATGTCAAGAGCGAATTGGCAAGGCAACTTCTCCATCCCTGGAATGCACAGGAAATAGTTCTGACTATACTTATCCATAAAACAAATAGCTTAATTCCCACCACCAAAATGGTCTCTGACATGTCATGCTCACAGTAGCGTTGATAAAAGGTCATAATACACCGTGTGCCCCGTAAATGGCTTTTAAACCTCAGCCCGAGCGTTTCATTACAAGCTCATTAAAAGATGACTGTTCCCTCAGCCTGGCTGTGGTCACCCAGCAGAACAGGAGGTAATTGGAACCACTTTCCTGGTCTTGTATAAATGTGTAACGTAGCAGTCGACGTGAACCTTTGCTCTGGTTGCCAATGTTGCCATACAAATCAGCCCACTGGACTTGGCAGCAGTTCAGCCAAATTCAGCCCAAGCTCTAAGCCAGTTTGTTTCACAGTTGTTAATAAAAACAAATCTGTATCATGAACGTGCTTCAGAGCACTCACATTTCTGTTTTGTTTTTGGAAAAAAAAAGAGCCAGATTCTGTTCTGCTTTACTTTGGTGCAAACCCAGAGTAACTCCACTGGCTTTGATTCTTCCAGGTTTATGGTGGTCTATACTCAGTCACAGTGTGGCTTCCAATCTGACATAAGGGATGATTAAATTAGGCAAGGTAAGGCTTTTTTTGCCATGTAATTAGCATAAAAATCTTATTCCCAGGAATTATCAGCATTATTAGGAGGGTTATTGATTTATTGAGTTCTGTGTCAGAACTTATATTTTAACAATCTTGTTAAAAAAAGTTCATTAACTGCTGGCAATATTCCACTCTGGATTAAGAAAAGACAAGCAAGAAAGAACATAATTTGGTTTTAACTTTGAAATAATTTTCTAATTTACATCCACTGAGGACAAATGTTATTTTTGTGACTTGTAGTTTGTTAGGTTGTTTTCCAAAAATATTACCAACTATCTGTGAAAAGTTATCATGCTGTCTTAAATTTGTGCTATTTTTTGTAAGGAGAGAGATACTGCAAGTTCACTAGTTTTATTATACAATGTTAGAGAAAGGAAAAAGTAAATATCTGACAGTACAAAGTAATTTTGTTTTGTAAGGGATTTTAAGAGAAATCAAAACTGGATCAAAGCTATGTTCAGTACTACAGCATGTTTACAGTGAGCAATTTATCATTCTTCCATTAAATGAGCTAACTTCAATAGCCAATAAAGTAGGTTTAATTTCATTTAGAGTCTGATTAATTTCAGTAGTGATGACTGGATCCTATTTGAATTCACATATATTTTATTCAATATAATGTTAATTAAAGGCCTAATACTACACTTTGTACACCAGCCAGCCAGTGACAGCCTTACCCAGCAGGAGGGAACTCTGAGCACAGAACAGTTACAGCCTCACCGTAACATTCAACAGTGCACACCTTATAAAATACCGAATTATGTGTTTCCTACTAACTGCAAGTGACATCCAGGAAATGTATTTGCTATAGTTTAGCTGCTCACAAATAGCAGACTGGCTGTAAACTCTGCTCACTTCAGATGCCAGCACTGAGCATCCCTCCCTGCAGGGATGGAGGCTGAGGGTTTGCCAATCCAGCGTGCCACAGCCAGTGAATCCTCATCCAGCTCCATCGTAGGATACAGGCACAGCCCAACTTTAAAAAGTAAAGTAAAACACAGCAAAGAAGCAGAAACTTAGGGGAAAATGATGGCAATCTGGAAGAGCAGTGAGGATGCAGGACCAATCTCATCAAAGGCATTTACAAGGCACAGACACAAACTCTGAGAAACACCAAACATAGAAGTTCAACCAGTAGAAATTCATGGCACTGTGGCTTTCAGGAGCTTGTAAGAGCATGTGTTGGGGAGGGAATGAGAGCTCAGCTAAACCTCAAGGGGCTTAAGTGAAGGGTATTTGTTGTCAATACAAAAACAAGAAAGCCCTGTGAGATGAAACATCAGATAGCGTGGTACTTGTGCGGAGTCTGTCAATAGCATTTGTCACAAAATATCCCCCAATACTCAATAATTTGGTCATGTATCGTCTCCTTGAAATGAAGCTATGCTGGAAGCATAAAATAGCAGTTGCCTAAAATAGGGTTTTCTGCACAGCAGTTACAGGAAAAGAAGGAATGTGACAGGCCAGTGCCCACCATCTGTCTAGTGCGGGGCCGCTAGGTCTGAAGGGACCAGTGTGTGCTATCACACACCCTCTGCATCACAAAGTCTGCTTTTTAACTCAATCAAGCTCCATCTTAACAATTAAGATATTTCTGCCACCTCCCCTTTTGCTGAAGGTGGCTCCAGAACCTCCCTGCTCTGCATTTGCAGATGGTCCTCTAGTTTCCAGTTAAATTCATCCATAGCCAGCTTATAAGCTTGTCCTCTGGCCAGAACTAGGGTACAAACTGATTCAAACCCATTGAAATTAATGAGGTTTTTTCCCCATTGACTTCAACAAGCCTTGAATTAGTCCCAGTGTGTGGACAAAAAGGTTTAGGGCCATTTTTGTAAAAGGAGAGTTTTGAACTGTTGATTTTGGCCTCTCTCCCCAGCCTGCTGTGAACTGTCTGCCTTATTTCAATGCTGTATCCTCATCCTGCTCTAGAGCAAAACTCCTATTGAAATCCAGGACGGCCTTGCCAAGTTGTTATTAATTACTGTGGTTCTCGAGGCTCAGTCCGGCAAACTGATCTGCATGAGCTCAGAGGTCTCTCTTCAAGGATCTCCTTTCAGGATCTGGGCTCTAGGGCTACAAAACAGAGCACTGAAGGGACAGATCTGATCTCGTTCAGCTCTGCCTGCCACCCCACTGCCACTGCAACCAAGCGTGCAGGCCCAGCACTGCTGTTTTGGTTGGAAAGCAGGGGCCAGCAGGGAACTGGTCCCGTCCAGGCAGCCTGGCCTTGACACAGAGCTTTCCAGGCCAAAATAACCAGCCTTTTTGCTTGTCGGAGTTTAAGCACAATTCAGCTGTGCAGGAGCAGGGCACAGCTGAGCTCTGTTTTTGAGGACGATGGGGAAAAGATGCATTGCACTGCGGGGGCTGCAGGCCGAGGAAGGGACTTGGGGAATTTGACTTCTGTGGCTGCAGCACAGAGTATTTCTTATCCTAAGAAATGGCAACATACTGCACAGGATGCATGTGAGGTCAGGAGTATATCAATATGTGGGCAATTTATTGTATTTCCAGCACTGGGAAATCCTTCTTTTATTACAAAATGGGACTGGATTAGTCTGCCCTGCCTTCATTACTGAACCTAGTACTTGGTGGTGCCAGGACCACATTAAAAGCAAGTTTTGGCTACATTTGTGTTGCTCATTTTAGCTGCATGGTGAAAAAAGCTGGAAAAAGCTGCTTTGCAGTGGAAACAGAAAAATCTCAACTAGTTATTTTTAAAAGTTATGAGCTCTTCAGTTAGACCACAGTTATTTTACAAGGCAGACAGGTCAGGATGTACTTTACTCTCTGAACCTGAAATGTTAAAACAGCCAGGTATTTGTATAGAATTATGTAGGATGAGTTTAGATCTCCCTAATCTAGCTAGTCAGATGCCTGTAAAAGTAAATAGGAGCCTAAAAAAGAATTACATTAGCCATAACTCCTTATTCTGCTCCAGATTTGGCAGGTAAAAATCAGCAAGAAACCAACTGCATTATGCTGCCTGGGCTCTGCGCCTATTTCCCATCATGTAGGGAGCCAGGCCAAATCCTTGACACAACAGCAATTTTTGCCCAATGCCAACGATTCCCAGCCGGGCAGTGTTAACGCAGAGCTGCCTCCTGAGGTCAGGGAACTGTAATGGCATCCAAACTGCAATGAACATCCCTGCTTTAAAAGGTGAAATGGCTGTATTGTTGTACTGTGAGACTGAGCCACCAATTCAAACAGAAGCTGTCAGAAGACAAGTTACAGTCACAACAGACCAGGACACCCTTAACAGAGTCACAGCTCATGCCAAGCAGCCTGTAACATGTGGACCAGTGGCCCCCCCCAGAGGCTGGAAAATGACCGGGTCAGAAGAATTGCTAAACACCCCAATATCAAGTATCTGTGTGAGCTATGACATAGCATTTGTCAGTCATGTTAAGTGGCAAGTGGCTTCTATTTAGATGTGCTCCACTTGGTCAATGCCATGATAATAAAAGCACTTTACTGCACTACATCCTTCCATGGGGACAGGGACATCTGACAACAGCATAATAAAGAGTTTAGCTTCTAGATTGTTATTCAGTGCAAGCACAGAGAGCTTTTCCTCACCTTTATGGTTGATCATCATGTCCTTGAACAGTGGGTGGAACAACACTGGCTTAAAAATATACACCTACTGAGATGGACAAGCTAAAAAAATAAAATTATGTATTTATCTGCCACAAACCAGCATGTCCTGCACATGTTCTGTCTGTAAATGCAGAGTCTTGTCTTCATACTAGAGCGTCACAGCAACAGAGATGAACCTGCTCAGCTGGGAAGATGCCAAGTCCTTTCTAAGTAATTCAAAGTCAAAGTGTCCTTAAAGCTCCTTGTGGCATGAGTTATGATGCCCTCGAGGTGTTTGAATGTGCTGGAGCACTCAGAAATGCAAGATGCAACACTGCTGAGCACTTGTGTCCACAACACACTTGAGCACACAGTGGCAGTATTAACTATGGGTATTGTCACCTCAAACCATGGGACATCCCTGGCTGTGCAGTCAGGCCTGTGCTAAGGCCTGTTCAGGGCCACAGTGCCTCCAGCCTCCCACGGCTCCCTGCTGACTGGCACCAGGAGTGCTTTTACCTGAAAAGGGTTTAAGAGGCTCTGTCCCGCTGCGAGGCAGAGAAGCCACAGCAGGACAGTACAGCTGCAATTTTTGGGACTGTTGCTATCTATTTTATTTTAACATTGTTGGTGTTCACTTCTTGTGCACATTTTAGGCACCATATTAAGCAGTACAGCCTCTGTGATGCTGCTTGAGACAATCTGCTCTTCTCAACCACTGCTACCAAGCCCTCAGGCTGTCTTCAGCAAACCTGTTCACATAAGCCTTACTGCAAAAACAATATTCCTTCCCATGTCTGTCCTCCCAGTTACCTCTCACTGTCCTTCTGCCCTCCACTGTATCATAGCAAGGTAATGCTGGAGCAGCTCAGGGTACCACAATTAAATATGGTAACTAACAACAGGCCACACAGCCCGCGGCACAGAGTGCTTTGATTTGCACTCCTCTGAAGGGCAGCATCTGCACAGACTGGATAGAGGGGAAATCAGGTTCTTCTACCTGCATCCTGGCCCTGGCAGCAGCAATTTGGACTAGCACCAAGCTGGCAATAGAAGAAATGTCCTCACTCTCTCTTACTAAGGGATGCAATCTATATTCTTTTGCAATCGGAAGGAAGATAAAGTAAGTGTTCTTAGAGCTTTACAGAAAGTGGACTGAAAGATATCCAACTGTTTAAGAATTACTTTAAGAAACATCCCCAGTAGCAGCTCCAGTGATGAGTCTCTGCAGAAGCCAGAAAGCATCAGCAGAAAGCTCCTACTGCCTGGGGGGGAACTCACGTGCTGCCCAGCTTCAGGGTCTCCTCAGTGGACAGCTCTACCTTGCACGTGGGCAGCAGGACTGCCCCTCAGCGCCATGAGCAGGCTGCCAGCACCAAAACAAATACTAAATGCATGGTGCGACCCCACAGTACCTAGAATGCAATTCAAGGTAGCCTGGTCTGCAGAGATAGAGGGCTAAGAGGCTGCACACAGGGAAACAGTGAGGAGTAGCTGGTACCTGCAGCAACCTGTAACCCTGTAAGAGTTGATTCACGTGTCTATAATCTACTTCCACACAGGACTCATGGTGGTTCTTTCTAAAGATTAAGCAAGAGTTTTGCCACTTTATGGCAAAATCACCTCCACTCCAATGTACAAACTAGCTAACTGAGTGCAGATGCTGGCCTGGACAGGGGTGCACGAGGCCAGCCCACGCTGAGAGACCATCACCTGCCCACACAACAGAACAGAGTGGGTGGACAGCTCGTGGCTCTCGCTTCCAGGGCACAGTACCACAAAGTGCTCCTCTGCCACCGGTTCAGAACCTCCACTCCTCCACCCTTCCTGCTCAGCTGGGTTAGATGGGAAACAATTCCCAACACCAAAAAAGCCTTAGGCAGACAGACAGCTTTGTAGGCCCCTTGCCGAAGGGCAGACCGTGCTTCTGCTTTTTAAAGTGCTCTGTGATCTTGCAAGATTTCTAAAGGCTTTTTCCTCCCACTGCACATTAGCAATTCATTGAGTGGTTTCTACAGGTCTGAGAGGGAACAGACAGACAAACTTTTAACATTCAGAGAGAAGAAGAGGAAGAATTGCAGAAATTTCCCCAAGAGACCATCGTTAAGTTCAGAGCAACAGACTCAATAGCCCGCTGCACTCTCCCAAAGATGGCCCAGCCAGAGGGAGCTAAGATGGTCACAGGTAAAAAGTTGGCATCTCCCACGGAAGAAGAGCTGTGCATTTTCCAAAGCTTCTCAGACATCTTATGTGACCTCAGGTAAGTCACTCCTCTTTCCCAGTTTCCCTCTCTGTAAAGTGGTGATAAAACTTCACAGGAGGCTCAGTTCATTAATTCTGAATGCATTCAAATACAACAACAAAGATTTTCTGTAAATATGCAAATCTACAAACAAACCAGTATTGGTGAGGGAGAAGAAGTCATGGGTGGGGCTGAGAAGAGCCAGAATTTTACGTCTCCTGCAGCCATCTCCACCTCCTGCAGTTTCATGGAAAGTCTGTTCTGATACACTCAATGTTCTTGCTGTGTGAATTTCATTCAACACTCTAATATTATTATTTCTAATTTTACTAAGACTGGATACAAAACCATCTGTACTCATGAAAACCTGCAAGTTTACAAGCTCTCACACATACAAACAGAAGCCATTCCAAACACTGTGCTGTATTTAAAAGGCTGCTTTGAAAATCTGGCTGTTAGTATCACCTTTAGTTGCTAACTAAACTTGTCTGGAGATTAACCACAGCCCGCACTAAAATAGTTACAAAACAGTTTTATGACTTTGAGTGGAAATGGGTGTTGGTAAAGAAGCATGCTCTGTTTTTTTTCACTAAAGTTGAAATGTAAAAATAATACAATATGATCTCTGTAAGCAGATTCTTCATGGTAAATAAATATGCAGAGATGCAGAGAATGCTAAGTGATCATTTTTAGAACATTTATTTTTGGCAGGATAAACACTTTCAGACCCCAAGCAACTTCTCTATGTGTACAGAATCTCCAACTGTGAAAAGAAAACAAATAGCAGAGTTTCATTTGTTGTAATCTGGATTTTTTTCATGACTGTTTAGAATAAAGCTGGATCACATTTGGAGTGGTTTGGAAATTCATTGTTTAGGCATTAGACTCCAGTGGTAAACATCCTACAATATGTGTATAATACAGCAACTATTTTTGTACTTCAAAGTCTTCCCTCGTAATTTGGGAAGGTACAGGATACAGACAACCTCTTATTTTCCTTTCTAGGGAACAGTGGTTTCATTGCTTGTCTTCACCTAGCAGAGATCCCTCATCATCCTGTACCCAACTCCATCTACTCACATAGAGATTAGGCACAAACACCCAACAGCAAATTGCACTTGAGAAATAAAACTTTCTTGAGAAACAGGAGTTTAATGGGGGGACTGTACAGTCCAGGAGCCTTATTATTCACCCACTTCTCCTCTGGGCACAGGGCTTTTTTATACAGGAACTCAATGTTGACTCTCCAAGATTGAATATCCTGCAGATGAGGAAGTCTGGGAAAACAAGGACAGATGCTCAGCTGGTATGAAAGACCACAGCTCCATGGCCAGTGCCCAGCTGCAGTCCCAGTTACCATCACTTCCTTCTCAGAGGAGATGACTTTCACCACCTTAGAGAGAGGAACAGAAAGTTCAGGAGCAGAGTTGAAAAATGGATCTTCTTATTTGGAGCAACCTAGTGGAAATCTGGCTGCTCAACACTTCTGAAAACACCCATCCGACCTGTCCCACACTGAGTGTCCAAGGAACAAACAGTCAATATTAGTAAAGAACTGGGAAATGTTGGCTTGCCAAGGTCACGTAAGTCTGTGGCAGGAGAAGTAACAAGATCATCTGGCTCTTCTCCTGTTTCTCAGCCACAAAACTTTCTTTCTCCCCTAACAATTACATATGTGGGTTTCCTTAACAGTTTCTTTTTACATTCCTGTTTAAACAGCACAGGGAAAGGAAGAGGAGACTTGATGTGGAAAATTAGTTTTGGAAACGTTGAGCAGTGTAAGTTTGCCAACTTCTGTTCTTCCAGTCAATTCATTGTAGAGGCTCTCGGCTCTCACTGAAATGCTATTTTTAGGCTGTATGTCAGATTTCACAACTGAGACTGACAGGACTTTTCTAAAGGCTTTTTCCTGAGAATTAAAAAAGAAAAACAACATGGAAATTCTGCTTCCCTCTTTGTACTGCAGAGGCTCTACTGCAGCTACTCCAGGGCAAATCTCCAAAGGGACCCAACCCCACAGGAGTGGCTTTTTCAGCAAGCACCAGAAGATTCCCAGCATGAGGGAGATGTGCAAGTCTTTTACAACTAATGAGACACGTAGAGCCTGAAAACATTCTGGGGAGATGCTCTGCAGCAAAACAAAGCACAGATGCAGAGTGGGGCTTCAGAAAATGCAGCTTTCTAATAAAACCCTTCAGCTGTTGCCGGAGCTGCCAGGCGGCTCCTTGGGGGCAGGGGCAGCTGCGCAGCAGTAGCCCTGGGAGCTCCTGCTGCTGCCCCCGAGTGGCTCAGGCACAAGGGCTCCCTGGACTTTCACCACCACTTCTTCACGCTGCCCGGCGGTACCCACTGAGCTGTAGACTTTATATGAGAAGGCCAGAAATGAAGAGGCGGCACCTTTTGTTGCACTGAAGCACCAGCCAAGCCTCTGGCAGCAGCAGCCGTCTCTGGTGCGTTAGTTGTCGAGCACCTGCCGTGCTCATGGACAAGCACATTAAGAAATTACAGTTTCTACATGGATATTTCCTGAAGCTAACAGGTGTCTAAAGCCAGCTTCCAGCTCTGCTTGCTATTCAAATATAAGGAACTTGAAGCAGGTTTCATTTTTAGGGTTTCTTTTTTTGAGAGAGACTGTGTACTTAGGATCTTTGCTATGGGTATTTTGATCAGGCCAGGGAGGACATCTCACCTGCACATAAACCAATGGCTCAAATAAAAATACTGCTGAGAAGGCTTGCTATTGCAATGTTGCCAAGCATTTTCATTTAATATCCACATGGATATGTGAGACTGTTTGATGATAATGCAGATTACTTTGAATATTTCAGGGCCATTTATCCGTAAGAGGCTTTGGACAAGTAATCCAGCTAGATTTCAGTCTGCAGATCAATGCATCGTTCCACAGAGAATACACAGTGTGACTGTGCTAGCTGAGGGGGGTGAGTTCACACAGGTGTAACTGAGTGCAGAATCCACCTCCCAAGGGTTTTCTGGTGCTTCCTGAAGCTGACAAGATTAATTTAGTGATTTGGAAATCTGTTGCCAAGACCAAGCCCCCAGAAGACTGCACAGCAATAGGAAGATTAAAAGCAGATGGTTCAGCAACCAAGGTTTTACAGTTAAACTTTTAACAGACTTAAAATTCTTGGGCTTCATATCATCATCTTCATTCTTTCCTTCAGTTCAGCGTTAGTATCTTTTGAGCACTTCCATAGAACGTGAAGCCAAGCACATCATTATAACAATATGACTTCAATAAATATATATACCTTTATGATAGGCTTAATAAGAGGTTAAGAAAATGTTGATTTGAGCTCAACTAAAGCTCTATGCAATTAGACCATCTCCACATCGTTGTTGATTTCCACAAAAGGATTTTGGAATTTAAAATATGAAGAGAGAACATTTCCAGGAGGGGCTTTAGCAGTTGAGTCTGTTAAAACACCATTGAAAAGCTGTTGCAGTTGCCAAAGAGCCTCCTCCATTAAGGTGAGAAATGTGGAAAGGGTTAATGGTGGCTCCTGGGAGCCAATGCCCACACACTGTCCTGAGTTCCCATTCCTGCTGGACCCACTGGATCCCTCTGTCGAGGGCAGCAGGAGCAGGGGTGGTATGGACCGGGCTGTTGGCATCTCCTGGATATCTGCTATGGAGAGGAGCAAGGCTGGAGCAGCTAGATGCAATAACAGTTCTGGATGCTACCCAAGAAACTGGTGATTTCTCTATCTGGTCCAGCTCTCTCCTCTCCCCTCCCCCTGCCCAGCTATGGCAGCAATACAGCTTTGGCCCCTGCACCAGAGCCACAGCTCTGTCACCATTGTGCCAAGGCCCCTACTTCAGGCTCCACTTCAGGTGAGTAAGATTTAGGCCCCAGCGAGTCCAGCTCCAAGCCTCAGCACACTGGGGTGATCTCCTCCCTAGATCATTTAGTCTCTGGTGCTAATCCTGAGCACCCGCGTGAGTGGGACAGAAAACAAGGCACGTCCAAGCAAGAATGTGCCTGGCTGAATCCCTAGCAAATTGCTCCAAACTCCCAATTAACATCAGAAATGAAGGCAGAACAAGTGTGTCCCATTTGCCTACTAGAAATCTTCCCTCTCTGCAGAAGTGTCAGTTAAAACAACCCCCATACTTTCCTGGGTGCCTGCTGTGTCGTGCCATTCTGCGTGCTGTGGTGAGCCCCACTTTACCCTCTCCAAATGTCACTTTGAAGGCAAAGTTAGTTGCAAGGACAAAAAACTGCACCTGCAAAAGCTGAGGAGGCCAGCTTTAAAAAAACAAACCCCAAAATACATTTGAACACATGAATATAGTGGCCAAACCTCAACTTTAATCTCCCATATGAAGTGCAAGGAATCAAATAACCATCCAGAAAAGATGTCTGCAAAATAACTTGGCTCATGGTATTTTCATTTGGGTTAAATTAAAATAATTGTAAATCTTCAGCACACAGCACGAGAGCTTCATCCCGTGTAATGCTGTACGTATCCCATTAAGCTTTATACTCTGTTCAGTCCTAAAAAAATCCTTTGAAAACCAGACTGAGTTGCTTTTCCTTGGGCAACCAATTGTAAAATTGCAAGAAAGCAGAATAAGCTTTGTGAGTGAGCTTTCCCCATTGCAGTTAACCAGAGCTAAAAGAGGCAGGGGAACACAAGGGGCAGAAGAAACATTCTTTGGAACAAAGTGGAAAAGCATCATTACACACTGATCTCTTGGAGCGGTGTTAAGCCTCAGCTGTGCATGAATTAGAAGCCAGTGCCAAGTTGACTATCTCACACATAAACATGGTTTATCTAATGATCCATTCGTAATGACTTCCAAGTTGTGACTTCCTGGGCATCCTGGAGGTTTAAGGAAAGAAGGTATTGGGCCTCAAAGGCTCCTCACACACAAAGAACTGAGCCCGGCTGGCTGCAACTCTGCTCTGTGGGGAACAAGATACTTTGGACATAATTTGCCAGGCTTTTTGCTAAATCTAGAGGATCAAGAAAAGCAAAGGTGAAAAATCACCTCTATTCACAACCCTGTTAAATCATTGCTCATCACTATGGATCAGATTTTGATTACGTGATCAGAAAGCTCAATCCACACATTGGGATGGGAATTCACCACACAACACGTGCAGTTGCCTGTGAAAACCATGCTAATCCCTGCTGGTCCTCCCCTCATTTTGGATCATTTTGCCACCACCACCCTGTCCTGACAACATGGTCCCTAAGAATTGGTGTGAGCAAAGCATGGGAGGAAGGGTGTTGGCACACCCTGCCTTCACTATCCAGGCTCAAGGATAGTCCCAGCTGGCTGAAATACAGACACTCAGACGCAGGACAAGACTGCTTGTCCCCTTCCCATACACAGCACCATGGCATCTGAACCCATGGGATGATTTCACAATGCAGATGGTACTGCAAAGGTACTGTGGTACTCCTGGACCACCAACAGATCACCTGAGCTCTGGTCTTTGTCCAGTACAGGAAGCTGTCATGGAGGCCAACGTACACCCTGCCCTGCGCAACAACTCCTGCAGGCTCACCACAGGGCACTGTTGCTGTGTGCTTCCACCACACAGGGAGCTGCTGTGGATCTAGCCTCTGGCTCTGACAGTGAAACACACCAATATTCCCTGCTTCACTCCTGAGCATCAGTCTGAGTTCTTCTGGAACGCCTCAACTCCTCCTTTCCACAGCACTGAGTTTTGTAGGAACTCAGCCCTAACCAGGTAGAGCAGAGTCACCACCCAGGCCTGGGTCTTACTGAAGCTCCCACTGACTTTGCAAGGTTTGTAATTAATCCCTCCATTTCTCCAGTCCAGCTGTAAACAGGGCATTAACATTCCCTCTCTACAGTTGTATTGGCACCAAGTGCCAACCTTAAAGAGGGTTTAAGCATCTTTGCTAAATGTGGCACAGAAGGGCAAATGTTAATCATTAATTGGCACAGTTCTGCTCATTAGTTCTTGTAAAGGAAGAGTTCAGAATAAGTTAAATTCCAACACATGAATTTATTTCCAGAGCTCTTTCTGAAATTGCTCCTTCATATTTGTGCCAATAAATCTTACATTCTAGCCATGCTGTTCTGATAGATACAGGCATAAATTCTTATTTCTACTTGGCCAGATTCACGACAAAGAAAAAGGGGAGAATAAAGCAAAAGCTGCAGCTAGTATTTATCTCTCTACCCTGCAGCCTTCCTCCTCATTACTCCCACAGCTCTCATATTTAGAAGCAGCCAAGCTCTCCACATACAGCTTTAACAGAACACCTATCCCCCAGCATCCAACTGCAGTGTTCAGCTGCGACCACAGCTGCAAATACAAACCATTGTACCCTTCCTGAACACACACAGCAGTGATAGTGTAGATAATACCTTGTACCACTGAAACAAGAGCTATGTGAAGATTTCAAAGTGCTTTACAGACATTCATAATTTAAGACAATCCTCATCCTCCTAAAGGTGATCCTGGATCCTCACTTTGCAGATGAAGAATAGAGGCATTAAAAGATTAAGGAATCAAGGGGCACAGGAGAGTAAGGCAGAATGGAACAAGGTCCTGCACACAAACCCATACATTGCAGCAACTGGACTTTGTGATGGTTTCTGCAGGGACTGTAACCATTGCCATATGCTTCTGAAGATTGCTTTATCTATTTCTCTGGTTTATTTCCTAAATTACACTCTTGGGTACTACCAACCCCTCCTACCCTCATCCTCTTCTCTGATCTGAACCCTGCTGTTCATACTGGTACCAGTTACACGTCCGTATTACACTGTCCAGCAGTCAGTGGTGACACTGGAAACCAAGGGCATCTCCTCTTTCCACATCACTCAGGCATGATCTGCTTTGGTGAAACATCTACGAAGTTTTATCTCTTCTCTATACATTAGATATTACTAGTAACTTATTAAACATACCTTTTACTGACAGGCAAACATACCTTATTAAACATACCCTGCTTTTACCCTGCCCAGGCTGTATACTTTCTGACAGTATACAAGTTATGGCTTTTATGAGATGAGCTACCCTTTCCAGGAGGAATCTGGGGTACCGGTCTTGTTAAGCAGGGTCTTTTCTAGCCTAGGGTTTTCATTCAACACAGGTTCTGTTTACTAAATAACCCTTGAAGTTTCAAACCCTGGTTTAAAAGTTTTGATTGATGCACACAAAGTTAGATGAGGCACTGTCTCTCTTGATGGACCTCTCCCTGCAGACCATGAGACTGGGGAGTTTAAAAGCAGAGATTTTGCTTTTCCACTTCCTGCCATTAAACATACGTTCTCACTCTGTAATTAATCCCAGTGAAATTAAACACAGCAGCCTAATGGATTCACCTGTTGTGGTGCAAAGTGCAAGAAGGCTGATTGAGTACAGAACTTCAGAGGCACAGTTGGGCTTTTCTAATGTACCTCTTTAATGAGCAGCTTGTACATGAACATCACAGAGCACAGGCCAGGCCAGAGACACAACAGGTAAGAAAAGGCTTCAACACCTGCAGCCAGAGGTGCAGCCATGCTGCAGTATGCTGAATTATAGATGAGAAAAGCAAATGGGAACACAGCCTGTCTCAGGAAAAGCCAAAACCTAATACAAGGCTTACTCCAGCCAAAGTACAAGCTCAAAATAAAGAATCCAGTTTGCTTCTGAGCTGACCTGAAACCAAAGGCTAAACTCACACCTAAGGAAAAATGCTGGAAGAGAAACCAAACCTAGAAAATGCCTCAAGAATACAGTGGTGTTCTGATAAGTACAATGGTTTTCCTTGCCCCAAGTCATAGGTGTAACCAGGTGTAGTTATGCCGAGAGGGGAGGGGACACGTTTCCTTGCTGCTCCATTCTCATTTATGTGTGCATGGTTCCAGCTGTGGGGAGAAGTGCTGGGTACAGCTAATACACCCTCTGGGGCCCTTTCCACTTCTGTGATGCAGCAGCTGTCCCTTTGGTAACTTTTATAACTGGATACTTACAAAGGTTACATGAGGACTATCAAGGGGACAGTCAGAACAGCTTCCTGAAAGAATGACCACTACAGCTACTTATTTAGGCTCTTCACTGAGTGTAAACAGGATTGAATCACAGCAGGCAGACAGCCACGGCACCTCTGAGCCAGCTGCTGGCCACCTTCTCCCCTTCCTAGACTTCCTTCATCAGTGGCTGAAGGAGGGCAGAATCATGCTCTGCCCTTCCCCACCAGCTCACCATAGGAATAATCCCTGTGCAGGGATTGTTCTAGCTCAAATCTCAGGGCCAGGACTCTGGCTGAACAAGGGAAGTGATGTAGTCCTTGTATGAGGCTATGTAGGCACAGCCTATCCCCTGTCCAGGAATGTCCAACCTCTAACTCGTAGGCCAAGACAAGGGCACAACCAAGCATACACACCAAGGACTGGAGGAATGAAGCCATGCATGGTGCTGAGACTCAGGACATGTGCTGTTACCTGCACCTTCAGGTGCCTCTTATGAGTAATTCCAAGACTGCCCCATGAACTACCTGCTAGCCTCTGCTCTAATCCAAAATGTATCCCCTCAGATTCCAATGTCTTCAAGAGAGAGAGCAGTACCTGAGACCCTAGAATTTCATGGAGCTTGAGAGCACGGAGATCCTAAAAGACAGAACCCTCCCCACCAGAAAGCAAGGAAAACTTCTACCTCAAGGTTATACAAGCACTGTGCTACAGATGGATTCACCACGTAAGCCATAGGCTGACAGCCCACATTCAATTGCAATACTTAAGACTGAGTTCTGGATGAATATACACACAAAATTATACTACAGATACTGGAAAACAATTGTGCAGTAGGACTGAGCAGAGACAAAAGATGAACAATATTATGGAGATGAAATAATGGTATTTTATACTTCAAAAGAGTACAATACAAAGCTGAGATTTTACTGATGGGATTTAGTTAAGGAATTAGTCATCATTACAAGATAGCAATTTGAATATCCTAGTACAGGACATGTAACAAGAAAAATCATTCAAAGCTTGGCTGCATTTTAGCTGCATCAACTGACGTTGTACAACACAGTATGACATCAGATAGCAAAACTTGTTCCAAGCTAGTATTTACACAGTGCTATTAACTGACAAGGATTTGGTTTAATTGGTGAGTAAATTGAGCTGGAGGTGGCTAACGTAGTCTCTAGGAACCAAGTTCACTGAGGCAGAACAAATTGTTATACTGTATTTTGTATGTCTGCATTTTAAGCCTTCCAGACACTGAAGTAAATGCGATAATAACATTGTATAATGAAGATGGTGTTGAAATAAGGAGTTTGAGGTGAGAGGATGAAGCAGTGACTTGTGTAGCAGTATTTCACCAGGGAAGCAGAGAGAAGCTGACAGAGTTTCTGCCTGGAAAGGAGTGAGGAAAAGTGGATCACTGTGAGAAACTAATTGAAATCCTCCAGAAACAAAGGCAGCAGTTTAGATATGCAGGACAGCTTTACCAAGACCCAGTGAACAAATCTAGATTTTTTCCTAAACTTCCATGCAGCACTCACTTGAATGGCCAAGGCACTGCAGCACCATCCTTGCTGACAGAGCTGACCCAGAGACAAGACCAAGAGACTGCTCTGGCAACATGAACACATCCTCACAAGTACTGAACACTTCCCTCAGCATCTCTGTTAGCAAAGCTTTACTCCTCCACATCTCCAAAAGAAGCTGCAAGTACCATCTGAACAGATCTATGGGCCAGGATAATTCACACCAGCTGGAAATTTGACCCACCTATTTAATGCAATAGCCATTACTTCTTTCCTGCTTCACTGACTAAGATCTACCCAACCCTACCCTGAGAACACTCCAGGCGCTGGGATATCGACCACAGAAAACTGAGTGGAAATCCCCAGCCAGGAATAGAACACATGTTTAATAAATGGTTCTTCAGAAAAGATGAAAAAAAAAAAAAAGAAAGAAAGAGGGGGAGGAGGAAGAAAGGAAAAGGTTTGTAGTTGTGAGATCATGAGTCCAACCATGTAAGTGATGACTAAGTGTAATCTTGTATTTCAACAAGATGAGAAAAACACGTTTTTGAAACTGTTGCGGCTGGTGTTCCCAGCCAACAGATATCTTTTATTGGCCTGCAAGTGACCCTTTCAACTACAGTTTTCCTCCAGCCTGTGGGTCCACAGCAATGATTAGAGAGTAGAAAATCCCTGCTACTGGCCAGCTGTGCTCACAATTACCTTACTCAACTGTGCCTATAAATGTAATTGCTTGTTTCCGTGCAATTACATCAGATCGACCTGCTCACTCCTTGCAAAATTCATGTATCTGTGATCTTTGTCAGTAAAAATCTCTTTGTTCTGCACATGTATGCAAGTACTGTGAGGACAGCATAAATTCTTCATTAACAAGGGAAATTGAGGGAGCAGGAAACCCCGATACAGCAAAACTGTGGAGACTGCAAAGCACAGGTAAATTATGTCTTAAAATGTACAATAAGAACATGGAAACAGGTGAGAGTTCAGTGCTGCTGCTGACTGTAGACATGAATCAGCATAAACTGCAGGGTCTACATAGATCAGGCAGCACAGCCATGTGAATATGGATTGCTGAGCCCAGATGACATCTCTAGTAGTTAATTACCATGAGACAGTCTGTCTAGGCATAACTACAGTTCACCCTGGTGGTGTACAAACCATGTGCAGAAACACTGTAAAAACACACATCCCAGTTCAGGTGAGAGCAGAAATGTCTCCTGCTAACCTGGAGGAATGCCTTCCAAACTGAGGAACTGAGCACTCTCCCCTGCCTCAGCTCAGACTCTCCTTCCCAACTCAGTTTGTGTTCAGTCCTTCTCAAGCTCCTTTTCTCCTTCCCAGCTCTTCCACCGCAGGCTGAAGGAAATAGTACTCTGAATTTCTATGTTAAATGAGTGATGTTCCATCCCAAAGCAGCCCACAGAGCCAAGTACAAGCAGAGGCATGGAAGGATGTTTTGGTGCAGAGTGCCCTGGTGAAAAGTGCAGTTTGGGCCACAGCATGGGAAGGGAAGGAGAAGACTGCAAAGACTCAGATGGCTAGAGGACAATGTTTGGCAAGAGCCTGGGTCATCTAGGTAGAATTTTTTTTATTTAAGACAATGGTTCAGTTTCAGAACAATGGTTTAAGCCATGGTTCAGTTTCAAGATGGGTCAGGTGAGCCATGAAGAGAGATACAGACTGAGAGGAAGAGACGTGAGAATTCATCTCCTTTGCTTTTCAAAGAAAAGCTAGAGAGGAGGAAAGTCCACTAAATGTAACATCCAATGAAATAAGTGAAACATCTGGGAGGCCATTTTCTTGCTAACAAGCTAATAATGTTAGTAGACCTATGCATTAGGACACAAATGTGACTTCCACAAAGATGTAAGTGAACTCCCTTCATTCAAGGGCTGCCATAGGATGGACATTTCCATTGCACTCCCTCCCTGCCCCACTGGACCCAGCACCATTTCCTGTCAGGCCCTTCACACGGCAGGGCAGTCCCACTCCTGACAATGACTGGGGCCCAGGGCTATTGTAAGCAAAAATTAAAATATGTTCCCATTAAAAAAATGTGGATAATAGCAATTAATTCCACATTTTTGTGAATAAATATCATGTGTTTGTGCCAAACCAATTTGGCTTGTTCACAGAAGCTACTAACAGTGACACATAAATCTATTTTCCCTGTTGCTCAACAGACCATCTCACTCTGCTGATCAGATTTTGCAATGGAAGAGGTTTATTATTTCTGTCTTTCAGTCAGCACCTTAAGTGGTACCTGCTACCCATCTGCACGTTGACTGAAGTCAAGGTAGTCCTGGGACTACTTGGAGTCTTCCTAAACCACTGACACCAATTACATGATTTCCAAGAGCTGCCCCACCGTCTCCCAGGAGTGGTGTCACTGACCAGGATCTCTCCCCTCTCCTGCAGCCAGACCCAGCAGAACAGATGTGCTGTGAGCATCCCTGCCACCACTGCTACCCTGAACGACCCACCCTGCTCTCCCTGTTGCACAGCCAGGGAAAGCTCTCCCCTGGCATCCGTGATCCAGGGTTAGTGAGCAATAAGGAAGGACCAACATCTGAGCAGAGAAAGGTCAAGCCATTCGGAAAAAAAGCTAATACATCCCTCTCTTTTCCCAGCTGTATTTACTTTGTTTTACTCCACTGATTTCAGCATAACATGGAATTATACAAATGTAAAACCAAAGTAAAGCTGTCAGGATTCTGACTGTTTTGAAGCTTTACTGATACTTGCTGGCCTTATGTGGGAGAAGCATCACTACTTTATTGACCAAACTTGTTTTTGTTTTAATATGGAAAATTTCAGTGGCACTTTACTCCATTTGTCTTTTTTTCTTCTTCAGTCATATGATAATGTACACTTATAACTGGTGAATCATCCCCCTGAAAAGTCATAAAGAGAAAAATAGCTCATATGGATGCCTCAGCGGTCAATGAATCACTGACGACAGGTATAATGGGAATAATTACATACTGCTGAGAAACTGTACTCAAAGTCCAGCTCAGAAGGCTAGTTTAAAAACTTCTGAGTTGTGCAGTTGGATCCAAGGTTGCCAGTGCCAGGTCAGGAAACAGCCAGGAGAATTTCAGATGTGTTATTGCAAGGAAATAGCCTCTCCAAGTGTCTGTTATGTGTTGACAAATTGTTTATACTTAACCAAGCAATAATAATGAACAGTCTAAATAGACATTGATTTTTATGTTTTTAATTCACTTTTAGTGGGAAAATACCCTGGCAGCAGAAATATGGATGTCAAACTTTGGATGCCAGCCACTGCTTTGTAACTATGCTATTTTAAGCAGCAATAAGTATTATTTAGCATAACAACATATTTTTAGGGTCTAATCCTGGAAGTTCCTGCTCCAATGAGCCCCAGTCTTCCAATCAAAGTTTTTGGGATTAAACATTGTTACAAATCCATGCTCATATGTCCAACAAAAAAAGGTTTCAGTCTCAATGCAGTTTGTCTGCTGCCTGCTAGAAATAGTCAGTCGAAATACAAATGTGAGGCAACTGCTCCAGAACACAAGTGTAAAACCCTTCTCTAAGCCAGCTCAAAGAAATGTACCAACTGCAAGAAGACATGTCCATTGCATCAAGTTTGGCTAGAGAAGAGGGCTTTGATACCCTAGTGCAGTGACACGACCTATTCTGAGGAGTGTGCATTAACACAGAGTGGGCAGGACTGCCAGACAGTCTGCATGGGCTGCTGCCTCCACTTTCCAGCTGCATTTGTATCCTGGGCTGAGCTCAGCCCCACTGCAGCTTTTGCACACCTTTAATCAATGCAGAGCCAGGTCCCACAATCACCCTCACAAGCAAAGACAGCAGCTATTTTATTATCAGATCTGCTGAAGCCTTTTAGAGAGAAAAGATACACAGTGTGCCCTTGCACAGGAATGTACCTGTGTCCATTCCCATCAGTGTCCGATGTGAATCTCTTAAAGTGCAGAATTCCTCACACAAGGAAAACTAGCAAAGTGGATTATGGATTCACCAGATCCACTGTGTGCAGCTTACACCCTGCCATCTGCCAGATACCCCAATGGTGCAAGGAAATGGTGATCAGCACCATCCTGCTCCAGTCACAGCAGTACAGAGCTGCACACCAGCACCAGCAATCAAGTCAGTGAAGCATTAATCACCCATACCTGGAAGGAGAACGTGGCTACAGGAACTCCTTCAGTGGAGAGAAACAGGAACCTTCTGAGAGCAATTAATTTGATCCATCTTAGATGTCTGTCTTAGGAGAAGCTGAATCACCCTCTAGAGGTTCCTGTTTCTCCTTGTCAACAGCAAAGGGAGCACAGCTCCAGCCATGACCTGCTCAAACATAAATGTCTGATTTCTGGATGCCTTGAGTTAGAGCAGAAATATCTCACCCTTAGCTGGGAGAGTAGTTGAAAAGAGATGAGTGGCTGCTGTTGCTTTTCTGGGAAATGTGAGATATTATATGACCTGTTAATTTATTCCAGAGTTTCCTTCTATGCTTTAACAATACTGTTCAGTATTCAATTCAAGTCATAACACTTAATGGCTTGTGGTCAGCTAAGCTTACCCTGCATTTCTGTGCCAGCTTAAAAATTAAACAAAGCTGTATCTCCTGAATGGCACAATTAGTGCAATTTATCCTGCTCCTACCCCAAAACCCAGACCAGAACATAAATACTATTTCATTTCAATTCAGAGAAGATGGGAAAGTCCTTTACAATCTGCTGTAGAACTGTGATCTTGTTCAGATGAGAACATCACTCTTCAGGGCACCCAAACACTGGGGACAGCTTCAAATTAACACTACTTTCACTTAAAAAATGTCTAGTGGCCTCAGATAAGATCGGAGATGCAATGTGGTAGTGGCTACTTAGGACTTGTTTCCAGCACGAAATTAGCTCAGCAATAATGCCAGTCTTGTACTCACTGAAAGAAGAATCACACAGAAAAGCTTTGACTTTGGAGGGTGCTTTTAACAGGGGCTAGCTATCCTTCGTGAAAGCAACGTGGCATCACCATGTATGAGCCACTCCTCTGTCAACTCCCTCTGCAGCTTACTGGAGAAGAGTTGACTCCACTGCAGAGTAAATTCCATGTTGCAGATAATCACCCTAGTAAGAGATAACCCCTGTCCTGAAGAATTTACAACAAAAACCCCCACACAAGGTGTGGCAGGAGGCACAGAGACAAAAAGAGGTACAGCAACTCTTACAAAAGCAGGCTGGTGGCATGGCTGGGAACAGTATTTAGTACCCAGCTGGTGAAAAAATAAAATTACTCAAAAAACTCAACAACTTGCTGAAGATAAATGGGAACAAAACTCAAGCCTCTTCAGCCTAGAGATACTTCTCTCCCTCTCAATGTTGCCAGCTCTTAAACCAAATGGAGATTACAGAGTTGTTTGAAAGTAATATACACAGTATGTGCCAAGCCAAGCCATCCAGGTAAGCTCAGCAGGAGACCTTTCTTGGGCATCTGCTCCTCAGAGAACACCCCTCCCCTACAGGGTCTATGCACACTCAACTGCTTCCATCACAATTCATAAAAGTAGATTTTAATTTCTTGGCCCCAAAGCAGCTCGCTGGACAAACCCAGTCTATGAATCTGCTGCACGGACCTTCTCCATGTGCTCAGCTTTCTGATTTAAAGGCCATCAGCCAACTTAAATGTCTCAATTTCTTCAAAATCCGATTTTAATTTAATTTCAGCAAATCAGACTGTAACTATTTAAAGCTGGTTTGTGGGTTGTGTGCTTTCAAGAAGAAACCATTAGAAGAGACTTCAGAAAGTTTCCATTTATCCTTTATTTTTTCTCTGCCCTTCTGCACCTTTCCCTCCAGCCACTGGAACGCTGTCTGCTATCCCACCTCCTCCTGCTCCCACATTCCACGTTCAATGGGCTCCTCTGCAGTCAAAAGCCTTCTCCTACCTACTGGTGCCTTTATGAAAGACAAATAATTCCTGCTTGTTACATTCCAAAGGGAATTGCTTGGTCTTGCCTCTAAAAATGTACTATCTTTTTTACCCTTTGCGTGGAAATCTGGACAACTATGAATTTAGGATGAAAGTGCATTTTTTAGTAGACCGTGCAATGAGACAGGCCATTTTATCACATCTACGTGGAACTTTGAGTGGTTTCTTAAATCAATCATCATAAAAGCACAGAACTAAACTATGTCATCTCTAAAAACTCAAGCTCTTTCTCAATCTGAAAACCCCCTGTTTCTGCTAAACAGAATGCAGTTGGCTCATTTGAGAGCCAAAGGGGTGAGGAATAGAGGGAATATCTGAAAATGTTTTTTCTACATACTCTTCCCCACACTAAGCTATATAATTCAGCTTTCACTCAAATGGGGACTGTTCCCATTGCACTACCCTGTCTTTCTCTCCTGTCCCATGAAAAGCAGTTGTTAACTACTGAGTCCGTTGTTTACCATGTGAATTGTCTTCAGAATCTATAGCTCCCTAAGTTACCTTCTCCTTGTAATCTACAGAATCATATCTGATAATATCAAAGTTCTCCCATAGCGTCTTCTGAAGTAAGATTTCCAAGCTGTGCAATTAATATCCACTAATTTGCAGCTCAAAGCTGTCATTATCATTACATTAGAAATCGACCTGGTCAGTACTACACAACACAGACACAGCACAACCTTCACATCCAGCCCTATACAAATCATCAGGTGACTCATTTCATTGAGAGGGCTCTGAAACTCATCAGTGACTCCTGCCAACCTACCAGCATTGCTGCCCAGTTACAGGCACTGGTGACATGCAGTGGCTCTCTCCCATGACCTGTATGTCCCCCACTCCCTCCCCCCCCCAAAAAAAAGAAAAAACAAGATAAAAACACAGCCTATGGAAGGGTCTTTACTCAAGGTTGAGAAGAGCAATCCTTCTCTTCTGGAGGACAGTGTGGTGCTCACAGCATGTGGTAAAGGTGCCACACAAGCACAGGAGATGAGCAAGGGCATCTGGCAACAGTGTCTGATGTGACAATGTAAACCCAGGTGCTGCTGGCATGGCCCCAGCCTGGGCCAGGACTGCAGCAGAGCAGCAAGCACCGTTACCAGCCTTCCCTTTTACACTTTCATAAACGTGTGAATGGGATGAGTTTTGCCAGAAGACTCTCGGTGCAAGAGATCCTCTTGCACAGGGAGGGCAAAATCCCAACCAGCCTTTGCTCGTATTTTCAGAGGGCTGCTAAAATCATGTGCTAATCCTGTCAAAGCTTTCTGCTCCCACTGCCAATGGTGCACACAAGAAGCTGCATCATGTGAGCAACCACTATGAAGACGTGCAGGAGGAGGAGCAGCCTGTTTTAGCTTAGCTCTGCTTTCAAGTTACCCTGCTGGGCCATGTTCCACACTCAGTCTCAACATATCGAAATACAGGATCACATCAGAGGCAATTTGCCACAAATTCTCCTCCAACCACCACCAAGTGCCTTATCCCTGTCCCAACCCAATGGACAGTCCTGCAGTGCTCCCATCAGCAAGCTCATGGGTTCAGCTGCACAAACACACCACGAGCTCGAGGTGAGCGTGGCACTGCAGAAACTGGGAAGGAAGGAGAGAGAGAAAAGTATATCCTCTTGTTTCTCCCAGTTTCATATGCATGCTGTGGTTGTGAGGAGTTCCTTGTTTCCTTCAGGACCAAGCACCTGCCAAGGAGGGCAGCTCTGCTGTGCAGCAGGGAATGGACAGGAGGGGATCACCACACACACCCTGGCCTGCTCTCCTGTTGGGACCACGGAGGTGGGTAGATTTGACACTTTAACAAATCTGTTTTCACCACACCTATTACTCTGCAATGGAAGAAAGGGAAGGGGTGAAAGAGGTAGAGAGATCGAGAAATTCCAGTGACAGGGAAAGACACAGAAAAGTGAAAAAGTTTCATTACTGGGAGTCAAAGGATTTACTCTGAAATCCTGGCTCCATGCACAAAGTTGCTGGAATTCCTTAGCTTGCATTGACTGCTGTGTGGCCACAGCACAAGCAAGCCTCTGTGCCTCAGTTTCCAAACCTGCAAAGTTAGGAATATGAGTATTCCCCCTGCTTCAGCAGGGCTTGTTGAGGCTTGGAGGTTTGCAGTGTGCTGCAAGATCAAAGGATCAGAATAATATTACATATTCAGCACAGGTCCATGCACTATTTGCAACATCTGGAGGCGGGGCAGGTTGCTCAGCTTCCAAAGAAAAGCAGGAAAACAGAGATTTCACAAGCCCTAATATTGCAATTAGTTGGGCTTGAACTCTGCAAGATGGGCATGCAAGGCTGTTATCTCCCAAAACCCACTTACCTCAGAGGTACCAAAGTTTCAAGATTTGCCCTATAGTACCCTAGAAGGGAAGACACTGAGCTGGTTCTTCCATTTGTGAAAACACAGCTTTTTCTTAAGTTTGTGAGTTGCCTCTCAACCATTTGCCCCTTGCACCCTTTTGTCTCTCTTCCTGGTGCCCTTCAGTCTGTTGGGAAAGACAATATAAATCCTGGCATTCACACTGTCACAGGTTGTGCTGCCCTGAAAGGTCTCATATTTGTATAGAAGTAATGACTCTTACTTGTCACAGTAAGCCAAGGTCTTTCTTACAGCAGACACAAACACAGAAGAAAATAAACGTATTCCAGGAAAGCACAGAGAAGATCTCACAACTACAAATGTGAATCAGTGTATTTATAAACACGTACAGGCAAAAAAATATGATACAGATCTCTTCTTCCAGCTACCATGAAAGGTCACTTAAATTAGACAACTTGAGTGGGGACCCCTGGTAGCAGATGGACTCTGTTCTTCTTCCTCTTCTCCCTTCAGAAACATGCTGCTGCCAGCACACCCACAGTGGGTGGGCTTTATCCTCCCTGGGGCTCCTTGAGCCCGCAGTCCCCTGAGCTCCTGCCTCCCACTCAGATGAGGGATTTGCTGTTCACAACAGTCTCAGGATTTTGACATTTCCTAACTCGTGTATCACAAGTGCTCAAGGTGCACACATCTATCTTGCTGAAACCAACTGAGACAGCACTGACATTCCCACACTCACACGTACATCCATGGGTATCTGGTCCAGTTTAGGGGCTCCAGGTGCCACACCTCTCTTTTTTTTTTTAATTTAAGTATCATAAAATGTTTGGTAGTAAAGTGTTTGCCAAAGAGTAAATCTTGATCCAGTGCTAAACAAAATCAATCAGTCTTTCCCTTGACTTCAGTGAGCTTCACAGGATTGGGCCTCAAATGCCTCGCACAGCTCTGAACACACAACAGGTCACGCAGACTCCAGCCAGACCACTCAGCATTTGGCAGGCCCAAGACTTGGTCTTGCCAATTCAAGCAACCAGGACAAAATAGAAGCAAAAATCAGGACAGGTATTTTTTTTTATAATGCACTCCTGATTTACAGCTGAGACACACAGAGAAAAATTTGTAAAAGGCACAGAAAATACAAAGAAATAAAACTGCAAAATGCAGCTGCCAGGAAAGGCTGGGTTTGGTTCTTTTGAAAAGAGCACGTTATCAGAAAATGTGACCAAACTGTAGAAACCTATAGCAGGAACCTGACATGGTGGAAATTACTGAAACTTTCACATGCATATGGAAAGAATATGAAGCCTTGCATGAAAAATAAAAAGCCAACAAGAAATGTCTTGCTTGGAAAATCTAAGAAAAGTAGTCAAATGAAGCCCACATTAATGCCAGCATCACCCGACATCCTCATTACAGAAACAATGCTTGTGAGCAGACAACAGCAGCCCTGGACTTTACTCAACAGCAAGGACAGCCAAGATTTTATAAAAAAAGTTTCTCAGCTGATGCAGACAGCAAATAAAATTTCTGGAAATTATGCCAAATGCAAGAGGAAGGACGATGAAAGTAGATCTGAAAGAACCAGGAAAGAAGTTTACATGGATACTGTCTGCAAGTTTGACAACAGGACTGAAAAGCAACACCCTCCACCCCATGCACACAAAGAAAGCCACAGGTAGCTCTACACCCCATGACCTGAACTGGTCATCTCCTGGCTGGGATGATGCTGGAGTGCTCTATCATCAAGGGGCCCAAAACAGAACAAGCTACATAGTGCCTTAATCTGCTGTCTCAGTCAGGTAGAAATAGGTATTCAAAAGCTCAGTGACTACAAACTGAATAAAAAATTATTGAGGCAGGGAATAATGCAGAAGCCCTTTGCACTAATTAACAACTGCGTTTGCGTGCTATGGTCCCTAGCTGGTCCCTCACCTGAAGTCTTTCAAGCTGAAGTACTCTAAGGGTCTTGTGAGTATCTGGAATATTAGAAATTAATTTTGTTCTAACTCTGTGAGTTCCTTTTTGATAGAAGAAGCTTAACTTGAGATTGGATGTTGTTTGCAGAGATATGTTCCAGTTTAGCCACATGTTAATGGCTGTACTGCAGAAAGCACTGGATGAAATGCCACAGGCTGTGACACGCAGGTGTTCAGGCAAAAGAATCACAGGGGTCCCGTCCCTATGGGCCTTGAAATCAGTGAACTGTGCAGAGAGCAATGAAACACTCACAATTGGAGATGACTTTGGTTTCCTTTGCTGAAAGCCTCAATGTGCAGCTCGTCACCTCTTACTCTGAAGTTTTGCTCAGCAACCCTGAGCATGAAGACAGAACAGAATCTGATGCATATATGTGTGTATATATATACACACACACACGACCCTGTTGTGTGACACCATGGAGGCAAAAAAGAGAAAAGAGGTAAAGAAGGAGAAGAGCTCATGGAGTATTTGCAGATGCTCAGAACATGTGTACCACGGCACACTGACCAACCAATGCCAAGCTCTGTGGTAATGCTCAAGTCAGAGCTTCAGCTTTGCAGCCAAGTAACATCTACAGTGAAACTACCCTTCAAGTACACTGAGATCCAGGACTTGGGGAGCTCTCTGCATCCCTTCTACTTGCCTGTTATTGGTAAGTAATTCTACCAACTGAATGAGTTGAGCCAGCAGTTCAAACCAGAACATGTTCTTACTCCCAGTGACCAAAGCAATGAAGCTTTGCTTGATAGCCTGTACAGAAGTATTGTTCTGATCTGGGAAAACATCACTATTCACAAAAGCACTCAGAAAGATGCTTAAAAATTACACTGTGATAACATGCCACCCTGAATAACAAAGGCCTTAAACATATACTTAAGAGCTTTCTTATGCTGGGTATTTGGAAGTATACTGAGGAGCCAAGGAGAAAAAGAATATGCTTGTCCTCCTCCTAGGTCTTTTAAGGAAGACCAAAAAAACCCCAGACATCATTAAATAGTAATATCATGCTGTGAACATAAACTAGAAAAATGCACTGATAGAAAACTGTGGAGCATGGAGATTTACAAAAGCTATATGCTATGCACAAAAAGGATATTGGATAGTCTAATGAGTATGAAGGAATGTAGCACTGCATCTGCACAGCATTTCTCACCACGATGTTCAGTGAGGAACTGGTGTCCTCATCTGCCAGAAAGAGAAACTGAGGCAAGGAATGGTTATATGACTTGCAAAATGCCAAACCAGATGTGGGAAGGTGCCTTGCAAGGCTGACTCATTGATCTCTGCACCAAAACACCAGCAAGAGGAATTGTTTCCAAGCCAAACACCCCAGATCACTGAAGCTGATAAGCCAAGGACATCACAGTTTGCTGTGATCGTGATCATGTGTCAAAGTCTTGCAGATACCTGTTTTAGTACAGAGGGTGACTATTTCTTATTAAAAGTTTAGTACTGCAAGCCCACACATCTTAGAGATCCCAAAGCCTCATCTGGAATGAATCAGTATCAATTCAGACTTTATTTAAACATATTGTTTAAATACAGTTTATCCCTCTTGATGCTGGGTTGAGAAGTTCAGTCTTTCAAGTATACTCTTTCTTACACTGACATTTTCTTCCATTTAGGAACAAGTTGAAAACACATGAACACGGAACTAAATGCTCAGATACCTTAATCCTCTTATCAGTAATCTGTGATGCTTTTCACAGGACATTAGAGCGACATGTCTGTGGGACTGTGCACCCCATGCCACAGGAGTACAGTGGGGTCTGGGAACAGCTGCAACAGGGACCATATGAGCTTACAGCATACTGTGCCACATGCACAGGATACACAGCTTCAGTATCTGGAAAGAAAGCTCCCAGATGACCTGAGCCAAGAGAATTAAAAGCAAAACGTATAGCTCAGCTAGATCTTTTCATTTTTATAACATTCTGTTTTTCTGTGACAAACAGCATATTCCTAGAAATTCACAGCTCAACTTCATATAAATTTGTCCTCTGAACAATGTTATTTGCTGTTTCTTCTCAAAATCATCTCCCATTGTTCCCTACATTAATTCCTTCTTGGTGAAATACCTAGTATGGTCAAATGAACGATGAATGGCAAAGTTTCTAAATTTGAGCATAAACTTGTCCAGGAGTAAACCTTTTAAGGACACTTCAAGGAGATAGATGCTTAAATCCCACTTTCAACAGTAATCTAAGGCCAGATTATAAGGCTATGTTGGTATCTAAAGATTTAGAATGGTTCCTATTTTTATCCTAAATGGCTATATACCCTTCAAAAATCCAGTTGCTACAAACCAAAGGCTGTGTTTACACTGACTGAGAGAGGGGGCCACAGAGGTCTCAGAAATAGCTATGCAGTCCGATCCATCCACATGCTGAAGGAGAAAACCACACAGGACTAGAGGCTCTGGCTTTGCAAGCCACATAGCTGTGCTAGCAGGGCTTGAACAGCCCAGGACAACTACCCAGTGCCTCAGTTCTGCTTTCCAGACCTGGGCTGCCTGGTACTGTCCCCAACTGCCTCACTGGCCCCAAGTCCCTCTGAAACGGGCTGTTGAAGTCTCACCCCACACTTGCCAATCTCTTTCTCTCCACAGTACAACCAAGGGTCCTATCTTTAATCAAAGATCTCTAATAAACAGCTACAAGAGGGTTTATACATGTTTATCAGCTGTTATTAACATTTACAGGTGTGAGTTGTACATTGCAGAATCTCCTCATCAGCAAATGCTCTCCAGCCCAAATATTCCAGGTATAGGCAGTCAGTTGTTCTCCAACCACTTATGGATCAACAAATTCACTAAACTTAACTGGTTTTGACTGTTTACAAACCAAACTCAATTTTCAAAGGAGTGACTGAGAGAGCTGTGATCAGCACTAGTTTCAGTGGTGTGAAAGGCTCCAGAGGGTCATACTGTGGGGGGGATGCTCTGCTGTACCACTGTTAGGGATGGTTTTGTCCTTTGCAGAAGACAGTATCCCATGACACAGGTGTTGCTGTGCACATCAGCACCCACATCTCTCCTGCAGCTCCCATGAGTGACAGTGTAAAAATGCTGGTTGTATTGATGGCACAAGATGCTCAGCCTGAGACAGAAAACCTGTTCACCAAATGCCCTTATGCCTTATCCAGCGAAGACACCGTTAATTGAGGACCTGCTCGACTGCTTTGGGGTGAGCAGATCATGCTCTTCAGCTTGTCCCCACTCAGCAAAGCAAACGCACAAATACTGAACAGCAGTAAGACTAATACAACCATGCCTCAAATCAACCATGTGCCTAAGTGTTTTCCTAATTGAATCTGGACTGCAGCCTGAGACCAGCAGAGCACCTTCTGCCACCTCCCAGCACACAGAAGAGTACCTGGCTCTGAAGAGCAAGTACCTCTACTGATTTCCACAGCACTTTTCCTCTTGGGTAAGCATTGGCAAAATCCAGCTCAAGAGTACCACCTAGCCTTCCTACAACATTTTACAAAGACTAACCAGTGAGCTCAACATCACCAAATTAGGTAGTTGTCAACTCTTGCACCTGTCTACAAAAGACAGATTTAAAAGACTGATGGATGGCTAGGGTAGCTCTAGCTCCACCACAGCATTAAGGACTGCAAGAAACACAGACCTTTCTCCCGTGTCCCACACAGCCTGTGCTTACAAGGCAAACTCCCCTCCCCGCCCTCCTCCCGGGCTCTCTGCGGGAGCTGTGCTACGTGCGCTCCCTCGGAACAGCCGTGCTGGAGCTGAGCCGCCGGGACTGCCTGAGTCAGCACGGGATGCTCAAGCCTTTGCTTGCCGGGAGAGACACCAGCGTCAGTCCCATGGCTGTGGTATGCCTTGGAAGAGTAGCCAGCTTGCTAGAGCCCTTTTTCCCCATAATGAGGTTTGCATGTTTCAGGAATAATCACAGTATAATGTAACAGCCTGCACTTAGTATTTAATAACCCCCAAATCCCTTTGATTCATACACACTCAAAGTGACACTCCACCTCTGCAAAGGCTCACTATGCCCACCAGATTGCAGTCACTTCTGAGCTGAAGCAGAACAAAACATAACATTACACAGCAGTATTTTATTATAGTTTATCCTGGGAAATAGTGGACATGAGCCCACTCCTGGAAACACAGGGCGTGTCTTACACTGGTGGGTACCTACAGGCAAAAGCATAGTCTTCCCATGTAGCCTGGTATAAAAGTCATGACAGAAAAGCCCCTACGTGGTGTGGTGCACTCAGTGCCCCGCGCTGGCCAGAGGGGAGCCAAGCTGAGCCTGCCCCTGGAGCAGCCCCGGGGCAAAGCAAAGGCAGCCAGACTGCTGGGCATGAGCTAGGAGGCCTGAGCAACGCTGGTTTGTGCCCTCTGGACTTGCTGCCTGTAACTTGATTGCTCAGGAAACCCTTCTCCAATGCACAGGATAAACATACCCAGAGTTATCCAACCTGGAGTCAAGCCAGACCTCTGGCATGAAATCCCTTTTACTAGGGGGGACGGGAAGAGAGGGAAAGGAAAAATCAAGATAATCAGAGCGAACAAGAAAGGACACATTGCAAAGGAGATTTGGGGTTTGTTCTTAGCTCCACCCAACCCTGGTGATGATAATGCTTTGTTTGCCTTTCTTCTCTATTTAGATTGTAAATTCTTAAAGACAAAGACAGTCTTTTTGTATTTGTTTATACAGAATTTATGTATCAATCCGAAGGATTACTGCAATGATTAAAATTGTCTTTAATGACCACAAATCACTGTGGCCCGTTTTATGAATCCTCTGAGGACGTGCATGTCAAACAGAAGTCCAAAAAGAGATCTGAACTAATTGCAATGTATAAATGCACACTACAATTTCTCTCCATGCCAGTTTCTGCCCAGTATATCCAGTGAGGAATCAAACCCCTGTATTCTTGGCTGCAACCTACCTTCTAGAGTAATGGAGGCTGACAAAAGAGCCTTAGTGTGATTGGGAACCCTGTGCCTTTCCTCCAGCAGGCTCACACTTGACAGAGAATTAAGAAAAGTCAATTCTCTTTCTACCCTATTAAAAACAAAACAGCAAAAAACAAACCCAAACCAAACAAAACAAAACAAAAAAAACCCAGAATCTGAGACAAACTCAGTAACACTTCAGAGGAACTAAAACAGCCAAAAGCCTCTTCTAACTGGGAGCTTTAAAATAAAAAGTAGCAAGTCCAAGGCAGGGCTGACTTCAAATGTATACCTGGGGCACAGAGAGGATGAAAGGCAGGTGGAAAAGAAGAAAGGTGACAGGAGTGGGAGGGACTCGCTGATCAGCATCTGTTAGACCCTGAGTTGAACCTTGAACTTCCTTTTCATCTCTGAACTGCAGCATCAAGAGGAAGTGCCAAGGGATGGGGAGGAGAGTAAAGCAGCAGCAAACCTTCCCTAAGCCCAGGCAAACCCAGCCTCCAGAACGAGCCTTATTGCCAGATGTGTTTCCTGGGGCCTGCTTGACTTTCTCCAATGGCTGACCACAGACCACAGCTCCTTGGACTTCACTCATGTGCTGCAGATTACTTTAGCATGGTCCTAGAGCTAAAATGTATTAATAACTGAATTCTGTAGTTACAAGTTTTTTCTAACCAACAAAACCCTGGCTCAGAGAAGATTCTACCCTGCCTGTTCTCCAGGAGAAGTGGCGTCATGAATGTGCAAGCCATATTTTTAAAGGAAGTTTGGTTCCTTGCAGCAACCAGCTCAGCTGACCTCTCTTCAGTAACTATTCCCTGGTTAAGGGTGTCAAGTCCTTGAGCATATCCAGAGGCCAATGCAGCCACCAAAAAGGCTTTCATTCCCTTTTTGCAGGCTTTGGCTCAGGCCACAGAGAAGCAGCTCTTTGCCCTAATGGGTTGTGACACCTATTTCAGCTGCTGGTTGTACCTCCGTGGCACTCCCCTTCCTCCTGCTGCTGGGGCTCACGGGGAGACAGAATCAAACCCAAACAGTGCTGTTCCAAGATCAGTGCAGATGAAATACAGGTTTGCCTGTGTGCAGACTGAGGATCCAGGATTTGTTTAGGAAAATGACTCTGGTTTACTTCACTTGTCCATTCCTATATGCTCTTCCTCCAGTGCAGATAATTAATGTTCTTAAGGAAACATTGATTGGTCCTTAATATTCCTTCAGTCCTGTAGAATGAAGCTCATTTTGGTTCTGAAATCAGCCCTGTTCAAGTAAAGTGTTTGTTTGCATTTAAGATCTTACTGGATGTTAAGATGAATCAAGGTGCTTGGGGCTGTCAAGCTGAAAGCTTAATATCTTCAAATTGCTGCTCAGGTTACTTTTGAAATATTTATGTAATGTACCTTTCTTTTCTGGCAAATTACCATTAATGGGAAAGGAGCTTAGAATTACCTAATAGAAGCACCAAAGTCCCTTTAATGGAAACAATTATTCACTGTAACCTTTTAAAAATATATTATTTTTCCTGTACTATCTTAAAAATACCTGAAATTCCAGCAAAATGTTTTATGTTAATCTAAACTCTGATTCCATCTTACTCATTTTTCTTTGCCTGAGGACCCAGGCAAAGCAATAGATAAGCACCAATTTCACTCTTCTGACTAGGCATTTGATGTGAAAAACCCTTTTGCTAATGCACGTTTTTTTTAAAAGGCTGAAACCACTTCAGTTGGAAAGCATACTATCATGGTGTCAATCCAAGACCTACTGAAAACAAATGGAAAAAATCAAAAAATTGCTCCTCAAAAGGGTTAATAAGTCAACAGCAGATATTTTCATAAGGAGTTACTCAATTCTAAACAATTATTGTAGTCAGAAAGGTCAACAGCCTTTCTCTTGGCTACCTAAAATGCTCAATAACAAGTTTATTCAAACTTCAGGTTTTTTTTAAAAAGCGTCCATTTGAAGTAGTGAGTTTTTAGTGAAATAATGAAGAACAAAACATTTCCATGCTGAAGTGCCTGTAAAATGCCTCATCCTCTCCTCAAGGGGTAAAGTCTCCTATTGAAACTCATTTAAGAGAACTGCAGGAAACCAGGGAATCTAAATTATAACGAAAAGGGTTTGGAACTGTTCCAGCAGGCAGAACATTCATGAGATCTGGGATAATCTTCCAATATTTCTGCCAACTTCCCCCATGAGCTGCACACCTACCTGTAACACAGACATGCCATTGCCTCTCACCTGCCTCTCTTTAGACTTCCACTTCTTCGGAGCAGAGAAAGATAGAGAGGATGGAGACCTAGAAAGGATAAACTCTCAGCACTGAAAGGCTGGATGAGAGAAACATGGGAACTTCAGCTGTATGCTAAAAAGTTCCAGGTTCAAAACAAGTTCTTGCACAAGTGGATATGAAAGCCAGTATTGTTGCCTTCTAGGACAGCAAAAGAAATGTGAAGATAGAAGAAAACAGAATAAAGTTGTTGGGGAAAACACTAAGCACTGCACCTATTACAGGCACACTGTAAATAATCATGCAAACAGCCAGCTCACTACATGCTCTACTTACTTTCTTAAGCTGACTGCAACGAACAGTAGGATGCTAAAATATTTTCATATGAGAACAAAACAAAATAAAACAAAAAACTGCACCCCTCCCAGGAACTGCTGCCTGTTTACAAAAAACAAATCCATTAAAGCTCTTGGAGAAATGGAATACTCTGGTCCTGTAAATAGCGAGCAGGTAAGAGTGAGATCTAAAAGCTGCGTAGGACTCTGGAATAGAACTGCAGCTCTTTCAGAGTCGAGTGCAAGTACCTTCCCAGTTATTGGTTTCAAATCAATCTCATATGCCCTATATTTACCCATCTGTACTTGTGCTCTGGCCTCTCTCAGACTGCAGGATACAGAGACTTTTTTTTTTTTTGTAAATAGATGTCTAGACGGTTGTCTTCACAACAGACAAAGTGATCACACAGGAAATTCAAAGGAAAATTGATGTGGGCTGCTACAAAATAGAGGTATTCAGGACAAGGATGGCTACTCTGTTTCCTCTGACAACGGCTCCCAACGTGGAGTGGGTGGCCAACCTGCACACTCTAACCACCTCCCACCACCACCCCCCTGGCTTTGCCCCCAGGATGAAGAAAGGCAAAGGAATAGCTCAGTTCTCATTTGAGCTCCACTGAAACTAACACGAGATGCCCCATGGAAACCATCACTACATCGGGGGGTGCAACACCAAAGAGCAAAATCACCCACATGGGTCTCAGTGCTAAAAGAGAAAATCAAATGGAATTAAGTGTAGTTCCCATTAATCTGTAGCAACTGAGTGGAAAACAGACACTAAATTGAGCTTCCGCTCCTCTCTTTTAAACATGGTGTGTACTAACAAAATAGATCTTTGAATCATCTCATGATTCACCACAGCATAATACAAAGCATTAAGTTACCGATCTGGTTACACCGACAGGTGACACATGATAGGAGCAAAGATTCAAGACCAAAGAAATAATCTGGCTACGTAAATAAAGCAGGTGTAAGCTCCATTAATTTCTTTTCATAGTAACCATGCCTCTATGTGAGCAGATTAAAAAGAAATATAGAAATATTTTAGATCTTTTTGGAGCTATGCTAACAAAACAAGAGGAGCTCTGATAAATATTTTATGTTCTGATTTTTCCTTTTCTGCATCGGGGGGTATTAGACTCAGGATGGGCAAAAACCTAATACTATTTAATAAAAAATGTCAAAGTTGTCCACTGTATAAAATGTTGGGGTTTTTTCTTTCCTCCTTTTTAAATTCATATATTATGGAAAAAATGTTAATGATATTCCTCTATAATGGAAAATACATAGAGACTTCAATAACATTTGTAATGAAAAATTAAACTACAGTAAAAAAAATAGAAAACATTCAGTTCTGACGAAAAATGCATTTTAGTGAAATTTTTGTTTTAAATAAAATACCATTTATCGATGAAAATCTTGGTTCCAATGAAAAATGTCTATTTCTTTGTGTATTATGCTTTCAAAATTCTAAAAATAACTTGGGAAATTTACCTCAAATTCTCAAGCCAATCTAATTTATAGTAGTGGTCTTAAAGACATAAAGTCTGTCTTTAAACATAACCACTGCTAACTATGGAGCACTCACAATCAATAATTAAGTATTTAAATCCCACAAGAAAGTCCTATTGTTTTAATAAGAGCACTAAATGAATATGACCATTTTAAGGCAAAACTGATTACTCAATTGCTGCTGTCACCCAAATGACAATATTTTAAGAGACTCTAGGAATCCAGAAGCAATTGCTTCATCTTCTATAAAAAGTTGTGCAAGGCAGCCATAAGACAGTATTCAAATCAGGGCAGCTGAAACTCCCAAAGCAAACCTGAAATGAAGATTTCTCATGAACCTTTTAATGGTCCCATAACTTTTCATTCTTGCCTTTTTTGGTCTTCAAATGATACGTATCATTTTTTACTGCCAATAAAGTTTACTGGTATTTTCATGGCTAATGGATGGACACTCATGGTGGAAATCAGAGCCAGGGATTAAAAAGGATGCTACTCTTACAGTTCTTCTGGCAGAAACTGCTTCTTCTCCAAACGAGGCAGACAGCCATGCCTGGTGTGCTCTCCTGCAAAAGGTATGGCCTGGCTGCAGGAGACAATAGCAGAAAGCTTGCAGGGAGGGCTGAGGTTTGGGGGCTGTAGTTTATTAACCACAGTGTGCCACACAGGGTGAAATCCATCCTTTTCATGAGAAACATGCAAAAAAATTAGATACGTATCATGTATGCTTTGTTTGGAGAGCTTAAACAGGAGATGAGTGGCAGGACAGCTTCCATTTCATCTGACAAGATGAAAAATCCAATTAATAGAAGAATTGCAAAATTGGAGTAGGGGGCAGAAAATCCTCATTTCCTTGCAATAACTTCCAGAGGGGCAGGCAGGACAGCAGTCCTGAGGCCAATCACATGGGTGCTCCACACTGAGGGTGCCAATTTACTCATTCAAAAAAGAAAGTAAAAACTATTTCTGTTAGAAATTATAACGCTTCGAAGTCTCTAACTAAGCAGTGATGTGATCACACCTGTGCTCCCCTGTGATCCCTTGTAGCTTTGGCATTTTTCTTTCCTTTTCTTTTTGCTATATTTGCTAAACTTTCTCAGTCTTTTCCAGCTGTGGCTGTTTCCAGTTCCTGAGCCAGCTGAGTCCTGCCTATGGCACTATCTCAGCTGTGGCAGCAACAAGAAAGACAAAACCCATCACAGTTATCTCAGAAGAAGCATTAAATGATCTGATCTTTAGTAAATTTTAAATATAAAGCTTTGAAATACAAAACATATGGTACTAATAGTGCATAAACAAAGGAATCACGACCAAGCATTAAGGCAAGCAACTGCAAGGCATACCCAAGTCCCCAGCCTGCCACTGCCATGCCGTGGGACAGAGCCCAGGTGGCTGCCTCTGAGGGTTTTCTCCTCCGGTGCCTCAGTTTCCCTGGCAGGAGCAAACGCTCGCCACGTGCCTGGCCACGTGGGGAGTCTTGGTCAACACTGGGAGGCAGAGAGGAGCTGGGGTAGGAAATAGGTGGAATTCCTGAGCCCGGCGAAAAGGCTGGCGGCAGCAATCCCACAGACTGCGTGGAAACAGGCGTGTTGCTTTGTTTACCTCAAGCTTTATTTTTTAAAGCACCATGACAGCTCTGAGACTCGCTCTGTCTCAGACTAATCTATTTTCCCCTCAACACCTTGCAGTGAGCTGTCTGCCAGCTTCCCGTCCAGACCAGGGGTCAGAACCTCCCGCAGGGACATCCCTGGCTGCTGAGCACTGGATGAGCCATACGGGAGCAGCAGGATCAGCACAGTCTGACCCTCCAAGATCAGCTCTCCATGTTCAGGAGCCCCCCAGATCTCAGGCTCAGTACTTGGCACATTCCAAAACTCAATGTATATGCCTCCAAGAAGTCCCACCTCCTCTAGAAGCAAGGCAGCCAGTCTTCTAGAAACCAAAGCAGCTGAAATGAAATACTGCTTTGTTTGCTGGCACTTCACTGTTGTACAGGTTTGAAATGGGAGACTCCCATTTCTGTGTGACTCTGTACAAAATAAACTCTAAGGCAGAACAATGAGAATCCTATTATGCAACAAGGATTCATGAGCCTCATGTTAGGCTGGATTTATCTCATGAGCATTTTACCAATATTTCTAACACTAGGCATTTAAAAGTTATGAGTCAAACTTCTTAAAGTCACAAACTGGGACTTTTTAACATCTCTGACATGTTTTCAAGCTCCTATGAAAACCACAAAGACAAGAAACTTAGTGTGGCTTTTTATATGAAAGCTGAGTCTTAAGCAACATCTTAACTCTTAAGTACTGGGACTTTCCAAATAACACTAGTTAATGCAGCACTCAAGATAAGATCCTGAGAACTGATCCTATAATTTTTTGTAGGATAAACGGTAATAGAATTAATCATTACTATAATTATAACTAGATTTTATACCTCAACAAAAAAATCACTCATAAATGGGGATAGTTCTCCTAAGTTTTGCTTAATCCCAGTTTGTTTTCTATGTAGATTGTAAACTTGCCTGGGCTGACTCCCTGTTGTTTATAAAGCATCTGGCACTTAGGGATAGTGAACCTCTTTGGAACTTGTGAACGCTGACTGACATAAAACAAGAAATTCCAGTGTGTATGTAATTTTATTTTGCATCTCAAAATACGGGCGGAAGTTCCCTGATGAGAACTATCATAGAGTTATTATGTGTATTGTACTATTTTATTACAGAAACTTTGGAATAGTTTCTGGATTTATCAGAATACAGCCAAGACAAGATTCTCTCCCTGCAAACAAACAGATTAAACAAACCTCTGCCATTTGGGATTTTATAGACACCAACCAAGCTAGAAAAATGTGCTTGAAGTAAAATAATTTTCTAGGTGTTTATGGCTCTTCTTGCACAGCTACCCCTTAAAAAATAGGATCTAACTTGTGACAGGGACATATAGGTATTAGCACAACACCAGTTAAAAACAATAATGACATAATTAAGCTTTGCTGGCATAGTGCAGTAGATGGAAAGCTAATTATGTCATTAGAGGAGGAATGGGTAAGTAGATCTGAGCCGGGGGATGTGGGCTAAGGCCTGGGAAGAGGCGCAGGGTCTGGCATGGCTGTGGCAAGCAGGCACGGGAGCCTGAGCCCGCACTCCAAAGTTCAGCAGAGCCAGCTGCCCTGCTCCTGCCAAGGTTCTTGTCAGCCCTCCCAGACCCACCTCACTGCAAGGCAGAAACAACAGAACAAATCCAGCTCCTCTCCCCTTTTTGTCGGGCTGGGCAAAACTGATCCTTCGCAGTTGCTGCGATGTGGCATCCTGAACTGCCTGCGGAGCACAGACCGTCAACAGCTCAAGTTAACAGTTCAACTTGAAAGATTCTAACATTTCCCAGTGATGGGCAGAATGCAGACAGCAGGGTTTGCTAATTAGGTCATTCTTTATTAGACATATTTAAGTGGTGTTTTGGTTTCTCTTAAAACTGCTGCCTAATGAAGTAATTCTTAGTTAGTATATTCTTGTCACTTAGAAAGTCATTATTTCATATACAGGATTAACACAATCTAAGTTTATATCTGATATTTTTCTACAACAGCCACACGGTCTCAAAGCAGCAAAGCTCAGAGACCAGCTCCCTGCTCAATTTCAAATTACATACCAGTATCAAAGGTAGAAAAATAGGGCTGGCAGCTTATGCCATCAACATCTCTCTGCTACTGCAGCCCAAGCATGATCAAGCCCAAGTGGAATCAGAGTAGAGAGGAAAAAGGAACAGAAAAGCTTATGAATGAAGTAAGAAGCATGCCAGGTCCTCCTCCTAACTTTCTCAAGTCCTTAAATAAGAAATCACAGCCCACGCACTGCTGCTACTGATGACATCCAGGAAGAGTCCCTCCTCTCAAACCCTGCATTTCAGCTGGGAGAATTCAGAGCATTTCCATCCCTCTCCAATATTCATCTGTGTTTATTAGTTTTTTGCCTGCAAGACTGACAATGATCAACCCTGTTCACATATTTTCTAAAAGAGTGCACAGTTTGTTTATCTGGCAGCTATAGGTGCCAGTGCTTAACGTGTTTGGGGCGACAAGAAAATAAATGGACTTAGTGTGTCATATTTAGATCCCTTTCCTGTCCCTCACCAGTCCCCCAGTGTCTTTGCCTCCTTTTTGCTGTCACAGGGGACTTGCAGTACACACAGCACTGTGCCCTTGCCTACATTTACTCTGATGCTCAGAGGGCATATTTTTCAAGTATAGGATATTTTTTCAAGGACTTGCCCATTTATCATCCCAAAGGAAAAGGTTCTCAGTGATTTCATAAGGACTGGACCTGCATCAACAACTGAAACAGCTTTTACAGACTGACCAGATTCTGTCACTTCAACCACTTCCTCAGACAGAAGCAATGGAAGAATTTTGTCAGATGTCAGGCCTGCAGCCATTTTTCTTCCTGGCATAGGAACCAGCCTGAAGGTCCCCAAGATGTATTTATGGAACAGCTCAGACTTTTTTCTGAGCATTTGACTCTTATACCTACAGCCTAAAGCCTGACAGGAGTGATTTTTTTCTCAAATTAACTGTTATACACATAAAATACGAAGAACCCTAAAAATTAAAATTCCAAGTCATGTCAAAAAAATGGCCCTGGCTGCAGGTTTGCACTGTGTGCTGCCCCACGCATCAGGGCTGTTCTGCTTTGGTGTTTTACAGGGCCCGAGCCAAGGAGTGCAGGACCTGCCCCAGCCCTCCCAACACTCCACAGCAGGCAGGGATGTCTGGAGCACTGTCAGAAACACCTGCTGCATGGATATTCAGCTACTGGAGAAGAAAATGTGTCAGACACTCCATTTTACCATCTAAAGGCCTGTCAGTCACATCCCTCTAGACTAAACTAGATGAAGCATTTAGATATCCACTCTTCCTTTATACTCATCTAGGCAGTCTGGTGTCAGCCTACAGGCCAACACCAATGGCAACATGATAAAGGAAAAATGCTCTGAATCAGGTTTTGAAAGTTTCTTACAAGAGCCAGTGTCCAGGGGGGAAGGAAATTCAGCAAGCAAAGTTAATAAAAACATGCTCAAACTGTCAGCTTAATTAGCTTCAGCACAATATTTAATGTGGCTGAACAGCATGGGATGGTTTGGGAAACTTGGCATCAGCTGCAGCAGGCATGCAGTGCCTGAGTGAGAAATGGATGAAATCTCTTTCCAGTACACAGCAACTTGCTGGGAAACGTTTTGTTTGCTGGGAAACAATGTCTGGCCACTGGATGAATGTGCTGCCCAGTTTTGGCCAGTGCAGGGGCCTGAAGACAGCATTAATCCTTGGCGGGTCATTCCATGAGACTGCAGAGTCCATTCTCTTCGTGTCCCAGCGTAAAGAGGAGCACTGGGGAGAGTCTAAGCAAGTCCTCCACCTTGAAAGGACTTCCAGTTTGGTTGGAGGAGATCTGAACATCTTTTAAACAGAAGAGGATCAAACCTGGGACTCCCAGGAGCTGAGCCTCTTAACCAGTTAGTCACAGTACTTGGGCAGCTTTGCAAATCTTGCTTCCCCTGCCCCAAATGCGACAGCCCCAAAATGAAACATCTTATGTGGGGTTGAGTGGTAAATGGAGCGTCTTATTGGACACAAAAGGAATTCAGGGGTTTTTTTCCCCTTTCACTTTTTGGTTGTCAGGCACGAAACATGCAGATTATTAAAAAACTTAAGCATTCAGCCAAACAATCTCCATCCTTGCAAACAGCATCAAGAGATCTTTAAATGGTGGAAACCCTGGTTTTGTAAAGCTAAGAACATCATGACATCAAACCAAGCGTCCAACCCAAAATTGCTCCATCTACGTAAATTTCTAAGGCGGCATATGAGGATTGGCTTTAAAAATCACTGCAAGACCAAAACCTTTATCTCTTAAACTGGCCCCATTTCCTGAAGACATCCAGGAACTCAAGCAATCTGTCATCTCTACAGTCATTTGAAAAATATGTGAAGAGAACCATTATATTAAAACCAAGATTAAAATGGCTGAAAACTTCTGCTGCAAGCACTTTCTGGTGGGGGAGAGAGAAGCTATGATTGAACAGAAACACTAAATCCCTGCTAAAGTAAATCCCCAGCCACATTTATGATTCAGCACCATCTGAGGATCCTGACCCCACAGTGGTTTCAAAGGAGGTCAAAGAACAAGTCTGAGAAGCTATGTACCAGTTTCCTAATAAGATTGCCTTGTCTTACATTTCTGCTGATTTCTTTCATACCTTCTAAGTTGTTACAGCAGCTCATAAAGGGAAAATAAAGATTAGACACAAGCCTTTGCCCTTGAGACCTTCCATGACCCCTGGTTTGCCATTTACATTTATTACAAAAGCGCCTGAAATGTTTTTGAGTCATGGAAAAGCATCTGATGGTTACAGAGGGTTTTGCACCAATAATGCTCTGTTCGCTGGGTTTCCTCAGACAGAACTTTGCAAGGATATTGAAACTCCCTCAGTCACAGGCAATAAACACAACTATGCCAAAGTTGGGAGGAGGGGAAGGAGGGGGATGGTTCCTTGCACACCAGTGTTCTCTTATCCATCTGGAATTAGGAAAGCACGCCTGGAAAGAAGAGCCAACAGCTTTGGATAACTCAGCCCAATTCCTCGGCTATGACATATTCATTGTATGCACGCGCGAGAGAACGCAAGTAACTCGTGTGTCTGTATTCAGCCATTATTTAAAATAGAGTAAATTAAAAGATTGACCAAGACAGTAGCAAGAGACTTCTTTAAAAGATCATCTAGTCAGCCTGATCTCAGCTGAGCCCCCTCCTGCAAGAAGTGAAGCAGTCCTGAGTTCAAAATCAGATTTAAGAGGGCTTGAGAGCATTCACATCTGGTAAAATTTGACCCCAGATCAGCGCTTCCCTGCAGGCTTATGCCATTGAAATCAAGAGGAATTACAGTGGAGACAGAAGTGTGGTTAGCTGGGAGTCACAGCAATGAGAGGGCAAAAGTGAGCTGCCATGGAGGGTGGACACCCAACCCTGCTTCCCTTCTTTCCAGCTGCAGTTTTCTCTATTAAACTAGCTATAATTTGTTCTTGCAGAATAGCTATAGCTTCCTTTTTATCTGCCACTCACAAACTGCCCATTGCTACCACATGCTGCACAACAGCCTAGAGGAGAAAGCCAAAATGTTTCTCATGAGTGTTCATATATTCATTTCAATTCAATTTAAATGTGAGCTTCATTATGACCTTGTTAGCACCCCCTCTCCTGTTTACTTTCCATTAACATTCAGGCTGTCAAACTTTATTAGCACAAATGACCACAGAAATTGTGAGCTGCTTGAATTCTCACAGTTTGAAACATATTTAGTGGGTGAAATTCAATCTGTCCAGTAGGCCAGGGGAGCTCTCTGCCATGCCCCAGTCTTCTGCTGACTTGGAAATTTTAGAAGTGTTCACAAGCAGAATGTGATGACAAGAACAAGTCTCTCTGAGTTAGGGAAAACAGAACCAACACACATGGCTCCCAGGCAGCCAGCCACAGGTATGCTCATTCTGGACTGTCACTGACTGAAGAAAATGTAAAGGGAAAGGGACAGACTTTTTTTCTCCAAAAATTAGAAAAAGAAATAATTACAAAACTAAGGAAAATAAGACCTCAAACCGAAGGATATTCTACAAAGAGATAAAAAGTGGGGGGAAAAAAATGAACTGAATTACATGATTCATGCAGCTCTGCAAACCACACTAGTGTTTTGTATGCAGCCCACACTGTCACCTCTGCCTCAAGAGATGACTTCTTTACTAGCTAGATTTCTTGTCCCCAGAAGAATATTATAACATATGGTTGACTTTTTCACATAATACCTAGTTCACAATCTCACACAAAAACTTCCACAATATATGTTATTTTGACACGGGTTTAAACATGATAAACAGTGTAATACAATCTCCAGCTGTTTGAACAATTCTTGTCATAAACTGCCTCACTGCACTGTCATCAGGCTCATTTCTGCATCGAGCCTTTGTTCTCTTTTATTTCCTACATTGTTTCCCTTCCACTCCGAGACATTTTGAAAGAAAAATGTATAAATGCAACATTAAAACCAACATTCCCTTGGATCTTCTATCTCTATGCAAAATGTGAACCTCAATTTTATTTTTTATTAAAATCAGAGATGGGGAAAAAAATGTGGCTTTTTTTTTTTTTTAATCTGGTCGGGCCATTCTCAAGTATTATGCATAACTTTTCCACAAATGCTTGTATAAAGCATTTCAAGAGTGGGAGAAAGCATGTAAAAAGAAAATCCACAAAAACTAAGTCTTTCCAATTTTTCAGTTCAAAAAATCCAGGTCAATATTTACTTCACTTTTATTTAAATATCAAAAGCTTGTATAAAAAGCTTTTTGTCTATTTACTTATTATTTAAGTTATTACAGAAAAAAAATACTTGCAGTGATTTCTTTTTAATTTTTTTTTTAGTGTGGCCTAGGAGATCAGAAAAAACGTTACCTTTTTCTGTGCAGCTCTAGTAAAATAAATTTAACATCAAACAGTGAAGCAGATATTGATTAGAAGAGGGTAAAACCAACTGGCCTGTTGTTTTCTAAGCCCCATTTCTGGAGGTTCCCTGCTCTGGGTGGTTATGAAATCCTATCTGCCTCTAGTCTAACAACACACAGTCCTGGCAGAAAACTCCACTGGCTCAAAGGCTCTTGTGATGTTTGAAAATTCTGGAGAATCCGTATTTTCCTACTGTTGTTCTAGGATGGCACAGGATACACTGAAACACTGAAGGATGAGAGGAAACGAGACAGCAAAGATGAGACCTATAAAGACAAGCCCATATCTGAGTGTACAACTGGCAGCAGTTGCAGGGGGTTTATTACAAACCCTTTCCAATGAAGTTACCCATTTCTTTAGTGCTCCAGCATGGCAGCAGAATGGATTTAAATCCCTCTCTGCCAACCCAGGTGTGGAAGAATATATTTTAATAAAATCAGAAACACAGAGAGAAGGGAAAGCAGTATTTCATTTCATTAGTGTGCTTTAAAAAGGGAAGATCTAAGATAAAGAAGGGAAATTTGGGTAGGTTAAGGAACAAGTTCCCTAGGGAAACCATAGAAGTCCCATCAGCTGAGATGTTTAGAATTAAACTCAATAAAGCATGAGAAAATACACGATGCAAGACAGCTCTGCATCAGCAGAAGGATCAGCCACATAAAGTGTCTTTTTTCACTCCTGGTTTCTGTTGTTTCTTCTCACTCACGCCCAAGTGTCCTGGGAACATCTGCTCCCACACAGATTGCTGTCACTCCTCAAGCAGCCAAGGGCAGCTCCAGTTATTTTAATTGGTTTAGCTTAATGTTAAATTCCTATCTATAAATGCAGATGGACACATTATTATAGGGTTTTTTGTGCTTAGCAATGACTTACTCTGGGCTAGCTTTTAACTTCACAATTCACTCTGAATAAGCACGGTCACTGTCCTGCTGCTCAGCAGTGAAGAAGGAACTGGAGCCTCCTGCTTGTTCTTGCCTTTTTCATTTCCCTCTGGCCAGGAGCTGACATATCAAGGACAGCCAGCAGGCCCACAGGACAAGGCTTTCCAAGTTCACACTGCTGTAAGTCACCTGAGACTTAGTGGCAGTCCCTGAGAGCAGGCCAGGACCCAAGGAACAACAGACAGGTGTCTGTGTGGATAACTCGCTCTTTTCACTGTGCAAACTTGGGGCAAAACTGGGGTAGTTCTGGTTTGCAAATATGATGGGGTTATTCCTAGTGTAACAGAAAGAATTACCAAAACCAAATAGATTAAAAACTATGTTGGCTCATGCCAGGAAAGCCATTAATATAACTAAATACTGTTGACAGGGAAAAAGATAAAAATCACATGTCAAAGCTGGGGAGGATTTGATTAAAGATGGCCCAACTGATTCAGCAGCAATTAAGGTTGCTCTTCAAGTGGTGTGGTTCACTCCTGCCAGGAAGGAGGCTGCGGGTCCAACTCTCCTCACTTGCACCAGACTTACACTGGTGAAAGCCACCACCTCTGCTCAGGCAGCTGCTGCCTAAACTCAGCACAGAGCTGTGCAGAATCTGGCCCGAAAGGCCTGTGGCAATTGTATAGGATCAGATAAGACACCTCAGGAATGCAGCACTGAGCAGAGCACTTCGGTAATGCTTTAATTTCCATCCTTGGCTTACTCAGTCCCAGCTTTCATTAAGAGACTACACAGTGGTTGGAGAAAAAGTTTTTACATGAATTAGTTTAAAGGGCAGGAATTACATTCGCATCTTAATGGTGTGGAAATGAATAATCTGAACAGGGAGCAACAAATGTGGGAAGGGCTGCTCCATATTTTCCGTTTACCAAATGAAAATAATACTTTATTTTCTTACTTAACTGTCTCTGCAGTTAGCTGGCAGCAATCTGATAGACACTGAGGCTCTAGCCCCGCAGAGTGCACAGCTGCCCTCTGATGCAGCATGGGGGATCATTTTAGCATTTGTACTGGGGCAGCAACTGGGGACTCCAGCTGAGCTCAGACCTGGCTGGGATGGGCTTTGCCCCACCATAGGATGCCATGATTCAAGGGTCTGGTCTGACCCAGCAAGTGATGCAGCTGCAGGAGAAGCAGGTAACAAACACCCTCTAATGCAGGAGGCAAAGCCAAGCCATCTGCCCACATTCACACTGTAGCTCCATCAACAGGCCCTTCCCCAGAGGGGAGTCCAGATCAGATTTTAGAAAATGCATCAGAGGACCAGAATGAATCACAACACTTTTCAGGATAATCCCATACTAATGAGTCTAAACGTGCTTTACAACTAGTTATTAATTCCAAATGCACAGGCTAGGGAGTTTTATATCCCTTATATATAATGTATAAACTGAGATCCAACATGTTAAGATGTTGCAGTGATCAATGGCAGAGTCAGGAACAGAAGCTAGGGGTCCTGCTCCAGCGAGAGTTTGTTCATTGGATAAATACATGTTTACATGTTAGTTTTATACCTGCATAAACTAAGGGAAACAATACCCTTGCCTGAAGTTTCACAATGAGTTACTGCAAAATCCTTGGAAAGGACCCCAAGAATTCCCTCCCTTTTTTTTTTTAAGAAAAAAAAAGGGGGGGGAAAGAAAGCTTTGCCCTAACACATTCTTACTGTATATGCTTCATTGTATACACAAGTCATGTACTGACTCTGGCAGTGCAGCATCCATCCAAAAGAACCATAATGAGGCTATGCCTTGGTCACAATCAAAGCTTTTTATTTTTACAAGGAGAATCCCACGGACTAAGAGGCCATGATTACACATCACTTTAATCTAGCAGAAGAACATGCTGCTGCTAAAAGAGGCCAGGCACACACGGATGCTGGCTTTCCCACAGTAGCTGGCAAGAATAAGCCACAAAAAGAAGGAGAAGATCTCAGACATGGGGCAGTGGAGGCTCCATCCTTGTGCTAACCAAGGCAGCCAGATTCTCCTTTCAGTTTGCCCCTCACAGCCAGCAGTGCATGAAGCCCCCCACTAGCCCCAGGAAGCCAAACTGGGCTCCAGAACCAGTGCCAGGGCTCTCCTAGTTGCTGCACAGAGTTGGATTGCAGTTGCTGTTTCTAATCTACTTCTGAAATGCAGTAATGAACCTGTTTGCAACATCTGACCCTGGAGTAAAAGGTCCTGGGTGAAGCCTGTCTATTACTTCCTTCTTTATGTTTCTGTAAAAGCTCTGTATGTCTGGATTGATGAAACTGCACCACACAAGCTCAGGACAAGAAGCCATAGACAGCTGTTGTATCTTATTTGTGCCTTATTTCCAATCAGGCTCCTGCCTGAAACCTCAAAACCACAGTATCAGCCACCTGGAAACACACAATAGCAACCACAGGGCAGTGCTCCTGGTTTAACACTAATAAAACATGAAGTTGGACTTATGCCACCCATAGAGGTGATTTCTTCAACGTTTTATATACCGACTTCAGCAGGAGTTATATACATGTAAAGTTGCAAAATCTGAATCATAGTTCCCAGAAATCAGAAATAAAAACTTGGGTCCAACATCAGAAATACAGTTTTGTGGTTCTGCAGGCAACCAACCTGCATGTACACATGTCTGGTAACCAACCTGCATGTACACATGTCTGTATGAATAAGTGAACAAACCAGCTCCCCCTCACACCCGCTGATCCACAGATTAGTTTCTCTTTAGAAAACAAAGTGGTGCCATCACGTCTGGGAAGGGGGGTTGGTTGGTTGGGTTTTTTTAGTGTAACTTAATTTTGGTTACACTACAACTCTTAGTCTTTGAAGAGAAGCGACCACAAAGAGCCTGCAAAAAAAACCTCGAGCACGACTGCCTGTTCCCCAGGGAGCTCTCTATCACAAGAGCTGAATCTACTTCGAGAAATTAAGGCAAAAGGGATTCTTTCGCTGTTTGCTAGCTCTCCAAAAAGAGCATCCCACTCCACAGCAACACCACAAAGGATTGAAGAACGGGTGTGTATGTAACAGTGCCATCTGGTGATGGCAGCCTGAGCCATAGTCATGTGTTTTGCACGTGTGCACTTACATGACAAATTCAGTACATATTTACCATGATAGCTTGTACTGCAACCAGTATTTTATTTTCTTCCTAGTTGAGGCAGTGGTCTTAAGGTAGGCCACTGGTAAGGACATAATCTAATTCTACCACCACTTTTTTGTTGTTGCTTTATGCCAAAGAGTGCTGGATTGACTTGCCTCAGGGGTGCTGATTCCCTTTATAAATGAGCATTCCTTCGGGGATGAAGCCTCACCAGCTGAACATCAGCCTCATGATAAAAGTAGTAATTTTGAGCTAGCACAGAGGCACCCCTGAGACAGACTCAAGAACACAAGAGGAAAAAACCAGGTACAGCTCACTTTACTTCCTAAAGTTCCTCCCTGTTAAAAAAGCAATGAACATGAGCTCTAAAACTACAGGCTATGAAGGAAACAAAGAGGCTTGGGGAGAATGGCAGAGTGATCTGGAACAGACAAAGGGAATTTGGTGTTTACAGAAGGCAAGGACAGGAGCAGCAGCAGCTACATGAGCTAGGAGGATGTTCTAGGATGGCACAGAATATATAACTGATAGTTATTAATCTCTGCAAAAGAAGGAGCTCTTCTTTTGTGCCATCTGTTTTGAATTACTGCCCCACTCAGCTCTAGGCCTAAATTGCACAATTCAAACTCAATTCCAAACCACCCAAAGTGCTAAAGGTTTTGGAAGGCACAGGAATGGGAGTATTAGGCATAAATTGCAGGGTTTACGCTATTTACAGAAGAGCACCCAATTAGGTCATGCATGAGTCCCAAAACAATACACATGAGCACCTCATCAGGTCACACATGAGTGCTAAATTAGTTCACTCATGTGCACCCAGTTAGCTTATGCAGCAATGCTCTAGTAGTTCATGCATGAGCACCCCATAAATTAATGCATGAGTGCCCAATTAGTACACACACGAGTGCCTAATCAGTCTGTGCATGAGCAGCCAATTAATTTTTTCATGAGTGCACAATCGCGTGCATGAGCACACAATTAGTTTATCCATGGGTATCCAACTGGTACATGCATGAGCAGCCAATTAGTTTGTACACAAGTGCCTAATTGGTATATGCTTGAATGTCCTATTAGGTCATGTTTGAACACTCAAATGCTTCATGCATGAGCATCCAGATAACTAACCCCTGGGGGATGTATTTTATGCATGAGCACCCAATCAGTACATGCAGGAATGATCAAAGAATTTATGCTTGAGGACCCAAATATTCCATGCACGAGCAGTCAGCCTGTGCATGAGCACCCCTTTAACTCACCCTGAGTGCTGCAGTGAGCATGCATGCAGGTTTTGGCAGCTGGGGCCAGGTGCCTCTGCCAGGTGGTGGTCACAGCCAGTGCCCAGCCAGTTGTGAAACTGATGGAACCACCCAAAACACCCCAAAGCATCAGCCCATCAGAAAAGCTCAGTACTCCAACTCAGACACAGGTAAATATCAGAAAAAACTTCTTTACTGTGAGAGTGACAGAGCACTGGAACAGGCTGCCCAGAGAGGTTGTGGAATCTCCTTCGCTGGAGACATTCAAAACCCGCCTGGACGCGTTCCTGTGTGATGTGCTCTAGGTGACCCTGCTCTGGCAGGGGGGGTTGGACTAGATGATCTTTCGAGGTCCCTTCCAACCCCTAGGATTCTGTGATTCTGTGAAAGAGCAGCAGCTGCAAGCAGAGGAGATGTGTGGAGGGAGACACAGCTGTGGGGCTGGAAATGTGTTCTTAGAAGGAGGCACTTCATGTGCAAAGAGTGCACAACGAGGGACTGGCTTCAGGATGATTCATAGGTATTTTTAAGTTATTTACTTCTGCATGTTTTTTGCAGAAGTACCAGAAACATCACATTTGGAACAAGTAGTAGAAGTTGTCTAGAAGCTCTGATACAGGCCAGCTGCTTGTTATTCTGCAGCATGCCCACAAGAACTCAAATCCAGAGAGTAATGACTGGTAGTCTCTAGAGGCAGGTCTTACTCTAACAAAATGTATTGGCTTAAGAAGGATAAAGGATGAAGCTCTACAGCCTGTGCTACACAGGAGCTCAGATAAGATGATATAATGACACACAGTGGTTGTAAAATCTATGAACTTATCAGTCCAGATTGCTTAGGTCTCTGAATCACTGCTAAGTCCAACTTGCACAACTTTCCTTGTTCAGGCACAGAGAAAACAAGGTGGTATGTATTAAGACAAGCTCATGCCAATAAAAATGTACTACAGGAATGAATGTATTTATTAACTCTCAGCAGTGATGCCAATGGTTTTGGCTCGACTACAGTTTCCTGGCTTTGGACACAGGGTCACAAATCTCTAAGACTGTTGAATCTTGCCCTGGAGTAAGGAAACATCCAAAGTCGGAGCTGGTGCTGGCTGCCCTAGGGGACAAAAAGCAAAGCCTAGGTGTCCATGAAACAGTATGATAGTTTTTTACAGCATTCAAACAGAACAACTTATACATTTGCAAGACCAGGGGAAAGGTTGACTTTAAGATGTTTTGGATCAGGTCTTTGCACTTAAATGCAGCTAGGTGCAAAGAAAGGGGCCAGCCAGGGCACTCTGCCTGGGAGACCCTGCCACTGCCTGCTGTTCCTGCAATCACACAGCAGTGCACTGGTGACTCAAATTCTTTGAGGAACAAGGAAAGTGAAGGATTGGCTGTAAAGCAAGGGGACCAGATTATCCTTGAAGTCCCTTCCAACTTGGCATTCTATGATGTGTCTACCTGGCTGGCAATCAAACTCACAAATAGAAAAATATTTGTTATTTACCAGCACCAATTGTTTCCTGATGTAACTGGCAAAAGCTACAAATTCAGTCCTTTTAGCATTTAATTACCATAGAAGCATGGCAAGAAGTCCTTCTTGCTACCTAGAAAACAACAAATGTGGGCATAAATAGGTATCACTATTATGTATCAGTTCTAATCATCTCATGACTGTAACAGTCTTGCCATTAGCTTCAACCGCCTGCCCCCCCGCTTCTCCTCTGCATGCCTGAGCTCTCCTGTCCTTTGCACCAGGACAGGACGTATTTCTTCATTTGGCTGCACAGTCAGGGCCTCATGGAATGAGAGGCAGATCACTCACAGGAGAGTACTCAGGCTCAAAACCAAAAAACCAAACATTTAGCATTTGCACGTGGCCAATCAAGCAGGGTCACAGTCAGCCTGAGCATTCTGAGTGCATTCAAACCACGTACCATGGGCAACCCTACTGCTGGCACATCACTGAAAACAACTCACTTTGGAGTCCCGTTTCTAAAGGTGCCCCAAGTTCTTAGAAGCCCGAACACATCTCAGTGAAAGCTGATCAAAATTATGCTGCTAAGGCCCAGAGTAAAATTTTACTTTTTTTAAAAAAAAACAATGCCTAATGATTCCTATTTGTAAGGCATCTATCTCTAGGTCACATCCAATCAACAGCAAATAGTAGGAACAGGGAGTACATACTGCCTGAATCTGGCCTGAAGAATCTCTTCTGAAAACTGGTCTTGGCCTCTTAAATCCCTGAACTGTTACTGAGAAAGAAAGTAAATACACTACTAGACTCAGAAGTAAAAAGACTATCTATGGCTTAAGAAGGGAATTAGTCAGTGGGTTTCTGCAGGAGCATTTGGAAATATTTAGCACAGGCTCCAGGCGGAATTTGCCAAACAATGTTTACTGAGGCTCCTGCTCTACTGTCAAACTGATCCTCTTTCCCAGCTGAAACCTAGGAGAGCTGGAGACACATTTCTTCCAATGCAGGAAGGAACTTCACCTAGGAAGTCACCAGCCTCATCAGATGGCCCCATCCTATCCAGCCCTAGAGGACAGAATTAGCCAATGGTATTTATTTGAAATCTTTAGGATTCAGATTTCATTTACACCTCCCTGTCAGCTCAAAATCAGGGACCATTTGACCAGTCTGAACATACTCTGGCCACAGAAGCAACAAGTTTTTATATTTCTCCAAGAAGCATAAAAGCTTTTTCATTTCTTAAGCAAAATCCATAGATACTGAACATTTCTTCATGTGCTGTTAGTGCTGAAATCTAACCTATCAGAGTTTGCATTTAAGGAGACCATCAACAGCCTGTGGTTAAATCCTCAAGGGGAGATAAGGCACCTGAACACCCGTGAGAGCCTGGATTTACAGGCTTTCTGCAGTCTCTTTCTGCCCATAGTACTTAACATAAACTTAAGCTGCACACAGAGCCACTGAACAGCCACCCCCCACCCCCTTTTTTTCAAAAAACAGCTTTCTTCTTTTGTCCTCCCTGCCTACACGGGAGGTCTTCAGGGGAACCAAGCCAATAATACTGTGAGGTAATAACATATTTTGGACAAAGGGCAATGTTAGCTAGGAAAAAAAACACCACCCATAATTAGGCTAGGATGTGATGTCATCAGTGATATGAAGCATCATTAAATATATTTGGCCCAGCTAATCAATTGCAGGCTAGTTTTACAGACATGCATAATCTTTACATTACACTAAATGGTCCACAAATCACTGGAATTGGTTCTTAGATTCAAGGGTCAGTGAGTATCCAGTTGAAACAGAGAATAAGAGGATGTTGCAAGAAAATCAGCAGGATGATTTAGCTGCCTGCTGTCTTGATTTTTTTTTAAGCACAGTTTTGCAATTAGGCGAGAGGATGCCCTGTTACATGTATACTTAGTGTGCAGACTCAGTGGTTGGGAAATAATACATACTAGAAACAGAGGTTCAACCTACTGCATACAGATGGGAGAGAGCCCACATTCCTGCTCCCTCCCAAGATGAAATAGCAAAGTTCAGACCATGCACATGGGGTGCTCTTCTATGTTCCTGCAGCCTTAAGTACTTCTCTGACCCCCCAGTACTGCTGTAAGGTGGAAGATACTTTAAAAGCCATTTTACAGGTATTAAAGGGAAGCATCAAGAGATTAATTGACTTGCCAAAAGTCACAGACGAAACTTGTGGGGTAGCAGGGAACTGAACACAGGCATTTCACACTTCAGATCAACACCATAAATTTGTACTTCTCTTCAGAGCCACTTTGTGGAAGATGTCTTGGCTGTAGCTGTTAAACTCCCTCCTCATCATAACAGCTGATTGTTTGTAGAAAGATGATGCGCGTGTCCAAGATGTGCCCATGAACCATGATGAGGCTATTTCATTTTTAATCAAAAACTCCAAACATCCAGAGTTAAAAATACAAGTAGCATTTAGCTCTACGGTGCATGTTTTTTGTTCCAGAAGAAGTTAGTTCTGCTCTTGTTTTAAGAAACTAATTATGTTTTTGTTTTTATCATTTGTACACAAGGTGTTTCTAAGGGCATGTCTGGCCCCAGAACAGCTCTGGATCAGGCAGTGGCACAACACATCCCCACTGGCAAATGAATCTCTGCACATTTGGGAGCTACAGGCTTGAATGAAACATAAATCTCCTTCAGCATGAGTGCCTGGACTCTTCTCCAGGTCTGCAAGAAAGCAGATAACAAATGGGGTCACTGAATAGTACAGAAGAAAAGTTTGCATAGGGCTGGAATATGTCAACCTTTACAGTGAGACCTAAGCTTTAAGATTTGTACTTCCAGTACACTTGCACTCCTCTAGAAGCATCAACCAAGAGACAAGGACAGCACAGAAAAGATTCAGCAACTGCCTCCATGCTGCCTAAAGCCCCAGTGCTGGGTGGGCAGAGGTACCCACAGTATTCTGTGGTACAGCTACAAATGCTCACAATGTCCCAGAGCTGCCAGACACTCCTAGTCCCATGGCTGGACCAGCTGCTGGGTGCCCCTTCCTCCTCACTACGTCTTTTGCTCTTCTCAAGGAAGGATCCACACGGGCATGAAAGAATAGAAACAGCTCAGAAAGGAAATGCAGGAGTGAAACTCTGGTGATTCCCAGTTCTACCATCACACTCCATTCCAGACAGTTCCTAAATAAGGATCGCCCCCAAAAAAAATACAGCCATCTCTCACACAGGCAGTATTTCAAAACCTCATTGCAATCCATGCAAATTTCCAGAAAAAGAGAAATCTGCTTTACACTGACATACCTTTTTATTAAAGGTGGTTGAAACAAACTGGATGTGTTTCCTAGTATTTCTCAAAAGAATTATCTGACCAATGACCCAGTACTATTTATTGCTTTTCAAGGCACGTAGTGGATATTGTATCAAGTGCCCCCCATAAGGCATTGTGAAGAGCCCTTTTCTTTCCACATCTGAAATTCCCTGTACAGGGCAGATCTTTGGAAAAGAAAACATCAGTGAGAAGCAAAACACTTGTCAGAGGGAAGAGACTCACACACTCAGACTTGACTAAATTTGCTTTTATCAAAGCAGACTCTCTTCTAAAAAGAAATATTCACGACTCAGAAAGGAAACACTTATCAGATTAGTGCTCTTCGCAAAGGAAATGAAAAATGGTGAATGTTTATAACTTACAGTGTTTTTAATGAGCTTAACCTGTATTTTAGACTTGGAGGAAGAGTAAAAGTACTTAGAAAAACAAGCAGTATAACAGAGATTATGAGATCTATTAATTCCCCTTAAACCCCAGTGTACTAGCACATATTCTTTCACCATCTTTGTCAGTCCTGTTCTGTGGCACCTGGGATAATTGCAGTCTGGCGTAGAAGGAGCATGCCTTTTGCCAAATGCAAAAGTGAGCTACTAGTACCTGTGTCACCTTCCTGTGGGCTTCAATAAAACCCAGGACGGAATCACCAGCTTTCCAAAGGGATTCTTGTGTGACTGTCTCTGAAGACAGCACAGCATGTCCCCATTTTCCTGCTTCTGTGGCTAAAACATAAGGGCTGTGTTGCAGGTAACAGTGCAGATGAATCCAGGTTTGAAAACAGTTAAAGACAGCAAGTTAGAACAAGAATCTGGGAGTGTAACAATTTCATTAATCATCTTCATTATCTTGGCGTACATCGGGAACTTATTAGCAAAATTTAGGAGCTAAGCAAAGGAGTATGAATACTCAAAAAACTGCAATTAAAAGAGGACAACACACACCCAAGGGAAGATCAAATAAACACTAATCTGTTAAAAAGGAAAGAAGAATACATAATATTGGAGAATAGGTCCTTATCACCAGTATGCAGCACACAGCCAGATCCTGCTGCCTCCGCTGCGCCCAGACAAGTTTCCCCGCTCACCCGCAGACTTAGTGCAGGACTGGAGCTTAAGTCCTCTGACCAGAACGTAGGGTAACTCTGAACAAACAGTAAAAGACAGAGATAGCAGCTGGGTCCACCTCTAGTGGACTTACTATCAAGTCCAGAGCTTCAGCATGTTTCCAGGTTGACAACACGTCCTTAAACTCTTACTGTCCTCTACAAGAATGCACTTACAGGCTGAAGGGGAAGTCCAGCCCCTGCTGCTGATCAGTAGGAATGACAGCTGGAGGCAGACTAGAATTCTCCCAACAGGATTTTCTGGAACAGAGGTTTCCAGACAAACATAAGAAAAAAAAAAAAATCTCTCACATGACATGTAAAATCATGCAGATTTGGACTAGGTAGAAAGCCCATTGCTTGGGTATTTTTCTTGGGTTTTCTGTGTTTTTTTTCAAGATGTAGTTTAAAATGTTGTTCTTGCTAAACTTCACTACTGGAGAGAAAGTCACATTACCAACCTGGTTATAGCATAGTGAAACCAAGGCCTGTCTGAGTTTACATGGAAAAACTGAGGCTTGAAGGAACACTGAGCCATGGATAGTCCCAAGGTACTAACTACAGTGGCAGACATTGAACTCTGGGCAGGTCATTTTGTTGTGGAAATACCAGGCAAAAATTTTGGCTGAGCTACATTGGCACATACTGCAGTCTGACATTCCTAAACGTTGCAAAAATTTCCTTTGAATGCCAGTTGACTGGTGGTGCAAGGATGTTTGAAAGCCCATAACACAAGGATCCCTATTACTTTCAACATCACAGCACAACTGAAGAACAGAAAGGTGCCTTGTTGTGACACACTGAAGTAAAGGTGGAAGGGGGATATTCCCAGCAACACAAGCTGAGACACAAGGCAGTCTCATGTCCTCAGATTTCAAGTGTAGGACACCATCTGTCTTTGGGGAAATAACAGTCAGGGATCCTATTAACTTGAAAATGGGGAGAGCAGGCACCCCTAGGAAGATGCTCCTTAACCACTGAAAAGTGAACTTTCTAGGAAAAGCTTGAGAGCATCAGTAGGGCTATTTCTGATCAAGACAAAGTCAGACTTCCAAAGAGAAAATAAAATAGCAGAGGACACCTAAATCAGCTTATATGTAAAGACAATGAAAACAGACAACTCCCATTCTGTCTCCTCCTCCAAGAACCCAACAAGTGAGTGAAATGCTTAAACACTTCAGATCTAACCTCATATTTAAACCCATTCCAGTTTACACCACCTCAGGGGTATATAAAATGGCTTAAATATGAGTATAAATAATTATGTATAATCAAGAATTCGGGCTGCCTTTGCCTGAGGTGGAAATAACCCATATTCATTCCAAATCCAAATTCATTTTGGAAATGAATTTTCATGACTGATCAGCATATCTGCTAATCAAGGTATCTACAGTCTAGCCCCGTAGCATGAATGCCAAGAACAGACGGTACTGATGACAAAAGATGATACGATCTACATGTTCATGGAATTTATCAGAGTTTGATGGATACCCTGTGCTCTGGGCAGATAATTAAATGTGACTGACTGGGGTTGGAATGGATCATGCTGAAATCCATTTTTAAAAACTGTTTTTTCTCCAAAGCGATAGCTGAGAGCAGTGACCAAGTTCCCAGCTCACAAACTTTCCACCTGTTGCAGAATGTCAAGGTTGTTCTGCTCAGAGAGCCATGGGCAGACCTGCTGTGCCTGTGTAACAACAAGTCCTGACTGTGGACATGGACACTGCAGGTGCAGTTGCAGAACATCATGCAGTGCTGACAACAGTGCCTCTCACCACCGACTTTAACCTCTGACAGAGGTGTTGCCAAGACAAGGCCACCTCAGATACTCATGACGCAGCTCCTGGAATCTCTTTGCTTTACATGCTGGAATAAAACTGGTGTTTTCAGAACACGGTAGGTAAGCAGTACAGACCTTTCCGGCTACGCCAGCCCTGATGTCAACTCCATGCCAATAAGATTCAGTTCTTGGATTTTACTCCTACCACACATCACCAGAGTCTTTTAGCCTAAACTACTGGCAGAGAAGCAGCTGCAGTGAGGTGATGGCTGCAAAGCAGAGCCTGGATGGGCCTTAGTTTCCCCAACAGCATTATGCGAGTGATAACCTGCAGAGAATAGGCAGCTCTGGTCTGTCAGAGCCTGGCACAAGTGATTCCTCCATCCATTAACTCACTGGAACTGCCAGGCCATGAAAACACACCAGTGTTCCGTACAACTAGGAAGAGTAAGGAAGCAGGCAGGCAGATGTTCACAACCTGTTTCTGAGTACTGTCAGAGCTTCCCACCAAGGAACCACAGAGGCAGACATCTCTAACATGAACCTCAGCAATTTTGCATAATCTTTTTGAAGCAGTAGCAGCTGAAACCTAGAACATAAATCTCAGCAATTTTGCATAATCTTTTTGAAGCCGTAGCAGCTGAAACCTAGAAACTAACTACAAAATGCAAGCCACAAGCATCTAACTAGTTCTCTTGCAGACACTATCAATGTTTGATAAGGATGTACAATCTGGCCTTGCTTACCACTTCCCAGTTCAATTACCTGCTCGTTTAAAAGGACTGGCTCACAACTGGAAGCTTCTTGTCAGCTCATCCTTGACAAATTCCACTTTGGAGTCTACCATTTTCTAGACACTATTGAGGACACAGAAGAGCTGAAGAGAGAATATATAGATGAACTTTTGTTTTGCTGCCTTTTGCTGAGCTCTTACTTTCTGCAGCCTCGCCAAAGAAAAAAGGCATATGCCCAAACGTGACATTTCAAGAGTGACCTAGTTAGTTACTATAGGTTTGGATCCTTTGCATTCTTGGCACCCAGCATTTGCAACCGCATACATGAAAACCAGTACACAGAAACAGGGATTATTTCTCCCATGGCACTTCAAAATAAGGTAAAGGTTGAATTCTGCCTGGAAATTCACACTGAATGAACCCATCCGTCTGCAGTCTTCAGGCTGTAAACAGCAGTGCTGATGGCAAACAGGAAAATTATTATTTAAAAGGAAGAAATAGCCCAAGTATGGTGATTTGCTGCCCCACATCTGTGTTTTCAACCAGCACTAGAAACCTGCAAAAGTAAATTAACATCTTCTAATAATTTAAATCTAGAAATGAAAAGGCAACATCTACTAGCCTAATTGTCATGTCTTTCTTTCTCCTCCCTGGAAATATTTTACTTTGAATTTCGACACCAGTAACTCTCACAAGTGGAGTGCTAAGGTACACGATCTGTAACGGGTGCTCAAATTTGGCTCTTGCTACTTGGCTTGTTATGGCAAGTGTTGAGACGTGACAAACCTTCTTTCTGGCTCTTCATTCCCATCCACTGACCTCAGATCTTGTAATATGTTTGCTATGTAAAGTCACCCATTATTCAGTAGCAAGGATTAGCTGCTACAGCTAAAACCTGTGTGCCCTGATGTCAGGCCTGAGCGCAGAGCCACTGAATTGGGAAACTAAAAATTTGTACTTCAGTTTACAATAGAGATAACTTGAACAATCACTCTGGATTTGAAAAGTAGAGAGGAAGAATGGGCTCAGCATGTCCACCTCACTCCACATCATTGGCCACTACTACATCCCTGCTAGCACATCAAGGCAGCTGAACATGCACATTTAAACAGGTATTTTTAAGAAAGAAAAGCTCAGACAACCCCAGCTCTGCACAGAATCCACTGTTAGCTCTTCTAGTTGAGGACGCTGCTGCATATCCACTTGGCACAGCCAAAGGAAAGTGCACTTTATCCTGCATCTGTCAGCATCAGTGACAAGCAGATTCCACATAAGGGCATGAAATAGCACATACCAGGGACAAGGTATTCATAAGAAATGTATGAGATTTAAACAAGAATTTCCATCTTTGCACTTCTGCCCTAGGAGAATGAACTTGAGATGCTGCTCAGGAAGAGGAAAGATTTTTCCAGAACTGCCAAAAAAGCTTCTACAGAGTGACAGCAAATTTTCCTCTCTGCACAGTTTCTAAGACACAACTGCTGTGAGCAGTGCTGAGCTTTCTGCAGCTCATCTGAGCTCTCGTTTGCATCAGAAATCTCTGCGAAGAAATGCAAGCTCACTTTTTCCCAGAGGAAGAAGTTCAAATAAAACAGCAGTGCCTTGAGCTGAAGTGGAACTTCTCAGAGGCCAAGGCCAGGTACAGTCAGAGCAGACTGGGCAGCAACTGCCCAGGCTCGGGGACAGCACTTGGTTTGTGCTCCTGAGCTCTGCCACCAAACAGCTGCAGTGGCTGGAACAGCCCATTCAACCCAACTGCGCCTCAGCCTGGGAAGCAAGGCTGAGCACTGCTCTGAGCATCAAATGTACGTCTGCTGTCAACTCCTTAACACTGTCATACACAAACATACTCTTTTTTAAACAGCAGATAATTACTAAAACAGTACAGAAGCCAAGAGTCTGGGGGTCACATCTCCCTTTATACAGATAATAGGCAAGAAAAATTAAAAACCTTATTAAATTCACATATTTGCAATTTATGCATGTTTGTGAATGCACACACATATATATGCTGCTGCCTGCCTTTGCTTTCCATTCCCAGGCAATTCCACAAGTTCTTAAACCTCCTTTGGCTAATCAGTTCAGATTCTATATGAGCAGCCCATTTCTGGAGTAACAGATGCTCCTAATTTATCCTTCAACATCATGCCTAGCAATTGTCACAATTGGATGCCAGAGTCCATAATTTGGAGCATTGCCTGTCAGAACAGGGATGGCCACGGAACGAGTTTCAGAGCTGCTCTGCCATTCAAAACACTGTCAACTATTAAAAGGGGAAAATAAAAAAAAAAAAAATCAAGCCAGAAATCACTGCTCACTGACACACACTGCAGGAAGAGGGCAAAGCTGTAACAACTTAGCAAGAGGAAAAGAAGAACCAAAAATAGTTTATTAGTGAATCAGAGACATAGGAGAGACAGTGAGCAATGGAACAGCATGTGGAAGAGCCCTATTGGAAAACAAATGCACACATTATCACAGACAGAAAATAGAAGAAATGAGACTGAAATAGAGCTACTCCAAAACAAATCTTTCTGTGAAAAGAAACATTTTAAAATCATTTTCTTCCTACTGAGTCCATATGGTTCTTTTTGTGTTTGCTCTATGTGACTGTTCCAGCAAGACTGTAAGTAGGAATGTTGCAAATGAGCATTTTGATCATATGTAGGCATATACTCAAAGAACTCACATGCAAAGGCATTTTCAAGTGAAATCCTAAGAGTTACGTTCATTCAATCCAAGAAGAGAAACAAAATCACACGTGGAAAGGGAAACAGCATATTATCTGAATTTAAAATACAGTATTGGCAACTCCTGCCAAATGTCATCAATGAAAACATCTGCTTTCCATTTTTTTCATGGAAGCTGATATTAATGAATTAAAAGAACAGGCTCATAAAATAGTGAGGGACAAATAAATGTGGTAGTGGCCAAAAACTTGTGCATCTTTTCCCAGCAATTATATGTTTGTCTCAAAAAAAGCATTACCTCTCCCAAAATAACCTTCATTACCCTCACTATGCGGGTGGAGAGATGAAGAATGAACTAACCTGAAAGATGTGCTAGGAACTTCATAATCTACAAAAGGAAGAAAAGTTTAGCAGCAGCTAGAGCCCAGTTACTGGAAAATAAATTAAGATCTTAGATGAGATATTCCTTGAGACTGCCTGAGTCACTTTGCCAATAGCTGATCCCAGTGGTCTTCAGAGTATGTGGCAATATGAGGAACTGATGGTACATCTTTAAAATATGTCAGTGGCACCCAGGCAGGAAAAAATTGAGACATTTTTGCAGCCATGTATCACATCTAAAAAAAAAAAAATTAAGTAATTTGCAGGTTCTTTTATATGGGAATTGAAATGAAAACATTGATTTGCTTTACAAGGAATCACCAAATTATGCACTAGTCTCAAGATATCAAGGTGCAGTAATTAAAGAAAGATTTCTAGACCTGCAGCAATTCCATCTTGGAAAGGTTTCCGTTAAATTAACTGAGAGCAGGTGCATTTCTCAGCCTATTCTAAAAAAAAAAAAAAAAAAAAAAAAAAAAAGTATGAAAAACATAGGTTCTTTTGTGGGATAAAGTCTGATTAGCAAAGACATGAAAAACAGCAAAGTTCAGTCTTTGCCTTCTTCCAGATCTGGCTCCTTTTGGAGCACCTCCATCCCTCACGTCCAGCCCACACCCCAGCTGAGGCTCTCTTGGGAGCTGCTCTCACCCCTTTGGGTACATAAACCAACAGGAGCTGAACAAAGCCAAAGCCCTCCTGTGCATGTTGCCAGTGGAATCCCTTGAAAAGGAGTGCAGTTTGTTTTCATTTTCTCAGATTATTTGGTTCCACATTTAAGAGAAGTAGTGGAGACTTCAAAATATGAAGTGAGTCATACACTGCAGGTTTTATTTGCTTCTGCATTTCTCTATATAAATAGTAAAAAAAGCAATTTTAGTATTTATTTTTCAACACAGATAAGGGAGTTACTATGACTACCAGTCTCCAGTACTATGGTTTAAAAGGACAAAAAAAAGGAAACCAGCCTGAAGCTTGAAATAGTCAGGTTGCTTTACCCAATGCTCACACCATGCATATTATGATAGGAACAGAGGACTGAAATCAGTCAGACTGGAAAAATACAACACTGAAAACAAAAACAGGGAAAAAAAGTCAAAAAGGTATGTGAGTCACGCATGCAACTTCAAATTTAATATATTTTCAAGTACACAGAACATCTCAGTAGGACGTAAATAGCCCTGGATTTAAAGAAAATGCAGTTAAGGCCCTGAAACAAATTCAAAGGCAACTGCTCCATAGGCAACGCACAGAGGGTCGCCCAGTCCAGGGGATGAATGTCCATTTTAATGGTGAAGGGCATCTTGCCAAGGCCAAGGGGCACCCAACACATTTCAGTTCTCAAAACCTTTGGTGGCAGCTCCAGTTGGTCACTTTTGAAACCACATAAGCTGCTGTAATCACACACGAATATTTCTAACAGATATTTTCCCACATAACAGGAGAAACAGTACTTTTGTGTACCTCCACTTAAAAGTGGAATCAGCGTAACTTCTTTCTAACAGTTTTTTCATCCTTCTGTTTTTATTACAGAAGGAGTTCAATTGTCTTCAAAAAAAGAAAATCTGATGCTTCATACACTTGATTTTCTGATACACTCAAGGCCTTTAGACAGATGTTTGAACTGTTTTGTTGATAAGGCACAAAGGACTCTTTGCAAACCAGACTTTCCAGTAAGAACAGGTAAAGATAAATTCTTACATTTCAAAAGCGGAGCAAAGGAGTCATTAAATAAAGGCCTGAGAAGAATGTGTGGTTCGTTTTATACTGATACACACTTTGTTCACAAAAATGTAGCCTCATTTACACAGTGTAAAATATTTGGAGGAGGAAAAATGACCCAGCTGCATGGAACGATGCACTTTCCAATTCATTGCCATATGAGTGAGCTGAGTGTAGTGATAACTTATAGAGAAAAAGAGATAATTTGTGCTTATCCAATTGGGACTTCAATATTTAAATCATAAATTTAACTGTGGCCCTCGTTTTTTCAAAACTTTATTTCTTCTTTCCCCCTCTCAGCTTCTCTAAGATCATCCTTATGTCCCTTTAGTACTGATACCAACTATTTAGAATGCATTTGCCCATCTGGCAACAGGCCCTATTGTGTACATGTCTGAACAGTGCTCAGTGGCAGAGGGGAAGGCCTGGTCCTGTCATACTATCTGCCTCCTAATTCATCTCATTCGGAATTTTCACATTACTTTAAATCATATGAGCAAAGAACAACAAGATGCCCCCTTGGCAATGCCAGCAGCATCAGCAAATTTTAACAATAATTTGTTTGTGTGCTTTTCAACCTCATGATGGCCTCTGTGTTTGACTCAAGAGCTTGATATTTGTTGGAAATTCTGCAGTGCCCGAAGCATAATCTTTGTGGAAGATTAGAAGTATGAATTGTTTCCAAAAGCATCACAACAATATTTCTCTGAAAGACGAGGGGACAAAAAGGGGCTTTTTATATATTAAACAGCCCTAATTATCCAAGCAAAAATTATCTTTCTGTCCCTCACCAATTTATCCCCCCTTGCCACTCAGCCAGACCAATGACTTGCAGAAGTATTGCATCGTGTGCAATGCAGCAATTTTCCCTCCAGCTACTAAAGCAGCTCCTTCTGCAGAGGTGTGACAGTTCAAAGTGTGCATGTTATTTAAATGAAACATCATGATAGCTCATTAAAGAAAATGGCAACAGAACTGTGGATTCTCTCCTGTTCCCATGTTATGTATACAAATGAATGCTCACTTTCTTCCAAAAAGTACAAGCAGAGTTCAGCTGAGACAGATGTCTGCTGCATCAGTTGCTCTAACAACCATCTCTGACAGCCAGCCTCCAGTACGAGGCTCTGATTACCACAGCTAGACCCAGCTTATAGGTCACTTGGGAATTACGATTAGACCATATACATTTTTCTTAGAAGGCAGAAAAACAGGACAGAATGAATAAATTTTGGCTCACTAGAAACTTGCCTTTTTTTTCCCCTCAGGATGGAGATGCTCAAGTTTCTAATGAATAATACTTTGTAAGTGGCTGAACATGGATGGAAGAATAGGAAAGGGACAGAAACCAGCAAACAAAAGAATCAAGTAATTCTTAGGCAACATGCTGAAATGCTTTCTGGAAAACAACATGGGGATGGACTTTAGCAGAATGAGACACACAGCAGAAGCATCTGAACAGCCCACAACTCAATCAGAAAGGATGCAGGAGAGATGTGTGGACACTCCACTGCAAGTTTTGAGAATGTAAGTCCTACCAGTTGGCAACCTTGTTCTCCCAATTCCCTATGATACTCTGGAGAGCTTCTCCAGGCAGGGCACTTGCAGGAACAAGGTCCTGGATTGCCAGGGTTTAAAGACTGAGTTTACGGGGAACCATCCTCCCACACAGCTGTTCTGCAAATTTGCAGCCAGGCTAATGAGAAACACATGACAAGGATACACTCTGCTCTTCTGTACCATGTCAGTGAGTGCCTGGGTCCTGCTTTTGGTGTCACTGCTGATCAGTCACCTGAACTTGGGAATAACATTCAAAGTGAGAAAGGACAGATCAAGCCCTTCACTTCTTAAGTCTGCATAAAATGAGGAAAATAATCTCTGCTGCAGCCCTGAGACATTTCTCTGCCTAGCAAGGTCTTTGAGACTTTCCTTAGCTGAAGAAACTGCAGTGCTCAATTATCATCTCGTAAGCATCAAGAGGAGGCTGGGGAGGACAAACATTTGCATCATTTTTATTCCTTGCTATACTTCCAACTTCGTGTGTGACCTTAGCAACTCATCAACCTCTCCTGGGCCTCATTTCCCAACTCACTTTTTAAAAGTCTGTGGTTTCTACACAGACAGGTAAGATCAAATGATCCAGATCTTTGCCATTATAAAGTTCCCCAACTCTGTTTTATATCAGCAAGGAATTTGGCTCAGCATTTCTGCTGGAACAGTTTCATTGCTGTTGCAAATAAAATAGTGGAAAATGGAGAGAGAAGCTGAGAGAGTAAGATCACCCTTAATTTAAATGCTACATGTTTAAATGCTAAAAGTCTGGTATGAGTGACACAGTTAAACCCTTCAGCCAAGGAGATGCCTGGGAAAAGCCTCCAGAGCAATAAGAAAATGACTTCACAGGAAAAAACACCAGCAAAAGTGCCTGAGGCAAGCTGTGCCTTTTAGCAGTGTCCTCTGTGTTTCCACCCTGAACAGAAGAAAAAGGTTGAAGAGGAAATAAGATCACAATTATTCACCAGATTTACCCTAAGAGATGTAACTGAATAGAATATAAATAATCATTGTCTTTATCACACAGATCAAGAAAAGCATCCAACAGCCTGCAGCAGGTTCACTTCTAATACCTTGAAGCACCCTGCCACACCAAGGAGAATCATCAACATCCTCCAGGCTTCCTATCAAGATGCAGCACGTGCAGTTGCACAAAGAGAGGCTGGAGCAATGGGGTGATCTCCTGCTAGCCCAGCACTGCCCCGTGGCTCCCCTGGGAAGCAGAGTAGAGACAAATGCAATGGACACCACGCACCTCGTGCTGCTGTACTGGGAGAGATGGGCCCTGCCAGTGATGCAATCCTCTTCAATAAGGTCTATTTTAAATGTCACCTCTGTCTCCTGCCAGGTCTCTGGGGTTTTAGGGTCCTGTGAGCATCTGCCAGGTGAGAAGCAAAGCTTCCTGTAGACTCATTTGTTCCTTACAAATGGATACTTCTAGCCCCTTTCCATGTATTAGTCTACTATCTGGTACGCTCATTCAAAAATTCTAAGTTTGTATTAACTATCCAACTGATACTGTAGGAATTTATACACTGATTTAATGTAGCATCATTAAGGAAAAAAAGTAGCAGGACTAGTCTTTCATACCCATCCAATTTCTCTTGAAACTGATTGATTCAATTAAAAACCTAATAAAGGGAAAGAGGAGCTTGATATAGCACACTGCTCTGCAGATTACACTTAGCTGTAAACAGAAAACAGAAAATAATTTTGAGACCATGGCGGAGAGGAGAGAGCAAAGGAGGAGACGAGCAACTTTTGAGGGTTTTTTTGTGACCTGCCATTTTCCAGTTAGGTGAGACTAGGATGGGGAATGCACCAACTTCAGGTGCAATCCAATAATTTGTGGAAGAATCTCTTTCTGGCTTTGATTTGGTCTGAACTTTCCTGATGCCTTCAAGATGCCCTTCACTTTCCTGCTAAGATGAATCTGTTCCCTCCACTGAGGCACATGTGACTGTTGGCTTCTACAGTCTAGGTCAGAAAGTAGAAAAAAGTAGAATGATCACACAATACTTGATGGACACTAAAATAAAAAGAAAGGTTTTGCTTCACTAAATTTTTTAAAGTTGTCAACATCTTGCCTATAAATCACATGCTTAAAGATCTAGCTAATTACTTTCTAGACATAAATTTAAAACAACGACTCTGCTAAAATGAAGGACACTTCAGAGGTTTCATTGTTTCAGTATTAAAAATAGAGGGGAGCTGAATCCCAGATTTCTTTGCTTGCTTTTTTTGAGCACAGAATTAAAACAAACAAACAAAAAACAAAACAAAAAAAAAAAACCACAGAAAAACAAACACAAGAACAAACAAGCAAACAATACCCCAACCCCCCAAACCAACCAAAAAACCACCAAAAATCAAATGTCTCCCCATGGCTCAGGATGCTGAGTCAGGACACATATTAGCCTTCACCAGCACATTACTGCACTGGTTGAGCAAAAGTGGCCTTGAGGATGAGTCTCAAGAAAAACTCTAGCTCACCACTCTGCCAGAATACTTCCTATTACTCATCACTCCACCTGTGGCTCTCCAGTTTTCCCAGCTACTTCTCACTGCACAGCTATAAAAATGGAATGTCTTTACCCTGTGTTACAAATAAGAGGCACAGAAAGATTAAGAGACTCGCCAACAGTCACATAAAAGTTGTGCCGCAGGATCAGAAACCAAACTCAGGCTCCCTGTGCCAAAGGGGTACTTGGCATAAGGCTCATATTTATAAAGGGGTTGAGCTCCAGCTTCACACAGGCACTTAATAAAATACAGAAAGCGTTCTTAAGATTAGTGCCTTGGAGATAAAAGAGTACTGTTGTTATTACCTAAGCCTTACAAACATTTTTATGTATACTCAAGTGATCAAATTAACACTCCTGCCTGATTCCCAGAGTACAGTATCTCTAACATACCTCACCTTATGAGCTGAATTTAAGATTGAAAATAAATGGATCTTTTAGAATATCCTGAATAAAGTTCTGGCAGTTGTTTCTACAACAGGATCTTTGTAAATTAAATATGAATAACAATACGAATATCCAATTCAAAAAGCAAACCAATAAAGCCACTAAAAAGAATTCTTATTATTAGAATTTATTACTCTCAATTTCTATCCTAATTATTGCAGAATCTCTTATTTACGTGCTTTTTATAATTACAAAATGTTATAAAATTAAAAAATACATTCACTGTTAAAATCTGTAATTTGATACAGCCACACAAAAAGCCACCAGCATAACAAGAAGGGACACCGTGAATCCTAACAGCCACCTCCTCCAAGTCATTCATTTCCACTGCCACAAGGAGGAATTCCTGACATCCTCCTGGGTTAACATATATAGTTCACTGATTTACATATAAACTCATTTAAAATAAATCTAGTCTACCTACATAAATAATGGTTATAAAATGCCAATTCCAAAAGGCTTTTTTATTCAGTTAACCCAAAAATGCATTTTCCTTTTTTTTTTTTTTACTTACTTGATATTTTTTCCACCCATATTTTAAAGCCATTTCATGACAAGTAAACCCAGGCAATAAATATTTTTGTTGAGTCTGATCTGTGAATTATCAAATCTAATGACACACTGACACAGCGCGTTCTTCCTGCCATGCAAAATTTATAACATGCCACTTGAGCACCTCTGAGCAGGAAGAGTCTACCATTTTTGATTTATGTGGCTTGAAAGGAAATGGACATGTTTTAAAGTTGCAAGGCTGCAATTCCATTTTGTCTTCTGCTGGGCGTGTTTGATCAAATCAGAGCTTGCAAACCAAGCTCTCTACTGTGGTCTACGTTTGAGAGGAGAGTTGTTTTTGTGGGAATGATCTCGCTCAGGAAAAATGCCGAGGCTAGCACACCCTTGTGTAAAACACATGCCAGCATTGCTTGGCACTGCTGCCTGCAGGTCAAGCTTCTGCTCATGTCAGCAGTCTTGGCTCTTTTGGAGGAAGCTTGGCAGGATGATGGAAAAAAACTGTTCATCCCTCCTTGATGAGCACTCCCCTCCTCTCCTCACCCTCTGAACATCAGCAGCAGCACCAGTATAGCTGGATGGTGCTGCTCACCTGCATTAGAGCATCATCTAACACTGTTTTTAATTATGGTTTTCCTCTCAGGGAATAAAAGATTTATTCAGTTTCCTTGGCATCTCACAAAAAGACATAAGGGAAGGGAGAGGATAAAGAAATAAAGTACTACTAATCACAGGAAAAGCAAGGGCAGATGGAGACAGGTTAAAATGACTTGGTTAAGTGGCTGATTAGAATTGAAAATAGATCATATTAATATGGTGTGACCAGAAACAAGCATGCTTTGATACACTAGTACCATCACTTGAAATTCAGTGCACCTACACAGTGATGCACATCCAGATGTTGCAACATCACCTCTTTCCAAGAGTGTTAAGTATCCCAGTGAGGGTGGCACTACCTCTGAGAAACTGCTTCACGGAAGGTAAGGCTGACTTGGTGAGAGCAGGCACCATGGAAGAGGTGAAGGATAAGAAAAAATAAAGGAAACAAAAATAGGACAAAGAAAGCATACTGCTCTAGAAAACCACAAGGTTGTGTTGATGCTTCACGCTATAGTGAAGAAAAGTTTAACACCAGAGAAAACCAGGATTCAGACTCTCCTGCCCCATAAACCAGATTCTAGACTGAAAACATTTCTGAGGCATCAGCAGCGCTAGGACTCGGCAGGCTAGGACTTCTCCTTCTGTCCACGGGAGGGCAGAGCCGCTCACCCGTTAGACATGTGACACAAGCCCATTTTTACATAATATTAAGAAGCCTTTAAATTCAGTACCAAATATCCTTTACACAGTTTCAAACAGCTCTGGCTAGAGGGAGTAGAACTCATCTTTTTAAATAGATGTCAGACAGCTGAAGGAACAAACACACAACTCAGTTCGCAGGAAAGATCTGCAGAAGATAATTCAGTTGACCTCTATAAACTGCAGCTGCAGTCCCATAGCCAGGATTAGGAGATTCCAGAAACAGATGATGGAGGTGGCAATGAGATGGCAGGAGGAATATTTACCCAGGGGAGGAAGAAAAGACTATTTACACAATGGTAAACGTAATTTAACTCTACAAAAAGAGAAGAATGTCCTTTTGACAGGGCAGTTACATTAGTTTCTATTATTATCATAAAGCAGATCCAAGTTCTGCATTTGGCACATATTATTCAGCAGCCAATAGAAGAATTAAATAAATCAATCTAGCTGGCAGTGTGGAGGCCTTAACAGCTGGCCAAAGTAGTTACGTGTGTAAACATGCAGCTGCGGGCACTGCTAATGGTAAACATGCAAGTGTGCATATAGCAGGAAGGTTTAAATTAAGCCATGTCAGTTTAAAATACCTCAGGTATCAGATCTGAAACAAATACCCCATTGTGGAACATTTTAACAAAGTCAAACATTTCTTTGGCAGCTCCACTTTTTCTCTTTACAACTGTCCACCTGCCAGGCTGTAAGGTTCCATGCACATTTTATCTGAACACGCATTTATATTCCACTCTGAAGTCAAAGGAAGCTGCCCAGGAATCAGCACCTCCTAGAGCCAAGCTGCTAAATGAGGTGAGGTGACCCCTCCCAAGCTTTGCTACTGAGAAAGCAGAAGTGAAATACAGCACAGGAAGGAACTCCAGACTTCCTGAAGGTCTCTGTCCTATGTCATGCAAGGACAAATGAAGAAAGAGACATTCCTTGCTCACTCATTCCCCTCAAAGGCCCAGTCCCCACCATGTTGCCAAAGGCTCTTTGCCTTTCTTCAGCACATCCACTTCAGGGTGATTTCATTGTTCCCTTCCCTGTTGCACCTTTGTGACTGAAACCATCTTAAAGTTTATCTTCCAAGACAATTTGGACCTTTGGTTTACAGGAACAGCTGTTTGAGAATGTGTTGTGTTAAATGTCTAGATTTGTGATCCTGCATGCACCAGGGAGGACATGGGTGCACAGAGAGGCTGTCTCCAGGCTGAGCACCATCTTGCTCAGTAGCTTCAAGAATAGAGCAGTGAGGAGAGGGCAAAAGAATTCATGAAAGTCAAACTGCCACCTACATTACGCTCAGTGGCAATGAATGGGAAGCTACTCAAACCACACCTCTGACACTGTTTTGGAAAAACAGATCAATGCAAAGATCTACACTGCTGGAAATTTAAGAGAACTAGGAGAGGGTGGAAGGAGTTTGGAGCCAGTTTGCAATGACACTAGGGTGCAGTGCTCTAGGATCTGTTTGATAATCCTAGCCCTGAACTGCACACCAGCAAGGCTCTCCTCAGTCGGTCACTGCTACCTTCAGGCAAAGAGGGATGGATGGCATCTTGTTTCCCCCTGTATCAACTGTTAGATACAACTTTCTGTCCTCTCAGTGTAACGGTTCAGGACATCAGAACAAAGTAGTACTAATATTTAAGCAAGCTCCTCTCCCCTCCAAGCCCACCTATGCCTCAGCCAATGGACAAGATACCACACAGAGAGAGATGAAGCTACAAAAGGCAATGTTAAACCACTCCTGAAGAAATCTGAGCTTGAGCCAATATCCACAGAGGGTGCTGTGAAATGTTCTTCAGTAGGTGTTGGATGGGAGCTATACAGCTCATCACTCATTACTACATTAAATGAAGGGGGATAATAATTCCAAAATCAGGAGTCTTGGGGATATGATGCTTTACATGGAGACAGAAGATTTAACATTACAGGCATGAGTTAACACTGCTTTAACTGACAGGTGTTAACCAGGAGCAAAATTACTTAAGTCAGTGGCCTTAGGCCAGTGTAAAACCTGCACAACTGAGAGAAGAGACAAGGTCAACACTAAATGGAGATAGCAGAGGCAGGGATTTTGAGAACCTCCTGTGGAAAAATGTTCACACATAGTTTGCACAGATCATTGCTATGATTAATTTCTTGTGCATGCATGAAGCACTCAAAATGTGGGCTTGATCTCGCTAACTCCAGCAGTATGAGAATAGACTCACACAGCAGATCCTCAGCTGGAGTAAATCAACATAACCCTATTCAAGCCAATGGAGCTACATCAATTTATAGCACCAAAAGATCTGGTCTGGAGACATTAAAAACCGCATGAGGAAAACAAACCCACCAAAAAACAAAAACAAGAGGAAACATTGCAGGCAATGTGCTTTTCTATCCTAAAAGGCAACTTTGGTTTTCTTTTCCTAAAGATGTACTTATTCATCCTGCTCCTCTGGGAGTTGCTCACAATGCTTTCTTACATTGCTGTCCATTCGGTGTCAAGTTTCACTCCCACCAGCCATTCAGTTTAGGGGCTCCCTTGCTGATTAAGAGACTTACAGTAATTCACTAACAATCCAGATGCTAGACACTGCCTCTCTAGGTAGCTATTTGAGGTCTGGTAATTTAAAACCTTTTATTTAAACCCCCGTCATCTTCCAAAATACAACTTTCGAGACCTAACTTACTGTGCTTTCAAATTACTGAAAGCAGCAGGTGGGCTATAAGGAAGCAATTTGTTATACACATGATGCTGCCTACATAATGGTAGCTGTTTAATCCCTGCAGTGGTTAATGGCCAGCATGCTGGAGAGGAGCACAGAACAATTTATGAATTCCAAATATGTTTTTTGTAACAGAATTCTGGCGTCCAAGAAGAGTAATGTGATATATGGGGCCGACTACTCTGATTATGCCTACACCCTCCTCATAGAGCCCGAAGGAAAGATTTTAGGCTATTCATACCCTGGGGTTGTTTAGCAGCCTAATCTTCACACTGGGAACACCTTGAATCCCTGGGGTCAACTTAGCTTTTCATTCTTTCAGTGTACAAAAGGGACATTGAGATTAGGAGGCATTTCTGAGGATGAAGCCCTGCGGCCAGTACAGGAAGCACATCTTGGATTAGACCCTACACATCAAGAGGCTCTATGGTGCTTACAGATACCCACAGCTTGGTGGCACATATGGGTGCTGCCCAATACCCTGACTCTAAAGACTATTTTCTGTTAATGTATTTGAATCTTCACTGTCTTCCCTGCAAATAGTCTCCATATGTGCTGCTGGGCAGTGAAACGTGCTCCTCTCCTCTTTGAGGAATGATTTTTCAGACTTCACTAGTGATTGTGAGAGTCCCTCCGAATGCTCTCACCCTAGCAAACATAGCAGGGACTGACCATCACTCACTAAAAAGAAGAATTATGAGGCACTTGAGAAGTTTCAGGCCACAGTGAACATTTCTAACTGCCTTCTTACATTATTATAATAACGATGATAAATGCTTGCAACATGCAGTGGCCAAAAGCTCACAAATGCTTCCATTCCTAACACTTTGGACAGGTATGAAAAGAAAACAGACCATATGAGATCTTTGAGAATCTCTGTGCTGCAATTCAAAATGGAAACGTAACAAAACAAACCGCGATCAATGTTGGGTTGTACAGCAAACCAAGTGGAAAAATAGCATGAGTAGCTGACACTGGAAGGTTTGCTCTGCTTTAGGGGGCTTCAGTAAACAACCGAGCACTGAGTCTGAGCTGTACCGATAACATCACTGAAGAACACCACTGCATAGAGGACAGCAGAGATTCTATTGTGAATCCTGGATTCAGGACTGAACCAGTACTTTCTACTGTGCATAGTAAAAAATCCAATTGTGCATAAGAGGAAACTACCCCACAAACAGAACAAGGGAAACCTTGAAAGTGATGTCCCTTCTAAATGAACTGGAAAGAAAATGCACTTACTGCCCGGACAGCAAATCACAAGGTAATCGTTTCTTCCCACAGACGTTATTGTAGCATAGACAAAAATTGGTCATCATTAAACAAAGTTTACTCAGTGGCATTTTTACTGTTCTGCTGATGGGCCAGTTAAGAAAACACTGAATAAATTATGAAACAATAGAAGGAAGATGGCTCTTTATAAGCAGCGTTCAATATAACAATTTTAAAAGGCTATAACACAAGTTTATTGAATTTGGCAGGGCTTATAAATCCTAACTCCCATTACTGGGCTGCAACTTAAAAAGAAGTATTCTTCAATTTATCATTGGAAATTTCAAATTTAAGCAGTCCCAGTGCAAAATGGTAACTTACTCACATGCTCAAATGTTTCCATGCATGCACCACAGTCCAAACATCAGGCTAAATGCAGCCCTGCATACTTTCTGCAGCCTGCCCTGGGTATGCAGGCATGTGTCAGACACTGGCCTTTACATTTCCAGCTGACCAAATATTTATCTCATTTGAGATCTCATTGGCAGTGTTGTTTTGTATAGGGTTTGTGGGCTTTTTAAGGATTCAGACCCTCTAGAAGAACTTTCTAGGATGATGTGGTGTCGCTAAAGCTCAAAAGGAATGCCAGAGCATTTTGGTTAAGATGTCCATGAGTACACCCAGCTAGTTTAATGGAAATCAAGTAACGAAAAAGTGCTTTGGGAACCTCTGACACTGTGGCAGGAACTGAAGTGCTTGCCTACAGACCATTTCCAGCATGCAATGGTCTCCTTATATAGGGTAATCCTCCCCAGTTACTTAACCTGGGCTTGCAAGACCTTCCTCCCCCTCCAAAGACCATGAGAACTTTAGAGCCCTGATTTGCAGCAGGGAAAAGGTAAGGCACAAAATGCATCTGGCCACAAGGCAGAATTGCAGAACTAAGTCTGGAGGGTTTCAGAGGGAAGGGTGTTCTATCCCACTTACCCTACAAAACAAGCATGCTCATACGACACTGCTCTAAACTGACAACTCTTTTCCAGAATACTGTCTTACACTTAGGTTCAATTTATTAGGAGCAGAACAGTATGGAGCATTTAACATCTATTTTTAAAGCAGGAAAAAAAAAATTAAAATTAAAAGGCTTAATCAGTGGGAGCTGCTAGAAATGCAGCTCCAAGCCTGAAATGCCAAACTGTGACTAGAAGTAAATTATTCCAAAACTTGGCAAAAAGGGCCTTAGGATTTCTCATTTGCTTTCATTCTGTGAAGGATACACAGCTGTGCACAGACTTCAGACAAAAATATACAATTATTTTGTAGTAATAAATCCACATCATCCTGCTGTATTTTTCTATTAATTTCTGCTTTGAATTTGCAGACAAAATAAAATCCATGTTGCAATAATTGTAAATAAGATATTCCTATAGAACAACATTAGTTTGAAAAATACTTGACCTGGGAAGGGCTTGAACCAAAGACCAACAAGAGCTGATGAAAAAAAAAATCTGCACATCTTCAACAGTTTCTGAATCAAGTCAATGAAAGCTTTAATTGCTCTCATTTTATATATATATCTTTATATATCTGGAGAAAAGATAAACTGCATTTTCATTGTGACATAATGACAGGTAAATGGGGGCTTTTACAGGGACTAGGCTGTGACATTTATTTTTAAACCTAAAAAATGCTTTCCCGACTTTGGTACTCTAGACTTGAACGAAGGTTCTTGAGCAGCACCATTTAAAAAGAGAGATGGGAGTATCCATAAAATAAGAGACAAATCTGTTCCTTCAGAGACACAAATAGTTAAATTAGAAGCTTGAAGTTCATTAGTTGTGTTTGTGTGAAAGCACACTAAGTCAACAGAGGAGCTCCACGTTTCTAGCAGAAGATCACTTGGCCTGTACCGGCTTCTGAACACCAGCCTTCATTTAAGAGCTTTCTTTCAATACAAGCAATAATATTTGGACAGCTCCAATAGAGCAGGATTTACAGCTCTGCTTCTACAGCCCCCTCCCTGGAATGAGTGCTTGTGAAATACTAATGATTTTTTTAAGCATCCTTTTCTTGGTGAGGCACAAAGAGAGTAGCAGCTTTGCCCAAAGCCAGGTGAAGCGAGAGGAAAGTGATCCTCTAGGACACACTGAAAACCCAAGACAGACTAAGAGCTACATTCAGATCACGATTCTCAGCTCTGATCAGGAGCTGCTGAAGTTGATGCAAGCCTCTCTCCTGACTTTCATAGGCAACAGACCAGGACCCTTTGGCCTTAGCCCATGGGGTAATCCTTGGCACAAGCCTGAAGATAAGTAACTGCAGAGCAACTACACTTCTTACAAAGCAGCACATCACAACAGGCCAGTTTGCTTCACATGAACTGGGAACGTGCTGTGCACCAAAAAGCACCGTTCTCATTGTTACATTGTTGAAACCCTTAGAAATTTTAAAGTGCAGTCTTTTTAAAAAAGCCTCCCTGTGCACATTTCATGTCACATCCCTTTGTTATTTTGGGTCATGTTTTGCCCAGGATCCATGAGCTCTGTTGTTCACTAAAGAAGACCAAACAAAGGACACTGGATCCCTGCTGTTTTCTCACCTAAAAGTAGATACTTTTTTAGTTCAGGTAGACTGACAAGCATTGCAATTTTTTCATATAAAAACAGATTAAATTATGGTATAAAATATAAAGAGGAAGATTTTGCTCTAAACTTTCATTTTATTTCAAAATAAATATTCCCTATAAAAAGCATTGAACTCCTATACATCTGAAAGTCCAGCTGCATTTTGAATTAAGGTAATCACGTTAGCCCAGACACTGGCTGTATGTTAACAAAATCTTTTTTTGAAATGTGCTCTAAATAACATTCCGAGATGTCATTAGACTAAACGCAAACAGAACATGAGCCTTGACGCGTTCTGCACATTAAAAAAAAAGATTCCTAGAAGTTGCACTTTATGGGACATATCACACACTACTGACATCCTTGGATGCTTTGCCAGAGTCAAGATTAATAGCCCATTTTAAAGCCTGAAAATGTTTAAGAACTGAAATGGTAGTGCTGATGGCTGAGCTCCCCCATGTTCCACTGAGATCAATGAATTTGAAAGCATCTGGCATCCTACACGATGGGCGAGCTTTGCTCTAGGTACCAAATCTTTATTAGTCCAAAATAGAAGAACTTTGAACCCAGACTTGGAAGAATGTAGAGGAAAATGTGAGCTGTCATGGAAGAGAAGTACATCTCCTCCCTGCCAGCTGCAGTAAATATCTCTCTCTCTCTCATCAGCTTCCCCTTCCCCCATGGCCTCAAAGGAAAGAAAAAATTGATCTTGATGGACAAGACTGGACCAGCTGATAGGGTATTTCTGAGTAGCTACGTCCAACCTCCCGGGAATTTCAACAAACATCATAAACAAAACCAGGTGGGAAACGGGTTTCATTTATTTTGATTTTACAGAGAAGTTCAGACTGAAATTGAGTTGTTTACAAAACTACAGGACCTTGAGGGGCCAGGAAAGAAACCTGTGTCAATCTGAAATCCACAGTCGACATCTCACTAAAAGCAACAGTATATTTATGTTATGTGCCCAGAATTAGCAATAAATAAAGAAACTTTGTTAAGATGCAGAGGCAAAAATCCTAGTTTACACAGCTGCACCAACCCAAAGCATTTTATAAAACTATGCAGGACCTGGAAAAGTTTGAATTGCAGCCTCCTATGAAAGGGAGTTTCACAGCAGTTTACAACAGGATGTGAGGGCCATCAATACACACTTATAACTGCAAAATAATTTAATAATAGGCAGAAGAAGGAATAACCTCCATAAGAAGCTGGAGATTAGCCTGAATAGAGGGATAACTTGCAACACGAGTTCTTTAAAGGTGACAAGTCATATGAAATCAACGTTCATATGATGGAGAGTAACCATTTGCATGATGTGAAGAAGGGCTCAGATTGAAAACAGCAATGTCAGCTACCTGGTCATCCCAAGTATTCCTCAGAACTCTTGCTCCAGAGAATCTCCTGAAGAACTGAAACTATGAGAAGAAAATACAGAATGAAAATTTTCATCTCAGAGGTTAAGATCCACCTGTGGCCATACTTACATTCGAGAATAGCATCATCTCAGCTGACCATGGCTAAGACTACCAGCTGTATGGTCATACAGGCCTCACTGTACACAAGGACAAGTTAAGGCTGTGACATGAACCCTTTCAACTGATTTACCCTTTGCTTAGAGGTCAGCAGCTCTACAACAAACATGCACCAACAGTTGAGTCAGGAGCATGCTCAAGCACAAGGAAACTTAAGAAGGAAAACAGGTGAGGCTCCAAAGCCTCCTTGAGTTTCTTGCTTATGAATAGGGGAACTTTAACTCCACAGCATGACAATGAACCTTAACTGCAAGGCAGAGACATCGGTGTTTTTCAGTTCTTGACATGACAATGAGTGCATGCTGCAGAAAAGATGGCAACACTTCCTTAATCAAAGCAAGGAGGTAGTTTTCTCTAGCCAAAAACATAGATTAAGACTTAACTCTGATGAAGCTGCCGTCAGACTAGTATGATTGAAAAAAGATTGACACCCTTGCAGAAGTAAGCTAGAGAATGTAATTTAAAAGCAAAAATAGTTTGCCAGCACAAGCTGATCTGTGTGCAGCTCCTCTGCCATTTTTCATGCAGATTCAAAAAATGCAATTTAATGAGAAAAGGAAAAATTGCAGCTTCGCAAGAGCTGAAGACTCAAGAGGCTAGATTCCTTTTTATATAAAACAGCCCTTTTCATCATTTAGCAGAGCAAAGGAGCTTAAAAATACATTAAATTTACTTTAATATCCTGTTAGACTGCTGGGGTGGTACAGTCTTCCATGTAATTTAGAATCAAATCACACTGCAAGTTACAGAGAGTCCTGAACATCCTATTTTATTAGCACATAGAAAAGCAACTCCCAATTCCAAATAGCTTTCCACAGAGTTCTTCACAGAGTGGTGTGCTAGTGCAGACCCCACCGACACAACTGCACATATTCACCAATGTCCTTTGTGATATTTCATTTTAAGAAGAGAGGAGAAAGTGGACAGACTGGACAGATTTATACACTCAAAAAGTGAGCCCAAAACTACAGCTGTTGATGGATTAAAGGTAACGTTGGGTTGTGTTGCCCCACAGGATATGGGATGAGAGGTGATACTTCTCCTTCCCTTATGGGATAAGCAATTTCTACTTTTCTTGACATGACACAAAGTCATAAAAGTGAAATGATCTCTCCTGTTGTCTTTGCTGCTGATGCACAGCAATGGTTTATGCCAACAGCAGTTATTTGACAAGTTGCCCGAAGGTTTAAACCCACAGATACTGTATTTGCAAACTGAAGAGATGTATCCTTGCAGCTTCAGTCACATACATCAGAAAGGGCAGCGGCACATTGTTAAGGAGATCAGCCTAATCCTGGGATTTTCCACAAGGATTGGTGTACTCACTCAGACTCTGCTTTCACAAAGCCCCTCAAGGGCATGATACAGTAACTACCCCAAACACATGTAGCTATGCATTTCCTCCAGCCAAGTTAGCTATTTCTCTATGGTGACCTGATGCAGAACAGAGCAGCTCAGGAGTTTATCCCTACAGAGTAAACTACAGTTAATACAAATTTAACACACTGTTCCTCCTGTCTCCCTGATTAGCTCTCTATTAGGGAAGAAAAAAGGGTTTAAAGGTAAGGTTTGTTTTAGTCAATGTTAGAGAAGAAAGACACAACTGTGCCAGGATGAATTACTTGGAACTGAACTTGGTTATCCCCACTCTGTCACTTAGAAAGTTACTCCTGTCTCTGTGCCTTAGCTGTCAATCTGTAAAACAGAGTAACACCTACTGTTTCCCACTCTTGCCTTTTTAGACTGGAATTCTTCAGTTAGCTTTCATTTTCATGAGCTTAAAAACCCCAAAATAAAAAAAAACCCAAACAACTCTCCCCCATCTACTTTTTCTGTTTCTGGCCTTTTTTTTCTTTTTTAAATTATGTTTTGAATGGGGCATTTCCACATAGATGTCACCGACATCAGAGGTTTTGTGGATGTCAAATCTTTGCCTGACCTGTGCTAGCCACAAGGAAAGCACCAGCAGCCAGTCCCCACCTGCAGACAATCAGAGCCACTGAACGAGATCCCAGGAAGTGACTGACTAACATCCCAGCAGGCAATTTCTGAAGAGAGAGTAAAGATGCACTGCTGCTTCACTGCAGCTACTGCCGGGTTCCCCTCCAGCCTGTCCTGCTCCTTTGACTTCTGTTGGTGCAAAGAAGAAAGGAAAAGATGACAACTCCACGGCAAACATCACCCACAGAGGGTGCAGCAGCCAGACTGAAGGTGACTGTTCAGTACAGATCTCCACTTCAGAGAGAGCTAGAAATTCAGGGCTAGGAGCTATGCCAAATGCTGTGCTACTGGGTTACCATCAGACCAATGCTCCTCTTTGATCTTGGTGGATACATTGTGGATACAGAGCACACATCTTTAGAAAACTAAAAATATCAAAGCTACAAATATCTCCAGCATGCCGCTTACCTTTATCTGCGGCTTTGCCAGTGATCTGAAGAACAAGCTGGATAATACCATTAATGGGAATAATCAGTGGTTTCAGAGCCAAGGATCTCAAGGTACTTTTGCAGAAAATAATAAAATTGATAACACTGATAGGAAATAACTGCCATTATTATAGCATATTTCACAATGAGGTAAAAATTAACATAGGCTAAACTGAATTACCAAAATTTACTAGAGCAAGCCAGAAATATAATGAAAATCTGATTCTCAGTTCCCAGCACTGTCTGGGCTGTGCTGCCTCTCCCATTGTGCAATTACAGAAATAATACAGAAAATACAGAATCCTGCTCATCTTCACTGCTGCAGACACTGAGGAGAGCTGCTCAGAAGCAGAGTACATCAGAGATAAATAGGAATTTCTGGTGAAAATTCGAAATGCCAACAAACAAACAAAAAACCCCTTTGGTAGAAGATATATTTTAATCTGGAAACGTTGCCAGTGTAACTTACAGGAGTTGTAGGTTGGGCACATGAAAGCTGGCAATCTGCTACTGAATGGCTGCACTCTCACCCTCCACAGTTTTACTTACTCAAGCAGGCAGGACCAGAGTCTTTGGAAATGGGAGACAGTATGAAAATGGGCATATTAGGGAGCCCAGTCCCAGAGGATATATGATGAAATGCCTTGGCAGCAATTTGACATTTCCTAAAGGAAGCATGCGTATTTCAGATCTCAGAAATGAGGATTTTCTTCTTAAAAAACTGACAACACTTTTGGCAGAAAGCACATTTTTTCACCTCCAAAAAGATGATGATTGCAACAAAATAAAACTCTATTTCCCTGAGAGTTTTGTTTTGACCAACATTACTCCTGAGCATTTAAACTGACGCTTGGGAACAAAAATGGAAGCTCTGTATCTTAAAAAAGCTGTAATTTTTATGTAACACAGAGGATAACAGCCCACTACTTTTCTGATCAACTCTATTTGATGTTTTTTCTCCCTCAGCCCTTCCAGTACCCTGTATCCTTTTGCCTGTTGTGTCCATGTCCTGCACTCTGTTTCATATCTAAACTAAACCCTAGGCACAATGACAGCACAATGAAGCCTTGATCAAGCACTCTGAGCTCTACTGTAAATACATCAGATAGGACGAGATCTTCCCATTTGCCCTCTATAAGCTCTGGATCAAGTCCAGGACAAAGAGAAGTTCATTAATGCACACACATTCCTACTGGCTTTTTGGCAAAAATTGTTTTAAACAGGCCCCTGTAGAGACTGAATGAGCAGTATTCAAATAGTTACATCGTACAACAGAGTTAATTACACTTCAAGACATTAGTAAGATTCACTTTGCTGCAACCTCAGCAACATACTACAGCAAAGCAGCAACATAAACCATTTTCCACGATCTGAGGCAGGCAGCTTTCCATCTGGGTTTCAGCTAAGGCAGGAATGTTTCTGTCTACAATAGAACTTCACTAATCAGCACTTCACTAATCCACGCATTTTATTAACTTCGCCAAAAAACTCACAGCCTCTCCCTGCCCCTCAGCAAAGATTTACTAGCAGAGACCTCAAGCAAGGTCTTTCATTACCAAAACACATTTTTTAGGCAAATGTTACGTGCATTTGAGTCAGACATTACAAAGCAGTTTGATAAATAATTTGAGCAAAACTAGAGTTGTCAAAGAAAGAGCCAATTTTTATGCATATCTGGAGAAGAAAACCCAAGGCAACTTGAAGTTAAATCTACAAAAGAACATTTTATCAAAAAACACTTAATCCTTACTATCTCTCAGGCTTTGACCCTTTGTGAACAAAATAACACAAATGAAATTTACTTCCTAAATTAACACTACATTTGCCCACTCACTTACTGGCTCACATATTCCATAACTTCCAAAGAAGTCTCCCTCCAGCCACTTCTGACACTTCATTCTTCCTTTCAGAGTAGTCTGCATCCTTTAAATGTAAGCCAACAGAAACAGCAAAGCCAACAAAAACATTTCAGAATATGCTGGAATGAAAACCCCTGTCCATCCCGGTGTCTTAGCTCTGTGTTTCACAACTGTTCTGCCCTGACCATTAGCACTTGAAATTTGCAGCTATGGCAGCTTCATTTTTCAAGCCTACCAGGTATTAGCCACATGCCATCCTTAAAAATGAAACTAAATGACAACACAACATTAATTATCCTGCCATATTCAAGGGCATTTTTAAACAGTGAGGAGATAACCAAATATACTAACTTGCTGGGATTTTAATTCCTGATCAATTATGCTTTCTGTTGATATAGAGTATGAATAATATAATGTATAAATTATGTACATGCATTTATAGGGAAACTCATATATGCAAAACCAATACATTGGATGGCATTTGTATTGATCCATTTCTACATTTTTGTATGAAATATTTAACACTGCATAAAAAAGAATGCTATTTATATTCTACAAATGTTATTTCACTACATCTACTTTTTTGTTTTTACTTTTTAGTTGCAATTTCTGTTAAGACTCGCAATTAATTTTAGAAGCATGAATAAGTACATGCAAAGAGCATGGTTTCCATTATTTTCTTAACTCCAGAAAACTTATTTTAAAAGCTTCCTTCATCTGTAAGGAACAGAGAAAAAAAACAAGCACACAAAAAAAAACCCAAAACACACAAAAACAGAATTTAAGAAGTGCTTGTATTATTATGTTTGGAAGTGAAGGGAAAAGTTGTTTTCATTTTATATTTTAAAGAGGGTATTGCTATAGATTTCTTCACTGGGTTTAGCTGAGACCCTTACAAGCAGTGACATGCCAATGTCCTTCCATGTGCAATGACCAGCAGAGAAGACAGAAGAAACTGAATGGCTCCAGCCATCAATAATTTGTGAGACTGTGTCTTTTCAGGTCATCAGGTTGAACTGGAAAGCCATACACACTGAAAGCTGTATGTTCAACTGAATAACTTGTGAATGTCTGTTTTCCAGCACATAGGCATTCAAAACACCAGGATTTACACCTTTGCATGGTGTCTCAGCAATGTCGCGAAGCACTCAAGTTGCACAAAGACACGAGGCAAAATAAAAGAATCTGCAAAAAGGAGCTTATTCTCTCACATAAATTAAACAAACCAATGGATCAGAGGCCAAATTTGTCCAAAATATAGTTGGGCACTCCTTAAAATGTTCACCTGAAGAGATTTTGCTCTTAAAGAGTGTACAAGAAACCCTGATGAACCACCACTTTAACTGAGATCAATAAAAGTAACACTGTCAATTGACTGCTTGTTCACTCACTATTATAATTTCTTCTCCAAGTCAAGATTTCTGTTCAGTCTTTGCAATTAGCCCAATAGGTCAAAATTGGAAAATACCTGTTTCTGTCCTTAAGAGTTACAGCAATGTTGAAATGTTCAGACTTTCTAATCCAATATTCCCATTTGTCTCCACTCAAACAATACTGGAAAGACAAGCTCTGTGCATCACTAGTGGCAAGATCCATACACCCACTTGTATGTCGTTCACAGCTTCCCACTAATGTTTACTGGAGGATATTTTTATTTATTCAAATAGATGCCCTGCAAAACGCCTACCTCACAAGAACAGACATGACACTGCAGCAGGCTTCCACTTTGCACATCTTTATCAGTTACTCCCAAAGCCTAGGTTGTCTTAATTTTGGAGAAATACTCTGCTCGTTGCCATTTCATTTAAACTGTGTTTAATAATAACACATATTTTGACATTCTACAGCATATACTGCCCATGAGTAAAAATCAGGTCACGCATAACTCTTCTGCATGAGATGGATATTTTGTCACAATGCCAGTGAAGAGACTCCAGACAAATGTAAAGACCTGCCCCATATGCACAAAGCTATGTGCTTTAATGAGGAACTGAATGGAGAACTACTCATTCTCCTGCTTCAAACTTAATCCCAAGAATCATCCTCTCTCCCATCTCGTCCCACTCGGTGGGTTTTGAGGAAGGTCAGTCTTTTTGTACCCCAAAACTGCACGAGTCCCGCTTCGGTGGCAGTGCACAGTGAAACCATGGACTCTGAGGAACCACAGAACAAAGCTTCACTGAGAGCTCAGTACTTGGGCACTCATGGTGAGCAATCGCCAAGACATTAACTCACTGTAACAACTCAGGCCAGTCTGAGACCAATGAACAAGGGAATCCTTCCATGATCTGCTGAAATCACAGCAGTTAATGTAAAATTTTAACTTTAGCTGAGCATGAGGGGCAGACTGGACAAAGCCTTCTCTCTCCTAAGGCAGCCTGCTTTGTATCCAACAGAACAGGAGAAACATATCCTGCACCTGGAAATCCATCTCTGGCATGACTATTTCAATCAACTTCAGTACATGTGGTTTGATGCATATGTCAGTGAGACTCCCTCCTCTATCAAAAAAGAATCTAGCAGCCCAGTGTAAATGATATTAAGGAGAAGATTAAAACAAAAATATATCTACAGATTATTTCTTCCTTCAAACAGTCAAGCAGTGTATCTGAGAAATTTGCAAGCTAAATTTTCCTTCTGAAAAGCTCATAAAACCATCTCTCCTGCTGTAGGTATTACACCCCGTTTGTTCTCACTACTCCAAATTACATGTTAAGATTTCAGTTACATTTGGGCAGAGGCAGGATGCCAACACCATCCTCTGTGTGCAGCCAAACGTGCTGTAAGCACACAAACACTGGCCTGTAAACAGGCACAGGATTTATATAAACATACTTACACACACAAATCCACTTTATAAACCGAAGCAGACCACACCTCCATCTTTCAGTCTGCACAGAGATCCAACTCCTACACCACTGGGAATTTCTAGATATGTTCGAACTTGAAGTCAATCCTGGGTGTGCTTTGACCCCTGAATTTTTGGGCCCAAGACAGATCTGAACTTGCACAGGAAGGTTTCACAGATATCTCCTCAATCTCCAAATCAGATCTTATATTTGAAAGAACCAATTTACTGATAGGAGCCAGCAAATAATTATGGCACTTAATGTAAACATAAATTAACAGCCTTTGGAACAAAATAGTTAGTGATTTGTTATTTTTATAAAGGAATTTAATAATAACAAAAATCAGGAGAGACCTAGCACAGCTAATAACATCGGTCTGATAGGATATTATAAAATTCATTAGGTCTTTGTCTCCACCTACTGTATGGAGGAATAATACTCCTTGAAGGACACAGAAAAAGATATTTAATACCTTTCTCATTATAAAAACCCAACATTTTTCAATACAGATCACAGTACTGCAACCTTCACCAATTGTTAGAAGAGCTACTGTTAAAATTCTAACACTGAGAGACAATCACAATAGCTTCTTTCACTTCGAAGAGATCACTAGCCTATACTTATTGCAAAGTGGAAACTGTTACGGTTTTATGGCACAGTGCTCCTTTATAATAATAAGGTTTTGATATACAAGAAACCATTGAAAATAACTTAAGTAAGCGTAAGAAGTGATTTGGGAACTACCTGAGCAGGAATGAAAATTAAAAGCTTTCTTAATATTTACTTCAATTTTTTTTAATGACCAACAATTATATTTAAAAAAAACCCCACAGGATAGCAGTCTAAACCTGCATAGGCCTGTGAACACTCAGGTGTAAGGGCAAAAGGAATTAAAGAAAACACTCTTAATTAAAACTGTCAATCTGTCACAATCTGGAAGAGATTACAGAGAAGCCTGATCTATGGTTGCTCTGTACTTTGCACTTCATAATTTGACAAAACAAAATGCAAGTTATTTATTTTTTTCTGAAGATAGCCCTTTCCTGTTTTTTAGCACTCATCAGACCAGTTTATTTCTCTTCTACCTCTGTCCTGGTTTGAGCCAGGGTGAAGCGAACTTTCTCTTTGCTGATTTTTTTCTTTCAGTGAACTTTTTTTAGCAGCACCAGGGGACTGATAATAACCAAGGTCACTTCTGACTGTCTGCAGCCTGCCCCCCATGGTGGAGCAGATTAGACCAAAGGCAGGATCAGCAAATCAGAATATTCCCTTCTCATAATATTTTCTCCATTTGGCTTTCGGTATAGGTTAAGACATTACGGAAGTCAAGCCTTTTGTTTCCTTTTTCTCTCTTTTTGTCTGCTTACTGTTGCTTCTACCACCCTCTCTTTGGCTCTCTCTTTTTTCCCATTTTTTCTTCATAGCTGACATCCAAGGACCCTGTCCGTGTGCCTGGACACTCCCCCCTTCAGCTGGGAGTCACCAGAGAGAAGAGTTGCTGTGAGAGTCACTGGGGAAGAGGATTGGGTGTTGCACATCCCTTCATAAATATACATACTCCCTTATCACTAATAACTAAAATCAATCTGTTTCACTTTTCAATGCAGAAAGCCTCTCTTTCTCATTTCTTCTCCCTCTTTCCCTAACTTAGGGGATGGGCGGGGGATCAAGAGCAGTATTGTTATTGGTTTGACTGCCAACCCAGAGCCAAACCATGACAACCTCTCATTAAGTTTCCGTACAATCAGAAGCTAAAATAAAGCTTTTCATTGCTATGGACTTAGGAGGACTGGTGCCAAACTCTGCTGGAACAGAAACTGGGGAAGCCCCAGGAATCCATTAAAAACTTGATGGAAATTGTCAGGCTGATGCCAATCTGCACAGCAAGGGGGCACAGGTGCACCCCAGGCAATCTGGTGTTTTTATTTATTCAAACCACATGATGTTTCCAATCCTCAGAATGCATTCAGGCAGCAGATTCAAAAGTGCCAAAAAAACTGAACTTTGAAACACACTGATGCTGGTGAACAAGCTCTTTTAGAAATACTCCCTGGATGTACCCAAGTACGTACTTGTAAAGGCGCATACAGGAATAATTTTGTTTTCTCAAAGAACTATCTTGACTGCATGGTGCAGATCTGTGAGAACTTTCAGCTATTTTTAAAACCGTTTATAGAATTTAAATAACCAGTTCCCTGTTTATTTAATATGAAAAAGAGGATATGGATACTGTGGCAATTTCAAATTTTAATCGCTTTCTTCTCTGTGTTCAAAGTTATATTGATTGTTCTTACCCCAACTCAAGAGCACGTAGAGCGGGTAAAGGCTCTTTGTGAGTAGATGGACCTAAGGATATCAAAGGCTTAAAAGAAACATCTTCTATTCAACTCCTCAAACCTCAGGAAGGTTGGTGTAGTAACCACCTATTTCACCTGAAATAAACAAGCAGTTCCATATAAGGGGTAGGAGATTTTATACACACATCCAAGCTGCAACAGAAGTCACAGTCAATATTACTTCATCATTTGTTTTTCATCTTCATTTAAGGAAGCCTTCAGGCACTCCTGGAGCCCACACAAATCAAGTATCAATCTGGCCATGGGTGGTATGTTAGAGACCCCCAGTCTCCTCTGTGGGTGCAGCAGGCTGAAAGGCATCACACCCCTGCAGCTGAATAGCTTTCACCAATCCTGTCAGATTGTTTTCCTGAAAGACAAAGCTTTGCAGCTCTAAAGCAAACAGGCTTAATTCAGCAAATACTTTCCTTGCATTAATTATTTACACAGACAAATGTACATGTTAAAAAAAATTTTAAACCATAAGCAGAAGCTCCACATTGGATAAAAAAAGGTTTGATAATATGCAGAAAATGTGTGGTCACAACAAGAGAGTCATCTTTGCATAATAACCCTAGATGACATTACAGGCAACACCTAAACACACTCTTTTGTGCTCAGTGTAAAGGCAACAACCCTGACAAAAGTAAGCAGTGTCAGAAGCACTTGATATTTGACCTTTGCTGGGCAGATGTCCTGTTGGTGCAGGCCAGATGCGAGGATGACAGAGCAAAGTCCTTTGGTTTTATTTCCTCTGTTCAATCTGTATTGTTTTTCTAACCTTGCTAATATAATTTATTGAGCTCAGAGAGGAAAGCAGCATAGAAATTGTCTAAGAGGATCTCACCACAGGACTTAAGTCTATCCCTTCACATTACAAATAACAGATTATATTTTCCAATGGACTCACCAACACTCTGCAGCAATCTGCCACAATGACCACGGTGGCAATGCCTGCAGCTTCAGAGGAAATGAGCCCCAATGGAACAGTAACAGCTTACCTTGACAATAAAAGTAATTCCTCCTTACTTTTCATTTACTAGTCAGGTATACTTTACAGCAGAAATGTCCAGAAGTGCAAGACCAGTTTCAAGAACAAGTGGGCATAAGCCACTCCTATAAACTATGCATTCTCCTCATAACACACAAGAGACCCACAGCAGTATCTGTGAGAGCTTTATCCACGTTCAGTGGGTCTCTGCGAGTCGTACTTGTCCTCCCAGCCAAGGGGTGGCCACCTCTGCCCTACAGTACAGAACTGAAGAATATGATTTAATGAGGTTTAATTCAAAGATGTTCTGAAATAAAAGTCTATGTTTTGGGAACAACTGGGATACCCAGCTTTTCCAATTCCTCATGGCAACAAGTTCTGCTAACTAATTCATGCAAATTAAAAGCACTTTGGAAAGTTCTATTTGATTAGACTTAAAGAATGGGGGAAAAGAGAGTCCTCTTTGAAATGAAATGCACCGCAGCCCTAGAACTGTGGAAGCCTTGGTAACTATAGCAACATTGTAATTTTTCATTATAAATTTTAATAGAGATTTAATTTTGCAAATCACAGACTGGCATTCAGTAATTTTTTTAGACCCAGGCTTTTCAATACTCATGTTTACTAGCAGTGGCCGCTGAAGTGATTCACAACACAGTTACCTTCCAAATATAATTTTCATATCAGCCTTGACAAAGAAAATTTGCAAAGTGGTTTCTACTTTTGCTGTTATTGACCTTGACAACTTCTTTCTTTTCTTTGAAACCAAGAGAAGCGCTTGCAAATGTTCATTCTTTTAGAAGACAGAATAGGCAATATTCTGTGGTGATTAACTCAGAAGTTGTTAAGAGTAGCTGAAATACTTTGTCTTCCAAGTCCTGTTCAGTATCCAAGTTATTTTAAAGTATGTAGCTGTATGGACAGAAGTTTAATGCATAAAGCTAGACCTGAGCGATGGTAGAACGTTATATCAGAATGAAATCCACCTGCAAACAAAGGCTTTCTGAAATTCACTGCTGAAGATAAGACTGCTAAGCAAGACAAAACATGCTATTTATTACTAGTGAATATGATGAAGCACTCTGGCATGGAGAGTTACTCTATCACTGAAGAGTAAACTGCATTCCTCTGTTGTACACTGCAGACCGTAAAAAGCTTGAAAACAAGAAACTATTTCACAAATCCAGAACTTTCTCAAGATAATTATAACAACTCTTAAACACAACAGACTCTCCACTGAAAAACACATTTCTCTCAGGTCTTAAGTGTGTAATGGTTTAAAAAAAGTGAAAAATATCAGCAGTGAAAACCGGAAGTCAGAAGGAATTTGGGATGTGTCACATTTTCACAGTTCTGGTCTATCAAGGTACACCAACGTTGTCATGATTTATAGGATTTTGTCCTAGAGTAACAGTTTTCCAGCAGAGTACTAGTTCATGCTATCCTGCTTCTGGGTGGGACCATGGAAATGAGAGGTCTGGTACACATGTATATCATGTTGTCTCACTCAGTATGGCCTCTATGGACCACCTGAAGTAAAGTTTAAAACACAGACAGTCTTGCTCAACAGAAAAAAAACACCTTTTATCAGTGGTGCAGATACCATACTTTGCCAGATAGCATCAAAGAGACACCTCCTGTAAAATTAGACAATCACTACAGTATCAGTTTTGTGATAGTAAACATGCAACAAAAAGAACGAGAGAAAATATGTAGAAAAAAATTCACAAAATAAAATCAAGGGAAGCATTAATGAATACACAAAGCAGTCTAATTAAAACACCCCTAAAGCATCTGACAGCAAAGTACATTGGTGTACCTGTCATTTTACAAAAGCAACAAGAATTAAAACTACTGAGCTGTTAAAAAAATTAGCCCTAAATGTCATCCTAGATGTAATGACAGAATCCAGATAAAATTAATGCTAAATCTTCAATCATTCTTCTTTATTAAAGCAAAGAATCTATCTATCTAGCCACAAGTACTTATTCCTAGATTGCAGTCCCCATGAAGAGATGCAATGAGATCACTTGGGTGAAAATTTGGAATAGTCAAGAATAAAGAAACTTCTTTGTTATTATTAGAACATGGAGGATATTTGATAAGACATGGAGAAAACAGCTGTTGCCTCTATCATTAAAATAGCATTGAACAGTCAAACAGAACCTGCATGGATTAATCATGGGAAGAAGTGCTAAAAATAAATATCCCTTTCACATCAGTCTCATATTTAAGGTAACATAGCAAGTGCAGCAAAAAAGAATACAAGGCACCCTAGACAGGGGAAAGCTCTCAGCTCAATTGCTCAATTAGGTGAATTAATCAATTAATCAAAGAGGAAGTAATCAAGTAAAACTTGAAGCATGCTCCCGTTGTAAAAATGAGCACAGTTACCACACACTCTGTGTTCTCACGTATCTACCTTATTTCAGCCTCCTCCCACACTCACTGTTGATAGTACCCTCGAATTCTTGTGTGAGGTGGAAGCTGCTGTGTCAGAGAACATATTTCATCTTTTCTTTAGCTAGCACCCTTTGCTGGGTCTTAATACTACAGGTAGAAACCAAAACTAAATTTAAACCCAGGCAGAAGCAGCCACTAGGCATAGAAAAAAAGTAAGACAAAAAAGAATCCTTCCAAAATGGAAGACTGAAGCAGAAAGTGAAACACAAACCATAGAGATAAGCCCTAAAACCACTAAAAATTCTATTGCCAAGCCTTGAGGACTGAATTGTGTTTGAAGTTGGCATTAAAGCTTTAGCAATATCTAATATCAAGGTAAGCTGAACCGGGGTAACTAAGCCAAACTTGAAAGGATATGTAGCAAAAGAGATTGTTTCCCAAGTACCTGCAGTTTCAGTTATGGAACAGTGAAGTCCATTAGCAGGACACCGAACTTAGCCCTTTTGTTTACAGGCACTCAGGATCACAAAGGCTGGGTGTTACCAGTTTCCCTAGTCCTATAATACTGAACAGCCATACTGCTATGTGCTGGCAGAACATCCAAATCTACCCTCTTTTCAGAGGGAACCTAATTTAAGTAAATGACAGTAACATAACCTGTAAGAGACAAAGATGTGGCTGATTTAAGAAGTCAATACATCCTTTAACCAGTTACACACCGTGGAGAGATGGAAGAAGCCTTGTGCAGCCAGTGTTGCCCTCAAGGTCTGTGGTCAGTGACACTTTTAGGCAGTCACTCCTTTGTACAACAGAAACCTGCTGCAGTTAATGGGGCAGATGATGGAACTCCTCATTCTTTGGTCTGAGAATTTACCTCCGTACGTAATTAGAAGCACCATCATTAAAATTAGTGTTCAAAATAGCAGGCAGGAACCAGACACTCAAAGTATTCCTGTAGGGCTACAGTGCACTTATAGACCACATAAGAAAGCCTGTCCTTAAACCAGATCCCAGATCTGTCTGAAGTACAGTCTGCCCACTTCCCTCCAAAAGACCAAATTAAATATAATCCACCTACTAACACAAGTGCAGGTAATAGAAGTAAATGTAGTTCTTATCTAGTAGACAGGCAGTCTGCCTGAGAAACATTCATCTAAGTGGCTTTATATAAAATGTCTGACCAATCTCACTGAAAATACCAGGCTGGTGCTGAACAAGGTTCCAGTCTATTACCACTCCCTCTAAAAGTTATTAAGACAACCCCTAATACATTATTTTGATTTGTTGCCCATGCTTGTGTTGCCCATCAGATGCTCTTCTGACCTTGCTATTCAAATTCTACCACACTACTGGCACCAACACTATGAAGACCTACCTGTTCAGCTAAAATACCTTTCCTTACTATCTGTAAATCCAGTAACACAAGAGGAGGCCGTACTCTCTGCTGTGGTGTATATGTTCTGTTTAAGCACACTGTCACACCTATTTACTTCCCCAGAAGCATTTCAGCCTGTAAGGCATACAGCAGGAGACAGTTACCCGATGCCCACCCCAACAAAGGCAGCCAGCTCTGTATTATCACGTTGCACATTCACTGACAAACCCGTAAATGTCTGGACAAAGATTACAGATGAAATTATACTACTTCATCCTAGTCAGCTACAGGTCCTGAAATTAACTATTGTCAGTGTGGAAAAAACCAAACCAAAACAAAAACACAGCCTACAAAGAAACAAATACAGCCATTGAGCCACATTCATGGGTTTTGTTTTGTGAAAGTCAATAGTTACAATGACTATACAGAAAGTCCATCACGTTAAGAACTGAAATCCACAGCAGTGATGAAACAACACAAGCTTTAGCTCAGAGATGACACAGGCATTGCCTAGGGGGATACACAGGGACAGAGCTTCTGCTTGGGTAATGAGCTGCAACAGTTCACACCAGCTGAGGATCTGTTCCAAACGCCTGAAGGAAGCTGTTCCCATCACTAAACCAAATAATTAGGGCTGTGTGCTTTGCAGCTTTTTTTAGTAGGTTACAGTTTCTTCTGCCAAGCTGGGAAGCTATGCTATGAGCAGCTGGTACTCCCAGGACTAACAACCTCACCACAATTTTATCCGCTAATACTTGAGCCTCTGATGTCTACGTTTGCAACACAGAACCACAGAGGGTAACAATCACAAGTTCCTTCCCCGTGCCTGCAGAGACTCATCTACTAGCCTCACAAAATGACCTCCGTTACAATAGGATTTATACTGGTGTCCCTTGGAAGCAGCAGTTGGTCAGGATGAGCTGCTGTCATCAGTATTTTTGCTTTAGTCTGTGAAATTACTCACATAGTAGTCCTCTCAACAGTGGAGGCATTTTCTCAACTTAAGAGCCAAAGCACATTAGTTAAAAGATGGGACAAAAATAATCAAGTAGTAGTGTCTTCAAAAGACACCAAAGTGGGCTAGATTTTGAGTTTGCATAAGAGCAAGAAACCACTATCTCAATCTGATGTGTGAATTAAATGCTGTACCTTATCAACAGGAAATATGAACACATTTCCTTCAATTCTTTCCTCTTGCAAATCATTCCCTGTAGGTCTCAACGGAAACAACAGATGCACCCAAAACAAGTTTTCATTTCTCTGCTGGCCTGTTCAAAGAAAAAGCAAAACTCTATTTTCTTTTTTTTTTTTTTTGACATCTCACTATTTAGACAAAATTCCTTGCTCAGAGAATTTGAAGTACTTTACAAATATGCTGGTATCATTATCTCTGCCTGTCAAAAGGGGAAATAAGAAGAAAGGCAAGGCATCTTCAGAGTTGTACCCAGGTCTCCTTCTGAGTCACCATATTATGCCACACTACTAAGCCTCCCCCACAATATAAACCCAGCAAGGATGTTAACCTGCAGTAGAATCTGCATCTCCCACAAGCATAATAATAAAAAAAGAATATTAAGCCCAAAGTCAAGTGATGTTCTTCTCTCAGCCTTGGAAGAAATTTTTCAGTCTAGTAAGTGCAACTTCAGAGTGAAATAAAAAAATATGAGAAACCAATCAGTGGCATGAATCAGTCTCCCTGAACGGGGCTATGCAGAACACGGATCTAAATTGCTATCAATGTCAGAAATCCAGCCCCGGGATCTGACACCTGCTGATGAAACCTAGTGCCAGATGAAAACACGCTGAGCGGGGTGGACAATTTTTTGCTGCCCTCTGCAGGATAGCACTGGGCATTGTCATCCACCACTGAGGCTGGGAAGTGATCAGATTCCCAAAAATAATCTGTGCTTTACAAGGGATTTAGTGGTGCATTGTTATTTCAAAAGTAATCTGTACTCAATTTATATTTATTAATATTGCATTTATAAATTCAAATCAACAATTTTACTCCAGCTGCCAAGTCAGTTATAATTCTGCTCAGAGTTTCATTGCTGTTTTCTCAGAAAAAGAAGCCACTGTATTTCCAAACCTGATAAACTGAGCATAGTCAATTCTGACTTGTATTCCACAGAGTCAAGTGCATGTTCTAACTAATGCAGGGTTCAAAAGAGCTGCAGTCTCTCTCTGATACACAGCAGTCCACAAAGCAAAACAACATGCCCAATGCCATAGAGAGCACAGGTAGGGCTTTCTTGCTGTGCAGGGAAAGAAGAGTCTGTTAGACTGAGCTTTCTGCTGTGTGTGTCCTGGAGGGTTGCCAAAATACATTTTGACAGAAATACTAAACCCTAGAGCACTCCATCATACAGGAATTAAAGGACAGGCCCTCTTTCTTGCAACCTCACCACCAGGCTTCTTTACTTTGATTGCTAGGTATTGAGATGTAACCAGGAACTGCAAGGTACCAGAAGAAAAGACTTTTCCAAGCTCTTGTCCTCCTCTGCTCTTTGGGAAAAGATTAAGCATATATCACTGTGTCATTCACTTCCTCCTTCCAAACTAACGCATAAACTATTTCCATCTCATACATTAGATGATTTTAAAAAAAAAAGTCTTCCAGTGGTATATGTTAACTCCTCATCTGAGAATAAAAAGCATGGGTACTGTGCTCTAGTATCAGTCAGTGTCAAAACACAAAGCCATCAAAAAGTTCTTGAGAGATAAGCAATTCATGAAATATGAGCATTAGTTAAAGATTATTGTTACTGAAGTGACTGGCCACTGAAGCTACTTATATACTTCATTTAAGAATGTTTCCTTTAACTCCAAAGCAAAGGCAAGAAGGATATGGTTCTAGTTCCAGCTATTCTCTTAGAGACTTTATGGAAGTATTTTGTGTTCCCATCTCATTTGCCACAACACACACAACAAAACAAACTTATCAGCAGTACCAGGAACTTTAATCTACTACTGTTGACAGGACACAGATTATATACTCCAAGACTCTATATAAGCACACATTTTCTTTGCCATTACACATCTGATGTCGCATGTCAGCTGTGAGACTAAAGGGTAATATGCCCATATACAAGGTCTGATGTGGAGAAATCTTTGTTGGGAGGCAGTCTCAAGCACCCAGCATTCCTGCTGGATGCAGCAGGCCCTACGATATGTCCACACGTGTATCTGCAAAATGTGTATCACCTATTTGTAATTCCTTTATACTGAAATACATAAAAATAAAAACAAAAGCCCTCATTCTGTATTTTCATGGCTTTGTTAAACACCAGTACTAGATACAGAATCAAACTGCAACACAGAAATACAGAGAAGTTGGAAGGAGGAAGAGTTTTAAAGCTATTCTTAGAAATTTTACAGCATCAAGTGAAAAGGAACAAAATCTACAAACTGCATAGGTACACAGGGATCAGCATGTCAAAACTGGCAAAGCTTGGCAAACAAGCTGAAGTTTAGAAATTAAATACTTCCTCTCCGGCAATGCATTAGCAACAACACAAATCTATATAATACAAACACAAAGTCCAGATATGCACTGACTCCCTAAAGCTAGCACCTGAACTCTTGCAACTCAGAAACCAAACTTAGTTTTGATCAGGGTCAACCTCATTCATCAGCATCATCAAACTGGCCAGCCTCAGCCACTCTAACTGGTGGTGTAATATCAATGCCAGCTACATGGTGACAGCTTGGGTTGTAAAGTGAATCCTCTTGCCGTGAGTATGAGGCCAAAAGATTATATTCCTCAAAGCTTCCACAGTAGAAATCATCAGCATCTAAAGAAGATCAAAGAAAGGATTTAAACCATGGGAGATAATTAGAAAACTAGTGGTATAGTGTAGCAGATTATTTTGCAAGTCCACAGCATTTTCCAGTTAAGTATTTCAATTTTATCTGCCAGCGCTTATGAATTAGACCTACAAACAACGCAAACAAAGATGAACTTGGCAACGTCTTCATTTTAAGGAAGGTTCTTGGCACAGAGAAAAAACAGCGTTCCAGAAAACTCAATTATATACCTGGATTCAGAATATCTGCCACCAGCTCTTACAATGTATGCAGTTCTTCTAAGTTTTCTCATGAAAGTTTGCTCATGAAAACATTATTTTTATTTCCGCTCCCCCTCCCTGCTGTCTCCATAACCACATTTCCACCAGGAGACCTCCAAACCCTTTAAGAACTGGGTCAATAGACAAAATGGAAGGGTGGGGTCCTGTAAAAGCAAGCTCTGAACATTTCCACTAGGCTAGAACTAACCTAGCACAAAAACAGGACAAAGTCCTTTAACAGAAGCAAAAGGTTTCTAGCCAGTAGACACTGAAAGGACTGAGCAAATGAAAAGCCCAGAGTATGAGGCAGCAGAGGACCCATCACAGTATATCCACGTCAGCTGCCAAACAAACCATCAAAGCATTTTATAAAAAGCCATTAAATGACCGATCCAACACTTTTTTTATTTGTAGCAGTTAACAACTCAAACGCTTGTATTGGATATCCTTCACAAGCACCTGAATCCCACAATCACCACTTCCTTCAACTCAGTTTGTGAGGATTTGAAGAACATCAGCTGCAGGTAGGGATGAGTTAGTTAACTAAAGGAAAGGAAGAGAACTTGTGGCAGTTGCAGTAAAAAAAAAAAAAAAAAAAGAGCATTCCATAAATTTGAGCAGATAAGAGAATAAAAGGAAAGCCCAGGATTGAAGAACAGAAGAGAGGAAAGTATCCAAAACGGGAAGTCTTTTTCTCAGACTACCCAGTGTGAAAAAAACACTACTGTGTTTCCATTTTAAAATCAGAATTATTTCACAGGAAGGCCAGAAAAGCTTTATCACTTCCATCTGTTATCAAGCAATGGAACTTGAATACAACAGCCATTTATGGAATTAAACAAAGAATCAATGTTTCCTAAGCAAAGAACTGAGTGTTTGTAATAAGTACAAAAGATACACATTAATGAGATGAAAATAGAAATGGTCCTGTTCTGCATCAGCAAAGACACAGTAGATCACCACTGAGGGCTAAACTCAGTCTGCTTGTTCTATCCTAACATACAGCCTGGCAAATAGGAGACTGAGACTCTTGGTTCAACACATAAGTCACTGTAAAACAGTTTACAAACTGGATTAATAAGGATTAATAAGACTAAAGATGTGGACAAAACTGCTTCTATCCATTGCCACCTTTGTCCATGGGGCAGAACACATGCACAACCACTTAAGAGGATAAAGCTTCAAAAACCAAAACAAAACCACAAAAAACTCCAAACAAAAAGCCGTACCACACACAAAAGAACCCAACCCTACAAACCTACAGAAAAGGAACAACAAACCATATTCAGGACAGACACTGAATGCTTGTACTGCTCCCCTCCAAAGAACTCCATGCTCCAGAGAGACATTACGGTGTACAGTTTGGATTAATTTTCTTGGCAGAAAGGAGGATCTCTGTCTACACAAATATATAAATACACAAATAAATAAAAAAAATCCTGCACTCCATGTACCTTTCTCTTCTGCTTCAGAGAAATAAAGATACACCACTGACTGTTAACTTCTCCAGAAAAACTCAATGAACACATGCAATTCCTCTTCTTACCGTTCCACTCCCTAAGAATTCAAGTGCTCAAGCAAGTTTCATGTGAACTTCACAACACTACCTTTAAATCCTATATCTGACAACAAAATTATGTATTACAAATCCATGAGGTCAACAACAACAAACATTGCTTCCCAAAATAGAACGTGGAGTTCTTCTAAAAACATTATCCTGCAAAGCCCCTACCTCAAATCACATACCCCACATCACATACTATCCAAAAGTCAAATGAAGCACAAGTAAATTTGTACTCACCGTAAGGATCACACTCCAATTCTTCATCCCAGTCCTCCACCTCGTACCCAGAAGCAGGTTGCTGCTCCAGAAAAGTTACAGCTGCAGGCTTACTGAAGATTTCATCACCCGAGTCTTCCAGGTCAGGATGTGTATGAGCACACTCCAACGGAGAGGCACTGACATTGTTGTCATTGTGAGAGGTATCAGAGGATTCATCTTCTTCAGACTCGCTATCACGAACATTTCGAATATTCCTCAGCAACCATTCTGTAACCAATAGAAAGAGACAAAAGAGATACTTATGAATTAAAGAGGAACAATTAAATCCTTAGCACACGATAATTCAGACAGATACACAAATGCACTTGTGGCTACTAATCTAATTATAATACATGCAATTTCTTACATATGTAATATCACTACAGTGCTGCTTCAGGTTTCAGATGCTTGGGGTCATCAGACATAAGCCTTGCATCACAACACTTGCCCAAGTCAGGATTTTCCACAGGCTCTTGCTGGAAAAGAACTCTTTAAACTAGGGCAAAGGACCCAGCAGTCTTGTTTCACCACATTCACTTGTTGGCATTTTTAAAAAATAGGTATGTTGAAAAACTGCAGCTCTGGTTTAAAAACAAACCAAACAAACAAACGGGGTTTTTTTGTAGAACTGATGAATTACTCTTACACTTATACATAAATATCTATGTGGCAATAACTCAGTGCAGTAACTGAAGAGGCATTTCCCATGCATCACCAAAAAGCTTTATTTCCTCAAGCAGAGTACAAATTTCATTACTTACTGTCTGCTTTGTCCTAACATTTTAGGCTTACCTTTTCTGGGCTTCCAAGTCATAGTTTTTCTCTCATTAGGAAGCTGTTCCTCTTCAAAGTTTGCAGACTCAATGGCATGAGCCATCACCTACAAGACAGTTTTAAAGAATCCAGTAACACCTTTCATTGATTCCTTCAATAAGGCTCATGCAATTTCTACTGCATGTAAGTGTTTCTGAGCCCTTGAGAACAACCTGTTTGTTCCCTTGATAAATCAGAGGCTTGAAACCAGACAGGCTTTCACTTCAAAAAGCAAATCTGCTGAGGAATGGCTCATCCTGCTGCTACCATCAGTCAGCACAGGCAGCAGCCAAAACAGAACTGCCAGACTCCTCAGTCATAGCCATAATCCTGCTGCCACCCTTAGCTTTGGGAAAGGGTCCCAAAACTGACTAAAAATACACTCATTTGGGATACAGCAGCAGGCTGTAAATGCTGCAGAGGTATGGAAGCCACAAGGAGTAATGAGTACAACAACCCTGTGGAAACTGACATGCCGAGGAGACAGGAGAGGGCCAGAACCTCCAGAAGCACTGAGGAACTGGAGAAAAATGGCAGATGCAAAGCTGGAGAACAAAAAGTAACACTTCAGCTGGTTTCATGCCCCTCTGAGGGAGAGGAAGGGAAGGGTCAGTTATCTCCACCACTTACACTACAACACAGATGAATTTCCTGACGGACTGAGGGACAAGCTGAGCTCCCAGGTACTGAGAGCCCGGCAGGCCTGAGGCCGGGTCTTCTGCCGGGAGGTGCCTTACGGAGTCGCGGCCAGCGGACAAGGGCAGAGCGCCACCGTACTTCGGGCAACCCCACACCGACGAGCCCCACCGTCTCCGCTGCTCGCCCGGGCCGTGCGGGGGAAGTGAGCCGCAACTGCTGAGGCGACAGTGCCACCAGCCCCAGCGAAACCAGCAGACGCTGAGGGAAGCTCCGGGCGTGCCGCCACGGGCCGAGGCGAGGCGCCCCTGTGGGCAGACGTTCGTTTGTCCGACCCCGCCCGCCTTTCTCGCCCTGCCTGAGCCGCTCGTTCCCTCAGCTCCGACAGCAGCGCCTGCGCCTGAAGCAGCCAGCGGCTCCGGGCACCGTCAGGCGGGCGGTATCCGAGAAAGGGCGGCTGCTGCGGAGCCCAGTAAATACGAATGGCTGCGCCTCAACAGCCTCTGAGGAGCTCGGCACGATACCTGTCCTGAAAGAGGCGGGAAATGAGGCGCCGCGAGACCGCCCCCCTGCAGGGCGGTATCCCCCAGGCCTCCGCACCCTGCCGGCCTCATCTGCGTGCAGGGGCTGCCGCTCTCTGCATTTTTTGAACGTATTATGCGCAACTTCTTTCATTGCTGCTAAAAATTTCGCCCAGTGAGGGAGGAAAAGTCTGATGTGTGGGCAGAAACAAGCAATTAAAACAAATGGAGAAAAAAGGCAGAGAAATCCAGACATAAGAGCTTTAGGAAAACACCTTTACATTCATAAAGTCATAAATATTGTTGGAAAGTAACTAAAAAGTTTAGAGTTATGTGATTATTTTGTGTAAGATGTGATATAACTATATATATAAATTGCTACCCATCACTATAAGGAAGATGGACTTGGAAGCTTACTAGCTTTAGTTTTGTGTATATAAATGTGTCATGGAAAATCTCATTTGGTGTGCTTGATTTGCACCAAGCACCCAGCTTTGCACAAACCTGCAATAAATAATGTCTCCTTCCTAAATGTAGTCTCCTTGTCTGCATTTCAGGAGCTATCCTAAAACTGTAACAGTACCAATGCCTCTCCAGGCTCTGTGGCATCTTAATTTGCCGAAAGATAACAATGTCCTAACAACAGGTCTTGTGCTAGAAGCATGCTCAGAGAAAGCACAAAGTGATGGGAAACACCTGCACTGAACAGATCAGCAGGTGCTCCATGAACTGGTGGAAATGCCTATTGCTCAAAGGTGCTGTGGGTAGTGAAGTGAGTGGCAAAGTTCCAGAAGAGGTAAAGCTTTGCTGGACTCAAAAACCAAAAGACTCCTGAAGTAATAAACAAAAAAACAGGCAAAAAAAGCCCTCCAAAACATGCTTTGCACTTAAAAGCTTGTTGGTGTGCAACTGAGGAAGCAAGATGAGCACTCCAGGGGAGGGGGTGACACAATGAAGGGCAGACAGGGTTTAAGAGGAGTAATTACCGGGGAAAGCACAATTACAGCATGAGCCAACTCAGTACTTTCAGGGAGGTGGAAGAGAGCCCAGCTGAGAGCTTGGAAAAGACAAAGCAGAACATACTTCAGGTGTCACAGAAGGAGCAATCTAACAGGCTGTTGCTCCAAACCTTGTTTCCAGCTTGTCAAAAGTTAGAATTGCTTGAGAGGAGCTGCAGTTTCTAATTCTGTGAAAAACCTTAAATATTTCTCTGTATTATGTCACCAGTCAGATAAAGGAACTACTGCTGCATGTTCCTGTACTTTCTCTAGGCATGCTCTATGACTCTGAGGATAGCATTTAAGCGACATTTCATGGGTTTGACATGGAAATTTGTGGCCAAGGACCAAGAGCAACACTGTCTCAAAAACCCGTTACCCATTTTTCAGGCGCTGGGGACAGAAAGTCGAAATGTAGATCAGAACTTTCTTAGTGTTACATCAGGGACAATTGTAACACACCACAGCTCTCCTCTGCATTCCATAGTCCCTCTCAGAATTACAGTTTAGGATGCACCAATCCAAGGTGGATGCAGAGATTGTTTTTATTTTTGAAAAGAGGATCATAGATTTCTTCAAGGTTAGAAAACAACAATTACCATCATTTGACATGTTGTTTCTCCAGTGGTCCACTTCTCATGATTCAGCTTAGTACGACACAAAGATACTCCCACAGATGTAGTTTCTATGGGGGCTTTTTTGGCATTTATGTGATGTAATACTAGCTTTCCAGAGTGTAAAAGCTCATGCACTATGACCATTTCCTCTGAATGTTTAGGGAGAAGGAAGAGTTTGCTCTCAGAAATCTCCACGAAGAACACCCTCAGTGTGCCTGGGCTTTCTCCTCTAACTGTGCACTTAAATTTGCTGCTGGGAGAAACAACACTACGAACAACTGCAATAGGGCAGACTTTTTTTTTTTCCACATATGCAAGAACATAAAGAAGGTACATGTTAATATGATCCAGGTACATATTTACCTTTGTACAAAGAAGTTAAAAAAATTCCACACTATCACGTTGTAACTATTTATATTTTTTCATAAATGTCCAGTTTGCAATAAAGTGTATTTGGAAACAAAGTCTTCTACCAGGTCTCCCTGCAACATCTTCATAGCTCGCCAGTGAATGCTCCCACAGTTTTCTGGTTTGCCTTGGGGATGACTTAGTTCCTCTTTGACATAATCCAGCCAGAGATCTTTAAAAGACAAACAGAAGTTCTGGTTAGATTTTGATTGCATATTACATAACAAACATACCAATCCTAACCTAGAAACCCTCTTTTTGCAAGTGTCCTTGATGTCAATGCAACGAGGTTTACTTTGTTAAACTATAACCCCGTGCCCCTTGAGGACCAAAGGCCTGGGGTCTATTCCCAGATGGAACAGTGATGTCTTAAGAAATAATGCAGCAATAACTGAGCTGTTTACTTTCTTAAAAGGAATACTGCAGAAATCTTGATTATAAAAACATAGCTCCATACTGTCTGCAAAACCAAATTAAAGGTGACATGCATCTCTCCTGCCAGCCAGTGTCAAAGCCTTATTTGCTGAAGCCATCCCACTGTGAACAATGACCCTGGACTGAAAGTGAAGGGTTGCTGCAGTGTCATGCACTTCATGGCACAGAAGAAGTAAGCTCCACTCTGCATGACAGCAATCACAAGGGCAAAACAAACAGCTACCTTTTGAAATGGATGGAAAAAAAAGAGGCAGCACTGAATGAATAAATAAATAAATACAATCTCCTTACCAGAATCTGTTGAACCAAACTCTCTCAAGGCACGTTCATAGTATTCTCTTACATGAAGCATTTTGCAGGATTCCTAACAAAAGAAGGTATTAAAAGGCCATTTATTTTGTGAATCTGCAGCTTGATTAGATTCTTACAAAGAAAGAGTGTCACGGTAATTACATGTGCACATGCACACTGCCAAAGATTAATTACCATGGAACCTGGGTTCGTATTACATGCTGTGAATCAACTTTAGAAGACAAATACACGATACATGATCACAAACTAATGACACTACTCATAAGCCCCATTTCCTATTTAAGCCCAAAGTTAGAAGTGTATTTTACAAATACAAGGCATTAATTGGACATCCAACAACTTACTTGCTCCTTTTCTATTTGGATCATCTTCCTGAAGAAGTTTATTGAAAATGGACGATTTTCACACAAGCTGAAGTAAAAACATAAGTAACTTTAGACTTAAAGCCTTTTCACATATGCTCTAGAACAACCAGGTTTTAAGGTTTTATGTCACCTGTTGAAGACTTTTTTAACTTTCTTATAGCCACCATTTCTGTATGTCCAGTCAAGATACTTTTCTTTCATAATCACAGATTCAGCAGGAGTTGTGGCATGTAAGGATCTCTGCAAGTGTGAAAAGAAAAAAAAACAAAAAACAAACCAACCACATGAGCTACAATTAAAAGGCAACAAGGCTGAAGAAATCAACCTGATCTAGTTGAAGACATCCCTGCTCATTGCAGGGGAGTGGGACTAGGTGACCTTTAAAGGTCCCTTCCAACCTAAAGTATTCTATGATTTTATGAAATACTACCTTCTCCCTAATTAGGCATCTGACATAAAGCATATCCCGTAAGCGAGCCAAAGTACTGGACAAAAGCATCCCAAATTATGTCTGAAAGACAGTAGTAGGTAACACATCAAATATTTTTCTAATTAAAATATTTGTTGTAACCTAAAATACATTGTCTCCTCCATTATTAAATACAGCTGGCAACTGGCATTTCCCCTAACATCCTTCATGGAGAGTGTTTCACAACACTCAACAAACAATTGAATTCAAGCTTCCACTTGAAATACATGTTTTGTGTTGTAAATAGGGGAGAAAAAAAGTAACCAAACCAACACGCCAGGTAAGAGGAAATGTTTTGCCCTAAGCTATTTCAGGAATCTACAGCGAGATTAAAGTCCCAGTTTTGTTCTTCAGTTTTCTGTAGCAAGGTTGTTTTCATACAAGTTGGAAAATTCTTTTTTCCATGTTCAGATAGACATCTGAAAAGAATGAAAATTCTAGACCACAAATGAAAAGAAGAGCCCATCACTAATTGTGCTTACAAACATCTAGATGTCTTAGAAGCACAGGGATGACATTTGTGCTTATGAGCCTATGTCCAACTGATTTTTGGCAAGATAGTCTTATTTGAAATCAACACCCCCATGAAGTAACTGCAGTATAAAGCATTTGCTACACATTCCATCCACACACATTGCTCCCTTTTATTTGCACACTGTCATAAAAAGTAATTTCTTTAAGCTAAGTACCTGGTAGAGAGCTTCTGTCTCTTCCTTGCTGTTTGTGCCTTCACTCCATTCTACCCAGAGGGTCCATAATGGCAAGGTGCCCTAACAAGGTAAGCAGATAAATCAAAATATTGAGATAAAGTGACTCTGATTCACAGAAACAGACTGCAACACATCCACCAGGTTCTGTATTTCAGCTGCCATTAAAAACTGTCCTTTAAACAGAGCTCTTAGAAAGACAACATTGCTCCTGAGTGCAGTGCACATGTGAAATGCCAAGTTCTTATTTCTGACCTTAAAAATGGTCAGGGGCTCTGAATGCCTTGTAAAGGAAAAAAAAAAAACTCAGATAAATATCAGGTTTCCAGCCCAAGACTAATGCATGCAAGTCCATAAAACCAGCACAGACCTTAGATTTCACGTGCTTAATGGCTTCTTCAAAACACTGGCTCACACTGTCACTCTTCAGCTGGATCAGCATCTGCAGCCTCATCTGCCACATTTCCACTGACAGGCTGAAGAGCTCAGTTGCAGCTTCTGCCACCTCTGTAGCCTTCCCCAAGAGGCTGGACTCCAGTAACAGTTGAAGCTAAACCCCAACAGACAGAACTAATTGTTATAAGAGCAAAAACTCAAAATGGTAAAGATGGGCATGAGGCAGTGTGGAACAGTCTCACAATCTGTTTTTCTGTGTCAACTCTTACCCACTGCTTGTAGAGAACTTCTGGCAGCAAACTGGACTCATGGGCTTTGCTGAACACACTCAGTGTTCTCTCCAGCCTCTAGAAACAACAGAGAAAAAAATGTGAAGAAAATAAGCATCATTCCTGCATATACCAGATCACAGCATGACAAGAAGCCCAGTGGAGTAGTTTATCAACACGTCACTCAACTTCAGTTAGAATTACATTATCTAATGCTTTAGGTACCTGCATGCATTTCAAGATAAAGGGGAAATCTGAGCATTTAAATTACACTTCCTCTTTAAGGAACAAAAGAAAAAAATACCTTTTTTTTTTTTACTGTATTAAAAAGGGAACCAAACTGCACAAGATGATTATTTAACTCACTGAGTCACACTCGAGCACAGATGCATCATTAAGGTGCCCACAATAAGCTTTTACCTTTTGCTTTAATTCTTCACTGTTGGTTTTCCTATTATATCTCTCCAAGCAAAAAGTGATGTAGCATTTCCACATGTCCTCTGTAGAATCAAAGGCATAAGGTCACATTTATAGAATCAGAAGAGTAAGCACAAATATTTGTCTTTAAGAAATACAGAAAATCCAAGCACTAATGGGTAAAGCCAACTTTGATTTTAAATGTTTTATTAAAAAAGGAGACCCTACATTTATAACATTAACACTTAAAAATAGCTTCCCAGTATAAGCTGCAGCCAATAGCTCTTTCTAAAGAGCATCAAGCTCTTAGCTGAGCCTTCAGCACATACTGTCACAATTGATGCTCAATGCACCCTTTGCCTGCAGTTTTCAACAGGGCTACAAGAGTGAGGACACTCACAGGCAGTCAAGGAAATCCTTCACTTCAAAGGTTATAAAAGCAGCAAGTTTGAGTCCACTCCACAGGTAGGCCTTTGAGAGCCTCCTCTGAGAGCAAGGACAGTGCCAGATGTGGAAGTTGGATATCCACTCCACCACCAACTCAGAAACATTACTTACAGCTAACCAGCAACATACTCGAGTTCTACAGATTTCCTGTATTTAGTAAATTTTCTCATTTACAGCTCCCAGACCTCTATTCATCTGTGTGCTTCTATTCACTTGATTTGTTAAATCCCAATAATAAAAGCAAACAAGAAAAAAAAGCACCTTCAGTTAAGTGGCTCTTTCAAGAGCACAAATGCATTGGAAAACAACCCAAGAAACCCATAAAATAAATCGCAAAAAGGTAGCATCTGACAACTCTTAGCTACAGTAGAGCCTGCCAACACCAACTTCAAAACTTTCACAGTATGCTAAAATTCCAGGGAAACAAATTATCTTTAAATGCAAGCAGAACTTTTCACCTGTTGGGACAGCTCTCACAGCCTCTTCAAAGACTGCACAGCATCGTTCCTCTCTGCGGGTCATTTCAGACACTTTCATCTGTTTCGTGGTGTGTTCTGAGGACTGCAGGGACCCCAGCTCCAGCTCACGACGGGCCATGTAGTCCCATGTAAGGGGATCATCAGCATACTTGGTCTGCAAACTGAACACACCATGTCTGTAACACACCTCCACTGCCATTCTTCTTCCACAAGCACGTTCAGAAGGGTTATTATATTGGTATAGTAATGTACTTCATTTCTAGAGTAACCGAGTGCCAGAGAAAACACGTTTTACCTTTCTACAAGAGAAAGACAAAATATTTGTCTACTTTGGTTTTTTTTAATTTAATTTGGATATTCTCCAGGGACAGAAAACTTTCGAGAGAGATCTTTCTTTCAAGAGAGGAACAACTGGAGAAACTAAAGATCCAAAAGAACCACCAAATACACTAGGAAAATCCACAGTTCCTGAAGTAAATTCGCAGAAACTAAGTGTTGCCATATTCAGAGACAACTTTACTTCAACTAAACTTTTCTTAGCAGCTTCTCAAAACCTCTTCTGAAGTTAGATACTTGTATCCTTCTCTAAAAAGCATGCTTGCCTTGTGTTTAGATTTCCTTAAAGGATTTTCCATAGGCTTAAGACTCTATCTCCCTAGAGGAACAGCCTTTAGCTGTTAACCTTTTAACCCACTATCCATCATGGGAGTATGTTTCTTAAAAACAAAACAAAATAAATAAAAAACCTACACCTCACCTTTCCAGAATTTCTTTTTGCAAATCTTGGGTAAAATCAAAGAGCTTTGCAATAGAAAGCATGGCCAGATGGAACTCAACACCTAAATTTCAAAAAGAGAAATAAATAAATAAATAAATAATAAAAATCAAGTGCAGTAATTGCATCCATTGCACACTTTGCATTTCTGTATCTTTGCAAGCTTTTGTCTAGACACAGATAATGCTTAAGTGCCTAGAAAACACCCTTCTATTTTCTATACATCTCAGTGTTCCACCTGTATGATAAGCCCTGCGTTAAGATGTTGATGGTCTGACTATTTTCTTCACAACTTCATGTTACCAGTTACAAAAAAAAAAGCCGAGAGGCAGGACATCTCTGACTGCAAAGTGATAAACTAGTCCTGTCCTGACATGCTTACAGATTCTTCCAGCTTGGTTCCACCTGCAAATCCAATCAGCACCTCCTCTGCTCCTTCATTTGACTCTGCCATGAACACAGAATGCTCCATGCCTGAGACAGACCTCTCCAAAGCTGCACACAGTATTTGTCAATGAATTACATCCATCCATCCTGCACCTCTGTCACTTATCTTTGAGAATACCAAATGACAGGACTTGGTATGATTAGCTTACTGCAAATCCCTATCAGTTACTACTCACATCCTTATTTTTGGGTGTTTACAAATCATACCTATTTATTCCAGTATGTCTCCAGGAGTTCAAATTAAGCCAACTCTCTGTCATTTCCTCTCATGTCCTTTTTTCCCTCTTCTGATTTTCAATGCTGTTATTCTATTTTCCCCATTGTCTTCCAAAATACCCCCAGCTATCATGGTTTCCCAAAGTTATCTGCTACTATTTTGCAGCCATTTTACCCAATTCCCTCAATAAAATGGATTAATTTTACCAAGCCTGGTTAATTTAAAATCATCTAACCTGCTTCATTATTAGTCTGAATTCTTACTTCTCTGTCCCTGGTGCTTGCTGATCTGATGTGATCTAATGTTCAGAAAACAACAAAGCAAACAGGTTTGTAATTCTGAACTGTCCTTTGTTTTTCTAAGCAAACAAGTTTTGAGACTGTAAGCCCAGAACCTCTGTCACTTCAGCCCAAAAGCTGTTGTACTGGAAGAGGTGTAAGCCTGCAGAACAGTTATGAAATCAGAACTGTCGGCATTATCAACTTACACTTCAGCATTATCTAGATTCTACTGAAGAAACAGTATTAGTTGAAAATGCCTCATGTGTGTGCAGTAGCACTAAGTCAATCTGTATTCCCTACTGGAGAGCTGAGTTAAGATGACAATTTTCCTATTGTGTAAGTACAAGAAATGTTAAATCACCTTTAATTTTCTGAGCAGCATCCCTGTAGATTATGCGAGCCATTTCCCCATTGAGAATCTCTTCAGAATAACTGAATTCCCCCTGCAATATCAAGCATAACATAATTGAAAAAATTGTTTTCCTTTCCTAGCAACCATTTTTGCAAAAATGGACAAAAACATCAGAAGATATTAATGTTTTCCTTCATCTAAGTCTATCTTTATCTGATTTGAACAAGTCAACTATAAAGAAGAGACAGTAAGTGTAACTATCCATTTCCAGAAATTGCTCTTGACTTTCAAACCAGGAGATGTAACAGAAAGACGTTACAGATGTAAAGAAAACTCAATGTATGAAGTATTGGAGTGAGCATCAGTCAACACTTGAAAAGCTTAACACAGGCACAGGATGTGAATGAAGACTTTCTCTAAGCTGTTCTCAAACAAACCATTAACACAGATCCCTTGAAACCAGGTATTCAAATGTGTGACACACAAGCAGACAGTATCTCAAGTTCAGCTGGCCTACCAAGTCCATCTTCGCTTGTTCAAATTCTTTCTTTTCCTTCCTCTGTTTTTCAGCATTCATCAGCTCCATTCTGAAATACTGCAAGAGCAAGAATGGAATGACTGAGGGTTGGGGATAAATGATAAAACATCTAAATCTACGAACGTAGTAACACCAGCCCTGTCTGAGGAGCTACAAATCAGGACTTTGCCAACTTCCCACATATGGTGAGAGCCTTGGTTTGTACAGGTTTGTGCATATAGCTACCTGTCCTATGTACTTACTCAGAAATTTTCCACATGTAGAACTTATCACTTTAAAGTAATTCTTTAAACCTTAACTTGCTCTCAAAGAAAACCATGTTCCCTAGCAAAGGCTAGGGATGCCAGTTAAAATCCAGAGAACTATGTCCGAGCAGAGCTGACAGTACTTTAAAAGGGAATTCTGACACATTTATCTACCAAGTGTAAAAACCCTTACTTTGCATAAACACAGGATTTGCTAAACACCTGAAAAAAGCTGCCAATACAAAGTACTTTTTTTTTTTTTTTTAAAAAGTCATTTCCCTACTGATGGGGAAACAACTTTTTTCCAGTTTTCTCAGCTTGATCCAAGAAATATGCTGGACTGATTTGCTCTGGTTGATGAAATAACTGGTCATAGGAGACAACCAGGAACTCACTTCTTGATAAAGCTTTGGGCACTCAGGGTGGAAGCGCAGAGCACGGAGGAACAAGTGCCTAGCACTTTCTGATGAGAGCTGTGTCTCCATTTCCCATTTGGCTGCCATAATCCACAGTGCTGCAACAGATGATACAAATAAATTCACTTTAAGGCAAAGCAAGTGCTGGTCATAAGAACCCACTTCGAAGCTACTCTCCAGGATGCACAGGTTGTTTTTGTTCGATGTACCCACCCCAACATAACCCATGAGCTCAGCAATGGAATAAGACTCATTGTCTTCCGTTTAAACTGAGTCAAAGGACTAAAAGCTAAGCAGATCCAGCAAGTTTAATGTGGTATAGCTACAGATCCAATGATGGAAAATGATGTCTTCAAAAGCCAAAAAGCAGCCACAAATATTTGACATCTCCTATGTCTGAAACATTTACTTAGTCCCCAGTCTACCCAGGAAATGGTCGTTCAGACCATGGGGACTCCTACTTCACATCACCTACTGACTGCTCAGCACAACCCCTGTCAGAGCCCTTTTCTCTGAAGTAGCAGCAAAGCAAAGACAGTAGGAACTTTTACCCCAATAGCTCAAACTGAGATCTCTAAGAACTTAAACCAACACTACATAATTTATACTCATTTATGCACCACTTGCAATTGTTTTATTTACCTGGTTTATTGGGATGAATGGCCAACATGGTAGAGAACACTTTACTAAGCTGATGCTTTGCATTCTGTAAAAGAAAAAGTTGTTTTACCTACTCTAGTACCAAAGTGAATCACCAGCACTGAAGTTTCATTATGAAAGGTTACAAGTTGTAATGCAATTGTACTGGAAAATACATTTCTCTGCTACTTTATCTTCAGTAGAAAGTTTCTTGTATTTCTTCAATACTGACAAGCTTTCCAATGTTCCCAGACTAGATTAGCATGGTTAACTCAAACCTTTGTGAACTACAAAGCTAATACAAACATTGCCTAAGTCACAAAATGACCACTTTTGAGATGAAGACTGCTTTTTCCTTTGGCCACTTGCTTTACTATGACAAGATCACCTTCAGTATAGGAAGGACAATGACTGAATGCTAATAATAATGTGAAGACTGGCACAGGTAAGTTTAAAGAGGACAGAATCACCAGGATTATATACTTTTCAGCACAGCCACTGTAAGAAATGTTTGAAACAAAATCACATTTCACAGACAGGTGATCCATTCATTCCAGAGAAGGCATAACCAGTATTACTATTCTCCCAAACTCCAGAATCAATGAAATCAATCTCACCTTTGCCACCCACAAGCATCAAATTTTATACTAATTCATTCTGAGTCAAATTCTACACTCAGACACATCAGTGAAAATCCTAGGCGGCTCCAATAATACTATCAGAATTATTTCAGTAATACAGCACGTGGCAGTAAAGTTTGTACCCCTGTCATTTAATTCAAATTCCAGATGCCTGGTTGAACACCAAAATAGCATCCCAAATCAGGTAAGATTAGCATTTTGAAAACTCACCCACTGCTTGCAAAATGCAACATGTGAAAGCCAAAGCTGGACATCATCCTGTTGGAAATGCAACGGGGAGAGAATCGACCTTACAACAAGGCAAGCATAAAAACATTTGCATATTGACAAGCAAACAATATACCCTTGGTACAATGACATGGTATACAGGGAGAAGGGATTTTGAATCTCAAAGTCGAGTTTTTTTCTTCCCAGATCTTCAAATTCTTCAAGTTCCTATAAAACATCTGAAAAAAACCAACCATCCTATCTCAAGAAACACCCTTGCAGCCTCTCCAATCACGTTACATGGAACTCAGTAGAGAGCTCACTATAATGGTTCCTTAGGCACCTCACTTAGGTTTTACCATCAAATGTATCAAGACAATCTTTTCCTAAAGCAGCTGGAAGCTCTTTTCATTCTGTTTCTACTCCTTGCAAGCAGAAAGACCAAACTCACAATGCAATACTCATATCATCAGATAGTTGAGGACTAATGACTCAGAAAGGACATAATATTGTTTGTGTAGAAAAAAAGTCTACCTGATATGAATGATCCACTTCTAGGCTACTGGTAACTCTTAAGACCAAATGTCCACTTAGTTCTTCTATTACATAATGTATTATTGCAAATATTTGGCAGCAATACTATCTAGCTATATTTTACGTATCAAAAGGGCATTTTTCAACTTATCAGTACAAACTTACTTTCCATTTTCCTGTAGCACGATTGAAGAGGCAATGGACTCTATGTAGAATAGAGTTCTCAATTTCATCCTTCTTAAATGAATATCCAATGCGCTGAGAGGAAAAAAAAGTATTAATTTCATTGCAATAACAAATTTGGCATGTTTTCTGCTCTGAATAATTGACAAACTTACTGCTCTTCTTTTCTTGATCAGTTCCAGCAGATTAATTTCATACTAGAGTAGAGAGGAAAAAAAACACATAAAGGCAAATGAAGAGACACGTAACAGCAAGGAAAAAAATACAGATCAAGGTTTTTTTATAGCTAATCAGGTGGACAATAAAAATTACATCCAGGAAAACACAAGCAACAATTTTTCAGCCAGACCTCTGCATTTCTAAGACTAACTGAAAGCTTGAGTATTTGTATTGCACACGATATTCAGACTTGAGCTGTCAGCACTCTGCCTATTTCTAGAATCGTAATGCACAAGCTAAACTTCCAACACAATAAAAACTGAAATACACTTAATTACAGTTTGACAGTACTTCAGGGAACGGGGGTCTCTACATCCCTGGAGAAAGAAACTACACGAAAGATACACCAGAAGCTAGAAGACTCACCAACTCCTGGCTATGCTTCATGCTCTGGTGTGTCTTAATTAAGAATGTGTGCCCGTGCAGCACTCACGAGCGAGCACCGCGGGCCAAGTGAGAAGAGGCCTCCAGAACCAGCCCGTTTCCCACGTGGGGAACTACAAAACCACCCCACTTCCAACAGAGCGGGATCTAACCGCGAGTTTGCACGCCTCGCTAACCAGTAACGCCTACCTGAATGTAATTAATAAAATCCTCCTTCCGAAGCGCTCTCCGCTGTATTTTGTACTCCAGAGCCGAGGCCTTCCTCAGGACGGCCCTGCGGGGAGGGGAGACCAGCCAGCGCAGTGAGCTCCGCCCCTCGCTCCCGCCGCCCCGCTCCCGCCGCCCCGCTCGCCTCACCTGATCTCCTTCCGCGTGAACAGCCCGACCCGCTCCAGCTGCTCCAGCTCCGGGACGCGGTCCTCCAGCCGCTGCTCGATGCGCTCTGCCATGGCTGCGGCAGCACCGTGCCCCCACGCCTGAGCCGGACCGGCCCAGCTCGCCCCGCCCGTTCCGGCCCCGCCGCCTTCCGGAGCCGTTCCGGCGCCCCCTGCCGGCCCCGCCACCGGCGCAGCCCGGGCGGTGAGCGGCGAGGTCCCAGCACGTGTAGCGCGGAGCGCCAAGTACGAGTGCCCCGGTGACGGCTCAGAGTGGAACCCGGTTCCAAATATAACGGCTTTGCGAGGGGAAGAGTTCTGTGGCAGGGGCGTCCCGAGGGCAGGGGAGAGAGGCGAGCTGAAACACCCCAGGAACGCCCAAAGCAACGGGGCTCCTCCTGCACCCACGGACCGGGCTTGGGTGAGAGGATGTCAGCCCAGAGATGCTTTCTGGTGCGTTTCCTCATGGGGTAGACGCCTCTTCCCTCTCACACGGCACCATTCTTCTGAGAAATTTAACAATAAAACCAGGTGACAGTAAAGTTTGGTTTCTTAAATGAAGGAAGTCCCAGGACATTTAAAAAATAGAGGTAGGAGATAACGTTTTAAAGAGAGCTGCTTTAAATATACATTATCCACAGCAGTATCTTTTGCTTATTCTTTGATTTGTCACTGCCACCGCTGAGCTGGTAGGAGATGGAACCACACCTCAAACCTCCTCTGCTGCCACCATTACTCCCTCCTGGAGGAGAAGGCACGAGCTGTTTCTCTGAAAAAGCACAGGGGCAAGACCAAGGGCAAAAGACTTATTGCACAGCATTTTTCATATATAATTTATATTTAAAAAAAAAAAAGCAGTGGGTGATCTTTCCCTTTTATTACAGTAGAACAGCTTAAAAAGTGTTACTGAGTACAGAGTGAGAACCTGACTTCTGCTAACAATACACATAAGGCAAAACAATTAGCAAGAACTATTGAGAGCAGTGGTAATTGTTTTCACCTGCTATGACTTCTGGTGGTTTTTCTCATTAGTGGGTGCCAATTAGAGAAAAAGCCTAATTCTTAGTGGGAGAGGTTTAGCAACTTCTCACTCTGACAGGTAACGGTGACAGTCTTTTCCAGGAAGTCATCAAACAGGAAAGCTACCAGAAAATGGAGAGGCACCATCCAGTCAAAACCAAGAACTACAGACTGCTGAGTGTAGCTCTGAATTGCAGCTGCCTCACACAGAGGGACCCCTTGCCCACCTCACAACGACAACAGCAGCCCCTGACATAGGCTGTCCACCCAGGAGGCACCCATGCCCTCTACACTGAACTGCACAGGCCATGGGTTTGTGTACTACAGTGCTCTCTGTGCACCTTTATATACTCACAATATTCACCATAGAATTGACAAAATCCAGCAGCTGAGCTGTCTATGCAGTGGAGGAGGAACTTCCCACAGCAAGGAGAGCTGGAGCAGGGATCTGCAGCCATCCCAGCACAACCCATCCCTGCTGGTTAGGCAAGGCCTGCAACCTCTCCAGAACTACATTTCAGTGAGTTCAGCTCCCATTGAGTTCAGCTTCCAGTAAAGCAGCACAACAGGTAATCCTTCTTAAGGTGGTGGTGTAAGAATATTATTCATTATTAATTATATTGGGTCTGACTATTTTTGAGATGCACCAGCTCAAACTGATTCTCGTCTAAGTCCACAGACTCTACTAAAATAGCACTTCAGGCAGTCATGAAAAGTAGCATTAGCATACTGAAGCACTAAGGAAGAATGTAATTGGAATTACTACACTTTATTTTTTAACTTCTTGTATTTTTATATTTCTGCATGATTCTATGCTATAAAGCATTCTGCATTTAGAGCTTATCTGTCATGGTGCACTTAGATCACAACATGTAAATAAGAACACCACATGCAGTGTAGGAATTCAAAGCTTAAAAGGCAGATGTCAGCCTGGAAACCTCTGGGAAATTCTATCTCCTTGCTTTCCTCATTCTTTAAACACTAAGCTCTTCTTTGGCTGAAAAACAGTAACTATGAAAGAGAGATACCAACATAAACAACAGTCTTTTTCTGAAACTTTATGGTTGATCATTCCAGCAGTCTGAAGACATTGTTTGTGATCAACCTACAGTGTTCTGACACCTGCAGTCAGTTATGACCTTTGAAACTCAAAACCCACCACCAAGCAATCCATGACTGTTTTAACATAGTTGATACAGGAGTGTGTGTTCCCTAAAGGGCAACAGCAACCTCCACCTTGAAGTGTGCCTCCAGGAGAATTCAGTCATAAGCACGTATCTACCACCAGGTCCTTGACACATGTGGGAGTTACTCACATACCATCCACATACCCATAACAATGTGTGTCCAACAATGCCTCTTAGAGCATTAAATCCCTTGTTAGCACTTGTCAAAGCACCACAATATCATCCAATAGAAGCACACAGGCACAGCACAAACCACTCTGCAGGACCCATCACAGTGGGACTCGAAGAAAGAATGGAGTGCACCAAAACAATAGACTCCCCAAGTTTCTAGTTTAGGGGCCTAGTATTTCCCACTCAAAAAACACACAGAGTGAGTAACAGTAAGATTTAAAATACTGAACTTGTTGATGACCTCACAGGATTATATACAAATAAAACAGATCACAAACAGATCGAAAACATTTTCTGCTCCTCAGATATCCCTCCTTTCCTGTAAACGGAAAAAGTACAAAAATAAAAATGCCTTTCCTTTTCTTCCCCTGGCAAAACAATCCTTAGAACAATTAACATAACGGACTGTCAAAAGTGTTCAGACCAAAGTGACAAATGCAGTGAGTGGCAGGCAAGCCCAGCCCGACCCACCAGAACACTGCATGCTGGATTTGTCATGCAAATCAAAATTGAACTTGACATGCTCTTTGTTCATTTCCCTTTCAAAAAATCTACTTTAAATGCCTCCCATGTGCCTTGTTTTGGAAGCTGACATTCCAAATGCATCAGTGCAAATTAAGAGAGGGATCCATTACCAATAAAGATGTTGCAATACAGAGAGTTTCAACAAATCTTATTGGGAAGACTGGAGAGACAACTGCAGCTCGCACCTGTAGGGTCAACTCCATTTGCTGCTGCTGTTGCTTCTTTTATGAAGTCTCTTTAGCAAAACTCCATCAGGAAGTCTTCACAGGAGAAGTTCTGGCAAGCTGTCACAGCTTAGTATTCATAGAAAATAGTCTGGAAGCAATGGATATATTGAGAATTAGAAATAATAACAGGGCTGTTGCTTCAAGTCTTCCCTCTGTTAAAATGGATGAAGGCTAATGTGCATAAGGCAAATATTTAAATTACAAATTGATTTAGAGCTTAATTATTTCTGCTCTTTTACTACATGAACACATAAACAATTACTGCTTTTTAGAAGATGCTACTAGATGTACAGTATTTTACAATTAACTTTGGCTATATGAAGATGCCTTTTAAACAATGCGAGGGATGTTCTGACCTCATGAAATAACTGGGAAACTTCCACTGACTTCAGCCCAGCCAGTGGTTCATCCTCAGGGACCAATTTTTAACAAAGCCCTAAAAGCATTCACTGAGCATGTGGGGCTTTGGTTTAAAAATATACAACCACGTCTGTTAACAAAGCAGCTTGGAATTTACTCTGAAAAATAGACTAACCCAAACGTTGGACTGTGTTAACTTCCCTAGTTCTGTAATTAAAACAATTTACATGACGATTTGGTTTTGCCTCTGCCAAAACCAGCAGTCAGTCTGCATAAACAGTGGCTTCATCACTGCAGTTCCACTCTGACTTAAGACTTTGCAATCAGTTGGACTGCTCCATACTTACTTGAATACCAGTACATGTACCTGTCCCCCATAAATATTATTTTTTCCATTCTGGCAGAATGCTCATCTTTATCAATGCATTGCTTCACTCTTGCAGCTTGTTGGCCCTTACCCTGCAGCATGAGATCTCAATGCTTCCCAGAATTTCATTCACTCACTCACCTCTTCAACTAATATTGTTTTTTAAAAATAAACATTTTCATTCAATGCCTTAGCAGAATTATTATCCAACAATTTACTCTTACATGTAGTCTCTTAAAAAAGGCCAGACATTTACTTTCTTCTCTGCATTGCCTCTGAACCTGAATTTTTATGAATTAAATTTTTCCTCCTACTCATTTTGAGGCATTCTGTTTCTTATCAGTTGCCCCAAGATCTGAATATCTATAAACAGGGAGTTTTCAGTGAAGGGGAATGATGCCTCTGGAATTGTTTCCTTGCCAATTCATATCTGATAGTCAGTACAAGATCCATCTGTTTATTCAGGGTCTCCAGGGGCTTGTACAGTAGTGGCTATAAGTATGGCTTTTAATTCGAGTATGTCATTTGGCTGGTTAATAAGTAGTTGACAGTCTGTTTAAATGCAGCAGGGCAGTTATGACTAGTCAGTCATCATATTCTAGTTGCCAATTCACAATCCAGTAGGATGCCAGTCACATTTCAACAATTTAAAACTGTATCAGTCATCTCTGACATGCTCCCAAATTGTCAACAGCATGAAATGTATTGCTTACCTATCTTTAATTGTATTTCTTGCACGTACATTCGTACTTAGGATTGCAGCCAGAGCTCTGTAGAGCAGAGCTGTGCTAATCTTAATTTACCTCACTAATCTGTCTAGGTTTGAAGAGTAGGGGAAATTGTGGCATGCCCTCCAGTGACCTAGCTATATCATAAATAACAAGGCAGGCAGAGATAGAACTTCGTCAGAGCAAAGCCTCGGATCTTTTAGATGCGAAGATGTCAGTACCAGCATCAGTTAAACTGGCATGCCAAAGAGCATAAATTATGCCACATACAGATTTATTTCTCCTTCCAAAAAGTGGGATTAGGATTGGTCACAATTTGCCTCCTGCTATCTTTCTGTCTTCCTTCTGTGGAGATGTGTTTAGCGTGGTAAAAGTACTCTGAGCACAGCCATGGCAACAACCAGTAAAACGACTTCTGGAGCATGGGTAACTCAAGACTACTGAGTGCAGAATCATACATCCCAAGCAGCATTCCAAAACCAAGATAGACTCTTGTAAAAGCCTTTTGAAACAATTTCTAGCATGTAAAACCACAGGTAACATGTTAACTTTGGTATGAAACATTTAAATAAGCTCTCTCATGTGTGAATTTAGTATACTAGTGCTAACTGGAAAACATTAGGGAAACAGTTTCTGCCCTGATCTTATAATTTATGTAATTGCTGATGATAAAATTCAAAATCCTCTTCTTACTCACTTGTACTCAGTTTAGCTACAAAAGAAATAATTAATCCCTGTTAAAACTTACCCCTTACTTAAAGCTGAAATTAATTTGTTGACTAAGTAGTTTGATGTTTCATTTTACTATCATATACTTTGATCCTCCTATGTTTTTCTTGTTGGTTGATTGAAGCTTTCATTCTTGCACCATCAACAGGCCTTTCACTGAGAAACTTCTATTTACATCTGTAACTGACTGAATTCTCACATCTTCCCAGCAGTTTCTCTTTGATCTCTGCATTTCTGAGTTTAATCATTAAGTTTACATCAAAAGTTTTTCAGTTGCCCTATCTTTTCACAGTTTCCGGGAGTCAGAGAACACAATTCCTGAAAGTTCACTTAGAATTATTTGTTGGTAGTTTTGCAGCAGTAACTACCACACAAGCTGGATCTCTGAAATTACAGCATGAACTAGCAGGATTCCTGTTCTATTTCCATGTATTAAGCATTTATAGATCAAGATTTGGCTTGCATTTTTTCTGCTTATTTTGTTTGGAATCCTATCTGGGAGGGAGGCTTGTTTTTTTAAATCATATACAGGAGGTTTACAGATTTTCTGTTAAAAAGACAAACAACTCTGGATTAAAGTATTAAAAGCCTATAATTTTCTTTTCTGAAACTCAAGGTTAAAAAGGGGGCTCATGACAAAGATCCACAGTTTCTCCGAGGACAAAAGGGACAAGAACTTTCATACAGCTCAAGCATCTTCAATTTTTTTTAATAATTACACATTTGATGAAGACATTCAAAATGAAGAGCCCAGACCAAGGAGTAAGCCAGACAAGGTCTGAGTGCTGTGGGAGCTCAACGGAGCAATGACAGTCCTGCTTCTCCACAGAGACTCCCCAGGTCCTTTCCCTACCTACGGAGTTCTTTTTACATTATAAACCTTTTTTTTATTTCATTATAGGAGATTTATTCTTCTATAATGAATGCTTTTACTGTTACTACATTGCTAGGCTTACAGTTAAATCATCTTAAGAGATCTCCTACCTTTCTAGAGCAAATGAATATATTGCATCTAGTCTTTTAATAATGCCTTTGAAACATCTCTGATGTTTTTAGTCCACTATCTAAACACTAAAAACAAACATTACTGCTAAAAAGCCACCAAGCAAAAATAAATCATTAACTGAAAATCAAGAAATAAATTTCACTGTAGAAGAGTAATGAAAAAATATATGAAAACATCACTAAAAGAATTCCAAGAAACAACTCATGAGCACCCATTTCTACTAAGCAATAATGACTAATAATTGTCACTTATTGCTCACCGTGAGAATGCAGGAGATAGGTGACTCAGTGGTGCAAAACATACTGTGCCTTCACTTTTCACTCTTTACAATAACTCAGGACACATAAGCAACCTGCTGGCTGAAAGCTGTGCATTATGGGTGCATTAAGATTCCCTGAGGGCCAAGTTCCCTGAGTACTGTGCTCCCAGAATACATTTCAACAGCTCTGTACAGAAGCAGTCCCCAGCCAAACACATGAATGAGAATCACGAGTGGGGCTCTGTCAATCTTTGACACATCCTGTGTTCATAGCCTTACATCAGGATGCTTGAACTGCTGTGTAAGATCTTAGCTCTTCCCTTTGCCAAGCTCCAATACAGTTGTTCCCATAAAGATTATTTCCTCTTTTCTTAGTTCCCTACTTATAAAACCAGGGCAGCATTAACATGCCGAAAAGCAAACTGAAACTGAGAGCTACCACCCCTAGGGCAATATGATCGTGCCATCCTAAATATACCCAGTGCTCCACCTACCCACTCTGCCCAGCAAGTTGCAGCTACTCCCTTTTTCCAGTTGCAACATTATGTAGCCTCTGTTTACAAGAAACTGGGAAAACACTAAGTGGGAGTTGACTTTTGCTTTCCAAATACATAGGGAAGAGTAGCTTATCTAATGTCCATGGCCTATTACTGCTGATCGACATCAAATCAGGCAAAAAAAAAAAAAATAAACTGAAAAATTAATTAATAACTACTGCAGATTAAATTAACACAGCATCTAGTGAAGTTTATTCACGTAAGTGAAAGAAAGAGGTGCCACTGAAATGGATCTGTACTTGGAGTACAGTGAGACAGCTGCAGGACCCATACCTTCCCATCCATGCATGAAGTATTTTTGTTTGTCTCAGTTCCACAGCATCTGTGCATTCTCACTTCTCTCATGGAAAACCTGGGTTTGGTGGGCTGGATAAAGAGTGGGGAGAAGAACCTGGAAGCATGAAGATAGAAATAAGGAAAGTTTGGATGTAACCACAGGAGCAGAGTGTGTAAGGTCTCTTTGATGCTGGATGCCCTTGAATCCCACTGAATGTGCTCATTAGCTCAAGGCCAACCTGAAGAAATGCAGCTACCCACAACACTCGCTGTGGATTTGTTGTGCTCAGCAACACCCTGAACAGCAAACTTCAGCTCCTTACCAAGGTGATGGAATAGCACTCCCTAATAAATACTGACACTGGTTTGCATGATGGCCTGGATCTGTAAGCAATTTTTTAAAAAGATTGTCCAAAAGTTTATATTCAGCTAGTAAGCACTGCTCTCTTGTTCCAAAGTTATATTTAAGTTCTCAGAAGATAAGCTAGATCTGTAGTAGTACTTAGTTATTAAAAGATCTATATTGACAGACTTACATTTAAAGATGTGAGGAAAACACTACCTTTATACTGACAGAACTTTCACTTAGACTGAGCTCCAAGTATACAGGTATTTATATTCCCTTTAAAAATTAAGATTTACTCTGTGCTGAGATATAGTAATTTGGTGGACTGGAAGCTGGAAAGTTAAGTAGTATGGCTACAGGGATACTACAGGCAACCAAGAAAAGCATGTAACTATGAAATGAAGAAAAAATTCATGAAGTGTTATAAAATATGCATGCACTTTTTCATACATATTTGAAGAGTTAAAAATCCCTGCAGTTTAGCCTTTTGAGATGACAGGCACATTGGGTACGTAAAGGCTGCAAAAAGGCTTTGGAAAAAGAGAGTTAGAAGCAGCATATGCTTTCCATCTGCAGGAAACAAACCTGATCTTTTGGATATCAAATGCAAATCCCACTAACTGCATGTGAAAACAAGACTGGATTGGCCACCTCAAGACATAAAATCTGACATATCATAAAAGCACCTCTGCCAACTACTTCTGCTTTCACTACCAGAAATTCGTTACAACAGCAACCCTTGTTTGCAAATGATTGTTTCTTCCATTTATCATATTAAACTGCCCTTTTTTGCATTATATTAGGATATTTTCTATATTTATAGCAAAAAAATACACTACTTGTCATCATCTTTTACTTTTTATGAGTTTATATCAATTTCAGTAAGGTACACTATATTTCACTGCTTGTCTTTTTCAGACTACTTTACTAGCAAACACATTTTCACTGGCTTTGCAGATACCCTGCCATTTGCTAAACATAGCCAACTTCCTTCTGTTACCTGGTGTGCAGATATGTAAGAATTTTAATTATTTATTTTTTTAATAAATGCATTTGTAAAATCTATAGGGGTCTATATTATCAGGCCAGTCAAAGACACAACACTTTCACGTGACAGCTCATTTCTTCTGAAGAAACCATAATGATTTCCATCTTTCTAAAAAGGAATATTTATTTTCTTGCTTCTAACTGTGCTAAGTAAATAAGTTGCTTGTTATTTTATGCCCTGCATTCTTTCTAGCCATCCACACTACAAAGCCCCAGATACAACATTTCGGAGTTGGGGAGTCTCTTTCAGTTGAACGTATCTCAACAGTACTCTGCATTCTGGAAGTACATATCAACAGCCCAGGGCAGCAGATCTAAACAACTTAAAGTGTCTGTACAAACTAAGGAAAACAGGCTCAAGGTGTCAAAACTCTACTATTTATTTGGCAGTCAGTCCCGTGCTTCCAGAGGGCTCACATGCACACATTTTGTGTTGCACTATCCTGTTCCTGTCAAGGCTAGAGTCTCATCCTCAGTTCCTCCGTTCACAAGCAGATCCGAATCCAATGCCAGAGATTAATTGCCTAATTATCTGTCTCACTCCTACTTGGAAAGTTGCCCTCTGGCTCCTCCTCCTGGTTTTGAAATTTAGAAGGATGAGCCACCAGAAGCAGCAGAGGCATGTAAACAGTAGGGAGGAAACAGGAACAGATTTTAGGCAATAAACAACTTCCAAGGACAATATTGCAGCTATACAACATTCAGGAGCCTTTCTCACACACACTGCAATATCCGTTACCTGTTTTCACTTGGCACTGACATCAGGATCAACCTCTGATCACCTAAAAATGCTCTTCATTTGATGAACTGTTGCTATCTAGTCTATGAGTTCCAAAGACTGGCAAATACCCAGGGCATCAGGAGGCTCACCAGGAAGTCTCCTGGTATTAGAGTGAAGAAGATACATGTAAGGTCCTCAGAAATGTACAGTGCATCAAACGTTGCTGCTGCCAGTAAGTGATTAAAGATGCAGTGAGCAACAACAAATGAGAAACTGAGTAGGAAACAGAAGAGCAAGAAATTGGAATAATAAGCAGAAGCAATTATGGTAAGCAGGATAAAATGTGTAACAGAATATTTTAGAAATATCACTTTTTGTTTGGAGGGAAGAAAACCAGGATGTAGGTAAAATGGTGACAAAGATTAATTTTCTTAAAAGGTATTAAAACAAATTATAGAAAAGACTGCATGGAAAACGTCAATGTCTGATAAAAATGGAAGGAAAGAAATACATTTTTTAAAAAGCATCAGGGAAGATCTCTCCAAGACAAACATGAAAGGTAAATGGTGCAGCAGCAAAAGCAAAAGGAGGAGAGGTAATTGAAAAATAAACCAAACCTTTCAGATAATTAGAATAAATATTAAGGAACTGTAAAAAACTCAAACCAAAACTAACAAATTGGGAGGGGAGCAGCCAATGAAGACTTATTTATTAGCATGTGTGGGGCATATATACATACATTTTCTCAAAATATAGTAGGGTTAACATCACATTAGAATCCCCCTCTGTTCATAACATAAGGCACATTTACAGCGCAGCTGACTTTGTTACATGGTTTTCCTCTTTATATTTATAATGAATTTAATTTTCCTTAACATCAGGAATTAGAAGATAAACTGAGATGCTTTAGTGCCAGCATCACAGTTGTATCTGGTATGAAAATTCAAGCTTTTATTTCACACATAGACCATTTTTACCCTACCTTGTATAATATCTCTGGAAAAGTTTTGCAAAAGAAAGCAAACAGAACGGGATGGCTGCCGAAGCCTTTTATCTACTGAGCTTGTCACACCACTGATAAGGACTTGATTAAATAAAGCCAGTGCTGAATTTTCCCATTGCACAGTTACATTTTATCACATATTGGTGCAGTCCGAGAGCTTGCCCTGAAGGCCTGATCCTGAACTTGTGCTTGGCCATCCCCGGGCAGCTCTCAGGACTCCGGAGATACCACAGCAGCACAACTTTTATTTCCCTGAGGACTCCGGGGATCCTCATTAAGCAAAGAAAGGCAGCAATAAAACCGGAGAGAAACATTTCACCTCGTACTTCAAGCCTCCCTGCACCTATAGGCAATATGTTGTACCGTCCACTAACGAAACCTCATTGTTAATTAAGGTTAAAACTACGGGATACGAGCAGGACCTCGTGTCGTCGGGCCCAGCTTAACCATTTTTACCACACAACCGATGTCACCTTATACCTAAGCTTCTATTTCGGCTGATTTGGCTCTTTGAACGATCGAGCCCCAGCTCCTGCTGCGGTAGCGGAGCGGCCCCTCAGCGTAGGGGGCGGGTTCCCTCAGGCGAAAGGGACACCGGCTACCTGTGCGGCGGCGGAGGCACCAGGACCTCTCGCGGGGCAGAGCCGCGGGAAAAGGCACGGAAAGCCCAGAGCCCCAGCGGGGGCGGGCAGAGCAGCAGAGAACGCCCGCGAGCGAGCTGCCCCGCGGCGCGGCAAGAGGCGGCCCCGGCCTGAGGCGGCCCGCTCTACCCAGCATGCCCCGCGCCGCAGGGCGAGCGGCCCTTTCCCGCGAATTCAGTTCAAAGGAGGGGGAGGGGAGAAGCGCCAAGCGGCGGAGCGCACCGACCAACCAAACTCTTCCAGAACCATCCGTGCGTCACGCGGGGGCGGGCCCCGCGCCAGCCAATGCGGCGGTGCGGCGCCATCTTCGCAGCCAATGGGCGAGTAGGGGAGGCGGGCACGTCGTGGTCGTCGGGTTCGGCTGGTCGTAGCGCCGAGGAGAGCGGAGCGGAGGAGACTTAGAGGAGTTGGAGCTCGGCGCTTCCCCTCCCCCCTCCTCACCCCACCCGCCCCAGCCGCCCCCTCCCTCTCCGTTCGGTCTCCGTCCTGCCGGGGCCCTCTCGGGGGCTAGGCCCATGGCTCCTCAGAAGCACGGTGGAGGTGCGGGGCCCAGCTCGGGCTCCGCTGGCGGCGCCGCCGGAGGAGGAGGTGGCGGCGGAGGCGGCGGGGGGTTCGGGGGCTCCGCCGCGGCGGCGGCTCCCGGAGGCAAATCCGCTGGTGCCGCAGGCGGCGGTGGCGGCGGCGGAGGAAGCGGTTACTCGGGCGGTTCCTCGGCCTCCTCGGCGGCGGCGGCAGCGGCGGCGGCGCTGCCCCCCGTGAAGAAGCCGAAGATGGAGCAGATCCAGGCCGACCACGAGCTCTTTCTTCAGGCCTTCGAGAGTGAGTACCGGGCCGGGGGAGGAAGTGGGGGCCCGAGCCGGCGGGACCGGCCGGGGCCGCCGCAGAAAGGGCGGGAGGAGGAGGTGGGGAGGGCTGTGGAGAGTAGGGGCTTCCGGGGGTAAACATGGTCGGGGGAGGGAGGGAGCTGGGACCGGAGAGGAGGGCGAAGGAGAGCGGGGCTGGGGGAGGAAGGGGGCTCGGCCGTGGAGGCGGGGGCCCGGCGGGTCGCGGGCGGAAACGCGAGGTTCGGGGGCCGGTGTGCGGGCAGGGTGGCGAGAGGCTGCCAGGGCCGGGGCCCGGCGGGTGTTGGGCGGGGGTGTGTGCCTGCGCACAGCCGATGAACTTGGTCTCAGTAACAGTTCCCATCAGGCTTTCGGGGGTCTGTTTCGCTTCTCTCCTCTCACAGCCCTGGCAGGCACTGGGGACTTGGGAGTGAGGAGGCTCTTCCCTCTTTGGCGACTGCTTTTCGAGCCCCTTTCGAACAGGATGTGATTAGGACTTCACTATACTTGGTTTTTCTTTGTCTGGCAATAATTGTCCCTTAGTTGAGATTTCATATTGGAAATTGACCTTTGCGACCCAGGCATCACCCTGTGGCAGTTCCAGATAGAAGGAGAATCCCCTTGGATGCACTAGAAAGTTGTTTATGGAAATCTGATTGAAAAGCAGTGCGTAATAAGCTTACATGGTACTAAAACATTTCTGCGCAATTGCTGGGATTTGAAGGAAATTTTTAGTGCCCTGCTAAACACATGATCCCGTTCTGGGATTGGTGCTGTCACAGCTCGCTCTCACTTGCTACAGAGGGTGACAGTGTTTGAGGAAGTGTTGGAGTTCTTGGTGATGTCTCAAATCCTTAATGATGTGGGATCCTTTGAACCTTAGCCTTGTGAATAAAGCTGTGTCTTCAGTAAATACCGTACGGCAAATACGTCCGGTGGCAAACGAGTTTGAAGCGGTTTGTTTAGCGTCTGAGATGGGAAAAATTCCCTTGCCTCAGTCTGTCAGACAAGGGAAGCATGGAGTTGTGCAGGTGGTGATAAGGAGTGAGTTACAGTGTAAATGTATTATCGCATGCTAACTCTGAAGTGTGAATATTGTGGGAAAACCACAATAAGTAAATATTAGGACAAAAAAATCCCAATGCATATAGTATTGAATCGCTTTCTTCCCGAGTGTTTTTGTCCCTTTTCAAGGTCATATGCTAGAAGATTTATTTCAAGCTTTTGCTGAGTAATACGAACTTGTGAAACACGTCTGCAGGTTGAAAAGTGTGTTTCAGAATTTTTCTACTTGGGAAACCTAAAGTTGAAGCAGCAGTGCGCTGTCTTTAATTAAATTACATCCTTGTGAATGTAATTTAATGTTTTCATACATTTCTCAACTACAGTTGTCACCTTATTTTGGTGACTGAAAAACCCAGGATGTTAAAGTTGTGACCACTCTGCATTTTCACTTCTTAGCAAAGTGGATGTTTCTTAATTTATTCGTTTTCTGTCTTTTATCTTAATTTGAAAAATGCAGATTTTTATTATGGTAATTTGCATTAAGCAGAATTTTACTGATTTTCATCAGGCTTCTAAAAGGAAATACTGGCATAATTTTGAGATTTCCTTCTCAAATAGCAGTATTTCTCTCTAGCAATAGATTCTTTGTGGTATTACATTCATCAATGTAGAAATAAGGCTGAATCATATTTTTTAAAAGGGTTGAAAAGTATAAAATGCTGTCCTTTTTCACTTCTCATCACAGAATTACATAAATTATAATAACGTTTCTAGCTACTTGAAATAAATGTTTTGCAGTCATGGAAAAAAAAGTTATGTATTTCTTAAAAAATAAGTTGTTTACTTTATGTGGGAAATGGAGGCAGTGTTAGCAGCCTTAGCATGGACATCAAGGCATTCTCCTTTCTCCTTCTAATACACTTAATGTGTTTTGTCAAGTAATTTCCAAGTTTCTTGCTGATGTTACCTAATGAAGCTGGCTTTCATTTCAATTTTAAAAGGGGTGTATTTCAGTTTAGGTGGGAATTCTTGTTAGGGATAACAAGACAAAACCATTTTTTTTCCTGATCTAACCAAATCAGTTATAATTAAACTGAAGGTCCTCCTTTCTGCAGGCAAGTCTTGTTCTTTTGAACTTTGGTTATTGCACCTTTTTCAAAGGATGCTACAATATTGCATCTGGCTGTATCATTCTCTTTGAAACAGTAGTTGCTGTACCAGAATCAACGTTTTTCTGATCCTATGAATGTGAAAGTTTTTGGAAATTAATCGTCTAGCCTAGAATGATCTGTAATGTGTCATAGTCAACTGACAATCCCTGTTCTTCTTTTGATACCTTGTGCAAAGTGACCTTGGTACTTTCTAGAAAGATAAAACAATCGGATACCAAATTGTCCAACTATGTAAATTTAGTATACGAGTTGGTATCATATCCAATATGTTCATTTACTCCATGAAGAAAACTTTACTATTCAATAATTGGTTGCAATATGTTCAGATTTTTTTTTTTTCCTTCCCTTTTATGATAGAAAGCCTGTATGAAATTTATTTCGTGGAGAGCAAGGTGGTAGCTTAAACAAGAAGTTGCTTTGTGTTATACAGTAGGTGGAGTAGCCTTTGACTCATTAACTGAGGCATTGGGATGCTTCACTTAAATGATGACTTTTGTGATAATTGTTTTTTTAAAAATCAACATGCTAAATTACATACTTTTTAATCATTATAAGACTGTCTTTCTGGAGGTATAAGGTATTTTGGGTAACATGTGTTTCTTTTTCTTAGAACCAACACAGATATACAGATTTCTACGTACCCGGAATCTAATAGCAGTGAGTAATTGGTCTATATCACTCCTTTACTTTGGATTTTCAGGAAATGTTAATTAAAGCATAACCTCTTCTCTTCTTTTTTTTTTTTTTTCCTGCAGCCAATATTTTTGCACAGAACTCTAACTTACATGTCTCACAGAAACTCCCGAACAAATATCAAAAGGTAAAATAGTTTTGTTTTGTTTTTAAAAGAATGCTAAAATGTTAATCAAGTGGCAGGAGTCTGAAAAATAGTGGACCTCCTCTTTTCATCAGGTGTGTAAAATATAACCTTTTTGTTTTGAAGAGCTTTAAAAAATGCATAAATCAGTTGATTTCTGAGCCATAGGAACTTTTCTGCAGTTTAAGGGTGTACGTGACTTTGTGATTTCTGTTGATACTGGGAGTACTCAAATGTGGATAACTATCTGCAGAGTCCTAACTGATTCTCCCACAGTTGTTTTCTGGTTTGGGGGAGAACTTGCTAAAACCAGACTAAACTGTCTTAACGTCTGAGCTCTCCTAAGCAGTGGTGCTTGATCATAATCATATGAAACATTGCAGTTGAAACTGTAACCAAACTGCTTATTTGAAAAAAAAACAACAAACTATTGGTTTTGTTAATGAGTCTTGGAAGGATCCAGTAATTATTTTAAAAGCTGAAAAATTAAGGAGGTCAGTTTATAGAATTTTACAAACCAGTCCAGCAGATGCTTTAGAAAGGTTGCTTTGAACTGGATAGGTCTGAGACCTGGGCTTCAGTTTTGACTTTGCAAAATCGTAGTTCCCATCATGAGGTGCTACAACTGCATGTCAATAGACTTCATGAATTATGCAGAGTGAAAAGTGCAGTGGACATTACTTTTTAGTAGAATAATCACAAGGTCCTTTCAGTTGCTGAAAATCATTTTTTACACTCTGGATTTTTGTGTAGCCTTAACACTTATTCTGATACATTTTAACATTAAAGTTCTTATCACTTGGAAACAGTTGCTGTGGGACTGAAATACCTAATCCTGAATGCTTAAGGAATAGCAATAAAATCTGATCATGCAGACACTTTTATTTAAGCTATATTTGTATCTAAGGAAGGTAATACTTGAATGATCTGTTGAGCAATAGAATTTGCCTCTTTTTACTTAAGGTAAATCTACATTTGACATTCTTGGATCTCTTGAATGTTTAGTGTTCTTACTGTTAGCTTCAGTGCTCCAAGATAAGTTTTTCTTAAAATTGAATCCATAACATACAACTTAGGTGCTTAGGCAGTGAACACATTTTTATATTTTTTCTAAATTTGAAGTTACTGCTTGCTTTTTCTTACAAAAATTACTGAAGTGAATTGTTTGATGTTTTAAAATAGGGCAGAGCCAAATTGTAATAGAAAATATTCAGGGTGTTACAGGTTGGGTTTTTTTGGTGTAGTTTTTTTTTAAACTAGAATTGTGCAACAGGAAGTTCGTGCTTATAACTTGTATTTACTTATAGGTGGTTGAAATGCTTATGTTCTTTTACCTGAATCTGTTTCTTTGGATCTGTGCTGTCGTTGCATGTACATTGTGTTTGTTGTCTACTGTTCCAAATTCCAGTCCAAGTTCAGCTGCATGAGTGATGCTTAGTTTCTCCTTGAAACATACTGATTTTTACTAGTTCCCTTAACACTTGTTTTAGAACTGTGATTTTAGTCAGGTAGTGTTCTAATAAGTCAGATTAATAGCCCTTTCACTCGTTTCCTGACAATACTTACTAAAATTATTCTGGTAATTATGCCTGGAGAGATGAAGTAAAACATTTCAGTTGTGTTTTCTTTATAAGAACACAGTGCAACAGAAGTGAGCTAGTGTAGTTGAGGGGGGAAAAAACAGAATATAATTGCAAGGAAGTGCATTCTTCTCCCCTGAGTCCTCCCCTCCTGCTTTTCTGTGCTGTCAGTGCTGTGGTCCTTCTCCTGGAGCCTAGTTAAAACGACAAAAGCTGTAGATTAAAGGTAGTTTTAACTATCTGGATGTACTGGCAAAAGTGAGAGACTGTGGCAAAACACTTTCAAATGAACTGAGGAGGGGTTAGCAGGATAGTTGTTCACTGGTCTGTGCTGGTAAACACTTTCAAATGTGCACAAGACCCTAATTGCCATTTTTCATTCAATAGAAATAGTTGACGTATAGGATTGTGTTTATTCTGGTAAAAAAGGGACTTGGAAGAGGAAAAATATCCAAACTAGAATAGATGATCTTCCTGAGACTTATATTAGGCAAAAAAATAGTTTCAGTGTAGTAAAACTTCTGTAGAGTTTTCTCTGCAAAGAACAATCTTTGGGAGCTGCATCATTGTTAGCCTGCTTATGTGGACCATGACTATACATGTATATTTTATTTCTGTCCCTAGAACTTCTTAATTGTGCCATTTTTAATTTGTTTGCTATTGTTTCGATTGCCATTTCAGTAAACAGTGTTATATGTAAAATATAAAGAAGTTATCTCCAGACTTTATAGAATGTACCTACTACAGCTCCCCATCTTTTATCTCTAGCTCTACAGTAGTCTGAGAAAAATGCCAGACAAATTTATCACTTGGAGGTAGGGAAGAAAAACTGCATTTTTACCAATAAATTTTCAGTTGATGTTGGTCCGTATGTTTAATACTGTGTTTATGAAGTCCAGAATGCTGAGAAGTATAGAGAAGTGTTATAGGGAATAAGTTAATGGGCACGTGTCAGCTTGGGTTGAAAAAGTGTTGAAGTTCCTTATCACTGGAGAGGTAATATTCTTGGGTCAGGTCATACTGGATGGAGACCTGAATTGTGCTTTCTGCCTGTTGCTCTGTCTTCAGGTGTTCTGGATTATTAGACCAAATCATGACGTCGGAAAGAGTTTAGTTAGTGAAAGTTGCTTCCCATACAGTATTTAATTTATTGGCAGAGCAATGGCATGCTGTGATGTGACTTTTAATACTTTGTTAATTATTACTGGGCTTGACTGGAATAAGAGTGGGTGGAGAAGGGAATGCTCAAGATGCACATACTTGTAGCACAGGTAAATGCTGTCTTGAAAGTCCTGCATATTAGGGATGGTTATTACAAAAAATTGTCTGTTGTGCCTGGGAACATGGTGACCTAAAAATAGAAATTCACTTTAAAGTAATCTGTGTATTTTAAAAATGTTCTTACAAGTTAACTTAAAAGGCAACAATTGTTATTTAATTCGTTTTGGGTTTTTTTGCTGTTTTCAGTTTTTCTGAAAGATTTCTAGGAGGACTCTTGTTTTAACAGTCTGATATTAGGAAAGGTTGTGTCATGGTTCTTTCTGGATCAGTAAGGCTCACAAATATAATTACATGCAGGCTGTGATATCAGTGTATTTTATGAAAGGTTATTAAACTTTCCCCTATTCCTGACACGTGTTTGTCTCGTAGCTGGTTTCTGGCTCATATTCCAATCATGACCTGGCTTTGCTCTAGAGCTGTTCTAAGCAATTCTTTAGTCTTAAGAAAGCCTTCTAAAGGTACTTGCTGTTCTGCAGAACACTGCCTGATTTTGATGAGCTCGGGCAAAGTACATGCAGAGACTTTTACCTTAGAATATGAAACATTTGACAAATTTCTCTGTTCTTAACATCTCTTGCTTTAAAGCTGAGCATTGCAGTGTTCATTTTAATCATCCCAGATTTTAGTGTAGGTGAGTCAGTTTGTGAACGTGTCATCTGTGTGAACCTTAGGCTGAGTAAAGCTTTGAATCAGTGATTGTTTACTACACAAATCATGATTATTTTTCTCCGACTGCAGCCCTGTACTTATGCAGTGTTTCTTGTCCAGTGTTGCTGTTTAGCCACCATGTGATTTGTAACTAAATCATTCGGATGCATTACATGCTTAATGTAGACAATGTATGACATCAGTGTTTCTTCAGTCAGGATATTTCTGTAGATGATGCTTCCCACTTCCCCAGAGCATGTCATGTTGTTCCCCCTACAAGAAATCCAGTATTTGGCAACAGCTTATGTTCTTATTTCATTTTTCTAAGATATAAATATAGGAAGGATGCCCTCGCAGCTCGTGCTTTGTCAGTCTAGCCTAGTGCAATGTTGTTGGCATCTAGGTCCAAGAGCATTAATTTTCCTTGGAAAAAAAATTGAAATACTATTCTGGAAATGATTGAATAACTTCTATTCATGAGTGAACTTCATTTAGCAATAAACATTAAATTTTATGTATGGTAGAACAGACTGAACACGTGAGCATGAACAGACTGATGTAAGAATTACAGAAAGAAATGGTTTGAAGTGATTATCCTCCATGATGTTGTCATTGGTGGTCAGCCCCCCTCCCTGTTTTCTGTGAGTGTGCTCTAGAAGTAGCTTCAGAATTAATTGTTACTTGTATTGTGTCCTTTTACTATAATGTTGTGAAGGAAGAAGGGTTTTATCATTAGGTTTTTAAGTACTTTGTCAGTGTTTAAGTGTTTTTCATTATTATGGTTAAGATTAAAATAGGAATGACTGAAGAGCTGGCATTTCAGTTGCTAGTAGGTAAAAGTGTCACTAAAGCAGGAAGATTTTCTTTGACCAAAGCTAGATGTGGGTAGACATGTTCATTGCAAGGTTTGAATAAGGTGCTGTTAAATGACACTTGTTATGAGCAGTAGGATTACTTCTGAGATGTCTGGTTTTAACTAGTTGTATTATTTTGATACTGCATGAGAAGCTGTCTTGCAGTTGTTTCCCTACAACATGGGTGTGCTACCAGGCCTAAAAAGGTATAAAAACAGTGCTTTCTGAACAGAATGGTAAAATTGTATGTATAGACAGCTTCAGATTGAAAACCGAATCTAAGTTCAGGTTGAACAAATTTTCTTGTTACATATTATGAGAATAGTGGCTATATGAATCTACTCTTCCTTCTTTTTCTTTGCAGGAAAACATTCAAAGTAGATGACATGTTATCAAAAGTAGAGAAAATGAAGGGAGAACAAGAATCTCACAGGTACTGTCCTGCTTATATAGTTGTGTGTGTATGTACAAATGAGCACATGCATGTGCTAAATCAGAAGTCTTTTTGGTTGAGAAAATGAAAATGATAAAGAGTAATTATTAGAAGCAAAGTACTTACTGTTTGAAATGTTGCTTCCAGAATCTTAAAATAATGTGTATGGGTCACTTAGAAACTTGGAGAAAAGCCGTATCAGGATAAACTTTCAGTATTTATCATGCTGCTTCTTGAAATCTGTATAGAAGCATTAAATAGTGTAACATCATGGTATTTTCCCAAATCTGCCTGTCTGGGGCTTTTATCGTTATATACTTGCTGTCTTTAACCTTGTGTTCATAGTTATGTAAAAAAAAAATCTCACATCTCATGTTGAAACTTTGCACAGTTCTACCTGAATAACAGTCTCTTCAATAAATAGGTATTTTCAAGTCTTGATTCTTAAGGAATTGTCAATTTGCAAAGGGCTTACTCTGATTTCTAACTGAAACAGCAATTACCTTTATACTGCTGTACCTGTTCAGTTTAGGGTTTTTTTTCATCTTAGGCATTTTCCCCCACAAGAGTTTACATTAAATTATGTAACACACTTAAGTATTAGATAAAGTTCATATGTTATCAGGTCTTGCTACTCTGTTTCAGAAGAAAAGACTGAACTCTTGCTGAACTTGCTGTATTGTATTTGGCAAAAGTCAAAGTCCAGCAGAAATGTAAAACTTGGGGCTGGTGTGTTTCAGCTCATTTTCTTCCTAGCCTGTCCTTGTAATGATGGCAAGAAGAAGGCATAGCAAATATGCCTGGTCTGTTGTTTCTTGACAAGTTTCCTAGTTGCTGAAATAAAATGATATAAAAAGCTAATTCACTGAGAAGTGATGTAACATATGATGTGTGATATTTGAGTGTGATAGCTGATGACCATAACTTCTTTTTTTAAATTTAATTCTTTACGTATGAATTAAACACCTAAGCTTTTTCTGAAAGTTTATATGATGGAAATTAACCAATTCATTGTAAGAATTCCGGAGTAATTTTGTTGTGATCTGTACAATTGAGAGATCCATTATAGTCTTTCACGTTGGTTTTATGTTCTTTTTTGGTGGAAAGACTGTAGATAATTTGCCAAAACCCTTCTATTTAATATACTGATAGGGAATAAAGTGGAAAGCATTCTGGAAATTTAAAACCAAAACCAGACATTTTAAAGACTAAGTTCCTGGAATGTGTGAAGACCTGTTGAGGTGTTTTTCTGTGGTGGGTGTTTGTTTGCTTGGTTTTTAACCTGCTGTTCTTTTTCCATAGTGTTTACAAATTACTAGCCTACTTCAGGAGAAATCATGCTAGATACAATTTAGTCTGATAGAACACAAGACTTACACATTTTTAAGAGGCTTTATACATTTACTGTATATTATTTTTTCTTAATTAACTTCTGTTCCATATATTGTGGATACTTGCTAGGTAAATATTCTGTTTTTAAGGATAAGGTTCATGTCGAAACAAAATAGACTATCGATCTCTGTGTGTTGGTTTTTGTGCTTTCAAAACTATGATAAAATAATGTACTTTAGATTAGAATTGTTCTGGAAAATTAACACAGGTGAATGTTGTAAGTTGGTATAGGTGCAGTTTCTTGAATGCTGAAGCTGTTGGGCACTTCCACTAATCATCTCAGTGCTCTCCAGAATGTTTGTGTTTAAAATCAGACACTTAATGTCAGGTTGTATCTTCCTAAGAAGTCAGTGAAGGTGCTCAAAATTGTATCTGTTCTAGTGTAACAGACAATATTTTGTTCAATTCTATGTAGTTCAAAAAAAAAGTGGTTTTGAGACCCATTTTGGTCCAGGTTTGTGAATGCTTGCTTCAAGCTGGAATGTATTTTGAATTCTACAATCTGAAACAAGAGGGATCTGCAGTCAGCAGAAGAGTAACTACAAGCTGCAATGCTCTGGAACAAAATGGATGCAATTATTATTTTGATTGCATATGTATAGATGATATGAACTTTATGTGACTGGTAATCTTGATTTCTAAGGCTGTAGCTTCCCCATTTTAAATATTCTACTTACCAAACCTAAAAGTACTTGTTAAAAATACCAAGTGCATGGTTCAGGGTGAAGTTCTAGGAAATTTTCACCAAAGCTCATCTATGTTGCTGATGAATGTCTAGATAATGTGTTTGTCTGCCTGTGAAAGCAAGATGTCTTCAACTTCAGACAATGCCCTTCTACTGCAGTGCTTACCTCTGTTGTTTTTTTTTTCTTTTTAATATCTCAAGCTATAGTACACACAGAGTCAGTTACAAAGAGAGAACTGGTCTACAACTTTGCATCAATTGCAACTGCTGCATCCAGGCAGTTTCCAAGTTAGAGAGATGGACCATTTCATTGTAGTTCTGCCTCTTGGGTGGGCCTTTCCTCAACATCCAAGAGTGGAGTGGAGTGGCTGCTGTGTGAAGAAACCACTTACTTGTTCTAATATTTCCTCTCTTCTTTTATGTTTAGCTTGTCTGCTCATTTGCAACTTACATTTACTGGGTTCTTCTATAAAAATGGTATGTATGCTAGTTCATTCATTGTACTGTTCATTTCTATAGCACCTTTGAAATTAATATGGCTCTGTGGGGGGAATATTTTGAATCTGTGATGTTTGGGTGCAGATTTTTAAAGCATTTAGTCTCAGAGTATCCCATTAGTTAAAACACTTTCAGTGGGACTTTAAATATATTGTAGCATAATTATAATGTTGAGCAGATGAAACTTCCAGAGTTTTAGTCAAAAACAGTGGTTTTGATAAATATTTCAAGTCATTATCCATTCAAAATGAAATAGACGTTGAAGAGTTTCTTGTGGGGTTGGTTTCCGAACAAAGTGATTTTGTGGGAGTTTGTCTTTGGGATATTGGAAGTAGCTTTAAAAAAAATACTCAGCCTTCGAATAGTTCAAAGAATTGGTGTTTACTTTAAAATAGAAGCCTGATAATAAATTTTATCAATTAGAGGCTAGAAGTGAGACCAAGACCACGTCAGATATCCTGACCATACATAATCTTTACAGGGTTGTGTTTTCTTGGTTTTGTTCTCCTATCTAATAGCATCTGGATTTTAAGGTTTGATACAAACCAAATTATAAGTTTGCAAGCTGTAAAGAAAAAAAAAGGAAATACTTTGACTCATTTGTAATTAGTGTTTTCTGCTTTCCCTTAAATCTACCTGTATCCTTTTTCTCTACTATAAAAAGGTTTTGGCAATGCCAGAGGTAGCCAGCTTACTTTTTTTAAAGCTTTGGAAATCAGCTATGCATTTTAATCTGCTAGTATTAGAATAGCTAGGGAGGATATGTTCTTAGGTGGGAATTTGCAGTAACTTTGGGGAGAACTGAAACTTAGAATTTGACTAGAGGTCTTTGTGCCTGGAGGTAATTATGGTTAAAAAGTAATTACAGGTGGATTTACACTATTGAGTTAGATCTTCACTTATTCAGAATGTAAAATATTTTTCTGTTTAGATAAGCCATCACAAAACTCAGAGAATGAACAAAATTCTGTAACCCTGGAAGTACTGCTTGTGAAAGTTTGCCACAAGAAACGAAAGGTAAAAACGAGTTGACCAACTATTAATATATATTAAAGCAAAATGTTTACCCAATTCTGGAACATCTAATTAACATTGCCATACAACAAGGTAATGCTGTAATGATGCTTCTGTTGAGATTAATTTAGTCTTTAAATTTAGGAACAAATCTATTCAAGTTGTTCTCGATTGAGTGGGTAAGGGATTCTGGAGAAGCAAATAGATATATCTATAGATTTTGCTTTATCAGAAATAAATGGAAGTTAAAAAAAAAACATTGTTCATTGAATTTAGCTTACTTGTATGTCACATTCACTCAGATTCACTCATTTTGAATTTTAGCCACCTCTGTTTTTACTTAAATGTTTTTGTTGCACATCTTTAAACTGTTGATTCTGTTGTGATGTCCAGAGGCTTAAGTAAACCAATCATAAAATAGTCTGTGCCCTTGAGAGTTTAGAAATAAAAAAGGAACAAATTGCCATTGTTTTGAATTCCTGCCAAGTCTTGTCTCTTTCCTTCTTTTTCTCCAATTATGTTTTTTACATTGATCATCTCAATTATTGCAGATTTTAGCTACTATGAATCATAAACAATTTTCATACCTTTTGGTTTTTTTGAAGCATCTTTGAATTTGCTTGCTGTTTTAGCTACGTATGTTTCACTCCAGTTGGCAAATTAACTTCACAGCTCTGGGCATATGGGAGGTTCAGTAAGGTATGCTGTAATCTTTAACCAAAAAGGGAAAGATCTGCAGTCAGAACTTTGTATTTTTTCCCTAAGAACGTTAAGCTGTTTTGACATGTTTTTAAAGAGTTAATATTGTTTCTAGCCAATTTTGTTACTTGCTGTAATAGGGATAAACATTGTAAAAGCAGGAGGTGCTGATGATGATTTGAAATGCTTTGCTGCAAGTTTCATAAGTAGGCCATCTTGCCTTGTTTGTCCAATACTACTCAGTGTAGAATGATATATTTGAGAGATACTGAATATAATAAATCCTAGGTAAGTGGTTCTTTATCTCCCAGATAGCTCAAAGTGCACTTTGTAATATTGCAAGGAGAAGATAGGAAGCCCTTGAAATATATATATAACCAAAACATTTTATTTCTTTAGGTAAACAGAATTAAATTAGTGTTAATGACTGTTCTACAGTCCTTCTGAATGCCCCATGTTAGTGTTAATTTAATCACTTAGAGAAAAATGGCTGCTGCCAGAAGTGGTTATAAAATGCCAGGTTTAGTTACATTTTCAGATGTCTATTTTTGCATTTAAAACTTAGGATTGCTGTTCCAGGTTTTTTTAGTTTACATCTGTCACAAGGCTTATTTTCAAAAAGATGGCGGGACAAGGACAATTCATAAAAGAGTAACATAAATTTTAACACTTAATGTCTTCACTTGGTATTCTAAAAACCTAAACCTTAGCTTTCTTGTTTTCCTGCAGGATGTCAGTTGTCCAATAAGACAGGTTCCTACAGGTAAAAAGCAGGTGCCTTTAAACCCAGACCTCAGCCAAATAAAACCAGGCAACTTCCCATCACTCGCAGTTTCCAGCAATGAGTTTGAACCAAGCAACAGCCATATGGTCAAGTCTTACTCGTTGTTATTCAGAGTGACTCGCCCAGGAAGAAGAGAGTTTAATGGACTGATCAACGGTGAAACTAATGAAAACATTGGTAATGTCATCTTCAAACGTGGTTGTACAAGGTTGATCTGGTAGGCATGTGTACAGTTCTCCTGGTCTGCAGCGTAGGGCACGCTCTGAAAAGGGCCAGTAATAGATGAGTGACTGGATGTGCTTTCATTTTTTTTAATTCTTTTTCAAGGTGGGACTTCAATGCAGTTGGTAGCTAGAAACTGTGCTTCCCGTTCTATTTAAATTTAACACCAATTTTTACCACTTTGTGATGGTGAAGATGTGAGGCAACACAGTTGGGAAGTGAATCGTGTGAGAGCTGTGGTCACTGTGACTATCACTGAGCCTCCAGCAACACTGGCAGCTACTGACTCAGCTGACTCTCATCAAAACTACCTGTCTAGCCAATAAAGAAAATATCTTAACAGATTTGTTAAAGCTATTTTCTTAATCTTGTCAAGACATGATATGTTACATAACAGAAGTTACAGCCTTGAAGAGTGGATGTAGAATGAAAAACTTTAACTATTTTATAGGTACAAAGAGAGGAGGGTCAAATCCCAAATTCTTTATGCTGACAAAGTAATATGACTAAATTGTAAATATATGTGAACATATTAAAATATGATTACTATTAAGCTAAGTGCTCTTTCCATTGCCATTGAGCTGTTCATTTAATAGTGTGCCCTTTTTTATTGTATGAAATGTGACATAATCAACAGCCAGTTCTCTTTTACAATTGCACAGAAGCTGTTGAGTCTTATGATTTTGTGCTTACACAGTAATGTTACCTCATTTCTTCTGTGCAGATGTCAATGAGGAGCTTCCAGCTAGAAGAAAAAGAAACTCTTCAAACCGTGAAGATGGAGAAAAGACATTTGTAGCACAAATGACTGTATTTGATAAAAACAGGTAATATTATCCAAAATAAATATTGTTTCTGTTAAGCATTAGGAATTAGTTTAATATTAAACTTAAATCTGTTCTTTATTTTCAGTGTTGGCTGTCTGGCTGCATCTTTAATTGGTAGTTACAGTAAGAGCTTAGACTTGTTGTCTTTTTAAAAAAAAGTCTGGAGGTTTCATAATGCACATTTTATACTGAGATCTGTTCAATGACTACTGGAATAATTCCCTTTTATGAACTTCAGTATTGTCCTGTTAATATAGAATCATAGAACGTTTTGAATTGGAAGGGACCTTAAAGATCATCTAGATCCAACCCCCCTGCATGGGCAGGGACACCTCCCTCTAGACCAGGTTGCTCCAAGCCCAATCCAACCTGCCCTTCAACACTTCCAGGGATGGGGCAGCCACAGCTTCTCTGGGCAACCTGTTCAGTGTCTGTGAGACACACCACCATCATATGATATGCATCAATTTGTCTCTTTCTTGTCAGGTTTTTTGACAGATTTAATTTCTGTTACAGAAGATCTGTTAAAGATCATGTATTGAAGATCAGTGACAGCATAATTAAAAAGTAAAACAGTCTCTGAATTGTGCTTCCTGTTTATATTCTATTTGGTGCCATAATTTCTCTCCATGGCCAGACTCTTGCTGATTCAGTCACAGATGCTACTCTGCTAGCACCTAAAGATGACACGAGTTCTCCATTACTACAGAGAAATCAAACAAGTAGTTGAAATCCCAACAGGTTTCATAGCTCTCTGAGGTAGTGTAAGTCTGAGGAAATACTCTAATACTTGTTAACTTGACACGGCCTCATATATTTTAAAGAAGGGGGAGTGAGGTCTTGGCAATTTTTTTCTATTACTGAATTCTACTGGAGACCTTTAATATGCTAAGCATGATATGAACCATTAGGTGGGTTTATAGTGCTGATACGTAAGCTGGGACATCTTCAGCCATGCTGCTGTAGAAGTGAGACTGTCTGATTTGCTGCAGAACCAAGTCATGCATAGAAATTAGTATTTAAAAGAAAAATATTTAAAATCTTGCTGTATGTGGAAAGCCATCTTCAAGATACAAGCTATTAACATGATTAGTTGTGGATTTTTATAAACTGTTTGTTTCTTTTACCCTCTTGGAGTTTGTCTTCTGTTTGACTGAGAAATTGAAAAATAAGTTATTTTATCTAGACTCCAGGCCTGGAAAGGGATTATACCTACCATGCAGATCTAGGAAAAGTGTTGGTTTAAGGCCATTACCTCCTCTATGTTTATTTTTTACCTTTTGAAGCTGTTACTGTTCTAAATAGAGTGAAGGATGAGGGAGTTAATGGTTTTCAACAGACTATCAAGAAATAGAACACAAGGTGACTGATGGCTTACTTTCTGTGTTCATGAATTTATTCTGCTGGGATACAGGTTGTAGTTCACCTCTTCAGTATCTCTCACTGTAGAGCACTCTGAAGGGTCTAGAAACGGAAACAGCCTTTTCCTGCAAGACATAATTCCCAAGTTCAAACTATAACAGTTTGCATACATTCCCCTGAAGTTTATCTACTTAGCAACAACTTGGTTTATTTTGAGTGATGCTTCTGTAGCTTACGATCTGTTGTCAGAATTCAGTGCCATTGCTTCAGAAAGAAATGTCTCAAAAGGAAAAATACAAGTAAGCTTTTATTGTAAATTGATAGTGGTTGCTGATTTTTGTTGCTATCTTTAAAACACATGTATCCACGAAACATATTCCTGAGACTATACCTTGGGTTCACTGCTTTTTCTTTTTTGCTTCTCCTGTGCTGTTCAGCAAGTGGCAACAAAATAAAACAGCAGAATTTCCGAAGCCTGCTGAACAGATTGCTACCTAGGAGGAAGCAGGGTGAGATAAGGAGGAAAGTGAAAATGTAGCAAGTTGGTTAACATGTTGGAATTACCCATTGTAGTCTATGTAAAGCATTTTTTTGTTTGTTTTTGAAGAATGTTATACTTGAAATTTACTACGTTGAATCCTCTTAAGGATCTCACATGGGTCTGATATGAAGATAGAATTATTTAGTTCTGGAGGCCTGATTAGAAGTCATATTGATTTGCCAGAACAGAGTATTAATAAAGCAGGAATAAATAAGAGATTATTTGGAGGGAGTGTCATTCAGTTTGGTTTTTGTTTCTTCACAGGAAGATTTCCATCATAGCATTAATGTTGTATTAACTGTAGCTTTCTTACATCTCTTGGGATTGTTTGGATGGAGGCCTTTATGTTGATGTTTGGCATTAGGCAGCTTTCTCATGAGTGGTGTTAACCCAAGATTCACATTTAGTTGCCAAATAAACGTGCCTGAAAATCTGCCTTTAGGGTCACAGAAACTTAGTTGCTGTGAAATACATTCTACCTTTTAGTAGGCAAACAATGAAACCCAGGTGTTTGACTCATAATTCACACTTTGTCATGACAGACGTTTGCAACTTCTGGATGGGGAATATGAAGTGGCCATGCAGGAAATGGAAGAGTGTCCCATTAGCAAGAAAAGAGCAACATGGGAAACAATACTTGATGGGAAGGTATGGATTGTTTCAGTGGCTGAAAGACCTGTCTTCAGTTACAGTGGTCTGGATTAAGGTGGAACAGCATTCCAAGTGCTGTGGCACTGGACTGCAGAAGTGCTGTTCACAAAGATCAAAGTGTGCCACACTGTGTGCATGAAGTGGTTGTTCAGGAATGGGCAGGAGCCTGCATAGTCATCTTTTTAGTTTTTTTGGGTTTTTTAGTATAGCTAAATGTGTGTGGTTATGTTGAAAACACAAGGATTTCAGGTGATTTAAAAATACACATCTCCGTTCTGTGAATGTTTACTTATGATTGGTTTGGTTACATGGGAAGACACTAATTCTGCTGGTTTATTTTTCATTTCCACCCCCCCAGAGATTGCCTCCATTTGAAACATTTTCTCAGGGACCTACACTTCAGTTTACTCTTCGTTGGACAGGAGACACAAATGATAAGTCTACAGCTCCTATAGCTAAGCCTCTTGCAACACGGAATTCTGAAAGCCTCCCTCAAGAAAACAAGCCCAATTCTGTTAAACCTACTCAGACTATAGGTAAGGAAACTTTGGTTTTGCTGCTGAATAATCATCTGCTTAGCACTTGTGTGCTTCAGGGCTCCTGACACACTGGTGCAACTGCTTCAGGTAATCTTAAACATAAGAAAGCAAAAATGAATGGACTTTGTTGTGTCCCATATTTTGCACATTTTGATTTTTTTAAGGTAAGTTTGAAAGCTAAAAATAGAGGAATCTTAGAGGTCATAACAGTATTGAAGTGATGATACACAATGCTCATAAATCCTGGTGTGAAATAAATCAGGGGGAAATCTGTGAATAGGACTTCTAGGATTATCCAGTTTGCTGTACTCATTTTAATTACTGTTCTATAAATATTTGAGTTTACTGTATTATGTTTCGTAGTGAAAATAGTTTTAAAATTTGTCAGATGATGTATTTAGCTCTTGGAAAACATATTTTTTATGTATATATACACACATATATAAAATATATCCCATTATATAAACACATTTGTTCAGGAGCTATTAAAATGTCTAGGAACTGCTTATTCTGCTGTTCCTAAAAAGCTTGTCTTGTGAAGCTGCTGAATGTAAAATTGTATTTATCCTAAATTTACATAGGTGGTTTTAAGTTTTATTTTAGAACAAAAACAATTAAAATGTCCTTAGATATTTTTGTAGATATATGTTAATAGAACAGGTATGTGTTCCACATCAGTTTCTTTATGGAAAGTCTTTGGGGAATATTTCCCTTTGCATAAGGTTAGCTAAATCAGTAGCAGTGCTGGGTCTTACCTTGAACATTTCAGCAACTCAACGTTTGGCCTTAATAATTTTCAAAGAATCTGTGATAGCATACTTTAAGAAAAAAACAACAAACAAAACATGCTTGATGTAAAATTAATAGCCATATACTTGCTGTGAGATGTTTTACAGAAGATTGTAGTATTAAGATGTGTTTAGATATTAAAATCAACCACTTTTTTCTTTTTAAAGACCTGTTTAGATCTTCTTGCAAAATTCTGGGATAGCTGCTTGGGGGGTAACTGATTGTATACTGCAGTCCACTCAGCTGAAAACTACACAAAGTGATGTAGCTGTACAGCAGGTAGCATGCTATTTGGCTATAATTATATCAAAGAATTAAGAGTAATATAGTTTTTATATTTTAAATACAAATTTGTGAGTTGTATGTAGTTCAGTTGCTTAATTGCAATGTTGTTAATAAGTTTCTAAAAACATTTTTCTTCTTTGCTGTCCCAGAGCTTAGCTCTTGTTGACACTAGATAGCAAAGACACCTTTGAATTACCAGTGTCTTTTTATTTTTTTAATTTAAAATAAGTTTCCTGTCTCAGTGTCACATTTAATTTAAACCTCCCCTGTGCTTCCTAAGGGGCAGTGGGGGCTGGCCTAGATACTGTCTTTCTTTTGTCTTGTCACAGCTGTTTGTAACTCTGGCTTGGAATATTGTGCTGGCAGGTGAGGCCCAAGGACAGCTGGAAAACTTAAACTGTACAGAAGGCAACAGGCTGCTCCTGTTTGTTTGGAGGCCTGTGAACATACCTGGGCTCTCCAGGGGCACCAGGTTCACTTCCAACTGATCAGTATTTCCAAGCTTATAACTAGGTTGGGACTGTGTGATTAAGGAAACTTTTAGGTCCCTGTTACAGAAGTAATGACCTGGAGTGCAGTGGTTCTGTCTGCAGGCTTAGTCTCTGGGGTATGTAGCCAGGCACTGTTTGGAACAAGTTGCCTTGCTGGGAGTTTTGGGGTTCATCTATGGTAGCACATTGGAGAATTTGCAAAATGGTCTTTCTATCTGATTTTGTGTTGAATATGTAACTGATGTTTTAGAGCTGTAGTAGTGATAGCAAGGGAGTGATTATTATGAAAAAAGTACTGCTTTTCCAGATGTGCTTTATGTGCAGTTGTATTGCAGTATATGTTGGGAAATTTGATGTGTCAGCAACAGGTAATGTCTGGTGAGACTTTTTCTACTAGTGGCAATTCTTTTCACTGCTTTTAGCATCTTAATGTGTAGTTATACAGAAGTTAGAGCAAGAAGAACTTCAGCCCTGCCTGTGCAGAAGCCACTGTCTAAAATGATCCCTAACATCCTCAGTCAACCTTTGTCTTTGGAAAGAGTACAAGAATATTTAAATAAGACTGGTTCCTGTCTTCTGAATTGAGTATTTTACCTGAGCTAGGGATTGCAGACACTTAGGTTGCTGAAACTGGGATGAATAGCCAACACTTAATGCACACAAACATGAAGTAATTTCCAATAGAAGAAAGCTAACAGAAGTGGGGAAGTATTTTAACTTGTACTGTAAAAGTTGTTCTGATTTCCCCTGACTTCCTCATACGAGGCCTCCTTGTATTTTAGAGTTTCTTGGAGGCCTGTATGGTGATTTCTTAGGCAGGTTTTATGCTCAGACTTGCAGAGGAAATGACTGTATGTTGACTAACTCTAGAAGGTGTGTACAGGTTTACTACATAATAAATGTAGAGGCAAAAGGGATGTGGCAGGGCTCTGTTGGGATGTACAGATAGAACCCATTTTTCTTCTGCATCAGAGAAGCAAAGTGTCCCAGTAGATTGGGTAAAGTTACAGCAAGAGCCACCTTCCAAAATAGCAGAGCAGACTCTCAGTACAGAAACATCTCACAGTGCAGCCCTGTAGGGTATTTATGAGGGTTGTGCTGTTTTCAGTTTCAGAATACCAAGAAAGGAGGAAAGTGAAAATAATAGGAAATTTCTGTCAGAGGGTCTGATAGTAAAAGCTCCAGTGCATCTTTCCCAAGGGTATATGAATTTGGTGTTGTCGTTTTACTTTGGCATGTTTCCCAAGGCAGACCAATGGAATAAAGACATCAAAGACTTCCTAAATGTGGCAGCTTAAGCTTTGCTGTAATTACAAAGTGCTCAGAGTAACTGAGCCATGGAATTCTATTTCTCTGATGTGGTGCAGGCTGAAGTGTTGGGCCTCCTCTCTTTTTGATACAAAAGGAGGATGAAATTTCCCTTGTTCTCCAAAATATTAAATATAAAATAAGTGTGAATCTTCTAAAAGTTCTTCTTACGTCAGCAGAGCTGAGACTTGTTTGGCCATCTTTTTCACCATTCAAAAGCAAGTAGGTGTCATTATTTAGTTTCTTCTGAGGGCAAACTTAAAACGTGCTTAGATATGTGAGGTTTCTGGTTAATTACCTGGAACCAAATAATCTTGGTGAGATTAAAATGTATGGAAGATGCTGAGCAGCAACAACAGTGCCATTGCACACAAAAACAGTAAATGTTTGAGGGATAAGAGTTATGGGTTAAAGCTTCAATCAAATATTTTTTGTGTTACTTCCATACTGTTTTGCCTGTTGTATGACTTGGGAAACTTCTGAAATGGAATTGAAGCAATGTATTGACCAGGCAGCCATCTGTTCCTTTTTTTATTGCCCACCCACACCCGCTTTTAGCTATACCTAAATAATTCTCTGTTTGCTTAAATGGGATAAGAAAAATGTTGCTCTGTATCTGTTCTTAAGTTTTCTGAAGGTTTCTCCAAAATGGAGATACATTAAGTGTTTAGAAGTGATGAGTTTGCCTCTAGATTTGTGGAGAAAGCTGAGCAACAAGTCGTCTTGTTGCTGATGTGAGCTACATATATGAAAGTACACGAGAGTAACCCATTTCCTTCAGAACTTCCATGCTTGAGTAAGAAACAATGTCTTTCTTTTTTCTGTCTTCACCAAAGAAATGTATGTCTATATGTGTGTTTTTCAGCTGTGAAAGAGTCCTTGCCAACAGACCTTCAAACAAGAAAAGAGAGAGATGTTCTAAATGAACCTCGACAAAAGTTACGAATATTTTACCAGGTATTGAAAAGAAGCATTAAAGGGAGAAAAACAGAATGTAAATATTGCATGGAATTAAAATGTTATCTTCTGAGTTGGATGGAAATCTCCATTTGCATTTTTAGCAGATATCTTGAGAGGTCTCAGACTCATATTAAGAGCCATTCCACATATTTCTTACAGGAAGTATTTTAGAAAACCAGGCTTGCTGGGGGCATGCCTGGTGTTTGAATACAAAGGACATCTCTTGTTAGACATCTGGATGGGGACAGGTGGTCTCCCTATGGGGAAAAAAATGCTTGAAATTCCAATGTCTCAGTACACTGAGCTGGTGTAGTGTTCCAAATAACTTCTTACTCCTGTAGAGGTTTCCTGAAATGATGTTTTGGGAGTTGGGAGGTTAATGAATGAAACACATTTGGTGCTAATACTGCCCTGTTCCTTTGTTTGATCAGTTCCTGTATAACAACAACACGAGGCAGCAGACTGAGGCCCGGGATGACTTGCATTGCCCTTGGTGCACACTGAACTGTCGGAAACTCTATAGTTTACTCAAACATCTTAAACTTTGCCACAGCAGATTTATCTTCAATTATGTTGTAAGTAGGGTTTTTTGTAGTTTTAGCACTATAGTACACTCTGCAGTCTGTCACAGGTGTTACATATGCAGTGATTCTGTTTCTAGCCTGCTAAGTTGTAGGACTGTATCTACAGGTTAAGTGCAGCTTCTCCCTTTGAATGTGAATGTTTGCTTGTTACAAGGGGAAAAAATAATTGTGGGTTTGATACTGTTGGCTTTTTTTAGTTATTGCTTTTGCATTGAATGTGTTCTTTTATGAGATTTAGAAAGCAATGTAATCTACATTTGGTAGGAAGTCCCTTGCAGCTTTAGGAAGGCAGTAAACATTTAAAAACAGTATTATATTTATTATTGTTGATATGGACCTGTTCCTACCAGTCTGACCTTAAGGAGAAGTTCTGTCCTGTTTATTTGAAGATAGTGTAGTTTCCTATACCCACTACTTCCCTGTTCAGAGTATTTGAAAACTTAATTCCTTAGGTTAGAAATGTTGTAATTTCTAGGGTGCTTACTAGCAATCTTTTGTTGTCCTTAATTTCATAATAAGTTGTATTCTGAGTGGTTTTATAAAGACAGGAAAACTGCAAACCAAGGAAGCTTTAGCATAATTTGTTTCTGGAGGTCAAAAATTATCTGCATGATGTAAAAGGGAACTAGAGCTATGTCAGCTAATTGAGAGGGTGATATCTAAAGGGTTCAGAATTGAAATGGTTACTTGTTTAAACCTCCTGATGTGTTGTCTTTACTATTTGCTAAGTATACTTGCAATTACCTGTTTCAGTATCATCCAAAAGGTGCTAGGATAGATGTGTCTATCAATGAGTGCTACGATGGCTCCTACGCCGGCAACCCCCAGGACATCCATCGCCAGCCTGGATTTGCCTTCAGTCGCAACGGGCCAGTCAAAAGAACTCCTATCACACACATACTTGTTTGCAGGTAGGGAGGTGGTAAAACAAGCTCTGTCTGATTTGTCATTTGTCTGGTCCCATCACAGGGACCAGATTTGGGAAACTGAGGGATTTGTAAACGTGTAGGTGCGCATACACGGTGTTAAATTTCACTGTCATTAAAGTGCAGCAGTTTATGACTAAAGAAAATGTTGTTGAAGGATGTTGACTTCACCTGTGATTTTTCTACATCTTTTCAGTTGAGGTATCTATTAATAATAGTAATGTTACTTTTTTTAACTGTCTTACCCTAAAAATTTTCTTCCCTAAAAGGTGGATTGTGGGCTGGGACAGGGTGTTAGCTTTTTAATGGGTTTTATTTCACTGCTGGTGTTTCCCCCCCCCCAACATTTTTTCAAGCTAGAGCTTAAAAGAATAATTTGTATTCATCAATTACAGTTCTCAGTATTTGTGTGTTTGATGTGGTGGCTGAAAGCAGTTAATTGTCTCCCCCTTCCTTAGGCCAAAGCGCACGAAAGCGAGTATGTCCGAGTTCCTGGAGTCTGAGGATGGGGAGGTGGAGCAGCAGCGCACGTACAGCAGCGGGCACAACCGGCTCTATTTCCACAGCGACACGTGTCTGCCTCTCCGCCCACAAGAGATGGAAGTTGACAGTGAGGATGAAAAGGACCCCGAATGGCTACGGGAGAAAACCATCACTGTAATTATTCCTTTTACACCAAAATGATTTTAAGTAGACGGTGGTTTTTTCGAAGGTGGTCTGCAGTTGTTGTAGGGAACAAACGAGGGGGGTATGTTGTGAAAGCTTTTAAGAGAAAGCAGAAAATGTTGTGATGCTGAGACAGTAATGATAGAAATCCATGGAATCAAAGTTTGTATTCTCAAGTATGTCTTTAGTTTCAAAGTTAGTTAAGTCCACGTGGGTCCTAACAAGTTTTAATTGCCTGTGGCTGGTTTTCTCCTTCAAAGAGGAGATGCTGGTATCACAGGGGTACTCAGCGGTGTGTGTAAATAATATGGAAGTAATTTATCATCACAGCTCTACCTCATATCACTCTTTCCTGACCTTTCTGATTGCAGTGTCTGAATTTTAAGCAGTAGCTATTTCTGTGATGTATAGGTGGCACAAATTGTATTTTAGGTGTGGTTTCACTACTTGGCAGCAAACATGCAGTTCTGATGTGTGTGTTTCTTCTCCTGTCCTTTCTCCTAATCATTTATCTCTCCAGCAAATTGAAGAGTTTTCTGATGTTAATGAAGGAGAGAAAGAAGTGATGAAATTATGGAATCTTCATGTTATGAAGCACGGGTATGTTACTATAAACTTAGGTTTTATACAAATAAGTTGTGGTATAGATTTGTTTGACCACTTTGTATTGTAATTCACTAAGCACTTAAAATTCAGCTAGGCCAGTTGTTTAGGAAGGATGATTGATAAAAGGATAATTTGGGAACAAGCTTTTAAGGTTTTTTTGAAATGTTCTTGCACTTAGCCTTTCAGCATTGAAAAGAAAAAACAGCACAGGTGTTGAGAGTACATAATAGATGGTCTCTGCAGTTGCATTGATAAACCCTGTTGTTGGGTATCTCTTTGCTTTTGAAAATGTTCCACTTGGATAATGATGGCTTTCTAACTTGACAGGTTTATTGCTGACAATCAAATGAATCATGCCTGTATGCTGTTTGTTGAAAATTACGGACAGAAAATAATTAAGAAGAACTTGTGTCGAAACTTTATGCTCCACCTGGTCAGCATGCATGACTTTAACCTCATCAGCATCATGTCCATAGACAAAGCTGTTGCCAGGCTCCGAGAGATGCAGCAGAAGTTAGAGAAAGGAGAGTCGGCCTCCCCGACAGATGAGGAGTCTCCTGAGGAACAAAGTGGGACAACAAATGGATATAGTGAAAATAATACAAGAGAGAGAATTCCAGAAATGGATAGCATCTCAGGTGTCACAAAACAGAGCAAGAAACAAAAGCTCTGAAGTCAAAAGTCAATTTTCATTCAACGGACAAGCATTGAAGTGACGTTCTAGGGTGCATGAGCTCTATAAAGAATTACACACAAAAATACAGAGGTTCCAAACAGGCACTGCTGGATGGAAACAAATGATTTCAACAAGGATATTGTTTTAACAGGGTTTCTCTTCAGTTAATTACTCAAGTACTACTACATGTGTATTGGTTTTGGTGATGTCATGACAATATTCTAAGAGTTTGAGCATGAAGAGCAATATGAAAATCTTTTTGTAATTTTAGTAATTAGTATCTTAAGAACTTTATGGAATTTACATAATTTAAGTATATGTAAAACCGGTTTTATATTAAGATTTTTGGATCTGTATCTGGCTGTTTTTCCTACCATGAAGTTGTGAAGTGCTGGGGAAAAGGGATTGGGATACAGTTTCTGCTTTTCTTACTTAGAAATTCTCCAGTTAAGGGTTTTGTGAAAATAACATTTCACTATTTAAAGTTTAACCTCGATCCTTGTATTTGAAATCATTTATGAATTGATCATAAATTACAATTTTTAAATTTTTTTTTTTACACTAAAATTATCCAAGTTGGCAGACTTAGCACTTCCTTTGTCTCGTGCCTGTTTGGAAAGATCTTGGCTTTTCGTGTTCCAGACACAGTGAAGTTCCACCTTGGCTTTTTGAGGATACCAGCAGTTTGGTTTTTCGTGGATAATTCTGATGTATTGATCACCCAGTGTACCATTTTAAACTTGAACATTTAGCTCCTTTATATTTTTATTCCACATCCTAACACAGCTACACAAAGGATCTGATGCAAACCCTTTTTCCTGGGGGCTCTGCATCAAGGTGTGCCATGCTAAAGTCCGTCTGTAGGCAATTCCGTCGAGGAACTTCTCGGGAAGTTGGTGCCTGCTGTTCTGCCTGAGCACAGACTGCAAGCCCAGGCCCTAGGTTTAGCTTTGGCTTTCGAGATGCCACTCTTGAGGGAAAAATGCACTGTAAAATTGGACCAGAAAATGTGTTGCACTTCTTATGCAAGTATTCTGTGATGTATTGTATTCAATACAGATACTAAGATGCTGACTAAACTATTTTTGAGCAGTTTTGCACTGCTGTTAACACATTTTATGCATACGTTTACAGATTTTTTCCAATGGAAAGTGGTTTCACTACTGGTACAGTATCAGCACCGAAGGGTTTATTCCAGCAAGCACTGTGGTTGAGTGACATCACCTCAATTTTTTATTATCCTTAAAATATTGCATTTTTCATATTCTTTATTTATAAAGGAACAATGCTGCTGTAAATACAGGTATTTTTAATTTTTTATTTCATTCCATCACCATGAGATGCAGTTCCCTGTTTGTTTAAGGGGTATATAAGCTTTCTAATGGTGTCTTCAGAAATTTATAAAATGTAAATACTGATTTTGGTCCTTAAGATGTGTTTAACTGTGAGACTATTTAACTAATGGTGTGGATGTGATTTGTCATCCAGTATTAAGTTCTTAGTCACTGATTTTGTGTACAAAATAGGAAAGAGGGAAACTGCAGCTTTCATTACAAACTTCTTGAATTTGCCAGCTCTCTGAGTTTTAGCAAACTCTCATGCCTCTGGATAGTACATCAAGCATTTCTCTCTGGCTTTAATTTGCTAAAGCTGTGCACATATGTAAAAAAATAGATTATTTTAGGGGAGATGTAGTTCTAGAATTATTGCTTATGTCATTTCTTAAGCAGTTATGCTCTTAATGCTTAAAAGAAGGCTAGCATTGTTTGCACAAAAAGTTGGTGATCCCCCCAAAAATAGTAATGAAATTACTTCTGTCCAGTAAACTTTGTATGTCATGTCAATTTATAATAAAAGCTGAAAAAAGCCCTTTGTTTTCTATTTATAAAGATGCCTTTTCTATATGTACCGTTGATAGATTTTGAAGATGCCGTGTAAGCTGATCAAAAAGAATTTGAATGGTACAGTAGATGTAAAAACAAAACCCCAAACAAAAACAAAAACCAAAACAAGTTCAGTTGTTCAAACGAACCATTGTTTTTACATTAAATGTTTTATTTGAAATCTGCTTTTGTACATAAAGTTCAGTAATATAAAATCTGCCATGATGGTTGTCCAGTCATTTTGTGTGCGTGCAGAAAGGCCACAAGCAGTTCCTTGCATGAACGTTCTCTTCTGCATGTCTTAAAGATTTTATACATGTTCTTCCTTTTTCAGATTGTCACAAAGGCAGCTAAGTTTCTGTCTGGTTGTTTTGATATAATTAAAGTGTCTCTCTAAATTAGCAGGTTTTTAGCTGGCTTATAGAAACTTTCATTTTCCTTTCTTGGGGGTGGAACTGAATTCCTGAGAGGTCTCTGAGCTGTGTGTTACTGGTAGGAACTGTCATCTACATAACTGCAAATGAAACATATCACTCATGATGTGTCAGTTATAAAAATAAGACTTGTGAGGTTTTTTTGCATGTAAGCAGTTAATGTTTCAAACAGATTTTACAGTACACTCTGTTGGGACCAAAGTTTAAATTGGTACCAGTTTAAAATAGTGCTTGTCTGGGACTGCAGGGGGTGGCCACTCCAGGTGCTACAGAACAAAACGAGTAAGGAATTGCACTGCTTGGCTGAACAGTGACTATTGACTAGCAGACACTGAAAACCTTTTTCCATGTTAAAAACAATTCAGGTGCTGAAATACAGGCTATGACAGCTAGGTTCTGTAAACTTGGCTGCAGTTCTTTGCTATGCTTCTGTCTCTAAAATTGGCAGGGTTCTTGTAGCCTTTAGTGCGTTCATGGCAGATTTTTATGATGTTTTGTATTTGGTGAACCCCAAGCTGGTACCTAATATATGACTTGAATATTTAATTCAGTACATTAAATACTGTATTTAAATTGTTAGATGCACTTAAGTTGTTAACCTTAAGTGTATGGTGCTTTGTGTCTTGAATGTAGTCCTTGAATTTTTGGGGGGTGGGGCAAAGTTCACTGCCTGGAATGAAGCAGTTGCAAATAATTTGAACTGTTCTGATTACTTCACTAATTAACAAAACAAAACTCCCAAACCATAAAACTCACCCTAAACCAGCAATTTGATTTTACCTTGGAGAATGCAGGAGCCATTCTGTGAGGACAAGTTTGACAATGAATTTCAAAGTGAAGTATTTCTTGATTCACAGAAGTTCAGTGCCATTATCAACCAGTGCTTGAATGAAGGTGTTCCTGTTGGACCAGGTCCTGGCTGTAAGTCTGATCCTGCTGGTTTCACAACCAAGAAACCAAAAGCTTGGATTAAAGGAGGTAAGTCTGCCTTCTGTGACTGATACCTGCTGCTCTTAGGTTGCTTGGGACTGAAGATGCACTCCTTAGGAGATACACTCAGCATCTTGCCATGAAGAAGGTCCTTCATATGAATGGTGTATTTAAGAGGGAAAGCTACCCTATCACCTTTGTTTCACAAGTTCTTTTTACTTTAAAAAGGACCAGGGAAATGGAATAGGCTGCAGGTAAAGCAGAAGTAAGGGAATGAAGTAAAGTTGGTTAAACATGGATATTAATTTGAAAGGACTTAAATATCTGTTTCTTGCTCAGTAAAGGTGGCCAAAACCTGCTATGTTGCACTATTTAATGCAGCTGCAAAGAGCTGGAAACAGTAAAATGGAGGCATTACTAAAGTAGTTTACAGATGCTGTAACTCATTTTTAAAGAAGGAAAATCATTATTTCTGCCAGAGATACTTAAAGACATGAACTTAAGCAGAAAATAAAAACAGTCTTTGGGACTTCTAAGGAATAGAAGATTAAATTAATTTTTTAAAATGGGAGAAGCTTGAGGTGGCTGCCATGCTATAACATCCATTTTTATCTTCTTGTTAGAAAAAGGCAGTGATGCTCACTTTTATGCCCAGATAAATAAAAAAATAATTTACTAGACCATACAGTGTTGAGGCATAAAACTTTATTTAAAAAAAAATTAAATTTCACTTGACACGAGTCTTACTTGAGGTAAGTGAATTTACTAGCTTAAGAAAACTTTCAGGATTGGATTTCAGAAGCAGTTAACACTGTTGCTTGCAAGGCTCCAATACCTAGAGGTGAAAAATCCTAAAGTAAATGTCAAGTTTTCTATCTAGCTGAACTCTGCTGTGGAAGAACAGAATTTCAACCTTTTTTAGCTCTAGCCTCCTCTGATTCTTTGCACACTTTGTTACTTCATTACTCGGGCCACTAGCCCTGAGACTTCACTCCTCTCAGGTTGAAAAGGTGCAGGTCTAAGAGGTGGCTGACCAGTACCTAAATTGTGATTTGGACAGTTAGGCTTATGTTGTTTAAAAAAACAAAACAAAAATTAATAAAACCAACACAAAAACAACCCCAACCCAACATTAGCAAGCTGCCCTTGTTCAACACACAGCTAAAGATTTCTATTGCCATCCTTGGCTCACAAAGGGGACTCCCAGGGGCCTCCTGTGGCCCTTCACAGTCACCTTCAGCTGCTTTGTGTGTGTGTTCTGAACAGACTGAGGAGGCATCACCATCTCTGGAAGTACCTGAATTCAAAGCTTCCACTTCATTTTCTAATATGCAAATACATATCCTGCAGGATCACTAGTTGGGCTGAGCCCCTCCAAAGCAGATGAAAAGGTACCTGACCTGTTGGTACCTCAGAAGATACTCAGATATTCACAAGTTTAGTTTCCATATGGTAAAAGTACTAAGTTACAACTAGTACCTGACACCTGAAGTGTGTAAGTAAAATTAACAGCACTACTAAGTGGACCAAGACAAAGACAGCTGCTCACTGGAGTGCCAGCCTGACCCTCTATAAACAGGACTGATACTGTTTGATCACCTGAACCTTCCTGGCTATAAAAGTACGGAAAATACTCTTCACAGGATAATTCAAAGGAACACTGGAAGTACAAGATAAGCTAGTATTCTCTTATTCCCTAACAGCGAAATAGTTAAGCTTGAAAAACAGAATCCTGCAGGCTTTTTGTTGCTAACACTGGATTATCTTACCTGCAGGTCTCCAGTCTTCCTCACTTATGCCTTACAGTAAATTCCAACCTAACTCTACCATGTGCAAGTTCTTTACATTCATCTGAATCTATTACATTTTCTTCTTGTAAATGGTATGAATATCAACCACCAGTTCTCTTCTGAACTTCATGTACCCCAACTACAGATGCCTGGGGGAGAAAAATGTAGGCAGGTAACTGATCTTTTTGTACTGACCATGTGAATATGGGGAATATTAATCCAATGTAAATTAAGTTTTTTATGCTGGCATGGAGGATTAATGTACCATGTTGACACTGAAGGGAAAAAGGGCAGAATGATTGTCTAGGTTTTATAAAAATACAGCTATTTTAACATGCTAAAATATATTTAATTGACCTTGAGGTAAGAATGTCCCTTTTAAGGCCCTCAGTGAGCATTACTTTGAAATATTCCTTAAATACAGTAGTATTGCAGTATTTTGGCCAGAAATAGGCTCTCTTTGATGAGCTCATTCTAAATCTTAGTTGCTCCTCAGGGGAAATAGTGGTAACTTTATGTAACTTCTGAATTCAAAGTTAATTAATCATAATGTCTTATCTCATCCTACTGCATGGAGGAGAGCTAAATTATACCCCCACCTGTTCCATTTTGACTGCTACGGGTTAATTTGGGGTCTGCCCTAAGCCCACACTCAAGGCCCTTCTCCATTAGCTCCCAAGGTGGATCTCCAGCAGCTGTCCCAGTTTGCTTGGGTGGCCCAGTCCATCCCCATCACTTGGACCATAAACCTGCACTACTGCCTGTGAATGCATGGTGTTCCCAGGGAGCTTTCTGGGATTTCCAGGAATCCTGCACATCAGAACAGCATTTCCCTCCTCTGTGGACAACAGAAAGAAGATTGTCTCCAAGTCTTAGAAGGGGTCTGTGAGGAATCCTGGCTGCCACCTGCATGTCATGCCAAAGCACTGACTCACCAAGATGTGCTGTGACCTAGGCTATGTGGTACATGAGAACTAGGGAAGACATCTGGAGCAGATGAGGACAACTCGTCCTACTCTAGGTATTGGTCTAGTTAGAGGCAAGCACCTGCATTAAGCTGCTCTAAGCATCACCGTGCATCTACTCTAGAAAATATGTTCCAAGTGACAACACAGAAAACAGTTCAAGAAATATCTGGAAATAAGGCACTTATGTGAGACATTAACAAACAGGCTACATCACTAGACAGACATTATGGCTCAGACATCCTTGCTCTGGAGGAATGAACAGTACCGTGGAGGGAAGGAACAGCTGTTGGTGCAGACCCCACTCTCCATTCCCTCTAGTAAGGCAGCATTGTGCACAAGGAAGCATAGCAGGTCAGCACTGCTCTAAATACTTAGCTCTTTTATGAGTGGTATAAATAAAACTTTGGTCCATTACCACCCTGCCACCCCCTAAACATTTATAGCCTTCTTTCCCAGAACAGCAGCATTAAGCAAAGTTAATTCTACACAACACACGTACCCTGAGACTAGAGTACAATGAAATACTGACAAAAATCAAGTCTGGAGGAAAAAAGGGAAAGGTCTTATGGACTGCTTAAATTAATTTGCCTACATAGATGCCTGTTTCTTTTTCCAGAGTAACAAATCCAATGTTTCACTATTATTTTTTGAAATGAATCCAGTAGGAAGTACAATAGATAGTGGAGTTCAAGTAGTATAAAAAAGGTTTTTGTTAACAGATTGTTGATGTCAAACAGCTGGAAACCCAGGTTTTAACATTATGCTTTACAGCAAGAACAAAAATCCCTTCACTTACTGCTAAAACACCAAAACTTTCCAGCCTGGGTATAAAAATGAACATCCAAAATACAAAGAGACACAGCATTGATCAAGTACCCAGTCAAAGACCACTTCTCTGTTGTTAGAGCTGATGGTTACTCTGATCTTGAAGTTTCCTCCCTCGTTGCTGGAAGGCCCTAACTGCACAACCTCCATGTCAAACGTCACAGTCGATCCAGAAGTAACAGCAGGCAGTTGGTTTGTCATCTCTTTTCCATTTACAAACACTGCCCCTGAAACAGTCAAGATAACAAACATGATTTCTTGCTTTCTGTACATACTAACACACACCACTTATATCTCCCTATTTTTTTGCAGGCAAACAGAAATGGAAAGCAACCCCGCCATGTTCCTTTTTGTCACATCAAACAGGGTGCAATAACTGCAAGCAGAAAAAAGAGACTTGTGATCTCACCAAAGGCTTTAACTGCATGAACAGCGTGTACATAAAAGGCAGATGAACTTCCTCATATGTGATCCAGGGATACCAAGAACCAGAGGCTATGGGTCTTGGGGGAAAAGGAAAAAAAAAAAAGGTCCTGTTTGGGAGTGCTGTGACTCGGACTCACCGTTGGTGCTAACACAGACAGCTTTATCCCGCTGCAAGGAATCGAAGCCGTTCTGCTGCTCCACACACACTCCCAGGCTGTCTCTTCTGTCTGGCTGTCCCACGGTTTCAATTCTGCCAAGCAAAATGTTAAGTCAAACCCTGAAGCTCTAAATCAAAACATAAAATGAAATCCAGACAGTAATTCTCTACCATACCAGACCTCTATACTGTGCTCCAGGGCTTGCAACAAATCCATCCAGCCTTTTGGGAAGACCACTGTTGGATGGCCAGAAGCCCTACCAGCTTTCCCAACAGCTCCACTCAGCAATGCTCTGACTATCTGTACAGAACATTAATCTGCTTCCTGCAAACTTTCACTGTTATTTAATAAAATTCTCCAGTCAAGCTTACAGTCTTTTGCAATGACTTCCAGTTGCCTGAAACAACCAAAATGTGCAAAACTACAACCATTTATACCAGATTACTGGTCAACATCACCTATGGCAAGATGCCTGCAGTTCCAGCAAGTAGTAAAATGGGCTTTTTTGAGATCTGCTATGTTCTGCTGTAAAGGGCTGGGGGCAGAAGGTTGGTGTGGCAGAAGTTTTGGTAGTGGTGGGTTGTTGGGTTTGGGGCAGCATGTGGGTTGGTTGTGTGTTTTTAATAAATCAGTTTGGTACAAATGTGTATTAAAAACAATGCCTAGAAGGGCATTTACAAGTCTGGCTTCTGCTCAGCTGCATTTAGGATCTTGGTCCTGGGAAAGAACATTGGATTAAAAAGCAAACAAGTTGTGCAAACACCCTGGGACACAGTTCCCTTGGAACCCAAGCAGCTGAGCCAGGCTGCAGTTTGTACACTGAAGGGCTCTTCTGTATTTGAGTCCTTTCTCTAGTGCTGCCATCTCTCAAAGGTGATAAATCGTATTTCAGAGAGAGATCAAGTGACTTGGGAAACTCAGATGATCTCTTCTAGAAAACTAAAACAGTGGTTATTTTCATTACAACTTGTGAGAAAGAGCCCTGATAGGTGGTTGTTGTTGAACAAGAGAGAAACTTCAGCAGAAGCTTTTAAGAATGGAAATTAAACTGGGCAGTAGACTGGCACACAATGGGTTACCTCTTTCAACACAAACAGGGAGGATAAAATTGGAACCATGCTGTACTTTTGCACTCCATTAGTTTTTTCAGTCCCCTGGGAATGACACTAAGATAGTCAAAGCCTTGTACTGAAAAGTAAAGCTAACAAACAACAACAAAAAAGGTAAAAAGCCAAGAAGCTTTTAATCTGGAAGTGATGCTCACTGTTTTCCCTAAACAACTTTAAGTGAGATTTCTAATTCATTTTGGTACCCTACTTTAGATTTTAAACTCTGCCTGAGTTACTGGTGAAGCTTTATCAACAGCTATTAATCTGTAAACTTTGTGTATAAGGTAACATGAGTTCATCCCATTCCCAGTTGAGGGAACCTTTCTTGAGTTTTGTGTTGAAAACAAGCGTTTGTAAAGTCACAAGAATGACCAAAAATGTGTAATAATAAACAAGAAGCTACTCTTGGACCTTGGAGGAGGAAGACAACTGATTTTTGAGGCTGTCTCCAATCTTAAGATTCATGTAATTACAGTTCTGGTGGACATGTGCTTGTTGGTGCTCTGCCATCCTGAAACAATCTCCTCTTGGAGAGGAGTCCACATGAGCAAAATGTAGACCAGAATATTTTCATGTGTTACCGATAAAAAAAGATAAAAGGCATTGGTCTGAAAGTGAACCAAGGGAAACCTCAAAGTTCTGCCTTTAATTTCACAGGCATTTCTGAGCCAAGAGATGTTACATCTAGCAACAGATTTCAAAGGAAAGCTTTATCCTATTTCAGCCAGGGCAACTGAATACATCCTCATACTACAACCATCTGAAATTAAGATAATTCAGTATCAGGACAGGATAACTGAACCACCATGAAATCAACTACAAAAATTTCATTAACAACTCCCTTAAATTGCCTTTGGGGGTCACTTACTATACAGCAAGTAGTTTTATTTAACCAGGGAAAGATGGAATAAAGCTTCAGCATCTCTGTGGACTGTAATTACAACTGACATACCCACAAGGAAGCTCCTCATACCCTGTTAAACAGCAGCATCTCAGGGACAGGACTACAGGCAGCAAAGCTGCCAAGGTTTTTAATCACATTCTGCATCAAATGAAAAGCTTTAATTTCACAAGAGTTCACTCAAGAGTTTCTAATGCCAGTTTCAAGGAGTAGACTGATCACCACTAATCATCTCAGATGTTAAAAACACCAGTGTCTGACTGTCATCCACACCTGTCCCAGCAGCACATCTAATGTTTTCACATCCACAGTCATCAAAGCACACAGTCTGGGAAGCAAAGCACCCACTGACTCCCCAGGTTAAAAAGAATCAACAGCAAAACTCCAGTGACTTCAGATCAGCCAGGAACAGCTGCTACAAAACTTGAGGAAGTTCAACATTCCACAGATTTGCTCAACATAGGCTGTATTTTACCACCCCCCAGGAGTTCACTCGTCTCTATTTTAGATGGGTGCAGGTCCAATGAAAACAGCAGGTGTTTTCCTAAAGAGCCAGAGAGCAGAAGTAAAGAGAAGTTCAGGCTTCACACAGACACGTTACCTTGACCGGGGCTGATGTACAACTCAGACATGCATCATGGCTCACGTTTACACACAATTTGGGTGTAACGGACTAGAGAAGGAAGCTTGACTCTCAGGAGATGCACCAGACCACAGCTACACAGAAAGTACTTGCCTGAATGTTAATGTTTGCCCACAGAAATAAGTAGGAGCTTTGGAGTAGAGCACACCACATGACTGGGAGTCGTTCCGAAGCGCTATGTTTCTTCGGCTGCTCAAGCTGTAACCCTCCAGACCAGCTGTCCATTCTTTAAAGAAAAAAAGCAGCATGAACCTCAACTAAACCAGCTACTGTCTTAAAATCAACTTGGTCACAATGTCCACTCAGTTTACCTCATTTGAAGCTTAAGCTATGTTAAGAAGAGGAGCTGGGTTTGCTTTCTTCTGTTGGAGAGTTTTCTTTTTCAAATAATTTGCAATTACACAAAACATTTCCCAGCTCGCAGGGCTCACCAGCATTTCATTCTTTGCAGTGATCCCTGTAAGTCACACTGCAGGCACAGGAACACCTTCATGACCTGCTGCCCATAACAATTTGCAAATGAGGAGACAATTTAGGTTTCCCTCTCTCCAAGATAAAAGCTTGTTATGTGACTGTCATCCAACCCTGCTTAGGTAGGGGTGACAGAGAAGGGAAAAAAAACACTTCACTTCTGGCTGGTTGGTGCTTCCCAAGGCTAAGCAATGAGCTGCCTGCTGGGGAGCTCACTGTCACCCACACTGCAAAGCAAAGCAAAGAATAAATTCCAGGATGGAAGGATAGTCCATCACACATTACAAGGCACATATCACAGCTAAGGACACCCCATCAGCATACAAACACAACTCCATAAGTCATCCAGCTAGAGACCTTCAGGAGTGCTGCGCTGGTGACACTGGCTTAGGATGAAGATGAAGAGCAAGGAGATGGTACCGTGGGGAACCAGGGTGGTGCAGCCCATCTGAGGAACACTCCATGGGCTCCACTCCTGCCGTCCATCTCCTCGGGCACAGACTCTGAACTGGTAATCAACGTTAGGATCGATGTGCAGCACGATGAACTCTGTCTCTGAGCCCACATACACATCTTCAAAGTGACTGGCAGTGCTCTTGCGATACTGCAGCCTGTAATCTTGTGGTACAAAGTCATCATCCACCTAGAGAAACATTTATTACGTCAGCAAAGACCCCCCCCCATTTTCCCTTTTGCCCCTGAAGTGGCACATTCCAGGGCAGTACTGCACTTGTGGGCCTTATAGAAAGTAATAACAGAGTCTGAACCAACTAATACAAAAAGCAGAGTAAGAATGATGTGATCACAGGTTAAAAGTATCTATAGAAGAAGAAACATTTAACAGAAGGCTTTTCAATCTAGCAGAGGTCTAATATTTGGTGCCCATTTTGAACAGCAAGGGAAACTCACTATTATCCTTCATAAACTGTTTCAGGGTGGAACAGTCATTCCAGGGAAAGACTTTCAATTCTTTGGTATCCAAGTCACAGAATCACAGAATGTTAGGGGTTGGAAAGGACCCCTGGAGACTGAGCCAGAGCAGGACCACCACAGAATCTAGGGCAGGTCACTCAGAAATGCATCCAGATGGGTCGTGAAAGTCTCCAGAGAAGGAGACTCCACAACCCCTCTGGGCAGCCTGTCCCAGTGCTCCATAACCCTCACAGTAAAGAAGTTTTTCCTCACGTTGAGGTGGAACTTCCTATGCTCTAGCTTGCATCCACTGCCCCTTGTCCTATCACAGGGCATGACTAAAAAGGCCCTTCCTTCTTGACACCCACCCTTCAGATATTTATGTAAATTAATAAGATCCCCTCTCAGTCTTCTCTTCTCCAGACTAAACAGCCCCAGGTCTCTCAGTCTTTCCTCATAAGACAGACATTCCAAGTCCCTTAATCATCCTCATAGCCCTCCATTGGACTCTCTCAAGTAAATCCCTGTCCCTCTTGAACTGGGGAGCCCAGAACTGGACACAGTAAGTCAAAAGAGACTTTTTCCCCCACAAAAGCGTGACCAAATGCAGGGAACTCCTCTCTACCACAGATCAGACCACATGTGACAATAGTGCCTAGGGTTTTACAATTTGAGCCCACATCCTTCACAAGGTAAGGGTGGCTGACCAGTGTCTGGCTGTTGTAGAACAATGTGGGCTTGTTTAATGCTGCCAAGGAGCATACAGCTGTCCAACAACAACAAACCCACAGCACAAACCAAAGCACAGCAGTGATTTACTTGAAAATAGTTTTTGTGTGTTGAGGAGAAAGGCTACTCCACCAGCTAGTGCCAATATTTGAGTATTTTCTCTCTCTATCCACTGTATCTCCCTAAGAACACAAACATGTGCAGGTGTAAAAGCATAACGAGCAGGTTCAGCCTCATTCTGGGTCTGCTAAAGGATCTTCAAAGGGAACAAAAGCATCACCCCAGCAATAAAGGTCAGTCTCACTGAAAGTGTTTGGCTGTTGTTCCATAAAAACAAACTGCTCTGTTCCAATGCCCAGGTGGGTACCTGGGTCAGAAACACACACACCAGCATCATGCTGTACAACAGCACCACAGGCAGATTACACTCTACCATGTATTTGCTTAGTGGGAAGAGCCTATGAAGGTGTTCCCTGCTTGTCCAGTACCTGGCACAGCCCGAAGTGTGGGAAGCTGCAGGGGTGGCAGTGTTTTAGCCCTGTTTTCAGCTGCCCCTCCTGACTTTCCCACACACAGGGAAGGAGATTGTGAGGCAAAGGTGCATTCACATGTCAGCCCTTTCTACCTGCAGAGTCCAACAGCAAGAGCCTGACACAGGAGTGTCAGACACCAACCCCAGCACCAGCCACAACATCACTTGATTACTCTGCCTTTATATGAGGCCATGACTATAAAAATCTCTTCTAAAGTTTCTGACTACAGACTGGAGTGGACTATTCCTTTGAAGGCTGTACAGAATCCAGAATGAAAGGGGCTTTTTCTGTTTCTGTCCAGAAAACTCAAATCTTAATGATTTTCACCCAGGATATTTTACCTACCTTACACCATCGGACCAAAATACCACCAGGCTTCTCAACAAATTCCTCTAGCTGTACAGGTGGGTGAGATGCCACAGTTCCATGTCTGAATATTTGATTTTTCAATATAGTAAGAAGGCAGTCATCCAGCTGGGCAGATAAACAAGGCACGTCAACCAAGGAGGGCACTTCTGGTAAGCTGAGAAAGGAAAGTTTGCTGTAATAGAAGGGGCCAGCTTCTAGAAACTCAGATTTTGTCTGTACACTTGAATTTGTGCAGATTTGCAGAGAGAGCAGCTGCAGAAATTGGCATGTGCATTTCAAACTTAAAAGACTCGGAAAACGTGTTTCAGCCCTAACCAGACTGTCTGTTTCTCAGTAAATACTCTGAAATACAGGCTGTTCCACACAGAGTGGTTTCATCATTCACAAACAAACAGCCTAGATTTCTACAGAACATATGGAGGTTGAAAACTACTCCATTCCATGACTGCCAGCCCATGGCAGGCTATGAGAGGAACAGGACAGTAACACCTCAAACGAATCTTTTAAGGCACTGGAGCAGAAGGCTTTTGTTTCAAAGGAGGAAAGATCCCCTGTACAGGAAGAGCACACACACTGCTGCCTCAGATCACCTCAGTGTGTCAGGATCTTACCTATCTAGCTGAATATGTAAAGCTTTTTTTGTAAAGCTGCAAAGTTTCTCATTCTGTTGTCCCACATCTCCATGGACTGCACTCTCTCCTGGAATCAAATGGTAAAAATATTCCTAATGAGAAAATGTCCAAGAAAGGCATTCTTTGCTTCAGAGAAGAACCAGTTCTGACACGAACACTCAATTAAACATGAAGCATTCTCAGCACTTTTGCTAGACTCTTAGCTAGAAAATGCAGTAATAGTTAACAATATAAAGCCTATCTAGCAACCTTTGAAGCTTCCTGTAGACACACCTATAGCACATGTAATGATTTGCCTCCGGTCTCAGACAGTAGCAGAACTGGGGACAGATGCCAGAAATCAGGATTATTAATCCCTTCCTCCACCTGCTTTAAAGGAAGAAAAAGGTAAAGCACCTTCCCTGAGCAGAAAATGAAAAAGCAGGAGCTTAAAAGCAAAAAAAAATAAAAATATTTCAACTACTGTTCTATTTGCTACAATCTAAATGGTAACTATTGTCATAATGAAGGAAATAATCCATGTCTTAAAGTGTGGAGATTAATGGAAATCTTTTCATAAGCTTTCCATATAAAGTAGCATTCCACACTTCAGCTTACAGAGACAGATGCTCCATTCCCCTATCTGATGACTTTATGGTAATTTACACCATAAGCAAGCTCAGTTCTTTTCCAAATGGAGGATTACAAACATTACAACTCTCTGAAGAAAAGCAAATGTCATAATTGGCAGCAGGAGATTTAATAACCGTGGAGGCTTAACTCCTTTCTGACTCAGATGCAAAGTCTGCTCACTCTGACGACAGGACTTGGCAGCTTCCACTGCTGCAGAGGGGATGGTGACCCATGGGATAGGAAGCACACAGTTAGTCAGGTTCTCAAGAGATCTGATAGAAACTCATAGAAACCACAGGCAATCTTTGCCACCCCCCTGTGATTCAGTAACTTGAGACTTAAAATAAAAACAATAAAAACAAGGCAACTTGTCCCAGAAAAAAAATAATCCAATAAATTAATTCTTAAATATTGTCACCAATCCTGTGAGCTACAGGCATAGAGCTACCAGGCCAGCATGCTCTTTAAGCTCAGAGCTCACATCTGAGTAGAAGCTGGGAGATCTCCTACCCTGGGAGACTGCCCAATGCACTTCAGTTCACAAAACTGAGATCATGTTGAAAGAAAGTTAAAGTTGAGACATGAGAACAATGCAAGGAAACTGCCAACATACTCATGGCTCAGACATGCTCCCAGTAGGTTCTCCAGTGTGGGGAAAACAGTCAAGAGTGACATTCCTTTCTGGGTAGGTATTACACATCAGTAGGGTACAAACTGGCCCTCACAGTAATGTTCCACATGTCCACTTTTGTTTGGCTCATCCTCAGACTTTTTGGAGAAATTTTTCCCATACAGTGGCCATTTCATTCCTCATGTTCCCCAACAACAGTGAACATAATCACACTGAACAGGAGACCTAACCTGTTTACTTCAGCAGATATTCCATTAAGACACAAATAACTTTCCTCAACCAAACGGAACACTTTGTTATTATGGTACCCAAGATGTGTTTTATTTCAAAGCAGCATGGCATATTCCTCTTTCTAGAGTGGAGGGGTGCAGGACACATCTGCAGCCAGACATTTCCAAAGTAAGTACTTCCTGCCCTGATGGAGACACTACACTGCCTGAGACTGGAGCGAAATATTAAATTACAGATTTTTATGAGATAATATTGATCAGCTTTTCACTACATCTACCCAACTTTAACCTTTTCTTAACATTTGGTTTGAGAGAAGTCCAAAATGAGCCAAATATGCTGATCATAACAGGAACACTTCAGCCTCTGAGAGAAGACACACCAGAAGGTAGTACTAAGTCTTATTATCAGATCCTGCCTTACCTTCCCGGAGCAGATCATCAGCTGTACTGACTCCGTGCTCTATCAGCTTCTGGCATTCATCCAAGGGTTTGATGCTCTCTTGTTCTATTGCATCCACTTCCTGCAGCAGTGACAGCAGTCGCTCGTCCAACAGCTTCTTTAGGGTCCCTTTCAAATCATTAAAATGTTGCTCAAGTACATCTCTGGTCAATGTTGCACTTTCTCTGATCTAAATTCAGGTAACAGGAAAGGAGTCAGGATAAAGGCAAAGGCCATGCACACCTTTTATTTTTTCTGAACCACCTCACCTGCATCTGCTGGAGAAAAGCTGTGTGTGAAGTCAGCCTTAAAAACAGGACCAGTGGCAGTTAAACTCGTGTGAACATTTTTAGTACACGTACAGCAGGGAAGGAGGCAAAGAAGCTCGTCTGGACAGGGGGAAGAGTGTATTAACTAAACAAATCAGATAATCTCTGGGGCTGGAGCTAAACACAAATTGGGTTACATGTACTTCAATAAAGGAATTCTTGTCAGAAAAATTCTGGCTGCTCTGCAGGTTTTTCCCCCACGACCCCTCAAAACTGCTGTGATCCTGTTCAAAGAACACTGCCACCATATACAAGTAATCTTCATTGGAAAGAAAAAGATATATCACCCTTTTAGAAGACCATCTAGGAGCACTATTCTAGGGCCTGTCACTTCACTGGATTTTTAAAATCCTCGTAAAGCTGCTTTCTTTTCAGATCTTTTCAAATAGCCACCTTTGATTTGTCTGTGCTCCAGGGTTACAGGCCAGGGCGAATAGCAAGTCTGATTTGATTCTGGAAGAACTAGACCACAGAAGGTTCCACAAGTGCTTATTAAAATGTTTGCAAACTTGCTGAATCTCACTGTTAGGCAGGAAAACACATTTGAACACCCCTGAGCTAAAGATGCAGAAGTCAGAAATCAACATCTCCCAAAGAACAACTTGTCTAAGTCACACACACAAGGAAATGCTGCAACAGGCACTCTGCCTTACACGTAATTTCTAGATCTTTAGAAGTACAGACAACCAACACAGGAAGTTCTCTGGTTAGGTAAAATAAATTTCCTCTTCAAGTAATATTCATGAACATCTGCAGCTGCCACACAGCTCGGTTTCCCTTCTCTTGTTATTTAAAGGCTTGAGAAAAAAAGGAAGTATTTGGCTTGGTGAAGGGGTGGGGCAGAGGAAGAAAGAACGGGCACTTCTCTAAGCTCATTACATGCAGACACAACTCAACGAGTCAGCCTCAGAATTTCAGATACTACTAGCCACAAAGAAGGGGAAATGCAAGTCCCTGATCACAGAGCTGCACGAAGTTTGTTGAAAATCGTGCCCCATTGGTCCAAAAGAAAAGGATGCAACAGAAATGATCTGAAGTGTTTTTCCCTATCACATCAGCCCACCAGTCCCCAAATAATAAAGCTCCTGCTACCTGAGCCCCAGTCTAAGACATTCAGCACTTCTGGACACAGGGAATTCTTGAGTGTGTGTTGCATGGCTGAGTCTTTGTGGACAAAGTAGTGTGTGGTCACCAAGATGGGAAAAGAGAAAGCAGAAACCTGCACCCAAGGCAAGAAATCCCCCCAGAGTGGAAAAGGAAAGACAGGGAAGCTAACTGAGCACTCCCAGCCACCGCAGAAAGGCAAACTGGCTCTCTCTCTGAGTTATCCAGCAACACTCTGAGGTGATGAGGTTTGGATTAAAGACAGTCATGAACAATTCATTTTCTTAAGTAGCTTGTGGTTTTGAAGATGACTGATTTAATGTACAGTGACTGCCCACATTCACTCAGTAGCAGGGCACCAACCTAGCAGATTTGTAGCAGGTTTCTACACAAATGGAATTTGCTTCAGAGACAAAATCAGGTCACCACAGAAACATCTGCTGAGTTTGGAGGGGTTAATTACTTATTTATTTGCCCCTTGCAGAGTTTAATCAAGGATAGTAAGACACTGATTCTAATCTGCACGAACTAATATGCTTAGAGAATGTCTTGGCAGAGAAGCCAGCCCTTTGCCGGCTCTCCACATCTCCCTGCCCACATTTGCATATCTTATGCATCTTCAGCACGGAGTGGGTGGGTCAGCAGCTCCAGTGAACACTCTCCTCTGGCTTCAGTGCACAGCTGCAGAAAAACCAGCTGCCCTGGAACGCTGGCAACACCTATAAGTGACCCACAGAGTACGTGACCCACGGAGTGCGGTGCATGGGGACAGCAGAGTTCAGGACAGCAGCCAAACTGGAGAGCAACTTGCCTGGGCAGGCATCTTTAGGTGTGAGGGGAACGAGAGAGGCAGGACACTCCCTATAAAATACGACTCAGCATCCCAACTGCTTTAGCACACGTAGTTCCTTTCGACATCTTTATTCTTGCCTAGGAAACTTCTCTGTCCCCCCAGAAAACCAGGCTCAGCTCAGGAACAGACTGCAGCTCGCACGCCTTTCTCCCTGATACTGTCTACATCCGTCCATTCCCAAATCCTCCATCTCCAGCACCCGCAGAGGCCACACAGAACATTTTCCTACCGAGGAAAGCTCCAGCTTTTCCCGAGGCGCGCACCGACCCCGCGGGGATCACCACGGCCACCACCCGCCCCGGTTCCCGCGGGATTCGCTCTCCATCCTCGCTCCGGGCTCTCCCAGGCTGCTCCTGCAGACAGGGGTCACACCGGGCCCGGGCAGCAGCGCAGGGCCAGGCACCGCGGCTGCCCGCGGGAGGTTGGCGATGGCCTTCACCCCGCGCCCGGGCAGGCCAGGCCGATATCCCGGCCCGAGCCGCCGCCTGACGACACCCGGGCAGGCGGGGAGGGCGCCTCCGGTCGCGCATCCCTTCCCGGGCCCGGCAGCGATCACCTCCGGAGAACCTTGCCACCGCCCCCAGCCCGGGCAGCCCCGTCCCGTCCCCTTCCCCACCTGCTGCCGCGCCTGGTGCAGCCCCCGCAGCCGCTGCTCCAGCTCCCGCCGGTAGCTTCGCGCCGCTTCGATGCTCTCCCGAGCCTCCTGCAAGAGAAGCCGCGCCTCGGCCTCGGCCTCCATGGGCAGCCTCGGCGGCGGACACCCGGCGGGGCGGCGGGCGGGCCTGGCCCCCGGAAGGGCCGCACAGCCGGGTGCCGTGCCCTGGGGCGGGGGAGAAGGGGCAGCCCCGGGGCGGTAGCACCGACCGTTGGCGGGTGACGTCGGCGGGGGCGGGCAGGGCCCCGGGCTGCCTCAGCGCCCCGCGCGGCGCCGCCGGCCCCGCCAAGTTTGGCCCCTCTCGCGCCCTGTGCCCCACCCGCGGCGCGGCGCGAAACTCCGACTGACAGCGGCGAGCGGGGGGCGTGGCTCCCGGGGCACGTGACCGGGCCTGAAGCAAAGGGGCGGGGTGACCGGCAGCGGGCCCGTGTCACGTGAGCGTGCACAGCGAACAGCGGTTGGCAGTGCGGGGGGGTCACGTGGGGCGCCGTCCCCCTTCCGCGCGGAGGTCTGAATCTCGTCCCGCGCGCGCCTTTCTGCCTGCCGCTCCCGCTCCTGTCAGGCGGCGGCGGCGGCTATCGGGCGGGCGGGCCGCGGCGGGGCCGCTCCATGGCTATCGCGCGCGCCTCCCCCCGTGGCTGAGGGCTCCGCTTCCCGCCAGCGCCCAGGGCATGGTGGGCAGGGTCGCCGTGGCCGCCACGGCCGCCTCCCTCCCCGCGAAAGACGGCGACGCTCAGGTGGGGACGCGGAGGCGGGCTGGGGCGCGGCGCTGTGAGGCCCGACAGGGGGTCTTGGGGAGGGCGGCCTACGTGGGGGGCGCCTTTTTATCATTCGCGCTCGGCACGACGCGCCCCGTTTCATGGGGGAGGTGGAAAATGCCGCCGGGCGCGGCTGCCCAGCCCCGTGCCCTGTGGCCGGCACCCCGCTCTCAGCCTGGCGGTCGGCAGCACGGTGCACGGGCCAAGCTGTCATGAAATGCCTTCTGGGGACACCTTCGCGGAGTCCCCGGTGACTTTGGGCAGGAGCGTTTTCAGTTTCAGGTGATGTGACTCCCAGAAGAGTCAGTTCTTAATTAACTAGGAGGTTATAAAGTCTCTGTGAGCCATCCTTCTTGGAGACATACAAATAAATTCTGGTATGGTTGGAACCAGAGACATGAATTCCCTTGTATTCGTTTTCTTTATTTTAAAAAGTATAACATCTTCTTAAGGTATGTTAGATGTTTATGATAGGAACGTGCATCTTATCTTTAAGTCATGCTGGAACTCTCTTCCAAGTTCTCTACAAATGCTCTGGTGAACATCTTAAGGTAACCAATAGATAGATCTTCTGAACTCTAGTAATATGAAATCCCAGCAGAGCTGTTCTGAAGACCTTGTGGTCACTTTCAGTCTTGGTAGTTTCAAAGTTTCAGAACGGGATTTTTATATATTTGAAGTGGCAGAATCTTCATTTCAAGCTTAAATAGCTTATGAAAGCACCGAGATAAAGTTAATGCGCACACGGACGTGAGTTTTTTATCCTCTGAAAAAGTATTTGTGTTACTAATATATGCTGCTTTATATTACCATGCTAAAGTCATCTTAAGTTTTTAAAAAACTAAACCAAATATTGAACTTCTTACAGCCATGCAAGAAACGGCGCGAGGAAGATCCTTCTGTAAAAACAATCACAAGGTATTTTTCACCTTTAGCAAAACCCGTGGAGAAAGTGTTGTCACCACCAAAACCCAACAACATATTGGATTATTTTAAAAAGACATCTCTAACTGAGAAAGCTACATTACCAGCTGTAGCTAGTGAAACTGAAACACCATTGGATGCTGATGACAACAGCTGTAAGTCACCTTTTAAACCACCTTTGAAGCGGAGGAGGAAAAGGAAGACAGTTAATAATAAGCTAAGAGAGATGCAAGAATCTGAGAATGAACATGACATAGAAGTTAGGAATGATGTCGTCAGAGAAACAACAGGACTGGAACGAGACAGTAATGATTTTATTGCTACTTGTACTGTAGTTGACCAAAAAAGTGCAAGAGAATTAGCAGAAGATTATGTCCAAAGAAAGGACTCCTCCGATGCTGTCATCAACAGAAAAAATGCTAAGAAAGTTGGTTCTGAAATAAGTGGAACAAAAAACAGGATAAAAAAATCAAGGAAGAGGAAGCACAAAGTAAACATGGATTTGTCTGAAAGTTTTTCATCTGAAAACCAATTGAATGAAAAGTGTAAAAAGGAAGCTGAAGATGATAAAAAGAGGGTCTCTCCTACAATAGCAGAGTGTGACATTACTATTAATGACTCCAGTTTTGAAGTTCATATGGATGATAAGTCATCACAGGTAAATAACAGTATAATAACAGTGTCATTTGAGGACTTCCTGAAGAGTCAGGGAGAAAGCAGTGTAGATCATGTTGAAGAAGACACAAAGCCAACAGTGGGCAATTCTGCTACAGCAAATGAAATGGACAAAAGTGATAGTATTAGTGACCCAGAAAAGTGTGAGGAATCTCAGCAGCTGCCGCTTAGAACAGTCACTGTCCTTGCACAAGTTCACTCCATTCCCCCAAAATTAGCTCCATTACACAAGGAACAAAAAGGCTGTAGGAAAATAGCTTCCATTTTTTTGAAGCAGAAAGGAGCTGTAGGGGGAAAAGAAAGCAGCCCACCCCTCTTGGACAGTGAACAAACTGAACAGGTATCTCAGAAAAGAAAATCTAACGTAGTGATTGAGGAAGAAGAATTGGAGTTAGCTGTACTAGAGACTGCAGGGTCAGATTCTTTGAAGCCAAAATGTACTGTGGAAGAAAGGCACCAGTTTATGAAGGCGTTTAGACAACCAGCACCAGATGTAATAAAAAGTGGAGTTAAAAAGGCACCTGTAAAACAAAAGCAAGGCCTCGGAAAGTCTTCCAAAAAAAAAGCAGGACCTGAAGATGACATTGCTTCAAATAAGGGATTAGAAAGTGGAGTACCAGAAGATTATGTGGGCAAATACACACATTCTCATTCTGAAAACAATAGAACTAAAACCAAAAGACCTAGAAAGTTTCAGAAGAAAGGAAACAGAAGAAGGAAGGCTTCAGAAACTAAGGAAATTAATATCTCTAATACTAGTGATTTTAATGAAAATGAGGATTCAGGAGCTAACGTTCTTTCTAAGGAAAATGCCTTAGATTTAAGAATTTCATCAAGTCCAAAAGTGAACGAGTTAAGGAGAAGTTTAAGGCAGAAGAAAATCAAAACATCAATAAATGTTACACCTAAAAAAAGCAGGATTAGAAATACCTTTTCTGAAGATGAATTAAGTGGCTCTTTTCAGACTTCTACACCAAAAGCAAGTGTGCAAACCCTGAAGAAAAGTAATGTGTATAAAGCTGAGGTGATTACCATTGATGGGAACAGCCCAATAAGGTAAATGAACATTTCAGAGTATATTCTACCTTATTGTACTTTGTTTTCCTGTGAGTATTTTAAGAGTAAGACAGAATTATAAACTGAGTGGGATGCATACCAGAGATGCATGAATACTGATTGTGTTGGATGATCATCCAGGAGAACCAGGGTTTACTCTATCCATGTGCTTGCACTGAAAACATTAAAAAAAAAACCCCCCAACCAGCCACCAGCTGGGGGGGTTGCTACCCTTTGCAGCACTGTATTTTTAAAAGCTTTTCAAAATGAGACTAATGTTTCCCTTTCTTAAAAAGTAGTAATTTAATAATACTTTTCCCCCCAATCAGAATGAGGTTTACACGCATCAACACAGCTACACAATCAAAGAAACCTGAAGTGATGAAAAAGGAAGAGTTTAACTCCAAAAATATAAAGGTAATTTATGTAATAGTTTGTGTTTCAGTATTTTGTCATTTACTATATGCAAATAATTGTGTTAATAGTCTAATACAATATGACAGTTCTCAGATGCCCTACAGAATGAGACTTGCTGTGATTTATGATAGAATTTGAGCTGGTTTCTTGTACAGTTATTGTACCTTATTTTTTAAAATATGTTTTGTTAGTGTAAACCTACTTTTCATAACAGAAAAATCCAATAAAATAGTATGCTTCTGTTCTGCAGGTTGTCAGATGGCACATAATGTTTGGGCACAGCAGAACAGTTTATGCTTAACAACATCACTGCCCGTATTTCCTTTGTTCTGTGGACAAATAGGAGGATCCTCTTGTTGGGCTCTCACTCCTTTTTGAAAAGTATTTATATCATTGTTTGCTCCTCCTTTCTATCCTTCCATTTTCTTTTTGGTACAAAAAATGTTATTAAAACCCCTGCTTGTATGAATGCGAAAAATTACATTAATATGTGAAATACCCAATATATTGGTATGAATTGCAAGGCATTTTTGTTCTTTTGTACTTTGTTAACAGATAAGCTCTACTTCTAAAAATATATCCAAAGCAAAACAGCTGATAGAAAAAGCAAAGGCTATAAGGCACAACAGATCAAAGGTTAATGAAGACTTACCAGCTCCTGTGAGGCGCTCGTCTCGTCGGCGAGCTCTTGCTGAAAAGAAAGAAATACAAGAAAATGAAGTAAGTCTGTTTACTTTGCAGGGGCAAAACATATTTTTATGCATTTGTGATTCATTTGAGCAACAAAAATGTTCCTTGCAAATGTTTCTCTCAAACAATCAAGTAAAGTAGGTATCTGTGCAGTGGTTTGGTAAATGGCAAACAGTAAAGTAACTGCCAGGCACAGACTCGAAGCTCATCCTAGTGCAGCTCTGTACAATGCAGCAGATGGTCACACTTCAAGTGACTTCTTCCTGAAGGACAGCAAGGTGTCTCTTTCAAATCTGTATGTTTTAGATTTTTAAATTTAGATGAGAGTAATTCTAGCCTTTGTTTATATATTGGAGATCTTACTCTAAATACTATTTCTGTGTAGACAACAGTAATGAAATTATTTTATAGTCTCCAAATTATATTTGTTAACTTGAAAGCTCTCTAGCAGTTTCTTCACTTTTCTTACTAATCACTACCTTGTATCATTAATAATGGAGGAAAAGTTGTGTTGCCTTTCTTATTTTATTTGCTTTCCCTCTAGGAATCAGTGATAATTTAGATTCAGGCCTGGACAGTGACACCACAACAGTGCAGAATGTGAAACAAAAGAATCTGCGAAACTTAAATGATGTTTTGGGGAAGAAGACTAGAAACTTGAAGGTCGCAAAGAACTCAAATGGTAATTGGGTTTTACTGAATGTGTTTGATTTTTATTGCAGTTATTGGCTATTATAACTTCATTTTATAAAGCTGACCTTGCAGTACTTTTGTCTTCTGATTTTTTTTTTATATAATATTCCAACATCTATACCTTTTATTTTTATGACATGACTTAATAGTGCAGAGGCTATTTACATGTGCTGCTTTGTTTTTGATTCATTTGGAGAAAACTATGTTTGTTTGAAAAAACTTCCAATAGTACACCACGTTTTGTTGCCTTCTAAGTTAAGGGATTTTTGGTAGTGTTCCAGAAAATAATATCCACAGTGATGAAATAACTAGAAATAAAACTAAAATTAATTTTGTGGAAATACACAGCTTTTCCTTAAGAAAGAAAGATTCCCTGATGTTATTAAATTGAACATATTGATAGTGAACAGAGAAGCAAGGTTAGAATCAATCCTATATCTGTGCTAATCTAATGTTTTTTCTTTTTTTTTTAAAGGAAAACTGGGATATTCACCTTCCTTCCCAGGCAGAAATGCTCAAAACTCTGCAGGTGAACCAATTGTGATCTTTGATGAAAGCAGGTCAGTTTTCAGGATTCCAGTTGCTTAAGAATAAAAATCTATTCCAAGGTTACTTTAACATTCTCCTCATTTTACAAATTTAAATACACTTATTGAAATGTGATATAAATGTTCTTGGGTTTTATACTGATCAATATGTTAATCTGCTTGCAAAATACTGGGGGTTTTCTGGAAAGTTGTTTCCTCAACCGTTGAGCCATTTTAGATGGCTGGAAATGTAGTTGGTGACTGATGAAGAAGAAATCCTAAATTGCATCTAAAAATATAAATCATAGAATCACGGAATGCCAGGTTGGAAGGGATCTCAAGGAGCATCTGGTCCAACCTTTCTAGGTACTAAATCTCTTAACACAAAATTTAAAACTAAATGTAAACTTATCACATTTAAATTAATTTTAGGGGTTCTCCAAGACTATTTCTAACTCATGTGTAGAAGTGAATGTGATTGAACTCTATTGTAGGACTTACATAGTTGGTAGTGCTAATGATTTCTTTTTTTTTTTTGTCATTTCTATTTTCATTAAAGCCAAGATGCATATGAAAATTCTCAAGATGATGATCAGTTTAGAGCAAAACGTGAGTTCCTGATGAGTGGATTGCCAGAGTCACTGAAAAGACAGATTGCAAAGAAAGCAGCAGCAATGGAAGCATACTCTCTTGCAAGTTCCTGTTTTAAGACTGTTGTCCATGTCCAGCAGAAGGATGACTGTAAGCTTTTGATCAGCCATTGTGTAAATGCATATAATAATTCCTAGGAAATCTGTGCAGGAAAGAACCTTGAACAGCAGAACTTATTATTATGACTGGAATAGCTGGTAGTTCCCTCTTGTGTCACAGTAAGAAAACAAAACATGCAAGCTTCCAGTGAGACTTTTTTGAATACACAATTTACAAATTAAACTGGTGCTGAAGTCATGTGTGCATTTAGGGGTGAGGATGCAAAATTCTTAATATTTATTCAAAAAGTTAGTCTTTCAAGTTCCAGTTTGGAGAGTAAAGATCACGTTGGACTGATTGGGGCAGAAACCATTTCCTTCTGACAAAGGCCAAGTATTTCTCAGAAGAGAAAAGAACAGCTCATTTTTTCCCACTTAGGGAGCGAGTGTGCTACAGTGTTCTTATGAAAGGGCATGACAGAAGAGCAGAAGGTAGAATAGCACTTAACAAGAGTTTATATTGCAAACCAACCAATAAATAAACAAAAACTTTGGTTAGGATCTGTCCTACAGAGACCTGGTGAGGGCACAGCTTGTTCTTTAGACCAAGCAGAGCCCAGGAGTGACTTACTGGAGAAGTGTTGTATGCAAAAATGGGCAGATTTGTTCTGCTTGTGGGAGGTGGAATTAATAAAGATAAAACGTTGATGCTATGTAAGTTAAATAAGCTTGGGTTTTATATGCTAAAGCTGTAGTTAAAACAGCATTTACTCTTATTACTGTGGGATGGTTTTGTCTGTGACTGTACCTCAGTTTTGTTAACAGAAGTTGTCTTTTGTTTTGTTTTTGGTGGGGGTTCTTTTGCAGGTTATCCAATGTGGAAACTGGAGTCACCTTCGTGTCCTCTGTTAACTAAGCTAAGGAAACTGAATACTGAAGTCACTAACGTCACAAAAGTCACTCTCTCACTTGGTCAATTTTCCACTGTGAATTCCAAACTAACTGGAAACTGTTCTGCACCTGTGGTTAGTACTTTAAAATGGGGGCTGGTGTTACAAAAAATATTAAAATTGATATGATTGTGTTACTTGTGAGGTCTTGTGTTGTTTTAAAAAATCTTGCAGTTTGAAACTGTGTCAGTCCTGGATTTTTTTTTTTCTTGTATGTGGTTTACCCTTTCTGCATCATAACATGAGACAGTTCTCAAGGATTTCTGTAAATGGTTTAACAAGACACTACTAATTGAAATTATTGCAAACTGTAATTGTTAATGTTTTCAGTAGTAATTTTGTTATTTTTGTGTGTGTTACAGCTCTCTGGCTACCGGCCAGTTTTTCCTGATCCATTCAGGAAGCATTTACTAGATGAGATCACATCTTCTAACTCTCAGTTTCCTGTGAGAAAATACTTCTACAAGTTTCTGAAAAAGCAAACGGAACTGCTGGGTTTTGAAAAGAGTGTGCAAGGTTAGTAATCTATCTAGGGAAAACTAATCACACACACGCTCTCTCACTGGCATAAAAAGGTAACTTGGAATTTCCAGAAATGTCTTAGTCAGGGAATACTGTTGGAAATAAATTTGTCCTCACATTTTAGGTCATTTTGACTAAATTCTTCAAGGATGACTTCAACAAACCTAAGATTGCAGTGGGCATAGTTTGACATTTTTAAAGGGTGTAATGTTTTTTGTCCTTAGAAAGCAGGGATGGCACTGCAAATTCTGAGGTAAATCGGAAACACTCTGACAATTGGAAGGAAACAAAGAGGAAAAGGAAAGAAACAGAAGACCATAAATCAAAAAGAAGGAAACAAGTTGAAGGTACAGAGACTGAAATAAAATCCAGAGTTTCCAGGAACCTTATTTCTCCTGTATCTGGAGAAAAACAAGCAAAGATGGGACAAGCAATGCATTTTGGAAAGAACAAGACCCAGAAATTAGATGATGTGACAGAAGACACTGAATATTTATCAGAGGCAAATGCATGTTCAGGTAACTCTGCATTTCCTATCTGATTTTAATTACCTCTGCATTGAGGGAATGTATATATGATATATGTTAGCTTTCCACTGTGATGCAAAAATCCTATCTAGTCTTAATATTATACTAGACTGGATCAACTCTTTTGCATTAAGAACTGTTGAAAAATGGGTAACATTTCTTCTGTAGGTGTTGAAAAGGAAGACATGCTCTGGACAGAAAAATACCAGCCTCAAGATTCCAGTGAACTTGTAGGGAACAAGAAAGAAATTGAAAGGCTACACAGGTCAGAAGTGGGAGCATGGATCCATTATTAAAATAACTTCTAAAAAGCCTGTTATTTTATTATACTTAAAGAAGTGGAATCAATTATTTTACACTATGCTTGAATAACACTTGCAGGGTGTATGTTTGTGGTCTTTGCTTTGGTTTTCTTCCAAAAAGTTGAGAAACAAATTGTCAGTTGGTGTGAATGTTCTTTTGGTCATAGTTTCTTTTACAGTAATACTTTGGTAGCTTGTATAGTATGATACAAAACAAAAACACACATGAAATGCTACATTAGGCTGTGGGATAGAATTAAATACTTCAGTAACTATTCCCCTTACAATTTTAGTAAAAAATACTTTTTGTCAGGTCATTTGAGCTAACACACTGAATGAGAGATGACAACTTACAGTACTTGTCTGTCCTTCCCTACAAGCCTGCCTGATCCTGATCTGCCTCTGCTTTACACAGGAATTTAGCACTCAAGTCCATCTAACAGATTGTGCTTTCAGTTCAGTTTTCTGTGTGGGTTTAAGTTTTTTTTGTGGCTCTTATGCAGAATTTAAAAATCCATCTGACAAACACCACTAAATTATGAATGATAAAGCATTTTCCACAGTTCAAGTAGTTTGATAAGTGACTTGTTACCAATTGACTAATACAGCAGAGAATGAAGGAATCCTCTTTAACAAAAGAATCAAACAAATCCTGCACAACTTTTTTTTTTTTTTTAATTTGAAAGGGCTTGAGAAGTTTCTGAGAGGGATAAAAAGTGGCTGGTGTCCCCTTGTTGTATTTTCTGTTCCATTTGAAATTTGTTTTCTTTATTCAGTGGTAATTTCCATTTTTTTGTTCTGTTCATTCCTTTTATAGTTGGTTAAAAGAATGGAAAAAGAGAGCTGATTGGGAAGAAAAAAGAAATCAGAAAGGGGAAAAGGAGGACAAAGAGCATCAAGGTGCTGATAGAATTAAAAATTTTATATATATATATATATATATAGCTTGTGTTTGTTAAAGTTGGCATAAAAATGACATGAATTGGTAATGAAGCGAACAATCCTCTATTTTGTTTTAAATATTTCTACAGATTCTTTGGACAGCCTTGACTTTAAAGATAGTAAGTCTGATCTTGAGGAAGAGACCAGCCTTTGCAATACAGTTCTGATAACTGGCCCACCAGGAGTGGGGAAAACTGCTGCAGTATATGCTTGTGCTCAGGAGCTTGGCTTTAAGGTCTGTGGGGTCCTTTCCTCAGGACCAGTTTTCTTATTTGTAACTAGTGATATGAAAGCATTTGTACTACAAGATGCCTACATTTTTTAATGTATATTAAATACCATTGCAGATATTTGAAGTCAACGCCTCTTGCCAGCGTAGTGGTAGACAGATTCTGTCTCAGCTGAAAGAAGCTACTCAGTCTCATCAAGTGGACAAAAAAGGCATTAATGCACATAAGCCTTGCTTTTTTAACAGTTGTAGCAGTGCCAAATCACCAAGTAAGTTTCATGGTTATATCTGGGCTTTTGTTGTTTGGTTGGGGATTTTTGGGGTTGGTTGTTGCTGTTGGTTTTTCTAGGAACTGAGTTCCTAAAACAGTTGTTAGACATCAGTTGTTTAAAAAAGGATAGCAAATTTCATTTTATCTGGCCATAATTATAAGAAATGCTCTGTTGGTTAAAATAACTACATACCAAATTACATAATTACTTTATCAAAATTACTGACTCTTGATTATCTTAAGGTATTTTTGTAGTGAGTGTAGTGGAGTAAGTGCTATGGCACTGGAATTGGACATTCCCTGCAACAAGAGAAAAGTAAAATAAGCAGGAATCAGCACAGTAAACCTGTCCTGTACTAGATACAAAACTGAGATTTTCTTTAAATTTGCATGTGAAATGTTAGCTTGAGATTATATTTCCAGTTTAAGTTTAATATAAAATATATCTTGCAGAAAAAATGTATTCTCCAAAAAAAGTTGTTTCACCAAGGAAACCTCCACTGTCACCAAAAGCAGCAGGATTAAAACGAAGCTTGCCCCCTAAAACACTTGCAAACTATTTCAAAATTTCTTCCAAATGTAAAAGTAATGAGGAAGTAACTGCTCAAGGAAAAAAAAAAGGTAGGTATGGCTATTTAATAATCAGTTACCTTTGGAGATGGAAATGCTGCACTGTTCTACTGTGTGTGTGGAGGAAAGCAGAGATAAATTAAAAACTGGCTCGAGAAAAGCACACTTTTTATGTATCTCAGTGCCCATTTCAGATAGGTGTGGAATGGTCATTGTGCTAGGTGTATATCAATATGTATGTATGTATATATACACTACATGTATCTCAAATACTGCCACAAAATTAGGAGGTCTTGTAAAGCTACAAATACTTGAATGCAGACTGGATTTTAGTACACAGAAAGGCACTCTGAAATCTTTGAGTGTCTTAATAGCAGAAGGTATATTTCCAAGTGTTTCATGGCATCAGAAAGTCTGAAATACATGTTTTTAAAAGCAAAATAATACATTTGGACAAAGCAGTATTTTTGCCCAGACAGGGCAGAGGAGTGCATGAGCAAAGCGCTGGATTGAATTGGGGCAATCGAGGACAGTCCTTGTCTTTTCAGGCAATCAAACTGCATTGTCTTGAAGGACTGAGATCAGCTCCATGTGCCCAACACGTCACAGGTCACAAACAGGCTAGGTGCAGAGTTAATTTTACAGAGTCAGCCCTTCACCAAACACTGTTTGGTTCCCAGCAAATTTGTTGCATTTTGTTTTTTAAAACAACGGACATCAGAAAAGGATGTAGGTAAGATCAGGGCAGACTTTCTTAAATAATTAATACACAGGATCTTTTTGGAAGCAGTGTCTAGAAAGCTTATTAAATTGTTTCAGTCCTCCTTTACTTCATGCTCGATTCCTCACCCATCTGCAGGAAATACTCAAAATTCACGTGAAGAAAATAAAGATGCTCAAGTTAAGTCAATAAACAAGGAACTAGAAGGAGGAGAACACAACAGAAAAAGTGCAACATCTCTCATTCTTTTTGAAGAGGTAAAATTCACATGAAGATATATTGATGTGAGCAATATATCCTTTCATTATGTTTAAAGAGTTGTAACTTTTTGGTGTTTCCCTTTCTTCCTGAAGCCAGAAACTGCCACTGCTTGTATATATTTAAGAAATCTGCATTAGTGTTAAGTTTCACTCAGTCATTAACAGTATCACTGCATTCACAACTGTAACTATTGTTACAGCTGTTGATGTTTTTGCACATCATCTGTTTTCTATAGGTAGATATAATATTTGATGAAGATGCAGGATTTCTAAGTGCAATAAAGACATTCATGGCAACTGCAAAGAGACCTGTAGTTCTTACTACTAATGGTGAGTAGTGTTCATTACAGCAATTAGGCTTTGCAGACAGAAGAGCCTCATCCAATAAGATGGTTTAAATGGTGATGGTTGAATACAGCTCCTAAATGTAAAATTAAATGAATGGAGACTATTTTTAGTATTTTGGTATTTGAATAAAGATACTGGCTGCTCCAATGGGTAAAGAAAATTACGTTCAAAACTAAGTATGTTGTGACAGTTCACTGGTATCTCTTTATATAGATCCAACATTCAGCTTGATGTTTGATGGCTATTTTGAAGAGATCAACTTTAGAACCCCTTCCTTGGTAAGTCCATGCTTGGAAATGCAGATACCTCCTAAGCAAGTCATTGCCAATTAATTGAAATTTGAAATGTAAATGTTGGTATAGGCTTACATTTATCTGATATAATATATTGTTTAGTCAGAAGACTGTTTTCAGGTTTTATGCAAGGATGTGTAGGATGGAGTTGTCTATACATGTGGAATTCTTTTACTACAACGGAAGACTTATTTTTCTAACCATTTAGTATTTCAGAGAATTACAATAAGAACATCACTTCATAAGTTAATTTTGGTTTTAGGATAGAATAAATAATTTAATGTGTGATAGATCTAATAGTTTTGATCTGAAGGCTGACTATGCCAGCATAGGTTCATTCATTAAAAAATACAGAAACTATTCTAGGAATATTATGGGTTATTCCTTTAATGTAAACACTAATATTCTGTATAGCAAATAAATTTATTTGCAGCTCTGTGTTATATGAAAAACCCTAAGTAAATGAGAATCAGAAGGAACTAACTTTTGAGATGGGGAATTTTTTTATATGAAATTGAAAGTCTTTGGGCTACCAAACAATTGCAGAGGTAGAGGAAGAAATAAGAAACCTCTGAAGTGAATGTAGTTCCCTAAAACCTGTTCACTGGTGATAAGAAGTGAAGTGTACGTGGTTTCAGGAACATAAACAGTGAGTTTTGTTTGTGTTTAATGAGTTGGATTTCTAAATTGAACTTAATTCTCTGACTGATCAGTGGAGTATTCTGCTCTTCCACAGAAGTTTTAGCTAATGTAATAAACAAATCCTCTCTATTAAAAGGAAAATGCATGGCAAGCATAAATGGAATCATTTGCTTCTGTGTGACTTACTGCAGTGTGATTGGTAGGAGTTGTTTTCAGTGGTCTTTGTCTAACTTTTGTTCAGATAAATGCTGCCAGCTACCTTCAGGTGCTGTGCCTGGCTGAGAATCTGCGCACAGATGCGGAAGACGTAGCTGCTCTGTTAACCACAAATAACTGTGACATCAGACAAAGTGTCCTCTACTTACAATTTTGGGTTAGAAGTGGAGGTGGATGCTTGAAAGACAAACATTTGTCACACCATGGTAGGTTGATTTAATTTCATTAAAATAGTTCTCCATCTTAACATGAATTTGATTAAATTAAACCGTTCTTAGACATGTATGAATAGATTGTAACTTTCTGTAAGACTCCTAAACATTTAGGTAGAGTTTTTAATGTTGGTTTGGGGTTTTTTTGGCTACTTCAAAGCTTTGTGTATATGCTTAAGGAACTACATTTTTATTTTTATTGCACCTATTTATTACCCATCATTATAGTATTTAATTATCTCCCTTTCCTCTCCTGAGTAGCAAGATTGGGTGGAGCAGGGAGCCAGGAGTGGTTTCCTTTCAACTCAGAATTGTCAGTTCTTCATCCATTTAGCTGAGGTGTAGGTAATTCATCTAGAAGAAGCAGAATTATTAAAAAAGGAGAAATTAGACAGCTCGCAGGCAGGCAGCAAGGCTAGGGACTTGGTCCCAAAGGACACATTCAGAGCATTCTCAGCAGGTTGGGGTGTGTCAGACAGCGTGTGAGCGAGCAACAGAGAGGCTGGTGGAGCATCAAAGGAGGAACAGACTAATTAAAATGATTATTTGCAAAGAAGGCAGGGCAGGTAGGCCAGTAACACATAAGGAAATAAAATGGGGATGATGAAGGGGGGTGGGATGTAATTTCAGTTGCTATACTCTTTCAGGACTGCGCCAAGAGGCAACGGTTCCACTATCCCATATAACAGAAATTCAGGCAAAGAGGGAGGGAAATCAATGTCATTATTCAATAGTTTCTTTTCAAGTAAAGCATGTTATCTTTGTGCAGGAGGAGATGAGACAGAGAAAGCAGGTCGCTTAATTCATCCTGAACAGACTACTGATTCCAGGACTGATTTTTCTCAAGCTGATCCATGTCTTCAGGAGTTTCCAAAATGTGATACAGGCTGTGTAGAGACATTGCTTGGCCTTAAGAATATCCTGTTGCCTTCAGAAGATCTGCTTACATTTCTTAAGGTATTTTTGTAGTTGACTAATACTTTGAATGATTGCCAGAAAAATGTGTGTGCTTATCATTATGAATGGCATCTTCTTAGAAGCAAGTATCTTTGAAAAGATTTGTTGTAAAAATTAGAGAATTTTGTCATTACTAATTAAAATCTGAACTGGGGCAGTCTCCTGCAAGCAGAACTGTCCCTCACCTCATAAACACAAAGCCAGGAGTATGAGATTTTCTGTAATATTTTTAATTTTAAAAAAATATTTTTGTATTAATAGATTTTTCAATATTATTATTTTACAGCACAAAATCACAACCAAGGAGAAATGGAATAAATGGATGCAGCTGCTCACAGAATTCCAGATGAAGAATGTAGATTTTCTATATAGTAATCTTGAACTTATTCTTCCCTTACCAGTACAATTTATTTCAAACCAGTCTGAAGCCTCTAACTCTGCACTTGAAAGGACTACCATAGTTTCTTCAAAAAACAGATCTACTAATAGTTATTGCCCTGGAAAAAAGTCTAAAAAGACAAAGAAGCAGAAAAAGCTTCGTATATTGGATGACAGTGACTTATTTGATTCTGGACTGAACTATTCAGCTGAATTCATAACTTTGCCATCAGATAGCCCTGCATCATGTGCTGAACTGAATAAAGAGGAATCAAAGTTGTTGATAAATGAAGAAGAAATTAGAACTAAAACCTCAGCAAATGAGAAAAGGTCTGCTCTTGTTTTTCAGTGTCTGAATTCACTGGCTGAATTTGTGGAGAACATGTCGTTCTTGGATTGCTGTGTAAACACTAACATCAAGGAACCACTGGAGTTTGCTAGAGCTGAAGGATTTGATTGGACAAATGGCAAAATCAAAAATGGTCTTTGTGATGAATTCAGTATAGAAAATACTGATTGGTGGAGTTCCCAGAGCTGTAGTGAAATAAAGGCAGCTATTGAAGCACTAAGTTTTAATAAATGTTCTGTTAATATTTCACAAAACTTGGAATCTTCTTTGAGTACCAGTAAAACACCTGCAAGTGATCAACTGGAGGGACTTACCTTGCATATTTCAAACACAAGAAATTATGTATCCTTCAGTCAGTCGACTGAGTCAAGGTAAGACTTTGCTAATATTTCTGGAATATAATGCAGTTATTTGTCAAGGAAAGCATTTCACAGGGTGTAGGAGTGTTTCATATAAATTCTGACCAATATTAATGTTACCAGTATGTCTCAAAAGGCTGGAATAGGTTGTTGTTCACTTTGGTTTGTATAAGCTTAAATGAACAGCTTAGCAGTCTCTGCAAGAAGTGACTTTTCTTGTCTGAATACCTTGACTATAATGGTCAGGAATGGTAGCTTTAATCTGGTCTATTTATTTAAAACGAACTGATAAACACCCCAAAAAGAAAAAAAAAGAAACAACTAAAGGAAATGGCTTTTTCAAGTCAGACAAATGGACTGAAATGGATTCTGCAAGTACTGGACATGCAAATTTCTCATCCAGTGCCTGGTCATATTGAACCTGTGTGAAATGCAAAGGTGTTGCTTGATGAAGACCTAACAAAGTTCAGAGCAAAGTTACTGCAATTTTTTTGTAGTAATTTATGCTAACACAGAATATAATACCTAATAATACCTTTAATACCTAATAAAAGATCAAAGAATACATTGCTGCTAACAAGTGTGGAGATGAAAGATGGTTTTTAACATAAACAGGTCATCATATATGAAACTGGCATAATAGGTGAATAAAACCTATTTGAGAGTCTGAAAACAGATGATCCCACAATGGATCTAACCATCTAACCTGTGACCAGGGTTGGCCAATATGTCATGAGTTACAGATTGGATTTGATACTGACATTTTGGCAATCATGGGACACTTTCTATATTTGAAGACCACAGATGCTTTCAGGTACATTGTCTGACAGTCTGAACCTCACATACAAAACTGGGTTGTGAAGATGTTGCCAGATTAGACTCCACAGTTAAGCTGAGACCATTGGCCAAACCAGCTGCTGTCCCTCTGCAGCTGTGTGATGCTGTGCAGGCAGCACATGATCAGAAGTTCCAGGCAGTTTTGGACATGAGTATATTTAACAGAGTTTTAGATTTAGTTGTTTATAATTTCGATTTGATTTTAAAATAACAAAACAGGGACTGCACAGTCTTAAACAAGAAACAATAAACCTTCATTCTCCATTTTAGCATTCACAAAAAAGCACAGAGGAGACTGGCAGTCATCAGAACTGTATTTTCCAGAAGTCCTTTAAACCTGGGTAATAAGCAAGCCAGCATACTTGAACACCTCCCCACTCTTCGCAGTATTTGTAGGTCTGAGAAGCTTAAAGAGCAAGGGAAGACTAAAAGAAGGTAAGTTTTGGTTTTCCTAAATCTTGCTACATTTCAATCTACAAGGTAGTTAAATTTAATAAAATATTTTGTCAAATAATTCTAGGCAAGAAAGGTGAATGCTTGCCTCTAAAATAATAGAAGAGTTGCCTCGCATTTGGAAATAACTTGGTCTCCTTATAGTCACTTTTACTCTTCTTTTTATAGGTTCTTGCATTACCTTGAAGGGATTCACCTCGAAATACCCAGACAAATGATAAACGATCTATCTCTGGACTTCCCTTAAACTTGGTAGCACCAGAAATACTTTGTGCCTAATGGTGGTATTCTCACCATCATTTGATTATTTTTTATTATTATTATTTTTTTACCACATGATTTTATTGTATATTCAGAGCCATTTGTATATTAAATTTCTATAAGTATTTAACATAATGTATATATCTATTGTCATGATACTGCCCTCCACAACTGAAATGTGGGTTGGTTTGGTGCTTGTCCAATAAGTGCATTTATAACATTAAATGCACAAACTAATCAATGGGGACTACTTCATAGGATCTTTCTCTGTAATTTGTTTATCACATAGCAAAAAAGTCCTTTTGTAATGAGCAACTGTCACAACTTCAACAGCAAAGTTGTGGGGTTTTTTTTGAGGAGACCATTTTACTAAAATAAGCTTGTTTGTTTCTGAATTTGCAGTTAATTATGAAATAACCCAGGGTGGGAGGGGACAGGGAGAGGATGCAACCATCTTCTAAAATGTAAATGACTAAAAACATCTCTTCACAATAACGACTGGGTAACAAAGCCTTTACAAAGCACTGTGCTTCAGTGTTTATATATTTCTGTACATTGGTTTAATTATTTTCAGCTGTCAGATCTGCACGTTAATCTCCTAAAACAGTAGAGAAGTGATTACTGTAGCTCAAGGTGGACTCAGAGAATAGGCAAGATTTTGTAAATAACAATTATTCCAATGTTACTTTGGTTTCAGTAATATTTAACTACTTCTGGTCTTATATAGTGATATATTTTTATACTTCATTTTGTATTTGACAAGACTTCAGCCTGATTATTTGTGATTGAATCTGTTTTTATACGACAAATTTGTGGAACTTGGCTACAATTCTGAATATTTCTGTTGTATGAAAAGTAAGACTTCTAAAATATAGTGTCTTCAGCCCATTAAAATTATGTTTAAGAGGTTTTTTTAACTGGAAATATTTCAAGCATGTACTTTTCAGCCTTTATATTGCAGTTGGACTGTTGCTCTTCCTCAAACTGAGTCAGGATGGTGCTATGCAGTGGTACTCCACTTACCTCAATGTTTCTGTCATAAGGAAGGCCATTTTCTAGTACATTCTGTTCTCATCTTACATTTTTCATGTCTTAAAGATGTTCAGGAATGAGAAATATTTATGAAAATGGTAAATTATTTTAAGCTTCTGCATTGGAGATTATAATCTTTATTGCTTACACTTTTCAGTGGACCAGAATTATCAAATAAGAATGAAACAAAGTGGCATCTGTTAAAATCTTACTGGGTTGTATTGTTGTGTCAATCATCCAAGCAACTCCTGTACATCTTTGTAAAAATAAATAGAAAAGAAATTAAAAAGTAAATGTGTATCTCTTCACTGGTTTGTAAAGACATTCACAGTCTAACTAGATTACAGTAGGGAGCTACTTAAATTAAAACCAAGCTCTAATAAAGTACTATTATTTTAGGAAATTCATAGGTTATTTAAAAGACAAAGTTGAAATCAATGGGGCACAACTTATCTCCGTTCAAAGACAACTCTCTGGTTCTAATAATTGCCTTAAGAATTTTTTTTATAGAGTCTTCAAGCTAAGGAGACCAAAGGGTAAGATGGAATTCAAGTATTTCTCTTCTTGATAAGATATTTGTGTGCATTTACCACATAAAAACAACTTAAGCTAGTTTGAATGAAAAGATAATCTACTTGTAAGTATTTATTTGAACTCTGATAAACCAGCAGCTTTGCATTTTTATGCAACAAGTATGAACATCTTTTGTATGCTAGAAGAAAGCATGTTTCTATGAGGGATGGGCTGGTCTTAAGGAAGAGAGATCTCAGGCTGGTCTTGATTACTTGGCTTAAAAGGAAATGCTTCACAAGATCCATTCCAGTACTGCAGAAGTTGCCTACCTTCACAATGTTTTCCTGCAGTAGTTGGGGCCCTGCTTAGCAGAAAACACCTTTTATTCCAAAACAAAAGTCAGCTTTGGGCATCTTGAGAGCTGATGTCTGGGAAGGACATGTCCCTTGCAAGTCACAGAAAGACACTGAAGATCAGCCATCCAAGTATGACACTGTAAGAAAAATCATGGGGCTTCTGACCAATGCTGGGGTTTTTTGATGGGGAGTTTATATGTTGTCTTGAATATAAATAACCATTTTGCAAATGTCATATAGGTTCTGTTATTTTACAGGATTTGTAAGGACACTCCAAAAATTAAGTTAGAAAAAGAGCTTCAATGTATGGCTTGCAACAAAATTATCTGGGAAAAATTAAACCCACGTTTATATTGTAGTATGCAACAGTTCTTACAGGTAAGTGCTGAAAAGAGAGTTTATGTAGGTAGTTGAACAACTTTTCAGATATTCTACTGTCAGTACTTCCAACTGGTAATACATGTCTAATATAGTATTTTGTCATCTGCAAAATAAGTATCTGCCCGAGTTTAAGCAAGGTTATACATAAAGTTTACCGAAGAAGAATCGTATCTTAGTGTAATTATAGTTGTTATAATGTTATACTGCCCTGTAACATTACCATGGTGAACTATAGTCATGCAGGACAACTATGCAAATTAAGTTTAACCTGAAACTAATAAAATGAAAAATTGAATACCTCTTAATCTTTAATTAACCTTCTTGAAAATCTTTTCCTCATCTGAAATTTTTCTTTTGTATTTTTCTTTTCTTAGATAAACTGAATGCCAAGTCACAGACTTTTTGACATTGGCTTTATCTTGGAAGGAGGGCCATTTTTCATTAGGCTTCTGCAAATCCTGAAATGCTCCGTTTTCCCTGGATTCAGGTTTTTTTTCATCGCAGCCCTCCAGTGTCACACAGCTCCTCCTCAGACGCCGTGCTGAGCACTTGCAGGTTGGCAGAGCTCTGCTGAGGAGAGCGTGAGTCGCCTGTCGGGGTATCGCTGGCTCTGGTGAAGGGATGCCGTTCTGTTACATAGCAGACTCTAAAATTATCTTTTTTTAGAGACAAACCTGAGGTGGAGTTGAGGCAAACCTGTAGGCGCGTGGATGGGCAAGGGTCCTGGAAACAGGACACTTGATAACTGGATTTTCAGAGCAGAAAAGTGTAGCTCGTTGGGGGAGGCCTCTCCTAGCTTGACTCGAAGAGCCGAGGGGTGGCACCGGGCTCTGTGCCGTTACCGACTCGGGGAGAGGCTCTCCCCGCCTTGGCCCTGCCCGCCGCGGGGCCGGGGCTGTCTCTCTGGGGGAACCGCCGCTAGAGGGGGGGGACGGGGCGCCTCGCGGCGCCGGGGCCGCGCTCCAGTTCCTCATTCGCCTCCCTCAGAGCTCCGCACCGAGCGGCAATGATGGACCGTGACCGCAACAAGACCCTGCTCCTGGAGCTGCAGAGGGCCGCCGGCACCGGGAACGCCCGCTGCGCCGACTGCGGGGAGCCAGGTAAGGGGGCAGCGGCCCAGCCCCCCTCCTCTCCGCATCCCCCTGCCCGCCCGGCGCGTTTCTGACAGGAAAGCGGGGTGAGTGGGTGAGCTGCCGGGCCCCTCGGGCTGTGCCGCCCTCCAGGCGCCTGTCTATCCCCGGGCAGCCCCCTGGCGTGTCGGTCTCTGTTTCACTGAGTCCCTGGAAGCGGGGCCCTTCGTCACCTTTCGCTTCGTGTGCTACAGAGGCAGGAGGCGGGAGCAGGTGATTTCCCCAGGCGGGCAGCGGCCCCGGTCCCGCTCTCGAATGGGGCCGTTCAGACGGTCCGGGCGGGGCTGCCGCGCTCCAGGCGGTCAGGACACGGCTCTCCTCAGCCAGGCAGAGCCAGGAGCGGGGCCGAGGAGCCCCACGGGGCGAGCAGAGGACAGCGTGGGACAGGAAGTAGCCTCGGCACACCAGCAGCTTCCCCAGAGTTATTTGTAGACAGTGCACAAGGCTGGAGGAGGAGAGCGTGCAGGGGTGGTTTTCCAGCTCTGAGGGGAATGTTTCTGCGCTGGGGTTGGCACAGAGGAAGGCACCAAAGAGCCTGCTGGAAAGCCTGCACTGGGCTGTCACCCTGTGCTTGTTCGAGGTGGGAGTCACCCTCACTGAAGCAAGCAGCTGGAAGAGAATGACAAGGAGCTTCTGTTTGATGTGATAAGGCAGAAGAGGAGGGTGACATGGTGAAAGTGGCACTCTGAGGAAGCAGTCTTGCCAGAGTGCTCTGAACGCCTCTAAGCATCAGCTCAAGGCCGTGTCAGGGGATGCAGCAGCAGGAACGAGCAGGAGCTTTCATGGGCTGTAGACACGAGTCCCCATGCTGGGCAGTTGTACTCGTTCTCTCAGTAGTGCTCACTGACCGCAACAACTGTCCATTGTTAATTAAGCAACAGCAGCTTTCCATGCAGAACTAATAATTAGCCGAGCTTTTACATCACCACTTGCCTGCCTGCACAGTCACATTAATTTTTAAACAAATAGTTGGTGAAAGAGATTACCACTGTAAGGGGAATGCAGGTGCTGTTCCTCTGAGTACAGTGACGTGACAGTCATAAACAATGGGGTGGCATTTGAGGTATTATGTGTGAAGCCTGGACTGTGCATCAGATTTGCTTTTTTTGCCCTTGCCAGTGGCTGTGCTTTTTCCCATGTATTAATTAATTCTTTGTGTTTGTATCTAGATCCAGAGTGGGCTTCTTACAAACTTGGAATATTCATATGTTTGAATTGCTCTGGAATCCATCGCAATCTTCCTCAAATCAGCAGGGTCAAATCCCTTCGGCTTGACTTCTGGGAGAATGATCTTATAGAGGTATAGAGGAAAAAGCAGTAATTCACTTTCTTTTCACCACATTTTGTCATAACCTCCTCTGCCTTGTAGTTCCCATCTCATCCACCATGGACAGAGGAACAAAGCCCCACAGAGACAACTCCATGGGTAACTTTAGGGGGTTTTTATGACCTACTCAATCAAATTACGCTGATAGGTGACCGTGTTTCTAACATCTGTAGTGGTTTTTTTTTTGAAGCACACAATAACTCCTCAGTGTGGTTTAGAAGCCCACAGATACTTACAGATAGTATGTTCCATTTGACAATCAACATAACCTGCTTAACCCTTGGTTCAGGCTCTCATCTTTCAGTTGGATTTCTGTTAATAATATAACTGCAGTTGATGTCAAGGAGAAAATGAAAGTATAGGGAAATAATACAAAATTTGAATCCTCATTTTCTCTTGTTCTTTTAATCAACAACTGCAGCCTTGTGTTCCTTCTGATCTCGTTCAAACTGTTAATACTGACAAAGGCTCAGCCACCTAAATAGTGCAAACTGTAGTGCCAGAGGGAATTTATAAATGTATGCAGAGACACACTGAGAGTTATGGTGAGACTGAGCAAAAAGTGCAGTGCTCCCTTTGATACAGGTTTCATTTCATGTTCATGACGTGGTATGGATTTTGTAGTTGCTTGCCTAACTGTAACTTTTTTTTTGTATTTCAGTTTATGAAGCAGCACGGGAATCTCTGTGCCAAAGCTAAATACGAGGCCAAAGTTCCTCCATACTATTACATCCCCCGGTCCTGTGATTGCTTGTAAGTTCATGGGGTATTTACTGCTGCTTCCCTCTAAAGGTCTCCTTGGTTGGTTGGTGAAAATGGAGGAGAGGCAGATCAGCTTTATCCATGTTTTCCTCTTTCAGGGTTTTAAGAGAGCAATGGATTAGAGCTAAATATGAGCGTGAGGAATTTGTTGCCAGCCGAATCTGCCAAGATCCTTGTTCTGCAGGTAAAAGTTTGGATTAGCAGTACATCTGAAAAGAATCAACTAGCCCCTAGTTAAAACAATAATCCTGTCTATCCTGAATTGAGAAATTGCTTACATATACAAGGCCAGTTAAATCTAAAAAAAAAAAAAACACATCATTTTGGCAAAGACCTGGGTGCAACCCTGGGTGTAGCTGTTGTAGTTCTGAGGGGCAGTTTTCAAGTTCTTCTTGATCTCAGACTAACCATAACAGTGTTAAACTTGTGTTTCTGCTAGCATAGTAACTACCTGACAGCTGTGGGGATCCTGTTTACTTTAATGAATACTTACTGACACTGGAAAACACTTCCCTGGAAGCGTTCAAGAGCAAGTTGGATGGGGCTTGGAGCAACCTGGTGTAGTGGGAGGTGTCCCCATGCTGGGGGGTTGGATCTAGATGATCTTTAAGGTCCCTTCCAACCCAAACCGTTCTATGATTGTCAGGGAAAAGAACAACAGCACAGCATTACATTTGCAACTTTGAAGATCTTTAAGGCTGGCTTGCCCTGTTTGAACTGTTGGATGTGCAGGCCTTGCTTTGAGACTCAACATGAGAAGAAGCTCCTAAGAAAAGGCACTTAGACAAGTGCAAGGGTGTATTCAGATCTTACAGTTCGCTAGTTCTCCACTGAATTTTTCAGGAGGCAAAAATTCTCAGATGGAGGAAAGACTTGAAACTCTGTGCCACGTCACCATTCAGATAAACAGTCTGGCTGGTGTGCTGCCCTTCTCTGACACGTAGCTTGGTCTGATCCGCAGGTAGCCGTGAAGGGTTCCTCTGGAAGCGTGGGCGGGAAAGCAGGCAGTTCAAGAAGAGGCGATTTCTTCTATCAGCAAGGGAAGGAGTGATGAAGTACTACACCAAAGAAGTGAGTTCCTCAGCCAGAGTTTCCTGTAGGTAGCTGGTCAACATTCATCCTCAGACTCTGATCTTCCAACAGCAAAAACCTGCATAAAGAGCTTTGTCTCTAGTTCTGCAGCCAGGCCAGCCTGTGGAGCAGACCAGATGCTTCCCCACTAACATATCTGGTATTTTAGGCAATTGCTCTTTTGGATTTAGCCCTTTTCCTCATCTCTTATCTTAACTCTGCAGCCTCCTTTTGCTTAGTGAACAAAGGAAATGGATCCTGGCAGTTGAACAGCAAGATGGAGAAGAGCTGTTAGCAGCTCTTACCTCTTACATTACCCAAATATTTTCTCATCAACTGCTGCAGCATCATCCTCAATATGTCTTGCTTCTGTGGGAGAGTGTAACTAATTGTTCTCCAACTATGCAGCCAGAGATAGAACCTATCCCTTGCTAGTCAGACACATTGCTCTCAAATAGGCACCCAGCATTTGTCAAGGAAAGGGAGTTACTCTTTGTAAGTGATTTTTAGATAGCATGTAATTAAGGCTTTCTATTTCGGGTATTTTCAATAATCAGATATTTTAGGATGCCTGCTTCCTCTTCAGCAGGGGTCTGTTTCTCACACAGCTGTCCTTCATTACCTTCCCTGAGAGCCCTTTAATACAGTGATGCTTTTCATTTCACAGTCCAGAGGTCCAAAAGCCATTATCAGCATTGAGAATATGAATGCAATGTTCCAGACAGAGAAAATTCGACATGCTCATGGGCTGCAGATCACATACAACACAGATGGTCCAACAAGGAACCTTTTTGTCTATCATGAAAATGGAAAGGTGAATACCATGGAGATTTTTGGAATAAGCAAGATGCTTAGATGTTTGGTCTGTATTTTGGAAGAGATGCCCTGTTTCTGCGGACTCTGATTTTATTTGAAGTCACTATGACTTGAAGAAAATAGAAAGTTGCAGAATTTGACACTAATCACTATAACATCTTGTTCCTGTTCTGTTGAGGCATATATTCAACTTCACACCCTGAATGGTCTTAAGGCCTCAGTGTGTTACATATGTGAATCTCTGTAAGGTAACTGCCTGGTGGTTTCATACAAATCTGTGGTTATATTCTTCAAAGGCTTCTAGACATGCATAGAAAATATTGTTGTTCTGCATTTTTTCTAAGCAAAGAATGATAATTTTAAGAAGAATGTAAATGAGTTTTGTTAGATTTCTGTTTCTTCCCTTGCCCTCCCTTCCCTTCTCATGTCTTTCCAGGTACAAAGGTTTTAAAACAACCTGTAAGTGAATCAACTGAAAAGGCCTGTGTACACAGGCTTGGGTGACTGTCCATGCTGAGAATATCTAGGACCTTCCTGGAGGGGCATTTTTAAATTATTTTGGAGGCTTAGTGTTTTTCAGGTGTCTGGGACAAATCACTGACTCTCTCTGCCCCTTGGGGAGAAAATACATCTTGGCAAAGAGGTCACAAGGAAGGAGAAAGGCATTTTGGAGAAGCAGCACTTTTACTTCTTCTTGTCATTCTTGTCTTTGTTTGTTTTTTTGTTTTCCCTAGGAGATTGTTGACTGGTTCAATGCCATTCGGGCAGCACGTTACCATTATCTCAGAACAACCTTCCCTGCTGTCCCTGAGCCTGAGGTAAGGACTGAACAGGGCTTGAAGCTGTCTATGCAAACATAGCATGGGAAAACATTTTCTCACTTCTGCCAGAGTCAGGTGCTCAAACAGCAGCATATGGGTCTTGGGAGTGGACAGAAGAAGTAGAAGGAGAGGCCACACTGGATAACATCCAAAAACCTAGTCAACATTTAAGGTCTAAAAGTCTCCATGTGATCCCTATAAAATGTAATCTCTAAAAAATCTTATATTCCTTTTTATTTCCCTTACTGAGCAGCCAAAAATAAGCCAGGTCCCCAAAGCCAAAATTGAATAGAAATGCAAGCTTGAATGAGACAGACTTTTTTGTGTGTGTTTGTGTTCTCTTAGCTCATACCCAGGATCACAAGAAATTATGTCAAAGAAGGACATATGGAGAAAACAGGACCAAAAGTAAGTGCATACTTGGCATTACACAAACAGGATTATTCTGAATGGAGCATATTTGATAATTCTGTGATGTTTACTAGTAAACAATTTGTTGAGTGACTGTATGCTTCCTGGGTTGATAAAAGATTCAAGCCTTTTGTGCTCTTTGGGATCATGTTTTATTTTGCTTGAAAAATAAGACTGGGAGGAAGAATCCTCCTTGAAGAGTAAGCAAGATGGATTAGCTGGCAGTGGATGTGCAAAGTCCTGTTGTGCAACACGGGGTGGACTGCTGTGCCTGCCAACTGCAGCTCTAGAACTGCAGCTCCTGCTAGAACAGAACATCACATGCTGGCCCCCCTGCTTCCTTGTTTCTCTTAAAGTCAGTACCACGAAAGTGACATCTGCTTATAGCAGCAAAGTACAATTGAGCAAATTCTCCACAGTGAAACCTATGGTTTGGTTTGTTTGTTTTTTGTGAGAAGGTATTTAGGGCACTACTCCTTGAAACAGGAGAGGGAGATTTCAGGTTCTGTTGAAGGAGGAGATAAAGATCTGAGGTCTTGTTTGAACATTGCCACTTGCCTTGCTGTTGTCTGAGTGAACCACAAGCCAAAGTCCCATTAAAAAGTTCAGTGGTTAAATGCTGATACTGAATATGCTGGGGTTTTGGCCCAGCTCAGTGCTAGTGTCCCAGTATGTCTTCCTGCAGGTACTTGCACAAAGAATACTCACAGCTACAAGCATGAAAGATTGTGTGTTTCTCTCCTGAGGGCTAAATTCTACTGAAACTGAGGTGAGCCCTACAAGAGTTCTACACAGAGCAATGAATAGCTCAGGGAATTGTCAGATGAGTGTAGCTGATGGAATTAGCACTTTTAAAAAACCTACCATTGTGCACCCTGCAATGCTAGGGACAACCACTCAAACCAAAAGCCTGAAATTGATTGCACACTCTCCTTATTATCACCACTGGCCCAGGGATCATTCTCTGCAGTGCTTGCAATTAATCAATTCCCTGCGACTTTCTTAAACTTGGTAATTTGATCACTGGTAGAACCAAACTTCCCTGCCCTTTGAAAAGGATTGTCATTGAATGCAAATCACTAGTGTGAACCCAGCAAGAAGGGAGGTGAGGGCTGCACACAGCAATGACTCACGTGTTACTTGTTCTGGGCATGAATGAAACTGAACTCGAGCTCTGAGTCATTTAAGCAGTCCAGGGATCTGCTTTGAATAGGCTGAACTCCCCTTGGACTTAGTCCTTAAAGAACTTGTATCATCTCCTTGCAGCAGAAGGAGGCCTTTAAGGTGCGCTGGTTCTGCCTGGATTCTCAAGAAAGGAACCTGGTGTACTTCAAAAATCCACTGGTAAGAGGAGTGTTCTCTGCTATTCCTCTTTATCAAGTTGGGTGGGGAGGAAGGGTCTGTTCTCATGTAGCTCTTCCAGTGGCTGTGCAAGACAAGCAGGCTCAGTCTCAAGAGCTCATTTTCCTTGTCAGTGGATCTCTGAAGCTGCACTCTTTGGGAACTCTGGCCCTTACAGTGGCTGTGAGGAAGACCCAAGTCTTTTAAAAGTAGCTGCTACAGCCTGCAGCATCTATAGCTGTCACATCCCACAAGGTGGGCACAGCTCCCCAGAGGTGGGGGCACCTCTTTGGTGGCACCTTGCCCACCTCTCTGGGTGAGGCTCAACCTACTTTGCACAGACTCAGTTTTGGATTTGGAAATGTTCTGGAAATGAGTCAGTGGGGCATGGGGGTCCAGGTGATCACTTGGCCCCCCCATCCGGGTTGACTGAGCAATGACCTTTATTTTCACACATGCGCTCTGTCCTTAAATGGGAAAGTGGTCTTTTGCAAGGTGGCACTGTGCCTCCACAGGGCTCCTCTTGCTGGCCACTGTTCCTTATCAAATAAGAACAGTGTCTCATTTGTCAGGGTGGCTGCCAAAGGAGAGGGTCCCCTTGCAAGGACAGTGTTCAGTTTATTACAGTGGTTACCAAACAAGGCATCCTGGCCTGTATTAGAAATAGTGTGGCAAGCAGGACCAGGGAGGTGATTGTCCCTCTGTACTTGGCATTGGTGAGGCCACACCTCGAATACTGTGTCCAGTTTTGGGCACCTCAACACAGGAAAGACATCGAGGTGCTGGAGCGTGTCCAAAGAAGGGCAACGAAGCTGGTAAAGGGCCTTGAGAAGAAGTCTTACAAGGAGCAGCTGAGGGAACCGAGGCTATTTAGTCTGAAGAAAAGGAGCCTGAGGGGAGACCTCATCACCCTCTTTACAACCTCCTTTCAGGTAGTTGTAAAGAGGGAGGCGCTGGTCTCTTCTCACAAGTAACTGGTGATAGAACAAAAGGGAATGGCCTTAAGCTGCACCAGGGGAGGTTTAGACTAGAAATTAGGAAGAACTTTTTCAGTGAAAGGGTTGTCAGACATGGGAACATGCTGCCCAGGGAGGTACCACTACCTAATGGCTGTTTTCTGCTTCTTTCTAGGACGCGTTTGCACAGGGCCAGGTCTTCATTGGAAGGACGGATGAGGGATATGAAGTACGAGCTGGCTTGCCCCAGGGAGTCCGAGTGAAGAAAAGGAAACCAGCAATCACTGTGGTCACACCAGTGAGGGAGTTTGTGTTCCTGTGTGAGAACGACAGGGAGCAGAGGGAGTGGATGGATGCCTTAAATGGAGTCATTGCCCAGCCTTTGACTGGTTAAAACTAGCACTGAGTTCTGGTGAACTGTACTTGTTGGGCTGTGTTCAGCAGCGCTCCATGGCCTCTTTCTGTTGGCAAGGATGGTGCTCAAGGCCCTGCAGTGACAAAGGGCTTCTTCCTTCAGCAGCCACAGGCACGTGAAGGGTGGCAACAGAGAAATGAGTAAGAGGGACTGCAGATAGTCACAAATTGTTTGTGCCCCTGCAGAACCTTGCCTGAAGTGCCTTCTCAATTCCTACTCTTTTCTGCTTTTGAGCAGACGAGGCTTTCCTAGCCTGACATAGGAATGAATCATCCAGTGTTGTCTTCTGGAAAAAAAAACAACAAAGACAATGGAGAAAGTCTGACCCCAGAAGGGCTGGCATGCATTTCCTTGAGGACTTCTGCAGGTGCTGTTATATTAGATGCTCCTTTTCTTGCCTTTTATGTCAGAAGGACTTCTGTAGATCCTGAAGGATGTACTTGACAATCCAACCAGTGGCACACATCCTGCTAGTGAACAGGGTCATCTGTTGCATGAGTACCTAGGAACAGTCACTAAGAGGCAAATACAGTGTCAGCTATCAGGAAGATGCAGGGTGTCTTCTTGGATAGATCTAAGATACCAATTCATGCTGGAGTCACTGGATGCCCTTCTCTGGGAGGAGCAGAGTCGGGCAGCTACACTCCACCTGGCTGCAGCTCCTGTCCAGATAGGGACATGGTGGTTTTCAATAGAGTGGGTTTAATGTCTTTTACACTGTTACATTTCTGGCACAGTAAAAAATAAAAGCCAAGTTTGAATTGTGGAGGATACTGTAATGGAATCACTCTAATGACAAATAACTCTGAGCTCCTGGCTTTCAACAATCTCTGCTATTTGACTTCCATATGAGTGGCAAATCCAACATGTTAAGACCATGGAATAGTCTCCCAAGGCAAGTGGTGGATTCCCCTGCATTGGACAGTTTTAAGTCTCAGCTTGACAGGTTGCTGAGCCATCACATATAAACTCTAGTATTACCTAGAAAGGTTGGACCAGATGATCCTTGAGGTCCCTCCCAACCTGGCATTCTATGATTCTATGACCAAATTTTCTGAATGCAACCCCACATGGTGCCCCAGCAAAGACAAGTAAAGGATGAACGTAATCTATCTCACCTCCTAAAAACTAACTGAAGTGTAATGAGCTTGATTAGTCTGAACATTGAAAGGCAGAAACTAGTTTTAAAAGTGTTATCATCAGTGACTTTCTTGAAGACAGTCAATGAACAAGCACCAGTGCTGGAAGCATGGGGTGAGTGCCCCCTGATCAGGTGCCAGTTACATCCATTCTGTGCAGGAATTGTCTGATGCAGTGTACTGAATATTTTTTTGCCTCAAGACCAAGACTGAGATTGGGTTCTACCAAGCATCCAGTCATTCAGATATTTAATTCTTCCCTTCAGATAGCCTTAGTTTGCAAATCATGAGGAAGTCTTGCAGACCAAGTTTCTGGTGAAGCTTCCACCTTTTGCTGACAGTTGCCAGCTAGTCTGAGATACCCGGAATAGTTCTCTTCTGCAGAAATGAGGAAGTCACAACACTTGAAGGGATTCATGAGATTAACACTTATTTTTTTCTTTTTCCTCACAATGGTGAAGAAAAATTGTTTGAGTTGGTTCCATCATTCTGCCTGTCTCAGCAGGCTCATCACCATCCAACTCTGAACAATCTGCAGCAGTTTTGGTGGCTCTGCAGGTCCTGCTGTACTGTGTGCTTTCCTGGGTCAGTAGACCAGCCATGTCAGCAACTTTGATATGACTTGTTACAAAATCGGGAAATTGCCACTGAAAATGAAATCGTGCAGATAACAGAACTTTTTTGGAGAGCCCATTAAATTCAAGGCCGGGCCATGTAGAGTTCTGCGTCACTGGCCATTTCTACAATCAACACTAATCCTGGGACGACGTCGCCAGCAGAGGAAGAGGTGGGCTGGTGCTGGGCTGTCCGACTGGCGGGGGAAGCTCCCGGCTGAGCTGGTCCCGGCTGAGCTGGTCCCGGCTGAGCTGGTCCCGGCGTGCACAGGGGCACAGCCCTGTGGTGGGCCCCATCCCGGTGCAGCCCAGCAGTCTCTAACGGAGCAGACAGCAGAGCGGAACCGTCCAGCTCCTCGTCTTCGCCCGTCCCGGCGCCCTCCCGGCTCTCCGGCACACGGCAGGAGCCTCGCGGGGGCGGGAGGAGGCGTCTGCCGGAAACGAAACTCAGCCGCAATTCGGCTCCGCCGCGGCCGGGCCATGGCTGCTTCTTTCGATCTCGAGCTGCTCCTGGGCGCCGTGGACCTGAGCTGCACTTGCTGCCTGCAGTACTTCACGGACCCGGTGCGGCTCACGGGCTGCACCCACAGCTTCTGCAGGCCCTGCATCATCGCGTACTGCAAGGGGAGGCAGCGCGCCGGCTGCCCGCTCTGCCGAGAAGCCTTCGAGCTGAAGGACCTGCGGCCCAACCGGGAGCTGGCCGCTTTGGTGAACTTAATCCCACAGGACTTAAAGGAAGAAGAGTTGGAAACTGACGAAGAACCGCAACCCTCCGCAGCGGCTGCCTGCAACGACTGGAGCGCGGCGGGGCAGCGACCTGGGGAGAAGGTAGGGCCGGAGGCAGCCCCGGGCTCCTCTCCCCGGCCCCCCGGGACTGCTCTGGTCACAATTCTCAATACTTCACCAGGGACTTCGGATTTCTTTCCGCGCCCCGCCCCCCCGTTTCCTTTCCCCATGCTAATATTAGCGTTGTCATAACAATACCGCGTGAGTTGAGCAGATCAGTTTAGCTAAAGCAGTGTTGGGGGGTCACTGGTGGTGTCTGATACATTGAGCACTGCATAGCTGAACTGGAAGAACTGTACATCAGCTGTATGCATTCAGCTGAAATACAACAGTAATAAATAACTGTACTTTGTGCTTGGTGTTACTTGTTGCACCAACATCGGGAGCCTCTTAAAGGGACACATAACACTATTACACAGTGCTACTGCTCCACCCAGCTGAGTGGCAGAGAATGGGACTGGTTCATTATCTAGATCTCTGCTTAAAATAACTTCCAGACTTGGAGGATATAAGAAAAATCTATTGCCTTCCCTTATTTTAGCATGTCTGTGTCTAAAAAGTCTTCTTCAGTCTCTGCAGTTGAACATATAATTGATCACTGTTGTGTGTTGACTTCATTGTGACTCTTCCAACTCAAAATTGTGTCTTCCAGAACTCTCTTCAACCAGTCAGTGGTGTAGGGGTTTTTATTATCCTGCTGCTTAACCTAGTCATGCTTTTTGTGAGGGTTATATAGATAAATGTTCCAATGTGTCACTTTAAAGGAGGAAGAGGTATGGGACATCTCCAAGCAAATAGAAATGACAGCAGACACCATCCAACTCTTGAAGAAAGATCTCAGTAATGCAGAGGTACACACTGTACATTCACTACTTGCAGTTACTGTTTCCACTGCCACCTGGAGACATGAGTGACTCCAGTGTACCCTTCCAGCCCAGAGCAGGAATCTGCCTTTTTTTTTCCTTCAGTTTCTCTCACAACTCTTGTTTTTATTGATAAAATGAACTATGACACCAGAACTACTAACTCCTGTTTTGGCTGGCACAAATAACACTGCAATTGTGCATTGTTGCCTTTTTCTGCCTAGGCCAGTTTCTGGAACTCCTGGATGCAAAATTCAAATCATAAAGAGGGGATAGTGATCTTTCTAACTTGTCTAGCAAAGACTGCTGGCCATAAAATAGTCAAGATCCTTAACATGCCCAAATTCTCATTGCAGGTAAATGCAGGGTTTATTCCTGTGAGTAAAGGTAGCTGCCTCTGGTCTGCAGGGGTTGATTGAAGAGCACGTTAGGTGGTGCAGCAAATTCTCATATTCCACAGATCTTTTCAAACAACACAGTGAACTCCATGTTGTCTGCTTTTCAGGAATATGCATCTCAGATCAAAAGCCAGATTACTGAAGATTTCTCTTGTATGAAGGAATATGTTGAAAGACAGCAGAGGAACACACTGATGTTCATTGAACAAGAGCAAAAAGCAGCTCAACAGCAAACTGGAGACTCTATTAACCAGCTCTTTGTTGAAGTGAACGAGCTCATAGACCTTGAAGCCCAGATGGTAAGTGATGAAATGAAATTGTGGAATATGAGTCAGAACTCTTAAGCTAAATGTCTTGGATAGCTGAATATGTACAGGGTACTTGCAGGTTCCCACTGCACTATTCTCACTAGAGGCAATGATACCAATCCACAGGCATTGCTGTTACCAGGGAAAGGTTGGAGTGGGAAATACAGAGGGAACAAGTATTAGAAAAGGCATAGGCTGGGGATGAAATTCAGGATTAGGTTTATTCCAAGGATTTGGTGAGCAGAAGGGAGGACTGCATAGCTTAAATCCAGTCCTGAGACAAATCTAAGGTTAAGATCCTTTAATACCTTTTTGTTTTCCAGAATGTGTATATACACACATGTATGCAAGTTAAAGAACATAAAGTTGTTAAGTACTTCCTGACAACTTTCTTGGGGAAAATATGTTAAGGGCTTGCAAAACAGTCAGTTAAAGCACTTTAAATTCTGCAGAGCCTGTTCTGATGTTGAAAACAGCAATGCCAAGGACACGATTTCGGTAACAGGAATTTGGAGTGGGGCTCACTGGGTGTGATGGTGCCAGGAGGGAGAAGTGGACTTCCAGGGTGAAGGCACGGGGGCCTACGTTGGAATTCACCTCGTGTAACTGGATTTATACCTGATCCAGGGTCCTGTTACAGGCAATGAAGAGAAATAGGTACCTTTAGAGCATGAACCATCTAGCCTGTGTGAGACACCTACCTGCAAATGAGGTTAATCAAGCCTTCAAAGTGCCTCTTTCTTTCCACACACTATAAAGGCAGACTAAGAGAACAAGCTCAGATGTACATTTCCACAATATCTAAATTTAGGCAAGTGAGGCTTACCCTTTCGTGGGTATTTTATACTAGATTTAAACTAATACATTTTAAAACTTTTGGTTTGGGTTCTAGAAAAAGAAGAAAGTTTAAAAAGAGAAAGTTTGTGTATACATGTGTGAGATATATATATATATAAAAATACAAAAGAAAAATTAGTCCCATTCCTAGTTCTCTTGGGGAAAACAAAGTATTCTATTTTTTATTAAGAATAAACTATCCTTTCATATTTTCTCCAACATTTCAGGTTAGTTCTCTCAGATAACAAACCTATAAATGAACCTCTTGATACAAAGAATACACTAGATGAAATAACTGCTATTTTTTACATCTTCCCTTGATTTTTTCATGTCATTATAAGAGTAAGTTACCTGAGAGTCACAGGCACAAAGGCTCACCTTCAACAATTAATAGGATTACACTTCATGAGAAGCTTAATGTTGTCAAAAGTGCTGTCAAAGATCTTACAAGAAAGATGGAACTTTTACTTTTGGAGAGATATCCTCAGCAGTTCCAACCAGGTGAGTTTTCCTTATTCTGAAATTTCTTTCTTAGAGGGAATGGATCTAGCAGGGTCCTTCAGAGAAAGTGATTATTATAAAACCCCTTGCAGTTTTGGATACCACATGATTACTTTATACTTCTTTCATGGGAGTCCAAAATAAAAGAACCATTTGACATGCAGATCAGTAATGGCAAATGAAACATAATCCATTTAAATATTTTTTTCTAAATATATCGTAATGTAACAGCACAGCCTTTGCTAAGAGCAGATAAAAAATTCCCTCCCACCAAAAGCTGTGTCTAAGCAAAGCTTTAGATCTGGTATGGCATTTGATATGGTGTTCTCCTCCCAGCACCATCTGTCTGCTGTAGAAAAAACACAGGTTTTTCTGAGAGCAACTGACTTAAAACCCCACTGCCACTGAGGGGCAATCCTCCCCTTCCCAGCCTTCCCAGTACTACCTGCCTTTTTCAAGCACTGGTTTTCAAAAACCCCAGATACTTAATAATATTTGTACCACAGGGTTTTTCTTACCTCGATCATTTCAGCAACTGAGTTTACAGCTGTGCTCTATAACCATTTTTACTAGCAAAACCGAGGAAGCAGTGGGCAGAGGTGTGTGGCAGGAGCTTTCAAGGATGGCTTTAATGATGAAGCCAATGTATTCTGTAACTATACCAGAAGGTGTCTGCAAAGTACTGTTGGAAAGAAGTGCTACAAGGTCATAGAAAATTAGAAACAGTCCTTAAAGCTGTGTGGCTGAATGTCAGGCTTTTTGGTCAGCAATTAGAGTGAAAAATCACTTTGTGCTTATGAAATGCACATGCAGGTAGCACATGGTACTCAGAAAAAAATTAAGAACCGTGTAAGCGCTTTTATGACAGAAACTGGCTTATCTGCATAGAAAGATCCACCTGCTTTACCCATCCAGCTGGGTTATTCTGGCTGTTCCATTCTGGCCACACTCAGAGCAGCAGTGTATGTTTTTGGATAAAAATGTTTGCCTACACATCCTGTGATAATTTATAGAATCAAAAAAGCAACTCATTGTTTTGTACCTTAACCACTAGCTTGCTTCACTTTGTGTGTGTTTTCCTTTGGAAGCATAAAAACTTCCTATTTACATTTTGAAGAAGTGTCTTAACACTTTAATTTTTTTGTATGTAGTGCGACCTCGACCTCCAGACACACATCAGGAGACAAATGTCTGCTCATTGTCTCCCGAGTCTGCAGCTAAAAATCCAGAACCGATGATTTCAACCCAGTTTGCACAATGTAAGTATGCAAGCCAGCGTGACTTCAATAACAACATTCAAATGAGTATGAGACTGTGGATTTGCTGAAGTAAACTGTACATACATCCATCAGCAGGAGATCTGGCTGTTTGTCTGAAGCATAGAAACACAATGAAGTTTCCATGACTTGATCAGTTACTGCAGCGTAATGCAACTCTATACCTGACTGCATATACAAGATAAAAAAAGATAAGAAACCAGTTTCATGGAGGTGTATAAGCTGTGTTGTAGCTTGTGCTGGCTGCAGCTTCTGAGTTGGTGTATGGGCAGTTTCTGCACCTTACTGATAGTTACTGTGTTAGGCTGTAATGATTCCATTTGTTATTTCAATTCTGCATCATTTTAACAAATATTTTTACAATCAACAGAGAGTACTACAGCTGTAGCTTAAAATAAAAAACAAATGTTTTTTGCTGGTAAAATATGCAAGAACATGTCCCAGTGAACAGATGACTATGTTAGTTTTAATAAGGTCAGCATCCCATTTATTACTGGCAAAAGTTTAATTTTTTTTATAAGATTGTGGTTAGGAGTAAGATCCATCCTGTAGGGTGCCAAGTACCTTCACCTCCCACTGGAGCAGAGGAGTGTCTCGTGGATGTTTACTCATTTGTGCCTCTTCAATGTTCCAGTGTGCACTGGACCTAGGATACAGTTGTTAATGTTTGGTTGAGGATTCTTGCTGATTTGAAGGATTTAACTTTGATTAAGATTTATTGTATGATCATTGGTTTTAATTTTTGTTCCTGAGTGGGAACTCACATCCACTGTTACTTCAGATGTATGTAAATGCCGAGATGATTTCCCTTCTTGTTGCCTGCAGGTGAGAATGTTTTCTTTTCTCTCCTCTCTTCCAGGGGCAGAGGATGTGACTTTTGATCTCAGAAGAGTATATAAGCGCTTAGCAATCACAGCCCAGAACAGGAAGGTCATGGTTTCCAGCTACCCAACTGATTATGAACCATCACCCAACAGATTCTGCATCAGCCAAGTGATGTGTTCCCAGAGCTTCTCTGCTGGGTGCCACTACTGGGAAGTAATTACTGAGAACAGTGATGGATGGGCTGTTGGAGTTGCTCATGAAATGATTGGTAAACGGGACAAATTAGGAAGAACAGAGCATTCCTGGTGTGTAGAATGGCTAGGTGCTAAAAAGCAGCTGTCAGCATGGCATAGGGATCAAGAAACATTATTACACAAGGATAAACCATTGAAGGTTGGAGTTTTCCTCGAGCTACAAAAGAAGACCGTGTCATTTTACTCCATCACTGACAAAGAAATACTTTTGCATAGTTTTGAAATCAATACTTCAAATCCTCTTTATCCTGCTTTCTGGCTATATAGCCTAGAAAGAAATGGATCTTTAATGCTAAGTCACGCAAACAGGAGATAAAGCCTGTTTAGAAAAGTGACAATTCTGGCTATGACTGCAGAGGTTCCATACAAGCTCCAGTGTTTAGCACAGGAATTTACTAAGGAGGGTATAGCTATCCAGGCTTTCCTGGAAATCTGCAACTATTACTTTCTCTGCTCTGCTTTTTTTCATGCTGTGCTCTGATGTAGCCATACTAATCCCAGCGTATGCTAAAGGTGGTAGCCATTCCTCTGGGAGTGAGATGGATTTCTTAAGCAGCTTCAAATAGTCCCAGGCTATTCCTAGGAAGGAGTGCACCAAGGAAGGTCTGAGATTGGGGATAAGCTCTTCCCATGGACCTAATTTTCCTACATTGGTTCAAAAATACAGATGATGCCATTTCATTCTGTCAAGTGAGCTTTCTTTAAGAAAAGTGGGATTGAGTAAGGAATGCTCAGAGGGCAAGAATGTTAATGATCTCATGCATAAAAATCTTTAACTTTAGAGTAGGTCCTAAACTACAGGAAATAGGCTTTTTATTTGATGACCTGACATTTCAGGGAGGGCTCCCAGAAGAACATCCTTTCTCTCTAGCACCAAATCTTAAAGGGTTGTCACCACCAGGACGGTGGTGGTGTGACCACAGAAATAGTTTTGGAAGTGTTTGTACCAGCTAATGAATCGTGTGGTCACTTCATTGTTTTTTTAAGAGCCAGCAAGCAGGACTGTGTCATGGAAAGGCCCCTATATTTTCTTGCAGAGAGCCTGAGGAAACAGGAGGTTTCATTGCAAAGCACACAGGGGATGTTTCTGCCCTTGTTTGTCACATCTTTCTGGCTGTAGGGAGGTCCCTGTTGCCAGCGTGGGGCGAAGGGGCCAGAGCCGAGATCTGCAAAGCCTACTGACAGCTGAATTTCTGAGGAGCACAGCTTCATGCAAGCAAACTAAAAAGAGTTCCCAAAAAGAAAACCCTCTTGGGAACTTACTGGGCACATTTTCCACATACGACCCGTGCCGTCCCGCCGCGTTCCCGCCGGGCGCTGAGAGGCGGCGGCACAAACCTCCGGAGGGCGGCGCGCGGCCCCGGGATCCCCGCGCAGGCGCGTGAGCTGCCGTCGCCTGGCCTGTCCCTCGCGAGCCGCCGTTGCCTGCCTGCTCCGCGGCGGGGGGGGTCGCGGCGTGAGGGGGTCCCAGGCCGCAGCGGCTCCGCTTCTCCCGCCGATCCCGATGTGAGCCGCCCCGCGCCGGGGCAGGGAGCGGGGCCATGAAGAAGGACGTCAGGATCCTACTGGTGGGAGAACGTGAGTGCGGGAGGGGCCGGATCGGCCCCGGGGCAGGGCGGGGACCGTGGCTGTGCGGCAGGGCGGGGGCCGCTGGGCTGAGGGAGCGCTGCCGTCGCCATGCCGCCCGCTGTCAGATGGCGCTGATGCTGCGGGGCGGGAGGTCTCCCGTCCCTGCCCGGGCTTCTTCACCGCCTTGGGGCGGTGAGCCTGGCCCAGGCGACCGGGAGGGGAGACAAGGGAACCCGGCCCTGCCCGGCTGACAGAGGTCGGGTGCTCCGTGACCGCTCCGTGCTGGGTTGCAGCGGCGGGAAGAGCGCGCCGGCGGGCCCGGGAGCCTGAGGGTGCGCTCGGCCGGGAGCTCCCGGCTTCTGACCGCCCTTAGGTGGACACCGAGCTGGCAGCGAGGAAGTCAGTTTTCGGAGTTGGTGTGCTTCTCGGACATCCCTGGAGGTGAAACAGGGATGAAATTCTTGCTCTGTATTAGACTGTTTAAACTTTGTGTGTGTGTGTGTAAACCAAACTTAAATCTTTCTTATTTACTGACTTTGGAAATCATAAACATGTCTGTGTTTATGCAGATATGCTCCAGGCAGTTATCAGTTGGGTGTTGTGGATTTATGGCTAGGACAGGGCCAGGGAGTCCAGGTCCTTGTTTCCGTTGTTAACTTACTGTATGACCTTGAATAATCAGCACCTACTTACATGCATGCCAAAGTTACAGTGGGTCAGTGGTTTTTCATTACGTTCATAAAGTTCTGTCTTTAAGTTCACACGTAGGTACCCAAGTAAGTGGCTGGGTGTTCCAAGATACAGCCTCTTACTGATGTAAATAGCAGCAAGGAAATTCTGTGGTGTTAGTTTGTAAAGCAAGCTTAAGTTCCTCACAGGAAAAGAATAAGGAGTAATTGCCAAGTGTAATTTGTAAAATTACCTAATCATACTAAGAATGTAGTACTACAAACAAAGCTTTCCCGACAGCTGAATGCCACATACATATTTATAGTACAGTTTATGCAGTTTATAGTGCAGGTTGGTGCTGTCTCTAATATCTAGAAAGATCCTGTATGACTTCTTTAGAGAGGAATCTTAAGGGATACTAAGCAGAAAGAGTGAACTTTTTAAGCTTGTGTTTAGCTAGTTTTACAAGGCACAGTTTATATAGGAATGTATTCGTGCACTTGAATATTACAGTTGAATTTCATTTTGGAATATATACCTAATTTACTTAACCTTCTTTGGCAATGGTGTGTTCTGAACTGGCTCTGTACAGTGGTTTAAGTACAGATATAATAGGTACTTCTATTTGGCAATTAGGTTCACAGTGAGTTCAACTGAAAATGTCAGGTTCTGACTCTGAAATATAATGTGAAGACCTTTTATTTTAAGCCTGTTCTGAAACACAGCCTTTTTCATCCCCAGTGGTCTAAATTTTGGGTTTAACGTTGTTTTAGTCCTACTACCCAGGGTGCAAACATCAGTTTTTAATAGCCAATAATTTTCAGAATATGTTAAGCATATTATTTTGTGCAGCATGATCTGAAAGACTTATTTGGAGGAAAAAGATGAGTTAATTATCACAAAGTGCTATGCTGTTTTCTTCATCTTAGTCAGCTGATACTGTTTAGGCTGTTATTTCCAAGACTATAAACAGAATTGGAAAGGCAAATGGCTGACCTAGATTCAAGCAAAATAAACAAAATCTCTACACTTGAATCCATGGATTTTCATTAAAAAAAAACACACCTCTATAACATTTGGAAGTTTATCAGAAGCTTATAAATACTGAGCATCTTTACCAGCTGTGAGTCCATAATCTTGTATTTTCAGTCATATAACATTAATGAAATGAATTTCTGTATCTCAAAGCCCATATGTTTTGTCACTGTTTCAAATTAAAGCTAATGTGGTCAGATGTAAAATATGCTGCACCATTTCCAGTAGGTATCTAATAACTTTACTTGTCTATCAGGGAAACATTCATCAATGGAAGTGGGAGAGCTTTTGAAGTTATTTTGATTCTGTCAGGATGAAACTTAAGATGGAGTTTATGCAGGAGGACACCTGGCAATGTACATTATTATTTTAGCTTATGTGTGTATCTTTGATGAAAACACAACCATGTTGCTGGTAAGGAACCTGCATCTTACTGCTCTCTGGATAATACCCCAGGTGAAAAATCTACAAGTCTTTGCCCTAAGGAAAACAAAAGTCTTCCTCCTCAGTATAACTTTGTCTTTGCTTCTCATAATTCTGTGACAACTACTTTTTAACTTAACATGGTGTAGAGAAGCTTTTATTCCTGAATGACAGAGGTCCTTTGTTGTTAAGCCAGAAATAGTCTTGGGTGATTTGAATGTACTTTGTCTAGATCATCAGTTCAGTAATACCATTTTCTGCACAAAAGCAAGCAGTCTTACAATTTCATCTCTTCTTCTTCCTCCCGTATTCAGAATTAAATGCAATGAAATAGACAAGTGTAAATGCAATTACATCAGCAAAACAACTTGTGTTGGTTGGTGATGTTTTATGTTGTTTTCAGTAGGAACAGTCGTGCAGGCTCTGACCGATTGCAAGCAGTGTCTTGGTGGGTAAAACATGTAAGCTAGCAAAGATGCTGTGTGCCTAGGAGGAAACAGTTTTTTGCTTGAATTGAGGGCTGTCAGAAATACACAATCCCAGCCAATATTTGAATCTGAATATTTTGTTTTTCAAGAAATGTCTCAAAACCAAAGGAAAAATAACAGTCTTTCAAGGAACAGAAAGTTGACAGATTAAGGTTTTTAGAGAGAGGGGAAACCTGAGAAAAGTTACCAACTCTTAATTTCAAATGGTCACATTAAAGATTCTCAAAACCAAGCAATCCAACTGTGATATAAGAAGTCTGAACTTTGCAGGCAGTCTGAGTCATTTATTTGATTGAATACAGTTGAATGTTGAAGCAGAGATGATCATCTTCTTGGATTAAGAAAACTGTAACTTTAGAAGGGTTGATGATTTGGGTGTTACTTCATGTTTTGTGGGGGACAGCTCATTTGTATCCAGGAGGTTATGCTCTTGCAAAAGTGGTCAAACTAGTTCATGGAGACTTTGTCCATTGATGATAGAGCCATGTTTCTTGTCCACCTCTTATACTTGGAAGTTGAGGACTGAAGCACAATAATAAAATCAAGAATACTATAAAAATAGTAATTTAATTCACAAATTCCTTTGTGTTTTTTTTTTGTTTCCCTTTATTAAGTTGTATTAATGTATTTCCAGTTTGCTTTGAATTTTTGTTTGTTTGCTTAAGTGTTCTGTATTAAGCTTAAAACAGGCTAATTCTTTTGTGTAAGACAGAACAGGATTTTATTCCCTTCTTGATGAAATGCAGAAGTATAAAATGGAACCTAAGGTTTTATGATAAAAGAATTCTGATAGAATTTATGTCATCCATATTTACTATGTTTAAAGAACAGATTAAAAAGCCTGTAATATGGTGATTTGGAAAATGTTTATAAAATACTTCTCATTATAGAATGGGATGCCACTATTGTGTATAACAAAACCAAATTATCTAATCCCTGTTTTTAATGCTTTTGCAGCCAGAGTTGGGAAGACATCACTAATTATGTCACTTGTCAGTGAAGAATTTCCAGAAGAGGTAGAGCATCCTCATTTGTTTTCTATGCTTTATTTCTATCCTGTTGCTTTTTTTTTTTAAGAGTAAGTTAATAAGGTCTGCTGTGCAATAATGTTCCCTAAAGTCTAAAACTGCAGTGATGACTTCTGGAAGAGTGATGTGGGTTAATTTAAATATATCACTATGTGAAGATTAAGAATTTAAATTTTATCTAAGTTCCTTGTTTTCCATGTGGTTAATTAAAGTATTTTTTCATATATATTTGAGGAATGTTAGGTTTTCTTAAGCAGTTGAAGCTGTAGGGACTTGTAAATGGGCAGGTGCTGAAAGAGGCAAGACTTTGGTGTGTGTGTGTGTGTTGTACTGAAAGAGCAGGTAACTGAAAAATGAATGAGAATGAGGAATTGATAAGTCACATGGTGTAACTTTGCCATTTTTGTAACTAAGTGAGACATTGCCTTTATTTCTGTTTTTTAAGAATGTTTTCCTGACTCTTGAAGTAAAACAATGCTGAAAACTTACTGCTTTCTTCCAGAATAAAAGTAAAGCCACTTCTACATTTTATTATTTAAAACAAGCAGCACATATTTCTCTTTATACCATAAAAAAGAACTGCAGCTGCTGCAAATGGTTAAACTTTTTACATGTAAACATGAATGTTTATTTCTTCTGATCACAAGTCTTAAAATAGACATCATGTGCTGCACTTTGAATCTACACTGTGCTGTGTTTAATGCAGATTGGTTGGTTACCTCAGTTCGTGAGTCAAGATCAGATTGTTAACATGATTGAATTTAGTTCCCAACCTTGAAGGTGAAAAGGAGCTCCAGTTTGTTCTGAAGCTGCTCAGGGACCCATTCCTTTGACAGGTTGTGTTGATGTATTTAATGAATTGTAAAACTCTATTCACTTCTCGTATAATCTAGAAGATTTAAATTTATATTGAGAGAAAAAGCATCATTTATACATAACAAAATCTGCCTGAAATTACAGAAATAACTTTAAAAAAATATTGCATCCTATAGAAGCTGCTGAAAGAGACATGTACAATTCCTGCAGGTCAGTCATACAGTTCTGAACTATATGGGTTTGTGTAACAGACATTTCAGGCTTTGAAATAGTTTTTAATATACTGAGAATTATCAGTGATCATTCTTGATGAAGATGTTAGTGGAGCCTGAATCTTTACAAAGAGCTGTTCTTCCAGTGATTGGCTTTTCTCTTTTCCTTTTTTATTAAAAGAAGACAAAAGTGTAATGTGTCAGCAGTGTAAAAGGAAATAAATAGCTGTGCAGGAATTTTTCATTAAAATTAGGTTTAAGTTGATCCATCCTGACTATGGATTAGTGTTCTCTTGAAAGAATGACCAGCAATCATAGCTAGTATTTTGCAGAACACACTTTTTATTAGCATCGTGTTTTGCTTTGCAGGCTTTTCTCTAACTTAATGTTGAGCACTCTGTCAGAAACAAAGAAGTTGACAGGTTATGATTATGTAAAAATTGAGACTTGTATTTTGTCTGTCATTCTTGTGTACCATATCTTGAATATTTTATTTTTTGTTTAACAACTCATGCACTGTTGGCAGGGATAGTTCTTGTATTGATTTCATCAGGAGAGGAACAGGGTATCTTTTGCAAAAATGTAGATGTTTAAACATAGATTAAACAGTATTTAATTTGTCAGTAATGGCATGCAAACTCTAATGTTACTGTCCTGCTAAAGAATATACTCTTTGAAGTAATTGGTTGAATTTGATAACCCCTCAAATTTAGAACTTTTATTTATATGACAATTTTGTTTAAAGTAAATTGCAACTCAGATTTTGTTCGTAGCTTTAACTATTAAAATAATACTCTATAGGTGGTTGAGTGTAGTGGATTTGAATCTTACAGAAACATTAATTGAATTCCTTAGCAACACTGATTTCTTGCAAAGCCTGCAGGAAGTTTCTTATTCAGTAAGTAGACTAATAAACATGAGAAAGCAGCAGTGACCTTCAGTGTGTTGCAAAAAATCCCACAAAAGTTCTGGTAAGCTGTTTTATTTCAAGCTGACTAATTCTCAGATGTGTTACAGTATCCAACTTTTTTTGACCATCTGGATTTTCATTATTATCTTTTAAAGGCTTTTTCTTGCTGTTTTTTTACAACCCAAGGTTCCACCACGAGCTGAAGAAATCACCATTCCAGCCGATGTCACCCCTGAAAGAGTGCCAACCCACATAGTGGATTATTCAGGTAAGGACTACACCCTGCTGTTACTGTTTGGCTGACTGGGTATGGAATTGTTTAAGTCAGTAGCCTCTTTAACAGTCATACTGGTGTGGGACCAAAGCTACATGTAGGAAAAGACTGAAGTAGAGACTCCAGTGAAGTTATCACTGTGTGTGACAGACATGTTTACAGGCGCAGACCTAGGTGGGTACTTTCATGGCATTCAAAACTATTTTTAATTTTTTCAGTGAAGAATTTACTAAGAGGCAGGAGACTTGACATACCTTATATTCTGTGTCTTTCTAAATGTCTAAGTTTGGTTACCTTATCCTCTTGTGTCAGTTTCGTATGTTGTGATTTTCTTTTTGTTATATTCTAATCTCCCTGACCTTACTGAATAGATAAACAGGCTCTTATGTTGTCACAAATACATGCAGCTGTTACACAGCTAGAAAAATGTAGGGGGATGCAAACTATGACTTATTCCAGAGAGAACCTGTCTACAAATGTAATTACTCCTCTTGAAAATAGCTGCTAAAAAACTTGTGTGCAAGAGACTGTTTCTGTCTTGTGAGTTAGTGGATCAGTTTTGTTATTGTTGCAGCAGAAGCACTCCAGTGCATTTTATAGACACGTTTAAATAAAGAGCTTTCACAAGGCTCTCTCCTGAGTACATGAAATACCCTAGTTCAGTTTCTTAGGTTTTTCAGTTTTGTTTGCAAAAATGTTTAGCATTAATGAATGGTTTATTCTGTTGAATGCAGAAGCAGAGCAAAGTGATGAGCAGCTTTACCATGAAATATCACAGGTAAGTGTATTTTAGTGTTTACTAGGAAATAGTTTCTGCTTTTGGAGAAATCTTTCCCTTTAAAGTTCTCTGCATTAATTGGGCTTCAGTTTGAATTGAAGAAAACCTCTCTTGCTTTTTTTTTGTTTTGTGCCCTGTGCTATAGTAAACCTTTCTTTATTGAAGCAAAGTAGATACTGTCACTGTGTTGGTGATAGATCTTAAGCTTTGTCCTTCCCAGTGGAAGGGCAGAACCTAAATAACGTTTAGTCAGAAGGCCAAAGGATTGACAGTTTCAGTAAAGAAATAATCCTACCCTGGAAAGATCCTTATAGCTTCTTTCTGTCATGTTGTACTCTTGCACTAATGGATAGCACAGGATTCTTGGTAATTTTATAATTGCTTCTGTTTCTTATTTCCAGTTCTTTTTGAGCACCTTTGATAATTATCTGTATGGTCTGTCATGTTGATGCATTCCATTTCTGGCATTTAGTTTGGTACTTGAGTTGAGGCTGCAAATTGTGATTCTTAACTTAAGATTTCTTGGTAGCATAGGTCTGCCTGCAGGCATAAGCTGTGAATTTCACACTCCAAGACAGGCTTTTTGGCACTTCTCAACATAAAAATTATTTTGTTTAAGCTGTTGTTCAGGCTACAAACAGTTTAAACAAGTCAGGGACACACAGGTTTTGACTACTGGTGGAACTGTTCCTGCTCTGATGTTGTTATGTATGGTTCTTAATTGTCTCTGTTGTTCTAGAGAGTGTAAGCAGTAGAATTCCATGCCTTTCCTTTCTTTTCATCTTAGGCAAATGTGATTTGTATAGTATATGCTGTTAACAACAAGAATTCTATCGATAAGGTATTGTAAAACATTTTATTTATTTTTATTGTGCACTTTATTGTTGGCAATTACAGCTGCAAACTGTATTGGGTATCTAAAACGTGCAAGACAGTGCTTGAGATCAAGTTGTTCAGGGAGCATACAGATGTATTATTGCTTCTGGTCCATTTCAACATCTGAATTTTCAGTCACTTCAGTCATCTGAGAAAATTGCTAATTATTCAATGCTAGTTTTTATTGTTTTCTTCCTTTGTGGGTAAATATGTGCCCTCTTGGGAAAGAAGCAGCAGTGGTTGTAGTTAAACTTGTGCACAGTTCAGTACTTTTTAATTTTCTGATTTTTCATGTTTGTTTTTAATCCCATTTTAGGTAACAAGTCGATGGATTCCTCTCATCAATGAAAGGACAGACAAAGATAGCAGGTGCATAAGTAAAGATGCGAAGTGTGAGTTAGGCTGCACATCAGTGGGTGTCAGTGGACAGTGTTGAGGATGTTAATTGTGTCAGGAAATCAAATTCTAAACTTAAAGTTCATATACAAAGTCCAAGCAGCAAGAGATTTTAAGTATGTAGGTCTGTTACATATGCCAGCAATGTTATTTATTTTCAATTTCATGGGCACCTTTTACCAGGTGTGTTTATATTTTTATGTTAGTTTGGTCTGTATAGCTTTTCTATTGGTGCTGGGTTTGTGTTACCAACAATATTGATTAGTTACTTTTGTGTTTAACTGTGGGGTTTTCATATTATGAACAAGTAGGTTCCTGTCTCAGTGTATATCAAAACAACTGACTTAAAACTGCTGTCATTTAGTTTTGCCTGTTGGCTGCCAGTGATCTTTAATTACTGCATGAAAATAATGCAGTAGCTTCTGGTGTGAGGTAGAAAGCTAAATTAAGATAGGTCTTTTTATCCCTCTGTCTTTAAAGCTCTTAAGCTTTTTTTTGTTTGTTTTCAGGCTGCCTCTTATATTAGTTGGAAACAAGTCTGATCTAGTGGAAGATAGCAGTATGGAAACTATCCTTCCCATTATGAATCAATATACAGAGATAGAAACCTGTGTAGAGGTATGCAAGACTTTCTGAAGTTAGTATGAGTAACAAAAAATACATATTTGCCATGCATGTAGGGCAAGTTTTTAATAGAAAAGATAATTACTTTTCAGTTCAAAAGAAAATCTTCAAGTATCAGTCCATGCGAGTTTATTTTTCGTGAGAGAAGATTACAATCAAAAGTTACTGTCAAATTCCTCTAATATTTAGAGTCACCTCACATCCTTGCCTTTAGCAAGTGTTTTAAATTTAATATTAAGCCAGACAGATGTCTGTAAAGGATTAAAAATTGAATTAATGTGTGGATATGCCTCTCTTTATTTTTTTCTTTTTTATTTTTTTTTTCCAAAGTAGATACAACCTTTTGATTTCTCTGTTCTTGGTATGACACCCTATAGTTGTGAGAGGTCCTGTATTAATTACCCAATTGGTACAGGGGCTGGATGTCTTTTTTCCAGCACAGCAGTGTACCCACAGGAGGAGGCTAGATCTTTAAAAGTTTGATGCTTAAATTTCAGAAGAAATCACCAAGTAGTCAAGAAACAAGCTAATCAATATAAGGATTTCTCTTTCAGTGTTCAGCCAAAAACTTGAAGAATATATCTGAGCTATTTTATTATGCACAGAAAGCTGTTCTACATCCTACAGGCCCTCTTTATTGCCCAGAGGAGAAAGAGGTATTTGTACGTAGATCTTTAAGAACTAATAAAATTGGGGGGGGGGGACACTTAATAACTTCCCTGTTCTTTCCTTTTCATTGCATTTTGCATTTTTTAATGTGTTCTGTTACCACCACCCTACCCCCAAATGTCAAGCAGTACATTCCAGAACCATGGTGATTGTTTTGCCTTGTGTTAATCTGATCTGTCTTTCCTCTTCATTCAAAGCAGTGAAGACAGTTTCTTGTTGCCTGTGTGAACTGTTCAAGTAAAATGAGAAGCTTTGGTCATGGCTTTAAGCCAAGCCTAATGTGAACAAAATCATGTGTTCAGTTAACTTCTCCTTTGGAGATACACTTCACAGTAACTCCATTTAAGGGAAAATACCCCAGACTTCATCTGATTTAAGGGGAGTAACTTTTCTGAGCATCTAGTGAGACTTTGGCAAAAAGGATAAGAAACAAATGATGTTGCTGTTTTTTAAGTATCACAGGTAGTTAACTGAGCATATTATGAAGGAGCATTTTTTTTTAAACATACTTTATGGGCAAGTACAAATAAAATCTCAAATATAACCTTTGTGTAGTATTGGGTAGTAGAAATGTTTCTTCAGTCATAACTACTTTGTTAAGCAGAGAACTAGAGAATTAACCCTGTTTTGATTTCTTCCATAAGATTCATCTTTATGAGTTAGTAATGTTGTGATAGAAGTGTTGTGCTGAATTCTTTTTGGTTTTCCAAAACCAATCTCTGTGCAAGCTGGGTGACCTCTATGAAGAGAAGAGTCCATCATCACTGTAGTTGTTGGGAGAGAATTACCACTGTCTGTTTTCCTTCACTTGGAAGGTATCCCAGCAGTTCTTTGGTCATAGAGATAGTCCATATGATCCATGCTTTGCCTGGTAGATGAATGAGCCCTGTGGAGATTCTCAATGTTTGGTGTTTGAGGCCTTCTGAAGCTGTAGTTGAAATGGTGACTAGAGGTAGTGTGCTTGTGTAGAAAGAGCTAACCTTAGTTCTAGAGCTGTTGTTTTGGGTTTTTTTGTAAGACACTGGGATTGCAAGGCCTCTTTTTTCTTTTTCCACCAAAAAGTGTTTTTTTGGGGAAAAAAAAAATCATTCAGTTGGTTTTTTAAAGCTTTTTGTAGCAATAAGACTGAATTTAGAGAACTGAATTTTTTTTTTAACTAAGTAGTGCCACCTGCAGCTTGTGAAGAGCTTGAGACTCTTCCAATAATTGAAGAGAAAGACATTTAATGTGGAATAATTGCTGTAAAGTTATGGATATAAATTTGGTAGATCAGGATTTTGTTTCCTCTTGCTTTTTATTTTTGTGTCATCTTTTTATATCCAAGCCTAGAAAGGTACTGAACTTTCTTTTATCCCTCAGCTGAAGCCTGCCTGTATTAAAGCACTTACTCGCATTTTTAGAATTTCTGATCAGGATAATGATGGCACTCTCAGTGATGCAGAGCTCAGCTTCTTTCAGGTAACTCTTTTGCTTATCTTTTCATCATGCTTAATAGTTGAACTATGTAATTCTAGAAAAACAAATTATTGTTTTTGAAGGAAGAGTAGTAAGGTGAATTGTAAAGGAATTTGGTCTAAATATTAAAAGTCAAAAGTGCAGCATGGAAGAGTGGATGTGTAAAAACAGAAATGCTTTTATTTTTAACAATTGTTAAAGTTTCAGTTCAAGAGCAAAATTTAAAAAATCTATTTAAATGTACAAGCCCCAGTGCTTCTATTTCAAAATGGAATAAAGTGAAGATTGTGTCCACCTTTGTGTCCACTAACAAAGTGGATTGTCCTTTATTAGCTTATCAGAACATTTAAGGCTGCATTTCATACAGGACATGCTGTTTGTCCAGCTTAGTAGCCAGTGGTCCTAACATGCTCTTTTTGGTTTTTGTTAGAGAATTTGTTTTAATACACCTCTGCCATCTCAAGCTTTGGAAGATGTAAAGAATGTAGTCAGGAAACACCTAAGTGATGGAGTTGCAGATAATGGATTAACATTAAACGGTAACCCTTGTGTGACTTTTGAAAAATGTGTCTTTATACAGCTGGTAATTCTTCTTACATAAAAAAGCTGGTCTTTTGGAGTATGATCTCTACCTTGATTCCTTTAGACTACAAGAGCTGGGTGTAGTGGCTGTATGATCTCAAAGAATTACTAAACTAGGGAATAACAGGGTGACTAAAATAAGATATTTCTTACTTCTCGTTCCAGAGCTTGGAATCCAAATAATTGGTTTAAAAGAGATTGTCTTGTAGATCAATCTGTATCTTGTCTCTAGGCTTGCTGGCTGCAACACTTGTCAGCAAGGTGTGGTGTCTGTTAGCATTTTGACAGCTCTGTTGTACAGATTTGCTCAGAACATATGGCAAAAGTGAAAGGAGAAAAAGATTCTCTTTCTGGGCATCAGTGTAACTGCTTTGCTTGTGAAGCTTACATGTGTAATAGGACTTGTGAGAAGTTGTAAAGAGTGGGAATCTTAAGGCACAGCCTTACTAAACAGTGAAATCTCAGTGTTCATTAAGCCCTGGAAAGTGCTAAGCAAAAATCCTACTCAGTTATTTTGGTACAAGAAAACTAAAGGCAGTTTTCCATGAGACTACTCATCAGGCTTCTTGCTAAGGCTTACTATTTTAAGGTGTTGAAAATATCGTTATTTTCATACAGCTAAGTTCTTCTAAAATGTTAGTATTGAAAGAAACAAACAACAGAAAACCAAGTGGTTGGTTTTAAGGGGACAGTTTCTTGGAGGACACTTTTACAAATGATTTCTGAACCTTCAGTCTGTGTAGATAATGCTGTAAGTCACAGCATTAGGAGGTTCGAAATCTGAATGTGTATTTCAAGCTTTTTTTGTTTGCAGTCTGATACCAATTCTATTAAAAATACTTGTAGCAGATAAAGCACTTCAGGGCCTTAAGATTTCATCATTTGATTTTTAGGTTTTCTTTTTCTTCACACACTTTTCATTCAGCGAGGAAGGCACGAAACAACTTGGACTGTTCTACGTCGCTTTGGATATGATGATGACTTAGAGCTTACACCAGAGTACTTGTTTCCTCCGTGGGTATCACTTACTTTAGCTTTCTTTAACTTACAGGCATTTAGTTTATGGAAAGTGCTACTGTTGTAGTGTGTTTAACACATTCTAACATCAAATAACTCCCTTACTTTGTGACCTACCAGCCAAATTCTTCATGTGACTGAAAATGACAAAGGAAACACTCCTGTCTCTTGTGCCAAATCATGTACTGCTCTCTCTCTGTGTAAGGTGGCAAAAGAAACTCTTCATACAGAACTGGAGCATAAATCTGAGCAGTTGCTTATTGTATGTGGCAACAAATTAGAAAGGGCTTGTCAGGCTTTTCATGGCACTTGAAATCCTTTGAAAATCCTCAAATTAAAAAGTTAAGCATCGACCACCTCTGTCACTTCTTTTCCAAAATGTAACTCAGAATTTTCTGTTAAAAAACCCCCAACAAATTAAACACAAAACCCAGACAACGAAGCAAAACAAAAACCTGATTACTATCTAGCTATACATCAAGTAATAGAAAGACACTCATAATTTTTATGGGAATCATAAAAATACATGCTTTGATCTCTGTCTAAAGATAAATTATTAAAGCTAAATGCAAAGGTCAAATAGCAATTGTAATTAAAAAAGTCTTTATGTTGAGTTTTAGTATTCTATATTTCATAAACACACTTAATGCTTCTTGTAATTGTTTTCAATCAACAGGCTAAGAATTCCTGCAGACTGCACAACAGAATTAAATCATCATGCATATTTGTTTCTTCAAAGTATTTTTGATAAACATGATTTGGTAAGCTTTTAATTGGAGAGTGTGTGTGTGTCCTTCAGAGCCTTAGTTTGCTAGCAAGTTTGCTTACAGAAAGTATGTTTTTATCATTCTGTCATTTCATTCAGAAACTGTCTCTGGCTTAAGATAGGCAGTCAAGCCTGTCATTTCTATTTCTGTCTACCAGGAGAGTTGGCAGTTACAGCTCAGTTCTGGTTGTAGTACCAGTTTTTTAACTAGCTTGTATATGTAGTCTTGTTTAAAAACAAGCAAAGAAAAATGATTAAAAAGAAAGCAGCTCAGTTTCTTATACCCAGTTTCTAGAATCTGGCAAGTGTACAGCAAGGAAATATTGTTAGAACAGATGTGGATTAAGTGATTTCTGTCTGCTATCATGTGTTTGTTTTTAGGATAGAGATTGTGCTTTGTCTCCTGATGAATTGAAAGACTTGTTCAAAGTCTTCCCTTATATGCCGTGGGGACCAGATGTTAACAACACTGTTTGTACAAATGAGAGGGGGTGGATTACATACCAAGGGTTTCTCTCTCAGTGGACGTAAGTTTGATCCCTTACATTTTAGTAGTTGAGAACCTTGGGTGTAATAATGCTTTTGTAGATTCCTCTTAAAAATCTAGTAGAAAGAGTGGAAGTGTAATAGCTGAACATTGACCCAAGCAGTCAAGATGTTACAGCCATCCAGTGGCCTAATCTTCAAACAATTGTTATAACCCGTTCAGGATTTGGCCACTATTTAGTGCTGTGAACAAGTGTCTCTTCAAAATGTGGAGATCTCCCTGAAACTTGTTGCCTTATTTCTGTTGTTCTACTCTTTAGAGATGGCATGAATAATGGTATTCAATAATGAGGGGTTTTTTCCTATTGAAAGTACAGAAAAAGAGGAAAACATCATTTACTGAATTAAAAAAGTATGGTGTAGTTTGGCAGGCCTCAGCAAGTACTGCCTTCCTGGAGTTTTGCTGAGGAGTAAACCTGCCACCCTCAGAGTGCTCCTGTCCTTGCTTATGACAGTGCCAGGAATACTTCTATCATGTCAGCCTGGAGACAGGGAAAAAATAATTTCAGTAGTGTAAAGAATTGATACCACAGATGCTAACAACTTAGAAACTTCTTTTTGTCCCCTCTGCTAGACTAACCACATATTTAGACGTCCAACGTTGCTTGGAGTACCTGGGTTATTTAGGCTACTCAATACTTGCAGAAGAAGAATCTCAAGCATCAGCAATTACAGGTAATAAAAAGAAAGCCATAACAAATTGGTACAGGTTAGGAATTTAAATTTAGAAATCTGCTCAACAATAGTGTTGAAACAGAAGGTCTGTCTTTTTGCCCTTATATTCTTTTTTTACTTTCTGCTCGAGTAAAATCCTTGATTTAATATTTTTCATTATTTTGTGATTTTAATGTAAGTGGACAATTATTTCATGTTTTCACATACGTACATGCATGTACATCCTGTGAAAAATGTTTTGTGTTTTTCAAAGTTACAAGAGATAAAAAGATAGACCTCCAGAAGAAACAGACTCAAAGAAATGTTTTCCGATGTAATGTTGTTGGAATGAAAGGCTGTGGGAAAAGTGGAGTTCTTCAGTCTCTTCTTGGAAGAAATCTAATGGTAAGAAACCTTTTGCTTATATTCACCTTTATATGCTTTTGAGTTAAGGTTAGACTGCAAGAGCAATTGATTTTAGGGCTTTGCTGATTATTACTGAGTTTGGAGAGTTCTGGGAGGGAATATAAAAATACTGGGAGGGTTTGGTTGTTTTTTCAGATATACCAATGGCTCTAGCATGCAAGAAGTAACTGTATCAGGGGCTGTAGCTATGCATTCACTTGCCAAAGAAACCCCAGATTACTGTAATTTTCATTCACTAATAAATGGAATATAACAGCTGTTCAAATATAAATTAAAGTTGCAAGTTGCTGTGGTCTAACATGAAATTCTGCATTTTCAGAGACAGAGGCAAATACGTGCAGAGCATAAATCTTACTATGCCATTAATACAGTCTATGTATATGGGCAGGAAAAATACTTGCTGGTAAGGTTGCCTCATTTTTGTTTGCATGTGACTGGTTAATCTTAAAATTCAGTGAATTATTCAGAGCCCTCTGCAAACAAATTTCTGTTTTAATTGTTTCTGCTTCATAAATGTGGATTCCCTCCCCACCTCCCCTCCCCGTCGTTTCTGGCTCGCAAAACTTCTGGTTTTACGTGTTGCTGATACTTTAAACTGAACCTGTTCAGGACGTGTCATCTTTGAAACCTTGACCTAAATTGCACAGAACCCAGACCATTATGTTTATGCTGCAGGGCATCAGGTTATAACATACGTTATCAGCAAGCTAGCTGTCTATTCAGTAGAGAAGAATCTGTCATGTAGGGTGATTATGATGGCTAAAGTTCATCTTCAATGGGTGAAATACTTTCTTTAAAGCTTGCTCCACTGTAGTTTTCTTTTATGATAATATGATATCTATCTTTGTTTTCCAAGATCTGGTCCTCTACTACTGTGTGGTTCTCCTCTGTAGTTTGAGCACCACTCTCTATGGGAATCTGACTTTATGTTAGAAGTAACTGTAACTTTTTCTGGTGAGGTGGTGATTGGCTGCAGATGTGATGTTAACAGCTCACATGGTTGCTGTATGGTAAATTCCTACTATTTCCTTTTCATTAATTCTGTCTATTGTCAGTCCATTATTTCTAAGGATAGATAAAAATGAGCCAGAAGCATTACAAGAAAAAGAAAGTTATACAATTTCTTTAACTGCATAATGACAAAGCTTTTCTCCCTCTCTGACCATCTTTTTTTCTAGTTACATAATGTTAGTGACTCTGAATTTGTAACTGATGCTGAGACCATATGTGATGCTGTCTGTCTGGTGTATGATGTCAGTAACCCCAAGTCCTTTGAGTACTGTGCCACGATTTTTAAGGTTTGTATAGTTTGCATAGACAAGCCTTTAGTTTTGTGTATCTTTTTTCACTGACAAAATGAAGTTATGGTCCTGTACAGAGGTTCTAGTTAAAAAGACTTTTATGACTGCTGGTTATATATGACTGATGGATTAAAAATGCAGTTTTGTTATTGATACAAAGGTAAGGTGTACTTGACTATATAAAACATTTTGCTTCAAGAAATGCCTGACTTTAGTGCAATGAACATATCTGCTGCAATCAGCTCAACTCAGGCTGTTCCAAATTGAATGTATTGTACATGCTTTCTTTCACTTTTTTTCATTAAATTTGCAGCAGCACTTCATGGATAGCAGAATACCATGCTTAGTGGTAGCTGCAAAGTCCGACTTGCACGAAGTTAGACAGGAATATAGTATTTCTCCTGCTGAATTCTGCAAAAAACACAAAATGCCTCCACCTCAAGCCTTCACTTGTAGTACTGTTGGTGAGCCCAGCAAGGATATCTTTGTTAAACTGACAACTATGGCCATGTATCCGTAAGTACTTGAGCTGTTGTATTTTTCATGTTGCATGGTTCACACTCAGTGCCACTGCATGTCATTGTTAGCCACGAGGATGGAACTGCCTCACTGAGATTTAGCAACAGAGAGACAGAAGTGACCTCAGTAAAATCTTCAATTTCTTTCAAATTGGGAGAGTTGGTATAACATACCAGTGTCAGCTGTCGTTGCCAAGGTATTTACTTCATCTAGCTTGTGTTGCAAACTCCAATGAGTATTTAGGGTTCTCTTCAGTCCTTCCTGTGGATGCATAACTCAGTATGTCAGTATTCATATCTTGGTATTTTTGAGATACTTGTGAATAAAAGTTATACTGTAATCCTTGTTGCAAGCTCAGTTTGATAGTTGATCACAAGTAATGACACTCCTTAGTAAACCAGAGTTCCTCCAATGCACTGCTTGAAGCTTTTTTATTTTCAGGGTGTTTATTACTGTTTATTACTATTCAGTTCATTAATAGATCTCATAGAAATTCTATTAAAAATATATAAAAACCTTTTGGGCTTCAGATAGAAGAGTCTTAAGTTCACATTCTTCACTACACATCTCACTGTTGCTAAGCTCACTTTGCATCCCTTTTTTTTTTTTTGGTGGGTGGAGCTTTTAATATGGTGATGAACTACATAACTATTACAGCAGATGGAGTCTAGTATGACAGCTGACATTTGCTTTAAATTAAATAGAACTAATGTCACTTTCACCCAAAATAGTAGGATTTAAAACCGATACTTGAAACTGAATTTATTTAATTAGATTTGTGAAGCTTTTGTTGTGTTTTTGTTCTCCTGTATTTATTTTATAGCACTGAAATACTGGGAAACCACTAAAGTGTAGCACTGACCAAATGTCTTGTCATATCAATATTCCTGCTTCTCCCTTAGTTTTCAAGCATGTGTGTTTGTTAGGGTGGGAAAAATAAAGGGAACTGTCACTTTTAAAGTGTGCATTCCAAGTGGTAGACAACGTGGCTTACCTTTCCTTTGAAAAAGGGGTGTTACCTATGGCTGTGCAGACATACTGGAAGCCCTTAGAGGCTTTCCTTACAAACTTAAATAAATTCAGCAAACATTTTCGTTCATATTTGTGTTTTTTTCTGTTATGATCTGTGTATGGTGCTAATGCCAAAATACCCAAGATGTCAAAAATCTGACCTTAGAATTCTGCACAGCTGTAGTTGTACCCTTGCTTCCCCAGTGTATTTTTTTTCTCCTCTTCTTACTCATTCAAATGTACCTTTTATTCCTAAATCTCTCTTGGTTGTGGCAAAGTCCTAATGTGCACCTGATTTTATGAGCAAGATTTCAACTCCTGTCCTTCTGTGTGTTTTCGCAGCCATGCCCGGTTACGCTGTATGTGCGCCTGCAACAGGTGTACATTTTGCATCTGTAAGAACTTCCTCAACTCAGACTTGCTACAATCTGTAAAGAACAAACTCTTCACTGCAGTTCTTAACAGGTCCTTAACTTTATTTACTAGGTACCAGGTGTGCTTTTAAATTAAAGTTTTTGTGAAAAAGCAATTGGTAACCTTATATCCTGCAGATTTTTCACTCCATAGCCTCTAAATAGGCAGGTAGTTAATTTAATAATGGTCACAGAATTGTCAGACTTTAACTTGAAGGTACTTTTGGTCTTTCGAGGTTAGTCCAGGGATTTCTTTGAAATATTACAGATTTGGTAGTTGATTCAGGCACTCAGTGATTGCAAAAATACTGTGGAGGAAGTAGCCTGTGTTTTCAGGGAACTAATGATGGACATAAATATGTGTAATATGTTTCACTTGATACATCATAGGTTTGTTTAGTGTAGATTAGAGGTAGTACCTCTCCAGTATCAGTTACGCAGATATTTTCATAAAGGTACAGCTTAACTTCTAGCAGCATTGTATAATGTTTGTAACTGCTAGTTTAATATTTGGGAATTCATAGAATTCTTGTGTGTGTGTTGTGCTTGATTTACACAAAGAAGGGGTATTTTGCATAAAAACACCAAAACCAAACAACAAAACTAGAGTTTTTAACATCCAGTTCCTCTCTGAATTGAATGCAACATGTAAGAATTGGTAAATGGTTAAATATTTGCGTTTGCAGATACTTAGCAAAACAATTGGTAAAGAGAGAGAACTTGGTTTCAGCAGTGAGAACAGCTCTGCACCTTGTCTTGTGTGCACTGCAGGCTGTTATCACACATGACTCACTAACACCTCAGCACTTGTCATTGCACCCCAGCGCACGGGAGTTCAAACCTAACAATTGTTGTAGTGCAGTGGTTCCAACATTTATAGCCTTCTTGGAGGCTTATAAGAGAATTGTGATTCTTGGAGGTGACTGTGATAAACATGGTTATTTGAAGACCATGGTTAGCATGTCCTGACACACTGCTGGTCTGTGTGTATTACTGCTTGTTACTGTTTTCAGATGTAGCTGCTCTAAACAAGAATGGCTGCTTCTGTTAAATGCAAGTTACATGCACATTAAGAGGCCTACTGATACACCCACCTACAGCACTGGTCATTTTTGTGAAATACCACTGTAATCCAAGATAAGAAGTGTTAACCACAGAGTGAGAGTTCAGAGGAGGGTGAAAAACTCATCAGCTTAGGAAAAGACACTGAATATGAGTGAGACTTTTCATCCTGCATCTCTTCTACAGCAGTGATCCATTAGGCAAAAACCCTTGAGAGAGCCATCATTCCTCTGAAATACTGTCAAGGGCTTGAGATACTGAAACATTTTTATGAGTCTTGGAATGCTTCCATTCCACACCTTGCTACTAGATAGTGTGGAATAAACATAGGGATCTACTAGTGCCTGTAATTCAAGGTAAGGAGAATTAATCATAGACTCTTCCACTGACCCTGTGGAAAGCTTACTTGCTAGAATCTCTTGGTCTATAGTAACTCAGGCACGAGGGTTTTGTGGCAGGTTTCCAGCATGCTCACTTCATCTCATTGACTCTGTTCCCAGTCAGCTCTCCAAGGGTGTCACCTTACCAAAAACATTGCTGTGGGTTATTCACCTTCCAGTACATGCACTACTCTGTAACTGCATGTATAGTAGGGGTGAGAGCTGTAGACAAGAGGGAATAGTTCCTAACTGTAGACTTAAGAAGGTAGAGATGGTTTTCGTGTTTAAAAATATTAGCTCCTAGGATGAGTTTTTGATCTAATGATTTGTGATTAGGTTAGAGAAAGCAGTTTAATCAAGAAGGATTTTTTTATGTAGCTAGTTTATATAACTTCTCTTACTTTGCCTTTGCAAGTACTTCCCATTAGGTCAGGTAGCTGGGCAAAGGTCAGCTGGGTAAAAGGTTTCTCAAGAGTACCTGATCCTGATTCCCGATAGGAATATTCTGAACTTTCAGACAGTGGAAGTAGGTGAACTGACATTTTTCAGATTGGACCTTTCTTGTATTATTTGTTGCTAAGTAATGTTTAAGCACTGCTCCCAAGGCAAAATATAATACTACATTTGAATATTCCCACCTTAGTCATTAAAGGAAGAACATTGCCTCTATGCAACTGAAACAGTTCTTCATGCCTACCATGGTTTGGGCCTGACACGACAACAAAGAACCAGCCCTGTGGCTGCTCACTCAGCTTCCCCCCCCCCCATACACACTGGGATGAGGAGGACAAACCCAATTAGAAGCTCATGGGTCGAGACAAAGGACAAGGAGGGTTCTTCACCGATTAAAGTCACGGGCAAAACATTCAGCTTGGGGAAAAATAATAATTTCACATTAATCAGATGCACACAGGACAGAGAACACACACAGCAGGGCTTACGTGCGTTGCGCGCCCCCCTCCCCCCCCCCTTCTTCCCAGGCCCAAATCACTTTGTTCCGGTTTCTCTCCCTCCTTCCCTCCAGCGGCACAGGGGGATGGGGTTTAGAGTCAGTTCCCAGGCTGGTGGTTCCTGCTGCTCCTTCCTCCTCATGGAGAGGGATTCCGTACAGTCTTTCCCTGCTTCCCCACGGGGTCCCTCCCATGGCAGAGAGTCCTCCACGAACCTCTCCTCCATGAGCCCTTCCCACCAGGTCCGGAGCAGCTGCTCCAGCGCGGGCTGCCCACAGAGTCAGGGGCTGCTTCGGGAACAGGCACCTGCCCTGGGGCCGGGGTCTGACACAGCTGCATCAGCCGAGTCCGCCCCTCATGGCGCCTTCAGGGAATGTTCCACCACGTTCCTCCATGAATGCAGGGGGACAGCTGCCATCTCGCCATAGGTTGCAGGGAAACTTCTGCTTGGGCACCTTCTTCCCCTTCTTCCTCACCAACCACGCCGGATCTTCACCCCCGCACTGCCTTTCACCTCTCCAGCTCAACTAACTGCTCGCTCTCCTCAGCTCCTACCTCAGTTCTTTCGTATGTTAACGGCAGAGGCGCATCTATTGTCTCTAATGGCTCCTTGGCAGGTTTTGGAGCAGGGGGAGCTTCTCAGCTTCTTACCGGAGCCACCCCTGGGGCCCCTCCCCAGCTACCAAAACACCCGCCAAACCAAACCGGCACCCCACCTTCCGTTCCTCTTTTACGGACAAACTTTAGCCTCGGGGTTTGTAGACTCTCAGAACGGCAAGTCCAACAAAGGTGGAAGTTCAGTTTGCAGGAGTTTATTGTGTAGGAACAGGATTGTTGGTTTGAACTACCCAGTATCACACTTGATTGGTTCTTTGAGGAAGAAGGCACTGCGTTCAAAGCACTATACATGCACGTATGAGGCTTGTTACTATCCTGTATTATTTTTATATTTTTAATTTGTTCTTTCCTTTAGGTGTTCATTTGTATTTGTCTGGCTGGCACTTAATCTCTTTATACTACATTCTTTTACCTCTCTTATTAAAAGAAAGGCTTCTGCTTATGTCATTCTAACAATTTATTTAATGATCCTGGATTTTTTTGCTTTAGAGCATATATTTGTGTGTTTTTCTGCTTTATTGGTTTTAAATCATTCACGTGTTGCCTTTTGCTTGTATCGTAGTGGCATTTTTCTGTCAGCTAAGTTCATTTCCAAATTCTAATGCATGAGAATTGTGGTGCTCAGGGAGATTTCTCAGAACATGTTTTTTCTTTCTTCTAAAGTTGTAAAGTATTGTAGAATAGAGTGAAGTTCTACTTGCATATAAAATGTGGTTGTTTCAGGAATTATTTGTAAGATATTTTTTTATATGAAAACCTTCCCTCTGTGAAATTTAAGACAACAGTTTTATTTTTCCATAATAATGGGTAAGTTTTAAGAGTATAACTCAGGATTTATTTTTCACTATGTGCAGTGTACACACGTTATTTTTCAAAACTATTGCCAGTAAATCTAAATGCAGAAATCTATCCCTATACTTAGGTATCCCCCAAATTAGGACCATGTAACAATATTTTACTGAACTATTTTCCTCCTTCTCTGAGCTGTTTTATTCCCCATACTGAGTAGAAGTTTGCAAAGCTGCGTCCCCTGCTTTCTTTCCGAATAGAATATGTTGAATTGCCATTTTACGTTCTGCTTAGGTTTTGTAGATAACAAGATGCACTTGGAGCTTTTCACATTTTAGATGACAAATGCATGGGGGCAAATTCTAACTGCTGGAGTTGCTTTACATCCTAAGAAAATATGTGCCTGAAGGGAAGCTGCAGCAGCTTGTGCACGTTACGCGATGTTTTTGGAATTCAGTTGCTTAGACTTTGTTGTTAGAGCCTCCTGTCTGTCAGAGCAGGCTGCTGCTGCTTGCTGGCTGCATTAACTTGCTTGTAATTTTGGTGTGAGGAGCCGTGTGACCAGCCTGCTGGCCTCACCACTGTGCTTTTAAAATCCTTTTGTAGTTAATAGAGAAATGTTTTTGAACATCTATAGTTAAGGTTAAACCTTCCCAGAGCTGGGATTCTGCTGCTGCTCACATGGCAAGAAGTGTCTGTATTGGCCCGTAACTCAGCAGTTGTCTGTGTAGAACCAGGACAGGCATGCTCAGTTAACCTTTTTAAAGTGCATGTTGCAAACTTCTTGTGAGTTGTTAAAGCCACTTGAAAGACTGTACAGGGTTCAAAGAGCTCATGCAACAAGTGACAAGTTGCTTGACTCACTCTAAAGGGTAGATTGAATAAAAATCTTTTATTTCCAAAACCTGCATAAAAATTTGAATTTTATGCCAAAGGCAAAGATTCTAGACTTTCTTACATGTGTAGAACTAATTGTATTATTAAATGAACACACCAGTCTGTTTGGGAAGTTTGAAAGCTAGTTATTATTACTAATAAGGGAGAGTTTCAAATACAGCTTCATTTATGGAGTCCTAACTACTGCTCTGTGTGTGTGTGTGTGTGTATATGTGCCCATCCATATATAAATTTAACTCTCAGAATAATTTTTCTAATTCAGAGTTACTTTCTTACTACAAGGCAGTAATAATTTCTAGCAGTGGTGAAAATCAGTTCCATAAACCCAACCACACTGAAATTAAATTTGAACATTATTTATTGAAGCAGTAAAATTTTTTCGCTTGTATTGGGAAAGGTTTTTCTGCATTATAACCACCTTCATGTCAAAGAACCTGTGCTGGAAATGAACATGGATCCTTTTTTATTGTTTCAGACAGGTTTGTGGGTTTTTTTCCCCTTTAATGGCAGTTAAAAAAATCAGGGCTCAGTGTTACAAAAATGGAGTTTATGACAACATAAAGAACATTTAAGGAAGAAAAATTAGAATTATTTTTAACGGTCTAAAGCAATTAGACATCCATAGGGTTCTGGATTCCTATATTTTTGGACCTTGGATTTTTGGGTTGAGATGTTCAGAGGGCCCTCATTGTTTCTTATTGAAGTCGGTGGATTTCCTTGAGGTTATAAGACCAATCCCTGCCTTGATTTAGCTCCTTTATTTAAATGAGTTAGTTACTTTTAGGCTTAGAAAAGGGATCAGAGTCAATTTACTCTCCCTTTAGACATGAGAAGAGGATTTTATAATGACTGAGAATATATTTATTGTTTTTAAAAGGCTGAAGCATGCTCAGCAAGTTTCTTGCATACCATTAAATACGGACATGTGAAAAGTCAAAACAAGGCAAATTATAGATAGGAATCAGAAAATCTCAATGTGAGAGAGCTTTCTGAGGCAATGCAAAAGCATTCATTTGCAATTTAAACAGTGATTTACATTTTTAAATGGATTCTTTAAATTATACAAATAGTTGGGCATTTGAATTAACCAAATTAAACTTGAGAGTTGTTAGTTACACAAGTACGCACTCAACAGAGCTTGTCACACGATCTTCTAAAATGATGTTACATGTAAGTGATTTATTTTACATAACACTGATGAGGTTTATAATTTACAGATCTGAATACATGGGTTTTATAGTTTTTTACTAGGAAAAAAAAAAGCTCTTAGTACTGATACAGTATGGTTTTGAATTGAATTATTAACAGTAATGAGATCTTGCCAGTTTTAGGGCTGATGTGTTGGAGTCATTCCAGTGTGATTAGCACAGGTGCTCTAGCTCATGCGTATGGTGCCAGGACTATTGTAGTATCCTGAAAGTTGAGGCTTTGGAGATGGAGTGGGAAGAGGTTCAGTAAGCTGTTTTCTTTGTTCTTGAAGCAATGGCATTTAACTATATAAAAGAATATTTTTTTACTTAGCTAATGAAAAGTACCAACTCAATTTATTTCTGTTTTGCCTGAAGCACTAAGTTTTTAACAACTGCACAAGAATCGGGGGCTAGGTGGCTAAAACTTGTAAATTCTCTGGGCTTTGTTGTTTGAGCATATTTGAGACACTTGCTGTTACTGAGCCGTGCTATGAACTGCAAACTGTGCATGTGTGTAAAAAGGTTCAGACCCTACATAGCTGAGTTGGGGGCCATGCTGTTAGCAGACGAGGAGAGCAGTATTATGCAGCAGGTGCACGCCGTCAACTTTGTAGAAGATTCCATCTTCATGGAGTCATCTCTTGGTCCTCGTTTACTTGAAGACAGGTAACAACAGCCAAACTAAGGTGACCTTGCCATTGTGTTTTCCCTTTTACCCCCCAGCAAACCACTTGACATCTAGTTTGCAGAGAGTTTGTCAAAACTAGCTGTAGAAGAACTAATGCTTGCAGCGTTTCATTAATTTTATCTGTTCCATAACCAAGCAAGGTATTCTTAAATAAGATTAGGATTTTTTAGAGACTAGCTGTGTTTCTCTGTTTGTGCATCAAAGAGCCTGTTCTTCAGCATGTGGTATAACAGTACACTGATTATCTATATGGCTTATATCCCTCCTGCAAATGTCTGCCAAGGCATCTCCTAAACTAGTTTTGTGTATTTTGATAGCAAGTAACAATTCCTGTTTTATTAAACAGCTTGTCTGCTGTAGCTCTGTAGTTCATACTTTATGAACTCTTGTGCATCATTTACGATCTCTATGCTCCTTGTGCTTTATACTCCTGCAGCTTTCACTGAGTAACCCGTGATGATTAAGACAGGCTAAAATATGTAGGCTAGTGAAGTTCTGTTGTAAGTTATATCTTAAACAAAAGCAAACAAACAAACCCTTTACTATTGTTTAGGAACTTCTTGTGCTTTAAATTATGGCAGTTATGATAACTTGTTTTAAGCGGTAGCTCCTGCTTTATGGTAAGCTGTCATACTTGAGACTACTTTTGAGGATGGCTAGCTGTGTTTAACTGAGCATGTTGACAGACTTCTTGCAATATTTGGGAGAGTTAGGTCATTGGCTGTCTCTACTGTCATGCAAGATGTGGCTTTTTATGTCATAGAGTCACTTCATAATGTTACTACATCTTGTCTTTTTCTGTTGATGCCATTGTCACTGCTTGTTTCACTAGCACTTTCTCTTTGCTTCCAGCTTGGTATTGGATGGCTGTTTCTATTGCTGTTCTTGTGACTGTTCTGGGAAGAAAGGGATTTACAAATGGTCCTTCTTTTGAATCTAGCTTTTGGAAAAATATTACTTGCTACTTGTCAGTAAGCTTTTTGGGAGAAGAAGTGTAAGTAGGTATTCAACAGGATTGGAAGTTTTAAATGGAAAAGTGGAAAACACGCAAACTCAACATTTAAAAAAAGAAGGGATTTTGCTGGACAGAGTTGTTCTCACTATAGGTTAGTAATTCTTTGCTAGCTATTTTTGTTTTCCTTCTCTCAATGCTTGCTGGTACTCTCAAAGATGACACACTGCCCTCCCTGCATTCATGACTAATGATCTGCTCATGCATTTCAGCTGTGTGAGCTCTCTGACTTTAGTGAGATCTACTGATGTCATCAGGGCTGCAGATCAAATCCTAAGTTTTTAAGAAAAGTAAAATGACTGTCTAAGTCCTGGTAAGGCTGAATTGTAAGCTGCTTGCCTGTGACAAGTGTAGTGATGAATTTCCAAAAGCAGAGTAGTTTAGCCCAAGTTCTGTGATACTCCTGTCATGGAGTTAACCTGGTTTTGTTTGTGTTAAATTCTAGGCATGTGACACAAGCGGACCTCAAGAGCTCCAAGTTTTGGCTTCGAGCAAGTTTTGGTGCTGTCACCTTTGCAGTTTTGGGGTTTGCTATGTACAAAGCATTATCAAAGCAACGATGATCTGAGAAGAAGCACATCTGGCCCTACCAAATGAAAAAAAACCCAACCTTTTATGTACATTCTGAATGCTTTAAATTCCGCTAGAAATATTTATATATGCAGAGTTACTTTATTAATATTTGTAATTCATGCATAAGATTATTTTAAATTATAGCTCTAACTACAGTATTGTGTAGTGCGTGGGAAAAAATTGCATCTTAACAGCCAGCTAAAATGGCTTAACTTGTGAGGCCAAAAGGGAATTTGTTGTAAATAACCTTTACATATTAAAGCAGTAAGACATGGCTTCCCAAAAAGCTATTCAAGATGCTGTTCTTAGATATTTCACCATGGTTACATACTAGTGTGTAGCTGAAATTCATTTTTGGTAGAATAGGTCCAACTCAAGGATCATCCTCCCTCAAGGATTGCTTATTTATTTCACATTCATCTGAAGTGACTTTGTCTTTTTGGACTATAAGCTATACCAGGCAGAATTGGTGATTTTCATTCTTATCTATTCTTTTTAACTGATGAACAAATTTCCCCACAAACTATGTATTTCAAGATGAAGTCACTGTTGCAGTCCTGGCCTATGATTTTGTATGTTAGATGAGCAGTGACGTATTTGGCAGGCTGCTATTTCTTTTAGAAGGAAAAACATGAACTTCAAAAACTGCCAGATCAACTTCAATATGTTGTGTGTTACTTGTTTGTCATTTCCCACTACAATGTTTATAATTCAAAAAGTGTCGCTGTTTAATTTCTCACATCTGTTGATCATACCTGATGAAAGTTGTGTATAAGATAAAACTAAAATAGTACACAGTGCCTATTCTACTATACAGTATTAGTTGCATGGATCACAGTGCATTCTGTAACCAGCTAGAATTACCTATAAACACAGCTTTTTTAATGGTCAAGTAAATAAAACATTAATTCCTCATGACAAACCTATTTTTCCATTGCTGGCCTTTTCACATATTTCAATAAAATAACTGTGTACTGCGTTTGTGTTTATCTTTTTCTAAAAGTTTTTGAGGAAACCAGAGCTAATCTTTTCCTGGAGAGGTGTCTGTGCTGTTATTTACAATCTTGCCGTTTTCCCTGTGAAAGTGATCATTAGAGACCTTCTCTGGATCCTTTCTCCCACTAGGTAACTGAAGACCACAGACATTGGATTCCCTCACATTGAACCTTCTCCTAAGACTGAACAAGGCACCTGTTCTGTCAGCTTCTCTCTTTATCTCCTGTTCCAGCTCCCCATCTTGGTGGGCTTCTGCTGGTGGACTTGCTCCAGTATGTCAATGTGTGTCTTGTACTGGGAAGCCTGAAACTGGACATGTAATACTGGGCAGTTTCACAAGTGCCAGTAACTGCATGTGACTGTGGATGGAGCATGTGGAAGGTTTGTCAGGTAGCTGAACAGCATTTCCTACTTTTTTTCTGTGAGATGTCTTCTGACATACATCATACAGAAAATAAATGTCAGGAGCTTATGGTGCTGTGCAGCTATGGCATGTGAAAGCTGAGAAGCTCACAATGTGTTCTCAAGAGCTGACAGATTACTTGTTTTATGGTTGTTTTTCCTTTTGTTTAGGTACAACATATCTGCCTTGGTAGAGGGAGACTAGATTGTGATAGAAAATAAGAAGGAAGACCACAATCTGCAGGGATCTTTTACTTCTCATCTGGGTCTGTTGATCTTTTAGCGTCAAAGCAAGAAGGGAAGACTAGATATTTACTTGCCTTGAGATTTCTGTTGTTTGTTTTCCTAACGGGAAATTCTAACTTAATAGATCTTAAAGCTGCTGATTATTCCCTCCCCCAAATGCACTTCTGAAAGGGTATTTTTGGACTTCATTTCTCACAAATTTATCTCAGACTGCCAATGTACTGGTGCTAAAGTGTTTTTGAGAGGCTGATGGCCCTGCAGCACTGCCTGGCGTATCTCTCAGGTTGGAGTTCTGGGGAAGGTTCGCTATTTTAAACCACTCGGTGACTGTTGGCTCCAGAACACTTTGAATACCTGATACCACGCTCTGGATTTACAGTTACAATTCCCACTCACTTTCCACAAGTACCCTTTCATAGAAATCTCTGAAGTAGTATAGAAACGACGCAGCTCATCCTTTGTGCCAAGTGCTAGAGCTTGTAGCTGCTGTTCCAATGAGCTCCCTGTGTTTTGTCATGCAGTTTGTGAACCTCTCTATGTTGAGCCTGTTGTGTTTTTCTGTGGGGGAGGCTGGTGGGGATACTCCTGATCTACCCAGAGCAGTTGGCCTCCTTGGGACATGCCACACACATGGCACTGCCTCCACCATGACTCATGTGCAGGCAATGCTGCCTCTGGTGTGCCAGTCTAGACCTTTTTGCACCAGCCATCGAGTGCTTTTTGGGCTCAGCTGATAAAATTTTAGTTTCCTGTAAAGGGCTGCTGTTAGGGTTGTAAGATTGCTCACAATGGAGTGAGAGTAGCCCTGAGGATAAGGACTTTGGGTGGGTTGGTTGATGAGAAGCTCAACATGAGCCAGCAATGTGCACTTGCAGCCCAGAAAGCCAACTGTATCCTGGGCTACATCAAAAGTAGTGTGGCCAGCAGGTCAAGAGAGGGGATTCTCCCTCTGCTCTCCTGAGACCCTGCCTGGAGTACTGTATCTAGTTCTGGACACAGTACTCCAGGCACAGTACTCCTCAACACAAGAAGGACATGGAGCTGCTGGAATCCAGAGGAGGCCACGAAGATGATCAAAGGGCTGGAGCAGCTCTGCTATGGACAGAGGCTGAGAGAGTTGGGGCTGTTCAGCCTGGAGAAGTGAAGGCTGAGGGATGACCTTGGAGCACCTTCAGTACCTGAAGGGGCTACAGCAAAGCTTATTACTTATTTCAAGGTAATGGAGTGATAGGACAAATGGTAGTGGCTTTAAACTGGAAGAGGGGAGATTTAGTTCAGACATGAGGAAGAAATTCTTCATTATGAGAGCAGTGAGACCATGGCACAGGTTGCCCAGGGAAGTTGTGGCTGCCCTATTCCTGGAAGTGTTCAAGGGCAGGTTGGATGGGGTTTGGAGCAACCTGGTCTAGTGGGAGGTGTCCCTGCCCATGCAGGGGGTTTGGAACTGGATCATTTAGTGGATTTTCATGTTAACTAAACCCGCTGCATGCTCGGCACCCCACAGGCCGCAGGGCTGTGGAGGCAGCGCCCGTCAGGCGCAGCAGCAGCCCTGGAGCTGTCCTTGGGCACCTGCGCGGGGCCGCCAGAGGGCGCGCAGCCGCTGAGCTGACAAGGCCGCGGCTCCGCCTGCTCCGGAGCTGAGGGGCGGTGGGGAGCTGGTTTGCTGTGTGGAGAGGGTGTGCGGCGCGGAACGGCGCCGTCAGCTCAGCCAGACCGCGGGGACCGGCGGGGCGGAGCCGCGTTGTGCTCTCGGGGTCGTCCCACACGGCTGCGGCCCGACCGGCCCTGAGGAGAACGCCTGTCTCGAGGCGAGGCTCTGCCTTCCCTCACGGCGAGGCCTCCTGGGGCCGCCGGTCTGCATGTAAAGAACGGAATAGATCACTACGTAGTTTTATAAAAGGGCCTCCCCGGATTCGGGAGAGGAATTGGCTTCGAGTGAAAGCTGGGAAGAGAACACCAGTCTTTCTGCGGGTCCACTTGGGCGGGTGGCCGGTGTTCTCTGTGAAAAGCTGCTGTGCCACCTAGGTAAGAATTACCGTGTTCACTGTATCACCGGCCAAGACACCTGGATCCTGTGAGGATTGTGGTAATTGTGAGGGGAAAGTGTTCCCCTTAAGGAGCACATAAAGAAGAAAGTCCGAAAAGTTGAGCGTTGCTGTTGAGGGCTGGCTGGTGGGGAGAAGGAGCAGCAGCCCACACAACTCTGCTCACTCACACTTTCTTAACTGTAATTTGATTTCTATCCTCTCATCCTGTCAGTTTCCTAACAACTTCTTTAATTGTATGTTCCAAAACCAGACTCCATCCCCTCTTCTTGTTCAGTCTGATGTGTGAATCACCTGTCCATGGTGTAAAGTCACAGAGAGGACAAAGATCTTGGTTCACCTTCCTTGGAGAAACAGCCTTCACCTCTCAGCTTTGACCTCCTGTCTGAAAGCTTGTCAGTTCAGGATTAATTGTAAGCATGACTTGATTTTATGTTGGAAATTAACCTTGAGTTACTAATTGGTTTCCATTTTGAACAGGATAGTCTTTCAACACAGGTTAGAAATCAGAGAAGAGATTGAACCTTATTTTTCCCCACTATTCCTTCTCTTCAGCAGTAAAACTATCAATGAATCAGGAAGAACCCAAAAAGGCAGCACATACAGTTTAATTCATATTGATCCTAAAATATGAGCACATGTTGTCCCAGCCACAAGGAATATTACTGGCAGTGAAAGAGCCCTTTGCCACTGTTGCCTTTTGGACACAGTTTAAACCCCGATCTCCTACCATCTGTGGTCCTGGAAGATTTTTTGCCATTTTCATGGGTCTGAAGGGGTAAATGTGATTGGTCTGATCCAGTCCTAACTTTGTATGTGCTAGCTAATGGGTGCAGAGTATTTGGGCTTCTAATCCAAAATACTGTACTTTGCTTCAGAAGTTGCCTTCCTGGGCTGGCTGAGCTCTGGTGCAGTGACCAAGCTGGGTAGGTTGCTCCATTTGGTTCCAGTTGTGAGAACTGGGCAGTTTTGTAAAAGCCCTTTGGGGCTACTTTGGGTGGAAAAGGACTCATGAGCAAACTGTTTTGATTTGCTTCAGGAGGCTTAGCTAACAGATGTCAGCTTCTTATTTCATATTCATGAGCTGAGCTTCTTAGCCACCGCCAGTGCAGGAAGGACACTTGTCCACATGTCGTTTGCTGAGTTAGAAATATAAAAGGTTGCCTATGTGACCACATGTGAAAATGGATTGGAGCTTATTTCAAGTTCTTTCTCTAAGTTTCTTCTGAAGCCCTTCTATATTCTGTCTGCATCTGCTCTGTGGTTGCCCACAGGTCCCTAGTTTCTCTGGCAATTACTGTTTTCCAAGGTAGAGTCACCATTGTGTGCAGTGGGGAGAAATGACAGTCTAAATTAAGAGGCTCTCACAGACTTGGAAGATGATAATTTGTCTGTAACAAAACTCCTCATTAGAATACTGTTTATTTCCTTTCTGTGACAGTTATAGCACAGCACTAGCTCATATGTGCAATGTGCAGAGATATTTCACTGAAAAAAAAAAGCTATCATTACCACTAGTGAAAAACATTCTTTAGAGGAGAAAAATGAACTTACAGTTTTGCAGCAGTTTTCCAGTTTAGTGGGAGTTGGGTGTTAAGGTAAGGTTTTGGGGATTCTCCCTGTTGTTTATGGCATTTGTGTTGGACTTCATGGTTAGCATTTTCCTGCTAGCGTCTGGAATCAGAGGTGATACAGAGCTCTTGACACAGCAGTCCCAAGCTGTGTGGAACCTGTTACCCCTGAAATTCAGCTAATTTATTCTCTCTTTGTTTTAAAAAACTCACCTTCCTCCTCCCTACAAATATCTTGAAATGATTGCTGTTTCTTTTTGTTGGCATAGCATCTTTTTGCTTATCCATCTGTTTTGAAGTTTTGATGAGGTTTGTTTTTTTTAATCAAAAAGAAATTGTTTCTATAATAGCTGTTTAATGCCTGCAATGTTTTGGCAGGGGTGGTGTTGTATGAGTGAAGTGCATTAGTGCTTCTCAAAAGTGCTGGGTTTAGTAGCCTGTTCTTATGCTGTGGGAGAGCAGGCTGGACAGGCTCTAGACAAGAAGTGGGTGTTGTGCTGAGGACCCACCTTTAAACTGAAGAAGGTCTGTGCTGTTTAATTGATGTGGCAGTTTTGCTCATTAAGGGGTGAGGGAGCCCTCTTGTTCATCAGTTGCAGTGGAGAGTTGTGGAGAGCTTTTATTTTGTTGTCTTTTTCCCACCTGAATCCTGAGGTAGGGAAGTTCTGCTCTTCAGAGCGACCCCAAAGGTCCTGGGTTTACTTCTCCTACTTGCTTTAAAAGTTTAGCCAAAATCTTCAAAATAGCAGAAGGGCCATTTCTTTTAAAAATACCTACTGGGTAGGATTGTGATCAGCTGGGCTCAGAACCAGGAACAGAGGGAAGTTTTTTTACCTTAGCACTCCTTGAAAAGAACAGATTCCTTTCTAATATTTGTTCAGGATGGGTCATCTGTACTATACGATAAGGTTATCATCTTAACTCTTTCATTTGTTCCCAAAATTTGGATAATTTGCAGGATTGAGTTCTCCTGCTGGTTTTGCCAAAGGATCAGATCAGGTGACAGAGGCGATCATTCCCTTTGCTTGCCCTTGCTCAGCTGTGTGGGATGATATTCTAGCCCTTGGCCCTGACCTTAAAATAGGGCCAGCCGTGCAGGGTGTTGAGATGTGGAAACCTGCTGCTCCCTGGTGGTTCTAGGTAGATGTAGCTCATGCGGTTACATGGAAAGGGTTTGGCACAGTTCCCTTTTTCCTGCAGAAAAATCTTTTAGTAGCTAAGAAGTTAGGACCCAGCGGCTCAGAACATGGGCCTGTGGCGTTTCTCGTCACTGTGTGGTTCAAACTAGATCCAGTTCATGACTGCTGTGGATGGGAGAGACAGTCTCTATGCTCCACTACTCTTGGATGGAAAATCCCATTCCTGTTCCAGAGGTATTCTATCTGGATTATTTATTTATTTTGCTTTTTTTGCTGTTTGTTTTTTAAATTTGTAGAGAAAAGAGGGACTTCTAGCTTGGCTCTGTTCTTGGACCCTTTGGGCTCTGTCTAGCTCTGGCAGTCAGTGCAGCAGACAGCAGAGGCACTGGCACTGTGTGGAGCAGCCTGGCTCTGCTTGCCCTTCCCCCTTGCCAACCTGCTATTTCCGTACTTGATTGGGAGAAGCTAAAACTGCTGGATTTTTGCCTTCAGTTAAGACACTCCTCAAGTTGCTAATCCAGGCTCCAGATGGTTAAGATACCCATCTTGGCACATAGGGACAAGTAATTATGGTAGAGAATTTATAACCCCACACCAACCCCGAATTGTGAGACTCTCCGGGACGGAGAAGTTCGCTTCAGAAAGCCTAAACCACCCGGCATGTCCTGCCACCTGCCCGCACCTGAGAGAGGGAGCACGGGGGGCGAGGACAGGGGAAAGGGCTGAGACCTGCCCGGCCCCGGCCGATCCCCGGTGGGTTGCTCCGGGGGAGGCGGTACCCGCCCCCCCCCGGCCGCGGGCAGGGGTTACCCGGGGCTTTCCTCCCCCCCTCCCCGCCTTCCTCGTCGCCGCCCAGACCGCAACCTCGGACGTGCTGCCGCTCCCGCTGCAGCTCCGGGCTCTGCCTCCGAGAGCCTTCGGAGGACGCGCAGCTCCCCCGCACCGGGCAGGGCAGTTCCCCCCTTCCCTCCCCCCCGGGCTGGTATGGCTCGGGGGAGGCGCCGGCCGTGTCCCGGGCGGAGGGCAGCGCCTGGCCGCGGGGGCGGGCAGCGGGAGGAGGCGAGCGGTCCGAGCCTCGGGGAGGGGTCACCTGCCCCGTCCGGAGCCGGCCGCCGGGATGCTGCCCGCCAGCGCTGCCCGCGCTAATTGGATGTTCCCTGGATGGAGGATTCCCTCCCCTCCCGGCTGCGGGAGTCATGAAGGCAGGCTCGGCTGCGCTTGAAAGTTTGCCAAGCAGCAGCTAGGTTTAATTTCTTTAAGGATCAGGGGAGAAGAGGGGGGCGGAGGCTAGAGGGGACCGTTTCCAAGCATGGGAGACAGGCTGCCGGAGCCTCACGCCAGCTCTTCCCCTGCTGTGGTTGCCAGCTCAGAGGCGGAAGAAATCGAGGTGCTGGACTCCGAGGATGTCTTACCTATGGCCGCAGAGGATGTAAGTTTCCTTTGCTGGATGTCTTCCCCTCCCTTTTCCCCGGGTCGGGTTAATCGGCTCAGGCTATTTATAGATGAAGTCCGGGATGGGGAGAGGAATAGAGCTGGTGACCCTCTGGGACGAGGGAAAGCCGCCGCCGCCCTCCCGCCGCGCTGCGTGCTCCTGTCTGTCGGGAGTCTGCGGGCTCCGGCAGCCGCCGGGCCGTCTCGGTCCCCGGGCCCGCAGCTCCTCCCTGCCCCAGCCCGGAGGGCCCCGGCGGCAGTTGCTCTGACGGGTTGCCCGTACGCTCGGTGTCCGCGCCCGCAGCTGCGCTGCTGGGGAGATGCTGGTGAGCTGCGGCTGCCCGGGCAGGGGCAGCGGGGCTGCGCAAAGAGGCGTCTCTGGAGGCTGGATAAGGGCTGAGGGGCTTCCAGGGGACTGAGAGCTTTTCCAGAGTCCCAGCTATTTGGAGGGTGACAAATGTGAAACGCTTCCGCTCTCGGGAGCCTGTTCCCTCTTCCAGCCCTCGAGCAACAAACAGCCAAGGAAGTTCTTTCCTCGGCTCGGCAGGGCTGATATTTTCTCACCACCCTCTGAGCTCTGATTGCAACGGAGGGTGGGATAATTTGGCACCGGGTCTCTGCTTCTGCTCATCCAGCCTAGAAGGACACCAAGTGGGTCCTGCGTGCTTTGAATCTGCTCCTGCCAGGCTGAGCAGCAAAGCCTGCAAGAGCTGGGGTGGTACATCTACCGGTCCCAGAGACAGGATCTCACTGTGCACCTGTCCGGGAGGGAGGGAATGCAAGCAGATCCTGCATTCCTGGTGCACCCCGGGACTGCTCACAGCTCTCCTTCCCATCAAACTCCACTGGGATGAGGACTGTGCAAAGTGCTCAGTCTGCAGAGGTAAGTACAGGCTCTGTTCCTGCCTATGGAGGGATGAAGCAGTGATACTAAATGTGTTTCTGAAGCGGGCTCTGTCTGGGGTCTTGAACTGGCATGAAAGGGACACTTGTGAAACACTCCAGCAATGGCACATCGCCTTTCCTCTCTACTTCTATGACACTGCTGGAGGAACCCGCCTGGGGCTGCTTAAGGGCAATGCCTGTGCCTCATCCCACAGCCTTCCTTCTGAGTCACCTAGCATTCGTTTGCTGTTGGATTTTCCTCCCAGAGGGTAGCGGAGGAAGTGCAGTTGTCTGGTAGAGCTCCATTCCCCAGGCTGTATTCCTGAGCACTGTACAGTCAGTAGGGAATGTGTGATGCAGCTTGACCTCTGCTACAACGCTGGCAGACAGTCCTAAGAGTAGCAAGCCTGACCGAGGGGCATGTGAAGCTTTCACTCGGAAAGGATGGCTTTCCAGGAGCTTTCACAGTCCAGGTTTTTAAATCCCTGCGCTTGCTTAACTCAGACTGTGACCTTTTCTTCTCTGACAAATTTTGTGCTTGTCTGGATGGTCTACAAGGAAGATTTCCTGTCGTGATACACATCGGTCCCTTGGAGTTATGCCAGCCTCTAGACAAATGCAGCCATTAGCAATTCAATCCTGCTGGGGGTCCAGGAGATGCTGAGTGCCTGGCAGGATTGGGCTCCTGAGACAGGAAAGAGGCCATGAGCTTTCCTTGGTGAAATCTAGGTTCTCATCCTAGTTCTACTACTGACTTGCTGCTTGACCTTGAGGTAGGACAGCTTGAGTCTGATCCAGCTCACAGTGTCTTGCCATTATTTACGCTGGGATCTGCATTGTTATTTGACCTTGTCTTCTGCAATCAACCAAATGGAGCTGGGGCCTGCAGTTGCATTGGTTATGGGAAGCTGCAGAGACCTGGCAATAGATGATGTGAGAGAAACCTGTGGTATCGTATATCATCTGTAAGTCGGAAGAGCAGGAACTGCTCCTTGGCCAAGGTTTCCTGCTGAAATAAGCAAGCTACAAAGCATCATCTCTGAAAATCCAAACTTCTTTGTGCTAAGAGCATGCCCCCCCGCGACCTAACTGGAGGTGGTTGTTATTACATTTGAAAGCTTGATGTGAACTCTGGCTTGGTGAGCAAGAACTGACACAAGGTCAGTTCTTTGTATTATTAACCACAAAAATATTATGTAGTGGAGGTTTGGCTGTCACAGCCTTCACGGTGTGCAACAACTCAGCTCTGATGTCATTACAGCTCTCAGAGCAGTGTTCCACAAAGCCAGGATTCAGGCAGTCCCAAAATGTTCTGTTTAAAGTGCTGGGCTGATTTATGATGATAAGTGGGAATTTATAAACGGGGAGGAGGGGAGCCAACAACTTAACTGATTAAATGGAATCCAGTGGCCTGATATCCCTCTGTCTCTCTAGTCAGTTCTGCTTTAGATCTGCCTACCATGTGAAAGGAAATGATAGGACTCGATAAGACTCTCACCAGAGCTCTGCTTTGCGTATAGCACAGTGAGGTTTGTTTCTGTGAGCCTGATGTTTGGTTTATTAGTTTTGCTTTTCTGGGAAGGTGAACGAGGCAGAAACAAAGTATTGTGCTGAGCAGCACTTTGGACAGGAGACCTGGAAATGTGCAGGGTTTTTTGGGGGGACACCAAGCCATGTTGCCCCATGAAAGTTGCTCTTTTCTCAGCTGGCCTCCAAACCCAGGAGAGATGAGAGAGAGCCGAGAATAATTCATTAGGAACTTCTTCTGTTCTGTGGGACTGTCAGGCAGTGAGCCTGGGGCAGGGAGGTGACTTGACATCGGTCTTTGTAGAAAGTATAAATCAGAGCCAGTTGCCAACTTGTTTTTTTTCTGTTCCCAAGTCACAATGTGTTAGAATAAAACTTGGGCTAAATCCTTGTAACAGGCTCTCTCCAGCCTTCCCCCCTTCCACCTTGTGTAAGAGGAATTAGCTGTTTTTCAGATGCGGACATGTGAGGCTCAGAGAACTGATGGGTTGTCAAAGGCCCTGCAGCAAGTCCCTGCCAGGGTTAGGAGCAGGCAGCAGACAAGGCTCTGAGAACCTGGCAAGGCAGTTTGAGGATCAGTGTTGGGCCACAGAATCTCAGAAAGTGATCTGAAAAACCACTGCTAACGCCTCCCTCCCCTTAATATGCACCCGGCTCTCTTGATCCCTGTGAGTAAAAAAGCCTTTTATTCCTTGCTTGCCCACAAGTAGACAAAGCGGGAGAAAACGGAATTAACACATGAATGCTCCGGGTTCATCCTAATTTGGATTTGTAACTCAAAACTGTCCTCCCTGTGATTGGTAGATTTCTCCTGCCTCCTCCCCTGGAAGGGCAGGTGATTCTGGGATGAAGAAGGATGTTGGAAATGGCACAATATAATTTGGTTATTTCTCTGTTAGAATTTGCTTCTACAGTTTACTGCATGTTAATGTCATTGCTCTTACACCTTCTTTTTCTTCTTTTTCCCCCCTTATGCATTACCTCTCAGCACTGGAAAGCCCTATTTGATCAGGTATGTGAACAACTGATATATTATCTCTGTCTTGTGAGCAAAGAGTCTAACCTCCAGTTAGTTTCTTCTGTACTAGATTTTTCCCTACATTTGAAATACAGCCTAGGAGTATCGTGCCCCATGGTCCCAGTTCCCAGGATGCTGGTGTGGAAGTGATAATGATCACTACTGCTTCGGGCCTTTCTCTCAATTGCTCTTCAGAGCAGCCAGGGACAGAAGCAGGCCCAGCCTGGCCATCCCTCCTAGCACAGGGTCTGAGCAGAGGGGCTGCAGCAGGCACTCTCTTTGCTGCCAATTGCACTATCCTTGCTCTGTGGATTAAAGGATCTCCTCTTTGAGGCAAGCAAACTAGGACCTGTAAAGCCAGCACTGTATTCTTTGAAATGGGTCCCCAGCTGCTAAAATGACTCCTGTTGAGTTACATCCTCCAGGGTAGGACCTGCTGCTCTACACTGGCACAGAATTAGCAAAGTATCTGCTTCTGTACAAAGGACTGTGGTTGTATCAGCTAAGTACCTCGGGGCAGATCTGTAGCCAGCTGAAATTGGCACAGCTCTGTAGAGCTCCAAGTTACAGCTGCGGAGAGTTTGGGTTGTGGGTTCTCATTTGTAAATTATGCTTTTAGCTGCATTAATTGACATGTTTGCTTTGTGGTATTCCTTCCATCTGCCAGATTGAAGCATCTATAACCAAAGGATTATTCTAGGGTTGACTTCCCTCTAAACTACAGCACTCTCCTCAATTCATAAACTTTTGTGCTGTTGTGTGTGTGTAAATGTCACCTTCTGTAAGGGAGCTTACTCTGATGCTGGCATCTTCCTGGCAATACTAAAGGTCAGGTGGGATTTCATCTCCGCTCTATGAAGTGATAATCTTGCTTCTGTGTCTGGCTGAACTTCAAGGCCAAAAGCTGTGGTGCAGTCTCTGCAAAAGGATGTCCTTGGTACCCTGGGGGTCCTGTTATCATTCAGCTTTTAACTGGACTGCCTGTTCTGATGAGTGTTCTTTTGTACCCGGATAGCTGTGACCAACTGCTAATCCATGTGTCTGGACTGCAGAACATTTGTTGTACAGTCAATCAAGCTGACAGTTGGAAATTAGATTACTGTAATTGTTGATCACACCTAAATTGTGTGGTGTATTTGAATTTGCTGGGGCTTGTAGGGTATGCTGCTGCTCAAAAGGTGGATGCAAGAGAAATTGCTTGTGGTGTGAATTGACTGCTTGTTTCAGCCACTTTGAATTTTTCCCTGTCTCAATAGCTGGCCTTAATTTGGAGTGTGATTCTACAAGCATCCTTTGAAGTCACTGAGTCCTTGTGGGATGGGGCTCTTGGCTGGTAGCTACCTCGGGCTCAAAGAGAGGAATCTCTAATTTCCCACTGGACTTGCTTGAATAGTAGATGTTTAGGGGTTTTTTCCTTCTTTTTTTCTTTTTAGGGGAGGGGAGAATTTGGCTGTTGAATTTACCCCAGTGACAAGGGGCTGGACTGTAAAGGCAGACCTTCAATAATTAGCTATGTTTCAATTAGGGCTGCAGCTGAAATGTAAGCCTTGTCTGTAAGGCCTTATTATCAAGTAGAATGCAACCTGTGACAACTAGTCCTAAGTCCTGAATAAATCAATGAAGTCCTTGTTGTCTGTGGGCAAGGCCAAGGAGCTGACACCTTCCTTGAGTGTTGTATCAGCAATGCAATTAGCCCTGCAGTGAATTCCAAGATGCTGTTTGTCATGGTACAAGGTTGCTATTCCCAGCAGCTCTGTGCTGGTAGGAGAGGGGAGAGTTCTGCTTAGCTCTGAGTGGCATCCATGTGAACCATGAGGACAGTCTTAATAACTAGAGAAAGACAGTGCGTTGAAACTAGGAACGGTTGCAGCTCTGCCTGGGAGATATGACCTGGCCTCCTATGTGCTTGGAGTGGAAATGGGTGGCTGAAGATTCACATGCCCTGTGCTTTTGTGACTCATGGGCTGGGACTGAAGTTTGATGGTCACCCTCTCAGCTGAGACACATGGGCCTCTGTGTTCACCACCTCCCAGGAGAGCAGCAGAGCAAGGGAAGGCTCCATAAAAAGTGTTGGAGCAGTTGGGAGTTCACAGGCTGGGAGTCTGCAAGGCTCTTGTTTCTGGGATGATGGAATATGAGTACAAATGCTGCAAGAGAAAGGTCAGCACTTCCCCCCCCCTTGACTTTGGGGTGAAATAAAATATTATTAATGCTTATTTTTGTGTGTGTGGAGTGATTTTTAAAAAATGATATTTAGATTTACTGACAGAAGAGCAGATTTCTATTTAGGCATACAAAATTAGAGGGCTTGGGTTTTTTTATTACCCCCCCTCCCAAGATCTTAAATTAAAAATTGAAAACTTCATTATGAAAATTGCCACTCAACCATAAAGCAGTGCTTTTTGATGGTTTATTTTGGAGGAAAGCATTTGACAATGCTTTCTGGAGGAATTTTTAATTTGTTTCTATCCAGCTGTAATCTATCATACTGGGAACTGTCAGGGACTCGAGCCAGTATGTTCAGCCACTTGCAGATTGCTTTGTTTTAAGTAAAATGGCTTAAATTTGGCAAAAGGGCAGAGCCAGAGCTGCTGCCTAGGCTTTGAGGTTCAAAGAAGCCCCGTGCAGGGCAAAATCCTGACTATACTGCAGCAAGTACCAAAATTCCTCCAGCATTTAGTGAGGTCAGCACTTCACCCAAGATTTTGGGAGCAGGTAGATGAGCAGCTTTTCAGTGCTACAGCCAGGCAGTTCCAGTGTAGCTGCTGCTTCATACTGTGCTTATGAGATGTGTTTTTTATTAGTAGGCCATGGCCCTCGGCAGCTCTAACTCACTTTTATATGGGAACTTTTATAGAGATTCATACATTTATTTATTGGGCTCATAAACACCCTCCACCCCCACACACACATTAGCTCCGCATCTGCTGCCTTCTGCAGAGCCTGCACTGTCGCTGTGCATTCCACATTGTCTCTGAGTGGAATCCAAGCCCTGAATCCAAGCACTGCCTCTCTCCATCCCTCTGCAACTACTTGGGGTTTTCTTCGTTTGTTCTTCACTGGCCAAAACACCAGGGTTTTTTGTTAATCTTCTTGTAGAGTTAAAAGTACAACAATCCCAGGAGCAGGTCCTGACAGTTTCAGGCTTCTTTGTGCTAATAAGATCACTTGTTAATTGCCTTGCATGCAGGCATGGGAACGTTTCACTGTCCTTGTTGAAGCCAAGTTGTCTGATGATTAGAGGATCAGGCTGCAGACGAGTTTCCTGAGGGGCTTTCCTCTGCCCTTCCTAGGGCCTTGGGTGCTCTTCTTTGCCTCAGTGTCCCCAGTGGCCCTGCTTTAGAGACGGCTGCAGCTGATTGGTACTATCCAGCCCTTGGCTGTGCTGTGTGAAAGGAGCTATCTAGGAGGACTATATTTGTTATTAGGATAGACCTGCCTTCCCAAGATGGTTTTTAGCCTTGTTAGATGCCAAAAGCTTGTATCATCTTCTGTATTTCTCCATCCCTATGGCTGCTGAGATTTCAAGGGTGAATTACCATTATCAGCCCTTATCTCTGAGTTTTCACTTCTTCTCACCTGTACTCTGGTTTGTAGTCATGACAACAAACTTGTTTTAAATAGACACACAGAGAACTCTCCAAAAAGACCCTTCTCAGCAGCTCATCACCTTGGTCCTCTTGCTTGTCAATCCAGGCTGTGTGTTTGTTGCAGCTGCTTTAGAAACCTTGGATTCCTTCCTGAGACTTGTATGTGGGTGTGATGGCAACAGATGAACAGAGTTTATGGGGAATGCAGGGAGATGCCAAATTACCCAGTATGTGTAGGCAGCTAATGGAAAACTTGAGATCAGAAACAAGGCTGTAGAGATATCCTGGACCAGACGTGCACTTGCCAGGAAGAGTTCAGTTGCTGACACTACCAACAGTGAAGGCAGCTGTACCTGCTGTGCCATGGTCTCATAGAACATCAAAATACACTGACTTTGCAGCCTTCTTAAATACAGGGCTGGTTCCTGCAAGATTGGTATTGCAAACCAATCCATAAAGGCAAGCCAGCTATGATCGTTGTTGGTCATAATAGAGAAAGGGAATTATTTTTAACTCAATTATGGTTTATGTTGACTGTGTCCCTTTTGTCTGGATAGACTTTAACACAGGCAGGACAAGCTAATTCCATACTGTAAAAGAAATTCCAGTTTGTTTGCTGGGGCACTGTTGAGCTAAACATCACAATTCACTTTAAAAAGTTTCCCTGAGTACTGTTGCTGGCTAACCCCTGCCAGCTTTGGCTGGAAGACCTGGCCAAGCATGTCTCTCTGAGCAGCGGGTTGTGCCTGGAGATTTCTCTGACAAATTGTGTGGGTCTTACAACTGGTTTGTGTTGGTCACTGGGAGCAGAGGAGCAGAAACTCCTGAATAGGAAATGATGGCAGTGAGAGCAGTATTTTAGGTGGGGGGGGTGAGCACAGGGTTGTTTGTGAGCTTCAAGTCCTTGCCTGAATTTTGGACTATCACTGCCTTTTTAGATTAGAGTTTATCAGGACAATAGGTATGTCTGTATTTAAGTGGAGTGATGCTGAGAAGAGGACGTCATAGGAACTGGAATTAGGCAACAGACATAGACCTGTTACTTCATCTCCTAATGTGACTGGAGAATCAGAGGTGCTGTTAGGAAGACTGGCCATGGTGATAACAGATTAGCATCCAGGCCCTAAAATGAGGGTCTGCCTTGTCTGCTGTATTCGGCACTTGTGTGAGTGTGACAGGATATTTGCCCCCTTCTCCCCCTCCACCAAGCTGTGCATTATAAAGGGGAAAGACTCTTCAAAAGCTACAAGGGTCTCTTGGCAATGCACAGAGGGGGTTCTGCATCTGCCCCATGCCTTGAAGTCTAATCTCATTTACAGTTGTCAGCGTTGGCTGCTGGAGGAGATGAAAGGCAGAGGACAAGGAGGGAGAATAGATTAGTCTCGAGCAGAGGGCACTGGGAGTGCACCTGCCTCTGCCCCACTACCTTGAGGAGGGGCAGCAGTGGCAGCTGGGCTTGTGTCATCTGCTGCTCTTTGAGGCGCGCGGCCACGGAGCACACGATTAATGACTCAAGGGGCTGGGCTTTTGTGAGCCATAAAGCCCTGGGATTTAGGCAGGGCTCTCAGGCCCTTTTTTTTCTGAGCAAGGCCATCACTTCACATTTCTCAAGTGGCTTTTTAGTCGCAGGGAGCTGCTGTCTGTGGCCACAATGCTTCTCTTTCTCCTCCCTCCCCAAACTGGGCTGACCTTTGTCACGCAGCATTAACCCTTTGACTTCTCTGCTTTGGGTTATGGGATTGGGGGGGAAAAAAAAAAAGTCCCTTCAAATCCATTGCCCTGTGGACAGACTTGAAGGGAAGAGTAGGCTGGTAAGAGAGGATCGGTTTTTGCTGAAGGAGATTGTTTTGCTGATGCTGTCTGGATTACCAGCCCCTTGCTGCCTTCTGCCAGAGGGTCTTTTGAATACAGCAGCCCCCAGGGAAGAGGGAGGGGAAATCTTTCCTTCCCTCAGTCAAGGAAGGAAACTGAGGCATTGAGCAGCAAACAGATATCCAAGAGACTATTCCCTCTGCAGGGTAATGTCTTGTCTTCTACCATGCCTGGATTAGCCTGTGTCTGTCCACAGTGTTGTTACAGTGGATGGCAATCTCCCAGCACTTCAAGGCTTATAATCAGATTTGGCTTTTAGCTATGATACCCTGAAGTGATAGATCAGCAACAAAAAGCTACCTGGAGGTCACTAATGATCTTCTGCCTCTTACAGGATGAACAGCAAAAATTCCCCTAGTTCCTCCTTAATCTCCTAATACTTCTGTACACTGAACTCCAGCCAGCCCCTAAGCTGGATGTGGGTCTCTGGAATTGTCTGTATTTACACCTTCCCTGCAACGTGGAAAGTTTCTGATCAGCTACCCTGTTTCCTCCATCCCTGGCTATTTGGATATGCCTCTCCTCAGTCCCACCAGCCTGTACACAGGCTGTTGGCTTTGTCTCATGCAAAAATTTAGAGTAGAAGCCATCAATATGAGCCAGACACCAGCAGTGTAGCAAACACAGCACAATTAAGCTTGTGCTGGCAGAGGTAGGCATCTCCTGAAACATTTCAAGGACTCATAACAAACACACCGAAAAGCACATGGAGGCTGAGTCAGTCTTACACAGCTCGTGAGTTACTGGCAGCTTGATGCCTCTAGGTTTGTAAAAGCCTCGGGAGGCTTCCTACTTCTTACACATTTGTGTACCTTCCACGTTTGAGCTGAAGGGAAACCTGCATGTTGGAGTGCAGCGTCTGAGAAGGATGGCAAGCTGCATGGAGATCCGTGTGCCCCTGCTGCCTCCTGACCCCAGCTGCATTGAGGGGCTTTGGTAGCCTGTGCTCTGCCATTTCAGCTGAATGTGCAGGGTGGTTTTTAGGCACATAGATCTGTGCTAATGCATTGTTCTCAAATACTGTCTTGCATATAGAAAATCACTGAAGGAATAAAAACATTTCAGCCTGCATGTTTAAAAAGAAAGGGGGGGAAATCTGTGGACAAAGTGGATTGATGCTGCTCTGCAAATCTGCTGCGTTGTGCTCTGTGGCTGTGTGCTGTGTTATGATGGAGAAGAGAGAGATCATCCTGTCTCCAGAGGAGCAAACCAGCTGCTTAGCAAGTGGAAACAGTTTGAGGGTGCATTTCTACACCATCATCACTTATACCTGCACCATTTACAGGGCTTTTAAAGTTACTTTCTACCAGACCTGGAAAGCAAGTGTTTCTCCTCTGCGGTAGGAAGTGTGATGTTCCTCTTGCCTTCCGGTATTTGCAGTCAGTGCAAATGTACCAGGGCACGTTTGCAAATTAAATGCAGCAGTGGGCGTGTTTGAGTTTGACAGCAGCCAAGGAAGCTGTGATCTCTTTCTGCCTCCTCACTAGGCATTGTGCAATGTGTTGGTCTGAAATCAGCTTGATACCAATGCGAGACAACGTTGATGAGGTTCAGATGATGGTCTCTTTTCCTGCACTGCTGTATATCCAGGCTGCTGAGGAAAGCTGATCTCTGAATGCTTTGGATTTTTATGTGATTCAAACCTTGCAGTGTTTGCCTGTTCAAGCTGTAGCACTTGGGACAGTCACTTTCCTTCTCCTCTCTCAGTCTCCTGAGTGGTGGTTTCCTCTGTGACTCAGCTACTTGTGGTGACGCTGGGGATGTTCTATCACCAGATGTGTCTTGATTAAATGTGTAGTGAAGGTCCTGAATGTTTGTGATCACACCAATTCTCACTTGGACCTTGAATTCCTTCAAGGCTAAAACTAAAACTAACAAGACACAGAGAAAATATGTATTCTTATTATATGTTCCTGTTGCTTAGGAACAGCTGTCTACAATGACCCTGTGCTGCTGGTGAGAAGAGTAATGATGTATGGACCTGATGTTAAACCAGCAAGATCAATTTTACCCCTAGGAACTGTTCTTCATGTTCTTTGATACTTGACATATTCCGTAAGCAGCGTATACAGGAGTTCCCTGAGTTGAATCAGAGGAAAAAATAAACAAGGCTCCTGGAGGCAAAGCCGTTTGGAACTATCATCAAACCTCTGGTCTTATGCACTTCTTCATGGCTGTGTCCCAAGGAAGTATCTCTTTGCTGCTGTGATCCTTCACAACTAGGTACCAGGAGAAGAATCTTTATAGAGCTGCATGCATCACTGCTTTATCATGCTTTGACTTGCTAAGCCCTGGGAACAGTTTGGAGATGTCTCTGTGCATGTGTATATGTGTGCAGGATTGCTTTTGTGCCTTCAGCATGTTAAATATTCTGGTGTTGTCTCCTGTAGAGCTCTATAAACTAGAATGTACATTGGCTTTTTAGAGGATTCTCCAGTGTTGGGCATCACCACCACAGGTTTTCGCTCTTGCAATGCTTTTCAGTCTGTATCTCAGAGGCTGCAGTGTGCTGGCTTGCTTGAGTGCTCTTCACTTGATATGAATCCCCTACCTGCATTCGTGGCCTTCTACAGCATTTGGAGAGGCCAAAGCCACCTCTTTTTATGAATGAGTGCAACAGCCAGTTTATCTACCTGTCAGGTGTGACTGGAAACAGCTTTTGTGGTGCAGAGAGCAGCAGCATAGCTCTGTAGTTATATGTGAAAGCTGAAAGTGGCTGGGGTGTAAGTGCTGCACAAGACAGGTGCATAGAGTGACTGTTCCCAGAGTGGTGATAGCCAAAATGTTTCCCATAGAATTGTCTTATGTCTCTAAAACAGCATCTTCCAGCCTTATTCCCTCTGTGGCCCATGCGTTGGCTGTGGCTGCAGTTGCTGCATTGATTTATGAGAGCTTTCAGGGTTGGTACTGGTGACCAAGAAGAGCTGGGGCAGAAAGTCATTTGCCAGCTGCTCATTTATGGCCCTAGTAAACAGTCCTGGAAAGCACAGTGAGAATTTTCTGGACCTTATGCAGTTCCAGCTGACTGGAAGCTTCAGGCTGTTATTTGACCATGTAGAGTAATAAAACTGTGAAAACTAATTAACTTTTAGGCCTACTGCAAAACAAACTAGTTCATGCAAAAAATAACTCCATGCTTGCAAGCAACAGTGACTTTATGGGCATATAAGCCTGTATTTACTGACCAAGCATGTAGTATGATGCGTGAAGTATGTTCCTTTTGCTGACTGCTAAGGCCAAACAGAATATAACAAGCTCTACTGATCACTGAGGATCTGAATACCAGCCTGGGATAATGTTCTCTTTCATCCTTATTAATTATGTAGTTGATGTGTGGGTGGAGGTTTTACACAAAGCTGCATTGGATGGTTTATTGTAGTCTAAAGCAGCCTGGATTGCACACACCAAACCTGAGTTGAAGCAGTTCATTTGAGGAAAGATGCTCTCTGCATTTTGAGTGCTGTAGTCTTCTTGAGGTCATTCTATGCTCACTGGTCCCTGTGCTCACTGAGGTGTAGCTGAATCAGCTCTTTCCTTGTGGGAACACCAGGGTGTTTTTCTGATGTTGGCACGCAAAGAGAGTCAGCCCTGCTCAGGACCTGCCTCCTGTGATGAGGATGTTCTGTGTGTGCCAGTTGTGATGGTGACATCAGAGAAGGGATGTTTCTGAATGCCACGGGATTGTGTTCCTTGCCAATGACAGTTATCAACATTGTATAGCTGATCCAGCCTCTGTCATCCTACACCGACGTGGAGGGAGGGCATGACTGGCTGTTCTTCTCACTTAATCAGATTACTACAGTAACCCTTCTGTCCCACAGCCCCTGAATTACTCAATAGCCCTTAATACTGGGTGCTAACTGCCTGTGTTGTTAGAGTCAAGGCTGTGCCTGCTGATTCCTGTTCTCTTTTGCTAGGGTCTATCAATTTAGCTGGTGGCAGAGCTTTGCGTAGAGCCTTTGCTCACTGGGACACACGATGCTGCGTTGCTGTTCTTTTCTGATCAATAACTCATCACCCCGAAGAGCAGAGCTGGCCCTTCTGCAGAGCACAGGGTACTCTGGAGTGAGCTGTGCAGTTTTTTGCAATGTTTGAGCTGCACAGGCTTGAGCTGCAGTTCTTCAGAAAGCTGCAGGCAGTGCATGTCCTGTCCTCTTCACCTGTTGAGGAGGGGAGGAAGGTTGAATATTGTACCAGATTCCTTTGCTGCCCTACTCTGTGGCTGTGGAATGAGGGATCTGGAACTACCTGCTGTGGGAGGGAGGTTGTGTGCTGGCCAGGTCTGTGCTCACACCTGGGTCACACAGAGCATCTTTTATCTTGGTAAGATACTTGTCACAATTGCTGACACAGGAACAGGTATCCCCCCCTTTTGGGTGAAGGTGATTGAATTGTTGTGGTACTCAGTACCAGAGTACCAGCTACGTGGGTCTATCCCAAACTTTGGTTTTCTCTGCTAAGATGAGTATTATTGCAGAGCTATTATTTGACCTAATCTAAGTGTGTGCATACTCATTGCTATAGAATGCTGCTTTTTCACCTACCAAGTCAAGTCCCCGTGGTTTTTTGCTTCCCTCCCAGATCTGGCAGACTGTGAAAAAGGGAGCTATTTTTAATCTTAAATGTTCTGTGTTTCAAGTCCAGAGTATAAAATGTAGTTTTTCTCCTCACAAGTTTCATGGCTGATTGCTATAAAACTTCTTGTCTTTAAAGGAAGGATAAAACTTCCTACAGGAGGGGCAAACAGGATTTTTGGGGCTATGGATCTTGGTTCCTTTGAGAAACTGAAAAACAGTTGCAAGCACTGTCCTTGGATGAAGAATTTACCAAGGAGGAGGAACAATTTAACAGAGGAGTCTAGTAAAGACCAGTGTGGTAGAGCATTAACAGATGCAGGGGAGGAGATGATGGTCACTGGATTAGGAATTATTTGCCTGAAACAGTATTTCTGGCAACCAAAGAAATTGGCATTATTGGCAGAATGGTGCTTACACACCTTTCATCATCATCTTGCTGCCACTACATTCCTATCAGCCCACTGGAGCCACTGTTCCATCTGTCTTCTTGAAAGGCTGGCATGTATTGTCCAGGAGAGAAGATGTATTTCTGGTTTAAGTGTTCTCCCTGCCTGGAAGAAACTGGTACAGAAAAAGTTTCTTCCTCTCCCCACTGTGTGTGCTGTTCTGTGCCTCAGCCCAGTCTGATGGGTCTCAGAGGAGGTCACCTTGCAGGGCAGGTCCATTCTTCTGTGCTGACTGTTCTGCAGCCAGGGGCGTGATGAGTGGGACAGCAAGGTGTTACCACTAAGGTGGCACTTGTCTAAGCAAGAAGGGCTGTGACCACGAGGTTCTTTTTGCTCTAAAGGGAAGAGGAGGAGGGGGAGAGGCAGAGCAGATCTGGCCGTACAGGAAGGCTTGATCTGGGGGAAGCAGCATGCTCAGTTTTGCAAGGTAGCTTTAGGTCAGTTCAGGCTGGGCAGGAGGCTGGATGCTTTGGGTGAGACAAGAGCGCTGTTCCCTAATAAGCACTGAACCCTGTCCCTTTGGCACTGGTGGGGCTGCTTCAGTGCAAACCCCAGCTCAGCTTCCCTCTGGCTCCCAGTGCTGGAGGGGCCATTTGTGACAGTCCAGGTGGTCTCTGTGCTGGTGGCCCCTTGAGCTGGGGCAGCCTTTGCCTGCCCTGCTGCAGCCTTGATCAGCACAGAGTTGCAGATAGTGAAGCACAAGGTAAAAGGAGCTCCCTGCAGTTGTATGGGCAGAATTTGTCCTTGCTGAGTAAACTTGCACCCTGGTTACCAACCTGGCAGCCCCTGCAGGCAGAGCTTTGGCCTCTGCTGTTAGGACTGTCTAACGCAGCCCAGAGGTCACAGCCTCCTGGCACTTGATAAGGTTTCAGGGGACAGCCAGTCTGAGCCCAGCAGACCATCCCCAGGCCTGCCCTGCAGCCTGCTCCTCTCTCTCCTGCCTGGTGCAGCCCTGGGGCTAGCTACATCGTTGGTGTTTCTGTGTGGCCTTTTTGCTGGTGTTGCTTGCCAGATATGTCACTAAGCAGCAGCAGAGAGAGACCCAGTGGCTCAGATCTGATTAACCTCTACAACTTTATCCTGTCTCTTAATTGGATTAGCTGCCGGGAGGTGGTTTTCCTGTTGTTGCCTTGTTTTTTGTTTTGTTTTGTTTTGTTTTGTTTTTTTCCCCTAAACAGGTACTTACCACTGTGACATCTGATGCAGGCAACAAGTTAGAGTAGCAAGACCTGTGGATAAACCAGTGGTGTTTGCTTCTTCCTTGCTGTTCAACTAACAGCTCCTGCCTTCCTTTCTGAAAAATTGCTGTAACTGATGCCTGAGAAATGGATCTGAGTAAGCCCTGCAGTTGGATCTCTTGACATGTGTGGGTCTTGCCTAACAGCCCAGATGCCAGACCAATAGTCCCTGATTGCTAACTGCAGTTCTGTCACTTTTGGTAAGGATTTCTGCTCAGTAAATGTTAAAAGCAGTATTAACTTCCCATGTTAGGTTTCTTTCATCTTTTCTCTGAGCTTTTTAGTTTCTTTGAGGGTCTGATTCTTCTGCACCTTAGGGTCTTTGGTGTAGAAAATGTGCCTTATTCAGCACTGCAATAGCCCTTCCTCTTCAAGGACTTCAAAGCTCATTCTATACTTCCATAGGTGGGAACATGGAATAAGGAGATCAGTGATCATATCCTGTTCCAACGGGGGACAGACTGCCACAGACTTTTTAAAAAAAAAAAAATTAATGGAATCCATTTGATGGTGGGATTGCCCCTCATTCCTCAAACTGCTGTCTTCTGGCCTGGTGCCCAGCTGAGAAAAAAGAAAACCAATTTACAGGGGACTTTGCCCCATGTCCATCCTTCTGCCTGCAGCACCCAGTTACCTCTTCAACAGGCTTAAAATAGAAGCTTTTCTCCTTGCCATAGCTGTAATTGTCCTGACTTGGGCACTGGAGAGGGTCATTCACCTTCCTGGGATGATAGAAGTACATGCTGCTGAGAAGCTCTCTCTTACATCTGTTTCTAGATAGCTGTGCACAAAAAGAGTGAATTGTAGGTGTGATACCAGAGCACGGCTCTGTTCCAGGAGGAATAATAGATGTACCACCATCACTTTAGCTGTTACAAGATCAAAAGTGCTGTTATATTAAAGCTGGTAAAACTAGCTGGCTTGGCAAAGGGCTGAGAAACAATTCCAGGGTTTTAATGTATGTTCAGATAAGCTGTCTTCCATACTGAGGATCAGGCCTTTGAATTTAGTCCATGTGCAATACCACAGGTTTTAGTGACTTGGTGAAAATGTAACTCCAAGGTATTCCCTCTTTGAGCAAGGTTTGAATGTGGTTCAGTTGTGAGCATGGTGGGCACCACAGTTACAGTCTTAAAGTAGAGGGTTCAGGGCTGCATTGCTTCTGGGGTGGCTTTATGGGGCGAGTTGTCAGGCATGAACTCTGCTGCTGCTCATAAATAAAATGTGATCATTGTCTCATTAGGATGGACATTAGTTTCCTCTTTCAGATTCAATATATTCATGTGTTTTGTGTCCGCTGGCCCCTCAGCAGCTTGCAAGCTGGATATGTAAATTAGTAGCTGCAGAGGATGACTGAGCCATTAAGAGGTGGAATTGGATGCTCATAAAAATGAATGCATTTAATGTTGCATGGTAATGGTTTGTTTGAATTTTTAAGCAGCCTGAGGATCTCTTACTTGGAATTCTGTGGCTCAGTCTATATTTGTTACAAAAGCAATAAAAAGTGGAGTGGCCCTGTGGTTTCAGAGGGTTGGCTATTCTTTTGTCTGAGTATCACTTACACTTTTTCTGTATCAAAAGTTATTCCAGGTAAGCTGTGAAAATGTGACATGCAATGATATCTGAAAACAAAGCATTGCAGTCCAAATTCACGGTGTCCACAGAACTATCTGTCTTTGGAGATCTGTTCACATACTATTTTTCAGGAAAAGCCAGGTTTTGGTAGATAATTCTTCATTATTAGGCTTTCATGGAGAAACGTAAAGGACTAAAAGGATTTGGTGGGTCATTAAAATGAATACAGATCTGCCAATGTGGGGTTTTAAACACAAGATGAAATCCTGGCCCCTCTGAAGGGGCCTCATTTGCTTCCTTTGGGCCCCATGCTAATTTCATTACTGATTGCAGAAGGTTAAGGATTTCCCCTGATTTTAATCGTACAGTGTTCCTTTAAGCTTGCAGACACAGAAATATTCAGTTTCTTTTGCTGAGGGTTTTATTAAAGGGTGCAGGGGTGCAGCATGCACCCCTTCCATGGTTGAGCATTCACATGATACATTTCATTTTTCAAGAATATGATGTTAAGATCATCCCTGAGATATTGACAGGCTGCACTCTGAAAACAGGGGTGCTTCTTGCTTTTCCCTTTAGGACTGTGAGACAAATAATTCAGCTTTTCATCACTTATGCAAGCCTGGGCTGCCAGACCAGTAGCAATATGCAGACAGAATATTGTGATATGCACCATAAAGTTGTGCCAAGGAGAAAGAAATATCCATGTTCAAATGATCTTTTCCCCTGGGGCTTCTATGGTGTATTATAATTTTTTCTAAGGCTAAGTGCTGGATCCAAGCCTTGCTAACAGCCAGCATCTTTCATGTCAGGGGAAAAATTCTTTGCTAATGTCTTCCTTCTCCACAGATTCTCTAAATGCTCATTTCAATGCAGCAGTTTGGCTGTGGCAAGTCTATGGTTACTGTAAATGGGTACAACTCTCAGGTACTGCATCCCCCTTTATGGGTCAGTTCTCCTAAGAATGTATGCCAGGGTTAGACAGGGTCTCAATTTTGCAGCCTGAATAGCTGACCATGGTTTGGTATGTTTCCAAGAAAGTGATCAAAAGAGCCAGATTTGCTGGGTGAGCAGCAGGAATAGAACCAGGGTGAAGTACAAGTTTGGGGTGTGGGTGGCACCTTCATGATGCTTCTTCCCCACGCTGTGGTGCTTGGAAAAAAAAAATTCCGTAGAAGGAAGTAGGGGTGCTTGGTTGTGATGTCTTGCTCCTGGAGCTAGCTAGTTGTGATCACAGGGGTTTGCAGCCTGCTATGGGTTGGTGTAAGCCCATCTTTCAACTTGTAAAAGGCTGATGTGTTTGCTTGAAGGACATCTGGCAAGTATGCAGGCAAAATCCAGCTGCTTTTCTTCTGGAGGCTTGGTCTCTCAAATAGCTGGTGTCCAGGGTTCTTGAGAATCTTATCTTAAGTTGATGAATTCAGTGATAGCTGAAGGTATTTGGCATTTTTGGGAATCAGTCACTGTTGGGGCTGTGGGAAGCAGCGTTGCACTGTGGACACTCCAGCCAGGCCATTCTAACCACCAACTCTTCCTCAGGGAGCTCTGGCTTCCTTGGCTTGGTTTCAGCTCCAGCACATGGCTCTGTGCATAGCAGCCAGCTCCTGTGGCTCAAGGGTGAAGGAATGACAAGATGTACGGGACTGAAAAAGACCTCGGGAAACTTCCCCCCTTCTCCACCAGCTGGCCACCACAGGTCAAAGTTATTTAGACTGTCCCATCTCCTTGGTGTAGGAGGGATTCTTCTTTTCAGCTTGTCTGAGTCCATGTCCACAAGGCCTGGGAGGAGAAAAGCAAATGGAGAAGCTGTTCACCAGGACCTGCTTCTTCTGGTGGCACCAGCTGGCAGTTTCTGAAATAATTTTGACTTCAAGCTGCCTCCAAACACCGTAGAGAACTGGAGCGAGCAACACTGTTCAATTAAAATGGCCATATAGTTTCCTTTGCCATAATAAAGACCAATGTAAAGCTAAATTAATTATTCTATGCAATAGGACAGGAATTGATTTCACCTAAGCAGTCCAGTCTGTTGTCCTTCCCTACTTGGTACAACAAGCAGTTACCTATGCAGTGAGATTTTCTAGCATAGGAATGCTAAGGGAGGAGTGTGCTCTGTGTTGAAGATGGCCATGGGAGTTTCCTGGCTGTGTTCCCTCCCTTGGACAGGTGAAGAGGCTGCTGCTGAGCCTTCAGATAATGCAGTTATTTTGCTAGCTTACATGGTTACTGTACTGGAGATCCTGCTATTGCCTGAGTAATCTCATTTCTGAAGAGGGATTTTGCTGAAACCTTTGGCTGTGGAATGAGCTGAGTCAAAAGTCTTAGTTTCTCCTCTATGCTGGGGAAATACCGAGGCTCAGAGCGCGAATCATCGAACGAGCAGGAGCTTTGTGCTTATCCAGCACAGGACAAATACTGCAGAGCCCAAAGCTGCTTCACAGCTGGGCCACAGCTCCTTCCTTTCCAATGAGAACAAGCAGTGAGACTGACTCTGTCACTGCCTTACGTCTGTCTCTGGGGCTGCAGTAGATTTGCTGTCCCATGCACACTTATGTGTAGTACTTTACTGCAGGGCTAAGCAAGGCTACAAATGTTGCCTTTTTATCTTCTGCCCAGCTCCTCCAAGTCACTCAGTGTGATGAGCAGAGCCTAGTTATATCTGTTCTCCATCTGTCCCTTCCTACCTCATCTTTGCTATCCTTAATTGTTAGCAGCTGTCTTGAAAGATTGCCTCTTAGCACAGTGCTGATGGGATCTTTCCACAGAGGATTAAGGCTGCAGTGGATTGACAGGAGACAGTATCCTTGCTGAGGGAAGTTTGCCAGTTGTGTGTGGGCTCAGTGCTGCTGCTCTTCCAGTCACTCCAATTCATGTCAGGACATAGGCAAGAGTCAGTCGCAGCTCCACTGGGGCCAGCTGGCCAGATGCAGCTTGGTGCCACATCTGGGTTTGGGAGAGACCTCCTGCATCCAGCTGCTGCATGCAGCCTTTGCCAAGACTTCAGTCTCTCTGTATCAGCTGCACCATCCCATGGAGCTGATTTCATACCTGGCTCTTCCACTGTGTGATGGCAGTACTTTAATCAAGGATGTGGATGAAGATAGCAGTGTTGTGGGGGGTGCTGGCAGTAGGGGTTGAGATGTCATTTCTTGCTGTGCCGTGCTCCCTAGGTGGCTGATGTGTCTGTAAACCTCACAAGTGCTTTCCTGTAGGTTTGTGTTCTGTTACTGCCCTGGCTGCCAGGATTTCATGGGACACGGATCTCAGCTTTTGGCAAAAGCACAGCTGCCTTTCCTTATAAAAGTACTTGGGATGTATTTCCAGTGCCCTGAAGCATAGCCAAGGGCCCTGCTAAGCTCACTGAATTCAGGCCCTTAGAGATGATATTTCTTTTTGCTTTATTTGGTTTGCTTTCCTGTGGAGTCCGTATTTTTTTCCCTGTACGTACACAGGGAGCAAGGGAGAGTCCCTTGGCATTTCAGAAGGCAGGAGTTTCCCCTTTGTTGGGCTCCTGATCTGCTTCTACCAAGTCCTTGGGGATCCTTGTTGCTCTTTCCCAAAGGTGGTGTGTGTATCCTGCAGTAACCAAAGGGTATCTGTTACCTTGCAAGGACAATCTGGGGCCTGGAGGCACATTTATACCCTGCTGCCAGTAGCACAGGTCATGATGACTCTCTCTTTCCTTAGTTTGGACAGACTGGCAGAAACTTTCTGTACTTTGAACCTGTCACACTGGGGAGGGTTTCCCTGTGTGTTGGTGCTGGCTGCAGCTGTTGCAAAAAAGTCTTTGCCCAGTCTAAAGGAAAACCTTTATATCTAGTCTGTCTCAGACTTCAAATCTCAATGATAGCCAAGTAAAACTAGCAGAGTTCACAGCAAAGGACTCAATTTTGTGGGCTGCTTGGAGGGAATGTTAAAAGATGTTGACAGGGTTTAGAAGCATTGTTGGATTTTTTTTTTTTTTAATGAAAATCCCACTGGCTGGTATTCCCATGTCCCTTTAAGCCATTTATTTTGTTTCTTTCATTAAAACGATTTTTATCCTGGCTCATGGGACTGTGCAAGTGGAAATTAAAACACTGCTTGGTATTTCCTTGCCCATCCTATCTGTCCTTCATCCCCAAATCCTTTCAGCTCTCCCCAGCTCTCCCCCCTTCCCTCCCTGGCTTGCCTTGAAGGGCTGGGAAAGCCGGCGCTGGCGCATTATGTTGCCTGTCTGATTGTGGTGGGGTTGTGTTTGTGTGGGGAAGGTCACGAGACAAAAAGACCACCAGGCAGGGGTGGGCGGGGGGTGCTCAGTCCCTCTCCATTCAGGCCTTGTGGTGATGGGTGGGAAGAGTCTTGTTTGCATGACAGGATTTCAGGGGGCGGTTGCTTTTTGTTTAGGTTTCTTCCACGGCTGCCGCATGGGCCCTAGAGGGCTACAACAAAAGTAGAGCCTGTATGTGAGATTCATGGGCTGAAGCGTGCTGAGATAACCAAGAGGCACAGCTGACAGTGCAGGAGGGACTGAGCCAGGGCCAGCCACAGTGTGTTGCAGCCTGGAGGCTGCTGGCAATTGCTCTGGGTAGGGTGTTTGTGCTGTGGCCACGCCTGGCTCTGGTGGGAGCTCTTCTTGGATGTCTGATCCTATGGGCTGAGATGCTTAGCTGGATGAATGCTGTGGAAGTTTTCTGACTGTGGAACAAAGGTTGTAATTTGGGGGGACACCTCCATGGACCTGTTACAGTGGCTATGATTCCCTGAATATTTTTTAGACTTCCAGCCAGGGACTTTTATTTGCAGCATGTGCCTCCTTCCTTGCCCGTCAGATCCACACTTCTGAGAGCATCCTTGTGTTTAAACAGTGTTTACTTCCTTACCATCCCTCTGAGAAGCTGAGATGCTGTCCCTCAGTGCAGCTCTCCTCTCACTCTCCCCATCCTTAGAGAGCAGCTCAGTCTATATTTACCACTGGTGTGCACAAAGGCAAACATTGTAAGGGACTCATTGAACTGTCCCAATTACCCTGAGTTCATTTGCATAAGATGATTGACCAGCCTGTGGTAGTGGCTTTGCCTTAGCTGTCTGGTATGGGACACTTAGATTTGGGGAGCAGAAAATAATGAGTTCCCAGGCAGGGAGTGGGCTGGGGAGGGGGTGACAGTTTTGGTCCCTAACAGCATGGATCCTCCAGCAGCCTTTCCTAGAAGGAGAGTAACTTGCCAGTTCCCAGCTGCTGGCAGCACAAGCCTGCCTGATTCAGCTGTAATAGCTGCCAGTTTCAGAGATGCAGATTCAAGGAACCCCAAGCATGCCTGAGCTCCTGGCTGCCGTGTCTGAGTAAATCCTTCTCCTGTAGAGTGTGTGTTTATGTATTTATTTTTAGTAGGTGTTGACCCTGCTTGAATGCTTTTAGTCTAAGCAGTGACCTGCCACGTGTTGTCACCTCCCTCAGGCACATGTAACCTCTCTTCCTTGTCTTTGGATTTCTTCCAGAGAGCTAGCTGTTCCTGCAGGCAGGCACTAAAGGGAGAGGAAGGCAGCTGGGATGAAGCACAGGTCAGGAAGCAGGCTGAAATGGTATGATCTCTTGACCCACAGCAATAGCTTGTCCTATTAGGGCTTGCTAGCACTGCAGCAGCTGCACAGCTCACACTCCTTTCACTGAATTCAGAATTATTCATATTCTCTTTCCCTTCCCTCCTCCCCCCCCGTAACATGATCTGCCTGTGCCTGGGCTGGCAGATGGAAAAGCAAGACACTGGTCAATTTGCAGTAATGGTTCCTCATGGGCTCAACTGGCCTGTGCAGTTGCGATGTTCAAGCTTGTCAGCTTTAGCAGAGCAGCCTTTCTGGGGACCATCACAGTCCCTCTGCCAGTGCTGTGTGTGTGTCTGCCTGCACAAACACACACCGATCTCTTATCTCCCTGCTGCTTCCAGGAGACACTCACACACTTGGCCATCTTTGCTTATGGATATCCCCAAGCTTAGCATACTTCCTTGGAGGTACTCTGATCTTTAGTCTGTCTTAACCTCTCCTTAAAAATCTCCCTCGTGGAGGGGGCTGGAGCACAGGCAGCTCATCTCAGCTATGTTAGTATTTTAAGCCTCTTGCAGCTTTGGGTGAATTACTTCTCTCTGCCTTGAGTTCCCAGTTCATAAAGTGGAACTGTGACTGCTGAGCCAACGGCAGTGGTACCACTATGAATCGTAAAGAGCACAATTTATCATTTTAAAATGCACTCAGTGACAGAGACTCAATCTCTAATGGCTAGATCCCAAGCCTCTGTCCTATATTTTTGGACTTCTCTGAGATGGATTGATGATGCAGCCCAGATTTCTCAGGAATTCCTTTGCTATTTCTGTGGAGAGGGGAGAAATCTTCATGTCTTTTCTCAAATGAGTTGCTGCTTGTGCTCTGGCTCTAGGATCCTCACATTTTTTTGCCTGAAAGTAACCTAATTGATATTGTTATCTTTATTTGCTTGGTGCAAGAAGCATCAAAAAAGAAGGGGCAGAACCAGAGTCTCAAGTTGAGGCACAGGTGGACCCCTCATGGTTCCTCTAGAAATGTTTTAAAAAACAGTTTGTATGTTTGACTTCCCTGATGTGTTGAAAAGGGCAAATAGGGTCAATCTTAGATTTGAATTTGTTTTCCTTTCCACTGTATTTGTTTTTGAGGGCTGTGTCCCACTTTCTACTGGGTTTCTATGACCTCTCATTTCAGCTTGTGTGACAGTGGCATCTATTTATGAATGGGCAGAACATGAGCTCCAGACACCTAATTAGCTTTTAAATGGTTATTCCTGACAAATATGAAACATTTTCTGAGCATGAAGTAAAGGGCTATGATTTAAGGCCTTACACTATCCCTTTTAGAGTGAGTCACTGTATCTTTTGGTTTGCAGTTGGGATAATTAGATTTGGCACAGGATCCTGCAGGGGGTGACTGATAGATCTAGGAGGATAACATACTTCAGCCTACCTAAACCTGCACACCCAAAAGGGATGGGAGTGCATCCAGTTTTCAGCTCTGCCAGTGAGGTTCAAGGAATATGTGTCCTTTCTAAATGCTTTATTTTCTCTGGCTGTGAAAAGAGTGGAGATAGGTAAATAAAGATATTTAGAGTTTTGTTTGCAATTTTCCAAAAGACTGGGAGAAATGGTTTTTGTTTCTCTTTGAGCAAAATATTTGACTTGAGCTGAACCATCTGGGCACTCTGAACATAAGCATAAATGTTGGTTTTCTAATGGTAATGTCCAGTGTTTTGGCCTTGTAGAATCTGAGGGAACTTCTTCCAAAGAGTCAATATTCAAACCTAAGGCAAATTCAAGGGAAGGTCTTGGCATTAATGAAATCTCCAAGTTTTTGCTTGGAAAAGTTTTGTTTTGAAAAAAAATTATCCTGGCTTTAGAGATGGGAAGAAAGCCCTGTAAATAACACTGCTGATAAACAGTGTTTCTATGTCATAGATATAAACTGCATCTTGTCCCACCTTTAGGATTGTGTTATACTTGCATCTCTTGGGCTGTCACTTGTAATTATCTTGGTACTTTATCCCCTCAGCTGTTTCCATGTCACTGGCTCAGTTTTGCTGCAACTGCCTTTGATGGGGGCCGCCTGGCCCTTGGTAGCTGCTGTTTGATTTGCTCTGGGTTCATGAGAATTTGTTGACTGGGACCAAAGGAGGTGCCCAGTGGTGGAGGGATTATACAGGGACAGATGACGGAAACACTGTCTGCTCCAGGCAGCTTTTCTGCTCCTGGATTAAAGTTCATGCTGTGTTACTTGTCTCTCTCTAAGGCCTTGTCAAGTCCATGTGGGAAGCTATTCTGCCTGCACTGTTTCACTTTGTGTTGCTCAGCTCTCTCTCTGCCTCATTTCTCCTCCCTCTTTCCCCTTCCATTCAAGCAGCATCTTTCAGTATTCCCATTCAGGTCTGTCTTTGCTCTCTGCCCTGTGTAAAACTTCCATGCCCTCCCTACCATTTGTCACCTCTTGCTCATTCACTTCCCTGCTTGCCTCTTTCCATTCATCTGGGTTTCCTCTCAGCCAGTCTGGGCTGCCCTCTCCTCCTGCCCCTTCCGCAGTCCTCCTTTTGTGTCCTTGCACTCCCTTCTCTGCAACTGTCTGAAGCACAGCAGCCTGCAGTGTGCTCCGTGAGGATGCTGCTAGAACTTGGCCCCACTTGATGGGCTAATTAATCCCCAGTGGAAGGCTGGTGAGATTTTTTTGGGTGGATTTGTCTCCCTAGTTACCCTGCAGGTGAGATTCCCACCCCACCCTATTCCCACTTCCCAGAGGTGCAGCATGATGCATGAATAGGAAGAGCATTGCCATTTCCTAACCGCTCTCTTCAGTCTGGTGTTTCTCCCTCTCCCACCTGGCTTGTTCCCCTTTGTTTGCAGTGGTTGCAGCTCTTGGGTGACTCTTTGGGAGGATTCGATTTGCTCCTTCCTTTGAGGAGCCTATCAGGTATTCTCTTAAATAAGGCTAGATCTTTAATTCTGGTTGTTTCCTGTGTCTTCACTGCTTCCTTCTTCTAATAATCTGCATTGGGGTCATACCAATTTTGGAAAGCCATCTCTGCACTTGAACGTGTGTTTTAAGTGTAATCCAGGAAATAAAATTGCAGTAGCCAGGGATTGTTGTTTCTAAGTCCCAACACAGTCATGACCCTGTGCTTGTGATGCAGACACAGCAAACATGGACCACAGGCCTCTGCCAAAGGTCACAGAGTCATAGAATGCCAGGTTGGAAGGGACCTCAAGGATCATCTGGTCCAACCTTTCTAGGTACCACTACAGTTTCTATGAGATAGCTCAGCACCCTGTCAAGCTGAGACTTAAAACTGTCCAATGTGGGGGAATCCACCACTTCCCTTGGGAGACTATTCTAATGTTTGACTGTCCTCATGGTGAAAAATTTACCCCTTGTGTCCAGTTGGAATCTTCCCAGGAGCAACTTGTGCCCGTGACCCCTTGTCTTTTCCATGTGATTCCTTGTAAATAGGGAGTCTCCATCTTCTTGGTAGTCATCCTTTAAGTACTGGATCATGGTAATAAGGTTGTGCAGGAGGCTGTGAGGAGAGTGTCTGCTGTGTGGGAGGCTATGAGGGGGGTTATCTGCTGTGTGGGAGGCTGTGAGGAGAGTGTCTGCCATGTGGGAGGCTGTGAGGGGGGTATCTGCTGCCTTCCCTAGGCAGTGAGGAGCCCCTGGTACAGCTCGGGCAGGGCCAGGCTCTGCAAGGACTTGTCAGTGCTGTGAGAAAGGAGCCTTTCCCCTAACGACTGTCTGGAAGAGGGATTTCAAACCCATGCTGTGGTACAGTTTGTTGTCAGGCTGGTGAGTGTGTAAAGGAGTTTCCCTGGTCACCGTGTTTGGGCCCCATGGAGACAGTACACCTTGCAGGGCACCTAGCCCCAGGCCAGCCCTGCATTTTATCACCTGCAGGGAGAACTGCTCTGCTCCAGCCGTGAGACTTGGGCTGGGAGCCTGCACGGACAGCATGTCTTCCCATGAAGTTAGTTGCATTCGTGTTCTGCAGTCTTTATTAAATCATTAATTCCCTTAAAAATTCTGTCAAGTTTTGTGTCTGTTTAAAAACTGTGACAAAGAGAGCTCTGGGAACCCTGTGTCTTGCCTTGCACTTGTCACTTGTGTCCAGTAAGGGCATATAAGAAGCCAAAAATACAGCTTTATATTTCTGATTTGTGGTTGTCTGTACAGCCTTGGCACTTGGACAAATCTCTTCTACCCTTAAACCAAAGTATATTTGACACAGTAGACACCGGAAAGGTGCAAACACTGCAGATCTTGCCCTCACAGTCCTCCATGCAGGGAACCTGCAGTCTGGGTGTCATCCAGGACTGATTTGGATATATCTCCTAAGAAACAATGTGAACCACCACAGCTTCCAGCAGTCTGGCTCCTTACTGCAGTTGTAACCCTGGAAGGGTGCGAGGCAGGATTGCTTGCTCTGAAGGGTTTCAATGATAAATACTCCCAGCTCCAGGCTCCATTTGGAACCAGTCTGTCTGGAGTAGTTCTGACATGGTTTGGTTCTGTTGCTGCAGTGTAATGCCAGGTGCCTGCAAGACATTGCAGGGAGTCATGTGGTACCTCTGTCTCCCCTTCACAAGGCTGACATTATCTTCTGCTCCTGTTTAGCTTGGAAAGCAGAGGAGTTTCTTTGGTAGCTTCTCATCCCCATGACCGAGCAAAGCCAGATGTAAAATCAGTACGAGTTAAATGTGTCCCAGCCTATTCAGTAGTTTTGCTCTGCAGTTGTTCTAACCAAAAGTGTGGTTTGAATTCCAGTATAGGTGGGTCATTCTGGTTGTATGTGTGTGTTACAGCAGTTGATAGTTGGAACTTTAAATGCAACTGTTTGGCTCATTTTTCTGAGCCCTAATTACTTGCAGTCAGGTCAAAGGGAACTGTTGGGATCGTCTAGTGTCTCATAACAAAGGCCAGAATATTTTCTGAGTGGTCTTCTGCTTGTAGGAAAATTTGTAGTTCAGTTGTAAAAATTCTGGTGGTGATAGTGATACTTTTTAATAGTAAAAATAATACAGTTATTCTAATCTTAAGCTGTGCAGCTTTGACTTCCAACCCCTAGATGTGATTGTGCCTTTGATACAGTGGAGAATCCTCTACTGCAAAATTTCTGCTCCCTTTGTGGTTCTTCTGGACAGTGATCAAGTCATTGCTTAACCTTCCCTTTCATAAGCTAATGACTTGAGCCTGTCAGTGGAGCCAGTCAGACTATACCAGTAACAAAGTGCCAAGCTCAGAGGTAAAGTCACCTCATGTACAAACGTGCAGGTCACATTTCCTTTTTTGAAGGCAGTGTTACCTTGAGAGCACTCAGTGTAACAAACAAGGCCTTTTTTTAATTCCCCCACCCCAGCTCCCAGAGTGGCTGCTTCTGAAGATGGCATTCCCCATCCTGTAAGCTGGCTGGCATTATTGGCTTCTGGCCATATGGCTTTCTAGTTGTTTTTACTGTAATATGTATTGTTTGCAAGCACCCAGCTTTACCAAAAGACCCAGCTCATGCTTAGTAACTTGCTGCTTTAGCTCATCTGTGAGCATGATGCAGACTAATCTTGTGCTTTCTCCTAAGTCACTGATGATCATCCTGTAAGTGCAAGAATGAATTCTCATGGGACTCCATTAGTGGCATCTCCATGTCATGGTAGCTCTCTAGCTTAGTTTTATTTTTGAGACCTGTCAAATAGCCAGGCTTTAGTATGTTGAATGTGTGACAGCCTGAGTTTTTGTCACAGTAGGTCCTCAAACACAGGTTTGTCTGGTGATGTCAGCTGCCCTGCAGAAATCAGTTATACCATCGATCTTATCTTATCTGCACCAAGTTTGTATTTTCATCCAGATAATACCAGCTGAACATAATCTACCTTCTGTAGCCTGTTTGGACTGATATTAGACCAGTCCTTCGTCAATTATGCATTAATCAATATCAGTCATCTGTTCATTTTGTGTGGGTTGCTAGCAGGCTGACAGACCTGCTTTGCCCCCTTAAATTCGTGTCATAGCTCTTTAGTTTTGGGAGTGGTGTGCATGCCTGTCACCATGTTTGGACAGAAGTTTTGGAGTCATGGTTGTGAGGTCTGCATTGCTGATTCAAAGCTGGAAGAAAGGTAAAAAGCAGATCTTGATGTTCTTCCAGTGTTCCCAGAAAATCAGTATTAGTAGTGGCTTTTTAAAATCTTTTGGGTGAAAGTTACCTTGACCTGCTGATTCAAGATTATCTGACTTTAGCAGCTGCTGTGTAACATTCTCCAGAGTTAATGCTGAGGCAGAAAGTGTATCATCATCATATGCCATTAATTAGGTTTTTGTCCATATATAGAAAAGAAACATTTCAACTGCTTCTGTCTTGTGCTGATATCACCTCTACTTTTTACAGATAATACCAGACCAAAATCCTCTTTTGAATGAGAAGACTTGTATTCCTCAACTGTACCAGCAGAGATGCTGCTGTGACAGGAGACATGCTCAATAGCAGTGAATTTTACAGAAATGTTTGCGTATGTTTAGTTAACCTGGGGATAAGCAGGGATCTGACCACAGGTACTTGGCCTGAAATAAAGCTCCAGTTCAACAGCTATGCTGTGACTGTCATGTGTTTGTTTCTGGTTTGTTTGTTGTTGGTTTTTTTAGATAATCTTCCTGGTAGCAATAGTGATTAGAGCCTGTCTGTCTCCTGGCTGTGAGGTTGCCTGTGCATGCTGTGTCTTCTGTTGAGTGATGCAGTGCAAATAAATGCAGCATCCCACCCAGAGAGTATTACGTTTCAGCTCTGAATGCAGCAGCTTATGCATTATGTCCCCTTACAATGTAGAAGCCCTGAGAGATAGAATTCATATTGATGAAGGATTTTGAGATTCTCCAATAAGACATGACTAAGAAGACAGAAACAATAATTATCTGGTGGTAAATGAGAATATTGTGTGTCATGGCAGTATGAATATTGCTGTTTTCAGCTTTTGATACTGAATGTCTTACGTTATCCAGACGAAAAGTGGGTTTCATTTTAATTAGACTGCAGAACTCATTGCCTCAGGAGATTGTGGAGCCCTGAGAAGCAGAGGAATTCAAAAGGGAGAGTAAGAGATTGGGCATTTGCACATAGAACAATTCTGTGCCAGTGCCGACAAGCAGATCTGAAAAGAGTGCTAAACTTCTTGCCAAAGGATTTAAGAAAAGGTTTTGACTCTTAGGGTGGGTTTGGTGCTGGCAGTCACTAGGTGATCTCTTGTAGGCTTTATCTTGTCCACAGTCTCTGAAATGAGCAGAGTCAGCACCAAAGCTGGGCTGGTCATGTACAACACATGATTTGCCAGCCTGGGCTGTAACCTGCCCATCTTGTTGCTGCAGCTGAGGGCATCTATCTAGAGAAAAGTGCCAGGTGCCCATTGCTGGATCAGATTAAATACTGTATTTCCACCTAAAAAACTCCCACCACATTTTAGAGTGCCTCAGCTTCTTTCCATTAGTCTTAATGCACTTACATGAATAATAAAACAGGAAGAAGCAGAGCTGGAGAAGGCTCAGTCTATAAACATGTCTCTTTGCATTAAGCCTTGTGGCATAAAGGAGGGCATCTCCTGCCATACATGCTGTCTCATTAATCATGTAATTACCTCCCTCACTTTCAGTGCTGCATCTCCTTGTCAGTGCTGCTGATAATGGAGCTTCTATTTATCCTGCCTTCTTTCTGGGGAGCGGCTCTAGTTTCAAAGCCAGCACAGTGGCATATTTTGAATAATTTAGTTCTGGGTGGCTTGAACACTTTGTGTTATTCCCCAGCTGAGACTGAAGGCTGATTCCTGTGAGTGTTCTGCCAGGAGGCTGATCAGGAGAGAGACAGTGGTATCATTGAGAGTGATGGGTTGTAGTGATGACAGAGAACTGAAAGCTAGCTCAACAGGTTGTGTGAGTGCATCTCAGTTGTGTCCTTGCTTAGTGTCTTAGCAAGGAACCCATTGGCAGAGGAAGGATAGGGGGAGAGAGTTGCATTAAAAATGTGATATATTTCTATACAGGAAGCCTTGGCAGAAGGCCAGCTTAATATTCTCCCTGTGCTGCTTGGCCTTGTGGCTTGCTAACTGTCCTTTGCCATTGCAGCCATCATCCAGTCACACTCCAGAAGTGCTCCACAGCCCTCACTGTGCTGGGTCGTGCAAGCGCTGGTATGTTGTTTGTGCCTCGTAGATGGGGAAGTCAGGGTACTGCAAGAGGCACCTGGGTTCACTCCAGAAATCTTGGCAATACCAAGAACCTGGTCCCAAAGCCCTCTTTCCTGTTCCTAACAACTGAGCAGTGGTGCACTCCTAAATCTTTATTCTCCCGTTCATGTTGAATCAATGCTTCCAGTGTTTGCTTAGATGAAGTGCTTTTGCAAAAGGTAACAACAGATGGTAGTAATGTAGGTCCCCTCCTTGTCTTCGCTCCTAAGACAGTAGGAGAAATAAATTAGAGCAGGAATGCCTCTACAGATTGGCCAGCTAGCTGATGGACCTGGTCCTTCAGGCTACTCTGGTCTTCAAGGAAAAGGGAATCTTACACCAGCTCCCTCCATCTCCACTTTGCCATGTGCTGCATGCAGAGAGACACTTACCTGAATCCAGGTGTTCTGCTTTGCCATTGCCTCCCTGCCCAGGTGTGTGCTGAGCTGGGCAGCTCTGTGCTCTCTGGCTGCAGCTTTCCAGGGAGCAGGTCTGTCTGGGTTGGTGAGGATATATATGTGTGAATGCAGCTTAGCTTTTGAGAGCTGGGTGATTTTGCCAGCACTCAGGTTCACCTCAGGTCGAGGCAATCTAACATGCACTGAAAGTCCTGCTGGATGGCCCTTAATCATGTTATATTATCTGGGCAGTGGTGGGTGAATTCATTATTTACAGGAGAGGAGAGTGTGCATCACTGGAGCCAGCACTAACATTTTACTACATGTGTGTAGGTTTCCCTGGTTTAGTGATCAGGATGAACTACAAACCAGAGGGCAGAATTGCTCCCTGTTACCCCCCCTCCACCCTCCCAAGGGAAGATAGAAGGGGAGTAAAGAAGGGAGACTTAACAGTTGGAAATTGAAACTGGAACAAATTTACAGTAACACAGAAAAGGGAGTAACGCATGGGGGAAAAAACAGATCTGTAAAATTATACAGGTACGTGCAAAACTGATCTTGGTGATGGCAGGAATAGGTGGGTGAGAGTCCCTTGTGGCAAGGCTGACTCAGGACAGGGGTCCACAGCTCCTCACAGCACCTGGTAGAGTTGGATTCTGGAGAGCACATGACAAGCTGAAGAACCTCTAAGCAGCAGCAACAAAGAAAGGCACAGGAAAATGGGGCTGGGCTTCTGTTTCTCCTGGGTTTTATAGAGTATAGCAGGAAGTGGGAGGGAATCCTGACCCCTTTCTGTTCTGACCCTTCCAGGTCACCTCTCTAGTTCCTCTTAGAGGTATCAACAACCTGCTGGGCCACTTAATCCATAACAGTAGGCACCTCAGATTATGTGACTTTTCACGGTGAGAAGCTGGATTTTGAGGTGGAGGGATATTCACTTACCTTTGACTGGCCTTCCTCACTTCTGGATCAGGGTTTCTTCTCTTACATGCACCTACCACTATTGGAAGAGAGAGTAGGATCAGTAAGCTGCTCAGAAGATTGTCACCACCAGGCAGTGACAAAATTCCTGTTAAAACAGCCCCTGCTTTTTCCTCTTTAATTTGGATTATAAAGCAGACTTTCATCTTCTGCCGTGTCATTCCTTTAATCTTCATTAAAGCAGCAAATGCTACATATTCTCTTGCCACTTTGTTGGGTTTGTTGTTTTTTTTTCAATAAACAAAAAAAATCCCTTCTCACCAACTCACAGCATGACCCCAGAGACTGTGGGAAGGTAGAGAATGGGCTCTGATAAGATACATGACTGTCTTGAGAAGAGTTTCAATGCCTGTCTTAAATGTCTTTTCACAGCTCCAATGTGGAGTCTGTCAATTCCATGTAATGGAAGACTTGGAGACTCTTGATATAACTGCAGCATGGCCCTTGAGGCTGGAGATGGTCTGCTTGTTTCCAAAGCTTGTTAACATCTTTAGATTGCAGAGACTATGCCATCTAACAGTCTGAGTTCCAATACAGCAAAGCTCAGGGTGGTTTCTGAAACCCTTGGAGATGAACAGATTTTGCACATGATTGACTCCCTCTTTCCAGTGCCAGTCATGGGAAAGGGCTCATGTGTGAACAAGAAGCAGGCCCACTATTGATAGCTGCTTGCTGGTGGGAAATAAGGCAGGAGCTGTCATTTCCATGTAACAGGAGGGCAAGCTAAAGCTTAGGATAATGTATTCCAGAATCTGCCTCCTAGTCTGGAGCAGAGCTGGGGGCAGTGCCAAGACTGTCCTGACTGCCTGGACAGTCTCTCCCAGGTGTGAAGATACCACTGGACCATAGAATAATTCAGGTTTTAAGGGACTGATGCAAGTCAAAGCCAACTTCGAAATTAGAGGAAGTTGCTTGGAGCCTTGCCCATTGCAAAGACAACTTATGGCTTGGGTGATACCTTCATGGCAAGACAAAACCCCTCAATGGGAAAACCATGGGTGGCAGCAAATTCTCCATTCCTGCGACAAATCTGTGACCCTAAAGCCAGCCAGGGATCCTCATGTTGTGCCAAGTTCAGCTGTTGACTCTCCAGCTGCTCTGATGCCCTAGAGGGCTGTTTGCCATGGGGGAGAGGAGCAGCTGGCTGCACTATGTGAAATGTCTGTGTTTTCCCAAGATAACCATTGTCTGTCTGCAGCACCAGCCTCCACCCTACTTGCTCACTGAGCCGTAGCTGATGCGTCTTTAATTAAAGAAGAGGAACAATTTGAGATCTCATTTTCTTTTCTCAACTGTATTTCCTTTTTCTGTCACAAGTTTACAGGACTCCCTCCCCTTCTTTTTCTCTTATAGTTTTGCTGTGGGGCTTTTAGTTTATGGAGTGTCTATTATAAAATAAGAAAGAAATGGGAAAAAATAGCTTGTTTTGGGCCAGGGAATTAAGATCCTGGGTCAGATGGCTGCTGTGGTCATTAACATATTTACATTTTTGCTTAAGAGCCTGGTTGAGGATCAAGGGAGTTAAGGGTGATTGTCATTGAAATGCGGGGGAAACCTTGCATGAAATTGCCGTTAGCGTCCTATTGTTTGGGGGGGCGAGGGGGGGGCAAATGGCCTTCCTGATCCCTGCCCCGGTTGTGTTGTGTTTGTCAGCCCAAGCAGACTGCAGAGGTAGCTATGCTGAAGGAAACCACTGTGCTGCCTTAGCTGGGAGGCTGTTCCTGGGGAGCCCTCCCTGTGGGGCTGGACCTGGGGCTCAGCGCAGCCATGCTGCTGCTGCCAGTCCTTGTCTGTCCTCTCTGGGAGACAAAGGTGCTTGGCTGGGCTTGAGGGACAACTGGCCCTTAACGAGATCATCATGGATAAATACATGAAGCATCTAGCAAAGGTCAGTTGCCTCTTTCATAATTGATGGACTCAAGTGGTTTGAGCGTGCTGTCACACATTGGTTTTGCCATGTGTGGGGACCCATGTTCTGCAGGACCAGCTCAACCCCTTGATTTGTGTGGCTAGCTATGATGTCAGAAGTAGGGTTTGAGGCAGTTTGAAGTGTTGGTGTGTGGTTACAGATGAGGGGTTTTTTATATGCTGAAAAAAATTCTTTAGACATAAACAAGAGAACTCCCTTAGAGCTGAGGTTTACAGTAAAACATTCTGCTCCAGGCTGTGGAAGCAGTGGTCTAGCTCTGCTCTAGGGCAGTTCGGTTTCTAGTTCAGATGCCAGTTGGTCTTTGTTCACCTCTTAGTCTTTCATGCTGTTGAGATCCATCATTTTAATTCAAACCTATTTCCAATTAGTATCATTAACTTAGTGCCAAAAAGAAAATTACACATAGTAATGTGAAAGAGAACAGGCTCTCTAGTATGTTTGCAGTACCAAAAATACTAGTGATCTTCTGCTGCTCCTTTGGTTTTTGGTGGGATGAGCAGCAGGACAGTGAGCCGAAGGAGGAATGCTGGTTCCTATTGGTGTGAGAAGGGAGCATCCTTGGAGGAAAGGCTCATTCATAGCCACCAGACAGGCTTCAGCTGTCTGTCCATTTGCAAAGCCAGCAGCCAGTAACAGGTACCGACAGTACTGTCTTGAGTGACGGGATCCTATCTGCTCTAGTGCTAATTAGTCTGGAGTCATTAGTGTGGTCCTGTGGGGCTGGTTTGAAGCTCTGATGCAGTTGTGTAATTTCTGTCCTTGGTTACAAAATGTTTCTTTCTGGAATGCTTTAAAGGAGAACAAAATCTGGGAAAACTGGTTTGAGATCTGAGCAGCTCTTTTGTGCTTCAGGAGCATGCATGCTTCTGTCTCTTTTGCCCTTTGAAAGAATACCACATTCCCTGTGTATGTGGCCATTGGCTTTTCCTACAAAGTCAAACAATGGGCACAGGAAGTGTCCCATGCTTCAGTCATTGACCCTGGCCCTCAAAGTAGGGAGGCATTTAAGCCTTCAAGGAGCATATGGTTTTCTCCTAGACAAGGTAGGCTTTGACATCTTAAATGTCAAGATATGGTTAAATTGGTGCAGTTAAGTAAGGTGTTGGTTAGGTGAAATGTTTTCAGGAAACAAGGATGAACACAGCAGTATCTATGGGATTGCAGGTGTTAGATCTGTTCACTGAATGACTCATCTCCCAGCTTCTGCAGATTCCCCTTGAGAAAGGTCATCTCAGGTATTACGCTAATAATACTTTATTTCCTGGGTATTTGTGCCTCTGGGATTGGGCACTGCACTCTTAAGCTGGCTTGGGAGTCCCAGCAAGAGCCAAAAAGCATCAGAGCTGAGCCTGAGTGGAGAAGTAGATTTTGAAGTGGAAGAAGTGGTTTTTGGGGTTGGTTTTACAATTTGATCTGTTACCTCAAAGCATCAGAGTGGGCTGATTGGAGTAGGGGAGCTAAACTTCTCCAGGGATTAATATTAAGCCCTTGTTTAACAGTAAACAACTGATGAAATCCACCTTTGGCTCTGAGTGCCAGCTGTCAGGAGTGTACATCCAGGCCACCTTGCAAGGACAGAGGGTGGGGGAGAGTGCTCAGCTCTGACTGTAATCTCCTGGCCCCAGCAGCTTCCTCACAGAAGGGCTGCTGCTTTGCCAAAACAGCAGACCAGCCCTGCTCGGCAAGGGGCTCTGATCTCAGGTGAGACAGCTCCTCCTCAACAAAGCTGGCAGTGATAGCAGAGTCCCTAGGAGCAGTGGGGAAAAGGTTCTTGGGTCAGAAGGAGATGGAGCCAGCCTTACACATGGGCACTGTGTCCTCTAAACAAGCTGCCTATGCCTGAGGCTGGCCCGTTCTATGGGAGCAGTGCCAGCCCTGCCGCTGGCAAGCTGCATCTTCTGGCAAGCTGCATCTTCTGGCAAGCTGCATCCTCTGCCACATCCCCCTCTCACCTTCCCCCTTGCCAAGGCAGCCTTTACTCCACTGCATCTGATCAAAGGCCCGGCGCCTGTTCAGCTTTTGTTCTCCATTAGGGAAGAGAGAGGGTTGTCAGGACCTTTTTGGCACTGCCAAGGCCTTTTATGTCCCAAATGTTTCCATGAAAAGACTCCCTCCTGACCACCCTGCCCTCTGACAGCCATTGATGCCAGCCAACAAGCTTGATATCATTATCTACAAAAGGAGACCAGTGAGAACCAGGGTACTCACAGCCAAGTTTGGGAAATCAAAGGCAAATCTCCCAGCAACAGAGAACTGGCAGAGATCAGACTGCACCACAGCCAGTGCGGGCTGATCTGGCAGCTTGTGTCCATTGGTTTTCAAAGCACAAAAGAAATGTGCTCGGCATGGTGCCAACACTGGCTTTGTTGGGGCTGGGGCTTTGCCCACCGGTGCACTGGCAGCCCCTTTGCAGAGTGCCCTGTGGAGCTCAGTGTGGGTTAGAGCCTTCTGGAAGCAGCCTTAAGTTTGAACAGCCATGCAAAGCTGTCTCTTGGTCAGTGGCATTTTTAGGAAATTAACCACTTAGTCTGAGGGAAAACAGTGACAGTTTTAGTCAGAGTGGGATTAACTCCAAATCTCACTTGGGACTTTCCTTCTAATGACTCTGGTTTATGTTCTGAAAACAGCATGTGGCTGCCTTGTCACTTTTAGTTTCACATAATATTCATCTGCCTTGCTCCCTGTCCAAAAACTTTATTTGCAATCCATCTTAAAATAGAGAGCTCTTCAGCAGTGAAAGCACTTACCATTTTGAAGACATCTGTAGAGGTTATCTGGAAAGGTGGCTGTCAGAAACACTGAGCACAGAAAGGGCTTGAGTAGGGATGGGATTTTCCTGTGTTGCAGTCCTGTTAGGAAATACAAGAGTAAAACTGTTTTCAGTACATTTTATCTCACAGGCTGCATCTCTGGTTTGCTTGATAGCCCAGATAGAGAGGGATATAAAAAATAGCCAAGAGAAATGATGATGCAGAGAGTGAAGGTGAAGGGAGCTGACTTAGCTGAAGCTTGGGTGGAGACAGGATGATGGTGGGGATGATGATGCCTGGGTTCACCCCTCTCTGGTTCAGGGTGCTTTGCAGTCCCTGGGCAAAGGAAGCTGGAGGTGGGGTGATTGCAGGGCAATGTGTCACCGAGCCTAGAGCAGCCCCTGGGCTTCCTGAGGGTCTGCAGTGGGTGAATGCATAGGAGGGCAGAGCTATGTGTAACGTGGAATGGTTAATTCTGGCACTTTCCCCTCCTGTCCCAGTTTGATCCTGACAACACTGGCTACATCAGCACTGAGAAGTTTCGCTCCCTTCTCCAGAGACACGGCTCAGAGCTGGATCCCCACAAGCTGGAGGTCCTGCTGGCCCTGGCAGACAGCAACTCCGAGGGGAGGATCTGCTACCAGGACTTCGTCAACCTGGTGAGTGCTTTGGCTGGCAAGGCCGGTCAGTCCTTGGCTCTGCCTAAAACATTGGTTGCTGAGGGACAGTCTCCCTCTAGCAACGCCACTGTTTGCTGTGCCCCTGCATCACACTCTGCATGGGCTTGCTGAAGTATTCCATATTGAGGGAGCTCTCAGGCCAAGAGCCAAGTTGCTGCTGATTTTTTCCAGGGAAACAAGTTTGCATGGGAAGAAACTGTGGGAGCTGTTGTAAGAGGAGCATGAAACAATTGCAGGTGCTAGTTGAGAGGCTTTTGCTCTCAATATCAGTTGGAAGCTGTCACAAGGAGCTATTTGTTTGCCAGCAGAGCTCTGTCAGTCTGGATGTCTCCTGGTTTATCTAGAGATTTCACCAGTTCCAGACAAAAATATATAGATAACGTTGTGTTGACTTGCTGAGTGGAGTGATATTGCAATGCTGTAGGCATCAGCAGCATCAGGGATAAAGTGTTTCTAGGTCATGTTCGTTTTATCACAGGTGAGATGTCTCAGACTGCATGAGTCATGATTTGGATGCCTCTCTATCTCTGCTAATGAGCCTATTAGTGAAGGGATCTCTCTTGTTAAGGAAGTTTGGTGACTCAACACAGATGTAGACATGTGTTGTTGGATGCCCAGGATGGCCTAGAAGTGTGTTTTGCAAGATAAGTATATTGGACAATGTCCATTCCAGGGCTTTGTCCTGTTCTTGCTCTGTCATTCCCCACCTGAGTCCCAGCAGATTCAGTGCAGCAGGAGAAACCTGGGTGACAAAGTCAATGAGCAATGAAAGTCAGTGACATCTCTAAGGTTTTGCTGGAAAGCTGGATGTGTTCTTGATGCAGAGTGTAATAATTTGCATCTCTGTGTGCTCCTGCAGTCAATATGGGGATTTGATCCCTCCATTCATCATGGTCACTCATGTGTCTGTTTTTAGTGTAGAAAGAAAGTGTCTTCCATATGTCTTGTCTTCATATTCACAGAATCACAGAATTGTTAGGGTTGGAAGGGACCTCTAGAGGTCATCTAGTCCAACTCTCCCACTGAAGTAGGATAACCTAGAGCACTTTACACAGGACTGCATCCAGGCGGGTTTTGAGTATCTCCAGAGATGGAGACTCCACAACCACCCTAGGCAGCCTGTTCCAGTGCCTTGTCACTCTCATTGTAAAGAAGTTTTTTCTTATGTTTAAATCGAACTTCCAATGTTCCAGTTTGTACCCATTGCCCTGCATTCTGTCACTGGGAACTACTGAGAAGAGCCTGGCTCCATCGTCCTGGCATACACCCTTTAGATACTTGTATACATTAATAAGGTCTCCCCTCAGCCTGGGGAGATCTCATAAGAGAGATGCTCCAATCCCCATTAATCAGGAAAGTGATAACAGGGCACAGCTGTCAAGGATCCAGGTCACAACCTCAGTCAGGCTGTGGTTAGTGTGAAGGTGAAATTACTGTGATGCAATGATGTAGATCTGCTGTATCTAACCAAGCTGTCTTGTTAGCCCCTTGCATGTATTTAGGTACACAATAAAATAAAGGTAGCAACTATGAAACAGATCCCAGTGTGAGGTTTTCCTCAGCTCCAGCTGAATAAACAGTGTGGTCAATGGCACTCTGTGATCAGCAGTGTGTTTGTAGTAACAGCAGCTTGTTCCACAGTTTTACATATTCAAAGTACCATGCAAGCATTCACTAGTTGAGCTGGACAACACTTAGGTAGCAGGAAGAGGTGTAATCTATTTTCTTTTACAGAAATTATGGCCTAAGGCCTGCCAACCCTTTGGCAACAAGCTCAGGAGTAGAACTGGGCTTTTTCCTCTCTCCTCACTCCACTGACCTCTGGAGCAGCACCAGCTAATGAGAGGCAGGTGGGAAGTGAAAGGCTTGGACGTCCTTTGAGGAATGGGAGATCGTGCCAGCTCACACCCACCTGATGTGATTTCTGCAAAATGCCAGATTTCCTTCACTACTATTGAATGACTCCTGTAAAGAAACCATTGATTTTTCTGTCATCAGTCCCTCTATCCTCATCTGCATTTTTTGCTCTTTCTAATCGATAGGCAATGCAAATGCCAGACATTAAACTACGTAGAAATGGCATCTCTCTTCTCACTCCTCTAGTTGCTATTGATTTCCAACATCCAAACTTTTTAGGGCTCCATCTCTTTTCCGTAGTTTCCTGCTCCCAAACCTGCCTTTTGAACTTCATGATAGAAAGAAACAGGACAGTTGGCACAGGATCACTGTGGTATTAGTGATTTCCTTCACTTTACAGCTGTCAATCCTGGAAACTATGTGTGGTGGTGTTTAAGTGTATGCTTGTGCTTGATGATCATCAGCCATCTCTGCTTTTTGCTCAGGTTAATTTGTTTCAGTAGTTTAGCAAGAATTGATCTGCTCCCAAAAAGGCAGTGCTGGATGTTGGGGAGGGAAAGGCTGACCTTTTACTAGATCCACAGAGGTTTTAAAAGCATGGCACTTTGTGTGTGGTTTTCCTTTTCTCCATCAATATTCATGAACAAATACTCTGACATGATCAGAGAATCTCATGGCCTCCCGAATGTGTCCAAGGTACTGAAATTTTGAGCAAGAGGTAAAATTGCATTAATAAAGCTCTGGCCAGTAGAGAGGCCTTGAGGGGAGCAGTGGAGTGGGGTATCAAAGATGCATTATAGTGCAGTTATCAAAGCAGAGGTGTGGGAGGAAGGAGACTTCTCTGTGTTTGTAACTTACAAGCAGCTCTTTTGGGGAACCCCTTTCTGCTTTCTGTTAGTTCCCTATTCCCTCTTGCTCTAATTCCAGCCTGCTTTTCCATTGTTTTCCAAGGCTTCAAAACTTTTAACTTTTTTAAAATGAGAAAATATGAATTTTGTATTTTGGTTTTGTGAGTGTGCATGTGACAGCACCAGGAGGGCTTTATTATCTTTGTGGAGGGGAGCTTTTAAGAACTTCCATACAGTATTCTTTCTGCCAGGGAAGGGAGAGGCGAGAGCAGTCCTTTATACCATGTTTTGCTTGGAGTTTTTTTAGTGGTGCTCAGAAGTACTCCATAGCACAGCCATAAAGTAACTATAAATTCCACTTCCAGTGCCTTTGCATGTCCTTTACCAAACCAGCTGACAGCCTGGATAGAAGGCTTAGGTGAACAAGGCTTTGCAAGAACTGTATATAATTCTTTATTACCTGAGTCACTGGGATGATAAGCAATAAAGCCTAAATCTTCAATTCTCAGGGGAATCCCCAGGCAAGACAAAAGTTTGCCCAAATGAATTAGTATCTCCTCTTCCTCCTAAAGCCTTGTTCACTTTCTAGTGAGTGTGTTGAGCTTAAAAGGCTGTTGCAGAATAACCCAGGACCTCAGTTCTGGTGGTCTTGTCAGTGTTCCTTGGTTTGTTCTTACTGTTGCTAATCTGGAAAGGTTTGTTGCAGCAAAGCTGCAGGTTTTATAGCTCCATTTCTTCCCCTTTGTGCTTCCAATTAGCTGCGCTGTTGAACTAGGGCAGATCCAATGCCAAACATCTCCCATCTGAAGTCCTCTGGAATATCCTTCAGTTTCCGATGGGACAGCACTTTAAGTGCTCCCTCTGTCTTTGATTGATCCTGTCTTGGCTGAAAGTATAAGATTCCTGAGCTCTCTTCCTGGCCATCATTCAGAGGTATAATAATAAATATTTAATTACAAAAGGTTTGAAAATCTTACTTCAGTAGTTGATTTAATATTAGTCTCTTATGGGTAAGGAGGAGCTTCTCTCGAGAGGTGGATGAGAGCAGTCACGTGATTGTGTCCTCATCCATCTCTTACCTCTCAGTGTATTGAAGCCCTTATTGAGGTGCAAATTTTCCACTCCAGGGAGCATTTCCAGGAGCTGGATATCCCTCCTGACAAATGTGCCTCACACTATCTTCATGTTGTTTTCCTTCCCATTTTGGAGAAAACTGGGGATTTTTGGTGTTTCAAGAGCCATGTGTATCTCCTGAGAGGGGGGAAATTCATCAGAGGGCCAGGTAAGAATCCCCAAACTTAATAACTGGGATGCAAGAGCTGCTTTTGGAGTGTGTTCAGCTTGTACAGTGATCTGAGTCCCTCAGATATTGGCTACATGTAGCAGCAGAGAAAACTCTCTTCCAAGTGAACTAGTCTGGCAAATAAGCATTATGCCAATTAAAGTGGAACTTAGCACAGAAATTTACATCCTTAACCATGATTCCTCAGCTGTTTCCAATCATGTACAGTTGAAACTTGAGAAGCACAATGTCAACTTAAATGGTCATTTTAATTGTGTATGTATCTAAAACATACACGAGTGGGAAATGTCATAAAGATTATTTTTTTTTAATTTGCTTAAAAAAATTAAATCTGGATTCATTTAGGATGTGGAATCTTTCCCAGTACCAATGAAAAATGAAACAGGTGTTGGGGGGTTTGAAGTTTCAGACTTGCTGTATTTTGACACGATGTTATTTCAACCACAATGTTATTCTTGTCCTGCAAGCAGTGTTCTTGCAATTGACCTTGAAATCTAAAGGTGGTTTACCTTTTCTAATGGAAGTGCTGGAAGCCTGGCACATTTAGTTGGAGTCCAGAGAAAACCTTGAGCGGGGAATACCGGCAATGACCAGGATAATTTATTTGGTCTTTCCTGTCTCTAACTTTTCTTGAATCCCCAGAGTAAACACTGCTTGATCAGACCAAATCAGGATGGTTAGTACCTGCTTTTTTTTTTCCCATGTGGTGCTGTTTGGGGGAGTGCTACCAGGTTGGCTCAGAGGATGTGAACATCTGTGGCAGATGAACTTTACGCTGAGCTGTGTGTTTTGGGAGAAGCAGTCTTCACCCACATTAGCATTTTGTAGAAGTGCAGACTGAGGGGAGGAAATAAATGTGAATCTTGAAAGCCAAATTGATTGGAAAGGCTGCATTTGTAAGTAAAGTGGGTTATAAAACTGGAGCTGACAGAGGCTTTTAAACAGCTTTTGCTAACTTCTGATTTAGTGTTCTGTGTCTTGGAGGATCAGAGCTGGAGAGCTGAATGCAGGGCTTGTCACAGTGCTGTACGTGTCTAAAAATAGCTGTAGACCAGCCTCAAAGATGCCAATATGTAATGGGCAGAAATCCATGTTTTTCAAAACCTCCTGAGTGAGGCTGAATAAAAACCATAAAAAGGGTACTGTGCCCCACCCAGGCCATGAAACTGGGGATGGGGAAATGCTACACGGCTTGGCTATTGATTACCTAAGGCAGCAGTAGTACAGATAGTCAAGAAACCCAGAGAAACTGGTCTGCCAGTAGGGATGGGTCGTTTCCATTGCAAGTTGCAGGTTGTCTGAGACTAGTTCTTGACTGGCAGGTGTCCTGAACAAAAGCAGGGCTTTGTGCCTGACCAAACTTTGGCACTGTCCCACACTAGACAATAAGGACTCTCAGCCTAAACTTTGACATTTTCAATGTTGAAGACAGGTTCATATCTAAGTAGAAAAAAAGTTTTACTTTCTGGCAGATGTATCAAAGCCATCCTTTGAGCAGAGCTGCAGCATTAAGCCTTGTTTTGTTTTGCTATGCTAATACCAAAGGGCTGAAGTGGCAGAGCATGGTTACCTGTCATGTCAGCTTGGCTGGTTTGCAAAGGAAATTTCTTTCTCTCTGCATAACTCTAGTGTATGGCCTTGGGCAAGTCTTAACTGTTCTGAGATCCAGCTTCCCACCTCCCCAGGAGAGCCAAACACTTTGTACATCTGAGGTGCAGCTTCCGCAGTGATTCTGCAATATCCTGCTCTTAATAAAACTAACACCTTTCCCTTCTGCATAATTTTAGCAGGTTGAGGAACACCTTCAGAAACATGATGTTGATGAATTTGCACTGTTATTTTAGCTCTTCGGGCAGCATTAGCAGTAGTGCAGAGCAGGGCACTGGACTGACAGGGCTGTGCTGAGTTCAAGCAGTTGAAACACCAGGAAATTTCTGTTACGAGCCCAGTACGGACAGGAACGTAGGCAGCCCTTGGAGCTCCCTGCCCATCTCTTTCACCAGACTCTGCAGTGATTAAGTGATCAACTGCTGAGAGTAGTCAGCACTTCTTGATGCTGAACTGCAATGATGATTTTCTGTGGTTGACTCTGGAAATGGTTATATTTTCCAGTGAAGTGCTGCAGCAGGGAAAGCACTGACCATTTTGTGGTGGGCAGGAAAATCATGTGTCACTGTAATTAGAATAAGCCTTCCAGCAGCTGCAGGCAACTGCCTGGCATCTTCATCTGTAGCAGGCAATTATAGTTTCAGTCTGAGTTTGTTCTTGTCCACAAGAGGAGTGAAGTCTGAGAGAACAGAATGAACTCTTTGTGGGAGCATGCACAGTATATCTGACAAACTGCTCTGAATTAACCTGGAAGGAAACTTCCTTTTGCAAACATAGTGATGTCATTAGGTGGCTAAAAGTACCTTTTGAAACAGAGGTATGTCTGTCACCTACCAAGAAGCATCTCACAAATGCTAAGGAAAGCCTTGCACCTGGTGGATGTTTCTCTATGAAAATACTGTCTTTCAACATGAGCAGGCTTTCTTAATGCAACAGTAGATCACCGAGAACTTGTTCCCTGGATCTTCCTTAGTTTTAGATAAAAGTTTTTGGGTTATAAACTTGAGAAGAGTGAAAAGGAAGATTTTTGTGGACAGATTCTTTTTTTTTCCTGTTTCTGCTGCTTTTGCTGGAATGTTCTCTTACAAGTGTTTTATGAATGAGCAAAGGAGTGAGCAAAGGAGAAATACCAAGAAAGGAGGAAAAGTTTTTAGTGTAAACGTTTTTGTCACTAAAACAACCTAAAAAGAAGAACAACAGAATTTTCCCCCGTTTTAAAGAACGTGAAGTAGATCAATTGCCTGGGGATGTTGCTCACATCAGTGCATTTCTAAATTGGAGTGGATGGGCAGCTGCTGGCAGAATGGGTCACAGTGGCATCACCTCAGATGGCCCCTTTGCATTCCTCCAGTGATTAACAGGAGGTGGCTCCCTGCAGTGATTACTGTGTTTTAAGCAGCTTGGTCCAGCTTGGAACAATTACCCAGCTGCCTGAGCACTGAGAGCAGAAGCTCTGGGCTTTGCTGGCTTTGGGATATTAGCCAAAACCAGTGGGATCCAAGACAACTGGAAGCCAACACTGTTGAACATCATCTCTTAATTGTTTCTGGGAGACTGAAGATGCTGCTGGCTTCTGATATCAGTTAGCAGTTCTTTCAGAAAAAGGTCCAGGCTGTCATGTTTGCTTTGCTGTCTCTTACTGTAAAAGATCCCTTTACAGTGGTTTTTATGCATAATTAGCCTTTTAAGCCTTTCTGCCAAAGATTCAGCCAGTACAGTGACTCTAATGCAGCAGGTTTGTTTGACATCAGGGCTAATTAGCAATTATCCAACTCTTGGAGCAAGCTCTTTCAGACCTGTTGTTTTTTTGGTTGTGTTTTTTGTTTTTTTTTCTCTAAGCAGGCTAGGCATAAAAATCCATCTGCCTAATTTGCAAATGCAGTTGCTTTAATTATGCATCCAAATTGGGAAAGTGCATACTCAAAAGAGAGATCACTAATTCTATGCATGCAAGATGATAATGCATATACAAATTGGCTGTATCCTCCAAAGCTTGCACCACCTCAAAACCTACCCCCTCTGAGGATAACTGTTTTAAAGGAAGAAATCCTTTCCTCTTGCAAATATACAGCAGCTAAGAGGGCCTGTACACCAGTGTAGTTTGTTGTTTTGTTGCTGTTGCTCATATAGTTTTTTTACACAAAGGGGTAATTTTCTGTGCCCAGAGTCAACTCCTGCCAACAAGGACCAGAACACAGGGATTAGATGCTGTGAGTGTACCTGCTGCTGTGTGGCAGGTGCAGGGAAGTGTGATAGAGCAGGGGGAGCTGGGGAAAGGAGGACACAGGAATGTCTACTGTGGTAACTGATGGTGAAGACAGTGGATGGAAGGTTGGAGAATGGGCCAGAGAGCTCAGCCGGGTGCACCAGCAGCCTCTGCTCTGCCTTCCCATTGTTCTGCCCTGACCTCATTTATTGGCTTCATAATAGCAAACCCTGCTACTGGTTTTCCTCACACCCCATGTAGGTCACCCCATGATCATCCTGAGACTTGGTTCCTAAAGCCCCACCCTGGTGGTTGCTCCCCTGCCTGCCCAGTGCTGACAAACTAGCACTGATGTCCCCAGTGGTTGCGCCAGGCCTTGCTTTGTCCTCACGGTTTCTTCCTTTTCTTTTTCCCCAGATGAGCAACAAAAGGTCGAATAGTTTCCGCCAAGCCATCCTGCAGGGGAACAGGAGGCTGTGCAGCAAGGCCCTGCTGGAGGAAACGGGGCTGAGCCTTTCACAGAGGCTGATCCGGCACGTGGCGTACGAAACCCTGCCGCGGGAGATCGACCGCAAGTGGTACTATGACAGCTACACCTGCTGCCCTCCTCCCTGGTTCATGCTTACCATCACTATTGTAGAGGCAAGTATCTTCATTCCCTGTCTCTGGAAACACACAGTACACTGCCAGAGGCTTTGCTGGGACATAATCAAGGGCTTGTTTAGACCCAGGCAAGGACAGGCACAAAGCTGAAAGCCATTTTGGCTTCCCCGTATGTGTGTGTGTGTGTAAGTGGAGTCTGTGATCCTGTCCTGTCTCCAGGTGTGGTTATTATCCATTGAAACCATTTGTATATGAAACTACAGAGTTTGGGAAACTATAGTGAAACTTTTTGAGGAGTGACAATCTGGACGGTCCTGGGGAAAGTGGTAGTTCAAATAATGGAACTGGAAGAAAAAATCCTATACAGTTACCACTGTTTTGTGAATGGAGAGAAAAAGGAGGGAAGAGAAGGAGCTACAAAGTGCTTTTCAGTGAGAGAAGGCATTTGCTAACCCAGGAAATCTCCATGCTCTTCTAGGTTGCATTTTTTCTTTACAATGGAGTGGTACTGGACAGATTTGTGCTGCAAGTCACCCATCCCTTATACCTGAAGAACGCACTACTTTACCATCCCCAGCTCCGTGCTCAGGCTTGGAGGTACCTAACCTACATATTCATGCATGCAGGGTGAGTATTTACAAACTCTGGAGATTCTCCACAGTTCAGGTTCCCCAGAGAGGGAGGAGGAAGTGACAGAATAATCTCAGAAATAAATTTTAAAAAATCAATTCTAAATTCCATATAAACATCTGCATCTGTTGTGGAGTGCTGGACACTGAGGGGCAAACCTTCATAGCCTTCTGAAGGGGGAAGGCAATGAATCCTCCTTCATCCTATGGGAGGTATGTAGCAGACCTGGGAAAGGAACACAAGGCATGGGGATTCTAACTCTATGCTTCTTGGCTGTGCTAGTCCTCCCACGATTCAAAGAAGACTTAACTGTGTAATGTTAGTGATGCCATGGTGATGAGTGAGTGTCACAGGGAAGTTCATCCCTGTACAAAACACTGTGCCCCTTCTGAGTAGCTTCTCAGATTATTATCTTTGCACATTCCTGGCAGATAATTGCAATATTCTTGAATTCTATCATTGGAAAATCACAGCAACAAGCTTTTTGGCAGCAGTTTATAGTTTGAAACTGGATAAAGACCCTTTGTTCTTAAACAGAAAGCCTATATTCCCATCAGTCCATGTTCTCTTATGAAAGGCCAGAAAGATCAAGCTGATCTTTTCCTTTTTCCATGTCTCTGATGGAAGACATGCTGATGTCTCTGATGGAAGACATGCTGATGTCCCTTCTCTGCCTTGGAATAACTGCCGCGGTGTGTAATTGTTCTTCAGCACAAGATGTGCCCCGGATCTCTGGATGAAAATCGTAACAGACAGACAGAACAGACTCCACCCAAAGGGAGAGTAGGAAAAAATTTATAAATTAAACTTTTGAACGTGGCAACATCTGTATTCTGCATGCTAAATTCCATCCAAAAAGTCCATTTTATACAGGTTTCAATCTGCAAATGGAGACTATGTGACGTGAGACTGGTGATGTAAAATGAGAACTGAAAGTTTCCATTGATGATGAAAAGGGGAAAACTGGGCTTGTAAAAGGATGAAACACTTGATTTTAACTAATGTTATCTCAGCTCTGCCTGGATTTTCCTCTGGTGGTGGTGCTCTACTATATCATTTATGTAACTGCAGATTGCTTTGGGGTACATTGGAAGAGAAGCAGGTGCACAAGGGCAATTTGTGCAGCATTTAAATGTCTTCTTGTATCACCTGTGCCACACTTCCCTGACCTGTGCCACATCAGCCTTTCCTGCAGCAAGCAGTACTCTGGCATTCTTCCCTCTTACTGACTGAAAAATATCTCAGGTTTATTTCACGTCTGTGGCTGCCTCAGAGATGAACAGTGGGGAAGATGGTGTGCAGGAGACTCATTGTTTTTGTGATGGATTCCAAGTTCTTTAGCCACACAGCTTTCCAAACAATGGAGAGTCCTGCTGAAACAATAAACCCTGTGATTTATCTGCAGTAGCTGGAGTTAAGCTACATGTTCATTTATTGCTAGCCTCTGTGTGTTAAGGTCCTTTCATATGAGGAGAACAGATAAATCTTGGAAAGGTAGTTACATTTGTTAGTGGAAGCCCATCATTCTCCTCTCATTTTCAAATGAGATGCTAACACAATGCCATGGGATCTATTGTTATCCTGCTTCCAGCTGAGACTTTAAAATGGTAATGTGGACTGCTCCTTAATTTAGTGCACTCAGTCTGTGGTTTTGAAGGGCAAGTGACAGCCATAAGGTGTCCGAGAAGACAGCAGTTGCTAAGGCTTGGCTGGCTGTGCCTCTAGAAAGATTCCAAAAATGCATGGGTTGGGATGGAGGGAGCTTTGTCAAGGGCTGAAAAGGCTGGCAAAGTTGTAAATTCTGCCCTTCTGCTTTCATGGAAAGTAGATGTTGAGTATCTGGGGCCCACACATTTGTAACACTGCCATAACTAATGACTTGCATTGATGCTCAGTCCCATTTGTTTGGTCCTGGGGCAGGAGAAAGTCTTTAATAAATCAATGAAATTGTCGTTTTGAGAATGACACGTTCAGCACTGGCAAAGGCTAATTATATTTTATGGGTGCTTATCGACTGTGATGTCTTCAAAGCTCATAGCATGATGGGGAGGAGAAGTGAATGGAATTGCTTCTGGAAAGTCTTTTAAGAACAGCCGTGAATCAGAGCAGTTACTTTAGGATAAACTTTGCTGAGCTCTTTACAAAAGCTTCCTTTGAAAAATAAGACCCAGTGCTTTGTGTGAAGATGTCAGGTGCTGCCTCATGATGTTGACTGTGTGCCAGCCAAAGTTTCTTCCCTCCCCTCTCTATAAGGGCACTTGGATGCTTTGACTCTTTTTTGTGATCTTAGCTTGACCTTTGCTGGTTGTTCCTAATTTAGTTCCTAAGTTCTCTGAACATGCAGGGTCAGAGTGGATGCCAGAATATGTCTGTCCCAGTGGCTCCAAAAGTCCTGAACAAGGTAATAAAAACACTCAGTTACATGCAGCAGTTTCCCGTGATGACAGATTGAGGTGCTGAGTGTCTTCTGCAAGAGAGAAATTTATCCTTGGAGAGAAATTCAGTGGAAACAAACAATATTAAGATATCCAGAAAGGACTGTTGCCTGCAGTATAATTTCTAGCAGTTTTTTGCAGTCCAACTTTACATTCTCATTCTGAGACTGCTCTGTCATTACTGCATCTCACCACCAGCATGTTTCTCTGATGTGTATGGGGAATTGCTATGGTAACATGAAGAAAGACCAAAACTGTGAAAATGCATATACCTTAAACCAAAGATTGCTAGTGACTGAGCAATCCTTTGCATGCATAAAATAGGGTGTAGATTTTCAACACATTAGCTGTTTTGTGCTCTCTCCCCCAAAAGATGCTCATCTTCTGTGTTAAGGGTGCCACTGTGTCATTTAGCTCCACTTGCCTTGTAAGCAAGACTTGGGCACTCTGCACACAGGAGTCACTGAACCCCGGGGCCCAGGGTGGTGGGGGCCCTGTCACAGCCCTGTGAGCCCAGGGTCAATCTCAGATACTAGCACAGTGTTGAGAAGGACCCTGTTCAGGGGCCTGGTGCTATTGTTAACTCACTGGAGGATCTTGCAGATGGCCAAGGCATAGGTAAATATTTCTACAGAGTTTTGAAAAGTTACAAGGCAGTTTTCTTAAGTACTATTGATTAGAACAACAAAAGACTTGTTTTGAAACTATTGATTCAGTGCAGGAGAAAACTACTGCACTGGAGACTTTATTAAATATGCCCATCTTAGCTGTCACACCCTCTACCTCTAGGCTGCCAGTGGTCCTGCTCTTGCTGATGTGCACAGCAGGGTTTTCTGCAAGAGTGGTCTCAGTCCAGCTTTTCCCATTGTGTTCAGCAGGAGTTTTGTTATTGACTGTAATGGGAACTGGGCAGGTGAACAGAGAGCTGCAGTGAATACTGTCTCACTGGACACTTAACCAGAGATTAAATGGTCCTCTGCTTCCCATTCTGGCCATGATCACATTGAAGTAGGCACAGCAGAAAAGAGTGAGGGTCAGAAGGCTCAAACAATAAAGCAGCATGATGTGTCACAAGGAAGTGGCAACTGTCTTGGGGCTGCCAGACTTACCTTGCTCTTGACTTAATATCCACACCCAACATGGCACTGTAACATGGGCAGGGAAGGGCTGTATCATTAGGAGGGGAGAAGAGCAGGTCAAGTTTCAGGCTTCTGTTCAGGCTGTGCTGCCATCTTGCTTCTTTTTTGGATGAGTCATTTAACTTCTTCAAACCCTCCATTAAAGAAACCGAACAAAATTCACTAAAACCTGAACATGCTGCAGTCTGTGGTTGAAAAGAACTGGGTGAATATGGAAAAGATAATGAGCAGCAAGAAACTTGCAACTTTCAGTCTGATTTTTTTTCAGGAACTATTGTTTTTCCCAGTGTTACAATCTACTTCTGTAAAACAGGTGCTATTTGATTCCCTTTCCAAAATATTTCTGTCTCAAGGATAGCGAAGGGAGACATGGACTTAGAAAAGAGGACAACTGTTGTTTTTCCTTGCCACAGGATAGAACACCTTGGACTCAATGTTGTCCTTCAGCTTTTGGTTGGGATTCCCCTGGAAATGGTGCATGGAGCTGCGAGGATCAGTTTTGTGTACGTTGCTGGAGTTGTGGCAGGTAGGTGACACCTGGATGCCCCAGATGGAGAAGCATCTGAAAATTATCTGTGCTGACTTTTGTGTAGGACAAATGTTTTGTGACATTTGGGAATAGGAGAAGAGCAGTCCCTGATCTGTGCATTCAAATTCTTTTGGAGACTGGAAGTGGGAAATATGGTACAACTTGGCATCTAACTAGCTATAGGCTCTGTATTTAGGACACTTGATAAAAAAGCACCAACAACCTGTTACTTTAAAATAGCCTTGCTTTAGGTGGTCTTCCTGAATGTGGAGGTCATGCTGTTCCTCTCCTCTTGTGTCCCACAGAGGTCTAGAAGAAAGGTGGCATCACAGGCATCCCTGCATGAAGAGTCTTTTTTTTTTCCAGGTCCTGTGCCAGTTCCTCCTCCATTTGTCCTGTGCTGTCTGCTTTCTACAGCCTGAGTAAGCAAGTATTTGGTTGTAGGTTGTGAGCAGTGCACAGAAATCTGGAAATTAATTTAATCATTAAGCCGTGGGGTTTGATTGATTTTTAGTTTGTGCCATATTGCTTTTATTTATATTTAGCATTTCCAGGAGTTTGCAGGTGATGGAAGTTAGCTGACAATAGATCAACATCCAATTAAAACTGGAGGGGAGTGTGAGGGCTTCACAGTGGAACTCAGGCAACGATTGACTGCATTAGTTCAAGATTTATGGTGATTTTTTTTTTCCAGCTACATAATTTTATTGTTTTCCATGATGAACAGATAAAGCCTTTTTGTAAAATGGGCTGCATTGGGTACTAATAAATCTGGCATTCCAGGAGAGAGACTGTGGAAGGAATCATGGGACTAGGTCACAGGACTAGGCATGGTACAAAGACTGTGCTGTTTGAGAAAGGAGTTAGCACACCAGCTCCACCACCCCTTGCCTGTTATTTTCATAAGCACTGAAGTGGTCCCCAATCTGAAACTTTCCAGGCACAAGCTTTTCTACATCGATCCAGCTACCAAACCCTGGCTCTTCATTATATATATATGGAAATGCACATAGCACACCTATGTCATAGACTCACTGGCAGGGTCTGCAGGGCCAGAGGAAGGTTTTACAGGGCATTGGGGCTGGGCTGAACACCCAGAGCTCTGCAGGCTTGTACCAGTGAGACTCACTATCCCACCTAGCATTACTGATTCATTTTTGCTGCTCAAATTATCCCATTTTTTTCTCAGACAAGCTGCTAGATCCTTGTGGCAGTCTTGCCTTTCACACCTTATGACCTATAAATTGTGAAAGAAAGTGCCAAATGGAAAGGGAAAACTTCTCTTCTCAGTGCAGGAAGGAACTACAGATGTGACCAGACAGTCCCACACAGACAAAACATCCTCACCTGTTGTAGTTGTCAGCCAATTATTAAACATGCTTTATTCTTTGACATGTGCTGGGGGAGAAGGAAAGAGGCATAGTTGTTCTGAGGGTCTGGCAATATAAAGATGACAGAGCTCCTAAGCAATCAGGAATAAGCACTAAAAGGCAGACATGGGCCACAATCCTCACTCCTTACTTTTATGTCTTTTTCTCATTTGTCTGGCTTCACTAAGAAGACATGTTGAGACTGAGATTGAGAGACTGAAGTTAAATGCTCAGTGCAGTGTCTGAGGACTTAACTGCAAATTCTTATTACTCCTTTCTTAACTTCTCATTAACTTTTTCCTTAATGGCAGTGTTTAAGAGCTGAGAAGTCCCAGAGCTGTACAGTGAATGAGGGAGCTATCAGCAGAGTTGGCTGGTTGTACCTCAGCACTTTCTTGACCCAGAATGAGCAGAGCAATTAGCAAAGAAGTTTGTTAGATTCTGTACTACCAAAGGCTCTCTCAAGATTTGCCATTGTGTCCTTTGCCCATTCCTGCCCATCACAAAGATCTTCACTATCCCTGCCTTGTGACACCAAGTCTGCCTTTGTCTCTCTATCTCTTAAATTACTCTTAAAGTTTGCAATGAAAGGAGCTTTGAGCAGATCCAAGTCTCCAATTTGGATAAGGAGAAGCAGTATCTATGGATGTACTGCTATTAGTGGTGTCTCTATGTGATTGACCTATCATTTTGCTATCTTGTGTCTAGTGCCCCCATTCAGGTTATTTTTAGCTAGTTTTACTCTGAAGTTTTATAAGAAACAGGCTGTGCTTTTTATTAGAGGCCTATGCTAAGTTACAAGTCCTCAGTTCCTTCTCACTGTGCAAATATTTGTCTGGCCAGCATGGGAGCTTCTTCTGTTTTATCTCCAGGTGAGGAACAACACAAAGACATTTTTCTGTCTCCTGCTTCCTTGTTATTTTAATCAGGGTGTAAGTGCCTTTTTGCAGCATAGGTTTGAAGATCTGTTGCTGCCTGGCTTGGCTGCGTTTAAAGTAGATACAAAAGAATCAATCAGTACTACAGGATGGAGTAAGCTTCACAAGAAAATTGATTCCCCCCCTTCTCTTTATCTGTGTATTACTGACCTGCAACAATTAGCACAAAAGAGGCAGTAGCAGGGATGTAAGGTAGGAGAAAGTGTGGCTGGCAATTGTCACAAACCCTTGTTCTTTCTCTTAGGGTCCCTGGCAGTGTCAGTAGCTGATATGACTGCGCCTGTGGTGGGTTCCTCTGGAGGTGTGTATGCTCTTGTCTCAGCTCACTTGGCCAATATAGTCATGGTGAGTACCAGAATGACTGTCTAACCTCTTCAGAAGTGAGCTGGGTCTGGTGACCCAAAGGGATTGGAAATAGGGCCTGACCCAGCTGTTGGTCATTTAGAGCTTACTCCAGTTAAGAGTTTTGTCTCAGTGGTGTGGTCCTGGAATGGAGATTCTACACTGTGGATGATGGCTTGGTACCTTGATGACTGGCAGCTTGCCAGGAGAAGCCAAAGATGCTGGTAATCCAAGATTTACTGGTGTACCCCAGGCTATCAGCTCTCCTTGTGAGGACTGACAGATGTTTGGAAAAGAAGGGGCCAACTGGCTCTGCAGAGGTTGCAGACTTGTTTCTGTCTCCATGTGCCATGTGGTGTTAAGCAGGTACCTGAGGAAATGTAGTATTTGGTGGATTTGTGTGCAGAATATCCCTCATCTCCATTTGTAAAACCCAGACTGAAGCTGAACCCTGGCAGTACTAGTGATGCATCCTTCTGTAAATACCAGCATCTTCATTCCTCCAAGACCTGGAAGCAGGAGCTCATCCAAGGTCCTTGGCTAGCTGGTGGCAAAGCCCAGCATATCTGCCCATGTGACTCCTAAGCTGACCCCTGGGCAAAAATGTCTTTGCTGGGAGAGCTGTTTTTGCTGTGCTGAGGATTCACATGTGGTGGTGGCACAGGCTGCACGTCTGTCCTGTGCCAGCAATGGCAGAGCAGAACCACCATGAAAATGCCAGTAGCACAGCCTCTCCTGGGGTGTGAGTGGGAAGATAATGCGAGTTGGCTGCAGTAGAGACAGAAGATCTGTTATGTGACTGCTGGAAAACATGTGCGTGTGTGGTGCTACTCGTGTCAAGCCTGAAAGAAACCCTGGTGTTCCGTGGCTGTGCGCAGGGCAGCCGGCAGGCTGGGGCTGCAGCCCCCGCGGCGCCGCTCCAGGCAGCCCTTGTAGCAGCTGCGAGCGGGGGCGGCTTGTGAGCAGAGCAGGTCTCCTTTGCTGCCGTTCAGGCTTTTCGGAGCAGGAAGGAGCTGGGGGCTCTTGCCAAATTAGGACAGTCGCAGTGGCTGGCAGAGAGGCAGGGAGTGGAGGAGAGGGGCTACCCTTACACCACACAGTTTCTACTGGGGAAACACCTCCTTATGAAGAGTTATTCTCAGTATGGTTTGTGTTCCCTGCCGCTGGGCAAGCAGAGGCAGGAGGGAGTTCCCTCTGTCTCACCGGGCAGTAAAGCAGACACAGGGGTTCTTCACACCAAGATTCACAGGCTCAGAGGGGAACATAGGAGGAAATTTCAGTTTGTTTTAGAGGAAGAAGCTTTGCTGGAGGTGTGTGGAGCCTTCACCAGATACCTTTCCCAGACTTCTTAAAATGTGGCAAAGTGGCCTGTAATTTCACTACTCATTGACCTCCTCCAAAATCTATTTAGCAAATGCTACCTTAGCACCTGTATTTCTCCATTATCTGCTGCCTCTTTTCTAGGTTGAAACTACTTTTGCTGCCTTTTCCAGTCTGTTGGAGATTTTTTTTTGCTTTTCTTTCCCCCTCTTTTCTCTCTCTGTTCACTTAGTATCTAGGTATAGTGCTCCCACATGCTGAAAGAGATGCTGGCCACTTGCTGGTAAAGCACAGTCTTGCACAGGTGCTTTGAGCATGTTGGGAAGAGGAGGGACTGTTATAGGGAGGGTCTCTTGAATCTTCTTGTGCCTCCTGGTAGCCAAAGGAAATGCAAACATCCCTGCTTGTAGAAATAAATATTACTGGAATTAGACACATAACATAACCAACGGGGAAGCGATGAAGCATGTCACCCTAAGGAAAAGAGTGAGGTGAGGGACTCAAAAACAGCTACACGTAAATGAAAACTGAAGGAAGGAGCACAGTATTAATCAGCATGAGTTCAGAGCCTTCTGACTGCATTGGGTGTCTCTGTGGAGAGAGAAAATGAGGTACTTATTTTGTAAAGATTGCATTTTTGGAGCCACAGAAATGATTTACAGATAGATCCCACATAAAACTTGAATATCTATAATATGTATAGCAGAATATTTCTTCAGCAGGCTGCAAACTCACTGGGTGCCATTAAAGTTAGGCTGAAGAGTTTACAAGCATTGTTTTTTATTCCATCAGTGTCGTAAACAGGGAGTCTGTCACAAGAAGCCTGTCTAGCTTGCTATCTCATACTGCTTTCAACAGGCAAAATTTAATTTAGTCACTTAATAATAATAATAGTGTTGTCATACATCTGAGTTCCCCAGAACATGATCTTTTTTTCTGCTTGGAAATTTTGTGCAACTGGAAAAGGTGGAATTTAAACATTTATCCCCAGATTTATGACTATCATTCAGAGATTCTTATTCCACTGTCTTGATTAATGACCAAGCCTGAAGAGAGAGGAGTCTTTCATATGGCACTGTTTCCTTGGTGTGCTTTGAGGTCTTTATTATTTGTGTGTGCTCTGCAGAAGAGCCAAGTTGCAGAATTTTGGGTAGCCTGAGGCACAGGCAGTAGCACTAGAAAAGTGCAGTAGGGCTTGAATGCACTGAGAAATTGCCTGACAGGTGACAGTGTTGAGCTTCCAAGTGAGTCATGATGAGCTGTGTGATGTTAACCAGAATGATGCTTGTGTTGAATCCTAGGTGCTACTTAACAAAATTTTATTGGATGTGGCCTGGTACAACAGGGTTTTGCAGGGTAGGTAAGTTGAAATATTTTCAGAAGTCAGAATTTAAGGTGAAACATCATAGTAACATGTTAAAGGTTAGTCCATCTGAAGAGTCAAGAACAGTAAGGCCAGGCAAGGAAATTTAGTAGGGCTGCCAGGCAAAGAAGCCATGGACTGTCCATAATTTGGACATGTCTGTAATATATTCCTTATGTTTATGTTCTCTGGGAGCTGTGTTTGGTGTGGTGAGTGGAGAGTTCGTAGCCAGGTGGCAAAGGCAGTGAAAGGGGTTTGTTTCAAGGGCTAGTCATCCATGATGCTCTTCAGTGCAGATCTGAATGTAAAATCTCTCCAGGTTTGTGTGCAGCATCACTTTTTTTTCCTTGTCTCTTTTCCAGAACTGGTCAGGAATGAAGTGCCAATTCAAGCTGCTGCGCATGGCTGTTGCCTTGATCTGTAGTAAGTATCATGCAATCCTTGGCACACACACAGTCCTGTTTTCTTTGTCCTTGTCATAAGAGTTCAGGCAGATGCAGAGAATAGTGACTTTGCAGCAGTTCCAGTAGGAACTTGCAGCTGGACCTTCTGGCAGCAGAAGCCACATCACTGTCAAATGCAGACCTTGGCTTTCAACACAAGCATTTGTAAATGAGGATTTGTTGTTAGCCAGCCTCTGTAGCTTTTGTGGCATTTGTGAAGACCTGGGACTTAAACTTCTCATCTTTGGCTTCACAAACAAGCAATGTTTTTGGAATGACAATGCTTAGGTTTCCTAGAGCACCTTCTATGTGAGATGGCAAGGGCATTATACAGACATTAATGAATTATCTTCCAGCCATATCCCTATGGTGGCACGATAAGGGAAACCAGGCTGTGTATCATAGAATCTGTATCCATCAGGCAATTGTCTTCAAAGGCTAACTCTTTTTTAGGTGTTGGTTGTTTTTTTTTAATGGGTCTGGTATAAATTTTAGAATAATCCCCCACTGGTCTACACTCCCACGAGCCCAGATCACTTACCAGCCACTGGAGAGGCCTTGTGTCTATGCACCACAACCCTCCACACAGCGTTGGCTTCCCAGCTTCCCTGTGCTCACCATACAAGGCAGTTTCTTGCTCTCCACCTCTTCAAGGATGCAGCACTGCCTGCAGGATGGACTTCAGAAGTTATAGACCTAGATAGTTGATTTCTTTTTCCTTCTTTGTTCCAGTGAGCTTTGAATTTGGAAGAGCCGTGTGGCTGCGATTCCACCCCTCTGCTTACCCACCATGCCCACACCCCAGCTTCATGGCTCACCTGGGAGGGGTGATGGTTGGAATTACCCTTGGTGTCATCATCCTGAGGAACTATGAGCAGAGACTCCAAGATCAGACATTATGGTGGATCTTCCTTTCTATTTATGTAATTTTTGTCTTGTTTGCCATTTTCTGGAACATTTTTGCCTACGGCCTGTTGGATCTGAAGCTACCTCCTCCTCCTTGAAAACAATGGGACAGAAAACTCAAGAGTGGAAGTCATCTGTCAGCTATGTTAAATGAATGAAGATGGAGGATCTATTTTTGTATTTAACTTAGGGGAGGATGATTTGCTTGAACACAAGCGTGTGCTGGAGGACATGCTTAAAGATCTCACGAAAGAATGGGCTGATGTGTTCACAGATCTGCCAGGTACTGTAATACTGGCTGGCCTGGACCCTGAAGTTTCTCCACTGCCAGAGCTCCCATTGGGCAGCTTGTACTTGGGCACTTACCACTTGGCTTGCTAGCACACATCAGTATTTTGTATGAGAGATTTGTATTTTCCATGTCAGTGCTGGAATTGTGGCCAGCTGTTGAATGAATCTCCTCAATGTTACTGAACACTAAAAGGGAAAAAGAGCAGACATTTGCTAATTAGAGACTCACATGGGACTCACAAGGCAGCTTGGGTTTGGTTTCTCTGGACACATTTGACTGCTCAGCCATACCAGTGCCACTGTCTAATTACTTGAATGGTTCCTAAGGTATTTTAGCCTACAGTGAAATCTGTCTTATGCACCTTTCAAAGGAATCAGCAGAACTTGATCACCCAAAGTGATGGAGACTGGTCTTCAACTACAGGTCAAATTAAATTGCACTATAAACCTTGGGAACTCTTAGAGTGTTGTGGACACCCAGCCAGAGGTGACTTTTACTGTACATGTTTCACTTGATTTTAGTTAATATTTTTCCCCCAGTCTGCTGTGGCTGGAGGGTGTGACTGGGGTTTCTTTTTTGAGTGATGAGGAAAAAGAGGGCAAATGTTCAAGTGTGTTTTTTGTCAGCTGACAATCAGGTGCTGTTTTCATCTCACTTTGTTTCTGGCCGTGTTGATCTAACACCTGGCCTGCAGTGAGATCCTAGCAAGGGTTTTAACTCTTCCAGCAGGTTCTTACTAGTGAAGTGGGATCAGGATCACCTATAGCAGTGCAGGGTGGGAACTATGTAGTCTTTACAGCCATACAGTCCATTTGGGGCCAAATCCATCCACCAAAGTCAGTGGAGTTCAGTCAGGTTGTATGTAGCACTGGTTTCTCACTGAGGTGGAAAGGGTGTTAGTGACCATTGTGAAGCTGGTAAAAAGTTTGAGGATGCCTGTTCCTGAGGCAATGGACGTTCAGGGGCTCCAAGCAACAGGCAGTTGCAATGATGCCTTTTTCTTTAACACTGGTCAAGCCCAGGTTTTAGCAATCTGTAACTGGTCTGTTACAGGCCATACAGCTGCCTGCACCGACCTGGGGGCTGACTGGAACATCTGTAGCACAAGCAGTGCTTATAGCTACACATCTCTGTAAGGTGCTTATGTTATTTTGCTTCTCACGTGAGAGAGCTGCCAAATTACTGTCCAGGAATATGGATGCTCTCCTTTCCTCTCTGCATTACCCACCTAGTTTGATGGCCTGGATAAAGCAGCCATAGGAGTCTCTCTAGACTAGCTCCTTTCTTCCTGTTTCCTATTTGCATAGTGGTGCCCAGGCACCAGCCACCAGAGCCTTCCACAGCATATCTCACAGGCACTGTAGCAGTTGTGTTTGCTCTGTAGCAAAATGTCTCTATCATGGGCTTTATTCTCTCAGCTGTGTCATCAGTGCTGCCAGATGACACCACAAACTAGCAGGACTCTGTCTTTATAGAGGGGACATTTACAAGTGCTTATTAGCTGTCCCTTCTTTGCCTCTTATGGGAAAAGTCTCTCTGAAAGTGTGAAGTTCTGCTCCCACACTATGCACTATTGAAACTTCTGTTGCCTCAGGGAAAGGAAGGAGGGAGAAAATAAGTGTTTCTACAGTCTGGAATAAGCCTTACCTGCAAAAGAAACAATTTTGTGCACAGGAATGGAATTTCTGAGTGCAACTGCACCTTTTTTGTTCTGCATGGCTGGTACATTGATCAAGGAAGAAGAGCAAGAGATAAGGGTCAGGTGGGTCACTTTGGAGAAGGGAATTGGTTCCCTGTGCCATTTTATCTCTGCAGTTTGGGTCCAGATCAAAGCAGTCAAAGAGAGTTTGCATGCATTGTTTCAGGTCAGGGAGTTCTGTAGCCATGAAGATCATCTCCCTGGGGAGCAGCAGGCAAGCAGGAGAAGCGTGGAGCTAGGAGAATATTGACAGAAGCCTGGTTAACACAGAAGGAGGTCGTTCCTTTCCTCACCTATTGCTAAGCCTTTCTGATTACAGATGCCTTTAAACCAAAGGTGAGCAGAAATGGGAATTCCCTAGAAGTTTTAGGAAAACTATGAATTTTTTAGTAGAAAATTTAAGTCGTAACAAAACCCAGATTATTTTGCTGATAATTTACCAGAGTACAGTATGCACTGATTGACTTTTATTTTTGGTTACTCAACTGAAAGCTACTTAATGCTCATCAGTTTCTCTCTAGCAAAGGTTTCTGTGCCTGCTAGTGATGTGCTCAGAGGTGAAGTGTCAAGCTACAAGTTCACAGGCCACTTGTTTCTTCATCAGCCTGACCCTGGACAACGTATTTTTGCCTCTGATCAGGAGTAGGAGGGAGCTGAACAGAATAATCCAGGCACCCCTCCTTGGTTCTTTATCCATAGATAACATCGTTTACATTAATTGGTTGAAAAAGACTCTGAGCTTATGACTTGTTCTTTTAAACTGTTGTTCATCTTCCTGACTTTCATTGTGTCCCCATGCCCTGTCTGAGCAAGTCTACAAGAAACTCTGGGGATCAGAAAGGCCAGATTTTAGAGCAGTGCTAGATGTATCGTGCGTGAAGAAATGAAAACCTCTTAACATTTTTGCTGATTGAGCTGAAATCTCTCCCCATACACAGAACAGATTGTACACAGAGCCTGTTCCCTAGGAATCTACCAGCTCATGGAGTAAGGAGCAGGGCAAAGTCCTTATGCTTTTATAATATTTTTTTTTAATAACTAAAATTATACTGTGAAAGCTTGTTAGGTTTTTACAGAATATCAGGAAACCTAGTTTTGTTGTTTTCTAATGGATTCAGAAGTGCTACAGTGCTGCAGCACCAGAGAGCTAATAGCAAACAGGCTTTTCTCTTACCTCCAGATGTCCTTGAAGCTGCTGGCTTATGTCAGATGTAATATTCTCCATCCTGCTCATTTGTTATTCCAACTTCTCACAGTCAGCAACATGTTCCTGAAGCAGCTGTCCACAGAGGGACTGGTTTTGGTGGTGGTTTTGGTTTTATTTCAGCTGCTGTCAGGATTTTGCATCAGTCAGATAAAAGGTGAATCTGTTGAACCTTACAAATGTGCAGTGCTAGAGCAAAAGGCAAGGACTGGTACCTGTGTACAAATATGAGCAGTGACTGTCTGAGGAGGTTATTTTATGCTTGTGTCCTTGAGTGAGAACATAACACCTGGGAAAAAAAAAAAGCTGTTTCTGTGCTGGACTTCCCATTTAGTAAGTATATTGCAGTACTGGTCCAGTGAGGATGGGTGCAGGGAGTAGTAATGCAGACTGGGAGAGCCTGGGGTGCTGGTTGCAGAGCTCCTTTAGGGACACCTGCTGGCAGCACGGCCAGAGCAGGGATGGGTCCAGCCGGGAGCCTCTTGCTGACCACTGTCACAGGGGAGGGACAGGAGAAAGGGGCTTTGGCAGCCGTGGGGAGGAAGAAGGAGGGCGAGAACCAGGTAGATCAAAGTCCTCGGGGCTTGCAAATTGCACCTTTTATTCCTAGATGCTTGGAGACAGGTAGAGATTAATTTTGCACACATTGGTAATAATATAGGAAGGAGAAGGGGGAGAATGATGAGAGAGGAGGTTACCAGAAGCAATCTCTGAGTGAGGTGTAGAGGAGTTGTAAAAATGCTAATGAATTTACTTTTGCTGAGTTCTTAAGACAACATCTCATGTCACTTTTTCCCCATCAGTCGATGAGGAATCTTAGCACTTACGTGGCATGTTGTGATTCTTCACTACTTGCTCCTTTAGCAGCAGGAAGTATTTTATCAATGGGAAAGGGGGAAGCCAGAGAAATTGTTGTTGTCTGAGGCTGCTGGACTAGAAATAAAGCTCAGGGATTCTGCATCGCAAGACCTTGCTCTTTCTGATGGCTTGTACTGCCAATATGTTTAAATCAGACTAGGTCAATTTGAACTGGGGTATGAACACATTCAGAGCTGATACTAAAATAACAGCTATCTGCTGACCTCACAAGACAGGTGCTCTGTTGTGCCAACATTAGTCTCACAGGATCGTGGGGTAGGACTTGCACACACACTTCAGTGAGTGAAGAGCTCAGTCTATCTGTTTACATAGATTCAAGCTTGGTTCAGTTGTTTTGGAAACCCCATCCACTGGCTTTACCTGCAGTGGAACAGGAGAATACAGATGCAGTTCAACACCAGCAACCTCTGGAGGCAAGCCTGGGATCTAGAGAGCAAAGGCCAATGCCTCTGGGGTTTCAGCCTCTCTGAATATTGCTGCTGTTCTGTTTCTTTACAGCAGTGGTGGCTCCACAGTGTCCTGTGATAGGACTCAAAAAATTCCTTCTGCAATCACTGATGCTGAGTGTTGGCTATAGAGGAAAACGGTGCATTTTGCAGCTCTAGAAAGAATCGCACATAAGACAGAAACCAAGCTTGTTCAAAGGTAAATCTATTTTTAATGTCAGCATTAATCATCAGCTTTTAATTGGAAAAAGCTTTCTAATGAGGTATTTCTGAAATGCCAGTAGTAGTATTTCTGTTTTGGGTACTTCACAACACAGAGCACAAAATATTCCCTAGGCCTAATTTAAGTAGCAGAAGTACCTTAATTTCCAGGGAGCTTATTAGGTATGTTAGTCATTGTCTCCCCTACAGTGGCCATTGTTAGCAAATAAAGCAAGATTTATGCAGCTTTTCTTTTGCATACCCTGCTAAAGCTAACAACACATCCAAGTGTTAAACACAAAGCACTAAGCAATGTGATTTTCTGCCTTAAAATACTGAGCAAATGATACTTCCCTGTTAAGGGCTAGTATAACAAAATTATATTTGCAAGGTAAGACGCTACCGTACGTTTCCAGATATTTTTGTATTGTTGTACATTCTGTATATTTTTGTTGTAACAATATTATTTGAGTGCAGAATCCATTAAATTTTTTTGTTGGTGGGTTTTTTTGTTTTCTGGTTTTTTTTTGGTGTTTGGGTTGGTTTTGTTGGGTTTAATAAAATTGAGCTGTTCTACATCAAATACCAAAAAAACAAGAAAAAACTGCTCGACAGGGTCAGCCAAGAGGTCATGCAGGTTCTGCAGCACTTCAGCCAGTTTCTTCTGGAAAAATTCCAGGAATGAAGACCGGGCAAAGCAATGGTGGTTGCATCTCAGGAAAAGTTTATCACCACAAGTGTTGCTGTGCCTGGGACTGACCTACTATTTGTAAATATCAAGGCCAGCACATAGAAAACCTGGTCCCACGAGGCTGTGGCCCAGCTCTCCACCCAGGTGCAGGCACAAGGCACAGCACAAGTGCAATGATTTCTTGCACTCCCACCAGAGCAATCACCTGTTCCTCACATCCAACTTTTTTTTTGAGTGCTGAGCTCTTCCCTGCTTCCTGATCAGGCAAAATACTAAATGAGGTCCTGCAAATGAGAGAAGGGGCTTTTCTTTCAAACTGTTTTTTCTTCTCTGACTTCCTCATATGTGTTACGTGTCACCTCAGCTGTCACCATGACACTTGCATGCTCCTGTACACTGCATGAGCAGCTCCTCTGCACCGTGTGAATCAAGGGTTTTAAACAGGAGACATGAAGGACAACACTCATTTGTCATTCAGTGTAGGCACACCAATAAAGATTTGAATGTGTTTTATTGTAAACTTTATTACAGGTTCAACACAGTCACAGGAAAGCATTCAGCTGTTATCATCACAGTATGCAGCACGGGCAGAGCAGTCAGTCAAACTAAACTGTATTAGTAAGACTGTTACTGTTTTGGGGACAATTGTTCCAATGCCCCAAGTTAGGCCTTCGACCAGTATCTGCTGCAAAGGAAAGTAACAAGGAGTTTTGCTTCTATCAGGCTTGAGTTTTTATCAGTTTTTGCTTCTATCCTTGTTTATGTGGTCACTCAGAGGCCTCATGAGCATTACTTCCAGCTGCAGCCAAAGATTTTATTCAAGGATTCTGCTGCCTAAATGTCCTATCATGGGGGTAAGAATTCATTGCTGAAATACAATTAAATGTTTTGAAGTCTGATTAACTTGGTTACTTAGTTTACTTCAATTTCTGAAGAAGTTTCTATTAATTTAAAGTTAATATTTAACCTGTAAAGTTTTCAGGTTTAATTTTCCACAACTGAAAAACACATGATTTTTTACAGCTGAGCAAAATGGGTACTAAGAACATACCAAGAAGGTCTTGATCACAACACAAACTAATGAAGAAGGGAATTCATCAAATACCCTTGGAATGTAACATGTCTGTCCAGTGTATGTATGCATACATACAAACTGATTCCTAAAACTCCTTTCAGGCTTAATGCAGTTCTGTTTTGTACCAATTAACAAGTTGTTTAGTACCTGAAGATCAAACTGCCCCTTTGAAAATAGAACATGGAAACTAGCTACAGCCTTGTTACCCATGTTCTCCTATATAAACAAATAGGATTAATTGATCTACTATTATTTATCCAGATATTTGTGCTTTATATATTAAAAGTAACCAGATAGAGATATTTAAAATATTTAAAACACTTAAATGCTTGCCAGGTAAGGGATTTGGGGTTTTTTTTGTGTGTGCAATGACTGTAAAAACCAAATGCCATTATTCCCTCAGAAGACGAGCAAGTCATTTGGAGAATCTGGTAAGCACTGTAAGTTATGAAGGAGTTAGTATAATTGGATATTTACACATTAAAAAGAGCTGATGCTGCTTTCTCTAAAAAAGAGAACAAGCAGATGAAACTGCAACTTAGTTTTTACTTAGGTAATACTTTTAAATATAAATTAAAAATCTTGCAATGGTGAAACTAAGCTGCACAGAAGAAATTAATGATTTATACAAATACCCTCAAACAAGTACAGAATAATTAAAATAATTTTTAAGCCCCTGATGTTTCTCTCATGAATTCCTCAAGGACGGTCACTACGTTTCTGGCTTCTGGCATTTCTGCATGTTCTACTTTAACTATCTTCAAAAGGATGTCTCCACTGCCACAGTTCTTGAGAAACAGGTAACACTTGAACAAGGCATAGTGGTTCATTTCAGCCTGGCGGATAAATCTCTTCAGGTTGTTAATGTCTTGTATAGCCTGGGAAAAAAGTGACAGAGCGTTTTCCTATCCTACGTGGAAAGAGAACACGTGGAAAAGTGAAGCAAGAATAGCAGGAGAAGCAAAAGCACTTCTGGTAGGAATTTTATATTACTGCTCAAGAGCAGTGTAAGAATTGAATATTGTCTTTGATGTGTATCATCACTTCCATTGTAATGAAAATTGTGTGGACACCACATCTTGATCATGCCCAAACTTGTATCCAGAGTTCTAATGTGACAGATCACCTAAGAAGTGTTAACTACTGAATCTATGTTACCCAATTTACACAATACTGTGTGTGCACAGCTAAAATTAACAATATTATAAGAAAAAAAAAAAAGGAGGGGGGTGTATTTTCAATATGAGAAAATGCTTTTGGAGTGCTCACTGAAGAAACCTTCATGCTGCTTTACATTCTGGTCTTGTCAACTACACTGAGCCAGTCCTCAACTTGAACTTCAGAGTTAATCAGTTAATGATGTACAGACATCATAAGTAACCTAACACTTGGCTGCAAAAAGAGTATTTGCTGTCTCAGTAACCTTGATACCTTCTTCAATACTAACACATAGGAACTGGTACCTTCAATTTAAAGTTTTCCAAAATCTGCCGGAAGAGAAACGGATTTCCACCTTCAGCACCATTCACAAAAGCTTGCATCCAGTCCTCACAGAATCTGTTGCTTCCTGTTATGTGTTCAGGAACACAGAGAAGAGATGAGAAGTAAATGAACTCAGCATAAATAGATAGCCATGTTCACCTGGTTTAATCACTCTCAGGTAACAACTGGTAATAGTATACCTTGGCCAGGAAATAAGTCTTAAGAAAAACAACACACGTGAAAAAGAAAAGCAAACGTAGCTACAGTGATTAGATGAAATTATGATTATGAATCCCTTTCCATAGCATTTTTCAAAAATATAAGAGGGAAAAAAAAGTTGTGCAGCTTTCCTAAAGCATACAAGTGATAGTTCCATGGTCTGCAGACTAAATGGACTCTGCATTTTACGATCAAGCATTTTCAAACCAGTTTACCTGGTAAAACAAACTACTCTGCTACCTCACAGGAAAACTGGTGGTGTGGCTTCCAGCCACAATCCACACTTCCTGGGCATGAACCTTTGAGCTTCTGAATATTCTCAGCTCTCAGCACCTGAGGGAGACAAGTGGGTAACATGAAGTATTCACATCTGTAATCTCACCTGTATTACTCAGCTGAGGCTGAGGTCCACTACAGTCTATAATCATTGACTTGTGCTGCTCCTCTGTCATGGCAATAGACAAGGATGTCATTGTGCCTTCCTGAACAAGGCCTTGGAGGCCAGCAGCTGCCAGAAACCTGACACAAAAAGCTCTTGTCAACTGCTTGCTTTTTCACAACTGCTGAACAGCAAGAACAGGAGGGTGTCACACACAACAGCCAAGTTACTCACAGGTTCCTCAGTCTCAAAGGATCTTTACCTGCTAATATCTTTTTCTGTTCTTTCATCTGCATGTTTTACTTCCACAGGAGTGTAACTCAAAGCCTTAAATTAAAAAAAGAAAAAGAAAAAAGCTAGATGGGACTTTGATATTACTACTTTTGCTATACTGCAGTTACTAGCAGTAAATACATCATGTGGTACATTAAAAATTTTTCTTTACAGATAAAGAGAAGCTGAGGGAACACACCATATTACAGAAACTGCAGCTGGTTTTACATTCAGAATACAGTGATTATACTCTATTAGCTATTCCATCCAAAGTCTCCTCAAACTCAAGGGCTAGAGCTAGAATTCATTTCTGTTTCCAGTGAATTACATGAGGCACACAAGCAGTACAACATCCCTTTTGCTTCAGAGGAATTCTAGCAGGGACAACTTTCTCATGCTGTTTCTAATTTTTTCATTCTAATTTCAGCTTGGACACTACTGTGTAATTTAAAATGAATTAACTATAAAAATTGATAGAAGAAATTGCTAGGTGTTTCCCTGCTCTATCGCAGAGGAAGAAGTACTAGCCATGAATGAAAAAAAAACAAAAGGAAGAAAAAAGTTGTTCCTCATTTACTGCTGGCTGGGAAAGCAAATGCAAGAAACATTTTAAACATGTTGGAGTCACTGAAATTCCTTTTGAACCTTTTTTAGTTACAAAGTTTGGAACACTCTTACAGCATGTAACAAAAAGGCGAGTTTCTCCTGGAAGAGGTGAACCACTCTCTGAATTGGGCACAGGGCGTTCTCAAACCAGCTTCTCAGGTCGGGATTCACACAAGTCTCCGAGGTCTTTTGCTGTAACAAGTTGAAACATCACAGCTTCACTACAGATTAGACTTCTACACTAATAGAAGCCTATTAATAATCTATTCAACCTAAGATATTTGGATGTCAGAGCCTTGTTAATTTCAAACCACAGCAGAGTGAAATAATGAGTTTGACATTTAAACCACACTTATGTGGAATATCAGCAATGAAGGGCTTTACATTTTAAGTAGACAGAACTGTAATATTATGGTATATACTGAGCAAAGACCATGCAACAGCAGATGGGATGAGACAGACTTAAAATGCATCATTTCCATTAGAAAAATTGTGATAAGAAAAACCACTAAAAATCCTTCCTTAACATTCAGAAGTTACAAGAATCTAGGTTGACATAGGTAACTTTCTTGTAGACCATTACCTTTTATAAGTAATTCTTCTCTCTGTATCTAACTAACCTTTAAGAGATTTATGACTGGCACACACAAAAAAAAGCTGCCTCTCTTTTTTTTTCCCCTTTTGGCTTGTGTGGTTAACAGCACTTTAGACATTTACTGTCACTAGACTGAACCAAGTATCACCTGTGGTGTTTTGTACTGGTACATCAAACACCTATTTTGTCTCTATTGACTAAATCTTCCAGATTGTCTTGGTAATTAATTTGCATAAATAGCAATTTTCACCACTTAAAAAACCAGTTAGGCCTTACCTCCAAAACAGGGTTTATCTTCAGACTTTGAACGTATTTGTCCAACTCAAGTCTGAAAGTATCTTTTTAAGGAAAATAAGATGCATCAGTTAAGACCTGCATTTTTCCCTTCCCGTATGTGGCTGTTACTGACATTTGCAGTTACTGGTGTGCACAAACGGGCTGATTTCAAGCAGGAAACAGACAACATGAGAACATAATTTTAACATCATCTCCCTGTCCACACTGATAAAGGTAAGGATATAGTTCCAGACCTTTCTCTGAGCCACCCAAGAAACAAACCACATATTCTGGAATGCTGGTGTCTGATTCCTGTGTTGCTGTTTCTAGAAGATTTTCTTGTTGGAAACGACAGTAATAACAACCAACTTTATATTCTGGTATGCTATACAGGAAAAAAAAAATATTTTGTTACAGATACATCACAGTAAATAAGTGCAAAAAGCAGACATACATGATTTCTGTAAGGAGTTTTCACCTGCTAGCACTGGTGGCTCCTGTGGTCATATACAGGGCTCTTAAACCTTCTCTTTTTACCTCTCTGGTGTGATCAGAGTAGTTTAAAAGGAAATAGTCATAAGCACATGTAGTATTTTTTAAGTATTCAAACACTAAATTATTTACTACAATAAGCTGTTATTAACAGCAGCAATAGACTGAGAACATGGAATCAAGATTAAACCTAAGTGCAGCAGCAGATGGCAAGATGTGCAATGCTGTCAATGTTTCCTATAGTTTCTCATTCACAAATAATGTTTAAAATTCACCTCAGCTCCACTGATGCTACGTTCCCCATTCCTTCAAACAGGGCTCCTTTGGTGAGACGCCTGGAGATAAAACTGCGCAATTCAGTCTCCGCTTCAGCTGGTAAGTTGGTGTCCAGCAAGGAGAGGCTTTAAAAATAAAAAATAAATCATTAGCAAAAAGCAAATGTTATTCGTTTGTTTCTCTGAGCAGGTGCAGAACCACCTGCTTCTAGAAGGTGATCTCTCTCTGGCTTACAGGTACCTGCTCTGTGGCTTCTGGCCCATCAGAAATGCATTCAGTGATTTGCCCACTACACCAGAAGCCTGCAGTTGTCATGTCAGCTACTGCTGAGCTCCCCAGCAGCTCTGAGTAAGTCACTGCCCCTCTTTTTTTTTTTCCTGTGTTTCCCTAGTTGTAATGCAGAGCAACAATCTATTGTGGAAATATGTCATTTAAAAACTGTTTAATGAATTTTACATGAAGACCTAAGTTAGAACAGAAATGTCAAGTATTAGTAGTAAAGAAAACAGGGTTCAAACTCAAAGATGATCGTTTATGTTTAATACATTATTTCAGCTCTGTAGTTGTGTCCATTCCGTAAGTATTCTAGAAGCACCCAGAGGGCCTCAGTATTTTTTTGCAGAGGTTTCTGCTTTGAAGGGACTTCAATATACTTGCTTACTATTCACCTAACAGCAAAGACTTCAAAATGGAGTGTTAGAGGCAATTACGCTGTTCTGCAGGGTGGCGTTACCTGAAGTCTTCGCTGGAGGGTGTCTCTGCCACCGCACTGCTGGGACGGCCATGCCCACGGTCGGCTCCCTGCTGTGAGGATCTGAAATTCAAGCCATTCCCAAGACCGATTTTACAACCTTAACACACAGAAGAGGGAAAACGGACTGCAGCGGGGAAGGTACGGCTTGAGGGCGTTTTAAAGCAGGAGCTGGGAATCGGGACATTATGGGAGGAAAATAACATCAGTTTGGGGAGAGAGAGGGGAAAAAAAATAACGCGAATTCAAGCAGCGGGGAACTGACAAGGCCTGGAAACGGCCTCCCCCGGGATGGGCTCAGGGGACACCCGCCTCGCCAGGCCCCGGCGGCGGTCCCCTCACCTGCAGCTCCGGTAGCCGTAGAGGCTGTGGTAGGTGCTGCCGTGCCGCTCCGGCCGCCGCTCCTCGCCCGCTCCGCCGCCCTCCTCGCTGCTCTCCAAATCCCGCTCATCGCCGTCCGGCAGCGCCGGCAGCATCCCGGCCCCCGCCGCGTTCCGCCCGCTCCGGGCCTGCGCTCGCCGCCCGCCGCTCCCCACCCCGAAGGCAGGGCACGGCGGCGGGAGGGCGGGCGCACCGGGGGGGTGCACTACAGCTTCTGCCCGCCCGGGTGGGTGCACCCACGGCCGCGGACAGACCGCTACCGGCACCCAGGTAAGTGGGCTGAGGAGTCACTGCGGGGCAGCTTCCAGGGGCTTGAACCGCTCAGGGTGCAACAGGCCACATCCTTACCCAAAGTAGAGCTGTAGGGATAAAGCCGAAATAGCTCTCGTTGCTGCAGCTGCTGTGTTTATGTCATTTATTGAAAAATACATTATAGATGCTATAATGCCTGTGTCAGTACAGATAATCCTTCAAAGGTTGCTGACTTAACAGCAGGACCTACTCAAACCACATTTGACAAAATTACCCGTGCTGTTTTTAAAAAGGCTACTCTGCTTCCAAATTATTTTTTTCTTTTAAAACAGCGTATTTGTTAGCTCAGTCTCGTAAATAACAGGCAGTTCTCGCAGACAAGGTCTGCAGACGGGCAGCAGGTCTTCTGCGAGGGGGGGTGCCACCGGGATGGACACTCACGGGCTAACACAGAAACACCCGACGGGATGCAACAGAGGGACCAGCCCCTGGCCAGGCACAGGGGGGTTGAAGGCTCAACGTATTCCACCCAGTTTCAGTGTTCTTGGAGGGCTGTGCTCCCTCCGCCGCAACGCCTCCCCATCAAGAGCCAGTTACACAAGTAATCACCCCAAACCACTGTACAGAGCGGCCTGTTTAAGAGATGCCAGCTTCTTGCCCAGTCAGATTGCGTAAGAAAAAAACCCTGACATTAAACACGGAGATGAGAAGCACAACCAAGTACCTCACTCAGCTCATCCCGCTCCCAACACCTTCAGCTGCAACTGGAGCAAAATGGCGGCCGCCGCCATGGCGGGGCAGGCGGAGCAGCCGAAAGAGCGCAGGGGACAGGCGGGAGCTTGTCACGTGAGCGCTGCCCTCCCTCCCCCCGCGGTGCAGGCTGGGAGCTCGGTGGCGCCTGGAGAGATCGTGGCGGCCATTTTGTGCCTGCCTCGCTAGCTTCTGTGGAGAGGCTGCTGTGGGTGTTGCGGCTCAGGAAGGAAGAGCTCGGCTGTCTCCTTTCTGTGTAGGTCGGGGGCGTCGCCGCCATGGGCCGTAAGAAGAAGAAGCAGCTGAAGCCGTGGTGCTGGTATCCTTCTGTGTGGGACAGGGCGGGTGTGGGGAGTGGGGAGCTAGGTGAGGGAGGGGTGCCGCCTGGCCCGGTCGGGTCTCTGTCCCGTCCTATCCCATCATCTGCCCGGCTTTTGGCTGTCTTGGGATCGATTTGTTCCTTCTCTCCACCCTGGTTGCCGTTTGGCTCCGTTTTTGGTCCTGTCCCATTTCTGTTCTCTTCAGCGTGGGGATGGGGCCTGGTCCGTGCCCTTCCTCTGCTTCTCCTCCCTTCGCCCGCCCGCCCCCCCCCGCGCGGCCTAGTCCCCCTGCTGCCGCCTGCCTCGCTTGAGGCCTCGGCCTCACGTCCAATCTGAAAAGCCTGGGCAGGCCGCAGCTTCTCCGGCCGTCTGTCCCTGGCGCGATTGCCGAGGTCGTGGGGAAAATGGAGAACGGTGTTGATGCCCCGGGGGATAAGATGTCAACAGAAAAAAACTCTGCCTCTAATAAATAGTTATTCAAGAAAAATAGGGCAAATGTGGTTAAAAGAGACCCTTTAAACACTCTTGTTTTTTTGTTGTTTTTGTGTGGGGGGGTTTCAGAATTTAGAATTGCTGCATCAAAGTCGCGTACAATTTCTCAGTGTGCAAAAATACTGGTGGATTTTTCTTTGATCTCTTCTTCATGATCTGCTTGGGGAGGAAGGGATTGCAGATTTATCTTTTCTCTAATTTTTTTCTGCCGAATCTAGAATTATTTAATAAAGGAATTTATAAGATGCTCTGAGATCTTTTACCGTTTTATGGGGGAAGGTAGCTATGCTTCTGCTTTAGATGTTAATGTATTTTAAGTTTCGGTGGAAATGAGTGACATTGCACGAACAACGAATAGCTAATAAATAACAACTGTGTATTTGTCTTGCTTAAGAAAATACATTCGGAGTGTTTGCCAAATACTAATTCTTACCTGCAGAAAGGAAATGGCTGTTTGCCTCTTCTGTCACATAGATATCTGAAAAGAGCTTAATTTAAAATGTTTCTGTTTAAAAACAGATAATTCTTTAATGACCACAGCAAATTACGCGCTGTAATAAGAATCGGTAACTGGATGACTGAAAAAGAAAAGGCATTTTTACCTAAAACCTTTTTTCTGTTTTATAAATGTTAGCAACTGATAGTTGTTATTAAATATGCACTTCTAAGTATTTATCATCACTTCCCTTTTTTGGATTTTCAAGTCTATTTCTCATTTAATGCTTCAGCAACTTTATTTTAATCTACTTCTATGCAGAGAAGTGATGGGTCCATTTAGAAATAACAACTTTAAAGATGTGTCTCAAAGAATGTGGAATTAAATTCTGATGGTGTGCAAACATCTTGCCAGTTTTGTACCTGTCTGAAGAGGGAAATGCTGATGGTACAAGGGCAGGTTTGGTTTCAGACATGGGAAATAATTGTCATGCTTTGAATGCTCAGAGGTGCTTCCCATGCTGCTTTTTTGCTTTCGGAAAAATCACAGTGAGGCTCATTAGCTTAGTATTATGTGGCAAGTCACTTTCAGAATTCAGTGTTTCCTTAACAGTCTTCAATAGGTATTGTAACAGGGATTTTGATGATGAAAAGATCCTTATACAGCATCAAAAAGCAAAGCACTTTAAATGCCATATATGTCATAAGAAACTGTATACAGGACCTGGTTTAGCTATACATTGCATGCAGGTAAGAAGTCTCAGACTTACACTGAAATTAATAGTAAACTTTAAACGGTAGGAGTTTGGGTGCTTCTGGAGTCTCAGAAAATGATGAAAAAAAAGTCAACAGTGGCCTGTCTCCAGAACAAGAATCCTGCTGTGTCAGCAGTCATATGGAGAGTATGCAGCAGATCTCTGCCATCATTTTTGGGATGTAGGAGTGAAGGAATTGTAGTGTATTCAGAAGATAAGTTTATATAAACTGGTTTTAGAAGCTAATAGCAGCTAATGGTGATTAGGAAGAACATACCAAGAAAATGTTTGGCCAGAGAGATTCTTCGCCTTAACTGGCTGAAGAACATCTAGAATCTAACTTGAATTGTGGTCAGGAGGATTCTTTTTTTTTTTTCTTCAGGTACATAAAGAAACAATAGATGCTGTTCCAAATGCTATTCCTGGAAGAACAGACATTGAACTGGAAATCTATGGCATGGAGGGCATTCCAGAAAAAGATATGGAGGAACGGAGGCGGTTACTTGAACAAAAAACTCAGGGTAAAGTGTTACCTTGCTAGTTACCTGTTATTTCCCTGTTTCTTACTGATACTAAGCTGTGTGATACAAGTCTTGCTTCTCTGAAGACTGAGGGTTAGGTTTAATGCATTCTGTAACATAGGAGAGTGAGAGAGATTTTTCTCCTGTTCACAACTGTGTGCCAGTGCAGCTATAACAACTCCCTAATGAATTTGGGGATAGTGATTTTACTTTTGAGTGTAAGGGGAGGAAGGGCCAGGAGTGATAGAAGCCTGATGATGCCCAAATACTTGGATTTCTTTGCTGTTTGGGTATATATTTGTTTGATCTGCTGTGGTTTATTCTGAAAGCATGCGACTAACATGAAGGAAGACTCCATTTATGTTGAGGGTCATTACAGTGCGAAGTCACTTTCCTTGCCTTTATTATTTGTGCATATAGGTAGCCTCACACGTGTTTTCTTGTGTGTAATTCTCTCCATTTTTGAATATGCTGATTTGAATTTTATTATTTTCATTCCAACTACAATATCCCAGGTAAAATGAATTTTGTAGGATATATGTTGTCTTCAGTGTGACCATATACATTGTATGCCTTAGCAGAGAGCCAGAAAAAGAAGCAGCAGGATGATTCTGATGAGTATGAAGATGATGAGTCTGCGGCTTCAACTTCATTTCAACCCCAGCAAGTCCAGCCACAGCAGGCGTACATTCCCCCAATGGCACAGCCAGGGCTGCCTCCTGTGCCAGGAGCACCAGGGATGCCTCCAGGTAAGATGGTGTTATAAGCTGCTTACTGAAAAGCTGAGTGGAAATACAAATTGTTGTTTGTATGCTGGAATAGTAATCTACTCTTTCTAACACTGGGTCTTAGAGGTCCCAAAGTCGTTTCGTGAGGGGCATGTGAGCAGTTTCTTCATCTTTTTTCTCTTCCCTTATTTTGTGCGTGCGGATCTTCCTTTGTGAAGTAATTTAGATACCTAACGCTTACGTCTAGATTGAAGGAATGTTAATGTGGTAGTAAGACTGATCAGGACTTTAAACCTAAGTCTATCAGTGGTATTTGTGGTATTTTGTAGCAGGATTTTGGAAACAGGGCAGAAAGGCTGCCACATATCTAGAGACTCCTAATGTAGAACAGGTCATTTATATGCAGGCCACAAATATATTGAGGGAAAACTTTCCACCAATGATGATGACTGAAAACTGGTCTCTTATTATATATTCTGTAACGATAAGGCATGTTCTTTGGAGACTGCTAAGAAAACGTACTTAGTCTTGCAGGACTGAGAACAATTAATCTAAGTCAGATTTGCAGATAATATTTTCGTATTGCATTGTTTGTGAGCAGTGTTATTTAAAAAAAAAATGTTTTACAGCTTCCTGGAGAGCATTTATTCAGTCTAAATTTATTAGATGAGATTTCTTAGTGACTGGATGTTGTCAGAGTTGTTTAAAATTTTTATTTTTTTTTTTTTTTTTAGGTATACCACCATTAATGGCAGGTGTTCCACCTATGATGCCTGGAATGCCTCCAGTGATGCCTGGAATGCCACCTGGGTGAGTAGCAAGAAAGACTTCATATTACAGGTTTGTACTCTGCATTTTAAAGTGTTGCAGAAAAAGTAAAGTTAATTAGAAAAACGTATGTAGGAACCTGTGAACTCTGTAACCTTAATATTAAGACTAACCAAAGAACTGGATGGCTGTAAACCAACATTAGAAATACAGCTTAACTTTGAGTTTATGTGTAAAGTATGTTGCCTTTCTCCTAACTTTATTGAGTAGTAGTATAATTAAACTTTGTTGTGTTGGTTTAGAGCCTTCTGTGAACTGCTGTTCCTTTATGTATTCCACATAATGTTGTGCAGCTGGTTATCAGTCATCAACCTAACAGGAAAAAAATACCAGATAGTTAAATTTAATTGTAGTTGGGGCAAAAGTAGGATGTTGGTTTTTATGGTTGTTTGGGGTTGACACCGTACCCTGTCGCAATGTATTTGGAAAATCATAGTTAGATTTTTGATTTTGTCATAAATTTTCACAGATTACATCAACAGAGAAAATACATGCAGTCATTTTGTGGTGGAAACATGTAAGCATCTCATTAATGTAATTCTAGGTACATTCATTATGCCATTTTCTGTCATGTTTTTGATAACCTTGAAATTGTCTTACTGAAAACCTCTGAATATTGCCTACGAATTTGGGGAAAATATCTGTTTAGGTTTTGTTACTGTATAATATCTGAAGTTTTTATGCTTTATCTAAATATTACAAAACTATATGTTATGGGAAATGCAGTCTACAAAATATTAGTGAAATAGACCTTTAGGGACTTACAACCTGTCTTGAACTGGGATGCAGCTCCTTATGTTCAGTCCTTTACACTGTAGGACTTAGTGTAGGAGCTTTGCTTCTAAGTTTTGAAGTGCACTGAGGTGAAAGCTATTTCTCTTCAGAGACAGAAATATTGTTTTAACAGTCTTTGAATTTAAAAATAATGTCAGAGTTGAACTTCTTGTGGATGCTCATAATGACTGTAGCTTTTCTGGATGGAAACTGAATGGAATGTTGTTGGTCTTGCTGGTGTGTAGTCCTCTTAAACTAACTTTAGGTGAATGTAATGTCATCTAGTAAAAGACAAAATAGTTTGCTAAAAATTCACTGCATTTCCATTTTGGTGAAATTTTAGGGGAGGGAGATGGTGTTACATTTTCTTTTTACCTAGTTTAATCTAAAATGTTACTCACTTAACCTGGAGACCTTTTGTTTAAAAATGAGTGAAGAGTTAGGGCCTAGGAAGCAATGTTGTGTTTGGTGTGACACTAGTTCTAGCACTATCCCTGCAGCTTCTCAGGTTATCTCTGGTGGCAGCAGACAGTGAGCATGCAGCACTCTTTTTTGGATCTAACAGGTAGTTGTCAAAATGAGTGGCAAGACTGACTTGGCCTTCTTCAACCATTAACCCAAAAAAGGGGTGTACTGTGTTCCTCATCATTCCTGCTTCTGCATTGGGTGTTCCTTTTATAGCAGTGGTAGGCAAGTTGGGAATAAAAATAAGACTGGGTAGCAATTTGCTTTGCAGAATTAGTGCTCCCCTGTTGATGACTATTTGTTTTGATTTTGGAACAGCAGTGGTGAAGGTTTCTACACTTTATAATACAAATAGAAACTGCTTCTTAGTGTGGTATTGGTGTGCACTTGGCTGCTATGTATCTGCTTATCTTTCTAACTGAATAATAAGCATTCCTTTATTTCGTTTGGCTAATCCAGCTTCATATCTGGAAAAACTTAAGCAAACTTAAGCTATTAAGTTCCCTGTAAAGGAATCATATGTATTGATTTGCAGCTTCCCAGTTTTAAAACACTTAGTGTTGTAGACAGCTCATTTTTATGGAGTTGCAGCCCTGTGCAGGAGGAATTTGGTTATGTCAAGGGTTGTTATGTATAGTTTACATGGGGAACATTTATTCATTTGTACTGTGGTTTAGTGGATAAGGATAAAAAGAGTTGTTTAGATGCCACCTTTCTGTTAGGAAATACCAGTTATTTTCTCCAGGTATCCGTTGCAAGGAAAAAACACACCCAAATAATATGAAGGAAAAACATGCCATAATAAGGGCTTCTCATTTAAAAGAAAAGTTTAAAATCCCACTTTCCTGTCATTAGCATAGGGAATATTTAATGTCATTGAAACTCCAGGACCTTTTTTATCCTCAGGTCTCTGCTCTGCTGTTACCAGTGTTTCGTGGATAGTTTTACAGATTTGGGTTGCCTGCAATTCAGTAGAGGAAGGAGAATTAAGTTAATATAGTATGAAGGTTCTATAACCACAGATAGACTTATGGTGTCAGAAAGGAGTAACAGCAGATGTACAGTGATTGAGTTCACTGTTTTTCCTACTTAGATGTTTTCTGAGTGTACTAAAATCTGTTTTTTGGAACACTGCTGAAAATAGTAGCTTGAAATAGATTTGAGAGAAACACCATTTCTAGAAGTCTGGTACTAGTGGAAGTGAAAACTTGAGGAATAAAGTTTAAAAGAAAAAATACTTGGGGATTTTCTTGTGTTTTTGATTGGTTGGTTGGTGGTTTTTTGTTGTGGAAAATAATTTATAACTGGAGTCAGCTGGCTTTTAGTTGCCTCTGTTGAGAGCTTCTCGCAATTATTTACCATAAATTTTTACCTGATACAGGTATGTGCCAATTGTCTTAAGAATTTATAATGAGTGTTTATACCAGTGCTTGTTTTCTGTTTAATAGGATGATGCCAATGGGTGGAATGATGCCTCCTGGGCCAGGAATACCACCACTTATGCCTGGTATGCCACCAGGTAGGTCCGGGTTCTTGAGCTCAAACTATGGTGAGAGCTAACTTATGTTTATTTAGTTCCACTGAGATTTAGCATTTATATAAATACACAGACTTAAGCCACCACCTTGGGGGGGATTGATTGCCACAGAAGCTACTGTGGTACACAGGGGTGTAGCAGGATGCTCCATCTCTCAACATGCCTGCCTCAGTTTCCCTCTATGATTCAACTGCTTTTTGTCTCTCAGTTTTGCAGGCTCAGGCCTGAAATGGAAAGGGTTTGATTTCTAGCTTTCGATTATAAATAATTATTTGTGTTTGATACCATTTTGAAGGTAAAATTAGAATGTAGTTTTCTCTTCTGAATGGACTTCCTCTGGCTTCTGTGTTGCCTAGTCTGTCTTAATTCCTTTTTTAATGTCTGTGGCTGCACTGGGAAAATCAGTCATTGAAAATGTTGTGGGAAATAAATACCCATGTAATGAACCTGCTGTGTGAGGAAACCAACTGGAAGTTTGGTCTTCTGCCATTACTAGAAGAGGTGTTTCTCAAGTTTGTGCAGCTCTTAACACCCTTAAGTTGTTGCACCTGACCAGCAGTTGTGCTGGGATGGCTTGAGATTTGCTGTTTTGCCCACATTTCTCACTGGAGCAGGAGGCAAGCCACTAGAATGTTTACAGCTGCACAGTAATGTGATGGAACCCATGTGAGCCCTTAACTTCCCATCTCTGAGCCTCCCAGAGCCCCGCACGTGCCAAGTGCATGTGTTGTGATGATAGGCTACCAAAAGTAGCTGTGTGTCACAGTTCCTCTGTGCTAGGGACCCACAGCAGAGCTGATCTGTGTTTTGGTCAGAGTTCTGATACTGTTCATAATGGCTGCATCCCAACAGATTTTGTGATGGTCTCACCTTTGTGCTTGGCAGCACAGGTATGGGGCCTTGGAAACAGCTGCTGCATTAGTAGAGTTGATCTGTTGGGAGCATAAGCTGCTTCATCATTGAAGCTTTAGTAGAAAACAACTTAATTCAGTATTTCTCTGAAGTGTTTGAGGTTACTGCCCATACATGGCCATTTATTGATGACTGCTAGTATAACCATTTGTCATGTTTTATTTTACTGTTGCCTTTAAAGATACATCCCTGTTGTGAGAGCATTTGTTCTAAGGAACACTGTGAGCAGTATCCTTTGAAGGATTATTCTGAATTCCTTCAGCCTGATTTGTTGCTGGTTCTTTGTGGTCTGTAGGTATGCCACCACCTGTTGGTCCTCGTCCTGGGATGCCTCCAATGACACAAGCGCAGCCTGTTACAGCACCAGGCATTCTTAACAGACCTCCAGCTCCTGCTGCATCTGCACCTACCCCCCAGCCTCCAGTTACCAAACCACTCTTCCCAAGTGCAGGGCAGGTAAGGTATCTCATAGCCTGGAATCTATTGCTGTGTTCTTCAAGTGGTGTCAACAGTGTCTATTCTTTATTAGTGAGGAGAGCTGAGAAATGACCGGTTAAGTTTCTTGGTTGTGTTGATTCTTAAGTTTAATTCAGTATAGTGCTTGGATGAATTTTTAAAGATTCTTTTGTTTGTCTTACAACAGCCATGAAACCAGACAGAAGTTCTGTAAGCACGGGGGGAAGAAAGGAGTAGGCAAAACACTTATTTCTTCAATCCCTTTAGTTTGTTGTTTATAAGGATGCTTTGGGTGGGTGAAGGGATGTGTTAGTCAGCTAGAGGAATCTGATTGCATAGAACTTTACCTAAAATTTCCAAAGTATAAATCTTGACATGACTTATTATCTCCTGTGCTTTTCATAATGGGCTCTCTACCTATAGATGGACTAATTTATTTTATAGTCTTGTTAAATTACATAAACATTGCCTGAATTAGGAGGTTTTTTATTTTAAAAGTTTCAGGAATAAGTTAAGAGTAGTAAAAATTTGTTCAGACGTTTTGGGGAGGGAAGTGGGGAATTGGTAGTGTCTTATGACCTCTGCCCTTTGATTGCACTTGTGTATAAATCCTGAAGTTTTTACTTGCTCTCAAGTGTGTTGCAGAAACCTTCATAGTGTGCTGTTTGCATTTTGGACTTCTGCAGAAAGATACTTGTTTACAAAAACACAGTCCTTTCATAAGAAAGGACTTAGCATAAGAAGTCCTTTCATCTGGATACTGTCCACCCATTTGTTTGGAGACTTTTCACTGTTTCCTTTCTTTTATGCTACAGATGGGGACACCTGTCACAAGCTCAAGTACAGCTTCCTCCAATTCAGAAAGTCTGTCAGCATCTTCTAACGCTCTGTTTCCTAGCACAGCACAAGTACGCAGGAAGTCACAGTTAAAAAACAAATTGCTTTGCAACTTAACCCTTTGGACCGTTCTGTAAAACTTAAAATTGACTAAACATCTTCAGATAATCTCTGTTACATTCCTGATTATGTTTAGCTGGTAAAACTGCAGAGTCCTTGATTGTGAGTTGCAACTTAATAGAAATGAGCGTGTCAAAGTGCCCAATTTTTTCTTAGTGTCAATGAAATGCAACATTCTGGTTCTAAAGGGTTAAAAAAGCATGAAAGCAGTTAAATGCATTTTAGTGGGCAGTGGTTAGCTTGATGCATGGTGAAGGCTTTTTTAGTTTATGTTGTTTAAGATAGTACATCATAATATTGGGAATTTTGTAACTTCTATTATGTGCAAAAATTGAAATATTTTACTTTGATTGGAAAGTTAAGATAATTGCAAATGTACAGTGACCAGAAACGAAAGTATTCTTTCATAACCAAAGCTTGCTTTGGAGATTGCTGCATCTTCAGAGGAAGTCTGGTAAAGCAAACTTTCCTTATCTAACAGCTCATTTAAGAAAAACATAGGAAAGATGAGATGCTGGAATCTGTAGTAGCCCTTATATTTGCCTTCCATTGTTTTTTAATTCATAAGTGAGATTAAAGATCTATAGAGAGAGACAGTAATTTGTGAAAATACTGCAGTGTTTTCATAGAGAGAACGCTTAAACTCTGACACAATAGAGCTTTCTTAAGTATTTAATTAAAACATTTCTTAAATACCTAATTTTAATTAATACTAACACTTTAAGCTGGACTCTAATGGTTGCTAAAGTATGCTAATAATTTAGTGAGAACCATGAATTTATACTTACAGGCTCTTAATGAAACGGTGATTCAGGAAAGATTTAGACATTTACCAAACTCAGTGTATGAGATATAGTGGGTGTTTTGTTGTTGTTCCTTTTTTCTAGTTGTGGCTTTTGACCTGCACATTTTAGATTTTCCCCTGTGTGTGTGTGTATATATGTGTATATACTTGGGTTTATTTTGTCTTGTTTTCAGTTGCTCTAGTATGCAGTAAGGCTGAACTTTACTTTTGTCAAGCTTCTTTTAATTATATATCTTACTGGAAGGTTTCAGAAGTCTAACAGACATCATTTAAGTTTTCTTATGCTTTGAGAAATAAATATTGATCTCTGTGTTTCACAGGCTGCAGCAGCTGTTCCAGGTCCAGTTGGTACTGATTTCAAACCTTTGAATTCTACACCTGCAACAACAACAGAACCCCCAAAACCTACATTCCCTGCTTACACTCAGTCTACAGCCTCAACCACTAGCACAACAAACAGTACTGCAGCTAAACCAGCTACATCCATAACAAGTAAGCCTGCTACGCTCACAACAACCAGTGCAACCAGTAAGTTGATCCATCCAGATGAGGATATATCACTGGTAAGTTAAAAGATTTTAATTGTCTTACTGAAAAATGCAGTTTATGCTGATATGGCTCATTAAAATGGAGTTTCTTCTGCATTATGTGTGTTTTAACAACAGTGAGAGTGCAAACTGTGCAGAATTAGTTAAACAGAAGAACCATGCATCCAGAAAACTTGTGTTGCAAAGTGATGACTGGCATGTTGCAGTGATCCTGCTGCAGATCTAAGTCTTATTTTTGTTAGTGATAGGAGATCACTGAACCCAAAAGATACTTTGGACTTTCTCTGCGTAATGACTTAAGCTTGCAGTGAAGTAGATGTAGCTAATGAGTGTAAGACAAAAGACTTAAGATTGGTCTTGGTGTTCTTACAGCAGTCAGAAATACAGAATTTATGGATATAAATAAATGAAATTTAATTTCAGTTCAGATGTCTTTAGGTTTAGGTTTGGCTTTTTGTCTCAACTTGTGAGGAAGAGGCTTTCTTCAGCTGAGGGAGGAGGAGAGCTTGTGTTAGAATGCTAGATTGGCCAGTATTAAAACAGTAACTGTGGAGGAATTGAGGGAAATCCTAATGCTGCTGAGTAATGTTACTAGCAGCAGTCTTTGAACTTGTAAGGTAGTTGAAATAATACCTGTAATCTACTTTATTAAACTTCTTACCTGGGGAGTTTTTGCCCTACAGTGTGTTACGGTTGTCTGTCTGTTCCTGGTTTTAGGAAGAGAGAAGGGCACAGTTGCCTAAATATCAGCGTAATCTTCCCCGACCGGGACAAGCTTCCTTGGGTAATCCACCAGTTGGACCAATTGGAGGTATGATGCCACCACAGCCAGGAATTCCTCCACAACAAGGAATGAGACCTCCCATGCCCCCTCATGGTAATCAAGAGTTTCCTAGCTTTCTTTTCTTGAAAAGATTTTTCTTCACTATAAACATATTTAAAACTCCAAGTGGCATATACTGGCAGGGAGGGTGAAACATTTCACAAAATGCAAGTTCTGCCCATTATTTAAAAGAAATAAAATTCTTCTTTGCATCTTAAATGTTCTGTTTATAGGTCAGTATGGTGCTCATCACCAGGGCATGCCAGGATATCTTCCTGGGGCGATGCCTCCATATGGTCAGGGACCTCCGATGGTGCCCCCTTACCAAAGTGGACCTCCTCGACCTCCAATGGGAATGAGACCTCCTGTCATGTCACAAGGTGGCCGCTACTGATGCTACTACACACGCTCTAATAGGTTTGGAGATTAAACCTTTTCTCATCTTGTGCTGTTAATATAGCCGAGCTTCCGTCAATTAAGGCTTCATTGTGACTTTAAAAAATAAATACCTTCCCACATGCAAGGAGCTATTGGACATTCTTATTTTACATGGGAAAAAATTATTTGGAATAATAACAGGAACTTTTCCTGATGTTGCAATTTATACTGTATGGCTTCTTTTTCATGTTTCATCTAGGTTTTTAGAAGTGAAGTATAGTAAATATGGTTCGTTAAATTGTGAAGGCGCTGGAATTACATGAACATACCACCTTAAAGGCAAGTTCTGTAACATTATGTTGCTATTTGTGAAATGATGCCTTCACAGCACTTCAAGTGCTGTTGGACTTCATGTCCCCAACATAGTTTGGTGAGGGCTGTAACTGTTCCCAACTACTTGTACATTTAAGTCTGAACTTGTAACAATATTTAATGTATTTAGAGTTACTCCTGTTTCAGGGTTTAAGTAAACTGACCCACTAAGGTCGTGTGACTTTTCTGTACTGTTATAAACTTCATTGTAATAAAAGAAGAGAAAAATTTATATGCCTTTTTATTCATGACCAGCTGTGGACAACTGCCTGAAAGGTTTGTACAGATGCATGCCATGGTAGCTATTGGTGTAATGAACACATTTATTGGTGCTGTTTTGATAAAACCTGAATTCCTTGTTCTAAAATTAAGTCACTCCTTAGCTGCACGTCTGAGTAGACAAAGACCTGTACACTTATTAACTGACTCCTCAAAAATGAGGCTGCAGGAGGCACATCTTAACTCTTGGTTGTAACTTCTCTTAATGCGTATGTTTATTTGTGCTTTCTTGTCCTGAATAAACAGTAAATGTCTTCTAGTCCTGGCACTTACTTGTAGGATGTAAAAGTGATTGCTCTAAGATACATCCTAGTGCCAGATGTGCTCTGTAAGTTCATTCTTTGACTCTTTAATGTGCATAAGAATTTCAGGAGCCTTTTGGATTAAGATTTCTAGAAGCTTAGGTGCATGTCACATGGGTGAGTGACCTCCAGATGATGTTGTATTGAAGTTGACCTGCAAAAGAGAAAAAGTAGCTTGACCAGTATGAGACACAAGAGGAGCAAGAGTATTTTGTTCTATGCTGTATTTTTACTGTAAGTGTTCAGAAGTTCAGATCTCAGGAGAGTTTCAATGGTGAACCATCTGTTGTGGGCCTTGATGAGATGTTGGCTGAGTTTCTTCAGCCATTTAATAGAAGTGTGTAGAGTAAGAGACCCTTTAATCACTTCTCCTAGTTACAGTTATCGAAGAGAGATCTTCCCCATATTAATTAGTCATTTACCTGTTTATAAGAGTAGAGTGATAAATTACTGTTCAGGTTGTAATTTTCTGAATGTCCAGCATCCCCATGTTAGTGTGCTATACTTATGATGAGCATGAAAATGTAGGGGGAGACTGAGAGCATCCTTGGTCTCATCACAAGGGAAAAAAGGAGTGGTGAACTTTTCATTTGCAGGTCAACTTTAAATACATGTTCCAGCCTCAAGCCTTATCTGTGCAATTTAATTTATGGGGATATCTCTTTCAGGCAATCTTAGAAAGTTTATGAGCATTTTTATATCAGTGTATGTTCCACACACATTTTTGTTGATAGTGGATTTTTTTCACTTAATACTGAGCACTTCAGCTCTTTGTCTTGAAAGTCTTGGGATCTTTAGCTGCGCTTGAGTACTTCATGTGGCTTTATTCTGTACTGTGTCTTAATAGACCAGAAATACAGTACAGCTAAAATACTGAAGCCTCTCAGCTTCAAATTTGGGGTAATGGAATGATTATTAACACCGAGTACACTAATTGCAGCTGAATGGCCTTAGTTTAACCATTAAGAATTATCTGAAGTGTTTGGCAGTTTTAAGACCATAACTCCAAGCCTCTGATGAGAAGCAGTTCTCTCTGATCACTGGTATCTGCTGATCACCTGTCAGATGTGCAGTATTTGGCTTGCAAGTGTGCTGAGTGGGCCTTGCTTGATACAGAAGTCTTAACAGATGAAACTGTTCTGCTAGGCAGTGCTTTTGTACTCTGGTTTTCCTCTGGTTTTCTTTAATAATAATTACAAAACACTGGAGAGATTTCTACAGTGTCTTGCATTGATCCTTTTTGTAATACCACATGTAAAATTCAGATTGTAAATTGATCTTAATTTCTGCTTTTAAAACTATAGAACTTGTGCTTTTTCTGAAGATCATACTGCTGCTGGAAGGATGCTTTGCTCTCCTAGCAAAGTAAATACCTTCTCCCTTTGGTGTCTTTGTGTAACTCAGTGGTATGTTGTTTTCAGACCCCTACTTTTCCTGGGATAAATACTTGAAAACCTTACTGCATGTACACTTAACTCAGCATATTCTGCAAGTTGTATTAATTCAGAGTTTCCCTCTTTAATAGTGAATGTCTCATAGTTCCAGTAATAGTACCATTTTGTAGCTAATACTATGTAGACTTAAAGCTTGGACACATTTTAAGATTGAACTTTCCTTAGTTGTAAAGTTATAGTTTCTCAGCTAAGTACTGCCATGTGTTACCCATATACTACTATAATAATCTTCAGCAAGCAGGTGAACGACTTTTCCATGGTTTTTCACATGATACTTAACTTTCCTGCTCCTGTCATTCCTGTGCTGTAAGAGCTGTGATGTGGCTATCTTTAGTTCCTCTTGTGTCTCTCGTGTGTACTCTTCTCTAAACAGCTGGGTATTTCAATGCATATGTTGTCTGTTGGTCCCTGCCTTCATTTCTTTGGATACTGCTTCTTAATGTTCAGAGAGTTGGATTTATGGTGCATTTTCCCAAAAAGAGAGAAACTACTTTGAATGTAGTAATTGCTTGTATAAAGACTAAGGCTTGGTTTACAGTACAAAGTTTAATCGACACAGTCGTGCCAGCAAAATCCCTAATGTAATGCAGCCATGTAGGCAGGTTTTTACTTTAGTTAATCTCTCCCTAGAAGGAGATTGCAGAAACCTTTGTGATTACAGAAAAAGCATCTTTTATATCTCTTGCAGGCCTCTACTGATATAATTACATAGGCTGAAGCTTTGTTTTTCAGCTGTTGCCTAAATTTGCCATGGCAGATCTTAAAGTAAAATTAAAATTTGCAAGTGGATTTTTATCAGTCTTTAAATTGGAATGTAGTGGAAATACTGAGTTTAAAAAAAAAAAACAAAACAGTGTTCCAACACAGGTGGGAAAACATGTTTAGCAAGATACTTAAGAATTTATGGCATCTAGAACTTGTTTAAAAGGTTCTAAATTACTTTATGCCTGGTCACTTGGTATCATTATGAGAGGCTGATCTCATGTCTGCTGATTTCTAGAGCAAAAGGGGTGAGACTGGCATGAAAGAACCTTTGAAAAGCGTGCTAGTTTTTCAGAAGTCTTAATATGGCTGTTTCATACTTTCTATAGAATATCTTTGCCTTTGGCAAAGGTTATTTTAAATAAAATCTTGAAAATTTGATTTTCCTACATGAACCAAAAATTTCTTTTTCTGTTACGATTAGAAATTTTTTTTCCTTCTTCCACAGATGGGATTTTTACATGCTGATTATAAATTTGAGGCTGGGATGTATATCTGATAATTTCAGTGGATAATTATTCCTCGCTCTGTGCATGCATGGGAGAATATAAACAAGCTTCTAGAAACACATTCAGCTGCATCTACCTTCTATGGTTTCTGCAATGATTCTAGTGTATGGAATTCTTCAACATTACTTACATAGAACTGTGTAACTGACTTAAAACTTGGATAAAAATGATCAGAATATATAACCTGTTATTTTATAGGAATCAGATAATTCTGCAAACAAGATAAAAAAACCAACAGGATTACTTCAGGTTTATAAACAGCAAGAAGGGCATTATGACTGCAGTTAAATTGAGATTGATACAGCAGTCCCTGAGCTGGGGCTGCAATTTAAAATGCTGGGGCTGCAATTTAAAATGGTAACTAATTACATTTATAAATAATAGTGAATGTCTTAATAATTGTACTGGTCTAGCTTCTACATAAATACTTAGGTAAGGGTGAACATTTTCAGTGGCTGATGGAATTTTTAACTACTTTTTGTGAACTAGTACAGTAAGTACTATCAGTTATGGGAAGAATGCCCCAAGACAACTGACTTATGTTCCATTGATCAAGGTACAAAGCAAAACAAACTCTCCAATTCAGAAATAGCTACCAACTGTAAAAAGTTTTGTTTGGGCCTAAAGAAATAGGTGCAATAGCAGTCATTTTCTTTTATTTGCTTGATCACTGGAATTTTGTTAACTTTGAATGCATGTCTTTCACTTAATTGGGTCATGTTTTTTCTAAAATTTAAATTTTTCTTCTTCCTATAGCCCTGCCATAGGACAGGCTGAGGCAGAGTCTCAGTGTTGCCCTGTTCAGTCTGAGGCAAGTGGGATTTATTTTATTCATTCTGGGGGCTTTCACAGCTTCATGGCTGTTGGATATTTATGTCCCCAAACTTGCAGCAAGTTTGGTGAAGGCCCCTAAATTTATTTTAATTTAGGTTTTTTATTATCTTTTGGTAGACGGGCTCTATATTAATATTTATCTTTCATTGTTGTGTTTTGAAGAGTCTTAGGGGGAGGGAATATGTTTCAAGATGTTTGGGTACCATTTAAGGGATGCATTTCCTTCAAGGATCCCCAGGTAGTCCTTCAGCCACACTTTCCTCTCCCCCTTTTCCCCTGCATTGCATTTGTGCTATATTTGTTTCTGGTTTTGGTAATGTGACTTTGTGTAGTCTCTGAGATAGTGACATGTAAATATTAATTACTAATGTTCCCTCTTCTGGGGAGATGTATCTGTTGAAGTGCTTAAAATACTTAGCTTTTAACTGGTAAGTGACATTTACAGTCACAGAATTGTGGAGACTAAATTATGGAATACAGTTTCCATAGAGGAGATTAAGATGTTAATATTGCTGCATATATGAGCTGCATCACAACAAATATTAATGTAGAGCCCCTTGGAGAAATGGAGATTCAAGTTGGTGAACTAGAAGAATGAGGAATTGAAGCTGCAGAATTTGTCAGTTTCGGGGGAAAACCTTTTAATCAATCTCTCAGATACCCCAAATTTGACAATATTTGTTGATTGCAACAATACTGAAAGTCATAGCACTTTCTAGAAACGTTGTGGAATTCTGTTGCATATTCAAAATTTACCTAGCTGTATAGTTATCTGAAGTTCCTTCTTTTACACAGTGACTAGCAAAAAACTCTATGCTTTGTGAAGAAAAATGAGCTTTAGTTTTGCTTATCACTTTTGCAGGTAGTGGCTTTGGATGCTTCAGTTGCTTAAAGACAGCTGTAGCTTCAGAACAAGAGTTTGTCTAAGGAGGTCTTGCAGTGAAATATTAGCAGTGAAGTAGTTAGGTTTTACAACTTCTGAATTTTTGAGCTATTTTTAAAATCTGTAGCATTTTTTGATGAGCATAGACTGCATTTCATTTCTTCAAGATTTAGCTAAATAATGGTCCCCAACGTGATTGCCAGTAATTTTAATTAGAGGATAGAGTTATAATTCTTAGCTTAATTACAAGAGGCGATTTCACATTTCTGTTGTACTCTGCTCATTGCATTTTTTCTGTAAATCACCCCCACTCAAATCATAGACTGGAGTCTGACTGGAAAGTAGACATGTCCTCTGTTAACACAGGTTCTGCAGAGCATGGCATTGCTTTTCTAATTCTCATTGTGGTGCTACCCTTGATACCCTGAAGTGTTCTCATCTTCACTGTTATGCCACTCAACTAGTGTTTGTTTCACACAGTTTGTCTGTAGGAGAATTTGGTTTAGTTCTTACCTCCCTAGAATATTTAAGGAAACTTTTTAACCAAAAACAATATTCAGTATGGCTTGTACTTCTTGCCTTAAGTATCTGAATCTCTTAGAGACTCAAAATGAAAGTCAAATTTCAGATGCCTGATACTGAACTTTTTATTAGTTTCCATTTAAGACCTGAGCAGTGCTAGGTATTTTTTATCCAGCTACTCATATTCAGCTTGTAATCAAGCACACAAAGCTAAAATTCAGATACCTGTCTTTTCTGTGAGCCTCTAAAGGGCTGGACAGGAAGATCTTCCTTGTTCTCTCTTTGGGAGTTGGTATCTTTAGCAGATGACTTTCGTGTCGCTCTGACCTGTTACTACAGACTAATGTTTGTCCTTAAATTTGCAGCAGGTCATGATGTGCATTTTTCATGTGTTTTATATTTTGTCCTAACATACATGTGCAAATGCTGCTGCCTTTCTATTCACAAGGGTGGCATAGTGGCTCTGTGCTTATTATAGCTGGGAGTATCCCCTCAGCTAATAGATCAGCTGGCCTGTCATCTCTTTAAAACAACTTGTAAAATTCTCATCTAGTACAAATGGTTCATACATTGTGCTCTTTCTGTGAAATTCTGTTAGTGACATTTTTCCTCCCTGCTTCCTCGTGTGGATGGATCTAAGGGGCATAGTTCCCAAAAAAATTTATGCTGTAAATGAGATCTCTATTTGGGAGGACAGTAGTGTGCTTTTACTGCCAGGTCAGTATTGCAGTAGTCTGTTTATCACAAAGTCATACATCTCACTGGTTGTGGAATTTCTTTTCTGAGAATAGTACCTCAGTGGCTTGACTTTTAAAGATACTAATGGAAGTAGGTCTTGGGGAGTTTTTTGGGTTTTTTCAAGTACAAGTATGTTACTTCTTTTAAAGGGCAACAATTACTGCTACTCTGCTAAATTGGGTAAATTTGCACCCACTGTTTTTAACAAGAAGTGAAGGGGAGTTGGTGCAAATAAACTATGTACCACACATGAAGTTTTGGCTTGCTTTAGAATTGTGTAATGACTTTGTAATGTGTTCTATGCCCTGCCTAATGAAGACTGTAGCCCATAATACTCAAAGGAACTGTCCAGAAGATATATTTTTTTTAAAGTTCATATACTTGCAATCAAAATAATTAGACCAGTGAAATGGTAGTGGCTGGGTTCTATAAAAATTCAGCTATCAGTGACTACCATACTTCCTGTAATAGTGGGGCAGGTAGGTGCTAGTTTAGAGTAAGAAAAGTTTTGAGGCAGCCTTTGAAGGGATTGAGATAGAATTGGGGTGATTCTGAAGTGACACATATATAGCATTATTTTTAAAGTTCTGAAAAAAGCTTTGTGAGTTTTCTCACACACTGTAAACAGCAGCTTGGTTCAGTCTTCTGATTGTCAGGGTGCAGAGGCTCATTAAGGGTCTGCTAGAGGAAAATACAGTGTGAGTACAGGATTTGTAGATGCTGTTACATGGTGAATGCATTTGTAGTTTTGTTTTGTGAAGGTCTGTGTGAGGGAGCCAGGCACTGTAGTTTGCTGCTTTTGCAGACAGCCATATCCTGTCCTGATCCACAGGATCCAGGGTGTTGTGCTCAGCTGCTTGTTCTTGGCATCATGATCATCAGTGTTGAGTGTCCATGTGGTATGAGCTGTCTGAGGGTTGGTAATTTATACACCCAAACACCATTTTGAATAGTGAGGTGCTTGCACCCTCTGAGCAAGTTTACAATAACTGGTTTTACTCTTAGGGGCTTTCTTGCAGTGGGAACAATTGGCAACAATGCTGTTTTAATGGCAGTGAATTTAACTTCCCCATAAATATAATCTTGAACTTATATTAGGGGTTAGTAGTAGAATGTTAAAGTCAGTATCATCTTAACTAAAAACAATGAATACACAATGTTGAGAGCTTGAAAGCTTCCTTAAAAAATTCTCATGAAAGAATTTAAAGCATACCTCTCTGTTAGCCAACTGCCTAATCCCAGATTCAGGTTTCTGACATCTCAAATTTTATTTCTTAAATTTTGTCTGACTCTTAAGCATGTTTCCAGGTGCTGTTTGGAAAGGGTGTGTGTAGAATTACAGCTTCTACTGCCTTTGGTGGCCAATGTGTATAAATGGTTTTCACTGACAGTAGCTTTGAATTGTCAGAAGTTAATGCCATGAAGGCAAAGGAATCTGTTTCCTGTCTCCCAACTTAGGAAATTATTTAATGCTTTGAAATGTCATGCAGAGCTTTTTTCTCTCTTTTTTCATTGAGTTACTTGTGCATATGTTACTTGCACTGAATTCTTTAGCTTCTTTCCTATAAATCCTAGTGGAAGAAAATACATTTTACTCTTTCATTTGTAAAGTCTAGAATAAGAAAACCCACTTTATGAGAAGGAACCTGGTGATGTAAGTATTGTAACTTCCTTTATGTTTGTGGTCGGTAACAGCAATACTGTGTTAAAATTCTGGCTTATGTATGAGAACTATCAGAAAAATAAGGGCAAACCAAAAGCAGTTTTATAGTTGCCTTTACTTCATATGCTTTTCTTAAGCAACAAATCACAGTAACTGAAGTTTGGCAGCTTTTTTTTAATGAAAACTAAATTATGGGTTAAACTCTTTGGTTTAATACAATTTGTGTTTCTGTTAACTAGCAGCAGAATTTCAGCATTTGCTACTTACTGGTAGAGAAGAAAAATTCCACAGCACTGCCAGTACAGGTTAGTTTAATCTGTAAGTACCTGATGTTCCTATTTGAAATAATTTGTTCAAATGATACCACTTAAGTACATGAGGGGAATTTTGGTCTTTGATATGCAAATGTATCTGTTATCTACTACTGTTTTTAGTAGTGAGTGAACATCTGGATTTCTTTTTGTAATGGTTTTAACTACACTTGTGGGTAGGTAATATCTGCAAGCACTTCTAAGGAAAATTCAACACCAAACCTTAATAAATAGCCATTGGTGTTACTGAAAAGTATGGAGACCTAAAATTGAAGTCACTTACTCGGTAAGATGCCTATTATAAAACAGGCTCTTTTATCAGTGAACCTATTATAGGATACGATATTTGTTGTGTTGGGGAATAAGCATTTCTGTTTGTAAGAATCTGTAGCAGTGATGTAATCTTTCTTTCATTTTTCTTTAGCTATTCCTAATTACTGTCTCCTACCAACAGGTTTTTACTCTGTTAGGCCTGTAAGCCAAGAGCTTGTTCTTTGGTTGTTGGTTTGTTGTTTGTTTTTTTTTAGCCCATTTCAGCACTTCAGAGACTATCTACCAATGTGATTTTTGCCCAGCTGTTCTGTCTTACCCCAGAGTTATTGCTCTGCCTCTATTCTATTTTCTTATACCCTATTCCAAATTGCTGGAAATTTTTGCATTTTATAGAACAATTTACACCTTAAAGGAAAATAGGAGAGACACTTTGTGATTGGATAAAAGATGCAAACTTCTCCAGAATAGCTGTGTACATTTACTTTTGTTTAAGCTGTGTGTACCTCATCTCTACAAATCAGCAAGGGAGATGAAAACTTTCTGTGCCTGTAACACAGAGCATAGTCTCACAGCTGGATGAGCTGTAAAACTATGATTAAATTCACTTCTCAAGAGCATGTAATCACACAGTGGTTTTGAGGGGCTTTTGATATAATTGGTGGATAATTGTATAGAAACTAGGTATTGGGAAGATCATATACTAAACAAGCACCTTAGTTTTGCCAGCTCATCAGAATGGTCCTAGAGTAGTTTCATGAGGGACTTGACACTTCTAGCAGTATTGCTTATTTTAGAATTTTGAAATCTTGCACAATACTGCAGAATTCATCATACTGACATGCAAAGTTTCAAGGAGATTGTGTCTTCCCAGGTTTTAGAATAGCTACACTTGAAGCCCATCTCCTGGCATCTTCTCTGCATCAGTTCTGTCATTCATACTAAATTGCTTGTCTGCAAAACTAGCTAGGTGTGAATTTTTGAATAATGTTGTGTGTTTGCCCCTAGAAGAAAAAAAAAAAAGGAAAGTTGTATAGTAAAATCTGTAACTTACATTTGCCTGTGTTTTCTAAATCTTGATGGCAGATCTGTGTGACTATTGGGGATACCTTGCTGTGAGGTCTTTATCCTGTGCACAGAATGTATGCATCTTTCCTTTCACTTCCCATCGCTGGCCCTAGCTGATACTGCTTGCAAAGCTCAGTAGTAAGTCAGAATGAGGTAACTGATTGCTTTTGGCTGCTGAATTATTTTTGGAAGTCTATATTGACAGTGGCTGGATGCTGACCTGCATTACTTGTACACCAACATGGCAATCAGTGGGGATACCTGAAGGCCAGTGGTGGTCTCCAGTGTCTGATCAACCAAAAGTATATTTGTCCAGGGTAGATTCTAATATGAATTCTGGTAGAAAATCCATCTCCGTGTGAAACTTGTTACAGCAATTAATTACAGGTTTTGGTAGAATTAAGTTTATTTTCTTTGGAGACAGAACCAAAACAATACTTGGAATCTGAACTTTAATAACCAGCTGAACAGTCCGAAGTTGTACCTCAACTTCTAATATACCCTTACAGCAGCTCTCCAGTCTCATGTGGTTCAGAAGTCTTCCTTCCCAGTCCTGATAAGGTACAGATGGAACAGTGAGTCAGTTGGCACTATTTCATTTAGACTTCTGCTTAATGACTGAATCACCCTTCAGAGATTCTGGTGACTGTACAGTGAGCCCAGACTTCAAATTGGTTTTAGTACCTTCTTAAAAGTGATTGAATTATGTCCCCTCTCAGTAGCAGTACAGCCACAGAAGTTAGTGTGTGATGAAGGTTTTTTTCTGTAACTTGGTACTGCGTTTGTGTAAGTAGTAGGAAAGGGATGGGATCATTGTTCTATATCAAAAGATAGGTGGCAAAACACTGATGTTGAGTTTAATTGGAGAAAGTGAGAGACTGGTAAGTATGTGCATCACTCTAATGCATGCAAATAATAGCAACAGTAACTAGCTTAATTTTATAGCATTCAGTTTGCAAAGAAGATTCAAAGAAAATATGGAGCTGACATCATTTGCATCCATTGGGAACCTTCTATGAACTGTATGCTTCCAGAATGGATCATTGCACATATACACGTCTGTAATGTGTGTCTTCCACTTTGTAACAGTGTCTGATTAAACAGAAGTGAATCACTGTTTCTGTGTATTTTTTTCTCTTCTTGAGGACCTATTTAAATTATTATTGCAACAAAAGTCAGCTGTTCCAAAGTGTGTGTAAGCATAAAATCCACCTTTGCTCGTGTTACGGTTAGAAGAACTTTGTATTAACTCTCTTGATTGTAAACTGCAAAAACTCACTTACATGAGCTTTATTTTCAAGTGCTTTATACCTGGACACCAGGAAATTAATCCTGACTTCTTAACCTGTAACTTCCTTTTGCTCCTGATCTGCTGTCCTTTAGCTGAACTTGTCTATATACAACGTTAGATGATTTAAGTTGAAAGAGTCAGGGAATGTGGAGGAAAAGTATCTAATAGCATTTTCGTAAAATGTGGTAAAGAAGGCATGATACTAACTGGTCTGTTCTAAAGCCTTTTAGATTAAAATGCTGGAGAGAGATGAGGTAGCTTTGAAGATGTGTGGCCTTGCAGATCTTGTCTACAGGATGAGAATGGATTCCTCTGCTGGCCTGGTTGGTCTCGTAGCTAACCACTGTTTATTAATAGATTTATTTCTAAGAGGTGATAAAAGGAAGATAAATCCGTATCTGTACAAAAAGGATGTGGACAGGCTGGAGAGAGTCCAGAGAAGGGTCACAAAGATGATCCAAGCACTGGGAAGCCTGCTATATGAGGAAAAGCTGAGAGAACTGGGTTTGTTCAGCCTTGAGAAAAGAGAGCGTAGGAGAGACCTTATCACCATGGTCCAGTACTTGAAGGGCAGCTACAAAGAAGATGGAGACTGCCTTTTTACAAGGAGTCACATTGGAAAAGACATGGAGTAATGGGTACAAGTAACTTCTGGGGAGATTCTGATCAGATGCAAGAGGAAGATTTTTACCATGAGAACAGTCAGCCATTGGAATAGTCTCCTCAGGGAAGTAGTGGATTCCTCAACTCTGGACACTTCAGAGATTCAACTGGATGGGGTGCTTGGCTATCTTGTCTGGATTGTGCTTTTGCCAAGAAAGGTTGGACCAGATGATCCCTGAGGTCCCTGCATCCTGGAATTCCGGTATGTTTTTAATGCTTCACTACCTGGAATGATGAGTGGCATTTTGTGTGGAGATGTGTAATGAGGAGGAGCTTAATACTAAGTACAGGACCCTTTAGGGAAGGCTGCTAATTTGCATGAGCTCTTCTGGAGGTTATGTCCTGTGGTCCTTCTGACTCCAGGGAAATCTGAGGAGGCTTTTGGAAAGCAGGGGAACTGCTTTATCATAAAGCTCATCAGGGCGAGGGGTTTCATGTGTTGTGTGGCCTGCCAAAACATTCCCAGTTTGGATTTATGAGACTCTTGGGGGCTTGTAATGTGACTGAGTAAGAAGGGTGGGTCTGTACTTCGTGCCCTGTGAGCATCAGCAGCTTGTTTTGCAATGTGGGAGCCTGAGTGTCTGTAGTTTATGCTTTTTCTTGAAATCTTGTTCTTTTGGTGGGGTGGGGGAAGGATTGTTTTGGTAGTGCCCTGATGAGGTAGAGAGTTTGGATCTAAGCCTGTAGTTTCTAAGTGTTAGGAATAGGTATCTTTGAAAAGTAAGACCCCTACTTGGGCCTCAAAGGAAAGACTGGAGAGTCTCCAGTGAGGGCTACAGAGCTACCTACAGGACCATGTCAGGTGCCTGCATGCAGGAAGGAAAGTTACCTTTTGACTTAAGTTGTCTGGCTTTAATTTTTCATCATAGTAACAGTTTCCTTTTAAAAAACAAAAGCCATGCCTTTGACACAGTCTTTGAACAGGTTGTATAAACTGTTAAGCAGTTAATGCTTTATTTTGGCTCCCATGCTCTTCAGTAAGTTTGCATATCCCATTTGTGCTCTTGGTTGAAGTCATCCTTCTACCCCATGCTAGACTTAACAAAGCTGCCTCTGCCCAATTAAATTTTCAAATGTACGTTTTCCCCCTTGCCCCCTTGCATCAAGGGGCAGGGGAGGTGCAGAGGACCCATTTTCCAGGACCCCAGTTCTCTTGGTCCTGGCAGTTCAGATGCTGCCATAGCTCATCTTGTTTCTGCTTCCTAAGGCCAGAAGGTGAAGGCTTGGACTAGATAGAATCATCTTTGGTTTCATTGTGTTTGTTCTGAATTCATGGTGGCTTGCAATTCCTTTCACTGTTTTTGGCTGTGCCCAGAGCTTGACTGAAGTTGGAAAGGCAAATTGTACGTTGATACTGTTAAAACTACATCTTCAGGTAGGGTAATTAAGGTCACAAGAAATGGTGATTCTTTCCAAACATTGTTTATTGGTTTAAAACTTAAGCTATATGGCAGGTTTTCTGGAAATTTTAGTGATTATAATACAGCATCAAACAATGCAAAACTCAAGAATAAGCAGGTGGCTTTATTATTAGAAGCTTAATGTGACGTGATGGTTGTAGACACAGTGATGGCAACAAACTTTCATTTTTCAAATTACTACATCAGGCTAGACAGTCTTTTCAGCTATGGACAGTAGACAAATCTGGGTGTTTATTGGATAATGCTGCAAAAACATATCACCAAGTGCAGGAATTCTTATGGACTATGAAATCATAACAGCATACAAATAATAAGAAATAACAGCATACAAATAATAAGAAATCATAACTGCATACAAATAATAAGAAATTGTAACTGCATACAAATACACAGTCACTGTCTAACTGCTCACATGCACCCCTTCCCAGAAACAGTTATCTAGTATGGTTTGTCATATTTACATGGAGGAGCAATGTAGGGGTGATTGTAAAATTGGAGACCTGGTTTTTATAAATCCTGATGTTTGCAAAGTCAACTTGAAAACTGTTTCCTCTGTGCTTCTCTACTGGATGTGGGCTTGCAGTTGCTGGGTAGATGTGTTTCATACCTGGTATATATATATGTTACAGCTGGTGTGGTATATATGTCCTAAGCTCACTTCAACTTGTTGATTCAGAAAGAAGAAGGAACATGGTTACAGTGGACAAATTCTGTTATTGATCAAGACCACCAGAAATTAACTTTAAATCCTAATTGGTGAGCTGAGAAGAAAGGGTTCCCTGCTATAACTGTTTACTCCAGATCTCAGTTCCCCAAATACTTGGGGGTGGGGAGGAGAAATCATGGGTCTTTTGTCTTGCCCCCAGTCCCCAGGCAAATACTGCAATTACTGCTAAGTTTGAAATCTTGCTTATGGTGACTCCAGAAGTATCCAAGGCTTCTGTTTCAAGGTATATTCTACTAGGAGTTTTCAATTTTTTTAGATACTGGGTCATTACTGTAGTAAAGTGTGGCTGTCTTGCTACCTGATGGGCAGTGCAGTCAACTCTTTGTTTTAAACATGACAATGGACATTTCAGTGCTGTATGATCTAACAGCACAATAGGTGCTGTTAAGGTCCTAAGTGCTGTGTGTTCTGCTGACAGTTGCGTCATTTTCAACCTCAATATTGAAAGCAACAAGACCATTAAATGAAAAGCCCAAATAAAAGGTCACATTTTCATTTCCAGGGGGCAGTGAATCAAGATGGAGTGGCAAGATAGGAAACTCCTTCACGTGACCACGTATATATAATTTTCTGTCCTTGGTCCAACCAGAAACTCTTCTGAGCATGTCACGAATACTAGCAATATTCCACACGGTTCCATGTAGCCACTTCATTCTCCTCTCATTTAGGGACCCACTAATTAATTTCTCAATTTTAGTTTTGTGCACAATCTTACCTAAGCCATAACCCTTTCCCAGAAAGAAGTGAGTATAGATTCTTTTCTTTCTGGTAGGAACATCTTTCATCTTGATGTCATATAAACGTTTAAGGGTTTGAAGGGCTGTGTTGAGAATTTCATCTTTATCTGGATGAGGCTCTTTGTCTAATGCCTCATCTGGCCAGTACAACAAAGTGAGCAGAAAATAAGCACTTGCTGGAAATGGTCTTTTTCCTTTAAAGAATCTTGCACTCAGATCACGAAGAGTTTGCACTGGACAAAGTTTGGCTGATCCTGGTGCTAAGCATGCTAATGTGATGTGGCACAAAATGTAATTGATCAGATCGTTGTCCTCTAAGCTGCGTGGGTTTTCTGGATAGAAACTGAGGATCTTTTCTAGCTTTTCAGCTGATCTTCTCTCTTTCTTATCTGTTAAGAATGACAGTATATTGGTGACACTACCTCCACCACTCTTATAAATATTCATGCGTCTCACCAGCTGGCTCTCAGGGCCACCATTGCTGTCCTCAATAAGTGATGTTGAGACGAAGAATTTGGCATATACCTCAGACTGTCTTTTTAGCCATTTTCTAGGATTGTTAATTTGTTCTCCCTTTTCATCTTTTTCATCTTCCTCTTCCTTCTCATGGTCTTTATCTGTTTGGAAATAACTTAGGTCTTCAGAAATCCATTCCAGAGCTTCATACAGATTCTGGCGTAAGCCTTTTAAGCGCGAGTGAAGCCTTCCCCATGGTTTTTCAATGTCCTTAGGAATGTAATCTGTGATCAGGTATTTCACAAGCTCAGAATCTTCCCCCTCTGGACTTCTGCGAAATACGTGGACCGTGGACAAAAATTTAAGAAGACGACATCCCACTTCAACTTCTCCAAAATAGCCAGCGTTGTTCATACTGTCGCGTTCTGCTTTTGCAGCCCATTGTGCAGCCTTGAAGCATTTCATAGCTTTAAGAGCCATCTCAATCTTTTCAATGATGCTTTCTGGAGTGTCCTCCTCTGTCTTTTTATCCAGAGCAAAACTAAACCATTTCCTGTAGACTTGACCTTCTGTGTCTAAAATATAAGAATCATTCGGCAAATGAAATTTTGCAACCCCTGCCCAGTGTTCTGCATCTTTAAATTTTTCATTGTTGTAATGCAGCCTGGCAAGCTGCTGGGCAAAAAAAGGATCTTTTCCAAGGAGTTCATACGCAGCTTTTAAAACAGCTATAGCTTTTTCACAGTCTTCAACTTGACAGATGTGTTCAATGAATGGGGAGAAAAGAGTATCAGTTTTGTCACCCCTGCTTCTTTTCTCACGTCTAATAAAAAGATCTCTGATGAACTTTATGAATTCCCCTCGTACAAATCTGTTTTCAAAGAGTGTTTTTTCCTGAAGAAGTGTCATTGCAAGCTGACTTTGAGGTTCATTCCCTGAAAGCTGATGCAGAATTTCTTTGGCAACCAGACAGTGTATTATCTGAACATATGAAATATTGGTAGTACTTTCCCTTCGCTCAATAAAAATCATTCTTGCTTGTTCACTCAAGAGACTTTTGAAATTATATGCTCTTGATGTCATTCCTGTACGCAACCCCAGTCCCAGGAAAGCCTCACAGTGTGACAGTGAAACGTATGAGTTAGGTACATAAAAATTAAGCAAAGCCACATAACGTATCAAATACGTATCACGAGAATGACGGTCTATGTCTTGCAGTATGTGCTCTACAAAGTTTCTCACGTATGTTTCATTGAACTCCTCACACATCAGGACAAATGTAAGTATGAACTCTGGCTTGACATCTTTCTGGCTCAGTTTTTCAAGTTTAGCTTTGAACAGACTTTTCTCTGAGTCCATCAGCTTGTGAGTGACAGCAACCGTGTCCAGTGGAGAAGCCTTGCAAAGCCTTTCAGGGTCATTGGATCGTCGACAGCACATGAGGATGAAGTAAGGTCTGGGGGAATTAATTTTCCTAGTTCCTAGAGCATCCATTAACTCATTCCTTAGTTCTTCTAAGTAGTCTTCATCGTAATCTTCAATCAGGAGGAGCACAGGAAGACAGTGACTGCTATCTTTTTCTTCATAATCTCTAAATGCAAGTGCATGCTCACAGACAGTTGAAGGTGGATATGAGGTTTTGATAACAGCGCATCTTAAGTCCTTTCTCCTTTTCCATAGAACTTGCCGTGCTATTGTGCTTCCACCACTTCCAGGGTGGTGAAATATCTTCAGCTTAGCCACAGAATAGTTGAGCAGGCTTCCTTGTAAAATATCACCTAAGAGTTTGCTAGCATCCTTACATGCTTCACGTTCAATGATTTCCCCACATTGTCCTTTATCAGCCAGCCAGAAGTTTGTCCAAATGATTTTTCTCCCTCGGTAAAAATTTTGTTCTATTTCTTGTATTTCTTTTTCAGTCAAAAGATCTATTTTGATGTCATCACATTGGTCAGCACAAAGGATTTCTAGGGAAAACATTTTCTCTTCTTCCCGCAAGGGAAGTGTGCATAGCCCTCTGGTGGAAACTGGCAGATGTCTGGGTTGTGCTGTAGAAGGCAGCATTGCTTGAATGGTGGCATCTACGTGACTTAGTTTCATGCCCACGATGCTGCATTGCTCTAGTATCTCAATGCTGCAGGATGCCTGGGCTAGATGAGCCCACTTCTCATAATTTTCTCTGGACTCTGCAATGCAAACGATGTACTCCGTGCCATTCATCTCTGCATAGAATTCATGAAAAGCATCCACAAGTGGCTTCTGGACTGGAGATAGCAATAGGAAAAGCACGATGAAGGACCGCTGCGGCAGGATTTCGTCACAGATACGAGTAATTGCTTTCTTAAGGTATTTTTTTTTTGTTCTAATCCATGTATTTTCATCACAAGGTTTTTCATCTCCACGGAAGTCGCTGCGCCCGTTGCAGAATATCCAGCTGGTCTGATCAAACAGACACAAATGCTTCTGAGTGGAAGGGTTGCCAGTCTTGCTTTCATTGGAAAAATCCTGTAAAAAATAAGACCTTGTTGCATGGCATTCTTTGTACTTGCTGTACAACCCTGACACGTAAGAATCTTCATCAAAGTCAAAGACGCAGAAGACGTTCAAGTGCATTAAAAAGTTGATACAGTTCAAATTATCCTTTTCACATTTGTTTGTGACAAGGATGTACCATAGGGAATCATCCATATAGCTTTTGCCATCATTTAGTAGAACTGATAACTTTCTTCCTAAATTTTGAGGTATTTCTGTATGCACTTGGGCACTGGAGAGCTCAGCGTTTACTCTTTGAGCATCTCTGTCTTGTAAGCCCCTAATAAAAGTAGTGAGATCTTTGCGCTTTACGGGTTCAGACTTTGTTCCCAGTCTCTGATAGAGAGCTGGTTCTTTTGTCAGGTTCACCGTCTGGTTGTCTTCATTGTATTTTGGCAAACGCACTTCAAACAGTTGGTTGTTTACTAAACTTGATGTTGGTTCAATGTCAACCTCCACCACGAATGTTTGTTCCTGAGAGTCTTTTGAAATCACTTCAACAAAAACAGGTGGGTGAATACATTTCCTTGCAATTTCTTGTACATCTTTTGGAAAACATTTCTCTATACAATCTAATGCATCAACATAGTGTTCCCGCTCTTTGACCTTTATGCCAACGATCTCGCCATGTTTCCAGCCCTTGTCCTCAACGCTGTCCATGACACCAAAATGTATGGTGCCGTTTGTTCGAATGTTCATGCAGGCTGAAGCAAATTTTATTACTTCACAAGCAAATTTTGATTGCAGCCGATCTCTGGTCAGTTCTGCAGCAGTGGCCAAAGATTTATATTCATGGCAAGGAGTGATCAAATCATTGACTCCTGATTCTGGAGCAAGAACTCTGCCTTTCACATACTTGAAATCAGTATTCTGACTTTTGAATGGTCGACAGTTGCTGAGCTCTAAGATTTCATCAGTACTTTTGAGCTGGGAGTTGTTAGATCTCCTTTGCCTCTTGCCCGAAGTAGAAGCTGCATTGTCTCCATTAGTTTTGTCTGCTGCACCAGAGCTGTCTCCACTGGAAGTTTTTTGAGCAGAGGCATTTTTGGGTCTTACCACATCTGTTTCTGCATCAGCTCTGTCAGAGGCTTTGCTGCCGGAGGGTTTGCCTTGCTGTGCCTTCTGCTGTTGCTGCCGAAGTTCCTTTATCTTGCGGATCAAGGTGTGGAGTTGGGCTCCCTCCATACCAATGCCTTTGAGGAAAGATTCATCCAGTTCCATTAGCACTGGGCCTGTCACTTTTTTCTTATGTAGTTTTTCTACATACTCCTTCTTGATTCCAGTAGATTCTAGCCAGCGTTGGACATCACTCTCGTCCCATTTATTCACAGGTAATGTACTGTCATCTGGAAGTTAAAATTACATCAGTAATAGAAACTAAAAGCATGTCAGCATGCTTGACAAGGCATTATAATCCTTGCAAAGCTGGCCATGCTAGATGGTTTTCTGCCAGTCGCAGTGAGAAACTGCATCTTAACTTGTCAAATATGTCAGTTCTGATGACAAAAAGCATCTTAACCTTAATCAAAAGCAGTCCAAGGCAAATAAGTGAAGTAGGAGACTATGTGGGAGGTTTGGAAACGATCCTCAAAGGGAGTCATGGAAGTATCACAACATCCCCTTCAAAAATATTTTGCATTAAGGTTATCAGAACTGACAGGGGCTGTGTTCCCTAAATTAGGGAGGTTGGGTAGATCGTTTACTCACTGGAGTCGGCTTATTTTCTGCTAAGTGAAGATGCATCCATACAAACCATAAGATGATGTAAAGAGTACTGATTACTTCCCCACTAGAGATGAACCCTTAAAATGCAGATATTAAAAAGCAAATTGCTACATGTAAAGTGCAGATTTTCTGAAAGCAACACATACCCATGGTCTTTGAGGGAAATCCTTCTGTTAACGAACAAAACCCTAGAAAGGGGGGAGAAAAAAAAACCTGTCTTCAGATTTTGCAGTAAACATTCCTGTGTTAGTTGACTTATTTCTTCTGTTTTCCCAGCCTTTCCCCCACCTTTTTGCTCCAGGGTAGTTTCTGTATCTCTAAAAGCCCAGTAGTGTCAGCTAAACTGCAGCTGTGTGCTGAGCTGTGTGCTGTGCTGTGTGGAGGCAGCTGTTCCTGCTGCTGACACATGCGGGCATATGAAGGAGATGGGCTTTAGCTGGAGGAGCATGTGCTGACAGCTCTGCCCATCTAACAGCTACTTCCATTGGGTATTGGAGAAAAGAACCTGTATCTCTAGGTTCTATAGTATTTCTTGCTTTTTATTCCTGTATTTTTCTCACTTCTTTTCCCTGCCTCTTCTCTGTCACACTCCCTTTTTTCTGCTTTTCTTGTGTGTACTATCTCCCTCTCTCCCTTTTTTTTCTCACATCTGTTCTGGTGATGGTCATTGGATTCTCCATGGAGCAGTTCAACTTCACTGGGGGGTTGGACTCGATGATCTTTCGAGGTCCCTTCCAACCCCTAGGATTGTATGATTCACTGCCCAACCTAACAAAATAATTTTCATTTTAGTGGGGTGTCCTGGCTTGATACATGACATCCTCTGCCTTGCTCAGGCTCCATTTGCAGGGGTACAGAGATGAGCTACAGCAGGGATAGCCAGTTCTGTGCTGCAAGAGGAAATATTAAATAAGCCTGTTCATCCATGATCTCTGGACTAGTCAACAAGGGGCACAGTGAAAGGGGTGGTGGTGGTGGTGGTGAAGTCTCTTACTTGGTTGTGTGAAAGCTCAACTCTCTGCTGGTTCAGCAGGTGTCCATAGTCCAGCCAGCTCCATCCGTGCAGCTCCTGGTGGTACTACAAGGACACTTCGCAGCCTCCAAATTCAGGTGTAAGAGGAGCAGGCACCAGTGCAGCCAGCAGAAAAGGCAGCTGTGGGGCTCTGTGCAAGCTCCCTACAGTGTCTGGAAGTACAAAGGTTGTAGCTGAGGGAGAACAAGGAGCACTCTGCCCAGGAGCACAGCTTGGCAAGAGGTGAGTTCAGCAGAAGGTGGCAGTCTGGGGGGGACAGTGGGTCTAAGAGAACGAGAGATGCCAGAAAACATTCTGTGGAGTAAGGGCCTATTTGCCATCTCCCAGGGCTGTGCTTGAAGCATGGCTTGGCTTGTGGTCTCAGACACGCCTCCTGCTCGTCTCTGTTCCACAGCCTGCTGTGACAGTTGACGTCAGGCAGCATTTCCGTTTTGGGAGAAAATGAAACGGGGAATAGAAACCAGGGTGGGGCCCTGGGGAGGATGGCTGGTGGCCACAGCCTGGGGTTGGTATCTGGTGGCCACAGAGCCTGGGGCTGGTGGGATTCCGTGGGCCCCTGCTCCCCACCATTTTTAAAGTTGGTGAGCACCACTGTTTTTTGTGGTCCTGTGAGCACCACTGTTTTTTGTGGTCCCTGCAGCTTGTCTGCCTGCCAGCGGAGCTCCAGTACTGTCTGCTGCACAGGGGTGTGGGGTTGAGAGGTCCATGACCCCCCCCCAGAAGCTGCCTCAGACAGTCCCACTTATCATTGCTGGGCAGCCCCTTACCACGTGGGGTAGGGGCCAGAGCAGGGAGAGGGACAATGTGGGGAGATCGTTGCTTTTTGTACACCTGCTACCTGTAAGGTAACCAGCCAGGCTGCAGCTAACCTCCCACTCCCCACCTCCCCCCTTCTCCACCCACCGCCATGCAGGATCAGGGGGTACAGGAATGGCTTACCTGGCAGAGCCTGCAGGTAAGGAACTGTCTCCAGAGCTGCGCTGTCAGGAAAGGGTTTCCAAAGGAGGGGGGGGAAGAGGAACCTGCTCCAACCCGCTGCGGCTGCAGCAGCACAAGCAGGAGTCTGAGCCTGGTGGGTGTTTCTGCCGTGCTCCCGTGGGTTTCTCTTAAATAACCCCACTGGTATCAGCCAATGAAAGCCTTCAGATAACATGCTTGGTGGCCCAACCCAGTCTCCACCCCTTCTCGGCAGTGCTCCGGGGGGGGTGGGTGGTTGCTCCACCAAAACAGGGTGTTAAGGTGCTTGGGTGAGGTGGTATTGGGGTATTATTTATATTTTTTTTAAGTTAGGCAGCTCACACCTCACTCGGTGTCAGCTGCATAATCCCTCAGGCCAGCTGGCCAAAGAGTGAGGAGCAGGAGGTAAGTTTATGGCCCAGGGGTGAGGCTGTGGCACAGGCCGCTGTGCTGAGCCTGATGTGTGAGCTGCACGCTCAGGTTCCGCATTCCAGCAGCATGGGCTGTCTGAGAGGCTCTTCTTTCCTGTAAACCATGTGGGTATTCAGCTGGGTTTCATACAACCACCCACCAAAAAAAACAAAAACAAAAAAACCCAAAAAAGGACCACCACACCAACAAAAACCCCCCAAAAACCGAGTTATTTTGGCTATCAGTGCTGCAGGGCAATGACTGTTTTTACAGTGTGCACTTACTCCTATGTGTTGACGTGCCTCAGACACCAAGATGAAGATGGCAACCCTGGGGCCTGTTAGCTAGCCTTTGAAGAGGCACAGGGCTAGCCACTCCCCCAGGAAAAAAAAAAGCAGGGCTCTGCATGTTTCCTGCATTAGAGTCTTATCTCTGACTAGCAGGAAGGCAGTGGACTTTTTAATGTAGTAGCCATTGCTCAAACAAACAGGAGTGTGTTCCTTCCCTGGGAGGCAGGATGTAGCTGCTGCAGGGCCAGGGCAGCTGCAGGTGTGTTTTTCCTCTCCAGCCCTGGGACTGAAAGGTGTTAAGTCTTGGTTTGTGTTTTTGGTTTGGTGGTTTGTTTTTTTTCCCCAGGCACACATGGTCACTAAAACGTGTGGTTTTATTTTAAAGCTGAGTACAAGTCTTTTATTTGGTAGACTTACAAAACAACTTTACGTGAGAAGTACAAAAATATGAAATAGGCTTTGAATCTTCTTAGGTAAAACTACCATTTTTGTTTGTTTTCAAGCTTTAGAAACGTGTAACTTGCACAGTTGGCATCTTAGGTAACTTGTTCTCATATGTTGTACAACTAGGAAAAAATAATCTTCCCATAAAGTAGCTCTAGGAAGTAGCTGTATGTACCCAACCATACACGACTGTCAATTTGTTATTTTTAAGAACAATGGCAGTCATACACATTCCCACTTTGTGATTTCTCCTTTAATGACTTACATTGAAAGATGCAGTATCACTTTCCTCTTCCAGGTGCTATGATATGATTAAATATAAGCACAAAACTGATTAAAAATGATCTGGCATGCTTTATACTTGTACCACTTGGATTTGATGCCACTTTGTAGTAAAAATTAAATAAATATAAATACATTAAATAAATATATTGTAAAAGAACACCCCACTTAGAATTCAGCAGTTCTTCGTTCTTTGCACACACTTAATGCTTTGTCACAGCTTTAGGGCCAATGAAAAGAAATACTGCATCTTTAAAGAACAGGCTCACTTGGATGTAATTCACAACCTGTACAAGCAGAAAATGGGGGTTCATTTACAGCCTTATCCACCCATTAAAAAACACTGCCTCTAATTTCACTGGTCTGTACAACTCTCATTATTTCCTGTTTAGCTCCTTTTTTTTTTTTTCTTCCCAGGATTCATCTTAACTCTGGCTTTGCATCTGGAGACCCTTCTTTCTAAGAACATAAGGAACACTTGCAGTAGAGAAATGATTAGCAGCTCACAGCTGACATCAGTGTATTTTTCTGCAGTTAGTTTAGATCTATTGTGATACTGTGATTTAAGTCAAGGACTGTTCAAGCTCTTCTGTGAATACTGGTCGATATTTAAACAATGAGGCTTAATTGCAAAGTAGGTAAACCTTTAACTGATTTAAGTCAGTATTTTCTTTTAGAACTTCATTTTATCCGCTCAAGTATGCGGGAATAATTTTCCAGGGTAGTACTGATTAAACAGAAACTGTTCTCTACTGTTTTGGGGTAACTATAAATTATTCCCGTTACAATCGCTGGGGTGTGCCTAATGCGTAACGTGGCAGTAGTGCAGTAGCAGGGTCTGAGGATTTGCTACAACTAAAAGGCTCCTTTGCAGATTTTGCAGATCCCAATCCCTAGGAATTACATTATTTCAATTACTGTATTTCGATTCTCTGTAGTAAAACACATCAGTTATCAAATCACATACAGTACAGGGATATTGGGTGACTGTTCTCTCCAGCTTTTGCTCTCTATTTTCACTGTCCTGAACATTGCCATGGAGTAACTCCATCACCAGGCTTCACTGCTTGTCTGAAGTCACCCCTTGCTCCTTGGGCTCCTACCATCTTCTGATCCAGCGCAGGTACAAGGCACTTTTTTGGAAGCTTGGTTTCTTCCAAGAGAGAATTCAGCTCTTTGATCCCACTTTTCCCCTGCTAGAAGTAGGCCTGTTTTCACAGCCCTGTGCTTGGAATGTTGGTCCCAGAACAGAAAGCTCCACCCCTCTCAAACTGTGTCGCCTTCAAGGCTCAGCTCTGCAGAGTCCTGAGCATAGTAATGCTGAAACAGTCTTTCTTGGCAGCAGATCTGCATTGCATTGTAGGTGTGGAGGAGCAGGTGAGGGAAACGAGCTGTAAAGTAACATACAAATTCATCTGGGATGGAGCCCAGGGTCTCCTGCACTTCAGGAGGCAGTTCCCTGTAATGGTGCTTCTGTAAAGGAGAAAAGAATAGGGGAAAGCTCAGTCACAGGGTATGTTTTCAAAGATCCTCTTTTAAATAGAGCTATCTCTCCAAGATGCATTTTTCATAGACAAAGTAACCTCACTCTCTCATAAAGCAGCTTAATACCTCGACCACTATAAGCCAGACACAGCCTGGCAATGGATAGCAAGAGGAGGCAGAACCTCAGTGCACGTGTTGCTTACAGAAGGAAATCCTTTACCTTATTTCTCATTGCCCTCAGAAGATCCCGTACTGAGCCCCCTTTGTAAGATCTGAATTTTCGAAGATCTGCAAAAGAAATGACAAGGTTTCTTTTTGCTTTCAGTTGCTGGCCTCAAAGGGAAGGTATGTGTGTCTGCTGTCAACATTCACAGGTGTGTTTCAAACATGCACTTTCATTTGAAGAAATACTGTACTGACAGAGAAAGGTCGTGCCAAGACTGAGACTGTTATTCTTACTTTCCTATCCCAGCAAATTGGGAACAACAGCAGGTAACTCCTTCCCACTCTGCTAAAACACTGTCCATTACCTGTCTGAAGAGGAACAGTGATGTGCTCTCTCCAGTCCATCTTCACCACCTCTCTTCCACCTCTTTCCAATTGCTTGACTATTGGGCCATCTAAAGATTCTTTCTCTATCCGGTCACTAACATCCTGGAAGAGACAGTCAGGTTGGGGTTTTTGTTTTTTTTTTTTTTTTTTCAAGCCTTAAGCAACAATTTAAATTGCTGCTTCTGGCCAATTACAGCCTGGCCTGATAAATGGAGCTGTGATTCTACTTCACTCTATGACAAAGTGCAATTCAGAAGTTTCTGAGATGAGGCATTAGGTGTTACACCTTTGCTTCGTCATTCCTCACAGTGAGCTTGTAGAGTCTACCCCCTCAAACCTCCACAAGGTGAGGAGAGACTGAATTCAGGAGTTGAAGAATGTCTGCACAAGTCCTTGGAACTGAAAGGATTGAAAAGGTCAACACAAACCTGAAAAAAATGGAGCTGCTTTTCTAAACTCCAAAAGAATGGGTGTTTCAGCACACAGCTGGCAGATGGACGTTTCTGAGGGTCCATGTTTATCATTTGCTCTATTAAATCACGAGCAACTATGTCTTCTGCAAGAAGAAGGTGATAATTGTTAGGCTGTAGGGAAAGCTAATGTGTTGTACTTTAGAAAATCCCTGTGTTCTCTGCTTCCTCCAACATAACCTTGAACACTAGCCCCAGAGATACGCTGGGCAACCAGCAGAAAATCAGCTGTGGTAAATCAGTGTTGTTATGAAGATCAAAGTTCAGCTCTTTCCTACCCTTTACATACATGAAATAACTCTACAGTGAAGCTTGCAGGGTTCCATATTTAGTATCCCAAAGGTGCTTTGGGGTACTAGCACTAAGAACTTTAGGATCTTATTTTAGGACTACAACTCTCACCACTGCCACGTTGGGAATCACTGTGGGTCCTAGTTCTCTAATTTCTGTTGGTATTTTAATAAATACCCATGGAGAGTTCACTGAACAACCAGTGCGTGATGTTTTCTTACCATGCCTCCCTGCATCAAGAGCCTCCAGGCTGTATGCACCCAGCAGGATGTTGGCTTGTCGCTGCAGAGCTTTGCCAAAGGGATGGCTGCCTTCAGACACCACGTAATAAAAGACACAGCCAGCTGAAAAGATGTCCACGGTACATGTCTGCAAATAAATAACCTTTAATAGCAATAACACTTTTTTTCCCCCCCTCCCGACCTGAAGACTTTGAGCCATCATCACAGGGTGGTTATTTAGCATGTAAGGAGCAGAAGAAAACTTCAGAATCATACATTGAGCTGCAAGCTAGCCTGAATGTGGGGTTGGGCTGGATGACCTTTGAAGGTCCCTCCCAACCCCACCTATTCTAGGGCTCAATGAATGCCCAGGCCCAAGGACTGCCTGTCTGAAGGTCTGAATGCAAGGGTGGCACCCGCTGGGTGTGCTGCCTTCTCCCAGGGAGCCCAAGGGCAGGATGGAGACTTACAGGGTTCTCTTTGCAGTCTTCACTCAGCATCTCCGGGGCGATCCACCCCTCAGTGCCCGGCACGCCCGACCGGCGGCTGAAGCTGTGCCTGCCCACAGCCAGCTTCTTGCACAGCCCAAAGTCTGAAATCATAGCTTTGACTTTCCCGTGGGCGTTGGGCATCGAGATGAGGATGTTATGGGGCTTCAAGTCCCTGTGGACTGTGACAAAACACTCAATGTATCCACTCCAGGCAATCCCAATTATATTTGTACATTTTTAATGCATTTGCATTGAAAGCCTTTCAGCGGGCTGATCCACCATTCGTGAAACCACAGTCCTAACCTCAAACCTCTCTTTGGTAGAGGCTCATCCCTTTTTTTTTTTTTTTTTAATTCCATCACCACTAGTCATCATGTCCTGTATGACTTCTGTCCAAACAATGCAGCCTCCTGAACAAGTGGTAATGACTAGCTGTACTACTCCAATGCAGCAGAACATTACAGGGACGAGGTCAGTGTCAAAGGACAGACACCACTGCTGCCAGCACCAGGTGGAGCCTCTTTGACTCTCTTCTAGGACTGAATGAACAAGCTCCCAGCACCAGACCTGTTTCTCTTTTTTTTTTTTTTAACAGTAATTTAAATGTACCAATACTGAAACAAGCAGCGTTCTTACCAATGCTGAGGGAGTGCAGGTAAGCAAGACCAGATGTTGTCTGTTGCAGGAGAGTGATGGGCTGTAAGCCGTGGTGACTGAAGGCCTTCTGCTCAACATACTAGAAATTACAACAGGAAAACAGAAGAGTCAGGTACAATATTGCTTATCATTAGACCCTGTACAGATTGTAATATACACATCCTCCCCCCTCAAAAAAAAAAAAAAGCTTAGGGTAAATTGCAGGCTAATGTGAGCTGGTAACACACAGAAAAGAGCCTTTTTTGTTGTTTGCTGAAGGTGATGATCTCTAAAATGTCACTCAGAGCTAAAATGCTAACACTGTGCTCCAGAAACAAGAGCAGAGGGTCTTCAAAGTGTGGACGGTAGGAGTGGGCAGATGACTGGAAGGGAGTCCTTCACAAGGACAATCAAAGAACAGCAGCAGCTGTCCTTAAAGCAGTACAGGGTCAGGGATGCCTTTCTGGAGGTCTGAAAACACTCCTGGTGTAGGATGGGCAATTGTCGCAGAGGTGATGGCAGGATTAGCTACATCACCTCCTGCAGCAGGCACTTCAGCAACTTAGCTGAAGGAAACTGAAGGCCTCCAGGGCCAAGACACTGACAGACTGTGGGTTTTCCCCCGGGCTGTCACCTCCTGCAGGGTGGCGGCGCACAGCTCGATGGCGATGTACTGGAACTGCCGGTCCTTCTCCGTGCAGAAGTAGCGGATCACGTTGGGATGCTCGTCCGACTCCCGCAGCAGCTGCACCTCACGGTCTGCAAAGCTGAAGCACTCGGGAAGGATTCTTTTCACTGCAACATCACGGTTATCAAATGTCCCCCTACAGACAGGAAGGAAAGTCACATCAGCCTTGTACACTCTCTGTAGACCATGCACAGCAAGTGACATGACATTTTACGGAGGCAGATTAAAGCATTAATTATATTGGAAACAGCTACATTTGGTCATTAAACATTTCTAAGGAAAGTAGAGAAGAAACACTGCATGAAAATATTCCAGATGCACAAAATAGTTTCATTTCTGTTCACATTAGATGCATGTGTTGTTTTTTTAAGAAAAGACATATAAAGACATTCATTGGTCTATTTCATGCTAAATGTACATTTTTGTCTTCTACCTGTAAACAATTGTTCCTTCAGCACCGTGTCCCAGGACGTCTTTTGGGTTAAAGGAAATCTTGCCAACCATCACTCTGCTTGCATCTTCATCTGAACAAAAAACAAGAAATTAGGACTGGTTCAGATGGGCCAAGTCAGCCTTCAACAACTGCATGTCCTTCTGGGCCTGGATGTAAAAGTCTTTTTGCTCATGTTAAAAATTAACACCACAGATGATGACAACAAATTAACACCTGCATTTTGGTGCTCACACTGAGCAGGCAAATGCTGGTGAGCATTTGATTCACCAGAGTCAGACACATTCTCTACCCAACACCTGACATAAGGTCTGGAAAGACCATGGCTCCAGATGGTATCAGCGACTGGGTGGTTCTCAGCAGACAAACCTTTCAGGAAGTTTTACAGATGTCTTGCTGAATTTAGGAAATGCTCTGACAGTCTTGGTAGTGGGTTACTAGCAGTTCCCCTTAATACTGCACAGGCAGACAGGCCACACTGCCTAATCCTTATTTCTTTACCATCCTCCCCCTAGAATGGCTACAGGTTACTAGAATGTACCACCATGGACAACACCATCCCTCAGATGGCAGCTGTGAACTGGGTGGTTTTCTGCAGCAAATAATCCTGCTCCAATTTGGGGCATGGCACACCTGCACTGTTTTGCCAGTGGTCAGACTACATGAGCATGATGGTCCTTTTCAGCTTTCTCATCTCTGAAATATCCTCAATACATGTTTTAGTTGTTCTGCTGTGTCATCCCACAGACTGGGGAAAATATGGAGACTCACAGAAAAAGACACCTTGAAAAGATCAACTTTACCTCCCTCGTCTTGCTCAGTGGAGAGGCAGCTCCCAACATCAGATGTGGAGACATTGGAATATGCAGAATGGTTTGATGCTCTGGGGGACACGTTTGGTGTGCTGGTAGCTGAGCTCTCTGTCCGTCCATAGGAGGTGTCCAGGAAATCTGTGTCTGGGGGTAGGTCACTGGGAGCACGGAAGGGCAGCTTCTGTTGCTGCAGGAGCTGTATCTTCTCCTCCAGCTGATGCTGTCTCTGTTGCTGCTGATGCACACTCTGTGAGAAAGGACTCAGTTCCCTAAGTGCAGTGAAATTTCTTACAGTCACATCACAAAAGGGAACTTTACAGCTATTGGGGCAGCCTCATCCCAAAGGTGGGAGGAAAATCCTCGTTATGACAATGTCAAGCCATGGAGGCTGGGGAACTGTCACACATTTCATCCTGAACTTCCATTGCAAAGCTGGGAAATCGCCCTGGTCGGTTAATATGACAAAAGCTCACTGTTCTGGGGTCACCAGGTGGCTTTAAACCACAGAAGGATAAAGGCTTTGATCCAAAAGCTGGGAAACCTGACAGTGGTTCAGGTGAAGAAGAGAGGAGCAAAGCCAATGGTGTTAAGATCATGTCCATGACAAGCATAATGGATACAAAAACCAGAACTGGTGGGATGAGAAAAAAAATCTCCAGAGCTGGCACATATGCCTGGATAAACCACTGTTATGTCAAATTTGTAGCCTCTGCTACCCCCTGCACATCTGTGAGGAAGGAAAAACAACACCTTGTAGTGTTACTTCCTAACTCCTGTATAATGTCTTGGGCTGTAAAATGTTAGTGACTCTCCCCAAACTCAACAGCAGATCAAGCTAAGTCAGCATTACCATTGGGTACGTGATGATAAAAGCCACCCAGCCCACAAGCAGGAAAGTGCTGAGAATGATTGTGGCCATGTCTTTCAACATGGAGTCCACAGGAGCCTCTGGCCGAGGGACAGTCCGAGCAGGTTTCTCCTCCAGATCCTTTGGAAGAACAGGAGGCACTTCTGTTGAGGAGCCTTCAATGACATCAATAACCTAGGAGGCACAAAAGGCTCTGTTAGCTCAGTATCTTCATGGGCCTTGCTGCTGAACAATTTTTAATAATTTCTAATCCTACCAAGGTCAAAGTGGAAAAAAAAATGCAGTAGAAAGGCCTAACCAGTGACAGGACAAGAGGGCACAGCCTGAAGCTGCTCCAGGGGAGGTTTAGGTTGGATATTAGGAAGCACTTCCTAATGGAGAGGGTGATTAGACATTGCAATGGACTGCCCAGGGAAGTGGTGGAGGCACCATCCCTGGATGTGTTCAAGGCAAGGCTGGATGTGGCACTTAGTGCCATGGTCTAGATGGTGTGGTGGTGTTAGGTCATAGGCTGGACTTAAAGATCTTAAAGGTCTTTGCCAGCCTTGGTAATTCTGTGATCATACCAGTGACTCTACATGCTGAGTACATGAAAATCTGACACAAAAGTGAAGTAATTCCATGTAGCTTTTCATTCTGCAACTTCTACTTCTTACGTTCTTCAATCATCCAGTAAAATTCTTATTCTCATCACAAACCTCTTCAATAGTGGCTTTATCAGAGTCAGCTGGGATCACATTTTCAGGCCTCCTAGGTAAGTTGCTTGGGAATTTCTCCAGGATCTTTGTAGGGGCAGATAATGGAGTTTCATGGTGCCCTTTAAATAAAACACAGTTGTTGAAATAAAAAGTTGTCATTTTTTAGGAAAGAGCCTAGGTGAAGAAGTTAATATCCCACCCCTGCCACAGAGATCCTGTGGCACAGATCACTGAACTATAAACCTGCATCACTTGAATCTGAACTTCAGACAGTTCTTCAACTTAGAAGGAAAACTGTAAATATCCTGAAAAGTCAATTTCAAAATTTTGGGATTTGGGACACACAGGACAGGCTGACACTTTATTATCTTCAACCTCTGTGCCTTAATTCTCCATTTGTAAAATGTGGAAAATGTGACCATTTGATCCACGTGATGAGAATTAAAGTAACATTATAAAGTTAAAGTAACATTAAAAAGTAAAAAAGTTAAAGTAACATTAAAGTAACATATTAAACAATCAAAAGGAACCAGAATACAATATTTACAGTAAATAATAAATTACCTATACCCCTCTCTGAAGGAGGGGGCAAATAACCAATGAACAACTTTCCACATACTGAGCTCAGGACTCTCCATTCTGTGCACTGAGTAAAGCAGGGGCCTTAGGAAAAACATGATGTAGTCCTGTACTTAATGACATTAACTCATACGCAAATGAGGACGAATTAGAAACGATGACTAGGATTCAGTAATTATTGCCTGAGTTGAGGCAGCCTGTGACTGATTTACAGCTGTGAGGTCTGGATGAGAACTGCCCTCCAGATGGCAGTGCCACCCTGGAGAGGGCAGAGCCCCGCGGGTACCTATGAGGAGCCAGTCGTTCCAGTAGTTGAGTTTGTTCTCCTTGAGTCTGCCTGAAAACTTCACATCCGTACTGGGGGTGATAACACACTCGCCATTGTCTTCAATCGTGACTCCATCTGTCTTTGGACCCTCCAGCAGGGGTATGGCACTACCACGGGGCTAGAGAGAGAGATCAGTGTTACAATTAAGGAAGCACCATATCTCTGTAATATTTAAATAGGCAACTAAATTAAAAAATGGAGGTCAAAATTGGTGGGCAAGCAAAAATTCCTGGCAGCAAAGTGAGCATAAGTAAATACTGTCATTATGCCCTCAGCAGCTGCTTCAACAACCTTGGACATTAGACCTTCCAAGTTACACGTTGCCCAGGAGATGAGATTAGTCTCTTTTTTTTTTAGGAAAGTTAAACAGGATCTTTATTTCCCACCTGCACAGCCACAGCACCAGCAAAACCTGTGATGCTGCCTCCTGTCTGTGGGGAGTTGCTTTGATGAACAAAGCAGCGATTTTACCATTCACCACAATGCACCAACAACAGCACAGAGCAACCTCTGGTCCACTCCTGCTAAGCTTGCCTGGCACAGCTCCCCGTGAGCTGCAGTTTCTGCTTTGCAGCATTTGAAAAGATTCCTGAAATGTGGTCATACATTCCAAGGCTTCCTGTTAATTGTTTCATGAAGTTTCATATGTTTCATAACTTGCTATGCATTTCTTGATAGCAATCTGCAATTTGAAACCAAACTTCTGTAGATGTACAGCCTTCAGTGTTTGATCAGGTTTATCAGTTTTAAATCAGGTCCCTTTGCCACTTTACTAGGGCAAAGTTGTCTTTTTTTCCTATATATATATAAAAATATGTATAATTATAAATATTTATAATATATAATTATTTTTTTTTAAACCCAGGACAGTACTTCCAACTCCTGCAGCTCCCAACTTACCACAACAGTTACTCCTTCATGCACCATGGAGGGCGATGCATACAAACTTGTGGAGTATTTCCCTACATAGAGAGTTGGTCTGGAGAAAAACAGGAACTGTTAGAAAGAAGTAGACAAATGGATGTTTTCCCATCTTAGCTAAAACCTTGGCAACACAATCCTGCAGAACTAATGCCTGAGTCTCTCAAATCATCAATATTTATATCTTGGAGAGCCTGGCTCTGTAAAGTTAAGTACTGTGGTACTATGAAGCAGTTATTTTTAATTATGAAGACATTATTAGTTGATTATTCATGTCACACTCATTTGACATAACTCATGTCCTATTTCTGAGTTAATCAGTAACTTGTATTTGCCAAAATGTTGTGCACCTTTTTTATCATGTGAAAGGCTTCACATGATACAAATTAATTCAATCCTACATTATTATAAGAAACTATTCAACACAGAACATCTGAAATAATTTATCAATATCCATCCCCTAGGTTTATGACTTTTTATATGTGTCTGTCTTTAGACAGTAAAATATCAAATATTATATAAAATAATGGCTGAGAACTAGAGCTGATTTAAGTATTCTCTTCACCATCTTGAAACTTGCAGAGCAGTCCTATATAAATAAAGTTTTAATGACGAGGGTCTGTCCAGCAGACAGTGAGAACAACAGGAATACTGATGCTCACGTCAGTTTGCTCTTGGTCTCCGTTTCCTTTGGGAAAGGGTATTTCCACTTGGTGATGTGTCCCACCTCCCCAGACATGAAGGTCAGGTACCGCAGGGTTTCTATCCCCACGTTGGTGTGCAGGACCTTCCGCAGCCCCTCGCGCTGCCAGATGTAAAACGCCACCACGGGAGACGCGTAGTTCTGAATCCACAGCACGTCCCCGGACTCGCTGTCCACGGTCACCACCAGGCCATCTCCATTGGACACAAAGTGGGACATTTCTACAACAGAGAGAGAAAGAGGAGATACCTGGAGTGCTGCAGACATGCCATTTTAGTAACACCCACCAGCAGCGCAGGCCTGCCCTTCCTGCGGATGCATCACACCCTGTACTGCAAAGGAACAGCTGACCAGGCCATCAGGGTCAAGTTGACAGAAGTCCAGTTGTGTAGCAACAGCACTTCTGAGCGTGCACCACAGTTCAGGTTTGCTTCTTCTCCTGCCTTTTGTCACTAAATTATAACAAGTCATATCTTCAAGAGCTGCAGCTTTTTAGATTCAATTTCCCTAAAGCCACCTAACAGGCTCTAGGTGTTATGGCACATAAAGGGTAAAACCTGGCAGATGCACAACAACTGCACGGAAATCAGACAGACAGTTTGACCTATTAATTATAGGAAAAAAAACCAGAGGATTTTTGTCTGTATGCAAAATCCATGGCCATTATGTGGGCCAAAAAAAAGATACAGCAGTTAAATTCTTACTGTATTTTATGTCTTCATCAGGCAGAGTAGCTGCATAGTCAAAATAGGTGGCATTCCATCGCAGCTCCTTCTTCTTGGTGTCATACATTGTGATCGTGTACTCTGTTAAAAAATATACAGTCTGTGAAGCAAAAAAACCTATGAGAGAATAGAATCAATCATCTCAAATCTGAGAGACTCTTCAAAGCACCACGCACCCCAGTTACTGCTCTCTGCATTTCATTGTCCCAGCACTCCTGATAATTAAACATTTCAGAGCTGTTACAGATCCCACCACTGCTCTGCAGGAACCTTGGAACAAGCCCTGCAGACACTGGCTGCCCACCTCACCAGCACTCTGCTTTTCCTGCACAGCCCCTTCTGGTGTACTTGGTTTTACTCACAAGTTTCCAAACTCTGCATTCTAAAATTCAGCATTCCCTGTTCTGTGCCTGAACTATCACACTTGAACAAATTAGCATAGAGGCTAAAGAACAAGTCTAGAACACTCATTCATCTTTACTACACCTCTAAGGTATTGGTCTGAATTGAACAGGGATTTAGAATATTGCATTTGTAATTTCAGTGGACAGGCTGTTTTCTTTAAGCAGTTTTTACAAAAGCTGAGAGTTACTGAGCAAACTTGGGCTCACAGCTGCGAGTGGAATGCACTGTCAACCAGAATATAAATGCCACTTAGTCAACAAGAACCAGTGCAGGGGGTTGGACATTTAAAGGTCCCTTCCAGCCCAAACTATTCTGTGATTCTATGTCGACTGCCAAAGCTTGAAAACCCCCAGTATCTTTCTGCTACAATAAAGAGTTTAATAATTTTTCTGGGTACAGACTAAAATCATAACTTATAGAAGTTTTTTCTAAGAAATAAACTTGAAAACCTGAACTGGTCACAAGGTCATTTGTTATGATACTAAACTTTAAAAAAATGACATGGTCAGATTTTCTTTTAAGCTGTAGAAAAAAAATCATATGACCTGTTCTCCCAAGATACAGGAGAGATGTTGATGGGCAAAGACTTTCTGCAAATGAAGAGGTCAAGGTTTGCTGTTTCTCCCCAGTCATGAGGTCAATCACGTACCAAATATCCTGCTTTTTACCTGAAATCAAAATTTAAGCCACATTACCATTCAGTTGGAAAACTGCAGTTCCATCAAGCTTTTCAGTCTTCTTTTTTCTCCAATAGACCCATAAACTTAGAAGGAGTAAAGCATTTTTAGTAAACCAATTTCTCACAGTCATGCTCACTTCCATCATTTAGCACTACTGGCCAATCCCAAATACTGACAATAAAAACTAAATACAGTATTTAGAATGGTAAGAACTATAGGCTGAATTATTTTTTCACAGATAAACCTAACAGAGTTCTGAGTGTAGCAGCTCCTGTGAGCTAGCAGAAGGGGAGACTGAAGGGCTAATGTTGAAGGACTGTAGGTGGAAAAAAATTAGGAGGGTCCACACATTTCAAATTGATTTAAGGATTGTGATCCTAACATCCCACTTTAGACTACCTGAGCCATGACCTTAAATATTTCTTTGACACCAACACATCTGTGTTCTGTTTAGAAGCTTCAAATAAACATTTTTCACTCCTTTATTGAAGAGACAAAGCTGAGAATCAGAAGTAGGTATTGGCCCTTCAGAAGATTAAAACACCAAGTTCCTCCTGATCCTTCACACATTTTGCTGTCGTGGTAAGTAGTAACTGTCCTTCCTTCTCCCTTTCTCCTCCCAAATCCATCTGCAATCAGAACGAGTCAGGACAGTGAGCCATAAATTCATTATTTGTAGTAGAAATGAACTCACTGTATCTCAGATAATGGAGGATGTCTGACTGTGTTGTAATGGGATTTCTAATTTAATTTTAATTGTCAGGCAGTCAATGACATTTATAAGCATAAGATTTTAAGTAGAAGCCACTTTTTGTTGAAAGATAGCATCTAAAGAAACCATAAAACCCCATACAGGCTATTTACTGCTTATAAAAGCTATTTTCTCCTTCAGGACAAGTAGTTGGTTTTTAATCTTCAAACAGTAATTGAATTCTGTATTAATTAGATTTTATGTAATCTGAAAGGTTCATGAAAAATCATAATTAATGCCCAAAATAAAGCATATTTCCATGCAGTCTGTCTGGGAGTCTCTACATTTTCTGGTTGCTGAACACATTACAATCTGAAAGAGATTAAGTTTGAGCTCACCCATGTACAGGATCCCATCTGAACTGCGACAGGGAGATGCCTGCACCAGCTCTGGGATTGTAAATGGAAGTTTCTAGGGGGGAAAAAACCAATAAAAGCTTATTCACTTTGGTGTGACAGCCTTCACATATGTGATTCTAAACAGAAATTAAATAAATTCAAAAAGATAGGAGTTTAACAGAATTAATTAATAGATGAAAATAGATTGCTGCCTCCTGAATTCACCCAGGAAAAGAACCAAGAATAATTTAGCAACTTATGATCTGGCTGTACTGGGGGACAAGGGGGTGGTGAGTAAATACTAAAATATTTTAACAATATTAAAGTTCTTCAGGGAAATCATAGCAGCTGCCAGAGAAAAGAAACTTTTGTCTGAGTTTCACCACAAAGTTTAAAAATAAAAGCCACGTGTTAGCTATAGTATCTGTGGGTGACGTGGATTGGTGACTATTTTGAAAAGGTTCAGCATTTTTGTCTGCTTACTAAATCTTACAGACACCTTCTAAAGGTGTCAGCACAAAACACATTAATCCTGCCTTTGGCAGAACACAGATTAAACCTGCCTTTGGTTTTATAAAATTAAGTATTTGGGTGCAAGTGACTGATTTGTGTTATTCCAGGTACACCTTTCCCATTATATCATACAGAGATTATTCAGTATTTGAGTAATACCACATAAATTTTTTTTTGCCATCATCCTCAATATTTTAGGAAGCTACAGAAAAACAGCACAAGGAGATAAAACCAATGTACTGTGGGGTGTGTTGTCCACAGGCAGCAGATGCTGGTTGTTGACTGATCAAGCTTTTCCAAGGAATGGGTGCACTTCCATTAAAGAGTACAAAAGCCTGCAAAACTTTACAGTACTGTCAAGAGAGCAGAAAGTTTCCTTGGGGACTTATCCCTGGTGTCAGTCTGATTAGGGCCCCTTTCTAAAAATTATTAGAGGAGGTAATTTAAAAAATATCCTTACGGTCAAGCCTTCACTGTTCTTGCCCCCAAGCGTATACAAACTGCCATCATTTGGGTCTGGAAGAAATGCTGGCCTAGGATGAAAGCAGCAATTATAAATTATTAAAAATGTACTGTGCTTCTCAGAGAACAGGAAAGTGACTGTGGTTAGTGCTGATCTACAGATAAGTTCATCTGACATCAAATTTTTTACTTTGTATTATCGATTTTTTAAAGTTTAATTTATTAACTGTTAAAATGAAAAACAATATAAAGAGGATTCAGAACTAGTGTAACATAAGATTACTAATACATTTGAAAATTAAAAGATCTGAATGTGGCAGGCAACCACTTGGGTTAAAGGTTTTAAAGAAGATCTATATCCTTTGGAAGTGCTAGAGAATTAAAAAGATACCAAACAAATAAACAAAAACAGAGAGCATAAGGAAGGCAAGAAATCATAAAAAAGTAGCCAGAACTAAGTAAATTTGATAGGTAAAGGCATCCCCCCACCCAAACTACAAATAAACCCACAAAAACCCCAACATCAAACACAAACCACAAAAAGAAAGGATGTTACCACTGACTTCAGAGACATAAAAGTTGAAGCCCCATATTTTCTAGTTAAATGTGAGATTGCTGTGCTGGGGGAAGGGCTCTGAAGGAACAGGGTTTCATTTGAAGATTCTGGTAGTGGTGGTTGGGGTTTCCTACCCGTCACTATTTTTAGTCTTTTATTTGAAGAAAATAAGTAATACAAACCCCAGAGCTCCCTCCCTAGCTGTTCCTGTGCTTTTCAAAGCTGCTCAGTTAAGATCCTGGTGCAGTCAGCACGTTTGATCCCTAAACCTGAGCAACAGCTTGAGAGAACAGTCTGAGACAGGACATTTTTTTCTTAGTGCTACAAATAAAAGAATTATATCCTTTCTGTATCTGCTGTCTAAACCACCTTAAACTGACTTACACAAGGTATGCAACTTCTCCAAACACAGACAGTTTTGGTTCAAATTAATCCAAATTTCCAGATGTCAGTGAAATCACACAAGCAGTAAATGAGATAAAGGAAACAGACTTACTCTTCCACGTGTATTGGCACCTGGAGTACAGGATCTGCAGAAGCAGAAAAAGAAGTCGTCATAATACTGGCAGTTCAATTCCTTTAACTCACTGGATACAGGATTAAGTCAGGCCTCCAACAGCTTGCTCCTTTTTCCAAGGCTCCTGTTTGGTGAAGGTTTGTAGAATGGCAAAGTACAAAGTACCTGAGAAGTCTGAAACCTTCTGAAGTTCATTGCTCAGTTTTACCCTTGCTCCTCCCCAGCTAACCCTGGGAGGAGACTCAGAGAACACAGCAGCACTCTATTGCACCTTGAGTTCTCTCCTTATTCCTCACTTGGTCCAGACAGCCTGGTAGAACTGCCTCTGTACACAAAAATAAAAACTCTTGCTCCCAAGATGTGTGTGATCAGGGGGCACTGGCTGCCCAGGAGGCAGCTGACCATAACTTGCAGCAACTGCTGCCACTCTGCAGGCTTCAACAACCAGTTGTACTTAAACACAAGCTGCAGCTACTGGCAGCAGGCAGACTGGGAGAACAGGGGTACAAAAGTAGGTGCCTTGATATTTTTTAATCCATATTTTATGAACTTTTGCAACTTGGTGTACATCAGGCAGGTAAGCATATGCTTTCTAGTGAACTGGACATTTAATTTAAAATGCAACGTGCAAACTAGGAGTCTAGTGCTACACCCACTGCAATGAAGGGGAAGCCTGCCAGTGACTTCAGAGCAAGACTCTGACTCAAGGCAGAAAAAACTTAGTTCCACTTCCTATTTCAAGCTAAAACCTCCGTGGTCAGCACATCACTGAAAAGAAAAAACGGAAGTCTGCCAAGGGCCATGCAAAATTACCTCAAACCTGTTTTTTTCACTTAAATAATCTCCCCACTAAAATTTATCCAAGAATCCACATTGCATAAAAATTAAAATCTCACAGTAGTTGGTATGTTGAGAGACCAAAATCACAACTTAGCTTTCAACAGCAAAAAGAAGTTGCAAAATAAAAACCTACAATGCTACATCTAAATCCTTACGTATGGAAAGGTAAATTAAGAGCAGTAATTTGGCTTTAATGTAAGGTGATGTGATCTCAAAACTCCTGAGGCCTCAACAAATCCTGAATCACAGGATTTTCAATCCTGATGCCAAAACCATGAAAGTTCCCAGATTTGTAAGACATTTCCTAAGACAATTTCCAAGACAAATGTGTTCTTATTTATGGGTATATAGGCAGAAAGTGACTCAGAAGTAAAGAGGATGCAAGGTGTCCTCACTTCTGCAGAGGAAATCAAACTGTTACACTAGCATAGGACTGAGTAAGGAGATGAAAGAGGACAAAGCAAATAAGTACTGTTTTTTCACCTGTTCTGTCTCCATGCAAACATCATGATGCAATAGGAAGGAAATAAGAGCAAAACCAATGATATTTTTACTGGGAACCTGGCATGGATTCTGGACAGCTTGAGTGTACTGTGATATTTGCAGAGCTAAGCAAGACAAGAACTAGAAATTCAGGGCTCATTACATGGGTCTTACAAAGTCTCTACCACTCTGCATTATGTTGCACCACACAAACTGCTGGGCTTGGTGCTAACAGTGTGTCCCTTTGTTCCTATATAACAGATTAATTAAGAGCCCCCCACCTGAACAGACCCCCAGCAGCAATGCAGCTGAACACAGTCACCCTCACAAAACCCCTCTGACACAGGGACTGGGCAGAGCTGTGTGGGCTCTGGAGGGTCCCACCAGGGGGCTCAGACCCACCCACCCATGGTACCACACACAGGGCAGCAGAGCTGCTGAGGTGATTTAGCCGGTGCTCTGAGCAGCCCTAGGCACTGACCTGGAGTCAGAGAAAATGGAAAGCAAGAGCCCTCTTCTGATGTTATTTTTCTCTCTATGATGAACTACCACCATTAGCCCTGTTCACTGATGTAAGATGGGAAAGCCAGCTAAGTGCAGAGTTCCACATTATATCACAAACTCCATTTAATTTAGTGAGAATCCAAGCAGACTTCAAAAGGTCCTAAGAATAATTAACATTCAAACAAAGGATCTAAGTGATTCATCATTATGTGTCTGTCTCTACAGACCACACTGCTTAGTCAGACCTTTATTCCATTAACTACACCAAGCAACTCATTTCTATCCCTTGTGTGAAGAAACTGGTTCCAGGATATGCTGGGAGGGACTGCCCTGCTCCAAACTTAGAGTTGATTATATGCAAATTATTTCTCAGTGTTTGCTTCAAGTATTCCATAAGTATTTTCAAGTATCCTTTATGATACCTAATGCAGCACATGGTTAACTGAACTAAATGATGAGAGAGACAGAGACCACAGACTAGAGTCTTTATAATCATAAATGCTTCACAGGAAGGGAAACTCTCACAGCTTTGTGAAAGAAACAGTAATAAATCAGCAGAAAATGGCACCTACCTCAGCTGAAGTAAGGTTTAGAGGCAAATAAACTTGACAAGTCTCTTGATGAACTGATTACAGTCTCTCAGGGTAAAAAATAAACAGCAACAGTAATCTTCCCCAACAGTGCTTGATGAACTTTGCCCTAGCTACAGTCTCCTCCTCAAATGATCATTACTGATAACAAAGCTGCACAACTTGTTTTTGAAGTGGTTGAGTGCACAGACATTGTTTAAGTACAGTAATGCAGATTCTCCTTAAAATAACTTTCTAGTCAGCCTAGGCATAATTTCTTGTCCATATTATATTCACAAACTTTTCAATTTAATTTCAAGAAAAGGATTGCTTATTCTCTGAATCAAATGGAGGTGTGAAGTTGTTCTATGACACTACAGTATAAAACTAGTACTATCTGAATCAAGTTCCAAATTTTCCAGCTGCACTGTTCCTGACATAACACAACACACACTCTACAGCAGGACAGGACAGAATCCATTTCCTCTAACGTAATAGTATTTCAGGTTTTTTTCAAAGAATACTCAGGAAAACCTGAATAATGACAGGAAACTTCGAAAAGTAGATTATGTTTTCTAGCAACTGATCCTGGTTTGTCTATGACATTTGCAGGAAAGTCTGGTTAGTAATGCTTTCCTATAGCTCCCTCTCTACCCCCAAAATACAGTGAATAATAATACTAGAGCACAGCATTTTTGGACTGATAACTTGATTTCACTTGATTTTCTAAGACAGGGCAATCTACTTTTACAAAAAAAAGTGCTCCACTATGCTTCAACTATCTCATAGGTCTGAGAAAGTGTTGTATGACTTTACTGACCATGTAGCACCATAACACTGAATCAACACATACATGCAGAATGCAGTATTTACTGGCATTAAGCTTTTACTCCCAAGCTTGTATTTCTGAAAGCTGTTGGGAAAATGTCACTTACTACAATTTAATCAAAAAATGTATCCTACACGTTAGCAAACAAAGCCAGAAATCCCATGAAAGTGTCTTCAACTTCCATGGTGAAGTTTTCTGAAGCACTCTTGCCTATCAGAAGACACAAATAAATGACAAGTTCCAAGCTGTCCAGGCTGTGCTGTACAGAAGCATCACACTCATGAGGAAGCCCTTGAACTTTTCTTTAGTATCATGTTTTCAATATCAAGAACAACACTACTTCATCAGAAGTGAAAAAAAAAAACAACACACCTCCTTTTACTTGTTTTCTCAGTTACTGAAATCTGATTTACTAACAATGATAAGAAAGAGGTAGATGGAATAGATTAAGATGTTATTACAAAGCAGCAGGAATTTTTTTTAGTACTTACTGGCACAGGAACCAAAACACTGATTAATCCCGATGGCTTCCTGCAACATTCAAGTGTTGTACATGAACAGTTTAAAAGTATTTAGTATCAATATCTGATTCATTTCCACACATGAGGCTATTCACAATGAGTAAATACAAACTGACAGAGGAGTTTCCTGAATTGAAAGGAATTCTCCTTTCACTACCAGCACTATCCAACTGGAAAGACAGGCTGTGGAGAGCCATTTCTCTACGTTTTTAGCTACTGGCGTGATGTACATTTTCTCATTCTCCAACAGTTTCATGATCTTAAACTGAAGTTGTAGCTTTGTGAAGATACTTTGAAGACAGACAATGAACTCTGCACATTCACTTTCATGTGGTTTGGGACATATTCCAACTTCATTTCAAAGTTTGTTTTGAAATAAGAACTCACCCTGTGATAAAAAGAGAATCCTGAGTTTAATTTATTGCTGTCAGGTGTTAAAATATTTTTCATATGCTTGAATACAGACCAGTAACAAAATGAGTTGTCTTACAACTGAAGTCCCCTTTTGCTCCACAGTGGGTCAAACGGAAAAAGTTCTTGCAAAAGTCAGAGACCTGAGGCTTTGTCTCCTCTTCAACAGCTCAGCACCCAAGTCTTAACATGCTGAGCCTGGAATCACGTAACCCTGCTTTCAAAATTTCCCTGAACTGCAATTCCCTGTAATTTGGTAAGTCATTCTAATAGGCCTGATCTGTTCCAATGCCAACAACAGTGATAACCACTGAACAAAGCAGTAAGTATTCTGTATTGGAACAAAAACTTTCAAGAGAAAATGTGATAAAACCATGATAAAAATACATTGGCCTCTCCCTTAAGCTTCCATTCCAGCAGAGGAAAAGCCAGCTTCCTGCAGAGCCCTACATAAAGCTTTTGGTATGATCCTGTCCAAAAGCCTTCCACTTTCTAGAGTAAGAAAACAAAGATGTAAAAACAACTCTGGAGTATGGGGGGTGGGGATGTGTTAAGAAGCAGGACACCACCCTGTCAATATCCCCAGTGCTGGAGGGAATATCAGGTTTTCTGTAGATATTCCATGGGTTCCCAATCCGTGTTCCTAAGGCAGAGTACACTAATGATTCCTAGGCTAAAACCCTATGATTCAATACACACTAGCTTTAGCCTTCTGATCTGGTTACACACACCTGTGTGTAAACAAACACATGCACACAGTGTTAGCAAAATTATCGCCGCTGGTATTTTTCATTAAATTAATTCAGCAAAGCAGACTAATGCCCACAAGCCCAGGAAGTTCAAGGGCAGCAGTAGAATAGAAATGCCATTAAGACTGCTGACACCTCTCCTTGTCATTGTGGGACTTCAAAAATGTTACCCTGTAAGAACTGAAAAGTTAATAAAAATATTTGTAAAATAACTGTGACAAGAAAAAGAGAAGTTAAAGGATGTTGATCCTAGATTATAAAGATTTATTCCAGAACTCTTAAAGAGTTTACTCACTAGTACAGCAGTTATTAGAAACCTGTTAACACAACGACTGTCCAGTAATTTAGTAAATATTTGGCTCCGTTATGCTTCCCTGAAATTAACTTTTTGACCTGAGAACAGGCAGATGTCCCAATACAGTTTTGGTTGCATCATGGCCAGAAAATATTTCTGCCTGTATCATTTACTTCTGAGTGGGCAGAAGTTTATTCTGAAATAATTCTAACCCATATTTTGCATACACATGTGGAAAAAAGCCATATATAATTTTTGAAACTACAACCATAATACTAAATATAATGCATTTGCCTTTTCTTCATATTTCACAGACACGTGATAAGATAAAATTTGCCCCTTGACCAAAAACCAAGTCTTTTTTAATGCACAGGATGGAGTTGCAGATTTTTGACACTGTAATGTGCCCTTACATAGAACAGATAAACACAAAGACTTAAAAGAAGAAGTGGGAGATTCTGAAACGGCACATGAGTAACTCACTGCCCCACTGGAATGAGCTGGAAAAAACGGTTTCCTGACCTGAGGCCCTGAGGCCCCACCATAAGATTTGGGCTAACGGGCCAATTTAGTATCTTGTCATCCCTGCCTGCTGTTGCAATGACAGCAAATGAGGTTAGAGATACTACCAAACTACCCTCTGGAAATTGCTGAAGGGAGTACTGTTCTACAGTTGTTTTGTTTTGACAACCCTTATTGATTTGCAGCTATGCACAAAGATATTCTTTCTTACCTGGGAATAACCACTGTTATTACAGCAGGACCTACAGGTCTCACATTTGCCCTTTAGAATCTACACATTGCAAACCATTAATAGGTACAATTTTTATATCTTTGTCTTATGACTAGTCCACTGAAGCCCATGGGTTGTGACTAAGGTATCAGAAATCAAAACCTTTAAAATCGATTGCTGGCCATTGTTTCTTTGATTGCTACAGAGAACTTAAGATCATAACAAAATTTCTGCTGGTTCTAAATCTAGACCCAAATCTAGGTATCTATATACTATATGCTCTTCTGGCAAATTAGTAATTTAGTAATTCTGGCAAATCGGTTCTTAGGGAAAAAGCTTTTAAGGACCTGGCAAATGAAAAGAAAGATCATTTTGAACAGTACAGAAGGACACACAGAAGTGACTGTCAGAAGAACACAGAAATACTCTGTCCAAGAGTACTGTTTGAAGCACTAAGTTCTTAACATCTCAATATTCTGCTCATCAACCTAAGCTCTTGAGTTAACAAAGATGTACAGGATGATGTTTACAAAGATGTGAGGGAACAGGACAGTCTTAAAATCACATTCTTAACGCTCACACTGAAATCAGACTTGTGATTATATTGCCAACAGGTTTCTCATCACCACCTCTACCACTGTCTCTGCAGGTAAAAGCAAGCTGACAGGGCTGTGCCTCTGCTCCTTTCAGAGATGACAGAAGAATTTTCGTTTTCAGCAATTTTGGGTCAGAGATTTCATCCTAAGTAATCTCACTGAGGATGCTCACTACCTATCTTGCTAGCAGGAAGTAGAGAAAACATGGGAGCTCATCCCACTGTCACTTAGAATGGTCAGCTCCTTTTATTGATCAGAGATGGCACTAAGAGCCTGACTTAGTCTCTGGAGCATAAGGGTTCAGTATTAACAAGTATTCAGTATTCATAAGACCTCATAAGACTAAGGAGCACAAGTATTCAGACTGCCCTTCTTGCCAGCACTACACGAAGGCAGGAAACCCAAACATATTATTGTGGTGATAACCACTGGCTCATTTATTCTGCATACCCAAGATAAACTTCAGCAGTAAATTAAAACAAACCACACAGGGCAAGATTTTCATGTTTGTTTAAGCACTTCCTGATAATGAATACCGCCTTGTTGTTTTTCCCCAATGAAAATAAAATGTACATGAATTGCCCTTTGTTAAAGACCTTGCTGCTTAAGTGCAGTAGTAAAACCTTCTCTTCCTAATAAATGCCTCTGCAGCACTTCAGGTGACTGCCACAACTGCTCAAAGCACAGGAACTGCAACACATGGCTCATTGTCTGATGGTCAGGGTGAAATGGCAGCTGCAAGAACACTGCTTGCTACACAAGCAGCTTCCCACCGGGTGACACTGTAACAACAGAAGCATGTTGTTGACAGAGAGAGTGCACCCAACTACTGTGCTTATGTTCTAACATTAATACTGAATTCTGCACTATTAGCTCTCTCCGGGATTTAGCACAGCAAGATGGTAAAGGACTTTCATGGGCCACTAGTTTCCAACACTTGTATCTTTGCTGGGCTTCCCACCTACAGGGAGACCACCAATAAACACTGTTTTGCGAAAAGAATTTTATTTCTTTTCATTACAAATTTCCCATTACAAATTAAATTGGCCAACTTACATGTACAGACCCTTGTTCCACGTACACTTTAACTAAGTTAACTCATGAAGCATCTTGTAACAATGAAAACTACCACTTTATTTTTCTTTCATTGACCCTTGTGTGTTGTTCTATTCCACAGAAATAAACTAAGGGCCTTAAATGCTTTGAAAAATATGCCAAATAATAAGAAAAGTCCTAAAAAAAACAACTAGATTATCCAGCCTGGCAGTTCCACCGTAACCAACAGTGGTTTTGCAACATTTTTTTTAAACAGGGGAAGCTCCTTGAGCAATACACTCTGACCAGGATCCTTTTCATTACCAAAGTACCCAAATTTCTTCCCCAAAAAGCCTCCTGCTGCTTACTGAATCTGACTGCAAACAAATGCCAGTTATGAGATCCTTCTAGGATGGGACTAACTTGTGTATGTTCATGTCAGTTGAATGACAAGGAAAAACCAGTAAGCTTCTCTTAACACCACAGGAGCCTATAGCAACAATAAAGGAGGAGGCTGACAACTTCTTTTTATTCAGGTCGTTCAGGGAAAGGAGAGGTCTAACTTTAAAGAGGAGATACAGGAGAAAATATAATCACAACTATTAATAAAGATCCTTCAAGAAAATACTTGCTCACCCCTTTTTACTGCAAGAGGAGCTACAAAAGCTTTATTTGCTCATTTACGAAGTTAACTTTTTGTCTGGTAGATTTGCATTCAAATATTAATGGTTTCACAAATAAGAGTAACTGGTTTGTACTGCAGACATCAGATACACACAGTCCATTTCCTAACATTTCAGCTCACCCACTAAACTGACATCAGGTTTAAAAATAGAGGACAGAATGATGCAATCACTGTGAGTCCTTTCCATTTGACCTGCTTTCTCATTTCTTTCCTGAAATGAAGAGAAAGTGCTACTACCACTTCTACCATATGTAATCAGAGTCCCACTAAAACAGATTTGTATTAAATAAAGAATTTTTAATGAAGACAGAATGAGTCTCTCTGGTCAGTAATTAAAATTACAACATCACTTCCAGTCACTGAGCAATGTTAACTTTCTTTACATAAGTGCAGGTTTTTTATTTAAAATCTGTGCTGTTCCTAAACATCATTATAGAAAAATGACCCAAGGTTTCCACAACATCCACTCCACCAAGGAATGTAGGGTATCCCAGAGCTAGAATCATGCAAACCCTTTGCACCAGTTCCACCAGCTGACATGCTCATTTGACATCTTTGCTGTTCTATGATTGCTTATATTGTGCTCATTCTCATAAAACATGACACCTACCAATTATAACACTACAGTTTAAACATTCCAAAAAAAACCCAAACCTAAATCTGGAAAAGATCTGCAAGTGAAAAGATGAATACAACTCCAGAAACACTACAGCTTCATTCTGAAGCAACAGCAAAAATAAGGAAGGAAAAAGTATTTACCAGGCCCTACAGCAGTTTGAATTAACAATTGATTTGTCTGTTACTATTGTTCCTGAGAAGAGGCCATCAGGACACCTCCTGCTCACCTTCTTTTAAAGTCCACTTGATTGCTCCAGTCCTCTTGCTGACAGCATGCAAACTCCCATCAAGAGTTGAAACAAACAACAGTGTTTCTGGTACAGTTACTGAGCTGGTGCTCTGGAAAAGAGAAACCCATACACTGAATGTCATTATTTACTACAGAGTTTACTTGTAACTGTCATACAGTTCAATTGCCTAGAACATTATCCTTCTTTCAACTGCACAGACTGAACAACTTTCTTGTCCCTTTTAATTCAGTGATTTTTTCTTTATTAGTTTTTTTTTTTTTTTTTCTGTCACTGCTATGGAACTGCTCACTGTGCTAAGATCCCTGGGAGATGCTTTAAACAAATAATCTATTTACAACTCATCCTCCATTTTCAACTTTATATCAAAGTGTCGTGTACTAGAGGTAGGAGGAAGCAGAGACAGCTGATGTAGGAGAGAACTGATACAGACCCTATGCAGTAAGATAGACAGGGGAAGGAACTTCAAAGCAGCTCACAAAACATAAGTGTTAATGTCAAAGCCATGCTACTACCAAGTAAATAGAACACACTTCTGCCAAGGTTTAGTACCCTAGAGATGAAAAGATACTGGCGGGGTACAACGTGGATCAATAAACTGAAAGGTGATCAACATTCCACAGGGCTGACTGTGGCTGAGAAACAGGCTGCAGCTGCCATGTGGGCTGCCTCTGAGCAAGGGCAAAACATTCAGGATAGATGTGGCTTAAAGGCTAGAGGTAAGCCTCTTAATTGTGTTTTTATACGTCACGCCTCCAAATACTGTATTTCTGCAGTAGACAGTAAATACCACTGTTTAAGAAAGCCCATATATATTAACACATCCACAGACATCTCCTAGCCAGCAGAGAGCTGCAGGATTCAAACCTGAATTTGACATTCTGATCATTCTGCCACTGCACTCCGTGTAGGGTACAGAGCTGTTTGGTGACTGCTGTTATTCCTCCAGCACAAGCAGCTTTTGAGTCTGGCTACTGCAGAGTATGTGATTTTATTAAAAAGGGATCGTATGAACATGGAGGGCTCAGGACTATGCAGTTATTGCAGGAACAGTGAGGCTAAGTCCAAGGTGTTTCTTCACACAAAGCAAAAAACCATGTTAATTTCATGTCCACACCTCTCTTCCTGGCTAAAGATGATCCAGCACACCCCGTGACTGATCCGTCCCCATTGCCAAGCCTCAAGTTCTCACCCATGTAGTTTGTTATTTGCAGACTGTATCTGCATTGCTCATCTGGCTGCCACCTGCCACCTTTAGGAAGTTTCACAGTTAAATATAATTCTTAACCTACCACAGCTCATGAAATGAAAGTGTATATGCATTTAACATTATTAATAATGTCCTGAAGGCCTTGAAGGGTTAAAAAAAAAATAAATTCAATTATCTGAGAATTATTGCAAATCAAAATACACAATTGCCATATTAAAATGCATGGATATAGGAGTAACTTTCCTTGGAAAAGTATGCATTTTTAGTGCAACTCAACTGAAGTGTTAGACTTTCAGTTAAAAGTATAAAGCTAAAAGCATAATATAATAAGGTAGTAACTAGCCAACTTTCAGGTCACACCTACAAATATGATACATGCTTTTTTCCAGTCATAAGGAAAACAGCTGGAGCAGACCGCAGAAATAAAGTACAAGTCAACAATACACAAACCAGAAATAACTGCTGGAGGGCCAGAAAAAAATTATATATCTTAATATATAAATATAATTTTAATTATCTGATGCAGTTAAATTATGCAGGCTGCACAAACATCTGCACTTTGAAGGGCTCTAGGCTTACAAAATAGAAACAAAACTAAACAAAAAACACGAAGCAAAGACACTGAATGAATATTCCAGCTCTGAATTTAAACTAGTTGCACAAACAAACCGTGCCTGTCCAGTTAACTGCATTCAGTTAACCATCCCCTCAACTGCCAGAGGTTGCCCAACACCAAACAGCAGGTAGCCATTTCAAGTGCATACTGCATACCTGTGTCTAAGAAACTGTTGGTTTTATTCACTTTTGACAAGCACATTCCAGCTTTCTCATCACAAACAAGCATGTATTTTCACTGCAGCTGTACTCATGAAAAATTCCTATTCCAGAAAATTTAATTCTTCTTCCATCAGACTCATAGATAAGGCAGGAATCATTTTTAGGCAATATTCAATACAGGAATGTATAGGGTGTAATACACCAGGGGGAACACAAGACATACCTGTTTCTTCACAATGACCTATCTACCCAAAACCTGCTCCACGACCAAAAATGTTTAATTTAAAATATTGGAATGACTCTGTTTGCTCTTTTGTCAAAAAAGATACATCAAAAACATCCATTATCCAAACCACTCACTTCAGTTAACAAATACAGTGAAACTACATCTAGAGTTAAACACAGTAAATTGAGCAAGAACATCCAACTGTTAAAGGTAGGAAGTGAAAATTATTGAAGTTCCTTTAAGTTGCAGGTGGGAATTCGACACGCAGAATGTAATTGCTAGTGTTGAAGTTTAGTTGCAAATAAAATACAACATAGAGCAAATCCACTTTTTCTATGTGTACAGACTAAGATTGTTTTTCTAGGCTACTTCTTACTCTCTGCACAAGTTTTTATCTTTTATCTTCTTATCTTACAGAATCAGCATATTCTCCACCAAGCATGTTCTCTTCCTGTCTTTTTATTGAGAAATGAATAAAGTGTGTATCATTGTCACAGAAAATATGCCTGTAAAATAACCCCCATGAGTATGGTTGGGTATCAAATATCAGTAATATACAGTATATGGAACACTTGGTGTAGATCTGTAGATTTAACATTTTCATATTTAACATCAGAGTATTTGTTGTGGCATCAAGGCTATAGAAACTATGGATTTAAATGTGAGCTCAGAAACTCATTAAAACATCAGTAACCAGATTACTGGAGGGTTCCTAGTACCTGGGATCAAACAGAAAGTACTAATGTGCAACAAGTTCCTCTGCACATCCTGCAGCCACAGGAGCAAGGGGACTTTTTTGAACATCCACCCTCCAGTTCCCTTACAAGCTGAACACTAAAGACAGAAACCAAAGCTGAAGACACTATTCACACAAGTTTCTGTTGAATACCAGATTAACACCTGAATGTTGCCCACAGGCAGAATGACCTAGAAACTTCTCAGATATGACTAAGATAATGAAATTACAATGGCTATTTTTAAGCCTTTCAATGCAGCACCCCTGGTTTTGGGGAAGAAGTGCCACTCTGATCTACCATTCTTACGGTTCCAGTCACCACTCTGTGGTTACCAGGGAGATGTGAACTCTTCCTGGGATGGCACCAAGGGGACAGAAGGAGACATCACTCTGAAAGGCTGTCGAGTCTATCACCTTCTCTTCAGAGGACTCTGGGCCCATTGCTGCTCACCAAGGAGTGTCCCTGGGAGGGAAACCAGCATGGAGGGAGGCACAAGGATTTCACTGACAAAAGGACTCTGCCACAATCTTCCACTCACTCATACTTTTCCCAGCACATGATATCATGCAGTTGAGATTACCCAGCTGAGTAATATACTGACGCTGCTGAAGCTTATGATCTAAATTAAAATAATAATAATGAGTCTGTAGGCTTTGCAATGCAATAGTGCTAATTAACTTTGACCAACACCTATAGTAGTCACTTGGAGACAAGGCTGGGGAGTTAGTATGGAAACAAGGGGGTTTTTTTCAAATTGCATAAAACAGTAGGTGTAAAAATGAACCGTTTATTTAAATAATTATCTGTATTTCATACAATCAGAAATAAAAAAAACACTTTATCTTGAGTTTATTAGTGAGTTTTATAAGTGGCTAGAGACTGCAGTATCAAGGTTACAAATACTCAATGGACTTTATTTTGAACACAAAGCTTTCTGATTAATTGATTAATGGAATAATCACAGCTTGGAATTAGCAGGCTGTTATGAAAGGCTATGAAAATTTAAAAACCTGTATGCACAAGACAAACTTGTTTTCATTTTCGTGTGAAGTATGTAAGAGAATTTCCCAGCACAAAAGCATAATAATCTCAGTCCTGAGACAGACTATAAATACCAGTATATACTGATACTGCCCTCCCTGCAGGGGTGGGGTCTCAACTGTTGTGAAGCCACACAAAATATTTAAATAGATTTTTATTTCATACTGCAATTTTATTTCTGAGGAAATACAAAAAAGAAAAATATGGCAAGACATGAATCAGTTGAGCAAAAATAATTTAGTGAACAGAAAAAATGAGACTGGTTTGGGTCTTCTTTTATTTTACCTGAAACTGCAATCATGTTTATTTTAACAACTGCCCTCTTTGGAATTCAGTGAGAGCTTCAACTGCCTTGACAGTCTGTACTCATAAAAATCTTCCAACCCAACACTGAGGATAAGTTAAAGCTTTACAACACTATTTTGATATTATTTAATGTAGAATTAATTAATTCAAAACACAAGTTTTAGCAACTTTCAAGCTCTCATTGAGTTAAACTTTGACAAATGCTCTAAAGTGCTCACTGCTAATAACCATAACAAGCTAAAATTTGAGACTAAATAGAAAACAGCATTTTTAAGCTACAAGAGAAATATCCTATCCAAAAGAAACAGCATTTTATAAATGCTTTTTGTACTTTATAGATACTCGTTATCCCTAGCATATGAGTCTTCCCCTCAGTCCAGATCTACAACATCTTTAGGTACAATGTTTTAAGAATCAAATTAACAAAATTACTCAAAACAATTCTGAAGGACCCATGGAGTCAAATGAAGGTCAGTGAAAGCTGCAGAACAAGTTCTGGTGCATTTGTGCTGGTTTATGGTACAGTTCAGTGTCACAGGCAATACTATCTTCATTCACCACATTTTAAATTTCTTTAAGGGTTAGCAGAGCAGTGCCCTGTTTTGTTTTATTGTGTTAGAGGAAAACAGATCCCCACAGGAATAATTTCTTCTATTAATTTATCTGCTTAAAAACAGTACTTTTGAAATGCAGGTCACCAAGTATGTCCAGATCCCACTGAAGTCAGTGGAAACAGCAGACAGAAAAAAAAACCAGGCCACTCAGTTCCTTGAGGTTATCATTCTGTCACCTAGAAATACATTTTGCTGTGGGGCTGATACCACAAGAGGCTCTTCTAATACGAATAAAGAACAGGAAAGCACTTCAGAGTGACACTGGGTGAGTGATGGCATGGTGCTGACTCTGAGAAGTGTTACTGATTTCACAGAATTAATTGACTGCTCACTAGTAAATGCTCAGTGTTACCAAGTAATAATTTTCTCTTTTCTGAGTCTCAAGCAGGAGTACACATGCACCAAACTTCATTTGCAAGGTCTGATGGATGACAACAGATGGATGGTTTGCTAATTGTAATTTACAGCCTTATAATTTCTTTGGTAATGCCTAATTTGCCAAACAAAAAGGTTGACGAGATATATAATCACTCCAGGAAAAAATTCAGCATTCCTCACTCCATAATTAGCTTAATAAATAAATCAGACTGTACATGTGCATTTTACTAAAGAACTACTAAAAAACAATTTCAGCATTAACTGCACCAGACACTTTCCTCCAATAATAAAAGGCCTATACCATAATTTATGCTACTGGAACCACAACTGGTAAACCAATAAGGATGCAAAGGAAAATATTTTTAAACATTAGCACACAATGCAAGTAATTGGCATATTCACCACAGACAGCCTATGATTCATTACCCTGGTTTTGACTGCTGTCCTCTTAATTACATTGCCAGGCTAGAGGCTAAAACTCACTATGCATAATAAAACCAGGCCATGAAGAAACTCTGCAAAATTCAGTAAACTACTGGGGGAAAGTTTCTCAGAGTAACTAAGAATGAAGTTAATATATGAAAGCGAGTTAACAAAAAATAAATGTTAATCTTCTCTAGAAAGTGAAATCAAACATTCAAATATTTTAATCTGAAAATAAATTCCAACATGTCTTTTTTAGCTATTTATCCTCAACACTGTAACCCAGTTCCAGTGACTTTTCATTCATATGCCCATTTGTACTGCAAGAGGAAAAACTGAAAACTACAGGAGGTCCATTCCAGCTGTCCTCTGACATGACTGAACATTGAGTGGTGCTCTACATCATAAACTCCCAGCTAAGTTCTCAGACTTGGGTCTCTCTGTAAAACCAAAACGTTTTACAATATTCACAAGAACACCAGCAACTCAAACGAGTAGAAGGGCAGTTACATACACAGGAATTTATACTCCGGGACAGAGTTGTCCAGAATAATTTTAGGTCTACAAGCCAAGTTGGCATTTCTCCCCAAAAAAACCCTAAATCCTAATATACTATTTATGAGTGACCAAGGAGATCTGCAACTCCAATAAAATACATTAATGTTAATTAACATAGTTCTCGTAAATGTCCTCTTTAAAGCCTTCTGCTGTCTCTCATAGGTTTTCCTGCCTCTCAGTTAACTGGCCCAACACCTCGTGCTGAGATAAAGAAGAAAGGCCACCTGGCTGAGGCTGGGGTTTTCCCATGTCCAGAGCACCCCCTGGGCCATCAGCACTGAAACCAGTCCCACCAGCTGCAGGAGGGAACAGACCCATCTTCTAAATACCAGTTTAATCCCAGGAAGGTTATTTTTTAGTTTCACTGACTCCATGTTAAAAGAGACACAGGCACAGTTTGGAATGTCCAAGTCTCACAAAATCATGGTGTGGTTTTTTTCAGACTACAGAGGGCTATAAATCAGTGCTGTATAATATTTATGGTGACTGCATATTTGCTGACAGCTCTGCTGCACTGTATTTGAGATGTCACCCTTCTAGAATGTGTTCCAATACATTGCTAGGGCCATTCCAAGAGCTCTACACTGCACCTAAATAACAAGAAACTGCATTTCGTCTTAGAAAGAAAATACAGGAAAGGAAGCCATTGTATGAAACACATAACATAAATTTTAGGAAAACAATTTTAAAGTTGTGATACAAAGTAACTAAGAGCACATTTATCCAACAAAGAAAACACAAGACAGGAGATCAATACCAGTATCTTAATAAAAATATACAGAAAACACTATCTGCAAAATCTTTAAGCAATGTTTTTCATGTTACCTCAACACCAAGATTGTATGCCAGTCTTCCATGGGAGTTTATTACTCAGGTGACATTAATTGTTCTAAATAAGCCTTCCCAGTTAAATGGGATAATCACAGGTGAGACGACTGGTACTAAGTTCACAGAAATTAAAACTAGCTCTGAAAAGGGTCTGAAGTACGGGGTAGATTTCAATTTGGAAATCACAGTGAGGACTAGAGCTGGCAGAGCAAGAAGATTAGGGTAAGGGCAGAGAAAAGAAATGGAGAATCTAAGATTGGATACTGATCTAAGGTGACAGGGCAGGGGGAGCAAAAGGAGAGAGAAATCCAGACAAAAAAGGGGCTGAATTCTACTGATGCCCAACTCTAGGGTTTTGTGATTATGCAAGTAAAACTACATAGAATTTAGTAATAAGCTGTTGATTCAAAAAGTGGTTTTATTATTTAAAAATAGTTCTTAGTATTTGTATTGGGTGCTAGTTTTAAAACTTCATGAGTTGCAAATTGGTGTTTTCCTTGTAAAATCTGAACCTCAAATCTGTCAGGACCCTGAAGAGATCACAGTCCAACATTATAGTTCAGATAAAGACATGAGCACCCCACAATAAAGAATTTAATGTAATTTTTGTTGACAGTCTGCTTTTTTTTTTTTCCAGTTTCCTAATGGAGTAACAACAGTAGTACATTACACAGTTTCACTACTAAACGTGTTTCCTTTTAAAGAAGGGGAGTGGAGCTATTATATTCCAGGTGAAAAACGAAGCCTTCAGCTTTGCTTACACTGAAATATAACCCTATATATTACACCAGCACTTTCAGGTAACAATGAACAATCCATCAAAAGACATGACCTAAAACTTTCCTTTGCTACACTTCAGTATAATGGAAACAGTAAATGCCAGCTGGCCTCCTCACTGTCTTCTGATCCTGAGAATTTACGAAGAGGAGTGCCTTTCAGAACAGAATTTTCAAAGACTTAGTTTTCCATCCCAGTACACACACAACAGACAGCACCCATTTTAAAGTACACTATTTAAAATTATTACCTCCATACAAATAATCTGCCCAGCATTCCACCTGCTCCATTTTCATTATTCCCTGTGCTTTTATTGCTCCATGCAACACCTTATAACCAACCTGGTTATTTCTTAAGAGGTTTTGTAGGGCAGTAACTCGTGTAGTTTGTCTTTCACCTTTGAATTTTAAACTGTAGCCTCTTTGGATACCACTAGCCGTGTGTACAGTTAGTGCTTCTATCTTTGCTCTGGAAACAGGATGCTAAAAATGCCCTAAGAGAGTATACAGGGTACATAACTAATAATCTATATTTGGATATTAACAAATAAATAATGGGTTTTCGGTTTCTTTTTGGTTTTGGGGTTTGTTTGTTGGTGGGTTTTTTTGTTGTTTTGGTTTTTTTTGTTTGTTTTGGTTTTTTTTGGTTTTTGTTTTTAAGAAATACAAAAAGCCCCCCTATTTATGAGGTTAGGAAGGGTCAGAGCAAAGATCTAGCATGTCTCTCTAGTTCTTCTAGCCATCTACATAGTTTCAGCTTCCAAAAGTTTTTGTTCTACTTTCATCAATTACTTTATTGGAAATTAACTGTATTTTTATTTTCCAAGGCTCATGATATTTGCCTCCTGTTCCGGTACGGTGTTAGGTGCAGCAGCAGGGCACAGAGACAAGCACACAGCTGATGGGCCGGATTAATCAGGACGGTGAGCTGCAGCCCCCCGCCCCTGCGCACCGCCGGGCACGGGCATTACCGACAGAAACACGGGCCGTGTCTCAGCTTCGCGAACACCGACAGCAAACTTTCGACAAAGCCCCGGCTGGAGTCGACCGCCCCCCCGCTCCCCCCTCTGCGGGCGGGGGGCCCGACGTGCACGGGACGAGGCCTCCCCTGGTCCTCCCCGGCTCGGGCATCCCGGGCCGAGCCGTGCCCACCTTCCCCCACCGCGGCCGGGCCGGGGACACCGCCACCGTCCCCGGCCTGCCCGCCCCACCCCCTCCAAGGCCCAGCGGGCCACATAAGGCCGGGCCGCGCCTCGCTTACCGCGGGCCTCGGCAGGAGCGGCAGGAGCAGGAGCAGCAGCGCGCCCGGTCTGAGGCGGTGGAGCGGCCCCATGGCTGCTGGCCGCGGGGACGCGCGGCCCGTGTCCCGGCGCTGGCTGCCGCGCGGCGTGTCCGGTGTCCCCGCGCGGCGGGGGCGGGGCCGCCACACCGACGTCAGCCGCGGACGGCCCCCCGCCGCTCTCCGGCACTGCCCGCGACCGCGGGACCCGCTGCCGGCTCCGGCCGGGCACACGCCTCCCGGGGTGCCTGCAGGGCCGCAGCCCAAGGGCACAGCCGCGGCCAGTGACTCCCCGTGGCCTCTTTCTGCTGCCGGAGCCTCCCGGTTTGTACCGAGTCCCGACAAAACTGCAGCCTGCCCAGGGGCCAAGAGCCCTTCACATTTTAAACCGCGGGTGCAGGGACAGCGAGCTGGCTGCTGCTGCTTTTTCAAAAACACTTTGTGGGTAAATTCAGAGCCTCCCTGCTCCAGCACCCCCCTGACCCGTATAATTTCCCTATTGATTTTTCGCTTTCAAAACAGACCAGGCCAAATTTATTTGGCATAGCTCTTGCTTTGACAAAGTCACCGTTGACTCCCGTGTGCATTGTGATGTATTAAATAAATGCAAAAACAAAGAACATGCCTTTTTGAACCAAAAAACAGGTCCAAGCTCCTCTGAACATATAAAAACACAAACATTGAATCAAATGGAAGCAGCTTTAAAAAGAGGACAGTAAATTCACACTGCTTGCCAAAGGCGTAGCTTTCAGATGCCTATTTATATAACAAAGCCACTTTGTCCTTGCTACATGCTGTTTGCTTTTTAATACTGATACCATTAATGGGGCTGCAGAGCACACCGAGTACTCAGTATGCAATATGCACATATCAAAGCAGCTCTGGCAGCTCCCTCTTAATAAGCGTGCCTTTGATTATATGGGCAGGAGACATAATTATGAACTAACCTGCAAGTCTGAATACATACAAACACCCCGGAGCTACAAACAAGATATTTCAGTGCTGACAGATTGGTTTCTTTAGGGTGGTCTTGCATTTTAAAACATTCACACCATTTGAGAACAAGCAGACCGTCTACACATGTGCCATGGCAACAGCACTCACCAGGACACATCTAGCCCTCTACCACAGGTAACAGAAAGTCCTCGAAAACATAAACAATGGCAGTCAGTGCAGGCTGTTGTGCCTCTATAAAAAGCACACGCGAGGTTGTGCAACAACCCTGGGCATCGAGCAGGGTGTTTACTGCTTTCGCCCTGCTGCCCCCGGCCAGCTCCCGGCTGCCGCGACCGGTACCACCGGATGGCAGCATTGCCCTTCACATCGGCCTCCATCTTCCCCGGGACACAAGCCCTCGGGTTGAGCACGTCGCTCCCGTCCCGCCCTCCCGTCTGAAAATTGGCTGCTATAGGCGTCATGAAAATCGGGTATCATTACCTCTGCACATATCACTTTACTAGCTTTAAGCTGAACTTCACGCCATGTTAAGGGCCTTTTTCAGTCGCACAAACACTATATATGCCATTACAAAACTGCAGTGATTTAACGCAAGTACCTCCAAGCAGCCTCATAGGTGGAAAAACGTCGACGACGGGCTGAGGCGGCCGGAGGCCAGCCAGGGCCTACTGCGCGCCCTCCCGCTCCCCTGGCATCTCTCCTGAGAAAATTAACCACCTGGGAGCCAGGCAGCCCTGAGGTGCGACCAGGGCCTAAGTTTTTACATTTTTAATACTAAGCCCTGTCCTTAGCAAAATACTAGAGCAAGCTACTAGATACAAGAGTAACATAGTTTCTGAAAAGGCAAATAAAGCTCCCAGCTCGCCGGGGAGCTGGGGCCAACCAGGCTGCCCCAGGCCCCTCCCTGCAGGCTCTGCCCTCTCAGCGCTCCTCCCTCACACGCGGCGGGCGACAGCCCCGCCCTCCCCTGCGCGCAACTGTCACGCATCATCACGTGCCCGCAGGTTTGAATCTTACTGGGCGAGACAAGGAGGGGCGGGGTACCAGTTGTTATATAAAGGACAGTGAGGTAGCATTGCGGCCTTTCTCTTATATCGACGGGTGCAGGTGAGTAGCCCTAACGGGATGAGTAGTTGGACGGGGGGGCTGGCCGGGCCGCAGTGATGTCTCTTGACACGTGTTAGACTGCTGACATGGATGAAGCAAACCTACTACTGAGCGCCCACAATGCCGCTCAGCCAGCGTGGCGGCTGCTCCGTATCGCATCTGTAACCTTCCGTTTTCCCTCCGTGTCTTGCAGGGCCCGTGCGGCGACCGGCAGGCAGCGGCCTAGTAAATAAAGCTGTGTGCACCCGGTTAACGTGTCCGGCTGGTTCTTGAGCGCGTGTCCGCCCGTTCCCCGCACTGCCTTTGACCCGGCGGGGTGCCCTGTCCGCGGCGCCGCTGGTCAAGCTGTAGTGCTAGAGCGAAGCCCTTGTTCATAACTGGTGCTGCTCGGCCCAACCCGAGTAGTGCTTTTAAAAGCAAGTCACAGCTGATGTCGGCCAGCGCTCCCTGCCTGCCCCAGCGCGGGCCAGCGGGCGGCTGCTGCCTCCCCACAAAATGGCGGCCGCAGAGGCAGCGCCCCGGTGGAGCAGAGAGCCCGGGTGTGCTCCGGTACGCTGCTGGCCTTACCGGAACGGGAGCCCGCGGCTGCGGTGCTTGGCATGTTATGATGGGAGACGATGCCATGGGGAAAGAGGATGAGACTTTTGACTCCAGTTACTAAACTGCAACTATTCAAAGGGCCTCCGTCTTTCCCATCTGTTAATAGCACTGCTGGTGCTGTCCTGGAGGAAAAGTACCAGTAGAGTTTTCTGTATATAGAAAAATCTGTATCCACACTGGTGCTAGGAGTGGACATAAAAGAGTACTAGCTGAGTGCAGGAAGACTCTAAAAGAAGATGCTTAAACTGGGGGAGGTTTTTGCCACCAAACCTACAGAAAGGTGGCATGTGCCCCCTCTGTTCTGTAATTCCTGGTAATCGTTTCAAGGCAAGTGAAAAAGCTTGATTTTAAGGTATGTTCCTCATGTGAGTCCTAACTGTTGCAGTGAAATGTAGTTTCTCTTCACTACATTAAATTACTCAAGCTTTCCTTTTAGAGCTAGAACAGTCTCAGCCTCGGTTAACCCCAAAATCACATGCTGTAATGTGCAAGTTGCCTTTCCAGTGAAAGTTTTGAAACAACTTGCAGAAGACAGTGGCTAAGCACTATGTAGAAATAAGTTTTAATGGAGTAATTGTTTGACATGGGATAAATTTATTTAATAAAACAAAGCAAGCAGATTGTAGTTACCCATAGTTTATGAAGTGCAATATGACAATCTTGTGTAATAAGTCTAAATCTGTTTACACATTAGTGCATCTAGTCTTTTGACTTTTAGTTATTGCACATAGAAATTAAATCATATAAAAGACCTGCGTACAAGACATGCAGACTTCATGAAAGGCAAATAATGCCTACACAATCAGCAAACCCCAGAATATACACAGCCTGGAATGGTCGAGGAGGAGTTCAGGTAACAAATACAACCTACTAATATTTCAATTAAAGGTAACCAAAATAGGTGTTCAAATATAGAATTAATTTTAAATATATTAAATGTAGTTTTCTTTTGTTTCAGGCAAGGTGCTGTTTAAAAAACCTTCAATATAATAGCTTCATTTAGAGATGGTAAATCATCAAGTTACACATGGAAATTCTGATTTACATCAAATGTGACAACACAACGTACAAAAAAGTTCTTAAAAATTACTTCAAAAAAAAAAAAGGAAATCATGTTATAAAAGGAGAGCCAAAACTCACCTTCTGTGTAAACTGAAACGTTTTCTGACATCCATGAACAGTTGGCAACACTTGAGTATCAGAAAAATGTTACGTGTTAAATAGTGGATATGTGGTGTTCAAATACCAAATTTACTGCATACATTTAATCATACCAGATAGAAATAAAAGGCAGTTCCCCTCCCCCTTAGTTTTGGCCATTAATTAGCAGAAACAGTCTTAAATTACATCGCAATCAGCTTGAATAACTGCAAGGTTTGAATTCCTATTCCACAAAGTCCAAAAGAACCAATGCATGGGGGTCAAAGTCTTTCAGCCACAGCTGTACTTACAAACATCAAGCCATTTGATGCCTGGAGCTGCACGGCTGTGATGTAAGAATTTGGTCCCATGCTTTGTGTGTAAACACAGTGCAATGGAAAAGACTCACAGCAACAAACTCTCCTACAACAAAAAAAGTTGGTGTGTTTCATAGTAGCAAGAGGCTCTACACACAGTAGGGTAAGTACTTCTGGTAATGTGCAGTATTGACATTGTGTGTGTGTGCTCATGTCTGTATAAACATTCAGAATTAATAATGAACCAAGGTGATTGTACCTCACTATAAGGCGGCTTGCTATGGTTTGGTCTCATGGCTTTACCAACTATTTTTCTCCTCATGTATAAAAATCAGACAGTCCTACCTTCACTGATAGTGGTGTGTGTTTTATGGCTACTTGCTTCCCAAAAAAAAGCACAAGTTCTGTATGAAAAAAGTAATATGAATATACCACACTGAATCACAACATCACCTATACATCCAATTTACATTCTTTTATCCTGAAAGCATTTCATATTTCAATTGCTTGACACAAGCTATTGACTGCAGAAGTGAAAGAACATAAAACAGTTCATTCTACACCTCCAACTGCCTGAGAAAGAAAAATATTCTTCCAGTTTTATAAATTCATTCCTTATTTAGGATTTTTTTTTCCATTTGGCACGCAGTTTCTTTGCTGCCAAACAACCTTTCAACACTTTAACGCACATTAACATGGCATGAAAACAGGCTGAACAAAAGGTGTGTCGACAAGCTCCTTGTTCCACTACAGCTAGGCTCCTCCTCCCTCCCCCAAGGAACAGGTCATCTTAGCCTCCACGTTAAACTCCTGGCAGCCAGTACAGAAATAAATCAACAGCTTAATGGAATGAAACTTCATGGAGCTGAAGGACACAGGAACAGTAACCAGGCAAGTAAGCACAAAGGTATGGTTATAGGCAGTCCTTGGTGGGGGCAAAGTGGCACAAGTTAAGGATAAGAACTACAGCACAGTTTATAAAACCATGAGAATCACTTTTATAATACTGTAAACTGCTAGAGTCTTCACATGTCATGGTTGCTCAGAGGCCTCCGTGATCAGATCTTTAGGAGGACACGTAGAGGAGCGGGGATCCATGGCTGAGTGCATTAAAGGAATATAAACATCATCCATGTTTGGCATGACAAAGATTTTCTGTGAAAAAGATGCAATTAAATCAAATTACATTTCATATGCCACTTGAAACCTTAAGTTTTCTGGTTTGTTTAGTTAAAAAAATGCTACAGATTTCCAGCCATTCAATTATGTTACACTTGTAGATGAAGTTCAGGAATACAAAGATTTCTGCACTTTTCATTAAAGTGAGATAGCACTACAGGAAACATTCCAACTTTTCTTAACTCAGTTTCTCAGCTCTTACCCATGTGCTTCAAACTGTACTTTTAATAAAATAAGCATTTTTAATTTCTGGGTGATTATACAGGTTGGGGTTTGGAATGAAGCTGGTCAGTAAACTTGATGGATGAGACCATCTCAGAAGTCAGTTTTAGCTGAACTTTTAACATGCTTTTTTCACTGCACTGGAGGATGCCAACTGGTCTTAAATGAACATGCAAAAATTTAGAAACCCACCCCTTCTAAACCAAAGCTATCATTTCTGAAATGAAAATGTAAAGGGAACGCACCTGAAACTCTTGTTCTAGTTTCCTCTCTATCCAGTCAGTCACATGAACCAGAGTCACTTCTCTTTCACCAAGTTTTGGCCGAGCTTTTAGCTCCAGGTAGGGAGGGCTTCGAAAGCCATACCTTGGGAGGGCACACAGAACAGGTGGTGTTATGAACACTGCAACAAAGCATATACTTAAACATGTTAACTGTCAACGTCCCCTTAATAGCAGTTCCTGCCTCATTTACAACTATTTTGTATTGCTCCCCTTCCAGAAACCATTTCAACTGCACTGCACCTTTTTTTCTGAGTTGCAATCCCCTAGGGTAGCACACATCTGAATCACTGCCCCGTTCTGCAGTAAGTCCCTCTTACCATATTCTGTCAGTAGGTGGAGGTGGAATGTTAATTACTAAAGTTCCTCTGCACTCCTGTACTTCAACTGTTAGCAGCAATGGAGTATTAGAGACCTCTTCCATTTTCTTCTTAATAAACTCAGTCTCTGTTGCTTTCTGAAAGTATTTTGACTTAGTAATTTTATCCACAAGTCTCATGATCTTACTTGTCCGATGTCCCCCGACGTACCTTTGATAGAGAACAGAAAAAAGAGCACATCAAGGTAATTTTTTTTAATCTATTGTTTGCTAAGACATCCCTGTATTTCCTATTATAGCATTAGAATTTTTTATTGAAAAATTCTGAACAAATAGATATTCACATGTCCAAGCAGTACCTAACCAGAGCCTGCATGCAGCAGCCATATTCTGTCAGCTATTAAGTGTCTGGCAGAAATTCTGTCCAGTCTGAACTCTGCTTCCCAGATGGCATTGGAAATGCAACTTTTTTTGTTGTTTTTAATTGCAAATGCATTTACATAATTTATGCCAGCAAGCTGGCATGAGAAGTGACAACTTGTCCATTACCATTCCAACAAAATTGTCAGGACATCAAAACATATCATCAGCATGGAAGGCCCAACCATCCTGTCTAACCTATTTCACAGTGTGTCGAACAAAAAGGTTTTATTTTAAGGTATTGTAGCATTTATCACAAGTATAAAGGCATTGAAAAAGGAAGACTATTTTGGCAGTGGGTGGAATGATATTCCAAAAATGGTTCACTATGCCTGCAAAAAGAGGCTGCTTTTCCTGGCAATTGTGTCAGACAGCATACTATCTTTTAATACAGGTGCTTTAAGGACTCAGTGTCTTTTCTGACCCCTGTCCCATGTTAGAAATACACACTCTAAGAATAGCATATTTGGCATTTTCCACACACTGTATTATACCTAATTGTGGCTCTTGATGTTATGTGGCTAAGAGTGCCTTACTAAGGAAATGACATTTTTCCTATCCTGCAAAAAATAAAATCATTCTTACACAGACTTCTACACAGTTTTTTTCCTCAGCACAAGAAACTCCTGAGATAATATAAAAGCAATGAATTAATTTCAACTTTTGGATTTTACACTAGCTGTATTGTTATCTAGAGGAAGTAGTTATTCTCTGATCAGATTCTGTAGTGGTAGTAATGCAGATTTTTTTATAGGTGTAAGGAAATTCAGTATTTTACTTAAAAATTCTTTGTTCCTCCTCACTGGCCTTTTGATAAAGAGTTCTTTATACAATCTATGTATTTTTAAAAGCTATTAAATGCATCTATTGAAATAATTCCAACAATTCTTCACGTTGTTCTCAAAAGGCTTTAGGACTAAAACTGTAAGGAAACCTCTCTGGAACATTTTGAAAATGTCATGGAGTCTTTTGGTACATTCAGGGTAACATCACTGAGATACATTCATTACACTGTAATGGTCTGAGACATTTCAGGCTTCCTCATTGCATGGCACAACTTCAATCAGATGCAGAAAGCACAAAAAAAAAATCAGAACAGCAGCCAAAACAAGGAATGACGTGGCAAAAATCATGTTAGGAAATTTTCTTTGAAATTCCTGCACAGCATCAGAGGGCAGTATTGCATAGCCCAGACACTCAGGGCCCTTCAAGGGGGGGGGGGAATGGGAAGGGAAGAAAATTAAGAGAAAAAACACCACACCATAAAACCCTCAGCAAGAAAGCTAGGCTTGAATAACAGTTTTTTTTTTCTTAAAAAAGGAATGCACTGGAAGTCAGGGATCAGCAGGATCAGCACGGGTGTAATACTGTAGGCAGAGTGCTTCAAGTTCACACACAAAATCCTGTTCTTGGCTCCTCTACCAGGGAAGACACGGTGGGAAAGGTCCCCATCGGTTCTCTGGCCCAAAGATTTGGCTCCCTCTGTAATCTAATAGTGAAGGAATTAAGGAGGTGTTAAATGGAGAAGTGCTGTCTGGCAAACAATGCTCCCAGCATGGTAAAACACTCAGCAGAGCAGCTTCCTTTCAGTTTGTAGTACATGGCCTAATTGCTGCTCTTTGCTCTAGCAATGGGTGAGCTGTGTTCACTTAATTGCTTGGATGTACTCACACTGGTGAGGTCCCGTGTGACAATGAGCACTAGAGGACTGGAACAAGATACCAGTTACATTAAATCTGGAAATGGGGGTGGGGGGAGGGAAGGATTAACAAACACTGTGTAGACAGCTCACCCTTCTGCGCCTGGAGTCACCTGCTTCTCTCCTGTCAGCTCAGGAGCATCATCCTCTTCTGAAGACCCAGCGCTGGAGGATTCCTCATCACTGTCTGCAAGACAATACGCCCTTGGCCTGAAACTGAAAGAATGCAATTTCCAGGTCAAAGGTAATATTCTTAAATAGCTATTTGACATGCACAACTTTGGCCAACACTATATGTATTTGTATTGAAGACTCTGAAATGTCCCCTTCTCTATTCTTAGAAACTCTTATCTAAAAGAACAAAACTGAAGCCACTCTGAAGCCAGTCTGTCAGAACTAGCTTCAAAACAGAGCATTTATGTTCTCCAGTGGAATGTAACCTGCATAAAAGAGGATGGCAGGGGAATGGCTATTCTACATATTCAAATAAAATGTGAAGGTTATTCAATACACATTTTAAAACATCTCTGTTGCTGCTTGTGGCTTCCCATGAAAGCTGAGCAGCTTGTAGACTGGACAGGTCTTTTTGTTTGCTTTTAAAACTCTGATAATGACATGCTTTTAAATTGAAATGTAAGAACATGTGATTCTGTCTTGCACTGAAAGGAAAGAAACATCATCTACCAACTGAATCCCCAAATGCCTCGGAGATGTTAACTGAGGTGCTAACATATACAGTTCATCTTTACAAGTTATATACCTTATCATCATGGCACTTTTAACCCCAAGTCAATAAATTCCATGTTGTCTACTCAAACACACATGCAGTTTTTGCAGCCCACACATCTCTCCAGCAGTGGCAACACGTGCAAAGCACAAGAGAATGATCTTTGTCATCTGCCTCCATGAGGAAATGCACAACGCTCACACTGACAGAGCCATGTTGTCTCAAACTAGGGATTCCTCTTCCTGTAGCTAAAGTGTCTGTCATCACTTGCCACTTTCATATAGAAAAAAGGCAATTTTCTTAACAGAAGAAGTCTAACAATCATGGGAAGTGATATTTCTTAGACGTTTTGCAGAGATACTTTTGTTCTTTACAAATTTAAGCTACAATCTCCATTTAGTATCTCTGCTGGAAATATTCCTTTTCCTACCATATTTGTAGGGAAATTGACCTTGGGCTTGTGAATTTTTAAGCCTCTGACACAGTAAATGATGTTTACAGGATTTAAGGTCTTGTTTTGTTTTCTCTGAAGAGAAACCAAGATGGAGTAAAGCAAAGAATGTCACAGGAAGAAGAAGAGGAAATGTAAACTAATAAAATCAAACAAGTGCTGCTCCCAGGGTACAAAATACCACACAGTAGTAACCAATTCCTGGACTTCAGCTATGACAGAATTTCTGTATATAATCACAGGAAAAAATTCAAATCTTTTAAACGGATTAAAACTAGGGAAGGATACAGTAAATACACTTCAGTATTAACAGATCTCTGCTGAATGCAAGAGCTTGAAATAGTTACACAATACAGGCTTCAAAAGCACATGATTTTAGCCCTAAGGACTATACCCAGGACTGTAATATTCTACAGCTTGTTCAGAATACAGTTTATAGCTGTGCTTGCTTTCTTTTTTGTGTATATTCTCAGAAACTTATTTTAAGGATTTAATAACCTCACACAGGGCATGGACTGAGGGTACTATCTGCTATTCTGTACATAGCACAAACTGTTGGTTGATGCAGGAAGCCCTAAGAAAAAGAACAGCCCAAGCACAGCTCACAGCACTCCTTCCTAACTGCCTGTTTAACAACTGGAGCAGTGACACCATGACCTCTCTACAGTGAAGAATTTGCTACCTAGGCAATGAAATCAGAACTGTAAACCTCTTTTTCTTACCCAAAGATGCATTTTGTACTGCAGAAGAGGGAAAGAGCACACTGAACTGAACCACCTCCCTGAGGACCTTGGGGGTGGTGGGTGGTTCATCTCACTGGCCCCGAGAGCGAGGCTTGAGCTGTTTCTCAAAGAGAAGTTCACGTTTTTAGGTCAAACTATGCATTTTCTACCTGGGTGTGACCTCACTTCAGTTTCCTGCGCGTGTCACACCACCCAGTTCAAAGTATGCCCAGTGCATTTTCAAAGCTCTCAAAGGTGTCACCTTCTTTCTTACAAGAAGGTGTTTTATTTGCCTGGGTAACAGGCAAACCCTGCGGGTTAATGCGGGATTTCCTCGCATTAAACAAAGCAACAGTAAGTAAGCTTGAGTGAGATTCCAGAGGATCTCAACATACAATGGACCATTTATGTGACACAAACATTGGCACAAAACCCCTTTGGAGCTACAGTATTGTCCCTGAGCAGACTGCAGAGTATTTTATGAATTGCCATTTGTCGGTTTGTTTTCACACGGTACAACATAGCAGAAAGGACTGACAGGGTAAGAAACTGCTGTGACTTTGTCTAGCCACCAGTATGGCAGAACCTGCTACCACATTGATTTTATCAAATTGGCAATTAAATAGTTTCCCACTCTTTTTGAGAGCTGCGTTTTGCTGAGGGTGCGTGCAGGACAGCATTCTCAAACTGCGTAGCTGCACACTTCAGTTCTATTTCAAATAGTGATGCAGCAGCAGAATGGACTGCAACACTGAACCATTCGTCTTGGTTTACAGTGACATTATCCAAGGACAGTTACAACTCAGTGCTGTTTCCCCACCCTCCTTTTTCTGGATGAGTAGATGCCTTTCTTACATCCCTTTGTAGTTACTGCATCTGAAGAGGCGGTTTGTTCCAGGCTCTTGTGGGACAGAAATGAGCGCAAGCAACCAACACACATCACTTACAGACAATGTGATTGTGGGTGCAAACACATGCAGAATAGTTTGATTTGTTACAGCAATTGTCAACAGACAATTAAAAAAAGCCAGTAAAATTAACACAATGGAAGGCATACAGGAGAATCAAACTGTTCTGTACTTCTCAGGGTTTTAAATTTGTTTGTTCATAATATTCACTAGATTTAAGGGGGGGGGAAGAAAAGCAACCAAGCAACCACAAAAAATTCAAACTAGAATACATGAGACTGATCTTTATGTAAAGCTGGCACGGAACCTGGCCCTGTCTCAGCCATGTGCAGGGAGCAATGCAGTTAATGGTTGTACCTGCAAGCCGTCGGTTGCTTAGCTACAGACATTTACATTTGCGTTGCTGGGGGCCTGTTGCTCAGCTCGAATCAAGCTGATTTTTAATTATGAAATCAATGCTTTCACTAATTATTTCTGAGGTTGTTCTTCCACTGGACAAATATAAAAATACACAAAGAAAAGCCTGAAGGGATGGGGAAGAAAAGCAAGAATTTTATTTGTACAGAGATTTTTTTCTCTATCCTCCATTTTTTGAGAGGACAAGATTTTTCAAAAATAACACCTACCAATTATAGTGATGTAAATTCAGAAGTATTTATTTCAGGCAGTGAAAAAGAGAATCTAGGTCGATTTTAAAGCCTCTGAATTTCTACCAGTGTATGAGATCATTCAGCCATTAGTTTTTTCAGATTTATTTTCTTGCCATGACTGAATTGTAATGTAGTGCTGGCTCTAAGTATTACTTCAAGATACCTCAGAATAAATGGCTGGAGCTACAGCACGAGCATACAAAGCATCTAGTATCTTAATTCTGAAAGAGCACAACATTTTGTTCTTATCTAAACAAATGGCCAGATTTAGAGAGTATTTTCTTGATTTGTTGGCAGTGGTTGTACGCTAAATCAGAGACCACCTACTGTTCAGGGACTGCAGATTTCTTGAGTACAAAGAGAATACAGCACAAAGAGAATCAACATCCCACAGCTGACAGGATGGATATTTGACTGATGACATTCAAACAACATCATAAAAATGAGAGGAAAAGCACAAGTACAAGTCAGGTAAATTACAGTATGTGTGTTTTCTAATCTGTTCATCTATAAGGCATTTCACTTAGACACAGCAGGTATATAATAGTGGGCTGAGGAAAACTGGAGACTAGAGTAGGGGTGTGATTATTCCCATGATGCAATAAAGCTTTTGAAAGTCTTTACATGACAATTACAGCCCATTTCCCTTCCAGGGCTGCTCCCTATTACACGGTTTACCTGCTGTAGCAGCATGGTACCTGTCTCTGCCTCCAATATTCAAGCCTTACTGGCTAAGACCCCAAATAAAACATAAGACGAAACTAAATTTTAGTCACCAAACATTTTGAAATCCTACTAAAATATATATTTAGAAAATGATCATACTACAAAAGCCTTTTATTAAGACAATTATCAGTGCTGTAATCTCACTTGATTTTACCACTGCAATACCTTACCCTTCTTTGCCAATCTCTCCAACTTTCAGCGCTTCACCAAGTGGCTCTTTACCAAGTTTGGTCAAGTTCATCTTGGTCTCTAGGGTCATCAGAAAAGATCCATTATAGGACATTTCCAAATCAATCCAAAGTCCTAAAATTAAAAACAACAACAAAGATGTCACTTTAAGAACAGTCACAACCACTTTATTTTCATGTAAAGCCAAAGCTAATTTTCAAAAGTCTGTATCACTTCTTCCAAAGAGAAAACCTGCTTTTTGTCAACCAATGATGTTGTTAGCTCACAATAATGAAAAGCTTATCAAAGCAAGTTTACTGTTCTCATTAAGCTTATGGAACAAAGCTGAAGGTTCAAGGTATGAATCAAAGATGCTGAAAGGCAGATCAGTGAGCACAGCTAATGATCTAAAAAAAGGAGTATGATTTACACACACCTAAACTGCTTAATGGATCTGAATCAAGATAAAGAAATTAGAATACAACCAGGAATTCACTTCAAAACTGTTTGCAGTACTGCTCCAAGCCAACCAGTAATGAGGATACTCCTCTGTGTTACTCACACTGTACTGGGAGCAAAACTTGAAATCCCAGAGCAATGTGGCATGTCACACATCACAGCCCACACTCTTTTACTTTCAACAACAGTGTATTGAAGAAGTATGAGAAGGTTTGCTCAGTAACTCAGCTACAGGAATTCTTATCATTCACAACAAACAGGGTCATTACTTAAAACAATTCTAGATGTCTAGTATTAAGTTAAATCTTATTGTCTGAGCAGACTATTCACTTACTGCAATCGTCAAAAGAATTGTCTTGGGAATAATTGAAAGATTAGGTCCTGCCTCTTAAGTGACACCCTGCAGTCCCATCATGTAAAAAAAGCTGTAGGGTATTTATGACCCAGAGATTAGAAGTCAGATGCCACTAAGCATAGATTATGTATCTTCCTCTTCCAGACATGGCAGCTGCACACAGGATGCCCTACCAGGATCTGGCACATCAACCACTTAATGCATTCTAGTTTTATTTACTTATTTGCAAGCAATTAATGGTAACTACACTTTGCACTTGATTGATCTAGAAAAGGCCCATTTTTTTTCAGTTAAAGAAAAACAGTTTTCTTTTCTACAAAAAGAAAAATCAGAAGAATGGTATTATCCCTAATCCCACCCATTTATAGTACCAGAAATACACACAGCTCCCAAAGACCACGGGCATCGATCCACAAAGAGATTACAAGTTGGAAGCAGCACTGAAGGCAAGCAGCTTCTTTACTAACCCAAATTATTCTTTTCCATCACAAAACACAAGAACTCAAACATAAGCTTAGATAGGTTTTTCCTCTTTACTATAGCCAAGTAGCAGGAAGATCATCAGAAAGAAGAAAACAGCTAGAGACACCTTTTGGGTAACCAAGGAGCCAGCATGCTTCAAACACCAATGCTGTTTGAACAGTAGATCAAATTCTGCAAAGGATGCCATGAGTGAGAGGGAAAATTCCTTCTGGCCAGAAAACACTGATACGCATTTTCCAGAGGGAAAAAGGGAGGTAGGGGAGGGAAAGAGGGTGAAGAACTGGACAGATGGTACAATTTTTTCAGAGTTATCTGGTTCCCTAGCCTTTACAGTAAATACTACAGCATATGCTGTCACTCAGATAGGACTGTATTGACAGAAACAATGTGGGTTTTCTTCCCTAACATTGTCTGTTAACAAATTTAGTTACTTAGAGGAGCCACATAATTAAAAAATTCCTTGTAATCACTGCTAAAAAATAGGGATGAAACAAAGTGCATCACAATTAGTAACTGCATTTAAAGCCTCACAAAAGGCTATCTCAAATACTAAAAAAAAATAATCTTAAAACTGCTCATTCTGGATACTGGCCTCAAGTTTCATGATGTTATTTTTCTCACCTGTGGTTTATTCATAGGTCAACTTACCAACAAATACATTTATCCTTAAGAAAACAAGCATTTCCAATTATCATCCCCTCATTTATTTACATTCTTGTAAGTACAAAAGCAAAGAAAGTTATTAAATTAATTACCCACTGCAAACCCTTAAAGCCTCAGATACTAAAAGTTCACACGTCACTTGATAATATGAAAGAATTTACAAGGATTATAAATTCTACCATAAATGTTTGCTTGTCAGAGTTTAACTGAACAAGAAACTGAAGGAGTTAATTGTTCTCACTGGTGTTGTTGGCAATTAATTGAAGCCAGGTGTTCAGCAGTCTCCTAAATCCCATCTCATGACTCAGAACTACAGTCTTTGTTTATACCTAAAGTTATGAGAACTGAGAAAGGAGTTAGAAGTGTTCAAATCTAGGCAAAAGGAAACACACTGACAAGAACCCCAAAGTGTAAGTTCATTTATAAATAAACCACAAAACCACTTGGCAAGCATCAGGCATGAAATTATTTTTTTAAAGTTTTCACTTTTTCTGTAACTCAAAATAAAATTTCTACCAATGGTGAAGTCACTTTCCTACTGAGAACACCAGAGGATGTCATCAGTACTGTGGAGAACCCACTGTCCCATGCAGGAAGCAGATGACAAGAAGCAGCAATGTGTTTTAGTTCCCCAAATACTGATTCCACATGAGCTTATCCCATCTCTTCGATTTTCATTTCTCTTAAATGACAGTTTCGGTTCCTCATGATGACAAAACAGTTTGCTCTTTTCAAACACACTGTTTATAAAGCTCAGTGGAAAACATATTTTCAAGAAATTGAGGGCAAAGTACCCAGTGTTTTATGTGTTTTGGCTTTTCCCCAACGAGTTGCAAGTCCCAGGTGAGTACGGGCAAACAATAGCATTTGCATACAATAGGCAGCCCTGGTTAACTTTAGGTATGTCCAAGAGAATTTTAATAATTACCCAAAGTCTGTTTTTTTTCAGTTTCACAAGGCAAAGGTTAGACCTTACTAACTTCTTCATGCTTTTAGTCATTGATTTGAGTGGCACAACGTTTTTCATATTAGTGATGAAGTTTATTTATTTCCTTCTAAATTTCATGCATCTGGTATTCTTGCCAAGGCCTGATGCTAACTGATTGTCACAGGACTGATTTGACTCAGGATCAGCAATTAAACCAGAGACAACAATGCTCCCGATCCCCTGCCCCTCCTACCCAGGTAGGGAAGGAGAGAGAGAATTAGGGGAGACACTTTGCTGGATTGAAAACTAATTAGACAGCTTTAATTACATGTACAATTATATACAAGTATGTTCAGGAGTGTGCAAAAGCCTCTTGCCTCCCCCCACCCCCAGCAACTCCCTGGCACTCTCCTGAGCTGTGAGCAATCCCAAAAACTCTTGGACTGCAGTCTGAGATAACAGCAGAGCAGACAGGGGCTAAGGGTTGAGTTATGAGGGTCAGGGCTGAGCTTGGGGTCAACAGTGATAGATGGAGTCTTCCCCAGACGCCGGCCATGGATGGAAGAGAGGGGAAAAAGAAACAGGAAGGAAGTTGTCTCCTGTGATCTCTGACCTTCCTCAGTTGGTCAGTTCTGCTGTCTGTCTAGTCCAGCTCCCCTATGGGGGGGTCACAGATACAATTCTCCTGCCCCAGTAGCAGCAGAGCTAAGAAGCGACCTTGGAGTCTCAGCAGAAACAGAAACATTCCAGTGTTATCAGCCCACTAGCTGGAACACTTGCTGCTAGTTAAAAGAAACTAGCTAGTTAAAAGAAAGCTTACTGATGGAAAAAAAAAATCAGTAAAAGGAAAATTAGCTTAAACCTGGCTCAACCCAGGACACTGATCATGTGAGTTAGAGAAAAGCACTGTAATAGGAGTGGCAGACAAATGAGTCTTACATGAAAACTACTGTTAAATAAACCTTAAATAGACCTGGTCCAGACTATATAATATGAGCAAAGATGAAGCCTAAATTGCTTCTGAGCAGAAAATGGTTCATTATCTGATACTGTGCCCAGGTGAATTCTACCTCACTACTCATTTATTTGTTTTAGCATAATCTAAAACAGATTTGGTATCTTCATGTAAGCGTTGAAAGAGCAGTTTAAAACAAGTTGTTTGCCATGCAATCCATAGCTGCACCACAACAGGTCCTCCAAGGAAATATTTCCCTTTAGACTAATTGGAAACTTCTCCACCTCGAGTTAATTAATTCTCTTTCACTTCTCCAGCCCAGTGTAACAATACGGTAACTAAAGGAGTGAATGGAGTGAGAGGAGACAAGAAACCCTTAATAAACTCAAAACCAATTTAAAATTAAAAACTGCTCTGATTACATATCTTAGAAAAAAGATGGTATCTACCTCTCAACATGTAGAACAAATACTTCTGAAGCTATAAAACATTAATCCAAGTTTGTCTTTCTGTAAAACTACTTAAGTAAAAAGAGTATCCTCAAATATGCTCCTGAGACCATATGCAAGCCAGAAACAACAGAAAAGGAAAAAAAAAAATTGATTCGTAAAGCAGCAGTATGAAAGTCATCCTGCTTTAAAAAACATCTGTATTTAATATTAAGGACATAAAATGATGCTGTATTTTTAAGTTTCTTTTCAAAGCAACACTGTATAATTATTTTCTGAGTTAATTACAAGCTGTATTTTTTTCCAGCTTTCAGAACAGGGCAGCTCCTCTTGAAGAGAGACAAGTCTGTTCCTTGCTGTGGTAGAATCAGACCTGACCTGAGTCCATGACAGAGTATCAGATACAGGCCTGCATCTCTGCTGCATGCAAATTTCAGTTTAGTTCAGTACTTGTTTCCAATGGGAAGACATGATCATACTTCCACATCTACAGAACTATGTTTATACCACAGCTGATTCTACTACTATTGGAGATAGAGACCACTCAGTATCTCCTCAGAATAAGCTCTTATTAGGCATACCTTCCTCTAATTAGAACACCCACAAGATAAACCATGCGAATCATCCCACCACGTTTCCGTGGCTGGAGAGCGGCCCGGCAGAGAGGGACCTGGGAGTGCTGGTGGACAGCTGGTTGAACATGAGCCAGCAGTGTGCCCAGGTGGCTCAGAAGGCCAATGGCATCCTGGCTTGGATCAGGAATAGTGTGGCCAGCAGGAGCAGGGATGTGATTCTCCCACTGTACTCAGCACTGGTGAGGCCTCACCTCGAGTCCTGTGTGCAGCTCTGGGCCCCTCACTTCAAGAAGGACATTGAGGTGCTGGAGCGGGTCCAGATGAGAGCAACAAGGCTGGTGAAAGGACTAGAGGGAAAGTCTTATACGGAAAGGTTGAGGATGTTGGGGTTGTTTAGCCTGGAGAAGAGAAGACTCAGGGGGGACCTCATCACTCTCTTCAACTACCTGAAGGGAGGTTGTAGTCAGGTGGGGGCTGGGCTCTTCTCCCAGGCAACTAGTGACAGGACAAAAGGGCACAGCCTGAAGTTGCTCCAAGGGAGGTTTAGGTTGGATATTAGGAAGCACTTCCTCACTGAGAGGGTGATTAGACATTGGAATGGACTGCCCAGGGAAGTGGTGGAGGCACCGTCCCTGGATGTGTTCAAGGCAAGGCTGGATGTGGCACTTAGTGCCATGGTCTAGATGGTGTGGTGGTGTTGGTCATAGGCTGGACTTGATGATCTTAAAGGTCTTTTCCAGCCTTGGTGATTCTGTGATTCTGTGATCAAAATTCTCTTCTCCACAAGTTGGAAAGCATGAACCTGGCAAAACCAGAAGAGGTAGCATCTATTTTACCTCTGTGATCAACAGAAGGTTTGAAGGCTTGCAGGATCTTCGGCACTGCTATCCCCATGTCCAGCTCAGTTAGAGTCAGCTCATTCATGAAGTATGGCAGCTAGAAGAACAGAATGTGCAACTCAAAGCCATGTTATGGAACTTAACATCATTCCTTTCTGAGAGAAAGAAGTCATTAAACCTAAGAAATTAATTGAGCTGAAAAAGTCACCAATGAAAGAACACAATTCTGATTACAAATTTCTTCCAATTCTAGGATTTCCTACTTCTAAGTTTCAAAATCATATTTTAGAGAGAGATCCAGCATCTGAACTTGGATTGTTTTTAAAACTATGCCAAAGTTCAGATTCTGACCTTAAGCCCTTCAGCATGCTCTTTAGTCAAAGCATGTAAAAATCTCAAGAATGAAGTGTAAATCCTATTTTACAGTGAATAAATATCAAAGACTTCTCTGGATTTCAAATTCAGTCACGTACTTTATAGTTGCAGTTACACCAGTGCCTCAGCTATTTTTATATTTGGCCAATTATTTCATAGCACATTAGCTTTTAAATCTGTATCATAATTTTAGTATAATAGAGGCCCAGGATCACAATTATTTGGGTATCTACTGTATTTTTACTTGATAGAAATTTGATCTCCTGTGAGCAGACATTTCTCTATAACCTATCAAAACCACATCCATCCTCCACTAAAGTGTTTCCACTTAAAACTGTTTCCAGTGAGATGTCTGGGTATTCTGCTGTCATAATTGTGGACACAGCCAGGGCAGAATGAGGTTACTGTGCCCAAAGCACAGGGCTCTCTCACAGCTGGTGCAGGCAGCTAAATTGCAGAGCTTTTTTGTCAGCAAGACTACATCTTCCTTTGCCTTTAGGAACAGGTAAACTCCTCCCCACACATCAGGAGCTAAACAGCCCTGTGATTAACCCCTGCTGTCCAGGAGTTACAGAATGCAAAGGGAAGACCCAGAAGTCATGGGAAAGCACCTTTTCTCCCTTCACCCTTCGAGCTTATGCAGCAGATGCACAATTACATCCCATCACCCCACAGACAGCTCTTTCCCTGACTGCTATTCACACTGACCTCTCCTGCAAGCAGCCTATGTCCGAAGTTAATAGCACATTAGAATTGTGGTTCCCTGATCTCCTTCATCTTAAAGACAATCTACTGTTTCCCAAGATAGATTTCATAAGTTATGAGTAGTTCTATTTAACCCTGGAGTAAATACAATAATACTTGAACTTTTTTTACATTAAAACTTCAGACACAAATAGTTCATCCAACTGTAGTTCATCTGAAACTAAAGCAGCAAAGTTAACATGTTGAGATCCTATGCTGGAACTCTGCATCACATCTCTATGTAAAAGATGAGTACCTAAGTGCAAAATCAGTGTTTCTTCTACTGTTTTAAAACTCAAAGACCATGTGTTTGTTTTCCTCCATAAGGAATGTGTAGTGCAAGTCTTAAGATTAGTTACCTTTATTTTGCTAAGTTTCATTTGGATCTTCTTTGACACTAGATCAGACCAATACTTTTCTCCTAAAAAATCCCAAAATATTCTTCCGAGCAAAGCATTCACCCAGGCCTCCTGTTCACCTTCTTCAGCTTCCACATGGGCATCTGGTAACTGAAAACACAGAACAGATTATTCAGCTCTAGAAATTCTATAAACTAAATTTCTATAAACAGAAGAGGCCTCGTTTACACTGGGAAGTTCAGTGTTACAGCCTGGGTTAGCTAAGAAAACTAAACACTCAGCCCAGATAGCAGCTTTACAAACACATTAGCTGGCTTGACATGAGCTTACTTGTCATCATCCTGACAGGCAACAGAGTGAATAAGACTAAATAGATATGGATTCACCTCTGGCAATGAAATGAGAAAGTTGTATGTAATTTAACCTCTGGCAGGAAAAGCAAGTAAGCCCAGAGTGAGCAGGTTTACAAATGTGTCTGTAGTAGAGACACTCTCTTCCCAACAGGATCTAGAAGAACACCTACTCTACTCTTTTGTTCTATCAAAAAATAGAAAAGCAATATCCCATCTTACATCCTTAAATCCAGTTCAGAAACATCACAAATAGATGATAAACAAATGCAGTACAAGGAAACACACTCTTCCTTCTAATGTTTGCATTTAGGATTCAGGAAACCTACTGTTCCTTCAGCTGCATAAAAGGTTTTGTTTACAGTCCAAGAGGATTAGGTCTTGGTCTCGAAACAGTTGGACATACATGTTCAGATGTTGCATCACTGACTACGGACATGAAAGCAAAGGCAGCTGAAATAATTTTAGGTGTGTACATGCTATCATGTATTTCATTAAAATCAGGAGGTTTCCATGAAGAATAGAGAACACATTTGATGTCTCTCAGGTGCCTGCAATGACAGGAGGAATTGCCTTTCGTTAATATAGGCAGAAATCCTGAAGCCAGCAGAAAAGCACTGCTTTCTAAGAGCAGTCAGGTAGATGCTACAGTTCTGAACATCATTTCTTGGCATGGGCTGCTCCCAATGGCTGCAGCCTCACGCAGGCAGGATTGCTGGGTTAGCTTCTGCTGTGACGCACGACTCCTGCCAGCACCACTGATCTATTTATAGAATGATTTCTGACATGTGCCAGATCCAGCAGCAAATTCATCACTGCTTCAGGGGTTGTCAGGAGCTAGAATATCTTTTTTTTCCTAGGGGAACACAAGATGTTTTTATTAATATGCTATACACACATATTAATATGTGGCCTTCTACTCCTTTCTGGACATTATGTAGAAGTCCAACAACAAAGTTACATCACATGAATGACATTTTTAAAATGAATGGTGATGGTATTTTATGGCAAGGATCTAATTAAGAGTGTTGTATTTTCTACTAAGGTTCTATTTATTAAGAGTGATCCAAATGCAGTCCAAGAGACCAAAGGATTAGTCAGAGCTACATGGTTCACTATTACACAAACATGCAACAGTTCTCAGGTCCAAAACAAACAGCATTGCCTCATGTGGTCTGGAGAGCACGAGTGAAGACAAATGTGGGGTTGAGAGCAGAATTTATAGTGTAATAGCTGCACTGAAAAACTGCAATGAACAGCATCCAACTTATACTTCTGTTATATGACAATCCCGTCCCAATGAGGTGCTCAGATACACTCAGGAATGGCAGAAGGACTTCAGCTCCCCACAATCAGCAGAAAATTAAGATCCATTTTACTACCAAATACTAAAAATTCCAATTTATTTGTTTCAACAAGCAAGGACCTAAAAAGTATGCTTTTAGTTCAATCTGCTTTAGAATATACACAGAAAAATTATATTTTTATTACTATTGGAAAGTGAGGTTTGTGGAGGTTTTGTTTGTTTTAATCTTCAGCATAGACAGAAGTTATTTTGGAACCAATGGTTTTCAGGACACACTTGTGCATTCCTAAGAAAATTGACAGGCATATTGCCTTCAGCTGTACAATCTTTTATGCACCAGACACTGCAAAAGCCAGAAAAAACCATATGTTCTTGGGAGATAAGAAATCAAACTAAACCAATGAAAAACTGGTACGTTACATTCAGGAGAAACTGTGGTCAAAGAGGAACTGGGAAGCATGAAAACCCTCACTGACTTTATAAAAAGTTTAGGCCCAACCTGTAGTTAAAGGAATTAATTTTTCCTTATCTATAACTGATTTTTGAAGTAGTAGTTAAAAAGATAAAATGTATCACCACCTCTGAGGCATCTTTTGCGGGGGAAAAGCATTACCTTTTTCACAGCAGTAGGGCTGCTGTCTGCACTGAGGACTGGACTACCTGAAGGGCTTTTCTTTTCAGGTGGAACACACTTTGCCATATAAACGTTGTAGTCCAGAAGCAATTTCTGCCGCACGTTGCCAGCCAGATCCTTGTGCTTTGGCTGGGATGCAATTTCTTCTGCACTTCCCTTGCTGCTGCTTCGGCTGTGTGTGAGAACTCCAGACTGACTATCAGCTCTGCTGTGTGCTGGCAAGATCCCTAAATCAAAAGGAATAATACCTGTTTAAGAGAAAAGGAACCTGACAGTCAAATAGCAGAGTGTGTGATCAAACACTTAAAGCAACAAAATTAGCTTGCAGATTTAATTTATTCTGGAAGAAGACCACTCAAAGCAGTGCTTTCTCCTTTTGAAGGGTAGAAGTAAATTCTACTACTGTGTGCTTAGGTGGCCCTAAGCCCAAAATAGTCAATATGTGGTATGATTCAGCACTCAGCAGGATGTGTGACTGGAAAACTCAGCTGATCAATAGCATATTTAAATATAGACACTCACATATGTACAACATATGGCAGAATTCCCAACAGCCCTGCTGGGGAATGCCTAAAATAGAAGTCAGGTGATGAAAATGTACCTATAACTACACTTTAAAAAAATTATTTAATTGTAGACTGTTACAATTAAAAGGACTGTCAAAAGCATGTAACAATTAGAGTTTTAATTAGCCATTAATTTTTGCATTTGCATTTCAAGAAGTTATGTGCCAGAAATAATGATGTTAATCAATTTTGTAAAAGCTTCTCAGCGAGTAAAGACAGAAAAGCATGAGTCATTCAGCTTTAAAATTATACCAGATGGTCTTTTAAAATCAATATTTCAAACATTCGATCAACACTGTAACATGCTTGTTGGTTCATATATATATATTAGTACACAACTCTTTATTTAGACAAAAATGTGCTTGGAATATTAATGCATGAGAAAGCTCTTCAGTCTTTACAGGAGACTGGAGTGGAAGGAATTATAGAGAAAGAAAAATGGGTAATAAGAGGAATGACTAATACTGCAAATATTGACATCAGTTCAATAGTACAGAACGAAGAAAAGGATTGAACAATTAAGTTGCTACAGTCATTGAAAACTACTGTATTCACATAAAACAGTCTAAAAATAGTAAGAGTAGTTGAGGGAATCTAGCCAAATATATAGCCAAGATAGGAAAAGGCAGGGTGGGAAGGTGGGAATGAGAGGCCAAGATAAGGACCAGAAAAGTGCCTTTACTATTATTTGTCTGTAAGATCACTATGGCTCCACAAGTGCTGTAACTAACAAAGCAAAAATGTGACTTGGGTTTGTTTCTTTTAATAGACACTTTTTACTGGAATACAACATTTGAATACCTGGCTTGCTCCCACATAAACTGGATGGCTTCTTTGCTTCAGATTTCAGCTTAGATGCAAGAAGGAACCTTCTGAACCATTCCTCCTTCTCTCTACCTGTCCTTCCAAAGAGATAAAGCACTTGATCCTTTTGGCTAGCGTACTTTGCACCATCCTGAGGTTTCTTGGATTCTTCATTGTTCAAGTCCATGCTTTCAGCAGATAACTTCTCCTCTGTATTCTCTTTATCAGTCTGGGCCTTAGCCATAAAGTCCTCCTGTCTAGCAAGTTCAATGCAAATTGGGTACTTCTTATTCCAAATCCGTTTTCGTGCCAGACTCTTAGGAACCAGGGAAATCTGAAGGATAAACAAAAGGCTTTAATTAACTTATTTCTCAGTTGTATCTTCTATGTTTCTACAGTCACACAAAGAATACAAGAATGAGAGATACAGATCCTACAGTGGATCTGCTGGGTTTAACTGACTCTTAACTTATAGCTGGTTGATATCCAATCCACAGCTGTCATCAGGTCTTTGGTGAGCCATAGACTTGGAATTAAAACAAAGACCATTTAAGTAGCTTAAACTTCTACAGTCACATGGAGAAACTCAGTTTTCATTTAAAAGATCTTACTCTCATACTCATGCAGAAAAAATACAAAGAACAAGAACCCTATTTATGTGACCATGGAGTAGGTAACAAGAATCCAAATCAGGTTTTAAAACTCAACTTTTCAGGCACACCTTATGAAACTGAGTGTTTGAAGCTGGCAATAGTGACATCAAGTACATCAGAATCAAGGAATAGAAGTGATTTACAGATAATTATATTGTCAATTCAGTATATTCAGAGAGAACTGAAACAAAGCAAGTGATTAGAATAGCAATGAGTTAAAAATTCTAAGCTAGGGGCTGAACTTACATTTTCCAAAAACTGGCTAACTACCTTGGAGAATAGCCATAATTTGCTTATTAAATTAATGGCACCCAGCACTTTGGCATCTAGTCAGGGTGGGGAAGTGGGTGAGGTGCAAAAGTGCTGGGAATTTTGCTAAGATACTTTGGGGAACAATTGTCAGACAAGTGCTCTTGTAGCATATGGTAGCTTTGCTTGTCTTCATTACGAGATACCAAATCTGCAACAGGCAGGAATCTGAGTTTTTGCAGTATCTTTTTCACCATCTTGCTTTAATGGAAAGCAGAGCTGGCAGCAAGCTCCTTTCCCATAGTGATTTAGGGAAATGAAGGGAGGTTTTCCTCACGTCCCCTTGGTCCCTCTCTCCCTCTAACTCCCACCATCAACTGAAGCAGTTTCCTCCTACATCTGTACTGCCAAGGCCCTTTGTTGATGCAGCACATTAAAAATAATCCATTCTTTTCCTAATGGGGTATTGATGTATTACTTAATACAATGCCAATGGAATCAACTTCACATGGCAACCCTTCATAGATTTGAGGGAGGCAAATAACATGTAGGAAAACTGTCTCAGTATTATTCTTGATGCACTCTTTCAACTGCAAATATTTCAGTCTCCTTCAGCAGGTACCAACAGCAAGTCCTGGCTGTTTCAGCCACCTCTCACTCTCCTGTTTTGCATTCATATACAAAGTATGATCCCCCTTCAAGTGAAAGGCAAATGTTGTCTGAACTGCCTTGGGATGGAGATAAAACCAAAGATTATGCACTGTGGTGTAGGCTTCAGAACAGTCACACAGTAATCTAATGTATGGGGAACAATTCTCTAAACTCCCATGTGTTAACTTCTGCTTTGAACTGACAGAGGAAAATTATGCTCTTCCTTTACTGTGTAAATATGTGTTTTTCTAAATCTTCAACCTTCCTCCCCAGCACAATCTTTTGCAAGTTAGTCACGACAACAGTTTTGTTTACATAATGACAGCACATGAAACTGGAGCAGTGAAAAAACCCTCAACATTTCAACAAAAAAATTTCAAAGTACTGTTTGTTAAAATCAGAACTAAGTAAGGCACACTCACTCACCTTGCTCTCTGTAAGTTCATAAATTTTCTGGCTGACATATGTGACTTCAGGCTTTGGCTCATTGTACAGAGCCCTTCTGGAAATATTCTTGTTGGGTTTTGAAAGCCTTAAGGTGCTTCCTTCAAGTCGCACATAGACAGAGTGAGTCAATGTAGCATGGTATGTTTCTGGATCATAATTATAAATTTCATTCATCCATCCCTAGAAAAGAAAACACTTGGTAATGGACCTTTAAGCTGCTGTAAAATCAAGTATAACATGCACATAAAAGTTTTAAGTAATTACCCAAGCTTTTGCCAAAGTTATTTCACTCACTTACCGCATAAATACAACAAAGCAGTAACACCCTGAACGAGGTAGCACCAAACTGACAGAGCATGAGACAAGGACTGTATCCCAAGCATAACATTTGTTTTTCTGAATAAATCATTTTGCATCTGTAGTGAGCTCTTCCACCTCACCTTGATGAAATGCTGCGAGATTTGCAGACGTGGGCTTGCTGGGAAAAGCCACAAGGCAGCCAGGAAGAGCAAGCTGCAGAGCAGCCCATCTATTTACAGCAAAGATGGGCATTTTAATCACCAACAGTCAAGGCAGAGCAAACTGTTTATATACAGCACTGACATTTTAACCACCAACAATTAAGGACTGAGTGGAAGACCACAGTGGAGCTTGTTTTAACGCACCATCACCATTTAATATCATTTCACAAGTTGTGTAACTGCCCAGTTACAACACACGAGTCATACATGTGAATTAAATGTCATTTGTTTCTGTGCAGTGAAAGAATCAGAAAACAAACAAACCAGCCCTGCTGTAACAAGCCTGTAAGCACTGACTCTAACCATGGGGGTGATGTTACTCCTCTAACACCTGATTACAGGAAATGCAAGATTATAAATGGAGCACGAGACAAGCCAGAATACTCATTCCAGGAGGACAAGTTTTTCTTCTCTTAACCTGCCCTACAACATACTTCAATAATTACTTCTACCTGTACAGCAAAACCTTAATTTGGCATACTGAATATTCATTAATGAAAACAGAAAGCAAAGGAGATAGACTTAAACAGGTGTACCCTAAAGCATAAAGCAGAATGGCATCTTGATAAATACCTAGATGAGTATAGCAGGGGGGAGAGGATCTGCTGCTGGGAAGTGGGGAGAGACTAATAAGCATCCCTAGTATTCTTCAAAACAAAAACATTGTAACCACCTTATGCAAAACATCTCAGAAATTACTGCCACATTTAAATTATTTTTATTTTAATGCTCATTTACTTCCATGCCATAGTTTCTCAAAGCAGACAGCACACACTTTCTTAGGTGCCATAGTAACAGTGATAATCTGTTCTGCTTAGTCCAACCTCTAGCTCCATTTTCACTATCAACCTTGAAAAATCTAAATCAATAGGCATTTATGTTCAGAAAAGATTAAGTTATTCATCTTTGCTCAGCTCCAAAGCAGCCTATGTTTTTTATTAACAGAAATACCTACACCAACACATGCTCTTTGAAGCAGCTTTGTGCTTGGTTATTTTTGCTTACTCTGGGTTATACGCTGCTAACACAGAGAAAATACAATGCATGAGGAAGAGTTTTCTATAAACCATCAAGGTTCTGCACAGCAGGGTTGATGTTTGTTTGAGCACATCCCATATCCTTCCTAGAAATTATTAAGCCAAGACATCTTTGAGCAGACAGCAATTAATTTTCAGCCAAGAACTCCAGCTGGACTTACTGAAGCACAAGGACATCACGAGTTGCCTAAAGCCACCATGAGCCCTTCACTCTGTGCAGAGCTGGAATATCCATATGGCCCACAGATCTCTGGAGAGAGTCCCACCTGCCCCCCGGACCAGATCTCTGTCTAGCTCAGACACCCAAGTCTGGAGCCTGCAGCCAAGCAAACATACAGGCAAAAATCTGCTGCCTCAAAAGTCATCACCTTCTTCTGCTAGGTAGTTCAGCTGAAGACCACACAAGCTGGCACAAAGAGGAAGGGATACTTGGAAAGTGCAACTTTATATGAAGCTTGGCCAAATGAGGCCTGTAATAAGCTAGGATGTTACTCTCAGAAGGAGCATTGGAAACCTCTGGGTACGTGCAGGACCCAAGAAGGAAGGTCAGAGTACACTTGAAGTTTCCTTAACATCCTGATCAAGATGGAACTGGATGGAGTTTTCTAACATAAGCACTTGAGCTGAGCAGAGGACACACAGCAATAAAACTAAGGCATGATTTACAATTCATTCTCTTGACTGCTATGTGCCATAGTGGGAAGTAAAAAATCCATGAACATAGTTTCAGAGATTAAAAGCTGAGAATTGAGACAATATAAACACCTATGGGACACACATCAGGTTCACAGACTTTGATACACCTTCGAAGCTAGATGACTGCTACCCAACAAACACCCTTATGGTCATGTTTAATTTTATCCCTCTAGCACACACTGAGATGCCACAACCACAACTGATACAACGGTCCAAGGCCCAGGCTACATTCCATGACTTAATCAGGTTCCATGAACCTCTGGTAGCACAGGGGTCTGAATCAATCTGGGATGTCATCCACTCAAGTTGCATCAGGGGAGATTTAGGTTGGATATCAGAAAAAACTTCTTCACAGAAAGGGTTGTTGGGCACCGGAACAGGCTCCCCAGGGAGGTGGTTGAGTCACCACTCCTGAATGTGTTTAGAAGTCATCTGGATGTGGTGCTTGGGGACATGGTTTAGCAATGGGTCATCAGAAATAGGGTAATAGGGTTAGGATAAGGTTGGACTCGATCTTAAAGGTCTTTTCCAACCTGAACAATTCTATGATTCTATGATTCACTAGGACCCTCCCTATCCCATTCCTTCTGAAACAGTGTCAGTACCAGCTCTTCCACCAGATTGCCTTACCCTACACAACTAAACAGCAGAGAGAGACCCTTTTGAAGATCACATTTTTCCCAGCAGCAGCAAGACACAGTGAATTTAAAGGGCAAAAATAAATAAAACTAAATTTCTGCTTCCACAGCTTGTATATTCCTGCTTCTCTTTCAGCATCCAAGAGCCTTGGAAAGTCCCACCTGCTCTTCTGATCCCTACCATGTGCCCAGGCTTTCCATTTCAAACAAACGGATTAGCTCCTTAATCTGCCAAACACACAATTCTCAAACCCATAGTGCTGCCTCTCCTGCTCAGTGTATGGAACAAACCCAACAGAAGTGCCAACACTGCTGCTCATAGCACAACCATCAGGTTACTAGTAACTGAAAAACCTGTCCAAGACTTTTACCAATTATTTCTAGCTGCTCAAGGTACTGAATATTCAAAACCTAGAATGAGCAGAGCATAAATACATTTACCACCTAAACCAGCAGCCTATACAGTGATTTCTGTACAAGGGATTGGCTGCAAAAACAAAAGATACACAAGTTTAAATTGAAATATTTGGGGTTTTATTTTCAGACAGTACCTAGCCAACAGTCAGGATGAAAGAGATACTGTTCTACAACGCTATAAACCCTCCTCATACATGTTTTAGTTTCCTCACCTTTAAGGATGCACTGTTTCATTTTTCCACTCAACTTTCAAGTTATTTTGTAACAGAGAAACATGACATGGCTGAGAGTGAAATGGTAAATACTTCACCAAATGATGATTCTTCACTATATTAATCAATCTGAAAAATATGTGCTAGCTGCTGGAATTTCCCTCCATATCCATGTTAAAGAGGGAAGGAAACGACACCATCTACCTCCTCACTTCAGCCATTTTCATTTTTGTAGATTGTTTCATCTAGCATAGAAAAATATTTTTGAGAAGGTTATCCAAGAAATCCCAAGATTCATTCCAAAGTTCCTGCATTTCAAGAACAATTTTAGCAGAAACACCCCCGCCCCTCTCTTTGCAAAAACAAACTGGAACAAAAGACTCACAGCCTACAGAAACCGTTTTGCAACGCATCTAAACAGAGAAGTTAATGTTACCATAACGTGCTAGCAACAGATGAATTTTCCCAAACTACTGAAACAACAATGGATTTCCTTGTGTAGGGGAAAAGTGACTGTATGATGGGGTCTTTTTTGTACTAGCAAAGCTGTTAAAATAAGAAATTTAATAATTTAAGGAGGACAATGACCATAGTCATATGCTACTCTGCAGCTGCTTGCCATTTACACTGATCCTGTGATCTCCATCATAAAGGTCACGAGTTGCTCTGAATTCACAGCTGAAACTAGGAGAAAGTGCCTCACCATCAGCCTGGTAACTAACCTGAAAAAGTATCCAGTTAGAATTTGGGCAGCAGAGTTTTTATAAATGATTGATGAGGAAAAACGTAATGCAGGTTTTTTTTAGCTTTTATTGACAGGGACTCTAAAGCCACAAAAAGGTCTAAGCAGGGCAGAAGTAACCATCACCTTAACTGGAAAGCATATTCATCTGCCAGAGGCCACTATCAAACATGGAATCCCTTGGGTGACATTCAGGAAGAGCATGCTGCTAAAAAGCCTCCTCTTTCTGTACAGCTGTGGTCCAAAAAGCTTAATTTCTCTAGCAGGCACTGCCAACAGTGTCTTCTCATAAAAGTTCTTTCTACTGGAAAGGGTAAATTCATCATTTCCATTTCAGCTGTTATTTAAAACCTTTTGTTTTTAGGCAAGGGAACACACTTGAGAAGGCTAATAAGGAAGTTAGGAAAAAATAATGCATTAAAGAAGAAAAAAATGTGGACACAAAAAAAGGTAAAGGAAGCTAGAGAAATTAAGACTAAGGGAATAAGAAGATTAGAAAACATACACTGCAGATGCAGGGGAGTTGTGTGCATTTTCTGGTTGGTGTGGGGTGTTCTCTCTCCAATACCCTTTGAGTGAAACAGGTACAGAAATCCCCAGAAGCACACACTAACCAGCACAACAGTGTTTTATTCTTGCACCTTGCAAAGGGCCACAGAACCACAGATATTGTAACCCATTAGTATGTCCCTTTCATCACTCTTTCTTTCTCCCATTCTAATTAGCTAATGTTTGAGGAGAATCCATATGCTCTCCAACTATCTATGCTATTCTTGAACGTGCTTTTGAATTTGCTTAGACTGATCAGACACGACAAATTACTGCCTAGAGAGTAAAACAGCCGAGAAACAAAATACACCTCCAAGCACAAATGTTATGCTACACACTGAACTCTGACACTACCTGCTCTAAGTAGTTCAGTGGGATCATTTCAATTCCACCAGCAAAACCACTTGCCCTTTTACTTTTGAAGGAATTCTGGTTTTCTATTAAACCTTAAGGACACTGAAGGCTTACATATTCTTGGATACTAAACCATTTGTGCCCCTGCCAAAGCCACCTGACCCTTAAACAATACTCTATTTACAACCGGAGATAATTCAGCTCATTACACCTGCAGAATAAATCTAGTTCCCCGCTTCTACTCCAAACAGCACACACAGCACTGACACACACACAAAATGCCACGACCTCACCTTCAGTATTTCAGGTTCTTTGATGTCCAGAGCTTCTGTCTTCCATCGCTTTTTCATACTTTTATGTAATTTGAGATATTCATGAGTACGAGGAGTAAGAAGCCAAATCACACAGACAGCTATCATAAATCCAAGGGCCATTCCAAGTAAGAGTCCACTTAAGTAGCCAGGGAGAGGGATAATAAAATAAGCATAGACTAACAGTGTTAAGAAGTACAAAGTTTTCACTGGTATTTTAGGCTGTTGCACATACAGATTATCTTCATTTTCACTACTGAGCATAGTACCGTTTTCCTCAGTCATCTCAGAATCGAGCAAAGTTTCAGAAGGTTTATCGGCTTTGCTTTCATCCTCTAGGAAGGAAAAGTCTTCAGAATACAGTTCACAAAACTCCTCATCCTCTCTGCTTGCCAGTGCAGACAACGAACATTTTTCAAGTACGAGTGAAGTTTTTGAACTCGTGTCCTTTGTGCTTGCAGACTGAGAGCTTTTGTTTTCCATCTCTTTTGCATGTTCCTCAGCCGCTTTTGACTGATCGTTCTTATCCAGGTTAGAGCCATTTCCATAGAAGTCCCCTTCAGAATCACACTCTTCTTCCTTAATGCTGTAGTTGTTATTGCTTTCCAAATGGCCATTCAAACTGGAAAGGTTTGAGAGTTCTGAAGCACTTGAAGATAAGGCTTTGGGCCTGTGGCTACTACTTTCATCACCCATTATTTTACTGAGGAGCTGAAAAGGCTCATAGATGACTTCAGAAAGGCGCCTCTTAGTATCTTCAATCTTAGCCTCCATCTCAGGTACTTTAAAAAAGGAACGAGTGTCAGAGGGAGATGTTAACGGAGATGAGGGGGCAGTTTTAGAATCACCACCTGTAGCTCGAGGTTGAGTGAACTGTTTGAACAGATGCAAGTTCAGCTTCGAGTCGGGTGGCCTGTAAGACACAGCTTCAGGTTCTTGTTTAGAAGTGTCTGTAGACAGAGATTTCACTAAGGTTTTCATTAGCTGTCTATGTCGCATCGGTGGGGTGGGTTCTTTTGGCTCCACATCTGTTGAAAGGGACTTGACTAAACCCTTAAAAGGCTTTGAACTAGAAGCTGTGGATGATCCACTAGAGCAGACGACTGATCTGGAAGGTGATGAGGAGGGGGAAGACGACAGGCTGGATTTCTGTTCCAGAGGTGGCGGTGCACCCGATAAGCTATGACACGAGTGTGATGATGGAGACAGGACTAGTGGCACTGCACTGAATACCTGGGATCTGGAAGGAGAATCCAACAGCGTTACAGTCTCTGCAGTTGGCAGAACTGCGGGCGATGAGGACAGCAGTGATGCAGAGCTGGCCATGTTAAGCGAGGTAGCTGGACCAGAAAAATCATGGCCGGTATGCTCAAAGCAGAGGTCTTCCTTGGCTTCAAGTGCTGTTACAATGCTTTGGTCATCTAGTTCCTCACCAAGAAATTCCTTAAACTCCTCTTCCTCCTCTTCTTCCTCCTTCCCAAATGCAGAGAAATGAATAGTGATGGTTTCTCGGGAGACAGATCGTTGGACCTGCACTTTTGGTGCTGACTGCTTTGAGGACATCTCACCAGTTTTCTCTGCATGGCTACTGTTCTGACTTGTCATTGCAGGTCCCAGAGATGTGTCAGAGTCTGTGAAGAAAATTGAGTACTGTGTTAAACGCGTATTTTTTCCCCTTCAAACACCCTTATTCTCAAGCATTAAGTCAACACAAGAGACAGGTTATATGCAACAGGTCAGTCAGTTGAAAATTAAAACACTCTGGACACTCTTCATCTCACTGGATTTATAGTCAAATTGTAGACTGTTACTAAAGAAATTGACTGTAGATTTATTTCATTGCATAAAACATATCTACATTTTAGTTAATACCCCTTTCACATCTGCTTCATTACCTCACTCTCAGTATCACTGAATGCAAGAACAGATTCAAAGACAGACAAGGAGAAAAACATGCTAAGGACAACTGGCAATCACCAATAGGAATGGACCAGACCCTCTCAGATGGTCCTGAAGGAAGGATCTAACACAGTTTTTGGGAGGGGGAAAAACAACAACCCAGACAACAAAAATCAACAGGCAGAAGGTATTTATGCTCAAAATGCTAGCTAACATATTTCCACATAGCACTAAATGGCAATATTAAGAAGTGCTGTTAAAATTACTTTCAAGTGTTCTGAAAGCAGAGTTCATCTCTGATGTGCCATCTTCCTATTTTCCCTACTAGATGCACTTCAGCATTCCAGAAGCCCCATCCCACTGAAATTCTTCACTCCTAACTCTCAGTTCCTTTCACATACAATAATTAATGCTTTCTATTTCTTTTAAATCAAACAAATTTGAAACTCAAAGCAAGGTTAGAGATACATACATGTCTTAATGTACAGGACAGTACATTATCTTGTACACCTGCCTGAAGTGGTCTATAGGAAGCAGAGATTTTAATTCTATTTTATCATGTATGTTATCATGTTTATAGTTGGACTCTTAGGATCTTAAGGGTCTTTTCCAACCTAAACAATTCTATGATTCTATGTAGTCTTTGTCTTTTCAGGTTTTGCAAGCTACAGACAAATGATGAGGATACACAATAGTCCATTAATTGCAGGCAAAACAAATTGGACAGATCTTATTTTAAGTTATCCTCCAGAATTCCAGGGCTAGACACCCTTTACAAACATATGTTAGCATAACCCCAGTACAGCAAGATGAAGCAGCTTCAAGGACTTCAGTAACAGATGGTATCAAACTACCTGCTGTCAAAAAGCCACAAGTCAGACTTGTGCAGATACACCACGTTTGAGCTCCACCTCAGACAACGTACATGTCCAAAGAGTCTATTACTACCAGCAGCTTTGCTGTGAGAATGTGTAAGGACACCTCAGTACAGGCAACTGTTCTCCTCCCTGATATAGCAAAGGTATTTTTTGAAAATACCAATCTCTGATCAGATCAGTGCACACAAACTGCTTATGCAATAGATACACCACTAAGCCTGACTTTTACACCAACCTACACATTATTTTATTGACCCATGAAAGTGGACTTAGCATATTTTTACATGGGGAAGAAATATCACAAATTTAAAGCAAGGCACTGGTGACCATACACAAAGATGGATCAGGAATTACAATTTTATCTCTGCCTTTCCAGGTGTGAGGCACTTCATCTTCATTGTCAAGGCAGCAAGTTTACCACTTCAGTAACTGAATTATTTTTCAGAAGCTGCTAAAATGCTGTAATGAAAGCATCAAGCTGAATTAATGAGAGGCCTTTGCTGACGTTTGAAGAGCAGCTCAGAAGAATTATGTGGAGGTGAAGAAACGTGCACTTCACAAACAGCTGTGCTATCAGACTATTATCCAGCATGCCAGTGCCACCTGTGCCATCATCCTCCTGCTGAAGGTTGTAGCCCTTTTTACTTGCTAACAGAGCTGTTCATGTAAACATTTTTTACCCTGTCAGTAAAATTACCTGACTTAAACATTTTAAAATAGCAGATCTTTGCTATCCAGCTTACCCAGTAATGGTTGGAACAGAAGTGAAAATCTGTCCACAACTGCCTACTCACTATAGTTGTCCATTTTATGGCACCTAAATTGTTGACTATTTTATTCTTTGGTTCTTCTAGTATTTGCTAATTTCATGCAAATTTCCCAGATTTTTAAACAAATGCACCCGAATTTACTTTGGAGAGGGGAAAAACTACTACTGAACAAGATATGTATCCAACTCTATTTCCATTTCCCTAGTGCTGGACCACCAGCTATCACACATCTCTAACATTTTGTTCCACTTGTGAAATTGCAAGGCAAGCAAACCAAAATTTGGAAGTAAAAAAACCCCTACACCTCTTCCAGGTCATTGAGCCATTACAAGACTATACACTAAGGAAGGGAAAAACAAACAAAACAAAAGACCAAACCAAACAAAAACCAAACCAAAAAACCCACAGTTGCACTTGCACAGGCTGCTGTTGGCATCAGCTTGAAATGTCTGACGCTCTCTCTTCTGCCCATTTAGCACTAACCATGTATCAATAATCTAGCAACACGGCAGAAAAATATAAACTACTTTTGATCAGACAGTAATTAATGGGTTTAATTAACTCTTTAGCATACTATATTTACACTGTACAATTAATTATCTTGTATTCAAACACCAGTTGCCAGGTTGTGCTAACGCTGTGCTAATTACCTGAAACAGAGAGGAAGTTTCCTTGCACTCACCAAACGCACTGAAAAAAGATTTTACTGCTTACTGATCTTCCCCAGATGTTCCCCCTGCAGCAGAGGGGTTGGACTTGATGACCTTCAGAGGTCCCTTCCAACCCCTATGATTCTATGATACTGAACAAGCAACATTTTTTTACATCATGATTAACTAGTTAACACAGAAAGGAAGGAAATTCTTGATTAGCCAGTATTTACCTACTTACACCACACTTTGGCATCCTCAGCCCATGACTTGTAACATAACTCTCATATTCAATGCCCTCAACATCTGGCCCAAGTGGTATTTCAGTTGAGGGAACTGGTTTCCCCAAAACAACCACCTCTATTTCATTACAATCATTCTGAATATAAATTTGGATTATAACAGTCACGCTCTCTCCATAATTCCACACTTTTCACAACCCTAACCCCTCTCAAAACACCAGAAATCCCACTGAGAGCAATTTCTCCCCCACAAACACAGGACAGAGGAGATTTCCCCCTGCTCTGGGCAGGCCCATGTGTCCAATCCATTCCTGAACACAGTTTCTCTTTCTTATTGTGAAGGATTTGGGTTTTTTTTCAAAGTAGATATTGAGAAGCTTTTCCATAGCGAATACAATAACACCCCTGACTTCTTCCACTGCTACCAGTACTGACAGCTCTTCCACTAGGTGTTTTGTTTTGGTAACAAAGATACTTCACCAAGTTCTTGTTCCTGGCCTCCCTGTTTGAAGGGAAACAATTCTGAATCGACTGCAGACTACAACAACACTTGCAGAAACAGGTTTTCACTGATCCTTATTTTGAAAGCCACGTGGTTCCCTCCTTCTCTGGCAGCCTCTTTGGACTTTTTTGTTGCTGTTGATTCTGAAGATGTAAGGTATCCGTTTTATTTATGTGGCAGGCAGGCTGGAATAATAATCTTAGATCCTCAGGCTTCAAATGATTCAAAACATGAACTTTTACCTGGAAGGGAAGGAGGCTGCTTGGAAAATAATTCCTTTCCCCCAAAGGTTTGAACTCCGGATGCTTCTGCAGGGTGCAGTAAGAGAGCTGCCAACCAACTACTGTCACTTCACTCCTTATGTTCCAGCACTGCACCCACATAACAGCAGTTCAGAATCCTCACCCACAGGCACTGCTTTTAAAGCACTGCAGCAACAGGAAACAGCAGGGCAGGTGAATAGTGTCCACACGCTGCCTGGGAGCAGAAAACGTGTCTTGCCCAGCCCATTCCGACTGAGCAGCGAGGCAGCACAGAGCAGGAGCTGAGGACACGTTTCACCCAGATGACAACACATCGCCACCGCGCTGTGATGCACCTGCCAGCAAACAGGGACAGCCAGGGAGAGACCAGGTGTGGGCAGCACTGGGTCAGGTTGGGCCTTGACACCTTTTAGCAGTGTCGTTACAGGGATAAGTGCTCTTACCTACACCCGGAGTGACTAACTGGGAGTGTTCACAGAAATAGCCAAACACCCAAGCAACCTGTGCTTTTGCACAGCATCAAGAGCCTTGTCCAGAACTGGCAAATCTTCTTCCTTTTCCCTGCAGCAGCCAAACACACACCTCACCCTTCTTCAGCTCGGCCCATCTACTTCAGAGCACTGAGAAAACACAGGGTGCACTGAAGGGCCTGTTTTAGACAATTGTATTATCAACTAAAGCAAAACAATTATTTTCACATTGATAATTTAGATTCAACCAACACATAAAATAGCCAACTAGGAACTCACTTAACAGGTCAAACTCGCATACACCATACTCATTTTATCCACCTATATACACAGTCAAATTTAGCCACATTTACTAATGAAGTGAGGGATATTCACCAAGACAACTCAATTTTTTTTTCATAATCGTTCCATTGGAGAAACAGGACACACTGGGTAACTAAATTCACACATATTGCAACAGCCAACTATTCCAATCACATTGCTATTACTTAACACAACATTTACACAAGGAGAAAGGGGTATGCTATATTAGTAAAATGCTTTCATAAAATTCTGCAGCAAGGTTCAAAACTTGTCAGAGTATTTTCCCTGCTCGTTGCTGCTAAACACAGACCAGAAAACGTGTTTTCCACAAAACAGAAAGAAATTCCTGACAAGTAAAGAAAAAGCCTTACTGGTTATTAAAAAGCACTATACTACTTTCCCCTGTGCATGTCAGTTGCGTCAGAGGAACAAGCCCTAAATGCTAATCAGGAAGCCACTAATTTGATTATTGATAATGCCACAGTTTGACTTCATGCAGATTGCCATCACTGTTCAAAAGGAAATGTATTTCTAATTGGTTACATCTCTGCTTTCCCTAGAAATCCTTCTATGCCATCAGTCTTTCAACATGCACCTCCTGCTTCAGCAAACTGCCATCATCTAGACTGGGGAAAAAGTAGTTGAGTGGGACACATTTTTTTATCATTTTGAGTTACTCGATAGGCATTTCCAAGTGTCAGACTGAAGACAGATACATGGTTCACACTCTGAATCTACTCTCCATTTGGTAGGAAGGAGAAGCAGTGTACTTGTTTTAGACTATCCTTACAACATCTACGTGGTGTGACAGAAGAGCTACAGATGGTAGGGTAACACAGACAGGAGCACCCTAAGGCATTAAGCTGCTGTTCCCAAGCCAGGCTGGAAGCATACTATGTGCTTCCCCATTTGAGGACACCTGCACAAGCCAATGTGATCTGAAATTCATATTTGCTCTCAGAAATTAAAGATTCCACTTGATTTACTAGAGACTCAGCCAGGATCTTGCTTCCAGCACCAGGAGATACAGGAGGACTGTTGCTATTCTTTACACTTATTTAAAATAAACTACAGAGCTCTCAGCATCAGACAAAACTTCTATTAAGAATTGTAAGTCTTCATTTCAGGTCCTTCAATACAAAACACAGTATCAGTGATCCATTGTCTTTATTTAAGATATGTTTTAAGTCATCCAACTTTACATTTCTACAATGTGTTACCACTACTTTGCCACACACATAGCCTAGGAAGCCAATTCTCATTTCCTTCAGAATGATCTCTCTGAAGCAGAGATTGCAGCTACTGGGACATTATCTGTCACATATATTTCATCTCATTCAGCAGATTTATACCATAAAAGACAAAAAAAGATACAAAAAAACAAATTTTAACATCCTTGTCTATCCCCATTCAAATTTCTAATTATGACAAATTAAATTCCCCTGGCATCTGCACGAGTTAATGTATTCCATGGTTACAATCTATTATTCTACCCACTAGTCATTACTTTTAAATGAACTACATAGAAAGTGTTGGCAATTACCACCACACAATAGCCCTGCAAATCTTTGTGTCAGGGATCTAGTTACCCAGCCTGAACATAATACTTTAAAGCTCACTTTCCAACAGGAGTAAAAGTAGTTTGGCTTCACCTTTCAAGTTCATGCAACTCAATTTGAGACAGAGGGGGGAAAAGGAGGACCAAATACCCAATAAAACCTGTCTTAAATCTAAGCATAGAAATGAGAAATTTTATATCAACAGCATGTACTATTAAAGGAATGTAGTCAAATGTGTTCAACACAAGTCAACACTAGGATCACAGCCAAAATAGATGATGCCACCCACTATGGACTATAAAATACATACACAGACCTTCCACAGCACGTATCTCTAACAGCCATCAACCAGGTTATCACAACTAAGAGTTGGTTAACAGCTAAAACACCTCCATCAGAAGTCCTCTGACCCTCATAAAAATAAAAAAATTACACATTTTTGTGCTAATGATTTAAAGGTAAGAATAATCCAAGTTAAGCAACCATCATTTAGGTATGCTATGGGATACTTATATGACAGGTCCTAAGTAAGATCTTAAAGTATTGTCAATGAGATAATACTTAATGAAAACTACAAACCCATCAAAGAGACAAACAAGAGAGGGTGTTTACTGAAGTCTAGGACAGAAAGGCCAAATAAAATTGCAATGGCAAATAAGGAGTCTTCAAAATTACTGGAATTTTTTTGAAGATGGGTGCTGCTAATAAGGTCCTTAACACAAGCTGGTACTTACAATGCTTCATAAATAATCAAATAAAAATTGTTTAATGTTAGCTAAGCGAGTTGATTCTATGTTAACATTTTCCCCAAAGACCTAAGAAAGGTCAGCTACCACATTAGTTTCTCTGCCTTCACCAATAAAAGATTAATGATTATTCTTTCCTGTTCTCCCTCCATGACACATCACTTGCACCAAATCTTCATAAAGCTTCACTACAGTTTAATTGTGATAAACACAAAAACATAAGCAGAAAGGTTGTTCAGAACAATTAATTTAACAAAATGTAATTTATTCCTATTTAATGCTTTTCTGAAGACTGAAATGAAGTTATATTTATAGGAAATAGAGTATTTCCCCTAACAGAAGAAATAAAAGAAGTTAAATCAAAGCTTAAAAGAAAACATGCAATAATTCATAGAAGAACAATGAACAGTGGGTAGAGAAGAGTCACTTTATACTACATATTGTGACATTTATTCTTTTAAAAATAAGAACATACAGAAACACCAGGAGCTCTCTGCAAAGAGAATGAACTGCAGTTGCAGGACAGGCTCCTGGTCCTGCTGGCACATAACCTGAAGGCCACATCCACGGGGTAACATCTGTTCTCTGGTGGGCTTCAGAAGAAAGGCACAGTCCCACCAGGACACCATTCCAAAGCAACATGAAGCAGCACTAGATTAAGAACAGGGCAGCAGCAAATCTGCTGAAGTGAGAGACAGCAAACTAGCTAGCAGAGCAATGCTGCCAAGCTGCCAGAGCTGGGAGCTGAAGCCTGTCAACACTGAGGCAAGTTCAACCAACCTGCTGACATGCCCAGACAGAGGCTGCTGCCTTGCCAGCTTGCCAGCCTATAGGTCTTTCCCATCACTGTGGGTCAAATTTTATTTTGCAATAGAACTGCTTCTCTGAAATTCAAAGGAGAAGCTGGAGGAGGTATGGAGTGAGTACAGGTAATGTTACCTACAAGTTGAGCCCAGAAACTGCTTCTTAATGCGCAGCTCTTCATGAGCTCAGTTTAAACATAACCTCTACTGTGTGTTTCCCAACAAATTCCACTACTACTGGTAAAGCCCCTCAATATCCTGAGTATTACATATGTTAGTATGTGTGAAGAGAACTGTTGTAATAGCAAAGAGTTGCATTTACCATATAGTCAACTCATAAGCTATTATTTTTTTTTTTTCCAGGTCATTCACACACTTTCAGTAACGTATTCCTCTGCTCTTTGCAGTAGATGCAAACTGCAGTAAGAGATTCAGAAATAAACACATTAAAACCAGAGCATACTCACAGACAGAAAGAGAGAGGCAAACTTTTACCACAGTTTAAAGCCAGCTTTTTCCACTATTCTCTTCTAAAACAGCTATACTATTGGACTAAAGCACTCTCTTCAGTCATCCTGACAAGGCAAAGGGGAGAAAAAAAAAACTGGTCTGTTAGCAATTGTGAGCAACAAATATATAACTGCTGTGTATGTTCTTGTCTAAAAGGCAGGAGAGACTAAATCAGAATTTGCTTGTGCTGCATAAGTTATGCATCTCAACAGAAAATGTTTTGTTATTACAGAAATCAAATATCAAAAGCCTACACAAAAACATTATGTCCTACTCAGAGGGTAAGGGGTGAATATAAAACTATGCAGCATTGTAACTGTCTCACTCTTATCTTGCTGGAAAGAAAAAAAAATCAATTCAATAATCTGATCTAATATGATCTAAAACCTCTATGGATTAGTCCACAGTTGAAAATGCTGTCCACATCACTGATGAAATTAAAGGTCACTATCAAATCTTCAGGGGAAATTTTGAGTGATTTATAGAAAAGCACATTTCCAAAAGGAAAGCTGCCTTGAATTCTGAATTAAAAAGGGCTTATCAGAATTGTACTATAAGCTCATTTTTCCCAACAATCCAAATGCACATCAAAAAGTAAAACAAAGGTAACAGGTAACAAAGTGAGCCTTCCAGGACTTTTTTGACATTTACTTCCATTTTGCTAACAAAAAGTATCAGTCAATATTCAAAGCAACCACAAAGTTAAAACAACCATCATACACTTTCATATTACAACAGTAGAAAAGGTGTTAAAAATAAATAGGTTTTTCCACATGAAGCTAAACATGGATAGACAGATGAGCAGCACTAATTACTAAGTCAAACTCTAGGTGCCCATGTAAAATGTAGTTATGAAAGATCATTAAAAAATGAATGCAATCTACACAAACCATATCCGAAAGGTAACTCAAGAGGTATTTTTTTCCAGTGGATTTTTAATGATTCATCAAATCTTGTATTTCATATGTACAACTTTCATTCCAACTTCCTGCTTTGCAGAGGATTAGCTTGCAAGACAGAACTAGTGCTTTAAGGCTTTTTACCTGACAGGACAAAACACAGTACACAGTCACACAGTCATGGTTTCTCTATTTCTCAGAGATGTTTTCAAAACTACAGAAGCAGGTATTCTCTGGTTTAACTAAAAAGGACTAAAGCATTTAAAACTTCAAAGTATTTCGGTTTGGACCAAGCACACAGCCCTAAGCAGCAAGGTAATAACTCTTAAAAAAATAGCTACAGAACCATGATGGACCAGTGATGCCACATTCATGTGTCTTACTGTCTATGCATATTGCAGACAGTCACAATGGCAGAGCAGGAAACAGGCAGGAGAGGCAGGGGGCGGGTGGGGAATCTTTCCACTCATCCTCTCACAGGCCAACTCAAACAAGTGGAGTGCCTTGGCAACACTGCACACCCTCAGTGAGTCCTCTAAAAGCCAAGTCCCCACAGCTCCATGTATGCCTTTGTCAGCAGGACTTGCCATCCTTCATTGGCACGGATCTGTGAGGGTGTCTCTGCAGGCGTATTAGGAATGGACAGGTCAGGATGTTTCAGCTAAAAGAAACATCTGTGCTGTCATCTACAGAAGGTTATTCACACTGAAATCTGCTGGGCAGTCTTGCCAATAGCTCTATGCCATTCATTGAGCAGTCTTGCCTGTCACTGGATTCCATGAAAAACCCATGGAGAAAGCTATTACCAATATTTCATGCTACCTGGAAACTCCAATGGCAAGAAACATAAATCAGCACCACATGGACAAAAAAGCTGTTCACAATCTGATTTTGGAAGGAAATGGCTAATGGACTAGATTTCCAGACTTCTCTGAAAGCCCTGAGCAGGTAACCATGTTATCTTAGGAGGGTGAGAAAAGTTTTGCTTTAACGTACCTACCTGAAGAGTAGAGTTCACACATCATTTCGAACAAAGATGATCGTATTGAATCACTGACTTCTTAAAACACCAATAGCAAAGACTAAAAACCAAGTTAAAGCAGCTGAAGAATCACACAACCCATCTTACTCTAGGAACTAGTGTGTAGAGATCATAAACTACTAACAACAGCATCTATGCTTTAAATTCCTTTGACTTCTAATACATAGAAGCTAAACAAAATCTAAAGTCAACTCAGAAGAAACCTTGTCCGAAGAAGAGGAAGAAAATGAAATGTCAAACTCTGCACAGAACTGGCAAGTACCAGACCTGTCTCTCTGCCTAAGGCAACATTGATCTCATTTCATTCAGATTTATACTCAACTCAAATACCTACAAACTAATTGCAAAAAGTTCAGCTGCAATGTAGCTTTCCAACTGGAGGACACAGTGCAGTGATGACAGGAGAACACCCAAGATAGAGAAATTTTCCCAAGACTGAAGTGGAACCTAGATGGCCCCTAACAACCTGAATTTTTCCCATACTATAGATGAAGTTTTTGCTTATTAAAAAAAAAACAATCATGAAACTAAACACACAACAAAGAAACACAGTCAAACTTCAGTGAGCAGTGATATTAAGCGAGGCTCAATCAAAAACACCAGGCCAGACAAGCTGGTCTTTTCCAGCTTCCCAACTATCAAGACATAACTGGTATTGGTGTTTCTTCAGCTTGTCAAAAAGCTTTTAGAGCCTTGCTGTCATATACAGTTCAGCACAGTCTTTCAAAGATTAATTTTGCCTTAAAGAGTGGTTTAAGCATTTTATGATTAAAAATACTAGAATATGAGAGAGACAGACAAAAAAACCCACTCAAGTGCACAGGGCTGAAGCAACTATAGAATTCCTGGCTATTCTATTACAGCACATTCAAGTATTAAGTCAAAAGGAACAGAAGTACGTGGCAAAAGCATCCATGTGTGTCTTCATTCAAATATCTGCCTTTTTTTTCACATAGTATTTATAACTCTAAACATTTCAAGGTGTAAACCTACTGACAGACACTGGCAAGATTCTGCCCTGGACTTTGTTGCTCAGAACATGAAAGAGGTCCCTGCCAAAAACAGGCTACTAAAATGAAAGCCACTAGCTTGATTTGCATTCCCCTCCATTTCTTGCAATAGACACAGAAGAGAGTAATACTCAGTGGATCAGTTTAATATGTTAAAGCTTTCTGGTGGTTTGGAGGTTTTTTTCTTTCTTTCCCCAAGAGCAACTGAGGTAACTCCTACTTCTGAAAGCTGCAATACATATTAATTGCAGTGTATGATAGGTCAATTACAGATTGCCTGACCTTAACAGCTGCTTTACAGGCTTGGCTCTTATTAAAATCAACTGAGTCAGAAAATTATGAGCAACTCCCACAACATATTTTTTAATACTAATTGCTAAAAAACTACGTCAAGTAGATACACGAAAGAAAAACAACTTTGCTGGCCATCTGAATTACCAGGATCATTTTACAGAAAAGTTTCCAAAGATCAATGCAGGAAGCAACCCAGCCAGCCATTACACATTCTCCCTCAGCTCAGAAAGCAATTATTTGTTCCTGTATGGTGTAACTCCCTCCTATAGCAGGCAGACACAGGTCCTTATCTTAGTGGAAAGTAGACCTTAGGTAGACTAGTACGATAGGACAACATCTATAAATGAAATCATTCCACCAGGCCTGTTCATTTCAGAGATACACATACTAAATTGTGATGGGCTACATGTGGAGCTGTAACACATGCACACAGATCTCATTTTTGCAAACGTTGATCAACGTAGCTGTCTCCAGGAACTTCATCTGACAACCTCAAAGGCTGAGAATGAAAAGGTCAGAAGATGGGTGTCTTGTGGCAAAACATACCCCAGTTCCCCAGTTGCCTGCAGAATTCATAGTGCAATATGAAGAAGAGAGCTTTAAAAAAGGTTTCAATTATTTTTTGTGAGGAACCCCAGTTCTACTTTAAATTCAAATAGTGTTCATGGAAGCTCTCTACTGTCATTCTCCTTTGCAGTTACTTCCCACTAAAAAGAGCTAAAATCTTCTCTTTCTCATCCTGTGATATTTGCTATTCAATAACAAGGTATTATCAGTGTTATGTTTGCCCAGCAAATGCCTTCAGCACTGTAAAAGTTTCTACTATTGCAGAAACAAATAATGTCTCTAGTCTCAAGTACTTGATAAATAGGTGAGAAAAAATGCACTCCCCTGTATCTGGGTTACATTTTGTGCACACACTTGCACAGAAAGAGAATTATCATTAAAGTAGCTTCAAGGAAATTAATTTTAGGTCATCAATTTTAAGGTCTTGATTCGCTGGGAGATAAAAGAACAGCAAAAGCCACCAGATGGATTCAAAAGGGCAAAGGGAAGTTAAGTGTCTTTAAGCCATATCCTGCCTTGTTTAATTACATTATTATGCAGGCAATTCTAATCAGGCACATGGCAATGTTCTTATATACATGCTCCATAAATCCCCCATGCATTTGTTTATCAAATAGAGTCAATCAGCTATACAAGCTCTGAATGACATACACTGTTAATAAATTCCTGAGTACACACATCCTCACTTCCCCATACATCACTCCCCATCGGGGTGTGGCTGTTTAAGTGAGGCTTTTAATTGCTGAGAGAGGAGGTCAAGTCAGAGAAGCCAAGCATGGGTGGCAGCTACAGCTGACTTCCAGGATAAGGTGACCAAACAGTGATGACCAAAGCATGAGGAAGCTGCACCCATCCCTAAGGAGCTGTTGCTGCCATGCTATACATAATGAAGGCTTTAGAGATAGGATTGATTGCTCACTCTCTGGGGAAACTGAAAAAAACAGTACAAGTGGAAATCTAGACATGGGATGGGAATCTTTTCACCTCACGTTCATCAACACACCGTGAGACAAGTGCCTCTCCATTAAACCATAAAACAACCTCCAGACCCCCCCCAAAAGTTCTCCTGAACTCCATGAACAGACAATGCCTTCTTTAACAGTATGAGATCCAAGTGGAGCACACAAATCAGCATTTATTTGGTTTGGGGAATTGGAGGAGGCAGCCTGAAAAGCCACTGCTCACACCCATACCCCTTTTGTGACTAGAAAATGTGCAGGACAGTCATCCCATAGCAGTTTTGATGGGTAAATACACTGCTCAGGGCATCTGGATGCAAGAGACAGATTTCAAAAAATATATACTGGGAAAGTAAAGTACTAAAACAACACTCATGGTGCAGCACAATTATTTACTCATTTTTATCATTTAAATTGCTAAGTTTTAACTTGGTAGAAAGAATAACAAATATCTAGCTAGAATTTTTAAAGTCTGGCCAATAAAAACAAAACTGAAGAGAAAAGCGAGGGTTCAGAAAATCTGTTCAATACTCAAAAAACAACTACCAATCCACATCTCAAAGCTACTTGACAAAAGAAATGGAGATCCATACAACCAAATATTTATGCTCTTAAATACAATACACCTCTAAATTAACCTCTTCAGACACTCAAGAGTTTTCTAAAACTGTTAGGCATATCTCTCCAGCTTGCCTGTAACCTCTGGACAGTGTTAAGGCATCTTGGAAAACTCTGCCTGTTGTTATAAAGGGAATGATGACTGGAATTACAAAACAGGAGATAGGACCAGCTGTGCATGCAGACTTTCTCCATCCACATCTCTTGTTACTCATATAACTCAAATAACACATAAATAGAACAGTAGCCTTTTTATTTTCCCCATAGAAATAGCTCGTAAAGTTGTCACCTATTTGCTCAGAAGGTTTATTAAAGACCTGGCAAAGCCTTTATTAACTAGTACATTTTTTAGTTGACAGACACTTAGGATTATCTCCCCCTTAGTTCTTCCCCCTTCTCCCAATTCATTTGTTTAATACTTCAAGTCAAGTTGAAAAGGAAGAAGCGTGAAAGTGATTAGACAAAAAGAACTGCTACTGAGAAGGTCTTACAAAGATAAGCCTTATCAAACTCCACAGCAGTTACAAACAAGAGAAGGAATGTATGGATCACTTTTATTTACTACCAAATACATTTATTTATGCATTCAACCCCAAATATTACACAAGAGTATTAGGAAAGACAGTGAAGCCCCTCCGGTATTTAGCAAGCAGAATGGAAATACCCAGCTTGGAAGGCATCCAGAGCAGTAATCTTCACCCTGCACTGGGTATTGTGGGGCAGGGAGACAGGAAAAAGAGGTGGGAGATGACTGGCAGGCAGGGAGCAGGGGTATGGGAATGCTACGGGAATTCTGTGACTCAGTTGTGACATCATCATTCCCAGCCTCAGCAAGAGTTTGCTCTGGGAGCCCAGCAGGGCCTGGCACAGGCAGGTTCCCGACACTCACAAGTTTCAGAAGAGAAGGTAACACAACATACTGCAATTACAAGCCCAGAGAGAGCACCCAACTTAGATGACAACTTTCACTGTCTGGTTTTAGTATCACATGTTAAGCAGTATTTCCTAATCAAGCTACCACAATCACAAGCATGTAACCATGACTATCTCTCTTCCTCTCAAAGAAGCCTTATTTTTTGAGCCTGTCTGGGCTCATAAAACAGACATTTGTATTACCTCAGTCTTAATCCTGACTTCCAGTGAAACAAAATTATTTTTGCAGCTCTCTGTTTAATTTCAGATCAGAATTTCATTGTTGCTCACGACAGGTTGCATCTATATTTCAGTCCTCTGTCATCTGCTTTGAAATTCCCAGTATTAAAGGAGATACTAGCTTGGTTTGTGCCTGTATTTTTGCAGTCCTATTTCATAACTGAAGTATAATTTAAACAAAACATTTGAAATCCAGACTAAGATCTAGGGGTCTTACAGCTCTCAGTCCTCTGCACAAGCTACTAAAACCCAATATAGCAATTTTTTTACTCAAACAGATCCTCTAGAAGAGCACTCCAATTACTGAATACGCATTCTCATACTCTTTTAAGAGGTCCTCTTTTAAGCTTGACCATCCCATCTTCTCACAGCTTCAGGATAACAATCCTGCATTGACAGGATAAATGGTCCAGGACATGTAATACATTCACCAGCACTAAAGGACATTCTTCTCCAATGTTCCTGTCATCCAACACCAGTGGGGTCAGAGAGCACAACAGTTTATAAACCACAGAGACACTAGGTAATGAATATTAAAGCCCAGTTCATATGATGATTCATTTGTGCTACTCTCCTGGTCTTTATGGGAAAACACCACTGTTTGCTGTGCTTTATTGATCTGCTGTTATTCTTTGTCCATCAGTTGTCTTGACTTTTTGAACACTAACTTAACTGCTGTGCTATGTATTGATTTGGACTTTGCACAGCAGAGTAACACACCTTGCTGTTTGGAAAGGAGAGGGTTAAAATAAATAGGTGATAAAGACAATGAACAGAGAGGTAAGAATTTTGAAGAGCAGGCAGGCAAGGTCAGAGAATAAACCATTTTTTACCATTATGTTCTCATGTGTCTCCAAAGACACTACCAACCAGCTTCATCAGAGACAGCAGTTCTCAGTATCCAGAGAGTAAGGACACTGGTAAATAACACGACACCTGGGAGCTACTGTCCTCGCAGAGAGTGAAGCAGGAAGAAAAAACACCTGCAAAACTTCCAGGGGTTACTGCACACTGCTGGTATTTCAACCACCCTAAGCTACTCTGTTGTCAAAACCTGCTCCTCTGCTTCCCATGTCCCAAGATTTCCAACAGGGGCAGGACTGGCCCTGCCTAACACAACGTTTTTAAGCAGCTCCTCTCAGATACCTTAACCGAGAAATTTCAACTTATGGCACTTGCTTTTTATTTTCCAGAGATATTGGTCATCAAGGACTCCATTAAAGGAAACAGTGATGCATCTGTTAATTAGGTCTTAAAACTGATACCTCCATAGCTCTGGGGATCCAAAATAATTCATTACTGTAACAGCCTTGCTCCACAGCAAGAAACTGCAGAGAAGGCAGATAGCACAGGGACAACAATAGAGGCAAATGCTGCACTACAGAAATAGTCTGATGGAAAGACTTACATGACGTTGGGCATATTGTTCATATGCTTGCCAAAGAAGGGGGATTTTGCTCTGTAGGCATACTCAAAACTCATGTAACTAAGTTAGCATAGGCAGGCTCCAGTGCAAAACTACCCCAACAACAGATTTCTGTGAAAGAATCTAAACGCTACCTTATAAGACTTCAAATTTCATTTGCCAAGTAGGTGGGTACTTTCAGACCTACACAATGCAAAGCTTGGCCCAAATCCAAGCAAGCCCATTCACTTCCATTTCTTCTGAAGATGACAAATACGTAAGTGCTAACTCTCCAGGTGATTAAATCTCAGTCCTCACAATGCTCCCCAACAAACAGGCACACAGAGGCTAAGGGTGAAGTTAAATCTCCCTAGCCAACACACAGTCTTCATGTTTTCTTGCCTCACACTGGAAATGGGATCTTGACCAATAATGATTAACCTTCTGCCTTCAAACTTCTGGATTTGCCATGTTAACAGAAGCTTTAAAAAAGTTAAACTGTCCAAGAACAGGCAATCCACAATTCTGACAAGAACACTGGGTTGTATATTGTTAGGACACAATAATTGGGATTCTGTCCCACACATTCAGAAAAGAAGCTGAATTCAACCACTTGTAGTTAAAAAAAACAAAAACAAAAACCAAACACCACCCAAACCTTTTACTTCATGGATCATTTACCACAACACTCTACAATTATGAAACAAGTAGTAAACTTTTTTAAAAATCTGAGTCAACAGTGGTGTTACACACACCATAATGGTATGTATCAGTGCACTGAAGGAATATACACGGAATGGGGAATACTAACTGATAATCCTGAAGCTTTCACTATTTACCATAGTGCCTCTGAAGGCCATAATAGAGTCCGTCTCTCACAGCCCTACATCTTGCTCTTACACAGAGAGAGACTTCTGAGGGCCACACAATGTACTTTGCCTTCACTCTCAAAGGTTAAATACTGCTTTTCCTTAAGCTATCTATGATTGCGTTACTCAGCTGAATTTAGAAAAATTGTTCCCAGATTGCACATATCTTTCAATTTGCAGTTTCCATTTCAGTATGCAATAAGAAAAAGATTTTGCCAATACAAGCTCATTTCTGTATTCCATGTCCTCTTCCAGTAAATCTAAAGATACTGCCTCCCCTACAGACCTGTGCAATAGAGGCATAAAGCAACAACAGAAAACACTTAGAAATCGTGAAGCAACAGCAGCAAATACTTAGACAACTGCCTCTGTCTCCAACCTCTTGCTCAAAACAGGGTCAACTTCTAGCCTTATGCCAAGGAGAGGACAGCAGGAATAAGGTCAGCTGCATGCAGCATTGCACTTTTGGTTCTGAACGTCAGAGATCCTGGGCCCTCAATGGGAGACAGTATGTCAAAGTTTAGACAACTTCATATGGAGGCTTTTCTTTGAGCAGGTCTCTCACCATCAGCAGGCACAAAGCCAACACTGCCTTTACTTAACTCCCTCACTGGCTCCTTAAGTGCTGCATTCTTCAACAGTCCTGACACACAGCATTGTTATATCAGTATTTCACTGTTCTACCATCCTCCCCCTTGAAATCTCAACACATCCTTTCTAGTGTCCACTTTACATTACCTAGAGTAAGAAAAGTCATGAGAGTTGAGTTCAACTCTGAATACGTTACATCTCTTCTAACACTAAGTACACACTCATGAAGGCTAACAGTATTAACTCTTATCTTTATTTCTCTAATCTCTAAACCTACATTACATTTATTTTCCAACATACATTGTCATCTGATTGTTTCATTTAGAGCAGTAAGGGCTTCTAGAACATGATGGGTGTTCTAGAGCACTCTGAATTATCATTACTGTGGACATCCAATACCACAATTTCTAGCTTACCAAAGAAAAGCATAAAAATCCAGACATTTGAGGGACTCTTCCAAGCTTGAAGACTGTGTTTAAGATCAGAGTTTACTTACCCTCCTTTTCATTCTTTGGAAACCTACAATTTATCCTAATAAACAAGCTTTGTTTCTCTTCAGCTCCTGGGCAAGTATCAGCTACACCTCACACACACTGCGCCACAACTGACTCATCTCATGGGCCATAACAGGCTAAAGCTTGATCCTTGATACCACACAGAGATGAGGACAGGTGAACAACAGCATGTGAAGCATATCCTGATGTATGTTCATTGCCCTGCTTGTGACTGGTCACCTGCACGCTCACACAGCGTAAGGCTGGTGGCCTTTCACACATGCTAGAAGAGATGTCTTCAGATTTCATCTAATGGATTTGGTTGACTACACACAGAAAGATGAGGTTAGAGCAGCACAATCCCCAAATCTGTCAACTAAGCAACTGTTTTGTATACCACAATGTATCTTCAGTCCTCTAGCTAGATGATCTCACATTTATTTCAGTTACATTACCCTTTTATTTACTAGATAAGTTTCCCTATCTCTCATTACTTTGTTTACACATCTACCACTACAGGGAAATTACTGGCATTATACATTCTGCTTCACATTCTTTGCTTTGTCTTACAGTTGTCTTAGAAGTTCTTCAGTTGTAAACAATTAAGCATTTGCTAGTAATGTTTGAAACTACTAAGTGTTGTCTTCATGCAGAAAGAACTATGCAATTAATATATGCATTTTACTGGGCCATGTCCTTCAAATTTTCACTTTGGATTTAATTAACTGACTTTATTTTCTGAAATAAAAGCAATATAGATCATTTAAATAAGTTCTCTGCATGGACCAAAAGTGAAGTTCACAAAAAGAAGTACTTGGCTTACCAATACAACTCACAGGGGATACCATACCCCAGGAGAGTCCTGTCTAAGAAGTCTCTGAGCACAGAATTACCTTCTGTGTCTTTTGCTCAAGAGAGGAAGCACCTTACTCAACCCTGCCTTTGAAACACTACTTCAAACCTCAGAACATACTTGAAGCATTATTAATACACCACCCACAACTGAGCAGCTTGTTGGATCAGCTTTGATGTCAATCAAAACAGTAACCTCTCCTATATCATAAAAAAAACATGTTGCCAGTCCTTAGAAGTCAATTCAAACATCAAAAACATTTGTCTACTTTTGCTTAAGTTACGGTGCTTTTACCTCTAATTTAGCACATCTTCAAATCAGAGAAAACTGAAACAGACTGTTCACACTGCCTGCGTTTTATTCAGAGTTTAGGAATATGAAGTTATTTTACAATTCAAAAAAGCTACATCTTCTTAGGAAAAAAAAAATGCCCCTGAGACTGTGAGCCTGCCTTGGTTTTCCCTGACTTACACAGGCAAGATCATCTTGAGACAGGAGTCGTGTGAAGACAGAGGAGTATGACAAAGCATCTTAACCACAGATAATCTTAAAGCACTGAAGTCTTACACTAATTAATCTTACAGTTACAATATGAAAGTTGCATATAAAAGTTTAAATTAAGCTCAGCTGTATACTTAACTTCCATAAATTATGCACAGGAGTTCCTCAAGATATTTGCTTAAGACAGTTACAAATCATCAAGAAGTTGAGCACAGACACTTAGAAAGAACTTTAGCACATGCTGAACAGACACAGTAAATGGATTTAGACACTGAACTGCTACAGAGCGGTAAAACACAAACGATACCGAGAATTAAGAGAACCAGAAATTAAAAAGCCGACACCCAGGACAAGCAAGAAGGAAACAATTTTAGGAGACAGAAAAACTCTCTCCTTTGATACTAAAAGCCAACTAAAAATCCTTCCCCCAGTTCCAGGAAGAATAAACGTTACCGCTTGGTTTTAAGGTATCACTTCTACTTCAGCAGTGCTCCTGCCAAACTGCATACCCTGCCTCAGCCAAACCTTTATCTCAGTTACACGGAGGGAAGGGGGAAGTAACTCCATCCCGCCGAACCTTACCCAATAGTAAAAATAAACGCTGCACCAGCCCCGACTGACCGGGCCGTCCCGGCCCAGGCACGGCTCCCCGCCCCGAGGCAGCCGCCCCCCAGCCCCAGGACCTGCCCGAGACCCCGGGCCCCCCGTAGCCGGACTGACAGCAGCGCCCAACGACCAACGGCCGCCATCTGCCCCTGCCCGGCCCCGGCCGCCCCTTGGGGGGCCCCGGGAGCTACCCCCCTCCCCCCCTAGGCCCGGCCCGCCTCCGCCTCTCTTCGCCGCCGGACCCCCCTTCCTTGCCGCCTGCCCCCAGCCCCGCCGAACCGGAGGAGACTGCCGGGCTCCCGCGCCTCACGCTGGGCACTGCGGCGGCGCTTCCCGCCCCGGCGGGTGCGGCGAAGGAGCGCGGGCAATGCCCGGAGCGGCCCAAGGCAGCACGGCGGGGCCCGCCCTAGCCTGGCTTACCTTATCTGCGGCTCATGGCACTGCCCGGCGCGGCCCCGCCGTCCCCCGGCCCGCGCCACCAGCGCCGCGCCGGGCGGCAGCAGGAGGAGGAGAGGCGGCGGGGCTGCCCGGCGCCGCCAATCCGGGCCCCGCGGTGGGCCGGGCCTGCGGGAGCCGCCGCAGCGCCGGCCGGAGGGGTGGGGCGGAGCGCGGGCCCGTGAGGCGGGCCGAGGCCTCACCGGGCGGGGCGGCCGTGAGGGGACGAGGGTGGCAGCCGGAGCTGAGGGGGTCGCCCCGGGCGGGAGGAATCGGCTCTTTCCCTGAGGCGGGCAACCCGCTGCCAAAGTTTCAGGCAGTCAGTAAGAGGTGATGCAAGGAAACGGCGCCCCAAAACGAGCAACGCCGCGGGGAAATAGCAAATGGCTGTTTCATGGGGTCTGCGAAATTGTGTCCTCTCCCGGTCACCGGGAAAACGTCCGTGAATAACAGTGCCCTGGTGTAAAGGAAGAGCGGTTTGTGAGGGGCCGCTTTGCCGCCGGCGTTGGTGTGGAACCGCCTCATCACTCGGGTCTCTGGTGACCACCCAGAATCACTCAGAATGGTCAGGGTTGGAAGGGACCTCTGGGTGCATGCCTGGAATGAGAGAGACGTTCACCTAACATCTGCTTTTGTTTTGAGGAAGCCAACATGGAAGCAGTTCACTGAGGTCTGCTGATCTACAAAATAACTTAGGGCCCTCAGCACGAAACAAAGACCAAATTAATATGGTCAAACACTTCTGAATATGCTGTTTGTAAATCTCATCTCAGCAATGAAGTTGGAAGGCCTCTTCCTCATATTCCTCTCTTGCCCCCACGGCATGGTTGGCTCAAACAGAAATGTTCCGAATCACAGCCTGGCATACCAAGAAAAATGAAAGGCAACAGCCGTTTTCCTCAATAAGCTGAAATATAGATTGCAGTGAAACAGCCTCTGTTTCATGAAAAGCTCAGCACCATTATCCAACATCTCCCATGAAAATTGTGCCTGCTACGATTCGGAGCTCAGTTTTAAACAGGCACTATAAACCAGATAAGCTGGAAGATAACAGTGCAATGGCTGTATTAATATAGTAACTTTTACGTGTGCGTTTAATTATAGTTACCTAATACATCTCAGGACACAAACATTTAAGGCTGTTCTGATAATTTATTGCATAAAATACCAAAAAGAATAGTTTTGGTGGCCTGGGGGTAGTTTGTTTGTTTGTTTGTTTTAATTTTCCATGGGTTTCTATGTTTTGCTTTGTTATTTTGTTTGGTTTTGTCTTGGTTTGAGCCAGGATAAAGCCCATTTTCTTTTTACTGATCTTTTTTTCCTTCAGTGAACCCTCTTTTAAGCAGCACACTTGCTGAAAATAACAGCAAGTTTTCTAGCCAGTGGACTGATACATTTTATCACTACTATTTAATTAAAGCTGTCTAGTTTAGTTTTCAATCTAGAAGCCTCTCTCTTTATTCTCTCCGTTCCCTACCTGGGTGGGAGGGGGGAGAAGATAGAGAGCGTTACTGTCATTTGTTTAATTGCCAATCCTGAGTTAGACTGTGACAGTTTTTAACTATGAAATTCATTATATTCACAGGAAAAAAAACTCCACGTGATTTAGGATCAAGAACGGTTTTAGGAAAGTGCTGTGTTTGGTTGTGTTTTGGCTTATAAACTCTGTGCATTGGTTTTGCAGGCAAATGTTTACTGCTGTCATCTCTGACTAAATCACTTCATAGAAGGAGCTGCTGCCTGCAGGAAATGTCTATGCAAGCAGACAAAATAAAGCTGTTTGGTATCAAAACGTTATACAAATGGCCAAAAATTATCTGTTACCCAAACAACCAGGCAGTTATCCTAGGAACACAACGTGTCAGAGGTAATTTTATTTACTCTTCATATTTTTCCAATTTGCAGCAGACAGAGAAAAAAAATTAATTCTCTCTGTCAAAAGGTTGTTTTCCCAATAATGGTCTCATGCAATAAATTACAGCCTTTCTACTGCTTTTACCCTTCACTTAATTGCTCTTGCTTCTGAAGGCAGTTAATAATGAGATTACAACATCTACACTGGGTCAGACTGATGTTGGCCTTAGCTAACCAGGTTTCTTCAGCTACCTGATAGATAATTTGGCTGGGTCAATTATTTCCATGTCTCTTTAACAATTTCAGTTTGAATTAAAACATGAAGAATACTTTGAAATCTTACAGACTCTTTGTTTCATGCCAGTGTTCAAATTCATGGTACCTTATGCGGTGATGAGGCAAAAGTCATTTACTGGCCAACATTTAGTGGGATACATGAGCAGAATTCACATTGCTCCAAACTAACTAATGTGAAGATTTAAATATATGATATTTCAAGAGGAAAGGCCTGAGCTCACAAAATGGGGGACCAAATCCTTCAAGCTGTTTGATGTCCAAGCAGTAAACTCAGCAGTCCTAAGTCTCTCTGAGTTGAAGTAACCCATCAAAAGACTGCATTGTGTGACCATCACTACATCACCTTTATTGGGCAGTCTTTTTTTAATTAAAAAGACAACATATTTTAAATATATGTACAAGTGTATTCAGTCATCTAGGTTAGGTTTCTTTTCATAGCTGTCATTATATACAGGCAGACCTTTGAATCATTACATAAAGCTGATAATGTTTCCATAGTTTGAAGACAATGGTTGTTTTCTTAAGAACAGGTTTTCACCAAAGGAACAGAGACTATGGCTGAAACTGTGACTGAGGGTTGGTTTTAGCTGTGTTAAACTATAAACAATTCACTAGAATTTCTGAAGCTTTTTCTGCCCTCTAATTGCACCTAACGTAGGCAACGTATGGCCTAAAAGGCCTGACCTCAAGAGAAATATTTTTGCACCTGATATTAGATGCTCAGCAAAAGTGTCTTTCATGGAGGGACACCTCCTGAGCAAAGGCTAGAGCCAGCCCCTGGGAAAAACCAGGCACAAGCTGTGTCTGACCAGGATACCTGCCTCTGAGCTTCATGGTGTGTGTGGTCTCTTGGGATTCCTCTTCTAAAAGGCAAGTCCCAGTCAGCTGGAAGAGGTGAAAAAGGAAGTATCTCTGAATTTTTGAATCACTCATTGCTGTAAGAGTAAATCCTTTTGTTGGGTAATTTATCTTCCAGCCATTCTACAAAAAGACAAGAGAATAAAATAATGCTTTTTTATTTTTAATATTTCAGTGTCCTGTGTAGAAACATGCAGTCATTCTGAGAAAGAACAGCCCTGCAGGTTCTAGAAATAGGTATCTATAGTCAGGAGCTGCTTTTGAAAAAAATTATTTCAATCTTTCAGAATATGTGAGGGAGACATTTAAATGCCTTTTAAAAGCAGTGCTTACAGCTTTTTATGCTGTAAAATAAGAAGTAATATTTCTCTCCCCCACAGCTACTTTGAGGCTCAGTTCATTTCTCTGTAATGCCCCCACCAGAATTTCACAGCTCAGGACAGTTTAAAGCTTGTACTTTTGCAAAAAAAACCCCAACAAACACTACATGAGGTTTGGGTTTCCACATGTTTTTCACAAACCTCTTAACTGCTGTCAGATCTCCTGTGGAAGACCCAAGAACTGCAGGACAGGCCTGCTTGCAATTTTATGCTGAGAGGCTTTAAAATAAATGAGGCAACAGCTGTGCCTGAACGTGTGAATCTTGGCATACACAGTTTTGTGTGTGTGTGTGAGAACAGCCTTACTGCTATTTTGTTTGTTATCTGTACAGTATTAAACACAATGGAAGGAGTCTTACCACAGAACAAACAAACAGGCCCCCAGCCCACTCAATGTGTACAGCAAACCCAACAAGCACTCAAAAGGCCAAGGCTTCCCAGTGGGCTTCAGCTGGTTCTGGCTATGGGTATGGATGAGAGTATGAGCTTCCTGAACAGCTCCTTCCACAGTGCTTGTGACCCTATCTTCTGCTTGTCAAACACTGAAACAAGGGTGACCTCAGCACCTCCCAATTCTCTCCCTGCCCAGTGGCTTGATGGTACCAAAGGGAATATGAGCTACCCTTTGGACCTAAGTTTGGCTCTAAGTTGCAAATCTGCCCATCTTGGTCTCCAACCCATCACTTCTCCCCACCCACTCATCCCAGCCCCTGAGCACCAGTGCTGCTGCCTGGATTCTCACAGGCAAAAAGGAGCACAGCCAGGTCATCCCCTCCTTGGAGAGCCTCCCCAGTCAGCTCTCTGAGCCTAGCTCCAGCCCTGCTTCTGAAATCCCCCTGGGTCCTGCAGAAGCTCTGAGCTCTTGTTGCTTCCTGTGCTAAAGTACATTATTCTGTGCTAGTTTTTTGTATTGCTGCCTCATTTTTAAAGCTGAGTTGAGGATAGATCCTCTCCTCCTCATTTGTCCTTGTGATCTTCCTCTTTCTCTCTCTCTCAGCCTTTTTTTTTATTTATTTTTACTTTATTAAAGATTTCTAGATTGCCAAGTATCTGTGGAGAAACAGCTCTGTGCTACTCCTCACATCAAGTCCTTGCACACACTCAGAGAAGACTTACATTTCCAGAGCCAGAGGAGGTTCTAACTTCTACCTATCTCCCTGCAACTGATGTAGGCTGATGTACTGGTAGAAGGGCAGCAGCACAGGCCTCTCTCCTGGCTCTCAGGAGGTCAAGTGGATGCACAAAACAAGCTAAAACAAGGTCAGCACGGTGTGCAGAGCTAGAACCATGCTGCCAAGGTGACACCCAGAGGCAGACCTGTTCCCAGGGCAGGTGCTTTGCAGTGCAGCCTAGATAAAACAGTTTGCATGCTGTGAATTTGCCCTGGTTTCTCTCAGGCCTGCAAAGCCTTCTTGATGCTTCTCACATAGGCTAATCCCACCCCGATGCTGAATCCAGGTAGGGAAAATGGCAGGTGCAGACCTCCAGCAGCAGTGCCATCCATCTCTGGGGAAGAGCTGAGCCTGTGTGCCATACAGAACAGCCACGTGCATGCTGCCAAAGTCACATGAAGGTTGCAAGAGCTGGTATCTGTATTTCAGTGTACCTGGCAAATGCACAAAACTCTAAAAGCCTGAAATTTGATCTGCACATGATGGAGAAGTCAATACCCCTCCCTCCACAGGGACCTTTGTGAGTTAGAATATATCCTGGCTGAGTGCTGGAGTACTCCAGAGTCCAACTGTGACAAAATACAAAGCTGGGGGAAGGTATGGGGGATACAATGGCACTGTTCTACGTTTTGTCTGCACAGGCATCCCACCAGAAATCCTTGAAAATAATATCAGATGCTACAGAAGATTTTCTATTGATCAAGAAAAGCAAAGCACAAAATAAACAGCATGTGTCCTGACCTTTTAGCGGCCAAATCATTCACCTATTTTAAATCTACAAGTAAATTTAGTTCTACTGATACAGAACAGCTGAAGCTACAGATTTAAACCAGGCACACACACTGCAACTTTTCCACATGCACAGCTCTACCACAGGAACATTAACACCAGCCTGCAGTAACCTTCTGTTCTTGCCTGGACAGATGCTCAGGTTCTACACTGAAATGCTTAATATTAATGGTTAATAAAGAGGAAAGACCATTGACTATAGACTATAAATTAACAGCAATCTTCAAATCCAGAACTCCAAAGCAACTGTCCAGTGTTTTGGGGGGATAGGGGTTGGAGGGAAGCAGAACATATGGTCAGGTCATCTATGATGATTTTGTTGTCCCTTATCTTTACAGGCAAAGTCAGAAAAATTAATCCAAATTCATGATGAGTGTGAATGGAAAGTGGTTACTGAAGTTACACTGGAGTCCAGTGTGAAAGTTGTTGCTCAGAATTGGAGTGGTCTTCATTTGATTTAGCTTTCTTCAGTTTCAGAGTGAAGAGTAAATCAGATTAATGCCACTTAATTCTGAATATGACTATCTGCATAGGGTTTAACAGAATTTAACTAATCTACTTTAAAAGATAATTCAGGTAAGGTTTCCTGAGTGTGTCCTTCAAGGAAAGACTCCCATCAATAGACTTAATGGGAATTGTTCCCGGGTCATGCTGGCGTGAGGTCAAAACTTCAACACCACCATAAAAATAGCATCATCTTGCTTAGATGTCTTTGTTCTTACAGCATTAACATCTGATCCAGAAATGAATGGATACCTGGATTAGAAATTGCAGCATGAAGTGAATTCTTAGTTAACAATGAGGGATAAAACACTGAAGAGACTTTGGATTCTCCAGCTGAGATGGAGAAACACCATAGATGGACCCTTGGGCAGGGCATTCACCATGTTCTGAAGGTGTAAACATGCACTGGTTTTGTAAGGCTGATATCATTTAGGCTGTTGTGCATATCTAGACAGTGCAGTTTCAAACCTGAATGTTGTTAGAGCCTTTATTTACATGAACTTCACCAAGGTGTCAGGAGCTACAGTCCCTGTGACAGTAACTAATAAACTTTAACTGAGTCGTAGCAGCATTGTGGCACATATCCTAGAATAAATCAAAATGCCTATGCCAGTCAGTCCAGCATTTTGGGGTAAAACAGGGGCAAGGTCTTCTTTTAATGGGGCAAGTCAGACACTGAGCTTTGCTGAGTTAAACAATGGGAATGCGAAGGTGCCGTTACACCCCAGAGCAAATGAGCACAGCTTTGAAAGCAAACACAGGACTGGTGTTTTCCCATGTTAAAGAACTGCCTCTGACAGAGCATTCAGTACTTGTTCATTCACACAAAATAATCACAGCCAAGATTCAGTTCTTCCCTTCTCTCCCTACAACCAAACAAACAGCAGTGACAGCTCCACCCTTGCCGATTTCTCTCAACAGATTTTGGACCCAGACTCCAAAGCCAAATGCTCCCAGTGCCTCCACAACTGAATTCTTGTTCCAGACTTTGCATTCTCCTCTCTCCAATAACATTAACTGTACAGCACTTTACAATGAAGACCTCAGCACAGAGACATATTAAATAACATCTCACTGTGCTAATTGCTCAGGTGGCTAAATAGGGAACCTGTGCTTCTTAGACTACCCAGTATAGGCAGTGAAAAGGGACAGACACCTCCAAAGGGCAGTTCTGAACAGGATGCTCAGTGACTGTACCAGAGAGCAGAGTAGCCTTTTAGGCCAGACATCCAGGGTAGATGTCTAATTCAAGGCACTGGGAATACTCTGCTCAGCTTCAGTTTTTAATTTTAGTGACCTGGTGCACAGCCCAGTCTCCAAACCCACCCAGCTGCCCTGACCCTTATACCCAGCTTCCACAGCCATCTTATATTGCTGCCTACTGCAAACAGCATCACACTGTGCAGGGCAACATCTGGCTCCCTGTGACCTTGGTTTTCATCATATACAGGAGCTGTTCCCTGTTGCTCAAGAGTGAATCACATCTTGTTCAGAGTATCATTAATTTTTTTAATTAAACACTGCTCAATAATCTATCCAACCAGAATCCCTGAGTCAAAATTTCTAGTGCTGATAGATAATGCAATGTATTTTTTACATAAAACCAGTGAGATACTAAGGAATCTGGTAAGTACATGCACAGTCTGCTCTGGGGAAAAAAGTAAACTAAACACAGTCATACCTTAAGCTTTTAGAACATCAAATCCAGATCCCAGCAATACTAAAATCTTCCTGATCTGAGTGAGGCTCATCAGTCACAGCTGCCTTCTACTGCATTTAGACAGAAAATTAATCATGATATTCAAAACCTTCCCAAACTCACATTTTAAAAATAGCAAAATGTATTTCTTTTGAAGTATGGGCTTGTTACAGCTATTTAGAAACCTCTTACCTCTTACTGAACTCAGATGGATCTTGAACCTCCCTAGAGGACGGTTTAGATGTCAGTGTTCATTCATTAACAGACTGGAAACTGTCCAGGACAATATTGCAAGAAAACACACGATGTCCAGGCTTTCTTTCTGTTTCTTCCTTTCATAAACAGGACTCTCTGTGCAGTTCTCTAAAAAAAAAAAAAAAAAAAGAAAAGCAAGTTTAAATATGAGTAGACAAAGGAATGCAGAAAAATTCAACCCGGTATTAGCAATGCATGCAGATTTGGGGAATGGGACTCTGCTCTGATACCCCCTGGCCCCACCAGACCTCCCTTCACCCAGCTGCCAGACCTTCCCCCTGGGATGGTAAAGCCCCCCAAAGGGGATGTGTGTGATGCCCCCTTTTTTATTCCCCAGAGGGGGGTTGCTGGCAGGGAGCAGCATCATGCCATGGGCTGCTCTGGACACACATGGGGTGAGGTTAAAAATAGCAGCACTTTGTCCTGCCAGCTCCCTGGGGGGGCAACAATTGAGGGGGACACCTTCCCCTGCTGGACCCATCGAGCAAAACTAAGTGTGGCTGCAGGGGTGCCCACAGATGGAGGGGACACATGGCAGGGTGCAGGTGCAGGCAGGGGGAATGCACGGCCATAGAGGTGGTACCTGCATGGGGGGCTTCACCCCACACTGCTGGAGTGGGGTTTCACACGTGAAATTTCCTGTTTCCAGCATCAATGGGCCACAGAAATACACTCTGGTCACAGATGGAGCTGCAGCAGCAAAACGTTCTCTGATGTTTTAACTTATCATCCCCCCCTGTGCACTCCCCAAGCTTCCTTGCTGGGCTGGAGCATGGGGGCTTTCTTCAGCCCGAGCTTGCTGTTGTCCTGGTGGGAGAAGGAAGGAGAGGTGGGAGAAGGGATGGTGGGTTGAAGCTGCACCAGCAGCTGGACCGAGCCTGTGCTGGGGGGGCAATTTATCCCCTTCTGGGGGAACTGAGATGCAGGAGCAAAATGATGGAGACTGGCAGCTGCTTCAGGAAGAAAGAAAATGGATCACGTTGGAGAGAGCAGGAGGAATAAAGTGCAGATGACCACGGAATTTAGTTACAAAGGAAGGCTTCTGCTCCCTTGGACAAACCAGCCTGCGGTGCATTTAGAGTATGCAGATATTTATATAAGTTATAAATGGGTATGTAGAGACACCAACTATACCAATATATACAAATACCAGATATACCATTGACACATTTGTATATGTTTATATTTTGGTTTATTTCGAGTTCCCATACCAACAGGACGCACAAACCACCTGCAAATAAACCTCATTTCTTTCAACAACCAAGCTTGGTGGTCCCCAGTCCTTGTGAGGAGCACCAGGAGGCCAGGCTTAGTCTGCCAAAGAATCCTGTATGCCCATTGCCCCCATTTCCAGCTGCAGTTCCCACTTCAGGGCCAGATCACACTTCCCACTCCCACCTGTGCTCTCTACCTAACCACAGATCAGCACAGGAGCTTTCCAATAGTCCTGCGCCAATGCCAAACCCTCCCAGCCATCCCCAACCCTGATCCTCAGCAGAAGCAGAGTGGACAGGGTCCTGCAGGTAAACAAGGACCATCAAGGGTCTCACGTTGGGCATGGATCAGGAGGTAGGTAGCTTGGCAAACTGTGTCCATGTGCCTGCCACCATTGGGCAGCCAAGGAATTCTAGGCAAACCAGAAGCAAATCCCACCTGATTTCTCCCAGACAAGTCACGGAGGCTCCTGCTGTGCAGCTGAAGCTTATGAAGTACAACCTGCCTGTGGAAGAAGCCACAGCAGGGAACTGTATGAAAGCCAAATTGATCCACAAGCTGGACTTCCATTTGCCCTTGACCTTTGCCTTTCAAACCAAAGACAAAATTCCAATTCTAATGACAAGGTTCTAATTATCTACAATGCCAATGGACCTTAAAAACTACACAAGGGTCCAATGCTGCTTCTACTAAGAATAAAAAGAATTGCACCTTAATACTCTTTTTGTTACAGTGGTTGTTGCTGTTGGGTTTTAAGTTTAAAGCTTGATGATAAGTGTAGAGTTTAAAGCTGTAGCATAATCTTCATATTTTGAGCTAGCATATCTCCTCTGATGCAGAAAAACAAAATAGAGATAGCTTAAAAAAAACCCACCCTTTCAGCATTTCTTGTTTGACAAAGCTCAGGTGTGTGTCAGGGTTGTTTTCTAACCGGGCAGCTTTGCCTCCCTCCAGCAGTGACTAAACTGGATTTAAGCAGTGTACATAATGTTCTGAGGTTTCAGGGCTGAGCCAGCTAATACATTCAGTCATGCTGAACATACCATCCTTCTGTAGAGATCAACTAGTCCCCGAGGTCCCTGGGAGAAACATGAATCTCTCTTCATAAGTCTGCATATTTCCTCTCTCTGCTCCCTTAAGGTCTCTAACTTCCAGCCAGGGGACACAGATTGTCTGGAGGCTGTTACAGGCTCAGCACCTGCAGGTGGAACAAGTTTTTCAAGAGTGCACACGCATGCTGTAAGTACATTTAGATTTGTTCTTCCAGCCCTGAGCTCTATTCACCAAATCTGTTTGGAAATTGCAGCCATGGAGGTAGTTCACTCCTGTCCTTTTTGTCTATGTGCAGGAATTTCCAGGAGTCCAGGGCAGGGCAAAATGCTAAATTCTTATCTGGAGGCCACAGCTTAAGTGGCAGTGGCCACAGGTCATCAGAGTTACAGGAGTATCAGTCACAGCAGGTCCAGCTTGCTTGTGAAAAGTACTGTCATTAATGGCCAAAGTAATTGAAGCAATCCAGGCCATCTAGACCTGATCACCTGAAGGGTAATCTGGGCACAATCAGAGGCTAGAAAATTTGATATGTCATTTTGTGTACAAGGACTGCATTTAGACACAGTTGGCTTTACCTGATTTCAGCTCTGCCTTGGATCACACTGTAGAATCACATTTCATCTCCAGCCACCTCTGAACTTTAGCCTCATAACAGCTTTTGGCATTCCTAAATAACAATGTCTTGTTCTTTAAAGCTCCTGTTCCTTTAATGATCATGAAGTTGAAACAAAAATATTAAAATCCCCTCAAACAGTAATAAAATAAAAACTAAGTTTTGCAGCATTATGCAGACTGTGAGATTTTCATTATTACCATGCTTTAAATAATTTAACATTATTCAAAAGCAATCTACATTTCCTATTGACAATCTCATGTTAATTTAATAACCTGGGTGGCTGTAATTTTCATTGATTGACTTACATTCTGACCACATCTTAATACACTTGACAATTTTTTCTTCCATTAGACTCTCTCAGCCTATTATGAAGCAGGGATGATGCCACATTCACCCCTTCCAGTAATACCATGACTCAGGCCACTTAAGACAAAGCCCTCATATCTTTGTCCCATTGATGTCAACCTCTCTGTCCCCTCCACTCCTGAGGACAGACCATCAGCTCTCATTTTCACTGGCTTGGAAGCACTTATCTCCAACCAGAGCAGAGAGTTGCCAGAGGAAGAGCTGGGGCTGGAAAGTGATGATTGCACTTGGGAGAGGACACATTTCTGCAACTTACTGCTGGCTGGAGCCTGAACTACCCCAGAAGGTCCCACTAAGGAACAGTCTGGGTGGGTGGATAGAGCCACAGGGGGTTTCAGGCATTTAAGCACAGATTAGTGCCATGCAGACAGAAGTCAGTCAGGGACACCAGTTCAGCAGCTCTGAACAATGTGAAGCTCACAGGTGAGACTCTTCTGCCCTTGTAGCACTCACTGATTTGCAAAGTGGAACCATGTCAGTTGTAGTGAAGACTTGGCTCTGCGTGTAGTTAAAAAATGAATAAACAAAAAGCTAGTGCAGAGGATTTAAAGCCAAGCTCTCCCTGTGCAAGTGTTGGTAAGTGCTTTGTGGAAACAGGCTATTTCACAGTTCCTCTGCAAGCACTGAACAGGGCTTGGATTATGCCAGCTGAAAAACAGTGTAATAGGATGCTTCCTTCCAAAGACACACACTGCCAGTGTCAGTATCACAGCCTGTCAGAGCAGCTAACAGACAGGTTGCTCAGTGCCTAGCACTACCAAGACCTTTGCTGATTTGTGCTAAATCTTTCATTCCAGTTTCATGCTGTTATTCTGTTTGTCTGTCCTCAGACTTTGCAGGTCACTCCCTCCTCCCTGAGGAAACTGTGATTTCTTTTGCTATTACATTTAAAACCTAGCTAGAGTGATTATTTCTTGCAGCAGTGAGCATTTTTTCAGCCTTCCCACTCAGCAGGTCTGTGGCTGGTGAGAAAACAAATTACCTGTATAAATATAAATGCTTGCATTTAATTGAAGCTTTCCACGCAAGCCGCATTCTCATGATTGCGAGACTCTCTAAGCTTTTTTAAATGGGAGCTTTTCAAAGCATGAAGACAATAAGCACCATTCTTTGTGATTCTTTAGACATGAAAACTTATTAACTCCCAAACAACAGTAAAAATTATGTTTATTCTGCTTTCACTGGTCTATTCAGAAAGGCCTTGAAACTCTAAATAACAAAATGTGCTAGCATTTTAGATCTATACTGATACTTCGTTACTTTCAGATTGATTTCTGGTTTAATTGGTGGGGTTTTTTTCCATTTGGTATCTCTGTTTTTCTCAAACTTTCTTTTCCTGTACCTGTCCTCTCCCTCTCAACTGGCTGTAGCCAGTCTGACAGCATTACTTCTCCAGCCCCCAAAAGCTAAGGGCTTATGATGCAGGACAGCTTAGTGATTAATTACAACATTAAGAACTTTAAATGATCCAAGCTCACAAAGAAGCAGAACACATAACACCCCAGAAAAGTAAATAATCTTTGGGGTTTAATTACCCACGGATGAAAAGGATGTTTACTCTGCACAGAAGTAGTGCCCCAGCATTTACAAACAATTCACTAACCTATGCGAGAGAGAAAGAAGCCGTGGCCGGCAGGTTTACACTGGGTTTTGAAAACTGTTCTTTAAGAGTGGCAGAGGTCCAGGCAAAGAGCTCGTACCACTGCAGGAATAAGAGTCATAAGGCTCAGTTTACTCTATGCACGTAGATGTAAAAAAGTTAGAATCCGTCCGAGGAACCCGGCGGCCCCGCAGCCCTCCCCCCGCACTACGACCCTCCTGAGACCCCTCCAGCCTGAGCCCGGCAGCCCCCGGGGAACCGAGACCACCCCGGAGGCAGCAGGGAGTCCCCGCCGCCCCTGTGGCCCCGCGGGCCGGTTGCCACCAGGGGTCAGCACCGGATCAAGGCCGGAGCCGGTGGGTGCTGCAGGAAGGAGCAGGGCCAGGGCTGCACTGGTGACACTGCAGCAGTGACAGGCAGACGGCAACACGGCGTTCTCCGTGGGCCTGTCAGGTACTTTCCAGCACGAACCAGTACGCCATCATCGTTTTTTCCACAAAAGGGTACACAGAAATATACTTATATTAGACATGAAAATGAGCAGCTGCTATTTGCTGGAAATGAAAAAAAATTAACAGTGGCAAGGAAGACGAGTCTGATGATTTAAAGCATTTCTGTATCTCATCCCTAAAGGCTCTGTTCTGCAATAGCAAAAAGATTCTCAAGTTAACCCAGGGGGTGGGGAAGCTGCTTTCTGAACAGGCTTGGTGCAAGCAGGCTACTGGTGGAACTGCTCAGAGGAGGCCACAAAGGGCCTGAGGATGTTCCACCCCTTCGGTCTTCTCAAAAAGTAAATATTTAGCAACACACCTCATTTTATATTTGCTGAGCTCAACTTCATGAACATAGAAATATAGAAATCTGCAATTTTTTTTGTTCTTTTTTGATAACTTATTGTTTGAGCTCTCATCAGAGCTTTAATCTGTTTCAGCAACAGATTCAAGTCTTACTTCCCAAATGTTTCCAATGGGACAATGAGGCTTGTCTGGCATCCAGAATACATGGTCACAACAGGACATGTGGACTCCTTATGTAGCTGTTTACTTCATGGGCCCATTAACCTTGTCTCCCCTGGAGATATCTGCTGATCTAATGACCCACATTCAAAAACATATCTGTAAGACAAACCAGGAGTGCTCAAAGCAGTGCACAGCACTCTAAGCTTAAAGTTCAGGTATGTTTCAGTAGGGCAAACAACTTTTATTACAGACCAAATCCAAAACTGTTTAGGATTATTCCAGCCAAGACAAAATAGCTCAATGAATCGTCCTACTGCTGCACCATTATGCCCAGATAACATTATGAAAGTTCACAGAAACCAGTGCTTTCCTGAGCTGTGCCAGGGGACTGTGGAAAGGCTTGTGGAGGAACTTCTACTTTTGTCACTTAGCCAAAGACTTGAGTGAACACAAGCACTCCCCTGCTCAACTCTTACACCAATTCAGTGCATTTACCTGCTGCTGAACTGGGTCATGACAACTGATCTAAGTGCCTGGAAGCACTTGTTGCAGAGGTCACATATCTCATATGTAAATTTATACAGTGTTATCTGTATAGTTCATCTCAAATCAAAAGGCAGTTCACCAGTGGTCACTAGTACGAACATGCAAGATCCAGTGCAAAGTTCAATTCAGAGCTTTCTTTATTAAAATACCTTTTCACATTCATTATACTAATTTGTATAGACACTCATGGGATGCTAGAAAGAACATTTGCCAACAGACGAGTGCCATGAAGTCAGTAATTTGTGAAAGGCTTATGATACAAACAATATTTGCATAGGGAACAATAAATTAGAGATATTAACCAGTAACCGGAGCTTGAAAAAAGAAAATGTTTGGAATGAGGATATAAAACCCTTTTGTATTTCTTGCTGGTTTTGTGCCTTTGATTCATTGCTTAAAGCAGTAACTATATATGTATATACAAATCCATATCCTCTCTTTCACTATTTTCTAATCAAAATGAGAACCTTCTTACCTGTGGCCCAGATCTTGAAGTAATTTAATCTGCAGTAAAAAAAGGAGAGCAATTACAGTGTCAGAGACCAGCTGGTTAAGGGGTTGGGGACAGTACATTTTCTGGTTTGCTTTGTGTTCCTTTTTTAAACTAATGCTACTGAAATAAACATGGACTGCAAGGATTAGATCCAGGTCCAAACTGGATCCATGTTAGTGGTTTATCATACTATGGAGAAAAAAAGGATAGGTATGGAGATCCATACTGGACAAACTGGACACAAGTACGAATTCAGACCTCTCCTAAAATCAAAGGGGAAAGGATTATATGTAACAGGATTTTCAGGTACAAACTTGCTGATCTGGGTGTAGTATATCCACCCAGTCAAGACCTGTATTTTGCATAATCCAAAACAACTGGGATGGGCAATCATTCCTTGAAGAACCATCACACCAAAATAACCAACACGCATCCGAACTTTTAAAGGGGAAAAGTAATTTAGTGAAGAATAAAGAATACTTGTGCCTCTATTGATAAAGTACTTGGTAAAGTACTGAGTCTCTGAACAGTTATTCAAGTTTTTGGAGAGCCCAGAGCTTGCTCTTCCATGAGGCCCTCATTGCAGTGTAGCATCCAAGAGAGCTATAAATTAGCTGTCTCCAAGACTGGGAGCAGTCCAGCTGCTGCAGCACAGGGAGTTCAACACAAGCTGCAAGATCATGTCGAAGTACATACATGGCTGGCCAACCTGGGCTGAGCTCTGTTCTGCCACAGTAGAGTGTTACTGGTAACCAAGTTAGCTAGTTTAAAGCAAGCTTGGATATTTCTACATCCTATAGCATCACAGTAGTTACTGCACTGTAGAAATGTACTTCCTCAGCTGTAGCTTCCCCTTTTATTTCCTCAGAGCGTGATGAACTGGAGGCTAGAAAGGCAAAACTGCATTAGCAGGAGAAATTAAAGATGGGAACATAGGTCAGTGGTTTCTAGAGCCACTTCCCTGTGAGAATTTTTATTTGTAATTTTTTCCATTAAATGCTTTAGGAACATCTCTATTGTTCCACCCGAGGAAATAAACTTCGAAAAGAGAGCCTGGCAAACTCATAAATAAGTGCTGCAGAGCTTTTGAAACATTTGCAACATCTTCCATCTTGGCTTGTTTTCTTCTCCCAGCTGATGTTTGAGATGACTATTCTAAGTAGCATCAGGATGCCCTTGTATTCTCTGTTGGTAACAAGAGCAAAAAAAGAAAAAAAAAAAAGGTATGAATATAAATGTCCCTTTCCCTCTCCTGTACTTTTGGATCAATACAAAAACTTTAAATATAGTAACATACTTCTTAGACCACTGTACAATGAACTAATAAATACTCACAGTTCCCTGGGGAGATATTAGTATTATCTTAATCAGATAAAAAAGGAAATAAGACAGTGGGAGATTTAGGTTCACAATTACAGGCTAGACTGCAACACTGTTAATCACCAATATCTGCAACTGGGTGCTTACTGATAAAGGTTGGATTCTTCTGGGAACTGCTGGCAACTCAAGGAATCTAAAAGTCACATCCCTTATTTACTAGTAGGTGCCCACTTTGCCTCCATTTAGGCCCCCATCTTCAATCCCACAGGAAAAAAAACCTTTTCCTAAGAAGCAGTTGCATATCTCAGCAGTGAGCAATGCAGTATTTAACTTTTAGACTGCATGTTTCTCCAACAGTCTGCTCCTTTGAATAGGTCATCTATTTAGTACACAGTAGGGACATGGAAACCTGGCACTGAGATCCACCAACCACAGTGTGCAGAGGAGTCCCCTATCCCAGCCACTGGGAAAGGGCAAAGAGAGATCCCAAACTTCATTGTCTTTACATTATATGACAGAAATAACTCTGTCCACTGAGGATTCAGAGCTGTCAAGTCTTTCCTGACATCTGTTGCCAAAGCAAGTCTTCCTCTAACAAATACCTGCTAAGAGTACACGGTGGCCTCTAACCTAATAGTTTAGTCTGTCAGCACCAAGGCGCCTAATTCCTTTTGTGGACTTACCCCCAAAGGATTTGCCCCATGAGTCAGAGGCAGGAATTCCTGGTTTATAATTCAATGTTTATTTCAGAGTATCACCTTGTTTTTCATATCCTGACTGCCTGAAATCCATCCCACAATTTTAAATGGAGACATCCTTCATCTTAATTTCCTGCCTGAAAATACTGTGCCATGTTACTGTGCACAGTAAACATGTGCCAGGTCCCTCCTCAGAGCTGGCTGTGTTGTGCTGGCAATGGGAAGCAATTCCTTTACCACTGCAAATTGACAAAATACTTTTGGGATCACTTGGGTAAGATGAGGAAGTAGCTGAAAAAAACCCCAGCAGTTTCTCTGAAAATATTAGAAATTGTACAGACTCCTGTCTCAGAGGGTAAATTCTGAGGCTGAACAAATAGGCAGCTGAAAGTACACTCTGTCCTGACAGAGGATGCCAGTCCTCATGTACCCCTAGGACAGAATCAAACAAACAAACAAACACACTTCTACGAGGTAATAGGGGAGGAGGAGGAGATATGAAGTCAGAACGTACCGCTGAGGTAAATCTGACACAATACCAATTAGTATTTGGCGAAGTGGCTATCTCATTGTTAAGATATTTCCTTCAATATGTTTTCAGAAACTGGGACCATTAAATAACTTAGAAAGATTGCCAGCTCTGATTTCAGGAAGGAAACCTCCTCCCAGTTCCTCTCTAAGTAATTCATTTCTTTTGCAAATACTTCCTATGGATGGCATTTAAGATACAAATTTCTGAAACAGAGGAGAAAGAGGGAAGCAACTCCAACCCAAAACTTTCAGGTCATTTCTAAATGACCCAAAAGTCCAAGACATTCAGGTTCAAGGTACTCTGATCTGCAAATTAGTCAGAACCCGTTCTGTCTGTAATTGAGCCTTTATACAATTCAATTAATGCAAACTTTAACTGATTGTTTTTCCTGATGCACCACCTTTCTTGACCTAATACAAACACTTTCAATGCCTCAGTGTAACACAACACTTCTTGTCCATGTACAGTGTTTACTGAAGCCGTGAGCTCAATTTTATAATGGTCTCTCAGTGAAGATGAAGCAAAGTTGCTGAATTTCCACGCTGGATTGTATCTATTCTGACAGAAACTCTGTAGGACCACAAGAGCAGGGCTAACACTCCTTAAAATAATTTGCTTCACCCTTCTTTTACACAGTGCTATACTCTGTTTTGCCTGTGACTTCTGGAACATCAATGCAGAACTGAGTAACTTAACAGAGTTGATCTGAGGAGTGGAACCCACATTGTTATGTGAATTTAGAGAGTGAAAAGGACAGCAGGATCTGATGTTGAGGCTCCACCATCGTTACTGAAACAAGAACGCTGCATGTTGTCTTGTCTCTAAAACCAGAACTCTTAGCAAAGCACCACTCTCTCTGACATGATGCCCTTTGTCCCACACTTCTGGAATACCTGTTACTTCCTAAACAGAGTCAAATTCTCCAAGTTTTTTGAAGGTCACTACAGCTAAGTAACCCATCTGGCATTTCATGTGATTAAGATGCCAGCATCCAGCCCAGCTCCTGAAGCCTCCCTTTCACTCACAAATTAAGGGAGCAGCAGATCGAAAGCAACTTCACCTCTGAGCCAAATACTTCCTTTGGCTATGAAGAAGCAGAACAGCTGGGGAGGAAGTTTAAGCCACTTGATCATGTTATAAGGAGCATTTTCCTTTTCATGAGTAGGATCAACAACTCCTCATCTGGACCAAACCTCTGAGGTACCCGACAGTTAAGCATTGTGTTAAAACGAGCTATAGAAATAAACAGTTGCAATAGAACAAAGACATAGAGCCCCTTAGTAGCCCTCTGCCTCTTCTATACTCATCTATGTTGCCTGCAAAGTGCTAAGAGGCAAATAGAGGGGATGGAAAAATCTATGAAGACATTTATCTGACCAGTGCAACTTTAGGTCACTTATCTGGAGAGTTCAAGAGGGATGGTGCTGCTTTTTGTCACAGGCTTTATTTGGAATAGAAGTGGGAACGTAAAAAGCAGAAGAAGAGAATCTGGTCTTTTTCTGCTATGTCCTTTAAACATTAGTAATTTTAAAAAAGGAGTAGTTACTGTGTTAAGTACATGAACAGTATCTAAGGAGGGGACAATGTCACAGACATGAATGGAGTAAGGCTACTTCCAGGAAAACTCAAGTAAGATGTGCAACTGCTCTAAAGCTGACTTTTCTTTGGGGTGTTTCTGGAAAAGGGATTAGTTTTACGAAGTCACTAGTTTTATTACTCTCCTACTGTTAACAGGAGTCTGTACAGACAACACAAAGAAAACATTGCTTCAGCTGACATTTCTCCCTTGAATCTAAGACTGCTTCATAGATTGGTTCAGCAAACTTTAATAGTTTTTCATCATAATAGTCATTATGATGAAAGTGATTTACATGGGGTAGTCAGTGTATTTTCACTGATGCAGCCTCATTACACTTCCATTGAGAGATTATTTTTTTTACTCACTTTTGGCCACATGAAAACAAAAAATAGTCAAAAAACTTTAGTCTTTCATCTAATGTGCACTATAAATTATGTAGGGTAAAGGAAAAAAAGAAAAACTCCTCCCTGAGCTTACACCAGTTGCCTAGCACAGCCACTCTTGACCAATTTTCTTTTTTTATCAGACAGGGACAAACTTTCTTCTGCAAGGAATGCCTGGTATAACCCAGAGGAGGGTTCAGCTCAATTTATTTTTAGAAAATTGAGAGCAAGGAATAAAAACAAACCTTTAAACTAAGAGAGACAATGATACTATAAACCCTACTGGCCTGTTAATATATGTCTGTTTATTGTAACACAATCTGTGACCTTCAGTGCACTACCAGTGTCTGTAAATAATACAATGGGCTGCTTTTTTATCCCACGGGGATGTGAGTGCTGATGGAGCCTTTCAAAACTCAAATGGATGCCATAAGCTGACGTAGACTGTGCTATTGTGATTCTTATTTATGAGTCTCTCTCTTTTTAAGTACAAGTTCCAAAGTCACAAAGTGGATGGCAGAAAAAACACCCTGTCTGCTTGGTTTGAGGTTGGTTAGATAGCTTATCTAACACTCATAAAAGTACTCCTGAAATGTATGTTCCCTGCCTCTTAGATCTCTTGAGAGCACAGTAACAGCTCATTCAATACCTGTAATCTTTAATAAATAAATAAATAATATCCATCTTTTTTCACTGGTTTCTTAGTTCTCTAAAGCTGTTTACCACCTACAGAACATTCACAAAACTCCCAGTTGTTTAGCTGAGATCCTCCACACATGGGTGGTACTATTTATTCTCACCTCTTGGTTCGAGCAGGTAACTGTGACATAGCTATGTACTCTGAAGTAAAAAATTCCATGCCTTTAAAATTTCTTACAAAGTCTCAGTTTTCACCACCAGCCCATAGAGTCATCCTGCTATACCAGTGGATGGAAATGAACCCAGAAGGAAACAATCCCAGACAGTGCACAGAGCTGACTTCAGCCCAAGTTCAGGTGATCAGCCATTCCTCCTTAGTTTAACTCTTAATTTCATATCCTAGGAAGAACCTCACTTCTCTGGATATGCCATCCTGAGGAGATTCACTGGCACTAAACACCCTATCAATTTTACAGATGGGACTGGAACAGCAGTTCTGTCCCCAGTGATCCATTAACCAGCTTAGCAGATTCTCATACACAAATCTTGAGGGCCTCAGGTCCACCAGGAGCCTGAAGCAAGCAGCAACCATCCCCAACCTCGGTCGTTCTGTCAGCATGAATGTTTGTGACACATCCAAAGCTGTGCAGATGTTCAACAGAAATTCTTGGAAGATCAGTATTTGCCATCTACCTCCTGAGCCAGCATTACCAAACACCAGTCAGTTCCATGGACTTTTAAAGCTGACCATTCTACAAACATAGCACTGAAAGTCTGATGAGTAAGAATCTATGTGAAGGGATTGCCCAGTAACAGTCCTGAACAACAAACAAAACAGAGCAACACTAGAACACTACCTCACTAGATACACACTAATCTCAATCCAATTTCCCTATATAACTGCTTAAAATAAAATGCATACTTACAGAGTGCCTGTTTTCCACAGAATCTGCAAAATAAAATACAATATATAAATTATGAAACAGCACATTGCAGAGCAATTAGTTCTACGTTCCAGAAAACAGACTTCTATGTTTAATCTAACTTTTTTTTGTTCACCTTGCAATGATGTACAATCACTACCTACAGCTAGGGTTCAAGCTCTGGTCCTAAGAGGTATCCCTGCACTAGCTTAACTGAAATACCTGGGTGGGACCAGACATTTCAAAGACCATGTTGAACAGCACATGTTTGACAGCTCTCCTGATTATGGTTCTGAGCAGCAGTCTCTACTGAGAGCATAAGCTGTTACTGGACAAAAAAGAGTCTTCCTTTTGGAGGAGACTCCTTTGGAGCTCTCATGAACATTATACTTCCTCTTCTAATTCCTTGCCAGGAAAGTAACGTACTGCAGAAATCCGGTATAGGATACAATTTTCAGGGACAAATAAGATCCTGCAAATACACCTGAAATGTTATTAATAAAAAGATGCTTGTTCCCAGTGACAGCCTGAGACCCAGCAGGCTGGGTCTTTCCATGTAGAAGCAGTGAACTTTAAGATTAGAACCTAGGCTTTTTTTTCTTTTTTTTTTTTTTTTTAAGGTCGATTTAGCTATTCAGAAGTTTCACAGAATACCTTCAAATACTAAACCAAGTATTTCTTTGCCCTCTGAAAGTAAGACAGTCTAGAGAAAAGGGGAAAGTAACTCCACTTTTAGAAGAGGACTTCAAGTCTTGTTTAAAGTGCTCTTTTGCATGGTCTGATAAGATATTTCACATGTGACAAAAGTGCTGAACCTTGAAGTGTATTTTCTTGGAAAGTATATCAAGTTCAGGTGGAGGGAGTTTGTGTCAAGGATATTCATCTAATGCTCAAAAGCAGAGGGTTTGGACTATGGCTCTGGGCTAATCTTGCTAGCATTTTTTCTATGAACATGGGATAGTATCTGAATCTATGTTTTTTCTAAGTATGTATTTTTAAAATATCAAATAATAACATCATAGGTAGAACACTTATTTAGGATATTATGAAAAGTACTGCTACCATGAACAGACCTTATTAAAGGTCCTTTAGAAACTCTCTTGCCAGCCAACTGAAGTAATGAGGAAGGTGAACAGAGCTGTGAATCTAACTTTGCAGATAACAATGCTAAAGTCTTCTTTCTTCTCTTTATCATTACATCCAGGTATATTTGTAGTGCAGTTAAGCTTGTACAGTTTCTACCATCCAGATTTTTATTACATTAGGATTATGATTCTGCTTCACTGAAAGCAGCACCATGAGCACAGAGAGACTACCCTTGTTGCTGGCACTGTGCACTATGAGTGCTCTCCAAGACAGTTCTACCCAGAACTTTTAGCCTAGGAAAAGGATTAACAACTGAGGTGACTACAGCACCTTAATACCACTGCATAAATTTAATTTCAGTATAAAATTGATCTCAATGTTTGGCAAGATTAATCCCTATATGTTTAGCCAGGTTGAAAAGAAAAGTTACACAGGAAACACGTAAAAGCTTTTTGTGTCCTGAAAGCTAAAAGAAGTGAACAAAAACACTGCTGACCCAGGGCTACTTCAAAGCTTGACTTTAAGTGGACAAAACTATATGTAAGATTTATGAAGTGAGGCATTAACGAGCTGTAGTTTAGTCCTCTGACACAATGTATTGTGCTTACAGGAAGGAGGAAATGAGAAATTTTGTATAAATTCCAAACTTCAAACAACGGGATGTTTGCTACCAGGTCACAATAACAGACATCCCACCTCCTTGTTATCTGTCACACAGATTCAAATTAGTGTGGCTTTCTAGCTAAGTATCATATCTGTCCCAGGAGAATGTCATAATCTGTGTCCTGTGAAAGTGCTGCTGGGAGGCTGTATGATAGAAGGTACCAATCAGGTAAGCCAGCATGTAGCCTCTAATGGAAGCACAATGACACAGTGCTTTTGCAGATTCTTTGCTACACATCAACCTTTGCACAACTTTTTTTATTTAATTCCTGTTACAAATATGAAGTGTTTTTTACTGGAAAGGCACAGATTTTACCGTGGTGAAAAAGAACAGAGATGCTTTCAAATGACACCTGGCTTTCTCTTACTAAAAAAAAAACAAACAAAGAAATGAGCTATGCTGGATTTTAGTCATACACAGAAAAACTGGTCAAGCATCCAGAGCAGGGCAAACAAGCAGCTGCCTATTTTGTGCAAGGAATCAGAGCTGAAGGTCTGATGCTGGGGATTTCTAAAAGATTCCCAAGCCTAATAAAGGTAGGTATTTTATGGATTTCTGATGGATTAAAACTCATGCTATTGCTTTTAGTTGATGGGGGTTTAAATTCAAAGAGCACATTTTTACAAAGGAATACATGAATGGCAGGAATTTAAGATACTACCATCCCTACCTGTCTGCCCTCATTGCTAAGGTTATGAAGAAGAGAGTAAATGCCTAAACAGCTGCAATTCACAATCCACCTCAAACCTGTCTCCAACACTGATGAAAGTTAAAATGCTTGATTATCAACTGAAGATGCTGAACTGCAGACACATAGTACCTTCTGCCAAGCCTTTTATTGGAGCAGTAGCTTCTAACAGAATCTTGGCAGGCAGTTTGGGAACAGATCTTACACAGGGGCACGCACGCAATTCAGCTTCCCATTTTAGGTTCAAGCAAGGTCAGAACCTCCCTGCATATTTGTGTCTTACTGAAACCATCTGGCTTTGCCTCATTTTTGGCTGAAGCTATTGTAAGCATTTGGCTCCGGAATCAATGTCTCACAGATTCAGGCTTTGGTCTAGAACATGTCTTGAAACCTAAAGATCCAAAGAGGTTTTATTTTGGAGAAGGGAAAAGTTATTTGCATGATTTTGGACTGCATGTAACTAGCAGCTCTTAAGGCCTGAGTTTTGAATGAGAGTCCCTAGACCTTGTGAGTTTTCTCCATGCTGGAAAAGGCACTCAGTGGGAAATTCTGGCTAAGTACAGAGGTGTTAAGCCTGAGCCTCTGTGGCAGGAAAGTATTTGAGCAGATTTCCTGATTGCTAGAACTGATTTCTAATAGTTTGTTCCAAACCACTGAATGCAATGGGGGATTTCTCATGCCTCTTTCCACTGGGATATATTTATTTTTCCACAGTACATTGTTAGTTGCAATAGGATTCTTAGAATTTCCTGTCTCGCCACTGCAGTTGCTTCCAAGTGACCAATTCGTTTTTCCAGACTTGGCAGCATAAAGGCTGGCTCTGCATTTTGTTCACTAGATTTCCATTTTCCCAAAAAGAAATTAGAAATAGCTATCTTGCAATAAGCCACTATGAGTTCAACTCAGCATACATCAAGATCAGTGCAAAGCATCTGGTACAGAGCACAGGCAGAGGTCACTGGAGGCAAGAATGTAGGGATACTTTGTCTTCCATAAGAAGTGCCCTGTAAAAATGTAGGGAAACCTGTGGAGTTGGCTCTGGTCTTCTCAGCAATCCCAGAAACTGGGATCAACATTGAGGGAAGTGGAGGGGCTGAGATAAAGGACCCATATGGAGATGCTTGGACTTCCTGCCCTTACTGCCTCTTGGGAGGATGAAAGGTGTGATGGAAGTAAATCATCCACTAAAGGAGCCTCCACCCACTCATCTGAACTTAGTATCTGACACATCCTGACCCCTCCCTCAGGAAGAGCACCAGCTGCCAACCTAGCCTGCTGGGACTGCAGCACGGGCAGAGTAGGCAGCAGGGCCACAGTCATCTTATCATTCTTGGCAGTCTGTTTATTTAGACAATTGCCTGTTTTGCTGAAGTCTTAGACTGTCTCCATTTTTTCTCAACAAAAAGCACCAGTTCTGGGACTGGGCTGGATATTCCTGACTCCCAGTATACTTTGACCTTTTCATAGAGCAACCAAAGAAAGCAGTATTTTAAGGAAATTAATTAATCCTGATTGGTGTGAAGAACTTACAGGCAAAGGTTTTATTGACCAGACTGATACTAACAGTGATCATTCTCCAAAATACTAAAATAACAGCCTATTGCTCTAGAAAAGGTTTTAAGCCAGTACCTGGGTGAACTTCCAGGAATAATCATAGAATCATTTTGGTTCGAAAAGACCTTTAAGATCATCCAGTCCAACCATTAACCCAGTCTTCCAAGCCCATCACTAAGCCATGTCCCTAAGCACCATATCTACATGTCTTTAAAGACCTCCAGGGATAGTGACTCAACCATTTCCCTGGGCAGCTTGTTCCAGCCTGACAACCCTTTTGGTGAAGAGATTTTTCCTAATATCCAATCTAAACCTCCCCTGTAACAACTTGAGGCCATTTCCTCTTGTCAGCACACTGCCAAAGACCTGGGGCTTGGGAAAGGTTAGAAAATTATCTGCACTATGGATTCATGATTTGGTTTAAGGACAAGCAATAGCTGTAGAACTCAAAAGACAAGAGAAGCTGGTTACTGACATGGCATCTGCCTTACTGGGGACAGCAGTGAGAGCCATTAGAAAAATGAAGAGGAAAAATATTTTAGCTCAGTCACAAAGAATTCCATCAGACATAACAACTACTGACATCTCTTCAGCTTCCTCTCTAGTGGACACAATTTCTGGAATGCACAGACAACTCCTTGAAAAGACAAAATTACTTATGAAGCCCTCAATTAAGTCTAATTAAACAAACCTAAACCACAATAGTTACCTACAAACACATAGTAATAAATTGTTATCTAGTATGAAATCTGTCAAATTGCGTAGATGACACCAATTCCCAAATTATTGTAATTTTCCCAGAGGACATATTTGTCTGACCCATTAACTTCCTGAAATAGGCTGCACTCTTTGGCATGTGCTCAAAAATCTCAAAGAATATTCAAACGTAGTGCAGATCATAATTGCAAATCAACATATGCACCCACTGGTAATGTTGAACATCTTTCACAATTTGCCTTTAATATACTTACATTAATATATATTAAAGTACTTAAGCAGATAGATCTGTTTCCTAGGGATCCTCCACTGCATTTATACTTTGCCACCTTGCAATCACACAGCCATCAAAAATCAATGTAAATGTTGCATTTAAATGGACTGTAATGTAGCTATCCAAAGCACAGCTATGTGATGCACTGCTTATCTATTTGAAACACTTTTCCTGTGTATCAGTCAGGAAAAACAGATGTGATTAAAACAATAAACTGTTTCTATGTTTCCAAGAATAACTGAAACGGTAGAGTGCCAGGCATGGAAGAGGAGGTGGACTGCAAGATTAAGTGGTGTTTGCTTATCATCTGGCTAATTCATCTCAGTCTTTCAATCATATCTCATTTTGCTGCAGTTCCCACCTTATGTCAAGCACAGCTCTGCTGCACCAACCTCGAGTTTACAACTCACAAGACATCCTTCTAGTATGTAACACTTTCTGTTAAGTCAAAACCAGGAATGGTGAAAGGTGCAATGCTCAGCTCCACAGCCTGGCAGAAAGCAAGTGAGGGGTTATACCACCAGCTGCTGCAGCTTCTTACAGGTACAATTCACACCCCCTGGAAAATGCTTCAGAACATTAGTGTCCTTTGGGTTCAGCCCTGAAACCAGCTGGTTTTTTTCCCATGCTGCTGCCAGGTGATGCTACATGAAGTGCCCAGCCCTGTTCTTTAGTGTGCAGGGCATTCTGCTTTTCACTGCAAGGCTGAGAAGAATGAGTGCAACATGTAGCCTCAGCACCAAGCTAGGAGTAAGGATTCAGAAATTCTGTTCCCAGTGTTGTCACTCTCTAAACACATTGCCTTAAACAAATGACCTCATCTCTCTGTTTATTCAGCTGTAAAATTGAGATAAAATTTGCCTTTTAACTCCTCACAAGGGAAAATTGGGTAATGTTTTCTAAAGTACTTGGAGACCCTCACATGAAAGACTCCCTAGAAAGAGAATACTGTGTGAGAGCAGGTGGGAAATCCCTTATAAAACAGAAAAAATAGCAAATTAAAATACAATGATAAAAAATTTTAAAAGGCATGCAATAAACCCAGCTGGTAACACAGATGGGGACAAAATCTGAACAGTTACAGCCCTAATATTTACAAATCTAGACTTCCTAATACAAAGAGAGGAAAGGAAAACCTTTCTGATTTAGTCATTAACAAAGTATGAAGAAATGCTTTTAACCTACTGACTCTGAAGTCATCACTGCCAGAATATTTAGAGACAGTAATTCCCAGTAAGCTCCTAATGCCACATGCAGCAGTCTGTGTTACAGGAGCTGGAAGGGTAGAGTGGCTGGTACATACAATCTGAGACAATTTCTGATGGTGCCTGAACAACCAACACACCCTACTGAAGTGATCATAGTCCTTCAGAGTTGTTGTTAGAGGCTTTACAGATATTTGCTGGGGCCATATCCAAAACCAGTGTAATAATTTATAACCCTTGGCAAACATGCTCAACTAAGAGAAGTGTTGTTCACGAGCAGTGAGATAACACAACTTAGCATCCTAATCCCTAACAGGGCACGTTCAGCTACAGACTCAGATCTAGATCTCTGGCCAAACTACTTAGATATAGTGTAAATGGGCTGATGAAGTAGATATTACAAATATTAATCTCACTGCAGCAAATATCACTGGTTTATGAGGAACCACGAAGGTGGTGTACAGTTTATCAACACCTGTGATTTTGTAGCTGCCCTTTGGTATGTTCCTATGTGACTTGGCTCTTTTTATGGCATTTGTTTTCTTAACTATTCAGTCACAAATTTATCCCTAATCTCTACACAAATGCTTCCTTTACGTGTTTAATTTTTCACTAGCTTACTTACCATTATTAGCTTTTCTGATTTCACTATAAACTGTTTCAGTCCCCTTCTGTACAGGAGCTGGAAAATGTATTGGCACAGAATCAATTTCTTTTCTTTTTTTTTTGTTTGCCTTATAAAAAGCTCCTTAAACAAACAGAACACAGTAAAAGGAGAATTAGCATAAACCTGGCTCAACCTAGGACAACTTTCAGAGGAAGTAGTTACCTAAGCAGCAATGATCCTGTGGAGTCTGTATGAAAAAGCAACTACACCCCCTCCCCCAAACCCGGGCTGTAAGATTCTGAGAGGGGGGTGTCTCTCCCTCTATACAAAAATGATAATGAAAATAAGCTTCCTTTTCTAAATTTGACTTTAACATTCTAAGGATCTTCTCAACTTAAATTGATACTGTTTTTATTTTACAGAGACATATACTACTAAAGAAGAGCTTCTCTGGATCACTTTGAAGAGCTTCTTCAATTTGTTCTAAGGACTTAAGGATCCTAGAGCTGAGGAGATCTACCATTTGGAAGACTAACTACCCTCCCTTTTGGAAACTAGCCTCATTAAACCTTACAGGCATAAAAATAATTTAATTTGCTGTTCTTTGTGAAATGTGTCAGAAGAGTATTTGCAGATTTCACACTGCACAGTTTCTCTTTAGGTGCTACCCAGCAAAGGTCTCCTCCCAGTTCCTCAGCATGGTGGACTCTTCTATGAGTGCACTGAGATAAGTGGAACACAGCAGGACTGAAGGCTAAGATGACTTGTGGAAGACAGAAAGGAAGGAGAAAAAGCAGAGAAGATCTGTACCTCCAAGGACACAGTTGGCACACAAATGCAATGTTAGTCTTAAACACATTTTTCAGACCCTTAGGTTTACAACTAAGCCCTCTGGGTAACCTCAGTAAAGCTACATGCTCCAGAACTCTGCATTTAGGACCACTTTCTTAATTTGGTATAAAAGCCAATGGAGGAAGGGTCTAGGAGCTTGATATTCAAGGATCTCAACGCATTTTAGAAACATTCATTCATTTCAGTTAAACTGAGTCTCACAGAAAACCCAAGAATTCTGTCAATGTCACCTCAAATTTCTGTGGTCCTTCAATAAACCAAGAAGTTAGATTTTTCTAGTTGAAGTTAAAACGCAATAGAATATGGTTGTTGCCTCTCTGCAAGAAACTGGAAAGAAAATTCACATTTCTGAATACAGAGTCCTGTTCTTTAGCTACAAAAAAACCCCCCAACATTTAAAGAATGATCTGCGGCCAGACTCAGAATCAGGACTGTTACTGTTCTGCATTGCTCTGAAGAACTTAAGTGTCTCTGGCACCACATTCTAATTTCCCAAAGCTAATTTCATTGGTTTTAATTCTGTTAAGCATCCTTTAAATGTTGGGACCTAATACATAAGAACTGACTTCCAAAATTGCTGTTAATTTCAGCGACAGTAGGAGTTACACTTCAGCGAGTGTCTAATCACAGCTTTCAAACTTGCAGTTTTGGCATGAACTTTCTTTGCAAAATAGTCTGAAGACCTTGAAGCACATTTCATGGGTTTGCTTACTGTTGCTTAAAAGATCAAATCAGTTTCCAGTGCAGTAAGAAGTCATATTCTCAGAATTTTAATGAGAGGTAGCTCATTTCATTTGGAACACTTGTGTTTCTTTTTAGCAGATTCCAGTCCTAAATCTACTCCTGTTGACTCTGTGGAAAGACTTGGTGGGAGGTTTTTCCTTAGCTTCCTTTTTTTTTTTTTTCAGACTCATTTCATTCATTTGTGATATAATGCCACTGCCCATGTTGTTTTCTTTGTTAAACTTCCAAAAGTCACCTCAGCACTGAAAATATGTGCTAGGAGAAATTACTTGGATGATTTGATATTTTTTTCCCACTAACTTTATAATGTTGCCACCCTGCAGATAACTAATCAGCTATAAAAGTAAAAGAAGGAGCATGTTCTTACTCAGCTGTGATTAGCCATTTCTCCCTTTTCAGTTTAGGGATATTTCCTAACCTTACTTTAGCATTGGACTGTTTTTTTGCTTTAATTAACCATAAAGGGTCTAAATTACTTTGCCATCTTTTTGCACAACGAAGCTTCAGAAAAGATAAGCACTATGTTTTTGTCAAGCACATAATCTCTGTAAGTATTCAGTTTAATCACTCTGTAGAATTACCACCTCTTTAAATACCAAATTAACATTCCACTATGACTATGCCAAGTAAGAGCTGGACTGTGTAGCCCTGCCTCCTCTTTGTCTAACTCTTCACCCTACTTCAAAAAGGAAGTATCAAAGTATTCCCACATAGAAGCTTTAAAAATAAAGCACTGAAACTGTATCTAGCAAGCTTACCTCTCAGTTACCCTGTAATGAACCTGCTATTTGCTCCTCACACAGAAGCACAGTACACAAATTCTTGATGCAGTAGGCAGCCTGTTTGCCATTACACTGTGTGAAAAAGTATTTTAGAAACAACCAGCTAGTGCAGACATGGGCTGGAAAAACAGGGTGAAAACACTCTTTTCAAATATAAGTAGCTCTTTGCTGTCAAAGACCAGATGTAGGTCCAATTTCAAAATCTTGTTTTAAGATGGCATTCAATTATTTGATTCCCAAAAGTGACATCAAGGCTGCTGTTCCAGCTCAGATCCATGCAGTGTTTACTGCAGTAGTTCTTCCCAATGCACAAAAGATGATTCTTCTGCTACTGACATGAACATTAGTATTGAAACTGACAACAGTGGCAGGAGGAAGGAATGATTGCAAAGATAAATTAATGTTAGTCCTCAGAGATCAAAGAAACCTGGAATTCCTCACAAGGCAGAAGGAACCAGACTGTACATGCAGTTATGCATGCCCAGAGAAAAAGCCAGCATTATATACTGTGTCTTCATTTATGTTGTGTATGTCACACATAGGTCTGCAACATGAGACAGCATTCAGTTAAAATAACCTGATCTCATTTACACACTATCTTTTAAATAGTAGTTTGCAGTTCAATGGGATTCAACCTACACAGCATGGATACTATCTTATTACTCAGTCTGGTGTAGTGTTATGTACCAGGAACAGCATGAAAATACTATTTTTAGAGATGCTGATTTTACATTTAATAGGGCTTTTTGTTTAAATACTCCTGCACTATCATATCTTTACTATTCTACACCATTATATTGCATAGTGCACGCTCAGAAACAGTGGGAAAAATTAAATATTAGCCCTATTCTGAAAAACAGTGCAACAATGATGGTATCTCAGTGCAGAATTAGCAGAAGTGGATAAATAGCACAGGGAAAACTGTGATGAATGATACCAGCAAGTGAAAACAGAGGAAGAAGCTTGAAGACTGAGCACTTTTGCCCAAACATCTGTATTGCTAATTAAACAATCATGCGTCTGGTCTCTGAAATAAATGAGTGGTCCCTTCCTACCAGGAAAAAGCATATTTGACCATTTCTCCCTCAGTTTGCTTCTCATTCAGCTAAAGCAAAGAAACTAGAGCAGAGCATAAATGTCTCTTGTGGGGTTTATTAGCTCTTAGCTACTTGAAATTTTGTAAATTTCTGAAAGATTTTTAACAGCTTTCAACACAAGGGCATAATGATATCACAGCTCTCCAGATGACACAGAAAGTCTGAAGTGTGCACTTGGGTGCAGAGAATACACTTCAGTGGGTATTTCTCCTCCAAGGTTGCAGAGACAGGTACCTTAGCCTCAGGCTATGAGGTCTGGTTACTGTTACCATAGAACTACAAGTAGGAGGCCAAAGTTATCTGGCCATCAGTATTCTCACCTCTCTGTTTAATGTGCCACAAAATCCAGGATAGTCTCCAGGCCTCTCCAGGCTGAGAGACTAAATCCATGCTATTTTTTCTTCCTTCTCCATCACAAGTGAATTAGGGCTTTAAGCCTTCAACCAGTTCCTTTATAAAGGAGGAAATTCCACTGCTTTCTGTTCTCTCCATTATCCTGCCCTGTGGCTACAAATGGCTCTCAGTGAATTTAGGCTCTACAACATGAGGATTCTCAGCAAGCTGCCTTCTGCCCAGAGCCACAGCTCCAGCTGGGAGCCCTGCACTGCACAGACCTCGTGTGGATGGGGAGGGCAAGTGCAGAGAGGATCGCAGGGGAAGAAGAGCTGCAATGAACAGTGTGGTTGCCACAACATCATTGAGATTAGGGAGCTCTACTGGCACGAAACAGTCATGCTCACAAATCACAACCTGCTCCTACATTCACAGGTGACAATACCAGAGCAGGGTCAGGGAACAGCAACATGCCCAGAGTTGCTCCCAAAACATAACCAGAGAGGCCAGACAGTTTATTACCTCTGTGAGAATCAAGCGTTGACACTTCAACTTCAGTGTACTCCACCTCAGCACTCTCAAGGTCAGGTCCTGCCCCAAAAATATCAAGAAGATGTTTCTTTGTAGGACTGCATGCTTCATTTGAGCTCTGGGCCTGATCCTGCTGCCACTGAAATTAATGGACAAGTCCTCATTGACTTTGATAGGTGCAGGATCAGGCCCTGTGATGGCAGATGTGAGCTACTCTGCTAAGACCTTTCCTAAGGGTCACCCCAAGCATTTTATGCCTACAACTCTTACTTTTGATTTAACACCTTCAGAAGTGGCACAGCACAAATGGAGCAGGGAATTATCTGAGAGTCCTGCTTATTCCCGCTCCAGCTTTTCTTTCTTCTATTTCTCTCCCTGCCACTACTTTTCCTTTATCTTCTATGGCTGCTATGGCAGAATAATTTCCATTCTCCACTTCCCTCACACTTAAAGTCTTCCCAAAGTCTTTCAAGGCCTCTCTCATCACCTCTCATATTCTCAATTTTTGCTTTGCCAATAAGCAATTTCAGCACTTTCACGTTGTCCTTCAAGCTCTCCATGCAACATCTACAAGGGCAACCCATCTTCCTCCTCAAAATGCTGCTCTGCCAAAATGCTCACAGGAAGCCTGGCAATGACTAGACACCTGATTTAGTAAGAGGACTGGCTGACAAGTGCTGGATACTTGGATACAACAGACACAAGGAACAGCTGTTGCTTTCTAATCTGTCTTTTCCTTAGTGGAGATGGTTTTCTACTAGATTTCTGTAAAAGCTGGGAGGAACCACAACAGCCATTCAGACTGGAATCCTGCAGAAATGTTTGTGGATTTTTTTGAGCAGAAATTAGAACAAGATCTAATGATTACAACAATAGATTTTTAAAGCAGCCTTCTAATAGCATTAGTGAGAGCCCAAAAAAAAACCCAACAGTGTTTGAGGTGGCATATTAGTTAATAACAAAGTTTAAATGAGATGCTTCCTACAACAGCAGTGATTCTGAATGATCAATACAGCTTTATGTTCCCATGTTTCTGCTGTTTGTTTGCTTTGCATGAGAATGTCTCTCTAGTTCTAATTTGACTTATTCAGGCCACAATGGAATAACTTCCATGCACTGACTACAAACTCCTTCCTTTTGCTTGCTGAGGTAAAAGCTATTGTCACACTAATGCAGAATATGTACTGCTATTTTTAGAGATTTATGAATAATAGGTTTGTTTTTCACATCTGGTAGAGAGATCTGCAATAGCCTAGTTGGTTTTAATGAAGCTGCCCAGTCCACAGTAGGTAAGGATTGAACCTATTCCTTGCACACATACAGATTGTTAGACCAGAGCCTCATTTAATCTGAAACAGGTAGAATACAATGGAAAAAAAACAAGTAATTGAGCTAGAGTTTCCGGAGGTTGTTTCCAAGTTTTCCTGTGAAATTGACTTAGTGCAGCACCTTTCTCTTAGTTTTGTGGTACAGTGCTGCCCTGCACACACAGAATTGCATCAAAGAATTAACAATTAGAAATTCCTGCCATCTAAATTGCATACAGGCTCATGCAGGAGTCCAGTTCTGTGCTCTAGATTAATTTTAGCCTCACTTTGATCTTTAGTAACACTGATGCATTTCCAACTATCTTTCAACTCATTGTCTAATAGACAACCAAGTCAAAACGTACCATAAGCCATCAGAAATTCCAACTAACCCATGAGAATACTTTCACATCAATGTAAAACAAAAACACATGGGACAAAGAATGCTTTCAGATGGCAAACCCCACATATTTAAGTACTATTCTTTGACTAAATATCTTAGGAACACCTTGTCTTGAAGAACACAGTGTGCTGGATGATGCAGTACTTGATGACACGTTTTAATGAAAATCATAGAATCATATCATCACAGAATGGTTTGGGTTGGAAGGGATCTTAAAGATCACCTAGTTCCAAGCCCTCTGCCAGGGACTAGACCAAGTTGATGTATCTTAATCTCTCTCTCTCTATATATATCCCACATGGTGCCTCAAGGCATTTGGGCAGGTTATTTTATTCACATTTCACAGCAGATTATTTTTAGGTTTCATGCTGAAATATTTCAAGATCTGAAGAAACGAACAAAGGACAGAGAAGTAAAAGAAGGAGAAGTCTGTAGAAAATATTTTTTTTTAAATTCTGAATATTTGTTGTATGGAACTTAAAATGTTGAGTCTAGGTTGTATTTCATACCACCCTTCATTAGATGTCCTGGAATCCAACACAACTAAGTACACCCCATAATGCAGTTGGTAAATGTGTCCCACCATTGTCATTTTGCATGTAAGGAAAAAGAACTAAGCTCAGCACAGGAAAGAGTCTTCCTCACTATCAAAGAGAAAAAGGAAAGGACTGGACTTATCTAATCCTGATTGCTAACATTAGAAAACATCACAACTTTCAATCATAAAATGATTTTTAAATCGATTGTTTAAATTTGAAATTACCTTTACTTTCATCTGTTGATTTCATATGATTTTCACTATCTTCAATGTAACCTGATCCTAAAATATTAAAGCAAAAGTTGAGCTGGCAAAATATTTCTTCTAGCCAATCAAATGAATGATTATGTTTATTTACATATGAGAAAATCTACTTTTAGATTCCCACCTACAACATTCATCTACCAGAGGTGGGAAGAATGTGGCTTTTTAAATTATGAGCTAAAAACCACCCAAGGGGTAACTTTGTTTATATCAAGTGCTCTAAATAACATGTCCACCTATCTTTGTAAAGTGCATTGAGATGCTGGAATGAAAGGTGCCCAGTCATGGTGAGTGAACTTCCTTACACTGTAGCCACATCACAGGACCATGTGCCACTACTCAAATTTCCTCTCTGAAATAATTTTCTTGCAAATGTGTCAAAACTGTCAAAAACAGAAAGTAATTTTCTTTTACCATGCTTTGCAAGATTGTTAACTGGTTGCTTGGTAGCAGTGCCTTGAGCAGAATTATAAACCAATCTTTGTATAAAATGTGCTTATAAAAAACTGACAGTAGCTACTTGGGAGAATGTTATTGGTGTTCCTCTGTATTCCCAAAGCACTGGGCCCTATCCAACCAACAACCATGTAAATCCAAACCCCAAAATAAATCTTTAATTAAGCCAATTCACTAGTAGTCTTACAGCAAAATGTCCTACCTGAATAGTAGTCTCCATCATTGTGCTGTCTTGGCAGTTTTTCACTTGTCGAGTTTGTAGGCAAGGCAGAACTGAAAAGCAACCCAATGAAAGTTGGTATCATTATCCAACACCAGTCAATAAAAATAACATGATGATACACAAAAATCAGTCATTGTCTATGCTGACTACCACACATCTGAACTACTGAAGCTAAAGACAATTTTGCCTTTGTCTTTAAGAGAAGCAGAAGCAAACTTTAAGGTAAAAAATGGTCCTTCTTGCATTACTCTTCTTTAAGACCTCTGTATTTTTAATTTAATATCTAAATGCATTCAAACACAGGTCTGACAGTCTTCTGTTTCTCTTAGCTGACCATTTTTCTATTTTTAGAGTATTTCCCCATCCTGTTTGTGTTAGCAGGTGGTACATGAAGCACAACCATCTATTGTCTGCAGGTGTGTGCCCATAATAAACTATATTCATCTGGTGAAAGGCCTCCAGCCCCTTCAGAAGAAATGCTTCACCACTACCACAAAGCCAGCCAGCTTACCCAGACATCTCCAGGGATGGTCCTTTAGCTTGAGAGAGAAAAAGAAAACCACCTATTAATAGACTGCACAAGTAAAAGATTTTAAAAGTAAAAATCAAAACAAAAATTTAGTGATTTTCTACCCAAGTCAGAATAATTTCTCTTGGCTCTCACAAAATTAATTACCTAGTGTCTTACATTCTATTTATCACCCAAGTCCCTTAAATGTCTCTTCCACAGAGAACCTAGGATCCCAAATCCCAGGCTTTCATCTGGCCAATTTAAGCAGACCAGGACATTCAGATAGTCCAGATGTTCACAATATATTGCAATGTACTGCATATCACAGGATTTTCATTTAAATCAGATTTACTTATTTTCTGAAAGAATACCTTCATGATAAAACACAAATCTGTAAGTTAAATTGTATTACAGCGTGGGGAGAAAAACACAAACCAAACCACAACCTAATAATCTTAGATTTGTTTCATGAGGACTAGAGAAGTACCTCAATTACACCTGAGTTGGGACCCCAAATCAAATTGTCACAGCTCTATAAGGGATGAACAACCTCAGGCCTTGTGTGCCTCTACACTGTGCAGGACTGAATTCCAGACCCAGGGCTGCTTCAGAACAGTGCAATTCTGGCCTTTACCCAACAACTTTGGCTTCACTCGTGCCCTCCCAGCACCATTAGTTAGATGCTCCCATTCTGCCCAATATACTTGGAAAGCTTGAGCACACTCTCAGCTTAATTTGGGCCATCTGACATTTTAAAGTAGATTTTTAGGGTTTTTTAAATTGTATTTAGGCATCTCCTGAAGCCTCACCCCCATAAGCCTTTGCTCCTGAAACAAAGGCATGTTTAACTCTAACTCATTTCTCACAAAAAAAAATAAAATAGAAGGGAATATTCATTACCTTTTTTCTTCTTACACAGAAACCACCATAAAGCAAGAGTTACTGCTCCTGCAATAGGTATTAGGACAAATGCAGCAATGACTCCTTTCTGCCAAGAGGCTAAGATGACTGGAAATAAGAAAGAGGTATTTAAGAGAGTATGTACAGTGACAGGTCATCACTACCAACTTCTGCAGTTCCTGACCTTTCAATTTTACTACAAATTGGTCTCCTTACACAAGGGGGAAGAACTTTAGGAAACTTGCATGTGAAGTTCACTAGTGAGCCTCTCCTTTGTGACAAAAAACTCAGTACAACAATGGATTGTTTTTAGCTTCCATCTGGCTCCTTTGGCTCTTGAGCACCTTTTAAACTTTTCTATGTAAGTTAGACACTCTCTGTTTATAGGTGGATCTTTCTGCTTAACTTCTGGCAATGGTGGAACAACAACATCCCAGATAACTTGCCCTCCACCCGTCACGATGACACAGCAGGCAGCTTATCACAGAAGTTAGCTTACCATTGATGGTTATTGGGGGGCTTTTCACATCCACATTAGCTCGATTAGAAGCCATGCAATAATATGTCCCCATGTCCTGCCTTTTCATTGCTTCCTTGTGCCACATGACTCGGTCTGCATGTTCACTTCTTTCAAATACAAGAACTTCATGATCAGTTTTTCTAAAAATCCTGAAGTGAATTGGCCAAGATCCTTCTTTCACAGAGCAGAGAAAAGTAGTCTCACTGCCATCTTCCACTTCTCCATATGGAATACTGCCCAAGCTGGCATTCTTGATTGGTACTACAGAGGAGGGTACAAAGAAAACAAATATTAACACTATTACAAATAACTTTGATGATAAAATGTTGCATTGTAGAAATACTTGGTTAAATGCCATTTTACTTCAGTAAAAAGAGACTGGATGCACAGTATTAATCTTTCTGAACAGTCTCTACCAGACAGTAAGTATCTTTATACACCAAGAAATAGAGACGGCACTACAAAGAAACAAAGCAGACACAGAAGGAAACTATATCCATTCCAGAGATGTCTGCCAGTCTCTTTTCCTTAAAGTCCTTTCTCCATCTGACTCAGGAGAAATGGAACAATTCTGGATGTATCTGTTCTAGCCATGTACAACTCAATGTCAAAACTCCAAGAGAAAACTGCAAGTTTCTCTTACTAAAACCAACACAGTTTGGGTTCAAGCTGGGACACAAAACTGAAAACTCCTTGGCAGAGAGAGATTCTCTTTTCTTTTCAATAGGTCACGGATAGAGTTCTGCTCTGGTCCTAGACTGTTTTGCTGCAATCAGCCTAGGTAAATCTAAAATCCTGCTGATAAACTCAAGAAAAGTAGCAAGGAGCCAAGGATGGGTCAGAACGGCTCTACAAGTGGATCTGCCATCACCAATTCCCTTACTTACAGTCCAAAGAACTTTGGTTTTTGCCAATAGCTGTATAGGGTTACTATGTGTTTATTCTAGACTTTAAAATAAAATTCAAGGTCCAGTCTATATCTTGGGAACAGAATATCAAATAAATTTATTGAAGCAAAACCTTTGGGCACACAGGGAAGTGCTTGCGATGGGGACAGAACGTACCTAAACCAGTGACAGAACGTCCTTGAGCCAAACCTTGGAACCTCTAGGATCTAAACCAGGAACTGCCACACAAAACCTCACTACCATCTGCTTTGAGTGCTCCAAACAAATCTACAGAAACACGATCTGCTGGTTAACAAATCCTACCAGGACAGCACACTCTTTTACATGCATAATGACAGGAAGACCCACACACACGTGTTCAGTTACCAGTCCTGGCACCATTCTCACGTGGCCCACTACAGAGCTTTGGTTTCTATCTGCCAACAGCACACTGGCAAATCACAGCTTTTTCACTTGCATTCCCCTTCTTGCAGTACTGCTAAGATCTCCAGTGTGTAGCAGACATCATGCTTTCCTTTCTAGGCTTCCAATTTCTCTCCTTTTCAAAGCTTCAACCACCAACCTCACTCATGGGCAGAGGAATTTGCCCTTTCTACTTCAAACATACTTGTAGATCAGAGACTTTGCTCATATAAAGTAACTCCCAGTTGACTTTCACAGCTATTTAAGCAACTGCAGCTTCTGGTGTTAAACATATGCTCAGTGCCTCTGAACACTGCCACTAATAATAAAGGTATTTAGGGGGATTGCTGAAAGTGCAGATTGACATCTTTTACCAGGAATCTAGCTAGCTCAATTATTTTAGTGAGTAAAGTCATGGACTGACTCCAATACCATTACATACACATTCAGTCCAATCCTATGAAAATCAAACATGAAGAAAATGGATCTGGCCCTGACATTTTTAGTCATTAATTTTACTAAACAGCTTCTATAAGATTTCAAGTCAGATCTGTTTCTAACATTAAATAAACTCAATTGTAGTTAACTTGATTCGGATTACTAGCAGAATTTTCACTGTAGTGACAAATAGTCTGTGATACAGATAACAGACCATAGAATGGTTTGGGTTGGAAGGGACCTTAAAGATCATCTAGTTCTAACCCCCTGCATGGGCAGGGACACCTCCCACTAGACCAGGCTGCTCAAAGCTCCACCCAACCTGGTCTTGAACACTTCCAGGGATGGGGCATCTCAAATTATTTAATTCTAAGAAGAATTAAACAGACTTACCTATTACTGTGATGTTTAGAACATTGCTAGTTTTCATACCACTGGAATGATTATTTCTAGCATCACATTTGTATCCTCTTTTGTCATTTTGTCTAATATTTTCATCCAAGAACGTAGCATATGAGTCATTAACTACTACTTTTTTAACTTCATTTCCTTTGTAGAAGGTGAATGTTACTGGTGGTGTTCCCATCACTGAACGACAGATTAACCATAGAGGCTTCCCTACCACCACCTCTGGTAAACCACTGACCACAGAAAGAGTTGGTTTGGAGACTGGAGCTAAAAGGGGAATAAAAGAAAAAATTGTTGCAAATTACACTGCGTAAGGTCAAAAGATAAAAAATTATTTTGTAGAAACACATAAATATACAATATTTAGCTGGTTTGCACAAGCAGTCTGTATTGGGAAGCTCTTCCTCATTGACAGAACGAAAGCAGGGGGGTGACTTGAACAAACAAAAACATAGATAATGAAACATATACGACTTAAAACTAAAATAGCACAAGAGAACAACATAAAAAAAAAACCAAAAAAGGATCAGTGACCCAGCTATGGATCATTCAAATTCCAAAACTAGCTCAGACCAAAGGAGTAAGTCTAAGGAGCAAAAACATGTGCAAGTACCATTGCATGTATTACCCGAGATGGATCCTGCAGCACCTAATCAGGGACCTCTGTTTCTGCAGCCCTGTGAGTGATAACCCAGCCAGTCCCCTTTACAGACCTGAGAACTGACTGTGCTTGTTCCCTGGGAGGGAAGGAAACGAGGGTGTTTATAAATAGTGAGCTGGTGAGGGGGGGTGTATTGATAGCAAAAACTTGGCTTGTTGGAGTAGAGCTATCCAGATGACCTCTGGCTCTCATGGCCTTCTGCCTGCAGGGTCAGGGGGCAGGATTCATGGCAGACATGGACAGAGTTTCAGGTCAAACTAATGAGCAAAAGGTTTGCAGAAAATTCCCAGATCCTGTGCATGGTAACGAATGGGAGTGTATTTGGCACCTAGCAGAACCAAAGGAATAGAAGGAAGACAAGCTAACTTCCTTCTCCTTGATTCTGACTTGATTAGATCACAATACACCAAGTCCTCTACAGCTATAGATTACAAGTACATGTCACAGAAATTAATATTGCAAGAACTTGAAGATACCCCATTAGTTCATGGACTAGAGACTGATGTTGTAAACACATGTGCTTATTTATAATTTTACAGTTTTGATCCCTCCCCCCCTGCACTGGGTTCTAAGCCTCTGTATCAACTCACCATAAACATTTATCCTTACAGGTTTGCTCTCCTTGACTATTCCTTTCACTTCAGCTTTACAAATATAGGACCCAGTATCATTCACATTGACTCTCATTGTCAAGTTCCTAGAATTTTTCAGCCAGGTGTCTCCGTTTGAATGTTTCTGTAATATGGAGAAGTTAGCTCTCCGAAAACCATTAATGCTGCAACTCAAAGTTAGCTCTTTATTTTCATCCAGCTTACTCATAGAAGCAGCCAGTGTTGGCTTGGGGAATAACTCTGCAAGATAAAAAGATAAATTTAATTCATTTGAATTGAGCCTAAAAGAATATGACTACCTATCTCAAAGTACACAGAATGAAGGATAGACTGAAAGTTTACAATCAGGAAAATAAAAAAAATCAATAATGTTATTTTAATACAATAATATTTTCAGGGCAAACATAAACTTAATAATCACTTGAAACCACTTTTCATGGTATTATTTCAGTTGGAAATTATTGGCAGGGTAAAAGCCGAAACCAAAATGTAAACCTAAATAGCCTTTAACTTAGGGAAAATCTACACTTGGATCCGGAGGTTACACTTGGATATTAAGTTCTACCAAATTTAAATATTAATCCATTGAGTAAAATCTAAGATGAACAGAGGTGTTACCTGACACAACAACATTCAGTTTGGTGGTTTTAGATGCTCTCCCTTGCTCCACCTTACACAGGTATTCACCACTGTCCTCTAGAGTAGCTACTGCAGAGTATTTCAGAAGTTTCTCATCTCGTACACTCTTCAGTATTGTTTTGTTTTTCTGGAGTATGATTTCAATGTCACGCATCCGGGCTACCACAGTTGAACATTCAAACTGTATTCTGTCTCCTTCTGTAATATTACTTGGGGGCCTGACACTCAGAGTAGGCTTTATAAAAGGTTCTGCAAGAGAACACATATAAATTCATGACCCAATTTTTTAATTATGGCAAGAAAAGAAATGTTAAAAAGAAGCTAAGCAACTTACCCCTGACTGTAACAAGTGTTCTGTTGCTATGTTCTGAGCTTTCAAATTCAAGTTTTACATTCCTCCTACCAAAGCAATCAAATTGTAAAATATTATCTCCTTCTTCAACAGAAAATTCCACTACAGAAAAATTTCTATATGGTTCAAATAAATGTTTTTCTTTAGGTGTTGAATTCATCTTTATCTTCTGGAAAAAGAAATGTAAGGGAGGTTCTTCTTCTGGCAGTTCACAACGTAATTTCACAACTTCACCCTCTAAAACTTCTTTTTTCTCAGCAGTCAGGATTGGCTTGGTCATTCCTTAGAAAGGAGAACAAGAAAAGAAACACAGTGTTGCAAAATCCTGAAATAAACACTCTCTCTGATAACCATGGTAGTGATTTATGCTAATGAACAGATGCAAATAATTTGCAAGACCTGAGCTTTTGAAGACAGTTCCTTTGATGTGTGTGTGCATGTTCAGAGGAACAAAATGTCCCTCAGGAGGGTCATACAATCTTGATGCAACGTGTGAAGTACAAAACTTGCTGTTTTGAAGGTAAGACCGAAGCCCCCCTCCCACCCCAGTGTTTCCTACTGCCACTCAGAAATTAGTGAGGGAAGAAACTAAAAGCCATCTCAACTTCTGTACCTAGAGGTGCAGGCCTCTGAAGAAAAATTACAGGCCTTGCATAACCCTGTAACTATTTGATGCTGAACAAATTCTTTACAAGTTGCTTTTCCAATGGGAAAAATGTCACTTATAGTCATGTAACCTTGGGACCATAAGCCCTAACAATAGGATTTAGTACTAAACTCTTGTAAAGTACTCTGATGAGTATGGATAAAAACCACTTTCAAGATACCCTATTTAGCACTGACTATTATTACTTCCCCTGGAAAGCTGCTGTCTTTTTGTACCTTAGAGAACTGCCCTGTTTGAAGGAATACTCACCAGTTATCCAAACATGTAAGGGGTCACTGGATTTTGTCTTTCTGCCTGCTTCCACAGTACATTCATAGTCTCCTGTATCTGAAGATCTAGCAACAGGTATTTCATATCGTGCATGTTCTTTGTCTGATACAGTCATGAAGACAAGCTTGTGATCCTTAAAAATTGTAAAATTATGCTTCAGCTGGACATTGGTACTTTTGCTGATATCAGCATGACAGACAATTGACACAGGAGCTCCATTCTTTACTTTGGCAGATGGCTGAACCTTGATTTCAACTGTGTTGAAAGTAAAAACTTGACAGGGGGAAAAAAAAGTTATATTCATTTGCAATTAGTCCAACATCATACTGTTATCTCAAGTTGCTAAATTCTAATCACAAAAATTAGCTCATTGTACCCTAGTAGCAGGTGTTACGATTATGGTGGTCAGACAATTATGGCTCCCAGATGTTGAGTTGTAGCAGCTTTTCTCTCTTCTACTGCAGAGGTACACTAGAGGCCACATGTGACTGTCACAGCACACACTGTCCCTGGGGGACTGAGAGAATCATTGCTTTGGATATGCTCATGACCAAATCTACCTAATTCCCTAGAAGACACAGTGGACACTGGAATAGGTTTGCAGCTACTTCTTGGTTTTCCTTATTTCTCATGGTTTGTTGTCTTCAGCTCTAACTGGCAGGAGAATTGAGAGGTGAAAAATTTTGTATTTATACTTCTCTGAATAAACTATAAAATTACAGTATAACCCTCCTTAGAGTTATATTAAACCCCAAGCCAATTCGTCCCTAGGCAGTTAGCATAAATCCATTATTTTTTATCTGAAAGTAAGGCTAGGGTTATGTCATTCAGCAAATTCCACTTAAAACATGTATCTCACAAGCTTGGGATAATTTTCAATCTCTAGTTTAGGATAACTAGAATGTCACAGAAGGTATTTGGGTTCATGTTCTGCAAGTATCCGTGTACATGCCTAACTTTATATTGTTGGCAGTCCAGCAGTCATACTCACAAGAGTCCTTAGCAATCATACCCTGGCTAATTCAAATACATAATAATATGCAGAAGCAATGCTTTCAATTCATTTAGAATTTAAATATATTAATCCCTGAAAAAAATATACTGAACACAATATTCCTGTTTAAAAAAATTAAAACTGATAAGCACTTTAAGACATACCGTTTATAATAGCATTAGTATCTATTTAGTGCTTCTGTGTCTATAAGGACAGCAATAAGTAATTTGTAGCTTAAAATGTGATTAGTATTAGAATCCTAATATAATTATTATTTTTATTCACACAGCTAGACGAAAAAGTTCAGAGAGAAATTTATGAGGTCATTCACTTTCCCTTCCTTTAAAACTCACAGCTTTTGGGTATGTCCATTTTGGCCAGGATTCCTATTAGAAATTTGCTACTAGACCAGGAAAACTTCCCTGCATCTAAAGAAGTCCCGTGCCATGGACACTTATCAGCTATTTATAAATTGTCTTTACTAGGGAGAGTTTTGGGCATAAAACCAATGTAGTAGACCACATGACAACAAAAAGCAAATGTTTCTCCCTAGTTTTGGAAAAAGAAGCATGCAGAGTGTACGTGCTGGAAGTCAGCAAGTTGATAACGCAAAACGTAAACGTATTCCATTTAGAATGCAAGTTCTGTACTCTGCTCAGATGTGATTTTTTTTTTTCTTGCAAAGAAAAAGAGCACGTGAGAGTGTGTCTAATTTATATTCTATAATTTTATCTCCTACCTCCTTGCTTGGGGGCATGAGAGGGTTTTTTAAAGACCTAACCAAAATGCTAGTAATTAAATTTCCTCCCCTGTCTGTTCTCTTGTATGTCTCAGTAAAGCAAATTACTTGAGGAAAGATTTCATCCAAATATTTATTAAAGTATGAGCAGCACATCTCTCACTTAAACACTATGAGAAGAAACACCACCAAGCAATACCTTTTTTTTTTTAATATGGCCAAATTTCATGCTGAGATATAATACAGCAAATCCAGATAAACTCTGTTATGGAAGCACATCAACAACTGAGGAATTAACTAAATTACTTATTTTAAATTTACATGCGAAAAAAAATATTCCAAAATTACTTACCTCCCTCCTGAGAGTGAAGTTCTGAACCTAGAAAAAAATGAGAAGAAATGTTATTTTCAAAGTTTAAGATTGAAAGACTGTAATGGGAAACAGTAGAAAGCCCCAACAAACATCAAACAAACCAGAAACACATGTATCCACCCAGATATTTAGTTATCAAACTTACACTGCAAGAAAATCACCAGAAGAGCAAGATACATCTCGTTCCTGAAGAATAGACACTTAATTCCAAAATAAAAAAATGTTCATCCTCAGAGGTGATGCCTCCAGGTACCAAAACCAGGTTATGTTTTTTTCTGTCGTTGTTCTATGAAAACGGATAAAATTTTGCCATTAAAATCTGTAATTTTCCCCAGATCTTCAACAGAAACTGGCTAGATCAAGTAATCGTTCCCATTACTGGAAACTGGAAATGGCAAACAATGAGAATCTATCTGCTGCTCACAGGCAGATTACTGGTCAGGAAGTGACTAGACTTTTCCTGAGGGCACCACCAAATGCATTTGCTTTGTTTAATTTCTTAAGGTGTATTAAAAAAACAAGACGTTCCAATTACATTTGTCCAGCAGTTCCTGTCAATATGGGTATTTTTAAGTCACAATTAACCATTTACAAACACAAATTACCTTCACTATTTGATCTTGACAGATCCTTGAGCAATTATTTCCCTTCATCCTGATACGGTGAACTCTTTCAGAGAATACATGTATAGAATTAGTCACCTTTCCCCTTTACCTGCATTTCTCTCTCATGTTTGCTGTGGCAAAAAACAGCTGCAGGATGCATAATAAATTCAAATTATCTCAGAAACCACAGCTACTCTTATATTAGACTAGGATATCAATAGTCAGACCTCTCATAGTACCATCAAATATCAAAAACACAGAACTGCACAAGATTTTATGATATATAGTTATGACAGTGCAAACCATACACAATTATAAAAACTTAAGCTCAAAAAGAATAGGTTAGAATTTCATTTCTCAGCAGAAATCTGAAGCAGCACTGGCACAATCTGAAACAGACAATGCTCTGGAGCAAGAGTGAAATCTGTTGGTAGCTGTTGGAATTCAGGCATCCCTGAGGATCTTCTGATCTTTTCTGCACTGTTTAATTTTTTGCAATGGTGTAAGTAGCCTGCCAATATGAGAGCCAACTTGAAATCAGAGATGATTAATTCTGCATCTAAACCACAGGAAGCAGAAATCGACCAAATGTTATCAGAGGAGGAAGAAAAGTTGCAAAACATTCCCTCAGTTTACACTGGTGTCAATGTCTCCCCGAGATTTGGTTAAGAACCGATGTAAAATTCAGAACACTAATTACTCAACTTCATTTAACCATATGGAGGATTTTTTCTGGTTATGAACGAAAGCCTAAAGAAAGCCAAAAGGCTAAAGAAGGCCTAACCACAAGTAAATCAGTAGCCATCAGCTTTGATTTAGGTGGAATTGTTCTGAAGAAGACTAGTTGTGAAGAAATTTAAATGTAATCATTATCTAAAACCTCATTACCATGACCAGTTTCTTGATATGAAAGTGGGAAGGGGATGGGAGAGTTGGGCAGAAAAAGGAAAGCAAGATCATATAGATACTGTCCTGTCCCTAACTCTCCTCTTCTACTTTTCTTACTTTGGTACTATCATTTTTTGTATTAATGGACTTTTAATCTTAAATAATCTGACACGCAGAAATGTCAGCTTTAAGCACCAATTTCATTTTCCCAGAAAAAATTTCTCTGTAACTTTTAGGAATCAAATGTTTTGTACCTTTCAGTTGTTCAGGATATTCCTTTCTCAGTTTATCAGACCACTTTTAAGTCAAACTTAAGTCATTCCACCTGATCCCTAACACTGAGTCAGTCTATAGGCTTGATAAAGTGAGTTGAAATCATGCCCTTCAAAAAGTGTTTCTCAAGTTGTGTGTCCCAGAACTCCCTAAGTAGTGATTTAGTTAATATGGAAAATTGAGTGCTGAACTCTTAATCCTTCATTTCCTGTCCTAACTCTTAATCCTTCAGTTCCTTTCCTTTGTAGACAGAGTCAACGCTTTCCTTTACTTCCAGAAACATTTTCCAGGCTTGTTAAAACACTGCCTAAAACAATACTACACACATTCACAGAAGTCTATAAATTACAAATACAGTTCTCATAAGCATCACTGTTTACATGAAATCCTCCTTTTCTCTTCTGGGGTCAATGAAAACCGTACGTTTCCCAAAAAGCAATAGTTCAAAGGTGGAAGTGTACTTTTATGCTTGTATTACACACATAAGTATGATATTTTGCAAAAGGAAAGAGGAGGGAAACGCTCATCTGTTTAACAATGTCTCAGCTGTATGAAGAAGCACCTACCTAGCTGCTTTGAAGGCAGGGAGTACAGAATGGCACAACAGTCATAGCAATGAATGACTGAGAAGTAAGCTGGTTAACCAGCAATCGTGCTTGTTCTGCTTAATCCAGTCTGTTTGAAACACACCACCAACAAAAGACTGATGGTTGGGCTGGTTGCCAACAATGGTCTCCAGAGCCAGGTGAAGGAAAAGAGGAGGAGGACACATGGCAGGTGGAGAACAAAGGTAGATCAGATTTTGCTATTGACAACAAACCATAGGAAGGAAGGAAGGAAGGAGATTTCCCCCTTTCTCCACAAAAGAATTCAGCAGGACATACAAAGCTGAGCAAAACCATACCAGTTTTTCCCACGGGGAGAGGGATGACAAAGATTGCCCTCTTAGTCACAGAGAGGGAAGGAGAAAGTGAGTGTGGGCCAATAACACCCTGCAGAGTGAGCCCATGTGGTTGAGTTCAGAACCAGGCTAGTTTCAGACTGAAGTGGAAAGGCCAGCTTTTAGGATGAACTAGGAGTAAGGTTTAATGGTGACAAAAGCCAAGGCTCTTGTTAGATGACAGTCCCAAGGGAAGGATGTTCCATAAGATCTCACAGGCAAATCAGACTGTCCTATTCTTGATAAGCCTTCAACATTGCCCTGGAGAGGTAAAATTATCTGGTATTGTCTGAAATCCAAGAAGTAAATTCAACTGCAGGAATTTAAGTCAAAATATCATGTAACTTGGGAGAAAAGGATTTCAAACACGAAAGAATAGCTTGAGACCATCTTCCATTGTTAAACTGGAAGTCAGATTGACTGACATAATTTAAATTTAAAAGTACCTGTGCCAGTAATACAGCTGCTTATTTTCCGAACAATCATCTTATTGTGATCTCTCAGGATACATTTTTCTGAAATATGTAAGATCAAAGTTATTCTAATATACATCATATCAAGAACTCTATTCAGTCACTATTATGTGTATGGGAAAAGCAGGACTGACCTCAGAAATGCAACATGCTTTCTGAAGCAGACAGAATAGTCACTGTAATCTGACACAGTCACCTTTGAAACCTATGGGGATCATTTAATTTAACCCATTGCCCAATGAATTGGACCCTTAAGCATTAAAGTTGTGCTCATCTGGGAATTCATGGTCTCTGTTTCTGCTGCTGAGTCCTCTGCTACTTTCCTACATATGCGGTTTCCTAGAAACCATAAGCTTTGTAATTTGAGCAGAGCTTTACCTAAAATCAGAGGCAAACCCTTTTTTCCTAACAAAGGGCAAAATGCTGAATAAGATTTTCAGGTTTTTCCCTCTGCAAATACAATGTTTCTGCCAGTCCCTTAGGACAGAACAGGAAGCCAGGAGCTCACACCACATTTCAGCTGTTTGTTTTCACTTGCTCTCCAGCTGGCTGGCATGACAGAGAAGAGCAGACTACAGTGCCAACCTTCAGGACTGACATGTTACTTCCTCACAGAGCACACACTGATCCAGCGACTCTTCTGGGGCCCTGGAACTTTGTTTCCTGGTCTCAAATGTCCTGTTCCTCATGGGAGTTTCTTCAGAAAATATCAAGTCTCTATGTGTGTTGCCTTGAAGTTCTATCTCAATGATTTACTGACAAAACATTTCTCTTAACACAACATTCTGGGGTCATCAAAACTTGTCCCTGGTAATGCAGGTTCCACAATTTCTTGTAAAAAACAGCTAATTGCTGTAGAGATGTATCTACACATTTGGTGATTTTCTAAATTTTATTTTAAAATGTAAAAAATGCAGAGATCAGTGTCCATCTGTACTGAAGTCAACACAAGCTTTCCAGTAACTACAGAAAGACTAGAAAAGCAGCTCTGATTTCTAATACCCCAATCCCTGATGCTTATAATCATTTAATCATTTTGTTTCCTTACAACTGTGAGTTAACTCTTTTGCTGAATTATCACTTCCTGTTTCAGTATACTCATAGATAACAGAATTATTAACAAACATTGCTGTTTTCACAGGTCTAGAAAATCCTGGGGTAATGGGAATGAACTGTGTTTGTTCTACAAATATTTTCAGGGTATGCTGTCTTATCTTGAATGTGAGACTTTTGCATCATTTGTCTTTATTTTTAAAGTGTCTCTCTACACCTCCCTGGAGAAGAATAAAAAAAATTAATTTCATCCCTGTATATGAATATTAAAAAAAAAAAAATAATTAAAGACATGGCCAAGTTTTGGTGTTCTTTTTTCCAGAAGTCCATAAGCTCTACAATGTACAGAAACTCTAGACTGCTGAAGGTTCGTGCCGCTCAGGATAAATTGCATTTCACAAGGGCACCATCTACTGGGAGATGACCAGCGAAGCACACGGCGGTTCCCTCACTTCCCTCCTCCGCAGGGAAACCTGAGTTCACTGATATCCAACACTTCTTCCAAGTGGCAATATAAATTAGATCTGAAGAAGTAACTGAAGGAACCAGGAAGCTGACAATGAGATGATACCTCTGAAGCTTTCACACTGAAATTTTTATTTTGAATACAACGGGAGCTAATTATTACTATTTGGCTTTACACTTCCTTACTGATATGGTGTCACTTTGAAAAAAACACTGGGATTCTGAAGTACTAACTTGTACCTCATGTAGCATGCACTCCCATGTACCTCAGAAAGTAAATGAGACAAAGGAGAAAAATTTCTTCTTCCAGAGGTGTGAAATCTACTTGTTGGTTTACATTATGAATCATGGTCTCTGATACCACCTTGCAAATGTTCTCTGTTCCAACAGTGTGCATAAGTGACTGATTCTACACCTTGAGAACATTTTTAACTACTGTTTTCTCCTGGGTTATGAAGTTCCTCAGTTTAGAAACAGACAATCATGGTCTGTGTCACTACCACACACTGCACTTATCCAGCATGTAGCAGAAAACCAGCCTTGAGCTCTGCAATATTAATCGCAGAGTATGGGCAGTGCCAGAGAAAAGGTCTGAACCTGCTGGCTGGAGAGCCAATTAATTCTGGAAATACTTTCCCTTCTCAGTACATTCCCATTGTTTTTGTATTGCTTGATGAGCCTTGAAAAGAACCTTTCTTCTTCCACTCTTACTTGTCCTTTAGAAAAACAGTCTTCTCATTAATCAAATAACAAGCAGTTAAAATAAACTGCAAACTTGCCACCACAGCCACTTTGAGTAGGAGTGTAAAAAAAGGTGTTGTGTGATGATCTAGCCATATCAGTAAAACTTTTTTTGCAGGCAAAACAGAAGCACTTAATTTATCGCCCCTGGAGACATTCAAGGTCAGGCTAGATAGGGTTCTGAGCAACCTGATCTAGTTAAAGAGGTCCCTGCTCACTGCAGGGGGGGTGGACTAGAAAACCTTAAAAGGTCCCTTCCAACCCAATGCATTCTATGATTCTAGGATCAGCAGAAGTAATTGTCAGTATATGGTGACTTCTAGCAAAGCCTTCTGCAGGCACGTCTGGAAGAGCATCTGCTCTCCAGAACAGAGGACCTCTCAGGATGAGAAACTGGGACAGGGAACAATTCTGCTGCAACATGCAGAAACATGGAAAGCCTTCACAACTTTACTACAGACTGCCACCTCACACTATTTTCATTCTCAAGTCAAAGAACTGACCTTGTGAATGAAAGCCCAATTTGGCTTTTATTCTCCTCCCTGAGACAGAATATTGTCACGGCATCAAGTGATACACGTCTCCCTTTTAGACTTTCTAACTTACTTGTTTTGGCTGGATGACTTCTGTTAATTGCTTTTTATTAAATGTATTCAATTCTTCCTACATACAGAACCACATTAATTCCAGGTAGGAAAGTTATAAATCTAATAAAAAGGGAACCCTAAGCTTGTGCAGTATCTTACTGATGCTACAGAACTCTACATACTCATGCTGAACCAATCAACATCACATTAGTCCAGTCAACAGCTGAATCTGCCAGAAAAACAATTAACACAAAAGTAAACTTTGTTTACTACTTTCCAGGACACTCTTCAAGAGACTAACAAGCTAGTTAGTATTCAAAGTTAAAGTCAGTATTCAAAACCTCACAGAAAGGTAATGCCAAGGCCTAATTTTGCCTTTTTTTTTTGCTGTTTCACGTTGGGAACATGACCAACTGGACACCATAAGGACAATATGGATGCTGTTGTCATTGTTGAAAGGCAAAATAAGACAGTAACATTTTGTCTCAGAGTAATACTACAGGATTTATTGAGCTCATTCTCTTAATTTTGGGACACTTTCAGCACATTTTGTAGAAAAATACTTTCACAAAGCTGCCATAAAGGTGCTATCCACCTTCAGATCTCTTGAATGCTCATCACAATTATATTTTCACAAAACAGCAGAAACAAAAAACACTAGTGTAGTGCTTAATAATAATGCACCTTTGAAACCCACAATTTCCATGAGTACACACAGTCCTTTGCATTATGCTTTAACAAAATTCTAGTATATCCAGCTCCTCCTTGCATAATAGGACTGAGTAGTCAAGTAAGTTCTTCTGGAAGCTTCTTTATATCAACCTAACTTAATCATTTACGTTATGAACTTCATCTGGAGCCTCCTTTTCTAACCAGCACATTATTACTCCCCTAGTGGTAATTCAGCAATTGCAGTCTGGCTTTTATACAAACTTCATCAGTAAGTCTTAGATACCAAATTCCTTCATAATGGTTCAAAAATCGTTTTACATAGCAAGTGCCTCTATTAATGCTCTGCGAAGCAATTATAAAAGTTGAAAAGCAAGCAGATATTTAAGTAGATGAAACAGCTAGGCACAAGTATTGGACAGTTAAATGCAGTTCTTCCCTATAATCCTGCATGCATAGTTGAGATGAATGGGACATGTTAAAGAAACCATATTCCCTCCTATTTCAGCTCCTAAATTCAAATGTCAAGGAAAAAAACCCCCACAACAAAACACCACACAAACAATACCAAAACAAACACTGAGGACACAGCTGCACTGAATTACAGCATCTCCACCCACGGGAAGAGAGAGCAGGGTTGCTTAGCGGAGTCCAGACCAGCCAAGAAAGGCACAAACAGTTCTGGAAGAGCCCTCATCACTTCCCAAAACGAAACCAGGCTCTCAAACAGCACTTGTCTTCCCTAGATACCCAGGCCACACACCCTGTGGGAACCAACCAAGCCCTCTGTGCATCCACCATTTAAAGCTGCTGTACATGAGAGACCCTGGTGACAACTCAACTTCTGCTTTTTAAAAGGTAAGAGAGAAATTCACAGCTCACCGTAACTATTCGCCTTTATACACACGCACACAAAATGAACCAGCTTCTTAGAAAAAGTAAAGGGTTCAGTTCCGGGTGAGCAACGCCAGCCGGTCCCTCAGTGCCCTCACAGGGAGGCGGCCGGCGGTTTCCCGGCTCCCTCCGCTCTCCACAGACCGTCCTCAGCTGCGTGCGAGGCACCGGCTGCCCGCTGCCCACCGCCCCTCCCGCCTTCGCACACCGGGCGGGACCACCCTGGCCCTGCCTCACGGGAAGGGAGAGGAGGAAGGAGGGCGGCCCAGGACCCCTCAGGCCCCCGGAGACCCCGTCACTGCCCGCAGAGAGCGGCGAAGCACCGCGAAGCCGTGTGGCTGCACCGCCCGTCAGGACCGGCCGCCCCCTGCTCCTGACAGGAGGGCGAGACACCCGGCTCGGCTTCTGGACACCTCCCCACCTCCATCACCTGGCTGCCAGCGTCTTAAAGACATTTGTGTGTGTGTGTATGTGTGTGTGTGTGGTTTTCTGACAAAGAACAGGCTCCCACAAAAATAAAATGTACAAACGCTCCCAGTTCTTCTGTCAGTTGCATTTTTACACGATGCTTCCTGCCAGCTGCAAGAAAATATTCCAGTCTTGTGGTTAGTTGTCAGCATTTCCACATAAGAGACATTTGTGAGGACAGGGTAGAGGTTGTCTTAAAAGCAACCAATAAAAACTAACAGAACAAGGAGAAAGGAAGTGTCACACTGAATTCTGTAAGGAAGCTTTGCAATGCTGCAACAGACCAGGCTTTGGGAAGACTTTTGTACCACAGAGGACAGACTCTGTACGGCTTTGTCTTGTAAACTTCAGAAACTGGACACAACAAGTAAGACGAGGATCACAACACCACTTTTAACGCATTTTCTGTATAAGTAGTTACTTCTACACATACAACAGGGCCTAGTGTTCTTTAGAAGGCATTGCCCATGTATAGCTAAAGATACTTACTTTGTCCAGAGGTTAACAAATAAAGAACATCTCTTTGCTGCAACTGTAATTATGTAACTTTTTATTACCGATTAGATTGTCAAATGAGTCACCAAATTAATTTCTGCATGAACTCAAGGTCATGGTATTTGTAGTACCTCGTACAAGTTCTCACTTCCTCACAGCTTAATATTGACCAAAATACTTCCTTAACAAGCTGGTCAGCTACAAATATTCATTAGCATCTTAAAACTTCTCCAGATTTGATAGTCTTTTTTATTTTTATATAGGTGTTTGAGGTTGGATTGGGTTTTTTTTGTTACATTGCTGCTAAAAATAAACAGTACCACATACTCCCTTAGTCTCAGCCACAGGATCACTTGCATCATCTCTAGCAAATGTGACTGCCACGAATCAGTGACCTCATTCCCTTCTAAGAGCAGTGCAGGAAAAATTACATACAGTCTTGTGTACAGCATGGCAGCACAGTTCTACCACACAGCTCTCACATAGAAAAGCTCCTGATTATGTCAGCTACATCTTAGAATAACTCTAAGTAACATTTCATTGTTTCCCAAACTGCTCTTCCTCACTCTGAAGCTTTTCCTTCTGCCCACTGCTCTGTCTGCCATAAGCTCAATGCAAGTGGAATACAACAGAAGTCTTTACACAACCATCAGTACAGACCAGCACTGTTTCCATATTTAGGACTTCCTCAACCCCTAGAGCCACTCCTCAAAGATCTCCTTCATTTATTTCCACCAGCAGTCTTGCTCAGTATCAAGAAAATGTTTTTTCTCACAATTTTGCTGTTTTCCTACTGTAAGCCGAGGATGTATTTACATACTACAGATCTTTCTAAACAAGAATCATTTTTTCTTGTCTAAAAGCTTTCTTTTTTCCTCTTAGTTCAAATGTCTCAGCAGACTCGGAAAACTACTGCAATTGGCAAAGGTAGGTTCTCTTTTTTGTTGTTGTTGTTTTGAAATATACACTGAAATAAAATGTTGAGCAAAAAATGGGGGAGGGATTAAAAAATGTCCAAAACCTCCATGTAAAATAAAAGCTTTTGCCTCTGTCTGTGCAGTGAGGCAGTTTACAAGTTTTTTATACTAAGTAAACTTTTTGCTAACTTGTATGTAGTCAAAATTACTTTGTTAAAACGTATTTTTCCCCTCTAGAAGTGTCATAATTTATCTTAGTCATGACTAATTTATTACCATTGTCTGTGAAAAGGTTTTTCTTACAAATTTATTTGTATGATCTCGTAAGAGCAAACTAATTTGACAGACCATCAAGGCTTCTGCTGATACTATTCAAAAGTTTGATCTACTTATACAAGGTTAATCCTGCCTATTTACCTACGGCCACAAATAAAATACTTCATTTACTTTCAGGTTCACGTGCTACCTATCAACTACCATGTAAAGTTGTTTTTTTCTACAATTAACTCCCTGTAATATTTATATTTATCTTTTATACTTCTTTTTATTGCTTCTGTAGTTCAAAAGTGGTTTTGTTGGTTCATCTGTTGGCTTTGTGTGCTCTTCCTTGTGAAGACATGCATTTTTCATCAAGTGCCTGACACTTTGTACTGATTTTGAAAAATCCAAAGTTGTGTTGCCTGCTTCTGGAGGCAGAAAAAATACAGAAACCTGTATTTTAACAGCAATAAGGATAGCCTGATTCTCAACATACTTTGGGAAAAATCTGAGTGTTGCTTGGATGATATGTGCAGTGAACTCACTCAGAAGGTTGTTCTTTCCAGAGATGCTGTCCAATCCCAGGCTCATACCTGTTCAGGGGACTTTGAACGTAGCGATGAATCAGGACGTGACCCTCTCCTGCCACTCAGACTCTGGATCTCCACCTGTCAGATACACATTGTTTAAACACAACCAGAAGGTATCCACTTTGAATAGGCCAGACTTGACCCCCGTTTTATTTAACTTGACTATCAACTCTGCCAGTGATGTGGGTGAATACAAATGCAAAGCTGAGAATAACATCTCCAGTGGTGGAAAATACAGCAACACTCTCAACTTCACCCTTAGAGGTACGTCTTGCTGTACACCTTCTCAGCACATTTTATTTTAGGGGCACATAGCCATGTCTGATGCAATGTCACTGCTGCAGCAGGAGGCAGGGTTTTGTTTGTGGCAGGTACTGTTCTGGACTGCAGTGTGTTCCTGCCTTGACTGTGAAGCTGAACTTGACTGCAAATAGTGATTATGACCTTAGGAGTCAGCAGTGCTGTTGTGACCTGTCTCACTGAGCCCTCCATCCTTGATGCCCATCTCATTTGCCAATGCTGCTGCTCAATTCTGAGTCTTGCTTTGGAGCTTGTCCTGTACCAAGTGATGCAGCCTTTTCAGCTTTCCTTTTACAGAGCCAGTTTCCAAACCAGTGCTGAGCTCACCCACCTCTCAAGCAAAGAAAGGCCAGAATGTGACCCTGTCTTGTCTGTCAGAGAACGGCTCTCTTCCTATCACATACATATTCTTCAAAGGAAAACAGACCATCCCTCCCTCAGTGAAGATGCAGAAGAGGGAAGCAGCTGTGATTTTTCTGTTCCTCAATTCCTCTAGTGACTTTGGAACCTATAAATGCAAAGCTGAGAACAGCTTTCCCAATAACACAAAATACAGCAACGGTTTCAACTTTACAGTAGCAGGTAGGCATGCATGGAACAGTTGACCACTGCTGATAAACAGGGACCACAGAATTCAGAATGTTGTAACAATGCAGTTTTTTAGCCAGAACTTTTGTTCTTCCAATGTAATGTTCAAACTACAATTTTTGACAATAAAAAATTAATTTGAGTTTTTAAAATTAAGGCAGAAAATTCCCTGCAGCCTAGATAGTAGCAGAGGTTGAAGTGACCACAAAGGGTGACTGTTAAAAGACTCACTTTTACAAGAGCCTCCTGGTCCACCTTGGGAAGAGTCTGGTTTTGTTTTTCTCTGGTCCTATGAAAGGGAGAGTCTACTGGCACCAGCAAGCTTCCTTCCTTCTGCTAAGGCAGTGCACATCTGGGACTCTCCTGTGTAGTTATGTTAGCCAATTAATCCGAAAGCTGAAAGAAATGCAAAGTCTTGATTTTAATTTACAGAAAATACTTAGAACATGAAACAACATTTAATTGCATACACACTTTTTTTCCTTTTTGGCAGAAGAGAGACACCATTATCAACCCCTGATAATTTCTCTTGGGCTGATCTTGCTGCTGTTTGTGATAGGATTTGCTCTGGCAGTTCAATTTTTCATAATTCCTTCATATAAAGCAAGTGAGTTATTTGAACGTATTTCATTTTCCAGAAGTGCTCATTTATGTTGTCAATATAGTTTAGTAGAGTTTGCTCTTGGTATTTTAAGATGTTTTTAAGTCTCCTCTTAACCAGCATAGGCAACTTAACAAGACCATGACAAGGCAAAACCCCTGAGCTATGTTTTAGATGGCAGGTCTGGGATGGGGGAAGCAAAGCAACATCTAATTTAATACACAAATATTAGAAGGAATGGGACCTCATTGTTTTTAGTAAAGCAAGAAAATTCTGATTAAAATGCTCTTGGTTAAGGAATAATTTTTATTATGAAAATAACATTCTCTGAGATCTCTCAGAATTCAAAAAATAGTAGTATATAGTAGGAAGAACAGATAGACATATATAAGCATGTGTTTTTCTTTTACAATTTGCAGAAAAATTTAAGTCTACTAGGCCCTCAACTGGCCTTACTTCAACAGTGAATGCAGAAGACTCTGAAAACTGTGTCATATACACAGAGATTGGTAAGTTGATGCTACTTCCCATGCAGTCATGCAACTGACTTGTGGGAGTGTGGTTGAGGAATGCTATTATGTTTGGTTGAAGAATGATATTATACTCTTTGTAGCTGGCATGGGCCCATTTCTTCAGGTACTGCAAAAGCAGTGGAAGGGGATACCTACTGCCCCTCTAAGTCAGCTAATACTCCTGCTGACCATGCCTGGCAGAGACATTAAGTCCCTCAGGATCCACACTTGTCACTGCCTGTCAGCCATGCAGCCAAAACTGCAACTGATCAAATGAACTGAAATTCTATACAAAAAATCTACTGTAAAAAGAAGTAAAATTAAGAATTGTACTTGGCAACTCATGGTGGTGATTGAAATAGCCATTACAGAGGAAAAGAAAATCAAAAGACAGCAATGTCCATTTACTAAGAGACAAAAGTGGACAACATACAAGTTGTAGCAAAATACAACTTACACAGCTCTTGCATTCTGTTCCAAATTGTTCAGCACACAACAGCTCTCTTATTTCAAGTTTCTAACTTTGACAAGACTCACAGTCAGTTCAAACTGAAGTTATGAGGTTATGCTAGACAACAAAGCAACTGGCCTCTATGTTAAGTCAGTGTACCACCACTACTTCAATTGCAGAAAATACACAATAATGAAGACATTAGGTGAAAGCCACGATTATTATATTGTAGTTTTCTGCTTTTGCCTTATATATGAATGTTGGTATTTTCAAGGGAAAAAGAAACCCACAAAACAAACCAACAAGCAAAGGTATTATGTTTCCTGTTTCAAAATATCAAGAAAGGGAATCGTTGTCTCTGAACAAATCTGCCTTCCTGTTGACACAGCAGAGAGCAGCTCTGCCAGATCCCTATCAGCATTCTGTCCACAGAGCCTGCAAGGACAGTGACAACAGCTCTGATAAGGCCCATGACTGCTACACAAAGCATGGTAGATTTATACTCAATATAAATCTTCCTGCTTTGTTTCAGTATTATTTTAAAATAAATAATTTTTAAAACACATCTGGTCAGTCTCCTGTCATTGAGTTAACTGCTATTCCTCATCTTACATCCAGAGCCTCTCAGACCAGAAGAAGAATATGTCAACTTTTCTGTTTTTAGAGGAGAAGACAACAAAGGTGAAAACCTCAAGCTGTAATACTGGAACATCTGATGTGCACAAAAAACATTTTTGGGGGCTTTTGCTAGGGGGTGGCAGGGTTTAACTAGTGGCAGTTACATACTGACATTGCTTACTTACTACAGAGAAATTAAAACAACTTTAATAAGACTCTTTTGAGGGGGGGGGGGTGAAAGGAAACAAAAACCCCCAAATAAAAAGCCTAGCACTATCCTATGACCCAAGAACTCAACAGCCTCATTATGAAACCATGCAGATGTTATTAGTGACCAAGTGCTGATGCTATATTAATTCTTCTGTTGTTTATCTGTACCAAAAACCAATTATGAATTATGTTATTCTGGCTTTTAGAAGAGAAGAGGGCTTGTGCTACAGTCTATTCAAAGGTCCTCATCAGAGACTGACAACAAGGTAAGATCTCTTTTGTCATGAACTTAATCATGTCTTTCAGAGAATTTTTCAGTCCTCAGATATAGTTAGTACCAAGGCTACACAAAAACAGATGATGTTTAGATACTAGTTTCTAGCCTAATTGTTTTGTAGACAACAGAAATCATTCTCTACTACCAAGCAAAATCCCCAAGTCATGTCTGAGGACTTCAACTTAGAAAAAGCAGAACAGATAAAAACTGGAATTAACAAAGACCCAAACAGTAATCTCATTAGACAAACAGCAGCTTATTGCCCAAATAGCATCATAAAATAACAACTCAGGTTTGTATCTATGCACTCTTGTATCTGATTTTGACTACAACACTTACATGTAGGATAAATATAATCATACATTAGTCTTTTTCCACCATTTTCTATGTACAGACAATTTTCGTCCACAAAAATGCTTGTAAAAAACTGTTCACAATTTATTTCACCTATTTCCTGTTACTCTTGATAATATATTTCTGATTTTTATGTTTATCAAGTGCAAGATGAAATAGCTTAAATGTTGAAGAACTGAGGCCACCTGAATAAAATACATCCCTACAAACAGATAGTACAAAGATACTTACTGATGTTATTAAAACATAAAAGTTGGAAGTCTTCTATATAAAATACCATTTTCCAGCAGAGACCATAATTGTATCAGCAATACACAGATGAAAGATTATTTTTTTAGGTTAGGATGGAGTATTTTCAGTAAGATAGTAAAACCAAAGACATGAAAGAGAATATGGTTGGCACTGCTAATGAGAGACAAGTTTGTCTCTTCCCTCTTTTCAAGGTAACTTGCAAGACCTGGATGGTCTAGATTTGACAGAAAAGAAATGCACCAAGTTTTAGCAGAACTATCTGCAGAGAAACCAGAGTCCATGACACTGTAGAAGCCAGTTCAGGCAGACATGATTAAGAAAATAATTTTATTCAACAAATTTAAGTTTACATATTTTTGGCTGATGTTACATACTTCACTAAAAAGTCCTTTAGCCTGGAAATGTGCATCATTTCCTTCATGGTGGTGTCTCTGCTTCTCAGCTGGACCACTCCGCTCTCTAGGGTGGCATCAGTTATCAAGACCATGAAGAGAACACTCATCTCATCATACCTGCAAAGAAAAGAGCACTCAGATATGTACAACTGACCATAAGCTGTAAATACTTATTTTTGCTATACTGCACTAAGCCCAGTGTGAAGACATCAGCTTTCTTGTTGCCATTCCTTGCTTTCCTGATGACATTAATTTAGTTACTTCAGTACATAAAAATAATGTTATTTGGTCATCTTTTACAAGGGTATTTTTGTTGAAGCAGAATATATCTTTCTTCTGTTATTTAACAGTCAGACTTACTTTGAAGACTACTGCACAGAACAAATAGTGGTATTTATTTTCTCTCAGCAAAAAATATTCAAGACCCACTGACATGAGCAGCCATATGCTCAGATTTCACTCCCAATCAACAAATCATGGATGAAACCCTCAACTGGAACAGTAGTTTTTAGCTGCACAAATAATTCCATCACATATGCTAAAGGTGATGGTTCCAGACTTGGAAGAACTTTTAAGTGCAGGACCAGACACAGTGTGCTGCTTGAAATAGTACTTGAGAATGAAACACAGAACTAGTGCAGATGCAAAAGTGGGGGCTGAGGGCAGGAAACACTTCTGCAAGGTTATAACTCATCTTAAGTAATTCATTTTCAATAGGAGGGTCTCTAAAAGGCATCTCACAGTTCCAGAGAAACAACAACAACATCTGAAAGGCTTATACTTTACTTAATTTGAAAATTATCTGACATTGCTCTTCTTAATACAATTAATTGAATCCAAGTTTATAGTTGGGAATACATGCCTTCAGTCATGTGGTTATTGCACTCGGTGACTTCTTACTGAAAACAGGCTTATTTTTCACTAGTCCACAGAAAGTCATCTTTCACCTTCACAGTGTAATTTACAAAAGACTGTTTCTTTCTCCTTACTTTGTATAAAGCTGTTCCAGTGATACCTGCATGGTTTCAAGATAACCCGGCCATACAGAAATTCTATTTTCTGACAGTTCATTGAACAATCCTTGACAAACCTGTGTTTATTTAAAAACAAAAGTTAAAAGACAGACTTTGAGGGTTTGAAATTCTATACAAAGAAACCATTAGAACTCTAGTTCTGGTATTAGCATTCTTAGCTGGTGTTAATTTTCTGGCTGAAATAATCTTGAAGTAGAAAGCAACTTGGCAAATAGATTTCTATTTAAGAACATGCCAGTGTAAGTTTCCTCCCTTCTGTGGGGACTGGCTTAATGACTGACTTAAATGAAAACATTTTTAAAAGCCTTCTGAAGATGTGACCTATGTGTTAAGATAATTGTGAAAGATTAAGAAGCTGAGAAGGATTGTTTTATTTATTTTCCTTAATTTTGCATGGAACAAATATCAACTCTCTAGAAGCACTGTGTTAATGCAAGGCAGGCACCTATTACCCACTGTCTGCACTACATTTATATTAGGAAGAAATTCTTCAGTGTGAGGGTGGTGAGGCACTGGAACAGGTTGCCCAGGGAAGCTGTGGCTGCCCCATCCCTGGAAGTGTTCATCCAGGTGGGATGGGGCTTGGAGCAACCTGGTCTAGTGGGAGGTGTCCCTGCCCATGCAGGGGGGTTGGATCTAGATGATCTTTAAGGTCCCTTCCAACCCAAATCATTCTATGGTTCTATGATTCCTTCAGCTGCAACCCACAGGCTGCACAGTGGAAGCACTGTGCAATAAATCTGTACAACCATCAATCTCTGAGAATCAAAGCAGCAACATGATGTTCCCCAAAGTGAACACTGTCCAAACTGTGACAGAATGTTACATGGAAAGTCAATGCTCAAAATTAAAAATATTTCTTACAACCTACCTGTCTCAGCTCTGTTGTTGGACCTTTTCCTACATCCAAGGCCACTTTAAGAGGTGCTAAACAAGGATGAAGTTTAAGTACCTAGTAATTTTACAAAAAGCAACAGATTAGTGTGAAATTCTAAACCAAATTAGGAAATACTAGATTTTTTTCCTGAAATTTCTAACCATACAAACGTTTCTCCTAACACACCATCCTGAATTAGAAGCAAGCTGGATTTAATCTAACTAGTACACGTTAGCTAGGTTAGTGTGGCAAAAACTACTCCATTTTGGCTGAGCCCCAGAAAAGAGATGAAGTTTTGACAGCAGAGCTCCATCACCTTTCATGGAGCCAGAGTCACCAGACACAGCCCAGCACACACCATCCAGTCTAGTGCCTGTTCTTAAAGACCAAACAGTTGCTGGATTAACGAGTGCTGTCTGAAAGCTAGCACTCCAACTCCAGGAAATGAGGGTAAAAGTGGGAATAACTATGGTCCTGAGGAAAATGCCCCACTACCATCTACAACCCACTTCTACTCCTCTCAGCAACCTTCAGATGCTGCTGCCCAAGGAGACAAACTCCTCTTTCCCAAGCACAGCAGGTACATTTCAGTTCTAAACTCCTTCATCACTTGGATGGCAAAAGCCTACCTTCTCATCAGAGAGAAGGTGAAACAGGAAAGCTGACCTCAGAATGAGAGAAAAATTGCATATGTGGGCAAAAAGCACTGCAGAGACAGTCCTGTAGGACCAGCCTATTGCTACCAGTGAGGAGTGTCCTGTCTGCACCTGTTGGGGAAGGGAGCAGAGGATGGCCATGTGGAAAAGGGAAGTTATTCCATGCTTGAATTTACCACACTTCTGTGGGTTTTGTACTTAGACCTGCCCCTGCCATCCACCATCCATTCTTCCTTACACTTTCCACAGAAAATTACCTTTCTCTGTGCAGTTTTCTTTTTTGGCAGTGGATGCTCAGCTAGCTGTAGAGAATCAAAGAGGTATGCTAGCACTCCTCTGTCCAGGTTCCCACTCACAGACAGAACATGAGGAATAACATTCCTCCTTCCATCTCGGCCCTGAAGAGAAAAAACCCACAAAGTGATACCTCAGAGATTGTCCCAAAAATCCTTTTGTTTACTTTAAAGGTATAATGAGGTATTGAGCTCAAGCACCCTTATTAACATTTAAAACACAAATATGTATTTTTTTTTAAGTTACCAGCAATCTTAGAAGTGTAACAGTAACTAGATAAGAGTGTAACACTGGGGAAAGCATAAGATTGGAGCAGGTTGGGGTTATTTTGTTTTCCTGCCTCTCTGATCATTCATTTAAATCTGTGGCAACTACACTTGAAACTCTGCATTTTCTCTTGGAGGTTTGCAGATTACTTCCAAGTGACCACAAGGATCTGCCCACACATTTTGAGAAATCCCTGCGTAACCCACAGGTTTTTAGGTTACATTACAGTCTTCTGCCTCCTGTGTAGAAATAAGCTACAAAACCAGGAAAGACAGGACTGTCACCAGAAGGAGAAGGTTGCAATTTACTGGTAAAATACAAAGTTACACTCATTCTATCTCTACAGCCTGACTTTCCAAATACTGCCATTCACCAGAAGTTTGCCCCTATCCAATACACTCAGTGGAAATGTTTCCCTCTGCTGCATTCCCCCTTCTGAGTGTGCTAACTTCTGTGGAGCCATTTGCAGTGTCTATCATCCATTAATCCACATGTACTTCTAGATATATGGAACTGGACAAGCTACAGAAATAAAAAACATTTACAGCTTCTTTTCTGATGTCAACTTAACTTTTTGATGTGAACTTACCACTACAACACCCCAAGTTTGTCTTGACATCTACACACAGCAGCAGTTTTGTCAATCTAGCTCATTTCCAATTTCAAATAATTAACTCCTTGTAAAAACAAACAAACCCAAAACACTACATTACAGCTTTTGAAAGTGAAGGCCTGACTGCAGAGTATCAGTTCTACTGCTTTTACAAGCCACAAAAATAAAAGATAGTCACATACTAAGCAACTGGACCAGCAAAGAAACTTTCTCTCACATTTTAACACCTTCATCAAAAATATTTTTAACATAGTAAAGCTTACAAGCAATTTTGAACTCTCCCCTGGATACACCTGTAACAGTTCAGTATCACCAAGGTTCTTCAACGTTTCTATTGTTTCTGTCCCCCAAGGGAAGCTGTAATGTAAATGAAATCCTCTTCTTCCTTCTTCATCCTGAAAGTCACTGCTGCTGAAGTTAGATGGACCCACTGCAAACTGGAAATGAAACGGGTCAGAGTTACCACTGCTGTGCATGCTGCACTCACGACAGAAACAAGGCTGGCACACTTGAAGCTGAAGTCTGTGTTTTTCAGCAAGAGATTTTTATAAATTACAGCCCAAGTCTCTTGGCTGCTTTACAGTATTTTGATCTCAAATCACGTACAAACACAGAATATTTGTCTTTCTAGAAGTCATGTTGTGAACTACTTAACTACTTGCCATAAATAGGTTTGTTTCTCCCAAGAAATATATGTATTTCAGTGACCAAAGGCAAGCAAGGTTAACTCCACAAAACCCATCAGGGTGTCTATTCCCCCTCTATCTGAAATACAGAAAAGCAGGCTTCTCATGGGAATGCTGCTGTTACCTTTCTCCACCACTGGAGTCTCTGGCGTAGCCAGTAATCGAGCCACTGTCCTGCAGTTCTGGGAGAGCTAAACCATGCAAGCAAAGACGTGGTCCTTTCGCCTATTCTTTAAACAATAGCAAGGTCAGCAAGTTAACTCCTTCAAAAATAACAGGGAAAAAGCAAGAGACAGTATTCAAAAACAATCCAAAAGTTAACCAAGTGCAAACAGCTTAAGTATGAGGAGGGATCAAGTCCTCTGTTACTCTACCTTGTAAGGTTTTTGTTGTGTGGTTCACTTTCTGGAATGGAGTGAAAGCACACTCCAATTTGTGCAAGGCCACAAGGCAGCCTTTTGTTCACCAGTTCTAAGCAGTCAACATACTGTGCCAAAACACCTGCCAAAAGACAAATTGCTAATTTCAGTAGCCACAGAAAAAAATTATTTTTTTAATTCTACTGACAGTGAATGTAACACACATAATACACATGCTGTTTATATGTGCAGTCCCACTAGTGTTAATGTCTTGCAGAAATTGGCTCTGCATGTGTAGCCTGGTTACTCCAGGTACTTTGGTAACTGTGATTTTAACATGCCTTTCCCCTAATTACAAGGGAAAGCATCCCACGTGCACTTTGGGATTCATGTTGCTCAGGGCCTTGACAAGAGCATGAACTAACTCACAGCGCGCAGGTGAAACTTTCCCAGTGCACGAACACAACCGGAAATTTTCCTTAAATGCAGCTGCTTGGCTCTCAGCAAGAAAAACATGTTCAGGTATCCAGGCTGCCCACAGCCCTCCAGAGAGCCGCCTCACCCCTGCACTGACGGACGGGGGACGTACCGGGCAGCAGGCTCTCACGAAGCACCCCCGTGCTCCCTAGCACTTCTTGCAGAGGCGTTCCGCCCGGCTCCTGGCTGCAGGCCCTGCCCTGCAGGGCTTCGAGCAGCGTCTCCGAGTGCAGCAGCCGGAGGCCCTGCCCGGCCCGCGGAGCGCCGGCGGCGGGCGGGCTGTGGAGCGGGGCCTCTACCTTGAACACCTGCTCCCGGAAGGCCAGCACCGAGTCCCACCACTGGGCCGCCAGGTTGCCGCGCAGCGCCACGCCCAGCGGCCCGAAGCCCGGGTGGCAGCCGCTGAGGTAGGCGCGCCAGGGCAGCGCCGGCCGCGGCTCCGCGCCGCCCCGCAGGAAGTGCCGCCGCCAGCACACCTCCAGCAGCTCCTCCCCGTTCGCCCCCTCATCGCCGCCGGCAGCCGCAGTGTAGGGCCGCGCCGAGGAACCGGCCTCCACCCCCTTTGCAACCCGCGCGGCGAGCAGCCGCCGCCTGAGCCCGGGCCGCTGCAGGGGAGCGCGGCTGCACCACAGGCACCCTTGGCGACAGCCCAGCGCCATCTTCCCCGCTTCCCGCCTCTCTCATGGCGGATGAAGGGTGGGGGGGCGGTGCTGGCCTTGCGCATGCGCTACATCTCGCGCGCAGGAAGCGGAGCGGGCACGCGACTGTGTGGAACGAGCGGGGAACATGGCGGCCGCGCATGCGCGCTGGCTCTGCGAGGCAGGCCCGGGGGTCCCAGCTCCCTCCCCAGCGGACCCCGGCGTTTCGTGCCCTTCAGCCCCCCCCCGCGCCTGCCCGGGGCTGAGGCTGCAAACGGCAGGTGACGCCTGGCCTTCCCCTCTTGGGCACGGCTGCCTGGAGCTCCATGGCACACGGGCGTTTGTACCCTCCAAGTATGGGGCCGGGGGGACTCTATCCCTGGGCGATCACGGGAACACGGTACATCTGCGCAGGGAGATTTGTAAGCGGAAAACCGATAGAGGTCTCCTCAAAGCAGCCCCACGTTGAAGCAAGGTTGAGGTTTTCCTAACCACATAGCACTTGAAGCGAACGCGTAACCACAGCCCCGCCTGCTTAGCAGGGCGGGTGCGGCTCCGTTTGCAGCTGGCAGCGGAGCCCAGCAGCACAGCAGTGGAAATTTCCATACGTGCTTCATCGGTTTTGTACCAGTGCCAGAAGGTGGAGCTTATGAGGAGGAACCATTCTGCGAACTGGCTGCCTTGAGAAGTTAATGTCTGTTAAGTCCTAATGAGCAGGGATAATCTTAGCATCGGCTGTACTGCACAGCCCCGTCCCAGAGGCCCGGCGAGGCGCCCCGCGGTAGTAGGGCACTGGGTCAGCCGCCACTCCTAGGTGCTGAAGTACAGCTGGGTACAACTTACTTCTAAACCAGATTTGCTACGAGCACAATTCTACCAATGTAGGCAGTGGTAATAAGAGTTATGTAGTAGAGGCTCTCTTCCATCCTTTTAGGTCCAGCTGTTAAAGAGGAGTGCCCACCTTACCCTTAGAGCAAGACCCTTCCCCCTCAGGGAACACTCCCCTTGGTCTGGTTGTTTGGAAACACCGTAAGGCAAAAAAATTCAAGCCATGGTTTTTTTGGAGCTGTGCTTAATTTTTTAAGTAAGAATCACTCATACCTCGAGAAGACAAGACTTTTGAGGCCAAGTTTAAAATTCCTTCAGCTTCTAGAGAAGGTGCTAGCTTCCACCTACTTACACTTAAGTCCACCAAGAATCTACAACCTTGAAAAACATCTAGTGAAGAGGCACAGGGTGGATCTCCTCCTGTGATTTCCTGATGAAGTTTCCAAAGCACTTTCAACCAGTACAACTTGCAAACACCTTTCTGGGTTTCAACTTAACAAGTGTGGTCAGTGCTATCTCCCACCTAAAAGGAGAAAGCAGCTACTTGTTCTTTGCATCATCACTAAGACCTAACTCAGTCTGCCAATTTTAATTCACAAGCTAGAATTTTTCTGTATTTTTTTATGAAGTCTTAACAAAAACAAGCTTCCCATACATTTTATTTCAGGCAACTGGAAACTTGACTTATTTCAAAGACAAGTAACCATCTGCTTCCTTGTCTTCAGCACTGGGCAAGGGAATGTTGCAAAGCTAATTTAAAAAGATCCTTTCCAAGTTCTCAACTGCAGTTTTAGACCCAAGTGTAGCTATACTGAAACTCATAGCAACAGGGAATGATCAAAGTACCATTCACTGATAAAACTCCAGGGAAAAGGAAGAAATATATAATTAAGAGGCTTCAATTAGGATCAGAAGCTGAGCCTCAGGAAAACAATCACCAAGAGCTAAGCACAGACTACCAAAAATGTCTGAAGTGTAAGTCTGACTTGGGTTCTTAACAACCTAGACAAAATCCTGCCTTGATTCTTGCAGATTCAACCTTGAATACATCAAGCTGTAAGTAAGCGTTGCTGTTAAACTTCTAACTAATGGTTGTTACTGATAAACAAGTGAGAGGAAGGAACTGAAAGCATTAACTGGAACTTTAATATGCTGTACTTGAAAGTACAAAGTACTTTAACCCCAGGACCAAGAGTATTCCAACTATGTTTCAAGTCAAGGAAATGCTGTTGCTTTGCTCAGCATGGGCAGTGCTCTGAGATTAGTCATTGGCATGCACTTCAAATCTTGAAAAAAATACTTTAAGTATGCTCATGGATCAACAGCCCACTTCCCTCCCCCCACTTCCATAAAGAAATCACTGCTCAATACCAGTTTAAGTACAATTGTAAGTTTTAATACTAAGATCTTCCCATTTCTCTGAAGCTCATAGTAAGCCTGCATGCTAACTCACAAGGCCTGACAGCTGGAGATACACCACACTCAAGCCTGGTCTGCACACATGTTCTTGTGAAGGCGACAGTTATGGTGCTGCAAAAGCTTCCTACGCTCGTAGCAGCTCGTTAGCAACACCACTGCAGAGTTTTGTTTAGCAAGACTTTTATAGCTATACCATTACTCCAGTGGATCTTCTCCAAGAACTGGCCCTATGCTAGTAGGACAAGGAAGAGTACTGTTTCCAACAGTTACTTAGAAGCCAGCTTTAGTTTTCTTCCCCATCCAAGCAGAGCCTGCCATGCTAAGCAATCTAGCCCAATCAAGGCAAGGCTGGTTTTTTGTGTAAGCTTAAATGTTTAATCAGACACAGTTGAGAAACCTTTCTAGAATTTAATATAAAAACATTTGACATTCCCTTAATGTAAAGTTGTGCATATGTTGAGAAAATTGCCATCCGAAAGAAAATTCGGTCTTCAAATATCTTTATTGGAAGGCCATGCACTGCCTTCTGTTACTGTATTTCAAATCACTGTACATTTAACTTTGAAAACACTGTCTGCATTTTCTAGTACAAAAAACTAAAAATTGTTTCAGGAATGTAGAGAAATATTCAACTTAAATAGCGAAAAAGTGCACCATAATTACTGCTGCACTGCAGTCATTTCTGCATTTCCCATTTCTTAAATAACTATCCTGTTTTTGATAACACACAATATAAAGAGCAATTATGAAAAACTGAGACATTTAAATACACTAAGTTATTGGGAATAACTTGTGGGCATCGGGTACCCTATCATGGGAGCAGCACCAGTGGCAGGGTATGCATACTGCTGCTGGTTCATGCCATTGTGCATGTTGGCAATGTTACTGCCGTACTGCTGCTCGTAGCCGTTCTGATAAGCCCCTGCAGGGGTACCAGCCCTGAAGCCAGCCTGCATGCCTGCAGCTGCAAAGCCATTCCCAAAAGGTGTTCCATTACTGAAACTCTGGGCAGTGTAGGCCCCGTTTTGAGTTTTTGCTCCAAAGTCTCTCTTCCCTAGTGGACCATAGTTTCTCTCAAAGTTCTCCCTCTCTCTAAAACTACTAAATCCACCCCTTTTGCCCGCAGAGTATCTGTCACGTCGATCACCTCGGGAACGACCTAGTCAAAAAAGACAAGACAGTTACACAGGCATGAAGGCTGCATTTCACATGCCACCACATGAGTTCAGCTACCAAGAGAAAAAGTATTCCCTTTCTGCCCCAGCAAGGCCAATCTAGTACAGCAGCTTTCCAGTTGCTAGCTTTCTCTGGTTAGATGACAGAGAAAGCTGAGGAGAGTCAATACACTCTCCTCCCTTGTAACATGAGTAGTGGCATCAAGGCAAAACGTCACTTTCATCTTGCCCATAAACACTTAAGTCCATCCTCCTCAGCCGTGTCAGAGAAAGCCAGGAAAGTGAGCCCTGAAGGGTTCAATTTCAGAGCAAATACTCTGAAATGCATCTTAGGCCAGCACTCGTCACAAGTGCACCCATGTTGGTTTTTTTTGTTCCTGGTGTTAATAAATACCTTTCCAGGTCACCACAACTGGTAGCTAAACCACCTTCTACATCCATTTTGGAGAGGCTGGAGGTGGAATTTTAGATTTCCATTTCAGTCTGAGACCTATGCACTGTAGTCAAGAATGGTACTTACCTGAACCTCTGTCTTCAATCAATTGAAGCAATTTGGGGTTGATGGCTTGATTAGCCTCACGAAGCACAGAGATGAGGTCATTTACTTGCTTAATATTGTTAGGAGTAAAGAATGTGTATGCTGTGCCTGTTTTGGTACTGCGGGCAGTTCGTCCAATTCGGTGGATATAGTCCTCTGAGGAGTTAGGGTAGTCATAATTGATGACAAATTTCACATCTTCCACATCTGTAAAGTGTTGCAGTGTGGCAAAAAGCAAGGTACAAAGTTTTGCACACCACAACAGCCAAATCGAAGATAAACATTAGACAATAGTACTTTAAAGGAAATAACGGCTGCAAAGAACAGTGTTAGAGTTATCCATTTCTGCATGAGTATTGTGGAAGAGAAAGTTTATGCACACTCCGTCTGTTCCCGTCTCATCACCCACCCTGTGATCCAAAACCTTACCATAAAGGAGTATGCATTTGCTTGTCATTCCCAACTCAAGAGTCCCCTCTACAAATCATCAAGTGACATCTGAATGCTTCTTGCAGTAGGGCCACTAAAGCTCACAGCAGCCTCTTCATGTGCTCATTTGAGGACCTTAGAGTAAAAACATACAAGGTCCTTCACATACACACTCATTAGAAGCTCAAAAAAAAAAGGGGCCACACTGCTCGTCTTGCCAAGACCTTTGAACCGCAGCTGCAAGAAAAACATACCTGTCCCCCCAAAGTCACCAAGTTGTTTTTATGCACTGTGTCTCGTCTAGGCAAGCGCTTCCAAGAAGCCAGGGTTCACTTGAGAATGTGTCTGTGTCTCTCTCTGGCAGGTCTCGACATGACGCTACGTATAGGTGGAGGAACTTCGACTTTCAAAAGGCATTTGAAAAGCCATTTGCTTTCCTGCCCCACTTGCTAAAGTGAGAGGTGGACTTTCTCAGATTTCATGTGCCAGTACTCACCAATTTGTACAAGGCTTAGTACATTTTAAAGCTGCTCTCTCCATTTCATGGTTGAAAAAAATTTCATTGAACATTGTAATTATTTTCTTCGACATTTCAGCAAACTCACTGAAATTCAAAGACCCACAGATCACAGCAGACAGTATGCACAAAACTAACAGTACTGCACCATGGCAAATCATGCAAAGCATGGAGAGAAAAGAAATACCAGGGCAAAGTGAACTGTGAATGAAACTGCTTATTTCATGAGAGAACAGTTTATGGGGTAGTAGTTTAAAAGGATGATCTTTGCCTTTTGAAGATTACTGGCACACAATGCTCTCAGCTTTCACCTCTCTATTTGACTGGAAGCAGCCAGCCGATCACTTCCACTAGTCCTCCATCCCCCTCGAGTCCTCCGATTGTCATGCCTAGGCCTTGCCACAAAGACTGCACCTTTATGTGAAGAAAACTTAGAAAAATGCAGAGGTTAAAGAAAGCAATAGACTTTCTTTAAATAGCTTTGGGCAACTGGCATTACGAGTTGTACTAACCTAGACCTCTGGATGCAACATCTGTAGCAATCAGGATTGGCGCTTTTCCGTGTTTGAATTCTGAAAAACAAGCAACAACTCAGTTTCTTCATCCAGTAACACAGACCATGTGCCTGTAGAAACTGCAGAATTACTCACCATTTAGAACCCAGTCCCGCTCCTGCTGGCTTTTATCTCCATGAATACCCATTGCTGGCCACCTGAAAATACAGAACTTGATTGACCTCAAGAGCATTACTTGCAGTTTCATTAGTCAAAGACAGGGCTACTGGATAGTTGTAAATAGCTTCTGAGAGTTAGTTACAGCATTGTCACCAACACCTGGTGTCACTGTATTTGACTCCTTTGACAGCACAACTCATTGCTCATGAAGAATCAAGAGCTCAGACTACTGGAGTGGCTCTCTGAAGTTCAAGCAGTTAGACTCACCCATCTCTCCTCATTTTCCTGGTGAGATCATCACACCGTCTTTTTGTTTCCACAAAAACGATTGTTTTGTTTTCCTTCTCACTCATTATTTCTTCCATCAGACGAATAAGTCTATTAAGAAGAGATAATAGTTAGGGCAGGGATTGATTTAAATAACCTGGTTTTTACTTTTTTACTGGTCTCTGACCACTGCCAAAACTCCATTAAGACAAATTCATTTCACAGTTCATAAACCAAAATTAACCATTTAAAAACATTCTGAATGCTTTGTCCCCACTGACTACTTACTTGTCATCTTTCTCTACATCATGACACACATCCACAATCTGCAGAATGTTGTGGTTTGCACTCAGTTCCAACGCACCAATGTTGATGTGTACATACTCTTTCAAGAAGTCTTCAGCCAGCTGCCTTACTTCCTTTGGCCATGTGGCACTCCACATGAGAGTCTGCCTGTCAGGCTGGAGAAAGAGGCTGGGTCAGTACAGGATTAATAGACAGTCAAATGCCCAACCAAAAAAAAAAAACAATCCATCCAGACAAGCCTCAAAAAGTTAACTGCACTGCCTTGCTTCAGTGAACATAGCAGCATTTGTTTCTGTAATAGTGAGAAATGTATGAACCATTTCTACTCACTCTTATCTGATCCACAATTTTTCTGATCTGAGGTTCAAATCCCATGTCAAGCATCCTGTCAGCTTCATCAAGGACAAGGTAAGTACACCTCCTGAGATTGGTCTTTCCAGCTTCTAAGAAGTCTATAAGCCTTCCAGGTGTTGCAATGCAGATTTCCACACCTAAAAACCAAGCAGTATAAAGTCAGCTGAAGTGGTTTTCATACTGCCTCACAGAGATGCATGAGGGCTTATCCATACCTCTTTCTAGGTCACGGATTTGTGGTCCCTTTGGAGCACCTCCATAGATACACGTGGACTTCAAACGGCACGCTCTGCTGTATTCAGCAGCCACTTGCTGCACTTGTTGAGCCAGCTCACGAGTTGGTGCCAGCACAAGACACTAGAAGTAAGATGCCCAGCTTTTAGCTTATTAAACTATTTAGTTTATTTAACATATCTGAAGGTTCTAGTCCGACACTAGTGTTAAATGGAAAGGTTGCCATGCGATAATCCACTGCCAGAATGACTGAAGGGCATTTAAGCAGTCCAAACCAGCAAACTGCATTATTTAGCATCTCAATCACCAAACACTGCCCTCCACTGTGTGCTAAGACACCTGAAAGGCACTGGCTTCCAGGGAATAGCTATTTCCAAAATGGGACATCTAGCCCTGTTCTGTACACGTTTAAGGACAATCCACGAGTTTATGGAATGTTCTTGGGAGACTATCAAAACATGGAACCACTACTTTAGTCATACAGAGAAACACTGTACAGCTATACAGTCTTAGGAGCATGGACAATTGCACTCCATTAATTAGAAATTAAGATCCCTTTTCCTTTTAAGAATACTCACAATAGGTCCATCTCCTCGCTCCAGGAATGGCTGGTGATTTATATGCACAATAGCAGGCAACAAGTACTGTTTGGAAGAAATAAAAGTCTCATTACTATCTCTTCCTAGAAGTGTTCAGCTGGCACGAGGCCAGGACATATTTTTCACTACTGAAATCCAGCAGTATTCCAGGCTACAAAACTTACAGAGAGTGTTTTCCCTGATCCAGTCTGTGCCACTCCAACCATATCCAACCCACTCAAGGCAACAGGCCAACCTTGTGCTTGAATAGCAGTTGGTTCAGTGAAGTTCTGCCTCTGAATTACTTCCATAACATTTGCTTGAAGAAAAAATTGAAACTTATTAACTTGAACTTTGTCTTAATCAAGCCTGGAAAAAATCTCAAGTATGCTAGTCTTTACTTACCAGGAAAGTTAGCTTCATAGAAGTTTATAATCGGTTTTGGACAGTTATGGCCCCTGACTGTGACTTCTTTGCTTGCTCTGTATTGTTCAACTTCTTGCTGCAAAGACAAAAACTCCTATTATTGGAAGTTTTGATACAAAACTTATCTTTGAAGTTACCCCATCCATGCCTGGTGGGCCTCATGACCCTCAGCATGTTTGCATTTATTTGTTTACTTTTGCCCAAGTTGGACAGGGTACATACCACAGTACGTCTAACTACATCAGGATGTTCTTGATAGAAGTTCTTCTCAAATTTGGGCAGCTCATCTAAATTCCATTTCTTTTTTGTAAGTTTTTCCCCAGGGTTTCCAAATTTCTTCCCAGAGAGAGGTCCACCTCTACTTCCTCCAAAACGGGGAGCTCCAAATCTAGAGAAGATCATAACGTAGAATCCAAGAAAAACATTCTGATCCCCTTCCTATACAACTTAAATGCTATCTTTGCAGTCCACGCTGTAACTCTAAAATTCAGGCTTTTGAACCCCACCGACAGGATACCGAAAATTCAAAAAAAGATACTTAAGTTACAGATGCCATGATCTGCTACCTACAACTGGTACTCAAAAGGCCCATTAGCAAGTTACAACATAGGCAAGGTAAGGACATTAACACCTTTGTTTTGCCCCATGATCAAAATGGTGTTCCACCCATGTGACACTCCCATTGTGCGTCAGTCTGCAGAAAGTGGGCAGGGGCAGTTACAAAACCTTGGGATAACTTTCCCAGAAACCGTTTTCTTGCTCCCCAAAAAATAAGAGCTCTCTCAGCAACGAGGTTTTGTGAAGCCATGCCCTTCACATTAGCGTTTTAGGTTTGATCTCTCCGTTCAGAACAGGCTCAGCTCAAAGCCCCGAGGCGCAGCTCGACGCAGCGCTAAGCCGAGGATCGCTAAACTAGATCGGAGCGCGGGGCTCCCTCCTCGCCCCCATTACTCCCCGATTTCGCCCGGGCGGGCGCTGGGAACGATCCACCCCAACACAACACAGCGCTCCCAGAGGGGACCTGGCTGAGCGGCCGCTGCTTCCTGCCAGCGCTGTTTCCTTTGTCTCTCATTTCTGTCTACGCCACATTTTCCAGCCGCTGCCATTTTAGAGTCTGAGCTGGGCGGGGGGGAGGAGGAACAAAGGCAGCAGCAGCCGGCATTTTGATTTCCCCTCAGTCACCGCATGGCGGGGCCGGCCATTAACATCCGCTTACACAACACAAAGCGAGAGCCGGCCGGCTTCTGCCAGCAACAGCCAGAGCAGTTGTCCCTTGAGAGGGGGAAGGGAGGAAGAGGGAACCGCCCTACCGAGCTCCCCAAGGCTTCGGCAGCGGCGAAGCGCCCGGCCAACCCACTGACCCACAAACCTCCAGCCAGCCCGCCGGTCCCCAGCCCACCCCCACTGGGGGGGGGCGAGGGGGAAGAGGGGGGGAATCGAGTTCTGCGTCGAACATCCATATTCGGGAATACGTCCCCGGCAGGATGGGGGGGGGCAAACGCCTCTTCCCCCCTCAAAAACCCCACCCGCGCCTCTCGTAAGCAGCCACCAGCGGGGGCTGCGCTGAGGCGGATGGACCGAGCCCCGTCCCAGATACTGCAGACACCCACGCACAATGGCGGCCCTGAGCGGCGCCAAGAGCTCCTAAAGCCTGATCCCCTCCCCTTGCCTCCCCTCGCGAAGATCCAAAAAACCTCGAGACGGCCAGAGCTGAGGAGAAGGGCGCCAGGGCCCAACCCTCGGCACTCGCCGCCATTTTAAGCGCCTAAAAAACAACTGCCAGAACCCCAGAGTCGGTCTAAAGAGTCCGGACGCTGGCGGCGGCTAGCGCCGGCCGGGCCCCCGGACTCACCCTCTATCCCTGTCGCTGGAATACCCGGGCATGGTGATGGTGGGCGAGACGATCCCGATCACTTAAAGAGGGTGGCGAAGGGTAGCGCAGGATCCGGCGCCGGTGGTGGGGCCACTGAATGTAGAGCGCCCCAGAGACCGGATGCCGGTTATATAAGGGGCCGCGGGGGCTGCCGGGAAACGGCTGCTGACGCACGCGCAGAGCCCGCCCCCCGTTATGTAACCGGCCCGAGCTGCCCGGAAGCCGCACCCCCTCCCTGTGGGCGCGGCCGCCGCTCGGCCGACTGACCGGCTTCTGCGCTCGCGGCCGGAAGCTCCCCCCTCCCGGGGGCGTGGCCTCCGCGCCGTCCCTGCCCGCAGAGCCCCGCGCGGAGGGGCCCGCGTTCCCCCCCTCCCCTCCCACGCCAGGGAGGCCGCGAGCGGCCGCGCATGCCCAGAGCGGCTGTCTGGCCGCGGCCTAGCGGCCCCGCCTCGCCCCGTGAAGCCTGTGCCCCAGCGCGCCCTTGGCCTGAGGGAAACGGGGAGCATTCCCCTCCCAGCTTCAGATAAGCGCAGTTCGATGCTTTTCGGCCTCCCGGTTCGTCCAGAGAGCCATTCGGTGGGGCAGCGTGCTTCAGGTTGGCCCTTAATGGGGCCGGACAGCAGCTGGTGGGGCAGGGAGGGAACCCGGCTGGTTGCGGCAGAGCCCCCCGAGCTCAGAGCCTCCCAGATGCTTCCAGCTGCCTTGTTTGTAGAAAGCCTCCTGCAAGGGCTCCAACAAGTACCACCTAGGCTCGAGGAGTTGCTGCGTTTTATTTAACTAATAACTGTACATGAAGGAATGGTAGAGTCACCTACATGTCTGCCTGGGATTTTCAAGAGGCTAAAGGAGTTCGTTGTGCAGATCCTCACAATCTTAACGGTTGGACACCAATCATCATCGCAGACAGATTATTACATGCTACTGTGGAGTGGTGCTTTTAGACTGTTAGCCATTGCCAGGGCACTTTTATAAACATTAAATACATGTGATTAGAAACAGTTACTATTTTTATCTTTTCAAATTCCAAGTCTAGTAAAGCAATTCAAAGGTCAGGAGAAGTGCACTAGTGCACTGAAGGACAGGGCTGTTGAGAAAGCCCATCTGATAAAATACCCAGATTTGGTTCCGTGTTGCCCATCTGTCCCGTTTTGCTAGTTAAAGGAGTAACTTGAATGTCTGGGTACTTAAGGCTTTAAGCACACACAAGATGAAGCTTGAAGCACAAATACAAGCAGCCATATTGCCACACCACTTGCTTTAAGCAAATGAAAACAACATAAGGAAGGATATGTCGTAACAACACTGTTTACATCCTCCCACCTCCTAGCAATCAGCGCTACAAGGCTTTCTCGAGACAAAAATAATGTAACTATCTCATGGCCATTTCTTCCCATTTTTGTTCTACTTATGCTCTTAGCTTCTAAGACACCATGACAATGTGTTGCACACTTTAATTGTTCACTACCTGCAAAACATTCCCTTCCATTTTCAGCACATTGCCTGTTAAGAACAAGGAGCATGAAACAAAATTACTTCTTAGCAATGGTGAAGAATAATTTTCTATTTATTTATAACCCTTGTGGACATGAATGTATTCTAAGTACCTTCTTCTGTAAACAAAAGCTGCAGCCTAATTCTTTCTCCTTTAAAAGCAATTCCATACTTCTGATTATCCTTGCCAGGTTATCTTGATTCTCTTTATTGACAAGAAATACGCACAGGATTCCCTGCACAAATTTATATCATTAAGCCATTAAGATGTTTTTTATCTGTTGTGTATTATTTTCTAATGATTGTTTGGTTGGGTTTTTTGTGGCTAAGAATGGAGACAGGTTTTAAAAGAATATTACTAGTTATTTCCATGATCTCTTCCTCAAAAGTAACACCTAATTTAAGCTTATCTTTGCTTATGAAATCCACAGCTGTTCCCTGCTTGGCAGTTTGGAATACCACCTTGATCGATCACCTTTTCCTACTGTTAATTTGTTCTTAGTAGCACTGCAATTTGATTAGGTTCCTTAATACTTTCCCCTGCAAATTTCTAATAGGGGAGACTCTCCATTCCTTTTTTGGTCGGAGTAACTGATTTGATACAGCTTGGTAAAGTTTTTTTTTCCCAAAACACTCTCTTTAATGCTTACACCTGCTGATCCTCTAGGCTTCCTGTTTCTGAGGAGTCTGAAACAGGATTTTGCAAGGGCTGTGAAAAGAGCCAAGTGTTTGATCTTTTCATGTTTTTGTCTATTACTTTCAGCCTAACACAGCTTATTTTGACTTTTTTGTATTTAACTCAGTGGCTCCTGTTACTGTTGTTTAAACCTTGCTAGTGTTTTAAACGAAAGACAAAACACACACAACCCCCTGCCCCTGTCTCACAGGCTTTTCATCTGCAAGTAACTGCTTTTGATTTCCTCTGGAAAAAAAACTTCATTTTTGTGTTCTACCCCTTCAAGTTAAACAACATTGGTTTCCCTGTGTTTTCTTACTCTGAGCCAACAAATAGGAAGCTAATCAGCACAGCTTTGCAGAGCTGCGTGTGTATCACACCAAAGTCCATGTTCTAGCACCGATATGTATTTGCTTAAACACACAAGAGCTCTTTGTGTTCAGAAAGCAGGAGGTGCAGTTGGATGACAGACCCACACACAGGCTGTCAGAGGTGACACTGTCTCTGGTGTTCGTTTGTCATTGTTCTTACAGATCCAATCGGGATCTCAGCTGCTCAGGTCGTGCTCCCTGAGCTGAGCTTTGCGTGACTTGATGCTACATGGAAATTCCAGAATTCCTAAGGAGCACTACGGAAGATAATCTTTCACCATCCAATGTCTCAAAAAACCTGTTGCTAATAACACAGCAAGTTTCACTGGATAAAGCCCTGTGAATCTTACTTTTAATGAAGATTCTAACAGTGCCGTCTTGCACAAAAGCCATCGCGTTACCTGCACTACCAAGCAGACCGACACGGCGGGCCAGGTTAACGCAGACTCTGCCCCTCACAGCCCCGTTACCGTAACCACCGCCCCCGCCTGGCAGCGAACACCCCCGTCCAGCCCTGCAAGGTCAAGTGCTAGAACTTTCCCTGCTCCACCCGCCCGCTGGAGCCCAGCCCTCTTCTCCCCACCTAGTTTTCCTTGTGGAAACGCCAACAACCGCCTCCTTTCATGGTGAGGAAGGCGGAACCAGTCCGGGGGTTGTCACGCCGCCATTTTACGCCACATTCTGCCTCAACAGCCGAGACGCTGCCCGGCTGGACCCAGTCCTGCCCGAGGGAGCTCAGCCCACACAGCTCAGGGTCGTGGGCAAAGGGACACGGCGCAGTGCGGCCCGGGCGGAGGGGAGCGGCCCGGTCCCGGGGGCAGGCCGGGCAGGGCCTTCGCGGCGCGGCCGGTGCGAGCCCCCGGAGGGGGGGGGGGGGGGGGGTTCGGGGGCCACACCGAGGGGCGCCCGTCACGTGGCAGACGCGCGGCGCCTGCACCAGGAAGCGGGGGAGGGCACGTGACCCGCGCTGTGGCGTGGCCGAGAGGCACGGGCTCCCCCTCCCTCCCCCTCCCTCGCGTTTCCACGGCGACCGGCCCTGCACGAACGGCGCCGCATGCGCGAAGAAAACAGTGGCCGGCGCGCGGAGCCGGGCCCGCCCCCGGGATAGCCCCGCTCCTCCGGGCGCAGCCCGTCCAATCAGCGCGGCGCACGCCGAGAGGTGCCGTTTAAATCCCCCGGGGCCCGTCCGTTGGGCGCGGTGCGATGGAGGGCGCTGAGGAGAGAGGTAGGGGCGGCCGGGACGGGGGTCCTGCGCAGAGGGCCCACCTCACCCTCGGGAACTCGCTGTGCCCTGCCAGCCGCTGGGGCTGGATCTCCCCGCCGTCCTGCGGGGCCCTGCGCCGCGGTGGGTGCGAGTCCCGGAGAAGGAGCCGGCCTCGGTGCCCGTAGGGCTGCGGGAGCCAAGGTGGAACGCTGCCTTTCCTCTCCCCTCTACTTTGTCAGCCTCCTGCTCCTTCGCATCGCTAACACCGGCCAGTTTATTCGGACGTGCTTTTCCTGAAACCTGCTTTTTAAAGCTCTATGTTAACCTTACCCCCAGCCCCTGACATGGTTAAATTGATAAAGCTAGAAGTGAACAGCAACTGAAGTTTTCTAAGACATGTCAGTCTGAGCTTTAGGAGATGATGCTTAATCTTTCATACACCTGAAATAATTAAAATGTTGGGGGAAAGTGATTTCTGGAACTGAGTAAAGAGTGGAGTGATGGAAAAGTAATAATCCCTGTAGGCAGAAGAATAAAACAGCACAAAAAGTATGCAGCTACTACAACAGAAACTTATTATTTCCTTCCAAAGATGACTTACCCCGTCTCAAGAATTTTAAAAACTGCTTTGTTTGTGAAAGCCACATGTAGGGGGTGAAAATCCAACCTTAAGAGATCACAGACTAACGGGATAAAGACTTCTGTGTTCCAAGTTGCTATTTGAATTGGGTGACAAGACTGTAGAGGATACACGTACTTCAAAATGTTCTGAATTCAGGACTCAAAATGTTGGGAAAATTAGGCTGGTTTGTATGCACATACCTCATTGTGCTCAAGGTAGCATGAAGTTAGTGGGACCAGCTCCCAATTAGTGTCATCCCTACACAGCAAACTAATAAAAGCAGTCCTTTAATTTAGCATTCATAAAGAATACTTACATTAGCAGTGCTGTTGTTGTATAAGAGTATTGGAGAAACAGGGCTTCTAAGAGAGAAGCTCTTGTTTTTCAAAATAGTAGATGTCATTTCTGATTCTTGATAAGACAAGTACCAAAGCTTCATTTGTTTAAGTCCTTCATGGTCTGGAATTCCTGGCTATGTGGCCAGACCAAAGTTTGCTTTTCAATACGTGGAAGAAAGTAACCTGCCCAGCCTGTGGTACTCCAGTACCCTTCAGCTCTCAAGTCCAGTTGTGCCATGCTTGAAGATACTGGTGTGTATCATTCCTCACTCCCTGTCCAGGATTCCACCTGAAGTAAACAGGGCAGAGAGCAGAGAGCATACAGTATGTCCAGTATTTGGGATGGCTGGGATAGCATGAATGGGATTGACCATTTATAGTGAGTCAAATGGCACTTAAATGGGTTTCACCAGTCACTTTATTTCTGTGTCTTTCAGTTCTGACATTAATATGTTTTACTTCTTAACAGACTGGGTTGCTGTTGCCAATAATCTTTTAAGGAGCTGTCACATAAACCAGCGCATAAAGTGTCTCTGTGAATGTGGTGCTGAGGTGTTTGTTCATCTCTATGAGGCAATCTTAAGAGAAAAAGTACCAGGTGGGAACAATAATTTCTAAACCTGCTTTTTTTTTTTTTTTGGTCTCTGTATGTTTTGTAATGAACAAATTCAAATTTGCAGAACTTACTACAGATGTAGGGTGATTCAAAGTATCTGTATCTTTCCAAAGACAAACACCTACGACAGTCACTCTTTAAAAAGATTTAAGCCATACTGGCCCTTTTATTTTTTGTTTTTGACTGCTGGGAATGGCAGCTCTGAGGGGAAATCACTAGTACAGCTGCAGCAACATTTTTTTCCATGTGAATTAGGCCTTGAAAGCCACACATAGGCACAATTCCTTTGAAAGGTGTGAGTTGGCTCCTTTCTCATGAAGTATTATTAAGCATTTTATGAGAACAGGCTTAACACTTACAGTCTGCTAAGAGTTAAGCTGTGATTTAACTCTGCTTTAACCCAACTCCATTTGACTTCAGGAGTAACAATGACCAAGGGCTATACAGTTATATTGGTTTGCTTTATGGTAAACTTGCATTTGGGAAGTGTCAAGAGATAACAGCAGGAGGTAACTGGCAGCTATTGGTGGCAAAAGTCCTGTTAAATGTAAGCCCAGAACTAAAAATAATGTTGCTTCTAATTAAGCAGAATACATTGCATTCCAAGTAGTCACTGACAGGGGCAGAAGAGACCTTAACACAAGCTGCAATTCCAGTTTGATGATCTGAACTAAAGATGTGTGCTGGGAGTGAAGGAGGAAACATTTTAAGTAGTGGCTGCTCTTGAATTTAATACCTCAGCTGATAAAACCCTCACATCATCCAGGGGGTGTTCTAAGTTTGTACTCAGTATTTATAAAAGATTTCATAGGACCATGTGATACTTGAGCTTTTCAGCAAGTACACAAGGTATTGAACAAAATACTAACTTGTAAGTGAAAGTTAAAGTAGTTTAGTCAAAACATTGCAATGAGCTATCCATTTAGATAGCCTAAACTCTATTATTTATTTTAAATAGATTTCATAGCTACTCCTAGAAGCCAAGAGGATGATGCACATAATGTACAAGCAATAATAGATTCCCTGGCATTGGACTATTTGCAGATGAGCTTGTCACACATCACTGGTAAGTACTCATGTTAATGGAGACAAACATCAGCTCAATATCTGTGTGGTTTAATTGGAACATTTTATAAGAACCATATAAAGCATACTTTCATACTTACATGAAGGGTCTTCTTTGTGTATTGGATGTCATCAAAACAGTGAATCCTTGCCTTGGACATCAGGTTATACATGTAAACAGCAAGCAGAAAATACACAAGAGCAGTCCTGTGTGACACAGACCTGTAAGAAACATTCAAGTTAACAATCAAGCACACTTCACTTGTCTGCTGAAGTGTTGTTACCTGAAGTCTGGTACTGGCTCAGTATTTTTCTATGTACTATTAAACCTTGAAGACTGGGTTTTAAAACATAAGCCTTGAATTTCAAACTTAACTGTTTTTTTAAAACATTGGTGGCTAAAGACTTGAACCATGTTGTGTCTGTCCTTTTAACACAGAAAACAGCTTTCAGTGAGTATTCTGTATGTATAAATCTCACATAATAGCCTGCAAAGGATGAAAACTGCTTGCTTGACACCAAGTCTGTCTAATTTGGTACCTGTAAAGTGTGGCTGGCATTTGTAAAGCTGCCTGCCAGTCCACAGACTTAGTTCATGCTGTAGCTACTATATGCAAAAAAAAATTAAATACCCCGTATCCCTGAAAATATCCCTGTGTTGTTTTGTTCTGTTGTCTTGTTTTGGTTTTTTTTTGTGGAAGCAGTTATAGCACCAACAAACTTTCAGTTATTAGAGCTGAAAATACCCAACTTTAGGGAGCTTTTAAGATACTTTAAGCTTATGTGTGTAGCCATATATGAGCAACCAGTTGTCTTCACTTTCACAAGAAAAACGAGTTTTCACTCTCCAGAAAACTCCTCCTCTTGAGAATTTTTTCTTCTGTGATGAAGTACTAATTATTAATATGTGAGAGTACCTTCCCTTAAGGTGAGAGCATTGTGAGAGGAGAAAGGAAATCTATCAGAAACCTCCTTGAAATATTTGATGGTCTGTTGGAGTATCTTAGAGGAGAAACTGGTGACTCTTCTTTGCAGAATGGAGGTGAGTAGACAGATGTCCTAGTTTAAGGTATTTTGTTCTGTTTCTACTCTGTTACGGACAGCTTTTTTTCTTTTTTCCTGTTTGTCTGCTGTCAAGTTAACAAAGCCCTCAGCAAGCTAGGTTCTCATGACCATTGTTCTTGGTGTTCAGGGATGGAATACAACTCCCACATTAAGTAAAAAAAAAAGTTTCTTTGCTGTTCTCCTCACTAGCAGGTCTAGGGAATTGTATCCATTGGAAGATCTAAGCTTTGTGAAACCTTGGTTTGGATACCCAAGGTGCTTCCCACATAGCAAAGATTTATTCAGTGGTTTTATCTTATTTGTAACCTTGACAATGCAGAGGAGGAGAAAGACTGAAACAGACCATGGGAGGAGGAAATTTTAGTGGCCAAACTGTGTATTTACATTCCTTATTTTAATAAACAATAATGATAGAAATAATCTGTTTTCCCCAAAACTTGTTAGAAGGCAAGAATTGGAGAACATAATATTTCTGGTGCATTGCTGTGGCAGAAGCCTGCTCCAGACAATCCAGCCTCTGTCAGTGTGTTGCTTTTCAACTCAAGTCAAATAATTTACAGTTAGGATTCAGGGAGGGAACTGTTGACTCCAAGTGGAACAGTGAGCAAACATTGCTTTTCCTTATTAAGAGAGAAACAGTGGAATGACTTAAGCTTTCTTGTGAAGTGGATCTTGGTAACAGATCCGTAGCAGGGGCTATTTTGAGGGAGATGTTAAACAGGGAAGAGAAGCTGCTCAGCCCTTCATAGCCATCATCCTTCTGCAGACTGTTGTAAAGCTGGTAAGGATTGTCATCACTGTGCACCCTGGGGCTAAAGGGGGAGAGCACTTGGTAGCCAAGAGAATTGCCTCCTGTCCTGTGTGTCACTGTGAAAGGCAGAAGCCATTTTCAGTGCCTGTACTTCTGCTTTTCCCTTCTCTTAGACTGCCAGTGCTGCTGCCCAGTAGGTGCTGGTGTCTCCAGTTTTCTAGTTATTAGTAGAGGATTTAATTGTTTTGAGGAAGAAGAAAGGGGTTATTTGTAATTGAACATACAGGGTATATGACAGTTGTATCTCTTTTCACAATGTACCATAAAAGTTTCCTGTCCCCCCAAGGTGGAGCATTACTTGTCATCATTTTAGATATCATTTGAATGTTTTGTTACAGTTAAAGTGTTTGGATGCTATTGGCAAGAATACCTGTTAGTTAACAAGTAGAAGCAGTTTTCCTGAAGATAATTGCCTCTTCATTATTAACAGCAAATCTGCTATCCAATAATGAAATTCAGCTTGCATCTGCAGAGCAGCTGGAAAGCAATGCTGGTGAACTTCCACACCTTTTAAGATTCTCATCAGCTGAAGGGTAAGAACAGTTCTGAATCTTTGCATTAACATAGTGGTTGACTATCTTTTTGTGTATCTGTAGAGAAACTAGTAGGTTTTTAACAGTAGACAAGTAGGAAACCTACCAATTACATACATCAAATGGAACGTGAGGTCACTTTCTCCTCCAGTCAGGCAACAAGAAGGCTAAAATTAGATCCAGAACCTTTTTCCTCTTGAAGAGTGCTGATGGCATTTTTGTTTCCCTCAAGCTTACTTTACACATGGAATGATATAACTCGAAAACTTTGTCTCAGTTTTTGAGCGCTTGCATTTTGGTTCAACTGCATTCGGTTGACCTCTCTGGCTTCCGCAGGGGTTTGCTGGGGAGCAGCTGGTCTGTCTCCTGCCGCCCTGCGCTCCAGCTGCCGGGAGCAGGAGCTGCCGCTGCCACTTGTGCAGCTCCATCTTGTGGCCTGAAGGGACAAAGACTTTTAGAGTAAATAACTTCATAGCTTTACCTTCCTCTTAGGTCCCAGTCAGAATTTTCTGTTCCATCTTGCGATGCAGAGGAATCAGAACACACCAGTGAATTAATCAGACTCGGGGATACTGCTCATTCATTTTCCAAGAGAGCAGAAGGTGAGTTTTAGTGAACAAAATAAAGACTATTCTGTAGTAGCATTTCTAGGCATTTTATTTTTTAAAAAAAGTTTTCTTTCAGACAAATACTTCGTTTTAAACTCTTATTTTATAAATACCCTGACATCCTGCCAGTAAAACAACCCACAATAAGCAACTATATAGCTGTAGTTAATCTTGCTGAAGATAAAATGTAGAGTTGTTAAAGTAGATCAGTTGCCTGAATTGTTACTGGCAGAAAAGGACAAGGGAGTGAAAGAATCTAAAAATTCAGAGGCTATGGCAACATTACCTGGACAGTTTTCTGAAACTAGAAGGGCCATTGTAAAGGCAAAGGCAGTTGGTGAGTATCCAGTCTTCTGATCTACCTGATTTTGACTAAAGGGTGCAGGGTACTAAGCAAGGTAGTACAGAGGAGAACCTTGGTCATGAGTGGAAACACTTCAGCTGTATTTTGAATTAAATACATCATTTTCAGAATGTTTGTATTTTAGTGCCCCAGAGTATGTAAACTCCATTATCTGGGGTATTTCTGCTCAGCTAGGATTCAGCTTTTTTTCTTTGTTTGGCTGGAGATTTGTTTTTCTTGTTTTGGTGAATCTCCTTTTCTTACAGACTCACCACATCTAAGGTACCCAAGAAGGCCACAGTTCCTTTCTCCATCCTCACCCTCATCTCAGCATCAACTCTTTTCTGAAGTGGAAGATAAACCTTGCAGTGATGGAACAGGTCAAACAAGGAAATTATGCAGCCAGTTGCAAAAAGAAAGGGATGAAAGAACGAAGCAAACCAAGGTAATTTCTAGGTTAGGCCTATTGGTTATTCTTACCAACAGTTGTACTAAAAGCATTAACACTGAAGGCTCTTCCTTAATAGGAGCATTACTACTTTAGTAATTTTGTACTGTGTCTGTAGCCTGCTGAGGAAAAGCCTTACACTCCACCTTTTGCAAAAAGATTTTAAAGTGGAAGAAGCTATTTTGATCCACAGGCCAAACAAGTTAATGAGGAGTGATAATTTTCTCTGAAAAGTCCCCTTGTTTTTATTTTCTAGCTGGTTGCTAAAGCTTATGAAGATGAACTAAGAATTTGTGAAGCTAGGGAGAGGCTTAGGATTTCCAAGCTCAGAGAAGCCATCAGGAAGACGGTGTGTGACACACTATGGTGACTGTTAGTTGTGTTTTGGTTGTTTTTTTTTAATTTGTCTAGATGATCTGTCCAGACACTGGATGTGTCTTTGGGTACAAGAGCTCCTTGACTTCCAGTGTCATGGATACAATGCTGTAGGCTACTAAAGGAGTAAACAGGAGTTTTTCCTGAGACAGGTAGAACCAAGAGGCAAGTGTGGAAGTTTCAGAACTTCTTTGTATTAACACCTGTTGTTATGGGTAACTTAACCACCATGCTTTTCACATCAAGTGGTAACTTCAAGATGCTCAGATTTAAATAATTAAAGCTAAGTGAGCCAACAGGTAGCCTCTGTAGACTGGCCTACACTTCTCCACAGATGGGCATTCTTCACACACACATTCCCAGAGCTGGGTTGCTAAGGCTGGAGCCCCTGCAGGCAATCTGCTTAACGTAGTCCTAGTCTTTTTTTAACTACCCTGAAAGTTGAGGTTGTGAAAGGATGATTCTCTAACGTTGTAAATGTGACAAAGGGGTTTGTGCTACTTTCTTACATACTACAAAACCAGCAAAAAATTTAAGCTGAAAAGCTCTGTCATACCAGTGTAGGCTGCCCTGTCCCTCTCCAGAGCCTTTGCAGGGGCAGTTCAGAGGCAGCTGCAGTGCTGCACAGTGCTGCACAAGAGCTCAGGTTATGCAATAGTGAGACTTCACCTTTATTTGAACCCTGGCCTGCATTTAGTAAATTCTGGCCTTCTGGAGAATCTAATTCATTATCTCCAAATTGTTATTCTAAAGTTTCAAAGACATTTAAGTTCCGATACCCAGACTATGTTACTGATCAGTCTTTTGCTTCTCATACCTGCTCTCCATCTGTTTTACATCTGCTCCTAAGGAACAAGAATACAAAGAAAACACCTTTAAAGAGCCTCCAAAAATGCCTCAGCCAGTGGAATTTTATTCTAGAAAAACCACACCTCAGAATCCTGAATACAGCCAGTGGATTCCAAAACCAGGGACTGAGAAGCCAAAGCAAGCTGCTCCAAGTAAGAACTGCAAAACTGTACTTGGTGGAAAACTGGCATCTTTTGAAAGCATGTGTTGAACTCCCAAGAATAAAGGCATTGGTCCAACATATACCAGTCAGCTGTAGCACTTTCCCCTTTTTATGACCTCTATACATCTGGATTTGTGTTAGGGAAGATAATGCTTTAAGTAAAAGTAAACCACCAATGCACAGTCAAGACTGTGACCCATTTGCCACCTCCTTAATATCCCTTGGACTATTTTCAAGGCTTGTTTCCATTACTGCTACTCTGGTGCTTACTCCACTAAAGTCTGAGCTCAGCTGCCTTTTTTTTAATTTTATTTCCTCTTTTTTTGTTGTTTTGGGTTTTTTTGTTTGGTTCTGTGTTGGTTGTTTTTTTTCCTGAGCATGTATCAGGTTTAAAATTGGGCCTTTAGCTTGAGTGAGCTGGTGCTGAGCCCCTACAGGGAACAGAGCAGAATCTGTCAGTTGCTGTCATCTTCTCAAGGCCCTGCCATGGTGCTGTTAACATTGCTACTGGTTTTGCTGAGCAAGTGATGCTCCAAGGACAGCCAACCTGCAAATGACAGGCTCTGCTTTGGAGCATGTTTATGTATAAGATCATGGTATTATCCCCTACATAGCTGAATGTTGCTCAGGAACGCCACCTTATATTTTTCAATGTTTAAAGGGCATATACTTGGTTTATACCCATTTATTTCATCTCCCCATTAACTTTTCCTCCCAGAAAGATCGAAGATGTAATGACCTGGTTGCAAGCCAGTTTATTTTCCAGCTGTTTACTTGACCCAGCTCTGTCACTGCTGCTGCATTAGCATTATTTTAAGTTGCTGCAGCCAGTGAGAGAAGACAGATAAACTGCTGATTAGTGATGGTCAGAACTGTTTGAAGAAAGAAGGGGATGCCTGTCTTAATGGGATGTGATGGTGGGAGGCAACACCTGAGCTACAACAGCAATTCCTCAGCAGAAAAAAACCCAAACACAAGCAGACCTTGGGATTCCTTTCTCCTTTGCTGTACTGCCAGGGTGAGGTTATATCCTGCTGGGCTTAGCTTGACAGCACGACACCACCAGGGGAGGTGGATATAGTGTTCAATCTAAAATATTTCACCACTCAGGCTGACACTGTCTAGAAGAATTTGCCACTAAACGTATTCTCTGTCTTTACCTTGTAGTGACAGTAGGACATGATGACCTCCTATCTCAGCTACTGGAAGAGTTTCCCCACCTGCATGTTTCCCAACCTGCTCTGAAAAAAATGCAGCAGCAGCAGCAGGCACACTCTAGACAACTTAAGGCAGCTTTTGACAGACCTAGAGCAAAACTCCGAAATGAAGTGAGCATTCTCATTCTTACCTTCTGAGTATCAGCAGGGATGGTACCTCTGACAGAGCAGATAGCAGTCATCAGTTTGTACTGCATAACAACATAATCCTGACTCTTTGTAGGCAGCACAGATAGGGTACATGCACATCCAAAGCACAACATGAAAGGATGTCTGTCAGCATGGTTAGTCACACAGGGATGTACATATCTAGACACATGGGTTCAACTTTTTATCAGCCACTTGAATATAATGTTCATTTTTTATACTTACCTAGTACTGCCTAGAATTGCTATTGCTTTTTAAAAAGCATTTTGTAGTTTCAAGTGCTAGTTATGAACAGTCTTTTAGTTTAAAAGTTAGTTATGAAATACAAAGTTGATTAACTTATGCATGGTAACTCTCAACATAAAAAAAACACAGCAGAGGGGCAATGTTTAAAACTCCTACACAGAACTGCCTGTCCTGCACAAGTAATGGAAGTAATCAGCTTTTTTCTTTAAACCTCCAGGTTGAACAAGCCCTGAAGAAGCATGAACTTTTTCTTGCAATTGTTAAAAAATACCAAGACCATAATAAGAGACTGGTATGTTCTTTGAAGGGTTTTGTTACATAATAAACCATGTTGAGCTAGCTTGAATGCCCATCTCCTGGCCCATTAAAGTGGCTTCTTATCTGACACCAATTTTATGCCTCGTGAGTAGATGTGGTCAAAAATACCATATAATCTGTTTGCTGTGTGGCTACTGAGGTAATGGGAATAGAATATTATTATTATTACACTGCACTGTTGCTTTAAAAGTGCAAACAAATTCTAATAATGTGCAAGGAGGAGAAACTTCAGGCTCCTGGTGTCACTGATACCAATGCCAGGTACCACTGTAGTGCTGACTCCTTAATCGTATCGTGCTTTTCAAAGAACCACTCTGCTTCATCAGTGGTGACTAAAGCTTTAAGCCATAAACACAGTGTAAAACTGGGGCAGGGAAAAGCAATGATGAACAAAGCTTTGCCTGCAGCAGTATCTGTTGGAAGCTTGGTGGTCTGACAGCTACTGTTCTCCATTTAGCAAGAACATAAGCAACAGATCTGGCAGCAGAAGTGGGTTCAGAATAAATGGAGAGAGAAACGCCAGCAAGTTGCTCGGGCCAGGAAGTGTTATGAAGATCACCAGGTGCAGCTGCGTGCTGAGATGATGTGGGCCAGGACATGGGAAGAAAGGGTAAGCACAAGATGTGAGACACTGAACAGGTTGCCCAGGGAAGCTGTGGTTGCCCCCTCCCTGGAAGTGTAAAGACCAGGTTAGATGGGGCTCTGAGCAACCTGGTCTAGTGGGAGGTGTCCCTGCCCATGCAGGGGGGTTGGATCTACATGGTCTTTAAGGTGCCTTTCAGCCCAAACCATTCTATGATTCTATGTGTTGCTCTGCAAGTGTGAAATTCTTTTTTTGTCTGGACCCCAGTGCTGAGGACCCATAATCTGGTAGTTCAAATACTGGTACAAGTATATAGAGAGCAAGTCAAGTGAGCAGAACATAGGAACCAGAATTAAATGCTTGGTCAGTGAAGGCCACAGATGAAAAGGTTCCTTCTTTGGAAACACTGGTAACAGTTGAGGGCAAACCACTATAAAGAAAGGATGCTTTATGGGGTTAAGAGGAGGAGAGAAAAGGGTGAAGTATTAGTATGGAAGAACAGGGCTGGTAACATGAGAAATTGGGGAAATGAGTTTTCAAAAACAGTAGGATTAAGAAGTTGTTCTATAGTTACTATCCAAAGAAAACAATCTATTCAGTTAAGGAAACTGATTAAAAAACCAGCTTTGTTACTCAGTTATGTTTATCAAACCAAGTGAACTTCTTGACAGATATGATCTCTAATTAGGGCTGGATATCAGAGCTAAGGAAAGCAAGTCGAGTTACTGCACTGACAATTGTGTATCTACTCTTGTACCTTTTAAAATAAAAGGCTGGAAGTTGAGTGTGTAATCCACTATTAGTGATTTGGGAACTGTTTGCCTCAAGCTGCAGAGCACTGTAGCTGGTTAAGTGTTCCTTTGTATAAATGGAAAGCCTGAGCATAGGCTGGATTTCCTGCTATTGGAAATCTGGATGAAGGTCCTGAAGTTCAAAACAGAATGGAGAGTGGGCTGTAAATCACAGAGCATGTTCAAACACCCTGGCTTGCACTGTTGGTTTGTCTGAAGTGATTTAAAAAAACACCATGTACATTTGCAGTTCTAGCTGCTTTCTTAGTCTTATGACTTAAACTGACATGAAAGATTGATCTGTTAGAATTTCAGCTAAATGCATAATACAAATACAGCTCAGCAGGGTCTGTACCACTAGCTACATCTGTGTACTTGTTCCTGGGCTATGACATGTCTTCACATCATCACCCTTCCATCAGGAGATAAAACAGCTGAAATATGTAAATGTATAGGTGAAAGTTTCTGGGAAAGTTTAGGTTTGCTTTTTTTTTTTAATTGCTGGCAGATATTTAAAAACTTATTTGAAGATGGCTTAGAAATTCAGAAGGAAGTACTGAAGGACCTGAGAGCATATGCTCAAGAGAAGCAGGCTGAGCAAAGGAGAGAGCTTGAGAAGATGTTGGAGTCTATGGAGAACTATTACAAAGATAAGGTACAGCTTGATCTACATCAAAGACAGTTAATATCTTTGACACTAAAAGTCTTTCCTTGCATTAACTGGCTCAACTCAAACATGTTATGTTTAGTTTTCCAGGCTAGCAGTGCCTTTATGTAAAAACTGAGAAATCCAAACCAGAGAGAAGGTAAAAGGACAAGTAAGTATTTTAAATTTTGTGTAAATGTCATCTTTTTACATGCTGTGCCTAATGTCTGTATTTTCTTTAGAAAACAGAGAGAGATCAAGGATGGAAAAGGAAATTCAATAACTTCAGGCAGCAATAATGCAAGGGGATGATGACACCTTTTTCTAGAACTAGAAGCAGACAGACTGAAACCCAGACTCCAGATGGCTGCCTTTCAGTATCACAAAAGCTGTTTCTTGTAAGACTTAACATCACTGCAGTTCCCCCTCTGGCTGAGGCAATGGGAGTCTTGGAAAGCTGCTGTAAGAGGAAAATGATGTGTGGCTGTTTTTCCCTAAAATATCTGGTCTGTCATTTTGACATTTCAGAGGTGTAGCTGCTGGTATCTGGGATTAATAAAGTTTAAAAACTGCTTTCTACCTTGTTACAAAGGCTGAGATAATGCTACAAAGGAAGTCAGATGAAGTCAATGTGCTTTGGTGAAGCTGTCTTAGCATTCAGCTGTTCCACTAAGCCTCCTCTGGTTCTGTTGCTGGAGTGGAAAAGCCACACAAACACCATTACCCAGAAATTACTGGAAAAACAAGGAGATCTTTACCTTGAGCCACTGATGTTCTTTCAGAGAGCACCTGCAAGAAACCTGACATAAAAATCAGTAATTTTCATATATGAACCAAGGAAGACCTACTTGCTCCACACAATACTGTGTTTACAATGTTGGTGTTGCTTGCTTGTTAATGGCAAAACAGATAAAGTACTAGTTCTGTGCTACAAATTTATTGAAAAAGTTGCTTGAAAGAGAAAACAAAATTATTCTAAAGCAGTAAAAGCAAAAGCTTCTGCAAGAACTGAAACCTAGGAAGGGCCCATGGACAGCATTCCTAATTATTTCCAACAGGGGTATGCTAACAGGTGCATGTTCTGTAGGTATTTCCATTGCCAACACAGTGAATTAAGACTCATGCATTGGGAAGAAATAAAAAAAAAGAAAAAGGAAAGTGCTAAGCAGAAATAAGTGATGAGCAGCTAGAGATGCTTTCTTTACAGATTAAACAAAAGAGCTGTCAGTTGGAGCATGATATACCTCCTTTGAAAAAGTAGACCCCAAAAACACACACCAAGACCAGAACACAAACAGAAACACACCCTCTGACTTTCTGAGCAACCCTTGGCAGGGCCTGCTGTCAGCCAGCCTAATTCAAAGTCTTTATTCTGAGGGACAACATTTACCAGGTAAATTGATAAAATTTAACCAGTATTTACCAGATTTATTTACCTTCTTTCATCCCATAAGGAACATGGTTTAGCTTTCCTTAATTATTTTGGGAGGAGACACCCATGCACCAGTGCCCAGATAAAGTCCTTGCCAAGACACATGTGCACCCTCACATGAAAGCCAGAAGTAAGACCTTTTTTGTTTCACTAGAACCTTTAGCACAATCCTGCTTGTAGATAACAGAAAGACACCCAGTTTTTTCTCCTGAAATGAAGTTGAGTGACTTAGGAAAAAAAAAAAAGGTTACATTTTAAATATTAAGAGAAACTTAAAAACTTTTAAAACCATTGATGCTGTGACAGTGCAAACAGCATACAATTTATTGCTCAACTTCTGCATGGGTACATACATTAAGTACTTAAAAACCATTTTATACAGATATTTTTTTGTTAAAGCTCATGTAACAGCTGGGTGAAAATACAATGATACCAATGCTAAAACACTCTGTAATAAATACAATGGAAATGATAAAACTAAGAACTGTCAGTTTGTGGAGGAGTAATTACACTTGTATAAACTAATTACAACTACAGACACAGCTCTGAGGATGTGGCAGAGCCAGAAACCTACTAGATAGTGTAAAGTACAACAAATGGCACCTGTTAACTAGGTGGTGCTGTTTAAAATCTGAAGCCACTGGAGCATGCTACATTAAGCTGTATGATGCATACTTAGGATATAGAAGCAGAGCTTTTACTTCCAATCAATGCAGCCAGTTTAAACGCACCAGAAGTTCAAGACAGATGTAGTGTTGTAGAACAAGAATTAAAAAATGGGCTGTGTGCTCTGGACTTTAGTACAACACAAAGATTTGGTACAAATAAATCAGTTTAGGGAAACTGAAACTATGTGCAAAAAAAAAATTAGAATACATACTGTACAAAGCACCATTACAAAACTCTTTACATCGAGAAATTAAATCCTCTGAAACTCAACTGTGTACTGTATATTTGAAATCTACAAAAGTCAACTGTTCATAATTAAACATTCATACTGAAAAGCAACAGCATAAAACCATGATGTGACATCTCTCTAAAACAACTAAAGACTGGATAAAGTAAAAACCCAGTAAGAGGGACACATTGAAATAAATATTCACATTAATCATGGGGTGAAAGTCCAAGGTTAAAATGCAATATTAGGCTTAGCACCTTTTTGAGGGGAAAGTAGCTGACATGATCTTGAAACAAAATTCTGCAAAGGAATCAACCCTTTAAAATTGTCAGATAAACATCTGAGTAGGTGATGAGGTGCTTTAGTTAAAGCTCTCAGTCATGAAGGTAGAAAGGCACTCAAAATAGTTGGTATATTCATCCTCATCTGTCAGCTATGGAAAATCAAATGTCTAGTTTTGCCTATAATATATTAAATTTACAATATTTATCTATGGCAGTTAAAAAAAGTTCTCAAAATGTTTGGTAGAACATACAGATGTACTGCTAAGGCTGCTGTGAAAAGAAATGGGATTATCAGCTGATCTAGAGTCTATATTCTGCAGAGCCCATCTCCTCCTTCCTCAATAAACCTTTTATGACATGAGGGTGGCCCTAACTATGCATTCAATACATTTACCATCTAAGTAGCCTGAGAGGGAGGTGGCTACAGATGATGTGGTCAGGAGACACTACAGAGACAGTCTTTAAATAGTGTTGAGGTGAGCTGTGTGGTGCCAAGGGAACAGCAGCATACCTACCCCTCCAATCACCTAACTGAGTCCTGACTTCTCCAAAAAGCTGGATCAAACTGGATTTTACATTTTTCATGTTTCATGACCAGGGAGGCTGCAGCCATAGCCTGAGCAAGAAGAGCAGGGGGGGAGGAAAAAAAAAAAAATCACTTAGACAATGCTGGAGTATCTATCCTGTGAACAGTGGTCAAAAGAATGTCTCTGTAAATAGTAATTCACATCACACCTCAAAACTTGCAGGGGTAAGGAGGAGGTCTTTGGGAGTGTCTAAAGCAGTGGTCCCAACCACTGGCAGCAGTACTGAGTAAGAAACACTGAGCAACAACCTCCTCTGCTCTCCCAGGCAACCTGGACAGATGTGGTGGTAGCTTCTCTGGCAACAGGATTACCTGAAAGCTGTGAACTGGGGATCCCAGCTGGAGAGCAAAGGTACCAGCCATTTTACATGAGTGCAACAGTCCCTTGAATGAAGAAAAAAAGGTCTGATATATTTCAAACCTGGCTGTTAAAGCAAGTTTCCTGGCTTCATGTTTACATCCCTAAGTAGCCTCATCTCTGCAGCCAGCCCAGAATGGGAAGCAAGCCTCTTAGAACAAACCTTCCAGCAACAGCTGCCCCCCAAAAAATAATTAAAAAAAATCAAATGAAGATGTGGATTTGGCTCACCAGATTCTTACCACAATTCTACAAAAGTAGTCCATTGCCCACTATTCTAATACACAACATCCAGTAGCAGTTTACTCACTGTGGCAGTCAGATTTGGCAGAACAAGATCAAGTTGAAGCTCCACAGAACAGACAGAATATTATAGCTAGTTCACTGTGTGACTTACACTGCAAAAATGGAACAGCTGTTCACATCCCATTCTTTTAACATTTTCAATGCCCTTGACTTTCTTCTCATGGGCAGTGTAAAAATAGTGCAGATTTTATGGTTAATTGTAACCTAAGTTAAAAGAACACAACACTGATTGGAAAAAGCTACTTATTCCCAAAATTCTCACTGAGAGGAGAATGCCATCACCTCTTAAGCAGACTGATTCATCTACACACCATGAGCAGATCATACAGTTCTTAACTGAGAATTCCCAAACTAACTTCAAAGTTCAGTTCCCTCTACTGGTAGTGCATTTTATTCCCCTTTGAAGAGATCAACCCATGTTATAATTCATATATATACTTACTTCCATCCCTACAATCAATAAATTATGCGCTTTTAAAACCTCATTTCCAAAGCACATTACACATATTTCAGTTAATACACCATTTTTCCTTAGTTGTAACTTAAACCCACATGTCATGAGCAGCTAGACAAAGATTACAACGTGGTTTACCTGATATATCTTTAGCATCAACAAATAGAGAATGTGATTTGGCTGCATTCAAACAAACTTTGGTTGACTGGACAGGATGGGTTCTGAAACGAACTGCTGACAGGCTTCTGCTGTCAAGTATCACCTCATCAGCATGCTTAAAAAGTTGAAAAAATGCAGTGTTTTAAATTTAAAGTCAAAAGCAACAAAAAATACTCTTGACAGACTTGTTAGAAAAACAGTTTTAAAAAAAAAAATAAATCAAAATGTCTCCTGTTCATTAAAAAAGGTCTATCCCACATGGTAACACAAGTACTGTGCCAAATACAGTATGTGTCATTCCCACTAGAAATTTTGCTTTAGGAATCTGACAAGAGATATAAATAGGACCCCAAAACATCATATTTGTAATTCATGCTTGAAAAATATAAAAAAGCCCCCTGTGGTAACATTTAAGTTGAATTTACATTGCAGAATATAATGTTTTACTATAAGAAAATGCAGTTAACATGTAAGTGGCTTTAATTAAAAAGATTAATGAATCTTTCAGCCAATTGTATGCAAAGTTAGAATAATCCAAAATATTTTTTTTCCAAAAATAGCAGGTATAGATGCTGTTCAGTATCATACATTTAAAACAGGCTGAAACATGACTTGTACCGACTGCTGAAGTTGTGTCTTGGTATCTGAGAATAGAAATCAGGTAGGCAAATATAATAATTACCTTTTACAAAAATAGTAGTAGTCTTTAAGTATAGAATACTGCTTAACTGTTGAAATGTAGGAAAAGTCAGCATTCTGTATGTTCAAGATATTAGTTTTTAATAGCAGCTGAATGATCCTATGGCAGGAACCACAGAACCCATTTTCTTGAAATAAAAAATAAAAATAATAATTAAAAAAAATTCCAAAGTTGTCCTTTCCCTCCCAGTGTCCTAGTGTAGAAAAGGGAAAGTTTCCTGTATTTCAAGCATTTCTTGAGTCTTGGCTGAGGGGAAGGGCTTTCTGGCTGACAGGAGTATAGAGTCCCAGGTAAGGCTGTGAAGGGTCATTCCACAGCAAACCCACACGTCTCTTCAATGGCAGTTAGCAGCTTCTCATACAGCTTCTCATAGCTTTCGTAAGGAGGAATGTCTATTCGGTTAAAGCTGTGGGGAGAAGGCAGAAAAAAGCTTCAGCTATCTGGAACTCCAAGCACCACCTAGCAAAGGGCTGTTACACTTCTTTTACCCCGCCCAAAACAATGACAAAGCAACGCTCAACGAGGCCAACAGGACTTCACCTTAATCACAGCACTCCCTAGTTTTCACAGCCTGAGGGACAGCATGCATCGTGCCCGACAAGGAGGGGGGATAAAGAAAAAAAAAAAAAAAAGGAGACTGCTCAAAATATAGAGACAGCAAATTGGTCTTAATCTAAATATCACAACAGAGACCTGACAAAGTCTTACCAGGTATGAGCTTTCGGCAGGTTATTAGTGCTGGCATCAATCTGGTGTATTGTAAATAGTCGTGGGCCTGCAGCACCTGAAAATCCAGAACAGATCTCTACTACTACTGTATTGCATGAGATGAAACTTTTTCCTTGCACTGTATCAACAACCAAGGAACTGAAACCATAAAAAGAGAGTAGCTATGCACAAAGAAAGCTGAAATCAGAAACAGGCAGGAAAAAATTAGAAACTCTCAGTGCCTTTCAGTTGTATAACTGGAAGATAAACCTAGAACTAATAAGGAGGAATACAATACCTGTTTTACACAGTGCACTAAATAATTCCAACATTCTTAAACTTCCCACCCTTTTTGTATCTGTCCCCATTTTGTAACAGGTAGTGGCCAATTCCATTCAAATTCAATAGCAGAGTCATAATACCAACTTCCTAGAAGTTTGTTTAAATTAATCTGACTACACAGAGCTCCCCTTAACCTCTCTGCTACAGAAAAAAGCCTGCAGCACAGCAGTCTTACAGACCTAGTATACATTGAAGATTTCACCAAGGACAGAAAAGGTTACAAGTGCCTTAAACTTTAGCAAAAGTGGAATTATTGCCTGAGCAGACTAACATTAAAGAACACAATCCACAGGGTCAGTCTTTCTCGTGTGGACTCTTTGCTGTTAAAGAAGAAAGGGAGCCTGTTGTGTCAGTACAACTCGGTCTGGAACCTGACAACCATCCTGTTCAAATCTGTAGGGAAGCAATCATGAAGAAACAGGTTTCTACAGCAACTGGTTTTTGTAGGTGGCAGTTGTTACCACAGCATTTACGTTCTCTCGGAACATTTTCTGTTAAAATGGTTTATGGTCAATGTTTCCCCTGGGCAGTTTTCTCTTGTCTTGTCAGAGGGTAAAATAGGATAACTATTGTGTTAAGAGAGCAGCACAGCTTGCAGGCAGAGCTGCTGCAACAGACACCCAGAGCTTCGGCTGGACAGGTCGGTCATTAAGGTGATTGCTTCCGATGCCTGTGCTTATGTGGCTCTTACAAGGAAAGCAGTCAGAATCCCAAGAATGCTGCAGGTTGATGTTTTCTGGTCCCAGAGCTGTACAGGTGAGGAGGGCTTGTGAAAGTCAGAAATTAAAAGACAGGCTTGCAGAAAAAAACACAAGGAGAACCCCACCAAAATCTCAGCTGATCAGAACTTCTTGCCAGAAGAAGTTCGTAACTGAAACAAGAGTCATTTACAGCTGAATAACAAGGTAATAAATACCAAAGAAGAGACTATTGTGATTGTTATTCAGCAAACCATTAAACATCTCTCTTAAAAAGTCTCACTGCAGCCACCCAGCCTCATTTTCAGCTGATGTTTCTGTTACATTTGCTACTGCTTCCTCCAAGAACGGGCATTTGCAGTTACTTTAGGGGAAACGTTACCTTGCAATGCCTTGAAGCCCTGCAGAGGGACTCTGGATGAGCCAGTCACAAACTGGAGAAGTCGAGCTCTCCTCTCTTCATCAAAAAACTCCACAGCTTTCCAGAACCATTTCACGATGTTGCTGTCTGGGGTACAGTGTTTTAACCTAGTATTTGCCTTCCAGTCATTAACATCTATTTTTCCCAGTCCACAAATTATGAGCTGTAAATTTAAAATACAATTAAGTATTTAATCATTGATCAATATGAAAATTGTTTTTGGAGCTAGCCAAATTATTAATAACTGATATGGTAAAATCAACTGATCTTATAACAATGGCAAATTATAACCCCTCACTAATCTTAAACAATGGAGAAATAGAACTTTTCTATTTTCTTTAATCTTAACTTTGAACACAATCAAATTTTTACATGGCCCCAATTCAAAATAAAGAAATAAGCTTATGAAATATGAGATATGAAAAAGACTTGACCTGTCTATTAAGTAACAGAAACACAGACTCCACCTATGTGTGAAAGTGCATCCATAAATCACATTTGAACTCAGCATTTTCCAGAGGACAGCTGAGGGTATAGTCTGGCTGGTCCAACTCTGGACTCTCAGAAGAAGTCTTGCTCTTGTCATACCACACATGCAATACAAATCAGACTGCTCTCCTGACAAAGAGCTTTCAGTGCTTCTAAAAGGGAGATGGACAATGGATCAGCTTAAGCTCAGCAGCAGTACGATTAGGAAGACATTTTCTGATGACCAAGAACACTGGATCTTCTCCCCTTTCTTACTCTGCATCTGCAAAATGACTCTGGGTTAACAGTATGGCTGGCTCACTGCTGTTGAATATTCAGGATAAAAGAGGAGCAAGCAGTGACATTCTAGTATTGTGAACCAAAGAAAGCATGAATAATTTACCTTATGGCAAAAACCTCAGTTCCACAGCTAACAGACTATACATATTAGATTTGAGTTTTAAAACAAGCTTAGGATCTGTGGGATTTGCCTGGAGAGGATATTGTGTGGATGCTGGTCTTGACATTTTGTAGCACATTTGTTGGCGACACCACCCGGCAGCACCTCTCCTCATGCTGTATTTACAGGGCCAGTTTATTCTGGCATAATTCAGCTCTGCAAAACCCCACAGCTGCCTGACACCAAAGCGTGGTGCACTGGAAGGGCTGGGAGCAAGTGGTGGGAGTGACAGACTATTTTCCTGGCAGCACTGAATTTAATATCATGAAACTGCACCGTGGGAAATATGCACCATCACCTCAGCTGCAGCAAGGGGCTCTGAACAACCCCGGGTCACTGCAGTTACTTCTCAGTAGGTTCAGCTGGGTATGAGAGGCTCTCCTACCACTTCTGCACCTTGAGAAACACTCTGAGCTCTCAGTGGAAGGCACAGGCAGTCTCAGTGACTGTGTGACCTGGTAACCTCTTATGCTAGCTGTGTTTCTGGTGATAGTGCACCTGCAAACCCCTGAAGCACTGGGGACAACTCTGCAGTTACTCACTTTCAGAAGAACGCCTCAGGCTTTTACTGTTACACTTGACAACATAACGTAACGTTAGTGTACTGACCTCTAACTCCTTCTCATCAAATGTCTTCAGCAGATGTTGTGGGATTACTTCATTAAATCCCTTCTGTAGAGCCAGAAACTGAGCTTCAATTCCTCGTAAAAATCGCCAGTTTACATAAAGTCTGCAAAAGCAAGTGAAAATTGGTTTTGTGAAAGATGTACTCAAATACAATAAACCTGCAATTTATCCAGCCAAAGAAATGGCCTTACTGACAGGAACACACACCCCACCACTACTGCACTGCCACTCAGAAAAAAACCAACAACACAGCACTGTCAACTGCTTCAAATAAGTAAAAGTTCCTCCTGGGAAATATAAAAACCCTTGGCATCGATGTTGATGTACCTGACATATTCCTTTTTGTTTTCTTCTGTCACTGGGATGCTTTTGCCATTGGGTTTCAGCTCATGTTGAATGATTTCCCCATATGCATTGTGTTCCACACAAAACGTGTGGTCCAAGACACCCGTGATATCGTTCTCACTGAGGGAAAGACATAAGAGACTCACTGAAAACACCCTGCACATTTATTACAGCCATAAGAACTCTGACAGACATCACCATTTAGTTTTTTCAAAAACATCTCATATTACTGCTTGGAAGCAAGAGGTGACTATACATATTTACTAGGTTGTATTTTAAAACCATTGTCAAAGTTTCAATGTTGTATTTTGGTAATATCCTACTGTTAATAATAGGCAAAAATAATTCATTAAAATGTATGCTCAGTAATCATTTACACCCCCACCTCACTCCTCAAATTTTAATACCTTGAGCATATTAAGCCTATAAAGAAGCTGAATTGTGCAAGAAAGATGTTTCTTAAATCTGCCTGAGCAGGAGATGAATATGTACGTAACTTCTTCCAACTGAATTTAGTAACTTTATCACATGTTAACAGATAGAATTCTAACACTGTAAGATACAACACACAGTACATACAGTATCCAGACCAAGCTGTTATGAAGATCAGGGTCAACCAACTCCATATCATCCAAAGTAATTGGCTTCCCCAGCAACTGCTTATAGAAAGGCAACGTGAAGCCCCCATCAATGTAGTGTCCATGAAACACAGCCATCCCCATGATCCGTCCCACAAAATGGAAATATGATAAGTGTTCCTGGAATTGAAAGAAGAGACTAAGCCACTCAGCTAAATAAAACCTCCAGGTTACATCTGCTGCTTATGAAATACAATTTCAATACAAATAAAATTAAAAAAACACAACATAGCCAGAGCTTTTAGTTTTGCTTGTTTCTTTTTATACACAGCACATTGAGTATATTGCTTACAGTCCAGAAGTCTTACTACTAAGAAACAAAATAAACTTAATTTCTCCCAAAGGAAACATAAATCCACATCTTACAGAAAATCAAGAACACATTTGGGAAGTTTCTTTGATCAGTACTAAAAAGAAAGGGTGTTATTGCACAAATTCAGTCTCTAGCAATACTAATGTGAGAATTAGGTTCTTAAGTCTAGAACACTCTCCAGATGTATTTGATTTCTGGTCACAAAATGCTCATTTACAGAACTCATGTTACCAGTCATACCGGGTTGACTGCAGAGTCTGGGTTGATTTGCAGTGTGTAGATGTCATCTCGAGAATACTGGAAGAGACCATAGTATGGGTTCAACATTTCATGTGACAACAGGTAGAGCCACTCCCTGAAGAAAAGAAAATATTGTGTATGTTAGGCAAATGCATTCCCACGCTGAGAATCTTCTCAAAATAGTATGATTTTTTTTTTTTTAATCTTATAGTTAAACGTGCAGAAAGTTCTCTCTGAACATGCCAACATAAGGCTGAAATCAGAATGACTTTTACTGGCTCAGTAACTGCTCAGCACCTGACAGCTGATGTATTTCCCAGCTTTTCAAGGTTTTTCTCCAATTATTTATTTCCAAGAGAGTCTGACTGTGATTCTCCTTCATCCACTACATATTAAGACAAGACACAGTGTATCCTATTGACTATACTACAGAGATGTTCAAGTCAAAGCTTTTAATACAAACTGTCTTCAGGTAACGGATATATTTATTTAAAGTTTTAATTAAACGTTCACAAATCAGCAAACAACGTTCTAAGAATTGGGAAAACTTTGTAACACTTTAGAGCTGGGTATTCTGTATTTACATCTGGCAGATGGCAAAGGCTCCACGACATACAGACTAGAAACAAAACCAATGCTGAAAAATACTAGCAGATAACTTTGAAAAACGGTGCAATAGCATCTGTAACTTCTTTATTTTGAACACGATTAGTAGTGATTGATTAAACAAGACTGCTCGACTGATTATAGCTAATTAGCATGATAAAATATCGAGGAATGCATGGAGTGAACACACTATGGGCCATCTGCAAACACATGAGGACACGTGCAGCATAACAGCCCAGGTCCCAGAGGTTTCCTGCCACACAGATGGGCTGTTCAGCATTGTCTGTTCTCTGAAATTAAAACTAATGGCAAAAAAATGCAACGTAATGCAAACACTGAATACTCCTAGATGAGTCAACACTCATTTAGAGAAATCAGATCCCCGTGCCAGAGGTGGAGAGCATTTTCAGTGAAGTAAACCAGCATCTGTGCAATTGGCCTACAATTCCTAACAGTGTTTTAAAATGTGAAGAGTATCTTCACACAATCAATAAATGTCACTTCTAAGCAAGTGAAAAACAACCTCAGACTACTGACATATTTTAGTCGCCTACTAACTGCTAGTTTTTAACATTTTACTTCAAACAGAAGTGATAATTTGCAATAAAGTCTAATTTTCTTAATCCAAAGTTCTGCCACAAAGCCGAGTATTTAGTGATATAAATTCTCAGATGCTCACACTTGACTAACTGAAAAAATGTGGCAATTTAACAGACACCAAAAGTCCATCTCACATGTATGATGGACATCTGATTCTGTTTTGATGTATTTACATGCATTTTGATTTATTTACCATAAATTAATTCATTTTTGATGCAGTTTTTTCTTCAAAAGACCTTCTGAAAAAAAAAAGTTTTTCTGACTTATGATTTGTTACACAAATAAAACTAAATAAAAATAATGGCTAAATAGAGCTGATAATAGAACTGATACTCGGCTGGTTTAGGATTCAAAGCAGAGGTGTAACTGGTGGGGTTGCAGGGGAAGGGACAGAGGACAGATTGTTTACCTGGCAACACCTCCATAATCAAGGCCTTCCTCCCCACGAAATTTTATCATTAATCGTTTCCACAGGTCTTTTGGCCTCATCTTCATGACTTGCCTGTAGGATTCCTGTGAACACAGAACACTTTATTTTATTAACTGCTATTTACAGACGAGAAGCTACAACTGTTTATTAGAGATGAAGGGAGTCTCAGACTCCAAGTCCAAAGGGGATACTCTTAAAGGGTATACTGTTTTCCTAGATATTAGCCACCATTCCTCAATCACAGACTGCTATTTAGCTTTCTACCAACGGGATAGCACTCATCAAATAAAACAGATACATGAGAAAAACCACCTTCTGTTAAATTTCCAGACGTGTGGAGTCATCAGAACATTCTCTCGTTCCCATACAATTTACAATTAATCTATGTCATTAAACTTCTTTTATTTTGTATAAAGGCTCACAATGGTTGTAGTCTGAAAAGCAAACAGGGGAACTTCTACTCTGGGATTAACACAATGCAAACCTTCAGGATGCATCTGAGGAACAAAAAGCATCAATGCCATCCCAGTAAATCTACAGAACTATTCCTCTATCAGTAGGACTTCACCAAGAAGAGGAAAAAAAAAAAGAAAGCTGAGAGAGGCAAAATAAACGCCTTTTTTTTTAAAAAAAAGTAATTAACAACAGAAGTCTAGTTTTTATTTATGTCCAGTATTGGTGTCCCTGTCTTTGGCTTTGCAGAAGGGAAGAGGTAGGTGTGCCTGGGACTCAACATATTCAACTTAGTTTTCAGAATAAGAACATAGTAATTTTCGCTGCTGTTCCCTTTCTTTCTTAGTTGATTATGAAGTGATTTGACTGTCTCCAAAGGGAAGACCAACACAAATCTTCCTTGGCTGGAGAAACTGGGACAACACAGTGGGGCTATCAAGCTTGTGGGTGGGGTAAAAATGCAACAGGGATGGGTGGGATAGGTGATAAAGTTCTCAAGGAGACAGACTGTTCTGCAAAAAAATCCAGTTAATTATAACTGCATTTAATCAGCTCAGCAAATGTCACAAAATAAAATGCAGACATCCCGCTGTGGGCATCTCTGGTCATTTAGAAGCCTGACAATTTTATAAAATTGGTCTGATTATTAAAAAAAATATTAAAAAAATCAAGCAGAATTGAGATGGATGCCAAGTAATCCAAACTCCAAAGATGAATGCTTATCAATTTTACTTAAGTTACAACAGATCAATGATTATCAATAGTGGTCTGGTTTTCAATTTGTAACATTCCCTCTGTAACAGACACCATCAGCGTTCTTATATTCCAGGACAAGGTGAGACACGATCTTCAAACACATGAAGTGCTTGGACTCCCTTCTCAGTCCCTCACACAGCCTGTACATCTCCAACCACAGGGAAAGCTTTCCTCCTTTTTCTTCTTCTCTACAGGGCAAAACCACCTACTTTAAGTACACACCTCTTCTTAACATACCCTTGAAACGCCTCCTCTTGCCATTCACCACCGGTAACATTCCACCTTTATCTCCAGACTTCAAGATTTCATTTAACTGAATGACTCTGCTGATAAGTTATGAACAACCCCCTCCCCTTCCCTCAACGTGGGTCAAATTCTCAAGTTACCTCAAAAATCTCTTCCCTGGAGACCTCAATACGACAATGGCCAGCTTGGGGTTGCTGCTGTGACAGCTCTTGCCTCAGGATCTTAAGCTTCTGCACTAGGTCCCGCTTGTACCTGGGCACAGTCAGACACTCTGCCTCATCGGGAAGCTGACACAGGGACACCACCTGCTGCTGCTGCTGGTGCTGCTGGTCTTTAAGCTGGTTCTGGCGGCTAGAAACAAACACACAGCTGTTCGCAGGTATTCTAAGTTATACACCCCCTCTTTTCTTCAGATGTCTCTTCGAGGTTAAGTCTTTGTAGCTAAACTAATTCAAATTTACTACAATTATTTCTGTGATTACACAAAAACGTCCAGATTTGGTAAAAAATAAATTCAGACAGATTTTATCCCGACTCAAGATACATGCTTCTGTCTTTCTTGGCAACTATCAGTTGTTTTTTGGGTTTACTTCTATGAGTACTACTCTGCAAAGTATGTAAAAGGTTACAGCACTATATAATGAGGTATTATCCACACAATTTTACTACTGAGCTGCTGACACTGAATTTCTCAGATACCGTTTCCATATTTCCTCTGCGTGTTTTGCCTTCTCCATTTTAAAATGCAGGGATCTGCCAAACACTAGGCCTCTAATCTACAGTCAATACCATAGTCTGTTTTACATGGCTTGTCTGAAAAAGAGTAAGCTTACAAAAAGATGTTTGTACTGGCAGCTTGGCAAGGGCCTTGTCCCTTGTACCTGGCCTAGTCTGGACCACAGGAATGTGGGAGTTCACGTGTAACTAATTGGCACAGATAAACAAGTATTTTTACTAGCAATGCTCAGAGACTTTGTAAGCCTAACTTCTTACTAGGAAAAGTAAATAAATCCTGTTCCAGAGATGTCCTCTCATGTCATTTCTTGTACACAGTAAGTGGATATTTTTATAGCTTTTCAGTATGGCATTTCCAAACAACGTGGGATAAAAGCTAAACCATGAGAAGAACATCTCTGTGTGGAACACATGAGAATACCCTAAATTTACTGGATAAATAAGTGAGGTTACAATTAAGAATGTTTTCCGGTGGAATGTTAATAAATTGGCTTTTTCACCATCAAAGACTAAGTACCACCAGATGAAACCAAACACAGTTTTAATACATTTTAAAATTTTAGCCTGTTGTCTGTTTTGGAACAAGGTCTACTAGAAAGCTCTCCTGGCCAGCCAAAACTCACCTACTGGAGGCTTTCACCACAGGAATATTCAGAATTGGCAATTAAAAAAAGGGACTGGGGTGTTCCCAGTTTGCCTTGTGGTTCTGACAGTTATTCTGTTATTTGCAAACCTTCTATTTAAAGCAATTTTGCACAAACCACACTCAAGGGCAACTAACACCAGGTGACCAGGAAATCTTTATCAGTACTCTTACAAGCTTAACATTTAGAAACTCCTGCAAAGGCAAACACTCCTGCAAAGTAGATCACTTTAGAAATACCTCAAAGCTTAATTATTAATAATACCTCTTTATTCCTTGGCTCTAAGGAAAGAATAATACACAGAAATCCTACTTGGTTACTATGCCCTAGGATGCAGAATTCAGAAGTTAGCATAATTGATGTAGTTAGTTGCTTTGTTGTTTGCTTCTGTTGTTTTTTTTCACCTTTATTCTCAAGCTGATCACATTGGTCTTCCAATAAACAAGTTATTTTAAGCCATTTCTGAGAAACCAAGTCACTACAATAATTTAGAGACACACTCAGTGTGATTTCAGAATATGGGGCTCTATGTCATTTGTTCTGCAGGCATGATAATTTCTTTTCACTTGTGATTAGTTTTAAATGGGAATCCCACTTAAACCGTATTTACTTGGTATACAAATTAAGGGTAAAAAAAAATTGTTCTATCTTCTGAGCTTTCTAATTCCATAAGGACAAGCATGCAAAAATATTCCTGTATTTGTCTACCAGAAGAGGTCATAATTATAGTCTAAAGTGAGCCTATGTTCATGCTACATACTTTTGCACTTTGAGAGTACAGAAGACACTCCCTGACAAAGCTAGTAAATGTCAAAGAAAACAATCTCTGAAATGAGCATAAATTTAAGATCTGTGCCTCAAATTAATCCAATCTAAAATAGGGCAGTACTAGGAGGAGAAAAACAAAATGCCATCCTCCATCTTAGGCTAAATTATGAGTGCAGTATTAGCTAAAGCATCTGCAGTGCTAAAGTAATTAAATTTGATTTCTTATTTTCTTTTCACGATTGAGTGACTATGCTCGATTCTGTACAGTGCTGCAAGGATATAGCTAAGCACTTTTCATGTGCTATAATGATCAAAACCCATCACAAAGTCTCAGCCAATGTTTTAAAACAGAACTGGGTAACAACTTTGATTATTTTCATAACTTACAATGTCACCGCTGGAGGAACAAACTGCTTTACTCAGCTCGACAGAAAAGCCAGTACCACTGAGAGTAAACTTTTTATTAAGCCTTTGAACATGAAACTATCACATCCATCCCACCCAAATACTAAACTGAGATAATTTACAAAATGACAGGCCTAAGGCAAACTTTTTTTTTTTTTTTTTTTTTTAAAGAATAAATAAGGAGGTGAACTTAAGGGGGGGAAAAAATACTTTCATATATCCTGTTTGGTGCAATAAAAGAATAAACACCAGAAAAGATTCATCAGGCAGCAGACTTTGCTGATGACACCGTTGGTTGAATTTCTGAAATCCTTCCCTAATGAAAGACAGATGTACAAATGAAAAACTGTGCACATTGCAGCAGTACTTTAAACTTAAAAAGAAATGCATAATGGTTCTGTGATTCTGGAACTTGAAAGCCAAAGAGGATTTTCCAGATAACTAAGCTAGCTGTGTGTTTGTTCTCCACAATACATGTAGAACTAGCCACTATGACCCTACAGCCATTTAAAAACAAACCTACCTGTGAAGGATAGCTTTTCAAATATAAACCAGTTAACTGAAATTTCTGCATCTTAAGAATTACACTGTGGTAATTAAGAGGGTGTGATATTTTTCTTCGGGTAAAATGGCTAAATCTGAATTAATTTAATGAACTGTTCGGTGCTTCAACCCGGATCATGCTCTTCCACCGGCAAGTTTTTTTTTCAAGATCACGTTAATTTGAAACTAGCCGTGTAAATCCAGCTAATATTCGTAATTTCTTTGTTTTACATTAAAAAAAACAAAACCAAAAAACAAACACACAAAAAAGTAGTATCTGGATGATGGGAGCTTACCAAAGTTGTGTAATATACACATACCTACCCACTTATTTCTCTAAACAAAATACATATTTGTCAATATTTAGACTCTTCTCCCTCTTGGGTTGTTAGTTCAAATGTGTCTCGGGTAAAGGCTGGCAAGCTTTTATGTATTACACAAAAGAGATGCTGACCTCCTGGACACTACTTTCCATTCCTCAGTTTTGTCTTTTCAGTGCTTGTTCCCATTATTCTTTCCTTCAGTTTTTCTTCCCAATGATTCACTTCCTTAAAAGGACTATTCCTCCTACTTAGTCCTTGCCCAGGGCTTCATGGCTTTCTAGCTAACCAACTCTGCATTGTTTCTTCAACTTAACACCTACTCAGTACTTAACAGGCGTTTCCCAAAAGTATTGAAAGGTGTTAGTAGGAGAAACAATAGAGTCACACTCCCAAGTAGCTTGGACAAACCGATAGCCATGTCTATGCAAAAAAAAAAAAGGGGGGGAATTTTTGTTTGCTTTTTTATTTCAATTTTTTAGTAGAAAATACCCCCGTGTGAAGTGAGTGCCTAGGAAAAAAAACAAGAGCCAGAATCCTTTAGAATTTCCCCTTTTCTGTAAAAAAAGTGCAATATGAAAACGTGGTATCAAAAAACGAAGGCAGAAAAAAAGAGTTTCTATTTTATTTTACTATTTTTTGTTAAAAATCTGAGTTAAATTATTGGGGTCCTATTTTGAGAACATCTCAACTAGTCTTACTCTAAAATGAAGGAAGGAGTGGAATTATTTCTCCTTTATAGCACTTGTGCACCCGTGCCTGACTCATCAGTACTTCACACCACTGGCTACTGAATGCAACCTCGTATTTTATAATAAGTTCTCCATAACTGAAAGTAGTGTGAAGTATAAAGAGGAGGAAATGAACTGGTGTCTCATGCTGTTAGGAAAAATTCCACGGGGAAATCTTTTCCACCGGACAGCATTTGCTCCCCCCCCACTCCCCGGGATGCTTCCCCCAACTGCCGGCATCACAATTGCCACATTCCTGCCTAAATGCTGCTAGGGAAGTGTTAGTGTGTTAAAGAACGTGCTCCCATACTTTAAATACTGCTGAATGGCAGAATACATCTTGACATAAAGTCTAGCACCCTCAAGAGTCCCTTCCTTTCCTCTGTGACATTCAACACGTGCTGGAGACTTCAGACTTACTTTAAGACTAAATGCAAATTAGCAGATAGCCGTGGATCTGTAAACTGCGTTGTCCTGTTGTTATGGTCAACAAAATAAACTCTGCCTGTTGCTGTATTTCGGATCTCCCATCCAGGAGGCAGTGGACCAAGCTCTTCACAATTGATGTTGCTAAGATCCCTGTGAAAACAAATATAAAATGAAAAATACCTCAGCATTTGGCCTCTGAGCCAAACAAGCGTAAATGTAACAGAACAATTCCATGAAGTCTGAGAAAACGTATTGTTTCAGAAACTCGATCTGTTCAGCTGGAATCTCTACTCCCAAGGTGCAAGCCCACCAAAGAGAGAAAACACACCCTAGAACACATGCTGTGGGGGAAAAAAATTCTTAACAAATAACCTTCATTTTTACGAACTAACTTCAGCTGTTAAATTCATACAGGCTTAAAACAAAAATAAAGACCATTGCCATAGTTGCCAAAATGGAACTGCAGTTCTGACAGAAAACATTTTTTTAAACAACATTAGTCATGTAAGGAACTCTGAATCACACTTTAAAAACTCCTACAAAACAAAACTGTATTTCTGAAGAGTTAGACTTTCCATGAAGAATTACGCATGGGATACACGTGTATGGCTCAGGTGGTTTTGCCCCAAAACCTCAAGTGCCAGTAGGAAGCAAACAGCTCTCTAACAAAATATTTCAAATAAAATACTGTATGAACAATGACTCAGCTCTGCAGTGAGCAATGCAGAGATAGCTTAAGGGGTCCCAAGAAAATTCTGCTGAAATTAGAAAGGTGTGGATTCACTCCAGAGCTTCCCTGAAAACAAATACTACACTTCAAAACTGCACATTTTGTGATTTTTCACATAGATAATTCACTCCTCAGATACCTCACACTGTCAAGTGCAGCTCTTCTTAAGGTGTAGGTCATCAGATCTCCCAGCATGATGTGAGTTGAAGGGAGGAAAGAGCTGAGGGGCAGAATGGCTCAAGAGGTGCCATCTGCAGGGACTCAAAAGGCTGAGAAGCCACTAATGGAAATACAAGGCTCTGGGATTGAACATCTGCTGCTATGACCCACACACACTGCTGCTGAACTGTAGGGTTTATTTTTATTAACTAAATGGCTGTGGCATATTAGCATAAAAATACAATATTCCTTAGAAATTACAAACTCTATCCTCATGCAAACAGCTAGATTTTGTTCTCAGAGACACTCAGGCAGCTTCTGCTGCCACATCTAAGGGCAGCACTAGCTTAGATTCCATACAGAACTATTACAATGCAAACTTAAGAACTGTATCTTAATACATTTTTTTTTAGAGAAGCCTAATTTCTAGTTTTCAATAGTACACAAGTCACAGGAGCCAAGACTTCCTAAGGCACCACTGCCAGCTGCATCCCACCCTCGAGTCTACGGGTAACGCACCACACTATATTCTTGTAACACAAGAGTAATAGTAACAAAAGAGTAACTTGAAAATGCAGTGAAGTTATGGTCATGAGGCACTTTATCCTTCCCAGGATATCCAAAATCCACTTCCATGGGGATGCACACCAGCAGCAACTGACAAAGTTGCTACAATTCTCATGAAGGCTGCCAATTTCAAACTACTCACCTTACTTTACAACACTATCCACAGACTTCACAACACTATCCACAGACTTCACAACACTATCCACAGACTTCACAACACTATCCACAGACTTCACAACACTATCCACAGACTTCACAACACTATCCACAGACTTCACAACACTATCCACAGACTTCACAACACTATCCACAGACTTCACAACACTATCCACAGACTTCAGGAGGCAGTAATTTTCAACAGGATTTATTCTTTTTTAAAGAAAAATCAGAAGCTAAGAACATTTTCCCTGTTATCATTTTTTCCTTTCAAATACATCAGGAATAATCTTGTGTACAACCATGTACAATGTGTACACATGTCACATAAATAAGGACACCAAACTGAAAGGGCAGTTCAGAATTATTTTCTCCTAAGAGCTGAGAACAGAAACAGCTGTGTGGGTATCTTAATAATAGGTCAGTCTCAGATTCTCTACCCCTCTACCTCTCTCCCCCCAGTTCTTTCCCATGTATATGCTGCTAATGAGATGCTTAAAAGCATGTATAATTACTCAAGGAATATCCATGTTAGAGTATTATAAAGAAAATTAATATTATTTTCTGCTCTGCAACAAGAAACCTGCTGTAAAAAAGCTTGTGCCTTTTTAGATGTTTGCTACTATACTCAAATGGATAAAACTACTCTTTTTTCCTCCTTTTTAAAAACCCACCATCCTGGCAGTTCAAATACAGCTCACCACTTCAGTTCCCAGGCTTTTTATGAGCCAGAGTCTCCAATTAGTTTTCTTCAAAGTGTACTAAGTTTCCCATTCCTTGAGTAAATGACATTAGGTAGTCTGGATGTGGGAGAGTGATTTTCACAGACAAGTAAATTTAAGTTCATTTGATGAACTTAGACTGTAGTTCACTACAGTGAACTAGAAATAGTGTGTCTGTACATACAAGAATCATCCACTAGATTTTCCAGGTTATCCTCTGTGTCTGCTCCTCCATAAAAAAGGATCATATTTGTCAAGCCTATTTATCACAGAGTTTGCTCTTCATAAATGCATGCTGCCAATTTCTCAGGTCTTGGTAACTTCCAAAGCCTGATTTAAAAACCAAAATCAACCCAGTTTTCACTGAAGTATCTCGATAAATCTATGTTTTTTAAAGTGCTCAGAGATCCTACTTTTTGTTTTCATTATTTTGCAGAATATTAAAACCTGGACTTGGCTATAAATCATATACAAGATCTAGAATCAGTTAACTATACCTGTTTTCAAAACACCACTGTAATTTATTTCTTGGCTCTCTATCTGTGCATTAAAATAACAATCTGAAGAACTGAGAGAGACTTATTTCGATTAATGACTTGTTCTAATTATACATTAGGGACCAAGAGTCAGAAATACAATATTAGACAGAGAAAACTGAGGACAGTACTGCTTCATTTATTTGGATTTGACACCTTAAGCATATTTCCGTTGTTTCTTACCTAGGTACTCTTGGATCATGCCACGTGCTGACACCAGTCTGAGTATGTAGGAAATAGACCTGACCTTGCTGAGTTGTTCTTTGCTCTGTGAAATCACAATAAATTAGTAACTATAAGAAGAAAAAATGCAATGCAAAAACTCACAAAGACCGATTTCCCCAAACTAAGGAATCACATTTATTTTACATATGAAAAGACACAACCTGTTTTCACAGTTTCTTAGGAGACGTACAATTAAAAAAAATTTTATTTGCATACCATATCCTTCAGGTAAGTCAGGAGGAGTGTGCAAGTGTGTCCTGCTCATGTAATTTCTGTGCCTCTGTGACCTGACTCTCCTCTCAGCCAGCCGGGGATCCGCCGACTGCCCGCAGGTCGCACCGTTCGTCCCTGTAATTGGAGTGTTCTCATCCACAAAACAGCTCAGGGGTCTGCCTGGGCTGGAGTATTCAGATGCTGGCCTGTAGGGAAGAAGGTGGGAATGGCATTGCTGACACTGGACACTGGGATACACAGTGAGCTTCAGGGAAGGATCATCTAAGGGCACTCAGGAAATCTCTGTGGACAGCAGAACTGAGCAGTTGCGTTGTTGAGCAGGTATCTCCATGACAGCCAGAAAGCTGCTGTTCTGCACTCACTGGGTCATCCCAGAGTGATTAGTAAATGTCCTCATCTATCCTAGGGTCTAACATGACACTTGGTATATGATGCTGTCAGATCAAGATCATATCACATGTTCACATGAGCAGTTCCCACCTGAAACAGAGTGCTGAGAGTAAATTTATTTTTTTTAAATGAGCAGCATACAGCCCAAACTTTCTCACCTTGCCTTCATATGGCTGAGGAAGTGATCAGGCCTTGTTTTTCCTTCTAATTTTTAAGGAAGGTTATTAGGTGAGGATGGTGAAAAGATAAAAAGCAGTTGCTCTTGAGAGCTCAACTGCAAAAGGAAACATTGAATTATGTGGGTTTGTATCTCAGTGGTGCTTTTAAAAGGATTTGAAATGGGTTAAAGAGGGGTTGATAAGGATGCAGAAAACCCCAAAACAAATTCTATATTTTGCACTTGTTTTTCTACTGTAAACATGTCTAGAGCTTAGAGGAAGTATTTGAACATACCAGGTAAAATACAGCTAAATTAAAAAGCTGCTCAGTACCTTCACTCGCTCAAAAACTGCAGATATGTATGAGAGCTGGCAGCGTAAACAATACAGATTATTTGAAGTCAAATATATCCATACATAGACTAGAATATTTATTGAGAACTGAAGAGAACCTGTGGGCTCAGATGGTCTGCAGAAGAGTCTGAAAAACATGCACTGTCTACAATCCAGGTAACAGCAAAACTGGTTTGAGGAACAGCTTTGCAACACACATCTATGGTTATTAGAAAAGGTGGTGGTCACGATTTCAAAATACGGTCAGTAACAATCAGCTTTAAAAGTTCTGGATTACATGGTCATATCATGCAGATAGACAATGTCTGTCAGCTATTCACAATCTCTTTCCTTCATCTCTTACAATGTCTACACATTTTAATTTCTGTATTTATAGAGTGCTACAAGAAAACAAAGATGCTAGTATTATGGAAGGAACAAAATCTAGTCAGAGTGATTCTTGCGAGATAAATATTAGGCAGACTGAGGAGTAGGAGGAGCAGGATGTTAGAGAAGAAACACACGCAGCATTTGTAGACTCAGAAGAATGCTGAACACCCCTGTCAGAGCCACTTAGAATAGGCTGTACTCAGCAAGCAAACTCCATCACACTGTCTCCTAAATGGTGTCTTACCGTGTTGGTCGCTCCCACTGAGTTGTTCGTGTGATATGATTTAAATACTGGATCCTTCCAGAAGCAGTTCTCCGCTCCTCCCACCTTGAATTCAGACATTGAGAGATAAGGCAATGAGTGGTATTTCCAGGAAACCAGGGCACAAAATGTTTCCACCATAAATGCCAACTCAGGAAGACTTACACGATTATTAATTATGTTAGCTGAACAAGGGAAAAGGAAACAACTGAAAAGTTCAACTCCGAATTGATTTTACACATTCTTTGCTTGGAACCAGGCCTATCATTAACAGTATCACACCTTCATGTTCAATAAATATTTGAATTCTAATTAAATCCAAATAGCCATGTAAGGAAACTTCTTGAAAACATCATGTTTAACACTGCACTTAACTTTTTTGACCACTGACCCTAGTAAGTGCTTTCATAGTATCTTCATGCACTTTGTTTAAAAGTCACCTTCAAATGACATGACTTTTTAATTATTATTACTTTTGCACTCCAAAATACACGAGGCTATATCACTAGATTTGCAGTTACACAGTCCTGTGAGCAATATTTATACAACGAACATTTGGAAGTGAAAATTTAAAAGCATTTTCAAAAATAGTTTTGACTTCTCCAGATTCCAAATTAACAAAAGAATGCTGTTTACACCTAGAGGATAATTTACATTTTAAAATTCATCATCTGACAAATCAGTTTCTCCTGTCTTTACCTGCCAAGATCCACATTCAGAAGGTCTGTGTTTGCTCTGAAAAAGTTGATGACAGCACCAGAACCTTAAACAGAGCATTTTTCTATATTTGCAAAACTGTTTTAGGTGTTACTGATGTCATCAACTCTCACAGGGGCAAACCAAAATCCTAAACCCTGCCTTTGGCAGGTAAATACAGCAAGAACTCAGGCTCCATTACCTTTTCCAATCACTTTTCCTTCACCATGATTTACATGGAAGAGAAAGTGGTGCATTTTTCTATCAGCATATTGCTCTGCACAGCACTGCAGACTTCAGCCAAGCCCACGTGCTCTCTACCTTGCTACAAAACTGCTATATGGATGAAATCAGTTTGCTGGCTGTGATTTAACATTATATTAGTTTATCAGTTCTGTAATTTGAAAGACACTTTATTTCTAATGCATTCACCCATACATGCCTTCTCCTGTTTTCCAAGAAGAGACAAGGGTCAAACAATTAACTATGCCGTGTAGCCTGGCTGGCTCATCTCCTGCTCCTAAAGGCAAAACTGTAGAACACTTGAGTGCAAGAATAAAAATAAATTAGCCTCTTTGTAAACTGACTTCTCATTACTGCAGAAGTCTGTTGTATGAGCTGTATTTGTATTTACATGACAGAGATGTCAGCTTACCCATCTGGTAAATCATTATCGAATAACCGACTGCAATCCACAACTTGTCCTCCTGTGCCTATTCGGTCTCTGGACTGAAGACTTACTGTTAAGATAATAAAAGAATTATTAGAGACATGACACCTGAATGCAAATTACAGTTATATTTGAAAGAGAAATGGTACAACCTGGAGGACTAAGCTGAGTGTTCTTCTCCTCACAAATATACAGAAACAGTGTATGTTTGAATACCTGCAATTCTCTACAGATTACCTCAAAAAACAGATAGCCTGAAGAATATGAATACAAGTTAAGGCAGAAAAAAACAGTTAATTCTGAAGCTGTCATTAACTCTTCTCTGTATGAGACAGACTGTGACACTGTGGCAGCAGGGTGGCCAACCCCACGCACGGCTGGGGCAGCAAGTGTGACACCACTGCCAGGCTTGCTCTGCTGGGAATGGGAGAACTGCTTGTAGAAAGACCTAAAATAGGGAATTCCTGTATGTTTTTGACTCTTCCTTATGTGTTTTGTGTGCACGTGGGATTCACACACACACACAAACCCAGGCAAAACTTAACTGCTAGAAGCACTACATGTTTGCTTTATTGGCTACTTTCAAACCAGTGGTAAGAGGTCAAATGCAACTCTCACACAGAGCAGTGCTCAGCACCCTGAAAAGCCCTTACTGCCCTCAGCAAAACTCTATTACTTTTGTTTGTTTTGTTTTGCATGTTTCACTGTAATGGATATTTATGCCTGAAGCTTTTATACAATAATCAAGAAAACAAAGATTTATTTTTTTGTTGGTGTAGCTTTTGTTCCCAATATTGTAATTGGAAGTGTCCAATCTGATAATTTATGACACTTGTGTTCCTGTGGGGTTGGGGTGGTTTTTTTTGATGTTTTGTTTTGCCTTTAACAATAAAGCTGTTACTTAAAAAGCTAGATACGTGCTGTGGCACACATTTCTTGAGGTAGCATTACTGTACCTCTGGACAACTGGCTTCAAGTCCTACTTAAGTGTACAGTGAAATAAACTTACAGACCTGAACAACACAACCAAGCTCGTGTCAAGATCACAAGGTTTAAAAAGATGCAGTAGTACAGGCAGGTTTTGCCAGAGTCCAAATTCTCAAAAACAACATGTTTTGAAGTTTAGGATTTTGGGCCTTCAACAGACCAACCCAGGGAGCCCTGCAGTACCTGCTTGCTTTACTCCTAATCAAAATTAACTCCTAGTCTTCCATGAACACGAACATTACAAAGCCAACTTCTTAGGATCAGAAGAAACCTTTGATTTAATTTCAACCACAGCAAAATCTTAGAGGATGTATGTATTCTGCAACAAACCCACCCATTACAAGCTCACACTGTTGCATGGTCTGGCAAGCAAAAATGAAACTAAACAATTACCTCCCCTTTACCTACGTGAGGACCAAAATTTGTGCACGGCTTCATTTTGTAATGAGTAAGGACTCATTTTTTCTGCACCGCCACATCAGAAATAAAATGGGGGCACAGAAGAGAGCTGCAAGATCAGTTCAGGTGCCCTCCTGCCCACAGTTCAGGAGTCTCCTTTTCTTCCCCCCTTTGAAGATAACCCCAGGTATTTAAGATAAAGGTCCCCTTGCTCCCTGTCCCAAATTATAAAGGCATACCCACTGTGCACCTGATTTGTAAGGTCATCTGCTGAAGGTATCCATGACATTTTAATATTGTTTTCCAACCTTGCATAGCCTCTTAATGTAAGCCAGCTTATCATGAGGACTGAGAGTGTATTTGTAATTTATTTTATCTTCTTTCTTACTTTCAATCAAGATTTCTTCACCATATAACTACTGCAGTGGAATTACTTAGTTCTACTCAGGCCCACTCACCCATTCAACAAAATTGCATTAGTGAAGAAAGATTAAAATAAGGAGATTAATAATGACAATTTCAATAAAAAAAGACAGGAGTCTCTGGAATCTTACCAAGGATGCATTAAATTAAACCACAGCCCTGACTGAAGAAGCCTGACCTTGCTGATGATAACAGCAGAAAGCAGAACACAGATTTGCTCTCAGTCTCTGCTCTGACCTGACAAGCTGTGTTTTTTTTCCTAGGTTCTGTGCACCACCCAGCAGCTTCTGCTAATTAGAGACACCCCCAGCAGCTCCTGCTAATCAGAGACACCCCCAGCAGCTCCTGCTAATCAGAGACACCCCCAGCAGCTCCTGCTAATCAGAGACACCCCCAGCAGCTCCTGCTAATCAGAGACACCCCCAGCAGCTCCTGCTAATCAGAGACACCCCCAGCAGCACACCAAAAGGGCTAAGGCTGCTTTGGTTATTCCACTTCTCATGATCACATCAGGATAACCCAACTGGTCAGTCTAGTTTATGCCTACACTACTGACTAGTTATCTCTGACAACTAGTTATCTCTGAGGTGTATTTGTCATGCCCACACTGCACAGTATTTGCCCTAGGCTTCCCATCTGGCATCCCAACAGCCTTGAGACCTTTCTGCTTTGGGGTGGGGTTTGGGGGTTTTTTTGGCTTGTTTAATTCATGCCAGCATTCTCCAGCCATGCTGGCAAGGATGCATGCTGCATACTCTGGAGGGCAGCATGAGAGCACATCGTGCTGTGAGGGTGCAGTCCCTGCTACTGTCTTGTCTGAAGGACTCCTGAGAGCAGAGTGGGTCTCTGCTGCCTGGAGCAGTCCCTGAACAAGCTGTCCTCAAGCAGACCTCAGTTTCCTCTTAAAAAGGAACCCCACAAACAGAATTGCATGCATTAAGTGTGGATGATCAGGGGACCAGGGAGCAAAAACAGAAAGCAAACCAAACTGACAACATAATGCACCCTAGAAAAATGACTGTTTTAACCTTTACTCTTCTGTGCAAGCTCACATGGAAAATTCAATATTCAAGAACTGTCTGAAGTGTCAGCAATGCACTTACAATTCCACATTTCTACCATCATTTGACTCTCCTGTACCACCTCACTCTTATCTTAACACTGTGCAAACACTCACTAGACAGATGGTTACAGCACCATACAGAGGTGAAGTCACAGGTATTACTCAACAGAGCACTTTGAGGAAAGGAAACCAACGCACTGAAGTCCTCATTTGCTGACTAATATTTCAATAGTTTTCCCTGGCTGACAAAACCAGAATGCTGCTTGGGTATTATTTGAACTAGGAACTGAACATAAAACTGAATATGCAAATTCACTTTTCTTTCCTCCATGTTCAAATAGTCTCATTAACACCTTGCCATAAAAATAAACACCTCCTTATCCCAACCAACTTTTTTTTTTTTTACTCAAGTGACCCACTAGATACACTGCTTTCTGAAACAACTGACAATGCATCAAAAAGTGTGTTTATGAAGAGTGTTTGTGGATACTTATTTTTCAATTTACCAGCTTCTTTTAAATTCTTAAGTGATGTAAGGTTTATGAGTTAGCAGAATGACAAAGCACAGGTACAGAGACTGGTGAGACTTGTTAATAACCCCCAAAAATGCAAAATCAATTGACCAAGTAATCCCAGACAACAACTCACTCCTGTTACAGAAAGAGGTTTTACCTCTGTGCAAAACCTATTGGAACTCTCAACAGCCAATAAATTTGAAATTTGTACTTGGTTTTTCACAAGGACTTCAGGCTCAAATTATCACCATTCTTTATGGTGAAATTAAAAGATTTCTACACAAGTTTTGTATTATCTATGGTCTTATCTACCCCAACACTTATAATAATAATTGGGGGTGGTGTGTTTTGGGATTTTTTTTGGGGTGCTTTGGGTACTGAGGTGGTTTTTTGTTTTGTGTTTTGTTTTTTAATTTTTATTTTCGTTCTCTACATAAACACTTCCAGCTTCAGGTCCAAATGGCTCTGGCACTGGACACTGAATTTGAAATACAAATAAAAATATAAAAAGCTAACATCTAGGATGGGTGCTTGTATAGCTACTACTAATCTCCAAGAGAACAAAAAGATGAAAACCTTTACTTACCTACTATCTGTCCTCTAACAGTATCATTGTCATTTGGCCCAAGCTTGCACAGATCCAATCTCTGATCTATGAACAAGGACACAAAGTGTAAGTCATACAATATTTTGCTGCTTTTGAAAGGCACACTGAAGTTGTACCAGAAAAAAAAATTCAGCCCAGTATAAGACAGTGAGGACTTCCAGAGATGGGGCAAGAGAAGCAAAACTGTAAGTCTTCAGCTAAGACGTAATTTTTCATCATTTTAAATCAGAAGACAAGACTAAATAAAGTACCTTTAACATTTTTCCTACTTTACAAAGCTCTACAGATGAGCAGATGACGACATTGCCCTAGTGTGCATGTCTCAGATGATTGTAAGAAGTATTTTGAACCCTTCCCTCGTGGAGCCCAGCCACTGTCACAACACACCTGCAGTTCAGCCCTCCTGCCAGCCCAGCACAGTGCCCACCTGCAGCACCAACCCAGGTGTCCTGCACTGAACAGCCCCAACTCCCTACAACTGAGCAAAGTGCAAAGCACTGAGCCACTGATCTAGTGACATATGCTTAAATATTCCCATTTCAGTTATGCCTTTATTTCCAAGGGACCTGCTATTGAAGGTAAAAATCACAACACTTCTCTATCAGCATGTCACTTTTTAAAAGTTATGTATATAGCCAAATAATCCTTTCCATCACAGTGTACCAAATTTTGTTCAGAAGTAAATGGCACCCATTAGGGTAATGAGTGCCATTTAAAAACAGCACCATACATGTTAATGAACTTTTGAAAAAGTAAATACAAAGTGCTTTAAGTGTTATAAAGCACTTAGTATCTCACAACAACATTTACCATTTAATTTTGAAGGTCTATTAATTTTTAAACTACAAATTTGCCTTCAAGATAGCTTTATCCTTTCATTTACCTCTTAAGACCTGCAATTTTGAGGGTAATAAAATTATAATTTGAAGGTAATTAGAATCTCTCTTCCTTTAAAATTCCAACACAGTAAGTTCAGTCTTGAGAACCCACAACCAGACTGTGGCACTGAAGTTACCACTGTCTATGGTAATGGGGCAAAGGAATTGAAACACCAAAGGGAAATTACATTTTCTAACCTACCCGTGCTATCCTCAGCCACAAAACACCATTTCAAACTACAAAATCAATTGGAATACACAAACTTTATACAAAACAACAAAAACTCAACTAAACATCACACTTCAAAAACTCTGTGCAGGAAAGTTTAGTCTGAAAGAGAAGAATCATTAGTCTTTGGCTTACTTACAACCAGTGTCTTTAAGGCGGTTGATGGCATTTGAAAGAAGTCTCACACAACCCAGAAAACCAGCTCCCTGCTTTTTATGAATTTTCTTGTGATTCCACACACTGATTGTTATTGAATCAGACTTCCCAATATACCTGAAAAATGTGAAAAACAGTAGTGTGAATGGCACTTACTGAATACTGTGAAGATGTTCCAGAAATCACCTTGGGGGAAAAAAAGACTACCAACCATTACATCAAAAATGTAGCTCACACTTTATCAGCAAGAAGTGAAGCATCTTCAGAGAAGATGAACACACTGTGCTTTAATGAAAGCATGTCTTACGAAGGAGTTTACTTGAATACAAAGTAATCTAAAACCCTGATTCTGGATTCCTGATTCCTTGGAGGAAGGCATTTACGTGAGTCCAAAATCTACCGAAATTGGTTTAGAACAGTAACATGAACAGGCTGTGGCCTGGCTCAGTGACCACATCTTTTCCAGCAGCTACCAACGTGATTCAATTCCTGCCTATGCTGGGTGTAACCAAAGAGCATGGCAGTGCTGGTGGCAGTGCTGGTGGCAGTGCTAGCAGGCAGAGAGGTTCAATGCCAGGACAGAAACTCTCAGCTCAGCACCCTTTTGCAGCACTTCATCTGCCACTGCTGCTCAGACTGATCTTCCAGCCACTGCAATGCCAGTCACCCTGGGTTCAGAACTCTCCTGAGTGCTCAGGGAAAATACACAGCAAAACTAGTTACACATCTGCAGTTAACAACTCTTTGGGAAGCTAATTTTCCATTAAGAAAGCTTCAGAAAGGCCCCATTTATACCAAGTGTTATGTATTACGGATGTGTCCCATCACAAACAGTTCCCACAGTATCCTGGTTGAGATGTGCCACCTTCCCTCCCCTGCTCATGCCTGCACTGCCTCCTCACAGCAGCACCACAGAAATGCTTTTCAAAACCTACATCTGCATTTCCCCCACCTGGGGGAACCTGGACGATCTGGCTATTTTATTTTTGCTTTTTTGTTTGAAGCTTTGTTCTTCAGAAGCAATTACTTTGTGAGCGAGTTTTTGTTTTCAAAGCTTTCAGTGGACGATTTCCAACACCTAAGATAAATCAGCTACTCCCAATATTGAATTATTAGTTATTTCAAGTTGAGGAAAATTAATTTGTAACTATGGCTTAGATCCCAAGAACTGCTTGTAGTTCTCCCTTCCCAGACCACAAATTCTGGCCTTCTGCAGTTTTAATTCCAAGAGCTTTTTTGTTTGTTTTTGAAGGAAAACTGATCAAACAAGCTCAACCAATGTCTAAATACAACTCCCCTACTGAGACTTGATTGGCTTTAAAACATCTTAATATTTTCATAAAGATAGAAATGATACTGTCAAGGTTGGCAAACCAAACAATTGAACTAAATGTCATGGCTTGAAATTGCAGCTGTGCTCAGGTAAGTTCTCAATTAACACTTCTCCCATTTTTCCTTTTCCAAAAAGCAGAACTTGGACAACTTTTTCCCCACCTGCAGACAGGGACTGACCCAAGAAGCCAAAAAAGCCTTAACTGTAGGCACCTACCCATGAGCATGGTTTAAAACAACCAGTGCACATTTTTTTAAAAAAAACAAACAAACAAACCACAAGCCTCACATAAACAAAACTGAAAGTTTTTGGAAGAGTAAACTGCTTGCCCAACATAGGTCAGATTTTTGGCCTTACAACCTTGACAATGCCAGTTTTGCATAAAGAAACGAGGGATGAAGATGGGTATTCATGTGCACAGTTGCAGTCTACAATGTTTCATGTACTTAAAAGAAATTCTCATGAGAACAATTTAGGTGCACTTAAAAATAAAGACTTATCATGACCTGTCTTGAATTTTCCAGTTTTCCTTGTTGCTTTAAAAAAGTCAAAGGTATATGGTTAAAGACAATTTCGTAACAGAACAGTTTGAATTATTTGTAGAACAGCTGAATATACAACACAGTTTCCAAGAATTACTGTAACATTTCAGGGTGAAATTCTCATGGTTGAGATGCAGACAGTAAGACACCCATACCAAACAGGTGAGGACTTCTATATTGCTACTACAACCTACTCTGATTTTTGCACCAGAAAACCTGTCTGATTCACATATTTAAAGGCAATAAGCAAGACAAGCTGCATTTTCCAAATAAAAATATCTTTCTTTTTTTTTCCAAAGGAAGAAAAGAAATAGTTCAGTAACTGCTAGTGGGCTTTACAGCAAAATTTTTCATCTATATTTCTGCATGAAATATTTCATCTGTATTTCAGGCATGAAAATACATGGTTGCATTTAGAGAGTGATGGTATGACAAGTTGACATTTCCAATTCATTTGGTGCATAAGTTACATTTGTTTTACATCATCTGGCAATAAAGTTCCAACATAAAAAGCCTTAGCTAGGAATTTTATTTGTATTAAAAAAAGAATGTTCCAAATAAGAATGCAAGTTTTCTATTAAAATAAAAAAAACAAAACAGAAACAAAAAACACAAAACCCCCATTTTGTTGGATGCCTTTTTCTTCCTCCTCATAAAGTTATTGGAGTTTTGTTTTTTTTTTAAACTCTACCCTATAAGCAGTATCTGTTTCACAATGTCAGTACTTCAACAGAGCTAGAAGAATTAGTATTAATGAAGAGGAAACCTGGAAATTAAATTTCCACATACATTTTGTTAACTTCCATATTTCCTGACTCTGTATTCAGATGCTCTGGATAAAAATTTGGAAGTTTGGAACTTTTAAGAAAAATGCCACCCTCAGCACTTTCACTTCTGAACAAATATCAAGTCCATGCCATACTAGGAACCTCTAAAATAATTTAATCAAATTCTAAAACACAGGGACAATTGTTACTTTGTCTACTAAAATTATCTTTGCCAAGGTGGTCTTTCCTCCTGAGCCAAGATACCACTCTGGAAGGTTTGGTATCAAGTGACTTTTCATCCCCATGGCATTATATGTTCAGCTTGGTAGAGAAAAACAGAATGGAGAAAGTGGAAAAAAAACAACCCTATATATTCCTGAAAAAACACACGTCTTCCTGATCACAAGCCAGATGTACTCCCTCCAGAAAGAGAGAAAAATGCAACATCAAAAGGTATGAACTCAGCCTTGGAAGCCAGGAATTCCCTCTTTCTAATCCGTGCTGTCACGCAGACTCTTTTTACAACCTGGACAAATGACTGAGTTTGTTTCTCCATTTTCCCATTTCTGAGATTTCTGTAATACAGTGGTAGAGTTATGCTTTGAGATACCAGCTGTTCCAAAACTGGGGGAGAAGAGGATGCAAATAGACATAATGAAAAATATCACCCCAGTTTTTTCCTCTTCTTTCTTCCTTCACCTTTACATTGTTCTCATTTCTGGTAGCAACTGAAGGGTGTTTGGGTCTCTGGGAGGGTCAGAAGAGAACCAGCCAGAGGCTGTGGCTGGGCCAGGAATACAGCATTGACACATGGCACTGACTGCCCACTCCTTTCTCCCCCCCCAGCCCAATGTTGAGCTGAGTCTACAAGACACTGCAAAAGCTGCTGGACTAAGCAAACAGCAAACAAAAAGGTCTTCTACTCCAGATGTTCCCAACACATCCACCTAAGAATTTCAGTAAAGGCTTGTATGCCTGATGTGTTTGAGCTGGAAAGGCCAGATCTGCTGATACAGGCCCAACACGACCCAGAAATTATTTCACCTTAAATACAAAGGGCATCAGCTTCATCAATCTGGTTTGGACAGCCACATCAAGAAAGCAGAGCTGTTGCAAGGAGCTGTTTGAAAGCTCTTTAGGAGTCTCATCTAGGATAGAATTTTCTAAACCAGCACTAAGCAGAGCTGTTACCTCCTCTCCCTGGGAAAAACCCAGAATCATCAGCAATAACTAGGCAAATTAGTGTTGGAAGGCTGGGGGAGAAAGGTGATTCTGCCAAGGCAGTGCAGGGGCTCGAGCACGTGAAGGCACCAAAGAGCACTAGAACCTGCAGTGAGGAGATTGTGGGAAGAGGAGGAGTGGCAGCAGTTGGGTGAGGTTGCATTGAGAGGTTTAAAAAAGGAGAGCAACAAGTCTATGCTAGAGCCTGGGGCTGCAGATCTGAAGGCTAGAGTAAAGATGAGACCAGGACTAGGTGTTGGTGGGGATCATGGTACAAATACCTTTTAGAGATAAATAGAGCAGATGACTTGCTATACCTTAAGGGCTGGGGGGGGGCTGGAGGAGGTTAGAGGGTACAGGTGAGCATGGGAAGGCTGTAGAAGAGATCCAGGCTACCCCAGAAGGGAAGAAATGGGAAGGAAGAGAAAAAGGGGATTTGTTTAGTTTCAGAACTGCTGGTTTAAGTACTGTTTAAATGCTTTGAATGTGAGAAAGTCTGTAGATGTGTTAAGTCTGGCTATTCACAGCTTTGAAGACAGGCCCGAACAATAGGGAAAGCACAAGTCTGAAAATAAGGAAGGGGAATACATGCAGGGCAAGCATGGTATTTTACTGACATTAAACTGCATCCAGACAGCAACTATTTGGCAATTTCTTTCTGGAAAGCCTCCCAGATTCCCATCCCCCCCTTACACACACCCATCTAGGCTGAAAAATCTAAGCAACTAACTTAATTCAACTGCTTCCTTTCACACTAAGATCTGAATTAAGAACAACATAAGGCAAAAGCAAAACCTTTTCTGTTCTTTTTAACACTGCAAATATCTCTTTAAAAAAAATCTCATACAGCAGAATATCCATTATGCTGAAGCAGGTTAGCAAGCCAGAAAATTCCCTTGGAATTGGCAACTCAATTCAGACATTATTATATAAATACATCACAACAGATCCATCTGACTGTGCCATTTGCATATGCCATCACGTGACACACGGGACTGCTAATTAGCAGCAGCATCAACCCGTTCTGCACATTCCAGGCTGGGACTTCGATCAACCCCGCTCAGCCAAGAGTCACTTGCTCTGCACATAAGCCTATTACAGTCACTTCAACAGAAATCTTCATGGCTGGAGGGAGGAAAAAAAAAAAGGCAGGATTTTTCTTTAAAAAAAAAATTCTGCACCTTCCTCGGGTTGGTTTCCTCCACTGTGTGGTGGCAGGAGCAGGCAAGCTGCCACCAGACTCCATCTGTTATGCTTGGTGTGCAAAGCATTTCCTGGAACGCCGGGAGCGTCACAAGGCAGAGGTTGGTGTTCCCATGCAATGGGGTGTTGTTAGGGTAAACAGTAGGAAGTTTAAAAAAAACTATTCTTTTCAAAGGATGAGAAGAAAGATTCAAGTCCTGTAATCTATGAGGTTTGCCACCAGGTGCTTTGGCAGTAGGACGGTTACTGTTCCTATTATTTTTCTCATCTCTTTGGTTTCCGAAAGGAAAAGTTAATTGTCTTAATCTGGTGCAGATGAAAAGCTGAGACCTGACACTGAGTAATATTGCAGTAAAAAAAATATAAAAGCCAGGCAGTGAGCTGTTGTATCAAAGAGATCTCATCTTTTACTGCTGTTTTAAATAGGAACTGAAGACGACATGACAGACTATTATAAACGGGAATAAATTTCCCTAGAGTAAGAAATAACAGGCAAGACAATAAAAGGGGTTAAATTATTATTAAAAAAAATATTTGGGAGGGAGAGGATTATTTTCAAATTACAAAGCCTGACATAATGCTAAATTTTACTTTGGATTAGAAATGCTGTGTGTACATGAGGGAATTCAAGTGCCAGAATCAAGCAAAGTAGTATTCCCTATAGGACAAGTAATTTATATTGGAATGAATATCCTAAATAAACGAAACCTATTTTTTTCAGGCATCTTCTTCCCAAAAAAATAAAAAACCCAAACCAGAAAAAAATGTTTAATGCAGATCTCAATTCCTTCAGACAATCCAACAAGAGATGCTCCAAATCTGCCTGAGCAAAATATTCTGCCAGAAACCCCATTTCTATCTGTTTTTTATAACACAATGTGGACTGCAATCATAGTCTTGCTTCAAAGCTAAGACAATTACAGTGTCCAGATACAAGCATGACTTGCTCCATACAATGTAAAAATACCTTCTCTTCTCCCTTCCTTGAAAATTATTACCAGAAAGGAATTTTTTTCTAAAGATTCTATTTTTTTCTATTACTCTCACTGCATATTACCATCCTCCCTCATTTCCCATGTCCTCTACTCTCTCTCTTCTCCAGAACAGAACCAAGTCTCCAAGTCATTAGTCCATGGAGCACTAAGCATCCTTTATAAACCATTCCTGTCATTATCACAACACTTCACTGGCACATTCTGGGGAAGACACAGGGAACTGCTGATGTTTTCAACTCAGAATTCAGGAGCAGATAACTGCCAAATGATGGTCCAACCATTCCTGCTTCAAAAGTATAGGGATCCTAGCTGTACAAAGGTTATAGGAAGGCTTTACACTCAAGTCATGTTGGCAGCACTTTCCTTTCCACCTTACCCTCCTTTTAGCCCTGTAAAACTATGCATTAATGCTCATTAATGGATGGGCCCCCCTAAACAACAAGGGAAGTCTTGCATTTCAGGGATTTTTCTTCAGCTCTAGCCTGATCCACACAGCAAGTGAGAGACTCAGCACAGCAGCTCACTCCTGACACAAACTAGCACACTAATGCTCACTGTTACTGACCCAATGCAACTCCTTTGATCAGCAAAGAATTACACAGATTTTGTTTTCCCCTCTCCAGCTCCCTTCCTATGGGTTAAGTGAACTGAATTTATTTACCCAGGAGCCAGATGGAGCCAGTAGAAGGGAAGCAGCATGAACACAGGCAGTGGATGGGGAAAGGGGTATAACAGGAGGGAAGGGGGGCCTCCCATTTTTGGTGGCTGCAAGATCAGTGCAAACTGCTCTCAAATTGCACCATTAGGGCACTGCTGGAAAAACCTATGTTCAAGCTAGATGTTCACAAATGGACTGCCAGTCTTGGAGAGGGTGTGAAAGGGCTGAGGTCTGAAATCTGCATTCTAAACAAATCAACATTTTGATAGCTTTAATAACGTTACAAATCAAATTAACTTAGAATTCTTTACATTTGAAAAAGAGCCATTCCTTCTACATGAACTTAAACTTGTTCTCTAGAATTTTTTCTAATGATTATCAATTACAATCTCACATATGCAGAATCTAAGCTTGGACTGAGTCTGAATAACCAGACTAGTACTGTAGCTTTCTCCAGTGAAAGTGCTATTCTTTAACTAAACTGCCAGTGATATTTTGTTAAGCAGTAATGAAAAGGTTTTGTGCAGTGCACTAAAACATTACAAACAATGACTTCACGTTTTTCAGTCTTGGATATTCAAGTAAAGAGAAGGTCAAGACATCACTTTAAACCAGGCCTTCCACGAGACCTATCAAGCTGCTTTTCTTCACAGAGGGACAAGAAATGCTCTGTGTGCTAATGCTTGATTTGCTCTACTTACCTACTACCTTAACCAGGCTCAAACAATTTCTGATAATATAGATACAGAATGGGGAAAAAAAAACAGCTAGAGATCAGAACAATGCCTTAGAAAGAAAGGAGAACACAATGAGGCAAAACTGTTCACTTCTCTTTTTCATCTTCCATCCCAAGGAAGAAAAAGAATTAAAGGATAAAATACAGGGAAAATAAAGCATGCACAAATACAAAAAACCCCATGACTTACAGTATTAAAGCTTTAATAATTTATATTACAGAGAATATTCTATGCTTTAGAAAGACAAAGGAAAAACATAACATCTACATGGCATGCCTATTATACTGCTCAAAAGCACTGAAAGGTGCCCAAGCCCACAAAAATTTATAGGGAGAACAACATTTGGGACAGAAAATGACATAAAGGAGAAAACTGCACAAGAGGCACACAGAAGAAAAGACACTTTAGCACAGCAACAGACAAAGAACACAAAGAGAAGAGCAGTTTGAGGGAAATACTGTCAATTATTTGCCTCATATTACAGAAGTGCTTACAGTAAAACAATGCTATAGTACATGTGAAGCATGCTGCAGAACATCACTGGAAAACCAAGAGTAAAGCTTAGACTTTGAAACACATGAGAAAGTGGTATTTTGACACATGTATTTTCCACTCAAACTAATAAACTCTAGGATATTTTCCAAGCTGTAAATAGGACAGAATTATGAACATCTGACAATGTCTGTGTACTTTAGAGGATTTCACTTCAAACCTTTGGTTATCACTGTTACCACCTACAGGTCATAATGCTGATTCCATTTTGGATCAAGTGTATTCTTCACAGTATCTGTAGAATGGCATTGGCCAGATCCGTCCACCACGACCTTAGCAAATGGATCAGGAAGTCCTAAGAGGAGGAAAAGAAAAAAAAACTAGCAAATGGATTGGGATGCCTTAAAGTCCTGTATCATTGCACAATTATTTAACATATTTTATTTGAAATTGCCTTTAATTCCTAAATGAGAGCCAAATTTAATTAATGGGAATAACATGACATATTAGGCACAGGAAATAGCTAAATTAGCAATTTATTTCACTGGTGTAGAACAAGAAAAGGTTGTGTAAGTCAAACGCTGTGGGTCAAAAAATCTGAACAATTTAAACTTCCTGATTCAGGATTGAGTAAATTCTCAGTACACAAAGAATTCAGCAAAAGGCAGAGAAAACAGATTTACATTCTTCCTATTTTTAAGATTAGTTATAATGATTTCAGTTGTTATTGGTGTTACAGGAAACCATCTATAGCAGATTATTCTCACTTTTGAGCTCCACTTGGTTTTCTGCTAGCTTTCTACTTCATTTTCTGCTAGCTTAGTACCTCAGAAAAGTCAACATGGGCTCAGACCAACAGAAATCACTACAAAGATGGTGCTTGAACTGCACAGCTGAGGACAGAAAAGCAGCAGGACCAGCACAGCCTACAATCAGCTCTAGTGCAGCTGCTGTTCTAACCCATTTATTGACACCCAAAGGGATGGTCCCACCACTAATGCCCTCAGTCACGAGGCCCTATCCCTTTTCCCCCTCGTACTGATTCCTCCCCTCCTCTGAGGGCCCACTGAGTCTGCTGAAGCAGCTAAGATGGTGAAACATCATCCACATTTTCTGTAGCACAAGTTTTGTGCCAGTTCTGCTTCCTCAGGTGACTCACGGCAGAGCCAGTCCAGCAGCAGTGGCTCAAGACAAGTGTCAGACAAAGCACGTGGGAATGGGGAGGAATGGGACCTTGTCAGACTTGTGCTTCAGTACAGAAGTGCATCACAGATTTCAAATCCTGAGGGGGCTTTTTAGGCACTATTAAACTGTTAAACACCTGAAAACTTGCAATCAATAAAAAAAACCCAGCTGTAAAGCAAGTTTTAGAAGTATCACAAATTACAACATCATTCTGCATCATCCCTTCTTCAAGATCTTCTCAAAGTTCAGATCTGATCTTTTGAGTTCTTCCTGCTCACACCTGGGAGGCAGAAGGCAGGTGATCTGTGTGTGCATGTCTACACAGCCAGCAACATTCCTTTCTGCCACCTTCATCCACCTCTTAGCACTTCTTTCAAAACATTATTATAATTAATTAAAATATAATTTCAGAGTAGGTAACTATTATGACATGATTGTTAATAATTAGGATGTACCTGTATCTGTCTGCTGGACAAAAGTTCTTCTGTGAAAAACATTTTAATAAATATGTGGCACTGATTGAAAAACATGTAATTTGCCTGAGAGAGCAAATTTGTTTCCCACTCCCATCAAAAACAGTGTTTTAATGACTATGAATCTGTGACGAGTGTCACCAAGAAAAAAATTAAAAGCCCCGAAATTAAATGGTGTGAAAACATCAAAGCCCCCAGCTCCCTGAGAGCAAGTATCTTAATACAATGATCATGTGCAAACACTGATGTACAAAACCTGCATAACATACATTTATAGATGGAATAAATAAAACTTTAACAGCTACTTACGGAAAAAATCCTTTTTCACCAAGTTCTTTGCACACAGTACTGGAAGAAAAACAGAAATATGAAATTAAGTTACTGATTCCCAACTTTCAAAAAATAAGTTACTTTACCTGTCCAGCATTCCAGAAAATCCTGCTCAAAATAAAATGAATTAACAGATACAATGGTGTTCCTACAGAATTTATATTGTCATGTAAAATAATTCCTGAAAGATGAGCCAGGAGTGTCACCTTTTGACAATTTACCTTTAGGTAGATTACAGTGCAAGTGATACAGAAGTGCTTTCCTCAGGCAATAGTTTCAATATGCACTTTTTTTTCCCCCTCAATGGTTTTGCCCACTCTGTGTTTATCTAGTAAGGGAAATGGAGCATTTCTAACTAGCTCACCATACAGTGGCACAAACAATTGTGCCAGTAAAATTAGTGGTGTTACACAAGCAGGGTCTCATGTTCAGTTCTACAGACCAGCAAAAGCTTCACTGACCATAAAAAACAGTGCATGAGGCAGTCTTGCCTTTTCTGTTACCCTCTGTGGAAACTAAATAAAAGTTTTTACCTGAAAAAAATTTGGGTGGAGTAGACTAACTGCTAATGCCAGAGTTTTGATGGCTCCAAAGATATGTTTTATTTGTAGAAGCTGATAATTGTTTCAGGCTTTTTTGTTTAAATTAGAAGGGAGGAACATTTGCATTTGTCAACTAAAAATACCAAGGGGAAAACAATCTCGTATGAGAATAAATAAAAATAAATAACTAAATAAAAGGTCAAAGGGGACAACTTTCATATAAAGATGCCAAGATACACACAGAAGACTTCGCCTCACTAAGTGCACCACTGTCCAACTACATATGCTTATCTATTATCACAGGTTTGGTAAGCAGGAAATCTTAGATTCCCCTGTGAAACATTAAAATATTTACTGATGACACAAAAAGATTCTTGGGTATTGAATGAAGCCATTAATTCCCACGACTAGCACAAAAAAAAAGAAAAAAAGGGAAAGGGGCAGAGGTATTTCACTGGAACCAATACTGCAGAAGACTCCCCAGTATGTAACTATATTTTTTCCATGAGATCACTAATATTTATTACTACCAGGAAATGCAAAGACACAAAAGTGCATCCAGTAATCACACCTGTCCTGGGTTGAGCCAGGATTAAGCTAATTTTCCTTTTACTGACACTACCTAAAACCAAAACTGGTCATGCTTTCCCCCATAGAATATCCACGAACCGATCCTGCAGGGTTACTAATTCTCTGATTTCTTTTACAATGACTGCCCAAATAAAAGAAAGCAGGTTAGTCCATGAGCACTCTCACAGAGATTTCCAGTCAGGGCAGAAAAGCACCACCCTGAATCATTCTGCATGTTAGCACAGTCAAAGTTACATACCATTCTAAACGAATGCAATTCATGTTTTCCCCATTTTTATGTTGATAAAGATGTCGACTTTAGTGAAACTGCTTTCCACAGAAATTCAGCAGCGTAAAATCTAGCTAAAACCCTCCCCAGCCTAATGAGTTTTGGGCCTCCATAAAACAGAAGGGGACACCTTTAACGACTACAGGGATTCATAAAACAATTCCCTTCCACATGGACACACACCACAAGGAAGGTGAACACATACAGTCCCAGGAAAGTTTCAGCATATTAGTTTGATGCAAGGGGGTGCTCATAACAATACTGTTAATGTGAAAAAAAATTGCCTGTTTCTGGGTTGTTAGTAGTTGTTCTTCTTAAAAATATTAAAAAATTGCTTCTCTCCATTCAAAGTCATAATAGCAATCCTAAAGCAGAGCTCTATTTAAGGGATTTTCACCTAATAATCCCACTGTAAACAGCCAACAGTAGTAAAATACTAATAGCCAAATGTTTTTGGTATTTCTGATACCTGCTGCTCAAGCATGTACAGGAAACAGACTGTCACATCACTGTCTGCTCCACAAAACATTCCAATAAAGTCCTCAGGATGGTGTAATAAAAATCCACAGTTACCAAAGAGTTCCATGTGCCCAGCAATTTTAAAGTCTGCTCTATCCACACAGTTGATAACAACTTCGAAGGCATTTAAAGAAACAGATAATAAGACAAACTTGAAAAATGCTTCTGCAGTTCCTAAAGATTTTATCACACCAAGAATACCCTCAGCCTGAGCTGTCAACAGAGGCCACTCGCCCAAGAGCTGAAAGAGGTTACTGCTCACCAGCCATCTTTCATCTACTGCAAACAACTTCAGATAAAATAGATTCTTATATAGATGGCCACTTAAAAAAAAATCTCAGAAAGATATAATTACTTGCACAGTTTCACCCATTACAAGAAACAGGAAGTGTCAAGTGAAGTTGAAGGTTTTAAATCCACTAGTTAAGTCAAAACTCATCTATAGCACATTGAGCCATACGTGTTCCTGAAATTGAGTAATATCCAAAATAAGAGGTTTGACTAATCTTTTGAGAGAGAAATTGCAAGGTTAACTAATTATAAACACCTCTTTTCAAAACATTAAGCAAGCCTGTCAGTGCAATTCAACCAAAGTCTTATTTTTGTGAGCTTGGGCACACACACCACTTACAGACTAATAACCGTTTCCCCAGCAATTAGCCATGAGTGAACAAACTCGTATTTTTGGCTCAGCATTTCCCTCTCTAGTAACCACATTTAAGGCAAGTCAGATGTCAACCCACTCTGGCTTTGTCAGGTTAACAAAACAGGAGAGATGTTGAGAAACTTCCATTAGCAACACCCTCTGTGCCAGGTATTTCTAGGTGAAAAAGCCCAGGTTCCAGGAGCATCAGCTCAGTTCTAAGTGAAACATCTACACACAGCTCTGATCTATCTCAAGGACTTTTTCTGGACAAAGCTTTTCCCACTGGTGGGAAAAGCACCAGAGTTTATGCTCCACTTTTCTAACAGTTTCAACACTGTATTAAAACCTATTCTGAATATTCTGATAACCAACTGATTAATAGTTCCTTGAGAATAAAAACTAAGGAAGTTTGGTTTCCTATGGATTTATGTTTTCTGGTTGACTGATAGCCATAGCTGAGGCTTTTCCCAGCAGCAGGGCACTTAGGCACTCCCCCACACAGACTCCCCAGTGGTCTCCTGTGACACAGGATCTCTCCCTGCAGCTTTTTCCTCCCATTTCAGGTCACTGCTGGGGTCTCCTCTTTATCCAGGCAATGATTCTCATAAAACTTGTGGGACTTCATTTATCTTTGAGACTTCTATGTCAAATTTGAGGCAAAGATTCAAAAAAGAGAAAGAACCATAGCAAGATCTATTTTTCATGACAAAGCCAAGCTAAAATGCTGATGGTTCTGGACCCAAACCCATGATACCAGATCTATGTAGTTGCACCATTAGTGGATCCTCTAGAGGCACAAGGCCAGTGATGAAGGTTATCTGGTATTTGTGTTTGTTTTAAAACATTTTCTTTAAATTATTTTTTTTTTAAAGCTATTTAAACTTGCAGTGAAGGTTTTCAGAAATTAGAAACCACAAACCATTGCCTGTATATACTGACACTGGTTTGGAAAAAAAGAGGGGGGAGCATTGCCCTGTAAGTGCATCATCAAAAGACATGAAGGGCTCCTAGTGCACACATGTAGATAAAAGTATTTATTACGAACTATCAATGAGTCAGTGGATAGTTATGTTTTGTATTTCTTACAGACTTCCTGGGTAGTCTAGAGGAAAGAGAACATTAATATTCCAATATGAAGGAACAATATATGCATGCCAAGACAAGCATGCACATCAGTTTTACATACTGTATGTTCATTAAATATCTTTTTATTGTGCCTTATGATCTCATTCTAACATATGCTACTCGGGTCAGTGCACAGAAACATGAAAAGAGCTACCTAGTCTCCTTCCATGGCTGCTTTGCTATGCATAGTTCTCAAATGCTAAAAAATAGGAATTAAGTGAATCACATTTGCCAATTTCCTTTTTCTGATTTATTACTCCAGTGGCTGACAAAGATTGGTTTACTGAAAAACAATTTAACTATTGCAAGTAAATGCAAAAATATTTAATATCCCCAAACTCCTGTAATCTAATTTATGTTTTAGCTATTAGAATTTACATGCAGTTGCAGAGGGGGGTGAAATAACTGGTTGAACCCACAAAAAATTGAATGGAACTACGATTATTGAAAGTGTGAATTTTATAGAAAGATAAATATTTTTCTCATTTTCTGAAGTCTTCTTACTCTCTTTGCTAGCTACTGAAGAACTCTTGTTACAACTGCTTTTTACTTTGGAATCATTTTTACAGAAAACTTTTTATGACATCAAACTGTTGTTATGGAACTGTTATGTCCTTTGTTATACACTACCACTATTTTATTTAAGTATTAACAGGCATGTTTATTTCAGAAGACTAAGTATAAATACATAATACAAGGTCTCCATACTTAAAAGTAAGAACATGAAGAACATGAAGAAGAAAGGAGAGTGCCATTGTAGGAGGATTGCAAAGAAAACAAGTAAAAAGTGATAAAGATCTAGGAGATTTCACCAAATCACCACATTAGATATGAGCCAAGAGTCTTCAATGATCCAATTCACCTTCAGTGGCAGGATAACAGATCTAGAATGAGTGTTGAGGAAGGCAACATCAAGGAAGAAAATGTTATCTGAATTTAAAGAACTTGGACATTTAAGGGTGGTGATCTTGATGTTTGGGTATTTCCAACCCATAGCAAACTGTTTATAGCCAATTTGTTCACCACATTCTTTCACAGGGATGTTGCAGTGTTAGGTTGGCTGGCTGTTTGTACACGCTCATCTGTCTGTTATAATGCATCTCTTCATTTATCAAAAATTACAAAGTTTAAATGTGTTTGTACCCAGTAACATGAAGTACTAGTACCTCAGGACTGCAACTGTAGATGATTACAAGAGAAATATTTCGTTTTAGAATCTCTGTATTAAAAATTATCTTTAAGTAAATAATTTTAAAATGTGTATATTGGGAAGACATTAATACTATCAGTGAAAGTTGCAGAAAGACAGGTAAGAAATTAAAAAGCAATAATAAGGGTCCATGGAAGCAAGCACATCAGCTGAAGCAGAAGGAAACACATGATCAATACATTTAAAATTCAGTAGGTGATTTACTAAGAAAACACCCCTCCACCTCATGTCAGGCATCTGTGAGCAACCAATACTGCATCCACAGACTGCCCCGAGTTCACAGGGGGAAGGACTTGGTCCAAAGCTAAGATTACATTTACTAATCTTCTGGCTTTTCATGTGTCATCACCACAGAAAAACTAGTTTGGCCTTCTGAATCCAACCAACAGTTTTAACATTTAATTGCTGTTGGTTTTTTTCTTTCCCAAAGGGTTTTTATCCCAGAAAAAAGTGCTTGTTCCAGAACATATATAACACCCGGGATAGCAAGGAGAAGGACAGGCTGCCTATCAATTTTTACCACAACAGTTCATTTTGAAGACAAGTCTTTCTTCCCTCTACAGAAACACCATCTTTTAATGAAAGCCATTAGCATGGCTTTTTGTGATCAGATCCCAGTTGTTTGCATGTAATATGCAGTGCAATACATCCACTAAAATAAGTCCCAGCTGTAGAAACACAATGCTATGCTGTTGCTAATGTGTGTTGTACTGATAATGAATGGTCGTCTATGCTTTAATCTGAATAAAGCTCCCAACTGCTCTGTCTCTCCTTGCCAAAAATTCCCTTTCCTCCTCCAGACTGTGGTTGCATTCCAATTACACTGCTGATTGGAATGAGCCTGCTTGGGGGAGGGAGAGGGAGGGAGACAAACCAACACCCACACCACCCCTCCTCGCCTTCCGATGGCTGCCCCTGGGACACAGAAATCATTTGGGGCTTGAACCTCTGACTGACACGATGCACTTCTCTCCACGTTGTATAAAACTCTGGAAATTCAGTAATTTATTGATTTTCAGGAAAGTTACGAGCAAACAGCACACTGTGCACAGGTTCCAGCAGGACAGCTCAATACTTTAAACATTTCTAACAAGTTCCTACTGTTCTCTTCCATTGTTGGCACGCTACTGAGAACCTTAGACTTTCCTGCTTGCATTCCCTCCTTGGACCAGCCTAAATTCCCACATGGGAAGATATAAGACAGGATGGCTTCAACTACTCATCGAACAAAGAACTACAAATAACACCATATAGATTTGCAAATACAGCTGTTCAGGTAATAACTTTCTCAATTACAGTTCTGAAATACAACTGTTCATCCCAACTACTGACATAAAATTTTACTTTTATCATTAATATCACTGAGGATTTGTTTGGTTTAATTTCCTTGCAGTTTTCATTTCCCTTTTTTCTGCAGATAAACTAAGTGACATAACATGATCATAAACTAAGAATTTACTTTCAGTTAATGAAATTAATGCAGTTCAGAAGATTGCAATTGACTATGATCATGAAGGGACACACGAAGATAGGTAAACCTAACAAATACATGTTTTACAGGTGCACAGGGGAGTAAAGAAGGTACTGAAACATGAAATGAGTAAAAATGCAGCAGCTGACCATTATTCTAACCAAGACCACTGACCAACAGAAGCTAGAGGGTTTCAAGTTGCACCTAACAATAAAGAGAGCTGCAGCTGTTCCTCTCTCAAATCAGGTCTAGCAATCACTGGGATGCAAGGTAGATCAGGAAGCTGAACTGGCTTAACAGAAAATTAACCTTCTGGGAAGATGGATTAGTTTGCCATTGGCTGCAAGAGCTGTGCTGACTTGCCCTGCAGTCACGCCATCCGTGGCTGTAATGTGAAGGAGGTGGCAGAGGCACACGGCTGCGGAGGAGGCAGGATCAGCCCCGCTGCCTTCCAAGGGCAACCTGCACTTGCACTGGAAAAGTGCTCTCCACACCAGCATCTTTCACCTCTAAAAAAAAAATACTACCCCCATATTTTCATTTTAATGCAGACTTCTAGTTTTCCCTTCTGTTTTGCTGTTTTAGACATTAAAAAAAAAAAGCAGCAGATCTTTGCCATCAGGATACCAAAATAACAACCTAACGCACTTCAGGATTTCAGAGACAACCTTATACATTCAGATGGAGTTTCATCTTCTATTTCCCAAAGCACACTCGGAAGCACATAATTAAAACACTGAAAAAAGCATTTCTCTTGCAAGTATACACACAAGTGCTTTCAGGCTGCTCTAGTTTACTTACTGAAAACTGCTCTTTCCAAGTCTCACAAAACACTAGTAAATTACACTAACCTAACGAGCTCTGGAGTTAGTACAAACACAGACACTCACAAGTCCCCTTCTTAAAAATAGGTTTAATTATTTTCCACAAGACTTTATCTGAAATTCAGTGCTACTCAAATTACAACTCTCAGCATCATCCCCTGAAGACGAGTGATCTGAAAGGGTCACTGCTCGTGAAGGTGCCATATGACAAGCACAGGGAAGCCCAGTTCACCCAAGGACGCTGGATAAACTGATGATTTCAGACATGCTCTGCTGGATTAGGTGAAGTGCAAACACTCTCCACCATCCACTAGACCCCTGGTCCTGCAGCAGGGAAGCACAGGGTGAGCCCTGCCTGTGAGAGCAGCCAGGTAAACCTCACACCACCCTCCCTAGCTGTTTTGTCCAGAGATGTTTTCCTGATGTGAATTAAGAAATGCATTAACATGAACCCTTCTGCCCCCAGAGCTATGGGAGCCAGGACAACTTGCAAGGGATGGTAACTTCAACTGACACAGCTGCCTGCCCATATGCTCTTACCACAGACAGTTCATACTGGTAGGAAACCAATTTCCAATTCTCTTTCAGAATTATAAACCTAAGTTAAATCTAATGTAAACTTAGAATCTTGTACCAATTCTAACTGTCTTACTTGGAATATACATTGGAACAATTCAGGACTAATGAATTCTTAAAGTGCTATTAAATACTAACCTGTCAAGTTGAAATAAAAATATTCAACACTAGTTCTAAGTGACATATAAAAGCATTCTTGCTAGGCTGATATCCAAACACTTTCAAAATACATATTAGGTATCCTTAGTACTAGAAAAGCACTTTTAACAATATTTTCCTTTAATAATTATTGAAATTCTAAGTTGTCCCATAAACACATTTCTGTGAGTTCAACTTTGACACGAGCCAGATGCTAAATCCTTAATATACAGCATGTAAAATGAAACCCATTTTGAAGGATCACATGCACCTGCTTACAAGCATTGTCAGCTAGAAATCTGTCTCAACAAATTGGAATTATTCCTCTGGGACTAAACAAACAAAACCCACAATAACATGCATTCAAACATCAAAGGGCAATATGGATTACCCAGAAGTAAAAAATGTCCTAATAACACAACATACTTAAAATCACTGCAAACTATGCCAGAAACAAACATAGTAACAGTAAATTCTTCTTTCCAACAGATTCACTGCATTAAATGCTGCCTACAGTGTTGTGCTTTAACTGGTTTTAGAATTCTAGACCCATAATACTTCCATGTAATATAACTCATGGAGATTAAAATTAAAAATTAATTTCTCACACATTTATAATAGAAGTAACTTTAATGAATATGCACTGGAACACTGAATAGAAACAGTTAAAGCCATTAATCATTCACCTCATGCAATAATGAAATTCTAGGACAGACTCTCCAAGGTTATATTAAATTCCTGAGAAGGGGGGATGACACAACAGTGTCTCAAGACTCCAGCAGTCTGTGCTGGCCATGTCTGAGTGACTTGTGGACAAGGCCAGATAGAGTCTGCCTAGATTTGCCATGTTTAGACTCCTGTTTTAACATCATGATGTCTACTTCACAGTATTGTTTTACTGTAAACAATAGGCTTCCTTTCCCACTTCTCCTCCCTTATTCCACTCCAAGCCAAAAGTAAAACAAAACACAACCCCCCCCCCCCCATTGAATTCCTCCTTCAAGCAACTAAGGCATTCACATTTCCTAGACCCATTCAGCAATGGGCTTGCTGCCACACACGTCACCAACCCTATTCACACGTCCACTTTATTTAATACGCCTGTCAAGAGGTAAAGGAAAGAAATTAAGCTGCCACTTTTGCAAAGAAGGTAACAATCCATTTCAAATCTTACCATAATGGCTTACAAACGTCTTTTACGGAGATTCGCGTTTGAATCAGCGAAACTGAGTGTGCAGATGCAAAACCTTAAGTTGTTGCTGTTTTGCCTTTTCTATTTTCTTGCTGTATTAAACCATCCCCATCAGGGCTCAGTGTAAGTTAAGGCTTCAGTCACAGCATCAAACAGTGAAAAAGAAGCCGAAGTAACACGTGGGAAACTTTAAGGAAACAAAGGCTATCGCGAATATTTGCATTTCCTGGTTTAGTGGCGATGGAGCCTCTCAGACCCGCCAGGATGTTTCTAATGCATAACTTCCATGCACTAGAAATTCCACTTCATTTCTCCAGCCTACTCCAAAATGTCCTAACCCTAACATCTCGTCCATTTTTCAACATCTGAAAAACCACTACTGTACCATGAAATCATAAACACACCACTTACAAAGACTGACTACTCTGCTGGTCAGTTGGGGCCAGGGGGAGAAGGGCAACAACAGATTTAAATTAACAGCTATCAGAATGCTTAAAAAAAAGTTAGCAGTCAAAGATCAATTTTCAGACCAATTTCAAAGTTCTCTCTTCTGCTTCTCACAATTGTAATAAGTATAAAGTTGAATTTCAGTAAACAAAATCAGGGTGGGAACCAGAAATCCATTAACAATAAATGAACCCACCAGCTTTTTTATTTGAAGTATGATCCTCTCGATTTTTTTTCTTATTTTACCTTCCTGCAATATTAAAAACAATTCCCATTAAAACAAACTTTTGATTTAAACACTACCAAGATTAACTAATCTCAGACCTGCAGAGGTGGTTATTATATATGCCAGTGTGAGTGAAGGAAATTCTCTTATACAAGCATTACCTCTCTTATCCTAGAAATATAGAAATAAAATAGTATTTAAGAGCTCAGGCAAAGAAAAGGGGGTAATCTTATCTGAAACTCTTAAGAATCGTTGTGCTAAAATCTCACCTCAATCCTTAAAGACTTGTTTGAAATCCTAGAAGCTATTTTTTAACCAAGACTCAGTTTAGACAGAGGTGATCAGTCCAAAATTACCAACCTGCAAAGCACAGGGTTCTTCCTCTGAGGATGGATAAATAAAAAAAAGGTAATGTGGAAATTTACCCCTGTATTTTTCAGCTTGTTTTGATAGAACATGGGTGGGGGGGAAGCTAACACAAGAAACAAATTATAGCTCTGTTCTGTCTGATGTATTTCATGCACCTCTGAAAACGTGCTGGGGGAAAAACATGCTAACAAGAAGCAGAGCCCTCGGATTTGTTTCACTGCAGTAAAACTCTCCACCCTCTGAATGATCTATAGCAGAGGCAACAACAAAAGAAATTCATGATCTAATTACCAACCAGACGAAAATGCCCTGAATTTTAAAAAGGGCTTCAGACAAGAGGCACCTGCAACTCGCCCAGACTCCTGGGTATCAGGAATTGTAGATAACCAGCAGCTTTCCAGACTGCAGGACCCGCTGCCATCTCACACGCTTGATTTAAACAGGAAGTCTCAACATTCTGTCTCTGCTACGGACAGGATCCTGGGGGAACTCTGCTACTGCCGGGGCTTTGCTGGGCAGGAAAAGAACCACCACCAAAAAAACACAAAGGAAGACACTAAAAGCATGCACATAATTTACTCTTCAGGAGTAATTCTCACGCCACTCATCAGCAAAATGCTGTAAAAGTTAATTTTATCAACATTTACAAAAATATTGTCTGCTGCTTTTTAAGAAACAATTCCTAAAACATGACATCTACAGTGACAACTTTCATGGGGGAGAAGTGAATTCTAGCATTTCAAATATACAACTTGAAATAGTTTTTTTAATAATTCCCCCATAAACAAAACAATGTTAAAGGGTTCATGAGGATGATTATTTCAATACCATCACTAGTAAAAAAACATTAAGCATCCATCTCAATCTAAACTCCTCTTTACATCCTCCTGCAGGCTCATCAATATCCACAACTTCAGACACAGATTCTGATCTGCCTCCTTGACAATATATGGATCCTGCCTCCTCCTCCTTTAATGTACTGGAAATATTCAAGGGCAATGTCCCTACATGTCATTTTGGGGAAAACTTGTTTTTAGTGGAGTGCTTTCAACTCCAAAACTTGATAGTTTGGTTTCTACTGAAAAAAAACCCAACAGAGTCAGCAGGAAGATGTGCAGACTATATATACACCTTTGCCTGGTTACTACTAACCTTATACCTCTGATTCCATAATTCTTCTCTACCTGCACAAATGTAGTACCATGTAAGTGAGGAAAACACCAGCTACTTAAAGAAAGTACATACACAAAACCAAGCCATCACCTCCATTCATACATTATTAAAATCCTTCTCTAACTCAGTGCAGTTCTCCCCCTGCCATCAGATAACCATGAAGCCTCATCTCCAGGAGATAATTATTCAGTTTACAAACTGATTTAGTTAAATTATTGCAGTCCCTTAATGTGAACAGATTCAGTTTAGTTTCTCTGAGTAAACAGATGTGTGCTACAGAACAAATCCAAACAGTTTAAGCTGCTGCTGCTGTTAGAGATAAGCAATCCTACTTATTTCAACAAAAGGAAAGCATCTTATATTAAAGTGTCATATTTTTTGTCTTTTGTTTTTACACAAGTTGCTTAAGTTATTTAGTCAAATAAATACAATTTATATACTTCTTTATGAAATAATATAGAAGGGATTTTAAAGAAAGAGAACAACATCAAGAGGTTCAGATGAAATATCTCACCAGTATGGGAAAATAAAGAATTTTGCCCCAAAAAGCTTCCCATGCAATTTAAACTACAAGGTCAGAAATATTTTAGGAAGATGCAATGTTCAAGTGGTGAAAAGACATTTTTTTTGAGAATGAGGAGCACATGGTAGAAGATAACATGTAGTAGACTGAAGACACAGACAGATAATGGGAAGCAGACGAGATAGAAAAAGGAGGAGTATAAAACTGATTAACCTTAATATAGAAAGTATAACACCACAAATCAACACTCCTAGCAGTGCATCAGATGCTTAAATATCCAGGAAGGTTATTTCCAAAAAGCTGGAGGATATTTTAATACTAGGCATCTACAAATGGCTTTCAAACCTGAAGAGCCAACAAGTATTACCATTGATCTCAAACACTAGTGGTGAACTTCAGAAAGTCTGAGTGGACATGAAGGGGACTTTGAGGGACACATTCACTCTGATGCCCTTCACTCTGGAAACCCTCAGCCTCTAGCAGTTCCACTCACAAACAAATACACTAAATATCACTTTTCCCAATTTCTACCCCTTATTATATGGTTGCACCATAGGTAAGAGCAGACCCAGTTTTCCAGAGGAATCTTTCCATTAATTTCCTAGGCACACTGCTCCTTGGATAGCTCAGCTACTAATTGTGTGCAATATAGATATATAAATATATATTAACTTGCCAAGTAAAATAATTTTTCCCCTCACTACTATCTTCTGACATCTCAACTATTTACTACTAAACACCTTCCAATGACCTAATTCCCTTAGTTGCTCCATCATCTACGTATCTTAGAGCCAAAACAACAATTTATATTAAAACAAGACCAGAGACATGCTAAAATTCTGATCAGCTATATGAACAATGAAGCAACCAAGAGGACACAAGCCTCTTCCCCCTTTACATTCCTTCATCTAGCTTCATAAACTGTGCCTCCCTTCTCCATTGATTATGAACTAAATTTAACAAATATATTTCATGTTTGTGCACTGTAGACTACAAATGGCATTGTCAATGCTAAACACTTCCAAGTTTTTAAAATCCTAAAAATCAAAATGCAGTGACCACCTTGGAACTGGCATGCTAGATTAAACTGCGTCTCCACATAATCAGGTACTTTCACCAAACATAAGGAAATAAACTATACTAAGTCAGTTCACCAAGTTCTGCCAGCATCATTCATGCCATCCTTGCATTCCAGACATGTAACAGGCCCCACTAAAAGGTGATATTGCCAAAGGGTCACAAGATGGAAGTGTGTTTAGGATGCATGCAAACATTCTGTGATTTAACTAAAAGTCAAAAAAGTACCTAAACACATTTAAACTCAGGAAAGGTAAATCAGCACAAACAAGTGAGTCTCCTAGATCTTGATCCTAAATATAGACTGCTGTTCAGGAGACAATAAAAAACACGGGATTGGAGAAGATAAAGTGTTAATCGCATATTTGGTGGTTTATGAGCCAAAGCAGCCTGAGGTTTGCACTGCTGCTGCTCAGTGCTCATCCCATTCAGAGACGATGAATCATTTCCCATTTGGCAACACTTCTGCCTAGAAGGCTGTCGTCTGAGAGATTTCTCCTGTATCCTTGTAATAGATTTGCTAATTTAGTACACCTGACTTTGAGCAAAAGCTATTGTTGCCAGCTGTCAGACTAGACCTCGTCCTGTTTATCAGACACATCTAAACCATCCTGTTCTGCCCCAGTCACAGAAACAGAACACTCTTTACTAATCCCAGGGCAGTAAATTACTTTCTAATATCCTTGTTTTTCTTACTCTGCCAAAATACCAACACATCATAGATTTAATGCAACAGCAAAATCAATTTATCCACAGCAGCTGGGCTCATACCTGTTCATCCAATAACCATATTTTTAAAAATCATATTTGCTGTTCTAGTCATTCTGTCCATGAATTCCTGAATTTCAGCAGTAGAGGTTTGACTATTTTAAACAAAGGTAATACAAGCTCACAGGGAGCATATTCTAGTTTTTTAGGCAGGCCTCCACAGTTCTTTGAAAGATAAATCAAAACAAAGTATTAAATGCCTCACACACACTAAAACATTTCCTCATTTTCCCCAGGGCTTTGTGCATGCAAAAGAAACATTACTTTCTGTTTATAAATATTTGTCTGGACAGCAGCTGAAAAGAGTTGGGGCAACAGAGAAAATATGTGGGTTTTTTTTTTCCTTTTTTTTTTTTTTTAACCTACATGCAGAGAATCTGGGAAACACATGAAAAAAAAAAAGTATGACATTTTTACTCCTAAGCAAAATCTACCGGAACCTAAGTCTCTACATTCTAGATTACATAAATCAGTTATACAGATGCAAAAAAAGCAGACTGACTCTTTTCAGGTTTTATACACTGCCCAGAATTCCTATTGCACTTTAAAAAGCTCACTGTGTTCACAGAAACATACACCCTTTGATACTTTTACTCTTCTAAGTATTTTAAAACTCAGTATTATCAACAAAAACACAAGAACACATTCACTCTGCTAACAAAAAGCAGGGAGTATTTTCAGGGGGCTGTGGAAATGCTTACTCATCTCTAGCATTCACATCTGGCTTTCTTAATTCCTGCTGAATAGTTGAGAAAGCACACCTGGACACTTCCACCTGGGATGGACTTGGAAAGCCAACCAGAAACCATGACTCAACACGCAAAGGCCATTTACTGGGAGCAGGTTCCACACCACCCTGTGGTCATCTCCTGCTGCATGTGCTGCCCAAATTAACTGGACCTTTACTTGCCTATTTGTGGACTAGCAGAGGATCCCTGCTAGCATCCTTCTTCATGCCAATATCCATACAACATTCAAAACAGGCTGATGCTTTGACTGGTCTCAGACAGGAAAAAATAAAATAATTGTAAAATAAATGATCAAAATCGAGAGCACAGACTCCATAGAGGACAGAGTTGGAGATCATCCACACTGTAGGTAGTGCTGATTGCTTCTGGAATATAGATGCAGGGAGGACTGCATGAAAGGGCACAAACAGCATTTCTAACACATGGTATGAGTGAGAAAAGTTGTAGCAAGTTAGAATGCAGTTAAAATAACAGCTTGAGAACCAATATTATTTCATTGCCCTGCAGCAGCTCCACAGCCAGTCTAGTCCCCTGTAAAGCCGTTGTTCCCCACAAATAAAAGGAAAAAGACCTTTTTTTTTTTCACAAGGTTTTTCATTGTAACATTTGAAATCATGACTCAGATACTGTATTTCAAGTATTATTCATCTGTACAATTTAAGCTAGCCCTGAGTAATCATTACAGAAAAATATTTGCCAGGAAAAAATAACCCAGAATATATGATTCATTCACTTCCGAAACAATGAAATGGTTCACTATAACAAAAATAACTATATTGTAAATACTTCAATGACAAAGTTAAAAACACAGCCAAATACAATGAAGAAAGCATGACCTTAAAAACATCTAACACATGTACGTGTGCAAATAATGAAAAATCTTGTTAGAGAAAGGTAATTCCATAAAATACTGTTAACACTGGATCTCATGGAAACTATTCTTTAGCTATTTAAGTTCGTAGTCTTAAAACAACAAAGGTACACCTCACCTCTCAAACTCTGACAGCTCACTATTGAGCTGATAAACAGGTATTTACTTCAGCATAAAGATGATGCATGTTGTGTATCTGAAATAAAAACAGAACTCCCGTTCTGGGAAGTTCAAGACAGTAACATCACAGGGACTCCTAGACAAGTTCCTGGGAAGTAATTAGGGCTTTCACAGACCTTAAAGCATGAAAAGGGGGATCAGCTGAAAAAATCAAGTGTTTAATAGCTCTATAATTGCCAAAAGCCCAAGAAGGTGTGAAAATGAGCAGATTTTTTGAAAAGATGTCTTCATAGGAGCAGATGTTTCAGTCCTGTATCAATTAAACATTGGGGGGAAAAAAAAAGAGAAGCACTGTTAAGCACCAACAAGGAATGCTGTACAAATATGAAAACAGCTTTAAAAGCTCACTTTTTTCATGGTTAGACAATAAGCGTGAGTTGATTTAAAACGAAACCTTGCAGTTTCACATGGTATCAGTTCATTTATTTTTAGTTGACTAAAAAAAAAAAAAATCATACATCTGATAGCACTCCGAACTTCTCCCCACTCTGCCTATATATAGGCATTTTCTGAACAGGCTTCTAGAAGAAGCTTCCAATAGAACATGATGCCTTTATCCTGCTGGAGACACACCTGCCCACTGCACATAACATTCAGTTTGTTTCTTCACAGGTTAAACTCTTCTTCTTACATGTGTGTGTTTAATATAAAGAGAGTGAAGATCAAGGGTTTTCTCAGCACAGGCAACTCACTATAAACAAAGCACTGTATGTTCTATCAATCCATGAACACAGCTGCTCCTGTGCAGATCCAGTGGTGACAAACTGGGTAGAATTAGGACTCCTCCCTTTCTGTAGAGGAATCTTTACAAACAATGCAAGGTGCATCAGAGTACACAAGTGAACGTTGCCATAGCTTTCTCTGTCCCTTTGATATTTAACATACTTGTGCTAACTAAAAAGGGTCAAATCTTGCATGCAAACAGCTCCTCAATAGCAGACAGCACTTATCTGAAAAAAAATATTATGTGTAACTCCAAAACCTTCATGGCCTACAAACTAGCCAAGGAAACATTAAAAACTACAGAATTCTAGTAGTATCACACACTACTTAACAAAGTCTTCTGACCCTTTTAAAACAAGAAAATACTAGCACTAATGAAGTAACCAATACACCACATAATTTCTTAGAATCAAGGATTAAAAAAAAACAAACAACCAACACAAAACCAGACCACTTCTCAACCTTGCTAAAAGCTCAACAATTCTTTTTCTTCTACATGTAAGGAGAAATCCTGATCTTATCTGCAAGCTTTTCTTAGAAATATGTTATGAATCATGGCCACTTTGAAGCCAGCCCGTAATTCCCTGCTTCTTCTGTATAGGATCAAGGTGATGAACATGTGGCACAAAGGAACAGATGGGAAAAATCTTGGTGTTGGGGGTGGGTGTTTTTTCCTGTTTGTTTTTAAACGTCTGTCCTCTATTCCACTGTAACCACTGACATTCTTTGCATCTGTTACACATCTTAAGTTGTTATAAAGCACCTCTGCTACAGATGACAACTTCTTCTAAGTAATAAACCCAAATCACTAACAATAACAGCACATGCAGGAGCAGCATTCCTCAGGTACAAAGCCTAGTGTCAAAAAGCTTGGAAGCACTAGAATCCAGGCTGCCCCTGCGGCCCCGTGTCACGTTCATTGCCACACCACCAGTCTGGGCACCAAAAGATTCCCAGTGCCTTGTCCTGCCAAAATCAGACTATCACCCACCCACTTGTCCCGGACAGTTCCTTGTTCCAGATCACTCCTTTCTTCTCTGCCCTCATCCAACTTTTGAACCCTCTGCACCCTAGTTGATGTCTCTCTTCACACCAGGAGCACACCACAGAGTTAGCACTAACAGGATGAGATCAACTCCTGTCCCAGCCATCTGTTAAACCGTGCACAACCACTCACTTGGCTGATCAGAGACATCTGCCTATTACCATGTCTCTCTTTGATAGAATTCCTGCCCAAGAATAAAGGATTCACAAGAACAAAGGATTTTTAAAAGATGTGCAACATAATTTTAATCTCCTTCTTGAAATTGGTTGAATTTTAACAGAATCTTCCCAAAATCATTCCAGCCTGATTTAGCTACTCAGTATGAAAAATGTCAGTGTTAGCAGGCAGCTTAACAGCAACTGAGAAGACAGTCTTATAATGGGAAGTGCCAACTATAGTTGGTGTTACAAGCTCCAATTTGGGATTACAAGTTCAACTATAGTTATAAATTCCACTGACAGCAAATAAAAAGCAAAGACATTCAGGCAGACAAAACGATTCAAAACTGTGCTCAAATTACATGAAGTAGAAGCAACTGCAGGAACCAGTGCTCCTACTCACCACGCTGCTGAAGTGGGAATGTAAATTTCAAACAGATCAGGTTGACCAGGGATGACTTTTCATTTACTGCTACTCCATCACAGTGGCATAGGGTGGGTGGGTGCAGAACAAGAGCATCTCCACTCTTGGATCTCACTAGAAGACCTGCTTAAATGTAGAGAGTGAAGTTTCTAAATTTCAATAAACTTAAAAAAATATAAAGCTTTTGAATGGGCCCAAAGTACTACTCAGCACAGATTAAGTTACATGATGCTGATACACAGGAAGTTGCTGACTTAATTCTACAGGATGAACAATTCACCAGAGGAAAGGAACTTTCAGGAAAAATGATAGATATTGTAATGAGGAAATCCGAGGCACATATTCACAATGCCACATTCAGATTTCACAAATGAACAGAAATTTCTTCATGATCTCTTGGCCACAGAAACAAGTGAGATACAGATAAATGTAAATATCTAGTACCTCCCCAGGCAGTGACCACTTGCTGTTGGGGAAGGGAACCAGACACTTTCTTGTCTCTCCTTGTAGACAGGACTACAGAAATTTCAGGATCCTTTTACCAACCTCTTGTAAGACAGGTATCAGGGGAACATTATGAACTGCAGGAACAGCTTAAGGAAGGGAGAGAAGACTACACCAATACTTTATGACCAGCCAGGCACGATGCATGTACTACTGAAAATTACCGAAAGTCACTTTTTCCTTAAAGGCCTTCTCTTTTCCGGTTCCAGAATGCAGAGACCAACAACATTTTAAATCATCCTTTGACTCAGTTCTTAAATAGAAATCCCAAATGTGAAAGATTTTCATAAAAGCAATACAATGTAACAATGCAGCACAACTTCAGGATAAATCCTGGCCACCCCTGAATTACAATCATGAAGATTTAAACTCTAACTTTTGACAAAAAGCACATATGCAGCTATTTAGGGCAAACCTAAATTTGTGCATGGCATCTTGAACTTACAGATAGCATCTGCTTCTGTAAGAACAAACTATTTCCCCCGTGCAGCAGCAGTAATTAGCTCAGAGATCAACAGCAATTTCCCCCCATTCCACACATCCATCCTTGACCAACAGTTTAATATGTGTGATACATACATTTGAAGATTCTGTTCACCAACACCTTGTGCTTTACCAAACATCCAGAACTGCCACGTATATGACCCATTCCAAAGTATGAAAGATGGTGCTGAGAGTTTTTTACAGTTGTTCACAGGCTTCAATTACCAAGAAGCTCCTGCAGTAGCAGTATAAAACATTTTTTAACTTTCTACTAGAATCCTCTAAGTAAGAGTCCCAGAAAAATTCTGCTTTAACATGCATTATACCTTTCCTTAAAGTTTGGTCAATTAATGTGTCATATACACTGTGAACCCAGGCTTAAGGCAGCCAGTCATTTTTTAATTTCATGAGTATTGCTGAGCAAGTGCTTTCCAGCTTATGGGAGGACCAGGCCCTTCATGTCCATGTAAATGGAGTTCTGAGCAACACACACATTCTGTGACTCTTAAAATACATAATATTAGTACGAGGAAGAGAAACACTTGGAAGCTTTGTATTTTCACACTGAAAATGGAATCATTGCTACTTGGCTAAGAGCAAGATTGTGACCAGCAGCACAAAAGCAGGAGAGATTTCTCTAAGCTGTAGCCCAGGTACAGGAACCACATCTGTTCCCTGCTTCCCCTGACACAGCTTGGTGTACCTACAGCCCCTTCATGTCCCTGTGTCAGCTCACCTCCTCCAGCCAGCTCTGGAACACTTTTGCCCCACTCTGTCCTTTTTTACCTTTACAAATGGCCCCTTTTGCCTCCACCTGACAACACCTGCCTACACCAGCTCCACCTTTATAAAGTTTCTTATGTCACATCTGATATCATCTTCTATAAATTAAGACAGAAGTACTTATTTTGCTGCTAAACAAAAAGGGTATATTGATATCATTACACCTAAGCACAATGCAACTGCTCATGTAGCCCTGCATACAGTCTTCTATACAGAGATAAAAACTGTAATTTTAATAAATCCATCAGGAAAAGCAGCAGGTGAGAGCTTTTTATCTGAAAAGAAGTATTTATACACAATGTAAATTAATAATTTTAGAACAATATAAGGTGAAAAATTTCTGTTAAGAGGCGAATGGAAGAATTACTTGTCAGAAGGACACACAAATGCTTGGCACACTTAATGCTCTGAATTTCTAATCCCAGGCAGTTAAGCATTAATTTGATTCTATGCATTTTATGCAGACACATTTACTTCCTTTGCATATTTAAAGATTTTTTTTAAACAGTCAAGTTAATAGGTACTCAAGCCAAGATAAGATATTTCTTCCTCCACCAAGAAAAAAAGATGATTCATTTTAGTACATTTACATGGTTTCCTGTGAAAAATAACTGCACAAGGTAATATACCACCTGTCATTAAAATGAAACAGCAAACTTTCATTGAGTACATTCCATCCACCTTCCCCACATCCAATGATATGCACACAACAGACATTTTACCATGTGCAGTTTTAGAAGCACACAGCCTGGTCTTTATTTGTGTTATAAAGAAATCACCAAGTTGGCTCAAGTTTTCAGAAAATGCCTCCAGTATTAGCAATGCAGATTCCCACCTTCCATTACAGACAAGCATAACAGCATCTCTAATTGGATTTCTGTACACATCCATCGATGTGCTCCAAACCAAATAGTCAAGTATGTTAGAAAGAAGTATCATTACAGATATACTTAGTTAGGACTCCATTTAACTCCATCAGTAATATGAAAATCTGGGTGAAGGTGGAATGGAAATGAGTGTATGTTACCTGTATAAAACTGTTTCTTGTGACCAGCCAGGATACACCCCCCAGCCCACAGCCTGTTCTGCAGACACCTGGTTGGCTTCAGCCACCACTCAGACACACCAACCCACAGCAGTGCCCCTCTACACCCAGTTAAAAAGGGGAATGAGAGGAGGTGGTTGATTTTAACTTGGATATATTCATCCACCCATCCCATCTGACAGCACAGGATGGAGCAGAGGGATGTGCACATCCCAAAAAAACAGTGCTGCAGGTTGGGAAGCTTTACTATGGCATTGTCACTCTAATGTTTGCAGCAAGATGGGATCACACATGTTAATTTGAGCACAAGTGGTAGAATCTGGGTACATATTTTTTACTGTGACCTATAAATTACATAGCCTGCACATGCTTTGCAAATTTGAAACAACTTAAAATGAATTAATTATAGAAAGGATGCACTGAACCAGTTTATACTGACAATACCAAAGCCATGGTTGGAGTGACTCTCCCTTTCTGCAGGAGAACAATCCTTTCCAGTTGTGTTAAATGCATGCTGGCCAAGAGTCATTCCAGAAAATTAACAAGGGGATACAGCCACATAAACTCACATACTGCTGCTTTTTCCTTCACTTTCAGAATGTTGAAAATGTGAGTAACACTTCATCTAAACAATGCTTTTACTCACATTTGGGGATATCAGTCCTCCTAGCCTAATTTGCATGAGCAACAGTAAAAAAGTATTTTGAACTAAGAAGAAAACGAATTGCCAAGAACCTGCAGGGTGCTAAAATACAGGTGGATAATGCAACACAAATATGGCATGAGACACCTGAACCCGGGTCACCCCAAATGCATAGCCTCAGAAGGCCCAAAACAGAATCATGTTTTCTGTGGATTTAAACTCAGGAGAAACAACGTCCATGGCAGAAAGTCAAAAGATAGTGGCTCTAAATCCCAGCTTTACCTAGTTTATCCTTTTTATGATCTCAAGCATGTTGATTCTCCATTCTGTATCAGTCTCCCCACTTTAACTCGGATGATAATGCTTTGCCAATTTTGTTCTGAGCTTTGTTATCTACAGATGAAGATTTCTTTAAAGTTACAAGCATTCTTATCTACACTTTCATTGAAAGTATTTAAAGTCTAAGTAGCGAGAAAAAGTCAACTGTTTTCTTCCTTGCCAAATGCCCCTCAAGATTTTGATCCTCCTTCCCAAATAGGAAATGTGCTCTGCTAACAGCAGACACACACAGTAGCTACTTTTACATGCATTGTCTAATATTATTGAGACTCATCTTTCATGGCCTCTCAGAATTCTGTCACTGGAATGATGTCAGACATGGCACGTGTCATGAGCATTTCCATTTCATATAGTAAAGCATGCAGCAACAGCCTGTGGAGTAAAGTACTCCTGCCATTAAGCCAAGTCAGAAGTCAGATCATCTCATTATTGTGATGAGAAGATGGAAGACACCCAAAGAAATCATCCATCTTTTCAAAGACTTGCAAGAAAGGTCTGGTCTTGGTGAGATGCCACTTTAAGATGGCAACGCAAGGACACACTTCAAAGGCAATGAGATAAAACAGAACTAAACATTAAAAGCTGTCTTCTTTTGGGGATCACCCATTCACCTTAAGGACAAAGACAAAATGTCTTCACCTGGGGCCTGATCAGATTTTCAGTCTGATTAACAAAGAAAAAAGAAAATAATTTGTCACCACTGCCTGAGATACTCAGCTAATTTCAGCTATGCAAACAGACATTACAGGACAGCTTAAACTCTTTAAATGTAACTGAAAAGTACAACTCCAAAAATTACTCCCTATTTTTCCACCCCCAGGAATTCTCTTTTATTTTTTTCCTCAACAGCTTTGGGGCTTTTTTTAAACATTAACATTAGGACTGTAGGCAGATTTCCCATACGTCCCCTACATATGTCCCATGTTACCTACACATGTAAATCCCCTACTAGCTTCTACTCAAGGCTTTCCTGATTCTACAATCAAAGATTAATATTGGGCTTTCTTGTTCTTTTATTGGAGCTCCTGTAGAACTATTTTCCTACTATGATTTCCTCCCACAAATCATTTTGGTCTTTTTTTTTTTCCTTGCCACAATGCAGCATTATGCATCCTTGAACACAGATACCCAATTGTATAACCCAGGTAACTAAAACTTTATCATTTAAACTGATCCTATAGAAACAAGCAGTTGAGACTGCTCTGCACAGCTGCTCAGCTGTTTATTACAGTTCTTTGTTGCCTGTGTGACCCACAACTGATCTAAATGTATATAAATATATATAACTATATACACTATATATAAAAAGTGTATATATACACTTACTTCATCCTTTGATGAAAATATTGAGAGCCAACCATCCATCAATCCCAATACAATCTGATTAGACACATGCCTACTGACTTCGTTGTGACTGCCCCAGTTTAATCCACCTACCATGTCATTTATTGATTCTGATTTATTAAGAACTAGTTTTTAGTGAACCATGTGTCATTAAGGCAAATACACCTTACATGAAGGAACCCCATTGTTTTATTGTTGACCAAAGCCTAGATAACTACAGGCTGCTGGCAAAGGACACAGTGCTGCCCTCTCCTCAGCTGCTTGTGTGCATCCCTCTCCTTCAATGCAAAAAACTAACTTTTTCTTGGTAGGATTAGCTTTCAGCTCATCACATACACACACAGTTGCTGGAGCCAACACCAGGGAGGGCCCAGAAAAGTGAAGGCAGGGACTAGAAAAAGGAAAAAAACCAAAACAAACCAGCACTCACATTTTAAACTGACCTAAAATTGTATTACCATTTAAGTCAACGATGAAACCATAGCCTTGCTGCTTAAAAATATAGCTAGCTACTTGATCACTCAGTAATGCTGTTCCTACAATGAGGCTCTGCTATCCATAAACTTCAGTCCTGCTTCCAACAACACAAAGGAGAATTCAGGATTTAGGTTAATCACTGTTTTCCACAGTATTATTTTAACTGTTGGATTTATCCACCACAAAAGCCACTTTTGGAGAATCCACGTTATTTTGCTAAACTCAGTAATATTCTTGCTTGTTCTACATAACACACACCTTTCTCAGAAAAATACTATTAACATCACAAGAGTTCCAAGAAATTTATTTAAAAAGTAGCCTCTTCTTCCTTTGACACTATAACCTTAAAATACAGTAGCACCTTTGTAGTGTAAGGAACGGACAGTAACATCAACCAGACAGCAGGACAGCAGATGAGAAGCTGTCCATTTTCTGTGCTTTTAATTCCCTAATTAGCAAACTCTGCCAGGAGACCTGAAAGCTTGCAGTAAGGAGGAGGAAAACCAGATCTAACAACTCGAGGCCTACCCTTTTCCAGCTCACTCCAGTTTTATCCATGGCATAATAATCACCACTTTCTACAACCCAGTGTAACTGTGCTCTGTGCCTATCAAAGTACCTTTACTTGTTAACTATTCTGACACAAACACCAGCTGTAACACATGAACTTAATAAATTAATGCACTACCCTTTATTCAACTCAATATATTCTAGAGCCCATGTGCTTTTTTCATACTTCAAACTGATTTTAAAATATATCTTTCTACTTGATAAACCCAGCCCTATGGGCTTCACTCAGATAACCCTCACTGATACCATAAGGGAAAGCAGTCAAATATAACTATTTCAACAACAGATGATTCACAGATTAGGACTTAAAATATTTACTGAGCAACTGAAAGCAATGTTAATTTCTCCGTTTTTTTGCAAGAGTAAAAGATCAATGCAACTCAACATGGGGGGGGTGGAAGGAAGAATAATACACTCTGCCTGAGAGAATAGTATAGCATATTTACAAATCCACAAATGTAACAACACTGAGAAAAATCACAGTAGAAACAGAATGGAAAGACTTCACTTGCAGCTTTTCTAGAACTCAGGTGTACTCAGGACATGACTAGATAAGATAGTGGTAAAAATGTCAGAGATTAAGAAACTTTCCTTGTATTACAGCTTCCTTGGATACTGTTATTACAAGCTACTAAGATAAATTTGTGGAGATGACTAGTGCAATTTTAGACTTTAGCTAATTTAAATTACATTGCCTATATTTTAATCAGAAACAAGCACTTACAACTCATACTAGAAGTGAAGTATCACCAGAAGGCATAATCTTTGGAATTTGAACAATTATCCAGTGATTTTCTAGCTCAAGATTGTGTAAAATGCATCAACATAAAGACCACTTGAATCTTTAGGGATACATAGGACAGACAACTAAAATCTAAGGGCAAAAGAATAACCTTTTGTAAGAAATTTATAACACAGATACACTGTAAACTAAATCAAAACTTACTAGAAGTATGCCACTGCTGTGGTTTTCTCTGTTATGGAACCCAGACCTAAATAAACTGTTAAACACTTAGTGTAAAGGTATGCCAAACATTTCTCAGAACTTTCTTAAAGTCCCAACAAAGAATCAACCTTTTTTTTTTTTTTTTTTTTTTTTACAAAATGAGGCCTAGGTTAAATATTTTATTTGGCTCCTCAAGATGGACTGAGAAGTTGGGCACTAGCTCCAGATCAGTTCTTGGACTCACATCAAACATTACCCTGTCATTTATCCAGTCAGTCAAAACAATGTTTTCCATCTAAACCTTTAATGTTTATGTCCTGAAAAACTGCTAATTGAATCCAGTTCTTAAAATTCATTTTTTAATCTACACAATCTAATGTAGAGATCATGAACAGAAAAGATAAGTATTATACAATGATTGCAGAATTAATCCTATAAATATTCAAGCCAAAACAGAAGACCACTGGTTTCATACAGCCAAAGAAAATTAAGATTAAATAGCATTTGTCAGTTTGAGAATAAACTTTTATATGACTGGATATACAGATTCTTTTAATTCCAAACAGTTTTAGAATTCAAGAGCCCTCAAATTGCTTTTCCAATCAAAAAGCATAATCAAAACCACACAGAACACTTAAAACTATTCCTAGGGAAGGACTGACAACACATCAGCTGAATTAATAAAATCCTATGTTTTCCTTCAGCATGTACAGCTTCCTTACAACAAATGACCTTATGTGAAACAAGTTACAATTAGCAAAAGCATCAAATACCTCAAGCCTTTTTAACTGAAGAAATAGGCCAATGTTTCATATAAGCTTCCAAGTTAACAGAACTGGTATTTGGCAGCTGCCAGAGCTGCTAACCCTGGAATAGTCCCTAGAAAGACAATTTTGCCAGGGTCCCATGCTCTGCATATTCCCTCCCTAACACGTAAGGTGACAAAAACCTCAGAAACATTCCTTGGGATTGTACCTGCTTCTTTTGGGGACTGACTGCACAATTCCATGTAGAAAGCTACTGCCTATTTCTTGCTCACAATCACACTTCCCAATAACTTATTGTCACAGACACGATTTCATTATACGCTTAAACCTTAATAAAAAGAAAATAAATACGAAATAAAATAGAACACGAGCCAAAGGTGGAAGAAACAACTCCCTAAACAGTACTTTCCATGCTTGTACATAAGGCTAAAGACCACTTTTAATGTTTCAAAGATAAGCAAGTCTGAGTACTCACTGCTCAGGAAAAGAAGTATTAAAGCACTGCATCAACAAAGCAATAACCTGAAGAGAAAGCTACAAAACACTCTGTAAAAACAAGGCAGTACTGTTCCATGCATTAGCCCCAGCTACACTTATTTTATTTTTAAGTGTAATATATAGACACTCACAAATCTCTATGAAAACTAGATTACAAATTTAGTCCAAATATTTCCAAAGTAAAACATAAGCAGATACATTTTACTTTCCGTATAAAAATTGCATACTTTGAAAAATAAGTATGAAAGCACCCCTCTTTATTAGGCATTAAACTGGAAATATTTCATATGCACCTAGAGTAAATACATCAGCTTTTCTTGTATTTTTTAAACACATTTGTTTTGCAAGCTCGTTAAATACACTATATGCAGAGTATTAACAGTATTATCTATTGTTTTCTATTAGCTTACCTTCATGCACTGACACTTGAGAATACAAAATATCATCTGCTGAGAGACTCACAATCCTTTGAACTAGCTCTTTAAAGCCTTCTGTATTTTTTTAAGAAAGCTCTAGCAGAACCTCCAATATTTTTTCTCTAAATCTATTTACCTGGATCCTTACATAGAGAAGAACATACTTTTAAACATTTAAAACCAACTTATTTTCCTTCTCAGCATGCAGGTGAACAGTTTTTATGATACTTTAAAATATTAGAGGTCAATGGTCTTCTGAGAGAGTGCCAGCAGAAGACACTTTTCCAAACCAACTGTCTACAATCTCAACTAAGGAAGTTGAATTAAAAAAAACAAAAACACAACACAACAACAAACAAAGAAATGAAAACAAAGAATGTGACAGTTTCTTGCGAGTTCACCGTGAGAAGACTAAGGGAAAAATAAAATAGTGTGGGGTGCCGAGAGAAAGGAGAAGGTGCCCACTGCCTGCAACGAACACCGGCCGGTTCCCCCACGCCTGCAGACCCCGGGGAGCTGCGGGGGGGCCCGGCCCGGCCCGGGCGGCGGCACCACCGCCCCGGAGCCCGCAAAGACATCTTGTTCCGGAGGCGCGGACCCCGCGGCGGGGCGAGGGAAAAGCCCACCGTCTGCTTCCCTCCTTCCCCCCGCTCTCCTCCCGAGGCCTGAGGGACTCCTCCGGCCCCAGGTTCAACCTCAAAGACACACGGAAGGAGCCCGCTCCCGCCCCTCCAGCTGGGCTCTCCTCGCCCTGCTCCCCCGGGAGGCCGGGCTTCGTGCCCCCCGAGCCCCCGCTGCTCTTCGCTTCCTCCGTCCCTTCCCTCCCCCCCCGGCGCCCGACCAGCCCCGCGGGCGGCGGCAGGCCCCGGCGGAGCCTGCCCGCTCAACCTCACCTGTCAGTCGCAGCTTGACGGGCCCGTTCCGCCGGGCCCCTTGGTTGGACATGTCCCCGGCCGCTCCGCGGGCTCGGCGCTGCCTTGCCCGGGGCTCCCCCTGCCTCTGGGTCCGGGAAGGGAGACGGCTGGGGAGGGGAGGCGCTAATGGAGTCGGGCTGGGCGCTCAGGGCAGCGGCAGCCGCCGGAGGAGGAGGAGAAGCCCGGATGTGCCCAGCGTCGCCATGAGCGGGGCCGAGGAGGAGGCGGAGGAGGAGACGCGGCCGCCTTCCCCGCTTCCCTTCCCTCCGCTTCCCCGCCCCCTTGCCCAGAGCCCGGGCGGCGAGCACAACAAAGCCGGGACGGAGCCGCACGGCGGGCGGGCAGGCAGACGGCCGCCTCGTCTAGTCTCGCTTCCCCTCCCCCGGCCCGGCCTGCCCCCGAGGGATGCCGCCTACCCCCCCGCGCACCCCGCCGGGCTCCGGGAGCCCGCGGCTGTTTCCCGCCCCGGGGTGTGCCCGGCGATGCTGAGGGGGGAACCGCGTCAGGTGGCGTCGAAGCTCGGGGTTCATTCTCAGGAGAGCTGGGGGAGTCGCCATGGCTGAGAGGAGCGGGAGGCAGGGAGGAAGACGTCAGTGAAGATGGGGGGTTTGGGGCAGGGGAATCAAAGGTACAAATGGGACACGACCATAGGGGTGAGAATTCAAAGCTGGGCTGCAGCGTGGGTAATCACACTCAGGAGTGCTGCTGATGCAGGGTGGCATTTCTGTGGGTAGGGTGTGACAGACTGACTATGGAAACTGGTAAACTTTGGACCGATTCACTTATCTATGCTTCGTAGGAATCAACACCCCTGTTCTGCAAGCTGCCATTCTCAAAATTAAAAAAATTTCAAAAGCCTTCCATCCACACTGTGTGGCCTAATTTAACTCCTATCCCAGAGGAAAGGTGACTCCAGAGTTTTCCCAGCACTTCCCATGAGGGGAGCTGCACACTGCAGTGGAAGCACAGGCAGTTTTCCACTGGGCCAAAGGGGCCTCTTGAGGCTGGGAAAAGCTCCCAGAAAGGCTATGAAGGTTGCCAGAATCGAGTTTACCTTCAAAGACTGAGCTAATAAACCACACACCTTTTCTTACTAACAACCTTACTAATATTCTGTACTCATTCCTTCCAGTCATGACACCAGCTTCTTCCTGTTGAGGCAATGTGTAAAGTATTATCACATGGGTAGTCACGTAGATAGTAGATTAGGATCCAGCCTATGGATCAGGATCCAAACATGGGATGGAAAGATGACCTGTGCTTCACAGAGTTGATTATAATTTACCTTCTACACAGCCCAGGAAGTTTGCTTTCTGAAGTTGCATACACAAAACAACTATAAGCGTGTCTTGAATGGTCCCATCTTGGCAGAGCTCAGGTTGGGCCTCCTTACATCAAATCTGAGGCAACAAATGGTTTATTTTTTTCCCCCCCAATGTAAGGCCTTGGAAGTGGGGTGTGGTTCTCAGAGCTTTCCTTCCTTAAAATGAGACCCCTCCCCACAGCAGGTGTGTGCAGACTCACATCTCCTTCCTCTCAAAGTGTGTCTTAAGCACCAGGTTCTTCCAGGTGGAAAATGTCAATGTTTCCTGCTGTGGTGGCACTGCTGTTCCAGTGGCACTTCACCCAGGAGCAGGGGAGTCCTGGGATCAGGACCTGGGACCCTTCCTTATACAGGACTGTGTCTGTTGCCTGTGTAACACAAAGCTAGCAAGTGTTAGAAACAAACTTCTCTTTGCAGCGTGTCCAGAGCACAAGAGAAAATGCTGGTTCATTGCTTACCCAGTATTTCAAGCAAAAAGAATTTCAAACAAGTCAAACCTAAACTTCATTTACTACAAAAAAGACAGTATGTCTGCTGATTTTACGGCATATAGGCTGCACTGAAACAGTTAGAAGGCTGCTTTATAATAGTTACATAAATTCACACACACCTCAAAGACATTCCAGGTGTCCTGATTCCTGCATTTAAAAAAAAAAAAAAAAGAAGAATCAGCCTTCATAATTGAAGGACATGCTATTCCAAGTCTCAGTCTATTGCAAATTCACATAGCCAGGTCATTATCGTTTTCTAAAACCAGCTATATAAAGCAAATGGCTGATGGTTTGCAAATATTGCAACATTACCTGGCCACTGATGAGCTGAATAGAAAAACAAAATATAAAGCCACTTTTCACACGCTTAACTTATTTCTAGATTACTCTAGATTTTTCCTAATATGTGGTGATTATTTGTTTCTAGGGTCTTAAAGTGCACTCTGGACCCAGCTTTCAATAATTCTCATATAATTTGACAATACTATTTAATGTTATATTTAACTTAGTACTCGTGCTAAGTGATCTTTTTCTAATGGATAACTAGTGTGTCAGACATCAATTGCATATGCCAAGAGTTAAACAGGTATTGGGATTAAATATAGTATTTCATTGCTCAGCAGCTATTTGAATATTTTAATGCTTTCATTAAAAGTTTTTTTTAAAGGTCATGAAGTATAATTAGTTTCACACTTGTGGAAAACGGTTGGACCATGACAACACTGCTTGTCAGAAAGCAACTTGCTGAACTTTTTTCCTAAGATTTTTGGACAGGCTGCTCACCTTTCAGTGAAAAAATACTGTGATACATGTCAAGTGTTAAAGCATTAATTGATGATGCATTTGAGTCTCTCTATAAAAAGCACTGGCTGCAAGATTGCTGCTGCCATGCATTTTTTAAAAATATGTGCAATATCTGCTTATGGTAATTTTAAAATACACCTACGTGACGTGAGCTTTTTCACTAATACATCCAATACATCCAACAGTGACACCTCAGAAAGTCCTATCCAGAATGTATGTATCTAATAGGGTGAGAGAAGAGGAGCTGTAGCTCTCATAGGCACCTGCATGTGTGGTATGTGTCCCATTTAGGTCAGGACTATGTCCTCTCTTGACTAAGATAGGTAGAAGTGACCTAGATCAGGTTGCACTAGGACAGAGAAACACACCAGGTACAAACTGCTCGCTTCTTCCCTCCTGGCTCTGCATGAGCATTACCATGACTGCACCTTGGATGTCCCACTGATGTTTGTGTCCCATCATATCTCCCAGTTCTGTAGAGAAGTCAGGATTTTTACTCATTGCTCCCCTTCACTGAATAGAGTTGCCAAGCAGGATTTAAGAGGAGCAGCTCACTGAGGGATCTGTGCAAGATCTGCAGTGAGTAGAGATCAGGAGACCTTGCAAAGTGCCAAGAGCGGTGGGGAACGCAGGAGACCAAAGACACTGGCAGTACCTGATGATCAAAAGTGCTACTTTCCCAACAAAAGAACTCCACACAAATGTTGTGATCCAGAGCGTATTGTGCCAGTGCTGTCTCCCAAGCTCTCAAACTATTCTCAGATTAGTGGAACTGATAACCGTGCTGATCCTGCTTTAGGTTTCAGAAACAAACAGTTTACAGTGAATTTTGTCTTTATGCAGTTTCATTTCAAGGGCGAGAAAACGTTTCATGCTTTATAGCACTGACCTTGTGAGGTAAGCAAGCAAATACCATCTTTAACTGCTGACAAGTGATCTGTGTTTCACTCTAGGCTGCTATCACTGAGCAACAAATCCTTTCAGGATGAGGTAGCTAGCTCAGATCCAGAGGGAAGGGAGTGCCTTGCATCACCCCGCAGCTCACTGCTTGGATGACAGCCTTGCTGCTGGACTCAGGAGGGACTCCCATCTTCAGCCTGAAGTTAACAACTGAGGCACAGTCTCAAGGGCTGGAGGAAATGTATAGAAAGCAGGTAAGCTCAGGGATCTTTAGGACACCAACAGGGCTGGGGAGGAGTCCATAAAGACAAAATAATTTAGTAGTTGCTATCATACTAGTGAAAATTTGAAGAAGTATGTAGAAATACAAAAGCTTCTTTTGTTCTATGCCTGCACTAAAAAGGGCTTTGATTTCTTGAATACCCAATAGGAAGAAAAATAAAGCTTTGCATTCACAGATATTTCTCAAAGGATTTAGTGGTTTTGGACACCGGGAAATGTGAACAAGCATCTTTAACTATAGTGTTCATTTTCAGAAAATGATAGCTGTAGTTAATTTCTTGGAGGTGAGGTCCTCTCTGTCCTCAGAAACAGAAGACTAGACTGGAAACTCATTCCTCAGCATGTGGTATGTGTTCAAAGCAAATCAACATGTAAGAATTACATTCCATTTCTTTCTGTATAGAGGTTTAATCACACCACATTCCTTTAGCAGTAATGAGAGCTGGCTGGTGTTTTATCACATTCTTCCCCAGCTTCTGTGATGATTTCAAGAAAGCAAGAGAGTCCTGCCCCTATTGTTAAGCTTTTGCAAGTAAATTAAAAGGTTAAAACAGTGTTTTCCTGAGATTTTTTTTTTAATATATTAAAATTATCCAGATTGCTTTTCCTGCTGCTAGTCTTCCTTTACTGAATTTCCCAGAGCCTGTCCTGGATGCATTATAGACATCTCTCTGGAGATCATGGAGTTAAAGACAGAGGTGATCAGGAGAGGATTACACCTCTCTCTCCTTTTCCTCTATGATGTATTTCCATTGTATGTGCAACTCTTAATGCTAAATGGCTGGTTTTGCCACCTAATGGTGTAGCTCTGAGAAGTATTACAGCAGTACATACCTAGGCAACCTCACTAAGATTTAAATTTACCAAGTCCAATTTCATCTGAAGAGAAATACATTTGAAATATTTACACAGTGTCTTATCACATTGATATTTTTCTTTTTTCAGTAAAGCTTTGTTAATCATGGCCAAAAAGAAGATAAATGAGAACAAGGATATTGTGAATAACGATGAACATTTACCCACCACTGTACCCTGCCTCTTTCTTAATTTGCCTGAGTAACTCATTCCCTTTCAAAGCTTTCATATTTATCACTTTGCAAAACATAATTTTAAAGAAGCTTTAGTTTGTTTGCCTGCCATGTACTTTTCACTAGCATGTGTTGTCTGTCTCAAGCCAATTTCCATCACTAGAAGCAAGGGTCTTCAAAGCACAGACTTCCTCTTACCATGTTAATATGGTGCCTAATAACAAGTAGGCCTTTCCTAAGTTGATGTCCCAACACACTACTTGGTAAAATCTCATCATTAGACTAGATCAGCAGCCTTGACCTGCTCCATTAACAGCTTTGCTTGCAATGGACATCATTCTCCACATCATTCTCCCAGTCTGCCTCTTTGGCATGTTTTTCTTCTAATCCTTCTCTAAGCCAATCATAACTTCTTACTGTAGCAAAAGTACTTCTACATTCATTGCAGATCCCTCACATTTTTGTCCTGGTCCTGAATGGAATTCTGTCCTCCATGAAGGTGTTACCTTCCTTGCTGCTCTTCTGTACAGAAGGATCAAACCCTGCTGCAGTAATGTACAAACTGCTTCTGCATTTCAGACAGAAAGACGAGGAAGAGATCGTTTCACGTTGCACAAGATCCCTTCTTTCCCTTGGCAGGTTATGAAAACTATCAGACTGGAGCAGTGTTTGTATTGCTGGTGAACTGAACACACTACATTAAAGTATTAAGATGCACATGCTTGAATATCTCGTTTAACTCTGGCACCTTTAGTACTCACAGAGTAAACCCAGCAATGGAAGACATACCTATCAGAGTTAAATGGTGAAGAAACGTGTCTAGACGGGCTCTGGTTCTCACTAAGACTCCCCTTGGCATGCAGAGACAATGTTTATGCAAGAGGTCAAGATTCAATCCATTCCTCAAGCAGGAGATGAAGCTTTTCAGGAGAAGAAACGAGGAAGGAAATCTCCACCCATATGCTGGCTACTGGAAAAGGGGACAGCAGCTTGGAGCAGCAGACACCATAGCCCTCTGAGACAGGATGTGTCTTGGGGAAATGATGTGTCTCTGAAGGGAAATGACTGCAGCTGTGGCTACAAAAAAAATGCATAAGCTCCCATATCACAGGATTTTCCAGTGGTTAGTCACTAAGATAACTTCTAAGTCCATCCATCCAGAACAGATTAGTAACTGATGCACAGATATTCCATGCAGTTCTTTAGCCATGTTACTTCCTCATGTCCTGCAGGACAGCACTATCCTAATGCAACTCTGTAAGAAGAAAAAAGGCAGGTTTTAAAGAGACAGGCATCAAACAGCAAACAAGTAGATGCATTGCATTTTGTTACTGGCCAGAGGATAATATTCACCTTATGAAGAGGTAAATCTATCATGGGAAACCATGTCCTGGTGCTTGGGCTAATGACTGGATTGCACCTGTGTTCCAGCCCTGTTGTCTGGCTCAAGTCAAGGCTGTTCTCTGCTGTTGGATGCACAGTATCTTATGACCCATTACCCAATGACAGCCTTTGCATAGCATTTTTAACAGCCCAGCACAAAGGGCAGAGCTTCAGTCTTTAACCATAGTGAAGTATCTTGGGCCTAAAAAGATTTTCCCTGCTTTGTCTTGCATCCAAAATCAGTGGGAATGCTGGCTCAAAGTACAAATGAGATCTTTGAAAGTGCTGGGCCACAAAAACAGGGTCTATTTCTGAAAAATACTTCCTTTTTTCTTCCATGATTTCCACTTATTTATCCATAAAATACCATTGATAATACAATTCATTTGCCAGACTCCTGGATAACTGGCATTGTCAAGTGCTTCAACAGCTACATGTTCAGTATTCCAACTGAAGTCACTGAGGTTTCCTGAAGAACTGCACGTTCCCCCATGCAACTCCTCTGCAGGACTTTCTCATGTTGCTTTGCCAATGAAGCAACTGTAGAATCTCCTCCTTAGATTTATGTGGCTGCTAGAAATAGGTTCATAAAAGACCTTACAGAGTAACACAGTTAGAAACAGTCTCATCAGAGTGATATATGTCAAAAATGGAGCTTGCTACTGTGCCACAGCAGCAGTAAACAGACAGCTGTCTCCAGATACTGTCTGATTCAACTTGACACAGCGTGTATTTGTCCCAGTGGTATGCAGCTGAGACAAATGAAGTGTTATTAGGAAGACTGTCAGCCCAAACAAGTATTTAAGAGAGTTGACATGAAGTGCTGTTTTCCACCCAGCCATATTATTTAGCCACCAAAGGATACCAAACCCTCTCTAATTTTTCCTATTCCCTGTGGCCCAGTGTCAATCTGAAATAACAATTCTGTTGTCTGCACAAAATGAGCTGCAAAATCTCCTATATTGGAAGTCTGAGAGTCTTCATTACGCTGATGCTGGGAGGAGGGGGCCACTGGCAGGGTTGCCAAAAGCCAACTCAGTCCTGCTGCTGTGAGTTCACCCCTTAGACACTGGTGACCAACAGCCCGTTGGGAGGCAGCTGCTGTGTTCAGTTGCTGTCTTGGTCAGCCTAGTTAACATCGTGCTTGGGCCACAGCCTCTGTTCAGTGCTTTGGAAGAAGTAAAAAATGTTCAGTGATGGTGCCCCTTCCAGCCACACAGCCAAGCAAAGCAGAGATGCTTTCCTGACTCCCTCAGACTCCTAGAACATTATCTGATGAGACTGGGGCATAATTAGCTTGTTCTGATTGGCCATTGTTACTGATCTAGATATTCAGGGACTGACACCTCATGTTTCTTGCTTTACAGAATCCCCATGGCAGGGGTTAAGAAAAGGTTTCCAAGAGGGCCAATTTATCCCATTCCAATCTATTGCAGGGACTGTGAATATTAGAGACAAATATGATATGGACAGATAATGAGGCTGGGAACAGACTCCTCTGCCTATCTAATGCTGGCAGAAAAAGCAAGAGTCTTGGGGCAGTGTAAACCACTTAAACAAAATAGGTCTGGTTTTCTTCATGCAAATTCAAATGTTTCCATGTGTCTCATAAAAGTTACTTAGAAAGATTGCCATTCAAGATACAAGATTAATTCCAGGAGGTTTATAAAATGATAACAATATTGTGTACTTCTACAGGTAACTGAATCTGCAAGGTTCAAAACCAAAAACAGCTAACAAAGCCTTAACCCCAGAAGATTAGTATTTTCTGCCATAGGAAAGCAACCACTAAGATTCAGAATGAGCTGTCTTAAAATGTGCACACCACATAGACTCACATGGTTTTGTGGATTGCTTAAAAGAACCCAGGATAACCACCTTTGGAAGCACTCTGCTTTGTCTTACATTAGTAAGGCTGTATAACATTTATAAACACATTACTGGTTGGACTTGATGATCTTGAAGGTCTTTTCCACCCTAAGTGAAAAAAAACCCCACTAAATCTATAAGTAAGATCAATCAGGACCCAAAAGCATTTGTGGGTTAAATAAACAAAGCTTTTTTTTTTAAATCCAGTCTAGCACTTTCTGAACTGCAGAAAGACCTAACCCATCCCACAACTGGTACTAGCTTGTTTTGTGCTTTAACACCCACAAGTTCACTGTGAAAAGTGATTTGAGAGCATTTAAGATAAAGTTCTCTCTAAAATTATTTCATCCTAAAAATGTTAAAGCAAGGTTGTATGCCAGATAAGAACAGCACAGATATTTAAGTAGGTTAGTGGGTCTGGTGAAGTGCTAAAAGTAACCTAAAGCAAAATCTGTCACCATGTGTCTTGAATAATTATTTTATTCCACTCCTGAAACCCTTTAAAATAGAACTGGAGGAAAAGTGTTTGTTTTTAGCAGTAGAATTCAGGGGCATTATGTCTAATTAGGCAGTGTGTCTGATAAGATGTAAGGTCTTGGTTCTGCAGTCAGACACACCTAGCCCCTATCTGCATAAATACTCATTCCCTGACTGCAAAATTCATTTTTTTTTGAGCAAATGTCACATCTCATTTGTTCTGCAAAGTGCCTTGTACAGTTTAGTTACATCAGATTTAACAAACATTTGGATTATATTGCTAGAAAGCCATTATGTTCCAATTTGAGTCTAATACACAGTTGGTTTGGCTATGAGGAAGTAAACTTTCTGTTAGTTAAGATATTGTTTTTCAATTTTTTGGTCATGTTTATTCCTGGATTGGTTTTTTTTGTTTGTTTGTAACTGTGGCACCCTCAATTCTGTTGACAGCTGCAAATCTGCTGTGCAATATAGCAGATCACATTTTGTATTTTGCAGCAGCCTAAGAGATCTGCAGATGCTACTGGTTATACTGAACCAAAAAGTTAAAGGTAGTCTGGGCAAAAGCTGTTTGCAGGAGTGGGCTAATCTTCTAATTTTTCTTAAGTAATTTCTAGGACTATTTGCTATTAAAATTGGTTTTATTAAAAGTTGTTAGGTTCACATTTTCAGTCTTCCTCAATCACCTCTGTTTTTCCTTTCTGACTCAATTGAAATCTTGCACAGTTGTTACCATTCCTCCTCTACTCATTTTCCTTTTCTAATCCATGTCTGGCCATGACTGCAGGTGTTGATATACACTTCAGATGAGGTAATAGCTTCAATTTTAGGAACTTTATAAAACAGTCTTTCTACACAAAGATTCCTGCTTAATTCAAGGCTAATTTTGCAAAGCAGTTCTTGGGAAATGGAATGTGGATGTCCTGTCTGTCCCATCCCCCTGCCTTTATTTTCCTATATCAGTAATGTTCTCTCTATTGTAAGTTGTATCGACTGCAGCAATGGGTTTTTTTAGCCATTAGGGGAAAGGAAATGACATATGGAGAGAATTCAAGTCCCTCCTCATTCCTAGAGAGTCTATCCAGAAAGTTAGTATGCTGAGCTCTGTCCAAGTGTCGTTTCCTGCTCAGAATTGGGAAGGGGAGCTGGGGGTGGGAGCAGAGATGGATACGTAACATGAAATTGCTGCTTCTGATTAACAGCAACATTCTGCAAATGGTTTTACAGCATTGCTTTGAACAGAACTGAACCTCTGCAGCCCAAATATCTCTGGAAATCCACTGATGAAAGAGCTATTTTTACATCTGTTTTATATAGTGGGTAAAAATGAAGTGATTTGGATGATGGCAAAGTGCCTTGGAGATTACTCAAGAGTTCCTGATAACTTTGTACATCCAGTCTTCCACATGCCCAGAGAGAGCAGAGTTACATACTCCTGGTATTATAACTATTTTAGCACTGTGAACCTCTACACAAAGCCATCTCCTACAGATAACAAATCGGGCAGCTTTCCACTATGTATTTATTTATATATAAACCTCTCAAAATCGCCCCCTCAAAAGATGATCCCATGGTTTTCCTTTCACATTGCAAGGTAAATTGAGAAAGAAATTAAATAAAGTAAAATACTTCCTCCTTATGCTGCCTCTTTTGTTGAGCTTATAGGTGTAATCCAACCTCTTCCGCAGTGAAATCAGTGCTATTCATTTTGCTTTTAGTGTGTCAGTCAATTGAACCTCCCTTCCTGATGGATGATTAATACATCACTTCTGGATTTGGCCCATTGTTTTATTTTAAATGATTAGCATTATTTTTAAATGATTAGCACATTTCAATGTGGTCAAGCAAGTTCTGTTTAGGAACTAACTAAGAATTAACAGGATTTTTCTCCACCCTGCTTTAATTTTTCCCTCCTCTCCTCATCCATTTAAATGCCAACTTCACTTCCCTCCCACTAATGACACTCCCTAGGGCAGTGGGTCAACTGCAACCTGGACACAGGCCATGGCTCTTCCACGAAATCTTCTGGCTTCTGCGGAAGAGCGTCCATTTCCTGGAGCCAGTCTCAGACAGACAGTGCTCAGAAACAGGCCTGGAATCCAGTGACCCTGATTCCATAGGAAGAGCTACAGAACTCATGGCAAATCAGTTCATTCTTAGCTGTCCACATGCTGAGATCCTGCCCAGTTCCTATCAGTGCCGAGGATCAATGAGAAGGAAGTGTTTTCCAAACACCATGAACAAATTTGCACACTTGTAGCTTGAGTGTTCTTCTGAATGCTTTTTTTTTTTTTTCTGGATTTTGCAATTGGGTTGGGCACATCTCTCCCAACCTTAGGAGGGGTCACCTCATTCCCTCTTAGACTTTTCTCCTAACACCTTCCCCTGAAGATGGGTCAAGCTGAAGTTTTTAACTCAGACCAAAGGGTTAATGTGTTTCCTCTTAGGTTTTAAGGGAAAGTCACAAGATTTTCCTCTATAGGCCAAATATCACCAGTCACAATTAACCCTCACTGATTACCTCTGTTTTGAATAACATTGCTTTTTCCCCAAATTGTCCACACTCCCTAAGTTTAGACCTGTGCTTAAAGGTTGTGTTGTATCTTGTGACAAAAGAGATTCAATACTCTTGGGATAATCCTATATTCAGCAAAAAGATAATTGTGACCAGAAGTGCCATGGGTTAACAAGTGGAATGGACATCAGGATTCCCAGGCTCCTGGTTAATTCTGCCAGCTACTTTCTGAATGTCTGTGGATAACTTTCTTGTATCTCAGTTTGCTCTGCTGCAAAATAGATTTAGAAACAGAAGAGATCTGTGAAATATTGTAGGCTAGTGAATTCCTTTCCCTGATATAGCAGTTCTGTGCAATTTAAATCATTCCACATAGAGTAGTGGGAAGCAGCTTTAAGAAATTATTTCAACCTAAATCATAGGGAAATTTCTCATAATTTAAAAATGTTGAGCTTGACAATTGAAACTGTTCTTCCTGTGGTGGAAAGTGAACAGATATGCTGTTGAACAAGAGGGCTGCAAAGCCTCTGCCCTCCTTTCAAAGCAGCAAGTGGAAGCAATCATGCAGCAGCACCTGCCAGCATCAGGGTTTCAGAGGTAGTTAAGTTTGCTGGCATCTTAGACAGAAATCTTGCCATCACTCCACAGATAAAATAGCACTAGCAACAACTGCATTCCAAGCCGATTGATGTCAGCAGGGGTCTGTTATTGTTGCTCTCAGCACAGAGGAGTTGGCAGACTGACACACAGGCCACCAGACATTTATCCTAGCCCTTGTCCTGGATTAGGCATTTGCCAAATAAAGGCCAGCTCTGAAACCTGGCTATGCAACACCAAAAAAATTAAAAAAGAAGAAAAAAACCAAAACCCAATCAACAAACCAAGAACCAGGAGCAGTAACGCTTCTTCTTGCCCTTTTGCTCCTACCACTTTTTTGAGCTAGACACAGCCTGATGGGTGACTGTGATCCCAACCTCAGAAATAGTTTGCATTTTCTTAGAATGAGGAGTGACTCACCCCAGTCACTTACTCATAATCGTTGTAGATTGTTGCTTGTGGAAATACACGCTGCCAAGAACAGGGCTCATTGGTGGATAGGCTGAACACATTTTTCTTGGATAAAAACAAAGTCTTGGTCCCCAGAAAGTTAATTATTAAGCCACTGAGCTGTCAGGCATCTAGAGAAGGATATGCAGTGTTCTATTATTAACTCAATATATTAGATAATCCTGAATCAAATTATTCAGAAACAAAAAAGTAGAGATAACACTATTCAACCACCATTCTGCACTCCCATCCCCTTTGCAACATTCAGAGATAGGAAAGTCAAATTAACTGCATACATGTTAAAAAGCTATTAAAGCAAAGAGTTGTGTTTTAAAGTAACAGTACCCCGAGGTACCACTTTTAAAAGATTATACCTTATCTTCAGTATTTAGTCTGGTTAAATACTGAGAAGTTAACACATAAATGTTTTATGCAACTACAAGAGATGGCCCGATGGATTTTATCTGTCTTCTTAATATGAAAATCAAGTACCTCATAGCCGAGTGGTCCAGGCTGGGTGAAACTCCTCATCAACCTCTCAGAAGCAAACGAGTCAGTGCGGTTGCCTGCAGCACCCTCTGCCGGAAGATGCAATACTTAAGAGTTAGATTTTTAAACTAAAATCACTGCAGAATTCCAAATTGTCCTTATAAACCCACAAACATAAACATTTCATTTATGAAAGGTGAATTTGCGTAATTTCTTTTATGTAGGTTAATCTTTTCAGCTCTTTGCAGACAGTTGCACAGAAAATCATTATTTTGTAACTGATGTTTTCAGGTCAAAGTTGGAGGTTTGGCAACAAAGAAAGGGGCACAAGAGGCTTCGCTGCAGCTGCATAAAAGCCCCGTTATTTTTTTCCTCCAGAACATTAAAGGCTTTGGCATTGCCAGGCATATGGTTCTTTCCACTTCTACTCAGATAACACCAGGATCTGGTCCCAAGAACGTTGCAGTGTCTGTGGTGGTAGACTTGGGTTCTGCTCCTCAGTCGGGGACTGCCTGCAGCTTCTTCTGCAGGTGCTGGGTGCCACCTGCAGCCTCTCCCACCAGCACAGAGGGCTGGGAACACGCTGCAGCCACGGCCCAGCCTCCCCCTTCATATGGCAGTACAGGCACAGAGACAGGTCAGTCACACATCAACTTCTCAAGCAGAAGATGCAATAGGGTTACAATTCACCTGAGTGTAACACTTATTACTTGTTGCAGTTTTGTTTTAGGGTGAAGAAAAAAAACAAAGTGGTATAGTCAAAATTATGAAGCCATCATTGATGAGTTCAGGGTACTGTGATTTTTGCAAGGTAGTACCTTTTATGACCAATAAAATATGCATCACCCCCCCCCGTTGCCACACCAGTGACAGCAAGATGAGTGTCTCCTCAGGCATGCTGTAATCTGGGGGTAACTCATGGCTTCAAGTGAGCTGGTGTGCCTGGCTCTGCAGGAAACACCACTGCTGCCAACCATAAGGAGATAGGGCTGTATTTGCAGACAAGTTAGTGTTACCATGATTACCAGCCAGCACTACCTAAATCTGTGGTAACTCAGACTTGCCTACACTTCCAGATAAAGCTGGAAAACAGGACTAGAGTTCTTCCACCCCCACTACCTCCCTCCCCAAACCCCTGCCCAACCACCTTTACAGACAGAGTGGGTTGCTGTAACAACTTAGAAGCAAAGGGAGAAGAGAATCCAAGAGGTCTTAGTTTTTGCTCTATAGAGCATGCAATTCCTTCAAAGCATTTCCTATCCTCATGCTTTGGGAGAAGCCTGTATTGCCCACTTGCAGGTACAAAAAGGTCTCCAGAGGCAGCTGCTCTCAGAGAGCAGAGCCCCAAGCCTTCTGCCCTGCTCCCAACCTTCTTGCCTCCACAGGCTCCCCTCTCCACCCATCTACTCAGGGCCACAGAAGCCCACCATACACAGCAAGCTGTTTTAAAACCACCATCCTCAGAATTGATTCTTTTGTGGTTTAGACCTGCATTCTTGCCTTCATATATTTTTTAAAGTATACTTACCATAAAGTCAGCTTTTAAGAGAGCGAGTGACACAGTTCAATGTGATTTATTGCTAGAACTTTATTGAACTTCAAACAAAATCTCTTTAAAAGCCTACTAGTGTATTGATTACAGCAATAAGTACTGTAGAACGTAACAGGTTACAAAGAGGTTTGCAGATTAGGGGCTCATGTTTGAGATATTGCCCACTTGCATCCTTATCCCTGACAGGTACAGCAAGAGCCAGGAAAAGAACAAGTATTTACAACAAGTATCTCTCAAAGAAAGAAGTTTACAGTTAAAAATTCACATAACATGTACAGTTTTGAACAGTTCAAGTATGTTTCAGTTGGACAAAGTGCTACAGGTCACATAAACACAGTAAAAAACAAAGAGGAACTGTTAAGACAAGGAGGTGGCAGCCATTTGTGTGCCAAACAACTTTTAGGTGGCTGCAGTATATGCAAAATCTAGAAGTTAAAAGTATCTGGAGCATTGCTCTGAATTTGGAAAGTGTAGCTGGCAGCAGTAGATTCTGGTACAACATTTTGGTCTTCTTCCTCCTAGAAGAGAAAAAGAGTTTTGAAAGAGGAGCACTGTTTTGACCTAGTAGTCAGTGCTAGAATACAAAACAAGAGTGGAAAAAAAAGAGAGACACCATCCTGCAGCCACTTACTTCTGCTGAGAAGTATTTCTCAATCAAGGTGGATGAGGCTTTGTACACTTGCTCGTTTTCATGGGACTGAAGAGCTTCAATTTTGTCTAGACCACCACACTCCTCAATCATGAGGCAGAGTTTTTCAGTCTCATTAATCTTCTCAGCAGCCTGCAAGAGACAAGCATGGAATAACCTCATGGCACTAACTACTGGATTACCATTAGCATCACCTTCAACAATGATTGAATACACTGCATCCACATACCAAGAAGATATTGGAAATAGCATCCAGAATAACTAGAACAGTTTTACTGTCTTTAGCTGAGAGAAGATTCAGCAGAGGTTCAACAACACCAGCCTGAACGAGATAGACAATCTGGTCAATTGTCCCTCCACTTGTGTAGTTAGTCACAGCCCACACAGCTTCCTTTTGAGATTTGAAATCCCCCTGTGAAGGTAAAAGAAGGATATTTGAACACAGATAGTAGCAGTAATAGCAAAAGCCTCAACATAGTGAGTAGTTGTTTACCTTCCTCAGAATACCAATGAGGTAGGGCACAAGACCATGGTCTACAACTCGCTGTATCTGATCCTGACGTCCAGCAGTGATGTTGGACATTGTCCATGCTGCTTCTTTCTGAATGTTGCTTTTATGATGAGAAAGGAGACTTGGAAAGACAGATAGTGCTCCCGAGTCAATAACAATCTGTGTCTGCTCATCAGTACCAGTGACAATATTTCCTATGGCTCTTAATGAGGGAGTCTGAAAAAAATATTAAAGTAGTTCTTAGCAAAACTGTATCATCTAGTCTGTGCTTGAGCAAATACAGCCACACTTGATGCCTTTCTGCTGTAGCTTTCCCAGTTAACAGCATGCTATGCTATGTACTGATGAGTTTTAAGCTCCTCACTAGCATTATGTGTGCAGAGATTAAGCATCCTAAGATCTCACACCACCTGCATGGCTGACAGCTTACCATTATGGGCAGTTCACTACATCCCAGGAGTTTCACAAGTTGTGGCACCAATCCAGTTTTCACTACAACTTCTATCCTGTCATTAGAACCATCTGTCAAATAGGAAAGTGCCCAGCATGTGTCTGCCAACACCTCATGGTCATCGTGGTGCAAGAGCCGAACAAGAGTTGGAAGAATCTGCTCAATAGCTTCTATAGGTGGTGCAGGATTCTTATTACGACACAGGTTTGAGAGGGTCCAGGTCACATTGCGTAAATATCCAGACTGCAAGAGTTGAAATAAGTGGTTAGCAACTGTTTAGTTACTTGACCTCTTGAGCTCACTTATTAGTAACAAACTTGAATCATACTGCACACTTACAGCCAGAGAAGAGAGGTCAGGAACAGCCAATAGACTCAGCAGTGGCTCAATTGCACCAAATTTAATCACCAGATCTCTATAGGTAGAACCATCCCCTGATAAAACAAGAACAACAGCCAGGTGAAGAGCAGAACAGAGGGACATGTGCATACAGAATCAGTGTTAGAGGATGAATTCTGCTGCTAGAGGGCTAGATAAAATAAGAAACAAGGGCACAAAAGGATTACTGCCATGGATAAGTCTATGACAAGCATGCATTTTTCTAACCAAGCCACTGAGTTTAGTTTTCTCTGTTGGAAAAAGATAATTTAGGGTATGTTTTCTATACAGCCTTTCTTAGAGTTCATAACTAAACAGAGACTTGCATGTTCCCTTGAAAACATAGCTAAGGACTGCCACAAAAATAGAGCTCTACCCATAATGTGGGACTTCAAATGCATTACAATTGGTTGCATAATTAGGTTCTATAGTGTAACACTGATGGAATGTCCAAGTTTGGCTGAATTCTTCAATTGCCAGGTACAAAACAGACATTATAGTTGAGTTTAAAAAACACTAAGGACAAACCAAGAAAACTCCAGTCAAACAAGGCCTTTATTGACCTCACTTTCTCTGAGAGGATTCACTATTCTCTGTAAGGCACAGCTGCTAGAAACAATAGGACAGCAAATCCAGTAGTTTACTACTATTTTGACCAGTTGTGTTTTGTTTTGTAAGAATGGGATTCAACACTGGCAGATCAAGTCATCTTGAAAGGCATGTAAGCAACTTCCATATACAGTACTGCCACATCAGTAAGTAGCTGTCTCAACACAAGGAATATTGGCTATCACATCCACAATTATGTGAGCCAGGACTTTCCTCCCTTCCCCCTTCTAGTCAGAGTGTAGATAAATCACAAAGACATCCAGTGAAATATGTGAAAAAGCCTAGTGTTGTAGCATGGTTATATAGCTCCATGAAAACTGAAGTGTGGAAGCAAACCATGTAACAACCACCCACAGGTTGCCAGGTATTGCCTGAGACCCCTTATAGCAGGTCTGAAGGTAAAGAACAGTCCACAGCATACTCTTCACTTGCAAAGCATTAGAGCAGAGTTCTCAGGAAGCTCAGCATGCTGCAGGACATGTCAGCAGAAATGTCCTTCTATTTTAAAGGAACAGGTTTGAAAGAGTAACAGAGCACACTGACATACCTGCAATATTTCCTAACGCCCACACAGCCTGTTCACTGATGTGAGTATGGGGAGAGGCCAGGAGTGAAATAAAGGCTGGAATAGCCCCTCCATCTACCACTGCTTTAGTCTGTTCTGATGTGCCAGAAGCAATGTTGGTAAGTGCCCAGGCAGACTCAAACTGAATGGGGCTGCAGTCTGCTCTGCCCAAGAAGGAGACAAATTTTGGAATCAAACCAGCCCGAATTATGTTGTCTATGGGAGGCTGCTTCTCTCTTGAGAGGAGTTTCCTAAAGAGGAAACCAAACAAAGCATTATTTTTGCATGCAGAGATCCAAACAGATTAAACAGTCTAAAAAGATCTATATCTAAAAAAAGAAAATGTTTAGCACTGCCTTAGCATTCAGAGAAGGCAACCTAATGTGACATGGAGAGATACAGCCAAGCTGAACACTAGCTTCCTGAACCTGTTAACATTGTCTTTGGCATGTCTTCACTACATGAGAGGTTCTGTTCAGACTCTGAACTAAAGCAGACCTGCAGGAGTCATAACACATCTGAATTGCTAGAGGCTTCTCAGCAGACAGAAGGTTAATGACTGCCCAAGGCAGCACTGCACCAATATGCAAACTTGCTAAAGGCAATTTTAGATTTGGAATGACAAATTTTATATTTTCCTTCTTCAAACCCCAGTTATCTTACTATTCACATTATTCCAATATAGATGACTGCAATCAAATATTGTAGTCAAGTGTTTACAGAGTTTAATAATTTTATTATTCTGTAACAATTTAATTATTATTACTGCTACAACTCTAAGATGGACTACTATTATTCTGTCACCTTAAACCACTAGAAAGTTTACTACTTCCTAGTAAAATGTCCAGGCACTCTAAGCATTCAAAAGCCACCTAGTTGCAATGAAACTATGACCAAGTTCAGTAAACCTAAACATTGCATACAGGGCTGACTCAGGTGTCTGTTGAAATACTTTCTGGTACGAAGAGCTGTAGCTGCTCCCATAAGCAGACACTGGGGTTCATAAACCAATTCTTTTACCTTGCCTACTTACTGGCTTGCACAGCTGAACTGGTTACCTCTGAGCTCCTTACCTGGCAGCTTGAGTAGCCTGTAGCTGCAGCTCCATGTTATTACTATTAACTCCTTTGACTATTTCTTCGACTGACCAGTGTGCTGAAACCTGTACAATAAAAAGTCACATGAACACTTTGTTGGGAGATGCACGTGTCTTCATGACCACAGAGGTCTTCTAGATAACACTGTGAAGAGACCTCAGTTTATTTTCTTAAACTAAACTTCCTTTATTCAAGTATTATACCACTAGATGATACTCCAAAACCTCATTAGCTGCAGTTTTCTCTGCACATTTCTGAACTACTGAAAGCTTCTTTCATCAAGCACTTCACACTAGGCTTAAGCACAACTGCCTAAGCTATAATTTAAGAGTGTTGTCCATTAGATTTGGTAGTACAGACTTAAGTTGGTCATGTATATGGGAAGGGATTCCTACTACTGCAGTTGCATGAGCTCATGTTGCAAGACCACCAAGCTTCATAGAATCATAGGGGTTGGAAAGCTTGCTTGTTCCCAGCACCTCTCACCTGATTGCTCCTGTTTTCCTGAAGGGGAGAAGTAGCATCATCTGGGAAAGTGCTAACATTTCTTCTTTTAAGCATCTGGTCATCTTTCTTAGCTTTCCTCAGCTCTACATTCACTTCAATACGCCGCCTCCTCATTTCCTGGAGGGTACACACACACTCAGAGTAAGCTCTTGGCTTTTACAACTCATTTTTAAAGAGATGATGGCTAGTTAAAATACTGTTTGCATTAAAATACTCACTGTACTATCCTTTCCTTTGTTCTTGAATCTGTTCAATCGACCCGCATTGGCATTTTCATTGGTAGACATCTTGCTTATTAGAGTTTGAGAAACAGAGCCTATAAAAACAAGCCTGAAAACACAGCAAATAATAAAAAGCAAGTTTACTCCACAAAAGTTAAAATCTGGGATCAATACTTGAAAATGAGACCCTTGTCCGTTTTAGATACAAGAACAGGCTCTGTCACGACCGAAGAAAGCAGTAAGGTAACAGCTGCCTCTTTAAAAGCATACGTGTTAGATAGAGCAAGCTCTAGCACCGACAAGAGCAGTAAACGCCCGAGTACCGCGTTTTATGACACTTCCAGCCACAAACATTATCAGAGTCATTGCTTTTAGGATTAAGAGTGGTCTTTCTTCCCACAGACAGCACACATACATATCTCAAATACTATTTTCACAGTGCCATATAGCTATATTACACAGACACCCGACACCCAGTCCCACCCCGGACCCCCTTTGCTGCAACCAGGGAGATCCCGCACGGGGAAGGCCGCCCCCGGGGGGGGGGCTCGCTGTGCCGGTGCAGCCAACAGCACAGACTAGCAGCTACATTGGTAACCAAGCAGACCCCTGCACCTAGTCCATCTGCAAAGTGACCCACTGCAGAAGGACTGGCTTCATTTAGCCCACAGCCTGAACACAGTCCGCGCTGGGACACGCCAGACCTGGAGGCACGGAGACCCGAAAGGCTCCAGAGAAAGCCACTCTCAAAGGGCCCGCCCTACCGCCGGCAGAGCCCAATCCCCTCTGGCAGACCAGCGCACGGACCGCATCTTCACTTCCCCACACCCGGCTTCTCCCTTCCCCCGCAGCCGGGCACCTCCTCCGCAGAGCTCCGCACACCAGCCGTGCAGCCGCCGCCGCTCCCAGCCTGCGAGCACACTGCCACTACCCACGGCCTCTCCAGGCGGGATTTAAATTTCCCGCGTCCTCGCCCTGCCATTGGCCAGTTCGAGCCATAGCAACCTTCTGATTGGTCAGTTTGAAATGCAGCTCGTCTCGCGATACCGGGACCGCAGCCCCGCCGTGCTCCCGGAAGAGCAGGCCGGGCATCGCGGATTCCGGCACCCGTGCGCTCCCCAGCACTACAGCTCCCGGCACCCAGCGCGCAGCTCCCTGCAGCCACGGCTGCCGCGGGACGCGGCGCACGGCATGCTGGGATTTTTAGTTTCACAGAGGGGCGGCTCTGAGGGGGAGCGCCCGGGGAAGGAGAGTGGGTGGCTGGGGAGCTTTGCACCCCTGGGTGCGGTGAGAACAGGGGGGTTTTCACGGTCTGAGCAGTTTAGGGCAGTAACATGCCAGTTTCTCACATACAGCCTGATTTCTACCTCAGGTCACCACAGGTTTTTCCTGAGACTCCCTGTTCTCCTAGAAATGTGGGGCACAGGAATGTAAAGAAAACAGGATTTGACATTGCAATTTAAAGCAGTTGAACAGGAATCGGGGCAGATCAAAATTAAATCATACAGAATAACGAACAAAGTATACCTGCCCCAGTGGCATGCTGAGAAAACTGACAGATTTAGGATTGTTTTAGATGAGTTTGGCCCTCGCTCTGGATTTGTATGTCAGTATTTGCAAGGCTGACTTTCCAAAGATTGGATCTCAGTGTGTTACCCCTGTCCAACATTAGTGTTGCTTGTTGAGAGACCAAGGTGACTGATGTTGCTGCTCATAGAATCATAGAGTGGTTAAGGTTTGAAGGGCCCTTAAAGATCATCAGGTTCCAACTCCCCTGCATGGGCAGGGACACCTCCCACCAGACCAGGCTGCACAAGCCTCATTCAACCTGGCCTTGAGCACCTCCATGGAGGGGGCATCAACAACCTCCCTGAGCAACCTGTTCCAGTGCCTTACTGCCCTCATGGGGAAGAATTTCTTCCTGATGTCTGACCTAAATCTCCCCTCTTCCAGTTTAAAACCATTACCCCTTGTCCCATCATTGCCCTCTCTGGTGAAAAGCCCCTCCCCAGCTTTCCTGTAGCCCCTTCAGGCACTGGAAGGTGCTCTAAGGTCTCCCTGAAGCCTTCTGTCCTCCAGACTGAACAGCCCCAACTCTCTCAGTCTTCATAGCAGAGCTGGTCCAGCCCTGGGATCATCTTCATGGCCCTTCTCTGGACCCTCTCCAACAGCTCCATGTCCCTCCTGTGCTGAGGGCTCCAGAGCTGGACACAGCACTCCAGGTGGGATCTCACCAGAGCAGAGGGGCAGAATCCCCTCCCTGGCCCTGCTAGCCACACTTATTTTGATGCAGCCCAGGACCCAATTGGCCCTCTAGGCTGCAAGAACACTCTGGTGGCTCAGGCTGAGCTTCTTATTTCCTCCCACCCCCAAGTCCTTTTCCTCAGGACTTCTCTCTAGCCATTCTCCCCCCAGCCTGGATTTGTGCCTGGGGTTGTGCTGACCCAGGTGCAAGACCTTGCAACTTGGCCTTGTTGAACTTCATGAGATTGGCACTGGCCCACCTCTCCAGCCTGTCCAGGTCCCTCTAGATGGCATCCCTTCGCTCTAGGGTGTCATCTGCTCCACACAGCTTGGTGTCATCAGCAAACCTGCTGAGGAGACACTCAATCCCACTGTCCATGTCTCCAACAAAGATGTTGAACAGCACTGGTCCCAGTACTGACCCCTGAGGAACACCACTCATCACTTGCCTCCACTGGGACACTGAACCATTGACCACAACTCTCTGGGTGCAGCCATCCAGCCAATTACTGATCCACCAAGTGGTCCATCTGTCAAATCCATGTCTTGTCAGTTTGGAGACCAGGACGTCACGTGGGACATTGTCAAATGCCTTGCACAAATCCAGGTAGATGACGTCAGTTGCTCTGCCATTATCTACCATCTCTGTAGCCTTGTCACAGAAGGCCACCAAATTGGTCAGGCATGATTTGCCCTTAGTGAAGCCATGTTGGCTGTCGCTTGTGTCCCTTTTCCTACCCCTGCTGCCTGGTGGCACTGCTCAGGTCCCTTCAGTCAGCTTTGCTTCTGCACCTATGAAACGGCTGTAATGGAGCCTATTCCTTTTCCCTCCTTGACCTGGAAGGTCTGGAGGCGCTGCAGGCAGAGATGGGAGATGTCTTGGGGTGGTCTCGAAGGGCAGTTACCAACACAGGACTGCGACAGAGGGGTGGGAGGAGGCTGGAGAGCCGGGTGCCCCACAGTGGCGAAGCGGGGGCTGAGGTAATGGGGGACAGCGCAGGGTGCGCGGGACGGGGGGAAAAGGCGGGAGGGGCGTCCCGGGCACGAGCAGAAGGGACGTGCACGCGCGCTGGGGGCGGGGCCACCGCCTGCCGGGCGGGGCTCTTACTGCGCGGCGCTGACAGCGTTTACAGGGTGACCCAGTGGCCTAATGGATAAGGCATCAGCCTCCGGAGCTGGGGATTGTGGGTTCGAGTCCCATCTGGGTCGTACCGTACGTATTTTGTGCTCCTTGGGTAGATCTCCCGCGGAGGCTGCGTGTCTATTCCCTCAGAGCAACGATTATCGCCCACCCAGGTCTCCTGCTACACTTTTAGCCGCCGCGGGTGCTGACGGGGCCGGCAGGGAATTCCCGAAGCGCAGCCGGATTGCTGCGGGGACGGTCTCCAGGCTCCGCTTCATAGTCACGCAGCCGCAGCCTTTCAGCGGGTCGCCGGGACGTCTGCTCGGCCCGCAGGCACCGGGGCACTTCCCAGGGGCCACCGAGCCCGGAGCCACCGCTTCCCGCCTTCGTGGCGGATCTCGGGGCAGCGGAGCAGCTCCGCCCGGTGCCTCTGTGAGGACGGCGGGCCGTGAGGCCGCTGGGGAGCGGGCGTCGCCTTGGCCGCCCCAGTTTTGTGGCTGGTGAGTGTCCCCGGCTCCCGGGAGCCCAGACGAGCCGGAGCTGCTTGGCGGGCGGGCCGACCTCCTCTGGGCGCTGCGGGGCTGATCCCGGGGCGGGCTGGGGGCGCCGTCGCCGTGTCCCGGCCAGGGTCGCAGCGTAGGACCTCCAGAGCCGTTGTGGTCACCTCGGCTGGGGGTACCTGAGCCGGCAGCTGCAAGCCCTGCCGCCGCCAGGACCATGGCAGCACCCTCCTGCACTAGGACCCGGCCAGTGCGCCGCCGGTCCCCCTTGTCCTCAGATCTGGCAGTCCTGCTTGGAGAGTTTTTCCCCTCTCTGCTGCTGCTGGCCCACCTGTAGCTTCTGGACCAGTAGAAACACTTCCAGCCACTACTACTGCCCTTTTCATCAAGATCCTGTCCAAGTAAAGACTCTGGAGAAACTAATTCATACAGACATAGGCATACATTCATATGAGTTGAATTACACGGCCAGCTAATTTAAAAATACGACTCCCTGGAGGACAGGAGAGCTGCAGGACACACAGACACCCATCCATCCTCAGCTGCAGGAGCCTCTCCCTTGCTGCAGGTACACAAGCTGGTTGAGTGGAAGATGAGGTACACATGAGCTCACCTCTGCCTCACCCTTAGTTTAAATTCCTATTTCCATTATAGTTATCTTGGGGTAATGTTTAGAATGACAGAGGGAAACTAGGATTAATAAATGCTGCAGTAAAAACGTAACACACTGAGTTACAGATGTGTTAAAAATTCATTTTGCATACTATTCTGGCTTGTTTTCTGTCTTCACCCTTGAGATAAAGCCCTCTACTTTGAAAACTTTTATTAAACTGCTTAATGAAGGCAATACAAAACAAAGTGTTTAAACTAGGCAATAGCTGGACCTCATGACACAGGCATTACTGATGGGCAGATTTGCTGTTGGGGATGAGTTTCAGGAGCTGGGCTGTAGTGCTTTTATAGGGTTTTAAAATAGTTTGTCACACCTTAAAGGCCTGAATGAGTTCACTAACTGTCATTACAGTAGCAGCTAGTGAGATAATCTGTCACAATGGAAATCTTGTCTTGCAATAAGGTCACCCATTTCAACTGGGAACACAGCAGTAAGCCTACTTAATTCAGTAAGCCACATCAGAGTTGGCTTTGTGTGTGAAAATGTGCAGGGTTCTTCATGTTAGCAAATACAGATTTAAAAATAAAGCTTTATCTGGCATCAGCAGCGCTTTCCCTGCGACTGGGCAGTAACTACTACATTTTTCAGTCTGAAAAGAATCCGTGGAAAGGGTTCCTTAAATTAAAAGAGGAGCTCACCAGCTGTGTAACTGGAGGTGGCCAGAAATACCTCAATAAGTTTCATGGTGATGCACGTCCTTCACGGACACTGAATGGCAGAGGTGGTGCATGTTCCATCATCCATCATTGATAATGTAGTTCCCCATGTCCAGGAAAATCACATTTGTTCTGTACGATTTTTTTCTATAAAATGCCCTAGAAAGCAAGACCCTCCCCTAAAGTAAAAACTGTTGCTAAAAAGATGGATCCTTATGTTACCAACAGAAGCACAGGTGTCTGTGGGCAGTATAGAGGTGTGTCCACAGGGGCAGGGGGTGTCTGTGCACATTCCCCCTGGGCAGGGATAGTGGGAGGCTAGCAGGGACAGCAGCAGCTTGGTCCTGCTCCAGTGGGTTGTCCACCGAGTGATTCCTGTTTCCCCTAAGGCTGCCTCTCATTAGCATGAATCGAGGGGAGGGCATAAAAGACTCTAGTTCATTTTGTGTCTGGAAAAAACTTCGCTTCAAAATGACAACCCCAGTGTTCTGGCTCCTCTGCTTTGTCATGAGATCATCCCCCAGCTCAGTGGCCGGTAAGTCTGCTCATGTTCCAAGCGGGGTGGGGCACGTTTGCCTTTGGTAGCAGGGGAGGCTAAACACCGTGCTGCAAAGTCTTGCCCGAGCAGCCCTCTTCAGCTGTGCTCTCTTCAGCAACCAGTAGCAGTCATCATGGAAGGGCTCAAGAAAGAAACATTTCAACATGTTTGTGGGATGGGAGTGTAAACTGCAATAGTTGATTTGTCAGTGCTGGAAAGAGGAGCACCTGCAAAAGGCAGGCAGCTAGCTGGTGCCCCGAGCCCTGCTGCCAGCATGCAGCTACTCAAGTTTGACTTGCTTCTGCTTCTGGGATTTTTTTATTTGTGTGTGACCTTTCTCTTTTACTCTCCCTCCCCTCACTTGTGAACTCCAAGTTTCTAATTTATTTCAATATGCTCTGTGCCTGCAGCAAGCTGTCCTAAACTGATTTTTTTGGGTTTTTTTAGTACCTCATTGATAGTACAGAAACTAGATATACATCTGTTCCATGAAATCCAGGAGCTGACTATGTCGTGGTTGTATATTTTGGGTTGCAAGAGCTAGACAGGAATATGCTGATGTAGGGGAATGAATCTCAAGGTCCTGAACAGATTGAGTAAACGAACTATTTTTTGTTATAATCCATGACTGAGAAGGCATGATAAACTGGTAGAAAAGTATACTTATAAAACCAAGTCCAAGACACCTGTTCAGAGTGCACAACTTCATATTGAACCATCTCCAAAACAGTCTTGCCCATTGCTTTCTTTAGCTTGGACTTCTTCCACCCCTTTCTTCATGGACATTCTTTTGACTTTACATGTGGCCAGCCCAAATATCAGGGAATCTTTCCCATGACAGCAGCTGGTGAGAGCAAAGGGGGAGAAGTGGCAAGGTCAGCAGTTGAGTCAGTTATAGAAGATAAACCAAGACGTTGTTCATCTGTGTATGTCAAATATCTCTTTTCACAGGAGTTAGGATCAGCCTCCTACACGATGCTGACCACAGGCAGTGAACACCCAGACAGTGGCTGTGTGTGGGTGAACTGTTTGAAAACTCTGCTGGATAACTAAAGGCAGGCAGTGGAGGACTAAAGCAAAGGGGAAATTGCTCTCTTCCCAGGCTAAATGGAAAGTCATTTTGCTTTGTGAGGTCCAAGTGATCAAGGGGAAGGTTTAAACAAAGGCCTAGGTGACTGTGCAGCTTGTGTGAACATCCTTAAGCTTTTCAGTTTTTCACCAGGCTCCCAGACGCTCCATCCCTCTCTCAACCCTTGTCCTCTCTACTTAAGAGAAGCCTGGAAAGAACTGTCACTCTGCAGCCTGGCTACCAGACTCTGTGGTACTACTGTGATACAGCCCCAAATATACAGCAATACTACAACTGCACAACTCTGTAGTGCCAAAGTCAGAGATCCAAAACTGGGGATAAAGATCTTTCCAGTAGCATTCAAAGCCCAGAGCTGCTGAAGAGTCCAGATGACATTGTCAATAAGGCATCCCATGGATGGGAAAACCAAATAGTTCTGCTGTCATGGTCTTTTAAACAAGCGTCCCAAATGGCAATGTGAACCTTGTTTCCTCAGATGTTCCCTGGGGATTCAGGCTTTTGAGAAAAGGGTTTGTTTATAAGGCATGTTTTTAATTTGCAACAATAATAAAGTAAAAATGCATATCTCCTGTGTTTTGCTCACACAGCTGCATTCTCTCTACTGGGCCTTCCATGTTTGAGTACAGAAGAGAGGAGCCCTACTATATTTAATCTGTTGAACTCTAATTTATATTATCATATTGCTGAAGGTGTCACCTACAGACTAGAGCCTCAAATCTGCCAGGCACTTCCCGTTCAGAAACATATGGAATAAAAACAATTAAATGCTGATTTGTTCTTTTTTTTTTTTTTTTTTTTTTTTTTTTTTTGTATGTAGGAGCCCTGCCCTATGCCAAGAAACCCAGTGAGACTCTCAGCAAAGATGCTTATGGTTCAGCAGGTGGCCAAGTCAAACTGCCAGCCTGGGGCAGTGCCAGGGGGAATCACACGGAACGCTGGCTTCTGCCTCCTGCCCACCTGCAGTGGCCAAAACCTCCTGAGATCATCTCCCTCTCATCTGACAAAAAGAAACGCACCAGACCTTCTCTGGAAAACGGCACAGGGCTGAGGAAACACCTCTTGCAGTATGGAGGGGTCCTGCCCCTGGAGAGCCCAGCTGAGGGATCTTCTGCCTCCTTGGACTTCAACCAGGCGAGCAGAAAGCAGGCGGCTCGGCGGCTGGCCGCGGCTGCCAACAGCGTGTCTGCTCACCTCCACCTCCCAGCAGCTTCCTACCTCAAGGTGACATCCTTAGTGGAGGCTCATGCTTTTCCAGGCTCTGGAGCAGCAGAGTCAGTAGATCCTAACACATTGGATCACTTCAACCGACCTGGGAAGGTAATCCCTTCTAAAGGTACTGATCCCTTCAAAAAGATCACCAAGCCCTCCTGGGTCACCAACCGCCAGTCATCCAGCCTGCCCTTCCACCTCGGTGGGCTGAAGAAAGGTAAGGGGATAGACTGCTCTGGCCAGGGATATTCCAAAAGCCAGGTGCCCTAATTTGGGTGAAATACCCAAAAGGACACGTTGCTGTCCCTCAGTCTGTGTTCCTGTCCTAGATGGTGATGAGGAGAAGGCATGTCTGGCCGAGTGCAGGGAGGAGAGGGATGAAGTGGAGGCCTATTGCGCCAGTGAGTTCGGTGAGTTGTGTCCTCCATGCACCACGCAGACACAGCAGGAACCTCCTTTCTTCATCTCTGCTGACATTCACTTCTGCTTTTAGGAGACTGTTCCACAGAGTATGTTGAATAACTACTAAGTACACTTAAAAGGACCCATCACAGCTCTTGATAAGTGCACTACCACAAACGGTGCCGAGTCTCACTTTACCCTATTCCTCCTTGGGCTGATATTGCTCTCTTTTCCCTTTGCTCTACATCTCACTCCTAGGAGGAAGACAGTGTTCTTGCTACTGGTCAACAGAACTGAAAAGACCAATTGTTTAGGTACTCCAAGATTAAACATTGTAGCCGTGTTACTTACCTCTTACTATTTAGAGTAAGTTTGTGATTTTGGGGGGCTAAAGTTTCCAATTAAAATGTTGAACCAAACAAAAAATAAAACTGTGATCCTCTCTGTATGGAGGATTCTCCTGGAAGTTCCTTAGGACTCGATGTCTTTAGTCCTTGTGTCCACGTTCATGTAACTAAAGATGGTAAATAACCTGGCATTTTTGTAGTGACTGTTTAAGAGCAAGTATTTTCTGGCTGAAATCTTGCCTTGTACTTACAAAGTTGTGAAATAGATACCAACTCTTTCTCACAGTACTTTAAGAGATAAGCAAAATACATGTCTAGTGGTAACAGATGTTTCCATTTGTAGAATATAAACACATTAGGAGACATCTGTTTTCTCTAAATGGAGAAGTCAGGAAGTGCTTTCTACAAATGCCATACTCTTGGTTTTTTACCACTCTCATGCATTCCTGTCAAACATGGGCCTTAGAGGGACCTTTGTGTATTTCATCTGTTAGATTGAAAAAGTCTGAGCAACACATCAGGCAAGGTTCCACTGCAGGGATCAGAGAGAGCTTTTAATTTCTTTACACTTACAGAGCAGATTAAAGAATCAATGATTGAGGCAGGTGTAACACCAGCTGTAGAATCCTGTCTGCCTTACCTGCCTGACATGTTTGCTGTGTTCTGATTGCTGCAGGCAGCTCAGCTCTTGTCCAAACCAGAAACTGGGTGGACAGCATGAAGGGATGGTCTGAGCCCACAGCATGGCCAACTTGCTGCCCTTGCCTCCTGGTACAAGGGCCTTTCCTTTCAACAACTGAAGCATTTTATTATCAAGTTAGCTCTGGACTTCACTGTGAAGTTTTAAAGTTGAAAATTTGATGTTGTTAGGTAAATATCCACTTTTGTTCTATCAGGAGGGAAGACAATGCTAAAAACATCACTTTCTTTTGAAGCATTTGTGGGGAACAGACCATTTTTCCTTCTCCTCCCCCCATTTTATAAACTTCACTCAGAAACATCTCAGACCTGTAAAGTGCAAGGTTAGTTAACTCAGCAAAAAGCTAAGGTGATGAGCAACCTGCTCTAGTGGGAGGTGTCCCTGCCCACACAGGGGGGTTGGATCTAGATGATCTTTAAGGTCCCTTCCAACCCAAACCATTCTATGGTTCTACGAAATGTCATTATTTGAAGCAACTCCAACTTCCAGGACTGCCCACTACCAAGCCAAAGAATTTCTTCTGACACTTACTTACTTTCAATACAATCTGATGCTTCCCCCCCCTTACACCAGCAGTGAATGGCATTGTCCATGCCATGGAGAGCCTGGGGAGGGGAGTCCACCTGCTGACGCTGCTGGTGAACAGCGAGGGGCTGTACAAGATGAGCCGCCTGTACATCACTCCTGATGGCTTCTTCTTCAGAGTTCACATTCTAGTTGTGGATACTTCAAACTGCAGCAAACCCTGTCCAGACTTCAGACTTGGTGAGTAATTCCACCTAAACCCATTCCACTGTTCCTCCTGTAGATAGTGTTTCAGTCGGCCCTAGGTTTATAGGCTTCTCCTGGGTTGTGGTATTTTGAAAAAAGAATTAAAAAATGTATTTAGTGTTAAACTGGGGGGGCTTTCTCCCTTCCAGTTTCTCTAAATTTTCAGAGGAGCACCAACTATGTGAAGAAGTCAGGTAGCAGCACAGCCCTTTCTTAACTTCATCCAGGTCCAAAATGACTGCCAGAGTTTTCAGGATTGCAAATAATAAAGAAGGAGCTTAAGCTGGTATCTTTGTAAGTAGTCTGGTTTTCCTCCTAAATGCAAGTTTATCAGATACCAGTATTTCCCCCCCAGAAGCTTCCAGTTGCAACACAACACAGTAGATCTTTGTTTGCACAGCCCACAAGTCCCACTGACGTCCAGCACGCTGCTGTACTGAACCACAAGTTCAGGATCTCTTTCTGCAGGGCACAACTTCACATCTATTCATAGCTCTGCTGAATGAATCCAGGCTTTTTCCAGGGCACAGAAGTCGTGTTTGTCTTGCAGGCAACAGATACATCGTGATGGGTCAGATCTACCACAAGAGGCGGCAGATCCCTGTGGAGCTGCTGCCGCTCCTGCGCGGGCGCCTGCGGCCGGGGGATGGTTTGCTTGGGAGCAGCAGCAGCTACGTGAGGAGGTTCAACAGGAGGAGGAACCACAAGGTGCAGGGGGCTCACACCACATGCAGATAAGGCTCCAGGAACCTCCACCTACCAGAAGAAACCTGTGCATGGTTTAGCAACAGTGGGGGGTAGTTCTGACCTCTGGAACTGGCTGTGATAGGACTCTTGCTTTTGGGCTTCAGTAATCACTCCATGTTTTGACCAGGTGCTCATATATTGTGAAATTTAGCACAAAAGTCAGTCTAAGGAATGTTAACTGGTCATGAATTTGCTCCAGCTGTCTTCAGAGCCACAGGTTATCATAGAATGCCAAGTTGGAAGGGACCTCAAGGATCATCTGCTGCAACCTTTCTAGGTACCACTACAGTTTCTATGAGATGGCTCAGCACCCTGTCAAGCTGAGACTTAAAACTGTCCAATGTGGGGGAATCCACCACTTCCCTTGGGAGACCATTCCCATGTTTGACTGTCTTCATGGTGAAAAATTTACCCCTTGTGTCCAGTTGGAATCTCCCCAGGAGCAACTTGTGCCCGTGACCCCTTGTCTTTTCCATGTGACTCCTTGTAAATAGGGAGTCTCCATCTTCTTGGTAGTCATCCTTTAAGTACTGGATCATGGTGATAAGGTCTCCCCTGAGCCTTCTTTTCTCAAGGCTGAACAAACCCAGTTTTCTCAGCCTCTCCTCATGTGACAGGTCCTCCAGTCCTCTGATCATCCTTGTGGCCCTTCTCTGGACCCTCTCCAGCCTGTCCCATCCTTTTTGTAGAGCAGGGACCAGAACTGAACACAATACCCCAGGTGTGGTCTGACAAGCACCGAGTAGAGCAGGATGATGACTTCTCTATCTCTGCTGGTGATGCCCTTGTTGATGCAGCCCAGCATCCTGTTGGCTTTCTTTGCTGCTGCAGCACACTGGTCACTCATGTTGAGCCTGTTATCCACCAAGACCCCCAGGTCACTTTCCACAGGGCTGCTCTCCAGCCAGGTGGATCCCAGTCTGAACTGTGCTCCTGGGTTATGTGTTCCCAGATGCAAGACCTTACACTTCTCCCCGTTGAACTTCACAAGGTTCCTGCTAGCCTACTCCTCCAGTCTGTCCAGGTCATCCTAGAGGGTGGGCCTCCCTTCTGGAGTGTCAACCTCTCCACTCATCTTGGTGTCACCAGCAAAATTCATCAGGGTGCTCTTGATCCCAACATCCAGGTCACTTATGAAGATGTTAAACAGCATTGGGCCCAATATCTAGGTACACAAGAAGTAACTGCACTTCCAAACCCTGAAATTTGAACAAATGTCAGATGATACCATAGCTTTATCTGTAGCAGATGCCCACTGTGTTTTCACACCATTCTGCCTCAAGTCTTCTCATGCATTTGACTCAAAGGAAACCAACAAACCAAGTATGATTTGTATTGTTTTGGCATCCTCAAAATGTCCACACTGCTTTGAAAAATGCCATCCCTCTGCCAGCAGAGCTGGATTTTCACAGGAAGCACACGGCCCAGCTGTGTCAGCACTGGAGCACTGAATACACCAACTGGGAGCAAATCACACAACTGCACAAGACAGCCCAGTGAGGCTCACAAATAACAGAAGCCCTGCCAAGGAATGCACAATAAGCACACACTCACAGGCACATTTTGTATGCCTGGCTACACTGTCAGCTCCTTGAAAGTCCAGTCCTGGAATTGTGTACCAAATGGCATTTTCCCATGAGGAGTATTACCAAGTTTGTACTTGCACATCAGTAAAGTTATTTTTTCAGTCAGAGATACAATCTTTTAGTACCTTTAATGTGGTGGGATGTAAGAACCTATGAAACCTCTGCAAAGGGGATGATGACGTTGGCTGTTACAAGAGAGTTCACAAATCATGTCTATAAAAGAAACTAATTAAATGCTCATGTGGTTCTGGGTTCACCATTTCCTGGGTTCTGAAATATCCAAAACCATGGTATGATTTAACCAATGGCATCTCCTTGTTTGATGAGTTGGCTGGGGATTTTAAGACACATATTTCTATTAAAGAAATGGGAAAATGCAGTCTAGCTTAAAAAAAAAAAAATATATATATATACATGATGTGACCCAGAACAGGAAGAAGTGGCTTCTGTGAACATTTCATTTTCTGTTTTGAAGCAAAGGTGGTTCTAACACAGTTCCACTTCTCATATGCAGCTTTACCTTGATATGGTGTCACTGAACAGCTTTGGAATAGTGGATGGGCAGCAAGTCACCCTGTATGGAGTATTTCTGGATATGGAATAGGAGCCAAATACCAAGAGCTAACATATTTTGGGACCTAGAAGGATGTTACTATAGGGCAGAAATTCACTCATAGTTTGTGTCTATCTAAAAAAAACACTGTATTTTGTAAGGTGAAAGATTTTGTGTGGACCACAGCATATACAGATGGAATTTTCTTTAGAGACTTTGAGGGAGCTTTTGATTTGGCAGCATTACTGTTCCTGGCAAAGAATCCAAGCAGGGAAGTGGACTGGGAGGGACAGAAGGAAGGAGATGTACATCTCCAGTGTCTTTGTTTCTATTTTCAGCTGCAGCCCAAGGACTAACCAGCAAGTCCTGCAGTCACCCCTTTGCCCAGAACAGCAACAAAGCACCCTCCCCACCCCTGAGACTTTAACACAATCTGAAAGAGGCAAAGTGTGGGGACAACAACAACATCCACAGGGATTTCTCATGCTGATTGTCTCGGAAGAGATAAAGAACAGTGCACCAGTGCTAGGGACACCCAGAGCCCCAGTGAAGCACCAATCACTGACACACATGCCTGCACCACTGAGACAGCTCCTGCTCCAGCAGCACGCCTGAAGAGCAACTCCCTGGGTTCCATTTTTGTGTTCCAGAGTCCTCTTACCTTTCCTTTCTTGCTGGGAAAGTTGCTCCTTAAAACATTATCACAACAGCTGAGCAACAGGCACTGCCCTTCACAGCCCAACTCAAAGCTGAGGGGTTGGCTGTTCTTGCCAGGCTGATCACACACTAACCTGCTGAAGACAAAAACATTCCCAGATCAAGTGCATTTCCACAGTCTTGCCCTCCCTGGTACCAAAGCTCATGCTGAAGAGCTGGCCCACACCTCAGGAGCTGCCATGGCAATGGTGATCCCTTACAGGTAGGAATTTTTTCCCCAGCAGGATAAGCATGTAAACTCTGCAGCCAATACACAGAAATCCAGGTGCACAAGAATGTTGTTTTCTTGTCTTTCCAGGGGTTTACTCAAGGCTTTTGGTTAAGCCCAACTCCTTATTCCACTTCACATATCCTTTTCACTGTTGCATGAACTAAACCTAGACCAAGGGTAATTGCTTCAAATTTGAGGAGACCAAAAAAGCAAAGCAAGCTGGTACAGCTCAGATAATCCAAAATCTGTTACAGAACATGAGCACTCGGAAACAAGCATTGCAGTAATTTATAAAAAATACAGAGAGGAGGACAACTGAACAGAGATGACAAGTCTGATGCATTCACCATGCTTTTAAAGAAGGTGGGTATTAATTACAAGTGATGTATTTTCAGTAAGACCATTTAACTACAAAAGATCACCACAAATTAATGGCGAAAGGCACCTCAGCCTACTCAACCACAATGGAAAACACTAAAAATAGTCTCTCTCAATTGTACATATGGATTACTTCCCTTACCAACCTGATTCACTGGCACCTGTACTTAATCTGGCAAAGCCAAGACCTAGATACCATAACATCAAATGTTTCATTAGGAACACCACCAAATCAATGTTGAACACATGACTTTATTTGTCTAGGATGATGTGTCCTATAAGGTACAAAAAAGTACTCTTTCAGTTTGCCACAATTTTGTTAAAAACATAGCAATCTATTGCCTACAGGTAGGAAAGTTCTAAATGTCATATATTTATATAGGAATAAATAGTACAGAAATACTGTAAAGTTTTGATCAGATGCAGGGTATGTTCAAATGCTGTTAGAAGTTGAGATTTCTCCTTTTTGCATTAAAAACACAATGCATAAAATATGCTTTTTTTTTAAAAAACGTCAAAGGACAATATAACCTATAAATGCAACTACTCTTCTTTAACTTTAAGAAGCATAAATGGATTATTTTCACATTGAACAATTATTTTTAGTTTTCACATTTAGGTTAAATGACAACATTTGTATGTACAAAAAAACCACGGGGTTTATTAGATTAAAATTATCCCAGAAGAACCTGTACACCTGAGCCTGGAAGTGTAAGAAAGCCTGGTCAATAGCAACATCTTTTTAAGAAAAATAACAGAAGAGGTTCTTGCATAGCAAGGTGTGAGGTTAAACCCAAAAGGAGCTTATCCATAAACGGGGTAAATCCCAAAGCACTGCAAAGAAGTGAACTGTGAGTTAGTGCAAAAGCATCCAATGGCTGGAGAGCCACATACAAACCGTGGCTGATGAGCTGTGGGCAGTGTGGAAGTGCTGGAGGGGGAGGGAACAGCAGCCTCGTCTGCAATTTGCATCTTCTCCTGCTGCCAGTGGGGCCCCCCTGACTCCTCACACAGGAAACAAAGGAGCAGTCCAGCACCTTCCCACCTCTGATTGCACTTGGTACTTCACATTCCTAGAGCACTTGGCAAAATATCACTTAATTGAGCGGTGGGCAGTGACATCTCACACAATACTTCCTACCACCTTATCTGTTGCAGTAATTCTGGCACCACTGTGGGAATTTTAGAACAGGATAACAGCTGCTGAAGAAGGAAAGGCAGTGAACACAACCTCTGGAGCAAAACCAAGTCCCATCTCCCTGGCCACTTCCCTCCTCTCGTCCTTGAAATACCTGAACAGATCCCCAAAGTGTTACAAACACATCAGTGCACACTCAGACACCTACATCTGTGGGGAGAACAATTATCTCCATTTATTTTGTTTCATATACATCCATATTTTGAATTTTAATACAAAAGAAAAAAAAAATTAGAATCTGACAAATGTTTACAAACAAGATACCTTCAAATAGATTTTACTCATTTCAGTCTGGTGCAGAGTAAAGGACAATTGTACTGTTATATTCAAGGCAACAGAGTCTGTAGTCCATGACCACTTAGCCCAACTTTTTATGCAAGCTTAATTGTTTTTCTCTACCATGAATGATAAACTCCTTGTTGATTCCCAGTCCTGTGTGTGTGCACATGTGTACATAGCAGCTCCTTTCATAGAAAGAAAAGACATCTAGAGGTCTTCTTGTACTTTTACCTACAGGAATCATGTTAAGATACAGAATGGATTACATGTAACCGGGGCTGGATTTTATAAGAAAAAATAATTAGCTGACAAATGAGGGCAGCAATAAAAAAGCGTCTTTTTTGCAACAATAAATAAATACAGTCAAAGTTTTCTGTGTGGACTTTAAACCAGCTTCTTCACTGAAGAACAGACGTGGCATTTCCATGGAGTTAAACGTGACCCCATTTACTGTATCTTTTTTTCTTGCTCTCTTTCTCTCTCTCCTTCAACAAAACAAAGATTTCCTGCTTCTGCCACAATAGTACAACAATTTGATCTTGACAAGAAAGTGGTGCTGCTGATTTTTATTTCTTTGTCCTTTGGACAAAATAAGCCAAGAATAGAATCTGACTGTTGTGACCAATAAAAACGCAGTTTACGTCAAGTCTTGTCAGGATAACCTGACTAAAAACATCTGGCTTCTTAACTAAAAATTTTCAGACAACCAGATTCTTGCTCGTGTGTTAGGTTAACACGCTGAACTCTAAGAAGCTGTAGACTGCAGTTTGTTGTTATGGGACCTGCAGAGTACAGAAGAAAGTGAAGAATTAAGCATCCTTCATTTTGGAGAACACAGTTGCTGCAAGGTGTTGCTGAGGGGAAATTGGGGTTTTTTCCCCCCTCAGAAAAAAAAAAAAAGAACAAGTAATTCTCTCTGAATTTTAAGCACGTTCACTCCTCCAGGATACAAATATTTCAGTACTTGTAAAATGCAGGGTGTCACTGGAATATTCCAAAATGCCTGAAATCAGTTTTACTCTCATATTTACATAATAGTTGTCCATCAAAAGGAAACCAATAAGACATCTGAAATTGTGAATATTTAAATTTAAGCAAAGCATACCTTATTATATTCCAGAACTCTTTGGATTAACTTAATAGAAAAAAACAAAACTGAACAGGCATGTTAAAAATCACATTTTTGCTAATCAGAGTTGAGCAAAACTCCTCTTTGACATTCACAGTTTTATTAGTGACTGAAAATAAAACAATAAAATACAGTTTTCCAAGATGAATTTTTCATTTTCCCCAATACAGTATTTGAGGAATGGGACAATTCTTTTTGTTAATACAAACTTTTTTTGTTGTTAATTTTTTTTGTTACGCCTACCAGCACATGTTTGCTGGTAACAAAAACCAAAAAACCCAACAACATTGACTTTTTGGACAAATGATCTGGATTTTTAGGGCAGTTTAATGTCATGGAATTGTACAAAAAAAAGATAGTGACCCCAACATCCAGTTCTGACGCCAGTTAAAAAGGTCACACTAAAGATATCACAATCTGCAAGAAAAGAAAGAACATGGATGGTATAAATGAAAAACAAATAACAAATAAGATGCAGCAATGAAATCAGTGTGCAAGCAGGGAATGCTGGATAACCAGCTAGAGCAAGAGAATGGAAACATGAGTTGAAAACTACCTGATAAAAGTCATGAATGCAGTGTTAGAAAGAAAAACCCTGGATTGATTCATTTGCTCTCATCCCTTCTTAGCAATCTGGCTCTTCTGCATACAGAAAATCAGGCAGCTTCCACAAGAAGGAAGTGCAGCTTTCAATTTCTTTAATTACAGATGGCTATAATCCTGCACGAGTCTCTCAGCCTAGCAGGCTGCTGCAGCTCTGACTGTTACAGTCAGATGGACTAAGTGAACTACAGCAGGTGTACAACTTGTGCAGTGCTGAAAGGCACCACACTTGCACCTCAGGCCCTGCTGGCCTGTGCTGGAGCACAGCAGTGTTCTCTCTCCACTCGTGTTCTGAAGAAGCTGGTTTAGGACCAGCTGTACCAAACACCACCTGATCATCTGACTGCTGCCATACAGCTCCCCTGTACCTGCCACCAGACTGAACTGGCAAGCAACAGGAAAAAAAAATTGTACTAGAGCTGCAGATTCTTTTTCAGGAATGTCTACGTTGGGGTAATACTCTACATTGATCCTTCTACAGAAAACATTATAAAAAATAAGTTTAATTTTAAATAGTTAATTCTGAGTTGTGTCTAGTTTTCTGTGTCTTACTTTAAACCTTACTTGTTCTCTCTGTTTCAGATATGGTAAGTTTTAAGGAGATGAGAGAAGGTAGTAAAAATGAAAGTATTTTAATTTCTCTCATTGGATGATAAGCTTAATGGAAGGATTGTCTCTTTTTAGCATCTGAAAAGTATTTAGTGCACAGCAGAACATTATCAGAACAACACAGTATTTGTCCTGATCAGAAATTGTTCTCCAGAAGTTTTCTGCAGCAATGACTTAGAGCATCATTTAGATTTTCCAACATTTATGATATTGCCCAAATTGGCATCTAACAACTCATTTTGAACAAACATTACAAACTAACCTACACAAAATCATATTTAAGCCTTAATTGTGACAGAAAATGAGAACTGGATACTATAGAAAAGATTTTTTTTTCCTTTAAAAGAAAAGCAGTTGCCCAGGACAGTGCAAGGAGAGGCAAATCCCTGCATGAATGCAAGGTAAGCTTGTAAATGCAGTAAGGAGATTTAAGGGGATAACAACATCTATGATTAAGAATACTTTAGCTTACCTGCTTGCCTTAAATCCTTTTAGTTTCTGTACAAAGAATGATTCAAGAACTTCTGCACATTGGTAAAAAGGGGAGTCACTTGGATTGTAGTAACGACAGTTATCAAAAATTTTGGTCATATCTGCCACAAACTCTGTGACCTTTTTGTAGTAACGTTTCAGGATTCTTTCTTCCATGGTGGCAAGGTCTTGAAAGAAAACAAAGATTAGTGAAATGAGACATTTTCATCCTCAACAGAAGTTCACATAGATTGTGGGAAACAAAGCCTATCTAGGTTAGTTGCTTTTCCAGGAATGCTGATTGTGAGGTGGAGATACCAGCAGGTCTCCTTCAGGATAAACACTTATGCCTGAATATGTTGTGTGCAGCTAAATTAAAAAACAAGTATTAAAAAAAAAGTCAGACAATCTGGGCTCAGTTACTTGTATTTTATTTTCTCTACAGCCCTCACTGAGAGCAAGAGTCAGGTGTGTACATGCAGCAGGTACCTAAACCTGCTCATTATTTATTTGAATTCATGACTTGCTTTGAATGAATTATCAGGTTTTGTGGGCATATGCACATTACCAAGTGGCAGAGATGAAAGAATTCAAGTGCAGGATCATGCAAAATGTGCTCTCAGTCTTACTGACTAGACACATTAATGAGGCCAGAATGGGGAAGGAAGCAGTAAGTGTCCTATTTTGATGCAAATGTAAATTAAAAAGAGGGAGAGGAACAAGGACGGCCAGTTGTAAGTATAGCTGTCTAAATCTATAGTGGCACTTTTATCTGGAAAAACAATGATCTGCCCTTGGAAAATGCCCTTACAGTGCTCCTTCTGAAATCCCAGCCATGCCAGACTGTGTGAAACAAATGTAGATGGGCCTGGATTAACTAGTGTATTTTACACAGATTCTTGTAAGCTTACTAGTGTATTCTCCTGCTAGGCAAGCCAGGGAGAGCTAGCTGTACGTTTGTTTTCTTCATTCAAGCACCATATGCTTAGTTATATTATTATTTCAACTTTCTCTACAAATGTTAACCCCTCAGGTATGGAACAGGCATTGCACAGCATTTTTGTAATACAATGCACAACTTTGGAACAGATAAGGATACCATTTCTAAGCAAAATATTATTTTCAGCCAACATCCTGCAATTTCACCAAGACACTAAATTTAACTTTCCTATTTTTAGGATCAGTGAGGAGTAGGTGGGAAAGCTCAAATGTTACACTAGTTCTCATTGAGCCATATGAAAAGGTACTGGTTCAGGAACTGGAAGGAAGGGAGTGACATTTAGCAACACCATTTCTGCAGGAGGGGGATTTTCCCAAGTGGGTTCACACTCAAGCACAGATGGAGCTTCTGCTCAGCCAACTGGAGAGCTCTGCTAAGACCAGAGTAAAGCACTGCCAAGCTGCAGCTTGCTTCCACCCTCCCCCACATACACAACACTAGAAACAACTCTGGTTCATAAAGCTTTCAAGACAAATCACTTATAACACAAAATCTAGCACACTGTCAAGTCAGATGAAGATAATATTAAACTTCTCCAAAGACAGAAAAAAAACAAGTGAAGCAAAACACAGTTGTCCTCTTGAAAGAATGTAATTTAAAAACAAAAATTCTATCCTACTGCTGTACTGAATTTCATGTTGTATATGTTAGATTGGCAGTATTTAGGGTTAAGCACTTAGCCTAGAAGTAGATATACTGACCCTCAAGAACTTCTAGATATATCAAGAACTCACATTGTTTCCCCTGCCTGACTGCAAAACCCATGTATTCTGCACAACAAATCTTTAAGATCCCTGGATGGAAATCACAGAACCATAGAATTGTCAGAGTTGGAAGGGAGCTCTAGAGATCACCTAGTCCAACTCCCCTGCTCCCCCTGACATGGTCAGCAGGTGATTAATTTGATATTGAAAGCACCCAAATCCACTCACTCACACTACTGCTCAGAAACACTTACCCATTGGTTCTTTAATAACACCATAATAATCTGGTGCATCATTGGGATCTACTGGTTCTAGGAATGGCCAGGCCATCTTGTGAGCCTGTCAAGAAACAACACACCATTAAAAAAAAAGTTACAAATTAGCACTATTTAGTAGCTAAATATTTTCATTATCTTTTAAACTGTTGGGGTCTAGAGTTAAATTTAGGGAAGTGCAGCTTTATATGAAATGGCAACTAGTTCTCATCTGATGCCTGGGTGAAGTATTAAAGGTCAATGTCAACGACCAAGTGGTTGGTCTTCAAAACAGGAAAGAATGTGAAATCCAGACATAACAGGATCCTGTGCTGAACAGGCTGCATAGAAAAGTACTTGATGAATTCACTGAGAGTGCTTGGCACTTCACACCTAGAAACAGGCCACTCTCTTCACTTTCAAGTACTCCAAAATTAATTTGTTCTCATCAATGTCTGTAAAATGTAGAACAGTGCAAAATATTACTCTTTGAGGACTTCAATTACCACACAATTATTTAATCAAAATCCTTGAAAATTCTTTACAGTTAGAGCAGAAACTATATTTGGGAGTGACAAACCAGAAAAACACTGTAACAGACTGATGTAATACTTATTATCAGGATATCAACATTTACACACTGGTAACAACTTAGTGTGAGAAGACTTGCAATGAGTAACTCTGAGATTGAAGTATGGAAGCCTAAGTCAGAAACCACAGAAAACTAATCTGAGAACAGAGCATTGCACCTTCTGCATCCTGTGCACTCAGGCTGCCACTCTGACTTCTGGCATTCTAAGTAAACCTGCTTCCTTTAAAAGCCTTCCACTGAAGAGACTGGTTAGTTTCACTAACTCAGAAGCAGTGATACACTATTATAAACACTCCCAGCACAATAATGTCCATCAAGTTTGAGGCTGACATGGTGGCATTTCTCAATTAAAAAAAAAAAAGAGCTTTGCTATTTCATAAAATCATAGAACGGTGAAGGTTGGAAGGGACCTTAAAGATCATCAGGTTCCAACCTCTCTGCAATGAGCAGGGACACCTCCCACTAGACCAGGCTGCAGAAGCCAAGGAGCAGAGTAAAGCCTCAATAAGACACAGAGTTTGTCCTGCTCAGAGAGCTGTGTTGCTGTGCTCTCTCAAACAACTGAAGAAGAAATTAAAACCTACTCCAAGACCCACTAGGGATAAAAGCACTCCACTTTGCTGCAATCCTTATTCTCACCTGTAAGGAACGTAGTACTCTTCTTAAACCTTCATAATCTTTATCAGTGAGAGGACTGAGTACAGTCATGGCATCTTCTGTGGACTGACATTGTGGACACACATACTCATCAATGAGATCTGCCTCACTTTGTAAGATGCCAACACAGCGCCCGTGATACCAGTTCTGACATCGGTCGCAGCCAATGTAAAATCTGCAAGACCCAAAAAGCTGTTAGTGACTCCATCTATTTAATGTAAATTTTATATTTAGATACATAAACCTGCAATGCCCTGCACACAGGCAGATACTTGGCAGGATTAAATACACCAGTGTAACATGGTATTTCAGACTGACAAATTCCAATTACACTACTTAAACTGCTTTTGTATTTACAAACAGGGTGAACTACAGATCATTTCAAAATTGGTCCCTAAATTTTATACTAGGCACTTTCAAGCAATCAAGATTTCAAAAATCATTCCTCTGATTTAGAGTTGAAAGGAACAGTGTAATGCCAAAAGTCTCACCCAACCAGAACCCCAAAACAATTCAAGATGCATTTTGCACAAGCTGGACTACAACTAGGGCTCTTGTTTCACTCTGCACAAACATTTTTCATTGGGAAGGTTCAGCCTTGCAGCTGAATGCAGAAGGGGGACCCTGTGACACAAAGCCTTGCAGTAAAACATACCAACCATATACCCCCTTCCCAAAATTATGCTTTCTATCCAGATCAGATTAAAGCGCAAAAAAATCCACTAGATACTACATTTTAATCTTTCTAGCCATTCCCTGTTAAAAAAAGAAAAAGCAAAATATCCCAATTTCAAGTACATGGTTGTTTTTTTTAAAAAAAAAACAAAACAAACATCCAAAACCCAACACATTTTGACCACCCTGAAAACATCCCTTTTCCCTCAACATTACTGTAAAGAAAATATTTTAGAGAGGAAGACAAAAACTGCAAAGCATTTTGTATTACGAACGAATACAACATATGAAGAATAACGTCTTTTTTTTTTTTTTTTCTTTGCAAGTAACAGGTAACCACAGTCAGAGCAGTTTGCTACCTAGACATTAAATAAGAGGTTCTTATCCGAACTCACTGCGACTCATCATAAGGTGTTCTGCAGATACAGTACAATTCCTCACTGCTGCCCTCTTGTGCCCGTTTACAATCATTACAGATGTACACATCCATTTTCTTAGCCTCCTTTTCTGTGATGCCAACACATTCTCCATGATACCAGTTAGTACAAAGATCACAGCCAATATAGAACCTAAAAGTATTCACAATGAAAATGACAATGTAATTGTCATTTCAAATGGCATGGCACTTTTCCCTGCATTTCCCTCTGATGCACTTTCTTGCTGGCCTACTTTCTTCAATGTTCTGTCTTGGTTTCCCTGCTTCCTAGTGCTCTGTCCTTACAAACTAACATCTCACGCTGCAGCTACGCTGTCAGTAAGGTCACTCGGGTCAGTTTTAAATCGACAGTTCATTAAAATGCACATCAATATGTAACCAGGCTTTGAGAAAACTGGGCTAAAAACGTATGTCTCCTGTGTGCGCGTGTGCGAAAAAATGTAAAAGGCACAAAAGGACAAGGCCAAAGAAAAAGATGTACATTTTCAAAACTGTAGCTCAAGAGCCACTGCAACATTTCCTTAAGATTTGAAAATGTAGGTCTCAGTTTATTTAAAAAACAAAAGCAAAGCGCAAACACCAACTAGGAGTTACAAGTGTACAACAAAGAACATGCATACCAGCCATGTGTAGAGTACATATTGGTACAACATGGTACAAAAGAAAATTGGGGCACAAGATGGTTGTCATCATTGTAACTTTTTTTTTTTTAGGGGGGGCGTGTGTGTGTACTGAAAACAGATATTAAACTACTCAAAACTGCAACAAATTGGAATGTGAATCATTCTTCAGAGAATCATGTCTACCCTCAGACACAGCTATGTGACAGAACCAGATATGGTATGACACAAAGCGAAGGGAACCAGGGACAGAATCATGTGAATGGGACCTTGCACAGAATGATGTGACAAAACTGTAAAATATTATGCCAGGATGTTTGACATTTTGTGTATGGATATCTCAAAACACACCTATGACTAGTGACGACCAGATGGGCGAAGTTGCAGATCCATTCTCTCTGCCCAAGCAAAAGCAAGCTGCCTCAGAACCTCGATATTCCTGCATTTTGGAGACCACCAACCACCTGCCACTTGCTGCCACCCGAATCCCCCCATCTTCCTTTGTCAGCCTGCAAGCACCAACCACTGGGCAGTAGACACTAGCAGCAGGACAGTAGCTAGCACGTGTTCCACACAACCAGCACCTCTAATTTCTTGGGCTTCTGCATACATCCCAGATCCTCAGATCCTGTCTTTTCTCTTAATTTTCAGTCAGACAAATCCTAAAAGAAAGTATCACTCAACCCAACCCAACCTTCCATAAAGAATGGACAAATGCAGCTCTCTGACAACTACTGACAATGATTCAGCCTCTGCCCTCTTCCCCAGAGGGGCTGTGTCTGCTCCTGGTCATCTGGAACCATACTTACATCTAAGTGTAGATGCTAAACTTTGCCACTAGACTGTGGAACAAGTGTCACCTGATGCTTTAACAAGTAAGTTGGAATCTGAGCAGGAACTGTACTGACCACCCTTGAAAACAACATGAGCAAACCCCTGCATCCTGAAGTATCACAAATGAGAACTAAACATAAGAGATTTGCAGGAAAATGCACAACACAGAGTGACCTCTGAGGATTTACTACACCCTAAAATAGGCACAGGGTATCATAATATACCACAAATGACCTTTTCAAGCAGCATATCTATCTTTTCTGAAGTAGAAAAGAGACACCAGCACCAAGAGGAGTATCTGATGCCTATGTATATGAAAATAAAAAAATTCTTACCAGAAAACTCTTTTAAAACCTGACTAATCTCTTTCCAAATAGTGAAAGGATAATGTAGTTCAAAAGTACAATCATGATTTGTAAGAACATAAAATTCAGAATCCATAAAAAGAAAAGCAGTAGAATTGAATCATATTGCTAAGGATATGGCTAAGTTATTAACATTCCCTTTTCTTGAAGTTTTGTTCTGTGCATTTAAGCACAGCTCTCAATTCGGCTATCAATATTGACTCTCCGACCATGTTTTTCATTGGCCTACTCAAATGCCCGCTGGAGTCAACAGTTAGTCTGGCAATTAAATCCTTTTGCTCACAGAATTTTTTCATCTCATCTCATTTTTGTGACAGTTCGACCACTTACTACTAACAGAAGATGTAATACACAGACCTTTGGTGTCACAGCAAAATGAGAACAGGGTACCCCCCTAAGTTTACTGGATGACAGAAAGCCTGGCACAGGGTTCTTACTGTGAGGTGACATCCCTTAGCAGCAACAGTGCCCTAACAACCAGGGCATCAGAAGTCTGCTACTTCTGGTGATGGCAGCACTGGGAGCAGCCCAGCTGCCCACACTGATGTAATGGTCAGAGCTACTGCACAACCAAGCTGAACAAACCCCAAAGACTTCAACTTCATGTAAAAAAAAAAAATTAAATTAAAGGCTAAAAAGAACATCAAGAGATCCTCTAGTCCTGGCCCTGAATTTGGAATGAAGAACCATGACTAGAGTGATAGCACTACATCACCCCTGCGGTTTCCTTCTGTCATCAGCATTTAAACCACCACCAAATGGCACCAATTAATACTTTTTGGTATTGTCACTTGTTCAGATGACATACTCACTTGGAATTGGTCTGAAGTAAAATTTACTTTACATACATCTCTACACAGCTATCAGATGTTAACCGTCACTAACTACTGATGTTAGTCACCTCTAGCTTAAGCAGAAATGCATAACACTATCCACTGATCCACTGACTCTTTTACTCCACCACTTAGTAGATTTCTTCACCAACTTTGTAACATAAATATTTTCTCTCAATCACAGTCAGAAGCAAACTACAGAGAACTGCAGTTTTCACTTTGTCAAATGCTTACGTATCAATTTTTTATCAACCCTGGGATGTAAAATATAACACGTGGAAAACATTTCTACCTGAAACATTGTCCAAAGTGAACTGCAGTCCAGTAACTTGGAACCCCTTTACTGGCTATTGACTGACAAAAAAAACCACAACCCAAGAGTAATTTATTAAAGACGGTACCAAAGCTAATTCTAAAGAACATCAGCTACTTCTTCATAAGAAATTGCTCAGACCAAATTGTCACTTGCTTCCGAGGCAGAGGCAAAACGGCAAAGAGTAACAGAGCGGAGGAAAAAAGAAAAAAGTATGTGCATGTGAGACAGAAAGGTCATACAATGGAAACATGCAAACAAGGGAAATTATAAATCTCGTACATTAATAGTATAAATCAAGTACGTTAATAGCTTTGTAACTACTAGTGGAAAACAGAGGCTTTATTCTTTATACCTTAGGGATCACTGCAATAACACCTGATGCTCTATCTGCAGTTCTAGAGCTACCTTGCACTAGGAGCTAAGCACTAACCCTAGAGCTAGGCACAGGCAGCGGGGCTGTGGAGCCTCTACTCACTTCGACTCGTCGTAAGGCGTTTTACAGATGCAGTAAAGTTTCGTGTCCTTCTTCGTTTCCTTTGAGGTAGTAGAAATCATTTTCTTTTTCTTGGACTTGGAAGCTGACGAATCTTTCTCCTCCTCTCGCTTTCTCTTCTGGGAGGACACTGGCATTGGGACAGTGGTGGAGGAGGAGGAGGAGGAGGTGACGCTGGCTGCGTGCTGCTGTGGTGGCGGCGGCGGCACTGGTGGCGGCGGGGGCGGCGGTGCCGTGGATGCAGCTGCGGCTGCTGCTGCTGCTGCTGCAGCTGCCTGGGCTTTTTCTTTTTCTTTCTTAATTTTAGTCAAGTCTTTCCTTAGCTCCTCCTGGAGTACATTAAATGAATATAGAGAGGGAGGCACTTCGTGTGATTATTCCAGGGCAGGATTAAAATCTAGATATAAATCGCGATGCTTAAGCAAAATAAAGTAATTAAAGCCATTTCAACATGCAATTTGAAAAATGTGCTTAACCTACAGTTCACATAACACTAGGAGATGACACTCTTGGCCTGCTATGACCCATTCGCTGTAATTCATCAGAAGCTGTTTCAGGAAACAAGGTAATTTCAGTCCAGATGAAAACCAAGCAGCATGAGAAGGACATAAACTAGCTTCACAGAGATCCACACAACCACAACCAGAACCTCTTCCTGTGTGTTTAGAAGCTCACTGAGCAAACGCATAAATGAAAAATTAAGCCAGAAATGTTTCCCCTAGATTGAAATCCAATTAGTCTTTGAGAGTAACTGTCCTTACCTGTACTTCGATTTGTAGATCTTTGTCCAGAAGTGCTCTTTTTTTCAGTATTTCAGCTTTGAGCTGTTCTTTATGCTTGAAAAGCAGAGCTGAGAGCTTAGTAGCATTCTGTTTACTACGCTTCTGTTCCACACTCTCTTCTCGCTTTCGTTTCTTAGCTGCCTGTTTCTCTTCTTTGTCTATCTTATCCAGAATATATTTCATCACCTGGTTGCACACAATCATTCTGGGGAAGAAATAAAGAAAAAGTGCATTGTGCTGAGCTGCCTCTTTATCCCCAGTTAAGAGTGCAGAATCACTTAATTCTCTAGTCTCTGCAAGTTGCAAGATGAATGATTACATACCAGGTAAGTTTAGTAACACATACTGCTCCCACACATACTTAATTAACAGAACACCCCTGGGAGAGATCAAGTCCCTGCTTAGGCTCAAGAGGGTCATTAACACCATTAAACGAAGAGGATATGACAATACATGTTATTCTTTATGCAACTGTGAACATTAAGTGAATAGCACCTAGTAATACTGTTGCAATCAACTAAGCCTGTACTCCGATTTGATGATCAAAATTCTACAAAAACCACTACTCTTTTTCTTACTACCTGACAAAACACACACTTGTGATTATCTAACTGAAGCACCTGCATGAGTGAGGAGTCAAAATAACCCCAAAACAAATGACAAACACTCCAACTTTGTGTTTAGCAGCTTCAAGCAGTTTGTTGAATAGCACTATCCTCTACCTCTTCAATTCCTTCTGTAGAGTGGGATGTACAATGGACAAGAATTGAAATCAACTGCCATGAAAACAAAAACCAGGGTTTTTTTGCAACAGAACCATTAATTCTCCATTCTGTGCTCTTTTAAGGATGCTTTTTACCTTGAATTTTAAAACTGTGGCCAGCTCCAAACATGCAACACAACATTTCAATTTGAAAACATATCAAAATAAAATCGAGAGTATACAGGATTCAACTCCTTGAAGTTTAGAACATCATTCTCAAAGTTGAGCGTTTTTAAATTTTAAAATAGCAAAGCAGGTTTTTACAAAGCAGTGTTTTGTTATACCACCATTAAAAGATGTTAGAAATTTAGAACTTTAACATCTCAAGATGCACTATGATGCACATTCACCTCTGATTTTCTTCCCTCTCAGTTGGAGTCAAAGTCTTCTTCTGTTTCAAGTGTTCTATAACAGCATTCTGTTTCATAACCACCTGTAGGATGACACAGAATAAAAAAAAAAAAAAGAAAACTTTAGCCAATGTTTCCTAATATTACTGGGAGGACCAGGACACTTCCTAAGTTAAAGAAGAAGTTAGTGTTATTTATTTCAGTAAGTGAAAAAATAAAACTGAAGTTATCGGGGGGGCAGTGCTTGTTGAAAACAATTTTTTTGAAAATGAAAAATGAAATTGAAAATTAAAACCACCTCCCCCCCCACATAGAGTAGGATATTTTGCTTATGTTGAGTTTAAACCAGGGACTAAATGTAAATTGACAGTATTTCTTCAGTGACTGGTTGTTTTAGTAAAAAAAATGGTAAGTCTAATATATATGTATGGGTTTTTTTAAGCCCTGCAGCCATCCAACAGCATTACATTCAGATACCTCTTTGAAACCTCAGTTTCCTCTAGCAGGCAATGAAAGTTCTGTACATCAGCTCTCCTATCTATAACCTATCTTTCCTGAACTGAGAATAAAGATATTGTCCCAGCAGCTAGTGGAAAATTGAATCAAGATGCCAGAAGACTGCAAACATGGTACAATTGACTTGATGTGCTGAATTAACTTAGAATATTTAATTAAATTGCCAAAAGCAATCGTGCACTAACTTTGAAAGAATCAAATTAACTGCCTATGAAATGTATTAACATTGTTAACAAGAACAGGCAATCAAAATGAGATTTGTTTCATTAGGTTTTAATTTCCTTCTGTTAACTTTACCTGTTTCTGGATAATGTCACTTTGATTAGAAGCCTGAAGGGCGTGCTCACGTTTAATTTCTATCTGTTGCTGCTTTTTCTTCTGTTGCTGCTCCCTGAGCTGCTGAACTCTCTGCAGCTGCTCCTGAACACTAGCTGCTTGAACTGTTACCACATTCTGAATCTGGTGAGCCTGTACTGGGCTAGTTTGTTGAATCTGAATAGGTAACTGAAGCTTGATCTGCTGGGGCACACTGCCTTGTTGGGCTTGTATCTGAGCCACAACATGTGACTGAAGCTGAGAGAGAACTTGGACTTGTTGCTGAAGCTGAGGCACTGTAATAACTTTTGTTGGAGGCTGCTGAAGTTGCAGCTGAGGACGAGTTGGGGATTGCACAGGAACCTGATTTAAACTTTGAGTAGTTGGAAGGGTTGAGACCGAAGTCTGAACCTGAGGTTGTGATTGCTGCAGCTGAGCTTGAATTTGTATGGGAGCATGGGGCTGCATCTGAATCTGTTGGTGGGTTGTAGTCTGCACCTGAGCTGGTTGCTGAGGCTGGGCTTGGGACTGGCCTTGTGGAAGGATTGCAGTCTGCGGCTGACTCTGGACTTGCACTGGAGATTGCCCTTGAGCCTGGGTCTGTGCTGGAGACTGAACTGGAGATTTAGACGACTGTGCTTCAGGTGTGACTGGAGGATCAACAGATGCTGGAGTCTGAGATTCAGGCTGGGTCTGGGTGTCAGGCTGAGGTGCTGGCTGAGGTGCCTGGGGCTGGGCGCTCTGACTCTGCACCGCAGGCTGGCCTTGCTGCTGCCCTGCCGGCTGGGCTGGCGGCAGCGCCGATGTTGGCTGTGCCTGCAGAGCTTGCTTCTGTTCCCCTGTAGCTGGGAAGGATAAAAACAATATTCCATTCATGAGCCTTGCTAGTTTGAACCTTTTAGAGCTACTGTAAAGCTTTAGGCAGAAATTCCAGAGATTTCTAAGCTTGTAACACACTTCCAACAAATCTACGGTAATAAGAGACCATCTCCAACTGCATAAAGGTCCCATGCAACTGAAATGGAAGCTTGTTTTCTGCTGAACAGAACAATGCTTACCCGAGGTTGAAGTGGAAACTGTTGTTGTAGTTGTGCTAGCTGTAGTAGCAGCTGCTGGCAGTGGGGTGAAAAGAAATCTCTGAATGGTACCATTTGGCATTGCTGCTTGCATAAGCTGTTGTCCTGGACCAGGTATTACAGTCACACCCTGAGGGATTAATTGTAATTGACCAGTAGTTTGACCTTGTCCCTGGATTACCACAGTTAGTCCTTGACTGCCACCCTAAAAAAAAAAAAAAAGGTTAAGATTGATGCATTACTGATATAATTCTTAGATGGAATTGGTGAAAATCAGAAGAATTAGGGTTTTGGATTTCAGAATTCAATACTTTTACCACACACCATATTCCTAACATCCAAAACTAGCATCTGATATAATGAAATAATAAAACACTCTTACAACAGTTCTTTTATCAACAGATTACTGGGTTGGAGTTATTTGCACATTTTCATCCAAATATTGACAAGAACCCTAACCACAACAAGACATCTTTGTTCCTAGAATTTACAAGCAATATAGAGCATGAATAATTTTAGACACACCATCAATTAACTTCTCAAGAACAGAACAGAAAAAGGTTGCTACAAAAATCTTTCTGAGTGTTTTGGTGTGGAAATGAACTCTGAGTCTTGTTCCACACACAAAAATTTTATCTGGCAACAAGCAGCCTATACTTTACAATAATTTATGTATATTATTTATAATTTGAAAAACAGGTATTTTGGTAACTCACAGAATTCTATTTTTACCTTGTGCTTGACTCTAAATTTATTTTTTGCCAACAGACCTTCATGATCTGAGCTGTAAGAAGCTGCAAGAACTTTCTCCACCTCCAGTTCTAGATACAGTAATTCTCCTCTGAGATTCTGGGTAACATGAATGAAAACTAAATCTTCACACAAAATTGAAAGACAAGAAGCTAGCATTATGTTCTGAAGGTCTACAAAGAAGGCCCTAGAAAATAATTATGTCCCTTACTGGTATTACTGCAAAGACTTTTTTCAGTACTACTAAAATTTCCTGATGCTAGTTACATTACTGGGAAGTACAATAGGAAGAGATTTTAAACTTTTACATATACTGTTTAAGCTTCTTTCAGTTTGTAATTATGGGATCGGCCACCCTAAACGAAGGCTGAAACACCAATTTATGAGCAGGTACACTACACTGCTGAGATCCAAAAACTTGATAAGATATATCAAAAGTATGAGCACATTTTCACCCCCAGAGGCTGTAGAACACATTACCTGTCCTTGTGTTAGCTGTGTGAGTTGGGCCATGGTAAGTTTCACTTGTCCCTGCTGCGGGCGAGGGGGCTGTGGTGTGGTTTGTGGCTGCACTTGCTGAGGTGGGGTTCCAGGACTTGTGACAGTCTTCTGTCCAGCACTGGAAGAAGCTGTGCTGGTACTAGAAACTGCTGTTGAGACAGGCTGACCCCTGATTATTTGAGTCACCACTTGCTGTGTCTGACCTGTTAGAGAATAATTTGTGATAAGAAACATTTCCAGCATTTTAACGATGAGCACATCAAACCTCCAAGTCACAACAGGCATGTGAAGCAAACACTGCAGTTTGCAAATGAATTTTCTTTACAAACCATTTGTCTATGTGGTTGACTGAAAAATGTCTGCAAAATGTTTTCTATTTTAATTCAGTTCCCATACTTACAGAGTATGCCAAACACTTAGCTTGCCTTAAGAGAAAAAAAAAAAGGCTCACTCAATGCACAGTTATTCTAAACTTTTTTGTTTGTTTTCAAAGGAATGGACTTAAAAATAAGCACTAGATTTGCAAGTGTCAATGATGGACAACACCAAGCCTGCAACCAACACATCCAAAAGCCAGAAGAGGCACTTGTTAGAAGTCAAGCATCAAAATGAGATGTTTTTTGCATTGGGACATACGATACAGAAAGTATTCATGAAGAAACAAACCATGGATTTCACATTGAAGATTTAAATATTAAAATGAACCTACTGGCTGGAAGAATACCTTGTTGCACCACTAGAGGTGTTCGGATGATGGTCTTCCCAAGAGAGGACTGCTGAAGGGGTGTCCTTATTACTGTCATACCGGGGCGCAGTGGGGTCCCTTGCACTACCTACAGACACCAAGATGGAGAGCATACAGAAACTTGTGAAACAAGTGAAACCTGAAGTTGGTTTTTATAAAATATAGTAAGAAATGACAAGGTGCAAGCAAATCCAGTATTTTTTATCTACGCCCACATGACTAAAGGTTACCAAGCTCTAAACTATTAATTTTTCCCAATGGAGAGAACTGTTGTACCTCCTTGGAATAAAGGATCCATAAATACTATTTGCTGGGATGAGCCAAAAACATTGAAAAGTGACGGGACAGAACTTTTCATATCTGCCAATAACTCAAAACATATGCACCCATATTTTTTGCATTAAATAATCAGAAAAACATCTTACTTGTGAAGTGCTTGTTGTTCCTAATGTCCCTGTGGTGTTTGGCCTAATGGTCACGGTCGCTGTCCTTGGCTGGAATGAAGTATATGTTTGACTTGCACCTGTAGTTGATGGAATGATACCCAATACCTTTTGCTGGACTTGAACAACACCTAATTAAAGAAAAATTGAGACTCCATTAATGACATAATTCCCAGCAAAAGAAGTAAATGCAACAACTCCAGGGTGGCATTTAGAAATCAGTCTCCAGGTTTCTAGAACATCTGAGTCTTTCAACAATCCTTGGGAGAACCTTTGTGATATTGTAAAAAGCAGCAGCATTACATGTTGGCAATAGTCCAACTACATTTTAAGTTAAGAAATGGGTATTTTAGAAAAGATTGAGGAAAGAGTGAATTTTCACAAAGCTCAGTTAAGTCCTTGCATCGACACGGTGCCACAAAACAGTATTATACAACCATCAAAAGCTGTAATCTGATTAATTTAAAATTTAGGAGACCAGTTTTTAACACCTTTCACCTACAAGCTTATGATGCTGAAGGAAATGGATAATGCTTTTAGTGTAACCTAAGAAATTTCAATACAAAACTAGTAGCCTTCATGATTTCCTAAGATGTTAGGTATAATGGAGACAGAATTGAGTTTTTCTGTTCAATATACATTCACAAATCTCAAAGTATTAAGTCCGTTTCTTGAAACAAGAAGAAAAAAATGCTAATCTCAGTTTGGAGCCAAACTCTTGCTCATTAGGGAGGAGCAGATGCAGGCATTATGAACTAAGAACAGCAGCTTTTTTTGTAAAGTTGTTTGTTGATGTATACTTCAGATAACAAAAAAAAAAGCATGCTTCATTCCACATTGTTAAAAAATAAAGTTTTTAATTTTGCACTATGAAGTGTGGACTAATTTACAGGCAAAAAAACCTTGTGTTTTTCCCTGACAGACACAAATATGCAATAGAGGGGGAACAAGCTCTAGAGACTTGTATAGATACAAGTATTTTTTCCCCCTTCAAATCACAGTTTACTTGACTGGTAAAACAGTGTCAGTTGAGAATTAATCAGCAAGCTGGAATACATGTTTATTCAGTTCCCTTTCCCCTACCTCCTTGAGTTGATGGCACATTGACGGCAACAATCTTGCTGTTTGCAGGGAGTGGCAGCTTAGTTATCACTTTCCCTGCCATCGTTACTGGACTGCCTGAGATCTGGAAGGTCTGCCCTGTGCTGGCAATGGTTGTGGCTGAAGTGGCAGCTGTGCTAGTGGCTATTGAGGCACACAGAACAGTCAGTTTTAGAGCAGGATAATTAGCCAATGAAATGACTATTTTCAAGCATGAAACAGCAAACTTTAGGATTATTTTTACAATCATTTTTGAATGCGTCATGCGTTCTTTGGTAAAGATTCTGTTTTGGAAAGAGTATGTAACAGCACAGAATGCTTTCATGATCAGTGATCACTGTACAACAACCGTCAGCAATGAATGAGACAGGTCAGAAATGAGGTCACCTAGCAAGTCTGAACAATGAAAAATTAGGTACAATCTCAGAAGAGTCCTGATGACTTAGTGAGAGAGTTAAGAGCAAAGATAAGAAGATGTAATGATGCCATGTATTCTGGAGAAGATGTAAGTGCTGTATGTAGGATGAACTCCAGCATATGTCATTTCCATGATCAACAGCTACTTACCTGTTGAAGACTGGCCTTGTTTAACCCAAGTAGCAAAAGTCTGATGGAAATTCTTGTTCTGTTGGAATGTTACTGTAGCTGGAGAACCCACTTTTGTAGTAAGTACTACTTTGGTTCCAGTGGGGACTGGGCCTGGCAAAGGGCCCACCACCACTTTCTGTGGTGTGGAGACAGTGGTGGCTGTGCTGCTGGCTGTGGTGACAGCAGGGGCCACCCCAGCTGCAGGGATCTGCTTCTGCTGCTCCAGCCGCTTCTGCAGAAACGAGAAATAAACAAAACGAAGTGATAATTAGTGTTTTCAGATTTTGTAAAATAAACGCTGTCTCTTCCCAGTATTGAAAAAATAAAGGAGTCTGGTAGGATTCTAGCTCAAGTGATAATGGACTGGAGAACAGGCCTCTCACATACCCTATTGCACAAGACTGTCTGACCTGCAGAACTGCTGGGACTACACAGCCAGAAAAGTTCCTTGATAGCATCTTTAAAACCCTCAGCTTATGTTAACTTCACTGCACATTTAATTTAAAGAAAACACATTAATTACTTTTAACACTCAGATTAATCTGAAACGTTAAAAAACTTCAAAAAACACCCATCTATATTTGGGTTTGACCATATGCACACAGCCTGCATTTAGTCATGTAACATGTCAGTAAGTGGTACACCACCATCAGCACAGTTTATTCCTAGCATTCCTAACTTTAGAGCTGCCTGCAATGAGAACCCACCAGCTACAGAAAAAAAAGACCATATAATTATAAGAATTTAATTTTTAAATTATTCTTTTAACTGTAAATTCAGATTACAGCTTGCTTGTAAAAATTAGGTTCAAAATCCCTTACCTTACCCAGCAACCTTCTGTGCTGTAACTGTCAAGAAGGTACATTTAATTTAGAGAGCCACTTTGTGAAGGGATAGTATCAGTAAGCTCTTTTACAATTCCAAGTAATCTAACATTCTTTCCTGTGTTACTGGAAAGATGTCTCTATTTCTTAATTTAAAATTCAGTGACTTGTTAGTACTACATTGAGGTAGTATTTCTGATGCCCATGCATCAGAAATACTCATTCACTGGTAATGTACTTTGGTCAGGGAAGGTGAAAAGAAAAAGAAGTTGGAAAAAACCATAATTCTTAATGATGTATGTGAAATACCAACATGGCATTGGGTTTCCTAATTCTAATTGCATACATTTATATATATACACACAGACACACACATCTATACGTACACATACATATTTAAAAATTGCCAAGGGGCTTCAATCAACCAACTTCACATAAGATAAAAATCAAAAGATTTAATTTAATTGAAGCATGAAGAACAAATGCAGCTGTATTCCCAAGTCAGCTATGCACCAAGGCAGCTTTCCATTACACCAGGGAACACTGCTGACCTTACCTGGAGACTGGTGCTTCTCAGTCTTCTTTGAAAATTGAGACAAATGAAACCTTTTTCAAATGTTATAAATTAGGGAAGAGGGAGGGGGAAGGGAATCCAAAACAAATCTTTGACTTAACCTTGTTTCAAAATACATGTACACAGTGGAAGCAGCATTGTTTGATGGCTTAGTATGCACAAGAAGTGGAAACTACTTGAAAAATGGTGTAAGATAGGATAAGCTTTGCTTCCCATCTCTAATGCATGTGGACTACCAGTGCATATTGCTGACAGGTGGGACTACCAAGAGCTCCCCCACCTGCTGGGCAGCCAATCGTTGGTGTTTTAGTTGAGCCTCCAATTGGGCCTTGAATTCCTCTGCCTTCTTCTGTTCACTAACCTTAGCCTGTTGTTCAACTGCCTGTGCCTTTTCCTTCTCCACCCTGCCAAAGACACAACCAAAAGTAAGTTATAGCACCACATATCAACCATCAAACTGGATCTCATTTTATCCAGTTTAATTGCTCTTATAAGAACAAATGACAAGACTGAAGATCACTGAAAAGCTGGTCATGGCTTTTAAAGTATTTTGAAATAAACTATTGAAGTTGCATGCAACATTCCTGAAATATTCTGATGCTAAACTACTGCAACACCTTACAGGAAACTACTAATCAAAACTGGCATTTGTAGTTACACCTGAGATTGTAAACGATCTATGTAATACCATTAATTTAAAACAATACTTTCCAAGACACTAAAAATGTTCCAACTCTAGGTATGCAATACAGAAAATATTCATGTTATGAGTTGAATGTTCTCAGGCTGAATTTACCTTTACTTTACTTGTAAACATTTGTTTTGTTTGTATTATAGAAGTATTTAAATACATACTCTTCCAAGTCATGCCAAAAGTAGCCTAAAGCCTTTCCATGCATTAGAGTAATAGCCTCTCAGCATACAACAGGGATTAGGTTCATAAGCATGGAAAAATCAATATAATATTTAGTTCTAACAAATCTTTAAGAGCTGCATAGGTCAGTTTTGGTACCAGCAAATTGTTTAGTGTTACAACGTTCAGCTTGACTACCATTATCAGAAGATGCAGCAGAAATGCAGCACAGATCTGCTTTTACTGATGGCAGCTGCCAAGTTTGTGTTCTCTAGTGGGAACTTTTATTTAACATACACACACAAACTAAAACTGCTTTCTTCAAGAGGTCATTTGAGTTAGTTTACCTTTCAGCAAATGCCCTGATCTCCCATAGTTCCAATTCCTCCTCTGCTACCCAACTTTCAATTATAACAGGGCCCGTTTGCTTGGGTGTTTCTGGCCTTTTCGGCCTTAGTGCGCTTGATCGCAGTCCCTTCCTCTGGGGTGTTGGAGTTTCTTTGGAGAACAGTCAAAACACACACATTAGGCTTAACCATAAAACAAAATCCAAGTGTAAACCAAGATCTAGTGTCTCTTTCAGTCTCATTTTATGAACAGGAAGGCCTTTCAGCTTCAGACAAATCACATCAGCTTGTTAAATGCATCATTTGTTTCTAACAGGCAAATGAATAGTTCACATCAAGCTGTATTTGCTTCCTTGATGGTCTGAATTAACAAAGATCCAGTTACCTTAATTTCTGTAGGAGCTTATGGGAAGGGGAAAAAGGGATAAACAAACATACCTTTTGGAGCCTCTGGTACACCAATGGGACAAATAATTTTTCTTATACAGTACTCTGACCGGATTCCATAGGGACCAACATCTCTTCGCTTGATTATTTCTGTTGTTGTAATTTCAGTTTCAGATGTTTCTACAACAAATCAGTCCCAATAGGTCAATAACAGAAAACAAAGAAACTACATCTCTGATCGACCCAAGATACTCAAGGTAAAGAAACAGCAATGAATACAAAACTGTTGCCAAAAAAAAATCACAAGCCATAGCTAACATCAGGCCTTTACAGGAATGCTTGGAATGAGTTTAACACTCAAAATGAACAGCAAAGGCTTTTGCATTAAGAAACCCAGAAATTTCAAGAAATAATACCTGTGCGTGTAGTTCCTCCCCCAGGTGGAGCTTTTGCTGCCATATCATCCCATTTGAGACATGCCCACAATAACCGCAGCATCAGGCTCACTCCAGCCAATGATTTTACTGTTTGAAGTCGGTACCTAACAATAAAGTATTATTTATATTTTAAAATAAACATGTATTTTAAATACCTAACTAAAACAATGGGACAAAGGTTTTCCATTCTACCTTTACTGAACAATGTAGAAAAATACTGAGTAACAGCAAAATTTGCACGTTCCGGCACAAACATGGACATCGCTTGCGTTTTAAAATTCAATTAATTGTATTTTAAAATTGAATTAATTCCATTCCATCCTAAACCTTTCCTCAAAAACTTAAAAGTATGTACCTCCAAGTGATCCCAAAAGTTGGCCTCGGGGATGGATACGGCCAGATATCCAAGGCAGGCTTTGCATTGTAATTGAAATAGGGAACTTCTCTGATCCCTCCTTTTCTGGCCAGCTTTTTTAAGTCATCATTGGGTAAAACAAATATGCTTTTTTTACTGCTTTTGGTAACAAATTTTCTGTAAGATGGTAAGGCAGTTCCAGAACGAGTTTTTTTTGGGTCTTGCAAATTTCATTAACTTCACTTTGTCTTTTGTAGAATACTCTTTGCTGACAGTCATGGAAGTCACCAGTGTGCCCTCTGAGGTGGTCAGTGAATCGGTCACTGTTGTTGTAACTACAGTTTTGCTGTGCTCTTGTACAGAAATGACATCAACGTTACTGTCTGTAGCTGGAGTGGTAAGTTTAGTTACAGTAGTGGTGGTAGTTACAGTGGATATGGCACAGTTTTCTGTAGATGATACCACTGTTGTTTTCTCATCATTAGAAGCTACAGTTTCTGCAACTTTAAACACAGTTTTGGATTCTGTAGACACAGTTGATGTTGTGGTAGTCACTTCAGTAATAACAGTTTTTATTTTACTTTCTCCATTAATATTTTCCATTTTATATGTCTGTACACCGTTCTGCTCAGCAAAGTCACTACTCAAGCTAGATTCCTCACATGAGGTTACAGGCGATGGAGCAACTTTCTTATCCTCAATGACTTCAGTTTCCATGGATTCTGTTTCACTATTCAGGTTATTTTCTTTACAGACAGTATGTGCTGGCGTGGAGGCAGTGCCAACAAAGGCAGATCTCTCAGCAGAAAGCTGTTTTTCTTCAGTTGACTGCACAAACTTGGAAACTACATCTGGTGGCTGAAGACCCTCTCCTGATTCAAATCCAGGTGAACTCTGCAGACACGACTTAGGGTCCGCACTATTGTTGTCCTTTGTGTCCTCTATCATGATGTCACCATTCATGAATGGTTTTACTGAAGATTCTTTAAAAGTCAATGATTTTATTTCATATTCTGGAATGGATTTATTAATATTATTAACTTTTGGTTCAATATCACCCCCTGACTTAGTTTCACCCGTATCTTTAACTAAGCAGTCATCATTTGATAATACTTTGATGTCATTGTCCTTTCCATTCATTTGAAATGCTGATTTTTCTAAGTCCATCTCAGTTTCTTCATCTTTATTATTCTTTCTGTCAGTAACGCTATTTAGATTTGTCTGATCAAGATATTTGCTTATGGTACTTGTCTCTTGATCTTTCTTTTGACCATTAGCCTCAGTCAGCTTAGAGCTCAGTAAATGCTCATCAGCTTCTACCTCATCCATATGTTCTGGAGTTTGACTTTCAAGGTTTCTTTCAGAAATTAGCTCTGTTTTAAATGGTTCTAGATCTTCACTAACTGATTTTTGGTGAAATATAATCTTGTTTTCAAATTTACTTTCAGTCTTTCCTGTAGGACTGTCTTCCTCCATTTCACCTTCTTGAGAGGATGTTGGTTCAATATGGCTTTTTGTCATAAAATTGTTTTCTGGATCTTTGCTCTGGTGTTCAGAATTCCCTACTGAATCTCTTTTTTCAAGAGTAGCCAGAGCATCTTTTCTACAGCTGCTTTCTGTTACCACTGGCTTTAAGTTTTCACACTCATGCTGAGATACTCTGGTTGTAGGTAGTTTTTGTTTCAAAGGTTTTTCACTTGTTTCTGAAACATCCCATTCTGTATTTGTTTGTTTCAAGCCATCCACAATGGAACTATCAGACTCTTCAAGAGGCTCTTGTCCCTGACACTTATCATGAGTCCTAGGACCAGGGTTGTTTTCTTTACTATCATTCTGAATGGAGCTTTCACCTTCAGAGGATTGAGGTGAGTCTTCATCCAGTAGCTGACCTTCTTTTGACAGCCTGTTGGTCAAAGACAAAGAGGGCTTGCCAGTTCTGGTACATGAGATGCTGCCCATTGGCAAGCAGTCCTGCTCTGCACCTTCCGTTTGGCTCTTCCGCGAAATGTAGGGTTGACCTTGGGAAGACACATCCAACTGGCTTCCTTCTTTTACTTTTCTCATTTGTAGCTCATCTATGTTTTTCTGGGGGCTTACAGATGGAACGCCTACTGTTTTAGCACTAGCCTCCAGTTTCATCCTTTCTAGACGTTGTTTTTCTTCCAGTGTAAACTGTTTTATTCGCCTCTCAAGTAGTCCGTCTAATTTTGATGATTTTACTTTCCTTTTGTAGCAAGTCCTTAAATGAAACCCCTCGCTGACATTGATGATATCCCGCTTGCAATGACTATCCTCAGCTTTTGTGGGGGGTTCAGTTTTCACATCATCTACATCCATAGGTTCTTCCTTGATGACTTTATCATTTTCACCATCGATTCCTTTTTCCACTGCAAAAAAGAACTCTGAATCAGTCAGCTCCCTAAACAATGAATACTACATTCTATTCTTACATTAAATACTAAGAAATAAATGGACCTTTTAGCATATTAATGTATTTCAAGAAAAAGGGAACAAAAACTTCAGACACTACTACGAGGGATAATAGACAATCATTTAACTGAGACATTTTAAATGTCTCGACAAAATCTGTTACAGTTTTTCAACAGATATTGCTGAGGTCCTATTGCTGTTACACGTGCAACCTTGTTATGAACAGGTAGTTATACAATAACTCAAGTATGTCACCTTTGTCTTTTGCATGATCTAAGTTTTCAGAAACCGTATCAACTTCTACTTTTTCTTCACGCGACTTTTCTTCTTTCACTTGTACTTTCTCCAGGGTTTCTGAAACATCTGCTTTGTCTTTTGCTTGCAGATCCTGAGAATCCTTTGTTCTGTCTTTCTCTGTTTTTATCTTAATTGGACCTTTTCGTTTATCCAAGCTGCATTTTTCATCTTCACTCTTTGCTATTAACAAATCAATTACAGTGTTTAAATTATTCAGATTTTAACACGCCTACATTTTAAGGTATATTAGTTTACCTCTCAAATCATTCACACGTCATTAGTGAAATACAGAAGTAGAATTAAGTATACAATGGTAACATCACAGATTAAGCTTAGAGCAATATGGAATTAAAAAAAATACCTAAAGGCCCACCAGAGAGAAAACTGTTTATTTTACATTCTTTTTTCAGGAGTCCGTGTTCAGATTTTCTTAAAAAAAAAACCCAAACAATCCCAACACCCCAAAACAAAAAACACCCCCATTTTCCTGGAAACTAAGTACCACTTTCTGAAAACCTCTGTTGAGAGCATATTAATTCAAACTCTGAAAACTCATAAGTAATTTTTAATAGCATCCATTTCTACAGTTAAGCCAGAATGAACATCAATATTCAAATTACTTCGTGCTTAAGACTGCAGTGGCTATTAATTGCAAAATAAATCTAATTTAGTAATAACATAGATAGCACTAAAAGCAGTAACATCCATTTTGTGTTTGATACAGTTAAGGGCACCAAGGGAAGTATTACACCAGTGTGTGAGGAAAGACAATTATTTATGTAATAGAGGGTGGGCTGCCATTTTCTAAATTTTAAAAAAACCCTCAAGATTCAATTTATTACAAATAAGACTTGTAGAGTTCATGATGCATCTTAAGCCAACTGTCCAAAGTTTTTTCTTTTTACTATAAATCCTTGGAACAAACAAGCAAGAGGTGTATTTTGAACTTACTTCATAACTGAAACAATTTAATGGAGGCAAAAAAAAGTCTATGACAACTGAATTGGTTATATTGACAAAGGTTAACAGATATCCACAAAAGCTTCTTTGGATCACTGTTTGTAACAAAGTCTACAAAGGAAATATCACATGCAAATATTATCTGAAGAGGCAATAAAAAGCAGTATGTTAGAAATTAAAAAAAAGCAATTCAGACACTTACTTGGTAGCAACTTTCTGTAATCTGCATTAGTATTTCCAGGCAGTTTGGGCATAAACCTGTGAACATGTGTTTTACTAATCCAGCTCCAGCCACCATATCCTGTTACTCTATATTCCTCTCCTTTCTGCTTCCAAACCTGCTCAGAATTTTTAAAACAGTAGATTTATTGGTGCTACTTGTTGCATTGAGTTATACATCCACTTAAAAAACGATGATTTAAAAAAAAAAAAAAAACAAGACTTTAATTTACACTTTTTCAAGCAAGTTAAACTGTTATTTGTGAAAGAATATACTATCTAAACTTAAAGATGTCTGGTGATAACTGATTCTATCATAATAACACCTAAAAAACATTTGTTTCATGTAACAGGGAGATTGTTTACCCCAAAAGCTGAAAAATTATAGGAGCTTTTGAATCAACCCGCATGTTTGTTATAACTAATAAATTCAGAGCAAAGAACCACTCCAACAGAAGTATTTCATATCTACTGTAGGAGAATATAAGGAGGTTTCTATAGTAGTTCCCCCATCATATAATATAACCTTCCATAGCATAGGTAGCTAGGCTAGCTTTTTTTCTGGGGGATGGAGGAGTGGGTGGGGTAGTAGGGATGGGAGGGGAGCACTGAACAGGGACAAACCTACATACAAAATTTTAATCTAGAACCCTTCCATGAGGAAAGGCTGCAGTTTGCAGACAAACACCTGTCAGCTCAGGCAGAGTCACCAACAGCAAAATACATGTCCAATTTAGTTCAGACCAAGCTTATGTGCTTCAACACTTGGACATGGTTCCTACTCCATCCTGCTCCAATGGCAGGGAGTAACACAATGACAATACAATTTACCAATGATGTATTTTTTTTGTTCTTCACAAAAGGAAACCTTACTTGATGTTTGACAGGAAATGTGTATTTCACCCATGTAGCTTGCTGCATTGTTTCTTCTTCTTCTTGTTTTCTCTCTTTTTTTTTCACTTTCTCCTTTTCTTCTCTTTCTATTGCTGTCATTCTGCGTAATCTAATACATACAGATTTAAGTACAGGATCTTGTAAGCAAATATAAGAAGTCAAACGACAGCATATACTACCCCTTTGAATGCTTTTAAATATCTGAAGTTAAGAGGAAAGCCCAGTATCAGGTTACATGTATTACTTGCAATAGGAACACTGCTTTTTTTGGCTATTCCAAAAGGCAAACATAGCTGCCTGCAACTGTGTCTAACATCAGACACATCTTATTTCTGGTTCTATGACACAATAAAAAACAAAAGGCAGACTTTATTGAACTGTGTTGAAATTTCCTCTTCTAGTCTCCCAAAGTTTTATCACTTTGATAATGATACAAGTAAAGAACACAAACTTGCTTTGCAGGAGCAATGACGCTGTAAAAATCTTGTCATGTACTTTCAGTGTTTCTGGTTGAGAAAAACACTTCAAGTGCCGAATGACTAACTAAATTTAAACATAATTCTTACAGGCTTAGAGGAACTAGTAATTGTAAAACAGAGTAAAGTTCTCATGTTAAAAAAAGACTATGTTTATTTTACCTAGTGTGCCCCAACGATTCCCGCCAGATTGGCAGCATGACAACTGGTTTGATTGCACATTCCAATATAGCCAGAGCTAGTGCAAATTCTCTAGGTTTGCTGCACATCTGAACAGCCTTAATCCAGTTAGACCTAAATCAGAAAAAAGATAAAAATCTGTAACACCTATGTGCATTAATACAGCATAAATTTAATGGTAGGATAAAACCTCCTGTATTTCAGTACTTTAATGTGCAATGTTTTAGCCATCCACCACAAAACACAAATGTTCTCTTATATTTTAATATACTGAAGCATAGTGCTTGGAAATCGGTGATTTGGAAAAAAAAGCAACAAGACCATTTCTTAGTAATACTGCTAGCAGAAACACAATAAAAGAATATCTATTTTAATTCATTAATTTACCTGTGGGAAGCCCAGTTAGGGTGAAGGAATGATGCTGGGATATTGTTTTCGAGCTGAATAATAGTGAGCCTCAAGGTGGATATGGTAAGAACTCTGGAGCCATGGACAGACCCATTCCATTTGAACTCCCCAGCAGGAGTCAGGCAGAACTTGTGTGAGAGGTGTCTCCTCTTGTCATGGTCCTCCCTGTGCTGGTGCTTGTTCAGTGCGAAGGAATTAGTGGCATACTGATTGTGATAAACACGGTACTTCCCCTCTTGCCCTAATTTGAAGTAATTGTTGATGTTTCCTTTCATCACAACTTCCTTCTTTGCGTTCATCCGGGAGACTTCACCTTGAGAGTTGACCACCAGAACCTTGTGAAAGAAAGAATGATCTTAAGATTCACTTAAGCTTCAAATACTTCTATTGAATTATTTATGATGTAGGCTTCAACTGCCTATATATAAGTAGTAAGAATAACTTGCATCAGTTTGTAGAAGCAACTGTTTATCTGATACACCAAATATAGGTACTTCATCACTGATTGTATACAGAGTTAGGGTATTCCCAAAGATCAACTTGACCATTTAAAAAAAAACATGCCATCTAGGCTCCTCAGGAAGTCAGAGAGGAACCTGTTTTGTTGCTCTGAATTATGCTGATTGAGGGAGTCAGCTCTGAGAAAATAGCTTCACTAAACTTCTGTAGCCTTTTGTGAAACCCCTCCTTGGTAAAACACAGAATCCATACATGTAGCTAAGCAAGCAAATACCTTTGAAAACATGGCACGGATAACATTACAGGTCTAATTACTCATACCTGAGTTCCAAATGTGAGAGGTTTGTGAATAAAAAAGTTAAATGCTAACTTACAAGGAAAGCCAGTTAACAAAACCAAAATTTATCCACCAAACAACATGCAGACAGCTAACTGCAATGAACTCATTCACTTAACTCCTGGAGAAACTGGGCTACTTAACAACCAAAACAAACCACCAAAAGAGCAACCACCAACCTACATCCATGCAAAAGATTTATATCAACTGGCAGACATTTGGAGAGATAATTCACTTCTGTTTGCATCAAGTAGTGCCACAATTTTGCAATAATTGTCTTTAAATTACCATACCCTGCCAACACAGATTTATTATGACCTGAAAATGTGGCTATTATCTAGTTATTAAAACAATAATCAAACACAAACCATTGTAAAGTACTTTTGGCACACCAGTTCTGAGAGATCTGAAGACAGAAGTGGAAGAAAATGCATAAGTTATTACTGGCTATATAGTAAATCATTATCTAACTTTTATGACCAGCATGTTAAAGGAAAGGAGGTGCACTGGGACACTGTCATATGCTCTGTAGATAGCAACTAAGAGAGCAAGAGCAAAGGAAAAGGGGGAAAAAAGTTTCCTCTGATATTACAATTTCATCATTTGCATTTTTGTTCTTGCTACTTTTTTTTTTAAGTTCCTCCATAGTCTGCCCAAATCACTTTATTTTTAAAAACATTATCAGTTTTCTAAAACAGTTGTCGTACTTCTTTGACTTTTCCAAGATGTGCACAAACCTCTCTGCCTTCTTTATATAATTTATTTGCTTCATGAGCTGCAGCAGCAACCTGCTGGCTTTTCATCTGGCACAACTTGCTATCTGGATTTCTCAATCTTGTGAGCATTCGTGTCGAGCCTGGCGTGCCTTTTCCTGCACCTGGAGAATCACTTCTTTCCCCATTAGATTTCTCTCCTGTCCAGGAAAAAAAAAAAAAAGAGGCTTTTAAAAACAAACTTAAAAATTGGAAGTTTTCTAGTGATGTATGTGAGTTGAAGGTTAAAGGAAAGAGGCATAAAACAAGAGTTAGAAACACTATCATTATTACCTATGTCCTCTGAAGCCTGGGATCCTCTCTCTGCATTTTCAGCATCATCAGGAGTCTTGATGGAGTCATTCTGCCCAGAGCCCAACTCGCTGCTGTTGCTGTTCTCAACATCTGACTGAGGTGCAGCAGATGCACTGCTGCTGTTGCTAAGGATCATCTCGCCAGTTTCTTCTACATGAAAACAACTTCATTTTTAGTTTTTCTTTTAAATTGGATCAATGCAGTTTTTTCTAGTTTTAAATTTTTCATTAAAAAGTCAGCTGAACATCTTTTGCTTGACTGGAGAAAAATACCCATAAAATATTGATTCCCTCCAGAGCACTGTATCCATGAAAGTATTTTTTGTTCTCTTTCAAGCAGTTTCAACTTTTACATCTCCAAAGAACGGAAATTCATACTTGTATTTAAAATATATTCATATTTAATCCAAGACAATTCTTTTTTGCACACAGAGAAGGCTCTGATGAGACTTTGTTTTGCTTTTAGAATGCAGATTTTGTGAAATTTCATCTTCCTAAAGATTTTATATCTCTTGATTTCCTTCTGCTTTAGCTACTCCTCAAATAACTCACTTGAGCTTCAAGCTCAGTAAGACAAATGGGCTCTTGGTCCTCAGTTGTCCTTGTTACTGTCTGCCTTGACAGCTGTGGACAATACTGCCACCTCACTCGTTGTTAGATGTACTGCCCGAGTATCATCTTGCAACTGCAGCTTCAGTGAACTGCAGCTACCTAGAAATAAATCACTCCAGCTTCCCACTAAGCACCAGCCACCATCCCTCAGAACAGCAATGTCTTCTTGATTTTGCCCAAGAGACACAGCATAGCTACTTAAAAAATACAAGATTTTCCTCTTTCTAGAATTCCTCCAAAACATCAGAGATTCTGCTGCTGTTAAAGGAGGGGACAGATCAAAACCTCCTTTTTGTGAAATATTCACTGCTAGCAGAAAGATGATTAGGGAAATAGTCTGGGATCCTTAGAAGTTCCCTAACCTGAATATATCTTGATCCCTGGCTTTGCCACCACTGTTTGATCCATTTCCTGTTTTACTAAGAGGAAAAAAAGAACCATTTGTGGTGCCTGCCATTTGGAGTAGAGTGGAAAGCACCCAAACAAATCACTTAAATAAAAGACTTAAATCCAAATTACATTTAACAAGGATGGTGACAGACACATTCTCATCTAGCTTTGAATTTTAGTCTTCTTTTCCCCTCTTGGGAGTAGCTGCCTCACTGACACTGGTTCAGTATCTCTCCCTTCCTCTGAAATGAGAGTCTCAAATAGAAAATTTCATAACAGGAACACAAGTATCACTGTGAAGACAGTAAATTAGACTTGAGGAAGAACAAAACACACTTTCCTACAAAAAAAGCCCGTTAATTTAAAAATAAGTTAGAAGCTTTGGAAGGAGAAAAGTACCAGTAAAAGTATCATAAAGAAATAGTAAATATATAAGTGAATCTTTAAAATAAAATATGAATCCATACATGCCTGGAACAAAATTATAAGACATTACTCTTTTCCCTTAAGCTTCTATACAGTTATTATAAGTTTTAAGTGGAATAACAAATATGAGAACAGGCAAAAATATCTAAATATAAAATACCTAAAATGTATGCTTTTGGTCCCATGCACTAGGGCACTTTCTGTATTTAAAAAAGTGTATTGTGAGGCTTCCAGATTATGGATTCATCTTTACTATCACTTTTTGAAATGCAGCATACTGACTATGGCCACATCACAGATTAGACTATTTTTATATTTTTTAAGATTTGAAATTAAAACTGATCATTTAAACAGTAATCAGCTGTTTGGAATAACATTTGGCTATGCAGTAAAGCTTATAATAGAATATAATTCTAAATGTAATAGAAAATCAATCTAAAATAGTACACCAATAATTTACGTAACACCTAATCAAATTCCATGCATTCCTAAATATAAAGTTTGCTTTTTTAAATAAATAAAATAGTGTATGTTACTACTTTTGAATCACTGACATGGCAAAACAGAACACATTAAAATACAAGAGCCTCTCTGCTTATAATTCTGAAATCTGTTTAAAATCCCTAGCATGGCAGCTTTAATCTTGACATTTCAGTGCAACAGTTTACTCACATGAATGATAATACTTTCTTTGTTAGTGATTTATACAGTAAATGAGAGGTTAAAAAAATAAACAAGCCAGAAGCAAATTAGAATTTGAAATAAACTCTGATAGGATGCTAACAATCATTATGGATCACTATGGAAAAATATACAGAAAATCAAACATAAAAAGCTTAGCCATAGTAACACTTGGAAGGCATGAAAACAAATGCTAATGTCACAGAGGACCACAAATCTCAAGCACTAGTTGCAAGAAAATTAACTTTGAAATGTTAATGACAACGTAGCAGTAAAGGATGGCACTGCAAGCAAACAGCACGAGTGATACACGCTGTGAATGGTTTTAGTGGACAAACTCAACAGATTCCCCAAATTACAGAGGCATTGGTAACAGTGCCTTCTGTACCTGAGAGTTCCTGAGGGAGCTCTGATGCCACCTTCTTCTCTGCCACGTTGTTGCTCTCAAGGGTTTCTGACTGACACCCCATTGCGTTCTTCCCTTCAGAGCAACTAGTCTCTCCTGCAGAAGGATTTGTGTTGTTGTCATCAGTGCTTGGTGTCACAGAGTTACTTTTATCCCCAACGACTGTTGCCTCTATAGTAAAATGCACAACAAAACTTTAGGGATATTCTTTAGTATGTCTTAGGATGTCACTTGGCATCATCCATAGAAAGCAACTTCAGCAGCTCTGTTTGTCTGTCATTGAGCTTTCTGCTTTCCTCATTGTTTTTCTTTTCTATGAGATAGTTTTGTCTCAGAATCAAAGCACAAACTACTTCTGATGAGGAAAACAATGTTAAAAATTGTGTATTGTTGCTTACTACAAACGTGTTGTTCACAACCTCTGAGTGCCACCTGTACCTCAAAAGCCAAAGTTATGACAAGCTAACTTTTCACTTGAAAAGTAGGAAAACTGGTGAAATTACTTAAAAGGAAAAACAATTAAGATACACAACCACAAAGGAACTGGAAAGTATCACCTATTACTTAAAAAAAAAATCACTTAGGGAGAATCATAAAAAACCCCAACACATTAACACTTATAAGAAGTGTGAGGGTCTTAACTACAGATTCACTTCACAGAAACAAAGCTGTAAAAGCACAGTCACAGTTTCTTTACCTTCTGTTTTCACTTTTTCCCCATCTTGTTCAGTGGTCGTTTCCTCAATTTTATCTTGGTCTCCAGATTCTTCCTTACCCCTCTCAGCATCTGTCTGATCATTATCAACATCACTTTTGAGTTTTTCTGCTTCATCATCTGCTGTGCTTTTATCTTCCACTATTTCTCCTTTTCTTGCTCTGATAATGTCCAAAATTTCATCTACAATAGAAAGTACGTTGTCATCAATGAACAAAAAATGACCACCTACAGAGCCCTTGAGCAGAAATAACATAACATAAACACTACTTCTCTCAATGAGACAAAACTTCTTACCACTTTTCCCCACTTAGAAGAAACAATTTCGAAGATTTAATTATTGATTTCTCAGAGTCATGCATTTATAAAGTGATGACTTAATTCCCTAGAATCAAAGGTTAAACCTTCACAGATTTATATTGCTATTTATTGCTCCAAGGCAGATAAATTAAATTGGTGGGGAACAGCAGAGGAGATGTGCATTCTTTCACGCTTTCCATAATATTGGAGCTAACACAGCTCCACTCCAGCACCTGCAGTGATCACAACCTGGCACACTCTAAGTGTATCAGGGATCTGAATCCCTCAGGACATCCTGGAATAGATGACACACGGTCCTACAAGAAGTCAGCACTACACAGCCTTGCTGGTACCTTCATGATGCTTCTCCATCAACTTCTATGAACTTCTTACAAGAAAATAAATATAAACTAGCATTTGATTCAAAGTGCAACATCTCTTCCCATTAAACAAAATACTCTTACCATTTGCTGCAGAAAGGAAAGACTTGTTGTTGCCCCTTGCTTTATTAGTAAGGTCTTCTGTCACATCCATGTGCCGATGAATTTCTTCACGCATTTCTTCCAGAGTTTTGCACAGGTCAGCTTCCCAGTAATCTTTGTCTAGGCATTCAATTAACTCTGCCAGTTGTATTTTTGTGCTATAGTACCAAATTCTCTTTTCTTTCTCACTTTCTGAATCTTCCTCTCTGTAAGAGTATTTTTAAAATATTAATTTTATAGTATCTGGATAAATGACAACATTTAATACCAATCAACTTTTTTTTGCAGAAAATTATTAAAGTCCAGTACCTAAATGTGAATAAACAAATAATGTGAGGACTGTAGTTTGGGAGATTTACCCTTTTAAGGTTTGTTGTGCGTTCCTCTCACACAGCTTAATACATTAAGGACAGTAAAAATTAGTCTCAGATATTCAGAAAGCCAAATAGCCATGCGGCAACTCTACTGTCACCTACCTACTGTTTTCCACACTCCATGAAACAACTGTAATATTCACAACTCAATCAGAATACTACTAAAATAAGGTGGTTATGAAGCTAATAATGGCAACATTACTCTAGATTCAACCACTAATCCGTCACAACCTTTACTACAAAAAAGACTTTTGGTTTTGATGATAAAACCTGATGTATTGCAAAGAAATACTATTATTTCTCTCATAAAGGCCCTTGCTCACGAGAAGCAACAAATTCTACTTTACCCACTTACTCCTCTAGGCTACCAGTAACTTTCCATTAGTTTTAACAGGTTAGCATGGTTAAGTTTGACAAGTTTTCTCAGAAAACAACTCATTTCAGGAAGACTGCCCACGTACTACATCAAAAAGTAACAGCTGAACGTTGACAACCATTTGACTGTCTGGAATATTCTATGCCTGTAGACTTCCAAGGTAAAGAAAAATTATTATTTAAACCATTTTTCCTCTAAACCAAGAATGTTAGTTCTTAACATTAATAGGAACAGCAGCACCTTTATTATCTGTGAACAAAAGCCACAGAAAAGGAAGATAAAGGCAAACAGTCAAGAACTGAGATGCAAGGGCAGATAAGAAGGCAAGAATACAGCTTTATACAGCAAGAGGAAAGAAAAAGATGAAACCAAATGCTTAACTGAAAAGGAGAGGGGAAGTATGGCTTCTGAACTTTCCCTGGCAGATGTCCAGTGGAAGTGGTGAGCGCAAGACCCTGGCAGAGCAGCAATTGTGAGGCTGCTCTGCTCCTCACGAACATGACTGCAGAATATAATGCTGCTTCTAAGCTTGTATTTCTATTTCTTAGCTCACCAAAAAGGGAACTTTAACCTTTCATTTTGAAACCCTAGCCCATTACACAATTATCTGCTTGATAGATATGCCATTTATACGTATTTTTATATGACCTAGATATGCAACAATATCAATGCTTTACATAGTCTCATCATTCCATGAAGGAACACTGTGCTAGTACCCATTTATCAGACCAGCAGCTCAGGCACAGAGGCTTGTACACCTTGCTTAGATTTTGATGATGATTATCCAAGTGTTTTCTCCTTTTTCCCCTTTTGCCCCCCATTTAGCAAATCTGAAACTGCTGCAGCTATGCTAATGCATCTGGGATACATGCCTACGTGTGACACCTGAAAATCCCATGAACCATCTTTTCCTTTTCCATCAGTTCTTCCTATTCCAGTGTTACAAGGTTCCACTGGATTGAAAAGCAATTAGCTATTCTCTTCAATTTCCCTACCTAACTCAAGGAAAAGCTTCCAGTACCAGTAGAGAGATGCTGTTTCACAGGCCAATAAAACCCAAAGGCACACTGTGAGGAATCAAGACACTAGGCCACAAAGAGTATTCTGCAGAAGGCACCTAGAGCTAATCTTTCCACGTGTGATTGGAGTCTTACCCATTAAGGAACTGCTTGGATAATATTCTAGAAATGGACAATGAAGTTACCCAACAGTATTTTATTTCCATTTTACTTTCTTTATGTAGGGTTTTGAGCATATAATTTTCTCTAATTGAAGGCGGTGACAATTTTATTAACAGAAGTTTAGGAATTAAGAGTTTTCTCTTAACAAAAGCACAAGTAGAAAAGGAAATGGTACAAGCTTGCTGCTGTCTATGCTTGCATGAAACTCATCTTTGGTCAGACTCCTTTTCAAGATCCAGGTGTATGCCCATGGAAGCCCTGGAGTGCTCATTATCAGCTCACTGACAGTCAAAGAACTGCCGCCGAAAGCATTCTGTGGGATCCATTTTGACAAAGTTACTTAAGATTCAAATTAACAATGAAAAGATTTAAGCTAACTTTCCCTGAACACCTTCTTGCCTTGGCTAAAGGGAGACTACTTTTATCCTTTGAAGAACTCAGAGAAAGTACCATAAAAAGAAGACTGAAAGATGCAAGTCTACAAGGACTGATTCCCAGTGTAAAAACTCTGGAAGGCAGACGGATGTGCCAGCCTGGTGCTGGACAGGTCTACTTAGTCTCGAAGGGACTCAGCTGAGTCACATACATTAAAAGTGAGGCCAAGCAATGGAGAGAAGAATCACACAAATATTTCCTACCCCTTTCAGCCTCCCTCTCTGCCAGGAACTATTCACTGGCAGGCTTCAGAGGCAAGTTTTAAGAGAGAGAAAAATTACAATGGCGATGTTAGAAAGGTAATAGCGAAGTAGATACACCCCTTCCTGAATTCCATGCTGGCACAACTGCAAACTCATTAAATTCAGTAAATTGTTTAAAGTAACCTATTCAAATGAAGATCCAAAACCTTTTTAAGTAATGGGAGAAAATAGAGGAGGACCCACTCAGAACACAAACAGCATGACAAATCTTGCAGAAAAAAAGTGGAAACTGTTTGACCGTGGAGGAAGATACATGCAACTCAGCAATAACAATTGCCTTATTTCTGCTAACAAAATGAATGACAAAATATGTTTCATTTTCTTCTTCCGTAAACATTTGACAAATCCAAAGCACCTCAATATTTCTAGAAAGATAACTTGGTTGAAACACCGTAGCAGTTTACTAGGAGAAGGCAAGTCAAAGTCCTAAATTTCCTGACTTGCTATCTTGCAGAAATGACCTTCAGGAGCAAAACAAATGCAACTGACCCAGAGACATCATCCTAAATTTGTTAACAGCTTGAAAAAAAAACCCCAGGAATTAATTTTCTTTTGCCTCCCCCCACCTTTTTTTTTCCCCTGATATTGACTCATGGGTATGTAGGAGATTCTTCCTCAGTCTCCACTTTTCCATCTTTGTAAAACAGAAGAGGTGGAAAAGAGAAACAAAACCAGAATGATGGGCTTAAACAGGCTTATTACCTTAGCAAGTGATGAGTATGGAAACAAAAGTATCCCTGAACAACATCTACAAAACCTTTTTAAGGTGGGAAAACCAGTGGTATGATAGATTTATGATATTTGTGAGAAAAGAAGGGAGAAGTAAAAAGCCCTAAAAACCCCTTTGAAAAAACAAAAAAAACCTGGAAGAATTGAGGGTTTCAGTTCTCTAATCCCCCTGGGCAAGACTTCAGATTAGTGTTCGTTCACATTATTTTAGATCTCTCTGTCTCCTCTGATATATTTGACCACATGGCATTGGTGAATAGCCTCTTCATTTCAATAAAATTGAGATGATATCATTGACTGTATTTAAGGTTGTAGCATTTGGCAGTTATCCTACAGCTCAGGTGTGGTTTGATCTTGTTCAGTGTATATATGCACAATGGTTGGTCTGCAATACAGCATGCTTACCAAACCTAAAGAGATGAAAACCTACAGAGTTTAATATCTACGTGAATTACTGAAGCTGTCTTTCTCTGGAATTTAGTCATGTAGTAAATCCTTTTGTCCCCCTATGAAGTGACTTTACCTCAAAGTTTTCAGGCACATTATGCGTAAATTTAATTATAGCAAAGTTCTGTGAAAAGTCTAGTTGGTTCTGTACATGACACACTGCACTCCACTACCACTGCAGAGCACCTGTCTGTTTTTCCTTCTGATTCCATCAGGAGGATTTGAAAAATTGACACTAGCACAAGGCCTGATATCTACGGGCACCAGGAAGGATAGGGAATCTTTCAACCTAAATGATCCACATGAGAGTACAAAAGAAAGTCAGGTAACAATTAATAGATGAACTGCATTTCTTCTTGCCATAAAAATACCTTTTCTTTGTACATTTTGAAATATTTTTAATCACTAACAAAAAAAAAAGTAAATGTAAAATCCAATAAAAATTTTCCGTTTGCTGTATTGTTTACAAGTTCTCATCCATTTAGACCTGAAATGGAATACTGATCTATTTTCTCTTTAAATAAATCCCGACTAGGATACAAAACTTATATGCATAAAACTTGATTTATGATTTCTGAAACAGATAGTTTGCCCTCTGAACTCCTGACAGGAATGCAAGTAATTGGAAAAAAAAAAAATCCAATACATTTAACTTCTGAAGATGATTTTTCTAGTGCAGTTAAAATTACCACCAATGTGCCAGAGAAAAGATCAAGAAGCACCTGCCCAATTCGTTTTAGTTCAAAATATGTTGAAGTTCTGCCTTTATCAAAACCTTCAAATATTTCACCTCATTGTGAAAAAAAAACATTGTTTCATAGATCAAGTTTAGCCAAAAATAATTAGCAATCTAGCTAGCTATTGGGGGGAAAAAAAACCTCCCTATTTTAGCACCTCCTGGTTGAGTGACTCTCTGGGTTTTTTATGTAAATTCCAAGATCTCTAATGGGAAGCAGAATATAATTGTTCTGCCAGTACAGTAAAGCAGTGAGGCAAACCCATCTTGAGAAGAACTTCTTCCTCAAGGCTTTGAAAGTAAGATTAAAAATAAAAGCACAGGTAACTAGAGCAAAAATAATATCAGCTACATGTCCTTCAAAACCAGGCTTTTTATGAAAAACAAAACTTTCAACTCATTTTCTGGAAATGGAAGGTACACAATTATGTATGAGGTGATGGAAAAAACAGGGTATCAACAGCTTCGTGCTGACCATCACCTCCTGCTGAACCATCTGAATGATGCACCACATACTGCAGGACATGTTATAGAGGATAAACAGTATAAAAAAAGGGAAGAGTATAAAAGACTCTCCACAGCTTTTAAAAGATTACTTGACACTACTACGGCATTTCTAGCCCAGAGAAACGAAAAATAATCAAACATGGATTTTTTACAAGTGTGAAAATAAAAAAAGAATAGAGGAAACAAAGAGCAGCAAAAACGAACACAGCATCGACTAACACCACATTAGAGAAAAGGCACTGTATTTTAAAGGACTAAGACCAGACCTTAGAAGTAACTTGTTTGCAAGATGTAGCACCACCTGCAGTCCTCACAGTCCCTTTTAGACACACTGGTTAGTACCTTAAGATTCACTGTAATCTGTTTCACATGAAATTCTGTTAAGGTATCCAATTGTGGCTTATTTTCTCCATAATACCAAGTGCAAAATTGTATTTCAAGAAATATAATAAAACCTCTTTATTTTTGCTAAATTAGCAATACCATTGATTTCACTTAAACACTTTCTCCTCCATTATGAGAACAACTTGTAAGAATAGTCTAAGAAAAACCAGTCTAGCTATATTCCTGTGAAAAATGTAGATGTATTTTTATAATTTCAGATTCAACTTTTCAAGGAAAAAAAAAAGCCACAACAGGGCACAATGCCCTCACTAACAAGAGTTTGATTATTAGTGTTTTGAGATACATTAGTGTTGTGTTAAACACAGAAAGTAGAAGACAAGCATTTCTTGCTATCTTGACTTTGTTTACCCCTACAGAAACCTTCACACCCACCACTTTCTGCATTTCCAATTAATAGTTACAGTGAACACCTTCAGGTGCTTCTCAAAGTCTTTGCTTCAAAGGCAGAACACTGAACCAGAACCAGTATTTAACTGTCCAACACTATCTAAGCAGACAATAGTGTACCAAAACTACTGTCCTATACACCATGGGATCACAAAGTTAAACTACTTGTCAGTAACTTTAAAAAGAAACTGAAGAGTTCTCATTGATTTTCCCTTATTTTTCCTCACACTCATGTGTTTTAGGCACATTAAAATTAAGCCAGAGGCCCTGTTTTTTTCCCCCCTTTTTATATACTGATGATGAGAATATTTATTGTGGAGAAAACTGATGGATTAATTACATGGTCTTTAGAAATCTACTAAGAAAACAGCAAGCAATGGTCTTCTCTGAAGAACAATTTTAAGATGACAACAGCAACTTGCAGAATATATTAAAATTCACTCAATAGTCTTGTTCAGAAAATAAAAATGGTTGCTTTACTTACATAATGATTCTCCTGTTCAGGAACCAGTATTTTCGTCTATGCCTGTCATATCCAATAGGTTCATGTCGAATGTATGGTTTATTTTTTTGGATTTCAGCAACACAGTCAGTTACTCCAGGCACCTTGTGTGCTACGCAGACCTCACACTGCCACTCATCTTCTGGTACCTCTTCAAGAGGTGGCTTCACGCACTCCAGGTGGTACACAGCTGAACAAGTTTCACAGCAAAGCAAATCCCCAAGTTTGTGACAAACCCTACAATGATCATCATACTGAATAACACCTTCTGACATCAACTCTTCACGTGCAATGTTTGTTGTAAGAAACTGATCCACTAAGAACTGCAGAACTTTGATTTTATTCTCTACTGGTCCATAAGGATAGTCCTCTGTCTCTTGGTAAGGAAGAACATGATGGTATTCCTTGTCACTCTCACAATATACCCGCAGAACCTCTGGCCACGTCATTCCATCTATGAAATACAAAGTGGAATTAACGCTATCTTTGAGGTCAGCAGGTCCAAAGGTAGTATTTGAAGTGTCTTCTTCACGTAAAACTGCTTTTAAAAGCACTATATGCATCTCTGCCATAAGTGTGCACTGCTCTTGACTTACCAGAGCAGCACAGAAGTCCTCAAAACGAAAAGGAGAGAGGCGTAAAACAGTGCCAAAGTTCCTTAGTACCTCATAGATGGCAATAACATTCATTATATGCTCACTAGGCACCATTAAGTCCTCTGAGGATTTAGGAAACTCCAAGGGTGGGATATCTTTTTCTTCCAATATTGGAGAACGAGGACGATGCACTCTTTGTCTTCTCCTACCTGAAATGAAAAACAAACAATAAGAACTTTGCCATTCACAAGTCACCATGTTTAAACATCTGTCATCAACGGCTGTGTCAAACTTCTTAAATTATTGCAGATTCAGGATTCACATCTTCATCGTTACATAACTGTGATAATTCACCTAATAGCCTTATATGTTAATTAACAGTCTGAAAACAAAACACACACGATACTTGAAATTTTGCTTTACAAAACTGGAAACTCTCACCCTCTCCAATTTTGAAGAATAAAGTCCTATGCAACAAATTAGACACTCTGAAACAATATAGAAGATGAACTGCCAGATGTTTCCATTACAGAAGTAATGGGTCAACATCATCTGAGTACAAAATTAAATTTCCAAGTTTAGTTACGTCTGAGTTCTGGCTGTGGAAAATGGAAGAATGCTTGTATGACTGGCTTCCAATATGCTTCTGCACAAATCAGTGGAAAATGTTTAATCATGGCAAGCACATAAAAACACAGAAGTTTCACAGCCAGGCACAAAGCAGGCATTCTTAAAGCAAGAAGTATCTAAATTAAACCCAACTTTTCTACCACTTAACCATAGAATGGTTAAGGTTGGAAGAGACCATAATGATCATCAGGTTCCAACCTCCCTGCTGTGAGAGCAGGGACACCTCCCACCAGACCAGGCTGCACAAGCCTCATCCAACCTGGCCTTGAGCACCTCCATGGAGGGGGCTTCAACAACCTCCCTGAGCAACCTGTTCCAGTGCCTTACTGCCCTCATGGGGAAGAATTTCTTCCTGATGTTAACCACGATGGTCCAAAATCATATATGCATAAACCAGAATTGGTTTACTTAAAAGATGCCAAAGGAACACACACCCACGTGCACACTCACAGATCAAGTTACTTTGGGGTCCTGCAGCTTCCTTCAATATTGTGGGACAAGTGCAGGACCAGTCCTACCTAGTAGGCAGGCATGCAAGACAACAACAATGCAGCAGATATTCTGACATTGCTAATGGTCTTCACAGAGTCCAAATACCACAAAAAGCTGGAAGAGCTTTTCAGTGTTTGCAATTGTAACAGAAAAACGTGCCTGTCATGCAGTAAAGCCATAAATAAAACAGGCCTTCAAAAGAAGCAGCAAGAAAGATAACCCTGCTTTACCTAAATTATTCAGAGGTGAAAAACCCAACAATTTCAAAGATAAACTCAAATGAACACTGCTGAAAGATGCAAAGACTCCTTATTTCCTCTCACTTCTTGATACTTTCTACTTTGAGAACAACATAATTGCCCTATATATTGTTTTTATCCTTCATTGAAAAAAACAGACTCCCAATATACCATCTTTGTTGATGACTCTTTCACAAGAGAAACATTAGTGTATTTCTTACATCAAACTCTCAGGAGAAGCAAAAAATGCCTCTTAAAACGAGGCATTTCTAATATTTTCTGAGGAAGTTAAAAGTTCTCTAACACTTCCTCTTAAAAAGTAAGCATGTAGGTATAATTAGAAGTCTAGAATAAATGTGTTATCAGGACACAAAGTATGTCACGATAACATACTAAAGAATTCTACTTTGCTGCAAGTACAATATAACTGGTTTCATTATTCATATCACTCTTTGTCTTCTATTTAAATAATTTCCATATTTTTATGTTTGCTTTGGTATAAAGCACAGAAATTTCAAAGCTAATTTTAAAACTAATAGTTTAGATTTTTATAGAGTCCATTACTTCATTTGTCCACTACTGTATGATGCCTCACAGTAAGCAGCACTCAACACTCCCAGTCCATACAGTAAAGCACACACCACATCTCAAAAACTCAAATAATTTATCTTTTTTGACACTGAACAATTCTGTACTGCATGTAAACTGGTTTCCAGAGCTAAAAAAGGAAAGTATTCAAAGATGCAGAATCTTTTAGACAGAAATGGTGGTTCTTTTTTGTCATTCCCCCCCCCTCATTTCCACTTTCAATTTGTTATTGATATTTGCTGTCGCTGGATTGAACAGAACTTGAAGTCTACAACCTCAAAGAATCACAAAGTGTGATTAGGAAATTCAGAAATTCAGAACAATGTGCTTAAATGTATTACTGTTTCATGCATAAACTGCTATCTCAAGAAACACTCCAGATACTTTTAAAAAACAAAAAACCCAAACCAATAAAGCCAAGCAGCCTAATGTCCATTGAAACACACAGACATTCTCTGCTAAGGTGCTCATAAATCTTGGAGCATTCTAAGTGGCTGTTGAACTTCAATTAATAGTGTAGGCCAATGGAATATGATATAATGATGTCACAGTGCTACAGGCTCTGTTTTGAGATGAAATTTTAGTATTCTACTGGTTGGGTGGATAAACCCTCCCTTGCCACTAGCTCAGACAGCTGAAGAAAGGCAGTTTCAAACTTCAAATATGGACTCTAGGCTTGTTTGTGATTCTGATAATAGCAATTTCTTCACTGGTAATAATCTGCAGTGTTCTGCCATGCCATACAGCTCACACTACTTAGAAGCAGTTTCAGCTTCTGTGAAGGTTTTTGAAGACCACAATTCATGTTTATCCAACTGTTCTTCATATACACACACACAAAAAAATCACTCAAATCTTAAAAAACCTTTCCTTCAATACATGTATCCAAATTTTCAAGCTCTTCACTTTCAATGAAAAGCTTCTCTTTTTACACAAGGCAAATTGTCCAGTGCTTGAATCTGACATTCACTGGCAGACACACAAACAAAAAACCCTAAACCCAAACAACTCTGGTCTCTTCAAACATTTGCATGTCCAACTTCCTTTATTTTCCTTTTAATTATTCTAGAGATTCCAGGATTTGACAACAACTTCTGTTTTTAATTGTTGTCATTTCATCATGGATTTTGGCCTCCACAGGGAATTTTGAATTCTACTTGTGAGAAAAAGCGTAGATTGAAATCTAATGACATTGATTTACCAATAATCAATTTAATGATCTCAAATATCTAAGAGGGAAGAGCAAGCTCAGGTAGACTATACAATTGATGATTACACAATAACATTTCTTTTTATTTGTGACACTACACATGTGCATTGCATTAATATGTATTTAGAATAATATTTGGAAGTGAAACAGTAACAAATTCAGTGCAATGACCACACTGAGCAGTCAACAGAATTGCCCTGTTGCTCTCTTTTCTTAAGAACATCACCTACTGCCAATTAATATTTCTCCATTTATCTTGGTATAATTTAAATAATTTTGGATAGATAATTTTTATAATTTCCCATTTGTGGAAATCTCTTCTTGTAGCAGCAGGGTTTTTTAGCTTAAAGTAGAAAATGCAATATGCACTACTTTGTCTAAAACAAAAAATATCACGAGGATTCCAGAGCAGGTGTAGTAGAAGTTAATTCTCCTTTAAGCACCACCACCACCTGGCTGACTAGACTTCAAACTGAACCTAGATGTATCTACTCTCACTGAAAGAAACTCAGTTTACTCACACTGAAGTTTCTGAAAATACTCACTTTATGACATGTAAATTGTATACTTCTAATATTTTATTAACCAAATTCCTGAGTCAAATTCCACCTTCCAGTATGAGCCAGTACGGAGAGAAAATGTCCACTTCTATGCCATTCAAATTCCTAAGCTTGACTTGGAAGGATAAACTGATCTACCAATAGCCTCCAGTTGCCACAACTGGACTATTACAGGATGCAGATCACCTTGAGTGTCCCAGCACTACACTTTCTATCTAGCATAAACTTCTTTTAAATTGCATTCCTTCACTAGCTGTCTCCAAAAGTGAGGAAGTAGTCTGCAATGGTTGCCTCTCCCTATTTTAAATTCTCTAGTTGAAGAGCTGCCTGTAATTAAGATTAAAGAGTAAACAATTCTATTCACATGGCACATTTAATTATAGATATTGATAATTGTAGTCTACACTTAATATATGCTACTAAAATAATTTATATTACTAATATTGAAGCAAAGCACATTAATGATATTTGAAATAAAAGGAAGTTACTCAAGTAACCTGGCTGAGCACCCCAAACCAGAATTAACTGAAGCATTTAAACACCCAACCCCCAACCCTTGCTTTATTTTATGCTTTTTTAAATTTCCATCTATTAAACTTATTTTTTTCAAATGGCTGACTCCTTCAAAACTTAGAAATTAAGCAGAGTTTAAAAGGACCAAAAAACATGTCTCCATTTTCATTCACAGACTGAAAGAAAAAAAAAAGGGAAAGTCACATCTATTCTTTAACACCTGACCACAGGAGGATATGGAATTTAAAAATCTTTCAATCATCTTTAGCATATCTTCTGGTTTACAGTACACAGTTCTAAAAGAGAATATTTGAATGAACTATTTGCATCAGTGTCCAGAATACAGAAAGGTTGTACCATGACTAAATACAACTTCCATGCTCTTTGTGCTTTAGCTGTATGCCAATTGCCATAGACGTGTAGCCTCAGAAAAACCCAGTTTTGCCTTGCTTATGTTCCATGTCCCTGCACTCCAGATGGACAGGACGAGGAAACACGGCCTTTTGGCTCAACAGATTTCAAGCAATGGACAGGTGGAGAGAGGTCCTACATCACCAACATTCTGGTGGAACTGCTGTCTTGTTTAAATAGGGAAAGTGGTAGCTACACTGGTATGATTTAAAAAATAAACACTGGTTAGAGAATTTCTTGATTAGAAAGCTCACAACTGGTCTCATTTCTCTTCTCGAAAAACTTTCCCTTCCTCATTATTTCTCAGCACTTGGGGACTAAGACTCCAGCTTAGAGTTCACAGTTGCAACAGAGAGGATAAACTCAAAAGGGATAGAAAAGACACACCAAGGAGTTTAAGATACTTCAGTAATGTCACAGAGGGGGGAAAAAATACAGAACACCCCCCCCACACACAGGCACACTCCACAAAATTGACCCCAGCAAGTGAAAAAACTTTCAAATTAATGAAAGTCTTCATTTTTAGCTTCAAGTTCCACAAGTCAAGTCAAACTACACTACTCTTACCTAAAAGTCCAGCAGCAACACACAAGTTCTTGTTAGATATCACTGAGAAAACTGAAAATAGTTGATGAAAATGCCTAAGAGAACATTTTTAATGGGTTGTTTTTTTTTTCTTTTTTTTTTTTTTTCTTCACAGTAGAAGGCATAAACTGGACATGTAGCATACAGCTACATTTGTCAGAGCAGTATCCAGACTGGTTTCTTAATTAACAGCCAGGCTCTTGGGAGAACATTTGCTTGGCTTACACTAAAGAAGAAAAAGCAGTAAAATGAATCAGCTTAACATAAAATAAGAATATATTATGAAAAACAGTGCCAAAATAGAAAAATCTAAATCTTCTCCTTGGGATGGGTCAAAATTAAAGGCTTTGACTTACATAAAAAACTCTTTTCCCTTTCAAAAATGCCAACATGACCATAAACATGTTTCTAATATTCACAAGTCAGTCTCTTCCAGAAAAATTTTCTGAAAGAGATGCGTTTTTAACTACTTGTAAATACAGCTCCAATTTGAATACTGCTCTGCAACGATCCTACCTAACCCAAATGTATTGTATTTTGCCAGGAAAAAGAAACAAACAAACAAAACACAACAAAAAACCACAAACCAGATTAAACAAAATCTAAACCAATATTAAAAATGAGACACTTCAAGAACCACAAAAGCTTTGGAAGTTGAAGTACAAATGAAAAAATAACCAGTTATTAGACTGGAACCTGAAAGCATCTTCCTGAGAGTGCTCGTATCACAGAAATTCTCAACATGTGCTCCTAAATTAAGTCCAACCACTGCCTTGTGTTGTACAAAACTAGGTCTTTATGGCTGTTTTAAAACTTGTTTTGGCTGTTTATTTTTTCAGTTTGTAGGTTTCTCAGTAGCACACTTCTAAATCAGACTAGGGTTCTCTACTTATTTTACATTAAGAATTTAATTTCCCAACATTATGGCCATCAGCACACTCTCAGGAGGAGCCAGGAATACAAACCACCTCTACTCTAAGGCCTCAGCAGTTTAACATTTGGGTAATTAATGTGAGAGAAGTAGCAGTAAGACCCCACACTGTCTTTCTGAGTCAAAACCTTTTTGTGCCTAAAACTCCGGAATAAATAAATAAAGTAGCACTAATGTAACAACGTTAAAGAACATTCTGACAGATGATCTCTTACTTGGGACACACTCAGGTTAAGTTGTAACTAATTTCAGAACTTGGTGTGCCCTAAGACCCAGCCTCAATCTACTAAAATCCACATCTATTCACCTTACACCACTTCTATGCAATACGATGGTAAACTAGGGGATTTTACTGCAGACCTATAAAAAAAGTCTGCAGAATAAACTCACCTGCAGTTACATCAAACGATTCTGCCATTTACAACAAACTTCCTTTGACAATGGTATGGTATTTGCTGCACAGAGCTGCTTAGAAAGATGACTGAGGCAACAAATGCTCTCTTCAGAGAAACTGCCAATGTGCACGTCAATACAACTCGTCTGGCCTTCTGCACAACTTCTCTGCTAAGACTTGTCCTACATTTTTCATAGCTGGCATGATGAGATAGTTCCTCTAGCATACAAATCAAAGTCCACATTACTAAATGGTAAAATCAGAGCCTGCCAGATTTAATTTAGAGACCAGGGTACCCAAGGTAAGATGATATGGAGGCTGGTAAATCTTCTCGTGTGACGGACAAAAAAAGGGTGCATATCTTCCTGTCCTATCTCAATGTCTCCACTTAAACAATTCTTCAACAGCACAAAAACCTGTTAAGATGCAAAATTACTACAGACACACAAAATCCAGCACCTCATTTGGAGTTAAATTCTTTCTCTCTGAAGATAACAGCACACTGGTGAAGTAAGTGATTAACAGAAATGATGGTCAATCACTGTAAATGCTCAGCCTAGCTGAGCAACCATCTAAGAATTCTATTTAATGTATTTCAAGCCAAATCTTTTGGCTGACAACTCAACTGTTATGCATTTGTTTGTTAGACAGACTGACAATTATCATCTCAGCCAAAATGTAGATGTTAGTTCTTCCTAAAGCTATTTTTCCTAGTTTTTGATGAAAAATAGAAAATATTTAGTATCTATCATGCAACTGTGACAAGCCTAAAGTAGAACTTAGAGTGGACAGGTAATGGCAAAAATGTTTAGTGGTGTAAGATATATAGGATACTTATCCTAAAAGTACATTTTCTGTGGATACAAAGGGATAAGAGAGAAGGGACATCCATTACACACACACAAAAAAACCCCTCTACCAACAGTTTGTCCAGAAGAAGCAGCAATGATAAATGTCATATGCATTCACACAATAAGCTTTACTGTGTCGTTATGTCAAAGTAATTTTACCATTCCTAAGATTTTGCTTCTTTAAATACTTTAATATATAGTAAAGCATATATACTTCAATATAGTAAAGAAGTCTTCACTAGAGACATCTGTGATCTTTTAATTCATTGTTCAATATAGGTATGAAAAAACTATAAAAAGTCTGTCACCCATTTAAGTGGGATGTGATTTACGTGTAAAATCTTGCTTGGCAGGAGAGTTTGATTGGGATTGCAATTTTTTCAATATCCTGCTCTCATGAAATAAACTCTTCAGCCCCTAAGATTGCATCCTGAAAGTGGCAGTAACTCAGGCTGCACATCACTGAGGGAAGGTAAGTAGAGAGCGATCGTTCATCACCTCTTCTAGTAGAAAAAACCCATCGGGCACCACAGGATTCTGTCAGGAGCCAGTTTAAAGGAATGCAGGAGACACTCCTTCAAGCCCTCCAGTTAACCACAGGAACTTTGTCACTGTGTATTATCGTTTGTCTGGTTTGAAGACAAATACATGAAAGAAAAAGACCCATATCTAAACATAGCTAAAGAGCAATGCTGGCTCACCATGCACCAAAGAGCACTGGAGCCCATGAAGGAACTCCTAAGACATTTCACAGTATGCTTGCCCTGTTCTTAAAACTCTTCTCTGCAGGGGCCACTGCCAAATAGATACTGAGGTTAGGTGAATCTTTTCCTTGCCTATTAACACTGTTCTAACGTCAAGTGTCTCTTCCTGGAGTATGGCAAGACTAAGGTTTCCATCAGTGCCACCACTGTGCAGCAGTGCTCACAACATAGGTATTTGTTCAGGAGAAACGAGACAGAGGCTGAGCTGATCGAATGAAAAGTTCCTACTTTCCTTGCAAAAGGGCAACAGCATGTGTGGGAGAGAGGGAAGCAGGGAGGGAGACCTTTAGGCAATTACTGAACTAATGAGAACTGCCAGTAAATTACAACACAGATGTTTTAACTACCACACACTCTGAGTGTGTGTGTGTATATATATATATATATTTTAAAAGCACCTAAGGATGAAAATGCTTACACTTTATCTTCAAAAAAGTTAACTGAAGTTACCCTGACCAAGTGAGAAATAAACATCTAAATTATCAAAATGGTTTCTGATACACCTAAACACCACATAAAACCTGTCTATGCTTGCACAACAATGCACATAGAGAGATCTCGTTATTTGCCAAAACACTTAAGTACATTTAAAAAACTGAATACACCCATACTCTGAAGAACTAATTTTAAACCTGGATGCTCATGTAAAAAATAATTTTATTTAATAATTAAAATATTCTTTCCCTAACAAAAGCACCCCCCAAAAAAGTAATAAAAATTAAAGTGACTACAAACTAAGCAGAAAACGAAGAGTTAAAAGTCAAGAGAGTACTTCAGTTCTTTCTTCTGTGAGGCCAGACCTCAATCTTTTGGATTGTTTCACTAAAACATTTCAAGTTGATTGCAGGATATCCCTGCAACAGGTAAACTAACACCTTACAAAAATGATGTCTAAATTAAAATAATTTAGTAATGTATGTACTCATTTTGATTCATGTAAGTTCCTGAGCATATGGCTTTAGATTTAAAGAAAGATAAAGACAGACATACATACAGAGTTTGTTTTAAAGGACTATTATTAAGTCACTTAATGAGTTGATACCATTAACTCACCAAAATAAAAACAAATGACACGTTTGGTGGCCAGTAATTCCCCCTTTTAAAAGTCATCAGCTAACTACTCAACACTACACTCCTTTTTTAATTAAGATGCAATGCATTTACACCAACAACCTGTTCCTCCCCCCCTTCCACATTGGCCGAATACTTGTATCACAGCAGTTACCTTGTAACCCAGTTCAGAAACACACCTAGGTTATCTCTAAATTTAACTACTCTCCTCGTTCAGACTCTAATAAATAAATAAATAAATAACCCCTAATGTTGAACTCCATTCCAGAATTAATTCAAATAAATCCAAAGTTCTTACTTTTAGGTAAAGAATTTTTGAAGCTGGAAACCCACATGGTTAATGAACTAATTAAGGACTAACAGAAGTGCAGGCCTTTAAAATTTAAGCCCAAAATTGCCAATAGAGATTAAAAAAGACAAAAACACAACAAAAAAACCCCTTAACACAATGACGTTTAACGAGTTTTAACACCAACATGAGTTTTAAAAGTTGCCACACCTCAAGTTAAGCGTAGTATTTAAAACCAAGACTTTTGACTCAACCTCCACCTTTCAATCTTTCTGTTTAACTAAAACTAGGTTTTACACCCTTGCAAAGAGGCCCTGTGCACTTTTCCCCAAACTATAACAATGCAATCTCCATTTTGAACAATGCACCTCATTTCCCTCCTTGGAAAGCTAGTTTTGCCTTAAAGCCAACACATGCTGGACCCAGTTATATCTCTGATTTCAAGAGTCCAAAAATTTTCAGTGCTTCTGGTTGTTCGTTGTTTTTTTTTTTTAAGCCAGTTCAAGTTGCATGTGCTTCCTTTCCTTTTAACATCAAGTAATATTTGCAAGCACAAGCCATCCTTTCCTGTATATATTTGAAAGGACCTCTTTGCAAGGCATGCATCTCGTTACCCTTGTTTTTAAATATTAAGTGATCGCTCAATACACTGTTGACATTGTTTGCCACATGTTCTGGTGTATCATGCATTTCTGCAGTCACCAGAATCTCCATGCATATTTGCAAAGCATCCCCTTGTTAAAGCATGTACTGCCCTCCCTCCTCTCAGTGCATGTGTTCGTAAGCATCTTCTAATGTTCCCTGCATCCGTGGGGTTGCCAGTCGTTAATTTGCATACCCCTCTTTCCCTGCGAGTGCTTGCAGGCATCCCTTAAATACACGCATGGGAGGAAGAATGCGTGCGGACTGTATTTGCAAACCTGAAAGGAACAATGTGGGGTGCCCTCGACTCGTTTTAGTTCATCCCACTGACTCTCTACCTGGGGTGCTGCTGTAGGTGCTGTGGCTCCTGAAGCTGCTCTCAGTGCAATAACTGGCATCGTCTTCATCCTCCATCTCTTCAGGGTAGTCAGAGTCGTCGTCGTCCTCCTCCTCCATTATCTCCTCCTCCTCTTCCTCCTCGGAGTCCTGGTTATCCTCGGGGTCTCCCTCCTCTTCCTCCTCGGACACCATGCTCTCCTCCTCCTCTTCACTCTCATGATCATCGTACACCACTTTGCTGATGCTCCTCCTGGACGAGGCAGCCCTGCCTTGGCTGTTGCAGCTGCCTCCTCCGCCTCCTCCCCCTGATCCTCCAGCCCCAGCCCTGCCCCTACCCTTACCGCTGCTGCCTCCCCCACCAGGGGTGCTGCTGCTGCCGCTGCCTCCCTTCCTCTTGCTGCCCCCCCTGGGGGAGGCGGTGGCGGGGGAAGAGGCCTGGGCAGCCCCGGCTCCCTTCTGCTTGGGCCCCGCCGTCTCCGCCTGGGCCGAGGCCGCCCACCTGCCGCGGCTGCTGCCCCGCTGCCGGGACCTCAGCCCCCCGATGGGGCCCGCCGGGGCGGGCGGAGCCGGGGAGCTCGCCTGAGCGGTGGCCGCCGCCGGCTGCTGCTGCTTGGGCGGCCTGCCTCGCCGGCCCCGCATCTCTGGGCGCTGGCCGAGGGGGGAAGGGAGGGGGAAGGAAGGCTCGGGAGGGCGCTCGGAGTCCGGACAGGCGGCTACGGGGAAGCTCCCCCCCCCTGCGAGGGATCCGGGCCGGGGAGGGGGGCCGCCGAGCTGTGAGGGCCGAGGGTTCAATCCGAATTGCCGGCGTCCCGCTCCGGATCGCCACCGGCCGCCATCTTGTTTCTTCGTCTCTGCCTCAGCTCGCTCCGCTCTGACTGGGGGAAGCGGCGGCGGCAGCAGGCCCCGAGCGCCTCACGTGACCAGCCGCGCGAGCCGGCCACCGCTAGGGGGCGCCGCCGCAGCCAGCCCGAGAGCCATATTGGAGCCGGCGCGCTGGGGCGGCTCCGCGCCCCCCGGCTGCCCCCGCCACACTGCCCGGCCCCTGCTCCGGCCCCACCGCCGCTTCCTCCGCGTACTCTTTTCCGCCTTTGCCCCCACCGGCACACAGTGTGCCTACCCCAGCTCACAGCCACCTGTCACAAGGCGCTGCCCCGCCACTGCCGCCCTCCACGAGGCTCCCCTCAGCAGCGGCACCGGGCGCTCCCGGAGCATTCCGCGGCGCTACCTCGCCGATGGCTGAAGCTGCCCCGCGGCCACAGCCCCCCTCCCCTCCGCACCCCCCTCGGACTCACCGTCTCCCCACACCTGAATAGCGACGCCCGTTACCGGTGCTCTCTCCCAGAGCTCCGCCCGCGCCCTAAGGGGAGCCCCCCGGGCTGCCACCCCTCAGCTTCACGTCCCAGGGCTTCGGCCGGCCGCGCACCCCTGCAAGGGACAGCTGTGAGCGCAGGTAGGCGAGGGGCTCTGCCTTCCCCTAATCGCTGCCTCTTTTACCCCCCCGCCGCAGCGCCCGCCACCGTCTCCCCTCAGGAGCGGTTTCCCTCCATCAGCGCGCTGAAGCGGCGGCCGCCCTCCCTCCCTCAGCGCCCTGCAGGCCCCCTTGACCACTGCTATATTCCTCTCTTGCCTTGATTTAAATCTTCCTCCATTATGCAGAAATTAAAGCCCTCATACAGCTCACCATTACCTAGCCAGGGTAAGTAAAAAGTAAAATAGACCGAGATCACATAGGGCCCCGCCCTTTGCATTTTTGTCCATCGACTTTCTCTGAACTGCAGTGTCTGCAGTTCACTGGAGCACTACAAAACAAGAGATGGGCTTCCTCTATTTTGGACAGTGTTCTCTCGTTTTCCCATTTGCCAGACGCCCCAAAGGGCTAAACATCTTCATAAACCAATTACACTGTTGGGTTTCTAATGCCACCACTTGAATTCAGGGTTTCAAGTTTCCTGAGCAAAAGCAGTACAAACAGAAAGCCAGCTCCAGGCACACAGGTCTTGCAGTTCTTCGCAGCAGCCCTCTTTTCCTTGCTAAATCTACACAGCTTTGGGATCCCAGAGTCCCAATAGCAACTAAGTGTGTTCACATTTTCATTTTGCCTCTCTCTTGCTTATACATCTGTGTGATGTAAAACCTGATACTGGTCATGCCATAAGCATGCTAGCTCTCTGTCCAATGTATACATTAATTTGCATTCCTATGTAGTAATTTTTGAAGTACCTTTTGTTCATTAACTGAAAACCTCATTAAACCCACAAACCTACCGCAGTGTCAGGTATGTAACAATGTTACAATGGCACCATGCAGCAGGGTTTAGCCCAATTTGCACTCTTATATCCAGCTTTTTATCTGTATCTCTTTTATATTCAGTTGCACTCTTACATTCCGTGGTGCAGCTGCACAGGCTCAGAGCCACGTTCTAGACAGTTTGATACAGACACAGCAAGAGCAGGAGGCAACTTTGCCTAACCCCAGTAACACCTTTACACTCAATTTATATTCTGAATCTTTTGAAGTTACCTTTACATTGCCTATGTCAGGTTAATTTCTGCAACCTCTTATAAGGCTGCAAAGGATCGTGGCAACTCTAAATATATGAATACATAGATACACATTTCGAGGTAGGTTATTTCACTATCTGGCTTTGTCATCTTGGAAAACACACCCATGAATTCTGCCATCTATACATTGAGAATCTAGCAAAGGTATCTAGTGTATCTACTGCCCTAATATACACACAGCCTGTAGCACTATGAAAGCAGTAACATCTCTAAAATACTGTGGATTTTGTGTACCTGTAGTAGATCAAAGATGCTGAGAACCATTTTCTTTTGAATACTGTGAACCAAGAATACCTTGTCTCTCAATCCCATCTTATTTAAGGTTTATCAGTTGTTGATGTAGAAGTGCTTACTGAATAGCACATAATGAGTTTTAATTTTATAGGGGGAGAAATGGACGCATAGCAATATGTTAACTTTCAATTAGTCCTTTCCAACACAAAGCTTAGCTCAGTGCAGAGAAATCAACCATAACCCCTTAGCCTACTCACCTACCCATGTCCACTCTCAAGAACAAAACGTATCTCCATTAGGAATTTGAAGTTCCTATATTAACTCTGCTGCTATAGTTAAAGGAGCATATTTAGAAATTAATTGAATGCAGCAGGAAGAGGAATTTTAGGTAGGAGGCCCTACACTGCCTCCATACTCAAGACAGATGGAGAGAAAGACTCCTTTCAAAAGGCACTTTGGAGAAGATGAATAGCTTAGTTGTTCCAAGCTGTTGTCTGGATGGGTTCCTTTCTCCAAGAACAAGGGAAAAAACTTCAGAACCTACAGCTGGATGGCATTATTAACCAGTGAGCATATACTCTTGCTTAAATTATCGAGCTGCTTTTGTCCAGTTCTTCCCTCCAAATTACTTCACAGCATGTATTAGGTATTGAATGTAAATATTGAGCTCTATAACCAGTTACATGTACATTTACAAGACACCAAGGTATGGCTGAGGAATGCTAGACTAGAGGTCAGCTGTAGATTAAATAAAGTCAGCCTCAGGAAGCAAAAGCTTACATGACTTTTGCTGGTGTCGTTCAATACATTGCCAGTTACAATTTTATTTAGTATGACGAAAATTAAGGGTATCAATGGATTGGTATGGTGAATGATATTAATATTCAATCACACTATTAGCAAAAATAAATTTTTAACATCTCATTTGCTATTCTGGATCTGTATTGATGTAAGTCTATCTTCTCTGAAGGCTTCTGTCTCCCAACCATCTGTTCTATACTAGACCTGAAGAAATCCAGTGTTATGCTTATCTGTCCCATTTTCCCCTATCCCAGATGAGCTTTCATTTAATGAATATTCAGTCCCACAAGTAGCTTCTAACAAGTCTTAGGTGAACATGTAATCAGAAGTACAATCCAATACATACTCATACCTGTAATACCTCCAAAAATGTTCCTCTCCTAAAACTTTAGTTCTGGCTCTGAGCGGTGTTGGCAGTTACCAGGTGCACAGGCAGCTTAAAGACATGTCAAACTCACTCCAAAGTCCACAGCATTAAATTTTACCTGAACATTTTTTTTATGCACCTCTCCACTTTCCCCAAACCTTAAAATGTATATAGAGAAGATTTTGAGAGATGAGTATTTAAAAAGCAGAATCTTTCTTGGGTGCCATCTTTCAACATCAGAAAAGCTTCAGAAATTTCTAAAGCGTAAGTCTTGAAGTACAGCTAATGATGCTGAAATCCAGAAACTTCATCCTGCAAGCCTGTGCAGGACAGCACGCTTTGGAGGAGCAGCCTCTGCTTGAGAAAAGTGTCTTCAGCTGATGGCAGCCTGAGATAAAGCTTGGAACAAGACATCCTACTAAATAACTGCACTTTGCTTCTTCATTCAAAGAAGTCTAGTTCCTGCTGTACACCTCTTCCTCCTCCCTAGCTGTAGGCAGCTTCTGGATGCAGGTGGTCTTATCAGATATGAGATGCATCAAAACAGCTCTAGATTATTGTCATTCCAGATTTTAACTACTAAGTGCCACACAACCCTATCCCTTCTATTTCCTTTTTAAAAGCAGCATAAGAGGACCTGGTTGGATGGGAAAAGGAAGCATGAAAGGGGGCACTAACAAGCTGTGATGCTATTACTGATAGGAGAGAGAAAGCAGTGTGTTTGGTACCTACCCTGCACCTACACTTATGCTCCCTTCTCTCTTAAAGCTAAGTCTGTAAATGTAAAAAAAACCCAGAAAATCAAAGAAGCAAACACAAATGAGTTAATCTACACTTCATAAACTGGGTGGAGATAAGAACTCTGAAGAATCTAATCAGAGACTTCCAACTATTTAAGTAAAAAAAACAAGTAAGTAGAATAAAAATGTCAATTCATTTGATGGAACATCTGTTGAAGCTTTGCCACACATCTTACTAATTCTTTGCTGAGAATCACGTGGCACTTCAGGAAGTTCTTATGATTGTGTGTCAAAATTATATATGAAAATATAATCAAGCATCCAGCTTCTCATCCAGTCAAAAAGGGAGCTTTTAATACACAAGTTTCAAATGTACAACTCCCATGTAGCTACAGAGTAACTGTGCTCCTCCTGTGTAGAAAACAACTTTTCACATCCCCAATATGGAGTGCTAATACATCCTTGTCATAAAAGGAATCAATAAAAAATAAATTTCAAATTCATTTCAAATTCAAATAAGTTCCAGCACTTCAATAGAATATGTCTGACAGTCTCTCTGGTGGTTAAGTCTTTGTAATTCTCGCAAACTTTCTTCAATTTTGTTGAGTTCAGAGTAGAATCGTACCTAAAAAGTAAGAAAACACAGTTATTTACTGTAAAAAGAAATTTTAATAATTTTCATACATCACTATACTCTGGAACTGTCTGGTTCTACACAGTTTCAGATTTTTAAACCAAACACATAGAGGCTTTTGAAATCAAAATGAGAAAGAGAAGCAACTGCCATTTCATGCTCAGGAAGGAGTATGAGGAGAAGAGAATTTATCTGATTTACTATATAATTTATTGTTTTCTGCTTCTACTTCTTAACACCCTTATTCTAAATCCATACTAAAAGAAATATACTAAAAGAAAGAAAAGATGCAACTTACTTGGGCTCTCACAAACTTATGCAGGTTTGAAAGCAACTCTTTTGCATCTGGTAGCATCACCATAACTGTGAAGTGAGCATCAAGTATTAGGCACATCCAATCCAGAATCTGAAAACAAACAAGAGAAGTAAACTTACAATATGCAAATGGCATAGATTTTGCTTCAAAAGCTGAACTCTGAAACATTAACTCCTAATGCAAAATGTGTGTGGCTTCTTATTTTATAATAGTAAAAAGTGTCATTACATCTGACTTCATACAGGTTATATTAATGGACAGTATTTGATAGAATAAATGTAAACTCAGTTGATTTTAGATATTAACAGCTACTCACTAAGTTACACACTGCAGAAACTGAAGGAGTACAACTTTTAAACTAGCTTCTCACCTGATTTATAGTTGGAGAGTGTGTTCCAGGAAGGGTGGTATTAATTTTTTCACTGCATTTCACATACACGTAGTATAAGTACTTGAGAAACAGCTACAAGTAGAAGAATCAGAATATCTTTAAAGGACAAACAATAGACCAAGGAGTTTTATCCTGCACACATTTGTACTATGCATTAAAAATAGGCTTTATGGTTCTCCTATACCATCTGTGATGGAAAAACATGACTTTCAGTAATATTAAATCTTATTAGACATCTTCATTTCATTTTCATGCATTAGTTTGTGATTCAGACTCCAGTGAGAGTAGCAAGTTTCTGATACTCAATTGAAAAACTCTTCCCTTTCCCTCGTCCACAAAAAATACGTTTTTTTTTTTTTAAACTTTTAGATTTTAAGATACTTACAACAGCTTCCTGGGCTGGAAGGTTTTTCAGATGAGGCAAAAGAAAGGTTTCACTGTAAGCAGAACGGAGAACAGCATTTCTGTGCAGTGCTATTAAGGAAATAAAATTGCAGGAAAAAATACCAGTTCCTACAAACCAAAGGGAATTCTAATGAAAGTATTTCTCTAGGTTTTTTGAGAGGTCCTATTTCAACTTTTTGAATCTTCTTTATTTCCAGAATGAAATACATACAGCAACTGAAATATTGCAGTACAGTTCACCTGAACTGTTCTGTTTACTGCATGTATGGAATTGGCTAATGTGTTTCAACAGGCAAACATCAAAATAATTGAGGCTATTTTCTCTTCAACAGACCATTTTTTATTACAGTTTTCCTGTCATATAAATTTAAATTGTTGCACTTGCTTTCTAAAAGTTAATAGATTCCATTTATATTCTAAACAATTCTACTGAGTAGGAACTTCTTCTATCAGAACTTCCAATCGTACCTTCTCAGATAGTTTCAACAACAGGAGATGTGTCTTTTAGTAACACTGCCCATAAACATGCACATCAACATACAATGCACAGATTTCCCTTCATTAAAACATTCAGAGGATACAACAATGCTGCCTTCCGTGGCCCAACAGGGCAGAATTCCCCATCAGTTGTCAGATGGGCTTGCTCTGTGATTTTAGTGTTCCAGATCTCTTGTTCCAGCTCCGCCCTGAAACCATTTTCTACAATTTCAGTCTTAACTTCTTTATTTTTGAAATCAATATCAATGTAACAGATTACAGAGTCTAGATCCAAATCTATGTCTCGAAGACAGGCTTCACTAATGCTGTAGAAGAAAATTTTGGACATTAAATTATCAGCCTTAAAATCAGTGATGCCATTAACCCAACAGTAGTTCACATAGTTCACACTATGAACTTTTTGAAGCTTACTATGAAAGTCAAAAAACATACACTAAAATACAGTCTTGCAAAATGAATAAAGGCCTTGAAAAAAGTTACTATTTTTTAATTATTAATTTTGAAGAAAACATATACTGCTCCTTTGTTGCAACAATAGAAGTTACTGTATTATTAGACATTCTGTCATGGGCTGATTTGGAGATTATAGCCCATTCAAGACTTAAAAAAAAAGACTTACCTTAAAAATAATTTCAAGCAAGCATAAGTCATTTTTTCAGGAATATCTGGAAACCGTTGCAAGCAGAGTTGTAAGAGATACAGATCTTTTCTCTCCAAAGCAAGAGGCATTAAATCTGGACATAGACTGTAAGAATATGAAAAGAACAGGCTGCATAGTTCAGACCCACTGAAAACTACACCGACAACTAATGCAGATGTATTAATCTTGTTTTACACAAAAATTCACCTGTGAAGTGTCAGCTTCACCACAAAATAAGCATAGCACCTTTGCAATAAAATCTAACCATTCAAGAGTACTTTATGAAGAACTGGATTTCTAATTTTTTAAAACATTTTTAAAACTACTCCTTACAATTAAAAAAAAAAACAAAAAGCAAAATCGTCACCTGTAAGACAAGTCATGGGTTTGGACTATGTCCAGCAGGAAATGTTTAGGGTAGTACTTTGGATTAGCTATACATCTGTTTGTAAGGGCAGTTACTACACATCCAGAGATGGCTTGTGAATCTGGCATCTGTGCTTTTGAAATAAATTGTCTCAATCCATCTTCAAATACACTCAGAGAAGCATCCTGAAAATGACAAATAGCATGTAACTCAGAAGTACAAGGCACAGGTTTGAGAATCACCCTGTTACTAATTAGGCCAGATAGAAACAGACTTAATTTTGGAATTCAATCTGAAAAAAGTTTCCTAAAAAAACCCCCTCACCACTCTGCATTTTGGTAGTTTCTCTCAAGCACGAAAGAGCCAAATGAGGGCAATGAGTCACTCTGACCTTTGGTAAACAGCATCTGTCAATAATTCACCTGTCACTTCAGCACCATTACCAAGGTGTCCTGACACAGCTGAATTCTAGGTGTGTTCATACAGGAAGGGTGTGACCTGAAGTCTCACAACATGTGCAACAAGTTCTAGGAAGAAACTAAACATCTTACTGCTAGATCTGCAGTGGAATTCCTAGCATTCCAACTTTCCAGATGCAAAATGTCTTTAAAGCCATAAATGAGAATCTAAAAAAGCTTAAAAAAAGCAAGAGTTCAGGTGAAATATCCTCCCATCCTGTCTACTGCAAGAGAAGATGGTCATTCAAAATTAACAAATTTGTGCAAGTTTTCAGAACTCAGCTAGTATAAACCCTGTATTGTAGAGCCCTCAAACACATTCCTATGACAAAAATTGAATTTCATCATGCCCAAATACTATTCTTGCACAGTAATATCCTCCAACTCATCTGTTCAAGGCAAGTTTGTCAGCTTGATATGTGTGAGAGGACATGGGAAAAAAGAATAGCCTAAGAGATAACTAGAATATTCTGAGAGTGTCTAAACCACTACTTTAGAATACTTACTTTTAGGTTTAGTAAGAGCTGCCCAACTGATAAGGTGTCTGGCTGTACTTTAGCAACAGTGTTCTTCTTTGATCTTAACTATTATAAAGAACAACAAAAAGTTATTATTCAGCTTAAAAAAAAGTGTGTATTTAAGGATTTCAATCAAGGTAACTAGGAACTTAATGTTCTAGGAACTCGCTGCACAGATTACCACTAGTAACTAGGTAGTCCAATTGCAGAAAGTGTTAGAAACAATGGGTGAAAATACAAAGTGAAATTTCCTTTTGTGACAACACCTGAAAGTAGAAGTAGCAGCACGGGGAAGAGGGAAGAGAAACAAACCAAACCCCTCCCATGCTCCTAATGCTAACTTACAGTCATTTTGGACTCAGATTTTAGAGCTACCGACTCCTGCGACTGAAAGGAAACCACCAGCTCTTCATCTCCAAGGGTGTTCCAGTTTACAAATACAGACACATCTGTGAACACAGAAATGAAACTACATGAAGGTAACACTTAGAACACATTTATTGAAATATGAATATGACATGAACTTTTCATAGTAATAGGTATTTTCTAAAGTACAATCCAAGTCATTTTATGCCAAGAAAGTTTCCAGTTTTATCTCAGCAGCAGGTAATTCTATGACCCTTCTGGCATACTATTTTCCCATTTAGCTTCTCAGAGGAAGAGAAATTTCTAGTATTTGAATGACAACCCAGGTTAAGTGAAGCCACAACAAACGCATCCGTGTGCTTCGGTGTTCTCAGTAACAGTAAATTTAACAGATAGGAACAGAATACAGTGTTAGGCTATTTCAAACTGTTTTGATTAAACTGATTTTATACAACTGTACTAAGAAATCTTTTCACTGTAATGATAAAAATTCTTACCAGGGGTTTTGCTGTCCTTGAGCTTTCCCACAGCAGCTGCCAAGGATGATGTTTCACACTTGTACATAATTACTGTTAGCACTTTCCCATGAGTAAAAAAAAATTTTTCTTCATAGCACCACAACTACAAAATATTAAATCATATTGTTAGTGAGGAGATGAGCAGAGCAGCATGTTCTTGCAGGAGCTGATGTTTAACTCCTTACTACAAAATTCAATTAAAAATCTGCAATCAGATTATTTAAAAATTATTTTGGGTAGGTTTAACGCTTGTTAGCAGACCTTCTTTAACTGTTGATTTTAAATCCAGAAGTAAGAAGCATCCTATTGAGTATTTTCCAGGGATGTCTTAAAGCACAGCAGCTGTTCCAAGGCATTAACCCCAGGCAACACTACAGGCTTGGAGTGGCTGGAAAGCTGCCTGGCAGAAATGGATCTTGGTGTATTGATTGACAGTCAGCTAAATACGAGCCAGCAGTGTGCCCAGGTGGCCAAGAAGGCCAATGGCATCCTGGCTTGGATCAGAAATGGGGTGTCCAGCAGGACTAGGGAAGTGATCCTGCCTCTGTACTGGGCACTGGTGAGGCCCCACCTCGAGTGTTGTGTTCAGTTTTGGGCACCTCAATACAAAAAAGACATTGAGGTGATGGAGCAGGTCCAAAGAAGGGCAAAAAAGCTAGTGAGGGGTTTGGAAAACATCCCCTATGAGGAACGACTGAGGGAGCTGGGGCTGGTTAGTCTGGGGAAGAGGAGGCTGAGGGGAGACCTTCTCACTCTTTACAAATACCTGAAAGGAGGTTGTAGTGAGAGTGGGGTTGGTCTCTTCTCACTGGTGACTGATGACAGGACAAGAGGAAATGGGCTCCAGTTGCATCAGGGGAGATTTAGGTTGGATATCAGAAAAAACTTCTTCACAGAAAGGGTTGTTGGGCACTGGAACAGGCTCCCCAGGGAGGTGGTTGAGTCACCACTCCTGAATGTGTTTAGAAGTCATCTGGATGTGGTGCTTGGGGACATGGTTTAGCAATGGGTCATCAGAAATAGGGTGATAGGGTTAGGATAAGGTTGGACTCGATGATCTTAAAGGTCTTTTCCAACCTGAACAATTCTATTATTAAGTTCCAGTTTGTAATTTTTTTTTAATTCCCTTTTGTCTGATTTCATGACAACACCAGTCAGCCGTTCTACTTCATTAGTGCATTATTACTGAGGTGTCAGTTTACTTATGATTAATTGATTCGACACATCTTGAAATGCTATTCAGGGAGAAGCAGGGATCATTCAGGCAGTCAACTGCAAACAGTCTGAACAGGACAGATACTGGCTGGGTTTTCTGTTTAATTAGCTATTTCATTCCCATTCAAGACCACCAGAAGTGAGAAGGTACTGAATTATCAAAGAAATTGTCACCTCTCTCTCCCACTTAACTATTCTGACAAAAATTGTTCAAGAACTGGTCAATATTAATTTTGTTTCAGAAGTTGACAGTCACTGCTCTTCCAGACAGAAACCCTGAAGCCCACCAGTCTCTTCACTGCTATGATGCCAAATGCACAAAGCTTATGGACCACAAATTAAAGATTGAGCTTACTTGTCCACTGGTTCCCAGGGGCAGCTTCTTTGAAGTCTGCAATGTCTGAAATTTTGTATTCCATATTGTTAGGCACTCTAGGGAAAATGAGAGGTGTTACAAACCCCAAAACACAACACAAATGCTCTATTTGTCTTTGCTCCTTTAAGTTAAACACCCTTGCAGAAACAGAAATAGCTCAGAGAGTAATGTATTCAACATTAGAAATTAAGTCATTCTGGTTAGATCTCAAGAAAAATATTTAAAGATGAGTTGGTTTTCCAGTGAAGGACTTTAGAACTTTAAACAAGAAGCTGTGGCAAGAGGGACAGAAGCTAGCATGGCTTCCAGTCAGGAAGAATATTTTGTTACCTATGTTTAGTAGCTTCCATCAGTGATCCCACATTTCAGAAGTTTAGGCATGAGACTCAAGTGTCTGTTTAGGCATGAGACTCAAGTGTCTGTTTCACTTATTTTAGACACTGATTTCTTAAAGGACATTTCTTCTGTTTCCCTGCACAGGTCCTTTTACCTATGTCCAAGTCCTCCTTTTAGTTCTCCTCCATCCATGGTTTCTTTTACTGCATCTCCTCAACTCTTCAAAACCAGCATGAAAGCAAATATTGAAACCCAGCAGTGAGTGTAGTCCTGCAACCCACTCTACAGTTTACTGGTAAAGGTTATCTTCCAGCTAGTGCTCTGAACAGCACAGCTCAACCACGTTGAGCCACATGGCCTGAAACCAACCGTGTTGGTTTCAAGAGCCAACTAACATGTATCTGCACTATTTTCTGCTTAGTGCTTTGCCTAAGGAAATTTTAGATCTTAAGACATCTTGATCTTATTTTTCAAGTTACCTCTGGATTCCTTACCTGATGCACCTAGGCTTCCCAATACTGCAATGTGGTCTTCATCAAGAACAACAAAAGAAGTTCCTTTTAGGACACGTCCAGATACTGAAAGGTTTAGTAATAGTGACTTGGACAAAATCTCCTCTTCCTCTTCAGTATTTTGCTGCAGAGGTATCAGCACCTTGTACACAGAGTAGTTGGAATCTGTTAAAGAAAAGTGATGATGCTTTTATGATCTGTTGTTGTGGAAAAACTATTTCATGTGGTACAGCAAGAGGACATCCAAAGAGAACAAAATGCAGAGAGTGCTGAACAAAGAAATAATACAGGATATTTAAAGGACACGTTATGATGCAAAGCAGCAAAATAAAAGTCTAGCTAGCACAAGATCTGCAGGGTACATGTCATACCATTTAGGAACAGTTAGCCTTTGCAGCCATTAAAACACCAGGAAGATTTAATTAGTACTTCTACCACTAGCTGTTTTATAAAGTTTAAACAGCTAAAAATAAACAGCAATTCCTAAATATCAACACTTTATGTCCTTTCATACCATTCTTTGCTTTATTACCACATCCTGTTAGAAAATATAACTTACACAAACACAGAAGAGTGATCATTTGGTTTTTTACATATGCTGTGAAACTCAGGGGCTTAGATAATTCCTGTTGTTCAAGCTCGTATCTGTGTAGACTATCCACCTTCAATTTCTGTACATAGACAAAAAAATCCCCATCCTAAAACAAAAAAGAAAATCAAGCTTCCCTTTAATTTACAAAAGTTAAAGAGAATAAAAATTCAGACATTAGTACTGCTTAACTTTGAGTGTTAATCAAAATTAGGAATTTGTGTTTTCTACAGGGCATACAGCCTAATTCAGAAAAGTTTGCAAACTCAGGGAAATTCTAGTTTGATGCAACAAATGGATTCACAGGAAGAAGAATTTGAATAAAGACAGATTAATGTATAATTATTTTTTTTTTAAACACAAATCCTTTTGTATGAGTTCCTTACAATAATCAAGTACTGAGGGCAATGATGTCACACGATCATCTACTGTATTTAACCTTAATTGTTCTCTGAAGTTCTTAGAGTGAGGCTCCTCAGCCCTGAAATCAACATGACTTCAATGTAACTGCTGTGCCAGAAACAATGCACATACAAAATATTGATTATATCCAGATAATGATTTCACTAAAAGCTCCTAAATCCAAATAAGTGGGCGATAGATTCTAGAAAACGCATTTAAGGTTTGCTGCTATGAACGTTTTTTAAAAAAGTATTTAACTCACTTTCTCAGTTGTGAAAATTAAGACAGGTTGTTGACCTTCCATAAGAGCTTGACTCCACCTAAAACCAGAAAGCTGGATGAATGTCATTTACATTCTGGGACCACACCTAAAGTCTTATCAATATTCCTTAAGCAGCCCCTTATTTTTAGGATACCTATATAATTTTAAGATTTTAAGAACGTGTTGGAAAAAATCACCCAGTCCCAAGATTTCAGTCCAGATTTCTACCTTACCCCTTCAAGAAAGGGAAGAACTTTAATCATCACCAATTCCTCTGAGCAAGAAGCAAGCTTCAGAAAGTTGTCTCACTTACTTGATGACTTCATCTGAGATAATGTTTTCAATTTCTTGTTGTGGGGCTTCCAAAAGGACATCTAAAGTCCGAACACCACCTCCTCTGAACAGCACCACTGGCCCCCCTCTGGGTACTGAATGTATTCTGTACACATCAGCTGAAAGCTACACAGAAAACAAATCAAATTCTATGCTCTTCAGCACACCACCTTAAAAGTCAAGTGCTTCATCCGTGCTTTTTTTAAAGTTCTTTCAAGAAAGAGGTAACAAAAGAATGATGAACCTGTGTGATTCCTAATAATGTAGAGTTTGTAGTTGCCCATTTTCTGTAATGCTGTGAACAAGGTAAATCCCTACCCCCCAAAAAGCCAGGAAAGCTTCCAAATGAGCATCACGTTTCTGAATCACATCAGAACAAAGGGAACTGAGGGTAAGGAGTTCAAGCAACTGTTACACAGCATGACAAAAAGCACTGTTTACCACATCCACCAGCAGAACAGAAAAGTCTGTCTTTGAACATAATTCACCACCTTTAAGGAAAGTCCTCTGAAACTTTGGACTTGCAACAGTAATAATTTTAAGAGTAAAATGCTGATGATCAAGTCTCTCAGTCCAAGTGGATTCCTTGCAATATTCCAGAACATCACAAAGGACAAATTAAGACAATGATCAGCTGAAATGTAACACTACCTGCACTATGAAAATTGGGATCTCTTCCCTCCAGCAGGATTCAAAAGTTAACAAAAAAGTGAACATATGTAAGAAACTTACCGTTGCTTTAAATACTTTGTCCAAGTTAATATCTTTGTTCTTCCATATCCTTAAAACCTTTAAGAGAAGCATGGATTTTTAAGCAACGTGAAACAGTAATATATAGACTTCTCAGCATGCAAAATACCAGCAATTGCATGTCACTGAAACACAGGAGGAAAACATACAGAAAGGATTCATAGTAAACTTAGTGGAAACTGACTCAGAGAAGTTTGCATGGGAAGAAGCTGAAGCAGAGACCACAGGAATATAAACCAAGCTCTGAAACCTTGGATTGGAAAGAAAGGATAGGGAAGAGTAAGGTTGAGGAAAAAGATACAGCAGAATTCTCAATGCAAGTAGATCAGAGTGATGGAGACAGATTAAGATATGAACTATTTTAACCATTTTGGTACAATAATCACTCATTTCTAAGTGTCAACCACTTTGCAACAAGAGAAATAACTTATCAGAAGAGAATGCATGCATGAGGCATTCCACACTGAGAACACTTCTGTTTCTAAGAGGCCACAGCTCAGCTGCTGCTCAGCACAGGTCATCTTCAGGTCAGCAACAGAGCACACAGCACAGCAGTGGAACTGCACACCCCTGTCCTCACAAAGAGCTGAGATGATCTGAGCTGCAACAGGGTGTTGAGAGCTCCATGCATTTACATTTAGCCAAAAATCTAGCACTCCTGATTTCTTCCCCACCTACAGTTACTCAGAAGACTCACTACATCCTTTTTTTTTTTCCTTTAAGAAGAGATAAAGGAACTCACCTTGTCGTCATGAACAGCTATATATTCATGAGTTTCAAAGTTGCACACAACTGGACATGTGAGAATCTGCCCATGTTTCACTGACCAACAACCTAGTGGCTTCTGGTCTGAAACCTAGAAGAGACAGAAAACAGACACTACAATTAAAATATAACATGGAATACTTCGGGGGTTTTTCTCACGACAGAAAGGAAATGCCAGGCAGCTACATCTATCTTGAGAAACTACTATACTCAGAGCTACTGCTTGAGCATTCCTGTTTCTGACTTCATTAATCAAAATTTCAGAATAAAGTGAAAGAGCTCTGTGTTAATTAGAAATTATTCCTTTTCTCCTAAGAAATAGGAGGGTACTCAGACTGGAGCTACATCAGGTATATTTACCAACATACTTCTCTTGTATGGTCTTGGCAGTGGAACTAAACAACCCAAAGGAGGTTTTGTCACAAATCCACTAATATACAGCCCCTAGCCCCGTGAATATGAAAGCCAATTAAGGATATAAGCCCAAATATTTTCCTAAGGTTTGTTATTATGGTCTACTGAAATGTATGCATTCATTCAGACACCAGAACACACCGTCAGTTTCAAGTGCTGCACACTAACACTTTTTTCACCCTCCAGCCAACAGGAAGGCAGCTGACACAAAACTGGCAACTGGACAGAACACATGGCACCCTGACTATTGTAAGAAAACGTTACATACCCTGCAACTTCGGGACGGAAGGATTCCTCGTAATGGGGAAGGGAGAGAGAAAATCGGCAAAAGGAGAAATACGCAAGGAACCGTCCAAACCAACACCCACTCCGCTGGCAGACCGTGCGGGGGACAGCGGCAGAGCGCAGGTGAGCAGGACTGGGTAGGGGCCCCGTTCCCCGAAGCCAGGGTCGTGCCAGAGCCGTCCAGGGGCGGCAGCGCGCCCGGCCCCTCGCTACCCGCCTCCAGCCAGGGGATGGCGACGGCACGGAGCGGGCGCACGCGGGAGGGACCCGGTGACAGCCGAGTGCACCAGGAGCCCGGTGACAGCTGACTGCACCAGGAGCCCGGTGACAGCTGGGCCCAGTCGCCCTCCGCACAGGCCGACCGGGACAGGAGGGAGAGCGGCCCCGAGGCGCTCCGCGGGACCCTCCCACAGGCCGGAGCTGCTCGGCGGCAGCAGCGACGTCTCCCGAGGCCGAGCGGCCGGGGCCGGGCTGGGCGGTTACCTTGAAGAGCGTGGCCGTCCTGCCGCGGTCGGTGAGCAGGACGTGGTCGGGGTCGGGGCCCGGCTCCAGCGCCAGGAGGCCGCCGTCGAGCCCGACGCCGCCGCTGGGACCCAGCCCGCACAGCGTGAAGCTCTCGCACAGCGCCGCCATCTTGGCGAGCCTCCGCCTCTCGCGAGACTGGCACGGCGCACAGCCGGCCACGTGACCGGGGGGGGGGGGAACACACTCGCTGAGGCGGCGCAGTGCGCACGCGCAGCTGCGCGGAGTCGCAAAGGGGGGGCGGAAAGAGCCGAGGATGCTCGGGAGTTTCCGCGGGCCGCGGGAGCCGGCGAGGTCGGCGGCGCTCGCCGAGGCGAAACTTTGTGTCACGACTTAGCGCGGTGATGTCGTGTGGCCGTGCGCTGCCACATCGGGCCAGCCATTCCTGGCCCGTCTTGGGTGTCGCGGAGGCTTTGCCAGCTGGCATTTGCGAAGGACACACAGCTACGACACGTTCTGAATATTTTAAATATTATAAAACCAAAGAAGAGCCATTAATTTTTCAGAACACCGTCTGCAAAGCAGGACAATCGACGGCATTTAGGATTTCCTTTATTTAATTGTTTCCAGTGTACTTGGTTCATGGTATTAATCACGTCGTTTCCGCGGCCATTCGTAGAGTTGGTCCTATGAGTGTTTAGGGGTGCTGAAGAGGTGTCATTTACATGCAGATTAGCAGGAGGACATTAGATAAAAGACTTCTGTAGTTTTGCATCCACAATAAAACGTTGCTGGTTTGAAGCCTACTTTAATTATATTTCTGCCCCATGAGATGTCTCATTTTTGTAAACAATAAAGGGTGGACTGTTCTCCTTCTGCAAGAGCACAACCCAACTCCACCAGCGTTAATTGCAGTAGGAGCAGGCCCAGGTTACTAACCAATTTGTGAGGTGTTTTCATGTGTTAGTATTTTGTTTGCTTGCAAATTTTAATGAAGCCCTAGCAATACAAGCCCAGACTGTAAAAAACATCAAGTCAAACCACACCACCAACAAAGCAGGTGAGGCCCAATCACAGGGTGTGTTATGGTGGTAGCTGTTGACCACTTTTGGGGCACACGTGTCACCAGTACTGTAAATTCAGGGTCTTGCTTCTGGCATATCTGCTTGCTGGAGAATCCAGCTGTAATTTCGCCTCCTGGAGGACAGTCACAACCTCCTCTTGGTGGGAAAGACTCAGGAGTCCTGGCTCCCTGCAGGGCATGGCCCCCAGGAATCTCCCAACAGGGTCTTCATGCACCAAGAAGCCATTCCCGCGGGGCTGCCTTGTTTCTGTCTCTTTTGTGCCATCTGGTTTCTACCTCAAATGTTCTCTAGGCCTTTGTTTGGTCCTTGTGTCCTGCCCTACACTGCTGTGAAGTATTTCTACACTGAACAAGCAACTACCATTTTGCTGGTGCAGGAAAGTGTTATTTCTGTGGAGTTTGCCACTACTTAAAAGCTTAAAGAACCATAACTGTTGGCTAAAATTACATTACTTGCTTACAAGTGATGGAGGATTCTTACCTTCTGAGAGGTTTGGAGTGGTCTCGTTTCCAGTGTTTACTACATCAGGGCTCCCTGCACAGAGAATTAAATTCCCTGCTGAAAAACTTCCTTCTCAACCAAACTTACAAATGAATGGGCTAACATTAGACTGATGGGCACCGGCCCTGATAAAATAATAAAAAAACCTGAGGCATAACAAAAGCTGGTGGATGTTGTAAGTGGTGTAAATTTTCCTTACAAAGACAGTTCCTTCTGGTTTTTAATTTTGAGGAAGTGACTTGCAGAGCTGGAGGCAGAAGTGGTAATGGGTATGTTCCTTGCTAGAGGAGACCTTGTTAAAGGAAACAGCCACAATTGTAAAGAATAATTGTTGGTAGTTTATTTACAACAAAATGCAAGGAAAAATACAATATTAAAAATAATAAATAACTTGGAAAAATCAGAAACTAAGTGATATGAATGAGAAAGATGACAATCAAATTATCCTGCTGAGCCTTGCATTATTTAACATGCAAAGCATTTCAAAACTTGGTCCTTCTTTGATGGTAGTGATGTATTGCCTAATGTAGCCATCATTGCTCTAAATAAAAGAAATTAATTACTGGACATTCGGGGTCACATAATATTATCACAGAAATGAAATAAAACAATGAAACCTGTTCTAGTGACACCACAAAGCTACAGGAGATTGTAATTCAAATGACCATGCTGTTCATTGAAAGCAAAACATTGTTAGACTTACTTAGCAATTTTAACTTACACATATAAACCCAAGTCCAATGGAAATGGAAACAGAAAAGCTGCTATAGACACTTGATGAATTCTCTCTGACTGCAGTCACTAATTCATAAAAAGCATATACATTTGGCTTATTTCAAATGAGAGCACATTGTTTTGAAGTTACAGTGCAGCAAGCTTCAAAGCACTTTTAACAAAATGTAGCAGTCTTTGTCACAAACTGGAATTCAAGCAACCAATATTTCCATTTCAAAATCCCTACAGCAGCAATTAATGCAAATTGGCTACTAGATGTCACAAAATCACCTTCCAGAATAATAATAATACTAAAAAAGCCACGGAATAAGGTCAAATAGTTTCTTTCCATAGGATTTATCCAGTCATTTACAAAATTAACCCTTACATTCATAAGAAATGCCATTAAGTATGTGTTTCAGGAATGTGCTGCTCCTCATAGTCTTTATTGATAGCTCCCTTTCAAAATTTTGTCAGATCTACCCTTCTAAAGACTGCAGAGAACTGCCAGTTATTCTGTATTGATTGTTCTATAGGAAATACATACAAGTACAAGCAAAGCTGGGAGGAGGTTTTAATAGAAACCCAAATAGACTCATCATGTTACTTGCTCTGAACAGTATCCTCCTGGATGAAAAATTCCTTGTCCAGCCCGAGCAGAGCTGAATCCTGTGCTTCTTCAGTCACTTCAGTGACAGAGAACAGGCCCGTGGCTGTTGTGCCTGTCCAGCTCTGCCGTGTGGCACCAAACCCTGCAGATCTACTCACTAAATAATCTCGAGTTCCTTTTGCAAAAGAAGAGATGAACACCTGCAAAACGCTCTCTGTTTTTCTCCTAATAAACATGTGTGAAATAAACCAACAGAAAGCACTGGGACAAAATCAGTAACAAAAACAACTCCGTTGCCTCAAGATGTTACAGTCACACCTTCCTTTTAATTTAATTTTGGGGGGGAGTTGTGTGTTTGCTGGGAGTATTTGAGAAAAAGTTATCCTACCTTAAAAACCCAACCAACCAAAACCCAACCTAGTATCCGTCTAGTATCCGTGTCAGACCCAGATGCCACAGGGTATGTAAAAACAGCACAGGGCATTATGAATGGAGCTGAGCAAATATTTCTTTGACAAAGAAAAAAATCATGGAAAAATAGATTTTCAGGTGGAGCAGACCTAACCCACTGACCTATGGAAGTCAAATTCAGGAAATGAAAAGCAACCAACCAATGTTCTGTGTTTTCAACACGCCTTCTCTGCCAACGTGCCAATCTTGCTACTAAATAAATAATACTAATAAAAAGGTCAGACTAGTTATAATAATGGATACTTAATCTGCACACTTTTTAGCTGAAATCATAAGCTAACGCAGGAAAGTTTTGTTTGCATCATTACAGCAGCTTCTTCTTAAACAAAAAATATCACCACTCAGTTTACTAATCACACAGTTACTGGCTCTGAGAAGAAAAGCAAAGCAAACCATGGACAGTAAGTGGGAGAATGCAGGAAGTCAAACCACAGCTAACCTGCCAGGAGCTCCTGGATTTTGCTAGCTACAGGATTTTAACTATAAAACAAATATACACTTGTCTTCAGTGCAGGTTGGCAGTGGAATTACCTGTCCTGCTGCTAAAACTACCCTATAAATATCACACATTCAGTGTAACTTCTACTGGATCTACAGCCATGGAGAAGTTCAGTGCATTCAAGCCAGTCACATCCCAGCTGAGAGGATGGCACAGACCTCCCATCCAGGCAAAAGGCCATTCCCAAACTGATTGTTCAATATTCAGTGACAGTTCAGCTCTAGAGACTATTTTTTACTCCATGTACCATGTCACCGGTGGTACAAAACATCACCCACTTTGATCATCTGGTTCAGGTAACAGCTATCACCCACTGGGCATTGAACAGCAGCTTATTTACCATCTCCTCCAGCCACCAATGGTGACAGATCCCGACAGCACCCACTGCAGAGCCATTTGGATGGAAGAGGAGAAAGTCCCCCAAACGGGGGGCGGGGAGAGAGTTTCTCACTGAGCTTCCATTTTGAAGAGGAAGGAAGGAAGAGACCACTTTGCCACTTCTTTTCCTCCTCCTTCCACAATCTACACTTCCCTACCAGGAAACATCCTTTTCTACATTGTAATTCCTGAGATTGAAGAGTGATTTCACAGGCAGACCAGGAAGAGCACTTCTGTTTCCTTAACACCCCCTGCACCGGACTGAGCAGCCCCACGAATCATTTGCTTTTGAAAGTGACAGATTTTGTTCCCCCCTTCCCTGGGCAATGGCAAAGCCTGCAACCAGCTTTCTGCTAGCAGAGATTGTGCTGTTTAGGAAAGACTTGAGGCAGGAAAGAAGAAGGAGTCTCATCTTTTCTTTCCTTTACATTCAAAGTCTTACAGCATAACTACCACTCTTCTTCCAGCGAGGACAAGACCGAATTAATTGGTTTTGCTTCTCAACTGGCTCAATTTAGCTGCTTTTTTTTTCAATCTTACACATGGAACACCATTGATGAACACCAATACAAACTTAAGAGATCACAAAAGGACAGGGGAGAGCTATTAAAATACATTATTTACAAGAAATAGGTGGTTTCTTTTACAAATTCTGTGCAAGATAGAAATAGTTCAATGGCCTCAAAGTCAATATAATTAATTACAACTGGGGCTTCAATACAGTGATATTTTAGGTTTGAAAAGTTTTGATTGTTAGCTAGGCCCCAAATCCTGAGTCATATTAAGCAAAATGTGAATCTGAGTGATTGCTGTTGGTGTTCAAGTACAATGAGTTACAGGTCAAAGGTTTATGGATACACAGGAGAAGACTGAGAGTAGGAAGGGTTTTAAAATCAGCTATGAGAGAAGAAAATGGGAGGGGGTTTTTCCTGTTAACCCTGCATTCTAGTTGGCACTAATTTGCCTCAGAAGTCCTTGGCAGCTTTACTAAATACCTACTCCTAATTACAAATGCTATGACCTAGATGAGGATTTGTAGGTACAATACTGCTACAGAAGTATTTATTTTCTGCTCTAGGATTCCCCTCAGATTATTTCATTGTATGTCAGTAAGATGCACCATATGGCTTGAAACACTACTTCAGGAATAGATAAACTACGTTCTCTTGCATGCACTTCTCTGAAAGGTTTAAGGATCAGGTCTGAGGAGAGAAGTAATCTTCCCACACCAGTAAGATTATGTTAAGAAAAAAACCAAACAACCAACAAACCACCATGACCTTTGTAGAAACTGAGTTACATCACTCTTGCTGGGGTAGACATGGCTTATCAGGAGGAAACATGCTGGGTTAATTTAAAGGGTTTTTTTAGCTGGATCTGGAAGAGTGAGAGTTTCTGGAGCAGACTTTTTCCGAGGCCGGTCTTTGGGAACTGTTAGGAAATCAGGAGCATCTGTGGAGAGAGGAGTGGATGGAGCACTAGATGGAGCACTGCGGGTTGAAGAAGGCATGGAAATGTTAGAGATAGATATTGCAGGTGGGAAAATCCCAATCTTCCTGTTGGTGGCTTCCTGAGTTGCTCGTTCAAACTCTCGGACTTCATCCATTGTCATGTCTTCAACGAGAAGGAAAGAAAGATACAGGCATTAGAATAATTTCAAATGATCATTTCATTAACTCAGTTGAACTACTTCCACCCAAATTCTAAATCAGGGAATAATTGCTTATCATGCATATCATTAAGTGATTCTCCACATGAATACCTACATATTGTAATGCATTAACGGGAGTACAATAAACGACCAGCAGAAAGGACATTAATCACATACTAATGGTTCTTCTTCTGCCTAGATCTGAACTGAATGAAGAGTGCTACCTCTGGAATTGCTGAAAAAATCAAATGATCTCCCAGGCAACTCAATAACACATTTAGATACACAGCAAGTAGAACTTCAAAAAAAAAGAAAACCAATAGGTAGTTACTTTTTTTTCCCCCCCCATCTAAATTATGAGCATGGACAAGTGAAGGATTGTCATCAGTTTGTTCATCTACTGTAATTATCAAGGGATGAACGATTCTCTCTCCCCATGCACAGTTTCTATTGACTTCTGGTTGCAGCTGCATGCACAAAACTGAAGCCGTTCTGCTCTTCTACAAATGAAGCCTAAAGAATTCCCTCTCACTTGATAAAGCCACAACACGCTTTCCAGCTTTTCCATCCAGAATCTGTACTTAAACATTTATGGCCAACTGACAAATCCACTGCTTAATTCCCTGCAAAATAGAGGCAAAATGACATGAGAGGTTAAAGCCACTTTGCAGTGGAAAATCGGGTCCGCAGAATGCTTTAAAAGCAGCGAAGAGTCTCCTCATGCAGGTGACAGGTGTCACAGTGCTGTGGAAACCCACAAGAGGGCAGAGCGATCCCAGCACAGATGAGCTCGGAGCTGAGCCGTGCAAAACTTTTCCGATAAAAGCCCAAACGAATGGCATCTGCTACACACGGGTAAATCGAGCAGAAAATCGGCAAGCCTCATCTGAAACCTGCGGCTTCACGTCTACGCCGCCTGCAAGATGTCCACTGGGCCAACTGAAATAAAGGTTGTGGTTTTCACTGAACGTCAGGTTAAATTTGTAAATATGAAGTAGGTCTTTACACCCTTTTATAGGTTCTTCGAGGTCTTAAAGCTCAAAAACCTAAAACTATAACCACTGGCGTTTTAGTAACTCTAAATTCTCACACGTGGGTGTTTGAGACACGGGGCTGGTGCTGGTCCTTGCTGTATGAATGACAAAATCCTACCCCTTCAGTCCATCAATACTTTTTAATATCACCCAGCTGCATGCAGCTGGAGCCTGGGCTGCAAGTGTTATGTAGAAAAAGCTTTAAGTTGTATTGCAACATCACATGAAAGAAATAGAAAGCATGCCTGCTGCCAGCTGCCCTCTCTCTTCCCTGCAGACCACATTCCAGGGTCCTTTCCAGCCTACGTTGCTGTGCAGTTATTAGGAGTGAGGACCAAGCTATTTTCAAATCTGAGGTAAGTGGTGGAAATAAACAGATGGTCTCTGAGGAACTGCACCTACTTGGGTTGGCGACGGATTTGAGCCTGTTTGGCTGATTTACATTTTGTTTCACCCTGTAACAGTGTGTGTAGTGTTTCTGGACTCAAAAGGATTTAAAAGCACCCTGACATCAAAGGGAGCCCATGCTTTCATTTCAGCTGTTTTCAACTGAGGGCTTCTGTACAGCATGAAACAGAAGTTGTCTTGGATAAATGAAAGTGAAAGAGGACAGGAAGATTTCTCAATTTTTGTCTATTTAAGTGAAGAGTGATTAAAGCCTTGCTAAGTGGTGGCCTCCAAGACTGCTCATTTTAAATTCACACATTAAAAACTTACTGTCCCTTCAGCTGACTTTGGCTTTTTAGCTTTCACTTTAAATTCACTTCTGTTCTGACACACACTCAAGTAAAACAAGTCCTTGCTCTGAGCTAAGATGGCTCAGACTGTCTTTTTTTTTCTTTTTTTTTTTTTTTCCTTTTCTTCATTAATTACAGATTCTGTGCTGAGCTCAATGGCAGTTCTGTCCCACGGGAACTGTGGATGGCTGCTTTCATTCAAAGCCAAATCCTCAAGTGCAGAGCCACACTCAGAACTGATTCTCAATTTACTGCTCAGCTCAGGAGTAACCTTGATGCCAACAGAGCTACAGCATTACAAACACAAGCATCACTTCCCTGCTTATTACTCAGACAACATCATTTCAGGCTGGTTACAATTTTCACTGAGTAAGAACAAAGAAAAGACCTCAACACTTGGCCCTCCAGACCTTGCCCCACACTCGTTACTTGAGTAAAACCATCACTGAATTCTACAGTGCAGTTAGTAGAAATGAGTAAGAACATTTCAAAAGCAAATTTCACTGCATCTTTTCTATTTGCAGAGAGTAATAACTTCTAATTTTAGACCTCTAATTGAGGCACCTAAATTAGGAACTTAAAATACTTTCTGAAGTTTCCAGAATCTGAATCAAAGAACCTACACAGAAAGCTGCACTTCTCCACAAACTGCTGTTCTACACATCCAAAAAGACTTCTCACCTTGTTGGTAGCTATCCAATGACAACTTTAAAATTAGTTTGAAAAGAGTGAATAATTCATTAGCCTTTTTTTTTTTTTTTTTCCCCCTGGTGCAGCAAACAATTTTGTCAGTCCCATAGAAAGTTTCCACTCCCCATGTTTCTGGCTTTTTGACTGCAGCACTCTGAACTCTTGCATTTTTTAACTATTCAAACAATAGAATGTAAGACTCCCTTTTAATTTCCTCTTCTGTGTCCAACTGAAATTTGAGAATTCTGTTTTTCTGGCAGACAAGGAGCTGTATATCAGCCCAACCCCACCCTTTCTTTTATCAATGGCATTTCACAGTGCACACGAAAGGCAGGATTGCACTTCATGGAGAAAGATTCTGTTCCAACTGAAGCCAAACCTCCCCAAAATTCCACTGACTGATCAGCAAGATCCATTGATGTCTCTTCTCTGATCTGTGCAGGTGTATTAGCTGAGGATGGGCAATATGCTTTAAAAATTGACATACACTTGCTTTGGCATGGCTCTCTATCTCATCCACAGTAGATGAATGTTGGTTGCAAACTTTAATGTTGGTTTTTTCATGCATATTTTTCTCGTATTCTCGAACATCATCCATAGTCATATCTGTAAAAAGTTCAAAATTGTTGGCATTTTCCATTGATTCAGTGCAAAGTTAGATTTTATTTTTTTTTGTAAGGAGAAGGTCTTTCAGCAGAAGCCAAAAAAGGATTTAAAAAAAAAAAGCATGGAGCAACTAGCTTTATGAAAATTGACTCATAAAGGTAGTTAGATCAGCCAAGGAAGGTGTGAGAAGGTTAAGTCAAAGGGAGTCAGAGAACAGGAAGGAGTGGAAATTATGTAGGAGTACCTGAGTAACATAAGATAGGCAAAAGTGTTGAAGTGCAGGCCTTAGCAAAGGCCAGGATCTTCTAAAAAGATTTTAGAAGATCCCTTGGAATAAAGGATAGATACAGAAATATTATAAATAGTTACTTACCTTTCCAGGCACTTTCAAAAAGATTTTATGTTATCTTTGCATAGTACGTCTCTTAACCAGCAAACATTCTTACTGTTAGAGCACACATCACCTTAGCTTCCAGAAACTAACACTTCATTACACTGGTAAATGAGTTAATAGTGAATAAGTTAACAGTTTTGTAGCCTCAGGCAATTTAATGAATTATAGGAATTAGAAATATTCTACAAATCAGGCTGATGCCACTGGCAGGATCATTGCTCATTGTCTAGCCATGCCTCACGTTGTTCAAGTAGTGCACAATCTGTTAGGTGCTTGCTGTGTGATCCCAAGCAGTGATGACAGATTTTAAAAAGATCTGTCATGTACCACTCTTCCAGAAAAACCATAAAGAGCCCAATTCATGGCCTTGTGACCGTGCTGTTCTATCACCACACTTTCAATACAGCTGCTTGAGAGTAAGGGACCCTGGAGGCTGTCAGAATTTTGGCCTGTTTTTTACAACAGTTTGGTAACTTCAGAGTTTCACGAAAATAGCCATCCACTTTTTACTCACCAAACTGAAACAGCATTTTAGTAGCACAGTACACTTGGAAACGTGTACCCCTCTTGGTAATGTACACTGTGCTTAGGTTCTTGAGGCTGCATTTTTCCTTAGGTTTACTGTGTGCCACTTGGATTTGTGGATTCTTGTATCACACCACGCCTTGTTACATGATGTGAGGCTCTTGCTGCATTTTATGAGACAGCTTTTAAGGAATGATACAACTTGAGCTGTTACATCAGTAGCAGAATGTAAGACTTCCTCAGCAAAAAAGCAATACAGTCTAAAATTTTGCTCAAAAGGAAACATGGAACACCACTAACTCATACTCTTTCTGCTGTTACCTGGAATGAAAAACAAGCCCATAAGCCATTTCAATAACATGCTAAGGATGCACTTTGCCAAGCAGAGAACATGCTCTTTGTTAGTAACTCACACTGTGGAAGTAGATTTTCTTAATAATAAAAAAGCTAAATACAGTTTAGTAAATGTAATGACAAGACACATTCATACTTACAGTACCAGTAATCAGCCAGTAATATCCATAACATAACATGCTGTTTAATCATTGATTTGATTACACTGATTAGTTGATTCAGTTTAGCTGACTAACATCATCTCCAAGTCTTTCTCAACCTTTTGGTTTAAAAGATGCTAACAGACACACTGAAGGCACAGAGATGCTTAAAAATTATATGGTTGAAAAACTCTCCCTACACAGATAAACATGTCAAGAGCAGTTCCAGAAGAGTTTTACAGATCATGTGTATGAAATTGAACTGGATGTGAACAAACTGGATCTCACTCATTCTGGGTAACAGAAGATTTGGTTACTAGTCAGTGAGTCCCACCAACTGTTCTACTTCAGAATGATGCAGTGGTGTAAGGGCTGCAGACAGCACAAAAAATTATCTTTTTTTTGATAAATCCTTGAGAAATCTTGCTATACATTTAGCTTTTATTCATGTCTGTTTCAGTAAGCCCACATTGTTTAGGTTTTGTCCTCAGCCTAACTACTAAGTTCTGAGTACACTACATTGTTTGGTAAAAAAGACTGACTGTGACAGTCAAAATCCACAGGATAACTGTGTATCACAATACTTCATTTGTGGAGAAAGTGTTTCTGACAGGGTGCATTCAGAGTTAGGATGGGAAAATCTGTGGTTAAACGTTTTGGGGCTAAACCTATTCCATAAGTTTAACTTCCTGATTACTCACTTGTCATTATCAGTAACTCCACTCAAGTGCAGATGACTCTTTGCTTCCCAGAAGCATTTCTTTATGTCTTGTTTTAATAGATATTTTGGGTAGATTTGAGGCAAACTTGTGGGCTCAATTTTGACATGAAGTCAGGTTTCTATATTTACAGTCATCAGGTTCCCTGACTTTGTACAGGGAAAATAACAGATCACTATATTTCAGGGGGAAAATAATAATAACAATAATAATAAAAAATCTTCAGAACTTGTTCTAACTGGATACAAAATTCTCTTCTTAGTGTATGGCTACCCCAAAATAGAAGATATGTGAGTAGCTTTCAGTATTTTTGTGACCATTACAGCACAAGACTTTAATAAACTATTAAATGTGTAAGAACATTGTGATTTCAAAAGCAAATTTTTCTGTATTTTCAAAAAATCAGCACAATGAGTTGGTTGTTGGATTCCAGTGTAGAATTATGCAGGTTTCTGCAGCCACTGCAGGTGTGTGTTTGCACCAGTTGGGCTAATGGACTATTTCTAAGCAATGCAGAATGTTTTGAGTTGTGATGAAAGGCAGGTGTCATTCTTATCCATGAAATGCCTAAAATGGTGTTCCTAAACATTCTAAATCTAATCCCAAATTCCTATTGTGTGTTACAGCAATGTCTTGGAAACTGTTCTACAGGTATCTCTGGTTATGGATACAACTTACAGAAAATACATGTAAACAGCACACACCCTGTCAGCTTATTTTCTAAAATGTAATTGGGTGGTTTGATATTCAGATTACTCTGTACTATTCCAAGTGCCCGTTCCTACAGCTGCTCCATGGATTCAGAACACTTCATGCATGCAGCTGCTGTTGAATCAGCCCCAGTAGGTTGTACATTTCTATTAATTTTTCAGAAAGGACATTAGAGCTCCAGCTTTTCTTGACTGCAATCTCTGTCGACAGTTTAAAACTTTCCTGAAAGGCTGGAATTGTGTTGGATCAGAGGCCCTAGGAGTTTGCAGTATGGAAATGACTGCGTGTTAATGCAGTCTTCATCACAGAACGTTGGGGGTTGGAAGGGACCCTTGGAGATCATCTAGTCCAACCCCCTGCTAGAGCAAGATCCCCTAGAGCAGATCCCACAGGAACACATCCAGGTGGGTTTGGAATGTCTCCAGGGATGGAGACTTCACAACCTTCCTGGGAGGCCGGTTCCAGTGCTCTGGTACCCTCAGAGTAAAGAAGTATTATCTTAAATCTCCTGTGTACCAGTTTGTGACTATTGCCTTTTGTCCTGCCAATGGACACCACTGAGAAGAGTCTGGCCCCATTCTCAGCCCTGCAGATATTTATAAGCACTGATGAGATCCCCCCTCAGCCTCCTTTTCCCCAGGCTGAACAGCCCCAGCTCTCTCAGCCGTTCCTCACAGGCAGATGCTGCAGTCTCTTGATCATCTTAGTGGCCTGTGCTGGACTCTCTCCAGTAGTTCCTTGTCCTTCTTGAACTGGGGAGCCCAGAACTGCACACAGTGCTCCAGGTGAGGCCTGACCAGGACAGAGTAGAGGGGGAGGAGAACCTCCCTTGACCTGCTGGCCACACTCTTCTTAATGCACCCTAGGATGCCATGATGAGCAGCTTTATTCAAACCTGCATGAGGTTCTCCATGGGAGGAGGGGCAGGGACAGCTCTTGGCGAGGGACTGATGCCTCTAGGATGAGATGTATGGGATGTCACAGCTCCCTACCTGCTGCCTGCCTGAAACAGCCTGCTCTGAACCTGCTGCCACTCACAGAATGGTTTGGGTGGGAAGAGTCCTTAAAGATCATCTAGATCCAACCCCCCTGCATGGGCAGGGACACCCAGCGAGCTCCCTGTATTTCAGACAGAGATGGAACCATGTTCAGTTTTTCATGAACAACCTAGAGTGGGACCTGATGGGCCATGAGAGCAAATGAGAGGGCAAAACCTGTTGTTTCTTAGCCCTTTCAAACGGGCTGAGTTTGGAGCTCACTCACCATACCACTCATCAACCCAGGCGAAAGCCTGCCGGTGCCCGATCAGCAGGATGTCTCTGACCACCTGCAAAGCAAGGGAAAGGTAAATACCTCTGCAGCAACCAGGCACTGGAGGAGAGTAACACTGCTGTCTTTTGGCAAGTTTTACAATGAAAAATATTCTGATGGTTTTGTCTCTAAAAAGACAAGCCCTAGAGAGTCAGACGTGCTGGCTCTGAAGGTGTTCAGTCCAAACACCCACTGAAGGTGGATCTGTCGACACTGGATCCCATGAGCATGGCTTTGATTGGCATAGGAAGCCATTTGGGAACACATAGAGACTCTTTAGGCAACAAGATGTTCTGGGACTCTTTCTTTGTTAGTTTTTTAAACACGTGAGAAGTCAATACTCTGAAAAATATTGTCATTTGGCTGTTATACCATTCGTTAATTACTGTTTTAGTAGACTGATTGGAAAACTTTCCCACAACCTTTTTATAAGAAATTCTGCACATCGTTGCTGCACGTTCAGTTTCATGTGTACTCATAAATACTTTATGAGTACATATATTTATATATTTTTCATATATTTATCACAGTATTGAAAATATTATTGCTAGTTTTTCTCAATCTTAGACCTGAGCAGCTCCAGGCTTTGGGAAGTTTCTATCCAGAGATGAACTCTTTGGCTCTGCTCCAGATCTCTCAGACCTTGAGAGGTCTGAAAGCAGATTGGTCTGAGCTCCCTGTCTTCTACACAGCCACAGTTCCATTCCTGTGCAGGGTAGTACTCAAGTTCAGCTTATGTGAAGGATAAGAAACAGCTCCTGTTTCACTGACCTTATGTACAAATTGCTCTACTCTGGTTTGAAGTCCCCAGACTTCAAATTTCACAGTCACAAGTTTGTAGGAACACATAATTGGCTGATGGGTCTCCCTCCAGCCTTCTTTTAATTGGCCTCTCCCAGTCTTCTGTGACTTGAAATATTTAGGATCCTGCAAAACAAAGAAAACATACTGAGAAATGCAGGAGAGGAAGTCCTGTTTGTCAGTCTGATAAAGTAAATGTTTTGATAAGACATAAAATATGAAAACATGCTAATAAACATAATAAAAAAGTAACATGAAATTGACTTAAATAAGCACCAGGGTATATGAAAATCCATTCCTGGCTTTTTCCCAACAGTGAATCAACAGCAGCACATTCTTGGAGATGCTTTGACAATCCTATCATCTAGGACATTTTCTTCTATAGGAAAATAGGTTATTGCAAGTCATTCCAATACAATGCATTCCAAGAGTTATTTATGGCCTTTGGAAAAACAAGTAGTTGCTTCTTCAGAGCTTGCTTTTCCACTTCTCCCTCACTGTGACTCAGCAGTACTTTCTACCCATGCCTGTCTTCCTGAAATCATGTCCAATTTGAGCCTTAACACCTCAACACTGATGTGACCCTGACAATGCCATTTTCAATGCTAAGTGCACTTGTATATCCAGGTGGGCAGCTAAGTATGAAACTCCTCCAATTTAGCCATCTCGGGCTCCATCTGAGTCATGGTATCTGTGAGTAAAACACTCATTTCAACTCTATCTCTCCTTTAAGAACTGGCAAATCAAATAAATTGGTGTTGAAATTACAACAGCAAGACCAAAAAGCCAGTAAGGACTTTAGCTCATCTCCAAAGTTTCCTTTCATCTGTACAAGATCCAGTTTTATCTATCAAAGTGTTATTTTTCCATATCGGTATAATTCCAGTTCACTTTATGTCCAATCCTGCTAATTACATCTTGTAAATAGAAATAATTTTCAGCTAAGCATTGACTTTCAAAACTTGAAGATAATGTAGTTGCAGTAAATTCACAGTGGAGCTTCTAAAATCTGTCTTCAAGAATAACCACCAGTGCTCATCTGTGTGGCTCTCCCCAAAGGTGAGATCTGGGAAGATCTTTTCAATCCATCCTTTGGCATAAGAGCAGTTAAACATGTATTTATGTGCTAAATGGAAGACAATCAGGAGAAAAACTAACAAATGGCTGAGACTACTCTGATCTTCATTGTCTTTCATTCAGTCTGAGATTATATATCATTCAGCACTCCTTTCTTCTAATGTTTAGTTATCTCCTGACTTCTGATTTTATCTGTAAACTGAAGCTCTGTCATTAAAGCTTCTTTACAAAGCTCTAATGAGGTGATACTCTTCCTTCTGTGTGAAAGTCATTGCTTTATTGCTGACGTTTTCTTTTCTAAATAGAGGCTTAAAGCTCACAGTATAATAAGGTTTCAATGTTAAATCACCATAAAAAAACAATTCAGTGTCATCACATATCAGAGCAACATAGCACTGTGTGTCACAACTCAGAGGCACATGCTCTTGCCCATCTTCTCACTGCACAAAGCTTGACTTCAGATTGCTCTAGGTGTTTTCTGGTTGAAAGAGTTGGTTTAGAATGGATTATTGCCTGAAGCAATCAATGTATTTATAAAAATAATAAAAATCTAAAAAGGGATGAACTAAGACATAATACTCGGAAAGGAAAAAAAAGGAAAATCAAAGGAAAATAGTTTAATGTAAAGAAGGGTTTGTTGTTTCTTACATGTGGTGGAGCCACTGCCTTGATGAAGCATTTCAGATACACACTTTAATAATACTGAGTGTTATGCAGAGATACTTTCTATCCTTCCAGCAATCACCAGACCCGTAATGGAATAACTTCAATGCATTCCAAAGGGATTTAATGTAATGAATTTGACTCAGTATCAAGTAGTCAGAATTTATAAATAAAAATGAAATAATGAACAGCAAACCTGCATGGCTGCTCAGTCATGTGTGTCCCTCGTTCAAGCTGCCAGAGCCCTCTGGATGCTGTGAAAGCAATCTTTTGCTTTGTGTTGGTTTGGTTTTGTGAAGTTAATCCAGCAGACAAGGGGACTCATAGTGGAAATAATTCTTAAACTGGTGGCCCACAAATAATCCACCTACTGCAGCTCATCCCTGACATTGCTCCTAGTTGCAAATTCCTTTCACAGCTCCCAGAGATGGCACCTTTGCTTCCCTTCACCACTCCCATTCTTTTCAAAGGACATGATGTGTAGCCACAAATTGGCTGGACAGTTTCAAGCAAAGAGCCAAGCAATGATGGACAGCTTGAGCAACTGAGCTTTAATAGCTTTTATGGAAATTCCTGCCTTTCTGAGAACATCAATGCATTGATACATTAAAAGTGTAGGCTGATGACTGGAAGGCAGGGAACAGGAAGAATTCAGAGGAACACATTTCCAGATTGCTGGGTGAAAGATCAAGATGTTAAAGATTTTAGTGCCTGGTTGCTCAGGGGAGCTCAAGCTCAGAGGTTGTGTATAAGCTGAGGATGGGATGCAAGATACACAGCAACACTGAGTGAGGTGAACATGAGAGTTCAAGCTCTGGGCTCTCAGTTCCAAGGGCACAAGTACTGCCCAGCAAGGGTCCACCACAAGTGACTGGTCACCTGCAGGACAACCAACAGCACTGGGCTGCTTACCCAGGTGCTAAAAAATGAGGTGTATAAAAATGTCTTGGACTACTTTTTTAAAGACACAAATTCTGGCTCAGCAACTGCTTGTGCTATGGCTCATGGAAGCAAGTATTTAGGGGAAGAACCTTTATATTTATCTGTGTATTTTGCATGTATTTACACCTTCCCTAAGCCTCTGCTATTGGCCACAGCCACAGAGCATACCATGCCAGGACCTTTGGTGTGACCAGGACTGCTAATCTTTTGCTCTTCAATGCCTGATACAAAGCCCACTGAAACCAATGAGAACTTGGACAGGAAAGCCACAACCAAGAATGACTTTAAGTGCCTAACTCCTGGCTTCAAATTGCCAGAGTAAGATTCACAGCCTGGAATCCTTTCTGCAATTACTCATATAAGGTCCTTCTAAAATAAAAAAGAAGCAGGGATGACAATTCTTCATTAAATGCAAGTAGAAATAATATTGGTACACAGCACTGCTCCTCCTGACTTTCATGCTGCAGCTCACTGGTGGGGTTAGTCAGACAGAACAAATGAGAGTCGTGCCAGGCTCACATCTCCCCAGGAGGAGGTGCTGAGAACCTGCCTGCACTGGATCATGGCCATTCTTTACTCTTCCAGTGAAAGGTTTGGCAATTTGCACAACATACCAGAGACACCAGGCTGGAGCAAAGCAGCACACTTTCTAGGCAAGAACTGTGGCACACAGGAGTTTGACACACTTCAGTGACTGGAACCTGGGCAAACTGATCTTTGGTCTGACCCCATTTTTATGTTATTATTTATATCATGAATTTTGTGTGTGTCTCATTTTTGCTACCTATGCCTTCTTTCCTAGAGAAGCCCCCATCCAACCAACACTGCATCTAGTCATTGTTTCCTCCTTCATTTATCTACTGACAAAATCCTCAATCTGTTTTAAATGTAATGGCACAGCTAAAATCTTTTTGTTTAAATAACCTTCTCGTCCTTTTATCAGGCACAATTTATTAGGAAAGCCCATCTGGCAAATCCTTTTGCTTCAGAGGCACAAAACCTACTCTGTATTTGCAATGCATTATTGCCAGGTGCAGAGTGACTTAAAAATAGCTCTTCTGCTAACCTAGCAGAAACATCATTACCCAGGAGCTGGGCTTATTTGAGAATGAAATGTAAAATAACAATAAAACAGAAGAAAAGCCCCAGTGTGATGGATATGGTTTCAAATTTAGCACTCTTCCAAGTGTTTCTTACTTAGGCAATGTCTGGCAGTTCCCAGCTCAGCACACTTATTGTTAGAGATTCCATTATTTAGCATTTAGCATTTATTTACTTAATCTTCCTCATGGACTGCAGATGTCACAGGCATCAGAGGTGGAATTGTAACCTCCTTTCCAGGGGGCAAACACCAACTTGCTGACAACGTGGCACTGGGTTGCTGCAATGCGTTTCAATTTGACTCTGAAATGGTTTTTTTTACTTAAATACTGAAATGCACTCATTGTTTACTGGAAACTTCCAAATCCAAACAGACATGCTTTCCCTTAGCTTTGCCATGGCATCAGGCATGACCTGAAGATCCCATACTATTCTGCAGCTGGCAACACCTCCTTTGTCTGTACTTTGGAAGCCTGCAGGGACCATCTTGCTAACCTTGGCACTGGTCTGTCTCAAAAATTCCTTGCTGGTCGTGTGGCCATTTTAGCATGGAAAAAGCTCCCCAAGCTGAGTGTGCTCTGCACTGTGCACTGTGCCTATGCTGTGCATCCTGTGCTCTTCCTGGAAGGCACCAGAAACAGACCCTTCCTTCCTTTTCATGCATGGATTTCTTTTTTCAGACCCCTCTTGCAGTTCATTCCCCCATTGTGCTTTTGAAGTGCAGTCAATTTTTTTTCCGCTTCAAGCTGAAGACCATTTTGTTTCATCTTGAATTTCAGAACGAACCCTTCATGGTTTTAATACATGTGATCTGGCATTTTACCATCAGCTGTAGTTGCTAGGTTTTGGATTTCAGCTTCTATAGCTCACACTCTGAAAAGATTTGTTGATGTAAAGATGCTATTAGAGTTATGTAGAGTCATTTTTTAAAGACATTCTTTTTCTCTTTTTGGATTTTCCATTGAAATGCGTTTTCTGGAAGAGCCATCTAAGTACTTTGGAATTATCAATATTGGGAGAGTTCTGAGCTGCTCAAATCTGATAATCCAGCCAGCCTTGATCTAAGCTCACAACTGAAGTTGGTGAGGAAAAGGAAATTTGCATTTGTTTTTGCTGTGCCCTGTCCTGAAGCCCCGTGCTGACATGTTGCACACACTCATGTTGGGGCTGAGGCAGCTGAATTATTTCAACCACCATAACTTTCTGGCTCTGGAATGGGATAGAGGTTTTGTTGTTCTGAAAGCACCTGGACAGTAGTGAGCTGGGCCTATTACACTGCAGCTGTGTTCAAGTCCAAAAAGACAGCAATTAAAGAGCACTGCAGCAGCTGCCTGAAATCTTTTTGTGTGGAGGTAACTTAGAAAGTTTATTCCATTTGTCCAACTCAGCTGCTTTGTTACAAACAGGAAATTGAACACTGTTAATTTGGAGAACTTGAATATGGTGGCAAAGAACATTTTGCTCAGTAGCTCACATCTACAGCAGAGGTTTCATTTTAGTGAATGATTCACTTGAGGCCCTAACTCTTCAGCATAGCTCAGTTTTATTCTTTTCTGTAATTCAGATAAATATATATGTCTATATGGGGAATACATGCTGGCTGGTGATACATATTCATTGGGGGTAAAGTCACAAGGAAATGACTTTACAAAATGTACAGCTACTCTTACCTGTAGGCCTGTACATTCTTCATACAGGAATACAAAATTCTGTATTCAATGCAATATGTATGTTCAGATTTGGAAACATATGTGGCTCCTTACAGCAAAACAGGCAAACCTGGCAGCTTGGATCTAGATTCAAGCTTTCTCCATTTAGCACCTCTCATTTAAGCATCTTAAAAGTTTAAGGATTTTTAGGGCTCTGCTTGTAAAAAAAAAAAAAAAAGCTGTATTTAAGAGGTGGCTTTAAGTACTCAGGTGGCTACTTCACAGTGCAGTCTGTGGATGGTCATTAAGTTAAAGTTAAGTCACCTGCTTGGGCATAGCCAGAGTCACTGCAGCTACAACCCCCAGGCCCCTACAAGGGCAACTCTCTTGACAGCAGAAATCAGTGAACCTCTGCAGAAGAGAGAGCTGGACTCTGTAATAGTTAACAAAAATGTCTTCTGACATTTCACTTGGTGATTGAAGTCCTTCTGTGCATGCACTTACAGATAAGCCCTCCATTCTTAAGGGAATTCAGATCACTTGGATGAGTCTGGTCATGAGAGCACTCGGTGCTATTGGCAGAGGTTCCATCACAGTGTTCCTCAGTGAAACAACAACTCTCCTGAGGCCTCCAGCTAACTGTATTTTTTATTGTTCAATTTGAGTTAATATACAGGAGAAGGGAAAAAGAAGATATGTCCAAAGTTGAATTCAGTAATTTTTCCTTCAACTGTCATGACACTTTCATGGAACACTCTTCCTCCTCACCAGTACCAGCACAAGTCAAAATGAGCTATGCAATTCAAATGGAATATTATACATACAAAGATGCTTTACACATTTTGTCTTTTTGTGTGTGAATCATTATTATGTAAGTTACAATGGAAGGGAGAATACAGATATTTTTACAAGATTCATGTCAGTGCCACTGAAAAATAGTTTTTTAGCTCACAGGTGGTGGGAAGCAGAGAATGGTTGTTTCTCTTGTTGGTACTGAGCCTGATGCTCCAGGTCTCTTGGGTATCTCCTGAACCCTCCCGTGGCAACTGCAGTTTTATTACCTCTCTTGATATCAGTGTGTTACACACACAACCATATTTTTGGTGTAAATAAATGGGAAAAACAGCACTAAAGCTGCTGTGGCTCCTTCTGTTCCAATCAATGACTTATTTGATGCACTAACTCAAAGAAAGGTCAAATGGTAGAAAGGGGCTTTTCATACAGAGGACTCTGAAACACGATATTGACCCAAACAGTTTATGAAGGAGAACTGAACACTTTCAAACTAAAGATAACTGAAATCACAAATACTTGCTTAAGAGCAACTCTGTGATTAGTGCTGTCTGATCACACCAGGAATCCCCCTCTCCAGGCAGGCTCAGGAGCACTAACAAAGAGCAAGCAGTTTAAGCAGTGTGGGAAAGGCTTCTCCAGTAGACAGCAGTACAACTAAAGAATGGAAATTGCAGTTAAAAACTGAAGCATATTTTAATTGAAGAGGGATGCACTTTTGTCAGGATAGAAAAGAAATTTAAAGCTCATTTCTAGAAGGCACTAAGTATGCTGACCCTGATACAGAACTTGCTTAATTTTAAGCATGTGGAAGATCCATTGAAATGCAGGGATTACAAACATGCCTGAAGTTAAAATCATTCTCATTGGTCTTTCTGGATTGGAGTCAGCACAGTTACCCTGAGGGACCTAATTCTTCAATCCCGAGGACTGTACTTCTCTTTTAATCTTTAAATTTAGTATAAATTCAGATTAAATGATCTAAAAGGAGCCAAATTGTTAATAGTGTAAGTCAAATACCCTTCAAAAGCTCAGTATTTTTTAGTTATCTCTGAAACTGTTATTTGGAAGACACAGACCATTTCTCATTTACATGGAGTTACTTTTTTGGTGCTGTTCTGATTGAAAACAGACGGAAATTACATTTACAAACATTAACATTCTTTTTATAGTCTCTAAATTATGTAAGAGGCCTCATCAGAAATGGGAATTTGGCTTCATAGTCATCCCATGGTAGCATAAAACCCCTTGTATTTTGTAAACTTTGGTAGGTACTGAATTCAGCTATTATTAATTCATCATCAATTACAGGATGTGTATAGTTAAAAGCTGAGGTGTTCTTACTACATTGTAGGAATTCTGAAACAGAGTTTGATAGGCAACATCCAAATCATGCATCAGTACAGAAAAAACAACAGATGCTGGTCTATTTTTGTTGTTTAAATCCATACAAAATTCCATTTTGCTTGGAATCAGGTCTCTAGATTTGTCTTTGAAACAACTGAAAGACTCTGAAACTCTTTTCTCACGTACCGTGAGTTTATTTTTCTCTATCATAAGATTAGTCATATGGAAATTATGCTTAATAGTTGGCTATTAAAAATAGGAAGGAAAGCTGAAAACCTCCATGTTAAAGCTTCATGTTTACAATGTCTGGAAATGCACACACTGAGATGAAAAATCTTACATGATTCCTTTAAAACACAGTCACATACTGACCTGTCCAATAGCAGCAGCCATTCCTACATGGAACCAGAAGACTGTGGAGTTCAAATAAGATGATGGGACCAATAAGCTGGTTTATGAGGTGTTATATCATTTTTGGTACATAACAGATGGGTTTCATTATGTAAGGAAACTAATAAAATTACTTTTCATTCTACTGTAGACCCAATTTTGGTTTATGACCCATACATAAAATTTGAAATAGGATCTATAAATGGAAGATAACAAGTACCTGACTTTTTTAGTCAGAAAATCATGTCTCCTCTGATATAGAAATATATGCATTGGCAAGCCTTCATTTTCTATCCTAAAAATGATTATGTGGTCTTGTTTTGTATAGTCAAACAGCCTGCCATACTTATTGCAGGCTATGAATATATACTTGGCTCCAGAGGCAAATCATATCTCCAAAATTAAATGCAAGCACGGAGCTCTCTAGCTCCTTCTCTTGAAACATCATTTTTCAAGTCTGAGGTTAAACCTCATCTTCATTTGCACAGTGGCTGCTGATTTCAAAGCAGTGACTCCAGTGACCCAAAAGAAACACGCTCCTCAGAGATGTGCACTATCAAATATGCATGGGAGCAATTTCCAAGGGAATTTTCAGAGTGACTGTGCCTGCTGCCATTGATGCTTTTTGGCAGATTTACTGCAGTGGCCAATATGCTTCAGTCCCTCTTGGTCTTGTGCCATGGCTGCCCCTGAGCAACTCTGCATCAACCCTCTTCTCCCTGCAGCAGATCTGTCCTTTGCTGAGACACTTCACAGGACTTATTAGCCAGGCAGGGATGCAAATAAGGACACCAGTAATGTTTGAAGCTACTCAGATCTGCAAACACTTAGCTGAGCTTCCTGACTCGGAGAAAAGTCCTTTTCTACTTTGAATGAATGTAGCTGAATATCAAAGGTCTGGTACAGGATCTGTTCTGATAAGGGTATGAAAGGATTGCCAAAGGTTGGGGGAATCATCTGCAAAAGAAAGTGTCACGCAACCTAGACAGAGAGGCTGCTGTCTGCTTCCCCTCTAATCAAAAGCATCTACAATGCTACTGACCAGCAAGATGTCACACAAAAATAGAACTGTTCAGATTCCTGACAAGGCTCTCCTGCAGGCTCCTACATCCCCCTCTTCACCATCTCCCAGTCGAGTTGGCTCTCACCTCTGACTCTTTGTAGTAGCGCTCCGGGATCTCATCGCTGGCAATATCAATGAAGCAGACTTCTCGCTCCAGATCCTTAGCTTCCGTGTCAAAAATCTGCAAGAGTTAAGGAAAATGAACACTGTAACAGAACAGCACCCTCACCAAATCCATCCGGAACAACAGTCACAAGCCATTTGCACTGACTGGAATAATATATTTTCGGCTTGTGCCTCAACAACTCCTGCTGTAAGATACCAAAGTTTTTGCAGTCACATTCTGCAGCCTCTGCAGACATGGAAGGGGAGGAAATGGCTGTTCTCAAGATCAAAGGTGTGTCTTCCCGAGCAACATTAACAACAGTTTGAATGAATGACACTACAGACTTTTTGGGGAACAATCCACTATGTCAGGTCAAGAGACAGCAGACTGTTAAATGTGAACATGTCATGTTCAGCACTTACTGCTCACCCTGCTCTTCCTCCTTGCACTTTTTCAAACAGAGACTTTGGTCACAATAAAGTCAACAACTAGGATGGATTTTATTGTGTTCCCCAATTTTGAACTTGATGCCATCACTGTGTAAAAACCTGATCTTCTGGACTCTGAATGTTTCTGACCTTTTCACTCTAGGGACAATGAAATGCAGGTCTGTTGTGTGAACTCATCAGACTTAAGTTGCTCTTATACTGAGAATCAAAATCTTGGTTGAACTACCCTCAGTGGAAGCTGGAAACACATTTTAATCCTTTAGGAGACCTGGTTTTGAACACCAAGTCCATTGTTCTGTGCAAGGCAAAGGACGGGTATATTTTGAAAATGCAAACCATTTGCATCTGCAGCATAGCATGCTTTGTGCCTGTGTCTGTAATTTAATTATTTAGGCATCTTACTGACCCATGTGACTTATGTCTGCAATAAATTTCTGCTTATGATTCTGGGACTTGGAAATAGGGACTAGTTAAAAGGCTATCATGAATTAGTGCCATAACATTCAGGGAAGCTCTGCATACACTGTCAAGATCAGTAACAAGCTAACGATGTGTTTTTTCCTTTGGGGCACAATGTTCTATGGCTAATGTTTCCAGGAAGCATAAATATTTTTCTTTTCTTTTTTTTTTTTTTTTAATAAAATAAATGTAGTGAATGCTCTGTTCATTTCATTTCATCCTAGAGGAACAGTTAAAAATACAAAATACCAGAAACTATTCACTAACAAGAATGCTACTTTGTTCTTTCTGAAAGAAATGCAGCTGCCCAGGTGAAGTGCTCCAAGTGAGCAATGGGCTGCAAGGGGCAAGTACAGCAGCTGGGAAGGAGAACAGTGTTGGGGAAACCACCATTCAAATAAATGAAAAGCTGAAGTTTGACTCTACAATTTCACCTTGTCTTGGTAGTTCACAGAAGTGGAATGAAATAGGCAACACTGAATGCTTACTGAACTGGACATAAAACATGTCTGAAACTGCAGAAGAACAGAACAAAGCAAAACCCTAGTCTGTTTTTATTTGGGAACTTGTTTTCCTCCTCCAATCCTTGTTTTGTGAAATATTTATGTTGATTATTTGAACGAATTTGAGCTGAAGGGTCCTTCCCCTGTAGTGCTTTTTCTTAGAATTGGGGTACTCTTAAAAACAAGTGTTACAATTTATATATACAATATAGGTGGGTGACTTTTTATAAGCTTCCTTGCTTGCTTTTGTTCTAAACAAATTTGGGAACACAGACCAGTCCCTTGATGAAATCAGTTGAACTATATCTGGAACAAGATGCATTTCACCATAATCTCTGAGCTTTAAATAAAATAATGGAGATTTCTCTTACATGGACATTACCAGGTCAGCTGAGGCTCTGACTCAGTATGTGGTTTAAGCACAAGCCTAATAAACTCAAGCACATGCACATCTCTGCACATTTGCAGGGACCTAAATGGGAACTATTTTCCAGTATCTTATCTGAAGAAATGTACCCTGCTCTGCCACAGGCTTGATCCACATATTGCACCTCTCAGTAATACAATTTTAAATTCTTTTCCTCTCTTTAAAATGTCTTGGTAGAAGTGGGGATGACAGATGCCTTTGCCAATCTGTCAAAACCAGGAGGAATCTTTCAACCATTTCAACTCTGCCTTATTTGCTGCTTAGGTTTTCTGACCGTTCCCTCCATTCCAAGAGTTTGTTGAGTGACATTCTCACTTCCCTTTGCTGGCAGAAGTCATTGTGTAATCATTTATGCTTCTCCCTTTCCTAGATTCTGCTCACAAGATTTGCAGATAGATATTTAATCATCTCATTCCATCAGCAGTAGAAAACAAGAAGTCATTAGACAGCAAGCCCAATTTCTTTCTTAGCTCTAATTCTCTTATTGCCTCTCCTAGTCACATAATCTGGGATTGCCTTAAAACCTGCAGGGAGGGTGGGTTTGTTGCATTTGTGATCAAAAAGACTAGAGAAATTGAGAAGTTTTAAAGGAAGAGATTAAAGGCCACAAAAAGAAGCATAAGGCTCCCAATCTGTGCAACTGTATTTGCAAATGTGCAGCAAACGAATGGTGAGAACAATCTGTATCCTGAAGAAAATGATGTAGAAAGGCAGAATATTAAATATTATATTGGAAAGAACTGAACAGGCTTTACGTTTGGAAGCCAAGTAATTAACTGAGACTGAAATACACAATCAAATGGAAAACAAAGAGTAACATCCAGGCTGAAGTGTCCTTTTTGCTATGGGTCTGGGTTTTTTCAGGGGGAGGGGAGGTGTTGTGACAGCTTTTTACAACAGACAAACACTTCCACTTTCTAAGAGGAATGACAGCTCATCATCACTTAGACTAATTCTCCCACAGAACAAGAAGAAGTGGAAGAAAGGTTTTAATTGGGTCAATGGTTTCTTTTGGGGAAAATTTACAAAAAACCCCTGGCAGATGATTCTAGTACCTCAGGAAAGAAAGTGATGTAAGTGCTGGTGTGTTTAAATTTCTTTCCTTCCCTTTCCTTGTGACCTACAACAACATGTCCCAGCACATACTTTGCTGGTGACTTCTCTTTCCCTGCAGCCAAAACCAGCACAGAAAGTCAGGTTATGAGCTGATGGTACATCAACAACAAATGCAGGATCCTTTTTCTACAAGCTCCTTTCCCATTTTTCTTCCCTCTCTTCTAATCTCAGGCTAAATTGCTGGCTTCAACTTCATTCAAATGTAGGTAATCCAAAGTTTAATTTTTAGGACCAATCCCCACAGCTACCCTGGGTTGGGTACAAACAGCATGAAGCCAGACTCTGCTGAATCCATTGGTTACATCCACACCAGCAAAGTCCTCACTCATCTACACTCCTGGACTGGGAGGGCCAAACCTGTGTTGGTTGGCTTGGCTCTGTGCCATCCTCTGTGATCCTCCCTTGTCATGGTTGCCTTTTCTTCTGTCATCAAGAGCATAGAAGACATTCAGTGGATCACAAGTTGGAAAGTTGTTCTGTCTTTACTGAAAAATGGATGTTTTTTTTTTACCAGCCTAGATACAAGGAGTATTTCAAGCCATTGCTGAAAAATGTAGCCAAGGCAGAGAAATGAAATGGGTAAGAGCAAAAATATTTTTTTTTTCAAAAAAGCAGAGCACTCCTAAATTAATTACCAGCAGGTAATATGGTAGCATATGTGATCCTATCCCATGTGCTCAGTAATCAGACACCTGTGCCCATCTACAAATTTAAGCCAAAATTACTGAGAATTTCCATTATAGATCAAATTTCCCCTTCTATTAAATCCTACTTTAAGAGGAATGCCTGAAGGAATTTTTCTTCCCTTTTTCTGCCTCCCCATTTTTCCTGCCCTTCCAACGAAGCCAACAGGCATCCCAACAACTTACATCTTGGCTTTGCAGTAGCTGACTGTGAAGCTGACTGCCACAGGATGACATCTTAGGGAAACAGACAGGCTATGACAGGAGTGGCATGACAAAAATATCTTTAAAGATCAGAACCTGAAATTTAATTACATTTATCTCTCCCTTTCTATTGATTGATTCATTGTCATTGTATCCACTAGAGCCCTGTGGTGGAGACTGTGATCAACAGAAAGCCTAAGCTGGTGCATTCCCCACTGAAACTCAAACATGTGTGTCTCTAGGGTATAATGGAACTGTAAGAATAGAGATGGGAGAAGAGGGAGAGCAATACACTGTTTAGAACAAAATTAGCCTGATATGACATGAATACTGACCAGTTGATAGACTGGGAAAAGCAAACAGTATCAGCCCAAATAAAAAGAGGTTAACATGGTCTGCTCATGAAAGCCACAGACTAAGCCTTTATTCACAAACAAGCAGTAACTTATACCACTCCTGCCTGTGATTCCTGACCATTTCATTAATTAGATAACCTTAAGAATCCTCTTGTCTTTAACTTATGGTTTTATTATTCAAAGTATAGACTTTCTGTCTCTATAATTGCTAATTTTTCTTCTGGGAAACAAACTGCGCACTGAGTGATTAACTTGTACTTTTCTAGCCTGCCTCCACTGAAGCTGCTGTAGGCACCTGCACCTCCCTCTTGCAGCAGTTCCCACTGCTACCTTGACTTATGTAAGCAGCTGAAGATGCAATGGGGAAGCAACATTTTCATGTACTCCACAGATACCACCTACAGTGTCATTTACATTTTGTCATTTAAAAGAAAAGTAAACCAAAAATAAAATTTCTCTTTAAACAGAGAAGTCTACTTTTTAAAAGACCCATATGAGGAGGGACTGAATGGTCTGACTCATTGGTCTAGTTCCCAACACTCTTAATGAAGCCATAAAGCTGCAAGGTGGCAGTGACAATATTTGATGTACTAACATGTTCACCCAACACTGTTTTTCTAGGGAGCGAGTTGCCACGCGAACATCTAGACGCGAGGCAGCGCGATCAGAAACCACAACTGGGAGGATTCCTGGTCCTGCACTGCTGCCATCTACACAAACTTCATCAGTGTTTTATCTAAGTAAAGGGGTTTATTGTCCATTGTTCTTCCTGGCAATGTTATTATTTGTGGAAATCAAGTGCAAACTTCAACAGTTTGGAGCACACTTAAAATACGTTAAAGGATGACAAAGTCTAAGATACAGAAAAATCAAGTTCCAAAGCAGATAGAATTATCTTTCACTAGTTTCTTCTACCACAACAACTGGCAAGAAAAATCAGGAGGACTTTTGCATCAAGATACATTGCAGTCATTAGGTAGAATTTTACCAGGCAATGCAGCATGTTAAATAAAATACTTCTCATAATACACTAGCCTGCTACTTGACAACAGGAACCTGAGAGCATTTCTATTCCTCTCTTCCACTGATCAACATAATTAGTTATAGGATCCTTATATCTAATTATTGCTTTTTACAATTAGTATCTACTAGATAGCATGGAGATGAAGAATAGATCAGAGTTCAAAGATTTCAAAAAACCTTATGGTTTAAAAAAAGTTAACATCAGACATGCATTATTACCCTCATTACTGTAATATTAATATTCATTCACTGTATTTTGCATTACAACTGCAGAATTTACAGAAGTACTTTTAAAATTATTTCTTATCAGCCACTGTTAGTAGTTGCAATGAAGTAAAATATATCTATAGAAATTTACAGAAATGGTTGCAATGAGTCCTGTTATTTTCTGATTGGGCAAATGTAGTGAAATTTAATTTAAACTTGTCTGATACAAAGAAGAAACACATTTTATGTTTTCTGAAGTGATGTTTAAGCCTACCCCTTGAATACTAGAAACAAGATTTGACTCTTAGTCCTAGTTCTGAGGTGTTTGGCACTTCAGTGCTGCACCAGACACATCTGTGTCACCAGACCAATGTCATTGGATTAACAGCAAAAAAGTTAGGTCTTCCATTAGTTTACTGTGTTCACAGCAGTGAATGAACAGCACAGCTCTCAGAATTATGAAGCTGTGGAAATTAGGGCTGGAATGCAGCCCTCTAATTCAGCTTCTCTTCCTCCTCAGTTCAAGTAAGGGTCAATTAAACCTGTCAGTCTTGGTAAATACTTGCCTAGTCTGTGACTCAAGTACCTCAGGATAAAGGTAATATTAAATTATCCGACTGAACCTGGGTAAAAATTACATTTGAAGAGCTGCATTCAAGCAGAGTAGAGATTCTTTGATTTACATCGTCTGAGCATCCCCACCTCTGTGTTACTTTCATCCTAAATTCACTGGCTGGGTGCTATTCAGTGCTTGATTCCTGGTATTTTAGCCACGAAGCTGACACACAGAAAAAAAAGAAAATTCAGTGATTAAATAGCTTCAGCTCTCTCTCTGTTAGGCATCAGTACAGAACGTGTCTTCTCACTGCTGACATTATAATGTACCAGAACACTAATCTGCACCCTCCCCAACCCAAAGGTGTGGGCCTGCTCTGAATTACAGCACTGCCAAAAAGCAGAAGTGAACATTAAAAAGTGCATAAATTACATAATGCTGATAGAGTTGCTAACGTAATACACTTCTTTTTCCTCTCTCCCTGATCTAGATCTGGCTTAGACTGGAAGTCTTGGTATCTGGTGGCTAAGATAGGACCCCTGTCATGTTCCCATTGGCAAAGTGTCTGTATGCCAGAAACATTATTCAAAATGATGCCTTGCTCCTTCACATGTGATTGTTCTGCCCTCAGCAGCACAGCAGCTCTCAGCCTTATTGACACACAGGCCCGAGGTGCTCAGGGAAACCTGCCGCCCGTCGGGAGAGCACAACATGCTCCCCTTCCTAGGGCTGCCACAGGGACACCCCTGGGAACTGAAAGGCTCTGGGTCTCAGACTCCTTAAAATCTGTTTTACTGCTGCCTTCTTTCTCAAGAATGAGTTTAAACACTTCTTCATTAGGTCTCTGTATTACAGATCAATTTCCCAGACATTTTAACCTGTATTTCACACCTATAATCAACTTCTTCTCATAAGTCTGCAACAAGTGACTGACTGTTTAACACATACCAAAATGAAACACACAGAAGTGTATCAGTGTATTCATCGAGGGGTTGAGTCTTTACAGGCTCAAACATTCATCAAACATTCTTCTTCTCTTGCAGGTTGTATGACTCTGCTTTGCTCCCTGTCAGGCCGAAGTCCAACTGACCTCCTGCCTTCTATTCCTGAGCATCTCCCGACCAGCAGCTGCTGGCTACTCACTGCCACCCTTCCTCTAGAGAGGATTTTGCATAGTTAAATTATCCTGTTAATCTCCAACTCTGAGAACTTTGTAACATTTGGTGACTGCCAAAAGCATCACCTCAATAGTCCAGCCATTGTTCCCTGGAAGTTGTTTACTGAGATCTCTCATCTCTGACCATTGTTTAGTTTCCTGTTTGCTCTTCCTAACAGCTCCTTAGAATTCAACCCCCTTTACTCAGAGAGAATAACGTAGAACAGATAAAAGTGGAAAACAATTGCACCAAAAAAGACTAATATTTTCTTTACTCCCCATAAATGTTCTTCAGGACTAAATTCACACATGCAGATAAAGTTGTGTTTAGAGAAGTAACAACTGGAATGTGCAGGGCAGAGGGAAGTTGTGTGCATGAATCTCTCATCTCATGGGGCTTTAGAGGTAACTACTCTGCAAGCTGACAAGCTGCTAGTGAACAGGACACCCAGGGTGGTGCAGAGGCACAAGCCTGACCAGGCCTTTCTGCCAGACCAAAAGACCTACAATCCCCACCAGAAGATGGATTACAGAAGTACAGAAGATGATTAACTACAGGGTAAAATTAAATTTTGCAAAAGCCACCATACTTACACTGTCATTGCTGCCTTTGTTGTCCTCATATTTTGTCTCTATATGAATGGAGAATTTCGGCAAAAATGAACACTGCAACAAAAGAAAGATACATTTGACATGAAAAATATACCTTGCTCCATCAGCTGACAGACTCAGTACACTATGTTTTGTGTCAGCTTTCTTATTTCTTTCTGATGACTTCCAGAAAAAGAGTCAAATATACACGGAAAATAAAGGCAAAAGTTTTTATGATACTGGAGGGATGCAGAGATTCTACCTGAAAGCTGAATACTCAAATGAATGCAGAAATAAACCAGTGTAAGTGGAATAACTGAACACAACAGTTTTCATGCTCATTATACAGAAGAGTACAAATGTCCTGAATGTCTTGTTATAAATTTAGTGAACTAAGATCTTGAGAGCAACTAGATATTTGTCATCACAATTACTCTATCCCTCCTATAAAAATAACCCAAGGACACTTCACTAGGTGCAGGAGCTAAGGTGCTAACCACACAGACAACAATGCTTTGTGAGGACCTTTTTTTCTTTTTCAGTGAGAAATGAATTTTAGCATAATGTCCTCTTAAGGAGATTCTGTGGATGGCTTAACTTGGTTGGCTTTTGAAGACTAGAGTTTATAATACTAGGGAACACAATTCCAGTGGAAAAAATATTTCAAGTATCTTTTCTTTAGCATTTCAGAGTTCTTTCAAACCAACTTTTCAGATAGGCAGATAGAGTAGATGTCTAACAAACTCTGAAGGACACAAGTTCAGCAGCTTTACTCTTAGTCATCAAGTCTTGCATTAACTGCCAGTGAAACTAAAGTGCCAGTTCCTTGTATGATGTGTCACTAACACCCTATGGCAAAATATCTTTGTTAAGACTTTGACTGGTTCAGGTGCTGTACATACAGATTATACAATGAGGACATTATGATGCCTCAGTGTTCACACTGATGTGGGTTCAAGCTGGGACTTGATCAACTCTAAGGGTGAGGCTGATGACAAAGAGAAGTGATTTGGAAGGCCAGCTGCAGTACAACAAAACTGCAATGGGAAGGCAGCTCCTTTGAGACTACTGAAAATATTTTCCTGATTCCATGGGTATCACCCAATAAGCCAATGTTCAATCTTCTGATCACAGGATATCCAGTATTCAGTGGGCACATCTAGAATCAATCCTTGTTGAAAAAAGAGAGAGTTTTGCCAAAATTAGGTTCTGGTGCCATGGAAGGCTTCTGGTCAAATGGTCTTCCCTTTAATGAAATGAAATACTCCCATGGAACATGTTGGTGCTGCAGATGCCCAGACTGCATGGGCTTCTCTTCAGATCTTAGAAAGGTTCTGCCTTTCATTAAAGCTTTCCATGAAGTAGCACCTCTATGGGTGTCAGTCCAGTCTGAACTGTGACTGGCTGTCAGCTATGCAGCTTCTTCATTGAGTCAATATCTGGTAGGCAACAAAATAATAAAAAAAACCCTAAAAATCAGCAGTATGTGGAGTGCAGGATGGGGCAAGTTCAGTGACAGGTTTTAGCCACATTTACCCACGTTTCATGGGCAATTAAAGATTTCCTACATATACACCTCAGGAAGTGCCTGTTGAAAATAGATAATATTTACAAGCAGTTTGCCAGAACTGGGGATTTCCTAACACAAATTAACACCACAAAAATCCAGATATTCTCCCACTTGAGGTTTCACCATGTATCTCAGTATGCTGCTCCTATTCTGGCAGACATCCAAAGGCATCTGCAGACAAAAGCCTCAGCAAACAGTAGGCACTACAGGGAAAGAAGCTGGGGGAGAAAAAAAAAGCCAAGGTTTGTCTTAAGGTACTGATTTGCCTCTCCAAAATTAACCAAAAGGTAGAATAAACATCTTGAACTGTATTAACTGGAAGAAGAGGTTAATAAAAGGGGTTGATCAAAAGAATTCTATAAGCAAATGTTTCTAGGGTAAGAAAAGTTATAAATGTGATGTTACAAAAATAGGGAATGACCCAGGAAACACAGGGATGCCAGCATGTCCTACAACACCACTTCATGTCACTCGGAGGATTCACATTCAAACGGCACAAATCAACATTCTAGTTGTTATCCGTGTTCCAAGGAGAACATGGAGGGTTGAAAAGTAAATTACTACTGGAGGTGGATTATGAAAAGCAGATTTTTTAAAAAAAAAAGTACAGACTAACGACAGACATCACCTACTGCACAGTTTTTAGAGCACTTGGAAAATAACTGCATTGGTGCTCGGGTGGTAACAACATGGGTTATTGATCTCAAAAATGTCAACCATGGCAGCCGTGTCTTTTACAAAGATGTAGAACGACAGGGGTCACAGCCCAGGTGTGCAGAGCTCCTGCTGACAACAATCCAGACCTCTGCACAGGGGGGAAAGCATCCTTGAGGAAAGGAGAGGAGACTGCCCATGAGTATTGTGTTTTATCAGCAGCTGCTAGTGCTGATACTGAATGCAGTAAGTGGTACTCAATGCTGAGGTCTGAATAACAGCTTTTAAAAACATTGCCACTGAAAATGGTAGAGATGTACACTGTACTATTTATGATAAACTAATTGCTTAGAACAGTTATTAGGAAATTTATTGGCATCTTGTCTGCATCTTTCAAGGTTACTGCTCTAGGCCATGTTTTACTTGGATGTTAGTGTGCATTAAGTATCCCTCATGGTGATTTGAGGACCAAAATTTAATTCTTTGATACACAATTAAAGAAAATCAACGCTCCCTAAATAAAATCTAGTCATTGCTAAAAACAGAAAAGAGAATTACATCAATGCTCTCTAACTAGTGGAAGGGTCATCAAGACTATATAATGCTTGAGCAGCTTGAGTATCTAGGTCAGAGCTTTGTCAGTTCCCAGACCTTTAAGTTACACAGTCTGAGTGCAGGGGTTGGTCAGAACCCCCAGTGGCTCCAGGAACTGCTCTGACCCCAGGGGCTCTGGGCCCTGCAGTTCTCTCAGCTCTGTTAAGGAGCAGCAGGGTCCACCACAGGACTTGGTGCTGCTCTCCTGATCCCATTGTCAGCTTTGAAAACTCCACTGACAGAATGTACAGCATCTTCTGCATCTATAGCTGACACAGAGCTAGCACCCTTACCAAAGCAGCTCTTCATCCCTCCTTCTGATTCAAGTACCTTTACTTATGGTCTAACTTCAGGAATTGTTGGATGGAGTAGGTTTTTCAATACTCAAAAACATTTGCCTTTATCAGAATAGTTGCTTTTAGGTCACAGTTTCAGGAACAGTGGAGGATAAAAATGGAAAATGTGAAAAATATTTGTGGTGTTGATTTGAAGCATGGCTACAGTTTCAGAGTAAACGTTGAACCAAGCCAAATGCCAGATTTCCCTCTGACCTTGCTGTTCAAAGTGCCTGCTGCTTTCAATCACTGTCTGGAGCTTACCAGCAATGAGTCAGATCATGACACTCTGCAGCCATTCCATACATTGAACTGAGGGCTGCCTTAGGCTGCCCATGGCAGTTCAGCAAGCCACTGCTTGAACCTAGTTGTTGTTTCGTTTCCTGTGACCCAGAATCTAAACTCTAGTTAAAAAAAAGAGATCTTTTAGTCTTGTATTTGAAAAAAAAAAGAAGCATTAAGAAAAGACTAAGGATCTTCAGAGTGTTATAAAAGAACTGTAAGTGTTGTTTACCTCATGCCACCTTGTTAGAAAGTCCTTTTCTGCACAAAGTTACCAGAAGTGAACCTCCCTGGGTATTTAGTATGAAGGTGAGGGCCGTGGCAGTCTAATTCCAGATTATAAATGGGGATGTGAATTTACCCCAAATGCAAACAAAAATTCACCAAAAAGTGCTCCATTGCAAATAGATCTCTCAGAAACTCAACGGAGTGGCAACCACTGTTTTAGCAGCTATGGGGGGGGGGGTCTCACTGGCTTTCAGGAACACTTAGCAGGGTCCAAATTTTTGAACATTTCACAGACTGTGTCTCATGATTCATCAGCTGCACTCTGACTAATTGGAAGAGGGCTCTGGCAGAACCAGAAAACTGTTTATGCATCCTTCAAAAGACTTTATTATTCATCATGTAAAAAGTTGTTGGGTTTTTTTTTCCCCCCCTCCTTAAAGAGTCTGTGTATTTACTTAGCTGGGGATTAAAAGTGTTATGCAACAGCCAGAATCAAACTGGGGAGTGAATGGTAGGGTTCCTCCTTTGAAACAAATAGTGGCAAATTGAATCTTTAACTTGAAATTAAGAGTTAAATTCTACGTAACAGGCCAAAATCTGCAGAGTCGTAGTGTCTTCAGGGGTAAGGTTTCTTTGTGTAAAGCTCTCAAACGAGGTGTCTTTTGTATTGTCACCTCCAGATTTTTTAGATGTAGTATAAACTCGTTAAAAAATTTGTTAAAAGCGAGTGTATGTGTGACACCCAAAAACAAAATAAGGAGAATTTTCTGTGATTTTTGTTTGTGTTCTGTAACTTTTTATATTTGCCACCCCTTTTGGAAGAACCAGGAGAAATTTAAGGCTCAAGAGAGTGACCAGTGCAGTAACCAGAGTCTGCAACAGTAATTACCACATGTAAGCACGGCTACTTCCAGGTTTAAATAAAGTGAAATGAAGGCAGCATATGGGGAACACAGACTGCAGTTGCATTTTCAATTCACTACAGATAACCTCTTGAAAAATGAAAGGCCTATTTTTAGCACAATGATTGATTAGTGTTGCCATAGCAATAAGCAACACTTAGAAGAACAGGGTAGAACCTAAGTATGCCAAAACACTTGCCAAAGTCTTAAAGAGACAGTCAAACACAGTGCTTTACAATCGTTTTATGGAGGGGGCCATAAAAACTAACCTTTGCATGGTAATTAAACCGAGGTGGCTGCAGGATTTACTACAGTTGCCAGCAAAGATGTTGGACAGAGGGTCCCTGGGGGGAGATTTCTTTCCCCTCTGTAACCTGCTTTGTGAGGGCTATTTCCCCAGTACCCTCTCAGCTAATTTCATTTTCCATTTGGTTTCTTTCTGCAGAATGTTCAAAGAACTGCTCGAGACCTTCTCATTGCACTGCACTTCTCCTGCTCCTTGTGAATATTAATCCACGATCCTTGGGAGTTATTTTTGTACAGTAAAAATTAATCCCACTTCTTTTTTTTTTTAAGCAGCAGAAGCATGTCCCCCTAAATCTTCACATAAAAGCCTGGAGAGGCAGGCATTGCATGTAAATGTTCCCTCTGATCTTCCATCACTTTTCAGACTGATTTTTTTTTTTTAATATGGTCACATACACATTATTTTGGCAACACAGGTGGAACTGGATCCTTTACAGAGCAGCCTCCGTGGAGCCTAGAGCTAAAGGACACAGTAACTGCCACAATAAGGTGACACTGGCCAAGTAGAATTAGATTATTTTTTTAAACAGGGTATCTTCTGGATACCACCTCCTTTGAACCTGACATTTTTGAGCACTGTTTCAGCAGTCAATGGGTAACAATAGCAATTCTTTATTGAATATCAAAAACAAATGGAGTCCCTACCTCTCATTAATAGGCAAAGGGGCAGTGGGGACTGTGGGGTAGTGGAAGGTCCCCAGAGTTCCTGAGGCAGGAGGGAACAGCCAGCACTGCAAGGGGCAAGGAGGGAAAACAGGGAGACACACAAACAACAGCCCTGGAGCAAGAGGGGGCTTTTATAAACAAGAAGGATGGATGGACCAGGAGGAGAGATGTAACATGGAAGATTGCCAATGTCTTCAGACAATGGCCAGGACAGAAGAAAGAGACCTGGATATGGCAGAAAATCAAAATCTCACATGGATAAACAAGATGTTTCTACAGTTGATGTGCAGGAAGATAGGTGAAGATAACACCGGGGTGTCTGCACAGCCTATTTCAAATTACAGTCTTTCCTACAGCTATTTACAGAAGGTGTTTTTTTTTAAATGGCCACCACATTATTGATGACCTTCAGAATACTCAAGACAGGGCTGCATGTGAGCACACAGAGCTGCTCTGTGATGCAGGTTACACACACCAGCACCAATCAGGATGACAAAGTCAGAAGAGAATAGACGGAAAGGGCTGGGCAGGGTGATGGCAGAACTTGGAAGATGTGGCTCAATGAAAGGGAGGGCAAATTGGAAAGCAAGATAAGCACAGGAGGGTGGCACAGAGCAGAAGAAGTGCTGGTGAGAGGAAAGAGTCGGAACAAAGCAAAAAAAAGGGCTTGAAAATAAGCAATAAGCAAGGGAGTTAAATTCTCATAAACAAGCTCAGGAAGAAACCACTGTTTGTATTACACACAATAACTTCAAGATGAAACAGTCAACTAACAAGTGGCTTCCAACCACTATGAAACCCTGCACTTATCTCTGCTTTCCCCTTCCCTTAGGATCTCCTTCTCTGAGACATGGGAACAGTAACCTGTTTATTGAGGAAGAGCAGAAGTGAGAGGCAATGTGCACAAGTGAAAATGACAGTCCCCTGACTCAGACAGGGGCTTGGATTGCTTTGTAATAAGCCAGTGGTGGAAAAAGGGAATTGTCCCAAGCAGTTTGATTAATTTTGTTTCAGTGGGATTAAGCTATTAAATGAGAACAGGTTTGAGATGAGAATGAGGTTTGCAGCTTTCTAAAAATATATTGTTTGTTTCTTATAAATACTACAGAGGTCCTTCCTTTTGCTAGAATCTCTCAAGGAACCAGGTAGCTGCTTTACTAGATGCCACCAGTTAGAGTCTGTCTTTTAAGCTGGGGGGTGAGAGGAGAGGAATTATTGATAGTAACCTGGTATTAGGCTCTAATCCTGCAACACAGATTCTGTTGCCTTTTTGATGTAGGCTCTTCATACACTCAAGCTGGAGAAGTTTGTGCACTGAAGAGTGATGGGTTACATCCCAATTTCAAGCACTGGTAATCAGATGAAGAGAACACAGGAAGAAACCTCTCCAGATTCCTCGCAGTGTTTATCCAAAACAACTTTTTTCTTTTCCCTTCTCAAGTCATCTGATTATAAAAATAACAATTACAAAAACATTCCTTCCAGATAATTTACTTCATGGGCAAACTGGCAGCTAAGTGAAACTCAAATGTAATCAAACCAGCAAGTCAATAATGGAACATTTAGCAACTATCACTGTGGGACCTTGACACATAAGAAATGAAATAATTATACTTCCCTCAGTCATTTGCTGGAGAAGAATTAGTGTCATTGTGATACATCATCATAGGAATTGTTATCTCCTGCTTTCTTTTCTGTAACTGTTTTGCATAAATATCCTGAATTTATATCCTATTCCTAAGTTTAGACATTGGCAGGTTGCAAGAATGCTCTTCCTCCTTGCAGAGAGTAAAATATTCCATTTTAAATCTTTATTTTGCTTTATACACTTATAACTGTGAAACTTACGATTGGCCATAGATGAGGCATAAAATATTATCCAGGTGCTTTTACATTTCAGCCCAGAATTGAAATATTGCTAACAACACTGGAACTGTTCAGATCAGACAGCAAAACTAGTTGAAATAATTCCTGGCAAAGACCTGAACCCCACCTTCAAAGTCAGAAGAGTTTGCTTAAATTCTCTTTTTCTTTTTCTTAACCTCTTTGTACTCCAACTTGACAGCTAAACTTAATTAGGCTCATTTTCACCATACTTTGTTCACATGAATTTTTTGCACCATGGTTGAGTTACCATACGTCCATGATCTGACTCTTTGTTAGCTGGAGGCTCCTCTCTTTTTGTCCAGAATCTCAACTGTCCCTTGAATGGGTCAAATAGTTATTTGCTCTGTGCTGCTTATTGTCTAACAACATCCCAGTGCAGGTAAAGAAATTTAGTTCTATGCAATCCTTTTTCGTTTGGTTTGCAACAGAGACAGGTTTGCTTTCTAGTTAATTATTTCTAATCCAGCTGGACAATCTCAGAAAGAAAAAGAAGAAAGCCTCCTGAAAGGTCAGTCACTCTTGTCCACATATCTAAGAATAGGATCTGTATTTTACACTAAAGATCCATATTTGCAAATGCTGTGATAAGCTGGCACGGAAGGGCTTGCTGAGAGCTGCACAAGATCTTGAATCCATCCTCCAGGTGAAAAAGGCTCCAGGCTGTGAGTAGCAAAGGAATTCTTCCTAAAAGCCAGCAGCTCCACCAGCCATCCCCCAGCAGCACGTGCAGCTTGTCAGGAGGCCAAGTCCTGTCATTCTGCTCATAGGGCAGAATCCCAAGGAGTTACCTCTCAGGGCTCCCTTTCAGCTGATCCCAAATACATCAACCTAATCACAACATTAAATTAAATTCTACATAAGAATCATATGTTTATTTTAGCAAGATCTCTTGTCAGGTTTCTCATGACAAGATCAAAACCAAAGCAGTCCCTGTTCTACGTTTAAGAGACTTTCTCACACACAGCTCTTAAATAATGCCCCAGCCTCTAAAACAAGGGTTTAAACTTGATAGCAGGATGTTATTCTCTAAATAGTACCCCCAAATCTGGATGACTTCCTTTGGCTTCAGCTTCGGAAGTATTTCTTCTACTTCCTCCTCCATCTCAATGTCAGCAGGAAGCTTGCAAGGATCAGCTCCAGCTTTGGTTCAGCATTCCTGGGGACATTCCCCACGTCTCATCTTCCTGATAGGAAGTCTTTTGTACTGCAGCTTCAGTGAGGCTCTCCTCCACCAACAGCACAGAGTACATTTTAAACTGCTCTCCTGACATGGCAATATTTTGCATATTAGACACCACAAAAGGATCACATGTGCAAGAGTTTTGTGAAGCTCATTATCTCAAGTGTGTCATTTGCTTTACATACGATTAATATGGTTGAGGAGAACTGGTAGAAGACCTGCTGCTTGCTGTCAGATTTAGAAGTTTGCTGGGTAACAAATACCATTCCTTAAAGCAGATGCCATCATAAGTGGACTCAGATTATAGCATCCTAGTATCATTACACTCTAATTTCCATTCCTGTTTTCATGCATCCAAGCACTCCTGGCTTTTTATGCTACCACTGCAGAGAACAATACTCTGCCTAATTTCAGGTCCTTAAAGAAGGTCATATTTATGAAATCCTTAAGATTTCACAGGAACACCAGATTGATGAAATTATTCTGCGTTGAATCTCTGCATGCCAATGTATGTGCTCAAATGCAATTTCTCAGCAGCCTTCATATTTTACAACTGAAAAACCTTAATCCTGTCAGCAAGATTCAGCCTGCTGTTCACTTCCTCTTCCATAACATACATTGAAATAACACTACTGAGCCCTTTGAGTCCTTGCTCTTTATTTAGGGTGGAACTTAGGAGGTTAAGTAAGATGTGAACATACAACACAGCAGTATGTACCTGATTCAATAAGATTATATTCATTTATCCAATTATTGGCCTGCCTTCAGAATCAGTTTTACTTGAAATGAGGCTCAATTCTCTGGATGTCCCACAGACCCTTTGGAGGGAATTTCCTGCCTTTAAGGAAAGGGTTTCCAAGCTCTCTTACATATTTTGGGCAATGTCTGTGGGTTTCTTCTTTCTTTCAGAATTCTCTAACGAACACAGAAGATCAAAATGTAGAGAAACTTCCCAGACAAGAATAGGAATTATTCCCAGTGGTATATTTTTGTTCTAGATTCAACAGTTTGAGGCAAAGGCAGTTTCTCTGTTTCCCTTGAAGACAATTTCATAGTCTATCAGCTCCATTAGAAGGTATTTTAGATTTTTGTGTGAAGTACAGTTTCCTTAATCTCATCCCAATATTTCTAGTTCTGTTTCCTTGCACCATGGTGAGTAATTAGTCCCCAGCTCCCACAGGCAGTTATACTGTCACTTAGTGACTGTTTTGCCTCCCTTCTACAGTTGTAGACTGATTTAATTTTTCTTTACAAGTCTCTTCAACCCTGCAATCATTTTTGCTGATGCTCTTGAACATCCCTTTAGCTGCATACCTTCTGCAGACCTTCACTGAAATGTGTTCCAGGTGTTGTCTCATCAGATTAGATAAAGAAGATCACCTCCTGATTCAAATTCTGAGTTCAGCATTGCTGTTTGGCTTTGATTATGTATTGCATTTCAAATTCAGACATGTATTTCTGTCTGCTACCACCCCTTTCATCAGTCCTACTCATCTCTTGCAGTTAAAAAAACAAAAAAAATCACCTAAAAATTCCAAATTACTTTCAGTTGAAGAAAAAATATACAGCAGAGTATAAGTAACAGACATGAATACAATAGAGCACTTGTAATTCTCCCAGATTTAAGATTAAACTCTTAATTAATGCAAACTGTGACAGACCCTACTAAAGGCCCTTCCTACAAAACAGCTGAGGCTCTGTCCCCCCATTACTCCTGACCATTATAGGACATTTGGGTCTCCTCTGACAGTCAAATTAATTTTAAACATGAAACAAAGCAGAATATGTAATAAGTATCTACAGTACTTATTGAAAAGCACAGTGTAGTACTTTGGATTTTCAAACCTGGTCATCAAAGTTTCAACTCTAAGTCTCCAGCTTTCAGATCTGAGCCTTCAAGTGCCCTTATGTCTTCTCTTTCACATTTATCACATTAAAATCTTTTTCCTGTCTGTATTATAACTGGGTTAAAAAAAAAAAAAAGCACAAATACTTTAAGCACTGCAGAGTTAAGAAAAACAAGTGGGTTGTGTTTTCTCTACTGTCAGAAGTTCAAACTAAATCAAGGCAGGAGTTTCTGAAAGGTCCCATCACCTGGAACTTCCTCACCACCTCCTCCTCATCTTCCAAAGGTTGCTGAAAATTTACTGTATATATTATTGAGGCCAGCACATTTAAAACAATTTTTCTCAGGATTTATGTGCTATATTTTGCCTTAGCTCTGCTAGAGGGAATAGCTGATTTTTCTGGGCACTGTGCCCAGATTATGCTTAATTTTGTCTACAGATTGTACAGTTTCCCAGATACTACACCAGAGATGAGCATTTTATAAGTTGATAAAACAATAAATAAAATAAACTCTTTTCTTATGTCTCCACATAATAACTGGATCCTTAAAAGTCTTGCACTGTTTTATAGAAGCTTCTCTTTGTCCAGTCAGTGACTAAAAATATAACAATTTTTTTTAAGTGATAAAAAATAAGGTAAGTAATATATAGAAACCCCACAGAAACCCTTCAAAATTTAACCTTAAATTCCGTAAAAAGATAACATAAAGTTCCACTATTTAATGTATTATGTATTAGTTATATTAAGAAGGAATCAGTTAGTATTCCACTTCTATATTTCACATAATTATTCTATTTTTAGAAAACAAAGAGAAAGAAAAACTTACTGTGTATTCTGATTCCCAATTGTCCATTTGTAAAAAAAAGAATGATGAGGGAAAAAGAAAAAAAAAAAAAAAGAAATGTGAAATCAAACAATGTTGCAAAATCCTTACAGTCAACATGCATTAATATTTAAAAGAATTGTGTCAGATAATCTGATTTATATTTGACTAATGTCTATGGGACAACAAAGGGTACAAGTCAGCACAGAATCTAAGCACCTGATGTTTTCTTTGCAAGGAAGAAATGGCATGGATACAACACTCCAGTTTTTACATATCCATAGTCTAGAACCTTCATTTCCTGATACTAGTCAATATCAGATGAAAAAAATGTATGCAGTTTAACAGGAGTTGTTAAAATAACTTGGCATCTGTGGCTCAATATGTAATTTGGAGCTTCTGAAGACAAGCTAAACTATCCAAAAAGTACAAGTTAGTAATAATTTCTGCTTTATTCCTTACCTGTGATTGTATAAGGATAATAATTCCAAGCCTTCTCGGTAACATAAAATATTTTGGGAACAACTGCTCTAGCCCAGCTAGGCAGTTTGCTGAAAATAAAAAGAAAATGTAGAATTAGAATATGTTATGACTTATGAGTGTTGTAGAAAACAAGATGCTTCCAAACATGCTTGTAATTGGACAGGTATTTAACAGGACACAGCCACACCTTGACTTCACAACAGTGACTGTGCAATCCAGCCCAGCTTTCTCCACAAGCATTCATGAATCCAAGCCTCTCGGTTCCCCTCTCCAAGGGAGCCATGTGATGTGGTGCCACCACAATCACCTCTGAGCAGACTCAGCTGCAGACTTCAAGAACGTGTGGCCTCCAACCTTAATCATGGACAACTCAGCAGGTGTATTTGTGTCACAGTGTTCTGAACCACAGGGAGGCACTCTCCAACCAAAGGTCACGAGTAAATATTTGATTTCAGACCACGTTGATCCCGATTCCATTATTTCTCAGAGCCTATTCTTCCTCCCTATTCCCTGCTGGCACACAAACCCTTGTTCAACTCACCTAGCACGTGGTATTTCCCACACTACCAACCCCAACTCTTGAGAAGGAAGCTTTTCTATTAAAATTAACAAATCACTCAAAACATCTCTGTGAGGCTGGCAGGCACTGTTGGTCCCATTCTGCTGGTGGGAAAAGTAAATTCCAAAAGTGAAGAGGATTGATGGCACTTACAGATGTCATAGCTCAGCTCAATCTGTCAAGAGAACTTACCAACATGGTGGTGCAACAGCAGTAGAATAAGAAATGAAAGATGTGGACACAGCACATGGGAAAATTATTCAAGGGTAATTAAATAATATTATGGAAGAGTGGGAGCATTTTCTTTACCATGGGTCTTGGATTTCCAGATCTCTGGTCGTTCAGGGTACCAAAGAATTGATGAGCAAACATTTTAGAAAGAAGGCCAGTTCATGAAAATTCATTTTTCAGCTCTTTCTTAATGACATCAGTTATAATCACTGAAGCTGCCAGGAACAAAGGTGTTGCAGTACCAGTCCCTCAAAGGAAGGCAGACCTTGGAGACCACAAATAGCCCTGTGCCTCAGAGACTCCGTTACAGTCGGGTCAGTCTGGCGACGTGTTGAGCAGAGACTGAATCTTTACTGAACTAAAGCAGATGCTTCCAAACCTCACTTTTCAAAGTGAAAATGCTTCTGATAACTGTGTACAGAAAGTAAATTAACCTTCCACACCACCAAATTTCCGAGGAAAACACAGAGTTTGGATCATTAACCCTTATTTAACCATGATCTAGCTACACATAAATGTTGCATTTGTCCAGAGGCAAAATGCAGATGTTAGTACATTGTCTAAACATTCAAAGTCAAGTGCATTGACTTTTGCTCTTTGAGGGCATTGCTCAAAACCAGATTTTCTTTACATAAACCTTCCTTGTGTCACAGTCTTTTCTGCAGCATTTTACATACTGCATAATAGACTTAAGTGGATCAGATCTTCTGTTTATTTTGTCAGCCTCTGTCAGTGTCTCTTTATGAGTCCCTCTCTGCTCCCTCCCTTACCCCTGCTGAGCTTTCCTCTGATACCTCAATAAGAAATACCAGAGGATGCAGACTTTCAGCTCCTGAAACAATGCTCCAGGAGGAGAGAAGAGGCAATAAACAATTCTGAATATAACAAAGTCTTAAACTGACACTAGAAAAATTGTCTTTGTTCATGTAAAGCTGCTCATTTTGCACTTTTCCTGGTTATTGTTTTTAGCATGTTGCCTGCCTGCCTGTCGTTGCTGGTACAGCACATCTCCAAAACAAATGATTTTATGAGTCCTGCTCCTCAGGGAAAGCAGGCAGAGAAGAAGCTTTCAGTACATCTTGTATGGCAGCACATCTCCTTAAGTGAAGCCTTCCAGAGAGATCCTGCCCTCCCTGCAAAATCCTTAGTTGCCTGAAAACCTGCTGGTACTTTCCATAAAGCTTTAATATTTCTGCAATATCTGGTGGTCCTGTGACACCAAAACCGGATTCAAATAGCGAAGCCGGGGATGATTATCAAGGATTATTCATAATTATCATTAAAGTCAGTGAGCCTGACCTCAAACATCCACCATAGCTTTAGGTAAACTACCCAAGCTGCTGTAGGCACACAGATGTTCTTTGCCAATGTCCATACCCATCTTTGGGAATGAGATCCTTTGTCCCATTGCCTGCACTACCAGAAGCTACATGCTTCCCAAATATGTCTCCTACATGCCTTCTAGAACACAGTCCTTGCAGTTAGTCTGAATTACCATCAAGTAGTAATTCTGAATATGCTCTTCAGAGCTTCTAGCTTTATCTCTTGTTAGCACGAAGGAAAGAAATATCCAGAAACATTAAAAAAAACCCCATAACTGCTGGGAGCTCCACCAGAGGAACTCATGTATTGATTTTTCCCAAGTCCTGTATCTAGCCTGTGAGACAACAGTGACTGACCACCACAATAATATTAAATATTGGCAAGACATAGATTATTGGACTCGTGTGTGTGTGTGTGCAGCACCACTGGTGATTCAATTCAGCCTGAGTTAAGGTCAGACATGGAAGGATTGCAGGGAAGGAGTAACTTGCAATGTAGAAGCAATAGTTACAGTATTTCTATGCCCACTCTGAAACCCTGCAGAGCATCAGTTCAATATAAAGTGAAACAGGCCCAGAGGAATAGAGGAACTTCAGAAAAGCAGTGATATTAAATTAGATCAGCAGCAGTAAAAATAGAAACAGATTGAGCAATATCTTTCATAGGACACAAAAAAACATATATAAAAAAACTTCTCTGGCCTTTGAGTGTGGAGGCATTGATCCTCAGCTGTATAATTTCACCAGAGAAAGAGACACATTTAACTTTAAGAAATTATGGAACTTCAAGGAAACAAAACAGATTTTCCCATCAGGTCTTTAAGCCTATTATTTTGGTACAGAAGGTCAGCATTGTACAAACCTAATGGTCATTCATAATGTCAATTCACTGCACTGAGGCAAATCTCTTGTCATCAAAAATAGGGTACTGGCTTTGTGACATTATTGTGAGATCAGAAACCCTTAAACCATTTCAGTAGTTTGGTTTGGGGTTTTTTTGGGGGTGGGGTGTTTGCTGGTTTTGGTTTTTACTGTTTTTTTTCCCCACTCCCCCCCTAATTTTGGAAAACAGAATGATAGTTAAATTTAGAAGAAAAGCTCTGATTTTCAGTGCACCCTTAACTTCAAGTTGTAATTCTTTCTCTTAGAAAAGATACTTTAGAAGAAATGACAACTAATCCCTCTCTGTGAAGCCACTGAGCTATCCCACCTTCCATCTTCCTGTGGCTGCCAGGAAGCAGCAGGCATTCATGGGAGCATGTTCTACTTGAAACAGAAAGGCTGTTGCCTGGGATGGACATTCCTTGCAAATTATTACAGCCCATGCAGAGAGAAAAGAGTTTTGCTGCACTTGCCTGTTGAGATAGACCCGTTTCTCTGTTAGCTGACCATTGCCATGGTTTGGATCTTCATAAGGTTCATTCTGCACCACTTCCACGCCTTCACCTCGGTCACTCTGCTCATGGCTGTGCTTGCTTATCATGTACAGCTGTCCAATTCTGTACTGCAAAGCAAAAGCAAGAGCAATGGATGAGCTGTGTGTAACATGCATTCCAAAGCCAACGTCCTAAAACGATTTAGCAGTACCTGCAAATAAAAAGCAGGTCACGGGTGAAACACAGCATTTTGCAGCTTCATTTAGACCTGTGAGCCAGGGTCCTCCAAATATCTTACCAAGTCCAGGGCATCACTTTTGGAAAACAACACCCCAAAACTGTGTGTATACAGATGTAAAGAATCAGGCAGCCCTTTATTCTTAGACTGTATTTGTAAGTGTATCAGTTATGCATAAATAAACAATGGATCTACTGCCTCCAGGTGCTGACGTGCAAGGGGATTTTAACCAGAGGTGAACTCTGGATTTCTATGGGACACAGGATTCTCCTGTCATACCAACACCATGCCAAATAATGAAGCCCTGCAAAAAGATTCAGGAGAACTGTAGGAGAGTCACAGAAATAGGAGTGCCAGCTCTTAAGAAAAAAAAACACCCATGTAGACTAAGTGCTTCAAAAAAAGTCTGAGATGAGTGATTTGAAAATATTATTAAAATGAATTTAAGCATTGACATGATCTTTTTTCTATAGGCTCTTGAGTTACTTAAGAAGCCAGAACCCAGGAGGGTTGGCTCAGCATGGCTATCACGGAAAAATAAATTGTTGGACCAGCAATTGATTTTTTTCTCAGTATGCCTGCCTCTGCACCAGGGCTTTTGCCTCCAGAGAAACATAACAAAAAATACATCATTGAAATGTCATTAGCAAATACTTTAGATTAAAATTGTACTTTCCCATTCATTTATCTGCTCTGATATTTTTTTATAGTTGTCATTTCATCTGAAGTATCTTTTCTAAGAGAAAGAATAATAGAGGAAAAATTTTCCCTCCTTGCCCTTCCTTTCCCATCCTTGCCCCTCCTTTCCCTTAGACATCAGGAGGAAATTCTGGACTGTGAGGGTGGTGAGACACTAGAACAGGTTGCCCAGGGAAGCTGTGGCTGCCCCATCCCTGGAAGTGTTCAAGGGCAGGTTGGATGGGGCTCTGAGCAACCTGGGCTGGTGGGAGGTGTCCCTGCCCATGCAGGGGGGTTGGATCTGGATGATCTTTAAGCTCCCTTCCAACCCAAACCATTCTATGATTCTATGGTAATGCTCTTTAAACAACCTGATGCTGGCACTACCTCATGCCTCTATATTCAGGTTTCTCATCTCTGGTACCTCTTTGGCACAAAATGTCCCCGCTTAAGAGATAAGCCCTAACATTATTTTTCTTGCCAATTCAGTTATCTACCTTTCTCTCTACTGAATCTTTTTTCCTACGTTTCATCCTATTTAAACATTTTGTTCTACTCCTGAAGGCTCTGAAGAGCTGCAGTCCTTACACATACCTTTTAAGTAGTTCCATGAAAAATTGCCTTCTCTTTTTCACTAAGAAGAAATGATTGCACTGGTACACAGGCAAGGCAGTTCGTGGAGAGAGGTGGTATATTTTATTTGATCAACTAGTACAGTTGGAAAAAGGGGAACTTTTGAGGCACATGAAACTGTTCTTCTCGTCTGAAATCAAAGCACCATACTTCAAAGCTAAATGCAAGTTGAGAAAAAATGCTTTGCTTTTAATTAGATATGTATCAATTAGGCCACCTGAGAGTAAAGATGCTCTGCCTGAGCAGTGATAAGAAAGTTAGAAAGGAGGAGAGGTGATAAGGTGCTTATCTTCTAATGGAAAGAAAGAGATCAGTAATTTATAGCCTGTGGAACATGGAAAGGTTAGGTGAGGAGAGAAATTACAGTTTGCCACAAATCCAGTATTTCTATCGAGATCTCTGTTGAGAAATTTTGTCATCCCATAAAGTTCTGACTTTTACTTGCCATGGACATCTCTGGAAAGTGTTTCATGATTGCACATATCACTGTGTGCTTTGATTTCCCACTTCCATGTAGTCCTTTGCAATTTTGCTCTCAGTTTTAATGGCCATATACAGACCTCAGCTTCTGCTGAAAATATTGGCTCAGAAACATCAAGATGAACGTTATGTGCACACAGACACCTAACAATGGGGTTGTACTAAAGCACTCATTTGCTCCAGCAGCATGAATCAGAGATATCCACCTATAACAACACCAGGAGCTTTGCTGAGATTGTTGTTCTTTCATGGACCCACACTACCATAAAATGCTAGCAAAATAGCAGATGACAAAGGCTGTAAATCAGTCTGGGGACACGGTGAAGAGTGGCTGAGCTGCACACCCACTGCACTCTGCAGATGGTCAGTGCTGTCAGGTGGAAATGGCTTTTCAGTTGTTGCACAGTCAGTGCTTAAGTAAAGGTCCTACTGCTCTGGTGAGACTCCAAGTCACACACTCTCCCCTTAAGAGCTCACAGAAGGTATCCAAGGCAGCTCAGCATCATGCTTCTCACTGGGGAGATGCTGAAGAAAACAAAGGCACCACAACTGGTGCTGAACAGCTCTTCTGCAGGAGTCCTACTGCTATCCACCTCCCCTCAGGTGAGAGGGGATCCTATGCCTACAGATCTGACACCAGTCAAGTGGAAATAACCACTTTTCACAATGATGGAAATGACTGTGCAGTCCTGCTAGAAAGCAGCTGTATTCTGCAATGAAACACACTTTAACACACACTTCAAAGTAGCCAACTTAGCTCTTTTGTGTGCTCTTCATTTGTTTTTATCTGGTTTATAACATTTTAATATTCTAGAGCAGGATGAAAAAAGCATTAACTTCCAAAATTATAGGTACTTTACTAAACCAGGGAGTACACAACTATTATTACCTCTTAAAATGTGTATTATTATGTTTACATGAATAAAATCCAAAGCAAAGATGTGTCCTATAGAACCTGCTGAAATTCAAACGCCTGAAATAAAACCTCACAGCTTTTTCCAAGCTCCTATTGGTATTGTGGAGAAATATCACTTAAGAAACATTTTACAGCAGTAAATAATACTCATTATTCCTGCAAGGGTAAACTGATGTGCCACTGTTACTAATGTTGCTCTATCTGAATTTCTGTGTCCTTAGCTGGAAGCTAATTTTCCAAGCCCATCTACTGTTTCAAGGTACTCAGTAACATTTTGCAGAGTAGCACCTGATCTGAATTTGGCTCTGGAGAAAAGCTCCTTGTTTGAAAACTCTTCAGTTTAGTAGGCGAAAATTTCTTCAATATCAAAGGAGGAGCTTCAAAAAACAAATGCACTGAATGTGGCATTAGAGGTTTCCAAGGACGTTGCTATGTAGCTTTTGTAGGAGACTTGATGTTTCTCAACTCCTCATGAGTTAATTGTCTCAGTGGTGTCTTCTTTTTTCCTCCAACAGGCAGATGGTGTTTGCCCATTGGGAGTTCAGTCATACAAGAAACAAGGTTTATGTTAGCAACACCATAATGATGGTCAGTCTGGTTTTGTTTAAAATTTTAAGTGAGACTAGAATAACCTTTTTGGTGTTCTTGAGACAGGAGAAAAAGAAAAAAAAAAAAAAAAAGAGAGAAGAAAAAAAGACTGTCCAGCCTACGTATCTTCCATTTGTACAACTCCCATTGCCTTCAGCAGAAGCTGCACCAGAAATCCTTGTACAAACATGTCTGAATTTTTTTCAGCCTGACTGCCTATTGCTCACATTTTGATCTAATACTAGTCTTCCAGTAGAACCTTTCAAACTTCACCTGGAATGTAGAATGTAACATTCTCTCAAAGGAGAAATTATGCCAAAGCTATCCACAATTTGGAATTTTTATACTATTCCTCAAAGTTCTTGTCTGAACGCCCACATAAAATGTGACAGATTTATCACTGGCTTTATCCTGTATGGCAATTCTCACCTACAAAGGAATTGTTGAACTCTTTCATTTACGTTTACTTTTCTATAACCAGACTAAACCATCAGAGATGGTGCAGCCGTTTCAATCTATGCAATTTCTTGTTCTAAGTCAGTAGTGAGAACCCTCCCTGCAGTTAGAAGCTGGAGTCCAGAAGATGCTGGATGTCTTTTATACCTATTCAAGGTAATGATAGTTCAGTGCACTGCATTTTGACAATGGAAAGTATTTCTCACACAGTGATTCATGCTAAAACATGCTGGTAGCTTCTAGTTCTGTCCTCAGAAAACTGCAAAGGTGAAACAGAAAAATTTCAACTTCATCATCAGTTGTATCTGCCTGGCCACACTGAATGCAAGGACAGAGATGATGGCAATACAGTGGCAATTTGATTTACAGAGTGCTGTCTCCTTATTAGAAAGCAGTGCTAAACCTGACTGATATATTTGATTTATTTTCAAGTCATAGGCTTTGAAGACTCTTTGTGTGCTCCTTGGTGAATGTGTTCCAAGACTTCATTTGAGAGCAATTTTTTACTAAAAAGATTAATAGGAATATTATTCAGCACTTGTACAATTATTTCAATGTTTAGAATTATTTAAAACAACATCTGATTATTCCTTAAAGTACCACCATGAGACAAGCATAATGGTCCCTGGGTAAGTCACTTGTCCAAACATGCACAGCCTGTCACTCCAAGCAATATCAGCAGCAATTTTACAAACATATTTTTACCTGGAATAACTTGTTTGAAAATGTGCTTGAGTGAAAAAAAAAAATAATATTTTTTTTTTTAGGAGGATACACTGAAGTTTCCTATTGTGTTTTGTTTTGATGTTAGAAAGCATTGTTTTCAGGTCTCGATCAAGACCTAAGCCCCACACTGCCACAAATATGAAAAGTTTACAGTTAAATATTGGAGATGGGCAAGGAAAGCATTGCCCTTATTTTATATTTGATTAATTGACACAAACTAAATCAATACCTCAACCTTAAAAAGATGTCTGTGATAGAACAGGAAATTTAGCATCAATCTAGTGACGCAGCTGGAAGTTTCAAAAAAATCTAAACAGTAATGACTTAAAGAGAAGTGGTTTCTCTTATCTCACTCACTGACTATAAATCCTTCATGTTGTTATTGTTAGCAGACATCATTCTGTCTGCCTTCTGAAATGGGTGAAGCCTAATGCATCCTCCTGCTCATCTGGAGGTGAAAGCAGAGCCCTCACTTGTGGGCAATTACAGCAATGCACCAGGATTGTGCCTCCTGATCCCTGCACTTGGGGAGATGATGATTCACAGTTATTAAGAATAATTTAAGAAAAACCTTTTCCATGACACAAGCTCCAGGTTCTGACAAGGTGCTTTGTTTTCCTTGTTATTAACATTCCTAGATTGGTCTTAACTAGCACAGAGGAACGTACAGTGTGCTGGTGTCTGGTGTGTCACGTACTGGTGGATTTGTATTGGCTTCTAGTTGGCCTGATTTTTGAGTTAGGTTTTTGTTTGGTTCGTTTTTGTTTCAATTGAACTTTTGGCTCTCAGACCTACTACTCTGCAAGCAACAGAAGAGAATATCTCCATCACCACCTCAAAGTTCCACTGCTAGGGAGGGAAAACGAGTCGGCCTTGTAATCATTGCAGTTAGAAACCTTGTTGCCACCGAAATAATTATTGTCTTTGCCTAGACGTCCATGTGCAAGGAGAAAAAAACATCACTGAAAATCCAAACCTGAAGGTCTCTCTTAGGAAGCACAATTTAGCAGTGTGAAGGTAGCAGCTTGTATTTCTAAAAGAGCAATTTTCCAGGTAATATAACTGCATTGTGGGAGAGGGTCATGAGAAGGGAGAGCTGCTGGTTTTGACTGCTGGGAAAATCTGCAAGGAATGTAGGAAGGGTAAAGAGAGAAGGCAGAAGGGGCGTGTTCTTCCAGCCCAGTGCAGTGCCTCGCAGAGACACCCAGACTGCCACTGCTTTGGTGTTACACCTTTAGCCTGGCTGCATAGCAGTGCAGAGTCCACACTAATACATTCTTTGTCTTCTAGTTTCCAAGCTAGTTAGAGCAAACCAGGCACCTCTGCACTGTGTTCTCTTTGCCATCTGGAAACATCCTGAGTGTAAAGGAGATTTTATGAACTGTTATTTTTAAATGCCCATCCCTGAGGCACAAATACAAGAAAGGATCTCCAGACTAAATTATTGTCTTCAAAAGCAAATCTATTTTTACCTACACAAAAGATCAATCAACCTTCTGAAGCAGCAGAAGGACTGACTTGTTACAAGAAGGAATAACATAAAAGAATCTACACAACTGACCTTACCTAATGATAGATTATTAGTGAGGTGCCACAGTCAGGTGAGTTCCAAAGTTCCAACAACCAGTGGAACAAATAATAGATGCAAGAAAATGATTGTTAAGTATTTCAAAGGGTTATTTTGACTACAGATGATTTTATGTGATTAATGCCCTTACTGCTCAGGACAGTACTGTGTGTCAAACTTCCTACACCACTTGAAAAGTAATGATGACATTTCTGGCAAAATGCTGTCCCTGTGACAGGATGCCCAAGGCTTCACTCAGTACAAATGAAGGAACTGACCTGCCTGTGTAGCAGTTTCCCTGTCCAGCAGCCCTTAGGCTAAATTAAAGCTAAGACAAGGAAACAGAATGAGCTGTCAGGAAGGCAACAGTACTTTCTGAACTAGCACTCAATGAATGGCTTGAAGTACTTGCATTTCAAAAACCAGCCAGCTGAACAAGGTCTATAAAAAGCTTTAGGAGGAAGGCTATAATAACAACTGTAAATACCTAGGTCCTAAAATTTGCATGTAAATATGATGCACTATTGTGATTTGAGGCCTTAGAAAACCATACAAGCCATTTAGTGGTATAAATGTCACTTACCCTGGTGATATATAAAGAAACTGACTAGTTAGAGCTGAGCTTGAAATTTTTCTGTCACTTAATTCCTGCATGCATCTGTGATTCACAGTGTGCTCCACGTCTGCTGACTTGCACCAGCATTCTTCTTTAGTGCTGCCCAAATTCAGGAGAACATGATTTTGTTGCCTCACAAACAAACAGTTGCAGCAGGAACAGTTGCCTTTTGCATGCTGTGAAGTGCAACTCTGACTGCTTTGATGCCTGCTTGGCCTTTTCAAGGAAGAAATTACATCTTTAAGATATTTTATCTGTTTAAATTCCAGTGAATGGCAGCTCAGCAACAACATGTTGGATGTTCAGAAAGACAAGATGGATCCTCCTCTAGCATTTTCAGGTAAAGAAACATGCCCTACTCTAAATTAACAGCATCTTGGCACACAATGGCTTACAACCTACATGAGTGCTACTGAAATCAATGGGAGCAGGTCCAGATCTGTAGTTAATAGGTGGACAATGAAAATGAAATAAATGAAAATTAAGTTGCAAATTTTCAGCTTTCTTGCAAATGTTTTGCCAAATATAGCTCACATCCTATTCAAATGCTAGTAATTTGATGTTTCTACACCAGCTGTGCTATTGAAAGGAGCCAGCTGTTTATCCTGAGTGTACAAGCTCACACAATTTTTAAGAATCAGTTTTTCTCAACAATATTTTACAGTGAGTCAGCTAGTTAAATTTTTCAACCTTTTACACTATGTGCTTTTTACATAAATACTGACAGTAGCTGATCATTTAGATTTCTGAAGATCCATATGCTTCCAACAAAGGATGCATGTGAATTTTCAGGAGGCTAAAATGTCCCCTGTTCCCAAAACCAGAAAGAACAGCTAAAAGGGACTTACTATGTACTTCCTGTGCCAGTGCCCACTGAGGAGCAGCCTGTCAGTAATGCCCACTGAACACTCTTCATATCTACTGTTCCCTACTCATGAGTACCTGGCACTGAGTAAGCCACAAATATGCCATGCCTTAATTACAGCTTACTGCTTTTCATTCACAATTCATTTGTCTTACAGTGCAAAATTGGTTATAATGTTTATGTTTTTTAAGTAAATTCAGTATTTATTCACTACAATTAATTCGTAAGATTGTAGTTAATTTGCAGGCTAAAGCTCAAGGAGCTGTTCAGTAAATCTCTTTAACATTTAAACTAAGAATGCAGTAAAATGAAGCAAAACTTCAACATAATTTTTGTAGAGGTTACTAAAGTTTGTTTAGTAACCCAAAGTCTCTTCCTGATATTTCAGGAAAACACTATTTCCATTTTAGATATTCCAAGAAAAATCAGAATGGAAAAGCCTGAGCTTCCTCCTTGAACCCTGACCCTGATTCTCTTCTGGGCAGGCAGGGTGGCACACTCTTGCTCCCAGTGGAAAATAACCTTCTCCATGGATTAGTGATGGTGATGGAGAAGTTTGCTTTATTAAACCAGACTGCAAAAACCCTTATGTGTTTTTCCATTAAAATAAACAAGACTTTTTTTTTTTGGGGGGTGGGGAAGAGAAGAAACTAACCTTGTGTGCCATGCATAATAAACACATTTTTGTTGGCTAGGGAAAGGAAGGGCTGTGCACAGCCAGACAATGAGGTGCATCAAAAGGCTTGAGCAACAAAGCTGAGCTTGAACATAAAGGTTAACTTCTCTGAAGTGCAGGATTTTAAAAAATGTATTTATTTTAATTCAGCTCAGTTTAAGCTGGGAGTATTCAGAGCTGCATACATCCTCTGAACCTTCCAAAACTCAATAGAGTTCAAAACTGGACTTGGGAGCTAGGTTCCTCTTTAACTATAGATGAACCAAACACATGTGCATCTATTCATAGACATTATTTTTCTCTTTTTGCATGGCTAATGGCATTTGCTTAATGTTTAAGTAGAACTTATTTCCCCTCAGGCTTCTTTTCTCTAATTACTCTTCTTCAGTAATTACTCATTTTTGTGACGTATAAAGATCTCTCCCTAACAAAACCATCAACTTTCAAGCACAGAGAATTTGATGCTTTCAGAAAAAAAAAAAATTGCTTGCAAACTTTGAGTTTAGAAGCACCAAAGAGACTACAAAGGACTCCAGAATTTTTTTCAGAATTACAGAGGGAATAATTCTGCAATTACTTTTTTTTTGGTAAGCAAGTTCCTTATGTTGCATTTTAGGCAACAGAATTCTGCTTATAAATATGAAAAAAGAGAACTTTCTTAAGATGCACAACCTAAAACTAAAAAAACCTGAGCATCAGAATTTAGTACTTACTATTTACAAGCTGAACGAGACAAACCCAACCTATCTTCTGATCCCTTCTTCAGAAAAACGTGAAATTTTGTTACCTCCAATGAAACAAAAACACATTCCCAGTCCAGAATATTTCATTTTATCACCAAAAATATTCCATCTTACTTTCTGATCTTCTACAATAAAACTGACTTCAATTTCATTTTTAAAATGCAGTTGTTTTATGCCTGCATTCTGAAGATAAAAATAAAGTTAGATACAATTGTGTGTATGCAAATAGTTGAGGTCACTCCTGCATCTCTGCATCTAACCTAGAGATTAGGGTGATGAAGATATTAAAGTTATCTGAAGTCATCTGTTGAAAGGAAGCACATGAGAGCAAGATTCAAGTTCTATCAGAAGGAAATGAAGACATACTTTCCTCCCCGTTCCCAGATTTATAAGATACCCTGACATCTCAAAACTAATACCGAAAGAAGATACAATGTTTCCATTTTAGTTCATTAGAACAAACATTGCAAATTAAGCAGCTGGTCTAAATCTGCAACTGACAAAAAAAAAAAACAACCATGCTGAAATAAGTCACTGCTGTTGCAACTTACCACACTGATACCTTTTTTACATGCATGAAGTCTAATTAATGCATTGAGTACCTTTAGAGTAGAAAAGTGTTTGCATGCTGTTGACTTCTGGAGAATCAAAACTGCAGCCAAATAAACCCCTGGGCAAGAAACCTGCAGCTGGCTGCAGAAGGCAATGCAATGTGACATCTGTGGAGTGCAAGGGCTGGAGAAGGATGCTCGGGACACCGTGTGCCTGCCACCTCACGCCTTTGTCTAGACTAATTACAGAGCACAGAACCTTTCCTTTAAAAGTTTTCCACCTTGAAGGTGCAAGTTCTTTTACAAGACACAGATGAGCAGAATTGCTGCTTTCCAGCACACCAGAGAAGGGAAGCTCTTACGTAAGCAGAAGTAAAATTTCCAGGCAGGACCGCATTCCTGACCGACTGAGAGACTCCAAAGCTTCCAGATCAGACATTCCTTCAATACCACATGTAGAATAACAGGAAGATGAAGGCACAGAATTACTGCCAGGGGACTCTATAGGCTTAATTCCATTTTATTGTAACCCAGAAACGTGAAGCTATGTGTTCTCCAGATGTTTTTGACAGATGGTGTCAGAGCATTAAGCATCCTACCAGTGTTCATCGGCTTTTACTGACCAGTGTCAGATCCCAGACAAATCCTGTAAGTAAAGCCTCCAACACCACAAACACAACCAGCATCTCTCTCCTCTGGAACAGAGCTTGGAAACAGTAGAATTACACAGGTTCATCGTACTCATGAACAACAGAGAAATAAAACCCTTAAAAATACGTTGTCGCTTTATAGTTTGTGCATTTAAAAAATCCTGGTACCAAAACCTCACCTGCAAGTCTTTCACACGCACTTTTAATTATCATCTCTGCAAAACTCCAGTGAAAATTTAAAGCTGATATCAAAATAATGCATGCTGCCTGCCAGAATATATTCTAAATAATACAGCGTAATTATTCTGATGAATTCAGTAAATTGAAGGACTCCAAATCAACTCACAACAATTTCATTAAAAACTCAAACATTCATAAGGATTCAAACATAATCTCTCAAAACTTCACATTTTGAGGGATGTGAAGGAGGAATGAAGAAAATACATCATTCGAAACACAGACACAGAAAGGAATTCCCTCTCTCTAAGGAAGTCACCCATACCAGAGTTAAAGTGCAGTAATGATCACTGGCGACAGCAGAAGAAAGAGTAACCCCTGGTTCTGAGCACTCCTCTGAAGTAGCTTGTACACCTCAAGTAACAGGGAAAACAATTTTTCAATACTTGTAAGTGGGAATATCTTCCCAGCACAAAGAATTTTCTTGGGTGTTCAAACATTCTGCTACAGAGAAGCTTCCAAAAGGCCACTTTGGCTGGAACAGATCCCACCGAGTTGAATGGAAAGACTCTCCTGTTGACTCCAGAGAGCTTTGTACGTAAGTGAACAAACAGCTTTTCTGCACTTTCTACTCCAAAATTAACCACTTCCTCATTAGTTAGAGCCAACTGCGTCACTTGGAACATATCCTTTGGGTAGAAGAGTTCATGGTGTACAGTAGCACCAGGGAACCAAGCTGAAAACCCCAACAACATGATGTATAAATAGATAAGACCTCTCTACAGAGAACCTGGTTTTCCTCCTCCAGTCCTTCAGACCACAGCGCAGTGCTCTGCAATACTCAAGCAATTGCAGTTTATGCACGTGCTCTGGGCTGCAACCTGCCATCAGACACAGGTTTCAAATGGAAAACTTGTAGCTCAAGGACTTTAAATGCACACACTTAAATGCACACACATGAGAAAAGAGCTGGTTTTGTACAGAAGTCAGAGAACTAATCCGGAGCATTCTACTGTAGATCTCAATAATTGAAAACAAACAAACAAAACCACATGCACACAAAAGCTAAACACCCCCCCCCAGCCTAAAAATACAGTTTAAAAGATATCATTGCTTCCCTTCCTGCTACCTCATGGCTTTCTACTACCCAAACAACACACTCTCAACATGCCATTGGTTCAAACTGATGGGGAGGAAGTGGTTGCTGTAGCAATGGCAACCACATGAAAACGGTTTTGTCTAATAGATCTTTTTATAGTACACAGAAAGAGCAGACAGCAAGAACACAGACTTGTTGCATGCCTGCACACCTTCACCTTCCTCTCCTTCATCAGCTGCTTGTAAACTTACTCCTTTTCATAAAAACTAAGAATTCAGACAAGTATATACAATTCTTTGACATACGTTATGTGGCTATAAATTATTCCTCCGAAAACATAAAAAAGATTTAATTAAGGAAAGAGATGCAAGAAAAGATTAAAACATGAATGATTCTCACTACAAGTGTTCGTGCCCAAACTGGCCTCACAGGTCAATCAGTAAACAGAAGTTATTCTAACATATGTTTAAATGCATGTGGTTCAGTCAAACATTCATAACAGTACATAAGAGGATTACTTTTAAGTTCAAGCATTGCTTTTATACTGTTTTAGATGGGTTTTACTATTCCTATGGGCACATGACAGTGAAACATTCTTATGAAAGATTTTTTTATTCTAAAAACTTTATGAACTATCAGTTTTGTTAACCAGATAATGCTAAACTCTAATGTGAATACTCAGTGCTTTACTCTACAGCTCAAAGGCTAGACAAATACATGTTGAAGAATCTCCTCTCTTAACAAACTTCAGTGCTCTAGTGCACCATTCCTCACCTTTGCTTTAAAGTAAAGCTCTCTTCCATGTTCAAAAACTTTTGGGGTGTGCAGGGAGGGGATGTGTCACTACCTAACAGAAATTCCCAAAACAGGGAAAACTCTGGAATGTGGTATTTTAAGTAGGGCTTGGTGTCTGGATCTTGTCTAGGACTATTTTAGCTAGGCAGTTCAAAGAACAGGTTTACTGGGAGCTCATGGCAAACGGCTACTGCAGGATCCACAGCCACCTTCCAGCCACCTGTCAGTCTCTGTAATATCCCATTGCTACCTCTGTCACGTTCACTGCATAGAATGATTACATACAAGAAGTGGTAAGGGTTAATTATTCCATTTTGAAACCTCAATTCTCTGTTTTTCTCTTTTGTTGTTGTTGTTTTGCCTTGTGCTCAGTGTAGACTGCACAATTCTCCAGAGAAGCAGATAACCATCTGGGCTGGCAGAGCACTCTGAATTCCTCGCTGCCAGGGCTGAACTGCTCTCGGGCACCTCAGGCAGTCACACTGGAGACATCCAGTGTCCCAGCAGAGTCAGCAGATCCTTCAGCTGCACCTTCCTTCAACATTAGCATCTGATACACCTGCTTCCCAATCTTGGATTATCGAAGCCATTCACTGCCACTGCAGACCACCAGGCTGAACAGTACTGCTTGAATCTTTTCTTCTATCCAGGCTGCACACAATTAGTTAAAAACAAATAAGTTAATGCATAAAATGCTAATTGTTGATTGAAAGGATGGTAATGAGAAATGTGCTGTCTTAACTGGTCACAGCTGTCACTGAGAGCCAGCTACCAGTTTGGCTCTGTGGGAAGCTTGCAGTGTTACTTCTGTTGGAGCCAAATGGTCGTCTTGCTGTGAGCAGAAATGTTGACAAGTGGGGCAATATGTGGGAAGAAACTTGGCATTTCCAGTGGGATGCATGCATGTGTACAAGCAATTATGGGTTTCCAGACTGAAAGGGTACACTCAGATTGACTGTACTAACCCTGTCATGTGCCCAGTCACTTATGATTCTGAATAGCTCAATAGCTACCTGATATAAACTGGATGTCCCAACAACTCACACCAGGTAAACAGCTAAGATACATCAATTAAGTTACTTTATAAAAAAAAGTACCCCAGGTATTACAATAAAATAGAAAAGATAATGCAGTGGTCTCAAAAACAATATTTAATGGCAAAAAGGGGGAAAAAATAAATCAAAACAAACTTTTGAATTACAACTTGTTCTTTAAATTCAAACTGCAAAATCAGTAAATACTATTTTAAAATATTTAAGATTTTTAAAGTGAGGCCTAGACCCAGAAGTGGACTTAGTGTTGGAAAAGAAAATTCATGTAGGGAAAGGAAAGATGCAAGACTGCATTAAAGGCTGATGGGTGACAATGGGGTGTTTTCATGTTATCTTCTCATGGCACTTAGCAATATGAAAACTAGAGTCTGAGAAGAATAACTGATCATTGCTTTGTTTTCTTATTCTTCCATTAATTTCTAACACACACATAATGATCATCAACACAGAATACAACAGCTTAGATCTGACAACCAAGCAAGCTTTCCAAAAGGGCAAACTGTGTTTAATTCAATTTAGTTTAGTGAAGGGTCAGCAGCTCTTCCTTTACGACTCGGAGGATTCCCATCAACTCACTCTTTCAGAGTTACTGAGAACAAACAGAAGATTTGTATTACAGCACTTGAATCATAATGTGTGGAAGAGAGCAAACAACGTCAGAGTTTCAGCCCTGGATTTGTCTTTGCTAGTTTCTCCTAGATTACCTGCCTATATTGGCTTAATGAACACCAGAGAATTCCACATATAGCAAATGTGTGTCACGCCGTTCCCTCTCGTCGGTACAAATCTAGCAGATCCAGCTCTCATATCAGTCTTCCACCTTCCTCCACTTATTTTTTATGTACAAAATATGGTGGAGTGAAAAAGGATGACTACACAGCATTATAGATCTGATGGCCTCGGGGTGGCCTCCTAAACAGAATTCAGGAAACTTCCTGAGCTGCACTGAGAACAGGACCAGGATCAGAATCCACTCGCTGCAGCTGACGCTGAAGTTGTGTGCCAGAGCTCAGACAAATCAGACAGAACTGAGCTTGCTCGTGCTGCCCTGATTCAGTAAGGCTATTTTCTCAAAAAGACCTTAATGTTTTCCTACCAGCCATAACACATGCTCCAGCAAGAGAGACACAATGTGCTCTTCTATAATCAGAAGATTGGAAACTGAGATTTGCTACTTACACTGTTATTCTAGTCCTTCACTCTGCCACAAAGCCCTGACAACCTCTGCTATTCCGTAAATGACTTCCCTGTCACAAAGACAGCCAGAACAACTGAAGACTCATTCATATGAATAAATGCCTATGAAGGATCAAGTTTCCTAATTTTTTTTGACCTGTGGAAACGAAAGGATAACTCAGTATTTCATTACACCAGGAAGATAAAACAAGCAATGGTTTTTCCACTTACTATTAAAAGTAATCATGCAGGGCTGAAATACTATACTATTCTTTACCATTCCATTTTTAGATTATTTTCTTTCCATTTCTACCTATTGGTGAGATTTATATGACAAAACTATCAGCCTTGACAAAATGGATGCTTTTATCTTTGCAGCTAAGGTGTTTGTGAAGCCAGTGTGATGTGAAGCAGTTTCCCACATTACAGCACATTTGCCACGTGACCAGCTGGAAGGTGTCACCGCAGCGTTACTATTTCATCTTTGTGAGACACATGCAGGGCAACAACAGAGCACAACATGCACGTCCTTAAGTCCAGAAATGCAAGCAATCCCAAAGGGGAACTTGCAGAGACATGCCTGCCTCTCCATTCATCCGTAGATCAAATGTTTCATTAAAGCCATCTGACTTTTCTCCTCCCATTGACATCAGAAAGAAAAAGTGACATTAAATGAGTTCTTCGGTTACCGTTGGATATTGGCTTCAAAATAGTTTCCCAGATGTCACAACAACCTCATGGAAATGCCTATGATTGCAATTGCCCCTGTAGGAATACAAAACCATGAACAAAAATAATGTATTTTATCCTTTCAGAAATACACTAAAACACAGAAGAAATTAATCTTAGCCTCTCAGAGAACACCATCAGCTTAAAGATCTGTATGAAAAGCTACTAAGCGGGAAGCTCGAAGTGGAACAACCTGAAATTTTCTTGAAATGAAAGATTAGATGAGTTTTTAGAAGGTTATATGAAGAGGATGCTGAGAGAAGATGAGATTTAAGGGCTAGCAAATAATTCCTCTACAAAACAATATGGAAAAAAAAAATTACAGGCATTTTCTGCAGTGCAAGTTCAAGGTTGGCCAATTTCTTTGGCAGAATCGTTCTGTGCTATCATGGCTAGATTGCTTCCAACACCCCGGGAAACAGTTGCAGATAATCAAGGTGTAGACAGATAACTGACAGCAATGTTGCACTCAGAAGTGTACCTATGCTCTTTCCTCCTTCTTAACTTTTGCCTACTTAAACTTTTGTTTCATTCTTACTTTTTGGAACCAAAGATAAAGGAGCTTATAACTGAAGCCAAATAGCCATTCTCATCTCCTGCTGATCTGTCTTTTGACAGCCAGTGTCTTGATCAATCTGGCCTAAAATACCATAAGCAGCTGGCAGTTTCACTGAATAGAATACTGCTCTGACAATCCTTCCATGGAGGCAGTTTTGTGAATGTGGTGTGTATTTACTAGCTGTACTGTTTACATTGCTAGCAACGATGTTGATACTGTAGCAGGTCATTGCCAGTTCAGTAAAACACAAGTTGATGTTACCATCAACTATTTATGTTAACATTGACATAGGCAGTATATTGTGTAAATAAGTTGCAGTATTTTTCTGTTAATATCATTGTATTTAAAATTTATGCCACCAGTAATAGTAATATGAAAATGAAACACACTTAAGAGATAGATATCTAAAGTATAAGTAGAGAAAGTAACAGATTACCTATCATTAAGCTTGCTGACAACTTCCATTAGAAGAGATTCTTCCCTTCAACTCTGCTAAATTTTAGTGGCATGGATGTTTTACTGTGTCTACTTTAGGCTCAGGAAGCTGCAATCAAAATGGCTCAGGAATGTTTCAGTTGCTGGTAAGATTAATTTTTAAATAAAAAAGATCAATAGTATTGGAAATAAATGCTGTCATTTTTTTCCTTCGGAAGGATATCACGCCCAGAGTGGGCTAGAAAAGGGACTTGAAATTCAACCGACACGTATTCCTTGCATAAATACTTGTGCTGTTCATGTAAAAATCTATTCCTATTTAGTCCCTCAGTTAAATACAAACCTTTATATTTAAGCCTTTGCAAATACAGTTCCATATTCTCAACAGAAACTTTTCAGAGCATTCCAGAAGAAGTATCAAAATATTATGTTCTTACTGCACACTCTCCAGCCTCTCACAGATCCTACTATATATAGGATATATATTTGCCTTGTATGCTATCACACTTTTTTTTCCTACTGCTTATTCTCTTCTATCATATGTCATCACATACACTTTATATTATTTTATCCATTACCCTCCATCATCTCAAGTACATAAATCTGTGCAGTGCATCCCAGGGTTCCCACACTGATGATAATACAGACAGTGGTCATGAGGCCATGTCGTGAAGCTTTTTTGTCTCAGAACATTTTAAAAGCCCCTGAAATAAATACAAACAAAAGCTATGCTTCATGAAACCTTATCAAGCTTGCAACACCAGGCACTCAAGAGTTAGGGGAAAGTGAAGGGTGGCTCATGGAATATTAATGCAGTTGTGTACATAATGAAAATAAATTGATTAATGTTTACTAAAACATTCAGACACTTTAAAGATAAGCATCACTCAAAACCATGATAGACAGTGGTTCCAACTGCAGAGATGGGTAAGAATTAACTGGAAAAGAAGACAAAAAATTATATCATGAAAAAGTGGCATTCAGCTGAGCACCACCCAGCCTTTCCAGGAACCAGTTTTATGGAAAACATGTTCAAAAAGCAGGCAAACCAAAACTGTATGGGCAATGTTCATTTTGGCACCTCCTAATTCTAAGTGCTTGTCCTTGAAACCTTAAATAATGATTTTTAAACCAGTCTGTGTTGATAAAAACCAAAATTATGATGTCATTGCTGTTTTGGAATCTATGAAAAGGGATATAGGCTACTGAAATCTTTGTAGACAGATTGCAAATGGAGTGGGTATGAACTCAGAGTGGTAGCTTGCAGATGTATTTTTTCCTGCTTATGTTGCCTTTTTGTTTTCCTTTCCTTTTTGTGGTTAAATAAAAGCATTCAGCTTTCAGTTCTTATCTTTTGCATGTGTGATATTCATGCAACAGGAAACAAACATCAGTATTTTGACCCTGTGAGGTTTTTTTCCCCTGAAAACAAAACACTAATGCAGGCTATAGCAGACAACAGCAAAACTTCATTTTTTAAATCGGAAAAGCAGCAACATTAATTCAGAAAGCTGCTTCGTTGGAGGCTGAAAGCCTTTGTACAAAACTTCATCCTGGAGTGATATTTTCAGCTGTAATATAGGGGTTTGAAATGGAAATGCTGACAGGCCCATAATTAGGGAAGCAGTAGCGGGCACCACTATAATGGTCTATCAGATAGGCATACTACTTAAATTCAATACAAGGTACCAAAAACTGTTAGCTCTGTCCTCATTAAAGCAGCACTTAAAATACATCTTCACCTCCATGACTCAAACTACTAATTTGATGTTCAGAAGGACATCTACACTGGTAGTAATGCTCGCAATGAATACATCTCCTTTAGCACTTCAAACTGAACTGGCAGGTCATCCAAAATGTTTAAGCTCACAGGAAATGCAAAAAATAAATGCTAAGAATAAGAACATTTTATTTTACAGAACTAACTGAAGCCATGTAAAATCATATAAAAAACTACCCATTAGTTCCTGTGTTTATAACATTTTAAAGCTTCTTTTTATATCCAAATATGCAATGATATACCTGTGATGCAATTAAACTTTTTAATTCAGAGGGAGGAAAGTTTTCCTCACCTCTGTTCACTGGATCTTGTTTGACAGTTCCAGGTATTAGCATGAAATTCTTGATACCTGTACAAATTCCATGCATGTAGAGAAAAGAACATCAAACCTGAAGATCCATAAGTGTAACTAGTTGAATAATTTTTATAGCATGTATAGATTTCAATTTTAAACTGTTAATCCCACCAAAAGCATTTGGTAAGTTGGTAGCATAGTTATAAAATGTACAGTATATTCTATTTATGTAATCTATAAATCCTGAAATTTCACCTGAGAGTTTCTTGAGATAATAATATTCTTTTTTTAACAGACACAGAAACACTAGTGGGAGATTACCTTTGAATTATTTCCAACTATATATTCAATGCTATTTCATTACTCCAACAGACTCTCTATCTCCTTCCCTGCATTAAGGTGCTTGAAAACAACAGAAAGAGTGAATTTAGCTTTCCTGCATGTAGTCAGAAAATTCAATTTTTGGGGCTAAGTCCTCCTGAACAAACCCTCTTTCAAGCACTAAAAATGTTGTAAAAAAAAAAAAAGTATGTGTTACATTCTGTACAAATCTAGGTATCCAGCTCTTATCAGGTAAGGGAAATAACAAATGTCACATTCCACAGAAGCTTGCCTCACTGGAAATGGGATTGATAGCGTTTTTGATGACTAGGTAGAGAAAGAAAACATCTCTCTGAACAGAAAGTACTTTCCCATGGAAAGCTGGAATAGTACTATTTTGAGTAGTGCCCTATTTAAACGCAGGGACACCCTCTCTCTGACACTCACGCAATCGTGATTTGTGCGTTTCGGTGCTTGTGATTCTGTCTCAGGCTACAACAGCACCTAGAAACCACGATTCAGAAGATTATTATAGCTCCATATTTTCCCCACTACTGACAATGAAGGCTTCCCTGGGCCATTGGTTTCAGGACTAGAGCCACAAGAGGGCACGAGCAGCAAAACAAGGTCCCAATGTCTATCGATGTCACTCCTGTTTGAATGTGGAGCGTAACTGAGACTGCTAGAATTCCTGCACTTCTTTCTGGTCAGGGGATGCTTTCATTTTCTTAGGAGGAAAACAGGCTTTCTTCTGAAGAGGACAGGTTTTAAGATTTTATATCAACAGAAGACAGGGAAATTGCCCAAGTTCCAGAACAGAGGCCCACATGAAGAATTTTTTTCCTATTAATTCACTTGCCAAAGACGACGAGGCAGTAGAGTAACAAGTGCCAAAACAGAAAGATGTATTAGTGCTCACCAAGCCAGGCTTCTCTCTCCCATAAAACTACTGACCAGACAACAATTTGCTTCATCTGGTGCCAATCTGTTCATATTATGTATCATTTAACAAATCACCTATTCCCCAACTTTACTAAAAGTCCCTAGGAAACAGTTCAAATCTTCTCCCATAGTTTGATAGAGCAGAGTTAAAGAACACATAAGAGGGAATGTCATATGCAAAAACGACTTGTACCTTGTGGGAGAGTCAGACAAAGAGCACTTGCTTGAATCACGAAACCAGGTGTGATTTTTTTTCTGGCACTGTATTATACAAAGAATAACAGGGAGCTCTTCAGCATTCCATGAACAAAATATAAGTAGTGTCACCCAGAAGTACACCTTCCCCATGCAAACCTCTTGCTCTGTTCAAATGCTGGTCAGCTGTTTTGTGGCTATCAGCACTTGATCAGGAGCTTTTCTTTCTTCCTGATCCTGGTTCCTCCTGTCCATTATACCCACCCAAGACACCTCCTATGTCACTGTGAAAGATGGAAATACAGCTCTGAAAGTTCTGCAGTGGGGTATTTGGTTTTCCAAGGCCACAAGATTTTGACATGACAGTAGCTGGTATTCCACAGAAACACTACTTCCTTTTTAACATTAGATCTTACCTTAGAAAATTTATTTTCAAGTTAGCATATTCTTACCACAAAAACACGTCTTAATTATAATTTTTAACTAGTTGGTATTAGCTTGGTCCATTGATTATATTGTAACCTGATTTCATGTATTACAGAATCACAGCATTGTCAGAGTTGGAAGGGACCTCTAGAGATCATCATCATTACTACGGTTCAAAGACACCACAATTGAGGTAAACCTTTAATTCAAAATTCACAAGCCTGCAGATGTACCCTCATTTCCCACTGATGGGTAAATTACTAGATTTTCTTCCACTTTACTTAAAGCCAATGGAGTTCTACAGAGTGCAGCTCAGCACAGAATTTGTCTTGTATTTCATACACATTTCATTAAACAAATTCTCTCTTAAGATCATATTTTTGCATTCTTAATGCAATAGAAGGGAAACTCCCACTGACTTCACTGTGAGTAAAAGTGGACCTGAGAAGGGCACTAATCTTGCTTATCAGCACATTATAGGAATGCTGTCAATTAATTACAACGATATCAAATGCTTGGCTGCAGATAGTGTACATGATGTGCTTTTCACTTACTGATTTACAGTCAGTGGGAGGAGGTTATACCAGAAGTGTAAGAACAAATAAAAGTTAAACATGGACATGGAAATTTATCTCTGTTTTCAAGACTGCCAATTCTGTGTGGACTGGGCATGAACTAGGACTGTGGTGATGAAATGACAGCAGAATTATGTTTGCTGCTGGCAATGACAGAGCCTATATAAACAAAAGAATCATGCTTCATAACCCAGTATCCTGTTAGCTTAAATGATATGCAGTCTACAAGAGCCAGTCTCTAAAATAAAGCAAATGTTAATTCCTGTCAGAGATAACACTACCAGAAGAGTACTCAGCTCCACATGGAAACTAAGGAACACGACATACTGCCAACCAGCACTTGGCAAAACAACTAATAATATAATATGGAAATACTGTTGCACACCACTAAGAAATATCTCTTGCCAGAAATACTAATAAACCCCCTGAAATCTTAATTGTTATAACTATAGCTGCCTCTCTGTTTCTTTAAGAAGTCCTGAAATAGTCATTAATTTCAATGAATAAGCATTAAAAATAAAGTCATCAAAAACCCTCTAGCCTCTAAGTTTTGTGTTTAAATGCAGTAAAGCAGGTAGCCATGCTAAAAATGGATATAATTAGCTGGTACTCTAATTGCGATTCTGTCTCTTTGCATTTACAATTAAGTCCCAATATTGTGTTAGCATTAAATTAAAATTCTGTACTTTCACCAAGCAGGACAGAAGTTGTACTAACTTGCTTTTCATTTGCCATCATCATTTCAGTGTATTGAGCAGAAAACTGAGAGCATATGAGGATCATTCCTATTACTCAAGCAAAAAAAAAACCCGAACAACAACTGTGTGAGTAGCACAGCTTGGATGCATAAATACAGATGAAAAAGTTAACACAGCTTTAGTGAAGAGAAGTCATGTCTTCATCTGTCTCTAAAGGGGTCAGCAGGTCTGCAGACAAAGGAGACCGAGGGGCTAATTCAATATCAAAAGCCCATTTTGCTAAGGTGACTCACCAGATCTTCTAAAAGAAAGCAATTTGCTGTGAGATAAGAAGAAAGGTCCTTACATGGATAAATAGTGGTTTAAAAGAGACAATAAAAAATTAAAATAAATAGACAAGTAATTTTTATCACTGGAGAGAGGACACCAGTGAAGTCCCAGAGGAATTTGTGCTGGGTCTTAAATTGTTCTACATACTCATTAATGATGGTAGCACACTCATCCACAATTTATTAAAAAATTCCCCAATGAACAATATATAAAAAGAACAAACGATAACTTGAACCCAACAAGGATGGAAAGCTACGTTTTGGTAATTAACCTCCTACAAAAAGGATTTAAAAGAGGGAGTGGGAGGCATATTATAGAGAGTACAAAGTGAAAAAAAGGAGAACAGAGCAGAGGGTACAGAATTAGTGCTCACTCGCAGCCTGCAAGCTTAGAGAGCAACTCTTGATGAGATGAAGAGCTGAGTAACTTTATCTCCCTGACTCTAGAGGCAATGAACACCTGGAATACCCACCTCAGGTTGCTCAGCCCGAAGTCACCATGGGGTCACCTCAGCACATGACAGATGGCAAAGCTTTCATTAATCAGCAAGTCCATTTCTTCTGCATAGCTTTCTTTTATTTCCAGTTGCAAACAAATGGGAAATGCTTCAATTGTCACCTGATGGAGCAACTGAATTCTGTCTACTGCTATACAACCTTATTATTTATTAAATTCCTTTCTTTGAAAGATGCCTTCTGAATATATCCCTGTTGCCTTTTAACTTATTTTCTTCTAGCTGACAGAATGGGTTAAAATCATGGTTAGGACCAAGAGTCATGGAGCACTTGCACTGCAGTGTCTAACCTGGAGTTAAGAAGCAAAATACCAGAGGAACAAATACTTGGGAGGGAGGGGATACCAGGAACCACCTATCAACACCAACATAAAAATTCACACTAGCATTTCACATAGAGAATTGTGACTGTAAAAATGAATACTAAAAGACAAGTGTTCAAGAAAAGCACAGAATAACCAGATGTAAACTCAACAACATGAAGCCTGGCATAGCACAATGGCAAATCTTTCACAAACGTCCAGACAAAATTCTGGTCTGCAACTGATGAAGTCTTGGCTAAAGCAGCATTCTGACTCAGGACTCTTACTCCTGTACCCAGGCGGGCTACACCGATTAGAAATGCCAGTTAGTTACTTCCCAGGTGAACAGTCTATTTTAGATGAGATTTAGGCAGCTCTAGGGCACCACTGGTTTAAGGAAGGATTGTGAGACTCTCAGACTCTGCACCAGCACCAAAAGAAAGCAGAGGTCCTACATCTACAAGGAGACCAGGCAAAGGGCCAGCTGAACAGGGGTAACCCAGCCAGCCAGCTAAAAACCCAAGCTTGACAGTGAACTTGACTTGGATGCATGGATGTATGAGACAGCTCTTGACAGACATGAGCTACTAATCTACATTAATCACCTTCAGTACTGCATTTTTTATTTCTTTTGATAAAAAACATCTTGCAAACTCAAGGCTTTTTTTTTCTTAACTCACTGTTATTGTCAAAGGTTTGGACTGGCTACAATGTTGAGTTCTCTTTTTCTTTCCTTACCATTAAATATGCATGAATACTTCAAAGACTAATGCTTTACTGCATACTTACTGTTACATGGAAGTTTGTGGCCCTAGGGAATGTCCACAGCTTTTCTGTAACAATAAAGTCAATCAACTGCTACCTCTAAGGTTAGCCTAGGAAGCTAAAGTAGCTCACTTAATTTGCAAGTCTAACTTCTGAAATTATTACATGTGGAAAAGGCCAACAAACAAAGATATTAAGTATAAGAACCTGTGGAAAGGAATGCAATTGCTAGAAGCTTGTAAAAGGCCTTAAGGACCTCCTGGCAAAGCTTTAAGACATAAACTCTGACTCTCTTTGTGTACATGGGAAGTGGTACTGCTTTAAATAACATTAATACTTCAACCTAATGTAAACCAGCTTAAAATCAATATATGACAAATCATACTGCCTTATAAAGCACTATTTTTTTTTTGCTTTGCTTTATTCATTGGGCAAAATGAAGAAGGAAAACTGAGGAAGAACCTTGAATTGAGTTGAAGAGAAAATCTATGTATGCACACATCTGTTGATGACAACTCATTTTCTATCCTACAGCTCTATGAAAAGTTGGAGGACCAAAGTAGCCTTTGGGTAAGGATGGAAGTCTGACAGCTGCTTCTAAAAAGGCTAAAAAACATCCTCAACAAGAGACTGCTGTGCAGAACTCCTGCAAGACTCTCATACAATGACACCAATTAACTATCTTTTGTATGGTTCTATTGAAATGTATTTTACAAATGCCTTTGATAATAACCATACTATTCTTACTGAAGTGCTCATACCTGGTTACTTAACACTCTTGGGCACGTGACTTTGTGCAGTAAGCACAGAGTGTGAAACAACTATTTAACTTTCACATTTTAGAGTATTTCTGAGAGAAAAATCTACACTCCTCTTTTTTCCTGCCTAAATTAAGGAGAATTAAGGATAATATCCATGTTTCTGTCCTTTTACTCTAAAGAATGAAAACAATGCTTATTCCTATATAAAAATACATTTATATATAATATGATTTATGTATTTTATATATCATACATCTATAGCATTTAACTGATTTTATGGGAGCTGACAAAATGTAATCAAAAGCTATTCTTCTGGTTGTGAGAGGGGAATGGTTTGAGCAGTTTTGCCAGTAAGATGTGTTGTCAACCCCAGGAAGGAGGGTGTGAGCTATAGTCAAACTAAGCCACATAATATTAAGATAGGGCAGAGCTCCAATGAGATGTTCTGTTCCTTATAGTAGATGACTGACGGAAATTAAGAGATAAGATGAAGTAAGAGGGCTAACATGAGGAAATCACAGCGAAATAGCAATCACTGTTCCTGAAATGCTCCTAAGGAATAAACACTTTATTCAGGCTATGGTATCCAGAAGAAGAATGAGGTACAGACCTCCTGCCCAGCATTAGAGCATCTCCTTTTCTCCCTTCTTCCTGAAGTCTGAAGGAAAGGATACTCATTGATTGCCAGTGACGTACCATGGACTGTCACAAGACAAATCACTCACATTGTTTACTCCAGTTCTGGCCACTGAAGACAAATTGGCGTGTTTGAAAATGTCTCAGCAAAAAGGCAGGGCCAGAGGTATCCACATTTAACTTGTATTATGCTTGCAGCACGATTAAATAAAAACAGAACCACCTGTTAGACTTATTTCAGTGGGAGTATCTATTTTCAATTAGAGCATTTACTATCCACCCTCAAGTATGGCAAGGAACACCATGGTAACATAAACACGGTCGTGGCTGCTTGAGAAAGTTAAATTATAAATAGCAATGTATAGCCCGTGAGGTCCTGGAAATAAACTAACTAATCCATAGGCATTTGTTACTGTGACATAACATTTCCAATAAATGTTGTTTGTCTCATCTGAAACCCACTCAGAATAGATTTAGAAGTTCAGCATCACTTGACTCTGAGTCCACGTTCAGACTTGAAAAAAAGCTGAGATAGTGGAGTGAAGAAGGTCTAGCAAACCAGTGGAAAACAAATTAACAAAGAAACCCACCCCACAGCAGGCTTTATTCTGCTTCCATTGAAGTCAAGGGAGGGGGAAATCTATCCTAAATGTATCACAGAGTCTCCTTGATATATGGAAATATGTTTTTATACTGAATCATCCTTGTTGGAAAAAAAAAAAGGAAAAAAAAGGCAAAACAAACAAAAAATCTTGCGCTTAACTGAGTAGCAAACAGTTTGCAAATGCAAATAAACTTAGCAACTCTCTAAAACATTGGAGAGTTTCTGGCACTCAGTGCTCCCTTTAGCTTCAGTCTGGGTGCAAAGAACCATGGTAACTAAGGGAATACTGAGATTCAGGGCTCAGCTTAGTACTCAGAGGGGAGCTGAATCACCGATTGTTTCAGTCTGCTGTACAGTTCCTTCTTCTCTGCAAGTCTGAGGCAGAGCAAGAGCAGCAGGCAGTTGTTCTGAAAAGCAGATTTTTGCCAGCTGGCCAGAGGCTTGCTGTGGTTGGCTGGGCTGCCTATTTGGGAGAATGACCAAGGACTCAAAAATGGGAGAAAGAAAAGAGAATCAGAGTTTCTACGAAGTCAGGACTGAAAACTGATAATGAAGAGGTTACTGCTGAGTTTTGAGGTGTGAGGACAGCAAGCATTTAATTCTGTGTAGGATCAAAGACATTATCAGAGGTTCGACCCAAAACTGGGGCCTTAATCTAGCTGTGTGAAAATGTCTTTCAGGTTAGGCAAGAATGCTACAGACTCAGCGACATCAGCTTGGTTTCTTTCTTGTTAGGAACAACAGATTTGAGAAATGTAAATTTAGTTTACAGGCATTGGTTAAAGCCTACTTTTGGCGAGACTGACAGAAATCTGGAATGCATCTGCTGAGGTCAATGGAATCATTTCAGATTTGCACCATGCAGCTAAAATGGAATTTAAATTCCCAACATTTCTATTCTAAAATTATGCTGTGCTTTGTCATACATTTTTGGGGAAATCTTGGCCTCTCTGACATCAGCAACAGCTCATTTGCATTACCATGGTCCAAATTCCACGGCATGATTTTCCTTTCACACAGAGTGAAGCAAAACAAAAGCTGATCCACAGAAGATTTCAATCAATTCTATATCAAGTCTACGTGATAAAAGAAGCACAGAGATTACTTAAGAGTGCAATCTTGTGTACATTTTGTTTGTTTCATTCGGCTTATTTCAAGTCACTGTACAATTAATGTATTAAATGAAAATATTACTTAAAGGTCAGCTCATTTGCACTTTCAAAGAAAACCTGACAAAATCAGATAAATAGCCAGACAAATTTGTCAAGCATCTTTCAGAAGATTAAATGATACATCCTAGGTCCAGTAAATTCAATGGACCTAACAAGTGAGACTACTTTAAAAAAAGACCTGTGTATGACCAGGAGAAGTACAAGCTCCATGCTTATCAACAGAGCTATCAGTAGAGCTTCCCCAGTCTTTATCTTTGTGACAAAAGAAATTTTTGACTCCCAGTGGACTTCAGTATTTTGTTAACCCCTCAGGTAACCTGGCAATGCCAGCACAACAGGTTATTGTTCTTTTTTTAAATAACTTTTATATAAAATGAGAGCAAAAGGCTGAAAATACATTAAAAAATTAGTTGTGTTTCTGACTCATCAGTGACTGATTTTTAATCAAGCAGTTGAGCAACAGTATGTGTTACACTGGAGAGTCATTATCACATAATTATTTTGTCACACATTGTAATAATATTTTTACTGGGGAAAAAATTAAACATAGTAATTAATCGGGCAGCACATTAAACCTAAGATGGCATTTAGTGTGATGAAATGGAAAATAAGGCATACTCATGTTCACAGAAAACAATTCCCACAGAGCCTAAGTACTCCTAAATCACTTAGGCAAGACTAATCTTAGAACAGACACATAAAAACTTCCAAACAGAGACCATGATTTTTCTGGAGAGCATATGAACAAGTCTTCTGTTAAACCCAGTCTACAAACATTGATGCATGTGACTCATGACATGTGACTACTTGTGCTTTAAATTAAGTATGTACGCAAGTGAAGTGTATGCCAAAGCTAGGAGTGTGCTCTGTAAAACCAGCCTGAGAACTGTACCAGTACAAAACTAACAGAACCCAAAACTGCTTCAGCATTTGCTGACCACAAATAGGAAAAAGATGAAAGACAGACTTTTTTTTTCCCCCCCAAGAAAAGCCATTAAAATGTCATTCTAACGATTTAGCACCCTGCATTATACTTTATAAAAATAAAAATGGTATTTTTATATGGATCCAAGGATTCAAAACTGATAATTGCTTATAACCAAAATTGGGAAGAAATGATGAACTGAGGAGATAAACAAGACTAAGGCTAGACTAAAAGCATGATATAGAAACACAAGTCAAGTTCAAGTCTAGTTTCCTCCACCTACAGACTGTAAACCTATCTGTTAACCCAACCTGAAATCTAGATTTCCTTTTCTTCACTCCTTTTTAAACCTACTCAGTAATCCTGGGGAGCATCTGTCTCCTCATCTTCTAGACACATGCAGACATTGGTAGTTTCACTACAATACATCCACACATGCCTACACAAAGTTCTTCAGGCTGCACTGGAGGGCTATCCTAGCAAATTTGCTTTATTTTGGTATCAAGTCTTACAAAATACACTGCTGGATGCCCTATGAACCAAAGAAGATAAGGATAAAATATAAGGAAAACTACGATTTTTTGGGGGAAAAAAAAATAAATTTAAAAAATATATATAATTAAATGACAAATATGTTTTCCATGAGCAAGGATACAAAGAACTATCCCTCACCCACAAATATTGAGTATATTTCAATAGTTTGCACGTGTGTATCACCTGTCTCCATCCTTAGAGTATTTAATGGTTGCTTGTGAGTTAAGTTAGACACTCAGGGTGGAAAGCCTGCATGTATCCCAGCATCCACAATTGACTCAGTTCCATAAGGACAGCCTGGGGAACACATTTGTCAACTCACTAGTCACGAAGAAGAATATTGTGAATGAATCATTGTTATACACTATGGATTTTCCACTACCTGACTAGGCAGTCTTTTGTACAAAAGAACATGATCCCTAACAGATTTTAGCAATACAAATGCCTATCAGCCTAAACTGAATATGCATGAAGGAAAATATAATTTTTGACCTCTCCTAGTTATTACAGAAATCTTTCTCTTCTTATAATCTAAAGGGCTTTGTAAACTTTAAGGGCTATAAATTACCTAACTTCTATTTAATATGTGCAGTCAGGCAAAAAGCACATGAAAATTGGTATAATCATATTACTTCTAACCTTACAATTAGACAGATAAGGAAATTAAACAGACTGGACTAAGGGAAAATGTGTTGGACAGAGCAGACTTGTTAAACTTCAAGGTGCTAATACAGGCATCTACTTTCATCATCAGGTACATAAACAAAAGAGGCCACAGTTCCAAAAGTGCTGATCATTAGTGTTCACATCAACTCTTGAAAGAACTTCACGCTCTCAGCAACTCAAAGTTCATCCTCCCCCCAAAGAAACCCAAACAAAGCAGAAGGCACTAAGTTTTAAAAGCCAGTATTGACATCCTGTCTCTCTCTCTCTCCCTGTTCTTTTGTTTCCCAACCTACATTATGCTTCAAAGACAAACACATGTTGTGGAGTTCTTGACAGCATCTCTGTGGAGTGCTTTAGCTAGAAAATGTCCTAAAACACTGACAAGCTGCATATTTGTTTATGGGAAATGCAAAACTGGGCCCTATATTTGCCAATAAAGTCTTCAAATAAAATGTGTAGTATTATTTGCTCTATATAGATATTGGAGAGACAAGCAAGAAAGATGAAGATAGATGTATGTCAGAGTCTGGAGTTCCTTAGGTAATATCTAATCCTTTCCATTGCAAAATTTTTTAATGATTTACACTGAAACTTTAAGAACAAAGGTTGTCTTGTTTCTTTCACAGCGTTGTATTGAAATGTGCAAACAGGAGCATAGGACAATATTGGTTATTTTTGGTCCTCCATTTGCAGTGGAGTTCAAGAAAGATTTGACATCTGCTCTGCACTGCTCTGCTTTTATAGCTCTCTAGGTGACTACAACTAGTATGGAAGGTCAAGCTAAAACAAGGCACTAATTTTCTTCCCATGGTAAAACACAGCTCTCACATTCACCTGTTCACTCTTACAACGAGACTGTGCATCAAAAGAAAAGTAAATAGCTATTCTTATTTGGTACTAAAAGTTAACTTCTGGTGCTTTCACTCACCCATTTTATCTGTTAAATCATTACAATTATTCTTCCCATTCCATAAGCTTTAAGGTCAATTTAAGGTCACATTGTAGATAACAAAGGCCTTATGATGTAAGCAGATGTGACTGCCTACAAAAGCCCTCAGTGGATCTGTTTGCCAACAAGAGTATTACACAATTACTTCTCTTGAAGGGTAAAAAGATGTTCATAATGCTGTAAAGAGCTTTCCTAGATCAATAATTAACTCTGAATACTCCTCAGACAAATCAGTGCTTCTACAGTATTAACTGCAGAAAGAGGGTCGGGCTGGTGATGTTCTCACAAGGCATGTCCAGAAAGAATGATTAACTAGAGTAAAACGTCCTTTGCTTCTCACAGCCCTTTAGTATCTTGTAAAAGAATCAGTGTGAGACTACAGATGCATTACAGCTGTTGATAGTTTAAATTAAAATTGCACAATAAGCCTTCAGTTTTGCTGGACAACTTCAAACTGCCAGATAAACTTTTTCTGTGGGGGTCACGGTCATTACATGGTTCAACAGTTATTGTATTTACAAGTAATTAAATGAAATTAAATTTGAAAAGCTGACTTCACCTTACGTTTGCTTATAGTCCTCTTGCTTACCACCAACGTACTGCTTTTGCAAATGTTCCATATATTTACCTATTTCTGAAAATACATCCAGTGGTTATAGCTGGGAAATGAAATAAGCACATGTAACCAACCACTATTTAATCTGCCTGTATTAACTGCAGGATGAGTAGATGTAGTTTGTCCTGCAGTAAATAGAGAAAATGCATTTTACACTTTATAAAGGCTTTTCTGTTCTACATGCACATAGTTATGTCTGAATATCTTAACACCTGCTAACTCTCAGGGCACAGAAACACTTTCTCAAATGCTTTCATTGACCTATAAATTTGACTGAATAAAACGTGCTGTAACAAGTATCCTTTGTACACAAACCAGCAGGCTCTGAAATCTTTCAAAGAAGAAATGTACACAAGATTCAGAGAATCAAATACTGTCTACACACACATTGTTAAGTCATTTTATGTAAATAATCCACACTGGGACAATTCATAATGTTTGGAACAAGAGCTGAACACCAGATACTCTTACGAAGGAGCAAGCACAACAACCCTAAACCCAGAATTTTTTACTGTTGAAAGGATTTTTTTGTTGAAAAATCATTATCTCCATTTACAGACATTTTGCAGGTCTCTGCTTGTTTGTATTTATGACAACACAGCTGTTCCTACACACCTCATGCAGGCAGTGCTCCCCACAGATCTAACTAAGCTTTTATTTAAAGCAGAGAATGGGAGCAGTTCCATCAACTTCAGCAGAGATAATCTTGGTTGAAATAAAGAACAAAAGGAAAAAAAACCCTATTAGGACTTCAGGTACTGGCCATACATATGCAATTCAGAACTAACAGGAATGTTAACAGTCATCCCAGTTTCCAAGCAAAAAAACTTATGATGACTACTGTATTTTATTGGATGTTCAGCTTTAAAATATACACAACCTAGCTTCACATCTCTATTAGCATTTCACAGCAATAACAATTCCATTTTTAAGAGGATCTGGCAAAAATGTCTTTCCATCTATTCCCTTAAAAAATACTCACTTTCCACACAAATCATAAACTTCACTGTACTTTTCCTCTTCCAAAATAAAAGTTCAGTAACAGGCTAACCTACCAGATTTGGTTTACATTTTTGGATAAAAGCAAATTAAAAGCTCAAAACCATGTAATCCTTCCTGTGAAGAATGGTGGAATTATAATCTGCAATAAGACCCAAGTCTTGAGAACCTTTTATAATATCTGCTATTTTCATTTGCTTGGGTGTTCTTTTCCCTTGCTTAGGAATGCATTTTTTTAACTGGTGATATTTTAAAAAACACAATGCAGCCTATTATAATATTCTCTCATATGATGCAACAAACTATTTGTAAGAATGAGCTAACACATGAAAATGCAAAGGGAAAAAATAACCAAGAGGCAGGCTCATTTTATTATTTCCAGCTGGGATGAAGACTGGTAACATATCCTAAGCAATTACTGCAACAGATTTTTCTTGCTTTATGTATTAATGAAAACAAATGGCTCTTCCTAATTGATAAGGTCTCAGTGTTAACTAAAGTATTGAATTTGCATGCATGCCTCCCAAATGTACCACAAATGAGGTAAAGAATGACTTCTAATTGGCAACTATATTGGCTTCATCAACCAACAGCTATACGCTGACCTAATTTTCCAAGTATTCCAGCAGTTGTTATTATTTTTGCTAAGAAGTTAAAATGGTATTTCCTTTCTCAAATTATTTTACAGCTGATCAGGCAGCTTGCAAAAATATATATGTAACAGTCCTAAATAATGGTCAATAAAAAAAGTCAGGTTAATGAGTTATCCTCAGCCTTGAATAAGAACTGTAGTGTGGTGCCACATTATCTCAGCAAGCACTCCTGGAACAACATGTCTTTCCTGGTGCTTAGGGATGAGGAACAGAGATGCACCTCTGACTCCTTTATCCTAGCTCAAAATATACACCAGAACAGTTAATTAAGTAGTAATCAGCAGTTCTTAGGAAATGTGTAATTGAAAGAAAGCATTTGGCCTCCGAGCTGACAGGCATACAGACAAAACTCCCACCAATATTTGAGTATCTTGTCTAATAAGGTAATCAATGACCTCAAGAACTCCATCTGCAGTAGCTCATGAAGGCCAGCAATGCAAACCTCTGATCCTCAACAATGCCAGAAGCTCTCCAAACCCAGAAACACTTGCTGTTGTGGGGACATGTATCAGTTTTGTTCTCTTCTCTAGAGATGACGAGATCCTAACAGTCAGCCAGTGTGGCATTAATGACTGTAGTAATGCAATGACTTCTAGTTGCTAGATTGGACATGATGCAACATTTCAAACACATTTTTTCACATTACATACAAAAGCAGCCTACAGAAGATGAGGTACAGGTGCTTGGCTGCCTCCTGTGCCTGATTATTTTCACAGCAATGACATGGGAAGCCACTCTGCTTTTGGTGACACCACCACAGACTAAAAGTGGAATTCTTTCTCATTTGCACAAGTCAGAGCTAAAGAAGAAAACTGCTATAAAACTGCTCAGGGAAATGCTTTTGAATGTATGTATAAAATGAACAGGCTGAAAGCCAGAACTTTCAAACAGTGGAAAAAACAGAGTTGTAAAGTTTAAGTAAGGAAAACAGCACAAAAAGGGAAGCTGTGCAGCTGTGTAAGAAAGAACTGCATTTTCCACATACCTGCTGGAACCGACAGCCTTAAAAATATTGAGAACTTAACTTCCAGTAACATCAATGCCAGTTGGGTACCCAAGTGCCATTGTAGATCAGGGCCCAACATCCCAGTCTTGTAGGAAACTGCATGCTTTGGAAATTGCACTTCCATCCAAGGCCACTGAACCTGAGTGACTTGGCACCTCACAGAAGGTTTTTGAAGGGTGTTAGCATTGCCCCATGGTGCTGTCCTGGAACTGCATTATGCATCACCTTATTCTACACAGGTGCCAAAATGTGCAGCCAAGGGTAAAAGTGAGATGATTACACCTTCACAGACTGTAGATCAACCACTATGAGAGATACAATGAAGGACTTTGTTCGTACATTAATGCTGTAACAAAACTAAGATATCTGCTACTTTCACAGTTTTGCCCTATTTCGTTGCATAATAATTAAATTCATGCTAAATATCAGACATGTTCTAGGTTCCTCATTAAGGCATCTCAGCTGCAGCTCTCAGATTAAATACTGGATCATTCACCATAAGAGAAACTACAAGACACAGGAGTATCTTCACTAATTCTGTTAACATTTTAGAGAACAAAAGATTTCCAACATTGGCTTCTGCCTCATCATGAATCAACTAATCCTGTTTTGGGAGATATTCGAAATTTCCTTTATCTGGAAATGTGGTTTAAAGATAATTTTTCAGAATAAATTAGATCTGCTCTCATCTGATGATAAAATGAACGGTTATTAACTAAGTGTCACAGTCTGAGGACATCAGGAACTGGCAAATGTCTACATTAGGATAATACAATAAACAAAATTACGTGTTAAAGGAATAATTCCATACAATATCACAGCATACTGTATAACTTGTTTGGGAAAATGCTAGAATTCAAAACTATGTCTAGGTAAATAGGAATATGTGGTGGTTTTAGGTCCTGCTCCCAGAAGAAGGAATTTCCTGAGCAGCCTGAAGTAAATATTTGGCAGTTTAAACCCTCAGTTTTAGAACACTTACTTTGCCAAATCTGAAGACACGGACAAAAAAGACCATTGAAATGACTGCTCTATCGTACTCGTGAGGACTCCTCTACGCAAACTGCAGAAGGCAATTAAATTGTGCAACAAAACATTCACCTGGAGGCACTTCAACAAAAATAAACGCGTTAATTAATTTCCCAAGTGACTGTAATTTAGTCCAACCTCGGAGCTGCCGCGTGGGGCCGGCAGGGGGCGCCCTCCCGGCGGCCGCCGGGAGGGCGCCCCCTGCCGGCCCCACGCGGCACCGCCTCGGCAGCGGAGAGGAGAAACTGAGGCCAAGAGCGGGCTGGGACCCCCACTTCAGTGTCCCCTTCTACAGCACAAACGGCTACGAGACAACACCAACCTCGGTTTAAACCAGAAAGAACCACCTCCTGTGCATGTGCCACCAGGCCGTTAGGCTCCCATGGCACCAAGAGAGGAGCACTATTTATAGGCGCGGGTAACTATGTTCCATGTGGGTATTGCTATTGGACTTAAAAGAGCAGGTAGGATGTTTGCAGATAAATAAAGGCATAATGTTCCTAACGCAGAGTTCAGAACATCGACAGAGAGTAGTTTGAGTTGCAATCCCTTCTTTAAATGGCAAAGAAAAAGTTTGACTAATCCATTCTCGCCTATCTACCCTACCTGTGCTAGAGTTTCAGGCCATCCTCATCTGCAAGGGTATTTTAAGCAAAGGTGAAGATATATTTAGAATCTGGGTTTTGGACAAATGCTTTATCAGATGGAGGATTTCAGCACAAAGTGTTCCCTTGCAAACATGCACAAGAGTCTTTTTAAAAGTCTGCTTGGAAAATCTTTATAACCCATACTTTGGCGACGCATTGCTTTTGATACTCTTAAGTTACCTTCGTTCCTGCAGGATTCCCTTATTTTCCAATAAAAACATTCCTCTCTAACCAATCGTCTCCGGCTAGGTTCATAACACGGAGAAAAAATATTCAGTAAAACAAATACAACCTCAACTCGCCTTGGAAGAGAAAACCCTTGTTAAGTAACAGCCTGAGCATTAGCGGTGGCGGAGCTTACCTCTTCAACTGTCAAAGGCATACAGATCCGATACTCCTTCATGAGCATATTCCCGCTGTCTCAGTGCGGACCAGCAAACTGGGAGAAAAGTGGTTATTTCTGCACGATGATCACCACGGAAACCAAGCACGGGGAAAAATAATCAAGCCTCTTTCCTTGTACTCGCTTGACAATGTGTTCACCAGAGAGTAATGCGACCATCCAGGAAGGCTGACCCAGCAAGAAGAAAAACCAACACAACTGCTCCTTTCTTCCAGTTCTTCCTCCTTCAGCCTGCGATCATGGGAATTTCACACCCGCTCGCACCGATATGCGCTACCGAGTCTCAAAGCCCAAACGCTGTCGCTACAGCCAAAGACATCCGTCGGAAGTGCAGGCAAACGGCAGCCGCTCGCAGCTATGTCAAGACATGCCTGGGGCGGCGAAAAGAACAAATGAGCCGAAAATGTGGCTTGCACCGCCGCCGGCAGCACGTCGGGCGGCAGGAAAGATGAGATGCTGATTTCCAAGACAAAGGCTTTTTTCTAACGTTTCCTTCCTCGGCTGCCAAACGCGGCTCCCACCTCCCCACCGTAACGCGGCTGCGGCCGCCGCGGCTCCCGCTGGGCTCGGGGGCGGGCAGCGCGGCGATCCGGCGGCCGCGGATTCCCCGGCGCAGCCGCGGGCGGGCGGGCGAGCTGGGAGCCGCGGGCGCGGAGCGGCGGCCCCGGCTGGGGCGGGGGGGGGGGGCTCGGCTGACATCAGCGGAGAGGGGGGCGGGTTCACACAGCGCGGCACGGCCCGGCCGGGAGCCCGCGGGGCTCCGGCATTGGGGCACCGGCAGAAACCGCAGTTTCAATTAATTCAACCGCCAGGACTTGTCGATTTGGGGGAAGTTTATTGCCCGAGGTGTGAGAAAGCACCTTGCAAAACACTGACAGGGCGGGGGAAGAGGAGAGAGCCCCGTGAGGCCGCCGGAGCGCAGCCCGGGTCCCCTCAGCCAGGACGCGGCAGCCCGCGCCCTGCAGACAGCACAGGATGTGGAGGCCTCACCCATTTCCCTTCTGGTCAGCCCTTCGCTATCAGCCAGCGGATTCTGCAGCACAAATACAACTCTTTTGTTTTTTTTTTTTTCTTTTCTTGTTATTTTATCAGCTGTTTACTTTCAAATGCCACACAGAAAGTTCAGTGGAAAAAAAAAGTGCCTCCTTTCTAGTCGAACAACAAAGGCAGCACCGTTTTAGGACTTTTATTTCGCTACTTAGCAATTTGTTAGTTTAAATCGGTTTTTAATAGGCTTGGGTTGTGTGTTGTTAAGAGAAATTTGCCCGTTATGAAGTTACAACCTTGGTACGCACAGGAACCGAATTGTGAAGCTGGCTGAGAAACCGCAACTGTTACACAACCTCAGGTAAACCGTAAAATGTTCACGCTGCTGTTTCTCCTGTCTTCCAAGTGGCTGTAAAACATTTATGGCAGAGCTGCGCTGTGACAGGAATATGAAAACAAAAGGCACTGTCCAGAGCATGGCAAAATACACATCTGCATTTAAATTACTTGCAAAACCAAAAGTGATGAAATACCACATTCGGGACACTTAAAGTTGAATTTAGGTCCACAATCTGTGTTTCATAGCAAGAAAGAGCAAAACCCCGCAGATTTTCATTGGTTCTGAATGTACTTTTCAAAGCTGTGTATATGATTGCTATCCCAGAGAGGACACAGTGCCATCTCCTGGAGCTAGCAACATCACTTTTCCATTCCACTGCAATAATGGCACAATATTTCACTCCTGCTGCCTTTCCAGTGAAGTGCAAACACCCACACAAAGACACAGAAAATCTGGGAGCTCTGTTTCTCTTCTGGGTTTTCAGCTGAGGAATGAACAATGTGGGTAATGAGACTTCTATCTTAAATCTGACAACAGCCACCTATAAACATCTGAGCTGCAGCTGTAATTCATAATGTTGGTAGTATATGTTCTTGAAATTTCTATTCAAAATAGCCAAAGCCAGGTGATAGGTGTGATATTACCTACAGGTGAGAGGTACCCGAATTCACATCTAAAACATCTGCTTCAAGTGACTTTCTAATTAGCATCTGACTTTTAACTTCCCTGAAAGCCATCACTCCCCATCCATTAACTGTAAAATTATGAGCTAAAAGAGTTAGATTGTACCAGTCAAAATAAGAAGTTAAAGTCTTTAAAAATTTGCAAATGGCCAGAGTTAGCAAAGAGCAACTCATACACCCTGTATGTTACATCTGTGTGTTTTCAACACTTAGGTCCGTTAATAACTAGAAGTCATTAAGGATAACGAATAAATTCTGTTACTGGACTTTTTAAATCAAGTTTGAGTTCAAACAGAAAGTGACTCAAAATCCATGGTCTGTGCTGTGCTAATTGGAAAGCATCTATCAGACACAATTCCAAAATACAGTATTATAGCTCTGAGTTCGCTTAATTGGATTACTCTGAGTTTACACCAGTGCTAACCCATTCTTAATTCTGTAAACAAGAGTTAAAACAGTTATCTCAAATACTCCTTTGCCACATTAATGGTTGTCACGTATGCACTACTGTCCTGAAGTAACATAACACAAAATGTAGTTTTATGGTGATTCCTTTTTTTTTTTTTTCCTGGGACTCTAAAATAACATCTAAAGATACAGGGCAGTCACTGATCATTATTTCTTTCTCAGTTGTTTGCTTGCAAACCTGAGCAAGTTTCTCTGAATTTCTCCAGTGAATGACACTTCTGTAGGGTATGAAACTGTGTTGGAACAGGAGATGATGGCGGTCTACAACCACAAGTGTTGCACCATCTCATCAAACGTTGATGGTGCAGGATCCCCTTGTGCTCTTAAAAAATAGCGTCTCCTACCTTCTCCACTCTGCAGCAACGGAGGATGATTAAGTGACTCAGTGCTGGGACGTGAGACACATGGCAATTACCACAGTGGAATCACCAGCTGCCGTATGCCGAGTCCTCCACTGAGGCCACAGTGGTGCGGCTACCACGTTATCATGACATCGTTCTCTCACAATGTGGGGAAGTGGCATAAACCCACCATCCTACTGGCCCCTGCACCCCATGGCCATATCAAGGTCTCATGCTCTTCTCACAACGCTGTGGGAACTGTGCCCTAAAACCATGTTCCTGCCACAGGGCAAGCTGAGGGCCGTGACTAGACTTCATGGAGAAGTACCGCTGTCCCACATCTGGCACTGTCTACTCTTTCCTGGGTGCCGGAGGGGTGGTCCCCTCAGCCCAGGTCACGATTCCGAGCGGCAGCCGCGATAAGGGCCGATCCCTCAGCGCTCGCACCTCCCCTGCCGCCCGCCCGGGGTCCTGAGCCCGCCCGAGGTGTCTCGGCAGCGCCTGTTCAGCGCACTGCGGGGCCTTCCTGCGGGGCTGCCCCGGCCCGTGCCTGCGCGCAGGACCTGCCTGCTTCCGGTGTGTGTGCGCGGGGGGACGCGGAACGGAGCCGGGGAGATGGCGGACGGCGGCGCGGAGCGGGCCGATGGCCGTATCGTTAAAATGGAGGTGGATTACAGCGCGACGGTGGACCAGCGGCTGCCCGAGTGCGAGCGGCTGGCGCAGGTGAGGGCGGAGGGAAAGTCCGGCGTTGTGGATGGGCTGAGTCATGGCGTGGAGCGCGCTAGGCCGCGCTCGGGACGGGCGGCGCGACGTGCAGCCGCCTCTTGACACCCGGTCGGGTGACAAGCATCCCATCGGGTGACAAGAGGCGGCTGCACGTCGCGCCGCCCGTCTTTCCCCCCCAAAACGGACCGGCTCCCTGTGTTGGGGAAGGGGAAGAAGTAGTGGCTGCTCTACAGTCTCATTGGCAGAGTGTGCGAGGGTGGGCAGGAGGGAGAAGAGAGGAGATGTAGGGAAGCAGCCTTCCGGGTGAGGGGATGAGAAGGCCCGATTCCACGAAGAAGGGACGTGGCTTTTCTCTGCTGACGCTTTCCGCGGGCAGCGCGGCTGGGCAGGCACGTAAGGTGCTTGTTCATCCCAGGACAGTTGTGGCCAAAGCTGTCTTCCTGGCACTGATCCCACGTCAGGTTAGACAGGCAGTGCTTTGCATCCTTCCAGCTCGGTTATGTATGTGCCCCAGAAGACTGGAAGGGAGGGCCAGAACCATGGCAGGCTGGTAGAGTGGGTGCCTGGCATCTGCTGAGTAAACACATAGGTGCACCCAGCTATAGACACCCACAGAATGTCCTGCTGAGGGGGTCGTAGAGATAATAATGTATCTTGAGGATTCTTCTGTGGACTTGTTAAGTAGCACAGATATTCCTAGACATCTCAGATGTCAGAATAGACAGGTTAGATTTGCTGTTATGTTCTGTCCCAGAAGACACCTGGTTCTTTACATGCTGCAAATGCTCTGCTCAATCCATGTGTCTCATGATCTACATGTTGGAATCTGTAGCATATTGTAGAATTACGGAAACAGTAGCCTTTGGGTAAGTAAATTGCATCTCACACTATGTTAAGACTGTATTGCATGAAGAGCTGGCACAGGTGTTTTATCCCACAGGCACAGCTGTGTGTAGGTACAGACACCATAACCATGTTACATTGCTGCATAACATGTATGTTTTGCAGTAGTAGGAGCACATCCTTGACAAACCACTGTATATAGTTTAAAAGGCTTCAGTAGGGTAGGTACGTTTTAGAAACAAATTTCCTTTTCTCTTTTTTGTTACTAGTTTTTAACTTTTTTTGTAACCCCACAGTTCCTACAGGCACAAATTCTCCTATATTCCTGTTTTCTTACAGGATGCTTGCTAGGAATTACAATTTAGGACTAAAAGTACCGTGTGGTATCTCTAATTCCTCTTAACAAAGGCAAATGTAGTTTTCAAAACCCAAAAATCAGGACTGTTGTAATTCCATGCTTAGTCTATAAAGCATGGAGTATATACTTTCTGTAGTATGTGGTAATTAAGATGTGGTGAGTGTGGATGAAAGTAATAGTAAAACCATCCTTCGCCAAGGCATCTAATTGCAGGTCTGTTCTCACCTAAAACGTTTTGGTGAGGAAATAAACCAGCCCTTCCATCGAGCTCAGTGGATGTGAGCTAACCAAACCTGTCTGAAACTTGCTGGGTTTCTCAGACAAGACAGACAATTTACAGCTGGGCAAGAAAGGAGCTGGTACCTCCCCAGTTTAATCTGTGTGTACAACCATATATTTGAAGTTAGTGCAATGTGTGTTTCTTTTCTTTTTAAGAAATAAAATACTTAAAAAGGAGTGTACAGACTAGTCTGTGTCTTTTACTTGCATGAGAGTTAGAGCTTCTCTCAGTTTGAACTGAGCTGTGTTCTTCACTCATGTTGGTAATTCTTTGCCTGTCACATTAGGAAGGAAGATTGCAAGAAGTAATTGAAAATCTTCTCTCCTTGGAAAAACAAACACGGACGGTAAGTAGCACGTGGTGGGCAGGGTTTCTGCTGGGTGGTCCCAAACACCTCCTCATTCCCCTGCATGAAAATCCTGAAGTTTCCTCTTTGTTGTTCTTTTCTTTAAAAAGAAGATCAGTGAGGCTAGATAGAACCTTTTCCCCTTGGTGTAGTGGAAGTGCAAGGGACAGAGGCCTCAGGTGGTTTATCCCATCACTGACATGTTGTTCGTTTGTTACAGGCATCTGACATGGTCTCCACATCCCGGATATTAGTTGCTATAGTGAAAATGTGTTATGAAGCTAAAGACTGGGATGCTCTTAATGAAAATATTATTCTTCTATCAAAGAGAAGAAGTCAGTTAAAACAGGTGAATTTAATACTTGGAAATAAAAAATAATTCTCTTTGGTGCTATGTTATGTATCTGATTCCCCCGGGTGTGCAGGGACTTTCCTGATATTGTAGCACGTGCCTGGATGGATTGTAATTAGCTTCTGTTGACACTTCTTGGTAGACACAGGAAAGAAGATAATGAGAGTGATGTCTGGAATGAGTCTGTCTTCAGCTTGGGCCTGAGCTCTGTGTGGCACTTGGGGACATGGCTTCACGCTAGACTTGGGAGAGTAGGGTTAATGGTTGGACTCAATGATCTTGAAGGTCTTTTCCAACCTAAGTGATTCTGTGATTCTGGGCCAGCTTGCCATTCTTAGCAACAGAGCTGACACTTCTCTGCTTTCCTGCATACCAGTGCTTTTAGACGGCAGTTCATCTTCACACTCTTCTGCAGCCTGTGTTGTAGACATCTTCTGCATTTTACATGTTCACGGGGTGTCCATTAAACAGTTACTGCAATTTCTTGTGATCAGACACTGTGTATGCTGTTGAAACCGTCGTGCTTTGGAATGCAGTTCTGAGAATTCAGCTGTTGGGATAGCTGGAAGCATTTGCATTGCAGAAGGGACAGAGTTTATTGTACTGTTTGCTTAGTTTGACTTAATTAGAAGTTGGAAACAGGTAATTTTATTGGTATCATTGATTCAGGAAGAAAAAAATTACCTATTTTTTAATGTGCAGAAACATTAGGAATTTGTATAAAAGTAGAGTGGCTGAAGACTTGGAATATTCAGCTGAATTTTCTTGAGGAAGAAGCTTATAGAAGTTTCATTCTGGCTTTGTTTTTGTTTTGTTTTGTTTAGAAGTAGGTATTTTAATAATAATTGTAACAGCTTTGTCAGTGTTGTTACCAGAAGAACAGTAGCAGTACCTGTGCTTCCTGCTGAAGGATGCCAGTGCCTGTTTGGGAATATGCAGAGATGGAAAAGCATCAGTCAGGAATAATTACCCCTCTGCTTTCCCGTGCTGAAAAATCTACAGATGTCCCAAGTGATGCACTGTGTCCCGTGTGCTTTCTGTTGAGATGAGCCTCTTCAGCTTGATATGAAATGATTTAGTACTTACCTCTGAGTGTGATGGTATGAATGAGGTTGTGAAATCAAAAAACATGGTATGTTTTTCTTCTCTGTTCTTGCACCAGGCAGTTGCTAAAATGGTCCAGCAGTGCTGCACTTATGTTGAGGAGATCACAGACTTACCCGTCAAACTGCGCTTAATCGACACGTTGCGTATGGTTACAGAAGGCAAAGTAAGGTTTGGTTTTAAGACTGAATGTCTAAAAGGTAGAAAAAAAATGTTCACCTTCTTTAAAAGCATAGCTTAACATTATTTTTCAATTGTGTCCAACTAAGAACGAAATTAATTTTTAAATTAACCTGAGAAGCCAAGTAGTGTATTTCTTTCCAAACAATATTTTCCAGATTTCATATTGAAATACTTTGCTGAAACACTGGTTATTTGGGTGTATTATTAATATAGTTAGTAATGCATTTCAGATACAGAATATATGACATTCTATTACAGGATACATTGCATTATTTTTCAGTTTTAAAAATGTTATGCATTTGAATTTGTTAGAGAATTGGGCAGGTTTAGTTTAATTTCTGCTGCACTTAGCAAGGTGTTAGTTACAGTTACAATAACCAGAAGGTGACACCAAAGCATTATACCAAGTTAATTATTTACATAATACTCCTTTTGCTTTAGAAAACAAACAATCCTGCATCAAGGCACGTTTGTATTTATGTTACAGCTTTTGCCTGTTCAAAGGTAGTCTGAATTGGTAGTAATCAAGTACTGTTGATTTGGGGCTGGTTAGGAGTGAGTGAAATAAAGCAGAGGGTAGCACTTAGCACACGTTAACCATTAAAGTCTTAACTTGATGTCTGTTTCAGGGTATTTTAGCAGACCAAATATCTAATACTTCATTCACAGTGCACACCCTTTTACGTTTACTTTAAGAACTGTAGACAAATGTAGGCATTATTTTGGTCCAAATACTTCTGGTGTGTCAACTATCCATCACATTTTATCTGTGTATGTTGTGGATAGTATCAGTATAGTGTATGGATACACAAGGAGTTAATTTTTTGTATGAAAACACCAAATGTCTTAGTGGGGCTGTGGTCTTAGAGTTTGCACTCTTCTTTAGAAAATTCCAATGTTTAATTTACTGCTGATTTCAGATCTATGTGGAAATTGAACGTGCTCGCCTGACAAAGACACTTGCAACAATAAAAGAACAGAATGGGGAAGTGAAAGAGGCTGCCTCCATCCTGCAGGAATTGCAGGTAACTTGCCACTCAAAAGTGCATCAGCAATTAAAACAAATTCTGGCTGTTCTTAGGTTACTGTTTAGAAACTTCATCAGGTACGTCTGCAGAAATGGGTGGAATGAGATTAATTGTTACTAGTCAAAGTGTAATTCAGTTTTAACTGCTTTTGTGAGTCTCATGGTTAGGTTACCTAGAGTATCTCCCATTTGGAAAACAGATTCCAATTCTCTGGGCAGTGCATTTAATTCAGTGGTAGTGGATTCTTCTGGTGTAAGTGGAGGCAATAATTCAAAATTGAAAAACCTTTTCTCCATTTTAACTTGCTCTGGAATAGCTGGTTTTTTTCTGTTTTGTCCCCTGCTGACAATCTCCCACTGTTCTTGCACAGTTAAGACTTCACTTGATTTGATTTTGACAGTGTTAAATAGTTACATTTTCATTGTAGGTGGAAACCTATGGTTCAATGGAAAAGAAAGAACGTGTAGAATTTATCTTGGAGCAGATGAGACTCTGCCTAGCTGTAAAGGACTACATTCGGACTCAAATTATCAGCAAAAAGATTAATACAAAATTTTTTCAAGAAGAAAACACAGAAGTAAGTCATTGGGGGATTTCTCTTTCCCTCACCCCCTTGCCAATTTTAATATAACATTCCTCTTTTCAGGCCCAAGTATATCTGAATCCCTCTGTTTTCTGCTATGGGTTGGATTTAATATACATGATTGATGGAGCTGTATTAATTTTACTGTTTGATACTTTCAGAAACTAAAGTTGAAATACTACAACTTAATGATTCAGCTGGATCAGCATGAAGGCTCCTACCTCTCCATCTGTAAGCACTACAGAGCCATTTATGACACTCCATGTATCCAGGCTGAAAGTGAAAAGTGGCAGCAGGTAAAAAACCATTAGATGCAGAAAGTCTGTATTTTCATGTAGCAAACACCCATTTCATTACCAGATCAATTTACAGCAGGTTAAATAGCTCATCAGTCTCTCATTCTTAGGTTTTTTGAATGGCTATATTGACAAATCAGTTAGTTGAAAACAGATATAATAAAGTTGATTTCAAATGAACATTTACAACTAACATCTTCATTATATTGTCGTTGAAATCTTGAGAATGTCTGTGTTTTACTCGAGCAAAAATCACAAACAGCTGTGCAGGTGGGGTCTAAATGATACTGTTGTGTGTGCAGTACAAATGTTGCATGCTTGGAAAGATTTTTTTTTATATTTATTTTAAATACTAGAATTTTAGTTCACTTGAATCAATTTGAATCACTGTGAATGAGAGTTAATTTCTGCAAGGTAACTTCAATTTCACCTTAACATCTTAATACCCTGGGCTTAAGCCTTTTACATGTTACATGCTAAGATCTGTGAGCAGTGTTTCCCATTCCTCTGGTTAATTATGGGGAAAAAACCACACTCTTTCCTCTTGAACAGGCACTGAAGAGCGTTGTTCTTTATGTTATCCTTTCACCTTATGACAACGAACAGTCTGATTTGGTGCACAGAATTAGTAGTGACAAAAAGCTAGAGGAAATCCCCAAGTATAAGTAAGTATTTCTGAGAAACAATTCTTAGATTTAAAAAGTGTCTTTCAAACTAGCTGTGTGAGGGAAATCTGTTGCTGCTGAGTCTGCTTCAGGCATCTCGGAATTTAATGCTATATGAAAAATACTGCAAAATGGTCATGATTGTGCAGGTTCTACTTTAAAATGAATACCTGTTGATAAGAGAAAGATCCTTATTAGAAACAGTCTCTCTTGAGCTGTCCCTGACAGCGTGTTTACAGAATATATTCATGAAGAGCAATGAATTTTAATGGTAATAAAAGCAAAACGTTTACAACATTTATTTATTTGATCTAAGTATGAAATGAGCCTTATTAATACAGGATTGTAAATCAACTTTACTAAACCATTTAGAGACCTCCTAAAACTATTTACCACCATGGAACTGATGCGATGGACTGCCCTCATTGAAGAATATGGGAAGGAGCTGAGAGAAGGATCCCTTGACAGTCCTGCAACAGATGTTTTTGGCTGTACAGAGGAAGGTGAAAAGAGATGGAAAGATTTAAAGAACAGAGTTGTGGAACATGTAAGTGTGGCTGTCTTTAAGCATTAGTTATGTACTCAGTGCCTCCACTCAAAATTCTTTTTGCTTGCCATATTTTAGTTCCAAAGAAAAACAAACAAAAAAAGCATGCAGTAAAGCAGCACATAAGTTGCCCTTTCGTTTGTGTTATATTTTCAACGTTTTATTTGCTTGTATATCCTTACTATAAATGGGTATTTGGCACAGTTGCCAGTATAAAGAGCATATTGCACTCAAATGGTGAGATTTAGCAGTCACATTTCAATAGAACAGAAGTCTTGCTTTGTATTAAATCAATAATTGGTTGATTTCATTACTTACTAAATTGTCATGTAGAGACGTTTATACCTTTTACAAGCAATAGAACTGTTGGTTCACCACTCACTCGTGTACCTTATGCTGGTCTGCCCTTAGAGCACTACAACTCCTCATCTGCTTTTAACACTGACTTTTGTATTTTTGCAGCCTGCTTCAATTATATTTTGCACATAACCCTCTACTCTGAACACTTTCATTCCAGAATATTAGAATAATGGCTAAATATTATACCAGAATTACAATGAAGAGAATGGCACAGCTCCTGGATCTGTCTGTTGATGTAAGTGTTGCTTTGCTTATCCTTCTTTCCTAAAGGGTGTGGAAGTACATGTGTGCATGTCTTTGTGGCAAAAATGTAAGTATTCAGCAGAGTACTGCTCTCTTTGAATTTGAGTTCTCTTTTTAGCTCTAAAAAGCTCTGGAAGTGATGCCACAGATCGTCATTGCATTGTTGTACAGACAATGCAGAAAGAAACAGCATTGTGGAAATGCACTGCTTGGTACAGAATTCTCAGGGTTTTGCACTTGTGTTTAGGAATGTTCATGTTGTATCTGTAGATACCTGTCTTCCTATTATCCTTACATCTCTCCTGGCTTCATCCACAGTCTAATTCCTATTTGTGTTACTAGTGTTTTTCAGCTTGTACAGGAAGAAGAAAGTGCTATAGAGTTAGGGAGCATCAATGGCACTTTAGTTCATTGGGTTCTTTTTATGAGAAGCAGTGTGAAAGTCTGTTGGGAGTAAGAGCATTAACCCAAATATGTCACTTCACTAGTCAATATGACGACCTGAGTGTATTTTCATGCCTTTTATGCGAGTTTGAAAACTGTTTTTTAATCCAGGCAGAACTAAATTTTATGGTGCGTGTGCCCATAAGGCAAAAGGTGCTCTTAAAAATTAATTTATATTCAAGGTTTCATTTAACTGCTGGAGCTTCTTGTCTTAATGTTTCAGTGTTAAAAGGTTCTTGTCAATGGGTGATTAAAACTGACAGAAGATACAGGGTTTCTCACCTTTTAAATGTCCCTGTTAAGAGATGATTGCACTTTGGGAGGTGGGGTAGGGTGGTCTTTCTGTCATCCCCCTTTGTGTTTTCAGGAGCTTTCTAAAGAGATTCATACATCAAGGCATGGTGGTGTTTCGAGTGCAAATGAAAAGCTTTACCCTACTGTCTTTTAATTAAATCTGCTCTTTTCCACAAACTCAGAACAAACATTCTTTGTCAGTGCTTAGTGATTCACAGGGATTTTCCTTGCTTGTCAGAGACTCCTTCTGGTACCTGTGTAGCCAAGTACTCCAGAGTGTAAAAGTCTGTTGGTGTAGTACATGAAACTCTTAATTGCATTAAACATAATCAGATGAAGGTCAAATGAAAAAAAAAAAAAATGTTCCTACTAGATTGTGCTACTACCTTGCAGAGCCAGCGTGTGATACTCAAGTATAGAGTGTTTGCTTAAGCACAGTATTGCTACAGCTGTATTTCCATTAAGTATAAATAAAACTTTGTTCCTTGTGCTTTAATGCTGTTTGGGGGGGAATTCTGATGTTTTGTAGCTAAAAATGCCATTTTCTTGACTTGAAATGTTCTTGAAAGTGTTACTTTCTTGACTTAGTGCTGTTTGTCTTTGCAGGAATCGGAGGAGTTCCTGTCTAACCTAGTAGTTAATAAGACCATCTTTGCTAAAGTAGACAGGCTGGCAGGAATTATCAATTTTCAGAGGCCTAAGGACCCAAACAATATACTCAATGACTGGTCTCACAAGCTCAACTCACTAATGGCCCTAGTTAACAAAACCACACATCTCATTGCCAAAGAGGAGATGATACATAACCTGCAGTGAGGTGCCTCAATAATCTCAGTGCTTTTAAAGAAGGCATTAAATCTTCATAATAGAGACTATTATTACAGTGTGGATATGGTTTGTTTTCTCCCTGTCAAGCCTTCCTGGTCTAAAATTTAGAACATAATACTGAAATTCCTGTTGACAATTAAGTTCCCTTGAATATTCATTCAGTTGTTAAATGTTTTTGTTACAATTGGTGAAGGAATATAATAAAACTGTATTGCCTGGATAATAGTGGTCTTGGGATTTCTTTTTTGCCATGTATATCTTTATCTGTGTAACACATAATTCTGTGGTTATTTCATTACAGGACTTTTTGAGGCTGTGATTGACAGGTTATACTGTAAATAATAAAATCCTAGGGTCTTGCAGCAGCCTGCATTGAGGTAACTTATCATTATAATACTGTTTGACCAAAATTCTGGATGTTGATGCTTAAGAATAATGCTGTTTCTTGTCCTTTGGGACTACTGATAGACTTTATTAATTGATTCTGAATTGACTGAGAAATGTACCTGGATCTTGCCTGCTTGGTGCAAGTCACTGATTTTTGCTGTTTGTATTGGCTGTAATAGCAATTATGCAATTAGCAAAGATACTACTTCAAAGCTGCTGCTTCCTATAATTGAATGTGTTCCATTCAGACAAGATAATGTCCTATTATTTGCTTTAATGTGCTTGTAAGGGAGGGAAGCTATAGACTTTTCCTCATGTCCCTGTCTTGTTTTTTTTAAGAAAGTAAAAATTGGAGCACAAACAGTATAGTAAGAATCAATGAAACTTGTATTGAATTGGCTTTGTTTTTTAATGATTTTTAATGCTAGCCATAACTAACTATTAATTAATAGTTAGAGGTATGTAGTAGAGGCACACATAATTAATGAGGTAGAGGCTGCAATTGTAAATGATTTATTGAGATGTATATAAATCCTGTCTCTTTAAAACCAGACTGAACTTCATTCAAACTAACACTCTTAGCACAGGTAATTATCATATGAATACACAGTAAGTCAGGAAACTTTAGACTGTGATTTTGAGTGATGGGAGTCTCTGAAGGGACAGGGAAAGATGAAAGCTTCGAAGCAATGATTTGCATTTGAAATGTAGACTTTGGACACAGCTTAAGGAAAAGTTGGGAATGTGATTTTGGAGGCTTTATCAAGCCACACTAATCTAGCTCACTGCATTTAAGTAACAGAAGGACAACGGAACTATCAGTGAAGGAAAGGAGAGAGAGGAGCAAACTGTTCAGAATGCATAGAATGCTTCCCTTCTAACCTCCTAAATTGCATTATAATCCATTTGTATGAATTGTGTAAAATCTTGGCACAGCCATATCTGAGAATACTGGTGTATTGGTGTTTGCAAAGCCAGCCTTAGCAGCATAAGCAAAATTGGCTGCTGCCAGGATAATGAACTAAGTAACTTCTGGTTTGACCTTGATAGCAGCAAAATTCAGTCTTCTGGAAACTGAAGCAAGAGGTATCAGAAAGGGGAACAATGGGACATCAGGGGAAGTGGGAACTTGTTTCTCCCTGTTCTTCTTATTGTAAACCTTTCTTCTGTTTGTGCATCTGGTCTGGCATCTACAACCCCAAGCATCTAAGCTTATGGACTCTCAGACCAGATGAGAGATACTGGATCTGTTCCCCCAGGCATTTCTTTTTTATCATTTCCTTTTTATCCTACAGTGGAATGGGTCAGTCGTTCCCTGGCCATACTTTCTGGGCTTCACGTGGATCCTTCTCCCTCTCTCTGGCCTAACTATACCTTCTCTGCTGCCTTTTTGTTCATTTAGAGCATGAATTTGTTGTAGAGGGGAGGTGGATTCTCTCCCCTCGTGACAACCTTTTGCTGTCAGCATTGGAAAGAACATGGAAGAACTCTTATCCTTCAGTAGTCCAGGTATCTCCTCAAAACTCAATTCAGAAGGATTGTGAAGGTTCACTGTAGACTCACCAGAGATCCACAAAGGTCAAGCTTTTTGTCTTTGGGTCCAAAGTAGATTTTTGGTCTCGCTGAGTTCACTGACACCACCTTTCTCTTGGTTTGACAGCATCCTGCCCAAGGCAAACTCCCCAGCTAGCTCTGTCCTCAGGGGGAGAGAACACCTGTGGTGTACCCAGTACTTGGGGCCTGCAGCAAGAACCCCTCAGCGTTTGCCTCCCCACACATCAGAAAGTTAAAAGAGGAGTTTTGAAACAAAATTGTAGAATTATTAAGCTGTATGGTATAAGGCCAAGTGAGTGGAAAAGAATCTCTTCATTTAGCCTGGAGATTTTTTTGTGTGTTTTGTTTTGTTGGCAGACTACTAGTAATGAAAATGAAGGGAGTGTATGTTGAGTCTCTCTGGAAAAGGTTGCAACATCCAGGTTGCTAGGAAAAAAGACAAGCTGTAAACTTAGGGTGCTAGTTCATCTCAAGAATGCAGATCTATGTCAGGTAGAACTCCTCCATGAACAATTTAAAGGTCAACATAAAGACATGCCAGCTTCTTAAAAAGATGCACTGAGATTGAAGATCTTTGATCTTGACAATGTGGGATCAAACCTTTGCATTAATCTGAACTTTGTAGTTCCTATTTGCTCAATGTATCCTCAACATCCCCATTGCCATTTGCTTCTCAACACTCTTGATTTTGTGGATCAAAAGGAAAAATGAGTAAGAATGAGTTTGAATATTACTTGCTCTAGAAACTGTAGGTGTTTAAAAGAGTCCATGTTGAGGAAATGTTATCCTTGGATAGTTCTGAAGTAAGATTAAAGTTGAGATCATCTGTTCATTAGAGAACTCTGGAGGAATTCCAGGGGAATTTTCATGCTGGAAAATCAAAACTTGCTATTCTTCAGCCTAATCAGACATTAATGGCTGCCTAGAAATAGTTTGCTTTATTGTTTAACAAGTCTAAGAACTACTGTTGCTATCTAACCTCAGGTCTACCACCAACTTGTTTGTGGCAGAGGGTAAACCACTTCTGTTAGTTTCTCATGATTGCTGCTTCTGAGGGAGTTCAAGAATTCATAAAGGTCCACTGTGCTAAGACAATAAAAACATTGCTTCTGGTACTGCAGTCATTCTGGAACCTCTGTTGGGAAAGGCCTCCTGTTGTTAAAGTTTCTCAGAGGTGAAAACTCCTCAAGATACCTGCTGTGATGTTAGGCTGTGGGGTCAGGGAGGCAGTTTGGCACTGAATGTATTGTATTGTGTGCTTATTATTTTTATATGCTGATTTTAATGCTTTTTCCTGTATTCTGAAGTCAGATATAATGAGTGGAGCTGATTGAAAATCAAGTTTTCTGTATTGTGATTCAAGAAATGCCAGCTTCCAGAAAACAGGAGTGAACTTTATCGTAGAATAGAAGTAGATTTTCTGAATTTCCTTTGAAAGCAAAAGTCTGAGGAGAAAGGAAAAAGAGCAGCCATGTAAGTTTGAAAGAATTGTAACAGTTTTGTTTTGAAAATGTAGAAACCAAGCTAGCTGTGGTTCCAAGTGTGCAGCTCCTGGGTGAGCCAGGACTCCAGGGCTTTTTGGCTACCAACTCTCCATTAGCCCTGAGGCAAGCAAAGGTCTCTTGAGTTCCCAACTCTTCCAGAATCTGTGCCACACCTACCAGAGCTCTGCTCAGATCTCAGCTTCATGGCAGGGAGCCTAGCAGCCCTGAGTGGCCCCAGGTTTTCAAACTCCCTGGTTTTTGGCAAGGAGCCTAGATTCTCCAAGGACCTGGGCATGGCTCCTAGCTTCACAGAACAGGGAGAAGCCCTGTGAACAGTCAGGATTTACTGAATCCTGACTCAAAGGCAGGGGGACTGGATGTATTAGTGCTTTACTTCCAGTTACAGCCCCTGGGAGGTTGGGCTTTCTAAATTGCAATTTTCAGATCTGAGGAGATGTTGAAATCTTAAAAAAAAAATTGCAAAAGTAGAATTGAATTTTGTATTGCTACATTTTTGGAGGTTTTGTGTTTTTGTTTCAATCTTAGCGTTATTATGAGTCCCTAGAAATATCACTGCTGGGCTTTTGAGGATCTGAGTCCTGTCAAGTCTCATGATGCTGAGCAGAGATTCATTGCTTTTGTTCCTATCTCATGCCTCCCCATTGTGCCTTTGGCATTTCTTACATTTGCAACATATAGTGTTGCTTTTCTTCTGCTCCCAGACTCCATGTAGCCAGCAGTTCCTGGTCTCCTTGGGCAGAAGAGTGTGCTGCAACCAGTGCAAAAACCCTAATTCCTCAGCAGAAGCCTAGTACTGTCAGCTTTCCCCTTGCCATGAGATCCCATTAGCACGTGGGGATGCCAGGAACTTAGGAAGTCTGGACAATTCTGGAAATGCAGGCCAGTATTCAGCATGTAAGGTGTTTCTGTGCCCATCCCATGGTGAGTGAGGACCAGGCTTGTCAGCTCAGCCTGTATGGTGAATGATGTGATTCATGTGTACCTGTGAGTGGTGTGTTTGATTGCAGAGGTCAGAAGCCAAAATTGTAGCTTCCACTGAGATAATACACCTCAAGGAGAAAGAGACATACCCCATGGAGTCCCTCCCCCAGTAGCAGCTAATATAAGCTTATTTTCTTAAATTATCCCTTACTGCTGTATTGAAACATGCCAATAAAAGCCACAAGAAGTCTCTTTCTTCCTATGTAGTGTATAACTGGTTGCTAGTGGCATACTCTACCTTCTGTTGCTGTTAGAAGTGGCTCTGAGAGGAGAGTTTAGTTGTATTAAGGCCCTTTGGCTTTGAGATCTCATCCCTTAGGCCAACTGCTCTATGATTTGCACTTTGAGCAGAATTTCCAAGGTTAATGAGTGCTTCCAGTCCAAATTTGGTTTGGGCTAACGGTCCTCTTCTTCCTGTCTGGTTAAAAAGACTATGAGAGAGCTTGGAGGGGGGGCACCACATGGAAAAAATACAGTTATTCCAATCTTGCAGGCTCAGTGGCAGTACTTCAACAAAACAGTGCTTGGCAGCCAACCCCATCTCAGAGCTGCTGGCTCCCTCTGTGGCCTCTGGCATGTCCACTTAGGGTTTCTGCAATGCAATTAACCAGTCTACAAAATACTGTAAAACCTACTTCATATGGGGGGCTACAAGGTTTAATTTAAGTAAAAAGATCATAAAAAGCAGTGAGGGTAAGGGCACAGACTCTTTATTGTGCTTTATACACAGCACTTTTTCTGAGAGGGGATTCTCCTGCTGCCATAGGCTTTCCCTGGGTCCTTTCTGGGCTGTTCCTACACTGCTGAGTTGCCATCTTTTTACAGCAGTCTTTGCCTTTCAGTACTTTCAACCTAGGAACTTTCAAACAACAGAGACAGCAATAAAAATGGTGTCTGTCATTGAACAAAAAGAATCACAGAATTGCCCTGGTTGGAAAGGACCTCTGAGATCACCAAGTCCAACAACCATCAACAGAACTCAGTCACTAGCCACACAGTTTTTTTTCCTAGCACAGTATAAAGAAAAGCCATCAGAACAATTGGACTCAAAAGTTAATGATAAGTGAAAAACAAACCCTGCAAATTTGTCTCACCCCAAACTGAACTCCAGAGGATATATACATGTTATTAAATACATACACACATAAAATTAACTGGTTTCCACTGCTTTTTTCTAAAAAAATAGTAATTAAAGAAATTAAAGAAAACTTTCCTTGCATTTTGTAACAGAAAAATTCCATCAGTAATACAAAAGCTCACTAGGAACGAAACACAACCAACCTCCAAAATAAAAGGACTAATTCCACTTCAACAACCTGGACCTAACGAGACACTAAGTTAGTTAGATCCTAAACATGGTTCATGTTTATTTGGTTCCCCAGAACTACCCCAGTCCTTGCACAGTGCTCATGTAGAACCCTTGGGAGTCACAGCACAGCCCTCAGGCTCACCGGGGATGGTGTCTGAGGCAGGCAGCTGGGGACCAGCAGAGGTGGCCTGGGACAGGCTCCATGGGAGTGTGCCTGTCCTCCTGAAATGGCATCTCCTGGGTTGATGCTGGGACCAAACCACACTCTGGCATAGCCTCTCATAGGGCACTGAACTCTACTCCCAACCGTATTTATAAAGTTGCATTAAAAAGTGGACTGATTTAAGGCTGGGGCTGCAAATGCAAAAGGATTTCTTTAAATGTATTTCCTTCTGCATTTACATGTTTGCAAGGAGCTCTCTATAAATGCATTACTGATGAATATTGAAAATAATCTTGGGCACAAGTACCTTCTTGCAGTTGCAATGCATCAGAGGCTTGGCTGGTGGTTATTCTTCAAAGTGTTAGGAGGCGTTACATGTAAATTTGAATATAAATGTATTTAGGAAAATCCAATACTAAAATGATCTGGATAATTATTTTAATTAAAGGGGAAGAAAAAGTTTTTTTAACAAACACTGGAACCTCTTTGTTGATAAACTTTATAATTAAGATGCTGAAGTAAGCTGCTTTCCCCCCATTTCTTGTCCACTTTGCCCTGGAGCACGATGCCCTGTGCACAGCAAGGGGCACCCATCTGCAGCAGCTGAGCCGGTAACCCCTTGAAAAAGCCAGTTTGCAAAACAGTATAGGTATTAAGAATTGATTGCCAAACATTTTGAGAACACAGCTAACAGGGAAGATTACTCCGTGAAAACAAAACTGTTATGCAAAGCAGTTTCTGGGATCCATGCGCAGCCAAGAACCCATCACCAACAGTCCTTCAGGAGAAGCAGATGGGTTTTTTAAAACACGAGGAGCAACGTGAGCTGTTCCATCACCTGCTGCAGCCTTCGCACACGGCCCCGGGTCCTGCAAGTTCAAGTTTCTTTTTTTTTAAAGTAACACAACAGTAGAATAAGCTCGAGAAAAAAGTGTTTTAAGCATAGGTGGACCTTGTCTGGCAGCTTACCGGTGGGACCGTCTCCACCCGTGTGGGCACCTCATGCCCTGCCTCACGGAGGACGCTTCCCCCGGCGCTGGGCAGCTGCTGTGGGCGTGTACGGGCAGTGACACGGTTCCCAGGAAAGGGGAGGGGGCGGGAGAGAAAAAAAGAAAAGAAAAGAAAAGAAAAAAAAAAGGAAAAAAAACAACGAAAAACTCCCAGGTTGCCGGTTTGCAGACCCAGCGGCACGGCAGTGCCCCCTCACGCCGCTGCGCTGCGAGGGGAGAGCTGCGGCCCGGAGCCAGCTGCTGCCCTCCACAGTGTTCCCGGTCCCTCTCCGGCGCCGTCCCGGTCGCCGTGCCAGCCTTGTCCCGCCCGCAGCGCCCCCCGCCTTCCCCCGCTGGCCGCCGGGCCGGGCCGGGCCGGGAGGAGGGCGGGGAAGGGCTTTCCCACAATGCTTTGTGGGGACGTTGACAAGTGGATCCAAGATGGCGTAGAAAGTAATGACAGGTAAGTCAGGACTTCCCCATTCGCCCCCCGCCGGGGCCGAGGGCGGCCGGGCCCGGTTGGAGAGGACTCCAGGGAGACCTCGGGGGACCCTCGGTGCCCCGCAGCCGGCCGAGCGGCCGCTCAGGAGCTGCCGGCCGGGCCGGAGGCTGAGCGGTGCCGGCTGGAGAGGGCCCTGTGTCTGCGGAGGGGCCTGCAACGGCAGCCGCTCGGGGGCTGTTTACGGGCAGGCTCGGCCGGAGCCCCGGGGGGTGCCGCGCTCTCCCGGGGGCCCGCAGCCGCCGGCGGGTGGGCCGGCGCGGCCCTGAGCTCGGCGCGGCGGGGGCAGGCGTAGGGGCCAGGCTGGAGAGCCGGAGATGCCTTGCACAACCCCGGCTTCCCCTGGCTCCGGGGGTGCTCCGTCAGGGTGGACGGTGGGGGGATGCAGAGGGGTGGGAGGCAGCTTTGTTTTTTGTACCGGGCGGGGCGGCAGGGAACAGCTTGCGACAGCCAGGAAATAACAATAATAAAATACAAGTTTAAAAAAAAAAAAAAAGGTTTAGGTTGGGTTGGTTGAAGGATGGAAAAATAAATTGAGAGAATTTAACAGCTGTTGTAAAATTAACCCTTGGAGCAATTAAGGGTTGGCAGATAAGCTTGTATTTTTGTTTTCTGCAGGAGGTTTTGTCAGGGCCAAGTGACTGGAAGTTGGGAGGTCTGACACAGATCTCGAGATCACCTTTCATACCATGCGACTGTTGTGAAACTGAAAATAGGAGCGTTTATATTGCAGGCTGTGATACAGTGCTCCCAGCAGAAACTATATATATATTATTAGGGCAAATCCCCAAGTAGGGGAGGGATATATGTTACCCCTCCTGGGGTGGGTCATGTCCTTTTAGTAATTTCCAAATGAGTGAAGTTATTTGGCTTCAGTGCATTGTTAGTCAGACTGTTGTTGTTTGATTATAGTAACATGATTAAACAGATCATTGATGGAAATTAAGAAATAACTGCAGGGAAGCAGTTGCAAGGTTGCTTTCCAATTAATGACAAAATGAGTAAGAGGCAACAAGATAATAGGTTTTTTGCATTTTCAGAGGTACAGTGAGCTTGGGATGAAGTTTTAATATAACATAGTACATTTGGCTTTTCATTGAATGAAAGATAATTCATTTGTAAGACACAAAAAGTCCTAAAAATGAATATCCTCATCAACAGATTGAGTGCATGACTAATCTTGTTAGGATGGTTTGAATTGTTGGGGTCTTCTAGTGTTGTTGTCCTTAATTAATACTGTAATTGAAACGATCAAAGGAAAAAATATCCCCCCCTTTATTTATATTAGAAAAGACATAGTCCTTTGTAAAAATGAAAAAATAACCAAATTAAATGAAGCAATGCTTGGCGAGTTTGCATTATTTTCCAAGGCTGATTGGTTGAACAGGGAGGTTTTAAAATGGTGTGTTTTAAATTCAGTTGTTTCAGTACTTTTGAGTACCAGCAGATTGTGAATGAAAACTCTGTTGTTGTTTTTTAAAATGGCAAAGCTTGTTTGATTTGGATTGTCTGGGGGTGCAGGTCAGTTTACTGGTCCTCTGTAGTGAGGAGCTGATTTTAAACGTGCAGTTGAAACTTAGATGAGGGGAGGGTGTACAAGTGACCACCATGTTCCCCTCCTCAAGATGCAAACTGAGGGATTCATGCTCAGATAAATCCAACTTCAGTAGGCTCGGCTGTTACAGCACAGAATTTGTGAGTGGCAAAAGCTGAGTTAAGCTTTTTTTTTTTGAACTTTAATTAGCAGAACAGTTTTTTCTTATTGGTAAGTGAAGGAACATTTTATGTGTCATTACTGATAAAATTGAGTTCTCTTTGTAGTTTCTTATGAAAGCAGAAATTACTTTTTTTTTCCCCTAGCTGAAATCACATTTCTATTATCACATCTCACCTCTGTGAATTTTTGGTGACTTACGAAATATACAGAGTGTGTATTTCCCTTCCTTTATTTCCTACAGACCCTGTGCCTTTTTCAGTGAGCCAGATGAACTTTTCTATGAAAAAGTGATAGCTTTAGGCTTTGCAACTTTGTAATAGCTGGTTTTGGGATTTTTTTGCGTGAGGTGTGGTTTTCTTTTTTGTCTTCTGTTTTGGTTTTTCTTTTTTAGGTTGTTTCTGTCTCTTCCTAGCAGACTAACAATTAAAGGGAGATGTGGAAGCAGCACCTTAATCTGTAATTTGTCCCAGTTCTGCTTCTTGATCTGTCATGGAGGATTCTTTCTGTTTGTGAAATCACAGTGATTTCAGAGGAGTTGCTCCTGGGCTTTGGGATCTGTGTTAGTAAATCTGGTTGTGAGAGAAGGGCTGTAGTTCAGAGAGAGCTTCTACTCAAAGGTTTGATTCATGGAGAAATTCCCACCTAGAAAAATATAAGTAACAATGTCTAGAAGGTTTGAAGAGATAGTATTTCCAAGTGGCAGGGTACAGGCCTAGTGTTTCAGAGATCTGGACAGCCTGATGCAAATCACTTCACCTCTTTATGCTTCCTTTTGAAGGGCCTGAAAATAGGAATAGTGAGTCTTACCAACCTGTAAGGAGTCTTGACGCCTGTGGATGAAAGAGGCTATGTAAGAGCTAGGCCATATTATTACTAGTGTTTTTCAACTCTGTTAATTTAGTAGTCTGATGAAATATTTTCTCCATTGTTGGCAATTATTTTTGTTACTAAAATCCCCTTTGCAATTATAAGTGTATTTTTTTTTTTCCTGACTTATTCAGTCTGGGGTTTTTTTTTCTTTTGATTCATTGTTTACTACCATCTTACATTTGCTCCTGCACTTTATTCTAGGTGTTTTCATTTTAGTAATGGCAGAAGCAGTTGCTGGGGAAATTCGGATTATTAGTTGAAAGCCCTTGAATCTTTCACCTCACTGGCATTCCCTCCAGGGGTCAGTGGTACCTAGATAGGTCTGGTAGCAGGAGCAAAATCTAAATTAGAAGTGTTTTGTAATAATTTAAATCCTGTCCTCTGTGTCCAGCCTAAATAACTGGGGAAAGCCCTGGGAGCTGGCTTAGAGAATGAGAAGGAAGGTGTCACCCTGCTCTGTCTTAGGGATAGTGTAGTTGGACAGCTGGCATTCCCCCTGCCTTGGGGATCAGTAGGCCAAGAATCCCAGTAAACACAAATCCTGTCCTCGTGTTTTTCCTAGTGTTTTTAGAGGCTTCTTCCTGGAAGCAGATCCCCAGAGTTCCTCTTGGTGCAAAGCTGCTAGTGGTATTTTCTTGTGCGGGAGAAAATACCAAGTTTGTATTCCTCACCGTCCCTCCTGCTCGCCTATCACAGCTTTTAGTCATTTCTCACTTCTTTTTTGAGGTCCTAAGGCAAGATCCCAGTATCACCACATGGAATATGTATTTTTTCCCCTTTCAATTGAAGTATTAAGGGTTAGATTATTAGAACAAACAAGATCTTCCTTTGTTGTTCTTGTTTGTCTTGCTGTTTCTTCTGTGGCCTTTGGCAGTAGTCAGCACTTATGTTTATGTGTATCAACGACATATTTAAAGACACAGTGCTTTTAATGTTTGATTTCTTACTCCCTTTGGTAGACTTCTGCGATCATAATTCTTTTTTAGCAAGGAAGAAAAGAGACAATTGTGAAAAAGGGACTGCTTTTTCAAGTTTGCACACAGCCTTAGTATGGGATAAAAAAAGCAAAGGAGAGCTTGGTCTTTTGGAGACTTTGACTGGGAAAGTGAATGCTTGTTTTCTCTTAGTTTTTATTTTGGGGGAGAGAGGAAGAAAATAGCTAAATGTTATAGATAGTGAAATTAGGAGTCTGCAAGATCAGACTGCTCTACAGAAACAGGCTGGCTTCTGGTGATCTTATTACAGTGGTATTGATATGTAACTCAAGTTCCATATTCAAAACCAGTCTTGCTTACTGAGCTTTCATTTTCTCTTCACACAAAGGTTTACAACGTGAGGCTTCGACCAGAAGCAATCACTCATGTCTGAGAGAAAAGTGAATATTACTGTAGGCAGAGAACTGCTTAGGAATTTAAAAAAGGGAAATTGTAGTTACCCATGGGTGAGAATTTGTTTTTCTGTTGCATTTCCATTGCACTGCTACTTGAAGTTGAAGGGTACTTAATGTGGCTATAACGTAATATCAAAATATTTCTCTACAATTTTATATGCAAATTAATTGTCGTAAATTTAATAGAAATGCACTGGTTAGTTACTCTTTACTCAGAGTCCTCCAAAATACCAAATGGCAGACTTATGACAGGAAAGCCAGATAAGAAAGAATGGATTTCAGTCTTTTTCCTTCTTAAATGTAATTTAACTACACTGAGAGGTTCAATTTCTCTGTTCTCTGAAGTGGTATGGAGTCTTTGTCAGGTGTTAAAGACTCCTACTTTAGCAAGAAGGTAATTTAGAATTAACAACGCTGAACTCTACAGCTTTCCCAAGAAGCAGTAGGTACACAATGCTGCTGAGTTGGTAGCAAGAGTTTTTGTAAATGATTTTATATAAAAAGATGTTTTGAAGACGTTCCTGTAAACTGTTGTGGGATTGGTTTCTGTTAGTCTCAGGAAGTGCCACTTGCATGAAGAATGATGTGACTGAGGTGGATGTTTTTAATCTTTGGTTTATATGTGGTCTGGGGAAATACATTTAATGATCTTCCCTCTGTAAGCAGTAGGAAGGGTAATGATTCTCAGGGCATTTGGAAGAAAAAGAATGGTAGGATTTTGTTAGGTATGAAATTTTGAACGTTGGAGCGGTGAAGGGTGGAAATGTGAGCAGTGTGGATTGGTCTGAGCTGGTTTTATGGTAGTTAGGGTGTTATTTAGAAATGCTCTTCCAGGCTGTGAATTTCACAGTTGGTTGTTTTGTTGTTGTTTTTTTCATAGTTATATATAGCAAAAATACTGTTTTCATCAAAACACTGAAAATTACACTGCTTAAATATGCGTAGAAGATCTTTCAGAGCCCTCCAGACCCCATGGCAAAAGGGCAATATGTAACACACAAGAGCTGTTTTTGAGAATCTTGGTCATAAGTAATGCGACACGACTGTTAAATTTGCTGGAAAATATTTAGTGGTTCAGCAAACCAAGAAAGTAGCAAATCTTTGTGGACATAATAAATGGAGAAGGCAACAAATGAAGAGTGTGATGGTTTTGGCAGCATATAAAATAATGCTTATTCCTTATGCATCTTCCAATTTAAAGTAAGATAATCTGTATTTTTGGTAGTGAAAATTTCGTTTTGTCCTGGGATAATCTGGGGGGGTGGGATGTTTCTTTGCTGCTCTCAACTATCATATCAGCTAGATGGGATCCCCAAACAGTGTGGCTAGCCATGGTAGCTGCCTTGCATCTTCTCCTCTACCATCTCAGGAGCCAGAATTTGTTGGGCTTTCGTCATTGTCTGCACAGGGAGGTCAGGAAGGGGAATGTTTTTGAGTGTCCTTAAGGTCTGCGCTGGGGCAGGGCTGTAGCCGAGCCCTGGGGGTATTTTACTGAAGTGATGTTTTTGATTGTGCTTGGTTGGGCTAATGGGTTTGAGGTAACTCCACTCTGGCCATATCTTAAGACACTCACACGTTTGGAATGGTGCAGGACATTGGTCATTTGAACTGACTGATGTGACTTGGCTGCAGTTTTGTTTATATTTGTTTGGCTAGACATCGCTTCTCTTCTGAAGTTTTGTGAGAATTGTGCCATTAACCACAGCGGGATTGTTACTCATTCCTGCTGATGTCAGTTCTCTGAGTGGGGTTTATGATACGTGACTGAATCTCTAGTGTTCATTTCAAAAGGAATGAGCAGGGGGAATGCCATCAGGAAACTTGTGGTGTTCTGCATACAAGTTAGGATGTTGCCCGTAGGGTTTGCTGTGTGAGGAGGACTTGGGAATCTGAATTCTTTTCTCAGCAGCGGTTTAAAAACCGAACCTGTTGGTAGTGTCATGTTTGTGCATTTAAGGAAGCTAAACAGGGACATTCTAACAGTGTTATCCGGATGCAGAAGGGTTAATAGAATTAAAATGCAGAGTTAGAAGACAACTCTCCAGTTCAGGCTTATCTATATTATGCCAAACTATTTGAAGCACAGCCATGTAAAAAATGAATTTCAAAGGTTATTTACAATAAAGATAGCAATTTTTAATGGTGGAGGATAGTTACTGCTTTGAACTTTCAAAACAGCACACAAAAATATACAGTTACATAATAGGTATGGTTTTGGGAAAGATGTATTTGGAGTATCTGTGGGTGGCATGATTGTGTTATTAAATCTGTTATGGTAGGACCCTTTTGTGCTAAGCACTGTATAAATGCCTAACAGAAAACTCAGTCATGGTATTATTCACTACCATAATAAATTTAAGTTCATTATGATGCTGCAATGAAGACTGAGGTATGTTGAAAGAAAATTTTCCTGGTTTGTGCCACAACTTTCTGGCTTATTTCTACGTCCAGTTTGTGAGCTGTGCAATATAACTGATATTCAGCAGGAAGATTTTTACTTTCTCTTGCCTCTTGAATGGATTAAAAGAATGATTAATATTTTGCATTTCAAACAGAAAATTAACTTTTTTTTTATCCAACTGTAAAACTGTGGTGTGTACCTGTAGCATCTGCATTTGCACTGGTGGTCAAAGCTGTGTTCCTCAGATAGATCTCCTAGTCATAGGGGTGCACTGCTTTGCAGCAGTGGGACATTGTCAAGAGTGGAGGAAGTTCTGGTATGAAAATGAAGGTTGGACATTTGCAGAAAGACTTTCAGTATCACTACAATGACACTGTTAAGAAGAGGAAACATGGATTCAAGCACTGAGTTTTGGAGTTTGCATGGGGTTTTCCAAAAGGGGGTATATTGTGAGAAATAATTTCCTAATTTAAAAAATACCGTTATTTTTGAAATCCAGATGCAGCTGCATTAGAGAGAGCTGCAAATTGAGCACAAGTCTGAAAGTTAGGAGCTCTTAATTTTGATGCTGTCTTCGAGACTGATTCGATTGGTGAACTCTGGCAGATGAGCTGTGGTCAAGTGCTCTCTGGAGATGGTGCTGTATGAGTGGCAAATTCCCTGAGCATCATGGAAAACTTTGTGATGTGTGTTTCAGAAGTTGAACTGCAGTACATTTGTAAATATCCTGATAGGTGTTTTGTGTTGAAATGGTGCTTGGGAATCTTCTTGGACTCCCCTATACATTTCTTGGGAACACAGTTTTGTGTTTGACTGGCATTTTGAAAATGAGGTGACAGATGTTTAGTCACACGTATGCAGATGTAGCTGTACAACATACAGCAGACATTTCTCAGAAAAGACTTCTGGCAATGGCTTGTGACTCAGCAAAGAATATTGAGAATTGCCTGACTCTGGAAGTCCTGGAGATAACGGTGTTCACTTCTGGGCCAGAATTATTACTGTGAAATGCACAGAGGCACTCATGTTCTGTTACTCAAAGAGACGTTCTGCCACAAGTAGTTTATAGTTTTAAAAGTTGTGGATTTTGGTGTTTAAAACAGCTTTTAGAGTATGAATACCGTATGTTTGAGTTTGAGACTTGTAGGTTGGTGCTGCTCTACCAAGAACTGGCTGGTCATGCAGTGCTGATTTTTCCCTTTGTTTTTCTCTGGCAAATTTCATTATGAGAAGCAAAGATTAAATTACTTTTCTAATGCATTTTTTTTAAAGTAATTGGTGATGTTGTTATGGGGATAAAATGGTAACCATGGGACAATATTTCAATTAAAATGCCCTCATCTTGGATAAGTGTGAGAAACTTTACTCTCAAAAAGTGTAAGAACATCTAGGTATATGCAGTGTAAACCACTGCTGTTAACTGGTTATTATGAAAGATTGTTTACGTGAAGATTTTCTAGGAAGGAGCCAAAAGAACTTTAGGTGGGGCAGAAAAACCACCTATTATTATGTTACCTGATGCTTACTATGACATACTCCTCATTTCAGTTGGTTATTACTTGCCAAATTTTAATTCTTTAGGTTGAAATTTCCCATAGTAGGTGTCTATGCTAGGCTGACTTTTTGGATGCTCTGGAGGGTTCTGCCGAGACAACTCAGTCTTATCTAAAAATTGGGAAAAAAATATATTCTTTTGTTCACACTAAAATAGGGGAAAAAATATCTAGTGTCCTGTAGTGCTGTTCTGTAAAAAGTTGAGGTGTGGCATAGTATGATGTTTTTGCCAAGGAGATACTTGTTATCAACCCTGTGAAAATCTGCTCAGTGTTGGTCAAATTAGTATTTAGTAGAAATCTAAAAGATCATCCCTTCAGCCTGAGCTAGATGAGATTTCTGTGCAGTTTGAAGGCTGGGGCTTCTGCATTCCTCCTTGCTATAATTTTGGACAAAAACAATATAATAATACCCAGTTCTCTTTCCTACCAGCTCTACCTTCATGAAGCATGGAGGAAACAATGATTGGATTTAAACAGAAGGTGCAAAATGCTGATTTTCAGAGAATATGTAGAATAAATGTGGCTGAACAAGGAGATTGAGGTTGAAAAATATTTGTGTTAGAAAGAAATAGAAGGGAGGCTCTGCGGTGTGGGTACATACAATTGATTTTATAATGCAAATACAGTTTTTTGGAATACAGTGTCACTATTTGCATAAATTAATGTTTAAGAAATGAAGTAGAGAATAGCAAAAAGGAAAAAAAAAAGGCAAATAATACTTAAGCCCTATCTTTGCTACACTTAATTTTCTGTATTTCTAATGAATGCTCCCATGTTGTGATGTAGAGAAATGCTGAATACTTCCAAGTCACTCTGCAGACACTGGGTTTTCTCCTTTGATCATATAAAGTGCTATATAGTACAGGGCAGAGCATAGCGGGGGGAAAAAATCACTTCTAGTTGTCTTAAGCTGAATATAAGAAGTTAATAGAAATTTTGGCCCTAATGTGTTTTAAAGTCTTAATTCTTTGTAAAATGGGAATAATGTCAGAAAGATATTTTGTTAATATTTATGAAGTGCTCAGTCACAGTATTTCTAAGTATTGTTGGAAAGTTCATCAAAACATTACAATACAGTCTTGAGAACCAGATTTGGGTAGCATGCAAGTAAATAAGGCTTATAGTTACTATCATTACTATCTGTGGTGGATGTAAAGTGATGTAAAGAGCACAGGGGATCCAGAGGCAGAGGGCATTCACTCTGAACCTCAGTTGCTGCTATATTTTTGTTACTATTGTTCTGTGAATGGTAAACTACCCACGGGCACTTGTTCCTTTTTCAGCAATTGTGGATGTTTATTCCATACAGGAAGTTTGCAGGGTCAGACTCCAGGCTCCATGTATGTAGCCAGAGATCACTTGTCCTCCTAATGTATGGTGATCTCTTTCATTTGTTAATGTGGAGGGATAATATAAGTCTTTAATGGTAGGGGACATCATGAACCTCTTCATTCCTTTTTTCCCCTTCCTGAAATCAAGCATATCATGTTCCTTAAAGGCTGTGTAGCAGAAGTTCTTGCTGCTGTTATGCTACATAATAAAACCTTGAAATAAGCTTTCTTTATTCTGTATGCTCCATTTCAGATTTAACATCATTTTTGGAATTTAAAGTAGAGTCATTTTGCCTGGAGTTGTACAACATTAACCAGAGCAACTCAGTTATTTCGGAAAACTGATTAGATTGTCCTCTCTGAAGGGTGGAAACTTTTATATTTGTTCTGTAAGGTGTGCAGTACATTTCTGAGCACCGTGTATAACTAATATTACTGATTTCAGCCATAACTGCAATAAATAAGTGCATGAGACCTCTGCTACTATATTTTTCTTAAAGTAGAAAAAAGCAACAGCAGCTTTCATATTATTCTTTTCTACACCCTTCACAGGAAAGATGTGCCATCCTTTTTCTCTGTTCTCTTAAGTCTTTCACATGGGTGCACTGCACTGTCATTATCTACTCTCGTTTTATTAAATGATTTTTCCAAGTGTGGGATTATTTATGATGTGTATGTCATGACACTAGGAAGGTGCCTTTTTTGTGTCTGTAAATGGCTCCTATATTTTGTGCAGCTCTATTTTATTCCTTCCTGAAGGCCTGAATAAAAATGCCTTTTTTGTCAGAAGGCAAACATAATTTTACTTTATCACTGTTGGTAAGGAAAATAGATATTTAATTTTATTTTACCAATCTTAAACTACTTCAGTGGTATTTTGGAGTACTACAGAAACAATTGCATAACATCATCTGGAGGTGCAAGCCTTGCCTTAACTAGAAGGCTCTTCAGTCACAGAGATTGTGCCTGTAACGACTTCCTGACTTCCCAGATAATACTTTTCTCTATTACGGAAACAACAAATGTTGAGGCCTTCACATGTGAATTGCTTACATCTCAATTTTACCAGTAACAAATTTCAAAAAGCAATGCAATGTATACTGCTAATGTCTGTAGTCAAAAAAGCTTGGAAACTCAGCTTTAGGGAAATCCGGAACTATTGGATGGATCCTTGAGCAGTTAAGTTAATTAATGCAGTTTAGAGCTGTTGTAATTATGGGCAAGAAAGATAAATAAGATTTTTCTTTCACTGATGAGTGGTATTTCAGCACAGTGCTATTTCTCTCTCAGGCTAAATGGCAGCACATGGCAGTAATTGATGGGATAACTGGCCTCTTGGTATCAATAAGAGGCTGAATTATAACTTCTCCCTTCCCTGGGTGGACTTAAAAATCCAGGGCTCTGTTATCTGTCTTGTTACATGTTTTTCATAAACCATGCAGCATCTTCAAGTCTTCTGTGAAATTTAGTTCAAATTGACTTGAAGTTCAAGTTACTGGGGAAGGACAGGGCAACCATCCTAAAAAAGAAATCTTTTGTAGATCTTTTCTTGCCTCTTAAATGGAATTGCTGGGAAGTTAGGATAAATCAGCTGTCTTTTCTTGATGTATTACCTGAATTTATTACATGTTAAAACTTCCGGTCCAGTTTGGTGGCCAGGCTTTCCAGTTTGTGAGAAGGGCTAGAAAATCCCAAAGGGTTAGGCGACACAGCGTGGTCAGCATGTGCATTTCCTTGGAGAAGGGGCAGGACGAGTTGAATTCCTGCCCTGCTTTTGCTGAGCCTGTGCCAGCTTGACCGCAATAGGCAACGGAACGGCAAAGCCTTCTTCTCCCCTTCCCTCAATACAGCAGGCTCTTAACTGGAGGACACAGCTGAATAGCTTTGGCAAGGAGTATTTGGGTGCTTGTTTCTCACAGCAGAGCCGTTTGAAGGGTTATGGATTGTAATGGGAGGCAGCTGGAGAGGCTCTTCCCCTGCATGTTCCCCATGGCAATGGGTCTCATTCATCTGCTTCAGTTGGCGAATCCCAGGATGTGGCTCTTGAAGCAAATTCAATTGACAGTAAATTCCTACCAGTCTCGCTGTAGGACTGCAAGTTGAACATCATTGCTTTAGCATAAATCTTTACAAGAGATGTTAATGTCTGGTTAAAATATGCAAATATTTACTGACTTGTCTACTGTTTGTCAGCTTGGCATGCGAGACCTTGGATCTGATCCTTCTGTCTTGGCAGACATTGGGAATTTTGCCAATAACATTAATGGGAACAGCATTGTGCCCTCTAATCTGTTTGTTTATGAAGTACAGCAAGAGTTATCTGGCTAGATGCTTTACAGTGAATTGAAAAAGCATCTGTTTGAAATTTTTTAGGAACTGTCTCATGCTTTAACTTATCATTATCTTAATGTATGGACCCTTTGGTTCCATAAAACACATCAGGAAGCTGTGGAGCATGGAAGTGCACAGTCATGAGTTAAACTGCTGTGAAACACTAAAATTTTAGTTCACGATGTTCTCTCCTCCTACATTGATTTTTAGATTGAAGTTGGACTCATCAGACTGTGGAGTAATTCTTCAAAAGCCTCCTGTGCACCAAGCAGGCGTAGTGTTTACTTGAAAATAAGTGACTGTGTAGATCATGTTGTTTATTGCTCTTCCTCCTCAAGCTGTCCCTTCTGCCTTTCCCAGCCCCCTCTGCAGTTCTGGAGGGGAAATGTGCGGTTTTATCTGGAGATTAGATTTTAGTTACTCTTTTCATGTTTGTTTACAAAATCCCTTTGGAAAGCAGGTGAAATGCTCATTAGAATATTAAGCCTGAAAATCATTAGTTGTAGGGGAAAAAAAACCCAAATCCCTCACAATTCATTGAAAAAACCACCAAGGTTTAAGTTTACACCAGTTGGAACTAACCAAATCTTTTAAATGAGATTTTGTGGAAACTAAGCTGAGCACAACTTGGCCTTCAAAGAAATTAAGGTCAGTAAGTTCTCTTCTACTTAAAGGCAGGAGTTTTTTTGAGGTACAAAGTATAATGTCAGGGTTAGATTCCTGGCTTTGCCAGTGAGGAAGAGTTGTGTAAACTTCTGTCTGTGCTTTAGCCAGTGTGATGCTTACTGTCATAGGTGGAATTCACAGGCACTGTGTTTAAATATTTTACTTAAATGCATAAATCAGGAGCCTTTCTGTAAGGAGTGGTGTAACTTTAGATAGTGGGAATATGCCTGTTTATTGTTTCTTCGAAATTCTGAAGATGTATTACACTTTGCTATTAGAATAAATTGTTGCTTAAATTTAGAACTCTTCTGGTTTGCAGTTCTCCAGGTCATCTTGGGAAAATGAAGAATGCTGACATTTGTTCTTGTACATGCTTAGTATTTTAATCTCAGTTTTACAGACAAAAAAGTGAAGTGCATAAGTAATTTGCTCAGTTTTGCAAAGAGAGTTAGGAATATAGTGCAGACTTTGTGACACTTTAGCTTTCAATTCTTATCTCTAATAATTTATACTCCTGGATTTAAGTAGAAATTCCAATTTTACATTTCAAATTTTGGAAAATAAACATTTCTAGAACTCACATTTCCTTTGACAAGTGCCTCAATTCCTTGGATGTTAAAATATTAATTGTTCTGAAATAATTTTAAACATGGGTAGGTCAGGTACTACAATAGATCAGATTTTAAGACAGCATGGTTTTAATTTGCATTCAAGAAGTCTAGTCTCAATTGCTAATTTATGCACAGCTCAGGGAACCAAATCTAGGAGCACAGGTTTTTGAAAATGTCAGCAGGAAGAGTTGAGTGCCTTCAAAAAATGGTTAGAGCATCTGGATTGAGGTCTGAAGTTGATGGTGCAAATACCCAGTAAATGTGCATGTTTGTGCATGCATGTATGGATATAAATGGAATTAAAATGAAATCTGAGAGCCTGAGTGTATTATTTTCCATATGTTGTCCACAGACTGGTTTTCTCTGTTTGGATTTTTTTCTATGACTCTGTACCATGCACTGTGACTTCAGAGGTTTTTAGGTTACACTCTGAAATACTGATATTGTGACTCAGTTTAGCCCAGTTATGCCAACAGCCCAGTCCTGACTTCTCTTAGCTCCACTTAACCCACAGGTTATTGCTTAGGGTCAGTTACGTCCTCTGAAGTGTTCTCTAAGTATTCAAATAGACCAAACAAATTGTGTGGCCTTTGCAGTACAGTTTGCCACTGCTGGGCCTCTAAAACTCGGCTCCTTCTCAGACAGACTAGTTCAGTATTTATCAAAACAGCCAGCATAAGACAACTGATACATAACAATGCTTTTCTTTTGCATGGTGCCATGTTGGAGAAGAAGGGCTGGGTAATGTGCCTTTCAAATGGTGCTGGCCAGGTCAGTTGGGATGGGATCTGTGTATAAACGTTTCTTTGGGAATAAACACACAGCTCTGCTGAGACTTTCAGTCAAAGGAATTTTGGTTATATGTCAGCCAGGAAGTGAGGAAATCAAAAGTACAGCAGAGTTCATGAAATACTCTCTTTTCAGTCCCTTAAGAGGAAAACCGAATGTTCATGAGGAAAACATCAGTTAACTGTTGTATCACTGGTGAAGTGAATCCTGGATGTGTAAAATTCACTGTGGCCCAAAATGTTAGTGAAATGGAAATGGATGTAATTTTTAGTTGTTTCTAGAAAGGATCCTTGCATAAACAGCTTATGAATATATAATAACAGATTTTCAATTTCATAAATGTTAAGTGATCCAGCTGAGTGTCTTTAATGTTAATAGACTACTCCATGAATGAATATACTTGTGTGTATGAAAATGTAAAACCTACTTGCCCATTCCTATTCTGATTGAAAAATAGGGATTTATTTTTGGCAGAAGAAGAAATGCCTGGGTGAATGAGGTAATATTTTGCAAGGTCATTACTAAAAAAGAGTCATATGTCACAGATTTTTATCAGGATAACTGCAAATATATTCATACTTGTGTTCCTTCATTTTTGGGAAGATACATTGTTGTATGTAAGTTTTTATATAAATGTCCTGAAAGGGAAGGTGGTTTAAGTGAAAATTGTATTGAAAAATCAATATTCCTTTATGTTTCTATATTGATACTGAAAATCACATTTTAAGAATGGAGGGAAACACATAGAACCCTGTCATATAATATATGAAAAGTCTTGTTTACATTTCTACTGTATATTGGCACAGGCATATTGGCTTAGGCACATGTTAATGAGAAAAGTGGGGTAGTCATTTATTTTTCATATAAGGAAAACGCATTTATTTGACCTTCAGATGAACTTCTTGAAGTTACTTTACCTTAGTTTGGTTAAAAACCTAAAAATATCAAGTGTGAAGGAAACTTAGCTATGAATTTTTAAAGGGGGCTAAAGATAGTTATTTGAGACAATCAGAATAGCTGATCTATAATCACAAATGTTGATAGTATGCTGCCTGCTAAAAATGAAAATGAGAACCCTTGACATTTTTTTCCTCTTTCAGTTATCATAACACATTATTGTGAAGTCAGCTTTAAAGTACAATGTCTGTAGGGATGTGTATCATATATTTAAATATTATGTCAATGAAGGGAGAACGTAGACAGGGATTATAGAACTTCTTTATTTTCTAGTGGTGGTTTAGATTGTGTATAACCATTTGTCTCAGTTTATTGGCAGTTAATGTTGTCTGTCTTTTGTACAGATTTTTATCACAAGTGTTGCAATTTTTTTCCACCCTAAAATATTTACTTTACATTTTTTAAGAAGTTCTACACACGGGGGTGTTGGTGTGGCAGAGGTATCTAGGCTTTCTCAGACACAAGTGGAAATAAACGAAGAGAAGGAAGAGACAAGTGGTTTCCAGTTGACCTCCCGTTCTTGCTCAGTCATCCTTGTCCATCCACACTGTCCTTCACCCAGGCTCCTTCCCCTGAGAGTATGTAAGAAGTGCTGTGAAGAGGAAGGTGTCTTGGAGTAAATAGCAGTTGGTGGACGAGCTGTCTTACTTCCAGAGCAAAGATCATGTTGCCAGTGAAAACCCAAAAGCCTTTATGTAGTGAAGTGCTTCAATCCATGCTGACTTTAAACTCTGAAACCACTACTTACATGAAAATCAGTCACAGGCTTAAATACCTTCTTGAATTAGAATAAAAACCAAGAGCTGGAAGTAATGGAGAAAAGACTGGGAAGAGGTTAGTTAGTGAGAAAGGTCGGGATAGGAAATGCAAAGGGCATAAATTGAAGGGGATGTGATACAGCACCTTGAGGTGGGAATGGAAGTTGGTTGGCAAGTCGTCACTGCCATTAAACAGCTAACCAACGTTTTATCATCCCCTCTGCCCCCACTCTAGGATTTCTGTCCCCGAGTCATGGCAGACAGAAGACCAGAGAAGTCATGTGAACAAGCATGTGAATCCCTTAAGCAGCAGGATTATGAAGTGGCAGTGAAGCATTGCACAGAGGCTCTCCTTTCCCTCAGCCAGTACCCCCCAGCTCACCTCCCGGAGGCATGCCAGGCAGAAATCGACCGCATCAAAATCGAGACTCTTCTGTATAGAATTGCTTCCTTTTTACAACTTGTGAGTGTGACTCTTTAATAGTATCTAGTGAACTGGAAAGAAAAAGCAAGTATCTTGTACCGTCAAGATTGAAATAAAATTCAGAGTTTTCCTGTGTTTGCCATGTTGGTTTGCTACAGAATCACTCTGGCTGAAGCATATATGAGGCTTCGGTCTTGTAGTTTTCCCTGATATTTTTATTTTTCAGGATCCTCTAAGTAGTTTGGGTCTGGAGCACAGTTCTCTAAAAGAATGAAAACAAACCAAAACAAAGCCCACCTTAAAAAAGTATTTAAAAATATATGCCAGTAATGCAGAATATCTGGTTTTAGGGTACTACGTTGGGACAGTTATGCTGAATTACAGACCAAATTACTCCAGATATAGAGAACATGAAGTTAAGGTTGGAAATGTAACCATTCAAAAAACAAAGTTGAGAAATGCCAGAATTGAGGTAGCTGGTTTATAGGTAATATTGCTCCATTTCCATAGGCCTAACATTAGTCTTTTAATACTGGATCACATACTAGTTTTCAGTTGCTAGGCTAGAGCACATCTGGTGAAAGATGTAACTTTAAGGCTTTGGTAAATTTTGAATGGGAATGTGAAAACTGAGGGCTTTGTAAAGGTTTGTAAATGCAAAGCAAGAGGCATAATCTTTAATTATAAGTGATCCCCTTTGCCAAGTTTGTGTCCTTCCCTTAAAGCATCAGAGACCTATGCTTTCTTAAAGGAAAGGATGTTACAGTGCTTGAGAATAAACCTACAACCTGTTTAATGAACCTGCATTTTCCCTTACCTTTCTGTTTTGGAAACCTTATCACAGATTTCCAGGGGCCTTGTTCACCCCAAATCTTCATGTATGGGCTATGAACAGGTTCATCCCAAGTGGAAAAAATCTGGCTGAGGTGTAAGACCTTGCTTGGCAGCGTTAAGACAAACCTTGCCTATCTGGTTAGGGAGCATTTTAAAGCATTCTTTAAATAGCTGAATTGGACTGTTCAGTGTGCAAAACAAGAATTGGGAAACTTCTTACATTAAGATGTGACCTATCTTATTGGCTCCTCAGGGGAAAGGATGCAGAAATAACTAGGTTTTTCCTTTGATGGAAGTTGTGTTACTACAGACTTCACTTCTCAAAACTATTTACATAGGCTAATATGCAGGTAGTTGCTCAGCTGTATTTAATACATTTCTGACCCAGATGCCTTTGAAAATCCCATGAGGCACCTGTCTGGTTGTTCATCATAATGAAAATTATTGCAGGGACTTTGAGAAATACTTGTAAACAAAACCTTCCTATTAAAGACTTGAACTGTATAGATACTTGAAGGCTTAGAACGTGAAAAAAACTCCTAAATTTTCCTGCTTGTTTTACAAAATGAAGTAATTCTTAAAATCACCACTGATAAGACAGAGTAAAATAAAACATATACTTTACAAATTTTAACAGCACCATATTAGTGCAAGTTTAAAAAAATAGTGGCCAGAAAAGAAAGACAATTTTTTAAGTTTTTCCTAGCTGTTGTGAGCCACCTACAAACACATACATAAAACATATACCTTTGCCCTCTTTTAAAATGTCCATTTGCTGAGAATTTGAGGAAAAAGTCAGCATTCTAAGAATTAATTATATTAAATTTGACGTGTGACTGATGTTCTTTACATATTCCACCCAGGAAGAGCCAAGGTAACGGATTCTTAAACTTGTAATTCAAGCATGTAGTTGTTTATGCTAACTGGAATAATGCTATTTTTAAACTTTTCATGTTTTACCTTTCAGAAAAAGTATGGGCAAGCAGATGAAGACTGTAGGCATGGTATGCTTGTTTCTTTTTTTATTACATAGTGTTATAAATTGCAGTCAGTTGTCTGAATTTTTAAAACAGATGCCCTGATTTATTAGTTTGCTTTACGAAGTTGTGTTTTGTCCTAGTTAAAATTATATATCTGCTTTATAATACTTTTAACTTTTTTTTAGCGATATCTTGCATTTTGTAACTTGTGTTCAAGTACCACAGCAGTGCCACTTAGCTAACAGATATTTCAGTGTAGTAGTGTTAGGATTCTTGTGAAGATAAAGACAGCTGATTGTTTTGTCTTTCTTCCTAGAGACATGGTGGATATTTTGGTTTGCATGTTGGGACTTGATTCAGAGAAAATCAAGATTATGTACCTATAGAGATTCCTATTTTTTTAAAGCTTCCAAATGTGCATGTGTCACATTGAAATGGAGCCTTACATGTTTCACTGGCTTGTTCCATCAGGGTATTGGGGTTGGATCTAGATAATCTTTAAGGTCCCTTCCAACCCTGGCCATTCTATGACTTCTAAAATAATTAACCATCCTTGTCAATGTTCTGTTACTCATGTATAATGCAAGTGATTCACAACTCACTGAGAACTCTTTGCTAAGTTTGGTAAGCATTGGATCAGAGTTTATCAGTTAGATTTGTAAAGAAAAGGTGGGTAGATCCCACCTATCAGTTTTTAATTCCTTAATTCTTCAGTTTTAAAGGAAATTTCCTCAAACACAGTTTTGTTACACAAACTGTGTGAGATACTATTTTGACATTCCTGTGCTAGCAGTTATAAACTAAACGTTCCCTCATGGTTTTGTGTGGTTTTTTTGTTTGTTTGGGTTTTTTTTTTTTTGAGCATTTGTATTGGATTTTGGTTTTGTTTTTGTTTTTAAATGTATTTGTCTTCAACTATACTCAAGTCATAGTCTGGGGAACTTGTGGGGTTCTGAAACCTTCTTGTGAAGGTCCCCAAAGTATAACTAAGAAAAAGTAAACTTGCTTTGTGAAATGTGAAGTTTAACAAATCTAAAAACACTGAACATCACTTAATAAGTACCATTCTTAAAACAGTCTGGATTTTTGTTTTAAGGCTGCTTATTTTGACTGTTGATACATGCCAAGGATGTCATATTCTGACTAACCTCACAGTTGTTTTTCATGATGGCAAATACAAGTGAAAAAGAGACATATGGAAAGATGAATGATGGTAAAGGAGGTAGGAGGGAGAATGCTGTTCACAAATAGTATTTTCATTGATGAGATCTGGTGGGTTTGTCATAGAGGAGATCAGTGACATTGATCTGTGAAAGCTTTTCTTGACATAGCATTATCTCAAAGGAACTGTCATGTTAATTCTTTTTCTTCTCTCACTGGTCAAGCATAGAAGTGGGTGGAATAAGAGCACTGTTCTCTACTGTTTTTTTATGATTTAGTAAACAGCTCTCAAGTGTCTCTTAGTAACAAAGAAATAGTGTCCAGTTTAAAGTTAATTTCCTTAATTCATGCCAGCATGTTCTGCAAATATTCTTTCCAGATCTAAAACTGAGGATATTTTTCAACTTATCAATGCCACGTTTATGTGTGTATATAAAAATGTGTGTGTGAATATATATGAACATATATTTGTGTACACACCCCATATTTTTATGAATATATGAATGAACTATTTGGTTGTGGTTCCCTCTGATGTGCTGGTATCCATTGTAGCCCAGTATCTGACAGTTTAGAGTATCTGCATTTGTAATCCTGACAGGTCTTAGTTTTAATTTTATGTCTGAAATATCCTTGGGAAGAAACAACCTTAGTGTGGACTACCTGATACACTTCCTTGATACTCACAGTTTTTTTAATAGAAAAAGTTTTATTCAAGTTGCTGTTTTGTCTTTTTACAAGACCTAACACGTTTCATACCTAGGACAGGGTTTTATTTTAACCTGAATAAGTAAATTTTGGAATAGCTGGAGAAATAGATGTTCTTTATAGTATGCTACTTGCACTGTTGAAAGGAATGATGATAATTTACAATCTGTTAAATTATGCCAGAAATCTTTAACAAAAGATACTGTTGTATGTTGTAACTTTTTATGTGCAACTGTGTGGTTCAGCTTGGTAATACTATGCAGTTAATGATATGAAATATCATAATTGGAAATCTAATCTTTGAGGTTAAAATAGGAAACTGTCAGACATGGGAAAGCTATTTCTAGCGCTGCTGCTTCTGCTTTGGGAAGTAAGTTCTATTTTTGGAAATGTGGTCAGTATCATCAGAGTGGTGAATTCAGACTAATCTTTGAGGCACTTAATAAACAGGATTTAGTTACCATTTCATTTTGGAGAGACGTCTAGCTGTTTTTATGCAAATGTTTTGTGGGACTGTTTTTTTTCTTCAGTCTTTCATGCAATTTCTGTTAATGATGTGAAGCCTGCTGAGTGAGGAGTTTTGATTTATTATTCCAAAATGTAATCCTGAAGTTGTGGTGAATGTAAAATTCCTGTTAGCACTAGCAAGAGCTGTTTGCATCTGCATGAGTAGCAGGATAAACACAGATGTTGACGTTGCCTGCAATTACAGCAATATTACAGTTCTGTAATTTCAAACAACTGTCCAGCCTTCTTTTCAACACACATGCTTAGCTTACTAGCTTTTGAGTCACTCTTGCATTTCGTTTTCTGGACAGGTAATACACATGATGAAGTGTTATTCCTGCTTGTCTGAAGCATGTCTATATTGTGAAATAAATCCTTTCACTATTGGAAGTGTCAATGAAGGTGTCTGTTTGGCTGGCTATCTGAGCCACTGCTAGAAGACATTAGGGAAGTTTTCTGTTACATGGAGCCTGTAAATGGCTGGACTCAAACAATCGTTCCTATATCCAGCACTTTACAGTGTAAGTGAATAAAAGCCCTTTTGAAGTAGCAGGAATTGACCACGAGGAGGTTAGCTATATTTGGAAACGACAGGGCATGCTTTTTGTGAGCATGAATGGATCTTCCTGAGCATGTTTGTGTTACTGAGAGGTGGCTGGTTGCTTTTTTTTACCCTTTCAGTGAAGAGGAGGTCCTTTGTGTCTGTGTCAGAGATTTGAATTTACCCTGCCCATATTAAATTTTTGTGTATTTTAGCATGTAAACATGACAACCTTTTTTGGGCTTGTGTGCAGCTTTTCTTAGATGGTGAGAGACAAGTTTCAAGTTAATATTAGACAAGAGCAAGTAATACTTCCTTTACGTCCAAGACTTGTCTTTCCAGGAAGCCATGGATTCAGCCCAAGTTTCAGACTTTATTTTCATGTTAAAGGTGAAGGAAAACTGTAAATAGTTTACTGAAATGTGTACTGTGATGAAGCTGATAGCTGCTGATTTGTGTTGCAGTGCTGGGAGAGGGGCTGGCCAAGGGAGATGGATCTTTCCGTGCAGTGCTCTGCTGCATGCATCTTAAAGGGAAGCTGCAAATTGTGTCTAATGTTCTTTCCAAATCACTGATGGGTGAATCACTGGTAAGTGGGTTTGCTTCAATCCACATAATTTAAAAGCATTTTTGTGTTTCTTTTTTTGTTTTTCAAAAATGTGTTTAGTAACAAACTTGTACACGTATGTTTGACTGGTGGGTTACAACCAAAATGTTTTAAATGAAAAAGACAAAGATAAGTACGTGGGCACACGTATATATAAGAAGGAGATGTAGGTTATTGCCTTACCAGTGTTTCAGAGTTGTTATGATTTTGAGAACATTTTTTGTTGTTGGCTCTGAATCCTCAGGGAATGCAAAATAATTTGCGTATTTGTGCAATTGACTAGAATAATGTAAATCTCAAACTTTTGCTTCTTTTTAAAATTGCACCTGACAACAGTTTGTGTGTACTTCAGGAAGTTTAGGCATTAAAGCAGAAAAATTATTGATAGGACTTTTAAATAACAGGCCCATGGTAAATTGCAAGACAGTATGAAAAGCTTTTCTGGAAAAAAAAAGCTTTGTATTTTTCAAGATTAAGGTAAAGGTTTGAGTTCAAAGCTTCTGTTTTATTCTTGAACTATCAAAACAAGTTGCCATACATTAATAATTGTTCACGTTTTTATGTGACTACTCATATGGGGAAAATTAGGGACTTGGTCTCCAAAGACTAGTGTCCTTTTTATTTCTGTGAACTAGATGAAATAGCCTGCAGTTCATCACCATGAACTGCTGGTGATGCTAAATCCAGAAACATGGTCCTAACACAACAAGAGCTGCTCTGGTCACCCCATGAGGAACGTGTAAGTGGCATCAGAATCTGTTGTAGGAGGGCCTGTTACCTTGAAATTGGATTGTGTCTCCTACATCTTGGGGCTTAACTTCATCAGTAGGTTTTTTTTTAGAGGGAATTCTATTTGTCTGTCTGGTTTATAACCTGAATTCCCTCCCCTCCCTGTGCCCCTGCCATTAATTATTTGTAGATAAAGAGGTTTTTTCTTTTTCAACTGGTGTTTTCTAATGAAAAAATGTTTCATTGAAAAAATGACTGGTGAGGTTGAAGGGGACTTGCCTTAAGAAAATTTAGTACAATAGCCTAAAGCTTCGTATTATAGGGAATGTGCAGTGCCCTTGTTTTGAAGTATTGTTGTGCAAATAAAGGTAGCTTCATACATAATTCCAGAGTGTTGTCCCAAAGTGGAATTTGAGAGATTTTCACAAGCTTTAGGTTGTTAGACACAGTTGTTTTCAGTAGGGACATTAAAACGAGCAACTAATTTACTGACTTCTACCATTGTCTGAGAGGAGAAATGAAGCAAAGTTGTGGAATGAATTTATTGTAGAGTTGGAATCCATCCAGTTTCCTTCCCAGTGACTTAAGAGAATGACTTGTTTTTTATGCTTTTAATACGTTTAAGCTCAACAGGTTCAATTTGCAGCCTTGCTCTCAAGGAAGTGAAAAATCATTTTGAGAAAAGCTTAAGTGTGAGAATTGTTGAGTGTGGAAGTCTTCAGCAAAGAGAGTAATTTCTGCTGCTCAGTAGCACAGTCAAAATGTGGAGAAGTCTGACAAGTAGTAGTAGCACTTAAATTTCTGCAAGATATTGTTGAAATAAAAAAATCACAGTTCTGGGTTCCTTTAATAAAAGTTTTGATTTAATGAGTGTGAAATTGTTATACTTAGCTATACATTTTGGATACACTCAGCTAGTATTTCTTTTTAGTTCCGTGGCTAATCTTTGCTTTTTAGTGAGAACTCCAAAACTTACCAAGTCTGTCTACATCACAGCAGGAGTTCTGAAACTGTAGGAATTAGTAATCTGTAAAGTACAACCTTATGAAAAAATAAATTCATCACTGCAAGAGCAGTTAGTTTATTATGTTAATTCCTTTACAGCCAAAGCATTTCAGTAACCATAGCATATGGCTCATGTGTAGTGCTTTCCATCAGTAGCTTACAAAGTGCTCTCTGAAGGCAGCCAGTACCACTGTCCTCATTCTGCAGCTGGGAAACTGAGGCATGGAGAGGTGAAGTGATTTGCCTGAGGTCACCCAGCAGGCTGGTAGCCAAGTTGATCATAGAACAGATCTCCTGATTCTGTGTCCATGGGGCTGTACTGCCTCCAGGGCAACTGTGCATGTTGAGTACTGCTCTGGAGGATAGCATCAAGAAGTATTGTAGCTATTAATATTTATCTTGAGTGGCAGCTAAACTTTATAAGAATTTTTTTTCCCCAGGCTGTCCTGCCTGTGCTGCTCTCCTGCCTTGTCCTGTATGGGGACTTGCTGTAAGCCTAGTGCTGGTTTTTGGCTGCTGTAAAATTCCCTTTTTCACCATAATACTTGCTCAGTGTTACGTAGCATGTAATTTAAATTGTGTATTGTAAGCAGATTAATTTTTCCTTCTTGCCCTTCTCCTTAGTGGTCGTGCAGGGGGAAATGAACTTTATTCCTGTGGTTTAATGCATGTGAATGTTTGTGTTGATGTATTAATATTCTTTCTCCCCCTAGAACGGGATGGTAACTAAGGATCTGACACGACTGAAAACACTTCTTGCTGAAACAGAGGTAATAATGAGCATATTATTGGGAAAATAATGAGCAGTACCTGAAGCAGCTGAAAGGCTTGTTTTCATGTGTCTCAGGAGATCCAGGCTCACTGTGAGCGTATTGGTTCAAGCATTGTTTCCACTGGTCTGTTGGTCTTTACCACCTACTAATTCAGGAGCCTTTCATCACAATCTTGCATGACATATGAGAAAATAGAGAAGGGTGTTAATAAGTTGTTGACTGTCTTGAAGTAGTGAGTAGAAAGAATTAACACCATTTAGATCTGCATTATTTGTTTATTTGTTGTGCTTTTCTCTGTTGGAAATGATTCTGAAGTAATAAACATGACTTAAATAGGTTAACAAATAAGTGCCCTCTCAGTCACCTTGTTTTGTATTTGAGGTTAACTGTCATGTCTGTTGGTTGAATTACCACTTCTTTTTTGTTTGGGTTTTTTTTTCCTTCTTTGTCATTTGTTTGGGCTTTATTTTTAATGTAGATTCAAAGGTGAAAGACATCTCAATACAGTTTAGAATTTTGGCCTTCACTGCAGTCCACATTAAAACGATCACAGGGTAGAATTTGGTCTTGTAAAAATCTCCGAAATATTCTTCTAACAATGAGTTGACTCAGTGTTCCTGTCAGAATTCCTTTTATCAACAGCTGCAATCCAGTTGTTAAGTTAGTATGAAATCCATGTTTGTGAATGAACGTGATTTCAGACTTCTGATTTAATATTTTTGTATTGGTTGTTCCAAAACACTTTTTGACAGCAAAGAAGCCAAAACAGTTCTTGTTGATGAAATTGTTTTGTGTTCCTTTATAACTCAAGTTTTTTTATACAATTGTAGGCAGCTGGTAAAGTACCATCAGGATATCATGTAGAAGATTTAGAAGAAGGTATGTAACTCAGTTCTAAAGCTGCTTCATTTTGCAGTGGGAAGACTTGTGTTCTTCTGAATGCTCAGCACTGCATAATAGTCAGAAAGCCAAAAAGGGGCTTGACTGTAGTGATGAGCCCCAGGGACAGTCATCACTGACTGCATTTGGAGGTAGAAGTTTCTCTTTATTGGTCAAGGAGCAGGCTCTCACAGAGTTCTACTCTTCAGACTGTTGGAAACTTGCCTTCACAGCCTTTGGACCTTTTTTTCTAAATGAATTTCTTAGGGATTGAAAATTAATTTCTGGTGTATAATTTTGCTTTGGGTTGATATTTAGAGATATGGTTCCCTGGACAGTTAATATCTGACTCAGAAATACTTGGCAATTAGAAAAGTAACCTGAATTTTGACTGCTCTGCAGGGTCCCGGGATGGCTGGCAGTTCCGCCCTCCGCCCAGGGGAGTCACAAGCAGTGAAGAATATACATTATGTAAAAGGTAAAGTCATGGCTTTATATCAACATTCTCCAAAGGATCATAACATTTCCTCTTTTATTCAGCTGCTGACAGGATGATTAAGAGGTCAGGAAAAGGAAGGTGCTTGTTTGAACAGGAGTCGATTCATTCACAGATTTTTGGAAGGGTCATTTTATCCAGAAGCACCTCAGTGTTTTACAATCAATCAGTAGCTCAGTTTTCATAAGGGAGTGGTTTGAGAACCACTTTTCTAGTCACAGGTCAGCATCTGTCTTTTTCCCCTATCTTTCCTAATTCGTATCATTTCGGATATGTGAAAAGTTCCCACAGACAACAGTGTTAGCACAGTGAAGTGTGCTTGGACAGCAGATGGGGTACATGCCTGCAGATAAATGGGCTTTGGTGATAGATTGGCTTTGGCTACAGAGAAAGAGAAAAAAAATGTTTGTAGAATTTCCCTCTGGATCTCATTATTTCCATTTTGTCTAAGCTCAAATACACAGAGGTGAATTGCCCTGCTGAAGATCCAGTGGCTTGTTTTGGAGTTTCTCCTCATTTTTTTTGGTCTACTACTCAATATTGCTTGTAGTTTGTGTTGTTAATTGTCATTACTTACATAGAACTGGATTAATATATATGGGGAGGAGCCATCATTGTGCACTCCATTCTGCCATATATGTAACTGATGCAAAGAAATGAATTTAAAAACATGAGCAGAAATCTGACCTACTTTTTAAATAATATGACTGAATTGCTGAATTTGGGCTACTTTTGGCATGACTTTCTAGAGATGCTAAATCTTAGCAACTCTTGTTGAATTTATTGTGTCTGGTGCATATTCAGCGATTTTTCTGAAGCAGATACTTACAGTTTTTAAGCTCATGTTGATTTTCTGTTGAGTAACATCTACACCATGTTTCCAACCATTGCTCTGAAACATTTTTCCACTGGAGCTGTAATTAGCTTTATGCACACTGCTAACTCTTACACTGAGAAGGATGTGCCTTACTCAGCAAATCCATATGAACAGTGTCATCCTGACCATGGACTAAAGATTTTTATTCCTTATAAGGAGGCAGTTACAGGTGCTGAATATCAATTTCTGAGGCTGTGCTTTATTTTCCCCTGTGTGCCACAGAGCAGTAGGAGTGCAGCATATTTATTCTAGATAATGAAGCTATGAAATTGCAGGGGGTGTTAAATAAGAAACTAAAAATGAGGAAAAAAAATGGTCTGTTGAAAATACGAACAGTAAGAACTTGGAAAATATGTATAATGGTGACAAATTTTAAAGTAATATGCTTTCCTGTTAATGAAAGGGAAAACCACTTGATTTTCAAGCTGCTATGTAGCTCATAAGAACAGGTCAACCATTTTTTATGCTTGTGCTCTTTTTAATTTGGGCCAGGAAAATCATAATTGTATTTGAACATTCTAATGCAATGGTGAATTGGAAAATGAACAGTAAAAATATGAAAATTCGCTGCTAAGAAAAATAGTTTTATATATTTTAGTTTAAAATATAATAAGGAATATAAGGCTTGAGAATGCCTTTAGTAACATTGTGATAGATATTGTGCATATTTTATTTATAAATTGGCCATACAAACCATTTTTATATTTATAAATAGGGCATGCATAAACTTTTCTAAAAGGAAAAGTGTATGCTAAACCAAATTCTAACCACTGATAAAAGTATGGCCTAGATATCCAGGTGTTTTTGCTGCAAGATTTTCATGTTTTAGTTAGGAGTTACTTGTTTTTGTGACATAGCTCAAGGTTCACACTCTAATTCGTGTTATGTCACATAATATATTTACTGTGGAAAAGTTGTTCAGTCACTGATCACCACCTGCTGTCTTCATCAGTGATGTCCTGACTTCCTGTATTAATTTAGTCTTGATACATCCTTTCTTCTTTGCAGTAACTCATCACTGTAGGAAGAGTTTCTTCATAAAGTATATATGTAGAAATCCACATGAAATTCAAATGCAGTTATGTTTACAGAGTTTCAATAAACTTAGTATCGTGACAAAGAGCAGCCTGCCTGGCTTTTTTTATAATAAATGTGATGCTTACATTAACTCTTTATAGTCTCCTTATGCAAAACAAACAAACCAAACAGCCTTCTGCCCTGATGTTTATTCTCTATATTCAATTATTTCTTAGTACCTTCAGAACTTAGTCCCTCCTCCCACATTTTATTCTTCATTTTGTCATCAGTTTTGTAAGTGCTTCAGTTTTGACAAATGCTGAAGATGCAGCTACTGCCTTGTGTTTTTGAATTGTAATACAAAGTTTACTTATAAAATGTTTCCCAAGTTATAAGGCATTTGCTCATGCTTGCAATGAATTCTGAGAACTTGAGTGATTAAATTAGATACAGGAATTTGGAATATCAGCACATGCCGTTAAATGAAAAATGTACTTGTGTAACAAATCCTTAACCTCTGCAGATCCTTTTAGACTGATACACCCTTTACAAAGAAGAGGATTAAACCTTTTCCTTGAGAGATGGTTTCTGTGGAGGTGTATTTAGTAGAAAGGACCATGTGATGTCACTGTTGCTCCAGGAGAAACTGCTGCATGAGCATTTATCAGCTAATAACGTGACTGTTGGAGGAAATGGTGCTGTATCTTCCCCTTGCCTCTGATTATAAGAGTATTTTATGCATATTAGTACAGTGCCTGGTCATTTCAGGGATAGTCCATGATCTCATTGTGTTAATTGCTGTACACGCATTTGATTCTTTCTTCTTTGAAGCTGAAAATTTCTTAATTAATGGCTTGTGTGCCCCTGTGATTCAGAGAAATTTTATATATACTTTTCTAGACTTTGCAATAAGAGAGACTGCTGCCTCTCTCACAAAGTGCTGTGTACATGTGTACATTTCCAGGTTAGTTCACAGGGACCAAACTGCCTTTTGTTCTGCGAGAGAGACTTAAGGAATGTCCTCCTGGCTTTAAAAGTAAAATGTTGATTAATTTTTTTTTAAATTTATTTAATTGGAGACCAAAAAAAGTTGAAGGCATAATGGTTTTTCCTATTTTATGTAGATTTTTAGAGCAAGGGATCTGCAGGTACGGGGCGCAGTGTACTTCAGCACATTCCCAGGAAGAGCTGACGGAGTGGCAAAAGCGATACGCTTCCCGCTTGATCAGATTAAAACAGCAGAAGGAAAACAAACAGTGTTCGGGCAGTTATATGGAAACCTTGATTGAGAAATGGATGAATTCATTATCTCCTGAGAAAGTGGTAAGGAAAATAACACTACTTCCCCACGTGCTCATATTTAAGACTAACAGATGAGCCTGTTTTTGGCCCTTTCTATCAGAGCTGGTTGAATTACTCCTTACCAAGAAATTGTCCAACTGATTTGCTCCCCTTTCCATCCTGGCCTGTGTCTTGCAAAGATACCAGAGTCTTAGGCTGATTTCTGCAAATACACTCATTCTTTTCAGAAATGCAGTAGAGTTTGTGAATTGCAGCTTGAGGGTTAATCACAGCTTGTTCATTTTGCATACTTACTATTCCCAGTGCAGGATAGGTCAGCCAAGTCTCATGGTATTGTTCCTGTTCCTTGACTAGATGGCAGAACTTTTTAAACTGTAGAACAATAAATGACGAAGCTTTCACGACTCAGTAGAGAATATTCTTGTTTGTGCAGGGGTCCTTTTCTTTGCCTGCAGCTGCAGGCACTTGTATGAAGAACAGCCAATGCCCAAATGTTCAAAAAAGTCTGAATACTGATGAGTGTGGGGTGTGGATACGATCAGACTTAGCAGTTGTTTGGAATTCCAGATCATGTATTTGCAGCATTCGACCAGCTCTACTTACCACTGACCCTAAGCAGTTTTCAGTCCATCTGTTGGTTTAAATCTGGGAAGAGTGGACTTCATATAAAATGCACAAGTAGAAGGCCTGATTCTAGTTTCCTTGTGTCTCAAGTAGTCTCATTGATGTCAGTGAGATCTGGGATCTTCTGGAAATGCAGTCTTTGGGCCTGATTGTATCAGATCCTTCCTTTCAAATGAAATCATGTTATATTTGAAATACGTACAATTAAATTGTTTTTTGAAAATCAAGTCCTATGGGTAATTGTCCTTAAATTGACTATTCTTTGCTTACACAGTATGAGCTAGGAGATTTGGCTTACTTGTCGCAGACCGAGATGGGTAAAGCCACGACCCATTCCCCCTCCAAAATTTCATTAATTCCTGTGTCAGACTTCATCAAACCTGCACAATCTAGGACACTTCTCTTTCTACTTTCTGTTTAAAAAAATACCAACTTTTCCTGAAGGTTTTTGTTTGGATACTGTCTGCAGAAGTTTAACGTTATCTTATTTTTCTTTTAATCTAGCTTAGTGAAAGTGTAGAAGGAGTGAGAGTAGAACATAATCCTGAGCTGTCAGTAACTGTCACCACCAAAAGGTCCCATCAGACGTGGACATTTGCTCTCACTTGTAAGGTAGGAGTACTTATCTTTTGAACGTGAGTCAATAATTACTAGAATGTAGCTCATAGCCTTTTGGGATTAAGATTTCAGTTGCATTATTATTTTAAAAATAGAGACATTTCCTACCACCATCCCTTCTGTCTCTTTTCCCAGCAGGTCTGGTGATTATGTATTAACTGCCCAGATTTCTGGAAAGCAGGCAGGACATGTACCTGCTTTGAGAACCTGAATGTTCTTATAAACTCATTATCTGATTGCAAATGAAGATAGTCCTGAAATAATTTCAGTTTTCCAACATACTGTTATTTCAACCTTGGCATTTTTTTTTTGTAGCCTGCAAGAATGCTGTATCGAGTGGCATTGCTTTATGATGCCCATCGTCCACATTTTAGTATCGTTGCAATATCTGCTGGAGACAGCACTACCCAGGTATCACAAGAAGTTCCAGAAAACTGTCAGGAATGGATAGGAGGAAAGATGGTCCAGAATGGAATAGATCACTATATATACAAAGTCAGTATAGCCTTTAACACAGAAATCTTTGGAACTTTTCGCCAAACTGTTGTATTTGATTTTGGATTAGAACCAGTCCTCATGCAACGAGTAATGATTGATGCTGCTTCAACTGAAGGTAATGTATTAACATTTTTGGTTTTTTTGGAATAGTGGAAATCTTTCATGCCCTCTTTTCCTTTTCTCATTTTGGGGCAGAACAGCATCTGTATTAACAGGGAATCAATTTCTTTTGCTGTAACGAAGTGTTTCTGTATAAGAACACACCTGGTAATTCATTCATTAATTAAAACAGACTATCTGAAAAGTTGGCTTTTTTTTTCCTCTTTTAGGAACCTGACTAGGGTTGTCAAAAGCAAGAGGCAAAGTATAGGCTTGTAATGCAGTGAATTGCTGTTGATGTCAATTTTGAAAATGTAAAAAAAAGTGTAACTGTATTTTTGTGGGTGTTCAAGTGAAAAGAAACATTAAGTATGTGTTGCTGTAAAGGTTGTGTTCTGCTTGTGAAATTGACCAGTGTCTCTCAGTTCAAACCTGAAATAAGTCAATTATCAGAACATTGTCAACAAATTGAAAGACATTCAGAGATGTGCAAAAAAGAAGGAAGCACTTTGATTTATGGGAAAAGGTTGAGAGCTAAATATAGGTCACTGTCACTTGTCAGCAAGCAATGGGGTGGGATAAAGTATGGTAATACAAACTCTGGAGGAGCAGAATTGTGGCACTGGGATGTGAGTAGGAAGAAAAAGAAAGGAAAAAGGTGAAACTAAGAAAACAGCAGGTTTTATTCCAGGCCTTTATTTTCATATACCAGGTTAACATACACAATGTTAACAAAAATGAACTGTAAACAGCAAATACCAAAGATCATGAACTGATCTTTCCAGATGACCCAAGTACTTGTAGCCAAGGGCAGGAAGACTGTAAAAGTTGTAATGTCTCTTGAAGCAGAGAATATTGCTTTGGGAATGAGAAGCTGGGCTTAGAAGCAAGGCTGTGGTCTTTTCAGGAGCCATTATATGATCTCCATGTAACAATGTGGGTAATCACAGCTGACAGGCTTCCTAAGACATTGAGTTTGTGGACCACAGGTGTCCTTTTATTGTAAGCCTGTTTCAGATCAAGAAAACCAAGCCATAGCTTATTTGCACAGTCAGAGTTACTGTCAAACCAGTCTATGGTCTCGGTCCTCTTTGGCTTCAACTAACTCCTAACCAGAGTGACAGAAGGAGCAGCCATTTGCAGTCCACATACAAGTGATGGATGCAGTTGAGTCCTGTGTACAAAATGCTCGTTATGAGAGGGTCACCATATGTGCAGCCTGTGCCAGGAACTGTTTATGTCAGGCTTCCAGTGGAAGCCTCTTGTGTGGGGAATGAAATGGCTGTCTTTCTAGCAAACAGCAACTCCAACCCAGCATAATTACTGAGCTGTTGTGATCTGAGGTACAGTTAGCATGAGAGAAGGCTTCGTTTATGGCGAGATGATTTCAAACACAGAAACCACACAAACATGGACTTCTTGCCATACAGCTGTAGCTACCAATATGGTTCAGGCTCGAGGAAGATACTTAAATGTGGCTTCTTCGTGAACACATAAGATCAGCCAGTAAAATAAGCTACATTCCTGTAGTAATAGTCAAGCTGAACTGAGATTTCTTTTGCAAAGAAGATGTTTTCCTTCTATTTGGAAGGAAGACAGTCAAGATGATGTTAAGTGTTCCATTTGAATTTGAAAATGTCTTTTTCGCACATTTTTTTCAGCGTTGGTGTGATATCCTGGATACCTGAAACCTTAAACCTTACTCATACATTAGGGGATTGCAGCTTCACTTTAAATGCCAAATATTTTAATCTTGCAATTTAACTGCAATTCTGTTAACTGATGCACTGTTGTCATAGTGTTTTTGTGGTGTAAATGGATATATTTTGGGTGGCTGTAGACAGTGCTGGGTCTTCTGTTTCTCATTTCAACTATGTGGTCCCTGAAATTTGGGTACACTGGAAAATTAATTTCCTCTTAATTTTCTAACTTTATATCATGTTAAGTTACATTTCCAAAATTTTGCCTAGCAAACTAGCTCTAGATTTGTAACGCAGCTGTCTTCAGGATACACATATTATGCTACTGTAGAAATTTTTTTAAGGGCTTTCACAATGTTGCAAATTTAATTATTTCTTTCTAGCTAGTTTATAAACTTCTAAAAATCACCTTCTAAATGTTATAGATTGTAAGATTCTTCACTACTCTGTATTTTTGAAATGAGATGTTGTTGCTGTTAGCCTTCGAAACCATATTGTGACAGCAAGTTCCTCGAAGTTATTTCTGTTTAATATTCTCATAATTCTAGAGCACATTTCTTTGCTGTTACTGTTTGAGAACTTGCTCTCTGTGCACACCTGAAAAGGAGGGATGGTAATGACCAGCAGTGAACTTACCAAAGCTGTTGTAGGCAGAGGAGACTCTCACCTACATTTAGTTCATTATTTAGTTAATTATCTCTAATGGGATTATTTTTAGTAGGGTGTTTTTTTTTTGTGTTGGGTGTTTGTTGTTTTTTTTTTAAATACAAATCAAACACAAAGGGAGTTGAAACTGATTTCCTTTCCCTGTCATGTATCTATATCCAGATCTTGAATACCTGATGCACGCACGGCAACAGCTACTAACCACAGCCAAGCGTTGGGATTCTACTTCTAAGACTATTGTAGAATTTGAGCCTAATGAAACTACTGAATTGGAGAAGAGCCTTCTTACCAGATACCAAATCCCTCTATCTGCTGACCAGCTATTTACACAATCTGTGCTGGACAAATCATTGACCAAGACCAACTATCAGTCACGGCTACATGACCTCCTTTATATAGAGGAAATAGCACAGTATAAGGAAGTTAGCAAGTAAGTGATGCCTTCATCAAAACACTTCTTTGATATTTCTTGCTCTCCTATTAAAATGAGAATGGCAACTTTTTTCATGAAACCTACACAATCGTTTAAGATAGTCTTTCTGCTTCTTGGAAATGAAGTTGTATAGGAGTCTGGAAATAGTAACTTTTCATAAAGGTCACTTGCATGTAACAAAAATTACTGACATTCATTTAAAATAAATGGTATGTATGATTGGAGGCACTGAACAGCTGTTGTACATTGTTTTGTTAATATCTGGATAATAACTATTTTGTTTACAGTTTTTTGGCTTTCTATACAAGAAGGTACTAACATTAGGAGTCATATTTTGTTGTTCCTTGGTGGAAGTGGGTTATAGCTAACTAATGTATCTTTGTGTAAGATGCATTGAGGGAGTGTTAATTTTTTTTTATTTCTTTTTAAGAAAAAGGTTGAATTGTGGGTGGATCAAACTCTAATCTTACGATGATGTGGCAGCTGACTTTATTATAATATTGTTCTTTAAATAGTCTGAAAACCAGCTTCTGAATAAAATTCCTAATAAAGGCATATAGTATAGGTTTTTTGTTTGTTTTGTTCTCTACTATCTACATATTTCTCAACTGGCTTAGCTGCATGAACAGATACAGAGTTAGGAAAAAGATGTGAGCTTCCCATGTATAGACTCTCATGAGGCCTTTTTTTCTCTAGTTTGATATTTTTGGTTAAAAAATTTTGCCAGCAGTCATTTGGTTGTTCAAAAACCGTGTGGACGTGGCACTTCAGGACATGGTTTAGTTGGCATGGTGGTGTGGGGTTGATGGTTGCACTTGATGGTCTTAGAGATCTTTCCCAACCGTAATGATTCTATGATTCTACAAAAGAGTTTTACAGTGTTGCACTACTCAGAATGCAAAGTTAAAAAGGAAGAACTTCCCTTTAACCTAATTTGGTAGCAAATTTAGTTCTATCAATTACCCAAGTTCCAAATCAGAAATGTCTTTTTAAGGCAAACGACTCCTGGAGCTGCAGAGGTTCAGCTGAATCACCCTTCTGCAATTTAGGAAGAAAGTACTATTACAAGTTGTATTTCTAATGCTTTTAAAGCAGAAAAATGGTTCCATTTCTTTTTTGTATCTCAGATGAAGGGCAGTATATTTGAACTATTTTTATTCCTATCTTTCACCTCTGCCGTGCTCTGCTGTTGAGCTGGAATCTAACATACAGAGGAATCATGCTTGAACACTGTTTTCAGCATACAGAAATACATATTTATGATCAGGTTGACTTTTCTAAGGCTTTTTAAAACAGAAGTGGGTTTGAGTAAACACAAAATAGGATATAAAGTAAACGATATTTTTTACTGAGTCAATTTTCACGTTGAGAAATACACTCTGATGCCTCATAGGAAACCAAAGAGCAGCATGTCTGTAGAAATGAAAGAAAAATAAGACTATTCTGTGTCTCCTTTGGACAGTTTTGGTGCAGCAATAAGTTATTGCCCTTCTTTTTCCATCTAGTAGATTAATAAAAGTAAATTTTAATAATGTTCTTGAAAACTTCTGTTTTGATAGCGTTGATGACAGTAATATTCTTTTGATCTTGTAGTTGACCCACTTTATTGCAACAAGGCTCAAACTGGCACACTTTTCTGATCCTCTGTGGTTAAGATCACACACTTGGTATTCTCTAGTGAAGTGTCAGGGTTGCAAGCCTAGCAATGGGCCCAGAAGTACAAACGCAAGGGGGTTGTAACAGCTCTGAGTGAAAATGTTTCTCAGCTGCTGCTCTCTGATGGGTTTGTGGATGTGTATTGTAAAAGGAGCAGGGTTGTTAGCATGGTCTCTTCTGACAAGACTGGAATAACATCAGTGTCTGCAGTTCAGACTGGATTGAATTGTTAGATTCTAAGGATGTTGATGATTTTTCACCTTTTAGGAAAGCACTGTTCAAGCTACAGGGGATCACCTGAATGGAACTACTGAAAAGTATTGGATGAAGGTTGCAGTGGCTTAAAAAAAGCCTTGAACTCAGTTATAAGGGACATCGTTCTAGATAGTCTCAGAGAGCTTTACTTTTGTGTCATGTTTATTCATATATTTCAAGAGGCATTTAGAAAAATGAGCTCATCGCAAAATAGAGTAATAAAGGCTAGCGTAGAGAAGCCACTGCTGTCTTAATTTCCAAATGTAAACAGATTCTATAAGAAAAAGCAAAACAATTTCTGATCTTGGTACTAGTTGGTTTTATATAAAGTTTTGCCCTACAGACATCTGTTGATGTTTTGAAAACACCATGGAATTGTTAGAGTGGCTGGAACTTGCTGTGTATTTTCTTGCATGAACATTCAAATGTGCGTGAGGTGACGTAAAGCTCCTTCCACGCAGCACACTGTCTGCTCCCAGAATTACAGAGTAGATTTATCCTCAAGGCTGTGAAAACTTAAAATACTGGCTTTGGTGGAAAACAAATTTGCTTTTGTCATTACTATGTCTTACATGTGTCAATACACGGGTAGGTGTCACACCACACACCCTGGCTGAACTCTGCATGTAGAAATGTAAGAGGAAGCGTGCTGAAGGTACTTTTAAGAAAGTGTTACATGGGGCTTTGTTCAGAATGGGTTTATTTGCCTTTGAGGGATTTGTTTGCATTGGTACTGGATGGATTAATGATTTATGAAGTCTTTCTTTAATTTCTGTGTTTTTAAATATGAATGACAGGCTTTTTTCTAAGCTAGTTTCAGTAACACTGCAATTAGGCTGGGATGTTATAGTGCTTAGGAGGAAACGGAAGTTTTTGTTTGTTCAATTTATTTAAGCCTGACTGAAACCCTTCTTTTGTATAAACCTGCAAAGCAAGGGTGAAGAATGGATGAAAGAAGCAACTTTTGATTTTTTTTTTTACAGTTAATCTAGAGAGGATTTTGTAGTTTAACAGTTTGCCAGAAGGTGTCAGCTTACTCAATAGAAACTGCTTGATAATCTCTAAATTTGAGATTCCCTTTAGCACAGCAGATTCAGTTTAGTCATTTGTAATGACCCTAGTTTGTGCTTTGTCTCAGAATGGCAGTAATAGTACTTTCCAGCACATTTTTTACAAATCTGAATTTGGGAATGAGCTGATGCATATTCAGTAGCATAGGGATTCAACTTTAGGACAGTTCTAATAAAATAAATTCACAATAGATTGTAGTTGTGTCTTAATGCTAATGCTGAGCTCTTGGTTACTGTGTTAAATGTTTTATATAGTATTTTAACAATCATCTGAATGAGATTTGAGCTGCTGTAGGTGTTGCTAACTTGCTGGTAGCTGCTTTGGAGTAGTGCAGCACTTGCATAGAGGAAAGCTGCTGCTTTGATTTGTTTGGGGTTTTTTTAGCCGATGTGGAAACTGGAAGGAGTAGGTGCTTTTTTGTCACTGCTTTAATTGTAGCTTGTGGAGTAATCTTAGTGGTTACTGGTGAACTGAGCAAGCCTGTGTTCAGTAAGAAGACATCTGCTTTTTGAGGGTGGAGAAATGTGAAATTTCAACGTGACTTAACAGCCATATTATGTAAAGAAGCAACTGTTACCACAAGGGGGCAGACTTGCGGGTTTTGGGCAAGACTCGTGATTTGCCATCTATGAAAAATAAATAAATTGATTGATTGGTAGGTGTTTAATTTCCAAGAGAGCTAAAATGTTGGATTTTCTTACTATGATTTTTAACACTACAGGACTTAAGTGATAAATTACCCATTCATTAGTTTTAAATAGGAAAGATGAGAAGATCAACACATCAAATAAAACCAGTATAAATATGAAAAGTATTATAAGAAAATGAATATTTTCGAGGCATTTGATAAATTCCTTTGTATTACAGGTATAATACCATTTACCTTCTAAGATGTAGGTTACTGTCTTTGGTGTGCAGCCTGGAAGGGGTACATTAAATAAACAGGGATCTCACTCTGTTCTTTGCACATCTCTCCTTGAATACCTAACATAAGCTTACAAACTACTTAAATAGAAATTCTTACTGCTTTGGGACATGCACAGCAACTCTAATTCACCCTAAACTTTAGTCTCAGGAAACAAATACTGTTTCTGTCTTGTGAGGATTCTTTTTTTTAAGTTGTTGATTCTTTTGAATGTATGTTTTATAGGCTATAATCAAAGGGAAAACGTGTCAACTTTCAACAGCTACATCCTTGCAACGGGCCAGTTGGGCTTGGTTTGTTTATTTTAAAAGTTATACACGTGAAATGTAAGGCAGTGAATCTTCAGTTGGAATGCATGAAATTTCTGAATCTGGGAGCATGTTTCTGCACTCACTCGATGCTTTCTCGCTTAGGTTCAACATAAAAGTGCAATTGCAGATTGTAGCAAGCTTCATGCTCACTGGTGTTTCTGGAGGTGCAAAGTATGCCCAAAATGGACAACTTTTTGGCCGCTTCAAGCTCACTGAAACGCTTTCAGAAGACACTTTGGCTGGACGGCTGGTGATGACCAAAGTCAATGCTGTTTATTTATTACCTGTCACTAAAGAGAAGTCAGCACAGACCCAAGGAACCAAAGAGAAGGTTTATGAAGCAGCTATTGAGGAGAAAACAAAGGATTATATCTTCTTGAGGGTATCTAGGGAATGCTGCGAAGAACTTAATCTTCGGGCAGATTGTGAAATGCAGGTAAGTCTGAGTGGAAGTGGTTTTGGTGTGGGAACTGTTTGCATCCTGTCTGTTTTGGCTCCATCCAAAAGAATTGCTTGAAGATATGAGAAGTTCTGTCATTCATCATCATAGCCAGAATTTCAGAAAGGTGAAATCTTTTTATACGTAAATACACATGTATATGACTGTGTGCGTGCACGTGTGTTGTGCATGTATAGGAGTCATTATTTGGAAAAGAATTTAATATTTTAGAATGGTTACAGAGTGAAAATACATTCAAAGCAATTCAAGTTCTGGCGAAATTCTTCTGAGATGATTAGGCATTGTGGATTCCACTATTTGTTCCTAGGTCTGAGGTAAGATTAATTTTAGTAAGGTCTTGAAATGAATACATTTTCACCAGTGGATTATCTCCTCCCACTCATTTTGTTTTGGGGAAACATGAGGAAGAATCCTAATGGCTTAATTTAACATAGGTAATTAGTCTGGGAAGACTTACGTTGTTCTGGGGTCTTGGTTTTGTGTTTGTTTTCTTAAAACAATAATTAAATTTACTAATTGATGCTATCAGAAACTCCAGTGGAATGCAAAATGAGCTGAGTCTTCAGCAACTGTCTTATTTTTCTTTGAGCGTCTCATAAAACTTTGCCTGAGGTAGCAAATCTATTCTGCATTGAAAATTGGGTCCTAATGTTATTTGTAAAATCTTTTAGTATTTCACACATACATCAGTGAACTGGTGGTCAAATCCTTAAGTGTTACCTATACTTTAATGAACTCTGATGGTGAAGAATTTTTTTTCTGATTAAGTATTGACCGAAAATTTGGAAGGGGGTTCTCAGATTAGGACTGAGGATATTATAGTTTGGATGTACATCATTTTTATTCAAGATGCTGGAAATGTTGCTGTTGTCTTCAGTGGAGCTCTCATTCCCCATGTGTTTCTTACACATTGACAAAATTGCTTTTTCTATTGCTGTAGGTTTTGGATAAGTTAGGTGGTTTGCTTCCTTTCATCTTCTAATAATTCATCTTGGAAATTTTTTGATGACTTGTTTGCCTGTTGTCCTGGCTTAGCTATAATAAATGAATGATCTGGTTTCATCAAGTGCACCATTCATGAAGGTGGGATGGAGTGGACTGGTGCTTTAAAGCCCCTTGGCTGCTGCTCCTTTTGGTGACCAAACTAACATGCGACTGGTTTATTTTTGGAGCGGTTACTCTGTTCTGTCTCCTCTTCTGTGAATCTGGCAAGGGATTAACTTCCTTTCCCACTGTTTTCTTATTGCAGAGTATATATTAAAGCAGGTTACATGCCTCTTCTTCACAGATGGCCTCATTCATTACTTTGCAATAGCAAATGTAACTATTTGATTCAGTCCAAACCGGATTAAAAACAAAACAAATCACAAGCACTTAAAGAAGGTGGTGAATGCAGGTAGATAGTAAGAGGTATTTTGTGCTCTGCACCTTGCTTGGACTCCCAGAAGGGACTATTACAGTGTTGCTCAGATGAACATTACAGGTTTTCTGCATTTAAATTACCATTGTTATATTAGGTGGTCTTTTGTTAGCCTTGGGTCTGTCTGAGCAAAGATATTTTTCCTGTATAGATCAGACTGTGAGGTTGGGACCATTGACCACACTTCCACCTTCGTGTGGAAGTCTTTTCCAAATATCTGTGGGACTTGATGGGGTCAACAAATGGGCACTGGGTAGAGATGGGTGGGGCAGAGCTTTGGAAGGAAGCTGAGGTCCCCCTTGGGTGGGATGAACTGGGGTTGTGTTTCTAGACAAGTGCTTCTGAGGGCCAGGGTGTTTACTGCGGTAATGGGATCAGATGTAGTAATCAACTACATGTTGGAACAGTGTATGTGGGGGAAAATTCTGAAATGTTCATGTGTCCTGTTTTAAAAAAAAGTTTTCTTAGCACTTCCTATCACTTCAGTGAATGCTGGGCTTAATGTTGTACAGATTTGTTACTGCCCTTTTCTTCAGAGTTTCAGTTACACATGTTGCTGTAACATGTGATAGTCAAGATGAATATTTCATGTCTTCATATCTGCCAGAGACTGGAAGTTAACATCTGCATCCTTCTCTGATACAAGCAAACATTGTTTATTTACAGCAAAGCTAGTGTTGATTTTACATGCTACATAATAATTTGAAGACTGTAATATTTAAATATACTAGAAAAAAAGAAAATACTAAGTGCTGTGTTTTGGAGATCCTTTTGAAAGGAGGTGATCTTTGAGTAGTGAACATGACTGGTGCACCAAGAGGGTTTTATAGCTGTGGTTCCTGTGGAAGGAGGTGACCTTTTGGGCAGGTAAAGGAGCATCAGGTCCAACAAGTAGTTAAATCTGGAAGGCTAAATGATTCCTCCAGAGGAGAGGTTAATGAGGGGAGTTTATATGGCTTTGAATGAGGCCTGTCATGTTTAGAGAAGTGATTGTGCTTTTTTAAGTCTTTATTTTCCTTTTGTTTCCCAACTTTCCTGTCTTATTTTGATATCCACAGGGATCTTTAATAAAACAAATTGGGTTTTGTTTGTAGTATATAAGGAAAACTCATTTTAGTTGCCAAGGGGTATGCTTTCCAGGTCAATGAGGGCTGCTTTTCCAGACAGGTTGCAATCATTTGGCTGCCTGTTGCATGCTCACAGTTCATTGTCAATCTCAGAAAGGTACTTACTCCTATTTAATCACAAAATGCTGATTAGCATTGTAGCACAGTAATTACATAAATACATAGCAATAGGTAGTGATGCTTTGGAACAAAGGAAAAGTGTGTCAGTCACTTGAAGGTTTTCAGCAGTTTGGGGTGTTTTTATGCTGTTTTATATTAGGGCAAATCTGTGTCAAATTTTGTGTGAAGGCTTTTGTGTTGTTAACACATTTCTTAGGAGCAATGCTCTGATCAGATTAATTTTGTTTTGGAGAGATTAATAATGGCAAATTTAAATATGTGTAAATGATAATCTGAGTGAACTGGTTTTATGAATTGTTTCCCAGGAGCTGCTTTTATCCACTGTTCTAATTTAGAATGTATTTTTCTCTTTGCTCTTTTATTGTATGTATGTATGAACTAATTTCACTATCCATTGTTCAGTCCTGAATTTAATCAGGGATGTTAACGTGCTCTGCATGTTTTCTGGCTTTGTACCAGAACTTTGTTGTCATTATCTTCTCTTTACTAGAATAAAAACATAGTAATTGAGAGAAGAAAAAAACGAATGTATTGATAAGGAACAAATTGTTAGAAATTTAACTTTTGGAGTTTTCTAATAATTGAAAGTAAGTGACAAGTTGTATCATTTCAGAATGTTTGACTAGAAATAATGTTTGGGTTTTATCTCTGCTGGTCCCACATCTGTTTGATATAATCTGTTGATCTGTAAAAAATTTCTCACCTGTCACTGTTTCACGGTTGTTCTTACACTAAGCAATGGAAGCTTGTATTTTTAAAAACAACGTTTTAGGACAGTAATACTTTCCAGGAGCATTTTTCTATATTCCAAAACTATTCCAAGGATGTTTTTCCTTTCATTTTTTTCTGAAAGTGCAGTAGAATCTAGCCTTAAAAGCCAGACAACAAAATTATGTTAGAGCAAATGCTGAATTTGTCTTTACTTCAAAAAAAAAACAAACAAGGAGCAAGTTAGCTTTATTGCAAATCTTTTGATTTAATGATGTTTGCTGATGTCTTCTGAGAGTCAGTAGTTTACAGGAAGATAAAAATGTATCATATGCAGCGAAGTCTAACGAGTGTTTTCTAAATGAATAGTTTTTGGTTCACCTAGTTGTTTATTTGTTCATTTTGCACTGCAGGTTGAACTTCAGTTTCAGTTAAATCGCTTACCCCTCTGTGAAATGCATTATGCCTTGGACAGGATTAAGGACAACAGTATTTTGTTTCCTGATGTCAGCATGACTCCCACCATACCCTGGAGTCCCAACAGGTACAATAATACAAACACTTTAATATCAAAGATTGTATGGTAATGCAGTACTGAATTTCTCATAACAGATGGCTGAAATCTGCCCTCGAACAGGAAACATGCCTTGCTCTTCATTAATGGTGAGGGTGGTTCTGAGAAGGAAGTGAAACTCTTCTAAATGAAACAAGAAAACTGATCCTCTGAGGATTAGGATCTGTTGATTTGGTTTTCCCTGTGGTGGAGCTGTGGTTTTATAGGCATTGCAGTTGTATTGTAGCTCTATAAAACAAATCTGCTATTTAATGCTCTGCTATTCACTGAAATATGCATTATACTTTATAGGAGTGTAAATACCAGTTAGGAGTTTGCTGTGCAGCATCTCAAACAAGGAACTATCAATAAGTACCTTTTGTGTTTGATGTGATGAGTCCCAGTGTGGACATACCACTGAGGGGGGTGGCTGAGGAAGGTGGGGGAATGATTCTTGGAAGGACCAGCATAGCACTTGCAAGCAGTCCTGAGATTCTTTGTACACATACACTCCAGTTTCCTTGATGAAACATAAAGCCCTAAGTTGTATAAATACTTTTAAAGAAACATTAGGCTGATGCAGTAAAAATAGTTTGTGTCAAGGAGGAAATTTAGGGAAGAGAAGTGCGAGGCTGCGTTGCCCGGGGAGTATGGTCAGTGTTTCTGGTGCATAGGGAAGGATCAGAGAGGCATGAGGTTTCTGTACTTGGAAACCAGGGAAATGAGAGGTATGTGGAACTGAAGATACCTGGAACATACCTGGGCAGCATGAGGGGAGTCCTGGGGTGGCTTGAAGGTGAGAATTAAGAGTGTAATTGTGATGCAGTGCAAATCAGAAGGTAGCTTAAGGATTAAAAGGAAAACCATCTGGCCAGAAACCTGAGACAGTGAGATCATGCAAGACAAAAATTACTGGGAAAAAAATAATTTTTCTTTGGAATTGTAGGAAGAACAGAGATAATAAAAAGGTGGGTGCAGTGTTCTGGGTGAGGATGCTGCACATGTCAAAGCTTTGACAGTAAAGGTAGAAAGAAGGGAATGGGTTTTGCATGGAGTTATGCTGCAAAGCTAATGGAGGACAGTGACAATCTGTTCACTGACTTCTAAATTTTGAGTGAATCTTGCAAGGAAATAGTGTTTAATGCTAGTTTGGAAGTAAGCAGTGATTTCAATAAAAAGGTAAGTCAAGTAAGCTAAAGCTTTGCTCCCTCTCATATCAGGAAATTTATATTTACAGAAATGTACATATTAGTTTTAGTTAATATCATTTATCTGTATAATTTTTTATATTTTTATATACAGAAACAAGATATATACAATGGTTGTAGTTCAGCTTAAGTCAGTGTAGTAAGTATGTGTTTTTTCCATCTGGTGGCTTGATTTGCCCTGCCTTGAGAATGAGTAGTTCTGGCTGACTCAAAACTGTCTTTCCCTCTGTTTTTCTTCTATTTTTGTTTTGAATCCCCCTTACTTTCCCTTATTTCTTAGTCTGCTGCCAGCTTTTTGTTCATAGCTGCCTCCAAAGTTAGGAATTCAGACAATTCCCTCTTGATCTTACTCCCTGTTGCTAACTACTGCTGAATAGGAACTTTCCCAGTGTGAGCAGCAGAGTGCCTGTACCAGAGCAGATCACATTACTGAAGTATGGCCATATGTGCAGCAGTGACAGGTGTTTTTTACTATGCATGTCTACTTTTAAATCTGGCAGTGGGAATATTAAAAACTGTGTCTACAAATCTTTAACCTCTTATGTTCACTGGGATTTTCTGAAAGCATCTTTCTCTTAATGCTGGTATCACCAGCTAGTTATGGCAAAATCCTTCTTTTAGACTGCTTTCCCATTAGAGGTATGTGCCTTGATCTCAATAACAGAAAAAGTAAAGGGAGGTTTTTGGTTACTTGGTAGCCATTCATTTTTAAATTGTTTTTAGATGTCATTGTAGATGACTTTTACCAAGCCCTGGGGTTGTATAACTGTTGTTTTTTTAAAGCTGACAATGTAAATACTGCAGGGAAGAAACATAACTAATGTTACATTCTTGAGTAGCAGTAGTGGAAAATCATTGTCTGTCTACTTGCCTTTGTTACCAGGTGATGGTGCAGCATATACTTTGAATAAAATGTGTACTATGCAGGTTAATTCCTGTTAGGAGAGAGAATGTAAGTTGAGAATTAGATTAATTTTGAAAAAACCACACAACTAACATACTGCAAATATGACGGAAGTTTTGTGATTGTTTTGCTAGATTTGTTGAATTTTTTTTTCCCAGTGTGCCTCAGAATGACACAATCAATACAGTAGCATATAAGTGCTTTAATTTCTTTAAAGCTTTTGAAATCTTACCTCGTTTCATTTCTGACAGTGGATTGTTGTAGCTTCTGTTTTTAAGCTCTGTTGCCTCCTTCTGTACAGACAATGGGATGAGCAGTTGGACCCTCGACTAAATGCGAAGCAGAAAGAGGCTGTTCTGGCTATCACTACTCCACTCTCCATACAACTGCCTCCTGTTCTTATCATCGGTCCCTATGGGACAGGAAAAACCTTCACTCTGGCTCAGGCAGTCAAGCACATACTCCAACAACAGGATACTAGGTGAGATGGGGGCACTAAACAGAGAGCAGTACTTGATTAGCAGAGGAGATGTCATTTTCTGCTTAAATTCAAGTGAAAGGTAGAAATGTCGGATTTCCATCCAGCTTAAAAATGAACAAAACTCAAGCCATCCTTCACTGTTTTGTGTGATACAGTAATTTTATAGTCTTAGCCTGTATTTTCCGTTGAAAACAACACTAAAATTGGATAGAATGACTGTGATGTGCTTGACGTGGAAAGTTTTGCAGTATGTCAGATCATAAAAGCTGTTCCTTACTTAAAATCAAGTCTAGATTAATAATAACAAAATAAGAATTGAAAAACTGTTTGAACTTTAAATCTTTTCATAACTGAAGGATTTGAGTTAAAGGGCTGAATCATGCAAACTACGTAGGTTAGTGAGTAGTTTCATTAAGAAAAATGTGCAGGAAGATGGCCACTGTTCCCTTTTTTTTGTATTCTACTGCTTTGAATTGTTTTCTGTTTCTTCATGGCTTTTTTATTTGCACCATTTATTCCAGCAGGATTCTCATTTGCACCCATTCTAATAGTGCTGCTGATCTCTACATAAAGGATTATTTACATCCATATGTAGAAGCAGGCAATCCCCAGGCAAGACCTCTCAGGTATTTTTTTAAGGCTTCTTATGTATCTGTAAAATACTATTCTTAAGAAAAGGTGTCTATAAAAAAGGTTAAAGAACTTCAAAACCACACAAGCATATTGGCGTTACCAGCAGTGCTTTTAAAAACAGACTAAAAGGAATGTGAAACATTCTCAACATACTTTTGGGTCATTTGTTAAATAAAAATAAAGACATCCTTTTTTAAGCTTTTCTTATTCTATTGATAAACTTGTCTTTCCTAATGAGCAAGCTTTTGATATGCTCCTCTGAAAGGTACTATGATAAAATAAACTGAACTTTAATTGTATTTTAATTCCAGAGAATTTTGACTCACAGGGATAATTTCGGGCTACCCACCTGGCTTTCTGGAGGAAAGTTTTTATGTCATAGGAGCTACATTTTAGAGAATATATTAAGAGAATCATGTTAAAGTAGTTTAGCCTCTTCTGATAAGTCAGGTTGTAGTCATTGTGTGTGTGGTTAAATGTACTGCACATGGGTATTTTGGGATAATTAGTTGAGGGGAAAAAACTGAAGAAGGGGTGGAAACTTTAAGAGCAAGAAGGGTAAACCTGCACAAAAATAGTTAAGGGGGATTTATTTATGGGCAGAAACCCGCCGTGCAGATTCTTTTATGCAGTAATCACAATCTCTATTCTGTACACTGCTAACTCAGTGTGTATTTTTAAAATTATGGGCATCGTTTTCTGAATGCCACTGTGTGAGTTCATTATATTTCTAAGTAAATGACTCTGTATGTTTACTTGCTAGCTATTAAAAGCCATCTTGAGCTTATATTTTATGCAATGTCAGTAAAGGCAATGAAGTTATGTGGAAGGGCTAAATTTACAACACAAAGTGTAAATTCTCTTAGGTTTGCTGCCTTCAGTTGCCAGGTGATATTTTACACACACTGAGGACCTGGCCAAGGAAGAGAGGGCAGCTTATTTTGGAACAGTTACCTCTGCTCTGGTTGTATTTTAACAAAGATTGTCTTAAGGTGTTTTGTAAAGCACTTTGTGATGAAAAGCATTGTGGTGTCTTAAATTTTGTGATGGGGGAAAAAAATGTGTGTAATCGACACTTTCAGGAATATTAAATGTGATTTAACAAAGCAAGGGGTGACAGTTAAATATGGTTTTATTGTGGTTGCCAGGCTTTTGCTACCTTCTTTTATGTGCTGTGTTCAACTATAGTCCAGTCTTAGAAATACTTATATGAACATAAATAAACAAAACTGTGTTGTTGTTTTTTTCTTACGGTTAAAATATATATACATATTTGCCAAGAAAATTACAGCACATAATTCAAAGTCACTGAATGTTTGAATTTAAGTGTAATTGTCAGAGTATTTGTTATGGAGCTTTCAGAAAGTGCTGCTGTAGATTGCATGGTGTTGTTCAAATAGTCATGGTACCTCTCTAAAAAGGTAAAGTTTTAGAAATTGAAGGCATCCCTGGAATTGTTTGTATGTATTTATGGGTCCACAAGTATGCATGTTTTCTGATTAAAAATGTTACAGATGATTGAAAAGCATATGTTGCTTGAAAGCTGAGTGCATGTCACCCTGCTCTGACAGCACTTAAAGGGACAATGGATCTGAATTGGAAGCTAGAACTATCTGAGACTACTAGAATAAGATTAATTATGGATCTTATGGACTGTTGTCAAGATATATTTTCAAATTAAAATAATTACTGTTAGTTTGAACACTAAGCCTCTTGCAATATTTTAAAGAAAACTTGGAGTAGAAGTAGTTAAGTACCAAAGCTGGAGGTGCTGCTTGCAGGGTTTCTAAATGGCTGACAAAGTTGGCTTTAGATTTTTCTCCTTATTTACTGTACAAGTGATGAGTTGGCTCAATCGTACCCTTGCTAAAAATGTTTCCATAGCTTAGTGGGGAGAACCATAATATTTATGTTGTTTTAAAGGAAGGGAAGCTTAATTGTTTAACATTGAGTACTGAGAACTGTGTAAATATTTCTGTAAATTTCTGTGGGTAAAACATAAGATAAATAAGTCTTTTTCAATGATGCAGCATAACAGTTTGAAGCCTAGATTTTGGGTTTCTTTTGTTTAAATATCATGTTACAAATTCATATTTTTTCCTAAGAAAATAACTGTCTATGCCTTTTGGAAAATGCAGAGTCAGACTCAACACTGAGAATTTATGTTGAGTCTGTATTCTGCACCTAAATAAAAAGACCAGTGAAGCCTGAATGCAAAATTCTCACAGAAAAAAAAAGCCCCTGTGTTGGATTAGATGATTAACCTGTATTAGGGGCACACTCCAAAACCTCACTCTTGCTGAAGAAACTTGACATTGAAACGGTTTTGTTATGCTGAAATAAATGAATGCAAAAGTGTTTTGGGAAGAAAAAAACAACCCTAACCTACAGTTAGGAGGAAAGAGCCTTGGATTAGGTGCTTCTGTTAAGTGCCACGGCACTTGATTTTGAGTGTGGAGAAGCAGGCACCTTTAGAGGGTGACTCAGAGCTGTAAGAGGTAGTAATTGGCTCCTAATTTCTCTACTTCGTGGATGTGCTTGTCTCTCTTCATCGAGTGCTAGAGACTTGAGGAGGCAGGCTGCTGAGGCAGGCACTGGAGCTAGATGCTTCAGATTGTCACTGTCTCCTAAAAACTCCAGACAAGACCTAGGAAGCAGATAGCAGTATGTTTGGGCAAACAGTGGATGAGAGATCTATTGTTTATTATTTTACTAGCATATTTCAAAAGTATTTGTATCCATACGCTGGTTTTGTAAGTAATACTGGAGGAAAAAGGAAGAGGTTGATTGGCTTTTATCTGTATTTTTAATATTTTAATTATAAATATGTTGTTGCTGGCTCTGGGTTCGGCAAGGTCAGAAAATGAGTTGATTTTGATTAAAATATCTCGGCTGAAACCTCTCCAGTTCATTTTTAAGGATACTTTGTTCATAACATACAGGGGTTATGTACTGCATGTAGCCTGCAAAAAGGTAGCTTTAGGAGATACCCAGAATATAAAAAGAAATCAATCAGAGCAAACCAGAGTTTGAATTAAAAACCAACCAACCAAAAATCAACCCCCCAACAAAAAACATATCAGGCTTTAAAGGACCATTGCCCTGTTTGCCAGATTGCTTGGAGTTACAGTATTTATCTTACCAAATGTTAGTTTGTAAAATAAATGCCTCTTTAGGCAGTTACTTTTTTCCTTGCAACTACAGCTTCCCTCTAACACCATCCTCAAAGGAAGACAGATTAAAAAAATTAACTTTTGGGTTGTAAGACAGGCTCTTCTCATGTGTTCTGTATCCTAGGGAACATATTTGTTGGTGAGAATGAGCCTCTCTTTGGAGGTGGATCAAAAGAAATGGAAGAGGGAAATCAGGTGCTTTTAAAGGTTTCTTTAGGCTTCTTTGGGCCACTTAGGAAATTTTTTTAGTGGACTTTTTACAGAGGTCTGAAATGAGACTGCTTGAGTCTTTTACCTCTAAGCTTCTGTGTTCTTTTTGCTCAAGGGATTTCAGATGAGAAATAACTGCACAAAGTCTGAGGAGCTGGAATTGGAGTTTATCCAGGAAGAGTTCTTTAGAGCACAGCCTGAGGGGACAATCTTGGCCTTCTTGTCAAGCACTGGGAGGAGTTAGTGTTTTCCAGTTCAGGACAGGGAAAAGAAAATTTTGGAGAACTTCAGTTTAGTCCCCCCATTTGCTCTCTGTTGTAAGAAGTCATGAGAAGTAGAAGTCACTTCTGTGGGACAGGAGTGCAAATGAAACTCTGTACAGCTTCACTCTGAGGTTCTGACTGCAGACTCCCCCTTTATTAACTTTTAGAAACGTATTTTAAGTTATTTAGGAGCAAGCCCAGCCTGAGACATGAACATGAAAATTATTGTGAATCTTAATTGCTGATATAAATGCATTAGTTTTGCAAATAGTCTATTTTACAAATTGGTACTTTGATAGAAATTTATGAATGGAAGCAAAACATGGAAGATTAGGAAGTACTCAATTTGACTAACATTCAGTAGAAATATTTGGCCAATTTCCTTTCTGGCAGCTGCAGAGTTGATGAAAACAGACTTAGGTTAGCTGAGAGTTTGTTCTGTTCCTTGGCTGCTTGGCTAGAGGACCACAGAGATGAGGGCTTTTGTTGTAGATATCCAGATGCCACGTTTAGAAATAAAGGTAGTATGAATTTCTCTGTGGAGTGGAGGTTCTGTGCATGTTAACCAGCATTACTAAGTACAGTGGATATATCTGCTGCTTTTGTTGGCAGAAGATTGAGTCCCTAATCTATAATCTCCTGGGATTCCCATTTCAATGTGGTTCTTAATGTATTTGCTAGTAATGTCAGTACCTGTGGTTCAGGTAAACCTTTGCATTCAAGTTTTTAGTTTTCCCAGAATGGAAGTCTTGATGTGAGGCATGTGAGGTGATGTGAGCTTTGGCTGGGTTTTGGTTTTGTAGCTGCAGCTTTTGCTCCTCTTTGTAACCACAGCTGCACAGTAATAGAATGTGTTGTGGGTTTTGATTAGTAACTGCCTGACTCTGCTGGCATTCAGATACTTTGCTGATTCAGATATTAAGATTAGAAGGTTAGTTGCTTGTTTAATCAGAAATTAAGGGTATGTTGCAGGATGAAATGTTAGGATTTCTGTTAAGCTGGTAAAACCCGTTTTTGTAATGGGTTCCTCTAGCTTTAAGGAAGAAAAAAAAAAAAGAAATTACAGGAGACTTTTCTAGCCCAAACTGCACCTGAGAAAGAAATCTCTTGCTCAGTGTGGCTTACTTATATCACGACATTTTCAAAGTAGTCACATCTGTCAGGTGTTTTTATGCCACTGGTGAATAATAGCTCTGGGATACCTTTTTGATCTCCCATCAAAATAAAATAAATTAATGGGTAAGCAGCAATGCAGTTTGAAATGCTGTCAGCCAATCTGTGAGTCACACATGGTTGAATTTTTGTAATAAAAGACACTGCATGGTATAATAATGACTAATAACCATAATATTTTGCATTTCAATAGCACCTTTCAACCAAGAATCTCAAAGTGCTTTACAAACACAAAATCGTAATAAACTCATTAATCCTCACGGTATTCCTGTGAGGTGGTAGGTAAGTGTTGCCCTCAGTTAAGATTGAGGAACAGAATCATACAAGAGCTGAATGTCTGGGATAAATAGACCAGGGGTTATCTTGCTCCTACTTCCTCGTTCTAGCTAGTAGTTCATGACTTTGTGTTATTACATTGATCTAGTTTATCAAATAAAGCTTATCAATTTATGGCTGATAAGAAATAAATATATTGGGGAAATATTAGAAGGTTCTTGTTCCAAGAATGACTCAGGAGTGTGTTGTTTGCCCCTGCACTTAACCCAGCTCCTAACTGGAGTTACCTTTGGTCACAAAGTGCCAATTTGGGTGGGTTGTGCTGTGAAATCAAGAAGCCCCTCAGAGCACTGCAGTGCCTTTGCACCTCTCTGCGTTGCATTTTGGGCTTATTGTCCAAAGGGGACATTGTCTTTTCACAAACTAAACTAATTACTACCCTAATAATTGTTTCTCTCATGTTTTATGGAACTGAGCTGTAATTTTCAAATGTGGGTGGACACATGATATGCAAAGTTCAGGCAGTGCCATCATGTTTTGCACTTAGGTGTATAATTACACTTTTCCGAATACTTTGTTAACGATTTGGGATTTGTAATATGGACACAGGAGAAGATAATCAGAAGGAAATAAATAGTGAGTAGATAAACCAAACAGCATTAAATCCCGTATTTTGAACTGAAATTTGTTTAAATAATTTCATCTGAATTTACTTTGGAAATAAATTTAAAACCCCTTAGTTCTAAATGTTACTGTTTGTACAAGAGTTTCCTGTAGTTTAAAGGTTCCACTTTATATTCACAGTTCTTACTTGATAGAGATCATATTTTTGAGGAACACCCCATAGAGAAGCCCTGTGACATCTTTATCCAGATCCTCAGCTGGTGTGGTTTGCTATATTTGGGTTATATGTATATTTTAGCTGAGGAAATAGTTCTTTAAAATGAGTTAACTGATAGACATTGACGTGAGGGTCGCAGAACTTAAACGTATGAGGAGTTCACAGATTTCCATCTGTGATTTAATCCTTGGTAACTGTTCATGTATGTAGTATTGCACTGCAGCAAATAATGGAAGGCAAATCCAAGACATTTTGGCATGTAATTCTGCTTAGTTGTGATGTTTTGCTTCCTGAAGTTTACATTTACTTACCAGAAGACATTTGGCTGTTGCTGTGTTCAGACTCTATAGAGAATAAGCCTCCTTTGTCTTTTCTAGGGTATATTTCAGAAATCGCTGGGTAAAGACTGTCCACCCAGTTGTGCATCAGTACTGTTTGATTTCAAGCACACATTCCACCTTTCAGATGCCACAGAAAGAAGATATTCTTAAGCAACGAGTAGTAGTTGTTACTTTAAATACATCACAGTATCTATGTCAACTGGATCTTGAACCAGGTAAGACAAGGAGTGTTTGTACTGCAGAATTCTCTTCCTCTTACCAGTGGCAGTTCCTTACCCAGTTCTTTGAACTGTTAAAAAAGATAAAGTAAATAATGATCATCTTAAAATGGTCTTATCTTTTTTAAATGAATACATGTTTATTATAAAGCTATAAACTGCTGGCATTAAAATTAACCTCGTGCTTATTTTGTGTTTTCCTTATTTAAAAAAAAAAAAGGCAGTACAGTCTGTGATCTGGTGTTTCTGAGATCCAAGAGGGAAAATTCTGTTTGAGATTCTGACTTTGAGTAGTATGCTCATTAAGGTCATTACTCAGTGGAGCATGTAAGCATAAATACACACAAAGTGCTCTTTCATTTCTTCTTTTGTGAATTGTTTAGCTTTGCAAACAACTCCCACACATGCAAACCTGTGCTATGTTAACATTATACTTCTAGGGTTGTTTTCTAAACTGAAATATTTCTAAACTGACTGATTTTCTGGGGGGCAGAGGATGCTGAGTGTTTATTGTTTTCTTGATCTCCAAATTAAATCCATCTGCTTTTTGGAGAAGGTGGAATTTCTTTACAGAAGTTGTTACAGATAATTTTTTATAGCTACATTTACACATTTGTTGCAATACAGAAAACTAGCATAGAATTTATTGTAAATATTTTCAGATCTTTTGAAGGAAGGAACTGCTTTGTTTGGCAATGAGCAGTCTACAGTCATGCCATAGTAATGTGTGTGCAGCTCTATGAAATTCATGTTTTCCAAAGAAAATTGCTACATTTTTATGTATATAACCTTAATTGGATGGTACACTAAGTCCTGTAATACTTTGTTTTAAACCTTAATATACATCAATATATAAAAACACTTCTATACCTATCCTGTGTTTCCATTTCATAAAATGCAAGTCTGCTGTGGCCCAATTTTTTTCAGGTGCATGTTATGAAGTGCATAGATTCCCCCACCCCCCCCAACCTTTTGGTCCAGTGTTATCATAGGGTTGAATTTAAATTTTCCTTCAACTTCTGTTCCTTTTTTCCTCCCAACATTCCTTAAAGCCCATAACCAGCAAAGTGCTCAGGTATGTGTGCAATTTTAATGGGAAATTTAATGTATTAAATAGTTAACAGGACTCAAGTACAGGAGGAAGTCCTTTTCTTTGTCATTGTTCAGCACTCTTCAGGCCTCATGGTGATGAAAAGATATTCAGATTTGAGAAACCTACTGAGGGAGGTCTGCCAAGAGACATTTCCTCTTGTATAAGGAGAGCTCAGATAAAACTGGTTTAACTTCATGTCTATCAGAAGAAAGAGGCAGATCTCTGGGCTACTGCTAATGTCACTGGCAACCAGTTGACCACTGCTGGTTGTTTGATGGGTTTGAAAATTGTTCCTGTGGTTTCTAGTAGTTGCTAGAAATGAATTCGTGTAAGCCATACTGAATTTTTTCTAGTTTTGGTTACTACCAGAATACAAAACTTTCAGTACAATTTCTTTTATTGTTATCACTGTTTTATTTTCTCATATTTCAGGTTTCATTTATTTGCTGCTCTCTCTGTGTTACAGGTTTTTTTACACACATTCTGTTAGATGAAGCTGCACAAGCTATGGAGTGTGAAACTATTATGCCTCTAGCATTAGCTAATAAAAACACAAGGATTGTCTTGGCTGGAGACCACATGCAGGTAAGAGCTATAGAATTTTTGAATGTAGAGTGCATATGTAAAATATTTGTATTTATAATTTTTAAGGTATTTATCTGCTCCAAATTTCTGTGGCACATGAATACCTGATAATAACTGAAGTAGACTCTCAGTGTGTCTGCCAAGTGAGAATATGCTGACCAAGTAAGAGGTAATAGATGGAAACTAACCAGTGCTTTGGCACTGGGCTGTGCCTAGGAATTGCTTGGTTTAAAGGGTTTAGATGAGTTTAAAATGCTGATTATACATGTCATTTTGCAGCCTGTAGGCATGAAAAAGCACGCTCGGAAGTCAGCCTTACTTGCTTTGTTGATTTAAGCCAGATTTATTTGTTTTTATAGATTTGCCTTTAATTGTCTTGACATTTTACAATAGCAATAGAGTGGATGTTTGCTTTGGTGTAGTAATAAACTTAGTGTTGCCACCTACGATTTAGTGCTACTAGATCATTTCAAGTCATGATCGTAGTCATCCCAAGGACTGGGATAGTGCTTTTTAAATACAGATCTCAAAACTGCTTTTTAAGAGATTGGGCTTCTTGCCACTTCATGCCCAGCTGCATGGCTCGAGTCTTGGCTGGGCCTGTGTGTCTCAGGCTGCATGCTAGAGCTGCTCTATAGCTCAGCTTCTTAGAGAAGCTACTGTATGAGGTATGCAGAATTTAAATGTCTAAAACTAACATTTATCTGAAGTGAAACTCAGACTCAGGGTCTGAATCATACGTACTCAGAATGACAAAATCCATCAGATTTATGTATAGATTTTAAAACTTTATTTAAAAAATATTTTTTCATCATTTTCTGTTATATTTTTCCTGCTGTAATAGATGATGTTTTTTATTGTTAAACAAGCCCAGCAGTAGTTTAGTGTAATATTAACCAGACCACTTAGGTTTTAGTTTTTCCAGTGACCTCCTATGTAAGTTTTTAAAATTCGTTACAGATTTTCTGGTCAGTACTATTTGTGGGAGTAACTTACCTATAAAGTGCTTGCCAGAGTAATTGTATAATGTAATTCCAAACACGGTTTTGGGTGTGGGTTGTTGTTTTTTTTTTTTTTTGTCAAACAACTTTCTGTTTTGAGTTACTCATCTGTGCAAGCCCCAAAGAAACAACTTAGTGATAAAGGTTCTTCTCTCCTCTTTAGTTACTGAATGTGTTATTGTTCCTTTAAGAGCGTGCTGGCATTTCTATGCAATAGCCATGGTATGTGGCTTCCAACTAGGAATGTACAGTAAAAGTAAGGTTTCATTTTTGTTTTGATGCAAAATACATAATGTTGGGAGCATGACATTCCAAGTCTGCATATTTAGTTACATTTTCTTTGTATGTGTGTGTCTATTACAGCTCAGTCCTTTTGTCTACAGTGAATTTGCCAGGGAAAGAAACCTTCATGTTTCATTGCTTGACCGACTCTATGAACACTACCCTGCAGAGTTTCCATGCAGGATCTTGCTGTGTGAGAACTATCGCTCCCATGAAGCTATCATCAAGTAGGTGTGAACTTTTTCACTGTATCATGCTTTTCTTTGGCTGGTGTGAGTGGACAAATCAACTCTGAGCCAAGCACAGCCGAAAGAAGGGAGAAGCATTACGTGTTTCTTTAATGAAATCTTAGTTGTTTCAGTGTTAATTTGTAGCCTAATTCTTAGTAACTAGGTTGAAGTTCAGTCTCCTGGCACAGAGGTGGGGGGTAAGTTAGGCACTTGCATTACAGACCTCTTGTTTAGGTGGGGATGCTTTGGCTGCAAGACTTGCACACTAAGCAAAAGCAGAGCTAACTTTCTCCTTTTAACTGTTATGCAGTATATTGTATAGATTATATGTTTCTTTGAACAGCTTCAGAATTATTGGGGTGGTCTACCTCAGAATGATGAGCTGTGTGCAACATAAGGAACTTGTGAATACACAATTATGAACAAAAAAAATAGGTCAAATTTTAAGCATGTTCTTTTCCTGTTGTCATCTTTTATTACTTCTTTCAAGACACATTAATCAGTGGGTTTGCATTTTTATGCTATGATAAACTAATGGCTGCTCGTATAATGAGCTCATCCATGAGCTGTGCTAGAAAAAATAAGTGCAATCATGGGGAAAAATGCTAAAGTTTAAATCTTGGCTCAAACATGTACTGAGGAATATTATGTTGTTATCCAGTCACACTAATTAGGTTATCACTGTGTTCAAAGCAAAAGCAGAAATATTTAAGTACTCTGGGAAATCAAAAGTGAGAATGTAACATATTTTGTTGCACAGCTTCATCTGTCTTCATTTTATGGACTTGTTAATTATAGACTGAGTGATCCTAAATTTCTTACACGTTGTTTGAAATGAGAGAACCTGAAAAGCTCATTTCAGTTTTCGGTTAGTGATCGCTTCCATGAAATTTACCTCAGAAAGATAATGAAAATTCACTCCAGCAGTTGGAGTTCAGACAGTGAGTTCCTAGAAAGATCTGCTGTGTTGGGCAGGGAGGCAAGGACTGCAGAAATACCACTGGGGCTCATTGGCTCTCCAGTGAGAGTCCAGTGTGCTAATTCCACTAGGAAGTATTGCTGTGCGAAGTGAAACCTGCTCAGTACTCTGGTGGTGGTCCATTTAGGAGGTTGTCTCAAGTCTACTTTTTTTTATAACGTGGAATTTCTCCTGACAAATGGGACCATGGCACTTAAGACAGAAGGAAGCATAAGAAGATGTTTCACGGCAGGCTCATTAATCATACCTACCTAACTGAAGTAAAGAGAACAAAAGAAATTAAGGAAAGAACAAGCCATCAGTCCAGCCTAACTTTGGAGCTGTAATTGGAAAAAAACGGTCTTTGTAGAAAGGGTGTTTTATTGTTTAATGAGAATTCATTACTAAGGATTAATTTGCAAAAGAAATAGTTAGTGTTGCTCGTTGGCAGCAGTGGACTGCTGCAATGCAATCCATGGAAGAATTGCATGTTCTTTAGGATTGTGCAGTGTAAGCCACTTGTGGTCAGTAGTGGACTGCAGGTGTTTGGTGATGATTTTATAGCAGACCAGTTTCTTTAGCTTTTCCATGACCAGTTATTTGCATCTTAAGCTGGAAGAACTCAATGGGCCCCCTGACCAACTGCACAGTCTCCTGCATTTGTTGTCTTCCTGTTAGGCTGCACCCCCAGATCTGAAGCTGAAGAATATTGCAGTTGGAGGTTGAACTTTGAAGAGTTAGATGATACCAGAATCCACTAGTTAATGAAAGCCAGTACATTAGTTTAGCTCTACTGTGCAGGCAGCAGTGTACAGCACTTACAGTACTACTGATTGTCATCTGCAGGCTCATCATCTTGGCTTTTTGTCTTGTTCCATTCCATTTGCCTTCGTCCCTCCTCCTTTTCACCATGAAAGTAGTTCTTGCCTCATTTCTTTTTCAGTCAGTCAGCTTCTGTAATGCCTGCTGCCAGCAGAGGAAGTATGTTCTCGTTGTGTTTCTGGTGACTAGCAACACAGATAGGTCTGGAGTAGAAGTCACAGAAGAAAAGCTTGTGTGGAAGCTGAACACTTGGCCTGCATTGTGCTCAGTACACATGAAATCTTTGGTAAATTTATCTTGTAAGTTCAACAACTCGTAACTGATGTAAGCAGGCATGTTATCCAGCAAGCCTGGGCAGTAACTAGTCCCAGACAGCAAGTGTTCCTTTTTCCCAGTTTCAAGCCAGCAGAACTTCTGAGTGAAACATGAGTGAGAACGTTAGTAACTCTGCCAAGCATTAAATTAGAATAAAATACTGCCTTTGTAGAAAAACTGTCGGAAAAGCGTATTTTCTGTACCTTCTGCTCCATCTGTAGTGTGGAAATACAGGTTCAGAGGAATCACTTGAAGATGTCAAATTAATCAGTGGTTCTGTTTTCCTTATGAAGTATTTTGTGATTGCCTATTTTATTAGTGAGCTCATATGTAGACTCCACATTTTATTCTGCTTTGCCTTGTTACAGTTACACATCCGAACTTTTCTATGAAGGCAAATTGATGGCAAGTGGAAAGCAGCCAGCACACAAGGATTTCTACCCTTTGACTTTCTTCACAGCACGTGGAGAAGATGTGCAGGAAAAAAATAGTACAGCTTTTTACAATAATGCAGAGGTAACTCTTCTTTGGCTTTGTTCTTGATTGTTTTCTTAAAGCTCTCCTCCCCTTGAATTGATTGGGTTATGCTCAGTGTAGGTGGAAGACACAAATTATCCTCAACTAGAAGAGAGAAACATGGAGTTTGCTAAACATGAACTAGTGAACATTGCAATTGTAGTAAAAATTTCCACTAATTTGTCACCTTTTTTTCTTTGCAAATTGCAAGCTGCATATAGTTCCTTCAAGCTCATTCTTCAGGATGTCTTTCCTGATAATTTTTGTGACAGTCTGATGGATGTATCCTAGCAACTGAGAGTAACTGCAATTTGAAGTAAAACTTGGATTTCTTTGACTGTTGTAGAAATGTTCCCACTCAGATAAGAGTCCTCTGGAGTAACATTTCATATTTGCTTTAATATGTCTAGGATCAGTCTAACTGATCATGTGCAGATGAGGGTTGTTTTTTTTTCAGTGAGAACTTACTCTCAGTATGTTTGCTTCACATATATTTATTTCTGTTCTTCAGTTAAAAAAACACCAAAAACCCCAGCCTGCCCCCCAACTTGGTAATACTTTTTGTAGTGGAAGATGCATTTTTTCCAGTCACCTCAAGTTAGGAAGGGATTGACCCAACTCCTTTTTATTTTTTTCCACCAAAAAGCTGTCTTAAGGAACGGCCTTGACATTTGAAGAAAAACCAAGAAATAGCACTGATTTTCTTACACATATGAGGAATTTTAACTGAAGTTGGGTTGCAGTTCAGCAGCAGTGTTTGTTATGAAGCACTGCAGAGCTCTCCGTGTTCCCCCTTGTTGGTCATGGTTCAGTTCATCCGATGCACAATTTTTAACCTTTTTGTTGTTATTATGCTGCACTTGTTATGCATTCTTTGGTGTATCAAGATATCTGCTTAAATAAGAAGCTCCAATGACTCCTGGACACATCACTGAAAAAAACTGAAGGCACCTGACTACTTTAATTAATGTACTTGGATTGCTTTGCCATTTAAAACAAGTAGTAAAAGACCTAAAAATATCTTCAGTGGCCAAGTAACTGTCTGAAAATTGTGAGTCATTAATAGCTAAAGGCAGAAATGAAGGACAACAGCTGCTTAAACACCAACATGAAAAACTGCTTCAAAGAGCTGGATAAGTATCTATTGAATGACATACTGACATTTATTAAATGACATAGTCAATGTTAAATGTTAAAAAACCCAAACAAAGCTACAAACCCTTCCAGAAATGCCTTCTACAGTGCAGTATCTCTGTGCAGTGTGTTGAACCAGAAGCTGCTTTGGCTGGTGCTTTTTTGGCAGCAGGTTACTTTGAGCCTGTCTCCTCCCAGGAGGTTCAGATTTTATTACTCATTAGTCTTCTCAGGTAACAAACTTCATAGTATTTCATAGAGATGAACTAGGAATTGAGAAACAATCTGAAACTCCTCAAGGTTTCCTTTAGAATGAGAAGTGACTGTACTCAGGTATACACAAGCTCTTTTTAGGGTTACCAAACTCTAATATCACATATACAAAATCCAGTTTAAAAATAAAATAAGAATTATTTAGGCAGTATGTTTACTTCCAGCAGTCAGTTAAAATATGATAAGAAAGCTCCTGCTGTACTTGACATTTTCGTTAGAATGTAAGCATGAAAATCAAGGTTATTAATAAAATTTCCCAGCTTGTACTTTTAAAGGTGACATTTTTGCAGGCAAGCTTCTATTTCAAGAATAAAAAAAGGTATTGTATACTAAATACATTGTTTTAATACATGGTATTTTTGAGTATCTCTACAGAATACAATAGTACTGTTGCTTGTTCAATAACTCTGCGTAATACTGTGACATGGGAATGTTTTAGAGCTTTGAAGATTCAAATCCTCTTTCCATATCAAAGCACGATCTTCAGCAGAGCACACTTTTAAAAATTCTGGCTTTCTTTTAAGGTGTTTGAAGTAGTAGAGCGTGTTGAAGAATTGAGAAGAAAATGGCCTGTTGCCTGGGGCAAGTTGGATGATGGCAGCATAGGTGTCGTAACACCTTACGCTGATCAAGTGTTCAGAATTCGGGCTGAACTTCGGAAGAAACGACTGTCTGATGTCAGTGTAGAGAGAGTGCTAAATGTTCAGGGTAAGTAATGGTTCTGTGTCTCAAAGATATGCTAAGGAAGTAAAAAATGTGACTGCTGAAGTTAAGTGAGACTCACTAAAATACGCTGAAAATGATCAGAACAAAAGGAGAGCTGTGATATAGCCCATAAAAAACGTGTATCAAAATGAAACTGTCAAGTATGCCAATTAGATCTTATTCCAAAATGGAATGCCAAAGCAATAAACTCATCAGTGGGAGATGTATCTTTTTTTAAAAATTAAGTTCAAGCTTACTTAAAAAATAAAATGGAGTGAGTGAAGAGTGGGAAAACGGATACATTTTTATTGTAAGAAGAAAAGCAGAGTTCCAAATAAAAATGTAACAAGGCTTTAACCTCAAAAAAACCCTGTTTTTTGCATTTGTACAATAGTCTGTAAAAAGGGGTCCCCAAATTTATGTGTTGATTCTTGGGATCACGTGGAGAACAAAAGTTCTGTGTAGGCATAGCCTGTTGCTAGGTTGCACTTTTTGTAGTGATAAACAAAGGAAGATAATAAAGTAACTGACTGACAGTAAGTGGTATGTTCTGGTTTTTCATGGTAGATATTCATGTAGTTGAGAAATTTTGAAATCCAAACCAAGAATGTCCAGCCCTTTGTTCTTTTTAAAATAGGATAAATAAATCCAACATTTGTTATTGGCTGATCTGCAACATTGTAAAGATAATAAGCATTTCAGAAACTTCTGGAATTATTAATATCAGAATGAGAAATAAGTTTTTTAAAGAGGAAATATTCTTGTAATAGCATGTGCTTTTTATAGTGCATCTTTTAAAACTTTTACATCTTATTATTTTTGCATAAAGCTCTTCATGTGAAGAGTAGCTATCAGTTCTTCAGAATATCTAGGTGTGAAATCTGACTGGCAAGTGCAGAGGTCTGCCTGTGTTACTAGCAGAAATAGCTACAGTTATCTCAGACACTTGTTTTTGTTTCGTTTTAGGAAAACAGTTCAGAGTTTTGTTTCTCAGCACAGTACGAACACGGCATACATGCAAACATAAGCAAACACCAATTAAAAGGAAAGAGCAGTTACTGGAGGATTCAACAGAAGACTTGGATTATGGTTTTCTGTCTAACTACAAACTTCTCAACACTGCCATTACAAGAGCACAATCCTTGGTAGCTGTGGTGGGAGATCCGATTGCTTTATGTTCCATTGGAAGATGCAGGTACTTTATATATGTTCCTTAGTTAATCAGAGCTAAGGATGCTAGAAAATATGTTTATCTCTGGCTGATGGATTGAGTAAAATGATGGATATTCTTTTAGGTGCCAAGTAAGACACTATGTTTAAACCCTTAAAATAACTCTATAATGAAATGGAAATGCTTCACATTTATATCCATAGAAATACAAAGATGGTAAAGCGTTAGTTGTGTCCCCAGCTCTTGCAGAGGCTTGAGTCTGCAGGCTGATTGCAGCTTGTCCCAGGTGTGCTGCAGAAGCTCATCCTGCCAGCAGAGCAGGTGGGTGTATCCCTGCGGGTCTGTGCTGCAGGAATTCCTGTGGTGCCACCTGCCAAGTCCCCTCTGGAGCTGGAGGCCAGCAGTTGTGCAAGGGCTGCTCTGTCCTCTCACTGGTGAGTCTGGCTGACAGGGAAGAGAGGGGATGTTTTTCTCCAACGGTAGCAAATAAAACCCCTACAGATGGGAGGCAGAGCATTTTAATATCCTCAACTGGTGCAGAAGTCTGGCTTGTTTGTTGTTTTTTTTTGTTTTGTTCTGGTTTTACCTTCTTATCCAGAGTCTCAGTGTCACCATGTGTAACAACTGGCAGAGAAGAAGTGTGAGATATCTACCACCTGGTCATTGATAAACTGTCTTTTAATGTATTTATAGTTCCTCTAATTTTTACTTGACAGCAACAACTGCAGATGCTTTATTTTATTTTTAGCATTGTTGTTTTTTTTCAGTATACCTGTTACAATTTTATATATAAATAAAAGTAATCTATAATTTGGAATTTAAAATTGGGATGTAAGGTATCTTACAGTTTAATATTACGTCCATCATATGAAGGTAGAAAAGTTGAAAACCATGCTGTATGTTTTTGTATGTCTTCATGATGCTTGGTGAAAAAGTCATTAATTTGAGTGAATTTACTTTTTATAGACTTAAATAAAGAAATGTGAAAAATGTTGAGATGTAAACACTGATGTTAAGTGTACCAAGCTCTTGTTCTTCAAAGGTTTCTTTTTCGATGGAAGAGCTGAAATGTTGAGATGATCAGAGATAAACCCTGAGGCTTATTTCTTGGAGAAAGGAAACACTGCACTGACTGTATTATTATAATATAGCTAAAAATATGTATTAGTTATATCTACGTTGATCTGCTTTCCTGAGCAGTATTCTACTGTATTGAAAATGGATGTAGTTTTCAAATATTAGAATTGAAAAACCCAAATGGAAACCAAACCTTTGTTTACTGTGTTAATGAAATATAGCCTGAATTTAGCCACTTACCTGCTGGTGACACGACAGGAGTATTCCTACATTAATACAGTGGTCTGCTCTAAACTGCTAGCAACATCTTGCTAAGAGAGAAATAATGGTTGTGATTTTATTTCACTTTTACCTGCTTGTTTTTTAGATGTGTGGTTTATGTAACTAAGTGATGAGAGAGAGCTCTGTGCCTCCTGAGCACCTGCTCCACAAGTGATGAGTGTCTGGTCCAGTCTGCTCATGCAGGCTCTAGTCATCAACTTAGGCTGCAGAGACACATGACTTGGCTGGAGATGTTGTCATGCTGTGCTGACTGAGATTTGTCTTATTGCTTGTTCAGAAATTACTCTTGGTTGATAAATTTTGCTTCTCTGCCCTACACTGGGGTTCAGGATGTACAGTGTTACTTAGTCAGTGTTAGTTAATCCCCAGTTAGCCTAGCTAGCAGCTAGGACCATTACTGATTCTCTAACCATCTTGTATAAATACAGCTTTTGTTGGAGAATGACCATGTCCCTTATTCTCTAAATCCCAGTGAAGAAGATAATCTCTTGAATTTTCATGTAAACCCTAAGTTTTGAGGTTTGAACTTAGGTACTGAAGGGGACCCAGTTTTCACATGAGGAGGCTCAGCAGTTGTCTTCAAGTATGGCTCCTTCAAATCTGAAATAGGGCATGCAAAAGCTTACTAAAATAAAGGCTAGGCTATCAGCATGGCATGTAAGAGACAGTTCTGGCAGTTAGGAGCTGTTTGCCTTTTGAAAGCCAGCAGCTCTTTATGTATGTATAGCTGTTCAAAATTATAAAACAAAAAGATAATTAAGAAACAAGGAGCACTGGAGCTTTATTAAGATGTATCTCAAGCTCTCCCTTTAATTCACCGTTGTCTTGTTTCACTGAATAATTGAACATTCACTCTTTGAAAACAGTGCTGGAGGGGCTGAGACATGGTGCTAGGAAGATGGTTCTTTTTTAGTACAACAGGAGTAGAGAAGTCTGGAAGAAGTGACATTTCGTTAGGAAAAACAGACCTCAAAAAAGTTTAGAGAGTACTTGGATTTTATAAATATTCTAATACCTGTCAAAATGAGTCAAGAGACTAACAATAGTGGTAGAGAGCTCTGTGAAGTGTGCCCAGGGTAATCACTGCATTGCTGTGTGTTACAATCGGACTAGACAGGGCTGTTTGGGCAGACACTCCCTTTAAACTGCAGAGCACACCGAGACAGAGGCAGCAGTGTTTTATTCTCTGTTCTTACACCCCAGTACAAGCCTTCCATGTGTAGAGAGACTGCTTGGGGCATTTTAAGCAAAAATGGGTGGATCTCAGTGGATTTGTGGTGCTTGGCAGTCGGTTCGGTGACTGAATTGATTTATCAGAGGGAGTTCCATCATTAAAGCTTCCCAGTGAAGTATTTCATTTTGGTTTTTAATCCTCACTTAAAACCTTGCAAGAGATATTTGCCTTACAGCGAAATGCAGAAAAAGGGCCATCTTGCATCCTGAATTTAAAAGAGCATTTCTTGCCTGTATAAAATCACAACAGAAGATTGGATTTTAGGGAAAACTAGTTTCAGTTCTTAACTACATCAGTAACATTGTAGTGTTCTTGCAAGAAAGACTTTTATTCTTTTCTGCAAAGGGCAGCTATTCAGCAAAATGTGACACTGCTGTTAAAATTAGTGTGCAGCAGACTTTCATTTTGCAGGTTTTGGGGAGACAACACTGAAATAACAGTGCTTTGCTTATAGGTCAGGCCTTATTACTAAAGGGTGAATTAGACTGAGTTGCAGTGAAGCACACCTTCAAGAGCATTGTCTTACTAATCCTCCTTTTCAGTAACTTTCATGGCCCTTGATTTTTTTGAAAGGGATCAGCTCCATCAGGTGTTTTTTTAAATTAAATCTTCAGGTCTCACTTATTTAAGTCTCTTTAAAGCTTACGTAACTTCACCCATAAACTTTCTTTGAGGTTAAAAAAATAAATCATCATAAGTGTAAAATTTTCTGTATAGATCCTGCTGTGGATGTTAAAAATGGAAAGACTTTTTTATAAGCAATAGAAAGATATGTCATGAGAAGGCAGGAGACAGGTAGGAATGGTGTTTTATTACATGGTTTAAATAATCCCTCTACCTTCCAAAAAGCTGGATACAGAATTTTCTTAGAAGAAGTCATGTGTCATCTGATGGTTGTCTTTCTGGCTTCAAGTTTCTTCTCTATATGTTATAGAAATACTGACATGCAGTAAAACTTACAGTTTTGTTTTCCACCAGAGGATCTCAAAGGCCCTCTAGGTACTCCTGGCATGTCTATCTTCACGTGACTCTGCAGTGTTTCTCAAGTAGTTTTGAGGCTCTATCTCAACTTTGGTATTTGTGACACTGGAATTGAATGATCTGCCAAAATTCATAGAATCTTTCTGGCATCTTTTGGGACTAAAAATCTATATAATCCCTGTGAATCTGAGATTTAATAAATTCCATAAAACACCTGCTCCCCAGAATTTTAAGCATTGTGTTCACTGTGTCTGGTCTTCTAGAAAAAAAGATCCAAGTTAGACGTGTCCATGACATTGTGATAGACACCCAGTGCTGTGATCTGATATGTGTGACAGACCCCTGTGTCTTCACATGACATGTGGAGTTCAGATGCTGTGGGGTTCAGATGCATGGATCAGGTTGCAGGGTGGATGACTTGTGTGTAAAATGAGTGTTCGGGAAAAAGATGCCACACGGTAACTTTAAATCTGTTTGAATTTTAACAGCAGCCATTGAGTCTTACTCTTTGTTGTTTCTAAAAATTGTTTCTATAGGAAATTTTGGGAAAGGTTTATTGCCCTGTGTCATGAGAATGAAAGTCTCCACGGTATCACATTTGAACAGATCAAAGCTCAGTTGGAAGCTTTGGAGTTAAAGAAAACTTACGTGTTGAACCCACTGGCTCCGGAGTTCATCCCCCGAGCTCTTCGGCATCAACATTCAGCGAATACCACCAAACAGCAGCAGTCACCACCAAAGGTAAAGTTTTACTGATGATGAATTTTGTCACAACGTGAATGTAGAAATGCCTTTTGAGAAATGATATAAAAGGTTTAAGGAACAAAGTGTTGTTCTGAAATGGCATCAATGCAACCAGATATTAATACAGATTCCAGAGGGGGAACCTCAGCATTTTCAAGGGAAAGCTTGGTTTGTGTAGCATTGAGCAATATAGCTTGGGGTTGTCCAAGCCTTGTTTCCTGACTGAAATGTATGCCTTGGGTCACTCCGGCATGTTTATTGACTGTGTTACAATGACCCTGATAAACTTCAACATGCCCCATCCCTGGAAGGGTTTAAGGCCAGGTTGGATGGGACTTTGAGCAGCCTGGTCTAGTGGGAGGTGTCCCTGCCCATGCAGGGGGATTGGAGCTAGATGATCTTTAAAGTCCCTTCCAACCCAAAACATTCTATGATTCTATGATCTTGGCCTTAGTATTCAAATAAGCTAAATTAAACCCTCTGAGCAAGAGGCAGTGCCCCTCCTAAGCAGCTTGGGCTCGGATTCTGTCCTGAGAAACAACAGGTCGATACAGACCACGTCAGGGAGTATAAGGAAACAAAATAATAGCCAAAAGTGATTTGGTTTGATGTAAAAATCACATTTTAAAAGTCAAGGACTTAAGTAAGGTAATTGTTTGATTTAATTAAAATGTTGTAAAACAGTATATTGCTTAGGTTAGCTCACTGATCATGTCTTTCAGAAGGCCAGATTGCATTAGCAGAGAGATAAAATTACCACTCAGTGGTAATATTACGAGCTGCTTTTATAAAAGCAGGTAAAGGGCTGATGAAAATACATAGCTTCATTAGGATGATAAAGAAGAACACTACATTTTGGAGCTTTTTTGGGTGTCATATATTAGTCATCAATTGTATTTTAATAGTTGTGTTTAGTTTATTTCAAAATCATTTGAGTTATGCTTAATTACATTGTGTTTAGAGATGCAACTAATACGCAGTTTGTCAGCTTTGTGATGAATTCTGTTGTACAAGGAGGAATTTTCCATAGTTTTGCATTTTTGTTACAGGCTGTATTGTTCAAATGAAATTTTTATGACAGGTATTTTTGACTTCAGCAGTACAAAAAGGAAAGCCTTCCCTTTGGCAGTCCTTCCCTAAAGAGAGTTTGTAAGTGAGAACATTTGGTTTCTTCATCAAGATGCATTACTTTCTGAAACAAACACCAGATTGCTAAAGCATCTAGTCATGTGTCACAGCACCAGGCTTACAGAAAGCTGTACATTAAAAAATTGTTGTCTTTAAAAAGTCACTGCTGCAGAATGATTTTTGACAAGTGCTACAGCCTTGAATGCATTTCCTTTAATAACAGAGCATCAGTATTAATATTTTTCGTTTCCTAAAATGAAATAAAAGTATTTGAAAATGCAGGTATAGTACATTAAAAAAAAGGGGGGGTGTGAGGTGTGGGAAGTGAGAGTCTTGTGAATAGACTGTTCTGTTTATTTTTTTCTCCAGTTTGTTAGTAAACAGCACTTGTGCTGTAGAAATCAGAAGAGACACTTCCAAACTGCCAGCACTGTATTTTCAGCTTAAGATCTGCAGTGTTTTAACCACCTATATCATAATTGTAATAAAATCTCTTCCCTCTGAATACAACTGACAGCTAGCATGTGCAGTAACAGAAGTAAAGCAAGCAGGTAATACTCAAACACACAGAAAATGGCTGTGATAAGTGATATATTTCCCTTTGCTCACATTTTAAAAGCAGATGGTTAGCTTTGCTTATTTTAAACTTCCTAAGTACAATATTTAACGTTAAAAGATGAAAGATTAAAAATGTAGTGTGGGTGTTTTTTGTAGCAAAAAAAATGAGAACAGCCTCTGATGCACTGTTTTGTGGTGACTTTGTGGCATCTGTGAAGTTCAGGGCTTGTTTTCCACACTGCAGTGAAAAGGAATTTTGTAAAAACAGCGCCTTCTTATTCAGCAGAATTGCTCTTGGATTTGTGTAAGGACATTAAAAACCTCTTTGCTATTTATTTTTATTAAAGGTGGTGATGTGGAAATGGGAAATTTTCAGAACTCGGGGCTTCCTGCAGTGTAGCTAGTGTACAGTAAATTAGGCTCTGAATTTTACAACTCTGCCTACCTCGCGCTCACTGCTTGTGCTCCAGCTTCTCAGCCTGGATTCAGGCACTTAATTGGGATGTGTCGTTGTCCTAGATCTTTTGTACCATCAGAGAGGACCACAGGTCTGATGTAACTCTCTGAAGAATGCTCTCTTCTCCTGTCTGTTGACTAAAGGGGGATCATAGGAGTGACAAGGCTGTTAACTGCCTGAAGGCTCCTAAATCTTGGTGGTTTGTATACTCTGAAGTTGGAGGAAGTTTTGAGGGGGACCTCCGTGTGTATTTATCCTCTCAGTTGCCATCAGTTACAGTGTATGTTTAGGTGTTCTGGAGATGGGTGTGGAAATGAACCTTGATCTGGAAGTCTTTGAGAAATGATAATGGTGAAGTCATTAATAAACAGTTATAAAATCATTAAAACTATTAATAGAAAAATAAAGAAACAAAAGAAAGCCAGCACCTCCCTTCCCCAATTTACAAATGGCCCCAGTTGCCTTCTGTTTACCAATCTGGTAGAGCTCTGTGCTGTTCAGCAGGACAGCTTTTCTTACAAATTGATGTAATTATTTGCTATTTCAGTTTTTAAAATATGGCACCTACAAAATGCCAGTATGTTAGGTAGAACAGAGATTTGTTACTTCTGCACATACAGTTTGATGCTAACTGAGAGGGTAACAGGTAAGAAATGCCTTGTACTGTGAGTGATTAGGGAATGTAGCTCCTCTACATTTTAAAATTACATCTTTCTCTCTTTAGTGAATAAACAGTTTTATTTTAAGTACTGCAATGAAAAGCAATTATTATTTTATTTTTCAATAACTCATTTTTAAAACGAGGAAAATTCTGAGACCAGCTCTTTAATCTCGTTTATGCATGAGTCAACATTGTCAAACAACCTGTCTTTGTACCCTGACTAATTTGCTCAGACTGCTGGAGAACTGCCTAGACTTATCTCCTGGGCAGAGAAAGTTTTGCAACATCAAAGAGGTTTTAGATTTGTTTTAAATTTGTGAATGTACTTAGGCCCAGATTAGGTAAGGTATTCTTACGCTGCAAAAGACTTCAGAGCATACTGGCATTTGAATATGTGCTCACAGTTTATGAATATTAACTAGTTAGTTGATGCTGTAAACTCAGAAATGTGTAGGAGGGATAACTCAGTTCTGTTAACCTCCTTTTCTAATGTACAATTCACAAGGAAAAGCAGTTTCCCCTGAGTACTCTGGTTCTTGACTCTATGGTACTTTAGGGGAGCAGTCACTGAGGCAGGTACATGGGGTGGGGTAGGAAGCAATGTCTAATGAGGCTGGATGAGCAATTGAGGATAACTGCTGGCAGCTACTTTGTCTCCAAGGTTCTTGAGTTGAAACCTGGAGGAGAAAATTATTATGGTTACACTGAGAGGCCTCATGGAAGAGGAGTACGGAGGACTTAGGTTAGTACTGGGTGCTGCTTCTAAAAGAAATGAGATAGTGGGAGATAAAATGGTGAGAAAGGAAGCTCAAAGTGCCTTGCTGGAACTCTCCTTTTCATCTGAAAACAGGCCCTGGGAGAGAGTATCACCAGAGGGGACTGGTAATGACCCACTGGTTAATTGAATTAGTGGTATTTAATGTCCAACTGCATGAATTCCTAGCTATGTGATGGAACTGGACAGTTGAATGTGTAAGAATAGAATGCTGGGCTAACCACTTTCAAACTCTTAGTTTGTATTTAATCATAATGTTCAGTTGAAATAAAAAGCTTTGGTTTTCATATCAATGCAAAGCATTACTGTTACTGTTTTTCCCTTTAAAGGGCAAGGTCCATCATCATAACCAGAATGACCATTTCCCACCTGATGGAATTGGTAAGTGTCTCTGCTGTTCCTGAAGGAATTCCTCTGAGCTCACACTGATTTGGCTTCAGTGAAGTTGATAGTAATTTGACATAAATTGAGTGTCTGGTCTGTTCTCTGTCTGAAAGCCATTTACGTTGTGTGTGCATTTGGGAAACAGATTATAGACAGTCAAGTGGACATGAGGTGTTTCTGAGGCTACCCCTTATAGCTGTTGTGCACACTGACTTTCCAGCTGTAACACACCATTGTTGTTACCCTCTTAAAAGTGGCAGTGTGTGAAATTCATCATGTAAAACACTATAGCAGTGTATTTGCACTGTAAGAGTTAGGACACTGTATTGCATGCACTGTTTAGGATGTACCTGCTGTCATATATCCAGATATTACTTACACATTTTTGCCAGGTAGCATGCAATAGCTTAATAATTTTGTTATTAAGCTAAAAAAGCTTTAATTTAAAGCTTGTCTTCGCTGCTAAAGAAAGGATCCTGGTTGTAGTTTTTAATGCAGTATTTAACAGCTAATCTGACTGTCAATGTATTTAGTTGGTTTGGGACATCCTTTCATGAATGCAGATACCAGTTACCTGTTTCTCTACATCTCAACTTGTATTTTCTGCCGTTACAGATTGAAATGAGAGACAGGATTTGATTAATTCTTTCTCTCAGTATGTCAGACCTGTGCTGTTAGAGAGCTGCACACGTTATTTATGAAAATAGATGCTATTAAGAAGAAAAAAGAAATAGATAATCTTCATGTTCTTTTTGTGTATATATCTTGGGGTTTTTGTATGTGTGAATATGTATTTTTCCCCTTTCTTTTCAGTTCAGCCCAATCCTTCTGTTCTAATTGGAAATCCTATCCGAGCATATACTCCTCCCCCTCCTCCTCTGGGACCTCACCCCAATCTGGGGAAATCTCCAAGTCCTGTTCAAAGGATAGATCCACACACTGGGACAAGTATTCTATATGTACCTGCTGTCTATGGAGGAAATATGGTCATGTCTGTGCCTTTGCCTGTAAGACTGAATTTTCTGTTTTTAGTTTTTTGGTTTGGTTTTTTTTTTTTTTACCTCTCAATTATTGTATGAACAAAAATGAATGACAAAATCAGTTAGTGAATATTTTTCAAGCTTTTTCAGTGCTTTATTTCAAATATGGGGGCTTAGCTGGCTCTAGGAGTGGCTGTGCAGAGGACCACCAGAAAATGAGGAATCAAAAACATTGCTCCCACAAGTAACTCCAGGCAGCGTAAAAGCAATTTCATGTTCATGTAACTTGGTGTATTTTCTCAGCTCTAGGTTTAGGCACACCAGTGGGACCTGTCTCATCTGACCTGAGACACCTGCATCTGAATTAACTGCATAGTCCAGTTCTTAATCATTTTAGAGACATGGGCAGTTCAGACAGAGCTTGTTTCTCTTCACTGGCTTCATGCAGTTTAAATTACCAGCTTCGGATGTCTGCAGTGCAAGGTGTCTGAAGTGAAGTGATAAGAAAAATAAGCATAATGGGATGTTTTCCCCTTCCAGAACCTGATAGCAAATCAGTTTCCTCTCCAGTCCTTTCCCTTAATGACATTTGAGAACACAATGAAGATTCCTAATCAACTCTTTTAGGCAGCATTTATGTATGGAATTTTGGATTACAAATAAAACCATCTCACCAAAACTTACCTGAATTGAAGAAGCAGTCTCTGCTTCATTTTTAACCTCCACGTTCACATATTCCAGGGGGAGAGTGGGGAAGAAAGAACAAAGGCTCAGAGTTATGGAATAACATGTTTGTGTTATACACAACTCCTGAAGACATGCAGGACATGGGGCTCACACGTGTTTGACTCCATTCATCATGCTAAACATTGACATGCAGTTAATTTCTTTTTTAATGATTCTGTGAGTCCTCTCTTGTAATTTAGGTTATGGAAGCTCTGCAAGAGACTTGCTGTAGAAACTCTAGTTTCAGTTGTGTGTTTCAGATCAGCTGGCAGCTAGGCATTCGTCTCTTTGCTAGGTCAAGGAATTTTCCTTTTTCCTAGTTTACTAGAAACCTGCTTTTGATGGATAAATTTAAATGCAATGAGAAGGCTAGCAGCTGTGTCTTTGTCATGCTTGCTCACATTATATTAATATCAAACCAAGATAATTTTAAAAGTTCTGTCTTACTGTTCCAAGGTTGATATATTTTTATGTATTTCCAATCAAAAGAAACACATCAAAATAAGTATTTTGAGCTCACGTTTCCTGAGGATAGATTTTTTTAAATAATTAAGGGAGAAGACTGAGATACTAATGAGACAGCTGCTTTTGAAAAGAAGCTTGTTGGAGATGATTTGAAACTGTACAGATGCAGTAGTAGCCTAAAGCTAAGGTTCAAAGTGCACATTTCAAGGGCAAATCCTAATTTAAAAAAGGAATTGCATGGAAGTTGTTACACTTAAAACGAGTAGGGACTGAAGTAAAATGTTTGTGTTCACATGAGATAAAGTGATCTCTTTGTTTTGTTTAAGGCACTTTCCATATCCCAGGTAAAAACATGAGGAGGTTGTCTGCTGTCATCAATAAAGGATGCTGCCTGGGTTTTGATGATTACTTTCCCTGCACTCTCCTCTGATTTATACATTTTCCTCCTTTTAATAAATTCCCAACAGGGCGAGATTGAACTAATTTGATCCAGAGCTGTCTTCCTTTGCATGCCTTTTAGGAATAAAATTTGAAATGCTGTAAAAATTCCTAACTTCTTAACGTGCATTCAGGAGGAGAATTTTACTTCAGGTATTTAGGAAGATGATCTGCAACCCATGTGTCATGTAGCATTGACCCTTTGGAGTGGCCCTGTCATTCTTGACATGTGGGTAGTTTCTTGATTCTACCAGTAGTTCTGGTAACTTCACTGAGTGTCTTGTGAGTGCAGAGGTATGTTCTGCCCTACACTGGGTGGTAAAAGGCCCATAAAGAACTCCTCAGATTAGCAGCTTCTCTCTCTGTTTCCCCCCCTGAGACACAGCCCAATGTCCCTTTGAACTACCAGGAGAAGGGGCTTGTTGTTTTCTTGAACTTCACTCACTCCTTTTTATTTAGGGAAGAGATTAATAGAACACTTATTAAAATACAATTTGTCCATCGGTCTTTGCACTCTGAATTTTGAAACCACTGAAACAGGAATGAGTTTTGATACTGAAATCTAGCAGGAGGTGTCCCTGCCCATGCAGGCGGGTTGCAACTAGATGATCTTTAAGGTCCCTTCCAACCCAAACCATGCTATGGTTCTATGAATCCTGCAAAATCTTTGCTCTTTGCCCCCTGCTGCTAGGCTGCCCTTAGCTCTCGCCCTTTCCAGCACCTCCTGTAGTTGTGTGTTCGTGTGTCAGGGCACCTGATGTATGGAAAACTGCTTGTTACTGAGGCCACAGCAAAGTGTTTGTTACTTTACTTCCTTTAATGTACCTTAACAGATTCCATCTTTTTTTTTTTTTTCTTTTTTGTTTTTTTTTTTAAATGATGTAGGTACCATGGACGGGGTATCAGAGTAGGTTTGCAGTTGACCCTCGGATCATTACTCATCAAGCAGCTATGGCATATAATATGAACCTGTTACAGGCACATGGGCGTGGGTCTCCCATACCTTATGGCCTGGGACATCATTCACCAGTTAGCATAGGACAACAGCAGCAGCTTCAGCATCAAGACAAGGAACAACACGAACAAAGTCGAAATGGTTAGTGGTTGAAATGGCATTGCCAGTGTGTTTTGTTTTGAGGGAGTTTGTGCTTTAAAAAGGGTTTTATAAAAAGGATATTTTTCTTTCTCTCCTAAGTGAAATAGAGGGATCTACAGAATTGGGGAAATACTCTGTGGTTTGCCATTACAAACAGAATAACTAAGATATTGTGGGATTCAGAGGAGGAAGTAATCAAAGCTGGAGTGTATGTTTGAGGGTATAATTGGTCTGTGTTCTGCAGTCCAGTGGTAACTACTGCTAATGTTAGTTATAATTAAGTTGGAAGAATCATCACTGGATAGTGATGATTAATGAACAAAGTGCAGAGATTAAAGGAAAAGTGTTATTTGGGCAAATTATATTAAACGTTTGTGATGTTGTAAATGCTATACTAATAACTTTAAATTTTCCTGTGTCTGGGAAAAAACCTCTCAGAATAATTTTTCCATTGAAAATAATGAATTAATTTCTTAAATGTTTCTAGGCAAAAGTGAAAACACTGCTGGACCCGAAATTGGTAAAATTCGAACACCTGAGAAGAAACCTGTGGAATCCAAGCAGGTGGGTTTATCTTCTTTGGGTTTTGTGGTGGGTTTTTTTGGTTGGTTTGGTTTTGCTGTTGTTGTTTTTGTTTTTAAATCAACATTCCATCTTTTAATGAATGTATTAATTACTGTTTGTGTTTTGTTTGTGTTTTTCCTTAATGGGAATGTTCCAAGTTTTTTCATTCCCTTTTTCCAGGTTGACTTGGAAGCCAGTTCTCAGAGCAGAAGCCCCGAGTCTCGCTCCAGTGGTGGCTTTTCTAATGCTAAATTCCACCGAAAAGATAATCTGAACCCCAGGCAGCTGAACCTCCATCTCACCCCTCCCCATTCCCAGTATGCAGTTCCCAACCGCCACTTCCAGCATGTGTCACAAATACCAAGGCAGCCATATCCTCTGCAACAGCAGCAGAACCTTTCAGGTCAACAACAAAATCATTTGCCTGAACAACAAAACCAAATGCCACCCCAGCAAAGCCAGGTAGTTCAGCAGCATAATCATTTGAATCAGCAGCCTCCACAACCTTCACAGCTCTCCCCTGCTTACCAGGCAGGCCCCAGCCAACCTTTTTTTAATAATCCAATTCCCCACCGACCACATTCTCCTGCTGTAGATGCTGTGATTTCAGAACAACACCCCCCACCTATGTTACAAGAAGTCAATAACCCTTTGAGACCTATTGCACAGCACAACCCTGTTCTGCCAACCCACTTGAACAACTTCATTGAAGAGAATCCATCAGGAATGCCCTTAGGGGACACTTTAGGTAGGTGACTTTCCTTTATTTAAATTCAGAGTGTGCAATTATAACTACATTGAAGTGAAAATGAAGGAGGTATTTACCTTTTTGGGCACATTGCTCTGAATTGGGTCATTGTTGGGTTAGTTTCCATAAGTAATGTCATTGAGCATAATTTGCTGCTTGAGGCATGTTTGAATATTCAGCACTTTATTAGAAGATTCATGTTTATATGATTTTCCATATGAGTTAAATAACCAGGTTATACACTGCAATGCAGTTAGTATATAATAGGCCCTGGAATATACTGTGTAAAAAAGTATTCTTTTTTTTTTGTGACAAAAAGATCTTTAAAAAAGGGCATTAGATAAATATTTTTTTTAAAACTATTTTTATAGATCGTATGCATGGAAATGTAGCTTTGGAAACAATAAGGCAGCAACAACAAGCCAGGTTACAGCAATGGAATGAACATAATGCCTATCTCAGTCAAGGCACTATTCCATATCAACACCATCACCATCCTCATCTACCACATCTTCCTCAGCAACCAATTGGATTGCATCAACAGCAGCAAGTTAGGGCAAACTGGAAACTTGCCAGTAATACAGAAGATGAAACAGAGGCAACATATTCAAGGTATTTGTTTACTGAGTCATCAGAGCTTGTGTAAAATTGAGCAGTGGGCACCTATCTGTAACACTGTGATCAAGTGCAAGACACTTGAAGGTATTGCTTTTTGCTGCTGTTATTATGAAGGTTAAAATAGTTGGCAGGCTGACTTACAACTGTGCTTTTATTGTGTGTTATGCTTTATTCTGTTAGTATATTGGGTAGTAAAGCTGTAGTGGAAAAAATACTTTTATGGAGCTTTTCAGTGCTGTATTTGTGGAATAAGGAATGGATAGAGAGTAACAGCCTTGTGTTTATAACAGAGATGTCTGAGTGTAGGTGAGGCATATTTAAGTTGTACATTCTTCAAATTGAATTAGCAGTCTGATTTATATGCTTGAAAAGAAACAAACCAACCCCTCCCCAAACACTGCTCCCCAATGAAATCCAAACTTTTCTTCCTTTTCAAAAAGCATTTGCTTTTAGAAGCAGATTTAAAAAAAAAAAAAGCAACAACAAAGCTTATATTTGAGATGGAGCATTAGAGGGCAAGACAGGAAGCTGTTGAGCATAAACAGAAAAAATGGTTCCAGTGGTCATCAGCTTTAATCATGTATTTTGTAAAGGCTGGATTTTTCAATTGCTTCTGTTTACTGTCATCTCCCACTATGCTTTATTTTCCATCTGGTTTGTTATAGCCATGGTAAAGCCTCGAAGTGTTCTCTTATCTGACTCTGTGAGGTGCTGAATGGAACCTTTTGAAGAAGTTTGGAAGTATGTTGTGCAAGTGAGGGGAATCCCTGATTGTTCTTTTCTTTTGCCTTTTAAGGGGTTAAATTTTTAACTATGTGAAGTTTTTTTACCTTGTATAATACAGCAGGAAATCCTTACCTTAGTTGTCTCTTAAGGGATAACAAATATTGATTCCTCTGACTGAACAGGAAATCTCAAGAGTTATTAAAACTTTGAGATGATTCAGGTAGGTATTTCATCCAATTAATCCTCTTGTGCCTAATTTCTGATTGCTCACAGCCATATCCTTTGAAGTTAGGGGTCAGTAAACGTGAAGATGAGTATATTTAAATTCAGTATTCTGTGACTTGAGTTTTCTCAACCTCAAAAAAAGAGTGGGGTTTCAGCAAAACATTTTTTCTATCTCTTGATACATTTATTCTGTCAATACAGGTTCCAGGACTTGCTCAGAGAACTGTCACACCGTGATCAAAGTGAAAGTCGGGACTTAGCTGAAATGCCACCCCCTCAGTCAAGACTGTTGCAATACAGACAAGTTCAGCCCAGAAGCCCACCAGCACTCCCCTCTCCTTCCTGCAACTCTAACCACAGTGGTCACTTTCCTAACTTCACTGAAAACAACAGAGACATTGAAATACCCAGTAACCCAGCATTTCAGCAGCATTTACCCCAAATATTCAATCCCCCTTTCTCAATGCCATCTGAACATATAACCCCATCTCCCTTGAAATACCTGCAACCTGATGGATCATGGACTTATGCTAACCTACAGCAGAATCACCTTATGGGGCAGGGCTTTCATTATGGTATACCTCCATTGCCCCATAGGTCACAACAAAACCCTTTTATACAAATACAGAATCATCAGCATGCAGTTGGTCAGGAGCCATTTCATCCACTCACATCTCGAGCAGTATCTGCTTCTTCGCTCCACAGCTTAGAAGAGGTAGGCTTTTTTGTCTGCCTAGGCAACAGTTGTGTCATTTTAATATTACATTATACTTGGAAGTGGTCACGAATGCAAAATATGTGTAGGAATTCCTGTGAGGTTAAAATTTTCTCTATGGCTTCTCAGTTCACCCTGGGTGTATTTGTGGTTCTCATTGCAGGTACAACATTTTCTCTACTAAATGGGAGGTCTTGGCTTTTTGGATGTTACTCAGAGTTTTCTTGCAATCATTGCTCTGTTATCTGCATGTCATTTATCTGCAGTGCAAATTAAGCACACCCCAGGTGCAAACTCATGAAATGACTCTCTGGAAAGTCAGCTTTAATCAGTTAGCCAGTTGGCTCAATATTACACTGTGAATATGGTTGAGTTACTTTTCATACCAACTTGACACGAGAGCAATAGAGTTGTTTTAGCATGGTACAAAACCTCATTTAATAAATCCCACCTGGCCTGAGCTAATTCTGTGGAAAGCCATCCTGTGTGTTTTGGGGGCTCAGAGTGTTGGGAATCAGTGCAGCAATATCCAGCACAAATCCTGCCCCAGCAGAGAGGCTCTGTCCCTCTGAATCTTTTTCTTCTGGACTCTAAGGGTGTGTTCCAGGATGCAGACTCTGCAAGCACATACAGTTGGGGCAGGTCACGTTTTGAACAGGAGTCTTTAATCCCTGTTGGAATCTGGAGTGCTAAGGAGTGTGTGATATGTAGACATGGAATATGCTGGAGCCAGATTGTATTCCAGGAATGTCGGAATTAATATTCTCAGATAATCTTGCACTGCCTGAATGTAATCCAATATTTGTACAGAGAGTTAAGTGGCTTGTTCTGTGAGGCATTTCTGTCAAGGTTTTTACAGACCCTGTGCAGGTATCCCTGCTCATCACTATCCCACATAATACATATTTCATTGTTTTTTGAATTCTGAAAATAGAAAATATTTAGTTTATGTGCCTGAGCAAAATAACTAAAATTGAATTCCAGTGCATTTTACAAATTTGTGTCTTACACAGACCCAGAGAGGCTAATGGATTCCTCAGGCCCAGCTAGAGCTGTAGTAAGGTTTGCTTTCATAGGCATTTAAGAATTCTGTGCAGTCTGTTAAGCCACACCACCTTGTATAAAATCTAATACCTTTTGACAACAGTTTAATGCTGTTGGTACAGCGGGACATAGGAACAATAGCTTTTCAGCAGTAATAAACTAATAAATATTCCTGCAGAGTTTGTGACAGCTCCTGCTATCTGAAGACAAATAGAGTGAGCCTTTATGTAATTAGTGCAAATTCGGTTTAGTGTTTTTTTTTTTCTTCCTTTCAAAATATGTGACAGAAATGCCAAATGCAGCGAAAGTGTTACAAGACAGAGATTTGCATGTAAAGTTTCCAGCACTGCTAGTTCAGCTGTTAGGTAGGACTGACTAGACAAATCAAAATGCAGTTTTAGATGTATTTTTAACAGATATCCCTCATATAAGGCAGGTGTCAGGGGATTTTTGCTATCCTTACTAAGCTGTTTTCTCAAGCACTATTTATAAAACTATTGACTTGATAGTTGAAAGCTTTTGCATGTATTTAGTCAAACCATATTTGAACTGCATATCAAACGGAATACTTAAGTTATTCTGTCTGCTCCTGTACTTGCAAGTGTCCAGAACTTTGATAACTTCCTGATTGCTTACCAAAATTGCCTGTTAAACTCAATAAAAAGTATACTTTTTGGGTGTGATTCAGGCAGTTCCCTCTGAATTTTGGGTGGTGGTTGTTGTTAAGGAATATCCTCCAGAGAGTAGAGAGACAGGCTAGCATAAGTGCTGTTCCAGTGAAACAGCATAGTAGTGTGGCAGCTGCAAGGAGATATTACAGTTTTCTTTCATGCACTCTGGTTTTTGTGGACAATATAACAATATTGGGGCATTGCAAGCAAGTTATTTTATGTTTATTTAGCTAATTTTTAATGCATTTTAGAATAATGTTTACTTTTTGCCTTTACCAATTGCAGATTTTGTTCTGGGCTCTTGTTAGTCAGTATATTGCAGAAGGAAGCAAATGCTGCATTTATGTTTTAAAAAAAAAGCTGTAATACAACAGGCTTGCTTTGGATCTTGAGAAAGTTTAGAGGGTTGAAAGTTTAGAGAGTCTTAAAATCTGAGCCACCAGGATGATTAATGGAGCTCCTACCATTTTCATCTACGTAGTCTACAGCGTTTATGGGAGCAAGTAATTTCTGTGATTTCAGATAAAATTCTCTGCATTATTTCTCCTGGGCGCACACTTCTCCAGAGCATTTGTTTTGTGTGTACATACCCAAAATTCAGTATAGAAATGTATCGTGCTTCCCCAAATCCTGGTCTACAAGTCATTTGGAAACCAAAAGCCATTTTTTTCCTCTCTGTATTGTAACTGGACATCTTCTCTTGCTCTTTCTGTGTATCTTCCTGTGCTTCCTTTGTAAGTGCTGGGTGTCTTCCTCCTCACTCTGTGATACATCTCCTATGTAGGAGTGTAAGATATGAAGGTCAATAAGAATGAAGCAATTTCATTTAAAGCTCTTTGCACTTCTTTTAAAAATCTGTGTCTGTTTTGTGTGGTTAAAATACATTATCAGTGGCTGCAATAGACAAAATATAATTTGAAATATATTAGTTTTGTTGTTTTTTTTGTTTTTCCCCTAAATGCAAAGGACCTTTTTCCCCCACCTGTTTTTTCTATAAGTCATTGCAGGGAAATGGTTGGATAGAAAAATGGTATGTGATACATGCAGTTAAGTAAAAGGAGCAAAAGGTATTCTTTTGTTTTGTGTTTTTGTTTGCAGTATGAACCAAGAGGACCAGGCAGGCCGTTGTACCAAAGAAGAATTTCCTCTAGTTCAGTCCAGGCTTGTTCTGAAGAATTAAACACTCCTCAAGACAGTCTTGGTCAGTGTAAAGAGCTTCAGGACCACAGTAACCAGTCATCATCCTTCAACTACTCATCACCTGAGTTGTGGGTAAACTCCTCCTCATCTGCCCCGTACCCAAACATTCCATGCAATGGAGCCAACAGAGCAGTTCCACCCCGGGAGTTGTTAGGTAGGTCCAGACTTGATCTTTGCTTCTCTGCTTCTCTCTCTGCTCCATTCAGTAAGTAGGCTGTTTAGGCTGGAGTTGAGCAAGTCTCAATCAAAGGGTTGGGGTGACTTTTTTTCTTTTCACAAAATGTTTTCTGCCATCTCTTCAAATCCCAAAACTAATTTAAGCACAGATTGTTGAACTACTCATTGCTTTAGTACATAAAGGTTTGTGTAGATTAATTAATTTGCTATCTTGTTACCATTTCAGTACAGTGCTGATCTCTTAAGAAGAATACTGTGGAATATTCTTCATTTACAAAAACCAAAACTGCTCCTTGGTCTTCTCACAAAAGTTCTAGTAGACCCACATATTCTCTGCCAGTAGTTTCAAGTGCAACCGAGTGTTGCTAAAAGGAGCTAAGGTATCTGGTGGGATTTATTGCAGGATAGGTTATTTGTTTCCAGAAGCAATGATACTTCTTGTTGGTATTACAGTCTGAGGGAGAAACAACATCAACTGAATTAGTAATTTCACTGTATTTCCTAGTAAATTCTGGTACTTCATCAAAGTAATGATGAAGTTGAAACTCTCACCGTGGAAGAATCACACTGGAATCTGGCTTCCCTGGTGGCAGTAGCAGTGCTGATTGATTTAGCAGGGAGAAAATAAATTAACTTTTCAGTGAGAAAGCTGCAAGTAGAGGATTGGGGCACTGCAGCTATTCTTTTGTTCTCCATATTTTTAATGCTTGTGAAAAGCAAAATTACCAGTTTCTCCTCCATGATTTTCCTTCAAGGATCTCCAACAATAATTTCAAAAAAATTAATAGACGTATGAACAATCTTCCAGTGGGAATACTAAAAACACTTAATGTGGGGGAAAAAAAAAAGGTGGTTTTCTTGCACTTAAAAGATCTAATTGCATTTGGGCAAATTTTATAAACCTAAAGCATCTTTTAATTTCATAGTGTAGTAATTGTGAAGTAGAAACAAGCAGTGTAGACTGACTGAATAAAAGCTGTTTATATCAGCACCAGTGCTCAAGAGTTAAGTTTCTAATGTGCTTTTTCATTTCCAAAGTGTGAAAATGTTGTTTTACAAAAACGTATTTACAGTACTGTCTCTTGTGCTAAGTTCAAAGCTTCAAGCACAGGGCACCTCCTTCAGACTATTTATATTTTACTGAAAATCAAGGAGGTGAATGCATGATGTTGTGTGTCATCAAGAGTAGCATCCATCTCTGAAGTTGCTCTCTAGGCTCTGGTTATCTAATAGGAGCTCAGGAACCCTAGCAAGATGCCACTGAGATCAGCTGATACCACATTCCCTTGCTTTAAATGTAAAGATTGAGAACACGTTTGTGAGTAAAATCCTCAGGAAATATGTGTATGTAAAAGGTACCATATCTGTACATTTGCTGTCAAGTAATAAATCCTACATGAAAGGGGCAAGTTTTGACTGGTATTTGCATCTGCTAGGAAAATATTTTTTACTGTAGTCAAGCATGGTTTCTGTTTTATAAATAAATATGTATGCAACATAGCCCAGTATCTAATAGTTCATGCAAACAGATCTCCATTTTTATGGCTGCTTTGCTTTCCTGCATTTACAGCTCACTGGCTATAATGATTATATTTAAGGCCCAAATGTGTTTTATTGTGCTAAGGGTCATTGGCCAATAACTTCAGTGTTTCTGGTTGCTATTGATTTTTATCCATGAAATAAAAATCCATGAGAATGAGATGCTGTGAACTAGATCTGTGCCTGTACTGGTTGCCTGAGAGCATGCACTCATGACACCAGACTGTTCCAGGGCTTATATTCCCTGTACCTCAGGAATGGCAGGGGCATAAGCATTTGGTGATATCAACCTGGATTTATGGAGTGCAGGGACAGCTGCTGTGAATTGCACTTTCCAAATTTGCAATTTGAGAGCTTGATTGGCATTGCTTTTTTTTTCTGTTGATAGAAAGAAAATTATTTAAGTTCTTATTCAATATTTTTATTTCATGTATTTCCTTCAGTTAGACACCTCTACCACACACAGCTTTCACCTCTGGCCCTGCTTGTCATTACTTGTCTTCTCTTGAGTGCTGTAGTTATTTTGGGGAGGTTTTTTTGCTGTGTTCTGGGTTTGTTTGGTTGTTTTTTTTTGAATCATAGCAACCCTAGCAAAACTGTTTTGCTTATGTTCTTTCCATATTCATTCTTCTACAAGTTAGGTTGGGGTTTGGATATAATTGTTGAGTACTTTATCAAAACCCAAAAGCCTCGGCGTGACCCCTCCAGTGAGCAGCTTAATGATACACTTCAGTTTTTTAAATTTTTTACTCATTTGATGGTACACTTTTGTATGTGCACTTTAAAAATAACATACAAAGATTGAAATAATCACAGAATATTTCTGTTGCCTGGCTCCTAGGCTATTTTAGACAGAACGTATGCCTGCATTTCAGTGTAGAGCTTCTCCAGCCATGTAAGACAGCAGCATTCTCCAGGCAAGTGTAAGATTCTGCATTAGGATTCAGGAAATTCACTTGGAAGCAGTTTTATACCTATGGTTTAAAGCACCATTTTTTCTGATAGTCACAGGAGTTGTTAAATGTGGAGCAAGAACATACCAATTAGCAGGAATGCATTCATACTAAAATACCAATAATTAGTCGGTTGGTATTCAGGACTCTGAATTGCTGTTTGAGAATGAATTATATATGGTGCTGTAAATTTTAATTTTAGCCTATTAAGCTATGAAGCAAGAAGAATGAAATAGTCTTTGTGCTGTCTCAGTGGATAAAGTGTTTAAATTAGAGTATATCCCATTCTGAAGCAGCTTACCTTCAGTGCATCTGCTAAATCCACTGGTGCAGAGCTGCAAGTTCCATGCGCCGAGCTCTGGAGGTACATGAACATGGAGACTGTGGTTAATTGCATCACTTGTCTTGGCATTGCTGACAGGGATAAGACAAGACCCAGTGGTTGGAAACAAAGCTAGAGAGCTTAATTAGTAAATTTTGTAGGACCAAGAGTGACTGAACACGGGGGCTGGTGGTGGTGAAGATTAGCAGGAGAGGTGGTTTTGGTGCCCCACAGTACTTATGTGGGGGTTACTAGAGCTTTCCAAGGCAAAGCCTGTTCACTTAGACAAGCTCTGGTTCCTCTTTCTGCAGCTCCACCGAAGACAGCCAAGCCCCCAGAGGAACACCTGAAGGCTGAAAACATCCAGCTATCCAATTCCTTCAACTACAACGTGCTCCAACATCTTGGCCAGTTCCCACCTCTCATGCCCAACAAGCAGATCGTCGAGTCCAACAGCAGCAGCCAGCAGAACGCTGGTGGGAGCAAGCCTGTCATGTCCTACGCAAGTGCTCTGCGGGCTCCACCAAAGCCCAAACCTCCTCCTGAGCAGACAAAAAAGAATAGTGACCCTTTGTCTTTGTTTCAGGAACTTAGCCTAGGTAGTTCATCAGGTAGCAATGGCTTTTACTCCTATTTTAAATAACCAGATTATTTTTTTTTAGAGAGAATTTAATTTTTATTTGTGTCAGTAGATCTAAGATAGTTGGGGCTTCACCTGTAGTTGCAAATATTCCCTTTGTTTATATTAGTAAATATATCCTCACTTAATTGCTTTGCTGCTAGACTTGCAACTAATTTTTTTAATTATATTCCATTATTTTGCTTTTTTTTTTTGATGTGGGTCGGTTTTTTTGGAAGCTTTTCTGTAGGAAAACAGACACGTTATTTTTTAATTTGTGTAATGTTAATGATATGTTGCATTGAACTAGCAGCTGAGAGGTTACCTGTTCAATTTCTAAAAAGGAAAAAAAAAAAGGAAAAAAGAAAAAAGTTTTAAAAAAATAAGTTTGTCTAAATTGTATTTAAGAAGATTGTAAGTAGCATTTACATTTATTCAATAACATTAGCATACTATGCTGGGTTTCTGTACCAGAAATGGCCAGTTAATGTAAAAATGTATGTTATTTCTGCTTAAATTCATTTAATTTTTTTTTTTTAAATAAAGGTGCAGCATCTTCTAAATACTTTCAGTTTTATCAGCTTTTTTGTGAAGGGATGCTGCATTCTCAGACTTTTATAGTTTTAGATTCTGTATGATGTGGTATTGTATTTTCCATCCACTGTAGGGTAAAAGTAAAGGCATTCTTTCCAGACACCTATGCCATTGTTTGGAAACATTCAGATAAAAAGTATTGGTATACTTTAAAATAAACAATAATAATTAAAAAGAAAACCAAACAAACAAACAAAAAAACAAAAAACCACAAAACAAAAAAAAAACTAACAAAAAACCAAACAAAAAATACAAAAAAAACCAAAAACAAACAAAAAAAAACCCACAAAAAAACCCAACAAAAAAAAAACAAACAAAAAAACACTCTACATTTTATTTTTGGACAAGCTAGTAATATGAGCTTGTTTGAAAAGTTAATTTGATAGGTTTTTTAAATGAATTATGAAGCTGAAAAGAAATTTTTAGGTATGTTGGTGCTTAGTAGATTTAATAACTATTTTAAAAGAAAAAAAAAAGCGTGAATTTAGTAAAATACTTTTTTGTTTGTTTAATTTTTTTTTTTTCCCCCACTATGCATGTGTAAATGTTTGTAATCTGGCTTTTTCCTCCCCCCTTCTCCAGTGGTATAAAGAATTGTGCCGCTTTAAGGTTTGTTTTTTTTTTTTTTTCCAGTAAAACTTTTGGTACATTATTTGATGTTTACATTAAAATGTGACATTATACAAGGAAATTCAGATATTTTGCTAACTGTTTTGTTTGAGGAACATCATTAAAGAAGAGATTTAATGTTTGTCAATGCTGTATCCAAATTAGTCTACATCTTTCGGGGATGAAAATGGTTACCCAGGTTATTTATCTAGATGAGTTCTGCAAAGTCCTCCACAAACCTGGTCCTTTAAGAATACAAACTGAAACAAAAAAAAAGAATGATGGGGTATTTAAAAATTAAAGATACAATGAATGATATCTCAGAAGAGAAACTTTGTCCAGAAAGATTTCTGGTCTTGCACACTGTTCGTACTTTTGCAGCTGGGGAGACAGAGAGGGGGGTTTGTATAGTTTCTGCAGAGAAATAGTCCTGCTTTTACACTTGAAATAACTTTAAATCTGGGAAATATTTTACAGGGACTGAGCTGGGTGTAGTTGCAGTATTCCTCCACTTATAACATACAAGAATTAGAATTTTAGAGCTGTGTGGGGGTGATTTCAGATTTGTACAGCTGTCCATGGGACACCTTACTAATGAGCAGTGGTTGCTGCTGTATTCAATCAGATTTTTGCTCTGGTTACAATCAGGTTTTTTTGCATTTGACTTCATGTTTTAAGGCAAGGGTCTTTATATAATGGGGTTGATTTAAACTCAGTACACTGCAGAGGTTTGCATATAATTTTTTATTATAAATCTTTGCTGGTTTGTGATTCAGAAACTTAGTCTGAAAAGCTTTTTCCTTCTTTTTGCTGTAAAGAAAAGCACGCCTAACTCATTAATTTATTTCCTAATGTCTATACCAAACAGAAGATGCTGGGGGAGGGGAAAGCCCCTGCCAAGCTAGGCTTAGCACGTCAGCATATGCCATCAGACCAAGAGGACCCAAAAATGAGTCGAGGCCACATTCTGCTGCCTTGAATCAAGCAAAACTCCCATTTAATAGTGGGTTTTTGCCGAGCTGACGGCTGCGGAAATGGGTCCACAGGAAAGTCACCTGCACGGGCCGGGCGTGCGCTCGGTGTCAGTCAGTCTCAGTCTCTCTCTTTCAGTGGAGCTGTGCCAGTTCTCAGCAGAGTGCCTGGCACTGCTCAGAGAGAAGAGGAATCTGTGTGCCTGAACGTTAGAGTCTGTGAAGAGTTCTTGATGAGATGTGCAAGACTATGGGAGAGGAGAGGTAGGGTTCCAATGCACTTCATGTCGCCGAGTCGGCACTGTAATTTCAGGGGTTTCAAAATCACTCATTTATATGGAGCAGTCTTTTGATTCTGTTCACCATATTTGAATATTAAACTAATAAACATCACTTGTTAATTTACTGCTATCTGTCAATTAGTTAAGGGGGAGATGGTCGCATCTTGCCACATTTTATTGTGTTTTACACTGGCGTTTTATCTACACTCAAGGATAAAGGAGCATTTTCTGTCTGACTTAGTATTTCAATTTTATAACTTTATGAAAATCCCTGCTGGTTTTGCTTCTACATTCTCCTAAGTGGCCTCACCCAGGAGCTTGAGGATGGTATGGTAGAGATCTTCTGACTGTCAGCTTTGGAAGTGTTGCAGCAGTTGCATTCCTTAATTTTTTTCAAAAATATATTTATTTTGAAATGTCTTTTCTAGCCATGATATGTCATGTATATAGGCCTGAGTGGGGTCTTTTGTTTTTAGAGCAAATTATCCAATTTTTATTGCAGTGACAGTTGTTCAGAAAACCCCCAAACTGTATTGTAAACTCTTCTAGGTCTTTAATCGAACTCTTATTAAAATCAAATTAAGCCTTCCAGATGGCTCCAGTGGGCACTGCCTCAGACTGCACTGTAAATATGGAGCTATTGCAATGACAGTAAAAATTCAAAATTATGAGTTTAGATTCTTGGTTTGTGTAAATTGTTTCAATTCAGAGGAAATGAATGGAGGCTTGGGCCTATACACCAACTCAGTATTTGACTCCTTGCCTTTTTTAATGGCTAAAGTGTGACATTTAAAAGCACAGTTAGTGCCAAATCCCATGGTCCTCGTCCAGGATTAAACCCCATTGTTGCAGTGGAAAATTTAAATTACAAGATCACCCAGACCTAAATTTAGAAAGCTTGTATTTAATATAAAGAATAACTTCTGGTTTTATTCTCATTCCTTCCAGTATTTCATGAGAAAAATCTGGATGTCTCATGGGAGCTTGTCAGTGTGGTGTTAAAAACTGGTGAAGAAGCGAGAGAGAGGTTTTTAAAAAATTATTTAACCTCTAAAAAATTAAACTTTTTCTTTGCATTTGAAATAGAGCTTCTACCCTCTAAAAGCTACTTACTGAATGCAGCTGGTAGGTTTCCCTGTGTATGTTTGAAGACCAAATTCTTATGAAACCACAAGCTTTAAACTTGACCGTACGAAGTCAGGAAAAGTATCAGGAGGAGATGCTGCTCGTTCCTGTGAGCACAGGGGTACCATGGAGATGGATCCTGGCATAACATTTACATCTTTTGACAGGAGAGTACCACTTTGGTGTCCTGGGTAACCCTTGTTAGAGTGTGGGGTATGAATGTGGTTTGCTCGTGCCTCTCCTGCCTGCAGTCATCAGTTTGTTTCTGGAGAGAGCTCAGCTGCTGCTGGGGTCAGCAGAGCTCTGGGCTTACAGCCCCAGCTTGCTTTGGAGGGGCTCTGGCTGCTGTAGGCTCTCCTGTTGGGTGCTGGTCTCCCTTCTCTGTAGGACACTGAAGTGCAGCTGATCCACCTTGGGATGCGTTCTTGGGTCTGTCCAGTGCCAAGCTTCTCATAACCAAGAGCATGTTGTAGGGACAGTGCCCCCCTCTGTTCTCTCTACCCTGAATCTTCACCCTTTACATTGCTCAACTGCTATCCAAATGGCAGCCTGGAGTGTTTCCACAATAAAGAGCTCTTAGAAAAGCTGGCTAGTTGGAACCAAAGCCTTTGCATCCATATTTTCTCTTGGAAGTTGTCATCTTGTATAGTTGGTACTGTTTTAGTTAATTCTATGGGCTATGACATTACTGACCCTTAGCAATATGGAAATGCTTCCATTAACTTTGAAAACCCTGGTAGTACTGTTCTCCTACTTTGATTAATTAGTGCTTTGTTCTCAGATTTGTCAAGTTCATCTGTTTTTTTGCAGAGATCATGCTCTATAAGCAGTTCTTTTGCTGTGTGGGTAGTGTCTTCTCCTGTCAGTAGCACTGGGAGCAGTGTGTTTGACCACTCCAGATTTCCTTTTCAGACTGAACCATATCAGAATCCACACGTTTCCAGAGCAGTAAGCCCTTGGTGCTCCTGCTCTGCCTGTATCATCATTCAACTCATGTAATTTGTTAAAGTTTCTGCTTTTCCTATAAAACTGCAGACAATTAACTTGACAAGACAGATGGTGATCATCTATGGTGCCTATAGAAATTTTGCACATCATATTCCTTGACATGAAATATGGGCTATTTCTGTTGGTATAGCAGTGCTTGCACCAGTATCTTTTTGTTGGTTGTGCCAGGGAGTAAAGACTGAATAATTCTCAATTCTTTTATTTCATTCAAGTAAAGTAAAAGGATTTTCAGCAAATGTGCTGGAAACGTCAGTTCAATGTGGGGTTTTTTTGGCAACTTTTGTTGAGAAGTGCTGAAAAGTTTTTGGCTCATTAAGGATTAATATATGCTTCTAATAAATTACAGAAAATGCTTTGTGATCTGAATTATGCAAGACTGGTTGGAAGATGACAGTCCAGTTTCTGTAAGACTTGCTCCCTCTTGAAGGGCAAATGCTTTCACAAGACCTGCTGTGAAGCCAGTGTGGTGTCCTTGGTGGGACTGGTGGTAGTGGGCACAAACCCAGGGGTGCAGCCCTGCCAAGCCAGGCTTGTGCTGCTGGCTTTGTGAAAAAGAAAGTAGGCCAGAAATCAGAGGTTGTTCCCTTGCTTTGTAGAAAGGAGAAGAGTGACTCACTGTGTGCCTAAATGCAGAGGGTGCATATGTGATGTCTGCATGGCTTGAATTTATGTTCAATGGCTTCAGTGGAGCCAGAACATCCATCAAGGGTGACAATGCAAGAACAATCTCATCCGCTACTTCAGTCACAACAAAGATGTGATGCTCTTTTATTGCCCCTTGGTGATGAGGGAAAGGGGAAATAGTTTGAGTAGATGCCTTTAAAACAGATCCTGTTGCTGTGGGTGTGGTACAGAGCACCCTAATACTCCAGTAGTGAAGATAGAATATAACATTCAAAGGAGCATTGTCCCACCACAGAAAGCAGAAGCTGGTTTTAAATGAAGTTTAAAATGAAGTTTATGCTATAAAAAGTTTCTGCACATTGGTCAGGTTCCTGGCATGCAGATGTCTGGCTGGAGGGAGCCCAAGGGCTCGGTCGCCAAGGCCCTCCCTGGGGCTGGCAGGATGTAGCATGGCAAACAGCCATCTTGTGACACTGGTGACCTTGGTCTCAAGTGTGTTCCTCAAGAGCCTTCAAGCCCAGGAGGGAGCCTGCCCCTCTGCAGCACAGGATCTTGTTGCAGGAGGGGTGGGGGTGCAAAAATTCTTAGATCTGAAAGACCTTCTGGAAATAATTTCCACAACTGTCAAAAGTAAGGAGAAGAAAGAGGTGATGGCCACAAGGAAGCAACAGTGGACAAGGATCAGTGAAAGAAAAAAGGAAGGAAGGATGCCTGTGCATTTATAGACTATTTGTTGGGCTGGTCAGGCACCTGAGTGTCATGTGTCTGCTGGTCCTTTTCAGGCATGGACTGGAGGAAAAGTAGGGGTTTGTACCAAGATTTCTGAATGTGCCTTTCCCTTGCTGCATGCACCCATCCCTGCCCCCATGTTAGCTAAAAACCTGGCTGGGACCAGCTTGTTGCTGCTGTGGTGCCTCTTGCAGAGACCTGCTGAGAGCTCAGCTAGCTGCTTGCTAAACAGGCAGTTTTGTTCTTCAGGGTTGTTAGTCTGGCACCTTTTCTGCACATTAAATTCACACAACACAGCATTTAAAAATAAGGGAAGCAGATTCTCTCCACGCCTGGTGCCTAACAGCAGATCTTGCTCTTACATAAACAAAAAGCTTCACATCTTCTGTTGCGTTGACTCCCTGACTGAGCACAGGGCTTTGCAGTGTGGTGGGCAGATTTTAGCAACAGAAACCTCAGTATGGTGAGATGGGCAGTGGTGCTGGCTTAGGGAATGGCAACTGGCAGGGGACCCATGACCAAAGGTGTCCATGGGTCTGGTAGTGGCAGGACCAATGTTTGGGATTTCATGGTGGCTGGTGGGAGTTACTTGTTCTGTGAATTAATTTGCCTCTTCCTGTTTCCTACTGGGTTCTGCATGGCCCATCTCCCTAACTCCTGTGTGCTCCTCTTGTGTGTGTAGCAGCCAGGTTCCAACCCCGTTCTGCTGTGCTTGCTCCCTGCCAGGGAGGACATTCCTCATGGCATGTTCCTGAAGTTTTGGTGGCCGTTCCCTGCTATTTGCTCATCTGGGAGAATGAGAACCCAAACTGGTTACTGCTCCCTCCCCAATGTTATATTCTTTTTGCTTTGTGAAGACCCATTACTTTTATTAACTCTCTCAAAACACATCATTGGCTCCTTGGCAAAGAGATTGGGATATGGCAGAACAAACCTGCTGTAAGAGCAGTGCCTTTCCCCCTGTAAAGACCAATGACCATTTTAATGGACGGGTCCTTCATCAGCATTTCTTAATGTCTGGAAAAAGAAAATGAAGTCATCCCTGTGCTCCTCAGTCTTGCAGGTCCCATACAAAGCAGTGAATAATGAAGAAAAAAAACATCCCTCAACTTACAGCAGACGGGATAAAGCTCAGCAGGTTTAAGAGCTGTAGGAGGCATCTGGCTCAGCTGCTGGAGTTGCTGCCCGTGGGTGTAGGTCTCACTGCTGTGAGCTGTGTGTGTTCTCTGCCCCAGGAGTAAAGGGAGCACAGAGAGGCTGGAAAACCTCTGGATCCAGGCCAAACCCCGGCGCTCACTGGGAATCTTTCCACTGCCCTCACTGTAGCTGGGGTGAAATGGTTCAGCCCTGACACAAGTGGGAGCGCAGGTGGGATGGGTGAGACCTTCCAGGGTCTGTTTATCAGAAATACATAAGTTCTTGCTCATGACTGTCACAAAGGGGAGGAAGCAGCTCTTTGGCTGGGCAACAAGTTGGCCTAGCAGGGTAAAAAGCCAGTGAGAAATTTGTCAAAGAAGCAGCAGTGCAAGAGAGGGATGGTGCTTTGGAAAGGTGTGGGCAAAGGGCTTCCCAGGGCTACAGCACGTGCCACCCATCTGCATGGGGCAATGAACTTAGGCCCACATCCCCAAACCTCATGTATCTCAAGCCATTGCATGTCCAAGGTGAGCTCATGTTGATGATACTGGCTGAGTTGGGGATGCCTGTGTGCCTGCCAGCTGCTCTGCTCAGATCAATCTGTGCTGTGTGTGTTTGGGTGTCCCAGCCTGAGGTTGGTCACCTCAGGACTTACACCAACTACTTTCTTTTCTGTTGTTGTCACGTGTAAAGGATCTTCCTAGAAACTACCCTCTGTTTTCCTGAACAATAAAAATGTAAATTAACAATGTCAGCTCTGTACCCAAAAAATAGGATTTCAAAACCATTTTAACAGTTCATGGTGGTTCAGTGACAACTTGAAGACTTGTGGTAGTCTCTCATGATGAGAGACAGAGTTTCCAGCTCATACGCAGATCTGACCATCAATCAGTGCTTTATCCCAAAACTTTATAATATCTGTGTTATTTGTAGTGCTTTTTTACTTCAAAGAGCTTGAAAAAACATTAATGCAACTTCACAAAATCTTCTGTTCCTGCTGCTGCTCTGCTGATGGAAAATGGAGACATGCCTGAGTCTGGCTGGGGTCTGGAGTTGCACCAGCATGAAATTACTCAGTAATTTCTTAAAATATTTGAGCATGTGACTATTTCAGGTAATTCATGTGATCATTTATCTTTAAAATGATCAGCATTCCTCTGTTCTGAATCCTGTTTTTCTTCAGAATTGTGGACAGGTCAGCATGGAGGGAAGGAGACATCAGTTTCCTCTTCTCCTGCTTTTTAACTTATCGGGTGAAAAAACTGCAGCGTAAACCACCACCTTTTTCCTCCTTGGGGAGGAGGAAATGCTGAGCAGGTTCTGAAAACTGAACTGGAAAAAAAAAAAGAGACCCACCTCTTGGTGCTGGGGAGGGGCATGATGGTACAAAGGGCTTGGCCAGAGGGGCTGGGGGACCCCCAGTGCCACAGGGGCTGAGCACTGGGGGGGCTCTGCCTCCACACCATCCCCCCCAGTGGTGCCTGGGGCAAACACTTCCCGCGTGCATCAACAGTGATGCATTTCTGGAGTATTTTTGGGGCTGACTCCCCTGGGTGTTTCTGAGTCCTTTCCTTCTTGGCAGCTACCTTGCAGGTAGTTTGAGGGACGTAAGCGGGGAGCAGAGCACGGTGCTCTTAAGAAGCCCATTCAGGGGGAACAAATGAGAGCTCGGTACGGTAAATACCATCCAGAATTACACTGTCATTCTGGACCCAGCAGAATTTGATGGGCCAAGTGATTCATCCATCAAAATCATTTTCCAGAAAATCATGCTACTGGAAGATTATGCTTTTTATTAAAGGAAAAATATCACTCTTAACGTTCAGTACTTCTTGGCTTTGCTATCAAAATTTAAGCAGAACAGAAACTGTATCTTGCGGGCTTCTTGTGCTTAATTCAAAAGAAAGGAACTGCAGGGTGTACATTTGTAGGATACATTTTTATCCTGATGTGAGGGTAAGTTCTTCAGGTTTTGTTTTTCCTTTAATTTTAACTGTTTAATCGAACAGGGCAGGGTGGATGTTAATAGAACAGTATGAGACATCCCCAAATCAGGATGTGCTGTTCATCCATGATGCATGCACATCCTATCCCTGCACTCCTGGGTCCCCCCCCTGCATTCCTGGGTCCCTCCCACCCAACTCCTGGGTCCCCCATGGCCCATGCTGGTGCTGAGTGCTCTTTCTGCTTTCTTAAAAAGAAAAAAAGGAGAAACGAAGCAATAACAACAATTGAACATGCCTTGGTTCAGTAATGACTTAGGTAATGGGGTGCACACCAGATAGTCAGACCCAGACATTTTAAAAAATACAAATATTTTCCAAACACTTTCTGGCTCCTTTCATGGGTGCTGGGAGCATCAGTGCTCTGGTTCTGCATCCATGCAGGTCTCCCAGGGGTTCTGGGGGAAGCGAGGCAGCGCGATGAGGAGGAGGGCGAGGCCGCAGACGAAGAGCAGGACGAAGGCGGCGCAGGCACAGGCGAAGGACCAGGAGTAGCTGTACTCTATCCAGACGGTCTCCTCGCTGTCAATCATCCTCTTCACAGATTGTCTCATGACTTCCACGGAGATGATGATGCAGAGACCTGAAGGGAAGATAGGAGCAGTGGGCTGAATAACTGGCTGTCAATTTTTCATCCTTAATTAACCCTCTCATCTGTCGTTCTGCAAACAGGAGCTGAAGGGAGATGCACAGGTGAGTCAGTGACTTCAATGGCTGAAGGAACCAACGTTCCCCACTGCTTGGAGCTCTGCTGTAACCCAGGCAGCCAAATCAGCTGTTGGCTTGTTGAGTGGGGTTTTTAGGCAGGGTTGGATGGGAAACTCAAAGTGGTGGAGGAATAAATGCATTCCCTAGAGACCTTTTCCAAAGGTTGTGCGAGGTTGGTATTTGAGGTGACAATGTGCACCTCTGTCTTTCAGTCATTGTGGCATGTCAAATATTACTAGCTTTTGTAAAAATGCAGTCTGCATGTTTTTGGGAGACAGCTCTGTATTTTGGGCCTGGAGCAACTGTTTCTTTCGTTTGAGTCTTAATAAACTGAGTATGTCAGAAATGCCCCTTTTAAAGGTAGTTAGAGAAAACACAGACAAGCTGCTGGGTAGGAAGAAAATGCCAATTTCAGGGCATTTTTAGAAGTCTCTCCATCCTTCTAGGATCTGTATAGGTTTCTCTGTGTTGTCCTACATGCAATTAAGTGAGCACTGGCCCTCCTACCTGCAAAGGTGTAGAACATGGAGGCAGGCTTCAGCAGATAGTCCCTCTTCTTCCTGAAGGATAAGAGGACGCAGATTGTTCCGATGATTGCAAAGCCAACACTGAAGATGGCAATGGCTGCAGCTGAAATGCTGTATTCTGCCAAAGCAAAACAAACACCAGAAATTGCAAATATCTGCAAATTTCGAGCACGCTCCCATCAGCTGGGGTGACTTTGCAGTAGGTCACGTTAAGAAATACGTATCCTCCTGCTGCTGCAGAGAGGTGGCTCGGGTGAATTGAGTATTTCCCTCCAGTAAAAGCAGGGGCAAGTATTGTCTGTGTATCTCTGGAATGCAAAGGGTATAAAAGCAGAGCACGAGGGGGAAACCCTTTCTGAACACTTACTGAAAGAGCAAATGGCACCTGTAGTGGCCTGATGAAGCTCTGGGCTGGAGTGGTTTCAGCCCTGCTGCATGGATGTTATTGTTGAAGCCTCACTGGGCTCCACGCTCTCATTTCTTCCATCACTCCTCACCCTGCTCTCAGAGTAAATAAACAGCTCTCTGCTGGTGTCATTCCAGGTCTGTACCACACAGCCCTGACAAGGCCCCCGCGCACGGTGCCGATGTTGTAGCGATGCAGAGAGGCAGCTGTGGGCTCCACAGGGCTCCAAATCCATGCAGGCAAAGCAGGCAGGAGGCCAGAGGTGAAGTGTTTGCATAGCAGCTTGTTTTGTTTGTGTTTGGTTTTGTTGTTTGTTTGTCTTTTTTCCCTTAAGACAATGATTTCCAGCTTTGTGAAAACCCAGCTTCTTCAGGGCACAGGATTAAACCCTCTATAAAATGACTTGGTTTTATCTAAGCCAGCTCAGATGTGCACTGGACACTTCCCCCCAGCCAAAGCACATTTCAAGGCCTGAATGGAGGGGAAGAATTGCTAATTGAATAATTCAGGCCTTCATTTACATATTGCATTGGTTTTCAGATTAGTTTAATATTTAACACATGTAGCCATGCGTGAACATCACAGTGCCTGATAATATTTGCCTTTCAAGCCCTTAAAAAAAAATACCTTCCAGGCAAAATCATGAAGAATTTTTTTGCCTGTTACTAATTAGTTCCCATCAAATCGTCACCATTGCTGTGAAAGGGAACAGCAGATCACTCACTCTTTGTTCTCACTGCTCTTCATGTTGCTGTTTTATTATGATTTCCTTAATTTTTCTCTTTACCACGTGCCAGAGCTGCCTGAAAGGGTTTGTTTCGATGTAAAGTCTTTTGCTGTGGCTCAAGCTTTTTCTTTTGCTTCAAAGAAAAGGAGCTCTTCATGATTTTTTTCTGAAATGACTAAGAAGGCACTGGGTACATTTTTAAGATCAGATGGCTGGCTCTGATAGTATATACATGAGCAAAAGCAAGTAGCTCAGCTCTTCTATCCACTGAAAATTCTACGCCTTTTCTGTCCTAGGAAAGTGCTTTTTTAGAAAACCTGTCTGCAGGGTTTTTGACCATGATAACTTCCACTGGAAGCAAAGCAGATTGTTAATATGTTTAATGTAATCATCAGCTCATTTACTCCATGGAAAAATATGTCATATGGCAAACTAGAAAGGAACTTGTCCTTAATGAGAGGGCAAGAAAGAGAGAGTGGCACGTTAGATGAGTGCTAAAAATATTTGGCTTGATCAGGGACTTATTAGAAATGTGAAATTTGTCTCTGAAAGACTGCTTTCCAAATCCATGCTCTGTAAACACTGACTGGGCATGTCTTTGTAGGATCTTGGGTTTTCCTTCCCTTGATGGTTTTACATGACTTTCATATAAAATCAATATAAAGCATAAAATGCCTTGTGGTCTTCCCAGACCCTCTGTACTTCTTTTCAGGGTGAAGGCTCAGCTTGGGGTTTGATTTATTAATTTAGATTTTATTAATGTCATCACCCTTTGATGGCAAAGGCTCAGAATGTGGAGGATTGTGCCAATGTTGTAAAGTCATTTTGATGCTGAAAAGACTTTTTGCAGGTTTTGTGTGTATTGACATTGTATTTGTGGGACAACCTAGAGTAAAATCACACAATGCAGGAATGTGATCATACATAACAACTATGGAAGTTGACATTTGACCTTGTTTTTTACATTTTTCCCACCTGATGGTGGTATCTGGTAGAAAGTCTTTTACTGCTCTCAGTGCAACCAGGATCAAACCCAGATTTTGGGGACCCCCTTTACCTTAGATCTTGTGTGTGCCTCCGTTAGGAAAATATTTTTCAGGATCATTCTTACCTTTCTGGGTGGTCACTTCAAATATCTCCGAGCTCTGTCCTGGAGTGAAGTGCTTGAAATAGGAGCAGTTGTGTTCTGAAAGAGAAAGGGCAATTTAGTGTGCTTGGAAATCTCTGATAAAATGTACTAAAACTGAATTTGCTTTTTATTGATGTATCAAACTTGCTGTGTTTTTAAAGTTCCCTACCCTTGGTAGCACAGAGAAGTTGGAGTTGGGCCTGTTTTGTTTGGGAACAGATGAGTGGCACGTGCATGCCAGGACACTGGCACAGACAAGGCTGAAGCCTCCTCTGATACCTTTTGTGGGCTGCTCCCTCTGAGAGCTTTTCACACTGATTGCTCATCTATTTAAAACATGAATTACAGATAATTTTTCTCATTCTGCCTTTGGCCATCACATGTTTCTGCTGCTCTGTGTAGCTGTATTTGCTGGTGATGAGACCTGCCCTGTCAGCAGCTGAGCTGGTATCTCAGCTCACCTCCCCTCACCACTGCCAACCCATGCTGGGAGGGTCACCACTCCTGTGGTGAGCTTGGACTCCAAAAAGGGAGGATGAAGTGTCCTCATTCACCTTCTCCCTCCTGGCTCATCCCTCCTCCAGTCTGCAGAGCTCCCCATGTGCAGTGTGCTGTGCTGTGTGGGAAGGGGTCACCACACTATGGGGGTCTCAGAGGTGAGGCTGCTGCAGGACAGCAAAGCACATGGTGCTTTACTGCAATGGGGACACTGAGGGCTTGGTTTTGGCTGTCAGGAAAAAGACCAAGGCTATCTGAAGCTGCAAGCAGTTGGCCAGGGAAGGGAAGGCTGATCAAAGCCACACGAGTCAAGGGCGAGGAGGTTCTCCCTCAGCCTGGCTTTGCCAAAGTTTGGTCCCATCGGAGCAGTGCACTAAGGTAACGTGGTGAGACAGCAGTGTGAGCTGGTGGGGACTTCAGGGGGTTCCTCTGTCAGGACTGTCCATGAGCACGCTGCCACCTCCGGGGGGTATTTATAGAGGGGTGATAAAGTGACCAGGGATCACGGCTGTGGGACAGGGGGATACTGGGAGGAGGGAAGTTGGTTGCTGAGTCTCCCAGTGGCCACAACACGGTTTCATACTCAGCCTGGGGAGGGTCAGTCAGAGGAGAGGCCGTTGCTGTCTGTAGGTACAGGGGAGCTTCCAGCCTCAGTGTGCCCATGGGACAGGGAAGGGGAGGACCTGCTGACTCGAAGCTCTGGCAGCAGCAGGGTCAGGGTGGACAGTGTTCTGGCTATTTATAACTGATTTAATTGAAGGCTGGAAGGGGTGTGGAGCTGGGGGAACAGTTGCTCGACAGGAATTTGGCTGGAAGGTGCAATTGTGGGGGTGCGCCGAGTGGCGCCAGCTCTGATGGCACCGTGCTGCTGAGCTGGGGAGGACAGGCCCAGCACCCATCCCAGCACCCCTCTTGCACCTGGTTGGGCTCCATCCAACCAGGAAAGCATGCCAAGATGGCAGGAAATACAGGCACTGCCTGTGGAGAGGGGTTAACACAAGCATGTCTTGTCCGTTGAACAAGGGAGTTAGCACTGATTTCCAGGAGATGCTGGAAGAACATTTGGGAGGACTTCGTGGTCCTCTCCAGGATCCTGGACATGCTGCTCCAGGGCAGGTGATGGGGTAAAGCCTGAGCCAGGTCTCATGTGCAGGACCATGCAGGGTTTCTACCTGGGAACACCTACTGCTTTTCAGAGGTTATTTACTGCACTAATTTTGAGTGGCAGGAAGATATCAGAGTACTGTATGTTAACTGATGGTTCTCCTGGATTTTTTTCTGTCATGTAAATGACAAATTTTGGAGTTTCTGATTCAAGGAGGATTTATTTGCTCTCTCCCAGAAGACAGGCTGTTGTAAAACAGCTTTTTTTTTTTATTGGGCCTGTTAGTGGAAGATTCCTTCGAGACACTCTTTATCTAGTTAATTTTATAAGCTGACTTTTATTTCATCTGCAGCTTCTCCTTGATGAAGACCAGGTTAATGTTCAGCTCTGGCATCTCCTGACCTGTTCTTTATTATCCCTGCAAATGACTGGAGAAAACATATTTGAACTCAGACCCCTGTGACTGAAATTGCAAATTCTGAGCCCCTGGGTGGAGGTTGTTTGTCCCAGCCAGCAACTGAGAGGTGGCTGAGGCTGAGCATACAGTCTGGTGATCCCAGCTGGGGATCCTTTGTCTCCCTTTTAGGTGAGGAAGATTGGATGAAACTGAAACACTTCAGCTTGGATTGTTTGATTTGGCTTGTAATTAATTATCTGAAAAGGCTGAACTCAAAGGAGTCCCCAGCTGTGCTGACTGTCCAAAGCCCAAGGTGAAGCAATTCCACCGCTGGATGGGGGACACAGCACAGCTTTGTGTCCACTGCAGGGGAACCAAACCAGCCCATCTCTGAAGGCTCAGCAGAGGGGGAGCACACAAACCTTCTTTTGGAGATGGACTCATCTGCAGGAAAAGGACCTGCCTCTGTGTTTGTGGCTTATAGCAAAGCTCTGCCAAGGTGCAGTGAATGGGGTTCTCAGAGAAGTGGGTTAGCTCGAGGGGAGGTGTTTTTGGAAAATGAATTTTTTGTGGAAAATTATAACTCTATTGTTTTTGGTGAAAGTGTATCTTTTTCTCAGTTTGAGTCTGCTTTGGTGTTCTGCTGAGCTGGAAATATCTGTTTTAGGCTCTCTGGTATTCAAGAGAACTGAAGCACTTCAATGCCTCTCTGGTGATATCATGAATAAGAGAAGAGCCCATTTGTGTCACACCACATTTACATAATGGATAGGATTTAAAATAGGTTTTATAATGGATGAAAACTGTGTGGCAATCTTTGTTTCTCTCCACCCCTAATTACATTATCTCTGCCACAGGGTCACCTCAGCATGCTGATGAGAACAGTCCAGGGGCACTGTGGTCAGTGTCCTCCCCCTTCCAGGTCACCCACCCTTACAGCCCTCCTGGCCCTTTCCCTTCTCTTCAGATCTATCCAGCCAGCTGCTCACCACCCCGGGGCAGGGCAGCATCTCCCACAGACATGGGATGCAGCAGAAATGCATCCCAGTGAGTTGTGGTTGAACTTTGGGGGTCTGCACTATGGAGACCTCATGGGTGAAGAAAGGCAGAAAGGCCACGAGGTGTTTAGGCTGTGCAGAGGTTCAGGTGGCAGCTGTCAGCCATGAGCATTGGAGTGAGAAGCTGTGAGGGGGCTGGAGCCCACCTTGCTCTTGAACCAGAGATGGACACAGGCATGGTTAGAAAAACCTGGATTTTAACGTGAGGTTTCCAGTTGGGTTAAGTCTGGGAGATGGGAGCTGCTCCTGTGATTACAGGAGGTATTAAGGTGAGGGCTGGGGGGTGGAGAGCACCAGACCTTGAGCTCTGGCCTGGCCAGCAAGCCAGGGGAAGGCCTTTGACACAAAGTTTTGGAGATGGTAATTCCAAATTATTTAATTTCATACCAGTCTTGCAGAGCAAGTCTCTTGTAGGGACACAGGGAAAGAGACAGCCCTGCTGATAACCCATTTGCTCAAGCTCTGCTCCTCTCCAGTTGCCTGAGCTCCTGTTGAACCTGCTGGTGGCACAGGCAGGCAGTCGAGCATCCTGCTGCTGCCCAGCATGCAGGGTCACAAGAGCACACCTTGTAGGACACCACCTGCACTGGGCTTTACAGCAGTGAAGGCAAACCCAGTGGAAAACTGCCCCAGTGCCTCCTGACCAGAGTTAGAAACATCTCAGTATTCATCTGAATTTACCTGGTTTTAACAACCCTGATCTTTTTATTTCTTACAGCAGGACGTGGAACCCTTTCCAATCTGTCAACGTCTTGGGAAGAGCTCTGGGAAATTGTGAAGTGCTGCCTGAATCACAGCCCTGCTCTGTGCACTGCCAGCCAAGTCATCCTCCCCAGTTTGCACAGTGCTGAGCTCAAAGCCTAATAAATAACGTTAATCGTGCCATCCATTTCCTCCACGGGGAGTGACTGGTAAATGGTTATTAATGCAGTGATAAATTCTTATGTTTCTTTTCCAGCCCTGGCAGTAACGTTTGGTTATGTCTCATGATTTTCAGGAAAACCAGTGCCCGTGTCTGCTCTTTTACTGCACGTTTGCTCATTCACATTTTCTCGACTGCTGCAGGTTTCCCAACCCTGGTGTTTCCCTGCTGACACTTCTTCCCAGAAGTGTGAAATCAATCTAACAGGAGCCGTGTGGACACAGCATCGTTTAGCAGCCCAGATCTGGGGGGGGCTGCACTCCCCCCCCTCCACCTCCCCTGTTCCTCCCCTGGGTAAAACAAGGATTTAAATATTGATATTGGAATTGAGGTGTGGTTCTCTTGGAAGCCTCAGATGCTGATAACAACACAGGATGTCATCCAAATTCTTCAATATCTTTTACAATTAGAAAAACCACCTCCGGGGAGGGGTGGGTGGCTCAGCCCTTCCATCATCCCCTGCCTGTTGGCTGTTCCTGGCGGAATGGCAGAGCTGGGATGGGATTCAATGGCCCTGCAAGCACATGCTGATGTCTGTCACAGAGAGGAGCTGCTTTCGTGCTGCCCTGCCTGTGAATCCACTTTTTGCAGACAGCTGGATATTTATGAGTTTCATATTCGCCCCGCAGTTGTGCAATTTGGGTGTTTATCCACCAATTTCTGATGTTTTTCCTTTTGTGGGAGTTCTCCTCTGCGTGCGAGGAAAGGCACACAGGGAGGAAAATATTTCTAGGCACGTAAGTACCTTCGAGGAGACATTAAGCATATGGATGACATGCTCCCAAATTTGGTTAGAGGCAGATCCAAACGCTGTGGCTGAGCTCCTCTCTTCAGAACATGTAATGTGGCCAAAGAGATAAAGAATTGCAGTAATCCAGGGAACACAGAGTAAGCCCAGGCAGTAAGATTTTTCGCAGAGAATTTTCGAGTCTGTGTTAACATACGTATTTCATTTCAAGCAGCGACTCCACCATGAAGGCAATCCTGTTATTTCTGTTCTGGAAAGCATCCAGGACCTTATAAGCCTTCTAAATAAGCAGCGTAGCTCAGGCACGGAGGGAGTGTGTCAGTGCACGCGGCGCGGATGTTGCTGACTTTGCAATCAGCAAAAAAACCTAATGAGCTCCTTTTGCCACGGGAATGTAACGGCCTTCCCGGAAAGCTGCTGCGCCCGCCGCCCTCCCTGTGGGTTGCACTGGAGGAACCCCTGATGCAGACACCTGTGGGACCAGGCTGGCTCCACCGAGGGGTGAGGAGGCTCAGTAACTCATCAAGAAATTGCTTCAAACTCAGTTTATGATTTTTTTTTTTCTTTTTTTTAAGTTGGCAAAATGTACTGCAGGCCCCTCTTCCTCCCTGCCCTGAGGAATGGTTGTTATAGAAATACCTTGGAGACAACCTAATGCCTGTTGTGAATAGGCTGTTCCTTCATAGCTATACGGATCTGCAAATCCTATAGATCCAGCTACATATGATGGACCCATAAATCCTCTTTCTTGCCCACTACCTGGGTGCTGCAGGACCCTTGGCTGATGTCAGCAAGATTTCCTCCATCCCAGTTTCACTCTGGGCTTTCCACTGCATCTGATCCTCCTCCCCTTCTCCCTGCCACTGCTGTCGCCACGCAGGAGACTCAAATATGGTCACAAACACGGCACACATGTACAGCAGGAGGGATGGGAACCAGGTGTGTCTGCAGACCCACATGAAAGCAGCCCCATGCAGCCCCACACCAAATTAACTGTCACAGGAACACGGACCCTCTTTTCCTTCTGCTACCACCTGCCACCTCCTGAGCCAAGCTTGGCATAACCGCCTGGTGCTCTCTCCCATGCACTGGTGGGTGGTCACCTACCTCCTGGCAGGCTTATCGGCCCACAGCCCTTCTCTTTAGGACCTTCCTCCTGCATAAAAATCCGCTTTGTACAGAGTCGCCACAGCCCGAAGTGAGCCGCCTCGCAGGTGGCATTGTACTCCTCCACCTTGGGGCTCAGCACGGCCCAGTGGTCCGTCACCACGGCTGCAAACAGGAGCGAAACTCCCACCAGGATCACGGTGAACGTCAGCCGGACCTTCAGGGGTTTGCTCTCGTCCATCCCGCTCCAGCCCGCTGCTCCCGGCGGAGCGCGGCGGGTGGTTCCCGAGGGCTCCCGAAATCCTGGCGCATCTGAGCGGCTGCAGACGCCAGGCCGGGAGCGCGGGGCCGCCGGCAGCTGCTGGGCTGTGTCAGCCGGGAGCTGCTCACACACGTCATGAGCGCAGCGCCCGGCCGGGCTCAGCTTTCCACCCCGGCCCGAGGGGTTTGTTTGGGATTCCCACGCGCCGGCCGGGCGGGCGCTGGCGCTGAGACGCTACAGCTGCCGCTGGGAAGGCTGGCTGTCATCTCTTGACTTGCACCATGCCCAGAAATAGGCATTAATGGGATGATTAAGTTTTCAGCTGGGTTATAAAAACATCTCTGTTTATAACAGTGTTGAGCCTGAATTCAGCCTGATCCTGAATAGTTTAATGGCTCTGGAGCCCACAAACCACACAGCAGAGCTCGCAGCAGCCCTCCAGAGCCAAGCTGAAGAAGGTGGCATAAGAAGCAAACTTATTTTTAACTCATTATTTATTTTTATAATGATTATTTTTTAATTAACCTCAAGTATTCTTAATAGGGTTTTTGTTTGTTTGTTTTCCTGGTGTCTCATGCCTGTTCTTCCTTATGCCAAACTTCTCAGGTTTGTGCTTGCCTTCCCACCACCCAGGCTTGCTTCAATGTGTGTGTAACTCCAGCACTCACCCAGCACACCCTTTCCTTTTTTCAGATGTGACTTCTGTCTCCCTGAACCCAAATTGCCACAGCTGGGGCCAAGCTCTCTCCTTCCCTTTGATATTTCAGCTGATTGTAAAGCTAATTTGATGATAATGTCAATGCAGAGGCCACTATGGAGATGACATTACAATTGCAATGTCAAACTGAGGAGGATGACAGTATCTGAATGTCAATAGAATGGTTAAAAAAATGCCAGTAGAAAGCTGCAAATATCATGTTATCACATAAAGATAATGTCAAATCTACTCCAGTCCTGTTTCATGAACAGCCCAATTTGAGGTAAAAATAAAGGTGCAGAGGTGTCAGCTCAAATTAATGAGGGCAATCTGAAGCAAGCAGATAAGGTGAAAGGGGAGTCTGGGGAAGGGAGAGAAAATAAAGAATAAGTTAAAAAATGTTGATCCAAAATAACTGTAATTGAAACATGGCTTAAAGGGGTTACCATCACTCTGCTTGATGTGTGACTGGGCTGGCTTAGACACTCTGGGGAGCATGGGGACATGTCTGAACCTGGTATGGGCATCTGATACCCTGGTCCTGCCAGCGAGGTGGGAGTCACGGGACAAAGCAAAGATACATGGTGCAAAACTAGAGGGGAAGGGGACTGGGGAGGGTGCTGGGGACACGAGGCAAGGCAGGGAGCAGAGACCATGGGCACATCTGTAGGCTGGACTTGATGATCTTAAAGGTCTTTTCCAGCCTTGGTAGTTCTGTGATTCTGTAACATGCTGACAGTGATATGCTGGGTTGGGGCTGGGAGAAATACAGGCTTACATTTAAACCAGAGCCAAAAGTTCTCATGAAAGTGGAAAATCCTAAAGGGAGCAGACTTTAAAGCAGAAAAGGAAGGCATTAAAAATGTAATGCCTTTTCTTTTGAAGTGGTCTCTTGTTAGATTCCACTAGATCAGTCGATCTTAGGAACTGCATCCTGACTTTGCTTCCTTGATGCTGCAAACTCCACAGGTCCTCCACAAGTTGAGTGTAAGAAAGTGAACATGTGTTTGCAAATGTGGGCACAAGGCAAGGTTCTGGTTGCTGAGGAAGCAAGTGCTAATGGTCATGCTTTAGGCTAATTATAACCTACAAGGGCTGCAAGGATGAGAACTCATTAATTTTTCTGTTGGTGTTGGTCTTTATGTCTCTTCCAGTGTCGGCAAGAATAATGCTTTTTGTTCTTGTTTAGGTGCTCCAATCTGGGTACGTTCCTCAGGGTTTGGTTTTTAGTTTGAGTTTCCTAATAACACCCAAGAAACAATAAAAGGGAAATCAGAAGGAAAAAATTAATCCTTCTTTCCCTGCAGAGAGGAGCTGGGAGTGTGAACGAGACATGAGGAGCTTCAACAGGAGAGGCAGTGGCTTCCCTGGAGACTGAAAACTCCCATTACAGCAGGTAAGGTGAAACATTGTCCCCAGCCCCCAAAAAGTGACCTAGAGCCACCAGTCCCTGGGGAAGAAGCTATTTGGTGGGGTTGTTGCTCCCTGTGGGCTCTGTGGGTTTGCTACAAGAGCTGATGCCACCTCATTGCCAGGCACTGCTGCCTGCTCCCCCCAGCACAGGCTGGGTGCGTGTTTGGGGACCACTAGCAGGTATTTGGTGGTCATGGCTTGTGGCACCTGCATCCACTGTGGTGAGAGCCAAAAGGCTCCTCTGCCCATGGGCTGAGCCTCTGTTCCCAACCTGGGAATTTCCACCCCAGCATGGAGGCGAAGTAGCCCTCCCTGGGGGACTGGTGGGTGTCTGACAAATGAAGAAGAAAAACTGATTTCTGGAGGAGCAAAGGAGTAAAATAAACCCCCAAAGTTGCCTGCACATCCAGAAGACCACAGCACACCATCCTCTAGGAATAGTTCCTGCAGTCTCCCTGCGTCAGCTGGCAAGTATTCACCTTTAAAAATCAATATCACATTAAATATAAACAGACTATTAATGAGGACCTGTTGGGAAGCAGGGAGGGTTGTAATTAGTTGCACTTTAGCAGCACTGAGTGACACGTTTATATTTCTCTACCAGAGAAAATGCTAAAGGAGATGTCTCAAGACCAACTATTGCATTTTGTCCCCAGCAGAGGTGTTCCTGTGGCTCTGCTCCCCAGCACTTCCACTCTTCTGTCTTTCTTCCAGACCAGCCTCAGTATTTACCACAACCAGATTAACCCAATTCTGTGTTTCCCTTCTTGCAGAAAGATGTTCTGCCAAAGACCCTTCCCAGGTGAGAACAACCCTGAGCAGAGGAGATTGTGCCTGGTCTGCTCTCAGCTTAAACGTGTTTTCAGCAAACATTGCTCTCCAAATAGCAGCTCCTTGGCAATATTTGAGCTCCCAAGCCTGCACTGCCCTGGTGTCATGAGACCATGGTGGTCCTGGTGGGCTCTGCATAGCTGATACACTGGTGAGACCGTGACACAGGTTGCCCAGGGAAGCTGTGGCTGCCCCATCCCTGGAAGTGTTCAAGAACAGGTTGGATGGGGCTCTGAGCAACCTGGTCTAGTGGATGATGTCCCTGCCCATGGCAAAGGGGTTGGAACTAGATGGTCTTTAAGTTCCCTTCCAACCTAAAGTGGTCTATGGTGCTGCGATACAAGGGAGTGCCACCACTGGCACCCTCCAAAAGCTCCCTAATTCTGGGGCTGCAATTCTGCTGCCACTGAAGACAAAAGCAAACTAAGTGTTGTTGTTTTATTTTTCACTTTTAATATTTTTTTGTTTCTTTTTAAGTTTCTTGTCTTTTTAATAGGCTCCCGTGGGTATGAAGAAGGAGCTGTGACGCCCCCCAGGGCTGGCACAGCCCAGCCTCTCCAGGGCAGTGAGCCGAGCCCCTGCAGACAGGGGCAGGGCACTCCACACTCCTTTTATTTTGGGCACCTCCCACGACCATTAGTGTTCTCATTCCAAGGGAATGCCAGCTCCTGAACGCTGGACTCTTTTTCCACTTTCTGCAGCTTTAAGGACTCTCTTCCTTTCCCCCTCAAGCAACATTCCTTTTGATAGATCCCTGTTCACATCAGGGCAGCCACAGGCCTTGGGGTCCCTGTTTACCCACAGAGTTCTCAGCAATGTGGGCAGAGCCTTCATTTAAACTAGTTCCAGGGACCCAGCTCCAGGCTTGAGCTTTAAATGGCTTCACTACCAGGCAGTGGAGGCATTTGAAAGGATTAACCCCCTGGCTCCCTCCAGATGTGCCAAGCGACCACCCGGATGGGGAGAGGCAGGTAGATGGAGACACATGGGCAGCCTTCAGATTTAAAGACAGTCTGGAGGCTTAGAAACATGGAAGGTGAAGTCAAGAGGTACCTGAAGGAGAAATACTGTCTCTGATGCAGGGCTTGCTGGGGGTGCCAGGGAGTGGTGAGAGGCTGCTGAGCTGCCGACCCATGTTTGGCACCGCTCAGACCTCTGGAATCTTCTGGTGGTGATCAGAGCAAGGCTTTTGTGGAGCTTCTGCATGGGGGGGTCGAGCTTTCTTCTGGCAAAATGGACAAGAGCAGGGAGAGGAGGATGTTTGGAAGTGAATTCACATGAAACCTTGAAAGGTGGAGGCAAAGCACAGGCTCAGGGCTAACACTTCAGAAGACACTGGCTTATTTTTGTTGGTGGTTTGCAGTGCCCCTGGCTACCATACCCATCTCAAACCAGGCACCAAAACCAGAGTGCCTCTGGTTTAAGCTGGAAACTGGAAGGTTTTTCTTAGTCCCCAACCCAAATGTCTGGAAATATTGTGAAGATTGTGGAGAATTTGTGATCTGTGGGACCACAATATATATTTTTTTTCTCTGATCTATTGGCTTCCAGTAACATTCCCAGCTGCAATCAAAATAGATAGAAACATGAAAAAATAAACACAGAACTCTCAGCTCAGAGAATCTGGTATTTAAAAATCTAGATACCTTTCTCCACACAAAACTGAATACATTTAAAATGGTTTATTTAAAAAGTAAGGGTTAAGTACATTGTACATGGTTGTGATTATACCAGTAGAACTGAAGCACAGTGGAAGGAACACTTTAGAACTGCAGACAGAGATATAGCCTCAAGGGACATGATATATTAGCCCTTGTGATCCATACAGAAAGAAAAGGAAATAGAAAAATAGTTTATCATTAGATGTATGGGCATATGAAGTGATTTCTCCTTTTACTCCTGTTGTGAATGAGAAACTAGGAGGAGAGAGCTGACAATATACCTGAAACTTTGTTTCTTGGAAAATCAAATCTGATCCAATAGCTTTTTTTTTTTAGGTCTGCTGTTAGAGAATGTTATAGGGTAATACCAAAAGACCAATTATTGTTAATGATATGATGATGATATCTGCAGGCCTTGCTGAGAAACAGGGACTAATTTGTGTTCAGTGCTGTCCAGGGAAACCAGAGAGATGTGGAAGAACAGATGATTTACTTTTTTTTTAAACCAGCACTGAGTGGTTTCAAAGTCTGAGCCCAATCTAACTCTGTTCAGATAGATGAGCTGTGGAGCAAGACACTGTTCATGGGCAGGAAGGCTGCAAATCTTTCATTTTTGTCAGAATCAAAGTTTTCCACAGGAAGAGACTGATTTTTGAAGCATTTTTTAAACGGAAACGTTCAAATGAAACCCCATTTCTTCTTTGATTTGCTTGAACAAATGACTGCCCTGCAATTTGACACAGACCACGGGTTTTAAATCACAGCCCCCCATTCTCCCACAGGACGAAAGCTCCGGTCTCTGTTAATCTCCCTGTACCTTTGTTCCCTGTCCAGACTCAGTATCCTGTGAACATCCCTTTTCTGAAGGTGCCCCCTGGAGAAGCAGCAGATGCTCCAGCTTGGACAGGAGCAGGACATCATGCTTGGAGAGCTGCTGAAACCAGCCCTGCACTTGGGGAGGAGGCTCTGGCAAAGGTGAACATCCCCAAACACTTGGCAAGACTTTTTGTTTGGTTGTTTTTTTTGCTGATGTGGTGTAAAAATCCTGCACGTGCCTCTGCAGGGGTAAGCTGGGCTCCAGAAAAGCCTTGGATTTAGCTGGAATCAGATGGTTGGTTTTAAACACATTCACTGGAGAAGGACAAGTAAAAGAACAAAACCAAGGACTGAAGCAAACCTCACACTGTCAACTTCCAGTTCAACGTACGTGGGTTTAGAAAAACAGCCTATACCTAAAACTCCTGGTTTTAAAGGGAATGGTTTTATTCTCAATTACAGGAAACACGGATGAGGACTTATTTCTAACTATTAGTTTATTAACACAGTGGGAAACAAATAGTTCTGGGAAATTGCACTTGAAAGATACATCAACTATAATTAGATGTAAATTAATTAGCACTTAGTATGACACACTAATGAGACAGAAGTTCTGTTTTTTTTTTTCATTGCAAACTTCTACTTCTATCATAGCTAATCAAAGTATTTTAATATTACGAAGTCTCAAAAAGTAGGAAATAATTTATTGTTTGAAAGCATAAAGATTCTTGTAAAAAAACCCTTTCATCAAGAACTTTAATAATTTTAGAACTCTTTTATGTTGTCCTAGCCGAAAAGTCGGTAAAAAAGTTTTCTTGTCTGCCTCTGTTTGAATTTTTTTAAAAAGCTTGTGTAATATCTTTCTCCATAGTGTGTTAATACAGAAATTAGCACAACGTTTTTCTGCTTTTATATCTTTCCCATCACTCCATTTGCTTTAGCTCTCAGAGTTCAGAAGGTTGAAAAAGGATCCCAGCAGAGTTTTAACCTGAATGGAAACTCTTAAGAAGCAGGGATGGGGCTCCAAGCTACCTTGGCTCTGCCAGGCTGGGGCTGAGCAGAGCTGAACAGGGCCCAGGGGAAGACTTCTGCTTCAAATCGAGAACTGGGTCTTGGGTCTTGCAAGGAGAGAGGCTTGAGCAGGTTTTCTTGGGGTGAGAGGGGCTTCAACTGGCTCTTTGGGATGTTAAGGCAGCTCCTCCAGGGTTTTCCTGGAGGACTTGTTACCTCTAGCTGCAAGCCTCGTACCCAAGACACTGAGCCACTGATGCTGTGGCCGTCACAGGAGAAATTAAGACTAAAGCGGTTTTAATGGTTTGGCTGAGATCTCCCACCATCCGTGAGGCAAGCTTTCCAAACCATGATTTAATTTTTCTTGTCACCCCTTCTCTAGTCTTCTGGTAGCAAAGATTTTCTGGGCAAAAAAGATGGGTATGTTCAAAGGAATCTAAAGGAATTAGATGCTCCTCTCTCACTGCACCTAATTAATCCAAGGGGAACTGGGCACCTCATTCTTACATGGCTTGGTCAAGCAGTCACTAAATCAACATGAGCACTAGTAAATGTAATTACCTTTGAGCCAGGCCCTTGAGATTTGAGATTCCAAGCCGAAGTGTAAAAAGTGAAAGCGGGAATTTAAAAGGAAAAAAAAAAATAAATCAGACTTTTTTAGAAACAGACAGAAGCAAAGGGTACAAATTAGTTCCCCTCTCAGGTGGATGCATAGAGTTTTCTGTGGGCTCTCTGCACGGAAGTAGAGTCATCATTACAAAATAAATTAAATTAGGTCAAACCATCATTTCCATCTAAAAGCAACTATACCTGGCACCATGCGGCACTTATTCAGAATAAAAAGAGTTTAATAAATATCTCATAAACGGTGATTATCTTTGTTCTATTTTTAAAAAATACAAAGTTGCCATCCGTTGCGTTCACACTCCGTTCCCATCGCTGCAGGTTTTGCTAGTCCAAACGTGTGAACTCGTTGGTTTCTTGCACACATTGCTTAGATAGCTTAGTTTGCAGTAGCGTTAGTGTTGCACTTGTGAAGCAGTAAGGAAAACAGGAATCCAGTCGCAGGGAACTGGCCACCCCAGCTCAGCTCTGCTCCTGGCTCTCACTACACGTAGTCTATAGGGGCTCCTGACAGCCAGCACTCAGCACCTTGCCGGATCAGGCACTAGGGCTAGTCGAAATGAGAATTCAAGTTTTCAAAATGTTAGGCAAGAAATGATATTTGCAAATATGCTCAAGTCTCACCCACTTTCATCCTTCCCTTTCTAGGTGTTCCAAGAGGCGCCCACCCTCTTCTCCCCACCTGCATTGGCTGGAGGGACTCTGTACACCCAGAAATGGGAGACCCCCAACCACCCCGTCAGGAGTCTGTACTGCTCAGCACGCAGATGCTCCACGGTTCCAGTAGCACAGGTCAGTTCTAGAAAGTGTTGCCTTCAAAAACATTTTCTTTTTTTTTTTTCCCTTTTTTTTTTTTTTTTTTGGAAAGAGGCAAAGCTTATGCTGTGTCACAGGAAAGTGGCTCACTTGAGGAGTAGTTCATAGTCATCCTTGGGCTTGCTTATAAATTATATTTGCAAGTTTGTATTAAGGGATCTCAATTTTAGGAAAAAAAAAAAAAAAGCGTGGTACAACAATTTTTCTGAAATCCTTTAAAACACACTGGTGGCAAGTCCGTTGCAGGTTCTCCAAGACTTTGTACACACTACAAAAGTGCAGGAACATGAACTGCCTTCATCTCGTGACACCAAGAACTCAAAGAAACAAACTCCAAACAGCTTCAGAAAAAGCTACGAGCGTGTAGTATCTTTATGTTGGTCCAGAGGATTTCCACTTGCTACCTCAACACATGCCACAGTTAAAGAGGTGAGAGGGTATTTTAACATCACTCCTTCACTTCCATGACAGCTCTATTCTGTCTCAATATTTCTTCAAAAAGCATGAGAAAGGAAGGTACTTCAAACAGGCGTTGTTCTCCTGTTGACCATGTTGACATGGAGTCCTTCTTTAAATTCCTTCTGAAGGAAGTTGTGAACCTGCAGAAAACTGGCTTCTTGGTCTGCGTTGTAGCTGGCAGCTGTTGTAACCTTCAAAGGCTCTCTGGAAAGAGTGTACATGGAAATTTCGTTCATGGGAATGGTGCCTGCTATCTTCATGCCAACTGGAGAAATGTCCCTTGATGGGGAAGGCTCTGTGGATCGCGAACTGGATCTGGACCGCCGCCTCCTGTACCTATAGCTTGGCATCCTAGCATAAGGAGAACTGGAAGAAGTCTTAAGGAATTCCCTCTTGGTCTTAAACCTCAGCTCCTTGTTTTTCTCAATATAAATGTTCACAGCCAGAACACCGACAGTTTCGGCCACGATAAAAGACAAAGCTCCAAAATAAAAGGACCAACCATAGTTGTAATGGTTCTTCTTGTCCTCATCTCGCTTGTCACTTGGGTCACCTGCATTGCTTGATATGTAGACAATGATCCCTATGATATTACTTAGTCCTAGAGAGAGAAAAACATAAATCAGTGGTTATGTGGCTGGGAAGATAAAATTCAAGCCATGTTGCTTTCTGGACCTGAATTGTTCAAAGATTATGACCAGGAAATTTAATTACATTTATTTACTCTTTCAATTTATCTCAAGATTTCATTTATTCTTGAAAAATGAAGAATAGATCCATGTCTGGGTCACATATGCTTGCATGGACCCCAAAATGTTCAGCAGGATTTGTCTCCAACTCTTCATTGTCATGGAGAGAAATAAGTAGCATAAGGGAGCAAGCTAATATTGTTAGTGGGATTCTAACATTCAGAATAATAATAAAAATACATTTTGAGCTCAGGGCTGTGGCTGTTCACCTTGATCAAGATAAGTTCTCTTCCACCTTGCTGAATTTTCATCTAAATGCAGCATGCCTAATCCGTGCTTCAGGGAAGGCTATTAACAATGTGCCTGACTCTCTCAGATGTTTCTAGTGTGAAAAACGGGCTCACCTATCTTAGGTGAAATCTTTCTGCCATGATATAAAAGAAGAAGAAGAAAAAAGGCCTTGGATTTACGACACATCTGGTTCATGTAATGCTTAAAACTTTTAAGGTAGTGTAAAACCTGCATGTTACTGGCTTTAGCTTCATTTTTCAGGAAAATGAAAAGCTTTTCTAGAATATATTTATTGTAGAGCTTCAAAAAAATATTTTTAGCTTAAGAAATTTAAAGCCTAGTGTGATGTTGCTAGTGCCCTCGATCCAGGAAAGGGACACAGGGGAGAACTGCCAAAAAGATTTCCCACAATCCTTTTCAGGTTTAAAAGGCAGCACTTCTGAAGGACTCAATGTAAGGAGAACGTACCTGCTGCAACAAAGAGAATCCCAGCGCTGAGAATAATGTTGTTTTTGCTGTTGTAAATCCTTCCTGCTCCAACACAGAGTCCTCCCAGCAACAGCAATATTGTGCTTAGGATGGGGAACACACTGGAGGCACGGACAATGCCTGGAGGGGAGAAGGGAAGAAAGCCAAGACAGACAGTAACCATTTCAGGTGCCTCCTCGGGGGCAAATGTGGAGATTACAAAGACTCAAAACCCCTGGCTTTTGCTGGAATCATCCCTGATTCTGCATTTCTGGGCAGGTTTTTGGGCACCAAGGCCATGGATCACAGACACTCTCAACTGAATAGCTTAAATCTTCTGAGCGTTCTCCTAGGAAGTCCAGCATTCTGGCCGCCCCCGGGTGCCACCGGTGCAGACCATTTCTGACACAGCAGGAGGTAAGTGTCAGGAAGATCTGGCACCACGCAGGGAAGCAGCAGTGAAAAATTCATGGTTGGGGATGGCTTGAGCAGCTGGATCTGCAGCTTGGTACAGGCACAAGGTGAGCAAATTACAGCTCTTGAAGTCTGCAGCATTCATGTTACGAGCGAGCACAGCTAATAACCCCTTTTTCTTTTGTTGAATATTAAGGCCATTGAAACCTTTTGGATTTCTAAGGAAGAACTTTTAACAAGTGTGTCTTAGATGTTTGTGTTCAGTTTGCTGACAGCTAAGCAGAGTCATTTAAAATTCTGTGTGCTTCAGTACATTCACCAGGACGAGCTGTAAAATCCCTGAAAAAAAACCCCAACACTGAAGCATCGCTTCAAGCCAGCTTTCAAAGTCGAGTCACTACAAGACTAAGCAGCAATCGAAAGGGAAGCATCAGGGAGGGAACAAAAGGGCTGAGGAAAAATAAACAGGCACAAGAAGAGAGAAGTCTACGCTGTAAAAACCAAAGGGCTAAAACCTCGTAGGCGTTTCTGAAAGGCAGAGTGAGGAACCGAATATATTGTTGGAGGGAGAGGATTTTTTTTAAGAAGTGGAGATAAGGTGCTGAATAGTGCTGTGGAAAACAGCATCATCCCGATGCTGGGGGCCACAGAAAGGCAAAGACGTGGAGAGGAGTTCTGGCATGGTGAGTGGGTGCCAGGGCATGGGGGGGGTCTGTCACAGAGGGGTGGAAGCCCCACAGCACCCAGGGAGGACACAGGGATCCCCAGGGCTGAGTGCACAGAGAGGAGGAACCCACCATCTGTCCCCATCTGATGTGCAGTGCCCTCAGCACCAGGGCCCTGCCTGTCCTGGCTGACACCATGCCAAATACAGGGGGTGGGTTGTTTGACTTGTAGCAATGATCTCTGAAGAGAATTTTTCCATATTAGGTAATTAATGTGAAAAGCAACGAAACAGTGTTCTCTTCTGTAAAACCCTACAGTATATTCTTTCCTACAATGTGTACTTTCAACTCTGAAATTTCAAAGGAAGCTCATAGGTACCATGTAGAATTTACATATATCTCCCAATACTGGTAATAAAATGACAGCACATCACAAAACATTAAGGCAGTCTGGGTTTTGCTTCCTCCCTGGGTTTTTTGTTGTTTTTTTTTTCATTTTATTTCCTTCCCGTTTCCCATCCTGTCGCTCTGCATTGGCAGCTCTGCCTCACAATGTGTCCTGACACCTCCTGGGGTGAAGCACCACAACGTGCCCAGCTGCTGCTCCCCACGGGCCTGCCAGCCACTGCGCTCGCCTCCTGTTTTTATTCCCCTCCCAAAGGCAGGAGCAAACAAATGGCCTTAAAAAAGGGATGCTACAGCACGCTGGGAAGTGCAGGAAAGTGTGGACATGAAATGGGGTCCCCCTGCTCACAGCTGCACTCTTGCTCCACAGCAGAGCTCCAACATCCTCCTGCTTGCAGTGAGGATGGATGGAACCCTCTCTCCTGTAGAGGGAGAGGGGCAGGTGCTGCAGTGCTGGATCCTGTGTTAGCCTCTTCTCCCTAGTGAATAATGACAGGAATAGAGGAAATGGCCTGAAGTTCTGCCGTGGGGGTTTAGATTGGATATTAGGAAGAATTTCTTAACCAAAAGAGTAGTCAGGCACTGGAACAGGCTGCCCAGGGAGGTAGTGGAGTCACCATCCTTGGAGATACTCAAGAAACATGTAGATGTGGCACTTCAGGACACACACATGCTCCTTGGCATGTGTCACTGTGGCTGGCGTTGGCTTGGTTTTGCAGGGAGCAGCCTGAGCACTGAAGGGCAAAACCCAAACTCCTGTTCCTACCCATGTCCCGGACCATTTTTCACTGATTTCAGTAGCTTTGAACCCGGGCTCCATTCTGCTAGCACCACAATGTCTGCATTGATCTTAAGCCTGTATCAGATCAGTAATTGTGGAGCAGGCTGAGTCCCCTCACCCTGCTCCTTCAGGAGCACAAGATGCCCACAGCATTGGTGCCTTTGCCTCCAAGCAAGGCAGGAAAAATAAGGTTCACCCCCAACATGGCCCTTCAGGAGAGTTGTGCCAAGGACTGGCTAAAAGGCACAGTGGATGATATGGAGACAAGACTGCAAAAGCGTTGCCCAGAGGGCAAAAATGGGACAGAAGGTCTCACGTCTCCTTTGAAACAGGATGCAAATATCCTCTTGTCTGTGTCTAGTTAGACAATGATTTGGTTCCTATTACAGATACGTATGAGCTCATCTCTTCTGGATTTAGATGCATAACCTTTCAATAATCTCTAAATCAACCATGTGCATTTTAAGTGGAGCTGCAGTTTTCTTGTGCAAGTTGAAGCTGAGGAGTCCTGTCCTCTCCCCAGACTATGCTTGGCTGAGCTCTGCTCTGAGGGGGAAGCAGCTGAAACCTGATCTTGCAGAAGATGTAAAGGGTTGAACTCACTTGTTTTTAAAGTCTGTACTTAGTCACTCTGGAAAACAGCTTTTAGGAACACCTGTCACAAGTACACTTAAAAAAATTTACCCCTCTCATGTCTTACTGCAGAGCTGTGAGCTGTTTTTCCCAGTTCTCCTTTTTCTCCAAACAAAGCTGGCATCATACACTTTTATCAAGATGCTACTTAAATTCCTTTTTCTTTTACAGTCCTTCTGCTAATGATGTTTCTTTCCTAAAGCTGACTTGGCATCAATTTTACATTCCTTCCCAGACTTTGTATGAAAGATGAATGCAGCTGTGCTCACACTCTGCTAGCTTGATTTCACCTGAGCACTGAACTCGTGTCACCCAAGCGCCGTGACTGATCTGAAGTGACAAGAGTAAAGATGAAAACAAAACCTGGGTTTTCTGGTAAGACGCCCTTCTCAGAGATCTTTAGTTTTTCTTCTTGCCTTAGCAACCAGGAGTTATTTCCCACAGGTGAGCAGAAGGGCAGGGTCGTTCTTGAAGTGGTGTTGCAGTAATTAACAGCAGTGTAATTGAGGAGGGTTTTGCCTTGCTGGGCACAGCAGCCAGCAGGGTTGCTCGTTGCTCCCTGATGCTTTCCCAACACCTTGTGAGCTGCAGTTCCTTTCTCTGGAAAAGGGCACTGCTTTCAGCTTGGATGCTCAGCTCTTGTTCGAAAGGAACTACTAGGCAAGGCGTCCTCTGGGGAAGGGGAAATCTAACTCAAACTCTGCAGGATTCATGGTGTTTCACACTGGGGTTCCAAGGCTTCCTGGCAGCTGAGCTCACCCGGAGGAGAGGAACCGATTGCCCTTATTTCCAGCACCAGGTTGGTGGATGAAATTACTTCTTTGGGGGATTACATCCCGGCATGGAGCAGTGATGGCTGGCTGCCCATGCAGGGAAGCCACAGCCCATGGTGGTGCTGAGATTCTGCTGTTAGCTGCAGAAAATTCAGCTTCCTTCCTACAATGCAGTAATTTACCTGCATGGGGAGGTGGCTGAGCAGCTGCAGAGGGTAAGGCTTCCATAAGGGTTGGGGGTAAGCGTCAGGAAAAGCTTCCTATGGGCTGGAGGAAGCCCCTCCTCAAGCTCTCTCTCTACATTAATCTGTATACTATCCTTGCCAATGTGGGAGTCACAGCTGTAGTTTTATTTTGAAAGATTCCCATATAATTTTTAAAGAATGGGCCCCACAATCATGTGCATTCCCCTGGCTGAAGGAAACCCTTGCAATGGGGGTCCTTGAGGGTCACGGCTGTGTCAGCTGCAGCGTGCACTGGACGAATGTCACTGCTGCTCTCTGCCACCCAGGCTCTTACAATGACTAACACTTGGTTGGCCTCTACAGAAGAGAAACCCAGGAAATTCTTTCTGGACATGTCCTAATCCTCTGTTAGGTATTGCTTTGCAACTTACGGAGAAGGTATTCTGAGCTGTCGTGGTCATAGTCGTTGTCTTCAGGGAAGTGGTTGATTCGGAAGCAATGTCCTTTGTAGATTCCTAAATGAATAAGCAAACATAACACATAAACAACAGAACCAGGTAAATGTGCTTCTGCCAGTCCTGCTTAGTTTCCTTTTCCTCCCAGGTTGTATATGATAAATATATATTTAAAAGAACATATATTATGTAAATTTTTATCTTCTAAGTTGGCCATCGATTTTTTTCAATAAATCATCTCTAAGGTCACAAATTTTGGGCAGATTGGGCTGAAGCCTCGCTGAAGGAAGGGAAAGCCAAGGAAAGCCTGGGCTCTTGTCTCCAGTCTGCCACTAATATAATTCTCTGGAGTTTTAAAATCTCTCTGTGCTTTACTTTATCAGCGCTGTGCGTATCCTACAAGCGTACTGAGCTTGCAAAGCTTCTTTTGGTTCCTAGAGTGACTGTTGTCTGGGTCCCTTTTCATGGCTGGAGCAAAGCTGGGTGCCAGCCCATCACCCCTTCTGTCTTTGTCCCCAGTGAAGTATTTCCCTCATCAGACCTGGTAAATGCTGAACTGTCTGAGGCCTCTTCAATTACTCTCTAGGTGTGGAAAACAAGTCCATAAATCTCCTCCTACTGCAGTTTAAACGTGTATGTTCCCCCCAAGGTTGGGTCAGCTTTTAATGGCATATTTGTTTAGTGAGCTGGGAGCCTGTGCAGTGAGTCTGGGCGTGAGCGTGCACTCTTGATCCCTGAAGGAACAACATCAGAGTTGGTTGGATGAACCCCTCGCTCGACTGAACAAGATGAAGTTCAGCACTTTGTCCACCTGGGTAAAGCTGTAAATCAGTATTTGGTATCATTCCCTATCCTGGTTATCCATAGGTACATCCAGGTGAGTAGGTGAGACCCCCAAGCGAGCTGCATGGGGACCTCTCCCCAGAGAGCTCCCTGTGGAGCTGGGCCCTGGGGGCTGATTCTGCCTTGGTGCTTTCATTATCCATTAACCAGCACCACCCTGCTCAGCAAAAGACATCACCTGGGATGAGGTGTCCTCTGCACAGGAGTGTCTGTGCTTCCAGCTCAAGCTGGCAGAAGGATTTAAAAACCATCAGTGGATACTGCTTTAGCAGGAGCGTGGCTGCAGTCTACAGGATAGAAATGTGGATTTATTTCACTATCTATTACCAATGATTACAAAGATCTCCAAAGAACTACTAATCTGGAGGATTTCAGTTGGAGCCTGTGAGTGTCAACTACAGGTTTGTTACTACAGTGCTTTTAATTCTGCCAGTAAATGATAAACCTGCTCTAACTGTGGGAATGGCTCAGGCTTTCTCTGCACAGCACTTGAAAGGCTGTGAACAAGAAGTAAGTGGCTCTCGTCACATCTGGAAGTGACACACCTGTCCTGTCTGCCAGGACAAGAGCCCTTCAGCTGGGACTGCTCCTGCTATGTGTGTTTGCCCATGCATCCCTCTGTTTGCCATCAGCTGGTTTGCTGCTCCTGATTGCCAGCCAAAATTCAGATTTTAAAGATCCCAGCGCTTATTTTCATGGCAGTTCACTAAATCACTCCCAGAAACTCAACTAAGAGCCAAGAAGCTTGCAAGATTGAAAGGTTCCTCAAGCCTCTTGTGTTTGCAGCCCTGATGGTTTGATGGTTTTGGCTTCTGTAGAACGGTCTTAAGTTATTAAACTTCTGAATGAAACGGGCCCCTCAGCAGAGCATTCTCTTACACAGAGACCAAGATGCCAACCTTTCCACCACAGGGCTGAAACATGTCAGCAGGACAGGGTGGGTTGGTGTTAGCAGAGTCTGGGCTTCCCCTCTTTGAGGGTTGGAGACCTTAATTTCCTAGTGCTTACATCTGGAGCATTTAATGCGAGAGATATTATCGAGTCTAGCAGAGGTTAAAAAAAGAGGATAATTAGCCTCCAAGAGAAAATTCTAGGGGCTTGAGAGTTCCTTTCTATTTCCAGTTCTTAGGGATACTGTGATTGGTCATTTTGGCCAAGTTTTTTTTTTGAAATAGCAAATGGCTGTGAAATTCAGACCTATTTCAAAGCCTGGGAATCCCAAATATTCTTCTCAGTATTTTTTGCTGTAGTTCAGATCATGGATATCAGTTCAGGGTCCTCTCTAGTGTCTACAGTATTTGATAGCTAATAACAGTAGACTGGATAAATTTTTTCCATAAACTTAATAGGTCTCATAGAACTCAGCAGCAGCTTATTAAACTCTCAGTGAGGCTTGAAGTTGCTACCAAGAACTCTGGTGATCTACAGGGTATTGAGGCCTCTTTTAATCCATAAAGTATCATAAAGTTTTGCTAGGAAATGGAGCAATACCTTTTACTTATAATGATGGGCTTTGAAACTCAGATTTGGGAAAAATCGAAACTAGCTGGGTGGAAGCTATTGAAGTGGTAGTCAGCTTTAAAAGCACAGCAGTTGTAATTAAACATGAAAAACAGAACCAAAACAAAACAGATTTGGTGAAATACCCATTTCTGTGCCCTAGCAAGTAAAGCAATGCAAAAGAATAAAAGCCATGAAACAGAAGAGGTGGCAGAAAAGGAAATGCCTCAGCTGAATTCCTATCAACCATTCTGCAGCATCTGCCAAAGACCTGAACTCCTTGAAGCTCTTCTCAAAGGCTCCACAGAGGATGCCTTGAAGAAATGTGGAGACAAGTATGGCCCCTGGTCCACATCCAGTAAGGCCCATATGGGCTGTTTTCCACACCAGGATCTGACATGGAAAAGAAAATTTTTTCTTTGCTTGAGTGTGATGATACAGTCCCTTATACCCTTTGGAGGGGAAGATAGAATATTTAACTCTACTTTTGTACCCACTAGAGAGAGATAAATAAACTGCAATCACTGCCTAACAGATACTAAAATATTGAGCAGCACTTCTGGATACCTCTTGAGAGTAACACATAATATCCCACTGAGATGCTGGAAGTATTACTCCTTTCTCTGAATGATTACTGATACCTTTTAAATTATGCTTTTAGAAATACAAATATTATAATGCATTTCCCCCCTCCCTCATAATAATAGCAACTTTGTTTGGAATTTTGAGCCAGGGCTTCAGGATCTGGGTTAGTGTTAATGAAGAGGTGAATTTTCTGAAGTGTTGCTGATGGGTTAAGAACATTTTTTTTCCCACTGGTTGCAGAGTACTTAGCTGGCATTTAAAAACTAAAAATTGTTTCTGGCTTGGCTTTACTCTGTGTTCAAGGGCTTCTCCTACAAGGTTAGTATTTCCTAATCTCACTAAGTGTTGTTCAGATAACTATAATTAGAGTGTGATGTACTCAGATAATATGATGAGGGAACTGTAGCGCCTAAGTGGAGATTAAGCTTTGTTTTGGGGTTTGAGATCTCAAAGTACATAGAGTTTTCAACAGTAAATCAAAGAAGTGATGCCAAATTCTGATTACATGCTACCTTCTCCTTGTTCTTTCTCAAATAATCCTTTAATAATCCTGCCTGTATCATTGCAGAATTGTTCACTGGGTTTATATCTTTGGATGACTGAGAGCGATGGTTAATGCTGTAGGATGCGAATGCTTATTAACTTGGTCTGTAGCCATGGATTTCAGGATCCTGTTGGTGGTGGCCACACCATCAGCCATTTCTTTGAAAGGGCCATTTCCCGTGGTTAGTATTTGTCAATGACAACCTTCCCTGATGCCCTGGAAGTGTCTGCACAAATCAGCACTGGAAGATAGAGCACTTAAATGTCTGATAACATTTGTCAAGGCAGGCCGTACTTTTGTTTTCTCCCCCTCCTAATCCTGAAAACTATACACAACGGAGATCTTTCCATAGCATTAGGGTTCTGGTGTCATTTAAATAGGTTTCCACCATGCAAGATGCTAGCAGCTTTGCAGCAGAGGACCTTGTCTGCGGGGTACTTCTGTCAATAGCAATTTTTGTCTCCTTGCTCTGAGCACGAGCTTACGTGAGGCGATATCTGATAGCAGTGGGAGACACATGAGGATGGATGGGCCAAGCTGCTGCCTCCTCCTCCATCAACAGCTTCTGCAGAGCTACTGCTCAATTAACTATTTCATCTACCAGCCCTCTCAACTGTGCTTGCTTCTTGGTGAGACTTTGCAGTAAAACATGGGTTTTGGGGCTTGGTGAGAAGCCTTTCTTGCTTTCTCATGGGACAGCAGACATTTGCTTCCTCCTTGGATCGAACTCTGCTCTGCCAACATGCCACATTCTTGTAGCTCTTGAGCAGCTACAGATACTCAGTGCACACTATTAATAGAGTTAGGCAGGGTTTGCTTCTAGGGGGGATTCTAGTGGTGGAGCCAGTGCTATGAATGTCAGCAGCAGAGGCTACAGCAGTTTCCTGTGGGCAGGTAAACACACCCTGTAACTGTGCAGCCCAAAATCCCAGTTACCAGCTGATTTCTTTCTGGCAAATGTGGGTCTTCTGGGATGGTTTGAGGATGTGGAAGGAAATGGTTTTCAAAATCATTTGACAGCGAGGGCTTGCAGATACAGGGAATACAAGTTGAGCTGTGTATTAAAAATAAGGCAATTAGTAAGGAACCACGGGAAATCTGGCCTGATGGTTCTGCCTGTTGCAGCTAGTCTGTGATGAGATGCTGGGCTTCGGTTCCAGAGACAACCATTAGCCTGATTTACTGCAAAACTTGAACATGACTTTAAGTGACAAGTTTTCTGGCTATATCAGCCCAGAGAAGGCTGACTGACAGATCCCACCCCAAACCACAAGAGCAGTGGGACCTGGGCTGTCGCGCAGCAGCTGCCTGGACACAGTGTCCATCCGAGCATGCCATGTGGGATGGGTTTCCTTAATGGCAGGGCTTTGCACTTCCCTTGGACAGCACTGGAGAACCTCTATTTATAGTGAGTGTGTCAGTGCTGGACTCTGTCAGTGGAGAAGAGACACAGTTATATATATTTTTTTTTCCTTAGGAAGATTTCTCTGCTGACAAGTTCTGAAATCCTTTGCTGTGTGATATGAGCAATAGTGAGCAAAGGAGATCAGACATGCCAAACAATGTTCCTCTCTGCAAAATTCATACAGTGGAGTCTATCTGTGCACTGTGTTCATTTCTTTGATTTTCCACCAGTACAACTCCCCTGTCTCACTGGATGGACACACAACAGTAAATGCAACAGCCCAGTTAACTTTCTTTTCTCTTCATTCCTCTCATCATAAAATAACCCTTGAAAAGAGGAATGGGTGGTGCACCTCCTTTTACTTTCAAAACCTGCTTTGTGGTGCTGATACCCAACCAGGGACTATTATGGCCCTGAGCTCTCCACTCAGGCCACAAGGAACAGCATTAGGTATTTTTCTGTAACTTGGCACTTTCCATGTTAAACTGTAAATCGATTATTTGTCTCCTGCTGTTTGCTGAGAGTTTCATAGGCTTGTCCTTAAGTTACTTGAATGAGCACAGATCCTGTCAGCCTCTGCCAGAGGACCTTTAATGCTGTCATTATAAAAGAAATCATGAAGTATTGATGCAGGTCCTGTGCACAACACACCCCATGTGAATTTGCTACCCCACATGGCTGCTGCAATGCTGCCTTCATTGCCACAGAGCATGGAGCCAGCAGAGAAAGAAGCCTCAGGAGGTTAAATACACATTTATTGGGTGTCTGCCTTTGAGAAAAGTTTGGCTGTTGTGAGAGCCTTGCACAGCTGGGAACTTCAAAGCATAGGCTGTTTCTGAGATGTGATGCTGTCTGACACCCCCCGAGTCCTGCCAATCCAGGAAATATTTGTCCATATGACAGTTTGTATTTTTGTTTCATCCTGAAGGGGAATTTGATGAAGAGCACTGCTAGTACCTGGGGTTATCATCCTACTTTTGCCAGGGTAGGTCTTGTCTTCAGAAAAGGCTTAGGATCTAAGAAGATTAGAAGCCCATTCTCAACATGGTGGGCTAGTAGGGTACCACAGCCCAGCTGACCAGCACTTGCTGTCCATGCATGCCATGGTCAGACTAAAGCAAATGCAGCTCAACTCAGTCTTCACAAGGAATTTATCCTGAAGCTTAACCATGTTTCTCTACAGGTGTTGAAACAAAAAAACCAATAATCTTCTATTTTTCCTCCTAAAAATCCCTTCATTCCCTGCCTTTCATCCCATGACTCAAATTCACTTCTTCCTCAATGGGGGGAGCTGAGCTGCCTATTTTCCAGCAGCAGAATTAAGGGCCAGATTCTGCTTTCAGTGCAATGTATTTAAAACTGTCTCACCCACTAACAGTGATACCAGAATCTGGTCTTCTCCCTTTGTTGGCTCCTACTCTAAAAATCATTTTCTTTTTGCCCAGGAAGTAAAATGTTGAAATGTATGAAATTTGCCCCACTTTCTTCCTTAGGAGCTGTCAGCTCTAACAAACCCTTTGGGTTCTGCTTTTGATCTATTTTCAATTGTCTGGTGGGCAAAGCAAAACTCCTCCTCAAGTCTCTTATTTTCTTATCTTCTGCTGTGACATGAATTTCCCCCTTTTCCAGTCCTCCCCCTCTGCTGCCTACAGACCCTTTTCATCCGTCCTCTTGGTGCCACGTGAATAACTACCAGGTGCTTCTGCTGCCTGCTCCATCTTGCTCCTCTTCAACATTTTTAAAGGCAAACCACTTTCCCAGTGATGTTGAACACCTGGGGAGGGCTTGGAGGACCCCAGCACGGTGGTGCTGGAGGAGCTGGGCACCCAGCAGCTCACAGCTGCTTTGCCCACGTGCTTGCAAATGAGCTGGTGTTGGCAGGGGGCTGTGTCCCCCCCCACCCGAGCCTTTATTCTTAGTGCCTGCCATTCCCCTCAAGTCTGGCAAAAGCACATTTTCTCGAGGAACAGGTCGCAGTTTATCTTGCCATTTGACATGCTCAGTCCCACCAATAACCTCACTCCACTTCTCTTACCTTCCTATAGTAGATAATGCTCCTCCCTGTATTAATCACACACTTTCTAGTGTGTGCCAACATACTGTCTCAAACCACCACTCTCAAGTATTCACTCCAGGATATTACACTTGGCTTCCACTGCCTCGTCTGCACTGTGGCTGTGTCTGACCCAGCTGCCTTTTGCCATGTGCAGCCTCTCCTTGGTGCTCCTCTGCAATGCCCACCTAAAGCCCTCTCTGCTGGAAGCACAGGCAGCTCACAGCTGCTTTCACAGTAGCCCTGCAGAACGAGGGGCGTGTTGCTCTGTTCCTTACGCTGTTTTTTTCTAGTGCCTCAAAACGTGGTGGAACTCGTGCTCCACATTGCAGAAGAGGCATCTCCACTGACCTGAGTGCCAACTTCACAGCCTTAAATAGCAACCGGTGAGGCTCCTGCTTGGGCAGTTTGACCTTCATGCCATGACCCACACCCTCTTCTCTTCTAACAGTCTTGAGTTTCCTGTGGCCCAGAGGTGGCATCCTAGCTGCTGTCCTCCAGACATGGGTGCTGCCCATTGCCCAGCATATAGGAGAACAGGTATCTTGCTTAGGTGATGGGAGAAGTTTGTTGTTGGGTAGTGACTTCTGGTTCTGGCATGAACAATTTTACCATTTCAGCAGTGTTATTTTGGCATGCTGCAATCCAGGATACAACACCTGAATGATGCTTTGTACAGCCTGGTAAAGCATGCCCAGATTCTGAATCACCTACACCAGAAGGCATCCAGGGAAATGCCTACAGAGGCTCAGTCAGTTTTACTTCATGTGGGTAGATTACAGCTTCAGCACCTGACCTTCTGTTTTCAGCTGGGCAAATATCAAAGATGTTGTGCATTTGTGTTTCTGGGTAAGAAATGAGCAGATGCAGAAAAGACGCTTTGCCAAAGATGAATTTGAGATTCTATGACAGCCTTTTGTTCCCTTATAAGATTTTATTTGAGACTTTGAGTGGTGTTAGAAAAATCCATGGCAGCGAAAACTCATTTCCCAAAGATTCACCTCACCTGCACATCTGGGAGCTAATAAAACACATCACAGTGTCTGGCTGCTGTCCTTTGAATTCTCTTCAGTTATTACAAAACTGCTGCCAAAAGTACTAAGCGTCCTTGTGCTACCACAGTGAATACCAATAGTATCAGGGAAATGTAGGGCAGCAGCAAAGCAGATGAGAGTTGATCCTATGTTTTATGTTGTTTCGAGCTGCTTAATTTCCATTTTCTTTGACAGTTCCTCTGGTAAACCAGCATTTTGGCCACAGAAGTAATGATTGAGGTTGCTCAGCGATGCTCCTATCCCTTTCCCAAATGGCAGATGAAGCACTTGTGTTATCCCACCACCACTGCTCAGGCATCCTGGGCAGCCCCTTCCATGTGTTGCTGACAGTCTCCCTACTCCCATTTGCTATTTGCTCCTTCTTACCCATGTCCTCTGTGCTGCTGCTTGGATGGCAAAATTTCAGGGGGTATTTTAGTCTTTTTTGTTGCTCCTTTTTGTGGAGCTTTTTGAGGGCAGCAGTCTGTGTATTCTAGGAAGAAACGCTGACATAATTCCAGCCCATTTGTATTTTGTAAATCATCTGGACAGGGAAATAGGGGCAATTCCTCAACGTGGGTATGACATAATTTTTGGGGAGCAATGTTGGTGATGCTGCTTGAGGAAGTTTTTCAAGTCAGAGCAAAGTCAGCCCTGCCACTGTGAGCATTCCCATGCCTGGCTCAGTCCCAAGAGACTGTCAACATTTCTAGTTGTCATGGGGCTGTTAACTCACTTCTGTGTCTGCTTTTCTATCTACCACCACAGCCCACACTTGTTCTGCCTTCACACCTCATCTCATCCTTTATCCCAGCAGCCCAGAAGTTTGTCTCACCACTCATTTCCATACTTTGCCAAAGCTGTTTCTAGGTGGCTGATATAATCGTTCTCTTCCTTTTAAAATCAATGTGGAGCTTGGATAGAAACCTCCATTAGGGTTTTGTAGTTGGCTTTTCTACCTTAGCTAATATTGGTCTAACACTTCAGGAGTTGGTGTTGGCTTCTAAGGTGAGCACCTTCGCCCATGACACCTTCACACTGACAATCTCCAGTAAGTTTCCAGCTCTTTCTTACATTCTGGTCCAATATGCCTTAATTTAAAGAGGTAGTTAGTAACCACCAGTGCTTTTGGCACAAGGTATCAGAGACCAAGGTATTACTCACAACAGTAACTACACAGTGGCTATCGTGGCTCCAGCACCTCAGAGAGCAGTGGGAAACGAGCTGTGGTGGCCTCTGTGCTCACTAGGATTCAGGTATATCTTGAGTAGGATGAAAACGCCACTTTTTTCCCCTCAATATTCTTGACCCTGACATACATTCACAGGTACAAAGACTGCTCACTCAGGCAGATTGCTGCCAGCCCATCAATCATGATGAGAGGGCTGAAATGCTGAATTTTCCCGGATGCAGTTTTGAGAACAGATAGTTGTTTTGTCTGATGAAGCGTTCAGATGCTGCAAAATGACAAATAGTGTTTATTTTCACATTGTCAAACTGTGCTTTTTTCCTGTGTTGGCACAATTGGAATCAAGTTTCCCTTAAGGGATAGTTTGGTTTTTATCCATCTGGTTTTCCTTACTTCAGTAAGTCATCAGTTCTCCCTCATTAACATGGTGATCAACCAGGGCTTGATGGTTTCACCTCTTATGATCACAGCATGTCTATAAAGCCTGTATCATGGCTCATCACTACCTGGGGGAGGAAATTTAAAGACATGGACATTCACATATCTTCAAAATCCCTCCTGAGTTTATAATTTGAGACAGTCATTGTTGTGTTTGGGGAATGAATGCTGCTCTTGAACTAGATGAAACATTCCCAGTGCAAGGTGTGATGCTTTGTCCCCTGCATCCTCTGCCACCTCAACTTCCACACACAGGCAGCCTCGAGCTATTGCCTTCTCATTCTTCATTTCTACTTTTAAACCCTCTTGAATCACCATTTCTCCAGGTTCCCAAAACATCTTCATTTCACATCAGGCAAGGCTTGCAGTTGTCATACAGCAGTCTAAGGTTTAAGAAGCCACTGTCCAGAATGAGGACCTGGGTAATCCTTGGGGATGCTTGGGGTAGCATGCACAGGATGCTGCTGTAATGGAAAAACTCCCCAGCTGTAGTCAGTAGAAAAATTATTCATATCATTGATACTCTTTGTGAGATCTCTCAGCTTACAAGCTATTCCATAATTACCTCTCCTCATAAAATGGATTGTTGTCTACTCTAATAGCAGGGAAAGCCTCTAGCTTGACATCTAGAGCTGAACTCTTTCTTTTCAAACCTCCTTTTGGCTCATTCATGCCCCACAAGTATTTTTCATGGAAAAAAGAGGAGAGTTACATTGGAAAGTACGGATATAGGAGCTCACTAGTTAACTGATTAGGAATATGCAGGATATTTGGACACTCCTGGAATCTTGTAATGTCTCCATGTCTCTTTGATCCATGGCGATACATCATAAGATGATGGCATTTAGAAAAATAGTTGGATATTGAAGAATAGGGAAATTTGACTCCATAAATCATCTTAATTGAAGGGAATGCTTGCGATATGCCTGTCTTCATAATGCAGTGTCCTTGAGTTGGATCTGCATTCATTCTGGAGCATGTCTTCCTCATTTCTATGCCAGCTTGTTGAGTTATACATAGAAGCTAAGCCTCTAGAGACTGATCATGCACAATCAGTGATGCAGGACTGAAACAAGGCAGATGACAACGGGGAATCTAAAGGTTAGGAGGAGGGGGTGTAGCTGCCAAACCCAGCTGATGGCTGGATTTGGGAAATGCAAGGCAAAGGTTTCAAAACTCATCTGTGTGATGTATTAGTGGAAAAGACACTCCACTAGGAGACATTAGTGTGGTGCATCCAAGAGACCTTGTTGTCTAGTTGAATACTCACGGCTAATGTCTAACCTTGGGAACAAATAACAGAGCTGCTGGTTAGAAAGACTCTGTTCTGGGGTGAACAAATAAAAGGAAAAAAAAAATTGCAACAGCAATATACACTGAAAGCAAATATAAAGGTAACAGAGTTATTACTGATTTGATTATGCCTGATTCACAGCAGTAGGTGCTGGCAGGCTCTGGGCTTTTGGTGGTTGAAGGTGCTGCAGCAGTGGGATGGTTTCCCCCTGGCTGTGGCCAGCCTTGGTCAGGAGATAGGGTAGGCTGACCTCTCTGGGACACGTTGAGGGGGGTAGAAAAATAATGAGCAATTCTGGAGGAAAAAGGGCCTGGGGAAGGAAGGCAGAGAGTGATGTAAAGAAGAAAGAGGAAAAGGAGCTCTTCAGAGCTGGAAGGAATGGGAGGTAGTTTGCAGGGGAGGAGGAAAGGAAGCTTGGAACAAAGTGGGAGGGAGAGAGAGCTGAGAAGGAGGAGAAAGGAAGGGTGGGTGTAGGTGGCTGGAGGCAAGGAGAAGGCCTAGGAGGAGAGCAGGAGCTTGGTGGCACCTGTGGAGATGGGGACCAGATGGTGTCCTAGCTCATCCCAGAGCAGCTCTGCCTGCACCCACAGCCCTGCTCAGGGTGGGTGCTGGTGCTGCTGACAGGAGGCCAGGGGATGCACAGAGCAGCTGCCTGGCACTTGTAATTGCCAGGATTGATTTAAACAGTTACAGCTAAAAATGATCTAAAACATAAAAATGGAGATGGCTACCAAATAGATCTGTTTAAATGAACACATGCAGAAGAGATTTAATTTGGCTCCTGCACCTGAAACTTTCTATTTCCTCATGCAAACTAAGCAGTGACAAATAAAAATCAGGCTGCAAACGCAGCATGACCTCTTTAATCTTTAATTATTCATTAGAACTGTTTTCTTCTCTGCTGAGATTCAGAGCAACACATTTAAGTGGGTTCCTCTCAGATTTATGGAAGATGTAACTTCCTTGTTACACCAGCTAATAAATACAACTAAGCACAACGACCCAACAATATTTGTAAAAACAGCATTTAGGAAGATGTGTTTAATGAATCAGAAGTGCCTTAATCTAGTCAGTCCTGAAAAGCAAAGCATATCATGCAAAATTACAATGCACTAAAGCACAGATGCATAAATATTTTATTGTCGAGATTTCTGAGTTTACTTTCAGTATTTCAGAATTGCATTTTACTATGAAATGGCTCTGCCTGCACCGAGGAAGGATGATGGTGGTGGTAGCTTTGGACAAGCCAATCTGGGATCTCAGAATTGGATTTAAATAATGCATCTGAGAGTCCCAGCCCTTGGCAGCATCAGGCACATCTTCCGTTGCAATCTGAATTGCTTATTGCTTTTTGCTGTCCTAGGTTGGCATGGAAGTGACTAGGAAGGTTCAGAGCCAGGAGGAGAAAACCAAGACATTTCCTTTTTGCTGGGAAGACTGGACAAAAGGCAGGTGCCCCCGAGCCTGGCTGCACCCGCTGTTGTGCCTGAGAGTCCCTCACAGCCCTCCCTCCTCAGTCCTTCGTCCCTCGACCTGCCCTGTGTAACAGCATCTCAGGGACCCTATTTCCTCCTGAGTTTTGAAAGCAGAAGGGAACCAGTTTGTCACCACCTTGGTGAGACCTCTGGAGAGGTGGGAGGCTGGCAGCAGCTCTGGCTGCCTGGGAGCGGTGCAGCAAGCAGGGAGAGACTTATAGATCCTCTCCCCTTCAGACACTTCATCTGGTGTGACACAGAGCTGGCAGCTCCTTGTTTCCAGGTATTACAAATCCTCTGCCTCCACAGGAGCCTGTATGGGCTGTTTGGGGTCCCACACTCTGAGCCCCCTCCCAGGGCAGCATCCCTGCCCTGGTCCTGGCAGATGGGCACAGGCAGCCCAAGGGCAGCCTTCCAAAAACTGCTGCTCTTAATAGGGCCACGCTCTGGTACTTACTCAGTCTTTACAACTCAGTGATATGCTGCCAATATATTTTTGCCAAGGAGACAAAAATATGTCTCTTCTTCCTACTCCCTCAGCCTATGAAAAATCTCAGTTGTGTGCAAAGAGCCTCTGTGTGTATGTGTGTGTATTTTGGGGGGGGGGGGAGAAAATAGAGTTTCTGTTAATTTATTTTCCTGTTGAAAGTCTGCCTTGTAGCCAGGGCAGCACAGTTTTCACCATGTATAAATTTGGGTAGAAAAGCCCTACTTTGTGCTGAGCAGAAATGGCAGCATGTGCAGTGGGAACTGGGAGCATAGCCTTTAACTGCTCCGTGTCCCAGGTTCTCCTCTCTAGGATGGAGACACAATGGCTTATAACTAATTTGGGGATTTATGGGTTAAAGAACCTTGTATTAGCACAGTTGCCTAATAAGGGGTGAAGAAGAGAAGCACAAACCTTTGAAGGTGGGGAGCTCTCAGTTTAAAAAAGTGCTTGAACCTCCCCAAGGGCCAGAGACACTCCAAGTATTTAACATGTTAACTGAAGTTATCTTTTAATTAAACAAGACTCTCCCACACAGCCATAGTTTGCAGTTCTAGCCATGCTCTCTGAATGGCCTGGGTACTTGAAAAGCACTAGGTAAAAAGAGGAGAGATTGGAGGCTTTTTTCTAAGCTTCACAGCAACTTTGCAATCTACCTGCTCCAAAAAGGTGTATTTCTTTTTTCCTCCTTCCCATCCCTTTCCCCCCAGACCTCACATGACTTCAAGGCATCAAATGTTAATGAAAGTTTGCCAGGCTTCAAGAGCTGTGAAATGGACATTAAAACTCCTGCACCATAGGATGCCTCTAAAAATACTCAGACGTGTTGAAATACCAACCAGCTCCAGCAGGTCTCCTGCACACAGCACTACTGATGCACCAGGGCTTGCTCTCCTAAATAAGCTCCTGAGAAAGTTTGCCTGGTGAGTACAGATCACTCATGTTCCACAGATTGGATTAATGGGGTTAAGTGCCAGCAAATACCTGCAGGAGAGTGAGGATCTGCTATGTCATTGGACTCTACTTTTGAGGGGGATGCACAGGCTCATGCCCATTCAACTGTGACTCTATCCAGAGGACTCCTGAATGCCATGTCCATCCCCCAGGAGGAGCACAGCCCAAAAGACCAACCCTGTGGGTTTGCAAAGCAGAGCCTTGGTACCGTCCCGCTCACCACTAGGGCCCAGCTCCCAGGCACTGCTCTCAGTGTCATTGACTGTCCAGGGTGCTGGGGTCTGCAGGCTGAGTTTCTGCTTTTTAGGCATGGCAATGCCTAAACCACATGGGGGTCTGCTCCTAAGTGCTCTCAAGTAGGAGAGCCAACCCTCCTGAGATGTCAGTGCTCCTCCACAGCAGCTCCATGTGCCTCAGGTGACCTTAGCTGATGTGTCCTGCCAATGCACGAACTCTTGATATGCCAGACATGCCTTCAGTGACTTCTGAGGGGCTCCAGCAGGGAGACTGTCATCTCCTTGTGCTTTGAAGGTGGTTTTTGTTGGATTATTTTTTTCCCCTAACAGCACTGACCAGGAGCTGTTTTTCCCACCCACAAACTCCTTTTTCGTTCACCGAGAAGTGCCACATACTTTCTCCCCGTGAAGCAAACGAGGAACCTGAACACAACGATTTGGATCGTGACTTCAAGCGCAATCTGGAATCCGGTGTCTAAGCCGCTGCCATCCAGGAGGAGCCCCGGGAGGCTGTGACTCAGCTGCGCCTCTGAGTCACCCAGCACGACGCTGCTGCTCCCAGGGGACAGCATGGGGACAGCATGGGGACAGCACGGGGACAGCACGTCGCCATCAGCCTCTGTCGGAACGAGCTTCAACTCTCCCTGGCCGGCTCAGACGTCAGCGAGGTGTCTGGACCCCAAACTTTGGCCATTTCCTGCTGCCCCATGTCAGGGAGGGACAAGGGACACCAAAAGCATGTCCCCAGCCTGCAGCACCAGCCCCCAGGGGGATGTTTCAGTCCAGGTGCACACAGAAGGTTCTGTGGAGATGCCTGCTCCCACTCCAGCCCTGTGCAGGGACACTGCGAGTCAGGCTCAAATGGCTATTTTTAAGAATGTCACTAGAAATAATTAATGTACCTGCAAGTTAAAATTCTGCTTAAAAATCACCCTCTGCCTCAGAAGCTTAAAACCTGGGAGATCGACAGCAGGAGATACTGAATTTCATTTTACTAAGTTCTTTCCAGCTGTTATGGTAAGCTGAGATCCTCAGCCTGTGTTTCTTCACCTTAAGGATGTTTTCTCATGCAGGCATCTCCAATGCTAGAGTGGGCAGGACCAGAAGCACACGTAACTGTTGGGAGGAATCTGCCCCTTTAACTGGACCAGATAAAGTCTTACGCCAGACAATGAGATGCATGATATCTCTTACGTGAAAGTTCAAGTAATAAATCTTCCTCTTTTAAGGATTTCAAAATAAATTTCTGAGTATTGAATGAATTTATCTGATGGTATGAACCCAGGTTTTGGAAAGCTGTTAAGGTGCAGGTTTGCGAGACCAACAGCGCAAAAGGAAAATGCTTTTTCATCCATATGAGTTCCTGTAAATGGTATTCTATTCTTAGGAGAGTAAACATAATGTAAAAAAAGAAAAATCTAATAATTTAAACCTTGCAGGAAAAGAGGCAGGAGCGATGGGAACCTCTGAAATGATAAATGTATGAATTTATTCCACTGCCACTGTGGGGGTTTAAATTAGTTTTATTTTTCTTTTATTTCTTGTTGTTGACAAGTTGGGTTGCATTGCTATCGTTATAATGTTTACAGATAAGAAAATCTTGAAGGTCAAAAATCCTGTTCTTAGTTATTCTTGCATAAGGTAATCTTCTTGTGTTGGTGGCAATGCAGAGTGATCTCATGTCGCCATGGGTACCTGAATCATTCCTGTCTAACAGCAACATTCTCCATTCCTGTCCCCCTCCCTTAAGTCATTACACAGAGGAAAAAAAAAAATAGATGTCTACAAGAAAAGGTCCATGTGTGATGCAAATGATGGACTGGAGGAAACACTCCTCTTTGAGAAAGGGCACTGTGCCAGCCTCTCTCATCCCATGCACAGCTGGGATGATGAATTAGTTTGTACTTGACTGTGACCAGTATGAACTTGGCCATGAATGCTCCGAAACTCAGACTGAATCCAACGTGTTGTTAGTGTTCACTATAATGTCCACCTGTTGAAATCAAACCTGCCCAAGTTGGATGGGTGACTTTGTCCCCACGGTGGCCTCAAGCAGGGGGATGTGCAGCAAACTCCGCTGCGCCTGTGATGTGTTAGACCAGCACGAGGAGACTGGAAAACTGTAAAATCCAGATTATGGGGGAGAAGTAAGACCAGCTGATTATGGCAGGGCCATTGCAGGGAAGCACAGAGCATGGTAAAATGAAGGTTGAAAAAGAACAACCTTAATTACACCATGTTTCTCTGCGCTCTAATACCTGCTGGATGTTGGCTTTGTAACATTGAAAAGAAAGAAAAGAAAATGAAGAGGAAGCAAAGTGTACAGGCCTTGCTGGGCTATAGCTCTCTGAATGTCAGCTTTCCTCCCTGCTAGAGCATGAAAGTGTTTGGTCTCTGCTAAACTGTGCTTTGAGACAACGTGGATCATGTACATCAAAGACCTGGAGCAACAGCTTGTAGAGGCTGACAGCATGGTTGTGGATCAAGACTTCCACCTTCTCCTTCATCTATGGGAGGGGCTCAAGTCTAAATTTGGGTCTTTGTGCTGAAAGTCTTTATGCAATCTTATCTTAAGGGGACGACCCCCCCCCCAACAACAACAACAACAACAAAGCAGTCTCCAGGAAGGAGAGCTGCAATTTTTTTTCTTGCTAGCAGGATTTCCGTTTTAATAAAACATTTCTGACTCCAGTAGTATGCAGCAGCCAGGTCAACCAGAAACCTCAGCTGGAAGGTTTGGACCTGCAGCTTCTGGCAACAGGACAATATAGTGGAAATCAGATAAACCAGCTTGTACATACCACCTTGCTGTGAATTAGGACTGTCCTTTGTGGTGCACTGTTGGACAACCAATTTTCAGAATAAGCTCCTTTCTTTCACATGGTCAGGGGGCTTGATTCAACCCTGGAATTAATGGGCAGCTAACAACGGGCCAAACTCAGCTTGGATGTAGCTCTAGTTAATTAAGAGTAGCATCGGGGCTAAATTTGGCAAGGAGTGTTTAAGTGATTGCCTTCAGAGACAGGGAAGAAAAACCCTTGCTTAGCTCACTGCATCCAGCTCTTCAAATGCAAATTAACCTGTCAACATCTGCAGGCAGCCCCACAGGACAGCTGCAAAAAGGAGCTCCCAGCACCCAGAAGGGCTGGAAATGTTTAGTTCCAAACAGCTATTTTCTAAAATAATTTCTAGTAAATAAGAATACATTTAAAGTGGTAAGCTGAGCATCTGCTACATGAAATGAATGGAGGACAGCATGCGAAAAGAAACATATGTCAAGTATGCACTTCAGATGCATTGACTACTTGCCTCCAAAACAGAGAGAATTTAAACATATTTGCAGCAAACACGGAGAAAAAAAATTGCCTCTGCGACCCAAAGAAGAGCCTCAAATGACAGCACAATTTCAGCTTGGCCATACCTTGCCTTCCCCGTGGTGGAAGGGAGCAGTTGGTTATATTTCAGCTGCTGCCTGGCTGCCTTTATGGAGGCACATGTCAGGAATGCCGAGCCCAGACAGCTTGTGTTTGGAGCAAAGAATGTTCCTTTACCAGTACATTTAAAATCCCAGCAAACCAAGTCAGTGCTGGAGTCAAATCATACCAGATTTAGTCCACAGGAGAGAAGATAGGAAAATACCCCTGTGCTTTTTATAAAGTATCTTCTATGCCACCAGAAGAGCCGGTGACATCCTTACTGGGACTGATTCAGCAACAGGGACAATGGGAATCAAGCTCCATGGCTGGAAGGGGATTGCTTGTGACTCAGTCTCTTTCTTCAACACACTGCAACTCAGGGAATTGCATTTCAGTATTTTATTGAGCCCATTATCCTCAGAGGAAATCTGTACTGACTTAAATGAAGCTTTTACTTACAAACCAAGAACAGGACAAGGCCCCTTCAGAAGGTGAAAGAAGGAGAGGTTGGATTTCAGCTCTGAAGGGTGCAACTGTTCCTTCCGAAGCAGCGTGCAGGAATATTTTGCTCTTGCTTTCAGTACAACAGGGCTTAGGACAAGCTCTGACATATCTTCTTTTTTGTTTTTGTTTGTTTGTTTGTTTTGCCAGGGGAATAATCTCTCTACCAAGCCTGGGACACATACCCTCTGTCAATCTGCTGAGACTTTGCTAACTTTGGGGTTATGCAGCCAAGATCTCTGGATCCTGCCATCTCCTATGGTCCTCTTGGGAGAGAGGGAAACGAGGATGGAAACAAGCCACGAGCAGCTTCTGCAGAAATCATTTTGCTACGATGATGTGGTATAATTAAACAAGTCTCAAAAATCCCACCTTTATAAACAGCCAGGGCTGGTGCCAACGCTTTTACTCATCTGTGGGTTTTCAGCCTGAATCTGGGCTGAGAGAACAGTGAAGATCTTTGACTCAGTTGACAGAGTTGGGCTTTGTCCTATTCACCTCGGCACACCATGGCATCTCTCTAACTAACAAAAAATGAGCAAATGAAAGAGAAAAGCCTCTGAAAAATCCAGAAGCCTGCCTGACACAACTGTGGTTCCAGGGAGAACCTGGGAACAGAGATATCGCTTCCTGCCCCTCCGCAGCAGCTTCACCTCTTTGCTCAGGTTTGTGTCAGTATTTGCCCCCCCCTTCCTCGATCCTGGGAACTACAATTATGGACACGAAGAGCCTCCATTGTAACAGCAGTGAACTGACATGGCCCAGAGCAGAGCTGGGGTTTTAATCCCCGTGGCTTGCAGAGCAGCACAGTGTGCTATTGAGTGCCTGTCCACCATGGCAACAGGGGTGGTGCTCCAAGAATTCCATCTCCACAGTGCCCCTGGGCCTTGCCTTGACATCTTCATTGTTCCATGGCCAAATAAATAAAGAAATAAACCAAGGGGACTGTAAAGGCAGTGCAAAATATGGACTGCTGTATACCAGGGTTACTTAATGGTTAATTTAGAAAGGAACATATCATTAAAAACGTATGAAGGTGGCTACATATTGACGCTGTATAAATATTTAAAGGGATGTCTCTCGTAAGGGCAGCGTTCCAAGCTACACCTAAAATAACGTGTGCAAAGGAAAATTAAAAGAATATTTCACCATTTGGACTTGTTTAATCTGCCTTCGAAAGGCTTTTTCAGCCCAGCTACTGTACATTAGTATGGGAAAGGATATCAGGCAAAACTCATTTTTTGGTGTAATTCTACCAAAGTCAGCAGAGTTAAACTGAAGATGATTTTTCTGGCCTTTTAAATAGAGTGTAATTTTCTCCATGGGTAGTTATTAAATGCTATTGAGAGAGATTGCTGCTGCTGTTGGAAAGACTTTCTGGAGAGGTCACTCTGTCCCATGTGAATAGCACCAGTGAAAAACCAGAAGGTTTGTAGTTTTTACAACTCAAAAAGTCCCTGAGGGCTCTAACCACACCACACATCACTGCCTGACCCAAAGCTAAGAGCACATATCTGCTCTGAGTTGAGATATCCTGGCTTGACATCCACTCCTACATCACAGGAATTCTGCCTGTAGAAATTGCTTCAAATATTGGAGGGGACAGTGCAGAAGATATCCATGTGGACGTTTGGTCCCATCTCCGTCGGAGAAGACATATTCCCTAAGTACACTTTCTGTGGCTTGGTTGCTCTACGTTGACATTTTGGGGCTGGTTAGGGTTTGGATCCTTTTCACCAGCTGTCCTAAGACTGATTGAAAAAGAAATTCCCCAGCCTTCTTACCCTGGACTCTGATTCCTGTAGCCTTGTCTGCACATGGACCAATTTGAAGGGTGCAAAAATGTCCAACTGAGAACATACTGCATGCTCTCAAGACATGACAGACACCTTAAGGCTAAACATGTTCTAGACTCAAGGGTTCCTATTTTTTTGGCATTGACAAGATTAGTGTCTCAGGCTCTCAAAAGGCACCTCAAAGATGTGGAGCTCAATGGATGGATCACCCCTAACATGGAGCACTGAGCCAGGTACCCAAACTGCAGAGATGGGCAGGAGTCATGATGCAGCACAGCATGAACCTTCTGCAAGCTGGCACAGGCATGTCCCCACCCAGCACACCCATTTCCAGAACTGCTCTTTCAAGCACCTGGATTTTCTTTCTGCTTACAACAGAAGCTCAGCTGCCTAGCCAAGGACCCTGCCTGCTCTTGCAGAGATCAGAAACTTAAATCTTAGGCAACGCAGCACCAAACATTGCCTGGATTGTCCATAAATCAAGATAAATCTTGGCTTAAATGGTGGCCAAACCCAGAGAATTATTTAACCATTTTACAAAAGCCCAACTAGAAAGACTCTGGGGATGAAAATGGGAACACATGAGACCTCGTAATTTATACATCGATTAAATTCCCACTGGTGAAATTAAAATGCAAAATAGTATCTCTAAACAAAATGTGCAGCTCTGTCCCTTGAGACAGTTAAAAATTAAATGGACAAAGCAGATACCAGAGGATCTATTCTTACCCTCGTAGCACTTTGGGCTAGATCATAGGTATTTTCTCTCTCTCACAGCTACAATGCTGAGCTCCCAGAAAGGATCTGTCTGTGCAACACAGTGAAGCTCAACAATAATTACCCATTGTGCTATGTGATGAGCCATCCTTTTGGTTCCTCAGTAACCCGTGCACCTGGACTTTAGCTAAAACCAAATCATATGCACAGAAAACATTTTTATGTAAGAGGAGGTGAACATCACTAAAAATCAGAGAGCCTTTGTATGGCATGCCAAACTGCTGAAGCGAAAAAATGTCTTCAGTGAAAGGGCTCAGATGTGAGCATGTTTCAGTGCACAGCTCCAGGAAAAACTCTGATAATAAATGTGAGCTTGTTATCGTTGCTTTTCAGTGGGAAGTAAAGCCGGAAGCAGGGTCATGCTGGCTAATTGAAGCTTACATTTTCATTCAAGCACTGCATTTTAATTATAAACTGGTGACACAAGTGTCACTTAGTTCTTATCCTGTTTTAAGTGTGCATATGTATAAAAAATATTTTCAGCTATTAATGCATTCTTGTGATCATATTCATTATCCTACATTATGTCTACCAGGCACGTGTCTAATGACATGTTTGGTACATGCTAATTCTTCTGCCTCTTTTAATAGAGGGCTTACACACACGTTTTGGGCTGCACACGGTGCCAGTTGGCCACCAAAACAGGTGCACATTAATGCTAGAAAATCAGCATCAGGAACTGTGTACCCATATTCTGGCCAGCTGCAACCACTTGCTCAGCCCTCCCAGAGCAGAGCAGTCGTGCCAGAAAAAGGGAAAACCTGTGGGAGTAGCTGCATCCAGCACTGACTCCTGGAGATGCCAATGGTGAGGTCCTGGCTGCCCAGGTCTGGCCCTGATCCTCAACCACTTGCCCTTCATCCCACACTCCTCTGATCCTGTGGAGTCAAGTCTTTTGGCTCTCTGTGTGGCCAGAGCCCTGGGTAAGACTTAGAATTCAGGTGGATAATTCTGGCCTGTTTTTCCTTCTCTGTGGGGTTTTGCTGCTGTGTCCAAAGACTGTTTCCAGCTAGAACACTGCCATTTATATACAGAAATTAAAATAAAAAGAGAAAAAAGGTCACTGGGAATTGGCTACTGAGAGACACAAAGGCAGTCATCAGAAATCAGACCAGGAACACAAGCAAAAAAAAGGAAATATCCCTAGAAAGCAAGTTATGAGGATAAACCTCTTTCAAAGACATTGGATGGAATGGGATAGCTATTTTTTTCCCCTCTTAATTTGCTACCAAACTATAAAGAGGATTCTATTTTAATAACCACTACCGTAGCGGGACACTGCAAATGAATTGTTCAAATGGTTATAATTAGAAGTAATACTGTGAACACAGTCCTAGCATCCTTCCTAAATACTACGTTTTATTGCAGGTCTTGCATCTTTAAGGATCCCAGAGCATCTCCCAAACTGTCTGCATTTGCCAACGCTAAAGGCAAGGGCACGAGTACAGCAAAACGTGCAGAGCAAAGGAGAAATGCTCCCTGACCTCTGAAGCAAACCTCCAGTCTGCTGAGGAGAACCACAGGATGTTTAATCTCATGATTAGCAGCTACTGGCACGGTCTTGGATAAACATTTTTGGAAACACCTAAGTACCTTTAAAAAATGAAATCCCATTGACTCCCGATGCACCGGAAGCTTCACAGGCAAACCTTCCCTGGAATTACGGGTAGAGCTCGTATGCCACGGGCTTTGAAAAGCCTGCTCATCATCCCAGAGCATCTTTTGTCGACAGACAAAACCGTGTTTGCGCAGTGGGCAGAGCTGGGGGGAGGTGGACCAGCTCGGATCCAAACACGGGGTGGGCAGATCCAAGCAGTGAGAAGCCTGAGCCAAGAAACTCAGCCTCGTGCCAGGGTCGTTGGCGTGGGCTCAGCGAGGCAGAGACACAGAGGGGCTGCTGGACCAGGGCTGTCTGTGTCCTACTGGTCTGTCTGGAAGAGGCTGGTCTGTCTGCAGAGAGCACACTGCTGAACCCAAAACTGCTGAACTGGCAAATACCTGATGCTCTGCTGCCTGCTGGAGGAGGATGATAAGGGCCCACCCGGTTAGGGTTAGCCACTCCAGTTTTAAGAAGCCATTTCCAAACTGTTACTTAGCTCCCTGGCTTATTAATTGATATTACATCATGTCTGGGATACCTCTGCTCGATACTGATGTTTTCCAACAGTTCCCCTGCCAAAACCCAGTTGAAATTGTTAATAATGTTGCTGAGCTGTAATTGTACTGAATAAACTGCTGTAAGATGGGTGTTCGTCAGGTGGCAGAGCAAGACCACGCGAGGTTAAATTTAGGAGGAAATCAATGAAGAGTCTGGGGCTCTTCCTCTGCAACCCCCACTCGAAACCAAGTTCCTGAAGTTTTGGCAGTTCATGGTTTCCAACCAGTAATGTCCCCACCATCAGCAAAGGCCCATCTGGAGAAGCACGATCTGTCTGGGGTTATTTCCTCACTGGCTCAAGTAGCAGAGCTTTGTTCAGTGCATCTGAGGGCTGCAGCCCTCTTTGTGATCAATGTGGATAAAAACATGATGCGACATAACACAACTTGCTGTTTCATCAGCTTGCTAAAAAGATACTAACATACAAAGAAACCAACTCCAGCTCATTTTCCATGAAAATGTATGCAAGTATGTAAAGGAGCATTGCTATGGTTTACCTGAGGTTAGAATACCCACTGGAGAAAGATGATTAAAGCCCACTATTGCCATTAGTGAGTCAGATACAAAGCAATATTACTCACTTTCATATCTGGCTACCTTTGAAAACTCTGCCTAAATAGTCACAAGGTCTTCTAGCATTAGGGGTTTGCTGTTTCATTTGCTTGTGGGCAGCTGAAAGCTGGAGGCTGAGCTTGAAAAAAACAACCAACAGCGTGGGAATTCTCACAACAAAATTATCCAGTGTCTTGCTAACAGCCATCACTGGTGGCCACTGAGCCAGGAGCCAGGTAGGCACAGCACTAAGGTATATGCAATAAATTGTATTTTAGATTTGATTATATTTAGGCAATGTACCTCTGGCAAGATCCTATTTCAAGTCATAATTGCAACATGTCATGGTTCCTTTTTAATGCCTTGCAGCAACAGTAGATAAAGCATGCCTCTGGGATGCAAGTAAGACACAGTAACAATCCTAACGTTATGGAACACTATAGATTTGGACAGGAGAAAATATTCAGTCATCCATATTCTACACAAAATTGCATTATTTAAAATGTATAAATGGGAGAAAACTGATCTGAAACCTCTGGAAGAAAATTGGCAGTGACTTAAATATGGTTATTAATTAAATCTGAAAAAAAACCCAAACCTGGCAGCTAGACAAGGCTGGTAATTCCTCACTAAACTGAGTACCTCTCCCACTCGAGCAGGGGATGCTTCTTGCTTCTGAATATCTTTGAAGTATCTGGCATTATCAAGCTAATAGGACTGGCTAAGTGGGAAGCATTCATAGGGCATAACTAAGTGGCACAATTCCAAAGCAGCAATTAAAAGGCGGAATGCTTGAAAAAGAACAATAAAAGAGGTTAATTCATCTCAGGGCCTGGCAATCCGCACAGGAAATACTGTAATTCCATAACACACTCTCCCTTGTCTGCCTCTCTGTATCATTACTGCATAGTTATCACTTAGCATTCCTTCACTTACAACACTTGACCAAAAAATGTCTCAATTCTATTGAAGAAGAGCTTAAAGTGCTATTTGAGCCTGGAGAAACACAGGGGAAACAAAGTAAAACAGGTAGAGAAAACTGAACCCACACCTCATACCTTTGACAAAGGTATGATTATACAGTTTTCATTGGCAGGAGGGCAGAGAGATGCTGGAGAGCCAAGACAAGAAATTAAAAATCCTAAATTTCTGCCTGGGGCAGTATCTACCATTTTTCTAAAGAAAGACTCTTGCTCTATCATTGAAAAAAACCTTTAGAAGGTTCCTTCTTAGCAGAAGGAAAGTTATAACATTTCAGCAACGAGAGGCAAAAAGAGAATGAGAACAAAGATGTTCAGACCACAGGATGCCACAAGGAGGAGAGGAAGAGGGGCTGGCCTATCCACCAACTGAAATCAAGAACTGCTTCAACACTTTCACTGCATTTGACCCACAGCATGCAACAACTGGCAAAAACTCCCCCAGAAATGTAGCTGAAGTCTGTCCAGGCTGGGCCATCCATCCTGCAGGCAGCCTGCCCTGAGGCTTGCTATTTTAAGAGATTAGAGAGGCCACATATCATTACAATCAATCCCAATATAGAGAAAGTCAGTCTCGGATGTTGCTGTGGTCCCCAGCACCTCTGTGTGCCCCTCAAAATAGCCAAAACAACCACTCTGAAAGAAAAAATACAAGTGGAAACACAGGGAAGAGTCACCTTCCACTAAAATTTTGAAGGTTAAATGAACTGATGTACTTTGAAGACAAATAACTAAAGGAAACAACTATCTGGGAATAGAGGAGGGGGAGCAAAATATATTGTAATTTAACAGATCAAAATATGCTGAAGAAGTGGGAGACTTTAGGGCAAGGCAGAGAATAGTGAGAAGCCCTGCACATCACTGGATCTGCCTACTGAAAACATCCTTCTCTTCTGAAGTCATAAATGTGTATCAGCCTTTCCGACATATGGGCAGTTGTGCATTTATCCTGTTTATTTTACTACTCCTGTGCATCCTGCCTTGCCATCTGTTGGTAAGAATTTGGATGCTGAACCATAAGTCTGTGCCATAATAAATACCAGTAAACAGAAATCTAAAACTAAGATAAGCACAAAGTAATGTTTGGAAGCAGGACCAGGTTTTCAGTTCAATAGTATGATTTATTTCTTGAGATGAGTCTTGGCTCAGAAAAGAGGGACCAGCAGGAAAAGGTCCAACTGAAGGGACAGACCTACGATCCCTTTTCTGATATTGGCTTCATATTGGCATAATTCCACCACCTTCCTAGAAAGCAGTTAAATTTATGTAGGTGGAGAATCAGGCTTAATCCTGTCCCTCAAGGAAGAGATGCTTAAACACAAAACATTGCATGTATAAAACATAAGTTGCAAGTAAAATGCTTCAAACCCAGTTAAAGCAGTGTTCACACACCCTCTCTGAGCCGGGCAGCCCTACTGCCATGGCCCAGTTTCTCCACATCTTCTTTTATTATTAGTATGAGAGGAAAGTGGGTGGGAAGGAAGCACATTTATCCCTTCTGATCAGAGCTGGAAGATAAGATAAATGGTCCCAAATCAGGCACGAAGCCTAGAGAAGCCCAGACCCACAAGCCTCCTCCATCCATCCTCCTCCTCCCTCTCCAGTCCCAGTTTGGGGATGCAGAAGTTCCTGCTCAGCTCTCTGACACCCAGACACCAACTAAATACCTGGGTGCTGAGAGGTTTTAATAACAGACTTCAAATTACACCCTGTACCTAAGTACTCCAATGGCCTTAAAAGAATGCAAAGAGGAGATGAAAGGCTACAGAACTGAGGTATCAGAGACACTTGGACCTGGCAAGACTCTGACCAAAGCTCAATGGCACAACCTGGGCAGATGCAACACAGAGTGACCCACAAATGGGACAGGATCCACTAGAGAAATAATTACTGTGATGAAATTTTACAGCAATAAAAAACCACATTGTCACATTTTTTCCCATTTCACCAGTCTGGACTGGTGAGGGCTAGGAGAGCTGCCAGAAGGCAAGGCAAGCCCTGAGGAGGTACAACAATGAGCTCCTGCCAGTATCTAAAAACAATAATAAAAGCCCATGGCAGAGGGTCAGTGAAAGGCAATGGCAGCTGGAAGAAGCCCAAAGACTATAATAGGTTACACTGCAAAGGTCCCCAAGAACCCCAAAATGACTTACTGTGGCTCTGACAGATAATACCACAAATGCCATCTGTCAACCACCTACAATATGCAGCATAATTATATACAGAATAAAAAAGTTATCTAGAGCACAACACAGCCACAGGTATTCTATTTGTATTGCCCAGTGCCTCCTTGACTCTTCCCACAGAACATTTCTGAAACCTAGGAAAGATTAACATTACCCACAGCACATCTTGCCCAGGGGAAGGAGTTTTATACCTGACATACATGTGCTTTCACTGGTTTGCAGCCTTTGGGGAGTACTGCTACTGCACAGAAAGTTTTTAGGATCTAAGTTTTGCATTGGGCTGTCTGACACGTGGAGAGGACCAGAGAAAAAACCCAAACCCTCATGTAGCCTGATAGCTCCCCACAGGCTATACAGTAGATCGAGTTCAAGAAAGCAGATTAATTCATTAAAGTGACATATATTCAGTCAATTAGCTTCAGATCCCTGTTTCATAGAGAGTCTCAGGAAGAATGGATGTTTTGTTACATCGATACGGTCATTTGAGAACCTTTGTCACACATGTTCAAAGAGATCCATGCTTTTTTCTTTGGGAAGAGAACAGATAATGCCTTAACCCAACTGCTGCTGACAGCTCCTCCAGAGCAAAATTCCTATTTTAAAATCTGTTACACTATGGACAGTATATTGAAGAGACCGAACTCTGCATTCCTAAAAATTGCTGCAAATTCATACATTCTTTCTAGCCAATGGAATGCTCTTGAAAAAACCCGACCTAAAAAGGCTGTCAAAAAGCACTCCATCAGCTGCTGACAAAACTGTGCTGCTTCAACTCCTCTTGCAAAGATGATGCTTTTAAATACGAGTGCAGCACAGGCACCTTCTCAACAGCACGTGTTTTACCAAGGAATCAGAGATGGTATGAGCAGGATGCATGGAAAGAAAGAATGAAAACACGGGCTGAAGCTCAGCAAAGTAAGTCCTTCTCTAATGTATTCACATTTGTTTTGACAGATTTGTGGATGAAAGTTCACTCTTCAGGATCTATAATGCCTGCACAAAGTGTGTCTTTATTGTCCAAGCAATAGGCTGTGGCAGGCACAGAGTTTCCCATGGCAGAGACACCCATTTGTGTGTCCTCCATTTGCAGTGACCTTCTTCTGCAGTGTGAACACAGGCTCACATGCCTGTGAAGACTGAGACCAGCCATCCCTGAATCCACCTCCCTGTGCCTGTGGATATAACCTCAGAGGCAGGTCATGTCTGACATTAAATTGATATAACATTTCCTCTTTGTCAAATAAAACTTTGGCAATAGCACTGGATTAGAAAGCCTGCACTGGATTAGAAAGCCTGCACTGGATTGAGCTTATTACACATAGCAGTGGTGCTGGGACTTCATAGCTTTGAGAATACTAAAGAATTTTCATTCTACTTGGATGAGCCATGAATTTGCAGTATTGATGGATGGCAGCCTTCCTTGATTTGCTTGCCTCAAACATTTGTATAAGCATTTTTATTTTGTTTTCAAGAGTATCCATGGAAGCAGCGCACGCGCGTGCTGCAGTTCACATGTTTGTGTGCATTCCTCCAAGCTGGAAGACTTGCAAATAATTGTGCAAATGTGGGTTTGTGCAAGTTTTCAAGTCATAAATGATCAACTCGCTCCTTCCTCCCAATTATAAATGTTCCAGCCACCCAGTCAGGAAGGACACATGGTTCCACGTGAATTAAATAACCAATTGCACCACTTGAAAAGTAAACAGCAAACAGGGAATACTGAAAGCAGCAGACACAATGGGTTCAAAGACATTCATATGCTGAAGTGTTCAATAAAATATTCTTTGAATAAATTTAAATTACAAGTACATTACTTGATTTCATATCTTGTCACAGGGCCTGCAGAGCTCTATTGTGAGATGTCCTATTAACTTCAGCATGATTGTTCACCAAGATAAGCAGTTCCAGTGGAAAAAGTAGTGCTTTCAAAATATTTTTTCTAGGCAAATATTTTAATAGCAGATCCTCCCTGTGAGTAAGACTGTGCAAGGTTTACATAGTTGTGCTGCACATTGACCATAGGATTAGAGGCTGCTGGAAAATTACGGTGGTTTAATCTCTCTTTCTTAGGTTAGCTTGGCCATGAAGGATTATTCAAGACTCAGCATCTCCTGTGTTTGGAAGATTCTGGTCTTCACCACCTTGACAGGGACCCACAGCTTTTGACAACTGTAGCTCAAGTGTGGACATGGGACATAACAGCAATCCCTTGAAATGGGGCTGATTTGTTCTTGTTAATCTCTGGGTTGGGATGCAGACTTCAGGCATGACCAGGATGACTTCACTTACTATCAGTGAAACTGATAGTTTCACTTCAGCTGTCAAAACTGCAATAATTGTAGGTGTTGTGGCCCCAGAAAACCAAAACCAGCTTTGCCAGGGAGCCCCTGGACCATTTCACTGCAGGGGCTCAGCTGAGTCCCATCCACTTCTGCCACATCCACATTCATACCAAGAATTATTTTAAACAGTTTCCTACCTAAAGCAATTACCTTGGATATAAGTTTTAAAAATCCACGCAGAAATACTTCTATTGTTTAAAATCCACTCAATGAGCCTCCTACCTCCACCTTTGACAAGCATGCTAAAAGAACAAAATTGAGATTATACAGGCAAGAGTTTGACTGATGTATCATTAATGCTATTTCTTGAGTGACTAAGCTCATAGTAGTATCAACTACTAGTATTGAAACATCATTTCATCCCCAAGACAACTGCAGCTCCAAAGGTAAAGTGCTGGATCCCTAAAATGTATCACTTCAGTTTCCATTACGATGCTAATTTGTTGTAAAATGTGGGTCCTGAAGACCAGAAACAGGAAAACACTGAACAACAGTTAGGTTAGTCTTTTTCATTCTGTTTCAACAGTTTTGTTTGAAATCTTGTGATTTGCGGTATTGAACAGGTGACTGCTCAAAATGCAGCACACAGGTTGTTTTATGGATATATTCGAGAAACATTTTAATGGAAAATTTCAGCTGACCTGAAATTTACTCCACTAAATGCTTTATTCACATCAGAAGCAATCCGAGAGGCTGTTCAAGGTATTTTCAGCTTTTCCACATTTGTGTCTTAGATTTGTCGTTTTTTGAGATAAGAACGAAACGGTGTTTAAGACCATTAAAATAAATTAATATTAGTTCAAAACACAAAAAGAGTTCTAAAAATAGGTTTGAATCCAGACCATTTGATCACATATAAAAATCTATAACTGAAATTATTTTCTTTCTGTGTATCTCCTTAGAGTTGTAACTATTATGTTACTAAAAGATCCATCCCCTCTGAATGAGTGATGCTCTGAAACAATCGAGGGGGTGTTTTCTTAAATCAGCTTCTAGAAATGGTTTTATTATTTTATGAAACAAAGGGACCTTTCCATGTTGAAATCTAAGTCTCATGGTATGGTTTAAAGTGTGAATATTTTAATGTATCTGTAGATTTTATCTTACAAAGAGCATACTGAAAATGTAGGAGAGAAATGTAGTCTGTGCTCCTCATATCTGTGAACAGATGACAGCTTTCTCAAATTGTCCATTCTTAGCACATATCTGACAACTTCAATTTTTTTAACTTCATAATTTGATTATGAGCATTTGAATTTTGAGAAGAAAATTCAACTGCTGCTGAATAGATGAGTCCCATGAAATGCTTTTTTGTCCCCTGCCTTGATGAGGATTTGAGGTTCACCTGCACACAGCTGCTGGGTGCACTTTTCCCACAGATACCCTTGGAAATAAAATGTGCTCAGGAAGGCACAGCCACTGCCCCAGCAAAGCACCTGGGGATTAGCCAGCATCACTGGGCACTGTTTGCTGCCCTGCCTTTCTCACCACTTCATGGACTTCTTTTTTTGAAACAAAGTTCTTACTGAAACCCAGTTTAAATCAAGGGAAAATTCCACCAGGTTCAGTCAAAACTGCACTTCATATCTATGAATGAGATTCCTGGAAGGCTTCAGGAAACTCAGGGATTTCTCCTGCAGACAACAGGCCATGACTAGTCTCAGCAACTCTGCAAGATGCAAACAAACTTATTTTCCATGGAAAACCGAGACTGAGGACACTAGAACAAGCTCAGCAAAGATCACAAGATTCAGTTCAAGTGGAGGATGCTCAGCATCTCTCGAGCAAACTCAGGAGCTCTCAGACACAAGCTCTTCAAGGTTTCATAAAAGCCCATTCCTACGGTTAGATTTCCTGCAGGAGTTATAAAGCTGGCATTATCATTACCTGTAAACCTTCACACTTCAGTAATTCTTTCTCTCTCCATTGTCTGAAAAGATTTTCTTGTCCCACAGCTATTGTATGTATGCATACAATTACTAGGTAGCAAATGTGGTATTTTAAGAGAAGAACCGATGTCGCACTATAGCCTTGTTAGCAGATGGAGAAGATGAGAACAGACATGAGGATGAGGTGCCTCTACCACAGCTTTTTCTGGGAAGAAAAAAAAACACCTCCAAAACCAGCTGCTAGACTCTGAACTGTAGCTGGGCTCGCCTGGGCTGAGCTGTCTGTCAATCAGAATAAACCAAGAAACCTGGTTTGTAAAGTTCATGTGTGCTAAGTTGTGCTGATGGAATTAGGTGCACTGAAGCCGATATGCCAAGTGCATTAATATGGGAGGAAAGACTCTGGCGTGCCCTTACCCTCACGAGCCACAAAGCAGCTGGGCAAAAGTCAGTGGCTTTCCTCCACGCTCTGCCTTTCATCCAGCATCACTGAGGCTCCGTCAGCTGCTGGTGCAGAGGGAAGGGACCTAGCAAGTCAGGGGGTTCAGACCACGGTGGCCCTGGCTCCGCTGCCAGCTGTGTGTGGCCCTTTCCTAGGGACGTGCTGGTTTCCCACGGGCAGAGCTCCACACGCTGGGCTGACAGATGTTGTCTCCCATCTGGGCTTTCCGACCCACTATGCCAAAGCCTCCACAGACCTGTGTGTTTCTTTGTCCCAGCAGTTAACCACCGCACCTGCTCTACAACTCCATCTTCAGAGGGAGCCACATGTTTGGCCTCTGCGGGGAATGGGGTGCCCTGCTGCCCATCCCAGCCACTAAACCACCTATCTTTCTATTTAACACACTTCAGCCTGACCCTTGGGCTGCATTAAGTAACCCCGAGTTCACAATGAAGCACCTGAACAGCAGCAACACCTTCAACCAGGTTACCGGTGTCTGTCTGAGAGTAGACGGGGGAAGAACTTGGGTTTCTGCTGTCCTGCCTGAGCCCTGAGGCTGAGCCCCAAAGCCCCTGAGGCCAGAGCTCCGGGGGGGTTGTTTCCAGCCCACAAGGCTGGAGGGCTCAGATGTGCCCCGAAAAGCCCCGAACCGCCCAGGACCCCTCAAAGCCCTTAAGCCCCGGGGTCCCTTAGCCCCGGGCTAGGGGGGCGTGGAGCGCGGTTGCCCCCTTGGGCAGCGCTCCCCCAGGCAGAGCTCCGCATCCCGCTGCCCGGTTCCCATGGCAATCTCGGAGATGCCGGTTGCCACGGTAACGCCATCCTCCTCCTCGGCCGTGTCCGAGGCAGCGGCAGCGGCTCCTGCTCGGCTCTGCTCGGCGGCTCCGGCCACTCAGCCGGTCTCCCCGAGAAGTTGCTTCTCCCCCGCCCTGGCTCGGCGCGGTCCCCCCCCGGTACCTTCGAGGCAGCAGATCCTCCAGAGCCCCGAGTGCGTGAGATCGCCCCGCGCCCGCCGCGGCGGCCCCTGCGCCTCGTCCGCCGTGATGTTGGTGCCGTTGCAGATGTGGGCGCTGGAGTAGAGCCAGTAGTCGGTGCCGATGGCGATGGCCATGAGGCTGAAGGCGGCGAAGGCGCCCACCGTGGTCAGCAGCATCTGGACGCCACGGTCACACCACACCATGGTGCTTCATAGTCCCCGCACGGGCGCGGGGGCCGCAGGACACCGCCCGGCAGCCGCCGCCCGCGGGAGCGGCCGAGTCACGGGGCGGGGGGCGGAGGCGGGGGGCGGGAGGGGAGGGGGGGAGCCGCCCGCCGCCGCGGGGCCGGGCTCCGCCGCCAGCCGCGCCCCGCCGTACCGCCCCGGCTGCGGGAGGAGGGGCCGCCCGGCCGTGGACCCCCAGGGAGCAGGGGAGACCCGCCCGCCGTGCTGCCGCCCCGCCGGGGAGGGACCGGCCCGGTGCCATGACCCGCAGCCCCCGGCGGGGCTCGAGCATCGCTTTGTTCCTTTGCTCTCGGTGGGCTCTGCCGGCGACAGGAGCGCGATGACACTTCTGAAGCCGCAACTTCACGGGGGACGGAAGGTGTGAGCGGCTGCGAGTCCGGCTCTGGACCCCCCCACACTCCAGAACCCGGCCAAAATTTGGCTGGAGATCAGGGAGGTGTGGCCCACCTGATGGGTGCAAAGCTCCGCACCTGCACTGCTACCTCTCGGGTGGGTGTGCACGCCTTCCTTCGGCTGCAGAGCCTGCCTGGGAGATCTCCCTAGAAATGGTGCCAAGTACAGTGGGGAAAAGTGTTGCAATCCCGAGGAGAGGGGCCACAGGGTCAGGGAGCCACAGAAGAGGGAACGTGGCGGTTTGGTCAGGACTCCCTCCGGCAGCCTCACTCTGCCATTAGTTACCAGCAAGGAGGTTGTAAGCAAGTATTTGGGTTGCTGGTTTTCTCCCGTTTGGGAGGGGATGGAGAGAATCCAGCACCCAAAAATATTTTCCCTTGGAAAACCAAGGGGAGAAATACCGACACCATTTTTTTATTGTGTTATCCTGCCTTCCACCCCTGACTATCATCACTGTGAGTTGACAAGTCGGTCCTGCCTCCACCTCATCCGAGTGACAAGCCAGATGAATGGGAAGCCTTCCTGATCAGCTAATGCGTTTGTGTGGAGGGAACATGGCAGCACACCAGTTTTCTGTATATGAATTAGGGAGTGGGAGGACAAGAGCTACAAACCTCGAGAAATAACAGCACTCTTACCCAGCAGTGCGGGGATGGCTGCAGGTGCTTGTACCACTCCACAGCTCAGCATACCAACGCCGAGATGCTTTTCAGCTGCTCGTCCTTTTCATAAAAACCAGGAAAGAAAAAATGAAAATACAAATTAAAAGCTGGTCTTTACTTCACAGAGACCTAGGCACATTGCTCAAACTGAAGCCTATAAGCGTAGAAGAGCTCCAAAGTTAGATTGCTTGGTTTAAGCATGTAAATTATGCTCTTTTCTTTTTTGCCTTTTTTTTTTTTTTTTTTTTTTTTTTTTCCAGTTGTAGTTTGTAGGTCTACCAGTGCCTTTGCAAAATCTCCTTCTAAATGAATGTCTCCATTAGGGATGGAAGGGTGAAGTCAGGAAGCCTCGTTCAGAAAAACTGGATGGAGAATTTAAGTTTAATGAGGTTCAACAAACTTCTCATTTAAAATATGTGTTTGTACCTCTGGGCTTTGGGGGTTTGGACAGAATGGGAAAATGAGATACTGAAACAGCAGGAGAGAAGCTATTTCCATAGCTTTTTTAACCTATTGAGCCTTAATTAATATTATTTATTTGCATTACTGTATTGCTGCTTATGGATGGCTGTCCACAGCAAGGAGCAGGGGAAGGGGTGGCAGGGCTGTAACCAGGGCTGGGTTCTCACTCAGCACAGAAATATTCTTCTCAAGGGCTCCCAGTCCAGACATGCAACAGGAGATGGGATGAATGGCAATAAAATATCTGGCTCCTCTCCCCCCCCTGCATTTTTGCAAAGAAAATGGCTGTTTCTGTTCCTGCTGCCCTCTGAGAAATAACTTGGGCTCCTAAAGGGTTAAAGAGCAGCATCTGAGGCAGACAATCATTTTCTGCCCAAGCTATCTTCTTTATCTTCTTTAGTTTAAAACTGTTCTCTATTCTTTTGAAATGCATGAAGTAGATTGTGGGAGAGCTAATATTATATTCCACTACTGAAAGCTGGTGGAGTATTTTACATTGATGTCTGGCTCTAGTGATTTTCTAAGGATTTTGAATTCATTAAATCCAACCATTGAATCATCTCCATCCGTGGCGGAAGGAAGGCAAAAGTGCTTATGCTCCTCAATAGCAAAAAAAAATGTGTAGTCTTTTCTTAAATGCAAAAGCTCTCTGACCCACTCTGTGTAATAAAATTGCCCCTCATGTCACCTTTGGTTTGCAGCCTTTGCTTATGACACAGCTGTACAATGCTGCTGCTGAGCACAGCAGCGAGGCAGCCTTGGTGGGATGCATTGCACTGCTCTACCATCCTCCATCCTCCATCAGAATTAAGACCTAATTGTTCCAAGCTCAGACCACAGACAGGAACTCATAACAATGAGGAGAGAAAGCCCCACGTCTTCTCCCTGTAATTTAGACCCTCTCTGATGACACAGAGCAAGGACAAGTGTCCATACTCAGAAATATTTACACTGGAGAAACAGAAACTTGAAACTGAATTGTTTTGATTCCCTGATGCTGATGTTCAAAGCTTTAAATGAAATCCCATGCTTGATAATTTTACATGTGAACTGAGTAACAGTTACTTTGGAGATGAAACTTTGGCTTTAACTGAATTCAGTGAGAGCTGTCACTAATAAAATCCTGCCCCAGAGACACTACTGATATCAGAAGACAACTGCAAGATGTTACTGTTTAGCATTACTGCTGCTGCTGCTGAATGTCAATCACATTACATTTAATAGATTAGACTTTTCTTAATCTATCATCTAGAATATAATACTAGAATTTCACCACAAGAAACTTTTAGAGATCGCTCAAGAAAAAACCCAAGAGAGTTGTTTCTCCAAAGGAAAATAATCACTTCAATTAAACAGACCTTTTGATGTAGACAGTCTAACCACCATCAAAGCCTGGAACAGATTATTTCATACTCCCTTGTCCTTTCTCAGCTTTTAGCTCTATGCTTTTGAGAATGAATTTTTGCATCTAGAAATGTCCTAAAGCTATAAAGACATCAATACAATTGACTGTTGTCATCTCCTGTGGGTCCTGAGAATTTTTTGAGATCTTTGCTATCTAATTTGATGCCGATATTAGAAAAAAAAAAATCCTTAATAATTTCCTTCAGATTAAGGTATGTATGAAGAACTGGAGAAACATTTCCTACATTTTGTACAGTGTCAGATAACCTCCTTTAATACACAGGGCAGTGGTGGGGTTTGATGGAACTCACCAGGTTAGCAGCACAGCTTCACAAGTGCACACATCTCCAGCCTGAGCAAAAAACCTTGTGCAAATATGGGATGTGACAGACAGTGTCACTTATGTCACAGGTATATTTAAGAAAGAGTAATACTAAAGATTTTCATGGAACTATATTTTCATACACCTTGGATCAGATCTTGCAGGTTAGTGTGATACATACCAGACCACACTGGGAGACCTTTGCAGAGCTGGAGCCAAATGACTTGCCCAGTTCATAAATTCAGTGGCAAAACAAAGGCTGAATTAACTTCTTCTGAGGGCTGGTACTGTATCTGACCCACCTATTCCTTCTATTATCATCCATCATGTATTGCAAGGACATAGGGCTTTCACCTCTGAGGACTGCACACTATGTTCTGCCTCCTCCAGCAAGGAGGAGAAGAAGTCTTCAGCTGGCAGAGAAGTCACCATCACACTTCAGAGAGCTAAGTCTAGAAAAAGGTGAACTTGAATTTTGAGAAGTTATAAGGCTGATTTCTCTTTTAGTCCTATAAAAGACCATCTGAAATCAGCATGAATAGTTTTAGGTTGTCCTTCAGAGCTGAAGAAATGGTTATCTCAAAGGAGAAATATTGTCATTCTCTTGCCACTTGAGGGACAACAGCTTGGCCTCGATTCTATTGTTCCTTTTAATATATTAAATATTCTTTGGCTTAGTCATGGGGAGCAAAGCAACACAACTGCTTTCTAATAAATAAAATGTGCTCAGAAGCAAGTCTGAAGCTTTCCAGATAACTGCATTTTGAGTTTGCCAGGAAGCCAGATGCTGCTATTGGAAAAGTAGCTGCTATGGTTTGTCATCTGAGTCTAGAAATTGGTACCCAAGAATGATATGATGAGACAGACTCGATGATAGCACTGCTCTTTCTATAAATAATTTGAAGAAAGTTTTTTTTCTTTTAAAAAAGTCTCTTTTGCTAGAGACTTGCACAGCAAACCAGAAAATTAAAAAGGATGGGCATGCTGTGTTTGAGTAGGGCCATCAAAGGAACATGATATATACAATTTATAGGAGAATATATAGCAGCTCTTGTGTATTTTCTACTACATAGGCTGTATTCTCCCCATAATACCAATAGTTATGAACCTCATTATCTTTTTGACAATGGAGAAACTGAGTATTATTCCTTTACTTGCTTGATCATGTCAAATGCCAAAGCAAATTATGAATGCTTGTCCTTCAAGTACTCATCCCTCCTGGTAAGATATTAAATATCAATAGCATTCACATTCAGCTACAGAGTGAGCTAATACTGCACACATCTCACAGACCTAAAGTTCACTGTGCCCGTTACCTGTCACACCATTTCATCTTTCTTGCCCATGTCCTGAGAGCTGGAAAATTCATTGCAATGTTAAATGCCACATTACAGTTTGCATCACATTTCAAAGGATTTAGAGAGGCAGTGAGGAGAGCTATGGGACGTTTTCTCTGCTTGAAGTGCAGAGAAAAAAGTCCTTGTCTTTTTGATGGTGGAGAAACAAATGTTCTGACCAAGGGTTCATTCAGACAAGGCACTACTGGAATGAGCTGTGTTTGTTCTCAGGGCAGTGTCCAAGGGAAATACAAATTCTCCTTGGGAATCTGGTGCAATGAGCGGGTGGAGGGAAAGAGGGGAAAAAAATACCTGTGAGATTTTATCATTCCAGCCATTATCAGTCAGTTCCAAGGGATAATTATGCACCTGAAAGCAGCCCAGCAACAGGCTATTTGTGCTGTACAAACACACACTGACAGCACAGCTGCTCCTCACAACCACACACCAACTTCAGCCAGACTAAAAGATGCAGCAGGGAGTGGGATGTCACCGTGATGGATCGCCCCTCGCGGGCTCTCTCCAAGCCCCTGCGTGCACATCCTGCTGATCACTGCCAGGATGCCTGAGCACCAATTCCTAATCAGTCCACAAACAAAGAAACATTAAACGTCCTTAAAAAAAAAACAACTAATTAAAAAAAAATAAAATAAAAATCTTCTCTCAAACAAATGCTCCTTCTCAGACCTGAGGGAGAAGGTGCTGTAGCAGAGCAGCACGGCAAGGCTCACTGAAGTCACCTGAAGTGTAAAATGAGGCAATCTGTCAGTGAGGGTATTGCCTCTGAAACCTGGCATCACCCACCCAGAGGATGGAGGAGAATTACCCCAGCCAGAGAAGGGAAAACTGCCTTTTAACCTGAAAAGTAAGGACTTTAGTGGAAATGTGTTAGGAGGCGGGTTGAGTGAAACAGGTTTTTAGGATAAGTCTTAAATACTTAATCACGATAACTTGCTGCACTGAATTTATCTCCTAAGCTGCCTAAAGTAAATTCCTCAGATCTGTCTGAATAATTTTGAGCTGATAATGCAGCATTTAAGTAGGAAGGCTGTTGCCCAGTGAAAGGATTTGCTCATTAGAATTTCAGCTGAGAATTCACTGGAGAGATGGTCTTTCGGGAGCATATCCCAGTAGCTCACTTGGAAAAGTTTTATAAACAGTCTACTAAGAAAGGAAATTGGAAGGTAAAACTAGCCATTACTTCTGAGAGTTCACTGATAGAACAAGCATCCAAAAGAATGAGGTTCATTTGATCTTCCCTGTGCTCCAGTTCTTTTTTTCCTATTCAAGAGACAAGGAAATCCTTTTCCATCAGCCTGCAGCAAGAGCTGCAGTTTCTGGTGATGAAATGTGCTCTCAGTCAGGTGTTTCCAGCATTTATGGGACCAAAGAGCTGTTTTTCCATAGAATCACACTTGGGAGATGGATATTGAACCAGATAATCAAAGTGTTACTGTGACACTCTGAACTCCACTGGACTGAGATTATCCAACTGAGTGGCTTTAAGCCTGTCCCTGTCAGATATTTCTCATTTCATTGCTCTTCTCCAAATTCAAAATGCAGTTGGTTCTTCAGATAGAGAGACCAGCAAGCGAGGGAAGAAACAGGGGAACTCAAAGGTGAGTTTTGCCAAGAGAAGCAGAACCTTAACCCCCCCCCCCCCGAGTCCAGGATCTGACTGGGGTGGGATAAATGCAGGGAGAGTCCACGCACCTCACCCTCCTTCAGCAACTGTACATGGACTCTTTCCACAGACTATTTTATGTGACAGCAGCAGTGAGGAGGAGAGGAAGAAAAGCAGTAGCAATCATAACAAAGCAGGCTGACACAGTGGTTCAAATGAGCTGTAAATATGGCCAGCAGAATGCCATAAAACCTCGCCGTGCACAGCGGAACCGTAATTCGTGCTATCGCTGTTTAGAGCTACACCGGTGTCTCGATGAAGTATTTTGTTTGGGCTGAGTAAATGGCAAATGGTGTGTTTATTGATTTTTATCTCTCTTCACACCTCAAATGCTGCCTGCCTGCTCAAGGCCAGGTCACAGCACACTTACTTATGCAGCAAAAACCTACTCCATTGCTGAACCATAAACTCTTCAGGACAGGCAGCCTCTTTCATCAGGTCCCAAGGGTTTCCCCTTCCCTCCTTTTTCCAAAGAGACCCTGATGTAACACAAAGCTCTGGAGGAAAATCTGATAGGACTAAGTAATGCTTTACATCCTATTAACACCATGCAGAAACTTGCTGGAACTTGGTACAGTTTTAGCTGGACTTTCTACACTCAACGCAACAATGAAGTACACCCAGCTGGTAACACTCGCCTCTTACATTAAAAAGCTTCTCCCATGGGGGTGTGGAATTTTTTTGGGAGCAAATAGCTCTACAACAGACATTTAGCAATAGATTGTAAATGCAGAAAATGTTATGAGGGCTTTTGCTCAAGCAGCCAGTCTACTGCAAATATTAACCCAATCAAAAGCAATGCAAAAGAGAAGCCTCAAACCCCTCGCACTTGAAATTGTCAACAAATAAGTCAGAAAAACCTTGAAAGAATAAGATCACAAACCAACACAGCCTTCTCTGTTCACCCACTGAGAAGCTCTTCTCCAGAGGATAATTGGAAGAACATAGAAGAGATTCTGGACAGTCTGGTAGGGCTTCACAGTCCTTCAGGGCTCCTCATGTCAAGGTGGCAGTGCCGATGCCACCAGCATCCCCACCTTGATGGATGGGGTGTGCCCAGGCTGGAAGGAGCCCAGCCAGGTGCTTCCCTATCCCAGGGGCTGAGGACTTGTCATCAGTTTGGGAAGTGCAGGAGCAGCTGGGGGTTATCTGAGGAGCCAGGGGACAGCAGAGACCCATCACCACCATGGAGTGGGCAAACCCATGTGCATCCAGCCCCTGAGCTCTCCAGCTTTAGCTTCACCTTCCCAGTCCATGCAGGGGCAACGCCAGGCTGTGCCCACCAAAGCTCAGGGCACGGTGGGTGCTGGCACAACACTGCTCCTGGGGCTGATAAGGAGCATCCCAGGAACAGAAGGTGCTGCCCAAGAGAGCACAAGTGTCATCAGCTCGGAAGAAAAACTGCTTTTGGAGCAAGACGACAAATTGCAGCAGCCAGAGCTGTGAAAAGCCTTGACAAAATATTTAACAGGGAGAAAAAGAGAAGGGTTGCCAATTGCTAGAGCCTGCCTAATTCAGGTTATTAGATGGTTACTGCCACTGCTATTAAAAAGACATGATTTTCTGAGTGATCTAAGCAAGGAAGGGCTGGAACACACCTACAGGATTTCCATGTGCTTTTAGCTCTGCTAATGGAGAAAAAAATTTTCCTCTCATAGGAGACTCAATTGAATAATTATTCAATGCAATTAACAAATAAATAATGTGCTGCTTTGTGATGTATCCAGTAAATATATGCTCAGGAAATTAAATAGATAAATCTCTACATACTATTTTAGGTTCATCACATGTATGTTGATCCAACTGGATTTTGTTGTTGTTGTTGTTGAGGAAACCATTAAGGAATGAGTCTGAGGTTTCAAAAAAAAACCTGAAAGGAATTAGCTTTTCACTGAGCTTCACACAACAATGGTGTTGTGTGAGTAATGCTACTACAATTTACTTAGGAGAATGAAAAATAACAACTGCTATTCTGGTCATAAATAACCTCTTTTCTCACAGCAGAGACCCATTACAAGGTCAGCATCTACTGTCAAACTTCTTGATTAGGCTCATTAAAACTGTCCTGTTGATTTTTATTTTTTAATATTTTTTTTTATGAAGTGCCTGCTTTTCTTGAAATTTGTACCTGTTCTTACAAAGAACTTGGAAACCCAAAATATGAACATCTGAGCCTTCCCAAGCCTATCCCTCCTCAGGTCTCTCTTTTTTTTTTGCATTATTGAGGTGAACAATTCGAGCAAAGACATTTTTGCCTTTTTACATTTTTCACAGGAAAGCATTCCAATAAGATCTCTATTAATACAACGGTTTCTAGGTAGCAAGGAAAAAAAACAACCCCACAGCATCTCTACTGAAAAAGCTGGCAGATGTTGACTTCTTCCCCATAACTGCAATGCCTCTATAAAAAGGAGCACTCCGTTCTTACAAGCGTTAAAATGGAAAATAAATAGAAGTGGTGAATATGGCACACTGAAGATTACATGCGGGGGACCAGAAATTCAAATCCCCTCTCAGAGGGGACATTGCAGGGGTAATGAGAAGATGCAGAAGCTTTTCAATCTCCCAAATCAGTCCCTCGTGGCCCATCATGGAGGCAGACAAAGCAAACGGGGCAGCACGGGCAGGCAGGATTATTTTATGGGTATTGGCTGATGTGAGAAACCCACGGCCACCCCAGGCTGCAGCCATGTGCAGGAAAATGCCAGAAGCCATCCCATTTGCAATAAACTAATTATGTGCCAGGGATTTTCTTGTTTAGACAAGCCTTACTGTTTTGTTTACAGTTCTCAGCATGTTCTCAGCCTGGTGAAGGGTGTGTGGGCCCTCTGGGTGGCAGTCACAGTGCCATGAGATGCTGGAGAGCCCTGGGCAATGCCCACTTTATTAATGGGTCTGAAACCACACAGACCTCCTGGGTTTTGGGTGGGACTGAGCAGGCTGTCACCCTCTCCAGGTGATGCTTCAAAGGCCACTGATGCACAGGCTTTCACCACGAGGCAGCAGTTGCCACATCACCCAGGGACAGGTTTTAGGGACCACAGGAGCTTCCTGTGCCTTCAGATGGGCAGGAGGCTAAAGACAGGAGGTTTTTGTTACTGAAGATCTAAGCAAAATCAGTTTAGTTATTGTATAAAAATCTGCCTTGGTGAGATCACCAGCAGAGCCAGGCCCTGGCTGCACACATGTGCTCCCACCTCCTCCAGGCTCAGAGCCTGCAGGGCACCATCTTCTTTCTCTCACTTCTGGAGCACAGCCAGCACTTCTTCCCACAATCCTAACTCAAGGTTGGAGAAAACACAAGGTTGGAAAGGAAAGAAAGGTGAGTGGTTTCTACTCAGTTGCTAAAAGCTTGGAATAATTTGCACTGTTGTAATTCCAGCAGTTGAGATAGCCAGAAAAAAATATATTTAATGTTTCATTTTTTTCTGCTTTCTCCCTGAAGACACTTTTTGTCCACTGAGGGAGAGTGCTAACAATGACTTCAATAGCAGAATGAAGTTTAAAGCCCAGATCTTTCAAATTCTGCTCATTCCTCTAAACTATTCCAATCCCCTTTATGTTCTTTCTGCATACACACACCTGTCTTCTTCAAAGCCTTAACCATCTCCGACACACCTGACCTTTCCATCCAGGCACAATGGTTAGATGCAAAGAAAAAAACCCTTCACCTACAGCAAGTAACTCTTTTGTTTTGCCAGCTTCACGCCTGAAAATTTTGCTGCTGCAGGAAGTAAAATGGGGAGCAACCTTTCCTTCTCTTCTGAAAAATGGAACTGTCATCTCTTGGAGAGAAATAACAGCTTATCTTTATTTTGTCAGACACGACTGTTAGTTATTAGAGTTGTCTTAAGAAAATGTTGTGAGAAGAATTAGGACAGTATTGTCACAGAAATGTCAAGAGTTCAGAAATTAATTTGACAAGATATGGGAGATCTCAGATATGTGTGACAGTTGTGTAAATACTGGGAACCTATTAAAATAAAGAATCAGGTAAAACTAGTTTCTACATTTAATTAATAAACTAACTTAATAGCCTTTACTCTGGTTAGACCCTTTCAATTCATGCCAGTAAATATAATTTAACCTATTAATGGACACAAAGTTCATCCATTTTTAACTAAAATGTCTGATAAACTTCTTACGTTTGATAATCCTACTATATTTTTGGCTGGCTCTTATATAAACACCCCTCTCCTCCACTTAGTGAACAAGCCCATACATTGTCATATGATAAAGCACATGCACCTCTCTGGTTTTGAAGGTTTTAGAATAATTTCTGTAAGAAAAACTTACACCATAGATGAAGAGAAATTAGGCTAAGAGGAATTATGGCTAATAGATTCTGACCTCAACAGGCTAAAACACAGGCTGGCTTTGCACTCTAATATTTGCATCAAGCCCATATCTCATAGCTGTGTTAAATCATACAAATTCATCTTTTAAAGAAGGCACTACATCCATTAGTAAATTGTTTTAATAGTTGATTATTAGCAGCATAAAAAGGATGTGATTATCCCCAGTCTGAGTCTCCAGGGGCCCTGGCAGCATCTGGATTGCACCACAGCTCCAACTCCTAACCCAAAGCCAGCAATTTGATGGAAACAGGAGAAACATTTTTGAAGCCAAAGGTGTTGGCTCCAGTTAGCCAACAGCTGGATGTCAGAGCTGCCAGCTGAGGCTCAGACAGAGTGTAAAGAGAGTTCAAGTGTAAAACACAGCACTGCTGTGCAGTGGTGACCATGGAGGAGCTGGCACAAGCCCACTCCATTTGCCTCTTGCCCCCACCTCCCCCGTGTTGCTCTGCCACAAACTTGGTCTTTCCTGCTGCCAATGGGGTGGCTGTGAACCCCAGGGATCAGCACTGTTGGCCTGTGGTTGCTAAGAAAGTTCATCAATACTAATTAGTCCTGGAGACAACATCTCCCTCTCAGGAACATGGCTGGGAGGTGCAGGATCTGCAGCTGGAGGATGGGATTAGTGCTCACAGCCCCAGAGGTGAAGGTGGTCAGTGCTTCCACCAGCCCTGCAATGGGAGGGGAGGTCCCCCAGCCAGCTCCTTGCTGCCAGACAGACCTGCACAGTCATCTTCAGGGGATGCAGATGAGCTCAGAAGCTGCTTGATACACAAAGTAGTTTTGTTTTGCAGAGTACAATAAGAAATACCAGAAATCAGTCACTCCTATTATTTGCTGCAGTTCCTCTAACTGATCCTTCGTTTTCTTAGCACTGGGGCTGGCTAGGAAGGAAGTGGAGCATTTGCCATTAAACTTTTTGAAAAGAACTTCAATAATTTAACTAAATTCACCTTCCAAATTATTTTCTGATGCAAAGATGTGAAAATTGAGTTGAATTTCAGGTTCATTTTGTTCTTTGATAGCCAAACAATGCTTATTTTTCAACTGGCGTTTTGTCTCCCCCTGCACCCTCAGCTCTGCCCCCACCATCTCCTTCCATCTCTTTATACAGTTAAGCTTCATGTTCAGATTGTTTGGCAGAAAAGGCAACGGTGGACAGTTCCCTCTGCAGGTCCTTTGGGGCCAGCAGTCCCCTCTGCTCAGGTGGCCAGGGGGGGATGTGCATCTCCCAGCAGCATTCCCAGAGGAGAAAGGATGTGCCACAACCTCCAGCACCAAACTCAAGGAGCCTCGCCCAGCATGCTCATGCCGAGGGGACAGGACCAACACTTGTAGCTGAGTAAGGGGAAGATGCAGCCCAGTAAAGTGACCTGAGAGCAAGAAGAAAAAATATGTAGAAAGAAGAAAAGAGCCAATTCCTTTTCTTATAAACTTAGAGCAAAGGGTTCTTTTATAAAGGTTTTTCCTGTGATTAAAAAGGAAAACCCAAAGCCCTTCCCAGTGTGATTTGTTCTGGAGGCAGGATAGGACACCATCAAATCCCATAAGCAGTTTGCAGTACTCTCCTCCCAAGCACAGTCTGGCAATCTCGACTCCTCGCCTCACTTAAAACAGCATCTCTGTTCCTGGATAACCCCGAGCCCATGGCAAGTAATGAAGAAGAAAACAACGGGTTGTTGTTTTCCCTCCCATTCCCCCCACTCACTCTGCATTAGGCTCCATCCTTTCACAACTCGCTTGATGTAACACGATGTGGCAGAACGTACCCTGATCCAGAAGTGAACCCTGATGCAATGCACAGCAGATGCCTTGGACTGAAGCAGCTCCTTCCTTGCCTTCCCTACCTTTGATCCACATTTTCTGCTTGTGACAGGCTGTTAAACAAACATCTGTGACAAGGCTTGATACGCATTTGTTTTTCTGCAGCTTGCTTCCTTTTTGTTCAGCTCTCCAAGCTGAGTGTCTTGTTGACAAATACACAAACTCCATTACCAATTAATGACTCCAGTCTGGTCTCTACTGTCTTTATGCCCCAGTGTCAGTTCTACACATTAGCCTGGGTAACATTCAAAGATAATTGTGTTTTGTTTATTTGTTTTGGGGAGTAGCAGCAATCAGACAGGCAAATCCCAGTCCTTACCAAAGCTGTAATTCTGTTTTCAAGTGCAGCCTGCTCCAAGGAGAGCTAGAGGAGGACACACTGCATTAGCTCAAGGTGAAACCTCCCTTTTCTTCTTTCACTCTTAATTTTTTCCTTCTTCCAAGAAAAGGCCATTTTTCTTCACACCCAGGGCTTTTGCAGGCTTTTCACATCTAGGGGCAGGATTTCTGCAGACTCTTCATTTGTTTCACCACTTTTTAAAGCCCACCTTTGTTGCCTATTGCAGTTCACTGAAAGTGTAAGTCATTCTTGGTAACACCTGTCAGCCCCAGCAGAGATATGCAGCCAGGACCACAGGTGTCTGTGCACAGAGGCATAGCTCAAAGTTGGAAGAAACATTTCATGAATGTTTTCAAAAGTGGTCACTGACTTTGGGCACCTCCATTTCCAACACAGCTGAAGTGTCATTTTTGAAGATTGGGTATTTGGGTCCTTTGCAAGCAGGAAACCCAGAAATCCAATACCTGTAGGAATCCAGGTGAATTAAGTCCCTGCAAATCCTCTGTGGAAGAAGAAATACTTAATTAACACTAAGTGCAGGCAGAGGAGGTACAGCCTGAACGTGTTAACATGGCTGCAAAAGAGAATGAGCAAGGGGGGAGCTTAATTCAGGCTGTTTCCTGCTTCCAGAGACATAAAGTCTTGCTGAACAGCCGTGACCATGCTGCATGTTAACCGAGGAGGCACGAGACACAGTTGGCAAAACACATTAGCATCTTCTCCTCTGATAATTAGTTTGGTGAAAAATTATTGCGTTATCTCTTTGGTTTCACTAGAGACCAATTGCAGTCTGAAAAAAAACCTGAAAAGCTCACATTAGGTGCTTTTAATAAGACAATAAACCCTATAATGTTTCCAAACAAGATTTAAAACCCATTCAGCACAAGAGTAATTAGCACAAGTCAGGTTGGAGGCCAAATGCATTATTTAGTAATGGAATGAAATTTGCTGAGAAAGAAGCCCATTAAAATCCACAACAATGCCTGACTGTCAAGGCAATGTATTTAAAACATACTGCACCAGAGCTGCTAACACTGCACTAGGATGTGGTTCCAATTCCAGGAAATCTTGTGGTCAACAATGGAGATTTTACTCCAGCTATGCAGGGAGAAATAATCCTTGTGAGCCATATTGCACAGCAGGTGTTCATCTTGCAGATGGGTTGAAATCAATTATCAGCACTGACTGCTGTACCATTGGGCAAGCAGTCTGAGATCCTCCAGATTACCCTCACATTGCCCATATTTGCATCCCGAAGAGCCACTGGAGATAGCTTTCCTGGTAGAGAAAGCCCTACAAGAGCAACCTGTCTTTTTTCCAGGAATGTGACACAAAGCTGTCTTTCTTGCATGCTGTCATTTTTTTTTTTTTTGGAGGCATGTGCAAAGACACTGATTGGTACAAAGGATTCAGAAAAAAATAGACTGTGCTTAGCAACCTCCAGCAAAACTAGCAGAATGCACTCGACACAACTTGTGCTCCATAATGAAATTCCTACAAAGGCACTCAGTACTTAAACTAGGACAAATGAAGCTGTAAGGAGCAGAATATGTAAAACATGGCAAGGAGCTGCATTTCAGATTCTGGCTTCAGAGGGGTTACTGCCAGTTGACAGCAGTGTAAATGAGACCAGAGTAAGACCTGTGCCCACCAGCAGAGAGACAAGGTGGCTTTGTATAAGAAAATGTAGAAACATCCCCATACCAAGTCTGTGTGTAGGGTATTCTGAGAAAGGAGGTGGAGTGTTTGCGTCTCTGCCACGAGCACATTCAGACACTTTTATATGGCAGTTTAGGAAATTACCATTTTGGAGCCAAGTTAGCAGGTGACAAACACTCTAGTGACTCACCAGCTCATCCCTGTGGTAATTCTGCAGCACCAGCATGAACAGGACCATGATCACTCCGTAACAGTCAGCCAGCAGTGACAAACAAAACAAAAATGGGAATAAAAGCAACAGATGTGGCAACTCACTTGACCCTGAGACTGGTGGCTCTGGGGAGAGAAAAGGATGGCTGCTGATCTCTGCTGTAAGAGTACAAAGTTTCCAAGTCCTCCTGAAAACCTCTCAGCTCTGGGGCTTCTAAATATACCTCTCCAGGTACCTTCTTGAGGCTGACATTTTCATTGGGAACCAGCAGCAGAACTGGGAGTTAGAAGAGGTGCCTGGCTCCCCCCCAACAGAGTTTATTGGCTTCTTAGCTAAGTACTTGCTGCAGAGTGATTTAAGTTTCCAGGATTTGGACATACTCCTGCCTCCCTGGTGTAGCTGTTTACCTTCAGAGCTGATTTCCCTGATGGAACAGGGCTATCTACATCTTTCTTTTCCTACCTTTTGCTTTCCATCCCTGCCCAGAGCACAGGGGAGTGGCTGGGTGTTAGGTGGAGAAGAGCAGTCTTCCCCCAGCTACACACCTTGGTCCTGGGGGGTTCCTGCCTTGACAAAACATGCACAAAACACTGAACTGCTCTGGCCTGATGTGTAATTCAAGCAGCTCGAAGAGCTCAGGCTGTTGGCATCTTTATTTGTAGCTCACAGTCCATCTTCTTTACTTCCCATTCATTTGTGCCCATGGCTGACCTGGTGCTGGCTGGGACAGCCCTCACCTTGCCAGCCTGAACCCACGGGCAGGGCTGCAGCAAAGGGCTCATGCTGGCATTGCTGTCCCAGCCCAGCACCAACAGCTTTTGCTGCAAGTTCACAGCAACACACCCAGACACAGGGATCTCTCTCTGCAAGGTCTGAATAAAGCTAAAGCACAAAAACAGCCTGACAGACCTGAAAGAAGTCAGTGATCTAAAGAAAAGAAATGGGTTTGTAGGTGATGCAAACCTCTCACAGGTTCACTCCAAAGCTGCTGAGCCTCTTAACATCTTCAACATTTATTTTCTCCTCAGGGATCACAGAGGAGGCTGCATTTCCTGGCAGGCAGCTTTGAGAGGTTTGAGACTCCAGGAAAGCCATGACATTAGCAAAGGTCCTGCCACAAACTGCTTGTGAAGTCAGGAGATTGAGCTCTCTGTAGTGCATTCATCCTCCTTCCAGGTACTTGCCCTCATTTCTGAGCTGGCCACTGCAGTGAGGAGCCATCCCACCAGTGCTCTGAACTCTGCAGGCAGCTTTTGTGCTCTGTTTTTTCCATGTTGCCCCTTCAGGCAAGTTCTCCAAAGCAGATTAATCTCAAGGGCCTCCTACTAATAATGTCAAGCCAGCAGCAGCTGGCCTGGGCACTGTATGGTGGGATGGGGAGGTTGACACATCCTCCAGCACCCCTTTGGCATATGAAGTCAAGGTCTCATCTTCATTCAACCCCCAGTTCCTGACTGGCTCTGAGAAAAGCTCAGATATCTGCCCAAGATAGGATGGCAAAACCCCAAGCTTTGGACTAAAAGACATAGCAACCATAGCAGCGTTTCACCATCTTAATAATCAGTCTGGTTTTTCTTGCAACCAACCTGTTTTATGAGGGGCTTGGAAATTTGACTCAAAGTGAGTATGTGGCCTGAAAAGCAGTTTTGTGTCAAGAACTTGGGCAACAAGCAAGAGCCCTTTTCCCAGCAGTTGTTGTAATGAGTTCAGCCACTGCGTAGCTAATGACTGTCACACCCTGAAACCCAACCAGGGTACTTGGCTGGGGAGAAAATTAGACACTTCCATCATCATCATTACTAAAACAGAGACCTGTGAATGATTACTTGCATATTATGGCAAACTTCAATTGAAATGGGCCATTACCTGCCTCATTAATATTTCAAGTGTGTTTGAATGCACTGTGGCAAAAATATATTACTTGGAAACAAATTCAGGTAGAAGGAAAAAGCCAGCAAAACAAATTTAATTAAATAATGAACACATGCTACACGAAACCATCCTGAGATTCAGCCCAATAGTGTCAAAGACACTGGTGTTCTATTTATTTATAAGGCAAAATTATCCATTCAGTTAGGAAAAAGTAATCATCCTCAGTTAGACACACCAGACAAGAATATGAAAAGAAAAAGGGCTTTGAAGCTGCTCCTGATAACAAGCCTAGACAGCTGGATAAGAAAACGCTGCAATCCAGGTTTTTAAGTTTTTTTTAAGTATACATTAGAAAACTTATTAAAGAAGTGGTGTGAATTGGCAATCTTTTGTTGCCTAACATTTTTGAATCTTCAAGAGAACATTAATGCAATACAGCTCATTTTGCTGGTACCCATGTGCCTTAGTTGAAAACAACTCCCAGCTAAAGGTGTTCCTCATAAATTGGATCTCAGCCCTGCTGTGGACCTCTTTGGTTTGAGGTAGAGCATGGCCTATCAACTTCCAAAAGACACAGGGTAGGAAAGTTATCTTTCATTTTAAAGTTTTGAACTACCTATAAACTGACTTGGGTAGGGAAGACTCGTCACTTTTATTTGTTCCTAATGTCAAAGCATGTTAACAAGATCAAGTGTTGGAGAAATAAGGGTTTGGTCAAAACCTGCACCAAGGATCTCTAAGGATCCAGCTCTAAGCTAGGCTCAAGGCTTTCTACTGGCATTTGGACAAAGCCAAAGATAAACAATAGGGAAAAAACCAAACCTGGTATGGAAGAAAAAGCACAACCAGAGTTTTCCATCATCACCTGGAAGCATGAAATTCCCTGTTTTTGGAGATGGCAGCTGGAGCCAAACCTTCCTGGAAGCTGGCTTTTACCCCAGCTATTGTGTTTCAGTGAGTGAGGGACTGTTAAGCCCTGTGACAGAGCAGAGGTGAAGAACCAGCTTCTTCCCCATGTAAGGTCTGAAGAAACTCTTCTGAAGCTAGAGAATGACTTTCTGGCCACATCAATTTTTTACCACCTTTTCTGGTTGAAGCTACTATTAAAGGATGATGAGCAACCTCAAGCTGCAGCCTGATGATTGTGTGAAATCTAAAAGTCCTGACTGGAACATGAGCTTTGTTGCAGTGGAAGATGGATAAACGAATTAGCAGTGTGGCTTATCCACTCAGGAAATTACCACCTGGTTACAGTACTCTCTGGTTGAGAGTTGGAGAAACTCATTAATATTTTTAATCAAAGTACTCCTCACCAGGACCATAATGATTTTCTCTGGCTCATCTCCCCCACCCTGCTCCTGCTTAGAGGGCAACATCTTTTGTTTGCATCCACACACAGTCTGTGTATAAATATCAGAAAAGCTTTTTTCCTCTGAAAATAGGAACATAAAAATAAGGTTTTTAAAGCCAACAGACAGCAGCTTTTATTCCACTTAGAGCCCTTCACACCGACAAACCCTCTTCCCTCCCATTGGGCCCATGACAGCCCAGCACAGAGAGGTCCCCAGCTGCCCAAACAAGCCTAGACCTCAGAGCAGCTGAGACTATGAGATACAGGGTTTGCTGCCACAGTTTAACTTACCTTTTTCTAGGCAAGAAACTCACCCATGGAGGCTCAACCTCCAGCCCCAGCAGGTTCTCCAGCTCTACTGGGCATAGCAAGAGACCTCTGCTGATGCCTGCAGAGGCTCCTGAGAACACCAGGTTTCAGAATAAGGTGACATAAATTTCAGTTGAAGAGCAGAGAAGAAAGCTCTTACCTCAGTGACTGCCCTCATCCAGGTGCAGCTCTGCCCAGCCCCAGTAGAAACCCTTCCCAGGAGCCTCCCTGCCACTGCAGACCTTATATAGCCCCTCCAATTCCCACCTCTTCAGCACCAATTAAAGGGGCCAAACCCCGCTGAAGCCTGAAAGGAACTGCCCATGGCAGGCAGGAGCCCAGGGGAGGGCACAGTGCCAGGCAGCCAGCACTCAGATCAGGTAAATGCAGAGCTTTGAGCAGGGCTGGGAGGGTGCTGTGGGCTCAGCACCCACTGGGGCTGCCTTGGCTTTGCCCTTGCTCACTAATGAGACCCACTGCAGCTCCGGAGCCTGCAGCAGCCCCTGAGGCAAAGCCACCCTGAATGCAGGCAGTCCGTAGGGAAAATTGTTGTCTTGCACAGATGCATTCCCCCCCGCCCCCAAATCAAATAAAAGGCAGGTTCCTTCTACCAGCTCTAAAAGCAACGACTGGGAAAAATAACAGAAATGGAAAGATTTCACTGTGTCCTGGTTTGCCCAGTTCTTCACTGTGTCTGTAGCTTGAACACTAAAAGCTAACAAATATCTTTTCTTATTTTTTTTTTTTCTTTTTTTTTTTTTTTTTTTACAGTAGAAATGCACGGATGTCAACACAGGGCTGTTCCCAAGGTTGGCACACCCATGGGTAAGGTGCTGTTTTCCCAGCAATGCCATGACAGACCCTGTGCTCAGCACCCAGAAACCCAAGAGCTCATGGGGAGCTGCTGCCCTGGGCAGCCACGCCGGGCACCCAGAAATGAAATGGTTTTAAACTTTTGAGTCATATTACAGCTACTTCTGCCAGGCATTCAAAGCAAACTCGTCTGCCACCTTCTGTTCCTGACAGGATATAACTTCCATGGAAGAGTGTTTTCCCATTCTGCTTTGGGCTGGGTGCAGCAGAGGAGTTTTTGCAGTTGGGGGCTGATTTCTAGCCCCTGCACACCCTGTGCTGTTGCCTGGGGTGCAGCCACAGCCCATAAACATGGTAAGCAGAAAACCCACTTGCATTTCAGGGCTAATTTAGGAACAGAAGAAGACAGATAAATGATGGGGGCCAGGGCCGTGGCTTCCAGCACGTGTGTTGAGAGGCATTTCCCTCAGGTACATTTGCTGGAGATAGGAATTTCTTTCCAGAGAAAGCCCGGGCTGGTTTCCAGTTACAGAAATGCAAAATGACAGCTGCACATGGCCCTGTGGCCACAAACTCGGTTGCCTTTAGCCATATTGATGAACCACAGCATTTGCTTCATGATGGACTTGCTTAATCAGGCAGGAATAACCTCGGGTACCCAGGAAAGCTGCGTTACCTTTGCTGGTGGGATGGGAGCTGCAGCCCAGAGCTGCTCCGCATGGCTCGTGTGCCCTCCGGGGAAGGGAGCAGGAAGGACGGGGACAGGCACGGGAAGGCAAAACCCAAAGTGGCATTTTCCCTGTCCCCAGACTTGTGACTGAAGAGGTAATTGAGAAAAAATAATCAAGAACAATGACTGCTCGACAATGGTGGCAAATTGGGTTGATACTCTCCAAGCTCCTCAATTAGTCTGTACAAATGCTAATTGGAATAGTTCTTTTCTGTGGTGCAGTCAGCACAAATCTCAAAACCCGAGATAGTTTTCCTTCTTCTGCAAGCCATCTGTCATGCTAATTTATCTCATTGCTGAGAGTTGGGGCTGTTTTTTTTCTGTTAGTACCATTCCAAAGAGAGCAGGCTGTGTTTCTCCCAAACCCAGCCCTGAGCTCCTCCATGGATGATGGTTTCTGTACCAAAACCAGTAGCTTTCTCCATAGCCCCAGATCTGGGTACTGCTAAGCACTAATAATCTGGGTGTTATTAATATTAAACGAACCAGATGCCCTTCTGGAGCAGGGGTCTGAATATCTTGAAAGTGGTCTGAAGAGGAGCTGCAAATAAGACCCTTAGCTGATGTTTCTCTTTCCTGGGGATTGATTTATCCTGATACCTATGACTGCATCTCAAGGTACATTCAATGATTCATTCCCTTTAATAATGCAAGCAGATATTGAGGAGATCTTCAGCTTCCTGTGATAGGCTCTTTTAATAATAAACAACATTTTCATTTTTTTTTCTTTTCAAAATAATAATAACAGGAAAACTCAGGGGGATTCTTGGTTTCTGCACAGTTTATAAGGAATTTTTTTGAGCTCTCTCCTGCCAGGCTCAGGTACTCAGCAAGCTGCTGTGAGATGCAGGAGGATGCCCTCATCTGCCCTTGTGCATGATGGACATTTTCTGTCCCATTTTTCTCTCCTCCAGCCTTTGTCAGGCAACATGGTTGGGTTGTTTCCCTTGATCCCCCTCTCCCAGGCTGTTCACATTTAAGCAGGAGCAACTCACCTTCAGCTGCCCAGTGTTGCAGCCTGGCTGATGCAAGGCAGCTTTTATTAGGGCAGTATGTACTAAAGGGTCAATTCTGTCCACACTGAGGCATTCAATTCTTACCAGCAAAAAATCCATGTGTTATGTGTGGCTGTATCCCTGAGGTAGTTGCAGAGGTCATGCAAACCAAAGTTCAGCTGCCAGAAATCACACCAAAGAGGTGTTTATTGACACATCTCTGTTGGCAGAATAAAAACTACTCCATTATTATATGATATAGTTCCTGTCCTGGAGCTATGGACCCGGAGAAGGGCAGAATGTTTCCCATGGCAGGCTCTTTCTCCTTTGGGGCATTTACTCCCATTCTGCTTCTTCATATCCAATAGTGCAAACACTGAGTATCCTTAATGTCTAAGCAAAAGCAGCGGTGTGATCCTTTTCCTTGAATGGCATAAAAGCAGCATTTCTACAGAGCAGAAAGTCTGGGTGTGCTGAAGTCTCCAGTAAGGGCATGTGACAGGAGCTGGCAGTGGAGCCTGACACCTGCAGTCAGCATGTCGTCAGGGTTTCCTGCCAGACCTTGTAGGCAGAGCCACCGAGGGGTGAAAAACACAGAACACAATCCATTAGTCAGCTCCAAGATGTCCTCCATGGTGTGTGGGGCAGGAGGGCTGGGAAGATGTGCAGGAGTTGGTGAGACCACCCATGCAGCAGGCCCGCAGTCTTGCAGAAAAGCTTTTACCTGGATATTTTCTGCTATGTTTTTTCTCTCTTTTCCAGAAAGTACTTGATTCCTCTTTTCTGCCACCCCCAGCACTGGATTGGGCACTCTGTCCATTTCCTCCTGCTCCACCATGCTGGTTTAAGTGACTCCTTTGCTTCTGCACTGTTTCCTTTTCCCACTCTTGTTTGACTTTGTCTGCCAGAAGGTGCTGCACTTTCCCTATCATGGTACTACTTAAGTGGCACTTTAGAAGTCCTTCATTCAGCCCTAAAGTGCTTTCATATTGTATTTCCATTCACAGCATTTTTCATGTCTGCTAAGAATTCATAACATTTCCAGCTTTTTTTTTTTTGCTTTAAACCCTTCCTTCCTAAGAAAATGTGGTTTGTGTGGTTGTCAGTCTGTAATGCTGGCTCTGGGCATGTTTGTATATCCATAACTTTGCATGACCATTAACCTGTCAGTGTCTTTCCACACCTTTTGAACCTTTGAGCTGTTTCATCTTGATGCAGAATACAAGCTAGAACAATACCAGAGTGTGACAAAGTCACTGCAAACAGATGTGGATGCTGTGGGCATGCATCTCCACCAGAGAATTCACCACAAGCCACAGGTCCATCAGAAACCGGGTTCTAGTTGTTAATTCACAGCTTATGGAAGTGTTTTTTTTCCCTAGTACGTTTTTTCACATCCCTCCAGTGGCCCCAGGTTTTCTGCCGACTCAGCAACGTGGCTGATTTAGATTTACAGCATCTGTGGAGACCACACGGTGACTGTGACAGCACAGGGATGAAGTGGATGCACTGCCAGGATGGGAATGGTGCTATTTACTTCCTCTTCGGTCACTGCTTGGTCTTAGAGCAACACTTTTTGTCACCAGCCCAGTGACTCTACTCTTTCGTGCCTGTTCTAATCCTTCCAGCTGCTCACTAGTGTGCCACCACACCTGCAGGTTTCCCTGGTTAATTAACGCGTTAATTCCTTTCTGCTCTTAATCAACATTATATGCACATATTTTTAGCTGAGCCTACCCGTGTCTTTGTCGTGGGTTTTTTTAATGTATTTTTTTTTCTCTGGTAAAATCCCAATGGTCTGTGGGAGCTACACCTCAGTAAGGACTCTGAGTTCTGCTTTTGCTGTTGGAACAAACCTCTTTCTGCAGGAGAAGCTCAGTTTCCAGCGGACAGCAGCACCGCTGCCTCTCCGGAGGGAGTTCCGGCTGCTTTTTCAAAAGCCTGTGTTCCCAGGAATTATCAGTGAGCCTCGGCGTCACTGAGGAGCCTTTCCGGGATTCCCGGAGGTGGTAAGAGCCGTTCCTAGGCTGTGCTCCCTCCTTCCCGGGCTGCTGTTCCGCCGCGGGAGCAGGAGATGGTGCTGCGAAACCAGCGGCGGGGCTGCGGCCGCGCTGCGGAGCGGGACCCCCACCCAAGAGCCGTTTTCTCCTAAGGGGATGGAGGTTACAAATCTCCCTGTAACACAGCGCTTCAGCATCCCAGTGACGAGCAGTTCGGGGTAGAAACTGCTCCACAAGCTCCTTCTGCAATATTTTTAACTCAAAGAAAAAAAGGAAGATGTTGGAAGTGTTCATAAAACCACATTTTTTAATCCTTTGGGTTTCACCTTTTTCGCCTCTGGAATTAATGCTGAACTTTACAACCTTTTTTGTCTTTCATGAGGGAAGAATGGGTGGGGACTCTCCTGTACCTGTTCCTGCCTGGACCAAATGGAAGCACTGGAGCTGGCAAAGGTGTTATTCCCACCTGTGCCAGGTAGAAGGGCCCCTGCCAGGCTGCTGCCTGGTGATGGACCTTTCCCTTTGTCTCCCTCTCCACAGAGCTCTTGGCATCCAGGGATGCTGGTGCAGTTTGCAAAAGGTAACAGATGTCACAAAGTCTCAGTGCTGAAAAGCAGCCTGCCAGGGGCAGGGGGATGGTGCTGACACCCCATTTGTCCATGGAGCCCAGCAGCTGGTGAGCCCACGGGCAGTGAGATGTGTTGGGCAGGGGCAGGCAGGAGTTTGTGCCCTGAAAGCGGTGGAGAAGTGGGTTTTATCCCACCTTTTGCTGTAGCTCTTTGCACAAAAACATTGTAAATAGTGAAAAACATTAACTCCATCTCTGAGGAAGTATGAAATAGGGACCATAATTCCTAAGGGTTTCTTACCCTTCCACTGGTTGAAAGCCATCACCTCTGGGGTGGGATGTGCAGATACCTTCAACACGTAGGAGTGCTATTGGCAGATAGACAGATGTGCTTGCTCCTTCAAACTCCTGGGGATGAATTTGGAGATGCAGAATGAAATTGCTTTTAATGAAGTAGGCTGGAAGAGGCAGTGACGGAGAAAACCTCCTCAGGAAGAAACCCACAGTATCACCAGTTAGAGACCAGAGGGTCAGAAAGGACAGTTATAGTCAGCTGATGGAAACGTGTTGGATTAAAAGCCTCACTTTCAAATGCAACTGTCTGAAAGTCTCCCAGCCTGACTAGGACAGTGAAAGACAAAGGTACACATCATTTATGTGCCAATCTTTTAATTGATTTGCCTAAACAGGCCCTGACCGTTCCAAGTTTTAATTGTTACTCTAAGCTAAATGAAACCTAATTTATTTTCAAGCATCTTTCGTGACATCTTAAGAAAAAAACAACCCAAACAAACAAAACCCAAAGACCCTCCAGCAAATAGGTCAGGTTGACAGATCTATTTTCACAGTACTTTAAATTGCATTTTAATCTTCCTAACCTCTTTTTTCTCATGCAGCTCCAGCATGGAGCAGGAAAGACAGCATCCCTTACCAGCTGGAAAAGAGTGTTGTGCATGGAAAGGACATTTCTACCCCCCAACACAGCAGCAAGAAATAACCAACAAAAGAAAAAAACCCAGCTGGATAGCATCACCTGGAACAAGGACAGACGTGGTCAAAGAGAAGAAATAAAGAGTTTCTTATCCCCCCATTAATAACCCTCTGATGCCTGCAGGGGAGGATGCCTGCAGAGGGGGCTCTTGCCAGAGCCCTGTGCAGGCCAGGCAGGATTTGGGGCTCTGAAACCCTCCTCACACACCCCTCTTTGGGAGCTTCAGAGTATCACCTTTCCACCTTCCTTCTCAAACAAAAGTCAGCTGAACCTAACCCTGACTCTTTTTTTCTTGAATTACAAATGAAGCACCAGGAAAAAAGAAAAATGTGTTAGAAGGCCTCATTCTTTCTAGCTCATTTTTTCCTTCTGTCTGTTTCAGGCTCCTCATTTTTTTGTCAGTGCAGGTCCCTAAGACAGCCCTGACATCTCTCTCATGGCACTTTCCATAAGCAGCTCCAATATCTGTTGCAATAGTACCACACAGGCCCACATCAGGGAGGACGCATCCTGCCAAGAGGAGCTCTGTACTAATCACCACACACCCCGAATGAAACATTAAACCTCCAGAAAAAAAACATTATTAATCATCTGTGTGCATACAAAGGGCAACACTTTTCACCCAAAGTTCCCAAAGTACCAAGGTGCCAATCAATAATACAGTTTCTGTTTTATAAATAGGGAAACTGAGGCAGCCACACCATGGTTCACTGCAGAGGTGTGTTATCCCACGGGCTGCAGCCCCATGCACACCATGATATCTGTGGGACAAGTTCTCAGCCCCATCAGCAGAAGCTCTGATTTGCCCCAGAATATTGTACTGGACCAAATAAAACACTGATATTGCTCATGAGCACACTCACAGGCACTCACCAGCAGAGGGGCTGGCAGCTTTGCTGGCGTACTTCAATGCCTCGTCTTCTCCCCTCATGCAAAGCGATTCCCAGCTTGCTCAAGAGCCTTTTGAGAATGCTAATTGGTAACACAGGCTTGGAAAAATCCAAGTATACCAAAGCTGATGGAGGGGGCTGTGTGTGTGAGAAAAGAAAAAGCCCCCAGGAGCGTGGAGGTGGCAGTGTTATAATATCAGGCTGTCATCGGTTTAACGTTATTAAACAACTTCTTAAAATAGCAGCTGTAATTATTCCTATATGGAGCTCAATCTGGAGAGATTTAAGTTCTTCCACTCCTCTCACCTTTCCTGCTCCCCAACGGGGAGTTTGGGGCCCCAAGCCCATGGCAGGGGAGTGAGGGACCAGCCTGTCCAGCAGCTGGGCTGGGAATCAGCCCTAACCCAGCTGCACTGGGCTCAGCTCTGGTGATGTGAACGTAGCTTTTGCTGCATTTTTAATTGTAAAAAATGTATTTACATGAATAAAATACAGCTCAGTTGGGGATATGATCTACTTTTAATGGAAAGATAAACCAACCGTAGGTTTGTGTTTTAATTTCATTTGTTTCAACTGTTCCAAGCCAGGCAGAGATGCTGAAGCAGATCAATAGGAAATCCACAACCACCAGGCTGCTTTCTTTTCTGTAAATAATCACATACTGATTAAAATGACTGGGAGCTGCTGCTTTTCTGTGATGAAGCCTTTAGCCTTCAGATCAGTACAGCAGGTTTGACAGTACATAATTTATATGGAAATAAATAATTTGACAGGGATTTTACATGTACATGTTCTGCACTGCTACTGAGACCTTCTCTGTTTACCTAAATTATGAATAATAATACTAAATAATATATAATCCTATTGTCCTAGACAAACATGGTCATTCCGAAGTTGGTTAAGGACAGCAGGAATTGGGGGTGTTCTCTCAAGAAACAGGCCCTGTAATTCCTGCTCAAATAAAACAATTTGCTTTTCAAGGGTAAAGAAGAGCTTTCACTCAGATATTTGAACTTGTCTAGTATTGAAGCAAGGCAGCTTTAAAAGCCATATTATTTTAATGTAATACGTTTGCTGGGCACGACTGAGCCCCACAAGGCCACGGGATGTCTCAATTATCCCCTCACTTACAGAAGCCTTTGATGGGCTGAGCTGGAGACAGATTAAGCAGGCATTAAGGCCTACACAGCACTCAGTTATGCTAAATTTAATACCATAGATTTACTTATTAAATATAAAAAAAATGAGCAGGGTCTGACCTGTGCTGAGATGACAGCACACTGAGACTGAAGACACTGGTACTCCTTGCTTGTGTCCCTGACACTGACAGTGTCCTCTGCCTTCAGAACCACCTCACTTCCCCATGGCAGTGAACTCACCACGCTCACCTCCAGAGAAGCTTAGTGGCATTTTGGTGCCTCTTCAAATTAACTGTTATTAATTAGATAACACCTTCCGGCTTCCTTGGCAGATTTTCCCCCTGAAGTTGCAGTGGGAAGCTGGCGTGTGTCAAGATGCCAGGCAGATGCCAGAACCTCGGGGTTATATTTTCATGAACATGCACCTCATTAAAGATGTTATCACTGTGGGAAAGTATGACATTTATGGCTGTGTTTTCTGATGATCTTCTCCTTTGTGCCTTCCAGTTGCTCCAGCACAGAAGCCTGCTACCAGGTGCTTTCAAACAAGTCCACAAAGACAGCTCTTGCTTAGCAGAGCACTTCACTTGGGCTTAATTTTGGCTCCGGTTGGAGTCCAAGAGATCTCAGCATGTGCCTACACACTTTGTTGATTGGCAACAGAGAGCTGAAGCTCAGCTCTGGGGATTTGTCTATATGCAGATTTACAGGTGCTTGATGGTAGTCGGGACTAATTTGGGTAATAGGGACTTTGTACCAAAAGCACAGTTCAAAGCCCAACTGCTGCCCTTTGAGCAGCCTGAGCTGCCCCAGCCTCTGTTTAAGCAGCTGCAAATGGGCCCAAGTCATCAAACACCTTTTCTGCACCCCACTTACTGTCCCTGACGACAGACTCAGATGTGGCTTTTCCTCTTAGAAAAATGAATTAATGCTGCACTGACACTAAAATTTAAAAGCAGCTGTGTCTCATCACAGCCAGATGATTTATTGGCAGCCAATGACAAAACTGATGGCTTGCTGGGGAATAACCTTGGCTGCTGGCGCTGCAGGTTTGCAAGGCAGATTAATCACAATTTGTCTGTGAATACTTCTCCTTTCACTGGAAACGGAGAGAAGGGTGAGGCTGGGGGATTTCTGAGGTTGTTTGATTAAAAATGCCAGGCAGAGCCTGCAGAACACCATGGTGCAGACTGCTCGGGGCTTGAGAACATCCAGTTAAAGCAAATGTATTCCTCAAGCACAGCCCTCAGGATGGGAGTCTGGCAACACAGTTGAGTGGGGCTAATCTTTTGGTTGAAATACCACTTTTGTGTGTTGCAAATTGTAATGGTAATAGTAAAAAAGTGTCTTTTCCCTACTGAGGACTGAATTGGCCAGAGACTCAAAGGTGAAGTGGTGTGAAAACAAGGAGGGTCACATGGTGATGCCACACACTGACTGCAGCTGCTGTGATGATGGGCACCAGGCTACAGGGCAGCAACACTGACCGTATCATCCCCTCTTTGTCCATCCCTGTTTTCACTGGATTCATCGTGGCACAAGCCAGCATGACTGACTGGCAAAGGGCCCTTCCACGTGTCACCCTTGGGGCCACGGTGGGCACAGCTTATCAGCGTGCTCAGCACGGCAGTGCCTGTCACCAAAATCAGTGTGACCTGGACACATATTTAGTTATTCACACATTTTGCAGCCACTGGGAGGGTCAGGGACTGGACAACCCCACATCATCCAGAGCAACCTCTCCTCTCCTTTCCTTTCAAGGGTCACAGGGCTGGCTGGCAGTTAAAGATACGTGGAGTAATGTATATCTTTACCCCTGCCTGCTGAGGTCACCACAATCTGAAATCTAAAGTATATAAAAGTACCATGAAGATAAAGCAAAGAGGCAGCTCTTCACTTTCTATAATCTACTGTATCCATGGGAACTGGTTATGATTCAATATCTACACAATAGTGACAGACAGACACCCCACAGTGCACGGAGAAAAGGCCAGCTGACCACCCCATCCATGGCAGGGCACGTGGGGTGGCACCTGCTGAGCAGCCAGGGTGCTGGGGACACCCTGCACCCACCCCCCCCCAGGAGTCCCAGCTTTAACAGCCAATTTGCAGAAAGAAATGTTAAAGAGCTGAAGTGGTTCTTGGGGGGAAGAGAGAGTGTGGAGCTAGCCCAGCCAGGCAGCCAGGGATGCTGCAGCAGGGTGGAGACTCCCCAGGAGACCTTAAAACTGGACAAGAAACACAAGGAGGGCAAATGCTGCTTATTTCCTAGTTAGATGTGAATGTCACTCTTTTGTGGTGGGAAAAAAATAATTGGAAGTAAATAAATAAATCTCATAAGGAAGGAAGAAGAAGAAACCAGAGACCTCTCAGCTACTTCTCATTAGTGGAGAAGAATTCACTTGGGTGACTATTTTGCCTGTTCACACAGCATCCCCACCACAGACACAGCAGTTCTGCACAGTTAACGAGCTATCAGCAGGGAGCAATAAGACTATTTAATTTCTTAGCACACCTTGAATAGCCCATGGGACTAACTCACATTTGGGAAAATAAGTACACAACCCTGACAAATAGTATTAATAATGCAACACGAAGTCTTGCAACAGAGCACTGTGTCCCAGAAACCCCCAAGCTGCTTGCACCATGCCCCAGTCAGCTCTACCCTGCCACAGTGACATGTGCCTGAAACCCACCCTAATAAAATACCTTTGGGTCTTGACTGCTCAAAGCTGAGGAAAGGGCACAGGTCTTCAGTCCTGTGTTCAGAGGAGACAACAGCAAGCTTCACCTGGGGCTTCCCCAGCTCTAGGAACGTGCTCTCCCAACCCACCCAAGCATAGCTTCATGCCATCCTCCTGGGCAAGAGCAGGACCAGATTGCCCCAAAGCATCTGCCCAGACCTCACCTCACCACAGCAGCAGCTTCACCAGCAGCCCAAACAGCTCAGCACTGTGATGGGTCTGCAGCCCTGCTGGGAGAGGGGCAGTGCCCAGAGGGGCTCTTACCTTACCTTAACCTTCCTGGTGGCTCCTCATGTCCACTTCCAACATGGGTGCAAGGGGAGCAGCACTGGAAGACATTTCAACCATACCTATATGTAGATTTATACTTTTTTTTTTTTTTCTCAGTGAAAAAAAAAAAGCTCTGGAGCTACAAGCTGCTCAAGCAGTAACTGAGGGAGGGCGTGATCCAACATAGCCTCATTATTCCTGGCTACTTAATTACTGCTCACAAGTGGTCTCTGATGAACCTCTGGCATCCATACCTCATGATTCAATCAGGGTTTTCAGGACACTCCTAACTAATGGGTAAATGGAGCTGGTTTCCACCGAGGCCCCATCACACCTGGAGCCACGGGAATGATGTGGTGGAAGGGTGCAACGAGGAGACCATGTCCTGGGGATGGGGGGGGAGATAATGGCAGAGAGCAGCTTTCATGTACCAGGAGATACAGGCCACAAAATGACTCTCTGGGCTTACAGGAAGGGAATTTGATATAAAAATCCCAAAACACACCAGGGAAGGGTGGCTCCCAGGAGTTCCCTGAGAAGGTCTCAGCTTTCTGACCAGCCTCCCCATGAGCTGCGGGCTTGCTCACATCCCACCTGCAGTTTTTTCAGTTTCCACCCCTCCCTCTTGGTGTCATGAACTCCAGCTGGCCCCAGGCTGTGGGATGGATGGATGTGCTGTGTGGGAGGCAACGGCAGGGAGGGAAAAGCCTCAGCCTGCTGCAGCTCTCAGCGTGGATCAGCCAGCACTGGGTTTTTATTTAACCCTTAATCCCAGTAATTTGCTCTAATGCTACAGTTCAAGCAGCTGCATGCACAAAGAGTCTGACACCAATTAGTTATTCATGCAAATAATTATTTTTTTTGCTTCTAAGGGCAAACAATTTTCTGTGAAGCATCAGATGAGCAATTATCTTCCTATGGGCCCACGAGCAGCTCAATTTGTCCCATCGGCCACAGTGGTGGCAAGTTTAAGGACTTCAGTCTTGAAGACTTGTGCTCACTGGGTGAACGTGTGAACTCCTGGGATCACAAATGCAGGCAGATGATGACAATCTCACCAGTGAATTAAAATAATTATTTTTCTAATTCATCCCTAGACTCTGCTAAACCTTCTGGGCACTTGGGGAAGGCATGGAGTTTTTTTCACATCTTCTGCCTATACAGGCAGACATTTTAATTTATAAAATTAACAATTCTGTATTTAATCAGTACAAAGGGAAATTCCACTCGGGGCCAGGGACATTGCTGCACAGGATGAACTGTACTAAATTACTAAACTCCCTGGCATGGGGGAAAGCAGCCATGTGGGTCAGCCCTCACACCTCTGAGCATCAGTGATCTTGGTGAGCCCAAAGGTTTTCCTTCCAAGAAGGACTGAGAATCTAAAGGATCCATCAAGGGGAAGATGTGAAAGCAACTGTCTTTGAGACACCAGAAACCACTAAAACATCAAGCTCAGCAAACTAGATCGGGCTCTGGGAAATGCAAGATCATCACGCCTGAACTCCAGCACTTTCTTGAAGCCTAATTCACACTGAACTGAGATTCCAGCAGAAAACTGATGGTTTACCTGGGTGGAGTGAACAGATGAGGACCAGCAAGCTTTGCCACTGGATGATGGGGCTGGGTTGTGCTGTAATGCCTGAGCCTTCCCAGCGGTGAACCTGTCAGGTAGCACTTACAAACTGGGCTTTAAAATGAGGGAAAAAAAATGCCCAAGGGTAATAAAAAAACTAAGGGTAAATACAACTGTGCCTACAGAAAAATGCTCTGGTTCTAAAACTTAGCAAATTAGGAGTCTGTGACACTAGATGTACAGTAGGTATAATTTACTTGCTTATCTGAAGGAACTGGAGAGGAAATAATCCTGTTCCAGAGCTGACTGGACATAGGCCTGCAGTGAGGTCCCATGGGACAGGTGCTAGAGTCGATGCAAATAGTGGAGTTGTGCCAGGATGTGGACCCTACTTGGAGTAGTTTATAAATAATAAATAGTAATTAATAAATAATAAATAGTAAACATTAAATAATAACAAAGAGTTGCAATATTCATTACACGGTATGCTACAAATGAGGTTAAAAGTGTGTGTATTCTCTTTGTTTTAGTTACAGTAAGACAAAACAAGCTCAAATATACCAAGAATCCCTGGAGGGTTTTGTTTTGCAGACAGGAAATTTTCAGAAAGGTTTAAAATAGCAAGAACAGAAATAAAATTGGGAGAAGGCTCTTTCTCCTGCGAGGTGACAAGCTCGTGGCTTCCACAGGAACACATGAGGGAGCATGGCCTCGTCCTTCCCTGCCCTTTGTTTTCCATCAGAGTGATGGTCTCACTCTGGCAGCTAAGACCAAAATGCCAGAACATCATATGAAATTTTAAAACTTAAAACCTCAAAATAAGATTTATTCACATTCACACAGAAAAGCAGCTCAAATACCATTTCCTTGCCAAAATGAAATATAAGCCAACCACTTTGCTACAGTGGACTAGTGCCATTAATTTCAGCTACATCACTTTGCTTTGGGATCTTGCCTTTCACCAAAATAACTTGCACTTCTGGCCATAATTTCCCCTAAATCCTGTGCCTAAGGGAAGGGTTTAGGTAGATTCCCACTCGACGTTGCACTGAAATTCTCCCAGTCCCTCTTCAGACCTCCAGTCTGTGGGATGGGGGAGGAAATGTGGGTGCTGAGCCACCCAACAGCCTGGACACCCCAGGGCTGCAGGGTCTCCAGCCTAACACAGGGTATTTAAACAACAGTTTGCAAGTGGCTGTAGAGAAACAACCACCTGCTTGTGTCCAAGCTGGCTGAGGTACAGTGGAGAAAGATGGCTATTTCCCATTACAGCCTGGTTACAAGTGACACCAGAGTGGAGTGATATCCACCAGTAGATATTGAATCAAAACAAAATGTGTATTTTTCTAACTATGGCTATTTCTTAGAAATTTACACAAAATTTTTATGCCTGCTGGCACCTAGACCAGTTAACCTGTAGTTAAACGATACAGCCAAATGCACAAACTTTTGCAGACTACCAAAACAAAAAAAATACACTATTTTTTTTTTCCTTTAGTTCTACCCTATTAGCTTTTTTCTGCTCTTGAGTCCAGTCCTGGATTTATCCCCCAGGCAGAACTGCTGTTTGCTCAGCAGGATGAGCTGAAAGAAGAGGACTTTGGAGAGAGTTTTAGTTCTGCAGGTAAGAAAAAAAAAAAAAAAAAGAAAGAAAGGAAAATATCCCAATTCTCTAGGTTACATTGTTGGTTATATAACCAATCTCTTGTTATATTTACGCCCCTATAAATAGAGAATGGCCCTGAAAGAGTGGCCTGAAAAAAAAAAAAAAAGACAAATGGAGTCAGGAGGTGGTGACCGTGGGCGGCTGGGTGGGAGCAGTGGCCAGGGTGGTGGGCTCAGCACGGGGACGAGGACATCTGGTCGTAGTCGGGGCACTTGAGCAGAGCGGGGTAGTTGCTGTTCATCTGCAGGGACGCCTCGCTGGAGATATCCGAGGGGCTGCGACCCCGTGCCCAGGCGTCCGGGTGCAGGAACTGCCCCGAGTAGTCGGAGCAGTTGCTGAGGCGGGGCCGGTAGAAGCCGGGGTGGGGCCGGTAGAGATCCTCGGCCGTGTACCGCTTCATGAACAGGTAGACAGACATCACCCCGGCGCTCTGCGGGGGAGAGAGACACGGCCTGACCCTCGCTCTGCTAACGCTGCCTTCTCCACCACCACCAGAACAGGACAACAAAATAAGTTGCTTTTTTTTTTTTTTCCTCTGCTGGTGATGCACAAGGGCTCCCGAGGAGAGTCACTTCACTGCCCCGTGCCACAGGTCTCTGCAGTAAGTAACGTGGCACAACCACATCTCACTGAATCACAGAATGGTCGGGGTTGGAAGGGACCTTGAAAGATCATCTAGTCCAACCCCCCATGCCTGAGCTGGATCCTCTAGAGTAGGTCACACAGGAACGCACCCAGGCAGGTTTTGAATGTCTCCAGAGAAGGAGACTCCACAACCTCTCTGGGCAGCCTGTTCCAGTGTTCTGTCACCCTCACAGTGAAAAAGTTTTTCCTCATGTTTACGTGGAACCTCCTATGCTCCAGCTTGCACCCATTGTCCCTTGTCCTATCATTGGACTTCACTGAGAAGAGCCTGGCTCCATCCTCCTGACACTCTCCCTTTACATATTTATAAACATTAATGAGGTTGCCCCTCAGTCTCCTCCAAGCTAAAGAGACCCAGCTCCCTCAGCCTTTCCTCAAAAGGGAGATGTTCTACTCTCTTAATCATCTTTGTGGCTCTGCACTGGACTCTTTCAAGCAGTTCCCTGTCCTTCTTGAACTGAGGGGCCCAGAACTGGACACAATATTCCAGATGCAGCCTCACCAGGGCAGAGTAGAGGGGGATCTCCTCCTCTGCATTCATGCTTGGCATCAAACCATGGTCAAACGCCCCACCAGGGCTCCAGGCATGGGGTCTGTCCTCACTGTGTATGTCTCCCACCATACTATATATTACTCATCTGTCCTCACAGCCTACCCTTAAATCTCATCAGCCTACTCTTAAACCACATCTGAGTCCTCTTTTTCTCACAGCCTCAATGCCCCCCACCCTGAGGATACACTTGCTACAGGGATGTGACCGTGCCCAGGTACCTCTGTGAGAAGGAAGGAAATGGCAGAGAAGGCAAACGACCATCCGTATTTGTAATTGAAGAACGTTTCTGAGTCCTTGGTCCTGTTCAGCATCTCATCATTAATGCTGGATATGTAGAGAACCAGCCCCACCACCAGAGACAGACCTAGGGAGAAACCAGAGAGAAAGAAAGTGGGAAATGCTTCAGGGATGAAACTGCTGAAGAAGCACCTTCCTTTAAGACCTGACTTGTGGGTTAAACTGTGAAATGGTGGAAAGTGTACTTGGAATAGCTGGGGAAAGAGGCTGCTTTCCTGCTAAACTCACCCAGGGGTCTCCTCTTGTTTCAGTCCAACCATTACCTGCTCAAGCAAGTCTGTGTGCGACAGGTTGGAGCTGCCTTCAAAGCTCGGCTGTCACAGACATTTGTTGAACACTGGCACAACACCATGAATAAAACATTCACTTGTCTCATATGGAAACATCCTGGCTGAGCAGTTGGAAGTTTCAGATCTCTTCCATAACCAAGGTGCCATAGAGGTTCCTCTCCTCCAGCAGCAGCTCCCGTGGGGGTGGTGAGTGCATCCTCTGTGTCTCCTCCCCGCTTCCACAAACCAGTCTTCTACGGGGTGATTTTTCATCCTGCTAAGCCTGAGCAGGCTGTGGGGCTGAGCTGGGAGCCCCTGTGGGTGATGACTCTGACCAGGAGCTATCACAGTGAGTCAGGAGAGCACTAGCAGCTGCAACAGCAAATGTGCTGCCTGCTCCAGGATTTTCAGGAGAAAAACTTCCCAGCAAAACTCACCTGACAGGATGAAGAATATCCCTGAGACAAAGGCAAGGATGGTCCTGTGAGGCCGAACATGGCCAATGTTGCTCAGGATGAAGCCAATGAACATGAAGAAGAGGCTGACCAGAGGGAAGGGAGTGGCAGAGCGGATCATCTCTGGGTGGAGAGGAGCAGAGGAAAATTTAGAACAGGTCAGTCCTCCACACACAGCACACGGAAGGGGGTTGGCTGGGCAAGATGGCTCCAGCCTTGCTGCTCTCTGACCACCTTGTGTCCTTCCTCGCTCATGGTTGATATGGGTGCCCCTGCCCTGCTCCCCAGGCCCTGGCAGGGCTTCCCCTCTCTTCTGTGTCTTTGCTAACAAGTTGAGTGAAGAGGTGACTCTGTCTGGCTGTGGAAATGTCTGTTAATGTTGGTATTTCCAAGAGTTTCTATGTGAAGTGCTACGTGGGAAAAAATCATCAGAACCTGCATTTTTATCTGGCTTCACTGAAAAACTGCTGAACACTTCTGTTTGTTACATCAAAAATGGCTGCAGAATTCCTTGTGAGAGCTGTGACCCTCCATCCTTAATTCAGTGGAAAACTGACTACAACTGAATAAATACAGCTGCAAATTACAGAGACGAGATTTATAAAGCCAAACACTTGCATAAACATCAGCACTGAATAGCCAGTGAGAGAAAATTGTACAGCTTAGAGCCTCTGTGAGCATCCTGCCATTAGGAAGGGATGTCCCCAAAAGCTTAGGAGCACGTTGGGTGGCTCACATAGTGAAAAATGTAGTTGCATCCTCGGATGCACTGCCAGGGAACTAGGAGCTCCTTCAGCAAGGCCTCAAGGGGGTTTCTTGGGGAGATCCCTCATGACCCTCTGGTACTTTGCAGGACACAAAGGGCAAGACTCCACCAAAGCACTTACTCAGGACATTGACTGTGGATTCAGATGTCAGCTGGATGTTCATGGGCATGACGTATTCGATAGTGAAGCACCGGCCACGCTCTTCCCCTGCAGCAAGGAGAGACTGAGTCAAACCTGCAGTGGGTTTTGTCTGTATAGTTTTGGTGGGGAAGAAAGTGGCTTTAAAATTAATTTCTGTGCATGCATAATAAAAATAATCCTGCTTTTTAGTCCTGCTTCCATCTCGGGTGTCAGTGTTTGGGGCTGAAGAAAAACAACCCTTAACTTCTTTTGTTCACAAAAATGCGACCCCTGAAGCCAAAGGGTTTAAGGTGATCCCAGGGGAGGTATCTGAGCTCTTTTCTCCCCCAACTTTTTCCAAGCAGTGGTTGAAACTTCATGACATTTCAGGTAGGTCACTTTGAGATTCCCATTCCCTCGGGTTTTGTTCAACTCCATCCCTGCAGCCAAATCATTTCATCAAACTTGGCACGAATGGAAGGAACGGTCCAGCTGACCTGAATCCAAATGTTGCAGGGACAAAAAGGAAAGTTTCGAGCTGCTGCCCAAGGCGCTGGGACGGAGCAGGACGGGGGGCAGCAGGGTCTGGCACGGCAGCAGCAAACTCACCCAAAACCTGCATGCAAAGGCACATATATCCATCTGGCTATTAAAGCTGGGCATAAGGCGATGGCATTACTCAGGCTGTGCCTAAGTTTGGAAGAGAAGGTGGGCATGGCCTCTCAAAATCCTATTTTCCCCAGCCCTTTCCCATGATATGATGCCGACACACAGCGAACATCACCTTACAGGGGACATTTTTGGGAGGGAGGCCATACCTGCCAGAAAGCAGACCCTCCAGAGCCCTGAGTGCAGTGACAGCTTGATTTCTGCTGTCTGGTTCTGGGGCTGGACGATGCCCTCCTCCAGGTAGAGCCAGTAGTCGGTGCTGACAGAGATGCCCAGGAGGCCGAGGCCGCAGACGGCGAACACGCTGCTGAGCAGGGTCAGCGCCTTCCTGCTGCAGGTGCTCATCCCCGGGGGCACGGGGGCAGCTGTGGGAGAGGGGACATGGCTGTCACCACCCAGCCATCCACTGCTTTTTGGGGGGAATGGGTGAGTCAAAGCTTTGCCTTAAGTTTGCCTTAATTGCCTATTTAAGTTGAGCTGAAATAAGCTGTTAAAACAGCCATCGAATCATAGAATCATTAAGGTTGGAAAACGCATCCAAGATCATCAAGTCCAACTGTCAACCCAACACCACCGTGCCAACCAAACCATGTCCTGAAGTGCTACGTCCACAGCTTTTTTGCACACCTCCAGGGACAGTGACTCCACTGCTTCCCTAGGCAGCCTGTTCCAAGGCACAGTGGGCCCTGACAGATTATAGAATCATGGGATTGTTTTGGTTGGAAAAGACCTTTAAGATCACTGAGTCCAACCATTAACCTGACCCAACAAGCCTGGTGCTAAACTGTGTCCCTAAGCACCACATCTACATCTCTTTTAAAGACCTCCAGAGATGGTGATCCTGAGTCAAAACATGACAAACCTCCTCCCTGAGCAGCCTGTTCCAGTGTTTGATAATCCTGTCAGTGAAAAAGTATCTTCTAATATCCAATAGAAACCTCCTTTGGTGCAACTTGAGGCCACTTTCTCTCATCCTATCAGATGAAGGTTTCAAACCAAACCCCACCTGACTGGTGCCCCATGCTGGCCCAGCACTCGTGGATGTGCTGGCACTGGGAGGGACTGTCACAGGCTGGCCCAGCCAGGAGCAGCTCATTAGTTCCCTTTTATTTGCTGCAGGTGAATTCCTGCTGCTCCAGCTGATTCCAGCACTTGTCTCCCCAAGGATGTAGCAGAACTGCAGCATCTGCCCTCCTCAGAGCCTTATCTACCAGCAGCAGCACGAGCATAACTCCTTGGCACAGGAGCCTGCTCATGGACACCACATTCATGGATCAACAAAAATACTTTTAGCTGCCAGACCAACCCCACCACCCCAGGAGCTCCAGTCACCACCTTACTCCCCCAGCATTGCCATTTTTCCTCTGGCAGGGCAGATTTACCCATCGGAGGATTGAGATACCAATTTTGCAAAAAAACATATTACATTTATGCATGCTGAATGACATCATCAAACACCGTGACAAAATAACTTGCCTTTTTTTTTGCTGTTTATTGTGTTTGCTGGATCTGAGCCACCAGGGCTGGTGTTGGCTGAATGCAGAGACTGAACTGGTCCCAACCCAGCTTGTGCTTTGGGGTCAGAGAGCTGCTGTCAGGCCCTGGGAAAACATTACAGAAGGAGGTGAAAAATCTTCCCTCATCCCCCATATTGCTTATGGATGAACTTTTTTTCGTATTTTTGCTAACTTGTAGCAGGTAGCAGTCCTCATGGTGTCTGCAGACTGGCAAAATGTCACCAGAAATCAGAGCAAAGTGCAATTAATACGGGGGGGGGGAGGTGTGGAAAAAGCCACAGAAATGAAAGATTAGAGGAATAATAATAAGGAAAAGATACATGTGAGAGATGGTCTTCTGGGGAGTGGGAGATAGCACTATTGACTGCTTTTATAAACACAGTATGAGTCACAGGTATGTGCCATGCCATGTATATTTTCCAAGGCACATTTTGCTGTTGTTCAGCACTGCATACAATAGGGAAAAAAAATACAAATCCAGCCAGATAATAAAAGCTACCCAATTTAAACACATTAGCAGCAGGATGCACCGTCCTTGGGCTTCCTTTAAAATCGCACAGGGCTTGTTCATGCCGTGTGAAGTTTCAAGGGACAACAAATGGAGGAAGGCTGGGTGCAGAGCACAGTATCCCCCACTGCCTGGGAAGGAGGGCAGAGTCCTCCTAAACACACATTTCATTTGAAACACCTATTCCCAAAATAATGCTGGGTAAACAATGGGGCCAGGGTACGTATGTTGTACAGCTCCCCAGGTACTAGCTTCTGAACCCATGCAGGAATAGCTCCATCCTGCCTGCACTCAGCCCATGTTTGCTATCATGGCATGTGTTGCAGGATGGGATCTTTGAAAGAGAAATCTCATTATTGTTATCACTGCAGCAAAGGTGGTGGGATTCAGTGATTAAATGTGGTGAGGTGGCTCCTGCCCGGGCCAGGATGTGACAGCTGGCTGCTCTGACACAGCTGGCTGGCGAGCAAGCCAGAGCAGAGCTTTTCTTCTTGTACCTCTGCTGTAAATACATAACACTTACTTGCTTACAGTGACCCTCAGAGATGCCAGAAGTCCTGACAGCTTGTACTTTTACACTCAAAAGCCTCCAAAGATAACATTCTGCTGTGGTTCCCCCACGATTAACATGAGCAGATGATGCTGCTAGTTTTTTCCTACTGCTGGGCTGGCTGCCTGTGGGCAGGGTGATCCTGGGGAGCTCTGTGCTCTCCCAGTGCCCACCCTGATACCTCCACAGCACAAACACGCCACACCGACTCCCCAACAGCCCCATCCTGGGCTGATCTTGCAGCAAGTTTCATACAAGAATGATGTGAATGAAATGTGTAGTTACTGTGGAGTCCAAATAACTGCATTTACCAAAGTGATGTGATGCCCAAGGCCTGACTGCACCTCCAGCTCTCTGCTCTGGGCAGGTCTAAGAGCAAAGCAGGGAATGCTGCTGGATGGGCTGCAAATTCTTGAGTGAAAGAGAGAAAGGGAGAGAGAGACTTTTATTATTGCATCCTACCCTGAGCCCAAAGCAGACAAGTACATCTTGGTAGGAAGCAGATGTACTTGCACCCTCAAGCACTACAACAGCTTTGACAATTCCTTTCCATATGAAATTAAGGATTTGGCTCTTCCTACGTTCACACTGAGCAGTTTCCCAGAAGGTACCGACCTACGGGAAGGGGAGTGCTGTCACTTACAGACAGCCCGAGCAAATGCTCCAGCTCATCCTCTCAGCAGCTTTCCACCTTTGGCTTTGCTAACTAGCCCCATTTTTAATCTTCTTATTTAATGTTTCCCTCAGCTCAAGAAAAGCAGGATGTGTTCCCAGGAGGGACACCTCCTTGCTGGGAGCATGAGGAGCAAGATGGGCAGAGGAGATGGTCAGATTTTTTATTTTTTTTTTTCCTGAGGAATTAGGAGGCAGCAGCTAAAGAAGAACTGGTAGTTATGGGGCAGAGAAGCCCATCCTGCAGAAGTAGACCTGCACCTGCCTGAGGACAACCTTACTGTCAAGGGCAGAGACCAGCACAAAGCTGTAGATGTCAGGACAACACTTTATCCCTTCACTGGATGGGAATGTGTAATTTCCCATCTCTTCATAGGTGCCATTTGAGCCAGCAATATGACCACCCCAACACAGATCTTCTGGCTAACGATTCTTCTCCCTAAATCACCTGGAGCCATATTTTCTAGTTGCCACCTCAAAATGAACACTATTTACTACAGGGTGTCTCATCTCTCTTGGCATTTTGGTGTCAAAATGGTAAGAGCAGCTGCAATCTATTCTTGGCTCATATATCATCAACAAACATCCTCCTTGTTCATTTTTTGTTAATAAGGAGACAAAAAATCGAAGAAGGGAGTATGTGGAGATGCAGACAAAGCCATTCAGAGGGAAATAGCTGAGTATTTCCTTTGATTTGCTGTCCATAAACACCAGGCACTGGAAAATACACCCATTTGGCATAATTTAAATTGATCATTGGAGCGATAGTAGCAGCAGGGAGAGGGGGCAGGTGTCAGAGTCACACCTCTCAATTGCCTCATTTCTTTTCCCTCTCACACCTCAATTTCCCTGTAATCACAGATGCATTAGAGAGTGATCCTCTTGCTGCCTTGCAAGGGGGCCAGGAGGCAGGGAGGGTGCAGAACTGCTACCCAGAACAAACCTTTTCCCATGTCCAGAGTCTGGAGAATTAACAGACCTCTCAAGAGAAAGATTTTTCAAGGACACGAGCAGGAGCTGGCTTGATTTTCAGCAAGGATTTAGTCCCCAGTAACCTTTACCAATTGTGTTGTGCTTCCTACAGCTGAAAAGGTGATGCTGTTTGGTTCCCAACAGAAGCTGTATTTTAAATTAAATTAAAATAGCCCCAAAGATTTCCAAGAAATAGGACCTTAGAACTGTTCCTGCTCCTTCAATCACACTGTGCCTTCTGGTAGTAATCCAGGGAATAATCAAGGCAGTCTGCAGTGTAATCTGCAGTCCTCATAATGAATTCCTTTTTGTCTGGGAGCCATAGCTCCTGATGGAAACTGCACATGGCCCTTGCTGGGATTGACTCCTTTGGAAAATGAAATGAATATTGGTGTTGCTCCTGCCACAGTTCACCAAGGTCTAGGAGTGAGTCAAGGTCTTTACCTACTGCTTCACAGACAGAAAAAGAAGATATTACCCTGGTCCTGAGTTCTGAGCCTACCCCTTCATGACCTAACTCCAAGCACAAGCCTCCACTCCAGGCTACGTGGATGGGCTGGGAAAAATAAATGTATTGCTGGTCAGCTGCCTGGACAGGATGGGTCATATCAATAAATCACTGCTCTTAGATCAGCAGAAAACAACCCCCCTCCTGCTCTGGATACAGTTAGACAGAGCAGGGCCACGCCAGGCCAAGGAGGCAGCTATTGATTTTTGTGTGGCTAGAGCAGCATTTCCAATTTCCTGCCATTTGTGAGGAGGGGAAGCACAGCCAAGGTTATCAGAGCAGGCAGGAGGGAAGGCTGGTTTGTGGAGGGGTGCTGGCAGCCAGGACAAGCCTGGCAACCTGTCTCTGTGGGTGTGGAAGCCTGGTTGCCACCGCAAGCCAAGGGCAGAGGGAAATTAGAGGTTAAGGCACAGACCTGGGCTGGGGCAGAGGCTAAGCAGAACACAAAGGAGGAGGAATGAAGCCTGGTGGAAGGGGGGGCAGGAAACCCACTGAGTGAGCAACCAATATACAAAGAACATCAGGGACCTGGGCAAGAGCTGGCCAATGCAGGAGAGCAAGCTCTGGTGGAGCTGAACTGAAAGGACCAGCTCCCACCAAGCTGCAAGAAGAAAACTGGGCTGGCTAAAAATAAAGGGCCTTCAAGCAGTGTGATCTCTTCCTCAGGACACAACGCAGGCCATGAGCATGGGCAAAAATAAATAGGTCAAGGAGAGTGGCTCTTTCAGAGCTAAACTGTTCAAAGCAGGCACTGCTTGGGCAGGCAGGACCATGCCAAGGGCTGGGAGGGACCACCTCCCCATCATCACCCTCCTTCAGACAGCACCACCTCACCCTGGCTCCCTCGTGGGCAAATCCAGAACAGCCAAATTTAGTCATTAACAACCACAATGGAATAGAAAGGTGGTAGCAGAAGATTTCAGTGGTTCCCACTGAGCTGATGGAGCACCCAAGGGGTGCAAATGCTTTGGTCTTAAACTGATCTGTGCCCAATGCAGCCTCCATCCAGCTGACCCCACCTGCTGCTCTGTTGGTTTGCAGTGAGGGTTTCACCAGGGTGAGGAGCACACAGTGAGGTGGATGCAGCTCAGCAGAGGTGAGGAAGAGGAAGAGATAGTGTGGGCGGCACCTGCTGGTCCATCTGGGACCCAGAAGAAGCAGTTCCACAAAATCAACCTGGAAAACTGGGCAATTGGGAACAATCGTTTTGGTTTTGGAACTATGGCTTGGGAAGGAACAGTCCCTCCTGGAGCTTGGAAAAGGTGTACTGCAGGCAGGAGAGAAGCACAAGACCTTTCTGCTTCCATATAACAGCCAAAGGAGAGCAGGGATGGCTGCAGAGAGCAGCAACATCTCTTGGGCTGGTGCATGGAAAGGGAAATGGCCAAAGGGGATGCGGGTTGGAGCTGGTCTGTGGGGTTCCCAGGAGCCCTGTCCTGGGCTGCCAGCACCCACCACCTCACTTGGTACATGGGAAGACAAAAGTATATATGGCAGCTTTACAGAGCTGCATTAGTGCCATATAGAAACATCAGCTCCATTTCTGAGAGAGAGATTATGTATTGGAAAAATTAAGTACAGAAACAAATCTTTTTGATGTGGAGGATGTTCAGCCTGATATGCAGAAATAAAACAGTCCATCTCATTGCAGTTTGAACAAGCAGTAGTAGCTGTGACTACCAGCAGCCATAAACTTCAAAAGGATCAATACTGGAGTTGAAAGCTTCCCCTGGGCTGCCTGGCCAGCACAGCCCCAGAGAGACAGTGGGATTGAACCAACCCAGCATGCTAGGCCCACAGCCTCTCCAGAGAGGGGTTTTTAAAATAAAAATAAAAGAAAAGAAAGAACTGGTTATGAGTTATTTAAAGCTAGATTGAACCACAGCAGTCATAATACTATTCATTTTTCCTTGTCATCAGGCATTAGGAGCACCTGAAAAATAATCAGAAGAAATGAGGTGTGACCACCACACACTGTAATGCTCACAACTAACTAATTTTATGAGTGGGATTACAGAAGATTGGTCTTTTAAACTTGATTTCCACACTTTTTCTGAGTAATTCTCCTTTTTCCTGGCACTTCCCATGCTTATTTTCTGATCCAAGTTATTTTTTTTTTTAAGCTTGATCAAAAAGCCTTTCATGGCAGTGCAAGCATGAAGGAAATGCTCTATGGAACATACCATCCTTTTTTGTTGACCCCACAGCCTGCTGAGCAAACCCCCAAGGCTGACCTCCAAGAGCAGCACAGCTGCTCTTCCCTCTCCTTCTTTACCATGCACTGGTCTTTTTGCTGTGGACTGCTCAAAACATGCCCAGTGTGCCTGGACCAGGTTTGCAAGGATGCTGTTCCTGATGAGCTGAGGTCCAGCACCAAATACAAGGAGATCAAGTGATATTCCCAAGGTTGGAGCTCAACTCAGATTTATTTCCCCACCCCAGCCCTCTAACCAGAGACTTTCCTACACCAGCCACCTCCACCGTGCCCACACCCCTGCTCTCACAGGACCAATGGCTCCACTCCTGCTCATTCCCACTAATGGCTTTGGATGATGCCAGCAACTTTCAACAAACAAAATCACTGACGAAACAGCCCCCTTGGTACCCCCTCACACGCTGCCAGCACAGCCTGTGTGTGTACAGCTAGTTCTCATTCACATGGTCCTTCTGGATCCACAAATATCCCTCCCAACCTCTTATAAAGCACATCCTGCTCACATGTCTCACTCTCCTTGGTGTTTAAGGCTCTTACCTCCTTTAACCCCAGCTGAAGCTACTCCTTGGCAAGCAGAAAATCTGTGAGGTTGGCTGTGAAGGTGGGAAGCTCAGGTTCTGGCAGTACAACTGTGAGGCAAGTGTCACAGCAAGGACAGTCCTCAATGGATGCTCTAGCTGCTGGGAGGCTCAGGGAGGAGCTGGGAGTGGAGTGACTTTGGCAGTGGGCAGGGAAGAGGTATTGGACTGTAGGAGAGGGCTCAGCCTCAGCTCTCCTCCTCCCACCAACTCACACGAAGGACACACGAGGCTGGGACACAGGGACAGGTGGATGGCAGGTACAGCTCCACATCCACACACCAGCAGCTCCTACCTTGTGGTTTTGTAGAAAAACGTCACACAAAGTGCATTTCTCAAGAGAGAAATAGGAGCTGAAGCTCTGAGCTGGCAGTATTGCCCATGCACCCAAGTCCAGCTCTCCAGTCTGAAATATATATATAAATATATGAAAAAAAATAGACATCCCTGACAGTGGCTGAGCCCTTTCCTTCTCAGAGCTGTTCCCAACACCCTCAAAGCTGACATACAGCATTCACCTCTTGTAGCATGTCAGCACTCACAGTCAGGCACATGAGTCAAACTGCTGGTTTCAATACCCTACAAAATGCTACAAAGGCAGAATGAAAGGGGGAATATCTGGTGCTGCCAAGGGAACCAGCTGGGGCCTTTGCTACAGGTCTGCAGAGATCTCCTTGCTGGGGGGGGGGGGTTGTGGAGCAGTGCTTGCCCATCACCCTCTGTGTGCTGTACATCACAGATTGTACTTTATATCCCAAATACATCAACTCCAGCAACCCAATGGTCCAGTGATCCTCTTCTGGCTTCAGTGTGGGGCTTCCCTCTGATCCCCTTGGCTTGTGCAGGGGGAGCCTGAGCAGACCCAGCAGCAGGAGAGTGAAGGCAATGTAATGTCACTGCGTCTGGGATGGCTGGAGGAGAGCAGCTGGCTCAGCTGCCAGCACCCACCCCACATCAGGACCAAGGGGGGACTGGTCTAGGGGAATAGTAGATCTTTAACAGTTGGTTCTTGTTCACTTCTCCCTGTCATTTAAGATGGGGCAAAGTCCTGCAATGGCCTTGTATGTTAAAAGAGGAAAATAAGCCTCTTCCTTGCACAATGATGGCTCTGCATCCTTCCAGCATCAAGCACCCCAGGCATATTTTCCATCAGATATTTATGTTGTTTTAAATGGAATGGGTATGAAAAGAAGTGACAAATTTAGTGTAAGCCTTTCCCTCAGCCCAGCAGAAGCCATGAATTATGAACACCAGTGCATGAAATTTCTCTGGGCTATAAACTTTTACTGCTACAGAAAGTGTAGGAACAAGCCCCATTTACCAGCCCAGGTTTCAGGAGATGAGGCTGCTCAGCAGAGGGGCCAACACCCCCGTTTTCTTCTTTTCCCCTCAATGATCAGTACATGACAGCTTGTGCTAAATTAAGCAGTGTCAGGAGGTAAAAAATAGCATCAGGACTAATTAAAACTCTTCTGCCTCCCCCGTGTCGGTGGCGGGGGAGAGGCGAGCCCTGGGTACCTGGGCCATGGAGCTGCTGCCACAGCTCCTCTCACCAGCACTGGCAGCTGGAATGTTTATATAAGTATTTTGAGGGTGATAAATGAGAGAAAGCAAGAAATCCCCTGAGTGCTGTTGGTGCCTCTGAACACCAAAGGCTGCAAACAAGCAGCACATTAGGCAGGTTGCACGTGCCAGCCACAGCCACTGAGCCCCCTGTCCCCTCAGTGGGATTAAACGTGATTGCTAGCACGAAGCAGGCACCTTGTCATCCAGGGGATTGCATCCCCCTTCCCTGCTCAGAAACCACCTTTACTGCAAAGCCTCCAAGTACCAAAATGATGGCATAAAGACAGCAGAGAAGGGCTGTATCATCCACACCTCAGGCAAACCTCTTAACAACCCAAGAGCCACTTGTGGCTGCCATTACACCCCGTTACCAAACACAACAGCTGCCTCACCCAGCTTTGCTTAAGCAGCTTGGGACACTGCACCTCAAATGCTGCTGGTGCTGTCTTTATGCACAAGGTGTCCAGGTCTGAGGCTGAGCAGCCACAGAAGATTGGTCCCATCTTCACATAGGAAAGGTCTTTGTTTTTTGTGGCTTGTTGGGTTTAATAGTCAGGAGTATTAAAGTACGTATTAAGGATTGGAGATCTTTGAAATCATCATTGGAGATCTTAAACTTTCTACTACCCTTATTTTAGCAAGATTCATTGCCAAATACAGGATTTAACAGTAAATGTCCCAGCAGACAGGGTAAGAAAAGCCACACAGGACATGGAGCAGCCTGAAACCAGGCACAGGCAGAGTGACCTGGCCAGAGGAGCACGGCTCGGTGCCCAGTCCAGCGTGGCCTCAGGAGGACATCAGCTGCCTGCCCTGCTCAGCACGGGGAACAGACTCAGCCTCACTCTTTCTCCATCCTTCCCCAGACCAGGGCATACTCCCAGGTGAAGCTTGGTGTGCCTATGTGTCTGGTCTTTTCTTACACCCCTCTCCTATTCACACCATCTCTTTCTATCATGTTCCTGCAGCACCCACCTAGCAGTCTCTCTCCTGCCACCTATATAATGACCTGCTGTTTTCCTCTCCACATGGTAAGACGTTTTACCCTAAGAACTGTAAAACTGTTGACACACACAACACTGACGTTGTTTTCCTCTTCAGCCGCCCCCACCTTCCTTCAGTCATTGCACAGAAAAGGGCAGTTTTGTCCCAGTTTCTTTCCTGCCTGTAGCTTACCTTTCCTGTGCTTCAGAGCACACGTGCTGCTTCCCAAGCAGCAACTCCAGCATTGGAAGGATTTATCACAACTTTTCAAATCACTCAGGTTGGGTTTGCTGTGTTGCTTCTGGCCATCTGCAGCTTCCAGGGTCTCCTGACAGCATCTGAGAAAGGACTGTTTTGTATTGAACGTAAAGTCAGCGCAGCTCTGAGTGTCCCCACAAGAGCCACCACTGCTGAGCAGCCATGGCAGCAGGAACTGGGGAAATCTGACACCGGGGAAGCTGGGGATGGCATGAACTGAAAGCAGAGCCCCAGCTTGGGTCAGGTATTTTGTCAATGCCAAAGACAAAGCTTTCTGTTCCTGCAGAAAGCTATGGCATCCACCCTCACTCAGGTAAAGGGCAGGAGATGAAGGCAGGGCAGCTGCCAGTCCCACCACAGCTTCACCCAGACCCTGCTGCAGTCCTGGAAAGGGCTCTCAGATAACAGGCTTTGTGTCACACATTTAGCTGTGGCATGAGCAGGATGTTCACAGTCACCTCATGAGAGCCAATGGAGGATGCTCCAGGATCTGCCATCCAGCCTTGTGCCAGCACCTGCTGTGTGCCCTCACATCAGTGCCTCTCTCACCTGGCTCTGGTACAGCCTGTGGTGTCCCACTTGAGCATCCCTTCAGTTAAATATTTCCCAGATAGTTAAAAAATTTTCTTCAGTGATATATTGTATCTCAGTCCCTGAAGTGCCTCACAAACAGGTGGCTCAGCTATTGCATGGGACATGGCACCCAGGGAGTAACTATCCTGGGAAAGGGAGGACTGAAAAACTCTTCCTACCTGCACATCTCATAGATGGTTGGAATGTCTCCCCTAGGCTTGGCATTATGTCATCAAACTCTGTTGCTGATTTTTTAATAACCAAACCCTTCCAGAGACTTTGCTCCCACCTGCACCCAACTGCTGAAAAAGGGGAGGCTTCTACCCACCATGCTCACAGCTCTGCTGTCCCCACTGACCTGCTGGCTGGAGAAGGTAGGGGGACAGGGATGCCTACCCAGGACCCTGCTGTGATCCCATGCTCAGGCCACCTCTTCTGAACATAACCCACCACACTTCTCCAAGAGAGCAGAGGTATTCCCAGCCAGAGCTGCCGCAGAGGAAAGGAGCATCTATTGCAACCAAGTGTTTAATGTCTCCTGAGAACAAGCTAGGGCCATGAGAAGCCACCCACTTGTAGGGGGCTTCAAGGCCAAGCCAGGTCCTGCCCTGGCAGACCTGAGCCTCTGCTCCCTGAGATGGGATGTCACCCAGCAGCACTGGACAGACACCGAGGGGGAGAACCAATGATCTGCAAATTGTCTTGGGTCAGTGGATGCCATCTACTGTGCTGCTCAAATAATCCCCCTCAGTGCTGTCGTGAGCATGGCTCTAATGAGGTTTTTCACTGATGAGCAATGATACCTCCCTCATAATAAAGCAAAAGCTGCAAGTCCCATCTCCCAAAAGGACCAGACAAATTCCACTCATCCATAACAGCCCATTTTCTCAGCCTGATGATGCATCAGTCGGGTCCTTCAACAACATCTATTTTCCCAGTAAATATTTTGCTATGAATATCAGAAGTCTATGGCTATACAGCAATAAAATCAGTGTGATTTTTATTCCAAATCCTCTTTCTAGAAGACACCTTGAACCCAAACTGGCTTTAATTTCAGTGAGATTAAGACTTTCAGATAACTTTTGACCTAGACTCCATCATCTAGTTATTTCTAGAATGCCACCTTAAAACCAGGGCTTCAAATCTCCCCAGCTGCCTTATGAAAAGCTCCCAGTGCTCGCTCCGGCTGTACATTTGCACAGCTCACAGCTTGCTGATACCACTGAAGTCTCTGTGGGCTTGTCCATTACTTCCCTTTTGCATTTTATATTCCCTTTTCTCTCCATAAATTATGCTGAAGCTGCAAATGCTGCGGTATGGATGCTGCCAGGATTCAGCTTAATGAATATATTCAACAGCTACAATAATACAGCAAGGGACTGGAGAAATAAACACACAGAAGCATTTCTGTCCCCTGAATGCCACGTGGAGCAGCTGCAAGGGGAGGTGTGATGGCAGCAGGATGGGTGCTGAGAGCCAGTCCCTGCCCTTTGGCTTTTTACGTGGGTCACGATGTGACAGACTGAAAGGGTGCCCCTAAAATCCAGCAGCAGATGAGCCTCTGAAGGGAGCCCAAGCACTTGGCACCTGTGAAACCGAAGGGCAGGAGTGATGGAAATGTGGGAACACTCCTCCAGCAAAGCTGCCTGCTGGGATTATGCCACTGGCATCCACTGCAGCTGCACAAAACCCAGCTGAGACACTCCTTCTCAGTGTTCTAACTGAAGCAGTGCCACTTTCAGAGAATACCACAGCCTTGCTGCTCTTCCCAAAGCCTTACCTGCCCCATGCAGGCCACCTGCCCGCTCCAGCGAGGCCTCCGTTTTGTTGCCCTCTCTCCTGCAGAGGTTCAGAGGGTCTGAGGGACAAGCTGGGGACAGCAGTGCTGCAGGTCAGGCCCACGCTCTGGACACCACCAAGGAGCCTCTGTGTCTGGAAGACCCAGCTTTAGGAGCTGCAAAAAGCGTCACGTGTCAGGGGCTGATGAAGTTTTACAAAACACCAAGCAATTAATCAACAGCCAAACAGCGAGTCAGGAACCCACCCCACTCACTGCTGCCGGGGCTGGAATCCACTTTTCTTCTTTCACCACCTTTCACAGGAGATGAATAAGTAGTGTGTGGAGAAGTGCTGACAGGCTCCATGTCCCCATTCGCCTGTTCATATGGTAACACATGATCCAGCATTTTTTATTTTTATTTTTTTTCTCTACTTTACTTCACTAAACAACCAGGTCAGGTTTTTCTCAGGTAGCCTCACTTGAGTTCACACTCCCCTCTCCAGGGGCTTTACTACACCAAAAACATCGGCAGCCCCTGACTTCCATCACATCGTATATTCCCTGTGAAAAATACCCTTCTTTCCTTCAGCTCAACATGCAGAAGTCACCAGTGAAAGCAGGGATGCTCACAAAGCCCGAGAGATGGCCTTTGTGTCTCGGAGCAGCCTGGTGGAGAAAAAAGCCCTGGGATGAAGAGCCGGGATTTGCGGACTCCCCATGTACTAAGGTCCATCCTGGGCTTCCATCCAGATGGGGCTCTGGGAACGCCAGCTCCCGTAGCGGGGACCGTGCAGCCGGGCAGGTATCGCGAACCCGTTCGTCCCGGGCACCGGCACCGAGCTCCGGCCGCGCCTGCGGGAGCTCTGGGTCCCCGGGGCCAGGCGAGGGACGCGGCTCCGCGCACCGGTACCTCCGGGAGGGAGGCCGGGGGCAGAGACGGCTGCCCGGGGCCCCCGTGCCGGTGTCCCACGGTACCGGTGTCCCCCCGGAGGAGCTACCGCGGGCACGGCCGTCTCTGAATCCGATGAGGTCATAGAAAATAAAGCAATAAATGCTTTAACCGCTGCCGCTCCGCACACAGGCGGCACCTCCCAGAGCCCCCAGCTCCTCACTCGGGCTTTAAACTTCCAGGGTTTTACACCCGATTCGGGAACTCCCCTAAGAAGCCACTTCAGGACTGCGTGTCCCCCCGCTTCGGGTGCAGCCTGGCCCGGGAAGGGCCCCCAGCCCCCCACTCCCAATCCCCCCAGTCCCGGCACTCACCGGCGCCGCTGTAGCTCCTCCGGCGGAGGGACGCGGCCGCCGGCCTCGGGAACGCTTCGTGCCAAGCCGGGGAGGGCCGGGAGAGCCCGGGGAGGAGAGGGCATCACATGGCGCCGGCGGGGACAGCCCACCTCTCCCACCTCCATACCCCCTTTCCCTCCCTCCTTCCCTCCCTTCATCCCTCCTTCCTTTTCTCCACCATCCCCTCCTTTCCCTCCCTCTTTCTGCATCCACCCCTCCTTCCTCCCTTCCCCGCCCCCCCATTTACCTCTGTCCCTCCTTTCCCCATTCCTCCCTTCCCTTTATTCCCCCACTTTCACTCTATTTCCTCTCCTTTCCCTCTACCCATCTATTCTCCACACTTCCCTCCATCTGTCAGCACTCCCTCAGCTGTGGCTGATGGCTCCAGTTCACCACCTAGGCAGGGGTGGGAGTCAGCACTGCCCCTGCCCCGCTGTGCATCCTCCCTTCTACTCACCCCTCAGTCCCTTTGTGTCCCCACCTGGAAACACGGTCCCCTCCAGGTGGGACCTGGCCGGGGCTGCAGAGCTGGGTGGGCTGCAATTCCCAGGACACAACTCATTTAGGGGCTGGAGAAGGGAAGACTGGCTCTGGCCACCAGTGTCAAACAAATCCACAGCTAAGGACACAGCAGACAGCGGGGATGATTGGAGGGCAGCAAGCCAGTGTGCTGTAGAAAGCCAACTTGGCAGGGCTGGGATCAGGGCAGGGAGAAAGCCAGGGCTAAAGGAGACAGGGACACAGGGGCCAGATGCTGTGGGCTCTGGAAACCACTGCCAGAATAAGTGATTCAGCCAAAACACATAGAAAATTAGCACAGAGCCAAGAATCAGGATGCAGCTCCATCAGGGTGTCAAGCAATGGGACACTTCCTTGGATGCTGTGGGAAGGACAAGAAAAGAGTCACACAGCATGCAGGTGACTCCTGCTATGTGAGCTGCCAGCCCAGGCAGCAGGGCCAAGGGCAGCTCACAGCCACCACGGCAGCACCTGGAGCTCGGATTTGTATGGCACCTTCTGCAGCAAGAGCTAATTCTGTGTCAGGGCTTTGCATGTGGGAGAGTCCCTCCAACGAGTCCCTGCAGCAGGGAGCTGGACAATGACAGCAGAGGTGCAGGACAGCAGGGTGACTCCAAGGGAAGGCACTGCTGAGGGCTCCCAGCAGGAAACAGAAGCAATTAGTTAATAAATTCAGTCTCTAAAAAGTACTGGGTCACAGCTTCTGCACAACTTTACTCATGCAACATTCCTTCACTCATCCCCAGTGCTCTGGCTAAAATGAGCCACCTCTCTGCCTGAGACATTCTCAGTGGCAAAATAGGAATATCTTAAATAGAATAATTCAAAATAAAGTGAGAGATGAGATGTGGAGGAGGTGTTGGAGAGATCGTTTGTTTGAAGCCAGTGGAGCCACGTGCTCTGGCTTTTTGAGCGCTGTTGTGATTTATAGAAATAACAGAAGCTGGTGCAGATGTGTAACTTTTGATTTGTCCAGCCAGAACATGGTGGAGCCTCAGTGAAATCCAGGCTGGTGGAAACCTGCCTCCCAGTAGGGGCCCAGCTGGCAGTTGAAGTATACTGGATATTTGTCTTTACACAACTGTACCTCTGCATACACTTAGGGTGTTTTTGCACAAATTACAGTGATACTTAAATTATAGCAAATTCACCATGTTTTTCTGGGCTCACCTCTCAGCCCCTTCTGAAGAACTGGCTGGCATTGCAAAGATGTGTCTTTCAGTGCATTCTTCCTGGCAGCTGGAGCTCTCAAAACAACCCCCAAGGGTATTTAGTACCTCTCTAACACATTCCATGAGGAAAAACGAAAGGCAACAAATCCATTGGAGGATGAACACTAAGGAACGAGCAGAACGGTCAGCAGAATGGATTCTGCACAGGAAAAAGGAGGTCGAAGAGGTGATGCCCTCCAGGATCCCCAGCCCTGCTCAGCCCCAGGGAGGAGGAGACATCCCTGGGGTGGAGCCCATCAGCAGGGAATTACCAATGAAGTAAAAAAGCTACAAGAGGCAGGTTAGACCTGGACGTTCATCATGTTCTGTCAGGGTACATTATTTTAATACAGTAATTGACTCTTCATAATTTTTCTTTTCTCTACATTGTTAAAACAAAAAAACAAACGAACAAACAAACAAACAGACCTTCATGTTCCTCTAGACAGACAATCTGCTGTGTTAGCTGCCCGGGCACTGTGCAGGGTTATTTGAACACAACACAGATAAAGGCTGCAGAGCACACAGACAGTGACATAATTAACCATTACAGTGTAAGAGGCCCCAGCAGCCATGCATATAATCAATTAGAAATACACATTTTGGGCTTCAGTCTCCTCCCCCCCCTCTGCTGCTATGCAAATGTACTTAGACTAAAACACTCAGACAGATTTTCTGTGGCTGCTTTTCTCCTACAGAAACTTCTGCCATGGTGGAACATGGGCACCACACCAGCCCTCACCCACCAGCACACCAGGACCAGGCACCAGAGAGCCCCAGCAATGGCCCCCACCCACCCTGTGCAGCCCCAGAAGTGCAGCCACGCTCTCCTACCTTGTCAGCAGCTCTCCAGAATTCCTTCCCCTCAACACCCACCTCCCTGCTGCTGGCAAAAACCAGCAAAGACCAAGCAGAACACCCTTCTCCTGGCCAGGAACTTGGCGTGGCAGTCCCAGGCAGGACAAGTAGCATTTTACATCTTCTCAGTATTCTCAAAAACTTTGGAGACTTTGGACTTTGCCAAACTATGTAACAGCTGCTTTTTTTTTTTTTTTGGGGGGGGGGTTGGTTTGCTTGTTTGTTTGATGTAACACCATCCAGTACCATTTCCAGAGCAGCATCACCTCACCCTCCCCACTTTTCCCTACTTCTTGCTGAACTTTCTCCTCCCTAAGAGGGAGGATCTTCCATTGCAGCCACATGTGGGGTGAGTGGAGCCAGGTGAGATCCTGCCCATCGCAGGATGTTATTCAGCTGTGACCAACTCCCCGTGGCTGGAGCTTGACCCAGCTGGAGCAGCTCTACCAGCCCTTGTGCTGGTGAAGCAGCCTTTCGTACCACATTCAAAACCAGTCTGAAAGCACGAAGCTCCATGGTTTTAGGATGCACCCAAGGTGAAAACTTCTTAGTGAGGAGAGATTTGAGTTTCATTAATGGCCCAGACCAGAAGCAATTCTTTACAGCAGCTCTCCCTGGGCTGTCAGTAGTGCAACAGGGTGCTGAGGTCCCATCTTTTAGCTACAAGTGTTTGATTCCCACAGGTGACATCTGCAGGGAACCTTTTCCTTGGTCTTCTCACTTCCAGCACAAGTCACCCTGAGGCACTCAGGACATTATACAATAAAAGGCCTGGACCTGTGAACTGGTGCCATGAACTGACAGCTTCAGGTTTTCCTTCCCTCCCACTCCTCCAAATTTGCTCTTCGCTGAATTATTCAGACATTAAATCCACCCAGCAAATATCCCGGGCTGAGCTGCACTGCAGCAGCCGCCCCTCGAGCCCACACACAGCTCTGGACCAGTGTCAGACAACAGCTATGGACCAGCTTTACTTGTCCAGCAGGCTGTAAGGAGCATTTTGGGCACAGGGAGGGCCAGTCTGCACCAGCCAGAAATTGCAGTGTTTGCCCAAGGAAGAGGAGAGCGAGCAGGTAGATGCAACACACTGGGATGCAATGCTGGAGCTGCCATGACTTGTGTGGGAGGTGACAGATGCTCCATGCCAGATGCTTGAGCACTTGCTATTCTATTTTTTGTCATTTCGTGGGCAGCACAGCCAGGGGGAGGCCTAGGGAGATGCTGGAGCATGATGAAGATGTGCAGCAGCAGCCCTGGCACATCGCTCGGGGGAACCCGCTGCCATCCCTGTGCAGCTTCCAAAGCTTGGGAACCACTTGCTTCAGAGACTCCTGAGATTTTTCTCTTTCCATGTGAGGGTGTTTGCAGGACAGATTTGGCACCGAGTGGCAAAACTGGCACCAGCAGCCTGGGTTTGGGATCCACAGCCACAGCACTCACAGCGGGAGGGATGCGACCTTGGGATGGGCTGTGCCAACCAGGTCCTGTTACATGGCAGGACTCAGCACACAGTCATGCAACATCTGCTCTTTAGCTCAGCAGCAACAGTCTTATTTTTTTAGCTTTTAACTATTGAAAGTAGGAAAAGAGGCAAAACTCACAGCACCAAAGAACACCAGCCACACACTCCCCTCCAGGGTGCGTTTTTACATCTCACTTGCACCACAACTAAATTAAAGGAATTAACTCCTGTGGGCTGCTGGAGCTGAAGCTCTGTTTGCTGTTTCTCCTGCACGTTCCTCTGCCTGGAGCTGCTGCTCAGGAGGAAGCACAAGGAGAGGTGCAACATTATTTTTATCTCCTCACCCACATGCTGTGAGAAAGCCTAAAAAACAAGTGCAGAGCTGCTGGCAGCCAGCCTCCCCGAGGGGCTGACTCACGGGGTAACAAAGGCACACGTGTGGACGGAACTTACTTCTATATGTTATTTAAAATAAAACACCCTCTGTAATTATATTGGTCTAAATGGAGCTAATAAAAGCAGAGGATGTGCCAGTTCAGGAGTTTTGCCCTGGTGGTTGCAGTCTTTAGCCCTCAACAGTGGCCCCTTGGGCCTGCCTAGCTGCTGTGTCCCCTCTCGCTGGAGGGAAGGAGGTTGGAAAGGGTTTGAAGTGCCCGTGTCCCACCCCTTCAGCATGTAAATGGGCAGTGCTCTTCAAAGAGAACAGCTGGAAGAGAAGCTGCAGGAAGTTTGCCCTCACTGTTGATTTCTGTGAACCCTCTGCAGAAGGAGCAGAGGTGCCAGCAATGACCCCCTTCCACAGCTGGTCCCTGGGAGTGGGATCCATCCAGGTTCCTCATCACCAGAACCACCCAGGCTGGCTGGAAAACTGTCTGCTTGCAGGATGAGGGATGGCTCTGACCACAGCAATCAGATTTAAAAGGTCATGTTTTGGAAAGCAGTTTAGATGACATTAATTATTAAAGCCTCATAATGCTTGTATTAAGGGTAATGGTTTTCCTTATGACTTATATAGCACTGAAATTAATTACCAATCTTTTAATAATGTTACTGTCAATCAGGCACAAGAATGCTAAATGACTTATCCCAAAAGGACCAGGAATTGGAGTTTTGGGATGCTCTTATGGCTGGCCTGTGGTCTTTTCCTCTTTCTGTCCTTGCACTCCTTGCTGGTTGTTTTTGTAACCATTTCTGATGGATTTTTCCTGACATCACACCTAATCAGGGTCTGAGACGTGGTTACACTTGCCAGAGAAGCAAATGAATCCTGTTAAAAGAAGAGTGTTTCTGGAGGTGTCCTTGAAAATGAAAGCTTTAATGAAGTTTGATATGGATTGTTGCAGAGTGGTTTATATGGATTGGGAAGTCTCCCTGTTACGGTCACGGAGTTTTATTAAGTGCTCTGAATAGAGGAGCAAGATAAGGAGGGATTGTGCTCTGCAGAGGCAGAGTCAGGCCTCCCATCACATCTCTTGGAACATCAGCCACATGGGCCAAATACTTGAGGTGACATTAAAAGCCCCTGCACCAGCAAATGGCCCTGCTGCTGTTGCCTTTGCAGAGCAGCTGAATTTCTTCTGCTCCCAGCTGATGATGTGGAGTCTGAGCCCTCTGGGGAAAAGGAAATTCATTCCCAGCATGTGAACCACAGGCTCTGCTGTGGCCGAGGATGAGATGGGTGATTTTTGCCAGCCTTGTTGGGTGAGAATAAGATTTAAAACACTTCTAAGCAAACTGCCATTGCGGGGTTGTTTTATTTTTTCTCACTTGGGTATTGTGCTTTAAATTGGTCTTGGAATTTTTTCCTCCCCCTTCATCAGATTGAGCAAGAACATCTCCTCAGGTGGGATGGCAGGTGCTGACTCAGGGACCAGCAATGAACACTGGAAGTGGCAGCTGGTGTCTGACACTGTCACCTTGGCAGTGAATGTGGCAAGTCCCTTGAGAAGGAGACAGTGTTGACTCATTTCCCATGAGATCTGCCTCATTTCACACTCCTCCTTTGGGAAAAGCAGAAGAAATAGAAAAGCAAAAGATAAAACTCTTGCAGGTAACTCTGTAGCTCCAGACTTGCCACTGCCTGTTCTCCTGGTCAGATCTGCATTTCTTTGGGTTCAGCATCACTTTGGGAAGGTGACAAGTGACAGATGCGTTTGGGGAAAACATCTCTTTGAGGACAACCCATCCACACGTGGCAAGAGCTTTCCTGATTTGGGCCCCTCATTGATTTGTCTTTGCTTTACCATGACTCCATGGGGCTTCCTCAGGTCTTTTGTCCGAGCAGCAAAGGTTGCCTTCGTTGAAGCAGGTGGGATTATAATTACCTCATGGTAATTAATGCAGTAATTATTTTAACTACCCTAGCAGCTCTCAGAGGAGATGGTTATATTTGCAACTCACATACCAGCTCTGTAAAAATATTCTGAGATTTCTAAGTTAAATATCCAAAGCTCTAAAGAGAAGTTAGGGCTGGCAGAGGGAGGACATGCCTTCAACTGGGGGTGGTGGCCATGAGTGATTGCTGTGATTTGTGGTGGAAGTGTTCCTGATGGAGATGGTCTTATGTATGGGATGCAGCCAGCATGGAGAGATTCAGCCTCTCCTGCAGAAGCCTTACATTCTTAAATTTTCCCAAGGACCATCAGCCTAATCTCACCTGCTCAGAAAAAATCAAACAAAAAACCAGAGTTTGTACCAATTCTCTCCCTTTCACCCAGGAGTCCCTCTCCACCCCTGGCTGGGGCAGTGGAGGGGCAGGACCACCTGCAGCTGGTTTGCTCCCAAAGCATCAGCTCCTCAGATGCCTGTTGCTGATATGCCTGTCAAGCTAGGGCAATTTTCCACCCACGCACCCCTCTGCCAGACTTTCTTTCCCCAGGGACAAGTCTGGAGGGTGTTTGGAGACTCTCATCTAACAAGCTCTGTCTCACCTCAAACCCTGATGACCCCATGAGTGGCTGTTGAGCCACTGGGGGCTGATTAAGCCAGAGAGGGTGAGGCGTGGGTACCCGCTTGTGCCTGCCAGGGGAGCAGAGCTGAGAGTTTTTTCATAAAAGCCTGGGATTGAGACTGCAAAGTTTGTTTATATTTGGGACAATATTTCCAAGAGCTTTAAAGGCTGCGTTGCACGTATTTGTCACATCATTTGGTGTGTGGGAAACCGTGACAGGTTGAAACGTCCCAGTATTGTATTTCTGGGGAGTTGAGATCTCCCCTCACAGCAGGGCCAGCTCCCAAGAAGGCAACAAGGAATGAAATCCCACCCAGCCCCTGTCTAACAGACAAAGCAGTGGGAGCTGCAGGTCTGGCAGCACTGAGCTCTGAGGACTCCTTTCATAAAGTCATTTTGGTTGGAAAAAACCCTTAAGATCATTGAGTCCAACCTTTCCTCTTGCCCTGGCCACACTGACACTGCACGTACACCAGCTCAGGGCAGTGATGTCTCCATTAACTCCCTCCTCTGCTCTGCAGAAAGCTCTCAAGGTCTGAGAAGAGACACATCCATGGGCTTTAGGAGAAGCTGTGCATATTAGATGCAGGCCGAGCAGCATGTGGCCACCTGGAAACACTGTGTCTATGAAAAAAAATTGGAATGTCAACAATTCCTTTGGGCAAACTCAGCCAGACTTTTCTGCAAATTAAACTAACCCAGCTATTGAATTAGCATGAGAGTCAATACATCTAAGAGCAAGCAGAAAAAGAAGTTGTCTGTCAGGTTGTCACAATATTAGTACAATGCTTTCAAATTTTTAAAATAAAATGTCATTCTAAATGAGGTGAGTGCCTGGACTCAGGGTGAGTAGGGCTGGTGGGACTGGGAGGTTGTGTCCTTTCCTCCAAGAGTCCTAAACCAAGTATTTCCCAGCAAAGGTGGGCCCCAGAGCATCATGAAACACCATGAACCAAACCCTTCTCCCAGGCAGATGTGGCAGAGGGTGGAACAAACCACCCAGGGCTCACACACACACAGATACGAAAGAGTGAAGTTTGAGTTTCCTCGGGGTGCAACTGCTCAGGAGGGCACATCCCTCCACCAGCACCTTGCACATCAAGCTTTGAATCAGACCCTCCAACCCGAGACCTCACTTGGCTCCTGGGGCTGCTTTTCCCCTGCCATCCACACCTGAAGTGGCTCAGAGATGCTGAGCCCAGCGAGCTCAGCCAGGGACCTGCTTGCTCGAAGAGCTGCCTGCCCACCTCTCAGCCTGCAGAAATGCTCTTACAGATGTATCTTTTCCCCACTTAAGCCTCTTTCTCTCTTAAATTGTTACCAGGAATTTAAAAAGAGCCCAGGTTAAAACACTGTGTATGAACAGAGAAGCAAGATCTGGATCCAGGCAAGCTCAGTGGCTGATCCTGCAGCAATTCCTGCAGCCTCTGGGCTTTGAGGAGTGAATTTTGCAATGACATGTCACAAAGGCAGACCAAACTCTCACAAAAGTAATGATCAGTATTTTTATTCATACACACTTGCTTTGAAACTACAAGTATTATTTAACAAAAGCATTTCATGCAAACAAAGATTGAAGATATTGAGAATTAAGGAAAAAAAAGATGCTGTAATTTATACACCAGTCTTGCCCACTATGCTTCCAATGATTTTTTTTTTTGAAAAATGAATGGCCTCTCCAAATTTTCTGGTAGCATTTCGCAGATAAATGATAAGAAAATAAATAATGTTCTCCTCTTTATAAATACACAATTTGAGTCTTAAAACAATATTAAAAAATATGAATGAGTTCAAGGTGGGATTGCTCCTTGTTTAAAAAAAGATACCATGAAAGTAAAATGCAATAATTTTAAAAGTATCAGGTGTGCTCTGTGTTGTTGTGTAAAATCCTACATGTGTTGGGAAATGGAGTTTTACAAGAGGTAAATGAGCTCCATTTTGTTGACATTTTTTTCTTACATTCATTTTACTAGTACTAGGAGAACAAATAAAAGGCTTTGTGGGGAACAAGCTGCAGATGAAATCTGTATTATCACTGCAAGAATATTTTTTTTCTGCCCCAAGACAGCAGGGATTTCTTAGGAAAATGTTTAGAAGGATCAGAAACATGATTTTGTTTTCTAGCAAAAATGTTCCTGCCATCAACTGACGGTGATAAAACAAATACAACTTCAGCTGTGGACTTCCCAGTGTAGTGAGGAATGGGTTTCATGGGAAGCAGGCTGGGGCCAGCTCTCAGTGCTGGCACTACCCTTCCTGCACACCACTGTTTCAAATTATTAATTTGAATGCAATATAAATTATTAATCAACTGCTGATTATTTTTTTTGGTCAACTGACATCAATGGAAGAACCCTCAGAGCTTCTAGGGCAGTTTTCCTTTACATTTGAACTATGGCATCACACACAAGGAAAAGAAAAGCACAAAGACACAGGACACAGGAATACAGTAAAACATCAGAGGAATAAACCTGTCATGGACGGACCAGCTGCATAAAGAACATCACTTCTCCTTCAATAGAAGTCAGTATAAACATTACTAGAAAACAGCTGTGCTTGTCTTTATTTACCCATAGGGAATCCCACCCCACAATAATCAGTTCTGCTAAGACTTCCATTTACATGGAATTTTTAAATTGCACATAGAAATCTCAGTAAAAAGAGGTAAGTGCAGCTGACCTAGGCAATCAGCAAGCATCACTCCCCACCACCCCCTGACTCCAGGTCACAAAAGCTGGACCCCAGATTCTGAAAGAAACGTACTCAATCTGATTTTATTTGTCTTTAAATGGTTTCAGCAGAATTACTACAGTTCTATAAAAAAGTAGAAATAACATGGTATATCCAGTAATACCATGTGAATTGAATAAGCTGATTTAATATTAAAAATTATAATAATACTTACACAACTCTTCTCAGGTTAAAAGTGTATTAGAAACATGAACTAAGAAAGCCTCACACTTCCCTGTGAGGTAAGTAAGTATTATTATCCTCATTTTACAGATGAGGTAACTGAGGCAGAGAGGTTAATAACTTGCCCTCTCTCTCTCTCAAGGTTTTCCTAGAACAGGAGGGCTGTAGTGCACGATGGTTATTCATTATAAGGCTATTTAATTACCAGTCATTACTGGCACGGTATCTGGTTGGTATGAGCTCATACATGTTTATGGAGTCAATTCTTATTTAATTCTTCAACTGAACTGTTTCAGATCCCATCTAAGAGTGTGGAGCCAAGGAAAAAAAGTGCTTTAGCTTGTCTACTTTTGTGCTACGTGGCAGCTCAGTACCTGTCTCAGTACCTACTGACAGCACAGGGAGAACACAGCACCCAGAGCCAGCTCTCAGGTGAGCCAAGAGACAAACCTACATAGAGTAACTCATGGTAATGACTGAAAGACCTGAAAGTCACATTAAACGTTGCCAGAAGTCTCATGGGAGGTCAGAAAGCCCACTGTAAACTCAGTGCTGTAAATATGCTCGCTACTCATACAAAAGCTTTTAAATTGGATGATGATGATGCTTTCCAATGATCTTCTTTGCTAAATAAGGAGGATCTCCCCCATCTGCTGCCTGCCTGCCTCTCCCATGGCGTTGATCTGGGATTGCATCTGGATGCACTGGCTGAGAAAACAGACTTTGCAAGTGGTAGCACTCAGTCCCAGCCCTTGGACACGTCATCTTGCTTCTCTACCTTGACCTTATTCATTTTACAAGAGCCCAGAATTATTCAATTGAATCCACCCCAAAAGACAGGACGGATTTCAAAGGCCAACAGCATTTAGATATGATGAGTTGCTTTTAAACTAACAGCTGATTTCCAGAAGAACTTTCTTCAGTTTGTAAAAGGAAATCCAATTGTATTTCTGGAAAGAATGATCAGAAAGCTAAATAGCATTTCTCCTCTAAATTACATTTAGGGAGGAGTGTTTTATTATGGGATTGTGCTGTCTCCTCACGTATGAGCAATCCTTGCTAGGAGCACTGAGACTGGCCAGAGGGTGAAGTGGCTGTCCTGGAAACCTACCACCCTGCTGAAGTGACTTGAAGGTGCAAAAAAACACCCAGATGTCCAAATAATGAAGAAATTTGCCTAGGAGCCAGTTAAGTCCCATTTAATCCCTGAAAACAACTTGGAAGTTTTATGTGGCAGACCTGTGCCTTCCCCTGACAGGAACAGGGCCATTCCAGAGCCCCTCAGGACTCAAGTGCACATGGAATGGAAACACAGCTCCTAAAACTTCCACTCCAGCTTCAGTGCATTATTCTTTTCAATTTTACTTTTACAAACCTTTGTGACAAGGTGGGGGTTTGCTATTGAACACAAGTGAAAGAAAAGCAGTTCCAACGCCTCTCTCCCTGCTGATCCATGCTCTCTAGAAAGCCAGATCTTGTGAAAAATATTACAGAAATAACATCTGTATTAAAAAAAAAAAAAAAGAGAAACAAACGTGTTTGCTGGATACTTCAAGTTTTACTTGCCATTATAAATGTCTGGATGATAAACCATCCACCTGGAATGCCAGTAAAGGGCAGGTCCAAGTGTGAGGGTTCACATGGGAGTGTGGTGAGGAGTAACACAGATATTCAGTCCCTGCTTTGTACAACCCTGTCTCGTTCCTGCAGGATCCATCAGTTCACAGCACCTTTTTGCAAGCATTACAGACCCCTGCAGAACCTTGTGAGCTGTCACAAGCCCAGGGACTTGAGGTAACAGCGTGAAAGAGGAATTTCTGCTTCTACATCAGAAAACCTGGGGAGCAAACACAAGTGCCTAAGACACTGGTTATGAGAAGTAGCCAGAAATGAGCTGCCCTGCCCAGATGTTGGACCAGCTCTTCAATGCTGCGTTCTGGTGACATCCCCCATGGCTGTGCCAGCAGCAACAGCCTGCAACAGGACTTCCCTCCACAATTCACATTTCATCAGGAAAACCAGAGCCATTTGGGAATGTCTACCCACGGGATCTCCTGCCTGGTCCTGGCTTGGTTTAATCCTGCCCCTGAACCAATTTTCTTCGCACACAAACCTGTGTGCTGGTATTTCTCCCTGCGTTTTCCTTTTTCAAAAGTCTCTTTTTTACTTCATATTCTTAAAACACATGTAATGCTGCCACTCAGCAGACTGACTTACTTGAGAGCCCCTTATTTACTCAAAATCTGACCCTCAGTAATCTGTCAAATCTATTCTCTTCTACAGCATGATACCCAGATTTTCCTAAACTTACGGCAGGCTGGTAATATTCAGAAACACATAAATAGTCATGAATGCTGCACAGTCCACATGCTTTATGGTGAATACCATCATTTTTAAAATATGTAACTATACAAACAAGAAAACGAACTCCCAGAACTGGGTGATAACATATTTGACACAGAATAGTGTAAAAGTTGTACTCCTAAAATGTCTTTACAATTTGAGTTCCGTCTATTCAGGCAACAGGTCGAATTCCTGTTTGCTGGTCAGTGCCCTCGTTAGCCATGGGCTTGCCTGTTCTGGGTGGCTCATTAAGGCCTGCTCACCCTTCCCCAGGGAATGCTTCTTGACCAGACCTGGGGCTGCCAAAGGACTTGGAGAGGGCAAAGCCAAACCCCTGGAGTGTCACGGATCACATCCCAAGCACCCAAAATAGGGCTTTGGAGGGTGCCCTGTGTGCTGAGGCACCACACTGATGCCATTCACATCCAACCCCCCAAAACTGTCCCACTCCCCCACGGGTCACCCCTGTGAGCCAAACCCATCCCCTTGGCTACCAATTGGTAGGGCTGGATCTTCCCAACAGAATCTTTGGCACGGGTTCCATGTTTTATTGTCATAAAAGATGATTAGAAAGTAGATTCCCCTCCTACTGCCTGCCCCCCATCCCCAGTTACATATTCTAGTATAAATTTAAGTCTTTTATGGCAAATATCTTACTTTTTGAATATGTTTACATGCTGCAAAAATTGTAATCAGACTGCATGCAGCAACAGAGACATCATGCTTCTGGCATCATCATGCACATCTGACAGACAAACAGTGCCTATGGCTGCTAACAGTAACAAGGCAGAAGGGAAACCAAAAAGGAAAATGCACTGACTACTCTTTTACATGCTGTAACAAAACTAAAATATGCACAATTTCTTTTTACTGATATTTGAATTAATATCTTCTGGTTAAGTCGTAAGAGGAAATATCTTTTTTTTTTTCTCTAAGGGATAGGAGTGATTGCATTAATTACAGTGTTCCTCATTGCAAATAAAGTCTATTTCCTTCTCTGTAAGTAATAAACAGACATGAAATGAAAGCCTAATAGAAGCTCGTATAAAACCTGCAGGTAGCAATTATTGTCTGAAAGTAGATCTACTTTTTAAAAAAGATATTATACCCTAAGCTGTTAACAATATCCAAAACCTAAAGTAAAAACCAAAACAATAGCCATAAAACATTGAGCTGAATCTAAATGATGTCATTCAGAACAAGAACTTTCACAAATAAAGCACAATTTGTTTTATAAAATTTGTATAATACTCCTTATGCTTGATACGATTATGTCAAGAATATAGAACTGCTTATTATTAACCCTTATTATTAAGAGTTATTACTAAACATGCAAAATTAATTGCATGAAGCATATGTAAAATATATTAAATTCCATTCTACCAATAAAACAAGTTTTAGGTGCTGCTTCTTTCAGGCTTGATTATTCTACAGCCCAAAGTTTTCGGAATTAAAACTGATTATTTTAAGACTAAATCTCACTTGATTTTTGTGAGTTATTCTGGAGAAATCAGGAAGTCACTGGGGGCTGCATTTTTTGTTAATTTTGTGTCATAACGCGTTCTTCGATTGACTGCCCTACACTGCAGACTATAAATAAACACATGGAAACAGGATTTAAGGGAACACAGTTTTGTTTTACATTCCAGGTTAACAAATTTCATAGTAAAATACTGGTGTTAGAACTGGCTTAACAGTAAACTTGAGGAGTGGCGTAAATTAAATTAACTGAAGGAACAATGGCACCCTGGATCACAGAATAATCTCATGGAGATTAAAATTCACAAAAAATATTATTAAAATTATTACTATTATTATTATTAAAGACAAAATTTCACCCTTGAGTTTACCACATGCTACTTAGCAAAGACCCTGGAGATCTGGCCACTGCTGACCTGGGTTTAAACTTGGCGCTGCTTATGGGATCGGTTCACGGAGCCCCAGGGTCCAATTTGATTTTATCCCCCCCCCCCCTCCCCATCCACTCCCGACTTGTTTCTGTCATATTTTCAAAACAACTACTTTCAACCACTTTTTGGCAATGCCTCTCCTCCCCAGTGCTGCCGTTTCAGTCTCTCATGCTGCTCCTGTCCCCGAGGTCACCGTGCAGAGCGGGGAGGAGCGGTCCCACCTCCCAGCATCCGCACCGAAGGACCCATTATCCAAGGTGGGGTTTTTATTTCAGACCAGGTGTTAGATTATTTCTAACCCAGCAGAGTGGAAAAGGGAGCAGAAGGACAGTGGGAAGTTATAAAAATACATAACGTACCGAAAAATGGGTAAGTTTAGGCGAGTCAGTGGTGACTTCTAGAAGAACAAGTGGGCACCAAACAGTAATTTCTCTCCCAGTAAGACAACATCACAGTTGTAAAGCCAAAATCCTGGATGAGTGGCCTTTCCCCCATCCTACACCTGCTAACCCTACAATTTCCAGGCCCAAATGGAATCGACAAGGCAAAAGCCTAAAAATTGTAGGGTTAAGGACCATTCCCCACCGTGGAATTTGTTCCTGTTCTGCCATTTCATGCTACATTCTCTAGCAGGGGGTGTATGAACTGGGGGTTGACATAAGAGAACCCTTCAAAATCTGTTTGGTCTATGTTAGCAATGACCAGCTGATCCGGAGGGGTTAACACTGGCTGTCCTCGTGTGAAGAATTTATCAAAGTTTTCAGCACCTTTGCCACACTGGAAGAAAGAAAAACAGAAAAAAAAGTTGAAATAATCAGCAATTCATTGGCAGTTGCAGCTCTTCGCACATTTTTCAGGATACATGCAAGACTTTCCTTCATTTCTTATAAGTAGCTAGGAGGACATTTTCTTTTCAGATATTATAACAAAAAAAAAACCCCAGGCAGACAGAGAAGTTTTAATAGATGATTTTCTGATGAAAAACAGAGAAAAGTTTCCATCCAGCAGCAGGAGGTGACAAGCTAAAGAGGCTTAAATATTCAGAATTGTTGGGATAAAAGAAGGAAAAAGAAAGTATTTTGATGGACATGTATTGGCAAGAGATACTTCATCTGTCAAGTAATTTCATCCTTCTTAAAACCTTTACAGTGCAAAATTAAAAATTCATGTTAGTCTCAGTCTCCTTCCCAATCTGTATGAAGCTTAATGCAATTAATTTATATGCTTTTAAGTCTTCATTGTACAGCCTATAAATCCTTGTAAATTCAGAAAGGATTGTTCTGAGTAAAGCAGAAAACACTTGAATGGCAGGGGAGTGTGATTAGAGGTTAAAAAGGATGAACAGGGGGCCAGAACAAAATTAGCATGGGTGCAAGAAAAAATGCGTATTGGAGGAAAACTCAACATTGAATATTGTGGAAAGGTCTAAAGGAAATGGGTAAATCTGCTGATCTCAAAACTATCCTCTGTAACAGATCTTTGACCAACACGTGGTTGTATGACAGAGGCACTGAACAGTTCTTCCTGTTGTCCCTGACCCTTTCCTCTCTGTCCATCCCTACAGGATAGCTGCACTGGCAGATACTTCAGTTCATGACTACATCTACAGCTGGACATAGGGGATAACTCTGCACTAGTATCTTCAGGCTCAGAGGTTAACTTGGAAAGGGTAGAAGATGGCTGGTACAACAGAGCAATATTAAACATTGGTTTTTCTGAACTAATGCACCATGAATGCACCGTTTAGAGAAGAAGTCACCTAAAGAGGAGCCATTCAGGGTGAGATGTTTGGCTCCCTTGAAAACAGCTCAGCCACAGTTTCCAGTCTCCTTGCAAAGCACTGGAATATCCTGCACTGGGACACGCCATCCGATCTCAGCTGCAAAGACCTTCTGCTGCCTTGGGCACAAGTTGCTTTATATTTCAGGTGGCAAAGGCATGCTCAGGTTCTGGCCCACAGTGCTCACAGAAGGACACTTGTTCAGGCTTGGAAGAACACAAGCAGAGGGACACTTCAATGGGTTAAAGGCTAATAATGGTAGCCTGCTTTATTCCTCTGGGGTTCTGCACTCACTGGACAACCTGGTGCCCACTGAAGCCAAAACATTTTGGTGCAGAATCTCTGGAGAACAAGAATGGTCAGAGCAGAACTTTGCCATGAGGAAAACTCCCCATCATTGGAATGAAAGTTGATGTATCCTCAAATTAACAGTCAAATTTATTTTGAGGCAGAACAGTCAACTCAGAGCAGCAATAAAAGGGCTATTTATAGAGGGAAGACTTTTTGCTACGGAGACGTTCTACAGATCTTTATCATCCTTCCACAGAATTATGCTTCTTTTTCTTTTCTTCTTCTTCTTTTTTCAGCAAGTGGAAGGTATCCAAACAAGGTGTAATTTGAAACTAAAGTCCATTAGGTCTCTATTGCTTATACTAGTAGAGGCTACGAAATAACTCGTGTGAAATGTGGGTATTTTTGGGGTGTGAATATAATAATTTATCAATAAATTTGCATCTTCAATTATGTATTTGTCTTCACATCAAAGAGCAGCTTGCTATTGTGAGTCTTAAAGAAAGCAGAACTGAAAATAATGGACTCCTAGAACTCCTTAACTTACAAATACAAGTAAAATGTCCTTCTAGCCAAATAATCTGTGCTTATCACCTGTGAAATACCAATCTGGAAGGGAAGACACTATTTAAACCAACCAACTGCTGACCCAAAATCTGTGGCTCCGTGTTGGAGTGAGACCCATGCCTGCCTGCAAAAGCAGCAGCACCACACTTCGTAGAGAAGATGCACCTAGAAAGGTTTTCTGAGAAAAAAATCCACCCCAAACAAAACCATAAATATGTCCACATCTTCAAAGAGGTCAAGGGTTAGGTGTTTTTTTCTTTTTAGAATCCATACCAATAGAAGAAGCAATCACAATAAACAAGTTTTACATAGGGTATGTAAATATCCAACTTGGATTACAAATTATTTTCACCTGGGAAAGTCAGGCTCCATGTGAATGTGCCTTGGTGTATTTTAATAGTCTGTATAAACAAACAGGTCATGATAACCATGGAGTTAGAGCACAGCTGCTCTAAACAGGAGGCAGGATCTGCCACGAAACCTGCTATGATGGAACCAGACCACACTGCAAGCTTTTAGTACCTTCACAATGGTGCTACTTTTAACTTGAAGTGGAGTCTAAGCACTCAGCCCCTGAGCTAATGAAACGTATGGATATGAAGGTAGGTTTGTTCTATGATCAACTTTAAATTTGAGTCAAGAAGCCTGTAGTGAAAATCCTCCATGAAACATGCTTTAAAAGGTGCAGGTCCCCTGGGGACAGACAGTCCTGGGGACCAGCTGGGCAGGGTTGGCAGCACCACCTTCTTTATTTATTTATGCTCTTCTCTGCATTCCAAATCCACTCCATAGGAAAATGGTGACTTCACCTAGCACAAAACACTCTTCTCTGCATGCAGCTCTCCTCCTGGTGATGGGAAAAAGCCATTTATACATAGGGAGGAATATATTTTGCCAGCGGGTAGTGTCCTCCCTCTGTAAATCAGCTTGTGGTACCACACTGGTGTGTCTGTATGGGTGAATAAATCAGTGTACAGACCAACCATCCTGTACCTGCACCCCTCCAGCCAGCTACACATCTCAGTCCAAACAATAAAAGTCTTAGAGAAGAAAGATTCAAAGTTAGGACACAGCAATTTACAGCTGTTCCTGAAAGCTCCTGTTCTCATGTGCAAATATTTTTCTTTGCCTGTCAGTAAAGCACAGTACATGCTGAAGGAAATTCTGTATCAACAAATGCAGCTCTTAAAGTTCTATTATGCAAACAGTTCTCACAACAAGGACATCTTTCACTTGGTTGGATTGCTAAAATATTCCTACAGATACATGTGTGCAAACCAGTAAAAAACCCTAAATATGTATCAGGGATTATTCTTGCAAATTTGACAGATGTTACTCTAGGGTGGGGAAGACAACCCCCTGTGCTGAGTAGCCCACCACGGAGGAAACTGACCTCAGAAATTCAGATACCTCTAATACTTGACTTTAGATGTTGTTCAGAGGAGACAGCTGGGAACTGTGTTTTTCACATACAGGTCTCAAGAGGTTGGTGGGAATATTCCAGTTTTCCCTGTTTTCAACGTCTCAGGCAGTGCGTGACTGCCCAGTCAGGACCCAAACCACCCAGAGTCTTTTTCACAAGGAATAAAGTACACTGGGTTATGCACCAGGGTGCCAAGACATGAGCAGATTTACAGACTGCTCTGCCATCATCAAATTGCCTTATTTTAGAAGTGTCCCAGATTGGCAGCACCATCAAGCCAGCATTAATCTCACCCCACGGGAAGGCACGGCTGCAGACACATTTAGCGAGGGAAGTACTTGGCAGCTCACTCACCACTTTAGGTTTGAAAGGTGGCTGAATCTCTCTGTTTTCCAGTTTTTCCCAGTCAATTCTCCTGAAGAAAGCATGTTCCCTGATGTCTCTTTCACCCTCAAGGCCACAGCCAAGGCGTTTTGCAGGATGTTTAGTCATTAGCTATTACGAAGAGAACACCAAATGATTAAATTTAATGCTGGAATAAAAGTGAGACAGACTTTCATCAGACTGCCATGCTCTTGCTCCTCTCCTGAAGATGCAAGTTGTGAAAAAAATTGTTTTGAAAAGCTAAAATTCTTTTTTAAAATATAAGTTTTCTTGTTTGGTCACCAGAGACAGCAGGTCAGCAGGAAAATCACGGGTTGCACTCAAGAGCTTTTTGTTGTTGGGCAGAGGTTGGGCTGGAGGTGAGGGTGGGCAGCAGTGCCCAGGGCACTCTGCCATCCTGTTAGTTCACAACTCACTCCTCAATTTTGCCTGTGGTCTTTCAGTTCAGTCTTATCAATCTCCAGAACAGCTTCTGCCCTACCTCAACAATCAATTATACTTAATAAATTCCAACATACTGAAGCTGTATGAAGTACAACCCCCCCCCTCCCTGCTTTAATTTTTCTGGGCATGTTCAAGACATCTCATTACAGAGCCTACAATTTCTTGGCACCCAGCTGACAGTATCTAACCTGCATTTCCTCCCTTGCATCCTTAATGACATCTTGGTCAATACCATACCCAGATGCACAGATTAAGCAGATTTGGGGAAAAAAACCACACTGAACCCACCAGTGCTGCATGCTTGGAAACAGCAATATGCTCCCTAATTAACAAGCTCCTCAAAATCTTTTCAACTGATATGCTCCCTAGGAATTGAGCAGTGTAGCCTTCAACTCTCAGTTCCAGCATTGTGGGGATTTTTGAAAGCTCTTTTACAAATTATGTATGATTAGCATACTGCTGGGACTGATATCCTAACACAACTTTTAAAAACCTCAGCTCTACTGCTTTAGTCTCCCTCCAAATGTTGAGTTGATCAGATTCCAATTTTGAAGCTAAAATAAAAGTGACTCTAAGCAGACTTTTGGAAGTTAGCTGTGCTCTGGGCATGGAATCACATCCTGCTTCCAGCCTAACAGCCACTTTCCCATTTTTGTTGCCTTTTCTAAACCTTTTACTTTAACAGTAGGTGATACAAGAAAAATGTGAATAATGATTCTAGTAGTTTTAATTCTTTCCAAAGTTGCTGCATTTACAAAACCCACCAAACTGGGAGTCAGTGGGACAGATGTCAAGCAGAAAATTCCACTTCAAGACCATGTTCTTCTTGCCCAACAGTGCACAGCCCCGGGACTGCTGAGCTCTGCTGACCACAAGGTGCAGAAGCTTTCTCAGATTGACTGAGCTCACTGAAATTTGGGATTAATTGGTTAGTTTAATACAGAGGATGAACACAATGTGACAGAGACCTGAGCTCAGCCCAGTGGGGCAATGCAGTCTGAGCCCCTTTGAGGAAGCACCCACCAGAACCACAGCAAGCAGGAGAGCTGCAAACAGGGCAATTAGATCAAGTTCAAACCGTGATGGTTGAATAAATGATTTTCATGACAAGGCATCAATCTGCACATTCTTCACAAATATATATGTTTGGTTTTTTGTTGGTCAGCATGCCTACAGTGGGAGAGCCTCCAAAATTAGACTGGTCTTTCCTTTTACCTTGTTCTAAACACCTTTTCTTTTCCTTGGTGATTTTCCTTAAGGGATTAATATCCAGCTCTTGTACAATATTCATAAATGGTTGCAAAGGAGAGGAAGAAAGTAAATACCAAATTAACTGACACTAAGTGTGGTGATATTTTATCAGTGTAAGTAAGACAACAAATGCTTCATAGCTGGAAAAGCTGCAGGCTGACAGTACTCTAGGGAATCACAGAGTCAAAGGAAACTCAAATGATTTTTTTACCTGAGCTAATCCCCTGAAGTAACAAAAAATAAAAAATTAACTTACAATCTAAGATAAATTTTAGGTCACAGCAGTTACCTCTGTGTCAGGATTTCCCCACAGGTTCTTCACGTTGATGCTAAAGATTTTCACCTAAGATCATCTTTACCTACATTTAAAATGCTCCTTATTAACTCTTGTGCTCTGCTGCTGTCATTAGGCACACTGGGCTGAGAACTTGCTGGATTACCTGGTATCCATCCAAGCAGAGAGATCTCCTCACCCTGCAAAACTAGGGTTGTGCTGCCCAGGGCTGAGAGGTGAAGTGGGTGGAGATGCTTCACACTATCATCCTGTTTACAAATTCTGCTTTGGAGTAGGCAGCTGCTGACTCTGACGTTTGTTCTTACCACAAAACAAGCAGGCACAGGGGCAAGAGATGAAAACTCAGTGTCACCAAGTGATGAGCACTTCATGACAATGCAGCTTAGCACAGCCTGACAGAAGGTGCACTTCAAAATACCGAATCAATGCCAGACAAATTGAGTTATTCACAAGGATTGCCAAAAAAGAACTTAATGATAAAGAAGCATCTATCTCACCCCCTTGCAGATGGAGACAGCTTCTTTGGACAGTGATTTTGGATAGGAAACATTATGCTCCATTATGGACTGGAAAAGTTCATCTTCATCTTCTCCATCAAACGGAGGCTGTTGAAAATAAATCACAGGTAAGTAACTCATGGATTTTGTTTTTTTATTTTAATTCTTCAATTTTATGAAATGGCATGACAATACTGGCCACACTGGGTCAGGGCAAAGGTGGATCCAGCCCAGCAACCTGCCTCCAATCAATCACAGGAGCCCAGCAGTGGTCCTTGCCCAGGAGTACACACCGGACTCCCAGCCAGCTGCAGCCTGGGTATCTTCTGACCCAGAAGTTTAGTGTTTATCAGTTTCAGGTAGAAATTAAGGAGAAAAGTTCATTTCTGCCCCCAGCATGGCAGCCAGGTTAATGAAATGTGTGTAGGTGATCTTCATGATCACCTTCAATCAGTTTTTAATGCTATTGTGCACTAGACAGCCAAAATATTTTAAAGGGTGAAGTTTGGGGACTGTAACCTTCAACTCTCTTGTGCTAAGGCATATCTGTTCCTCACTTAATTCCAGTTAAACTCTGGTTTGTTTTACAAGACACGGCTGTAGAGTCTGCTTCTGTGAAGGAGAGACTGTCACAAGAAAGGGCTGCATTTTATTTTTAAACAGAGATCAGGAAAGTGCCCATGGCTGAGTCCCCAGGAGACGGGCACTGTGTGAGGCTCAGCTAATGGCAAACCTCAGTTTCTCTAAAGCATTCAGGTGCCCAATATTTGCCATGCAGACTGCAAATGTTAACAACAGCAACTGCTACACTTCAAAAACTTCTAAAATGTCGCCTGGAATTCAGTAGAGAAAATATTAAAGGCATTTGTTAAAAATGTGTGTTTGAAGCTCAGGAAACGCACGTCTTTAGCTAACACTCACTGAAAGCAAATTGTGGCAATCTATCCAACTCCAGACTAATAGAATCCCTTAAAGTTGGTAGTTATTAGCCATTTACTGCAGCACAGTGTTGCTTTTCTACCTGAGTGACTCAGAGAGCAGTGTCTCATTAGCTGTGCAGAACAAGGGGTCTGCAGCAGCAGATCTGAAGTGGCAAGACCCACACTTTACCCCCGGGTGTACAATACAAAACCTGTGTTCTTGGGCCTTAACTGCAATGCAGAGCATATACACACTCTTATTACCTTTCCCTGTGGTTTCAAGCTACTAAATGGTATTTCTTTCATTTGACATGCATTTTCCTGCTGAAGTGTCTCCCATTCAACTTTGAAGATGGCCATTTATAACATTATTACAGTACAAAGAAGCCGTATTCAAAGGCAATGCTTGATTATGTGGGTGCAATATAAAGAGCTTAAAGCTTAATACATTCTCAGTGGAGTCACTCAAGAGTACAAGGAGAAAATATCAGTATAAAAGGCTCCAGTCCTGTCCCCTGAGGGTCTAACCCTTTAGGGAGCCTTGAAACAGAGCAGGGTTGGAGAGGCAGGAGGCCACAGCGAGCACGGGAGGGTAACTCTTACCTGGCCAGCTAACATCTCATAGAGCAGCACTCCATACGCCCACCAATCCACAGACTTCCCATAGGGCTGGTAAGCAATAATCTGTATAACCACAAAAAAACCCAGAGAAAAAAACCCTGTGTTAACTAACAGCCACAGCCTTGTGACATCTTAGACAAAGAGCAACACTCAGAGACGGACACATTTCCTTGAAAAAGCCCAGAAAGCCAAGCGTGTATCCCCCACTCCAGGTAATCCTTGGTTTCAGTGGTTGTTGGATTGTTTTGCAAACGTCAGCCTAAACCTGCCTGTGCCTCTTTGTACTCCTGGATCTCAGGGAACACGGCTTGCAGGAGACCTTGGGGTGTGCATCTGAAGGCAAAGGAGGAAGGTACAGCAGCACAACACAGGAGACAAGACAAAAATATCAATTCCTCATTTGTGCCCAAGCTTGAAATGATGAGACTCACAAATTAGATTATCAATGATTAAGCCTTTCTTTTCTTTTCAATATTTATATTTTTATCTTCTGTAAAAGGAAAACAATTTAAGAAAAGAGCAAAAAGCTTGAAAAACTCAGTTATGTTTCCTCAAGTTGATCAAGATACTCTCAGTAGGAAGCTAGATACCAGCTACACCAAAAAGAAAGGGGTTTCTGCTGCTCAGCCTAATGGAAATGTCAAGTATTTTGCATCCTCTGGGTTCACATCTGACTCACAGAGAAGCACAAATTGAGTTCAGCCACAACAAAAGGCTGCAAAAGTGCAAACAGCACGCAGGTCCCTTCGTGCGTCAGTTTCTTTAATTGAGGCTTCTTCAGTGATTAGTGTTAATTTATTTAAGAGATGCATTTGGGCAGGCTAGAGAGGAGTTTGGAGGTGCAGATGTTCACTCAGATCTCCTTCTAAATGACTGGGAAGGGCTATTGTGCATGGGGAAGGGATGCAGAGCATCCAAGCCACTGTCCATGCACAAGTAGAAGCAGAGAACTGAGGCACTCACTACTCGGGTGGGCTTGCATTTATTTTCCTCTTTGCATGTGTTTTCATTCTTTGAGAAACAAATTGCTAAGTCAAGTACACATCACATATCCAAGATTTTTTTAAAAAAATTGTCTGAAAGAGAAGTTGAACCAGCAAGTGTTGTAGTTTCTCAGGAAAAGAGTGAGTCAGTAGTTCAATGAAGCAGGACTGCCTGGCTACCAAACAGAATTATAGTCTCTATGTGAATATATCTTTTTTTGCTGGGATAACAGCAGCACAAGAATGAAAAATTACTGCAATGTTTCCAAGCAAAGGATTTCAAAATCAATTGCACTTCAAAATATAACACACAACCAGAGGAAATAAACAAGGTTCTCAGCTGGAATTGCCTAAAGGCAGTTTTTATTGGTTGTATTTTAGTAGTAATATGGCTTTAAAATATATATTAATTTCATATAGTGGTTGACATACTTGATCACTCTTCCTTTAATTTCTCCCACCAGTAGGTTCCCCAGGACCTCAGGAATCGATGTTCTTCTTAAAAGCCCAAACACTTCCAAAATTTTATCCAGAAAAAGTAGTGGCCTTTACATACAGAAAATGATAAAACATTTCATCCTCAGCCCTTCTTTCCTTGCCTTATGGAAAAGAGTATTTTAGCCAAAAAAGGGGATATTTTTCAGAAGGTCATTAATTTATAAAGGCTGCAAATGCAATGAAAACACTTTTTCAGGGACCTTATTGCAATGTCAGGAAAGTGTGTCGTGCAGTAAAACTGGTGCTTGTGACATGGGGAGCTGCTCAAAGCAGTAACTGGAAAATGTAAATGAGAGGAAAGAACACTCACTTCAGGGAAGGAATTCCATGTGGGAGGCAGCAGATGAGTGTTCAACAGACATGCACTGGTACAAAGTCAGCAAGTTCTAAATGTTGTGTTTTCAGTAGTTCCCTCCTCCTCATCCCAACTCCTCTTGTGCTCCCCACTCCTCACTGGCTGTTGCGCTCCCCGCCAGCCCTGGCAGCAGCTGCCAGGAGAACCCTGCCTGCATGAGCACATTTGGGTGTCTTTTACACCAACTAGGGGTGTGTTAACATGAGCTCCTGTCTCACTGCAGCATGCAGAGCAGACCCACAGAGCAGGGAGGAGATGCATGAGCCTAGGAATGAAGCCCTGTACCCTCCTCCAGCTATGATCTCTGCTGGCCAGGGAGGAGTGCAAAGTTGATAGGACCCTTCCCCTCCTTCACCATCATTAATTTAAATTATTGTCTCATCTCCTTTGCAGTCCAAGTGTCCCCCTATTAACCTATCTATTACCATATGCATGGGGCCTACAGGAAAGATGGGGAGGGATTGTTTACAAGGGCTTCTAGTGAGAGGACAAGGGGTAATGGATTAAAACTGGAGGAGGGGAGATTTAGGTTAGACATTAGGAAGAAATTCTTCAGTGTGAGGGTGGTGAGACACTGGCCCAGGTTGCCCAGAGAAACTGTGGCTGCCCCATCCCTGGAAGTGTTCAAGGGCAGGCTGGAGGGGGCTTGGAGCAACCTGGTCTGGTGGGAGGTGTCCCTGCCCACGGAGGGGGGTTGGATCTAGATTATCTTTAAGCTCCACTCCAACCCAAACCAGTCTATGATTCTATATTTTCAGAACCCTGCTTTTTCAGGTTCTGTGGATTTTACAGCTCAGGGAGAATTTCCCTCATCAAGCCAAACTGGCAGAGAAATGTTGATAACTTGTTTTCTTTTTTTTCCCATTTTATCTCCAAGGAAGGCACAGTTAAGAGCAGGACACAGAGATTAATACCAGTAATTTGAAGGAATATTCAGATCATTGCAGCTGGTAGCCAGTTAAGATGCAGAGTTTATATCCCAGAGGCAAGAGAAAGTCTTTTGTGAACATATCCCTATGTCTTGGAAAAGTTAAAACTCAGTTATTAAAGTAAATAAATATTACTGGCACAAGAAACAGTCAAAAGTACACTTTCCAAACCTTTGTAATACCTATTAACCTCCCCTAATCCTGGCAAATGCAAGGTTAGAGCTTAAGGTTTATTGGCTACTCCTAGATGGAGGAGAAGGGAATTTAAATTCTTCTGAGATGCAGTCAGTGCTCCAGCTGCTGCAGGGGTGCTGGTGGGGGGCTCAGCACTGCACCACAGGCAGTGGGCTGTGCTGGCAGAATCCCTTCCCATGAATCCTCCTGACATCCATCTCCCTCTGTCTCTCTTGACTGGTCAAGGAAATAAAAAGTATTAATCAATTTCACAGCTGCTTTACCACTGACCATAAATATTTAAGTTCAGCACATCAAGAAATATTCTTTACTAGATAACCACCTTCTGCCTGACACAAGGGGTCACACCTGGGATTCTACCAGTTTAACCTCTGCACATTTCTCAAATTGCAGAGGATAAAAAAAGAATAATATTTATTCCAGTGCCTTAGACACTGAGGTAGTAACAAACACTAACTTTGCCAATCATTCAAAAAGGAATGCAGTATTTTCTGATACACCAAAGTGTGCAAGTTCCCTTTGCTGAACATGCAGCACCAGATTCCCCTGCTTCTCTGTCTGGAGCTCACAGGTCCATGTTTGTGGACACTTCACGTGGAGGCAGCGTGGGCTCCTTCAGCCCCCACTGTGGTCACAACATTATCTCCCAAATACTGATGGAAAGAGCTAATTCTCTACATCTTGAGTGCAACTCACAGGACTCCTCTGCACTAGACACCTTCACCAGCTTCTTTACATTTAGCTCATTTACCTCCACCCAGCAGGGAATGGTACCATGCAGATGTATCCTTATCATAATCTATTATAAATTTATAAATTTTAGCCCATGGAAACATGCTGGAACGCTCCTACAAGCAAAACATCAACCTTACTTTGAAGTTTACCACAGACCTAGTTAGCAATTTGTCAGTCACAATGTCTTCAGAAACAAAAGAAAATTAGCCAACTTAAAAAAGGAATAATGAAAAAAAATCTGTTTGTAAGGTAACAGAATTTCCTCACAGTTACTGAATGTTTGGGTAAAAGGTTTATTTCTTTATAGGGAATTTCCAAATAAAGCAAAATAAATAATTCCAACACTGGCACATACTGAGCATTTTGGCACTGAAACATGTTCTTTGGTATTAACTGGCACAAGACAGTTGCCACAGAAAGGACACTATTTAATTTGTAATATTGGCTTCAATTATGTTTTGACAGGGGAAAATAAAATCCTGCTCTGGTTGTTCTGAGATCCTGCTGCAAGCCACAGTAATTTGTGGAAAAACAAGGTTTTATAATACACAATATTTCACTCTGAAAAGCATGAATTAGCAACTGGAAAAAAACCCAAACTATTTTTCATTCCAATTTCACTGAGATGACAAAATTCACCTTAGACACTAATTTACTTGTCCATGTATAAATCTCCCATATTCCAACAAACATTCAATTACAGCCAGAAATGTTGCAGCCAGAGCTGCCTCGTGCCCAGCACTCAGAGGAACTTGGAGTGTCTTGGATCAGGATACAGCCTCTTGCATTGAATTTGCAGCCAAAGAAATCAAGACCCTTGAGAGCTCAGTATGCACAAAGACCAGATCTCAATATTCACATATTTGAATCATTTCCAAATCACCACGTGCTTGTTTTACATGTTTTATACCTTAACTGTGGAAATACAAATCATCTCCAGACTAAAAATCTTAGGTCTGAGCTCATATTTATCCCAGTGCTTTAAAGCAGAACCGTGTTTCTCATGACTAGATTTTCATTTTAGACCCACTGCAGTTAGATTCATGTTTTAATGTGATTTTCAGTGGCTTGAATGCAGCACAGGTATTGTCAAGTCACAGAAAACTCAATGCAAATTACAGATTTATTCTCTCAGCTCCATTCAAGCCCTGATCTTACAGCTTTGTTTGGGCTTTCAACAACTGGAGCTTTCCAGAGGTCAAGAGCAGTAACTCATGACACCACTGAAGCATTTTTAAGACATGACCTGGAAAAGACTAAAGTAGGTTTGCAGGGGGGCCAGTGAAAAGCTTCAAGACCTCATGAGCACCTTCCTAAAAATCAATGAGTGGTTTATGATTTCCTGGATATGCCAAACAATCCTTTAAATTGACATGTATTTTGTCAGCTGTGTGAACTTATGAAGAAATACTTTAAAGAAGATATGTTTGCTCACCTCATCAACAACCTCAGCAACATCCAGGAACTCTCTATGGCTTCACAAATTGAAGCACAAAGTTTAAAATAATAACATTTCCAGGCTCCATATTTAAAATCACAAGGTGTGCATCCAGCTTTTTTAGCCTTTGCTAGTATGTACAAAATCTGAAGCACTGATCTCATAAAAAGTTAGGTTCCACTAGCTATTTTTTTTAAATAGTGAAGTCTTACTGATAATATTGCATTAATTTACGAAGTTATTCCATACACCTGCAGAAGTACAAATGGTACCATCCACAGAGCATCCAGAGTGACAGCTATGGTGGGGTGAGATGTGTGCAGAGACAACTTTCATTTCTGAGACTAAAAGGTTCTTGAAATGGTAAATATTTACCTCTGGTGCAATGTAGTCTGGAGTGCCACAGAAGGTCCTGGTTGTTACTCCATCTAACATGTGTTCTTTGCACATTCCAAAATCAGCAATTTTAATGTGTCCTTCTGAATCCAACATCACATTATCTAATTTCAGATCTCTGTGAAGAATCACAGTAATTTAATGTTAATGTTTAGGATCAACTGGGGCAACTTACATGCTTCTGAGTCTGGGTGAGGACTACGTGTGGCTCTTCAGGGGATGGAGGGGACAGGGCTGCACATGCACAGTGGGCTACAGTCCAGATGGAGCTGGGCAAACACCAAAGTATGACTTTAAGCCCTGAAGCTGGACAACTAATGAAGAGATGGATCTTTATGACCATGAGCACACTCACACTGAGACATCTGAAGATGTACAACTGCCAAACATCACACAGGAAGGCACAAGATCATCTTTTACATTCTCAAGTTGTGTTGGGCAGCACACAGGCATGAGGAGAGCTCAGGTAAAGCAGTGGCTTTGGGTTAAAAATGCACTGAAATCTTAAAGAAACTGATAGTTTGGGGATTTAAAATTAGTTCAGAAGTTGCTTTTGTCAGGTTATACTCACCTATAAACGATCCCTCTGTTATGGAGAAAGAACAACCCAATTGAGATCTCAGCTGCATAGAACCTGCATGAAAAAGAGAACCAACAGATTTCTTATTGCCCCACGATTTCCTTCTGCCAAAATAGTTTGCAAATGCACCATGGCAAAGAATGATTGTATAACAGCATATAAAGTATATAAAATATTGTGTGTATATATGTTAAAGTATAAAAATATATGTTAAAGTATAAAAGCATATATTAGAAGTATAAAAATACATATTACAGGCAAAGGACATAAAAGACATCTGACTTCAGTTCAACTTTAACAGATACATTTTGAGTATTTGATGATACATTAACACAGAATTTCAAGAACATAATGAAAATGTCTCCTAGCCCAAAAAAAAAAAAGAACGGTGCAGCTGGAGCACAGCATTTTCCTGCTCTGATCTGACTCTGCAAAGGTCATTATCTCTAATCACATATCAATGCTGAATTCAGGATGCAGCTCAATCCACACTGCAATTCACATGGCATGAAATAATTTGCAGAAATGGTATTCCTTTATACAGGCTGTTAATGGATTAATTACTGAAAGCTAATTACATTGATTACCATGTAAAACATAATTGGTGAATGCAGTTAAAGGATATATAATACTGATGGATGCTTGGAGCCAGCTGCTGTGCAACCCTGCAAGTTCTGTGCAAGAGGATTATTTAAAGATTAGATTAATTTTTAGGCTAGCATAAGGGAAAGGAAAGCTTAGCTCTGAAACACTGGATGGGAGTGTTTGTGAAGACATGGGCTGGATGGTGCTCCATGGGTGTGAGCTGTCACAAAACACCAGTTGGCAATGGGTGTTGGCAAGTCACACTGACTGGGAGTCAAGAATGAGCTGACACCATCTAGCTTCCACTCAGTGTGTTGTTGAAAGTTTGCCCTATATCTCAAATACTTCTATTTAGAAGGTCTCTCATTTAAAGAAGCCCTGATTACTTAAATTGAAATGAGAAATTATTTTAGCTGAATTCTTAAAACAGTTGGTCACTTGATTTTTAAGTTTCATTGGTAATTGATTTATGAAACATAAATGAGATGAGATGTTGTAAGCATGACTAAAACGGTACTGATGGATCTATTCACACTGAATATGCTACAGATCATTGTCAGTTGCTCATTGATATGCCAGATGTAGAGTCACCTAAAAGGGATCATCTATATAAACAACTTCTAATCATTTATTAACTCCTTACAAACAAAACTTCTACAAAAAACAGGATCACAGAAAATCTTACAAGCTATACGGTGAATTTATCTTGTATAAACTATAATTTATATTGCAATGCTGAGACTATTTGCATTGCCTTTCCCTATAATGTTAATTCAGACTGAAATGTTCTACTCACTTTTTTTTTATATATTCACTTTTAAAAACAACACCAGAATACCAAGTAACATCTTTAATTTCCTGTTGCCTTGTTTAAATTCTTGGCACTCTTAAAGCAGGCATTGCATGCCTTTGGTCGTGCTGTATTCTTGAATAAAAAGGCACAGCTCACTTTGGTCTTGTGTGCAAACAACCTCTTTAACATAAACTTCAGCTTTTGGGCCCTTAAAAACATAATAAAAAAAGGCCAGCCTAGACTTTATACTGAACCTGGGAAGAAGAAGAAACCTAATTCTCTTACAGTGCAAAATTAAGATGATGACATGATCGAAATATATAAACATGAACACTCACACTGCTTGTGGCTCCTTAAATTTTCCTACTTGCTGAATGTGATACATGAGATCACCCCCATTCACATACTCCATAACAAAATACAGACGGTCCTAGGATCAAGTATGAGAGACACATGTAAATACATTTGAGAAAATATTAGACAAGCATTGATAAGCACAAATTTCACTAATACGTTATTACAAAGCTTTTAAGTTTATTAGGACTGGTTGTACATTCTGGCAACATGGACAGATCAGGAAATGGAAGTGGAATGTTTTGTAAAACCTGCAAGGGTAGATGACTGATGAGATCTGTCTGGAGTTGCCAATTTTAGTGGTGTTATTTTATATATTATTTGTCTACAATGGTTGCCATAATTACTCACATATAGTCCTGTCTGAAAAATCTGTCTAAAAATATATATGTAAAAAAAAAAATAAAGATGGTTGAAAATTCTTGATTTGAGGCCATTTCTAATCCTTCCCAATAAGTTTTCTTTCAGAAGACGGGAGGCATTAAAAATATTTTTACATTATTATTAAAAAGAGGTAAGAAGAAAAGTAATTGTAGGGTTTACAAAAGTATCTGGAACCTTTACACGTGACACTAACATTTCTCATAGGCATATACTTCAGCTAGAGGAAGATGGCAGTAAAGTACTTTGGAGGGAGCTTTTTGGCTACTGATGAAGTTACATAAATAATTAGAGGGAGATAGAAGTCTACTTCTCACAAGGACCTTCCTTATCTTATTACAGCAACCTTCATATTGTAAGTAGAGGCAGGAAAATACCTCAGAAAGCAAGAATGACCAAGTGCAATAGTTCCCAGACTCACGTTTTATTGTGACTAATTATGTTTGCAAATCTGTTGCATTTGGGCCATTTTCTGCTAGAGACTTGTAGACATTAAACAGAGTTTGAAAATGCCTCCAACAACACAGTTATGGTGTGAGATGGTGAGGGGATGACATGGCTTGTTTGTGGAACATTAGGATGTTCTTACTTCAAACTGCCAGTTGTTTGTTGGTTTGTTTTTAGATTAAAAAACATCAAAGTGTAAGAGGTAAAAGATACAGCATGTGAGGGGGAAATGTCCACTTCATATATTTATAAGGAAGGAATTAAGAAAACCCAAAGCTTTCCTCTGTGTCAGGGGAGCCAGAAAACTAAATTAAATCCACCAACATTGATTCATGACTAATCACCTCACGATATAATAACAGCCATTAGGACTTTTCAAGTACTATCCTCAGATCCTTAAAAGTATTTAGGAACCTTTGGGAATCTGGGCTTAAAGCTCTGACTTAGCAAAGCACACATTATTATATTTATGAATTGTCACACTGGTCTGCTTGAATTACTGTTTGAAGAAAAATCTTTAAACCTACGTTTTCTATTTAAAATGTAAGTGGTAATTACATGTGGTATCTCTTTCTTCACTATTTTCTATGCACAGAAGCTATGACACACAGAATGGATAATAATAAATGTTATTGAACTGATAAAATGATCACGAGTGTGGAAAACATCAGGCTGGCAAGAAAGAGAGAGCTCCCATACAACTGTTTGGAAACAAGAGTGAAGTTGTGTCAGGAACGGTGGTTTATCTTGCAACGCCAGGACTCGTTTTTCAACCATGGTACATTCAACATCATCATCCTGGATCACCACGTCTTTTTTCAGTATTTTGATTGCATAGAGCTCCTCTGTCCCCTTCCTGTCTGCCAGCATCACCTGCACAAAGAGAACCCACAGGGTGAGAATCTTCCTCCCTGCCAAGGAGAGAAAGGTGACTCTTATTCCCGAAGATTTGTATAGATGGCAATCCAGCTTTTCCTTTTATTGGTATAGACTGACTTGATCAGAACTCCCAAAATATCCCCATTACTCACCCACAGCAAGGAGCTGTACCCATCATTTCAGACAAAGCCTGTGCCAAAGCCCTCTGGTTCAGCACAGGCACATTGCCAAAGGCCTGATAAAATGTTAAGTCCCAGGGGACTTCTTCAGTAAAGGGCACTTTATCACAGAAGTGATTGTTCAAACAGCCAGAAAAATAGCAGTCCTCTCTTGCAACTAACAGATTTCAAGGCTGTCTATTTATACCATTCCTGTTCTTTCCCCAAGATTCAGCCTTACCAGTGGTGGTGACTTCCAGAACTGACAGAGTGACTTAAGTAGTGAAGCCAGAAAAGTAGACTTAATCTCCTTAAAACTGCCAAGAAGGGAGGATCTAAAAGTCAGCAACTGTTTCTTACATCCTGCTCAAGAGTCTGAGGGGTTTTTTGGCTTTCTGTTTTTTCAAGAAAATTGTCAATCATGATTGAAGCCTGCAAGTCCCTAGGGAATCACTCCACTCCGTGTTAGGAAATCCTCCCTCAAAAATGCACATCCTTCTGACTCTGGGTTTTGCTTCCTAGAGAACTGTTCATTCATAGTTATTCAAGAAAAAAAAAGAGAAAGGAAAAAAAAAAAGAAAAAAGAATGTCAGTGGAATAGTTACCAAGAATTCCTACCTTCCCAAAGCTCCCCTTTCCAAGAACCATGAGAAAGTTGAAATCTGTCAGCTTCACCCTGTCCAGATTGTTGGATGGCACACTTGAGTTCTTGTCTTCTGTTGGAGTAATGACTTTGTTACCAGCTGGCCCAAGTTTGGCTTTCTGAAGAACACACACACACACACACACAAAAACAGGACAGTAAGAAGAGTAGCCTGTTTCCTGGGCAGAATGGATCACCAGGTGAAGGTCAGAATTGGAGATGGCCATATCTGAGGTGGCATTCCCAGGAGAAAGGCTGCATAGCAAAATTTGCACAGACACAACTTCAAAGACTCATTCCAGCAATACCTTTGACATTAGTGAGTGAATTGAAGTGGAAAACTGTGTTCATGTATAACCAGATAAAAGCAGATACACTTATCTGGTTAGAAGAGCAAAACCAAAGCAAAAACCAAAACAAAAAACCCCCAAACAAACCACTTCTTTTCATGCCAAAGCAGGCTTATCTGGTGTTTTTGTTTGAAAATACAAAAAATGCTTTTCAAAAATACCATGCTATAATCCACACAGAGTATTTTAGGGTATCAACAGTCTCTTCAATACATTCTCTTTTAAAATGTCATCCTTAAAGTCATTGCATGGCAAGAGTTAGGAAATCGTGGACATGCATGAAGCAAAATAACCTACATTAAAAAAACCAAACACCACAACACATGAGAATTAATGCAGATGAACATGGCCATACATACAAAGGCTGTGCCTTGGCAAGACAGTCTGGTTTGCAGACAGTTGCAGCAGTCTCATATTTCATATGAGACACCATGTAATTGCTCAAGTAAATGGCATTTAAAATCTCCAAGTTAATAGAAGAGAAAAAAGTAAGACTCACCAAAAGATAATGCAGGCTACAACAATAGCACCCCTCTTTCTCTCAAATCATCCCATAGACCAGTAGAAGCAAATCCAAGAAGGTTTAATAATACTTTGGGATGTTAAGTGCTTCCCCCTATCTATCTAGTGTGTTGGTCTGACAAATAACCTCTAATAAGGTTAAAAGACTTTGTGCCATCAACACGTGTGTGACATCTAAGGGGAACTACTTCTCTCACTGCATTGCAAAAGGACAGTATTTGTATATTATCACTGTTTCACAGATAAACAAGGTTACAGAAATAAAAATGTATTCAAAGTCACACAATAAATCACCTGAAAAGCCTGGCCTGGAATATACCTTTGGCAGCCTCACTGGAAACTGGAAGATACAAACTTTGCCCTCCCCAGACAAGTTTAAAACCAAAAGATTGAAAGGGATGACTCGATTCACAGACTCCAGCCCTCTGCTACTGCAGGCAGCAATGTCAAGTAATCCTCTGATAAAACAACCACTCTTCACTTGAAAAGCATATTCAGATTGGATGACTCTTCCTGCAACTCGATAAAAGCAGAAAGTCTTACACCCTGCCACAGGGATATGGATTTTGGCAGTTTTGATCTCTTCTTTGTTTCATTGTAATACAGCTTAAAATGCAGAATGTCTTTCCCAATATTATTACTTGCTTGCATGAAAGCAGCACTTGGAGAGGCCAAGCAGGATCATGTGTTGAGAAAATGTTTAGGAAGAGCCAGTCCTGGGTGTCAGGCTAAGCCCCTGATTCTGCAAGGGATGGTGCCTTGGCAGATCCGGCTGCTGGGACAAAGCCAATGTCTGGGATGGAGCCCTTTGTCAGGACAAAGCTCCTTTCAAGGCCACAATACAAGACTAAGCCATAAGCAAAACAAGTAAAAAAGAAAAATCCTAAGAGGCTTTATTTGTATAGATGAAGATCTGGTTTAAAGGAGCAGCTTTGCTGGCCGTGTCTTTGTGATGCTCTCATGTATGGGATTGGAGATAAAAGATCCTGTTCTTCTGATACAAGAAGCAACTTCAATATCCGCCTTTTCACCAAGTAAGGGAGATCCAAATCAGGCACTGAATGGAAACATGGGCTTTATTTCTCAGATGTTAACCCCACCGGGTAGGTTGTTGGCAGCTTGTTTGAAAAATGTATCACTGAAAACAACAAACGAAGTTTTGTTCCATGGCAGTTTGTTTCCCTGGGGACTAACCTGCCATGCAGTGCCTTCTGCAGGGCTGCAATCCCAGGCTCAGGGGGTGAGCAGGACTTTTTCCAGAAGAAAAGGAGTGGCAGGTTCTTCAGCAGGCTCCTGTGCCCTCTGCTAGCTCCCACAGCTGGAAGCTTCACCCGATTCCATGCAGGATAGAATTGTCAGGAGCTGAAGGCGGCATCTTAAAATAACCTTAGGGAACCAAGCCAAGGCCTCTCTGCACCCTCACAAGAAAACGTTTCCATTCCAAGAGCTAGAGACGTGCTCCTCCACTTCCATTTTTTTAATCTTTTTTTCAATTAGGTGTCACTCTCGATTTGATAATTTCTTATTTCAGATGGTAGATTTTTCAGGAGAACATCAGATGCCTCCTGCTCAGTGAGGCAGGTGCCTGTGCCCTTGGCTCCAGGTAGGAGCTAATGCAGGCAGGAGCTCCTCAGGCTGTGCTTGGCCATGAGTGCCCTGTGCCCATGGGGAGCTGACAATCTTGGTTGGCTCATTCCCAGTGCTGAGCAATCCAGGGGCACCAGCCTGGACACTGGCACGTGTAAGGACAGAACCCTGCTGCAAACCCTGTGTAAGAAAACGTAGGAACATCCACCAAGTGCTGGAGAACAATCAGGCTGATGCAATGCAAGCACATGGACCTCAGTGGAATGGCCTAATGAGCTTATTAAATGATCATGGCCTTATCAAAGGTCTGTATTTCCCTTCTGCTGGGCCACTGGCCATTGGCTCATGAGCATGCCAAAACCAAGTTTGTCCCACTTAGCCTGTGAATTCCTTTCACTGCTTTTTGGCTTAAGGTCCTAGTGAAAATACAGGAGGAATGTCAATGCTGACAAACATGCACCGGGAGGCAAAGAAAAGGAAACAATAATCCAAACCAAAACATTTCACAATGATCCATTAAGAGCTTCCCAAAATACTACTGCAACATGTTTCAATTATGACTGAGCCTCAGGCATACAATTTTGTCTTTTTCATAGTACTATTAAAAAAAAAATATCTCCAGATCTACTGGAAACAAAATTAGGCTACAGGGAAGAAGTAAAATTAGATAAACATGGTCAAGCCATTACAGATGCTACCTGTGCCACCAAGTTTCTGATGGGACAGTAAGACATCTTTATGAAATGAACCCTGAGAGATCTAGTACTTATTACCTGTCTTTGAGAATTAGCTGCTGTATATATTCCATGTTATTCAATTCATCCTGAAGTACAAACCTAAATCAAAACATCTCTCATAAGCTTTGTCAAAGTTTCCAAACTCAGTAGAAACATCACAACTCATCACTAATAACTGATGTTGATGGATTTAAGGACCCTTTAACCTTGTGCTTTTATCACAGAACTTAACCCAGAATATGGGACAAGATGAAACTATTTCAGAAACTCAACCAATTATTACTGGTTATTACTAAAGGATTAGGAAAATGTCTTCAAGTACCAAAATTGTTTTACATTAAACTACAGAAAATCTACAAACTGAATGAATGTTGTGCCTTATTGCCAGCACCACTGTGGGACTCTGTTTTTTCACAAAAAGAACAATTTATATATTTCAGACACTTCAGACAGGGAACTACAAAACAGAACTACTATTAAAATACAGTCAAGGAGAGAAGCATAACAAAAACAAATATACTAGAGAAAACATTACATTACTGATGCATTTTAATCTGCATAAATGAAATGTAAAAGCACACACTGTTACTTTCACTGCTGCCTCTGCATCCAGGATTGCCTTTGAGGAATAGCTTTACTGTGTATTAGGAGGGAAGAGAATCTGTTGGAGGCTTATGCTCTGTTAGGGCCAACTTAAGCACTAAAAATAGGACAGAAATTGGAATGAAGTAATTTCGAGAGCTCCTGGGAATAAAGAGACCCAGGGCTCTCTTGGACAGCTAAACTGTGTGTAAGGAGAGCAATTTGTGGTTTATTTTTTATGGATATTAAAACTTGCTGAAGTTGAAGATGGCATTCCAGGCCCTGGATTCATTTTCAATTTACACTCAGACTGCTTTCCTTAGTATCTTTGATACAAACACAATCTTGTTACAACAAAGCCAGCTTGCAGCAAACCAACCAGGGAAAGAGTATGTTAAAGATAAATTAGTCTGCACTGATAGCAGAAGAGTTAATAATCTGAAAAGAAAACAAGACATGCACATGATCTTACTTCCTCTGCTCTGGACGCACCTTATCTCGGCCAGTTCTTTTACCCTGAAACCACAGGTGAGACATATTTTATATATTCAGCCCAAATGTCTTTCTTCACTGAGTGTTACAGGAAGTACAGTGTGTTACACCAGAGAGTCTCTTGGAATCTGCTATGTGCATTTTGGAAAAGATATGTCAGGTTTTGCAGTAAAAACCCTTCCAATGTCTTTTTGATCTAAGTGTAACAACTGGTCTGTTAATTAGCTATGAAAAAAAAGTCTTCTCCAAACCCTAATGAGGAGTGTGAGGCAAAGAAGAAAAAGAAGTGATATAGAGAATAGTAATCCATGATTGCACTAGATTTTCAATGTTCTCATTGAGTCCAAAACTTCCTTTCACTGTGTAGACAATCTAAAAGAACAAAACAAAAAAGCTGAACATTGGCTGTTCTGCCCTCTGGTTATTGTCTACAGTCCAGAAGCTGAAGAATTACAGAGCAAAATGACAGAATCGGTCATGTTTCCCTGTTAGTCAAGAATTAAAATTTGTGAGGAATTAAAAAAAAAGATAAACTACACAAGTGTCATTCCTGCCCTCAGTCTGTTCAGGGCAGGGGGCTGCGTGTCAGGGTGTCAGTGCTGTAACGCCTCGTCTCGCCCTCCTGCACTCGGTTAATTCTCTTCTGCTGCCGTTTGCAACACTCAGCTGGGTCAAATTGCCTTTGTCCCCACATGAAAAGTGAACACTGGGTTCCAAAACTGCCCAAACTTGCAGCCACACCCCGCTGCACAGCTTCAGAAGGAAGAAACCCACATCTTTTCCCATGAAAAGATACCCAAGCCCACCAAAAGTGTGGCGACCGGCGGATGCATTTTGCGGTTGTCAAGGCAATGCGCTCGGAGTAGGGTCAGGGCTGCCCGGTGGGGAGTGGCACTGGTGACACGTTTTCAAGAGGAGAAAAGTGATGAACGAAAAAAATATTTAACAAGGCTAAATTCTCATCACACCTGGGGGAGGGATGTGCACACCCAGCACGGGCAGCTCCTGCCTGGAAACGGTACGCGCGTCGCCATCCCTCACGGACGGGCTCCACTGACACCTACCGGGAGAAGGAACCGCGAGCTTTGTTCCCAGCAGCGGAGCCTCCTGAAGACTCACAGCTCTGCTTCACATGGCACACCGGCATCCCCTCCTCCCACCCACTGCCTTCCCAGGCAGTCGCATTCAGCCGCATATAGCAATGAAGGAGGTGCCCGGGAGCTGCACTGCCTTCAGTCTCCATCTCAAAACAAATCCCCACTTTGATGGCATGAGGGTCAGCAGCCTATGGACTGACTGAGCAGGCTTGCTGCAGGCTTCACCTTGGGTCTCAAAGCTTTCTAGAGATCCATGGAGCAGGAATGTCCTCTTGCCAGGATTCCCTCTGCAAAACTTCAACAAATCTCCTGCTTCTCACACCGCAACAAGTTCTCACCAGCTCTTTGCTAGACCCCAACATGCTCTTCAAATGTCACACCATTTCACAGCAGCCTGCTTTGTTCCCAGTGTTTCTGCTCCTACTTGTTAATTCAACCCAAAGCCACAGCAGAGCTGCAGGTAACAAACACTCTGCACCACTTAAAGAAATGGCAAAATGGGTGGTGAGAAGCGAGGAAAGGAACAGTCTGAATAGTAACATCCCAGTTTCATTATCAGAGCCCAGGAGGCTCTGGCTGCAAGTGTGGAATTAATACTCAGTTATGGCTGTTGCTACCTGGACTCTACACAAGAAGCATCAGATCTTAGACAAACCATAGAAGATGCCACTGGCAAAACTCCTACTAAAGATGTAAAAAGGAGAAACTGAGATATTTTATCCAAATCTCAAGGAAGGACAAGAAGCCCTCTTAGGGTTTCCAGTCATGAAAGTTCAGTGGGTATCTTGATCAACAGGTTGAGCCATTAGCCAGCCTTTAATAAAGTAAATAAAGCAAATACATTTCAAGTCAAAATCTGGAGGAAAAAATCTCCCAGTCATTAAAATGTTCTCCATCATTGTGGCAGCTTGTTTCTTATATTATTGCATTTCCAATTCCATGTAATTATAGATGCTATGAAGGACTATCAATTTCCCAGTTTATACAACTTAATTAACAGAATGCTGAGAATGTGAAATGAGAAAAAGTCCATTACTACACCCCAGCAAGACCTAATACTTCACCAGACTGAGTTTTAAGCTTAATACCATCACCTAATACAAGCTTATAATTCATTAGTAGAGAGCTTTGTAGTCATGGAAACAACTCAGAGAAAGTTAGAGCCTCAGCTCTGGATGATTTAGCAGCCCAGCAGCTCCAACTGGAGAAGGGGCAGCAGGAGTGGTACATCCTGGTCCAGCCTGAGCTCATGCTCTTGCTGTTGCAAGTCAATGGAGAGAAGGAACTCCCTTGGCCATTTTACCTGTTTCCCTACAAAACATGTGCTGAGCAACCTGGGGAGATGCTTTTGCATTAAAATATGCAAATAAGCAGAAAGCTGTTGATCTGCACTCATCTAATGTCATGATGGCAACATCACTGTGGTAAACTGTGACATAATTAGTAAAAAATGCAATATACAAAAATGAAAATGCATTTTTTTTACTTCAATAGCTAAAATAGTTACTGAAAACATACTTAAATACTTACTGAAAAATTACCTCAAAAAATTCTTATCATTCTCCTTGCTAGTAACAAGGCATGAAGGCAAACAGGATGTTTCATAAAAGTATAAATGGGGAGTGTGATAAAACTCTACTTGGGAATGAAATGTGGACTATTTTACATTTTTAGTTACTTTTGCCCTCTTTTCCTTTCCTCCTCCCCTTACACTTGTGTCATATTTACCCTTTTGGTTAGGAACAGTAAATTCATTTAAAGGATTTGCCTGAAAAGAGAAAATTGTGCCATATGTGAAAAGGATTAAAAATGCCTTTTTACAGGAATCGTGTCCAAGAACACAGGAAACCCACCCCTGAAGCCCACCCACATGCTGCACTCACTGCTTTGCTCATCACACAGGAATGATGATAGCTGAAGGTCCATGAACTACTTTGGGTTACAAACACCAGAGGAGAAAGCAGTGTGTCCCACAAAGAATTCTGGATGATGAATAAAACAGTTATTTTTTGCCAAACCCCAGAACGAGCTGTGCCTTTGGATCTCAGGCCTCTTCAAAACAACTTGCAAGTTCCCAAAATTCCTGAGAGAATTCTCCTTGGTGCCACAGGGGTTTCCATGGAGGTCCATTTCTCTCCCTGAGCACACAGGGCAGAGCCTGATGGTGGCAGGAAAGGAACGACCAAGTCATGGGGCACCCCGAGGCAGAGGTGACCTGAGCAACACAACAGTGAGCAGGGGCAGGACTCACTTGTAACAGCTGCAAATTATTCAATTTTTTGATCAGAGGAAACATTATCATCAGTGCCAGTGAAAAATCTTGAATAAAAGGGCTGTATGAAAAACGCTATATGGAATTTTATCAAAATAGCAGTTTAATTTGACGGGTTTGTATCTTTCTAAATACATACATACAAACAATTTGTATTTTTTAATTTCTTTCAGGACTTCTGCTGGAGACAGCTTTTCACTTTGGGAGCTATTTCGTGTTCTTCACTGACCCCTTGTGGCTTCTAACTCCATGGAGAAATTATTTTCTCCAGCTCAACATTCCGTTTAACAGATGTTTAATCTGGATAAAGGCAGTAAGGGAATCCTAAAGGACAAGACAACAGTTCAATACACCATACAGCAGCTCAACAGAGCTCTTTGTTTTTGGGGGTTTATAATTGCATTCCCTATTTTTTATTTTTATTTTACTTTTTTCTGTTGCTGTACAGAAGTTCAAACTGTATGAAGCGACTTATAAAAAGCACCCAAATTTGCCAGGCCCCAAATAAAGGTAAACAAACCTCTTAGAAAATGTAGCCAATGAAGCCTAATGACCATGAAAGAGCCATTTGAAAAGGGACACAGCTTTCCTAAGAATTGGAGTTTTGGGGGATATTGCCCTGGATAACAGATGTCTGGCTGTGAGCAGTGAAATGTAGAAAGGGCAGAATTTCCAGTTCCCCATTTGGCACTGTCAACATGTTTAATCTGTTTAATAATCCTGTGCCCACCTGAGTCTACTTTGTTTTCTGCCTTTATTGCCAAGCACACTGCCCCCTGCACCACAGCAGGGCCTAACTAGATGAAATGTAATTAAAGAGGCTGCCTAGGAATAATATTCAAGAACTCTTGCAGAAATATCCTGTGATAGCAGTAATGAAAACCCCTAACAACAAATACAAAGCTAGAGCAGCAAATCCCTAAGCATCAAAAAAAAGAATTTGTTTTTATATGTGTTCCTTCATTTTTAATTATGCAAATTACTGCTGATTTTCAATGGGAAAAAACCTAGAGTGCACAATTTGCTTTTAAGCATAAAAGTCATTACAATATGACAGAAAAAGAATAAAATTCTGTTCTAAAATAATCTTCAAAGACTTCAGTTCTACTTGATTTAGCACAAATTCCTGTGATCAAACACAACAGCCATGAAAAACTGCACACTAGGACTGATTTTAAAACCCTGGGATTCTGTATCCAAGTCTTAACTTGCCATGGAATTCTTTAACACACACAAAGATGACGGTGTTTTCTCCATGATGTTGTGAGAATAATCTACTTAAATATACACTTTGCTGGCAGAACAAAAGCAGTATAAACGTGTGAACCTTCCCAGGAGTTGATAATTTCACAAACAAGCATTTGTGCTGTTTGACCTTGCTCCCAGCATTCGCAAATCTGCTCTGATATTATAAAATCAGTTCTGCACATTTTACTGGCTTCCAGCTCAGAAGTGTTCCGTTCCCCTCAGGAACACAGCCTTCCTTCTTCAGCTGCTCCTGCTGCTTCCTTTCAATTCCAATCTTGTAAACTCAGGCCCATGACCTCCCCAGCAGTCCTCCCTAAACTGATTACTCCCGACGTTATTCCAGAGTGGTGAGGAGCTTGCAGAAGGCAGCACGCCGTGATGCTGCTGAGCTCCGGGTGGGGATGCTAAGGCACTGTCAGCAGCAAGCAGGAAGGGGATTTGTAAGAATTTAGGGAAAACACACAGACAACGAGGAAGCATTTTTTCCAGCCCCGTGAAAAAATGGAATTACTGAGTCTCTTCACATCACAACGATGTGATAAAAGTTTCTTAGGTGGAATTGGCGGCTCTCGCTCGCGAGGACTAAGTGTGAATTCCACCCATGAAACAGCAGCTGCAGGAAACTGCTCAGCCCTTGCTTTAGGTGCCCTCCTATGATGAGAACACAAGTGAACCAAGGATTTTTGTCAGCTGATGTCAGTGCACTTCAGGGTCTGGACTTTACAATGAGGTGACAACACAATCATAGAACCACAGACTGGTCTGGGTTGGAAGGAACCTTAAAGACCATCTAGATCCAACCCTCCTGCGTGGGCAGGGACACCTCCCACTAGACCAGGTTGGTACAATGTCAGCCTTAGAACTTCCTAGTTACCCTAGGTGCATTTCTTCAGGGTAGCTTTTGCTCTTTTGCTTTTGGTTTAAAATGCATTTAAACAGAGAAGTTTCAACTTCTCTGCATTAAACAAGTTTCACCAATGAAAGCAACATGTGATGTTATTTTCAAATAATAAGAGGTGTAAAGGACTTAGAAGGGTACTCCTCTTCTGTACAGGCTTTTTTGATATACAGATACCAGGTAAAGAATCAAGGTTAAGAAAAAAAAAAGTTACTGACTGCACAACAAATGATTACTGCATTAGGAAATATTTGGCAATGACAAATGCTCCTATTCTTTGTTTTCCAGCTCAGTATTAAAACATCTGGTAAAATCATACATTAATAATATAAACAACTCTTAAAAAACAAAATTTGATTTTTAAATTAAGTATTTTAAGCTTTGAGCTATAACATGTAAACTGCTCTAGATCAATTTAAATGTTACATCTACTATTGCAAGATGACAATGCTCCAAGGAATTTAGACAGATTATTTAAAAAGTGTATAGCACAGGAGCTTCAATTTTCAACTTAAATTGTAACTTAACCAATGTATGAGGCAGAAACTGTGACTTGTGTCAGTAACCTTTGCCCTAATAAAGCAAAATAATTTGTTAAGAGATACATGCAATTTCAAAGTCCACACATGTATGTTCTCAATGCTGGTATGTAGCTTTATGGCAATTCAGTGGAGTGGTGACCAGTGAAAGAAGTAAAATGGGAAGTAAACAGGTGAATTGGTATTTCAGGTATCAGCATCTGTGCATATGGGTGATATCTCTCTTATGATATAGGATACTCCAGCAAAAGATGTAGTATAGTATATCACAAAACATGCATGCTATGTTATGTACATATCTATTTAAATATCCAGTGAATATGAGCATTATTTGATCTGTGGAATCTAAAGTTCCATGAGTGTCTTTCAAATTAAAGATGCACCATTTTCCACAAGAAGGTGGCATTCCTTTAACTAATTCCTTCAATAGGAAAGGCACCCTGCATCTGCTGAGGTTTGATGACCCCTTTTTGTAAATACATTTCTAATCTGGTGATTACTGTGTGACAAATTATGCAAGATGTATACTTCAGGGTTTTTTTTATCCATTAGAAAAACTTAAACTGGGGTAAAAACAAGTGCATCCTTAAAACACGGTGAGAATGAAATTGGATTTAATAAACTTAAAACATTGGTAGAGAAGGTTATGTGAAGAGAAAGATGTAGGAGAACACCAAGGAGAAAACTACCTTGAAGAAGTGGTTATTTACATGACAGTCCTGGAAGAGACAGGAAAGGGAGAAACACTGCTTCGTTAGTAAAGGGCTGGCAAAGCAAAGCAACAACAATTAGTAGCAGAAGTAAACAAATACAGACACAGCAGCAAGACTACAGGAATGGACACATCTGTTATGCACAGAAAAATCACAAAAAAGGAATTGTGGTGTTAATCACCCTGACAGGAAGGAGCACAGTGCAACATGGCCCAGTGAAGCAACTGCTCTTCCATGTCCACCTCAGCCTTGTCCATACACATGCATGAAACATTCCTGATGCACCAAACCACTGCAATGCATAAAGCTAAATGTATGTACAGATGTGTGTGGCCTGGGCTCTCAACAACTACCCAGCACTGCAGAGGGGAACAGCACCAAAGGGTTTGGTTTTCTGCCTTGTTTTGAGACAAGCGTTTAAACTTTATATAAGGGATAAAGAAATCTCAGTTACCAACATGATTTTCTACATACATTCTTCACCATAAATCACAACACACAGGCTGGGAAAAGCCTTACAGAACTCACAAGCTGATACCAACTGAGATGTATGTCAGCTGCTTAAATTTCAACTTCTCTAGTTTCAGAAATGGTGAGTGGATGGGAAACCTGCAGATAACTGCATATGGGAATCCCCCACGCCAAACCATAGCATAGAACAGATGGAGACACCTCACAGCATCTCTAGAACGCTGCAAACTATTCCTTAATGATTAAATATGCACAATTGAAAAATAGGAATGAGTGCCATGTCCAAAAAAAGAAGTTCTTCTTTTTATATCTCTGTATGCAGAATGAGTGTGGCTGGTGTGCCAGTGATATTCTGGCTGGTCATGATTTCAATGTAGCTTAGTGTCTGTTTCCTGAGAAGTAAATTTAATCTTTTCTTTTACAATTTGAAGTGTCAGCAATGTTGTACCTCTTTTCCATGACACCTTTGCTGAACGGCCTGAAATTACAGTTATTGCTTCAAAATGGAAGCACATACCAGTTATAGATATGGAAGAGATCATGCCTTCTATTTATTTCTAGAAAATAATAATAAAAAAAGAGCTAAGTAACTGCAGTGTAACAGCTCTGGGGCAAAAACATCACCATCTTCCAAAGACTTTAAAGAAATATCTCCTTCACAGCCCTTACAGGACTTTACACAGAGACCAGAAAAGAACTTTAGCTCACAAATTAACAAAATCACAGGGGTTTTTAAAATGAAAATATCGTATTTCATTGGAAAACTCATTGGGTTCTTCAGAAGCTACTGAAACAGTAGCTGGAGTCTTCTGCTAAGGCTGTGCAGCTGCAGTGTATTTACCAGCCTCCAGCTCAGAATTCAAATTGCTCTAGGATATCCTGGCCATTAATTTAAGGAAAGAAAGAAAACGTCCTTTTGACCTAAAACTGCTGTGTCTGCACTGAAACAAACTGAAATGCTGTACTGATGCTCAGGGGGCGAACGATAAATAAATCAAGGAGGTTTATTTAGTGTTAGGCTATAACAACATGGAAACTCATCAGAAAGCTTCAATTGTGCCTTGAAATCTGGGGACATTTTCACATACCCCTGAACATCAGCTGTACTGCCACAAACAGAGCTCTGATGGTGTAAATCAATGTCAGCTCTGGATGCAAAAGAGATATCTACAGACTGAGGTTACTGGTTCATTAACTCTCGTCTGCACAAGGATTAACACAAGTTTGGTCAATCTAAATGCTGTCCTGAGGACTGGAGGAGTTTAGTAGCAAACCAGAAGCAGAAACATCTACAGCTCCTGCATCACTGGAGAGGCTCTAGGTATCTATAACCAAGCCTGTTGGCCAAGCACCACATTGCCCTGTTCTTATATTTGAAATGGTAAGGCATTTAAAAACACATTTTCTTTAGGATTGTAACAAGAGTTATGTTTAGAAGCACTGAGTTGTCACTAAAATGTCACCACTGCCTGTGCACTCCCCATCTCCAGATACAATATTTACCCTGCTCTGAACTCTGTCTCCTCCTTCCTTATGTTTTGATCTGCTCAGGCTGCCAGAGGACAGGAGGTGTGTGGCTGCTGCAGAGCTTCCCCAGCACCAGGCAGCTGAAGCAGCAGCTCATGTCCTGACACTGGGGCTGGACCCACCAGCTCCAGCCCTTGGGCAGCACGGCAGGGATGGGTCACCTCACCTCTTGGCAGCAGAAACAGCCCATCTGACATGTAGACAATAATAAATAAGAGCTGCTCCTGCATGGTTTATCTAGTACCTGGATCAACCCCAGAAAGGGGAGCCTGGAAATACAGGATAGAGCCAGCACAGCCACTTTCCCTGGGTACACTGCCTGGCCTTCCTCCTTCACACGGTTTTAGGGACGTTCATTTTATTGTGGAATGATTTTATGGTTATTCACTTAATTAAACGACATGGTACAAAACCAGCAGCCAGGAAAAGCCACTCACACCTGATGTCTCAGCTGAAATGTCTACCAGAAACAATTTGATGCCAGTGGCCACAGCAGTGGATGTGGATGTATGTCCCCCAGGGTCCCCCAGGATGGTCCTGCATGGATCCCCATGGTGGGAACAGCAGTCAGAGCTTGCCCTCAGAAAGGAGTGATCTTGTTTTAGTGGAAGCTCCCACTGAGAGCTAGACTAAAGGGAATACTTAGAACGAAAGGAAATGTCTGACATCATAAGAGTATGTACCAGGAGGACAGTTACATATCTTCCCCACAGATGCCTTAAAATTAAGATTGTATGAGCAGTAACCTCCTCCCTCATAACAACTTGCTGAGATCACTTCTGTTACCAACACTGACTGCAGAGACTCAGATTGCTCCCATCACTTCATATACCTTGCATTTGTTAATGTATCCATGTGTGAGGATTATAGCTACTCTGTCCTTTTTTAATTAAAAAAAATAATTGATATGGACCAGAAAAGCTGCTTTATTTTTATTAACATTTTCCTTGATGGTGATGTGGAAGGAAGGGAACAGACAGAATAATTAACCAGCCTACTTTTAAACTGGTATGATTCCATTATTACTCTAAGGTGATATTTAAGCATCAAGAAGTGCTTTACTAAGCAGCAAGTTACAGGAAACAGGGCTTGAGAAAACTGAAATCTCTTCCTACAACAGAAGTTTTAGAATTTACACATTTTTTTTCCCCAAATAAAAACCAGAACAATGCCCTAGATGGCAAAGGCATATTACTGCTCAAATCATAACCAGGTATTAAAAAGACAATAAGGTTGCATTGTTTCAATGTTCTGCTTTTTTTCTTTGACCAACACAATATTATAACAGGAAAATAAGTATATAACCAATAGCAGATTTTGCAGTTAAAAGACTTGCAGTTTGGGTCCATGGAGCCACCTGGGACTGTTGGGAGTTCCCATGGCAACCTCAGCAGGGACAATTATGGAGCAGCTACAATTATTCTGAATATGCCTGTTGAGAAGGGAGTTTCGTTTTGAGATGGCCATAAATAATGTCATTCCAGAGAGAAAATTTACTACCTAAGGCTAAAACCAAATGAAAAACAGTGACAGATTTTATCCTGCCTCCACTTCCTACAGAAGTATATTTTTATCTCTAAATATTAAAAATGATGTCTCATCTATAAATCACGGAAGATGGATTTGCTCACACTGCTAAATGAGCAGATAATTGATTCGTAGACTTTAGTGATAGGTGAGATCCAGAAAACATGTAAATGGATTAAAATTTGATGTATAGAAAATCCTGCACTGCACCTCTGCATAATACATCTCCATTTCTATACGCTGTACAACTTCATATAGATTATACACAGGCAGTATACATTGAGAAAACTCCTTGGAGTAACATCTCAAACTACTTGCAAGGTCACTGCATTATTCCATCCATGAAGCCACCTCTTCAACTCTTCTCTTTTCCAATTTGGTCCCATTTGTTGGACAGGACCTTAAAACTCCTGGGCCCAAGTCAGGTGTTGAATTTTCAACTAGGTTAGACCTGGCAGAATGGGCCATGGGGAAACTTCTCATGACAAATAGTTTTTACTGTTCAACTACAAATGTAAGTGAAGAGAATGACTGAATCTATTATTTATTGACTTATTTTTAGTGTTCTGTACCTATTTTATGGTAGATTTGCATTGGATAAATGACTTAAAGAATCTGTGTTAGAAGGTCCAGAAAGTAAAGCAGCAAACCAGTGAGATTTGTGTGACTAATAATCACAGACATGTCTTAAGATTTATTTTTTTTAAGATGAGAAACTGCTTTTGGGAATTCCAAACCTACTGCTTCTTTGATCTTTTATACCCTGAAAATAGTTTTAATCTTCCTTAACATTAAGCAATGAAATTCTCATCCTGAAGTTGCTCTATTGTTGCATGGTGTGCTTGGTACACAACCCTTTACTCTGGAGACCACCATTATTCATCTTAAGCATTTGATATTAGTAATGTAATACTTTAGTAGAAATTGTTGTAATTTTGTAAGCAAAATTAAGTCACTGTAGCTTGGATATCAATCACACTGTCATATATTGAAAAGTAGACCCAGTACCACAAATGTAGACTTGGTTAGCAAGCACTCTGAAGTTACTCTTTTCTATAAACTGATAGATGAGGAGATGCCCAGTAGGACCTCTCAGTCTATCTACATTTTTAGTCCTCTTGACAAACACACTCCCCTAGTAAAATGGCAGTCAAGATTTGCAATCTTCTTCCTGTAAGGCTTCAAAGCTGATCTCAGAAAAGTGGAAATACTTATTTAGATGATGTTATTAAATCACAAATAGCAGCCTGTTTCTCAGTGCTATCTACTTGCTCCTTAGTATAGGGCATCTAAAATAAAATGAGTATGTAAGCCAAGCTATAAATGATAAGAAAAATCACATAAAAACATTACCAGAGTCAGCACCACTTATGTGCCATACCAGAATAGCTAATAAGTTAAATACCACCAGTCAGACATCTGTGCTGTTATTTTTTATGTGTCATCCCAGTAATTCCCCTTGAATGGTTGCTTGGAGGGTGCTGCTTCCCTCTCTCCCTTCTCACAGGGGTAAACTTTGAGAGAGTTGATGCCAAACAGCAGCAACCAGGCTACCTCCAGAGCAGGGAAAGCCTCACATACACCGTGCTGGAGCTGAATGAATTAGACTTTGAGACAGACCATTTCTGAGGCAGAGCTGACTCTCTGTGGAGCTGCCATTTCTGGGACCCAGCTCAGAAGCTTCACTCAGTGCAGCCTCTCAGGATTTCTGGTCCACCTCATTGCAGGACACAAACAAACCCTGACTCTTCATTCTGCATTTACAGTGGGCTTAAGGAAAAACCTGAGAGACTGCAAACTCAGTATGCAAAAATACAGCATATAATAACTGATATTTTTAAATAGACAATTTTAGTGACCTGTCTTTGTGCTGTCCTGGGAAAACCTAGGTAGATTTCTATACCTATATCACCAACATATACATATCCATCCAATTCCAGGCTCTGTATTTTGTGCAGAGACATGTAAGAGGAAAAAAGAATGACTTGTGAAGCTATTGTTTCTAGAGAGGATAAAAAGTAAATATGATCCTGAATAGAAAATGACCTAGTGCAGCAAAATAAAACCCCACAGGTCAGATCACAATTGTAAAGAAAGGAAAATGGAATGGAGATTCAAATACTTCTCAAATGTGTAACAAAAATCATAGTTCATGCTGCAGACAAAAGTATGGTAGCTGATCCAAATGTGCTCAGAAGAAATTTATGCACCTTTTCTTTTTCTTTCTTGAAAGTTGAACAAGTGACGTTTTTCCTCACTTTCTTGGGTTAACCCATCTTTTATAATAACAATGTAGAATTCTGCCTGATGGTGAACATAAAAAATTGCCATTTCAGGTTGAAAGCAACAGGTGTGTTTGTTTATGCACAACAGGTACATTAATTACTTTTGGGATAAAAACCTAAAGTTGTAAATGTTTAACCAGAAAAAAAAGAAAACAACACTGTAAATTGGAATATTCCCAGTTAAATATTGCCTGTGTGGCTGGGAAGAGTGGTCAAGGCAGAGGAGCTGAATCCAGTACAGCAAAACACCTCCCTCCTCAAACCATACCTCTTCTGTGGCTGGGTTTAGTGGCCAGCAAGCATTTTGCTGCAAGACCAGCTGCAGTTCCCAGAAGAGGCAGGGCTGCTGCCCCAGTCTGCTCACTCAGGAACAACAACTTTGCACAGCATGGTCACACCATGCCTGCCATCACCCACCACTCCAGTGGGCGCCACAGAAGGCAGGAAGATTGCAGGAAGCACCCCTTTTCTTCAGCATTTCTTTTCTGAACGTAACCTCTTACCCTTAAAAACTTCCACACCCATGTTAAAGAGACTAGAATTTCAGAGTACAACCCTCTCCCAAAGATTCTGAGGTTCCAAATAGTCAGTAATTAACACCGTCGATATTTTCTTCAAAAAAAAGCGAAACGTTCTAAGTGTTAAAATAATGTTGTTTCTCAGAATTTCATTTGTCAAGTAATGCAGACACCACTGATAATGGCTGGCAGATTTTGCAGCAAGTATTAAAAGACATTGAAATTGTTACATATACTTGACACAAAACATTTCAAAAAACTAACTTAGAAGTGTCATAGCAGAGAAGCTGAACTGCTAGAAAAATGATACCACTGTTGAATGAAGCCATTTGGTCTAATCTCCAAGAAACCCCAAGACTCTTGCTGCTGTCACAGCCAACAGAAATAGTAGCACTCATATATATATATATATATATATATTTTTACAGGTTTGGGGTTTTTTTTTGTATTAAATTGAAAAATGTATGCAATCTACATTTGCACCCATTTGTGTTTGACCCTCACCTCAAACTTCTGCCGTAGCTCTGCATTTCCATCTTCATCAGCATCTGGAATTGGAACATTATAATATTCACCTTCTTCTTGATTCAGCAGCTTGTACCTGTGGAACATTTGAGGAAAAAAATGGTGAATGTTGTATGGACTTAGTAGTTTGTGTGTGGTTTGTAGCAACATCACAGGTATGTAAAGAACTGCTTTCAAAGAACTAAAGCAAACTCAGAAACATAGTATGTTTCACCTAAAATGAGATCTTTAATCCCAAACTATCTGCCAAGGCAGTATAACAGACAAGGAAATTATTTCCACTCATCCTGTGCTATGATGGGAGACACGACCCCTGAAGAACCTTTGTCTCCAGTGCTTCTATAGGCCTAAACAATTATTTGTGAAGAAACGTGCTTTTTGAGATGTGATGAGTTCTTCCCCTACCTTGGGAGTTTTCTAAAATCCATTCCCATGTACTTTGAATTTGCAGAGTTATATATAACTTGATACACTTAGTAATGAATATATCATATTTGAGATAAAAATAAAATTCGTATCACAAGACCCTGTACACAGAATTGAGTTTGCAGCAGAAGTTTCATGAACACCACAAAAGAAAAGCATTCCTTTCATTATCTTCCTTTGTCATACCCAGCCTACTTTCCCTAGGTTTAGTTGCATTTTCAGTGAATTTATAGCCCAAGATTCAGTGAAAGGCTCCAAAAAAAGGTGAATTGTACTAAAGAAAAATACTAGTTTTAAACTTTTTGTGAGCTAATCTCTCCTTCTCTCTTTTCAGAAACTCTTACCATCCACTGGCTGGCATTTTCATAAGCTCTGACACCCCGAAGGAAAGAGATCCCATGAAATCATTTCTGGTTGTTCGATCCCAGTCCCAGACCTCTACGGATAACCGTCGATCTTTGTCTGTGGGCTTTAATTTACTGAAAAGGAGAGAAAGAAAGGAGTTTTCAGTGCAAACCAAATGATGCAATACATCCAAAGGTACCACGTTCCAAGGTGTTAGACTCACAAGGTGAATGACTCGTTCCAGTCTGGATTCAGAGTAGAACGGATGGTTTTTGTTTTTTGTTTACTCTCATTCTTGGGATCTGGGATGAGCTTCAGTTTAACATAAGGATCTGAAAGTCCATTTGGATCCATGGGAATTAGGTTCTTTGCTTCTCGCACTGTCAACATAAAACACAGCTAATTTGTACAGGATTACAAATTATCATTAAGAAAGCAATAACATGTCAAACCAGAGTTATTGAAACACGCCAAAAAATAAAACAAGACAGGAAACCCAGTTGTCAGACTTGGCATGGAAGAAACTACTTGTTGTAAAATAAGGTTGCACGTAGTGATATTTCTAAGAATAAAAGGCAGAGGGAAATGACAGGAGAGAAGAGCAATTCCCAAATGACACGCAGCTTCCAGGCAACTCTTTCCTGCAATGGGATGATTAAATGTCCAAATCATACCTTGTTGCATACAAACCAGTCAGACTGTGATGAACTGCAATGATGGAGTTGGAAATGGTGAGCTGAGAGCTCATAACTAGGCATCTGAAAACCTACTGGGAGCAGCAATCCTCTGGATTTGTTTTGGACAGAAAACAATTTTCATTTGGGAATTCCTTTGTGAGATTCATATTTTAAGATTAGAGTTGTTCCTGGAAGGAAAATCTCAGGAAGCTTTGAGGGTGACACAGTTCTTAGGGTATGAAGAAAGGACGTTCAAGAGTGAGTCACTAGAGATTATCCCAGATTGTGAGAACCCTCAGCTACTGCTTTAATAGCTTCAGCATTAGAAGGCCTTTTTAAATTTATCTACCTAACTGAAGAAAAAAAATCTGAAAGGAAATTTAGGAAAGATCAACCTCTAAGTCACCTAACATTTCTTGATGGAAAACATTTCCCACAAAAATCTGAGATTTAGAATCTTTTCACTTTAAGAACTGAATCGCAGCTAATGCAAAAAAAAACCCAGAAACCTTCCCAAACTTGTCATGATCTCCAGCACCAGATATTTACTGTTTGCTCAAGGCACTCTCTTCCTTTTCCTCCAGATTCATATGGCATTTTCATATTGCAGAGAAAAATTACAGACTTTCCCAGGATTTCAACCTGTTATTTCCCAGCACGGAAGCTGAAAGACATCCAAGCAACACAGATATTTTATAACGTGTTCTTTGCTCTTATTATTTATAGACATTTGACAACAGTCAAATGACTTGTAAAGCAGCTGAAGTACATCTTTTCAAAATGTCCTTTGTTCTCCCTTTAGAAATCAAGGCAGGGCTGTGGGGGTTGGCAGCTCTGCACCACTGCTGCTGAGGCAGAAAGAGATGGACTCTGAATGTAAAGCACAGGACAGGTGTCGTTGGGCTTTACTTCAGGCCAGTGAGATGAAAGCTTCTGGTGTTGACAACAACCCCCTTGCAACATGGCACTGAAAGGGATTTACAGACCCTATAATGGTTCTGATCCCTTTCCTGTACACCAGCTATATGCACAAGTGGGTGTAACTTGCTCTAGGCTGACATTCTGCTTTTACACCACGGGGAGAGGGTTTTAGTGCTCCTAGTGGTGTGTTCTTCCCCAGGGTGCAGCTCCTAAGTGGTGCTCTAGTGCAGACCTACTATTCAGCTGTTGTGTCATTAGACTCAAGCTGTAGAGGGGACTTTTTTTGGGGAAAAAAAAAAACACCAGCCACTGCCACAGAAAACACAATTTCCAACAGTTTTATCTGCTCTGTTTATTTAAGGAGAGAGCATTAGAGGTGGTAGAACAAGATGGGAGAGAGAAATACCAGCTATAACTAGAGCCTTACAGCCAAAGTAGCTGCAGAAAGGAGGCAGAGTACAGGAATGCAAGCTTCTTATTTGGAACACACTGGCTTATGTGTCCAGATAATTCTCATGCAGAACAGATACCCTCCTGATGGAAATTAAATATTGAAATCAGATCATGCTGGAAAGGAATCACATTAACTTGAACCAACAGTTGATACTGATTAAGTTATTTTTCTTAAATTTGCATTTTTTAAATGAGAGACAGAGAATGTTTATGGGCTAAAATTTTGAAATAAAATATAATTCTGTTAAGTAACTGTATTACTCAAATAATTGTACCAGAAAAAAAATAAACTGTGTTTTAAAAGAATAGAACAGAAACAAGAGTCTTTCTTGCAGAGCATTTCATTAGTTTTCCACAATCCCTGTATAAAGCTGCCAGGGCTTTGCAACTGGGGAAATGACAGCTTTCAGTCCAGAGAAATTGTCTCCACTCTCATTTCCTCTGAGTTTGCCATTTGAAGGTCTCCACACCCAGTTGTCAGCTGGAAAACCATTCCTGTTTTCGAGCCATGAAAAAAACAACCCACTCAATATTAAAATTTAGCACATTGAAAGTGATCTTCAAATACTTCTGAGGAGTAACATAAAGACACAATAACCTATTTTAGTTAAATATTTACAATCCCAAAGAGACTAAGAAGCAGGGGGTGAGTGCAGGATGAAGTGACAGCCTTCAATGCAAATTGCTCTGTCTCTTATCCCATTTTTGGTGTTATTTTGTTCAGGTTTTTTTGTCTTCTTGTGCATAGCACCTGCAACCACACTGCTGAGTTTGGCACATGAGACTTTTAGTGCTCCAAAATCCACTTTAAATTTTTATTTCTATTCTGTAGTTGAGTGTAAAGGAGGAGCAGAACTCTCTACATGTTCTACAGTTTCTCAGAATTATACACTAGGAAGTTTTTCATTAAAATTCGTTGAGCAAAATGGCTTAATTTTAACATGGTGTCTTGAGACGGATCCTTTATGTTTAAATTCTACCTGGAGATGCTCTGTGTGAAATTTGAAGAAATTGGCTGGGTGGATCTGGAGCCACTAAAGGAGGCTCAGCTCTGGAGAGCTCCCTGGAGAAAACCATCACTGATTAGCCTTGATAGATGCTGCCCAGCCTGGAAAACAGCCCTGACAGCAGGAGGACCTGGCAGCAGGTGTTAAACTACTTCTTTCTTTTGCAGCAACCACAGAAAAAGACAAAAGTCCTGTAGATACAAGAAAAACAGAAGCTCAAAGATGAACTGGGAAGGAAAGATGCAACATGCACTAAATACAGGCTGCCGAAGAAGTCATTACCTCACTCCTTGCTTTAAGATATCTGGCCCATTTGTACTTTTGTCTGCATAATTAGCAACCTTAGACATCTTTTTTTCAACTGCTGTGGCACTTTGTTTCTTGAGGAAACAGCACGATGATACTTGTGCTAAACAGTGCTTATAAAGAATTATCATCTAAATGGTCCATCTCTTTAAGGGCACCCTGGTTTTAAGGAGACAGGTCAGGTTGCTGTAAGAGGGCTGACAGGAAGAGGACACTTCCCCTCCCCACCAAAGGCAGCATCTCTTGTGTGTGGCTGAAACAGAAAAAGGTAAATTAAAAATAACTCCAAGAAAATAAATCAACTTGCTGTGGCTGAGTTCTGCTATAGCTGTAATGATAGCAAGCAATCTCATATTGCTTTATGGTTGTCAGTTAATTAAACTCAGCACGGTGATAGAGATGTTCCTCTAATTTATAGATGGTTGAAGTGAGATACAGTTCAACATCACCTGGAGAGTAACTTGGACAGAACCCAAGAATACTACTTGCCAGTTTTCTGCCAGAACTGTTAAGCACAATGATGACCTCTGTACTGAGCAAACCAGCAGGTACAAGTTACATTTCCTAACATTTTGTCCAGGTCAGACTTTTGATGGGGACTGAGAAAGCACACAGATTAAAGGAGAGCAAAGAGAAACATATATTGAAGTTTCTAACAAATCCAACCTTGCCCAGGTTTTCCTTCCTAAAAACAGGAAGAGTTGTCAACTTGTCGTAAGGAAAAGGTGTACCATTTTCCTCCTCATGGTTAATTAAATGTTTATTCAGCAGAAAATGTAGACTGACTACTGTCAGAACAACCGACATTTTATGTAAAGAGAAGAAACTCAGGCAGAATTTTGAGGAATTCAAGAGAGATAATAAGAAAACTGGAACCTTTTCCACAAGACTGTGTAGGTCAGAAGCTGCAAGCCAGGTGCAGTTATGGATTTATAACTTCTTGTGATACCAGCAAATACATTTAGTCATGAGAATGAGTAAATAAATGTTTCTGTCCCTATAACGAAGCTGAATTATTAGCAGGAGTTTACTCAATTCCTTTCCCAGTGAGTCACAGCCACCTTTTTCCTGAATTCCCAAACGAGGATAATAAAACAGTTTACTAATCACAGCAACCTTTTCTGGTCAATCTCTCACTCCCTACAGGCAACTTAGATGAGCAGATATCTCTCAGTTGCACGTGAACAGCTGTTTTTAGAGGAGGCTTCAAGTCTCAAATGGTCTTGTCTGGCAAGCTAACATGCAAAACAAAAGGAAAGGGAGACCCTTGTTAGCTCCAACACATCATGAAGTTTCTGCCTCCCTGCAATAAAGCATTAGTAAATTATTCTGTAATTCTCATTGCTCCCTGAAGCTGATTCTGCTCCAGAGTCAAGTGATCTGCCCAGTTTACAGATGACTTAGGTGTGTGACAGAGGATTTTGTGTTCTCAGCCAAGGAACTTTCTCCACATTGTCTTACTGCACTCCACGTAATCACATTTTAAAAGATTTATCTATTACTGAAAATAGTCTTTCTTCCAATTTGTGTACTTGCAGTCCCTGTATGTGAGACCCAAAGCTGTCTCCACAACTGCTCAGCTTTCCCGATTTCATTAAAACTCTCTCTGAACCCTTGCTTCCTGGAGCTGGTTGTGACTCACATGTACAACTGGCTCCAAAACAAATCCTGCTTTTCAGACAATCTCCAATTTCTAGACAGTTTTCATCACTAAATGGGCTTTCAGAGATGAGACTTTTCTCTATTCCAGAACTACTCCCCTATCCAGCTAAAATTTCTTCTAACATCCCTCCTGAGACCAGTGCCAACTCGTTACACCCCATTTCCTGCATCCTGAAAGGAGCAACGTACTGACTGTGGGTTACCAGACTGCCTGCACTCACAGGTGATTTACACACAAGAAACAGACCATTAATTTCCTTTCTAGAACAAGATAAAAAAATGAACCAACATCACATGACACTTTATTCCTTTGTATTTTTTAAGATATTCTCTCCTAATCACAAAAAATGTACCATTGTCTCTAACGCTGCTTAATAAGTACTTGTGCCTGCAGTAGGTTCTCTGGTTTCAATTTCAACTGGAAATCTCATTGGAGCAACTTGATTTTATTTTTAAAATAAGATTCCCTTTATAAAAATTATCATCATACAAAAGGTGTGCTCCTGGGTAGGACAGCTACTTAATAAAACAGAAGTCTTAAGACAAGAGGTATCAAATTGTCTGAAAAGGGATTCAGACTATCAAGCTTTCAATGCTTATCTGTTTATACAATTCCATAAATACCTAACATTCTGGTTAAATGTTATATGTGCATGCAGATGACCATTTATGAAAAAATAATGTTTATTTTAAATATTATGCACTCTCTATTTCTTCATGGTCAAGTAGATATTATGAATGCAAAGGGAAGCATTCAGTTGCTACCAGGGCTGGCATTTGTTAAAGGCACCACAGCTCTTGTTCTAATGAACACAGCAACTCTGCAGACTCTGGGAATGCCAGACAAGAGAAAATATTAGTGAGGTAAAACATGAGATTCACATTTTTTGAGACATTAAAAATACCTCCCAAATGCAACTAGTTTTTTGGGATCACTTTATAAGTATTGGGTACTAAAAGCTGGTCAATTAGCCAGAATGTTTGTATACGTTCCTTTTTAAAAGTTGCAGCTATTATGAGATCAGTGCTAACAAAGACAGACACTAACACTGACCTAGACAATAATAAATACAATTATTGGAGTGTGTGTGTGCGTGTTGGGGTCTTTTAAGGAACCCATTTTTATGAGAATCTAAAATGTGCCAAAATTCTCCAGTTTGTCTCTCAAGCTGGTTTGGGCAGCAGATCTTATCATATATAGTCCCCAGCAGGCAGGGTGACAAGACATTAATATGCAGTGGCATGGGGTGGCTCAGCATTCATACATCCATAAATAATTTGAAAAACCTACAGGGGGGAGTACAGAACTCCTGGGGAGATTATTGCTGGAAAGCCTGTTACGTGCTCCCAACCTCTGCCAGGTTTCCTCTTCTTTCAAATAATAGAAGCATCACTGAAGAATAAAACCAGATTTTTTCTGTATTCTTTCAGCATGAAAACCACTGTTAAAAACTCTGAGAACTCTGAGCTCTGTGTACGTGTGTGTGTATATATATATATAAATATAAAAACAACATTTATGTAACAGTAGGGTGCATTAGCTGCCAGGGAGCTGGTAACACCCTGCCTCTAAATTGGTGCCTGTGTCAGGAGGGCAGCTCCTCACCATCAGCTGCTGTCAGATCCAACCCCCAGCAACTGAGAGGTCACAAATTTAGGATCCCAATAATGTGGCAGCTTTTTATATGTCAGTGCACCAGATGGGGTTATTTTCTCACAAAGGTTATTGTTTGCTCGCTAGAAAAATAATTCAAAAATGAAATAAAAAAAATCAAAACTGTGATTCAACCACCTACAAACTCACTCAGAAGAGCTCTAAATTATAAGATGGGTCAGGAAGTAAATAGAAGAGTGAAAAAACTTTTAAGGCACATCAGGAGGAAGAAAATTCAGTGCAAAAAGCACTGATTAAGAATAGCAAAAACTGTTTTATTACGCCTCAAAGCAAAATCCCCACGTTGGTCTAACCTATGAAAGGGTCATGAATTCAGTGGCTTCAGAAAAAAAGCAATTCAAGAATGTTCCTATAAAAATAAAAGTACCACATTGATTTACTGCAAGTGCAATACATTTTTAATAACCAATGCAACTCTCAAGCTACTAGTTATAAAATAAACCATTGATATTTAAGTATTGCAACACAAATGAGTGCTGAATGTGGCATATTGCCCAGCCCTGGGAAGATGGTGGAGTTTTGGCAGCCTGCTAATCCAAAATCCCTACTCATCTGTGAAACAGTGCTGCAGACTCTCTAGCATGCTCATAGGAAGGACTGCATGTCTACCTTTCCACCCAGCTTGAAGATCCAGCCTAGTAAACTGGAATTAAGTATGTTTACATATAAAACTGAATCCTTCCCACCATTAGTTCAATTCAAAACCTTCCGAAGAACTTAGATATTTTAGACAATCTGGCCAGCTCCATCTGGCAGAACTCTGCCTTGCCTCTTTCCTAGAATTCACTGGGAAAAAAACTCCAGTCTTAATTACAAGATAGTATCAGGAAAACACTTGGTAAGCGTGCATGGAACTGTGGCCTTTTTTGGAAACAAAAGCCACCACAAACCCCTCAAAACAGTTAAGCAGAAGTAAAGACAAACTGCAATGCAGTAAATGTGTCCCCTAAACGAGGGTATCTGGGCAGTGGTTGTGAAGCTGCTGTGTCCTCGAGGGGCTGTAGCCTGGAGGGATGAGTCGCCCTTGGAAGTTCTCTGCAAGATGCCAACCAGAGTGGCATGTCTCCATTTAGCAGCACTAATGTTTTGCATGCAATTAAGGCTGGCTACAAAAGAATCAGCAGGAACTAATTAACAACCAAAACAGGACGCAGAGCAGAGATATTAAGGAATTCAGCTGAAGTTCAACAGCAACAGAGTAATTCCTTGGAAAAAGATTCAGGCAAAGGCTCAAACCAAACAGCCAATCATTGATAATTTCTCCTACTGTTCCTTAACCTTGTGGACATTTAATTCACCTCCTTCCCTGAACCTAAAGGCAGTCGTGTCATGCTTGGCAGTTCTGGGAACCCTACACCTCTAACAAAGGTTTTGCCAATAAATATTTTAGAAGCAATTCCGTCCTGGGAGAAATGGAGCTAAAATCTTTGCATGGCAGTATATGTGTGATTTAACTGACAACTGCTTATTTCCTTTTCAGTTCCACATGCACAAAAGGGATCTGAAACTTCACCCATCTGGGTCTAGTCTATCTATATTTTTAATTTAAAAAAAAAAATAAATAAAAAGCAGCTCACTTCCAGGGCCACTATCATTTTTATTTAAAGACATTTTCTGAAAGCTTGGAAATGCTGACAAGCCTCAACCAAAACAACTTAGCAGCACCAGAATTGTCATACACGTAACAGGGTTGTAGTAAACAGTTTACTTGTCCAGAAACCTACTTTTTTGTGGGATGAAAATGTTTTATTTATAAACACAAAAGTAACAGCCTTTGGCAGGCATGCTCACTTCAAAAAAAGAGATTATGAAGAAAACCTACAAAATATCTGTCACAATTTTACCATATTCATATTTCAAACAAGACCTTGTCAAATAAAGGATAAATACAACTTCGTGTAATTGTTTCATGCTGCATTTCTGTATCATAAAGAACTATGACAAATATTTTTTGTCCCTAAAAGGATTATAAACCTGCTGAATCATCTGAAAATATGTACATGTTGAATTATTTGTCAAGTTCTTGTATCGTATCAGAAAGTTTCAGGCACGTTTAAGAACCTTGGTGCAAAGCAGCCTAGAACAATCCAAATATTAAATTTTGTCACATGGATTATTTTCAGATTAGTTCTGTCTCATGGTACAATTACTCTGAGAACCTGCATCACCATCTGAGGGATGCCTCACTGGTTAGTGAAACCACCTTGCTGCTAGTGACAGTCCCTTGGACAGGTTTCCCCCTCCTACGTTGACAGGAAGCTATTTGAGCAGTTAAGCTACAATTAAGTATCACTTGGGATCTGCTCTGATCCTTTTCAACAACATCTTTTTCATACCTCTCCCTGTCAGTGCATTTTACAAGGTTTGACAGGAGAATATGGAGGCATTTGGGTTTAGAGAGAAGAAAGCCATGAGTGAAAGCAGTGGCAGGAGGGAAGTTTGTTGGCTCTATACGCTGTGGAAAATCAGTGGTATGGTCTGATTTCCTTCATGTTGATGACAAGGAGTATGGTCTCCCTTGAGATTCATTCCTCAAAGAAGTAGGGAGGTAGAAGGAACATCCTTTTGGCCCATAATAGGCTCTAGCCTTTCAAGTGAGCAACGTTGAAGCACCACACAGCACTCACAATCACAGGTTGCCAACAACTACATCAAGAAACACAGACACAAGTTGAGCTGGTCCAAGAAACCTCCTCCTTTGTCCTTCTATAACTTTGCCCTCAAACTTAATTCTGTTTTGCAAGACCAAATGAGCAATGATAACAGCATCATACCCTGTTCTTGTTACATGATGTGGACACTGAATTCAGCTTCTTGCAGTACCAGTTTTGAAGATGTACCTATGTACATCTAATGTGATGTTTTAAGATGTGTTGCCTTTCACTTTTCTTCACTGAAGCAGCAGTGTTGGTCACCTGTGACAACACACTAGCCCATCCATTCTCCTGAGGTGAAAGCTTTTCATAACTTGTGGTCTATGACCATCTTCTACTCCATTTCCCAAGTTACACACTGTCAGCTGATTGGCAAAGAACATTTTTGCATATTTTTATCCAAGAAAAAGGAAAAACCAACAACAAAGTTCACTACCAACTTTACACTTCAGCTGTAAGATACACTAAATATCAGCTGACTCTGGATAAAAGAGAAACAACGTACAGATCAAAGAGAACAGACACTGTAAACAAAGTTCTTATGCAGACCCTGAGCCATGAACTCCACTCTCTGATACAGCACAAGAAGTTCTGTTGGAGTTAAACTATCTAGGGGAACAAATTGGTCCTTCAACTTGTAAAATACATTTTCCAGTATTTTTCCTGCAACTTCAGATGGGGAATGGGCCGGGGGGGGCAGTGTGTGGGTGTCCGTGGGTGCACAACCAAAGCCTGCTCATAAATCCTGGGAGAAACACTGAACTGCAACCCGCTCTTTCCGTTCTCTCTCCCGCTCCTCCCCATTTTAATAACCATAAAGAATGTGATTTTTAATTTTTTTTAATTTTATAACTCACTGGGAGTAACATTTGGGATTGAATCCAAGTTGCCTTTGTTTATTAAATACTCTGAGATGCAGGAAACAGCTCCTCAGCTGATGAAAGTTTAGAGTATTCCTTGTGTTCTGAAGATGATGGCCAACTTCCTGAACAGCTAGCTATCTTACTGGGCTGCTTCCCACACAAAAAAATTGACATTACAGTGATTTTCTAATTAATTTTCCTGACTTTTAAAAGCTATTAGACAGCTTTCATTTTTCTAAGTTTTTTAATGAATACCAGTTTATAGAGTTGTTGATTCAAGGACATGCTGAATGAAATCCTCACACTTCTGAAGCCAGTGACCCCCCCAGCACTGGCTCTGCTGCACAAAGCTTTGGCCACAGTACATAAACCCACAGTGTATATTACACGTATGTAAAAACTGCAAAATTCCAAAATGAGTTGTTTACCTGTTACTTCCAGTTTGTCCCCAGTGACTTCAGCTTTCAGATAAATCCTTCCTCTTTTCTCTGTGTGGTCCATGCCACAGAGGCTCGGGACATTTATTACACATTGCTTATGAACGTTCATATCACAGGCTGTGGATATAAAAATGGTTCAGACAGTGATGAGGAGCTAATAATATAATTACACTGCAATCACTGAGCAAAGTGAAAGTTAAGATTAGAATGCTTAACTGTTGGCAAGACTTTCAGATTCCAGCTGCATGTTTTTCAACTGAACATTCATGGCTGCTTTCCATCTTGCAATACATTTTATAGACAGTGAATGAAATGGAGAACAAAATAATCTACTTCAGAAACCTAAAGGTATCATTAATGAAGTGAAAATGGAATAAAGACTTGCTGGGAATATGACTAAGACAACACAGCATTTGTGTCAGCATTAGAAATGAGGGGTGTTAGGTTTAAATTGATGATTAGATTTCCCAGCAGGAGACTTCCAAGACAAATGAAATGCAAGGAGAATACTGGACCTTGGCTACCAACCAAACTGAAGTTTCAGTTTTCAACAGTGCATTCACCTGACCTGTCCAAAACCAGCTTTCCTCAAAACTGTCACAGCAAATGCTCTTCAGCCACATCAAACTCAATAAACCATGTTCTCACCAACAGGTGATTTTCAGTAGTATATTATTATAGTACTGAAATATCCACTTGAAATATAGCAGTACTATAAATAGCTGACATTTGAAATGGTATTTTCCACAGAAAAGAAATAAGAAGCTGTTACCCAGTGTTTCCACTTACTTTCTAAAATAACCCTTTTGGTAACACAGAAAAACCTCACTTACTGTCACATTTCATCCCTTGGTGCAGAAGCCCATAAAGCAGGGACCCACAATGGTCACAGAAGGTTGGGCTCCCATATGTGTGGATCTTAAATTTGTGTTTGCTTCTGGGATCCTGCAGGGAAAAAAACAGAAGGAGATTCTCAAGTCATAAAAAATAAGATGGATATACTTTTGTTATGTTATGTCAAACACCAAAACCTTTCCAGCTCTGCAACTTATGCTACAGAAGACTACATTCCAGCATGTAACGTTGAAGATGCAAGATGATCAAAGGGCTGGAGCACCTCTGCCACGGAGACAGGCTGAGAGAGTTGGAGCTGTTCAGCCTTGAGAAGAGAAGGCTCTGGGGAGACCTCATAGTGGCCTTCCAATACCTATAGGGGGCCTACGAGAAAGCTGGGGAGGGGTTTTTCACCAGAGAGGCCAGTGACAGGACAAGGGGTAATGGTTTTAAACTGAAAGAGGGGAGATTTAGGTCAGACATCAGGAAGAAATTCTTCCCCATGAGGGTAGGAAGGCACTGGGACAGGTTGCTTAGGGAGGTTGTTGATGCCCCCTCCCTGGAGGTGCTCAAGGCCAGGCTGGATGAGGCTTGTGCAGCCTGGTCTAGTGTGGGGTGTCCCTGCTCATAGCAGGGAGGTTGGAACCTGATGATCTTTAAAGTCCCTTCCAACCTTCACCATTCTATGATTCTGTGTAGCTTATTCACAGCCTGCATAGTGGCACCTACACTGGTGCAGGTACATTGGCCTCAGTTCCTACTTGTCCTTTGCTCTGGTGTTGTAAGAAAGAGCATGTCAGCTCTGAGGACACAGCCTTGGTCCTGTGATTCATCTACACTAAACCTTCCATTTGCAGACTGCACAAATACATGTCTTGTAACAATGGCCTTCAGCCTGGGCTGAAGGGTTATACTCTGCCTGCTTGTTTGCAGCCCTTTACCATCACCATGCTGAAAGGATGGCACAAAACACAGCAGGGGAGGAGGGAAGTAACTGTTAAGGTACTAATCTGGAATCCACTGCCAGTAAAATCAGGATCTCAAAATGGGATCGTCTTGAAATGTTGTGAATTTATAATCGATATTATTGTAAGTGAACAAATTCTAACATGGCATGTAGTAAATATTTTACAGAGACTGCTATTCCCATCTGATTTTCAAACAAAGAACATTATAGTGAGGATGTTTTAAGGCCACCAGCAGCTTGGAAATTATTTCTAATTTAGGATGAGTGAAAGGGAATACAGCCAAATCCCTTAAAAGCAAACATTGTATGACACATTCAAATATATTTGCTGTATCTCTAGGGGTAGAGGTCCCTTATGGAAAACTAAGAACACTTATATAAAAGGAAGAAATCACATCTCCAGTGTGTTCACCCAAGCCAGGCTCACCCCACACAAACCTAGACACAGAACCTCACATACACCAGACTCGGGCAGCCTGTTCCCAACACTTCAATATTGAATATTTTGTTATACTATACTTTTCAAGGGTTGGTTGTTTTTTTTTTTTCTTTCTGTTTTGGTAAACATTGTCTGTGTGACTTTTTTGGTACTGATTCTAAGTTGTATCATGAATCTGCAAACACTAGTTTTCACTGCACAGATAGAAATTCTATAGTATCCAGGATGATGAGTAAAGGCTTTACGTTAAGAATTCTAATCGAGACTATTTCAATACGTCAGTTTGTTCTAGAGCTTGAGATATGAAATGCAAACTGCTAACAACCATATCTCTTCTGTAAACACAGTCAACGTAAAGGGAATGCCATTTGATGCTCCAGAGAGCATTTGTTTCATTATTTATTAAAGAGACAGCCAGTGGGTCTTGTGGTGCAGGGTCACGGGAACATCACTTTACTACAGGGTTATCTGCCTGTATGCCTTCCAAACAATGTAAAACACATTTTCAAAGCTAATTCTTCCTCAATTGGTTGTGTTCAGAAGATGTAAGGGAACTTATTGCCTTTGAAACATACACTTAAACATTGCTTTGGTAAGCACATCTGTTGCTGTGAAGGACAAAGTTCACAGCTTCTAAGAATGACACTGAATAAACAGATTTTTAAAGCTGTGTTTAACATCTGACAGAAGTGGTATTTATGAGTATATGGGAATGATATAGAGGAGAAAGAACTATGGGAAAATTATAATGAATGTCAACTAAATCCATCAAACCCAGGTATTATACTGAAATCATATAACAAACACTACCAAATAATTCCATTCCAATCAATGGCATATAGATGGTAATTAAGTTAAGCAGGGGTGTGTGCGTGGCTTCAAAATGTTGTGACATGTGGGGACAACTACACTGCACTCAGGACAAAGCAGGACTTCAGGAGCAAAGGCTCGTGCCCTCCTGTGCCCAACTGCAGGCAACTACCAAACAGCAGCACAGCCATTCTTGTACAACAATGGAATAAAAACAGTCACAAGAATAAATACATCAAGTGGGATCAAACTTTCAAGTTGCCCTTGCAAGACCCAATGTATATAATCTGAATCATCATTTGCTTTCTATAATAAAGATCAGTTTTCTATCATTGTGTGAAAATGACTACTTAATTATGTTTAAAATGAACAATTCAATATTAACTGTTTTTTTTTAAAGAGCAGCAAATATGTTGACTATGATTATTTATTATTCTATATGCACATATGAAATTATTTATTCCAAGCAGAGCATAAAAAAAGAGGACAAAAGAAAACTGTACCAAAGCTGCTCCTGAAATGGAAACTTTGCATGGAGCAAATCTCTCTTTTAAAATCCCTTTATTAGAAGAAAATAGAAGAACCTCAAAAATACTTAAAAGCTAACAAAGAAGAGAGTGTACTCTTGTCAGTATTTAATCCTACTTTCTGTTTCAATCCTATGTGTTTTTTCTAAATTCAAGTATACAAAACATTGTTTTGCAAGCAAGTCTGACAAAATATAAAGAAAGTGACAAGATCTCTATATCCCACCATAGACTTGAAAACCTTTTTATATTATTTCATATATTAACATGGGCATTGCATGCACTTAGAACTACCCTTGAATCTATAATTTACACTTCAAGTAACTATATTAGTGCTAATTACTACACTGCCAGTACTAATTAATTATATTATTAGCATGAATTAACACTTATTAGTTGTTAATACAGTTTAATACTTCCCAAGGTTAAATATACATTAAGCAACTTCTATGCACTACTGAGGAAATAACATCACCTTTAGGACTTTCAGCCAGAGGTAAACTACTAAGTTGGAGGTAAGTTCTAGTAAATTTTCTTCCAATATCCCCTTTTAATCAATGTAAACTTTCAGTAATTCCCCAAGCAGAGCTGGCAGTCATATTTCATAGCAAACACAGGGAGCCAAGCCAGGATATGACGGATGAACTGCCAAATAATGGCTGCTATTTGCAAGAGAATTGAACTTTGCACTAAACTTGGCATAGATTAATTGTGAAACTCTAAAGGGAAACCCACTTCTGTTTCCAAACTCCATCAAAATTATGAAGGGGAGAAGTGGCAATAGGAAAGCAAGGGGAAAGCAGTGATGAATGATCTGCTTTATTAAAATTATTTTAATGCTAAAAAGTGAATTCTCTGCTATTATTAAGACAATCATCCGTTTTTACAAGTACAACTGAATGCAATACAACGTAATTAAAGGGGAAAGTAAACTCTGGGCAATTGATATCACAAACATTCATATATTTGCCTTTGAAAAGCCTTTAAATGGGCAGAAAACTGGCCAGTGCTTTGCCATTCTCCTGCAGACTAAGCTACTGGGGCTTCAAAGCCTGTGCTGACACATATGGGTGCAGCATCCCTATAAAGACCAACAGCAACTGGGCATCTACACCACAGAGAGATCTGAAAAAATCAAAATATTTTTCATTGGTCTGAAAGCTGGGAGGGACATGCTCATACAGAGACAGGCAGCCACAGACCTGCTCAGCCCAGGAGATCTGTGTTGGACAGAGCTGCACTATGGGAACCTACTGAAAGAAAACTGAAAATGGGGCAGAAACCTTTAAAAAATAAATAAATGAGTTTGCAGAAGTGATTTGCCCAGACAGCCAGCTCTGGTTGTGCTAAAAGGGTTTGGGATTTGCTCTGAAGCCTGGCCAGGAGGCAGGAATCCTGCCGCACTCCAGCAGAGGGAAGCAGAAGAACACGGAGGCATCTCACCTAAACCCGCCGAGTTTGTCTTTGCCCTGCCACTGAACTGGGTGATGCCCCCCTGCAGCACTACTGCATTTTTGCTTTGTTTAGCACAAATGGATCCATTTCCCTTATTGAACAGCTATGGAAAGCACCCCCCCTGTGAGAAATCATTCCACATCTTTTCTGGATCAAAGAGGGGGGACTGCAATAATGGAAAGCACATGGTTAACCAGCCGCACATGTCACACTGTGCTTCGACACATCACAGAGCAGCTCACGAGCATTATAGTTCTGAATTCTTTCTAAAAGCTCCCTTTTGATTAGAATTTTATTCCCCTTGATAGCAACACCAAGCTGACTCTAATTTTGCAGGCATTGAGTCATTGCTTTGCTTTTAAGCATGAAATACACAAACCCCTCTTTGTGTGAAGTTGCATCAGTGGAGATTTTGCCTCCAAAGGAGCAGTATATTATTACTTGTTTAAAAGCCTTTCCACAGTGTGTGACTTGATGATTTCAGTGTCACCAGAACCCTGTATCTACAACCAAACCCTCTGAAATTATACCCATATTGACTTTAATTTGGCTTCTTCTAGATGACACAACTAGAACTGGAGAGATTCTTGGAGGGAATTTAAATCCACATCGCTCAGATCTGGCAGTGCCAGAGCCTGTGCTAGTGATTAGGGTGGGGGGAAAAAAATGACTGTTTTCAGTCATGAATACCAACACACACACATTAAGAAGTCATTAGGCAAGAAATAAGATTAATTTTTTTTTTTTTTAAACTGCCTATGATTGGTGAAAGGCTTTTTTTCGCCCCATATCTGAACTGCTATTTTTGTGATCATTAAGAAGCAGAAAATGCAAAACATATGAGTGTAAAAATATTTGGAGAAAAACAGAAGGTTGTATTTTCCACTATGAAAATAAAGAGTTCTGCAACAGATCACCTGTAAGGTCGTATCAGGGCCTACAACAACAAAGAACAATTTTGTATAAATAAATGCAAATAGACCCAGTTTTCCCTTTCCTACCTCCATGACAGAACCACAGGATTGTTCTTCATCCCCAACCAAATACATTTTTTTACAAGTTCATAAGGCATAAATGAAAGTAAGCTTAGAGCACCCCAAATTACTTCACTTACATAAAAAATAATTCCTGAACCTCAGTGGCATAAATTGTCCTAACAGGTGTTTGAATTTCTACCAGAACCAGCAGGGGAGTCAGTACATTAAATACATGCAAAACCATATACAAATTCTTATAAGAGATAAAAGAACACTGCTGCTCTTTACCAACAGACAAGCCCTGGAAGACTGGCAGGTCTGTTTTCCCCACATTAACACACAACCTGTAAACATTTCTTACTGTGATAGAAACACTGAACTCCACATCTTTCCTTGTGCCCCTCCAAATATCTTTAAAGTGTGGATCACAAGGAATGCTGCTCTAACAGATCAATGAAACCGTTGCAATTTGTACCCCATTTATTAGACATCAAAGAGCTTTAACTTCCCCAAGCAAAAACCAAGTTAATAAAATATATTTAAAGGAGAACCAAGCGTGTTTTTCTCTGCATGGAGCCAAATCCCACATTCATCCCACGCTGTCCTCAGGCAAACTTCCATTTCATTTATGAGAATCTTCAGACTCCAGCATCTCTGAACTCCCTTCAAACAGTGACAATACCTAAGACCCCATTCAGATACCATGTCTGTTTGTGACTTTTATCTGTTTGCTGTTAATTTTCCTATTGAGATAACAAAAACATCAGTTGGTGATTTGCATAGCACCTTCACTGGTGAATGCAGCTTCAACCTGGAGGAGCTGCAGAGCCAAGGAGCCAGATGCTTCTCACTGGAAATAACTTCCAAGGCTTAAAATACAGCTTCTATGATCACAGCCCAGAAGGAAGAAATAGCAAAAAGACATTGCTTAACTGGTCACCAGCTTTGCTTTTTCTCTGACCAAAAGAGACTGTGTACATGGGAAAGGGAAAGAAAAGAGAATTTGAGACTCTCATGGATGATTTAGTAACATTATGAAGTCAGTGATATAAAGACCATATCCCTTTTTATTGCAAAATGCACAAATGCTTAAAGCTTATTTGACGCTTCCCTCTCAAAGCTGCACTACAGAAAAGTTTTGTTGCTATAAGTGAAGGACAAGAAAAGAGAAGATTTCTACTGCCTGAAGAGTGATGAAACCTATGACCTCACGGAAGGGCTGAGGTTGGCAGGGTCCTCTGGAGCCCACCGGGTCCAACCCCTGGCTCAAAGCAGGGTCTGCTACAGATCAGCTGGGTTTTCCCGTGGTCCATGGGGTTCCTTCTCCCCAGCTGCAAGATTCCACTGAGCTCCAAATCTACCTGCCACGCACCCCAAAAAATCTCCCACAGCTTGACACAGAGCTACTGAGAGGGACTTTCTGCAGAGGAGGAGGAGAGGATCATTTATATCATTTCTATCATTAACCAGGCTTTCCTACTTGGTAAGAAACTACACACTGACTCTTTCAAGGAATCCTACCTGCAGGCAGAATTTGGAGCTGCACTGTTTGGAATGACTCTAAGGATTAGCTCAGAGAAAGCATTTATTGCTCTGACCCCTGAGGGGTGGGAAACCACTCCCACAGCTTCCCACTCTGGCAGGTGCTGGGAGCACACAGAGTTGCATTCAACTCTGCAGTAACATAGGAAGTGGTGGGATTAGAAAACCAAGGTAAAGCAGAAATACAGGTAATAAAACCTATGTAGAAGAGTCTTTAAGACAAGGACACAGTGGAGAAAAGGCAGGCTCTTTTCAGGATGGATTTAAAAAAAACCCTTTTCCCAGCATTGTTACTAAGACCACTTCATTATCAATCTGAAAAGATTGAAGAAGGTAAACAAATAGAAAAAAAAAGTATTTAATTAATATTTACAATTATAAATTAACTATTTCCTTATCTATACTTATATAGAAGAGGACAGCTTGACCACAGTTCAAAAAAGAGTCCAAGGCAGATTTTTCATTCCCCTCCTGGAATTCACACCAAATTATCATTTTTAATTAAAAGAAACAGGTGGTCATTGAATCACCTGATTTTGATTGCTGCCTTTTGTTCATGTTCTTCTTGTATAGAACATTACTGATGGAGTTGGCGAATGGAGAAAGAAGATCTGCATGGCTGTACTCACAGGGATTTGTAATTTCCTAATTACTATTAAGACAGTTTAATTCGGAAGGGACTTGGTGTTTACTGGTGATTTTTTCTTCATTCTTTCTTAATGAAGAAACTGCAGCATAATTACAGAAAAGGCATAAACAAAAGATCCTGTCAGAAATTCATTCATGACTAGGAAGAAATGGAACAAGATTTAGTTTCAGATACAACTCAACATAATATTACAGTGTGTAAGTAATTTAAATACAGGGATCTGGATTCAAAAGGACTACTAGAAAGACAGAGGGACAGCTGGATATGCCTTGCTATCAGATGGAGGAAGTGATTTAAACAAATTCCTGCTGTATAGAAGTGTATTGCTACTTCTTGTTGGGTTCAGTATCCTGAATTGTTTAATATTCCAAGTTACAGTGTAGTTTCCATGCTTTCCAATGGAGCTGAAAGGGACTAGGTGAAGTGCCTCATTAACATGACATAGGACTTAGCACAGATAAGTGATGTTGGCATTGTCATTTCCCTGTGGGACATCAGTACTTTTACATTAACATATTAGTGTACAATAGCTTCTCATCAGTTTTTTAAAATTTCATTGTTGGCCAACTTGCTCATGCTAGAGATGATAAGACTTTTATTCTCCTCCCCATTATCCTCAGCTGGAGCTGATAGTACCCATCTTTCATTCACTAAAGCAGAAGATGAAATGAGATAAAGGCTGGAAACCAACATCACCTGAAATGCCCTGGTTTCTCTGTCAAACAGTGACCCTGATGGCAGAGGCATCAGGTCAAACAATTCAACATCTGTTGCAGCTTGAATGTTATTCATACAGGATAGTGATACACATTTATCCAAGAACAGAGGAAAATGGGAATGACTCCAAACACCCTTCCAGAAGCTGAAGCAACCAACCCTCTCATCACAGACTCCCAAACCACATTTACCCAAACCACTTAATACACAAAATACTGTGATCCAGGACTTGATCTACAGAATAACACTCCAGAAAGGATGGCAGGATGAAGCTGCACAGCTGTGGAAAGGCACATACAAGAGTAAAATCAGGGTTGCAAAGAAGCCTTGCAGCCATGACAAATGCCACAGTGCAAGAACTTTGTATTTGTCACCCCTTTATCCAGTTCCTTGTGTCACAGCTCAACAGCTCACTTAAATGCAAGCCAACAGAATACTTGCAGCTCTGCAGTTTGTAAAGAAAGACATTCTATTCCTTTTTCTAACACCTACCTATATATATAAAGAAATCACATACATGCTAATAAATACGTTTTTTAACTTTCCTGTCCATTTCAAAATTATGCATCTGTTTTAGTTGGGTATATTGGCAAAATTGTGATGATGGTGCACAAAATGAGAAACGGTGATTTTATTTTTTTTAAAGTCTGAGAAGCTTCTGGTTCAAAATCAGTAAAAAGTTAATGACTCAGAAGCTTCCTCTTCCAAGAACTTGTGTCCTCTCACTCCTCATTTGACAACTTTTATTCGAGACAGAGATAAACTTGAAACACCTGAGCAAACTGTCTTCAAAGTTACTCATTGAATAATTCATTTTTGCCTATTATTTTATACATTGGTTAATCACAAGAAAAAGGCAGGAAGGAGGGCAAAATATGCATAATTTAAACAGACCATTTCAGTGGTGTTCTTCATCTCAGTTCTGGCTTTTCAGAAGTAGGGAATGTTCTTCCCCAGAGACAAAAATCCCATGGAATGATTGCGCAGACAAATTGCATTCATGATTGAAGAACTTGTTTCAATCATGTTTATCTCATAACCTACACCTCTCTGTGTGAAAATTCTGCTTTCAAGACATCAGAGCCAGAATCCTATCATGGCAGATACTAAGGCACTGAGTCCTTGAATGGGCTTTTACACTGTGAAACCACCAAAACACTATTTATTTATGCATTGAACAGATGTTTTTCCATATGTCTGAATAACCCTTCTTCAGAAAAGTAATTCAAGCACTTTACATTTTGCAGACCAAGGAATGGAGAGACGTTAGACTCATTAGTATTTAGAGAGCATTTGGTATCTTTTCTATAGTGAACCCAATATCTTATCTTTTCCAAAAGTCACTAATCCGACTCCTCCAAGTAAAGAAAAAAACCACTATAAATAGGCAGCTAAGCCTGAACATGCAAGATACTTCAACAACAGGTTTTGTACTCAAATCCTGACCCTTCCACAGCCAAGCTCTCTGATTCATAACGGTTTTCCAAATCAGTGTAGCAGTTGTTATCTATTAGCTGATTAAAAATTCAGAAAACAATACTAAAACATAAAGAAAAAGTTAACAGCACACAACAACCCCTTGAAAGAATGACAGGCTTCTGGCACAGCCTCTTGATGCTCTCTGACATTTGGCAGCACTAGCTGTGAATTCAACCCAAAACTCAGAAGCTACTATTTGGGGAGAAAAATGCTTCATTGTGACCACAGTTGAGAGCACACTTAGATTAAAAATAAGAACCAACACAAGTCTTCTGTCCCTTGGGCAGAATTTGGCCCTTCTGAGGTCTCCTAATCAAAAATCTGTACATAATTAGGACTGTTGGAATCACATTAGAAGAAGGGTGAGCTCCAGTGCTTGAAGCCCTCAGCAGAGGGAGGATTTCCTCATGGCTGCCACCTCCACTTTGCTCCTAGGGGTGAATGATTCTCAACTGCTTTGCAGCATCAGGAAAAGTCCTTACAGCATTTAGCAAGGAATAATAATATAACCTATAAATATTTAATATCTGGCAATTAACTCTGCACTACTCAAACCAGGAAAAGAAAAAAAAAGGAAATACAGAAAGGCTTCACCAAACCATTTAGAAACACTGCAGCATCATCTCCGACCTAGATATTTTGAGCATGCCCGTCCTGAGACCATTCCATGGACACCAGCTTCAGTAATAAGCATTTTTCCTTGTCCTTCTTTAATGAGAGTGTTTTTTCTCAGGGCTGTTGATGGCAAAGGAGCTGCCCAGATTACACTGAAGGCTTTTCATTTGGAATAAAGCCTGCACAGAAGCGTTTTGCTGACAAGAGTACTCCCAGTGAAGGGAAGATGAGTTCAGACTCCCACTTTCTGTTTCTCAGAAATCTCTTGTGGGCAAGAACATTCCTTAGTGAAGCCTCTGACTGTGAACACTGCGTAGCTGCAGAAAGCACTGCAGTGCATACCTACACAGTCCCTGTGAGCCTGAGGCCAGACTCTTCTTGGTGGTGTCCAGTGACAGAACATGGGGCAATGGTCACAAACTGGTGCACAGCAAGTTTAACCTAAATATAAGAAAATGCTTCTTTACTCTGAGGGTAACAGCCCTGGAACAGACTGCCCAGGGAGGTTGTGGAGTCTCCATCCCTGTGTGATCTGCTCTAGGGGATCCTGCTCTAGCAGGGGGTTCAGACTAGATGATGTCCAGAGGTCATAAATATTAGGTCCTTCTTGTAATTAGTAACATAAACCAGCCAACCGGGGCCAAACTTTCAAACAGGCCTAAGGACACTGAGTGCAACAGCTTCACCAGCTCTCGAGTTTACAGGTCAAATAAGAGTGCTCTGCATACACTTCTCCTTCCTCCTCCTCTTTGGCATGAAATCTCTCCCAGCCAATGCAAATTAATGTTCTGCATCTCATCCACTGTTGTTAAAGTTCATCCTCTGGAGTACCACTAGCTCCATTTGATACACAGAGAGAAATAGAAATAAATAGCTTTTTCCCATTCTCTTAACAAAAGAGAAAAAGCTCATTGTGGCTTTATCCTGGGTTATATACTGGGAGTCCCTGCAAGGATTACAACTGGAATTGATTTTCCAGCAAGAGGCAAGTCAGGCTGGACACTGGTCTGCTCACTGCAGCAGGCACCACTTAGGTAGGGTCTGTAACCAGAAGCCCTACAGACTGATATGGCTGTGGAGGAAATAAAATTGGAAAGGTCTTAAGTTGTAGTCATAAAAAGTATTCCAGTGCAATGTTTAGTCAGGGATTACAAAGCAGGCATCCATGAAAATTGCTTGTCGTGTGTGACAGCAGAACTGGTGCATTTTTCCTCATCTACAAGTATTGTAATGTTTAAAAAGAAGAAAACAAACAGGTCTTCCTCTCTAATCCCAGCATACAGATTAACACAGGCTTTTTCTAGTGCTGCCAGCTAAGCCTTTGTAAGGCTGCATCAAAAACAATTATTAAAATTAATCCCAGGTACAAATGAAATTGCACAATATTAATCCTGCTGAAAGAAAAATCTGATATGATGAACATGCAGAAGACTGACGTGAGGAGCAAAGAAAGCAAATTATCAGAAAAACAAGTCACAAAGGAGATGAGGTCCACAAAAAGGAAAGTTCTCTCTAATTTATCTGATACCAGAAATATCAGCAACAACCACTACTGTGTGTTTCATCACTTCTGCTGCCTTCAGTTCCACCTGCTATGGGAGTATGGGGCAAAAGAGTCTGACCTGCTTTAATGTGGACTTATCTGAGGTGCAATCAAAGCAAACCCAAACTCACTTCCCAAACTCGGGAGATTTTCCTCCACCTATGCTGTGAACTTTATTGCCAGGCCTTAAGACCCCCCCAGGTCACATGCAGCTTTGCAACAGGATTCCCCTTCAACCAACCTGCCCCCAGGTTACTGAGAGCAAGGTGAAAAAAATCCAGACCACAAAAAGCCCCCGAGCTGATCATGACTGACTGAATCTGGCACAGAAATCTGTAAAAATACATTATTGAAGAAAAATGAGTTGAAAACCAGAATAAATATTAATTCCAGCACAAACAAAAATGTAGTTTCATAATAAATGTCAGGTAGAAGTCGTCAAATTAGGCTTGCTGTAAAATTGACAAGATTGAAAAATGGATAAATAATGGGTTAAATATTTACATTATTATACAAATATTTATATATTATATTCCCTAAAGTAAACATATTTTTTAAAGTGATTAAACCCAATGTGTTTCTATTAACCACTGTTACTATTAACCCCCAAATTCACCCAAGTGCTTTAAATTCATTCATTCCTTTGTATCAGTGCCCACAGTTTCTGCCATTACCTATGTACTCGGCTCATCAATCACAGTTTTAAAGATTGGCACCTCTCTACTTACATTTATCACTTTCCCATTTTCCTTCAGCACTTAGCATCATTAATTTATCAAGTCTCATTCCATTCAACTCCCACGGCTACTTTAAGCATGACAGAGCAAGGTCTTGTTTTATTATTTTTATTTTTTACATCTTTCATGTCAGGCACAACAAATACGGCTACTCTGCAACAGCAAAACAACCTTTTATCACACCTTAATGAAAGTTTAAGAGCACAAAGTGTAAACATATATATGCTGCATTTATACAATATTTTTATGTATAATGTAACAGCAGCCAAAACAACTGGACCTTGTTCCATACACAGAGACAGGCACATTCTCATCCCTGTGTTGTATCATCTATTTGCAAAGCTGCATGAAAGCATTTAGAGATGCTTTATTATCACAGAAATAATATTTCTATCAAGAATTTCTTTTGAAATAGAATCAGTGTGGAGCCTGTCAGCCAGCTGATGCTCCAGAATCCCTTGTCCTAGGGAGAAGAGCTCAGCCCAGCACGATGCAGTTCCCTCATCAGCTTCTGCAGCCCCTGCAGGGGCCGTGCCCACAGACCCATCTGGGCACTCTCAAAGGTCACAGCAAACCTGGGTTTTGACATGCCACGTCAGAGTGCAGCACCTAGACAGCACAGGCAGGGGTTTTTCAAAGATTTTTCAAGTTAACTGCTGTTCTAGGACTCAAAAAAGTAAATGAAAAAAACCCCAACAACCTCAAACTAAAGGTCTCCCACCTTCAGTTGTGGTTTTTTAAATCAATAACAGAACGATTCCCTCTGGAAGGCACTGAACTCTTGTTCAGTGATTGTACATCATGCAACTGGCAGTCCTGTCTGTCAGCTAACTAGGAAATGCCTACAACTAAGACAGAGAGAAGAGATACACAACAGATTTGATCAAATACCACATTTGTCTGTGCAACTAAGACAACTGAGCCACTTATTTCCCAGACTAAATGCAGATATAATCACTCAGATTTTCTCTGCTCTCATTGTTAACTTCTTGCATTATACTGCACTTTATGTAACAAAGAGAAAATACCTGAAGTCTCACCCAAGAGATCACAGCAAGAACAGCAATTCACAAATGCTGCAGAAGTAAAATCCAATTAGTATGCACGATCAAGAGATACTAAGTGTGAGTCCAGCAGCTGCACACTGGTGTTTCACATTATAGATGACATGGTCCCATTTCTGCACTCCATCTCCTGGCCAGTGTTCCAGGTGTTTCACCTTCAGCTGTGCTCATGATCTATGGGTGGTGACAGAGGCTAATAAAGTAGAGATTTAAAATTGTATGAGTGACTTTATCCAACCATTTAGCCTATCATTCTTCCTACCAGCTACTCTGTCAATATATACACCACTTCTGTAAGACTTCTCCTCTAGATGCAGTTCAGTGGTCTTAGTGACTTGAACATTTATATTTTCTTTTTAGTCTGCCAGTGGACAGCAGGTTTCAGACCCAATACTCACTATCAGTCCAGAGATGTTCCATTATCTCCTAGGAAGTGTTACATTGTGGGACATTTTTTTTTTTATATACAATGTCAGGACCTTGTATAAAATATTTGATGGCCTAAATGGGGAAGGGACTAGAAAGCTGGTTACCTACTGAGCCCTGGTAGGTGTGTCTAGCAAAGAAATCTGAACCAGAAGGTCAGGGGTGACTGCTTTATATCTATTTACGTTGCTTTGAGACTCACTCAAGTCTTTCCTTGAAAAAAAATTACATACCATTAATTTAACACAAATAATAGTTTATTTTCAGCCTGCCTCAAGACTATACTAACTAAATTTAAAACAACAGGGTAACATTCTCACTTGTGTTTAATCAAAGACACTGTGAATCAGGTGGGTACTTTTTAAATCAAAGCTTTCTCTGTAAAATAAAGAAATGTTGAATACACAGACTGAAATAATGCCTGAAATCTGAATACTAAATGTTTCTTAACTAAGATTACATGTTTCAAATCCTTCTCTGCAAATAACAGTGTATACAATTATAACTCTTTACATAAACTGCAGGTTAAAATAAGAACAAAGACAAAAGCCACGGATGAAAAATACTAGAGGAAAGTATTAATTATTCTAGTGTTAACGAAAGAGAAACATTCCATGTTAAATCCTTACCCTAAAACTTTCTATAATGCTCCTTGATAAAACATCATCTGGTTCCAACCTTCCTGCTCTCTAGCCATTCTCCCTTCATGAGGTTGGCACTGGCCCACCTCTCCAGCCTGTCCAGGTCCCTCTGGATGGCATCCCTTCGCTCTAGGGTGTCATCTGCTCCACACAGCTTGGTGTCATCAGCAAACCTGCTGAGGAGACACTCAATCCCACTGTCCATGTCCCCAACAAAGATGTTGAACGGCACTGGTCCCAGTACTGACTCCTGAGGAACACCACTCATCACTTGCCTCCACTGGGACACTGAACCATTGACCACAACTCTCTGGGTGTGGCCATCCAGCCATATCTGAGAACACTGGATCAGACTGGAGCAGAGATTAGTCCAAGCACGTAGAACAGGTTAAAAAAACCATCAAACCCCTTATTCTAAAAACTATGCTTTAACCAGTTTTCTGTGAATAAATGGGTGCCACATGAATATGAAATCAGTATGCTGACAATGAGATATTCCCATTGTTGGGGCCTTATGAATCCTGAAGCACAGACATCTGCGACCAGATCTCTAGGGTTTTGAATTATTTTTAAACTCTGAACAAAGAACACTCAGTACCACATACTTCCAGTTTCACAGCTGGGTTATTTTAAGTAGAAAAAAAAAACACAACAACCTCGTTGTAATATAACTTTCTTATTTTGAAATATTTTAGCTTGAAGTTATTAATCTGTCCCTTGAGAATTCAGAACATCTTAGAACACTCGTTTTAAATATTCAATATCTTTCAAAGATACAAGCTTCTCACATGGCCTTAAAATAAATGCTTGAAACATCACACTATAATAACCTAAGTGGAGCCCTTGGTAAGGAGGGGATTCAGTTTCTTGATTAGAAAACTTACTCTCCCAATCTCCAATTCCCTCCTCTTTAAGAGGAAAAAGGCTATCCTCAAACATTTCCTGAAGATAAGAGGCAAAGACCATGTATTTTCTCAGTGCTTTGGGAAGGCAAAGAGAACTAAAGACACACACTCTGCAACACAGAGGGTGTAGGATGAATTTTGAGGTCAGAAGAACTGGCCTTCTCACTGTATAATCCAGGCAGGACTCATTTTCTCTGTGTCTAATTACCGACTTGCAAAATACCTGTGCTAAGATGTCGTTATCTTGCAGGGAAATGGAGAGATCTGAGGAGTGGGGAACGCCCTAAGGCTTGTGAGAGGTGCTGTGAGAATGGCAAGTGTCCCTGCTCACACCTCCTCCTCGCTGGGCTCCAGCAGCCCGGGCACTGGGCTGGGGAGCAGCAGGAATTCCTCAGCACAAAACCAGACAACTGGACTTTTAACTGGTGGGGAAACAGTAAGGAGACAGAAGCTGTCAGATGAATTTATTGGTGTGACATGGTTCAAGTCCCAAAGACCGAGCTGCAGGGTGCACCAAGTGTCCAGAAAAGCCATATGGTTTCCTTAGGAAATCAGCCTAAAAACTGGGAAATAGGCAGGCAGTGGGAAGAATGCAAGAAGCTAAACAAAACCTGTGCTGATATTAAAAGCCTGCTTTTGCCTTTGCTGCTATTTCATTACTAACTTGATGATAGTTTCTGGGTTCCTAATGAATTCAAACTCAATTTACTCACAGTAACATGTAGCTTTAGTACATTTTCATCTCACGTATTGACAATGGAATTAAATTTTCCTCTTTACTGCAGGATGATGAATTTTGTAGCTAAATCTCAAACTTCAGTTCAAAGTACTTAACAGACACCCCATCAACCTTCACTGAATCACCCAAACAATCAGCAAAATGTACTGTTTGTCTTCTCTGTTGTTCTGAGTCACAAATACACATTTTCTTTTCTGCAGAATAATTATATTTCTTTTAAAATATCATTAAATATGTTTTAAAGAAAACTGTGGAATACTATTGTAGCATCACATCATCTCAGGCTGTAATCACAAAGGATATTCTGGATGTAGCAGGTTTACACAAGCTCAGGACAGTGAAATATCCCAAAGGAAATCCCAACACAGTAGAGAAGCTTTAGCTTCAAACCATGATGTTTAAGAACAATTTGCTTCAGACAGACAGCAACTGTCTGCTGGGCAGTTGTTCCCAACAAATCAATCTGGAGAATAAAAACTGCCTGTGTATTTCACTCTCTCATTTTTTAAAAACTCACTCGCCTGCATGATGAACAATAGAATTAGAAGAATCTCAAGAAATTCATTCTGGTTGACAAGACCTGTAGCTCCAGTCCTCACCCCACAGAGAAAAGCTGCAAAGGAACTCGGAAGGCCACTAAAATTCTAAAAGATTAGCCAGGCAAAATGATATTATCATCTGAAGGGAAGGTAGTTGATTGCTCAAAACCTCTGCCAGTTACGTAATGAAGACACTTGGCAGCATCTTCTGCAGAGGCAACTTCCAGCAAGAAATGAAACACCATCTGCACAGGCAGAGAAGGGAAAAACAGGGGCTTTGTATTAAAGACAAGCCCCTGATCAGGCACCTGAGAGGGAAGTTAGAGCTCAAGAGAGTAATGAAAGGCTGAATTATTGTGCTAAAAGTATGATTAAATAATCTAAGATGGCAAACACACACTGAAGTGAACTTAAGGACAATACCACTATCAATGTCCAGTCAAGTAAAGCCCTTTAAGAATAGTGATCAAGAATCACAGTTTACCTTCTAAGTGTCTTCTCAGAGAAGAATAATTCGAAGAATTAGAAGAAAAAAAGAATAATTACACACTGTCAGTGCATAAAAACTTACCAGCAGTCTTCATGTTTTATTGATGTTATCTTTTGCTATCTATTCAAGAAGACATGCCCAGAAATCTCTGATTTCTGCCTAAAGAAGCTACTTAAAGCACAGATGTAACACAACCATTCAACACTATTAATTCTCATTTGAAAACTTACATAGGAAATGCAAAAATAATTAAAAGTTTTCCACCTCTCTTCATTTTACCCATTAAGTATGGAACATTTGTCAAGTCATGATACATGAGCATTTTATTTATCTGTTAGCTAAGTAAAATAGCTTAAAAAAAAAAAGGAGGAACACAGATTAAGAAGTACTGCATGGGTCATAACAGGGTTGTATTCCTACTTGCATCTGATGTAGCTGCTTACTTTGTTTTTAAGTTTCTGTTATGAGTGGAAAGATACACCTTTTTATTTCACTTTAAGTTATGCAGATTGCCTTTTTTTTCTAACTTTTTTTGAAGCAGACAGTAAGTATTGTCTCAAAAGAAGGCAATTTATCTTGAAGGGACTGTACAGACTAATAACCTGCTCTGAAGAGTATTAAGGAGGTCAAGCTGTCCAATTCATTTTAATTGAACTAGACACAGTATATGATTTAATTTAATTAGGCTGTAGCTAAGGATCATCTCAACATAAGGCATGCCAGGCTAGGATAAATCATTAAATAGCAGCATTTACTTGAAAATACATAAAACCAAAAAACTTGCTGCCTGAGAACTTTGCGGCCATATCCCTTTCCATCAAAGGATCAAAAAGATCAGTCCTATTAGAAAGAATCAGGAAAACCTTCTTAAGGTGAAATATAAATGTTTAGTAAATTGAGGAGAAAGCTTTTTGAGAAAAAATTCTTTATTACAAAGGTAATACTGGTTCTTTCATTAGAGAGACAAAAAAAATAAGACATAGTACTGTACCACAAACTATAGTTACAATTAAATAGGTTATTCTACCCATCCATTAGGGAGATCTAATTATAAAATATCATTAGCAAGGACCTAATCCAATTTTTTTGTTTGGTTTTTGATTACTACCTATTAGTTTTCTTCTTTTATTGACAGACTTTCAAGTTGTTATCTTTTAACTTAGAAGAGCATTAACAGACTTTTCAGAACTGGCTATAGCTGAATGATTTTGCAGAAGGCTGGTGATATAAATCCAGTTAAAACATTTTTTTCCTAGTCTCTTTTTTTATATTATTCTAGAAAATTTTTGCAACCAATAGTTTGCTGCCACTGGCCTTATTTCCACCTCCACCTCTCTTTAATCACAATGAGGAAAATGTATATGAAAGCTGCAAAGCTTATTAAAAAAAAAGAGGGGGGTGACTGTGTCGCACCACAGACCTACAGCATAATTTCATATTCCATTTCCTACTAAATGAAATATAATTTTTTTTATCTGCTTTTCTAGGCATCATTCAACCCCATCCATACAACTGCAGTGTTTCTTCCACCAGCACCTCACCGAACACTTGGACATAACCAACATTTCTCCCACCTACTCTGACCTGAGTAGATGCACCATAGGATATTTTGCTTCTTTTTAATTTCTATTGTAGCTGTAATCGTTTGCACTTTGTATTTTTGTGCAAAAGAAACAGTTTAAATACCAAGTTTGTAAATCAAACACAGCTCATTAAGCACTGAAAAGACTCCCACTGACTTCGATGCAAATTTTGTGCTAATGTTAGAAGTGCCTCTAAACCCACAGCTCCTGTGACCTTTTCCTGACTCTGTCTCTACCACCGGGATTCCCAAGGCAGCAGTTTGCGTTTGGTACATTTTACAAAACTCAACTATTAGCCTGTTCAGTTCAGAGCAGCTCTCATTTCTATAGAGAGTTTTCCCTTGAAAAAGAAGTCATTTCTTTAAACTGGTGTGCAGAGCCATATGACCTGCAGCACTGAGGGGTTTTTCCATCCAGATATTAGTGTAACTATAATGCTTTTTCAACATACAGGGACCCCAAATAGTCCCTGATCTAGGGTGATAATGTTTATGCACCAATAGGCATGCAGTTGCATAAGAAAAAGCCAGTGCAAACAGCACATATCCTCTTATTTTACACAGCATAAAACACACACACACTTCCAGATTGTGTGTTTATGATTTATTAGCCTCATTTTTCAAAGCACCAAGTGCCTCCCTGCAGCTCCTGTTGGCTCTCCTGGTGAACACAAACACTAATGAGCACATAAAATGAACAGTATCCATGTGTAGAAGTCTGATGTGTGTGCACGAATGAGGAATTTCATATCCTCTTTCTAGTAGGGCAGATTTTGCCAAAAAGCCTTAATTAAAAAAAAATAGAACTCTTACTTGGTCGGTATCTTCGTGTGTGATATTCTCAGGAGACAAAAAATTTCCTACTCCTTAAGGAGGAACTTGATTTTTTAAATGTGCCCATTTTGAACCACAACTTCAGGAAATGTTTCATTTTTGGAAGCCTGTATTGATTAAGATGCTTTGGTCTTTTATTGCAATGACTAATAACCCAAATTCTTGGAAAGCATCCCAACAGTATTGGCAAAACAAGCAGTAATGAACCTGAGCAAATGGACTACCACTACCACAGGAGCAGACAGATTAAAAAAAATCAAATGCAGTGCAATGACAGCTAAAGGGGAAAAAAAGGAAAATGGCACTTTTTTCCTCATTCATTTTAGAGCTACTTGAAAATAAACTTTAATTATAGTACCCATTTCTGGAGTAGCATGTCAGTGAACAACCTATCTCCTCCATAGGGTGCCTGGAGTGGTTCAGGTGTATCTTCTGGTGCTGAAGCCTCCTCGTTTGACCCGAGGGCTTTATTGTTGGCAAATACAAAGCACTATAGAACACTTTGATTTGAGCTTGTAAGATCAGTAACCAGCTGTAACTTCTCACAGAGGAGCAAAGGATTAGTCTGGAATGGTCAAATAGAACATTTTCTACCCCTCTCATTCCTGCTTCCAGCTACTAATAAAAATGGATGTCTCTTAATTTCTCTTAATTTCACCTCTGTGCACCACGTTTCTAAATTAAGCATGTTAAATATAAAATCATTTGCACTTGACTGAAGTCTTTCACATTATTTATCACAAATCCCCTTTCTGCAGGAATATTAAACAAAGTCTGTTGATTGCAAAGTCCTTTCTATTTCCATGAATGGGCCAATCACACTCTTGGCACATGAAGATACAAGTAACAGATGTTAAACAAAACTCTGAGGGAATTATCCATTTGCCCTAAAAGTTACAGGACTGCTTTCACTTCTACTGGGTATTTTTTCACTGTCCTCCTATCTTTTTTGCTTCAGCTGAGGATGCCCTGCAGTATGCAGCAGACTGCCTTCAACTCTCTTACTCCAATTAAAATATTATACCAGAGGATTGACTTTGTTACATTTGGAGAACCAAATTTCACTTGGTAGAACAAGGTCAACATCACAAAAGGAATAAACTTCGAGAACAGCCACATCCATTCAAGCCTTTGGTTATTAAAATTCTTACTTGTTTTAATGAAGAAAAGCCAAAAGCTTTTTAACATGTTAAAAAACCAATGCCATGAATGGGTGTTGAGGAATAGGATTTTAGGCTTCAGATTTAACAATACAACATGACTCATTTACTCCTAAGTAGGTCAATCTGTAGATATGAATATAGACCTTGAAAAATAACAGTGGATTTTGACTAAGGAAGGCTTTCATAAAGCTATTTATAAAAAGAGATGGCCAGGTCTTCTTCCTGTTGCATGCTAGGATTGTAGGGCTCAAATTGCCTTTAATTAAATGCAAAGAAATTTCTCAGGAAGAAAACAGTAACTTGGGATAATCCCAGATTTCAAGGGATTCTAGTTAAAACTATTCTAGGAAAAAAAAAATAATCTGTGACAATGGAAGTAAGAATCCTCTTTGCAGGAGGATCTATGTACAGTTTTACATTAAATCACATTATTAAATAACTTAACTAAAACATAATTAAATAATTAATAGTAGATATATTGATTTCTATTTCTTAAAATATCATATTCTATATTCATTAAGAAGGCTTTGGAGAGACCTTATTACAACGTTCCAGTAATTAAAGGGTGGCTACCAAGAAGATGGAGACTCCCTATTTACAAGGAGTCACATGGAAAAGACAAGGGGTCACGGGCACAAGTTGCTCCTGGGGGGATTTGGACTGGACACAAGGGGTAAATTTTTCACCATGGGGACAGTCAAACATTAGAATAGTCTCCCAAGTGGTGGATTCCCCCACATGGGACAGTTTTAAGTCTCAGCTTGACAGGGTGCTGAGCTATCTCATAGAAACTGTAGTGGTACCTAGAGAGGTTGGACCAGATGATCCTTGAGGTCCCTCCCAACCTGGCATTCTAGGATTCTATGACTGAATTCTTATGCCTGACTGTGCCCAACTCCCCCAAACCTCAACCCTGCAGTCAGGTTGCTTTTTAGCCTAACAGCAGAATTTTTATTAATCTTCACCTATACAAACACACTAAAAGTACCCTTCACTTCTGCTAATTAACACCCCTATTCAATCAAACCATCACCATTTGCTCTTTACAAGCAATCAAACCATGCAACAGCACCTGCTGGCTGTTTACCAACCTGCTGCATGAGTAACACCCAGTTGAAATAATGCGATTGTGCTTATTATATTTTTTTTTTTCACACTTGACAAAGGCATCACCAAACATAAGAATTAAAAAACCCCAGTGGTGCCACAGTTCTGCAAAGAAATCACACAGTAAATTCTTTCAATAATGTGGCAACAGTGGTTTGCTTAGTTATACATGTACATTAATCTACAAGGATGACTCTTTCTTGCTATCAAAGCTCCTGGAGTCAGACTTCCAAGCAGCAACACGATGCAAAGCACCTGTAGAACCCTCTATAAGGACTATCCAAATCACAACAACTACAGCTAGGATATTTTCAATAGGTTTCTTCTTTCCTAAATAAAGATTATTGATTTCAACAATAGAAATAAAACAGGTAAATATGCGTCCCGTTTTTTTTATCTAGGTTTTTTTTTCTTTGAACCTTTGGAACAATGAGAGAACCATTATAAAGGAGGGCTTGGCTAAAAATAGAGATAATAAGATTTAATTCTTTTTCACATGGTCTTACTCAATCTCTAGCAACACAGGGAGCAAGAGAAGAAGAATACTGACCACGTGGGCAGCCAGGATGTGATTTACAACTCACACCCTTGCCATTAGAAACCAAAAAGAAAATTCAAGGATAATAAAGCAGTTAGATGGATCAGAGAAAAGGCTTTTTGCAGATCAAAGATATATGATTTCCCATCTCATCATAACTTTCCTAAAAAACCAATAAAGACGTAAGATTCAGAAAACACTTTTTTAAGAGAAGTAAAAATCACTGGAAAAATTATACTTCTTCTAGTAATTTTAGGTTTTCGATTCTGGGTTTTTTTATAAACTCTTACTAATTAATATCCACAAAGTTAATAGTTTACCATTCTTCCACTAGTTCTCCAGTGCCAACAGGATGTAACTTAAACAGCTACCATAATAACCAGGTTTCAAAGTCTCCAAGTTTGGGGCTTTTTTCTCTTTTCTTGCAAAAGTAGTCCAAGCTATTGCATATGCTTTTTATAACTATTTTTATAGAGGCTTTTATCTCCGTTCTGGTCCATTCTTTGCTGGCCTGATGCTCCTGTTGCCATAGAAACAGACATGAAGGTGGCTTTGTTACAGATTACAATGGTTTTCCCAACACTGAGAAATTTCTTCCATGCCTTAGTTCAGCAGGTACCCTTCTCATGGGGACGAAGGAGAAAAGAATAAATCAATCTCTGACTTCTGTATTTATTAAGTTCTCATCACTAGGATTTATTGTATGTTTTTGCTTTTAGTTTACAGGCTCAGCCTATGATCAGTAGTACTTTAATGAGTAAGTTTCATTAATTAGATGGGTCATGCTAGTGTTTACCTATTAGCAAGGGAATAGCTGGAATCAAACTACAAAAGGAATCAGGACCAGCACAATGTTACTTCAACAGAACCATCAGGATTTTGGTTTCCAGTGCAGGCATTATGCAGCTGGTTTAAATTCTGCTTCCATCAACTTTCATTAGGTCATTATAAGAATCTGATCAACTATAAAAATGAGAAAATATTTTGTGACCATGATTTCATCTAGTTCACCTTCCCGACATCCCTGGTGATTTCAAGGCAAATCCAATCTTTTCCAAAGGCTGAGGAACCCGTCAAATATTTGGATCTCATAAGAGTATCACCCCAATAATGGACAGCAAAAATGGAGAGGAAACAAACAGAAGAAAAAGAGCATGCCCAAGAATGAAACTGGAGTGTTCTTGGTCATGCTTTAGCAGGACCAGACAGATGAACGGAGTGCAAATGGAAAAGCTGCTCGCTCACTAGACTGAATGTGTCTCAACCTCCCCTCCTTGCTTTTCCTCTTTCATCTCTATTCCTGGGTCTAAACACCTCAATAAAAGAAGCCTGCTCTCTCCTACATGTTACAAGTCATTCTTCATCCTCAATGCCATAGGTGCTGTATTGGAGCTGTGTGAAACAGAGGCTAAACCAGCTTAACTCATTAGCCAAGTTCTCCCCACACCCAAAGAAACAGCTGCCACAAATGTACAGAGATATCTGTGCTCTCTGGTGACACATTCTAGAATTATTTGTAGCATATGGGATCGACAGTGCTTTTCAAAATGAGCCCACTCATTTTATTCCAAATTAAGATTTCCTCTAATTTTGGTGTAAGAACTGCCACCTCAAAAGGCAGATGGTGCTACAAACATGTGGCATTCTGCAAGGTTTTCTCAGTGGTCTGTGACTCCGGGGGTTCCTGCCAGCTAGCAAGTTCACTGTGCCATAATCAGAGTTTTCTTTTTTTTTTTGAAACACATTGTGGGGGTGGAACCTGACAGAAATGTCTCCAGTACATTTTACACAGGCTGTCTCATGTAAGAAAACAGATTAAGTCTTAAGCACCCTTTGCCCCTAAGCCCCAGGACCATCTCATCGTATTTACTACAGTTTAAAGACTGACACAGCTTTTGCAAAGGGGAAGTATGAGATGAAAGAGGAAATAACCAAATTGAACTTAAATTACACGAGTAAATATACTCTAACAATTGGAAAATAAGGGTTGTTGGAATAATATCGACTTCAATTTCAGGAATGAAAAAGTTTTTGTTGTGAAATCAGCACCCAGCAGATTGCTTAATCAGTTGTAGTTATTACCACTAAAATTGCAACCCTATCAATAAGATTTCTTTCTACTACTGGGAATAACTTTGCTGAGAGTTCTTCTTCTATAATATCACTGCCTGAAATTGTTCTCCAATGCTAACTTATGAAAATCACTGATATTTTTAGATTCATCATTTGTATTGCAGTACTGGCTCTTTTTAGCTGTTAACTCTTACAAGGATCATTTCTGTTACACTGTATATTGCACAGAAAAAGCCTAGAAAAGATAAACTTGTTATAGTACAGTTATTCAGCATTTCAATTGTCTGGATTGAGAAAAAAATATTCTCTATAAACAAAAAGCTTTTAAAAGCTATAAACTTTCAAAGCTCAAAGACTGTAGGAAAAAACTAGGTACACTACATGTCCAGTGTCTCAGGCACAAGCTCCATAAACTGACAGACTATTAGAATCACAGGATGGTGAAGGTTGAAGGAACCTTAAAGATCATCAGGTTCCAACCTCCCTGCTATGAGCAGGGACACCTCCCACCAGACCAGGCTGCAGAAGCCTCATCCAACCTGGCCTTGAGCACCTCCATGGAGGGGGCATCAACAACCTCCCTGAGCAACCTGTCCCAGTGCCTTACTGCCCTCATGGGGAAGAATTTCTTCCTGATGTCTGACCTAAATCTCCCCTCTTTCAGTTTAAAACCATTACCCCTTGTCCCATCACTGCCCTCTCTGGTGAAAAGCCCTCCTCAGCTTTCCTGGAGCCCCTTCAGGCACTGAAAGGTGCTCTAACCCCTCCCAAACCCCCTCTAAGAGGGGTGTGCAGAAGGAGAGGATTCATGCAGCTCTTTTTAATACCCCAGTTAAAATTTTTCCACACATCCTCAGCAGATGAACGAACTAAAAGGGTCAATTCTGGGATTGCGTGGTAGGGCAGAGGGAAGGGGTGAGGATTTTAAGTAGTTATGAAAGCTCACTAATCTGTTCCTCGTAATGTAATTTTCTTTTCCTTAAGAATCATTCACTGAATCTTAAAGGCCATTTAAAATTGCAACAAAAGGAGCCTGTCCTTTCAGTTAGGAATAGAAGGCACAAATATATTCTCAGTAGATGATAAATGCAAACCCATGCCAGTACCTGAAGTGTTCAAGTAACCTGTGAAGCTACTTCCAAAGACTTGAATGAAGGCATTAAGGGGAGCAGTGCCATGAACACCTCTGCACAGCCAGCAAAGAGCAATTAAATAAGGAGCACTGAAGTGGCTGATCAGTAAATGAGCCGTGCCTGGGCCCTGAGCAGTAGGAAACCAACCACAGGCAGGTGAGGAGCAAATTTGTGAACACCAGCAGTGCCTGCCAACTGGTGTTGAACAGAAGGTGGAGAAGGTGACATATGGCTGGAGTTTGGTTATTGAGATGGTTGGGAAAATAGCACTTGGATTCTGAAGTATCCAGCAGGGGGAGAGGTGCATCAAGGAACATTAGTCCCTGTCCCAATTCAGGAGCATTTGTCGGAGGAAACTAAGGCACGTCCTCCCAACCCTGTCTTTTGTGATGAAGTGAGAAGATTTTTATTTTAATTAAAAGAAAAAATTTCTAGGACAAGATTGTCTATTATCCAAAACACAGATTAGCAATAAAAACCCCCAACCTCAGTGGCTATATTTACCAACAATGCTTGTGTGTTGCTCAGGTCATTCATGATGTCAAACATGGATAATAGTTGCTTTTCATTGTAAAAACAACCAAATGGTTAAAAGCAAATCAGACATGCCTGCTGCTGCACTTCATTATCCTTGGAAAGGGACTGCAAATCCCTTTTTAACTAGTTCTAAAGTATGTCTTAATGCTGTGCTCCCATGCCTTTGCTTGTCATGAGGGGATTTTTTTTAATTCCCCAGACCAGTAAAGCAACTATCTTCCTTCATTCTGAAACCAGCTTCCTACACGCAAAGAGTCTGGATGCAGAATTAAAGGTCAGTGGGAGAAAAAAAAATTAAAAAGAAGATTTCAGCATTACCTAGAATTGAACTGAAAAAGCAACGTGGTCAAGACAACTGAACCCTTCAGGATAGCCCAGTTATATTAAATTACTCGTGCTTAATATGACACAAGGAAGATGATCCTTCATTTCATTTGTATCACAACTGCAACTATCCAACTGAACGGTGTGATACTGCAGGAAACAGGGACACAAGCTTTGCTACAAGCCTAAGTAAGGCCAAGCCCATTGCTGTCATACTGTTAATTATCATTTACAAAAGATAATTTCCCACTGATCCCCCAGCATATGAAATTTTGAGGCTCAATCTTTCTCCTCCCAACTCCAGAAGCACAGAAACCATAAAACAAAAAAGCATGAGGGAGCCTTACAGGACTCATCCCACCTCTCCTCTAGCTCCCATGAGGGCACAGATAATACCTACAGCACTGTTGAGAGAAGTAAACCCCAAAACACAAACCTGAATTTCTTCTTTTGGTAGCCCATTGCAGCAGTTACCCATCATTACACCTGAAAAATGTCCCTGTTAAGTAGTTAATTCTCCCTTCCCACAAGCTGCCCATATGATACCTGGTTACAACCAAGCAGACCTGGGAAATATTCAGAGGTCATGCTTTAAAGGCCTCTGACATTCTAGTTCTTTTCTAAACTCCTCTCTAGAGCTGCAGAATTCTACATAAAACACCTAAGAAGTAGAACAATCATTTCTAACACATCCCTGCAGGAAATTCATCACCTTTGTATCAAAAAGCTTCACTGTTGCCCAGTACTGAGTTTATGACCCACTAAAAGACCTTCCTTTTCTTCTGCACTGGCGCCTTCACAATCAGATCACATTGATTATTTTTTCCCCTCTCAAATGTGATTTTTTTTAATTTGTTTTATTAAATTGTATCTTTATGCATTAAAAATAATAATCCTGAATTTAAATATTATCTTCTAGTTCTTGTAAATGCTCCATACTGCCAGCTGCAAAGCAGTATTAACAGCTATACATTACTCCAGTGCCCAAGCCACTGGGGAAAACATTCAACTCCTGCAGCACCCCACAGAACCTCACAGTTGTTAGACTGGTTTTTCAAATGTGCTTAAGATAATACAGCCCCCACATAATTTCAATATGAAGAGGCTTATTAACTTGAAAATCTCTTCTATACATGTCCCCTTCAACACCCATGAAGTCAGTTACCCCACAAGACAGGATGAGGTGGCTTCACAGCTTCGTTCTGCATAAACCCACATCTGCATCTTATCAATTCCTTCTCTTCTATGTGCTTATATATTTAAGAATTCACTGCAATTCTGAGGACCAAAGTCAGATTTAATCTTCCTAGACTGTACAGTTATTTGCTTTCATTTGGATTTGGTTCACTTTTTAATTTCTATTTATTTTGCTCAGAAATCTCCTTTGGTTCCTTTATTAGTCTGAAAGAAAAAGTGTTGATCCAGACAGTGATGTCTGAGTTCTGAATTCTGTATGAAGTTTTATAAAGTCATATTGAAAAAAATAATAGTACACTCAAAGACTATTTGAAATTACTGGTGATTTTTTAATTTTATTTTAATTCTGTGTGGCATGGAATTGGAAACATTTTAACAAATCACATGCAGTTTGAAAACACTTTCTGCCCACTGCATTCCATTAAAAAAAGGAACTAAATTTAGCTCTCAATTTCAAGTATCCTTTTTGAAATAAACTTGACTAGTTATTCCTTAATATTAAACACTTCTTAACAAAGATAGTTACAGCCACAGTCAATTTTTTGAGTTTGTTATTCCATTTTTACAGTAATTCACTGAAGTTTTAAAGCATTTCATCAATGACTTGAAATAGTTTTTATGAACACTGAGCAATCTTCCAAAACCAAGTATCTGAATTGGAGATGATGCTTCATGTCACCTTAGAGTGTAACAGCAGCAGGAGCTGGGAAATTAAGCTCAACAGCATCACCATAAAAGAGTTGGCCATGAAGAGCTGATGAGTAATTTCTGTTTGAACTCCAGAGAGCCATTAGATAGCAGCAAAATGACTTCCTGAGTTGGTATTTTGCTAAGACACCAGAGCTCACGGCCTGCCAAGTACTAAGAAAATGTAAAATTTTTTGATTGTGTGAATTCTTCTTTCATCTGAAACAGGATACTGTTCCCCAGACACCATAGTTGCAGTCTAGTCAAGGACAACCACTTTATTCACAGCTGTTATTTTCCTTTTGGCACAAACACAGACCTTTCAACCTCTTATTTCAGCTAGTCTGAATAAAGGAAAAAAAGAAGGTGATTTTAAGCATCTCTCTCTTTTACACTCACCTTCCTTTAAGGCATTTAATTTTAAAGTAATAAAAATAATTTATTCCCTCTTTTACAGCCACAGAATATGGTAGCAAATAAAAATATTACCCAAGGAGACAATATTTGTACACCACTATTTTTAGCATGATACAGACCACAGGACATTTGTACAGCTGAGTAGTCATCATGTGTTTAATACCTGCTCTATGGCACAAAAGGGAGGCAAGGAAAGAAGAAAAGGTCTGTGGACAACACAGCCTGGAATCTCTTTTGTTGTTTTGACTGTATTTAAATATCTAGAAATTTAAAAATAACTTTTGTTGCAAGGGTGAGATGTACTTAGGTAAAATAGTGAAATTGCCAGAGGTGCTTCCCCTTCTGCAGGGGAATCCCCCAGCCAAAAAAAAGTTAGAGAATTGTAACATTTGTAAGAATTGTAACAATTTTAATTAAATATTAAATTAAATATTTAATTGAATATTACTCTCCGTACACAATTGACACTGAATGAGAGAACTGAGCTACTTTTAAAAGAGCAGTGCCTTTAAACACACACTTCCAACCTCACCCATTGAGAATTGACAAAAGCCTGAAGGAAGTTGTTGAACTTCAGGGTTTTCTTCTCCCCCTTGGGGTGCTCCTCAGGGAGCCACAACCCCTGCTCAGGAGCTGTCCCTGGCCCCAGGCAGCCCCAGCCTCAGACCCCACCTCCTGAACCCCAGACCATCTGTACTCAGTAAAACAAACTCAACTGATAATTATTCTAGTGATGTATTTGTAAGGACTGCCTCATTTATGCTAGAAGAACAGTGCATGATCATTTAAAATTGTTACAATAGGTAATAAATAGTACTCTAATCTATAATTATAATAATTTCTAATTATTGCTCTGGAAAATTTTCATTTTATTACTGACAATATTACTCTTACAATTAATGGAAAGGCTACATCATGCAAAGACACTGGAGAATTTCAGTATGCAAATTAATTGTGCACCTGCGTGAGATAATTTAGTTAATGAATTTTTAATATTTAAAAATCTGCTAAATATTATTGTAAGCTTTATAGCACGCTACATTTCAGAGCAAAGCTTGTACTAACTCAGATAGGAATAAGTAACTGGATTGTAGAAGGGCAGACATTATAGGCAAACATTTCAGTAAATTGATGTATAACATCCTACAATCCTCTTTGTGTAACAGGACCCACTAATGTAGCACAATTTTAATAAAACATTTATTTTCTGTTTGCTTTTAATCTTCAAAGTCTTTTTGAGACATCACTTCAGTGTAAACATTGAAAGGGAACATTTCATAACCCAAATACTAAAATGAAGCATTAGGCTGATTTATTTAATCACCAAGGCCAAAAAAGCAAATCAGGAAATGCAGTCAGCAACATTAAAGACTGTCAACAACCTGGCACGTAACAGATCCTAGAACTATGAAGAAATTCCTGATAAAATCTAATGGTCTCACACACAAATGTGTTCTTGTTTATCAGCTTGAGAAGAAAAACCCTGAAGAACCCATGTTTAAAAAAAAGAAAAGAATACTTTCAAGAGTCAAGCCATTCCTTACAGATACAGAAGACCTACTCATGAGTGTCACCACTAAACTTGTCACTCAACAATGACTTTCATTAACATCTCCATTACAGCTGAGGACCAAGATAAAAGCAGATTTAATTGTTTTATTCTACATGTGGTTTAGAAATGACCAAAGTAAATCACCCATGGATTGCTTGCAGGTATGAAATATATTTAGAGAGTGAGTAATTAAGCAGACATTGTTTAGTTGCTCAGACTGTTGCAAAGTCCTGGCCCCTTTGATGCTCAGGAGGTATTTTGCCATTGACCTGAGTGAAGCTGCATTTCCCCCAGCCCAACTGCTGCTATGGAGACAGAGCCTCTCTCCACACTTCCCTGCAAAGCTTAAAGAATTCAAGAACTTTCAGAAAAGGAAGAGTATGAAGAATAATTCTGATTTCTTGTTCCTGCCTTCATGATTGTTTTAATGGCAGAGTCTCCTCTGATAAAATGCACTGAGGAATGCTACAGCAAAGCCAGGCTGAGGATGGGGAGAGGCTCGGTGAGTCCCTGCAAGGCTCTGCACTGGCTTCCAAGCGAGGGCTCTAACATTATTATCAAAAGTCCCTGACTTCTGTCCTAAAAACTGACCTCAGCTCAGTTAAGTGAGTTTCTTCAAGAAGGCTGTGCTCTCTGCTAAGAGGAAAGAGATGCTTTATGAACAGCCAGTTCATGAGTAACTGTCAAAACTCCTGAGGAACACACCGTGGCTGCCCTGGCATTTCCTACGCCCCAGCCCCATTCAACACACTTCCCAAACCCTTGGCAACAGCCACGTTCTTTGCACAGGTGATCAGTGTAACTGCCCCATGCTTGAATCCTGACTTCTTAAACCTCACTCTCTGATTGACATTTCCCTGTATTTACATTTTAAAAGAAGAAAACTTTTTAACATCTCAGATTTTCCAAAACCCATTGCGACTTCTGCCCATATATTGTGCATTATTCTCACGGCTAGCATACTAAAACAGTCCATGAGAAGCTCATTAAAACCTTGCAGGAAAATTCTTCTGCTGCATTTCATCAGAGGAGATAATAACATACAATCTAGAGCATGAATATGTTACAAGAAACAAAACAGAGCTGTTCAGACAAAGAACACTCAGAATGTATTGTTCTGATAAACAGATGTTAAATTACTTCACTGTAAAGTGGAATTGATAAAACCCAAATAAATGTTATTTTTATGTGAACAAACAAGATTAGTTTATTATTTCAGAAGGGTGACACAAAATTCTTGTACTTGTGTCTCACCACATGAAATGTGTTGAAGGGAAAAACTGGTTGTTGACCAAAAATGCTACGTGTGTATGGAAGTATTGACAGCGTGAGGCAGAATGGGTGTATCCTGACTGCTGTACTAGCTCAAGCATGAATATAACTCAAGTTTTAGAAACCTACCTCAGATAAGCCAGCTGGCTCAAGATTAAGCTATAATCTAATTGGAGCTATAGATCCTTGTGTGCAGAGAGGACAAGGATCAGACTCTGAAGGTATACCTTGAGATAAGATGGATACAAGGAAGCTCAGAAAATGCTTTGGCCTTCCTGAGAATTGTTAATACCAAATACATCCCACATAAAGCAAACAAAAATAAAATGCTGACGTCATGCTTGGGTAAACACCTCAGAGTTGTCACGTTCTGAGGGATATTGTTGTTGGTCACACATTCACCATTACTTTTTTTACCAAAAATAGACCTTACCGTCCATAAATATTCACTTCAGAACTGTCAAACCCACTTGAACTAAAATTATCTACGATAAAGAGCCTATTGATATAGTTTGTAATTCATCCTCACAGTTAGATGTAACAATGTAAAACCATGTGTAAAAATTGATATATTAAATATCAATGTACTTACATCAGTGTCAGGTCCCTTGTCAGCTCCAGGACAAGAGAAGGTGACAAACTCATGGCATCTCTTGTGAACCACAAAACAGCAAACTGGTAAGAGAAACCAACAGTTAGAATGGCATAGGTTTGTGTTTGTTTGTTTGCTTTTTTTCATGTTGTAACAAGTATAATTACAGAGGGAAAAACCCCTAGATTAAAGTATTTCACCTGTAAGTCAACAAAAGAAGGCAGAGCCTAATACTAAATAAAGACACACAAGAAAGGCAGACAGCAAGTAAAAAATATAATTAAAGAGGAGATAAGCAGGCACGTTCAAAAACCACAAGGCTCTAGATAATGATAATTTTTCAATGTTTCAGACAGCCCATGGAGTTAAAATACAGTGTGGGATGAACAATTGTATGAAGCCACATTTCCTGAATCTAAATCCGTATCTGTAACAGGAACTGTCAATGTGCATTCCAGCAAGAGCAGGAGGCATAAATGAGGAGTGAAACCCATCCGTGGGTGTGGGATTTGTTCACCTGCATGCCTTGGTGAAGATGTCTATGAATATCCCATGTGTCTACTAGTTAATCACTTCTGTGAGCAACTAAAGCTCTGAGTGAAGACTGCTGTAGAGAACAAAGTGTTCTCATATCACAGAATGGCAGGAGATAATGGGAAAAGAAAATCAGCTCCTGATTACAGTATGAGTCCCATTTAAAATTTATGAATGACCTGAAAGAACCTTTTCTTCCTGAGATAAGGAAAGCTTATTTAACAATTATGTCATGTGACCAAGGTTGTGTAGGACCAAGGTCCTACATGTCCCCCCAAACAACATAAAAAGAACACTTTGCTTGAGTGTGCTCACTTTGAGATGCAGGTATTTGAGCTTTTCACCCTCACTGCAGCTTATTCCTTAATGTTAAGATTAGTTCAGATATCCCAAAATTGGTCCACATCTTAACAAAACACAACAATCTAGATCTAAGGTTGTGCAAATCTTCAAATAAACACCATACCATCAAGCAATGACTTGGGAGATTATAATGAATCATTCAAAAGTAATTCAAAATCTCTTTACAGATAATACATTCCTTGGACACTTCATATTTTCCAATACATGAAAATATACTATTTCAAGGGACTCTTCGTAAGAATAAAACAGATTTCTATTGATTGGCAATTGCAAACACTCCATTTCCTCAACTTCAGTGGAAACCAAATGAAATTACGTGTTTTTCTAAACAGCTAATTTCATGAGGCATCTTTAACAGTTCTCTTTCCCATTTGAATTTCTTTCAACTAATGAAGAGACCTGAGGAAGATGTTCTCAAGTGCACCCTCCTGTCACTGCAGCACTCAACGACGATTCCCCCACAATGCCAGGCTGGCCTCAGTTTTCCATCTTTAGGTCAGCTGTCTGGCTTTAAAGAAGTCTAAACACCCCTATATCTTTCTCCAGCTATTTTTCATCATCGCCCCATGCAGCAATTGTCTCTAACTGTTCTATTTCTGACATGGCATGTTTACTCTTTGAGCAAATGCAATCCAATGGGCTTTGCTCCACTGATCCCAGATAAGCTCTGCAGACTTCACACGAGCCAGAGTTCTGGCTCAATCTATGTGGCCCACTTGGTGTCTAGTTTGTTAATCAAAGTCCCAATGAATCCTACAATTATCATTTCCATGGTTTGTTTCCACTGACTGAAAGACCACCAAGTGGTAATTACTATTAATATTACTTGCAGCTGAAAAATGTTTCACTTCCAAATTGCATTTTTGGTTCCAAACCTTCCGCTCCTGAAGACAATAGCCTGATTTAGGTTTGCAGGAGTAAATCATATATATATAAAAAACATTACATCCTTCAGAAAACAAAAAAGCTAATTAATTGCTTTTGTATGCAGTGATCACACAGTTGCAAACCACAACATAATCTGTGCAAAAGATCTGAGAAATAGCTCTGGAAAGGCTGTAGAACTGAGCTGCTTCATGGATGCCTGCCTTTCAAATTAGGGTCTCAGACTGGCTACTCCAACTCTGCCTTTGCTCACCAAGGGTGCACATTACACAAACTCCCCATAACTGGGCAATATAGTCACATCCTACCTCTGAGCTGACAGCCTCTCCTAGCGTGAGAAAGAATTCATTCAACTAGAAACAATGTCAACCTTGTTTTTAATATGATCTATGATGTCAAGATAGATCTGGAGGAAAAACAGTGGCACTCTTTGCTCCAGCCTTGTTCTACAGCTCTGAACTTCAGCTACTCACTTCTGTGAAGATGATGCTAACCATAGTGCAATGGAAACTGCAATTCACTGCCAAAACAAGTAAACCAGACAGCATTTGTCCTCTTGGACTTCAAGCTACACTTCAACAAAAAGTCACTTATTAAGGCTTCAATTATCAGTGTCGACTACTGAACATTTAAACACCTTTCTGTTCAGTCTACTGATAGCCTGACTTGTGTGCACCTCAACATGGACAATTATTTTTCCTTTCCTTCCCACTTGTATTTGTACTGCCTTACCTGTCTCCAAAGAACTTAGCTACTGAGTAAGCAGTTCAAAAGCATCAGGCCTGTCTCACCTTTTGACATTCTCAAATGAGAAACAAACAGTTTGACATAAAAATAAACAACACGGCAGGCAACTCCCATGGAATCAAATGTAAAGGGAAAAGGATAAGGGTGCACTAAAATCCCTTGTTAGCAGCCAGCATTTCCATACAGAAAATTTAACATCCAAGTTTTCATTTTGAAACCCAGCCATTCGAGTGTATTTTAGCATTAGTTTTTCAAGTTTTCTTCATTTCACAAGGCCATACAGAGCTTCAGAATTAATGTAAAAATGTACTTAGTTTAGAGAAGTGCAAACAAAATGTTATCTGCTTAGAATAGCACGCCCTTTTTTAGGAGTAGAGATGAAAAATCACCTCTCACTTGTTACTTGTTTTGAGAAGATGTTAATAGCTTCACATCATTTATTGCAGCTGTTACGAAGTGACATTATGTTCACCACCTTCTTGTAATGAAAGTGATATTACACTGCTCTGCAGAGATTGCCAGGAAATTCGTTGCTGTACATTTTAAAAAGTGGAGAAGACGATGGGAGCTGGCAGACATTATGCATAGCAAGAACAAGCAGGATCCTTCAGGCTGAGAACTAGAAGTAAAAAGAAAACTACTGAGATCTTTCCATGTTTTGACTGCGTGATTTTGATCTGTGTTACACATATTTTTGTGAGCTTCCATCCTTTCCAGCTCTGGACCTGCTGGAGACAAATCCTCTGTGGGTCGCTCAGGGAGGGGGCGTGGGGAGGGCACAGGGAGGGAGGGAGAGAACAAAACAAGCCTTGTGTTGCAAAACCAGACTAACTGCTGGTGCTCCACTGGCATGCTGCATCTACCCTTGCTCTCTGTCCTCCCAGCAAAGCTACAGGGAGCTGAAAATGCTAAATGGATGTCATACAAACAAGGAAGAATATGGTAAGGAGCACTCAAGGCATTCTCAGAGCAAACAAGAAGATGATGCACTACATTATTTGTGGGATTTATGATACATAACAGAGGGCAATTCATTCTACCCAACACTTCAGTCAGTGCACAGCACTGAGAAAAACATGTTGTTATTAATAATATATATTGCCATCAGTCACAGAGTTACGAGGCACTGCTGTAAATTTCAAACTGTTTTCTAAATTATGTGATGTGTACAGATTATCATGATATATTGCTGAGTGAGAGTTAGCTGCTAAAAAATGCTGTGACAAGTAGCTTTGCTATATGACACAGACTGGTGAGACAGAAATGAAATATTCCAATAATAAATAACAGAAGCAATCTTCTCCATGAGATGATCTATAAAGGAGAAAAGCCATTGTTGAACCCCAGTCATCCACATATCATTTAGCTGTGTGTCTGAGGAGCTCTACAGCCACAAGCATTCCAAAGAATTAGGGGCAAAAAAATATCCAGACAAAAGTCATATACTTTACAATTTGGAATTATTTGAAAAGCCCAACAGATACTTATACACTTTTACACTCTTTCAGAAGAAAAACAACAGGTCAGATGAGCCTTTCCAATAGACAGAGAATCATAGAATCATCCTGGTTGGATGAATATCTTTCTCTACTAACCACAGTATTTATTTATTCAGTAAAACAAATTAAGCTGTGAACCTAAAGGGCAGAGAGAACACATTTCTAGGAGAGTCTAACTGAACTGCCAGTTATCTTCTGTAGCAAAATCAGTGAGGTTTTTTTCAAGCCATCTCTGACATGGTCAAGATTCTTCTCCCAACTCAAACGATAAATTTATAAAAACTTAAACACCATTAAAACAATGTATTATCTTCCTATCTAAACAAACTTTAAAGCTGTGGCTCTGCTGTGATGGCATAATTAGTTGCCCAACAACAACAGATAAACATATTTTTGCCAACATAGTTTGTTTCTAGGTTTCAAGTATTGATTCTTCCAAAGGAAGTGGCAGAAGAGGTCTGGCCAGCAGCAACAGGGACATGACTCTGTGCACTAAATATTTGTTGTTTGGTTTCCACTTGCAGGTTTTGTTACTGGGTTTTGAACAAGAATTGGTTCTTAATTGGACTAAGGAGTGACAACAGCAGTGTAATAAGCAGGAAATCACTCTCACAGTTTACTAGAGAACTTCAAGGGCCTCTGCAGTAGCTTGGGCTGCATGATTTGTGTGTTGCTGTTTCACATGCTTTGCATTTTCAGTGAGGCCACAGAATTTCCCCAAGGGGCCTGTATTACCCCTGACTTGTGCTTTCTGCACAACACCAAGCAATGAATGGATTTGTCACATGGCATGTGACAGCTCATTCTAAGATTAAATATAGCCATTACGTTAAACAGAAACAGGGTGCTACTTCAAACTAGACAAATAATTTCAATACCAATTACCTTTGTTATTTAAACAAGCAGTACAGTTTAAATAAATTTACTGGCAATAGATTAAACCCAGGACCAGAGAATATTTCCAGAGCAAGAAGAGTAACAATTAAGAAATAGGCAAGTATTGCTAAATCCTTTCTCCTCTTCTGAATATAACTTGCAAAAAAATCAGAAACTATCTTTTAAATACAAACAAGGGTGTAGTTTATAAAAAAACACAAGTCAGAAGAAATGCTACAAGCATACTGAATCCACAAGGAATTTTTAAAAACTACATTACGCTCACTTTTTCAACATCTATAATTTATATCACAGAAGCTGGTTTTTCTGTCAATGTTTCACCCCAGCTAGAAGAGAGTGCTATCTCTAGAGAGTTCCCAGGCTAAGGCTTACAACTGCTGGATGCAATCTTCCCACTTGGCATTTATAACAACCTTCTCACTAAAACTGCCTCCAGCCCAGCAAGAGACAGTCTGTTCCAGGATAACATAGTTAATAGGAAAAACAACCCTCTCTCCCCATCACCTTAACCTGTTCCTAAGCTTCTTAAAGCTCTTTTGTAGCACCACGAGGTCACAGAGCACCTTTACAGCACCAGCCTGTGCAGGGCTACACATTGCTTGCTTCATGGATTACTTTTATTTTCATTGCAGCTTCTGCAAACCTCAAACTACCTTCTCAAATCAGCATTAAGAACCTACCTGGAAGTCAAAGTATGCAGGCTGCATGAAAACAGTATTGATAAATTAAGGCTGATTCCTACTTGTAAGCTCCACATCCACCAGTCAATAGTTGCTTTGTGTATGTTCAGGTTCACACATCTGACCTGGTTGCACAAATTTTCAATTTGTCAGGTTCAATCAGGCTAAATAATTTGGAATGAGGGGGAAGAGGGACAGAAAAGATTTCTCCTGCATATACCTTAACAATGAAGAGAAAGTAATGGCTAACTGCAACAATATCTTATTTGTGTGAAAGGATTATACAGATCGCCTGGACAGCCTTAACTACTCAGGTCATTAACTCCTTTACACTAAGTAGAAAACAGATGGGTGCCCCGGGTAAGCTGGCTTTGCAAGAGCTGCAGCAGTGTGCAAACACAGCCTGCGTGCCCGGCACAGCAGACACGGACATTTGCATTTCCCCAGACAACTCTGGCACACCTGGTAGTACATATGTAGTATATACCTGCAGCTCCATATGCAACACATACTGAAAACTATATTCAGACACACACTGGAGTCATCTCTGCCTCCCATGGCAGGGAAAAGAAGGTACATGATATTGGTTTTTTCCCCTCGAAGTGTAGCGCAATGTTTGCAAAACTAAGGCGTTGCAATATTCAAGTATTTAACATAATATGAAGTATTCAACACTGTTTCAATCTACTTGTTAATTATGTATATTTTAAAAGGCAGAGATCACTGTTTCCATGTAAAGTCCTTGCTAAAATTTCACAAAGCTATTAGTGTCTCTCCTTTGAGGTGTCCCATTTTATAAATGAATAATAACCCAGAAGTCATCTATCAAAACCATGCTGGAAAAGATTTTTCAAAAATCTGCAGCAGCAAAAAGAAAGTTACCTACAGACTTTCTCCATCACTTCCGTAGTTTGAACTCACTTTAGTTTAAAAATCTGATCTTACCACGTTGCATGCCAGCAACAAAGCCACTCTGGGTGTCTGCTGTAACCTGCTTTGTGTCCAAGCACATCAGCAAGGACCAGCAGAGATCAGGAGCTAACAGAAGGTGAAAGCTCACAAATGTAAACACTGAACGTTAGTTCTTTGGATTTTTCAACTAATTCAGCAGTGACTCTCATGGCAGAAGTGGGGTGTCTTCAATAAAGCACCTGCCTTCAGTTTGATGTATGACCTAGTGCAAAAATAAAGGGCTGAAAAAGGGAGCAGTACGAAGCAGCACAGGCTGGAGGTATTTTAAGACTGTATGAAATGACAGGAGGAGGAACCCGAGCTCCAGAATGCAGCTGTTGGATTTCATTTTGTTTTGTAATATAGCTGGAATCCTGGGTGCCAACAGAATCCTGGGCTTTTGGAAAATCATGGTAACCGCCTCCACCAGTGCTACAAGACACAGTCTCACTGAATCCCAGTCACATCATGCAGTATGAAAAAGGAATGAGGTCCTCAATGAACAAACCTTCCCTAAAACCAAGAGCAATCACAGTGGCTTTGCTCTTGCAAGCCCAGTCACCATCACTCATTCATCCAGTTCTGCCTCTGTCCTCCAAGCCCAGCACCAGCTTGATGGAGCCCTGGCTCTGGAAGCTGCCATGGGCAGAGCTGCTCCTCACTGCCAGCCAAGCTGAAAACTTTATTGTTCAGTCATGAGGTGTCTAATGCACTGAAGACAAACGTCTGAAAGCCTTAGGTGATTCCTTCATCTTTCACCTCACATTAAATCACCAACACAGTCAATTGAACACAGCCTGTGCCTCGCTCCACAGCAACCTCTGAGCCCACCCACAGCTCCACGCACTGGCAGGGGATGAAATATGGAGAACATGCTCCAACAGCTGAAAGGTTTTACTGTGAGGTTTTTAGAAAGATTTTAGAATATTTTAGTATTAATGTAATAGCTTGTTTTTCTCAGCACTTCATAACTGAATGATACCAAGCTACTGGGAGCTGCAAACCAAAACACTTCCTTCTTTGAGCGTGATTTGTACGGACACAAATACAACACGTGAAATGCCAGATCCGAACGCCAAGAGCTGAACATGAAGTATTTTGTTACATTTTGAATTTAAGTCTAGGCTTTCAGTTGTGTTTGAGAAACCTTAGAGCATACCAACAAAATTAATGAACCTTGCTTGCCAGCAAACACATTCCACACACTAATTCCACGATTGCCAAAAGACAGTATTTATTTTTCTTTAGGGTGGGAAGGAGTGAAGCCAGGATGCCACTGAACAAGCTGCTTGAAGTACAAGCAGAGCCATATCCCAAATATTAAACTACAAGGAATAAATCTCCTGTGGTACCTGTTTGGACAGAACCCTGGTAAGAGAATGACTTCCCAAAGACCATCACATAATTCTACATTTACTTACATACACAAAAGCCAGTAAAAGGATGATGGAATCCCTTGACATTAACTTTCACATAATCATGATTCCAGAATAGTGCAATGGGGCTGCAGATGTATTAAAGCAAAGTAGTCATGCCTTGCACATTGACTTATTTTTAAAAGAAAGGAGAGCACTTCATTTAAAGGACAGAAGATCTAATCCCACAGAGCAAATGTGTAATTTAGAATTTATGCCTGGCATAGAATTATATAAATTTAAACATGAAGAAAATCATGATACTGATCCACCAAAACACCAGCCCAGGCACACCTCCTCCTTTTTCAGTCCAATTTCATTTGCTCTTTCTAGTTTCCTTCAGCATGGAGAAGGGCTAAATCAAAAGGTAATTATAAAACTTCTTAAATCTTGTCACAAAAAGACAACTTGCATTTCTCACTGACAATGATTATCTCTGTACGAGTTAAGCTTGCTATCAAAATGCACTTTAAACTGCAACAATTAGCTCATTTTTGTTTGCATCATTCATCAATTCTGTTGCCTTTGCTATGGTATATTCTGTGCTAAAAAAACTGCATTAAAAATGAAAGATGAATTTTGTGGCCCAAAGGCACAAAAAAAACCCTTGAGAGGCATTAGTCTCTTGCTGATGCCAAACCAAATCATTTGGATATAGTGAAGTTGTCAGTATTTATTATATTACCATATTTGCAGTGCAATACACAGCATATTTAGTTAGAAGATATATAGACCTTCCCATTTGGTGTTGGACTGTAATTGGATTGTTATTACTATTAAGATTCACATCTGGTAATTTATTCTCCATTAGCTCTAATTCAGTAGCTTTCTTTTCCTGAACACACAAACCAAGGTGTTGATAAATAAACATTACAGTCCTGTTAATTTATAACTTCTATGAAAATTGTGGTCCAATCAACTAACAAAAGGGAAGATATGCAAGATTGGGGAACACCACCAACTGGCACTGACCACCCCAGCATGTGGGGTGTGCAGCAGTTGGTGGCTGGAGCAGCGTGGCCTTCAGCACCCAGTTACACCCCGTGCTAAGAAATTGCTTCATGCAGAACTCTACAGCGTGTGGTTATTATGGCTGAAGGACTTCTAGTTGACAGATGTTTACCAGATTACTTCATATAAACCATCACAGTGACCCATTAGATGATGCCAAGGGTAGAAGGAGGGGATGGGATGTTTGTTTGAAGAAAGTATCACACAACAGAAGCTAGTAAGTCTCTCACCTCCTCTTCTCTCCAGGTTTTTGGACAACTACAACTTCATGATCAAAGAGGCAGCAGCCACTTGCCATTCCTACCCTAAGGCCTCCAGAAGTTCCATTCCAAGAAAACACAGATTTATAATGTGTGGTTTTTTTCTGGCAATAATTATTCTCTGCCCCTCTCAACCTATCAAAAAAATGGGGCTTGAATAGTTGAAAGTATTTTAAAATAAAAAGGTTCCAAAGATGCGGCTGAAATTGTCAAAGGATACAGAGGAAAAAGAGAAAGTTCAGATCCTTTTGGACATGAGGGAAACTAATAAAACTAACTGCTAATCACTTAAGACACTTTTCTCCAAGGGTTCCAGCTGGGGTTTTTAATCTTACCCACCAATTCTGTTTCAGTACTAGCATTATTATCAAGAAATTGACAAGGTTTTGTTACTTCAAGATTTTTCCTGTTGCTGTTTCTCTTCATTATTTTTATGTTCTCCAACAGATGCCCAGTATTTGCTGCAAGTCTTACTCAATTACACACATCTTATTAAAGGGTCATCTGCTAGAATCTTCAGTAACACTTTCCTGCTCAGTCACTGAAAACAGTTTCACCCCAAAGTAACTGCAAGAAAAGCAACATACACAGAAAAATAAAACTCCACATTAGACCAATTACAGTCAGAAAAGTATTGTCAATGTAAGACACCACACAAAACAACAAACACATTCAGAAACCAACTACAGAATTAAGAAAATTCACCCTCAGCCAATAGGTGGAAGATTTCCCCCCCCCCCAGTATGTTTGAAGGGTACATTATTTACTCTGAACAAGCAGATTAATTTATTAAGTTTTATAGTTATAAAATTACATGGTTGAGTCAATGACATAAGTTACAGTAATTCATTCCAAATAGCAAAAGTGGTATTCATAGGAAATAGCTGTGGGCCCAGAGGTAGGCAGTACATACATAATAAGATACAAAACCATGGAAACAGGTAATTTAATTATGAATGAATTATTTACATTTGCAGTAAAAAGTTTAAGGAAAAAAATTTCAAAACAAGGAAGCAGTCGAGGTGGGAGATTTGCTGCAAGAAAACCAGTAATAGCAACAGTCAAAGCAGTAATGGCAACAGTCAGTGGCATCTGTCACCATATGGTCACTGGAACTTTTATAGCTAAAGGTCCACTTTGAGCAAGAACTGAGGAAAATTCAACTGATTGTACCCATCAGTTTACTAACTCAGCACTAGGCTCTCCTGGGAAGTCCTGCTTAGCTCACACATCCTGCTTCCCAGTGCTCTGCCAGCTCCAGCGTTTGCACTCGGGGTAGCACCACATCTCCACACAGAGCTGACATAGTGATGATTTCTTGAGTCATGGTTAAGTGACCACTTTAATTTGACACATGGCACATTGCTGGCAAAACCAGGGGCCCTCTCTGCTTAACATTCATGCAGTCAGTTTTTTCTGGCAAGGTGAGGTTTTAGCTGGACCAGTTCCCCAAGCTAGCTCAATACACAGAATGTGAAAGTTCCTGTGGCACAAAACCAGACCTGCAAGACCACCCCAGATTTATGCTAGATAAAGCCACATAATAGCAACCTATAAGAATGTTAACACTGAATCCATCCTGCATAATGAAGTCAAATAACAGATTTCTTCAGTTTGTCTCGATTGTTGACAGAGATTTCAAATGATTTTTCAAGTATAGACAACATTCTTAGAATTTGATCTTTACCTCAAAGAGCTCCCCAAAACGTAGTCTGAGTTCTTAATAACTCATGATATGGAAAGATAAACACTATTTCCTACCCCATATATTTACTAAAAACAATATATTAGTAAAAATAAAAAAGGAGGCATGAATGTCAGTGATATACTAGCTGACACTCATCTGAGACTATTGCTTACAACAGGCTGAGAAACCCAAAATAAAGCAGAGGAGATGCAACTAATTCCTACTCACTGTGGAACATGCATGAAGGGTCTAGAGGCCACAAGTGAAGCAAACTGATTTCTGTCATTACTGTTGGTACAAATTAGTCTTTTCCCAAGTCTCTGCAATGCATTTATGGATACCTGGGATGCTCTATTATTCCAAAAGTAACAGAAAGTACTAGTGGATCTATCCATTCTAAAATGAAAGTTATCACTAGAGGCACAGTATAAATTACCCTGCTGGGTATCTGGATAAGTTAAAATGGACCTATTTTATTTTTCCCCAGGAAGAATTAAGCATAGGTCAGAAACACATCACCAGACTCTGTGCTTAACCATAGGGCTCTTCTAGCACTGCAGTGAGTCAGGGGGAAAAAGAAAAAAAAACCCAACCAACAAAACCCAGACACTAGGTCTGGCACCCAGCCCCAAAATGACATCTGGGAGCAGTTAGTCACTAAATCTACACTGTGTGAAAGACAGAGCTCTGTTCTAGTGGGCAGCACAGCAGTTGGTTGCAGTCAGGCCCCACATTTCCAAACCAAACTGGTAGGAGAAGGAAAGTGCACACAGCCACACATGGAGTGCACAACCAGGAATGCAAGACCATCCACACAGTCCTGGCAAAGGGACACAGACAGTTCTGCTGGGCAGTTTCCATCAGCCCACATAGAGAAAAGACAAGGATACCAAAATGAAAGCACTTCAGTGGGACAGGATTGGTTTGGTGTGCTATGAAGCCTATACAAGGATGAGGGGACAGGTGACAACACGTCAAGGTTTCCAGCACAGAGTCCACAACCCAGAAGGTCTGTGGCAAGTCCCCTCACTTAACTTTCCCCAGTGCTACAATCTATGTTTATGCATCTCTTATTTCCTCAGTCACCCAGTTCAGACATTTAACCTTGCTCACTGAATGCCCATGTTTTAATGGATCAACATCTGCACTTGGCTGTTTCTCCTTAGGCCTCAGTTTGGTAAAACAGATTATTCCATAGCTAGTTTAGAGCAGCATAAAAAAGCCACTTTTTCCCTTGCATGAATAGGATTTAAGTCCTTATAATCAATAGCCTGAATATTGCCCTTTCATGTAATGCAGCTCATCCACTGCATCTCACCCACACTTCCTAAATCCTGTTTAATATTTCTGATTATGAATATCCCATTATTTCAGCCAAAAAATAGTTTTTATTTTCAATCATTTTATGCCTTTTAATGCTGCACACTCTAGGTTGCTTAAATCCTTCACAAATGGCATAAAATCATGCAGCAACACTGTATGAAAGCAAGTGATTTATCTAAAACTGTGTGTTCTCTCTGTAAACAATGCAAAGCAGTTACAGAAGTAGATGAAAAATAAATTCCAGTAGATTCCAACTGGAAACAGATTAATTCGACATGAATTATGGTGAATGGTACAACAATGTAGAACTAATTTAAGGCTCCGAAGTTTGAAAAAGTGTCGCCCTCATGCAGAAACAACCACAACTACAGCTGCAGTGCAGCAAGAGCTCTCCTCTGACACAGGCTGCCTGGGCTCGATGGGCACAAAACAAGCTGAACAACCTCAACCTGTCAAATTCTCTACTACGGAAAGGAACATCAGTCTGGAGTTCCAAATCTACTTCACCCAGGCATAAATCATCCTCACTGCCTAAAGAAACGTTTCTGGTACCTGCCCCACTCCCCAGGTGCTTGCTCCTGCCCTGGAGCAGATCCTTCTTTTTGCTGGCACTCTGAGTTGAGTAGGCAGATGGGTCCTCATTCAAGGATTCCCACCTTGCCCTGTTACTGATGCTTCTATGCTGATGTAGCAAAACCCCCCAGGTTACTGCACCAGAAAGGTTTGTGTGCAGACCATGAGCCAGGCAACTGCACGAACCACAGCTGCTGGGCAGGACCACACAACTTCCAACTTAGAGCAGTTTACCTGGGTTGTGGAGCAGCACCACAGTCTTCACCAAGAAAGGCTCAGCAACTTCATGATGGGGATCAAAACCAGAAATTGCTTTGTCCCACTCCCCCATCTGGTGCTCCACTATTTTAACATGATATACCTCTAAAGCTAAAGATTGTGCTTTGAAATACCAATTATTAAATTCTAGGGAAAAAAACAGAGGGACTGCCTGAGCTACATTAGATGTGAGTGGTGAGAATTTCCACAACTGAAAAACCAATGGATGTATTTGTTCTGAAACTCATTGACTGAATACAACTGGTTATAAACAGATTTATGAAAGTGACTCAGAATTTGGAACAAGCCGAAGATGAGTAACTAAAAAAAAAAAGGAACAGAAAAAAATGTGTTCTATTATTTTAAAAATGTGCAGTGCTAACAATATGCACTGAAGCTGCTGAGGAGAATCCTGGTTTCTTTATTTCAATGTCTTGATATTTGTTTCCTTCTCTGTACAGCCTTACAGTTACAACTGTGGAGGAAAGAAGGTTTTTCACATTTACTTCTTGGACATACTTCTGCTAAGCAACAGCTAAACTACCACTATTAATAATAGTAATACCAGGTATTACTGTGATCAGGAATTCATAGTTGATGTCCCTGATGCATAATGGAACCTCATTCTTATCACAGAACTTTCATATTTCTGTATAACAGATTTTTTTTAATAAAAAGTTACTGCCTCAATTGCTTTAAACTTTTACTGAAAAGCCACACAAATGGTAAACTTTTCAAGTACTGCTGCACAGTGGAAGTTGGGATTTCAGGCATTTTTGTCTGTGAGAAATAACAAGAGATGATATTTATGTCTTTAAATTACAGAAAGGTTTTTTTACTTTGGATTTTTCATCCACTCAGAGACATTAACACAGTAAGTCTATTAACAATGCAAGGGGTTTCACAAGTTTAATTGTAGTAATTAGTCATATTTTGGCTTTAAATGACTATTCTGCTCTAAAGGAAAAGATTATGGCTTTTCTTCTCGCTCTGTTACCCAAATGGCATTTAAGTCAATCTGCTAAAAGTGTATCTGCTTCAATGGAAGCTCAAAATATCCCACTAAAATAATATGCACATCTCTGAAGATTGTTTGTTAGGAGTTTTTTAAAATAGTTTAATCTAGTAAGAACACATTACTAAGAAATTCTGGCTGAACCTGTTCTTCATCTCTCCTGTGGTTCTTCCATAATTCCAGTTTTGCTGGCATGAATAAGACAAAAAAAATTAAGCTACTTTACTGGCAAGATGTTTGTAACCACTTCAAGCTCTTATATAAGTTGCAGAAAACAATCCTACATCCCAAAGCACATTCGTAATGTTCAGTACAGTGAGGAAAGCCTTTCCTCAGAACATAGCACATACTCAACTGTTGATTGCAATGCAGATGAGAACGTGGCTGCTAACCAAAAACCATCCCTGCACAGACTTCAGAGTTGCCCTCTCTACTAAAACGCTGCATCAAGAAGTTGCTATTCCCAAAATCCTAACAGGAAAGCAGGAGTATCTTTCAGCTACACTGTTAAGCACAGTTGCACCACAAAACTCAGCAATGCTGGTAACAAATGTGATAAATACAACCCACATTAAACACAAGGAATATTAAAGAACATGGATTAGACTCATGGTCTTCAGAAACAAGACTTTGGCTGCTGTGGTTTTGGTCCCTTGGACACAGTGAACCACCCAGCCTTACAGAGAGGCAATAAAGGAGGCTGATTAGTGACAAATAAGGTACTGGGAATTCCAGGCAATGGTTAACTAGAACAACACTTTTCATGAATAAAGCCAGACTTATGTGGAGCAAAATACTCTCTTCACACTTCATAGCATTCATAAATTCAATGCAAGACAAAGAGAAATAAATAAATAAATAAAAAACAGCATAAGAGCTTAACTTTGTAACAGTCTATGTTTTGCATTAACCAGCTCAACGTTTTGGAGTAAGATGCAACCAAAACCTGATGAACTTCCGTTATACTTGTGGTGTTTTGCTAATAGCTGCACATGCTGTCCTGAGGTAGCAATGCAGGCTTTAGCTCGTTTTCAGGAGCTTTTGTACAACAGCAATTGGCCTCCCATGCTTTATGTTGGCCTCTTCATTTCAGGATCTTACATGTGAGCCTTTGTTTAGTGGTTTTAAAAATGGCCTACAGTAAAAGAAAAAAATGAAACCCCATGCCATCTTTTTAATGTGGAAAATTATCCCTACTTCAGGGCAGTTATTCAATTTGATACAAGTTATTAAAACCTCAGCATACTCAAATGGCTTTTGGCCTTTTCAGTGGATGACTCCCCTCTCAGACATACTTTGTCCTTTTAAATTCTACGTCCGTAATGCTGTATACACTTAGCCTTCTATTAGTGAGGAATTTAGAATAAAGCCTGTTTTGCTTTAAGAGGGGAAAGCATTTATGTTCGTTCAGGTGACAACTTCCTTTGCACAGTGCTCACATTTGTGTCAATACATCCATGTTAATGCCCTCCTGGCTTCCTCCAAATACGGAGCCAGCAGAGCTCTCCTACCTGCTAAGCTAATGGACACTATTGTTAAAACAGAAATCCAGGTCTTCACTTTTGCTGAGACCCATGACTTGGCTTCTCTCCTGGTTCAGAGCTGACTTCTCTTTGTAAATAAAAATGTTATCCTTTTCCCTGACTGAACCATTACAATTCATCAAGTTACAGAGGGAGGAGGGGATTGCCTTGGGTTTCCTAATTATTACAAATGTATAAATTAGCACCAGCAGGATTTAGCTCATCTACATGTTTAGACATTTACAGAGATCATATGTGAGCTCACTGCTTTATAATCACTGGAGGGAAGCAGGCACCTCTTATCAAAGAAGTGCTTTATCACATCCTGATGTAAATTGCCTGCATCATGTGGAAAGGTCCCCCATTAAAAAAGATGGACACTGTGCTATTAAAAAACTGCTTTAGGATGAGATTAATCACATCTAAGAAGAGCCCATAACTGTCCATAGGCTACAAAGGCATTCTACAATTTACAATGTTGGCATTTAAATGTGATGGGATTAATCTCATGCTGTATGTTGACTAAAGTACAATAAGCTCTACATGAATAGGATGCCTGGTGCTCAGGGCCAGCTACTGCTGGTGCATCTGGCTCCTCTGCCTGAGCAAACTGCATCAAATAGTGAGAATCCCCTGGGTGGGGTGACCAGACAAGGACTAATGCATTGCCTCCTGCTTTCCATTAGTAGGACATGTACTGAAGATTTCTTTCCTAGGGATTTCAGGTTAAAAACTGTTTTATCTTTATTCTGGTGTCTAAATGCTGCCATCCTACATAGTGAGGGTTTAGGCATTTGATCATGTCAACCTTTATGTCTCACTTCATACACAGAAAATGCAGCAGAAAGCTCATTTAGGACCAAGCAGCATGAGTGTGAGGACAGTCAAACCAAAGTCCCCCATAAATAAAGCACATTGACTTTCATCATTTTTCAGTTCATTCCTTCCCTTTTTGGACCGATTCCTGGGCATATTATGCAAGCTGGAGGAACAGAATTCCCTGGTGGCTATTAGTGTGTCTAGACTCATTCACTGACCTAGAAGATGTCTTAATTGCCTCTTTTCTATCTGATGGGGAAAACATACTCTAACTTTTCCTGGCTGTAACCTTTGTCATTAAGTATTCTAACTGAAATAACTGAATTTAATGAAAACAAGTTATACTCCAGTTTCTGAGTTATATGGAACACTTTTCACAGGCTTAATAAGATCCAAAGGAAACCTCTTTCCATTTAAGTGTTGTTTGTTTTCAGGATTTCAGATTTTTTTAGTCTTGGCTGCTAGATAAGATAGTTGCTGCTACCCATGAATCTTACTGCCTTGTACAAGTACCAGGTTAGAAGGAAGAAGAAACTTAATTTACATGCATGTTTTTATCAGCACTGAACATATTCATGTCATAGAAGAGTTTAGTAATTTTCAGATGTGTCCAACTTACAAGTTGCTTGTAAATGTACAAGTATACAAACCAGGCTGTACTCTCACAGCATGCTGTGCATAAAATAAGATGAAAATAGAGTCAGAGGTTGTAGTATAACTTGTGTTATTATTATTTTTTGAGTGGAGAATTAATGCATCTTCTCTTTGCATGGCTCACCAAATACCTATATATAGCAGCCCCTGAACAGATTAGCAATGCCATTTCTGGATTAACTGGTAAAGAATTTGAATCTCAAGGTGAGAATCTGTGTTCACATGATAAGCCTTCATTTGTGGCAAGGAACCTGCCCCTCAACTGAAGCAACACATGGGGTAGATGCATCACTCTCATTTTAAAAGAGCCTAAGAAGCTTTTGGCTGCATCAAACTGACACTGCTGCATCAGTGAGCCCTAAAAGCCAAGAAGTATGAGTAGATTTAGCAGATTTAAGCAAGGATGCATTTCACTGATTACTTCCTGCTAATGAAATTTTGTTTTAATAATTTAAATTATTAATGTGTCATTTGTCTCAAGAATATAACAAAGAGGTTTAGTGTACACTATCAGGGGTCACTTACAGGATACTTTTATCTCTATGGAATTTGCAGTTTGAATTAATAGGATCCTATACAAAAGGAATGACCAGTTTGTAAAGTTAACCTCTCATTCCAATCCCTTCTCTGTGAAATACTCAATAGAAAGAGTAATTAGAAACTGCTTTTAAAAAGTCTCCCAGGTTTCTAAACTACAATAAAGCATGAGGACTTCATCATTGCAATGTCTGGGCAAAATAAGGTAGAAATACCCTGTGCCATCCAGGATGGCTGGAGAGCTCAACTCCATTTCAGGTGCAGAAATTCACAGCAGTAATACTGTGCTTTCTTCATGGGAGCAGAGAGACTTTGCTGCCAAAATAGTCTTCAGACTTTTGATCCAGTAATGGCATCCTAGGGCTTTGTGGGCCCATCCTAGCACACACACGCACACAGAAAATGCAACAAAACAATATCCCAAAGCTGTGCTGTAACAAAAACTTGAAATAAACCATGCTTTGTAAAATGAAATTCTTGTTCCTGTACTTCATACTCTTTTCCATTCTTTCAACTGCTATTTTTATGCTGCTCAAAACATGACTGTCTTCAGAGACAACATGTTCATTGAAAGTATGAATGTTTCATTCATGGTCTTTGACAGCCTAAAAAAGAATTTTACTGCAGAATATGTAGTTGTGTATTTTCCTTCACCCATAATGAATAATATTCTTTCGCACTAGTTTAAGTAATTTCCTGGAAAAATATGACAACTACAATCCTTTGCCTCCTCATGTTTTATTTTTTCCTTTACCATGTTCTCAAAAAATCTATTTAATACTCAAGCAGCAAATCCTTTCTTGGCATGGCTGATCACAGCTCCTTCATATCAGTGCATCTACCAAAGGAGCTTCTATACCAGAGGAGGTTCTATAGCTAAGCTTATATCTCTATTGTTTGGGTAATTTGCTTATCTGCTGAACAGCATCTGGCTTCATCAACTGAATTCTGAAACTCTGAGCCTAATTTTCTGCTGTAATAATTCAGTCATAAGAACAATCCAGTGAAAACATAAGCAACGGGAAGTCAGTAACTGAAACCCAAGAGGACTTCCTTGTGGTTTTGGAAGGAGTCTGTATCATTTTAATGTGCCAGTCTAATCTTGTCATGCAAACCAATCCAATCCAGGCTTGTGCTGAAAGCTGTATCCTGCTATGGATCTATCTGGATGCAGAATTTCCATCCACTTCAGTTCAATGTCAGGTGGCAAGAAGTTCGTAAGCAGCAAATGTTACAGCCAGATTCTAGGTGCTACAGAGTGAGGAAGTTTAAGGGGTTCTTGGTTTAGATCTAACAAAATTATATCCTACAATACTTCAAGCATTTTAACAGAGCAGTTATAATGATGAAGGAATGCATGCAAAAAACCCCCAGTTTTTTTGTGCAATATAGTTATATGAATGACTAATTTTGTTCCCTTTTTGCCTAGGCTCCAATTTCCATTACCAATTGCTAAATGAACCTTTCATATCATCATGAGCACAGCACTGTATTTTTTTTTCCATAAGAAACTTGTTTGAAACATCATTCTGAAGATGTTGCATCACAAATATGAAATGTTCGAATTTTTCAATACTTCAATAAGATGAGAAAGATCTACAAGGAGACTAAAATAACAAAAGGATTTTTATGGTGTGATGTTGCCCAGTATTGGGGAGAACAGGCCAAAATGACTCTAGAGATTCTTCCCCTTAGACTAACACATAAAACACTTCAGTGATTCCCAGAGCACATGGTCAACCATAAGAAGCTTTACTGAGAGACATTTTAAGCATTTTCTTACTCCTGGCCACAAAGTCATCATTTCACAGAGGAAACCAATACAGTATTTCTAAAAAGTAAGTTAATTTTGTTAAAGGGGATGAAACTCCTGGCATGTCCCTGGAATCTGTCTGCTCCACTTGGCACAAATGTCTGTTGCTGCCAGTGTGCAGCATCAAATGCTGCTTTGCTGGTTTAAAAGCAAACCCACATGTATAGTCTTCTGCACTGGGATAAGTGTTTATTTTTTTTCTCCCACTGCAAAACATCAGTTTCCAAACAGAAGACTATACACGTGGGTTTACTTTTAAACCAGCAAAGCAGCATTTGATGCTGCACACTGGCAGCAACAGACATTTGTGCCAAGTGGAGCAGACAGATTCCAGGGACATGCCACTTTCATCCTTAGCTCAGGACAATATACAGAGTTGCTGTGACAGGTACAACCAAGACACACAAATAAAAGCTTCCTGCACTGGAAGCCTCTTGTATGAGATATGCCTCGACACAAACCAGAGGAGTTACATTCAATTTTGTCTCATTTTTCTTCAGCAATTTGGAATTTCAGATTTATACTAAGATGCCTTTACTATTTACTAATGCCCTTTACTATTATGCATATTAAACTACTTTAGGGAATTAACATTCAAATGTTCTGAAGGATGGACAAATGGGCAGGACAAACACTTACTTATTATTGACAATACTGTCCAAGTGATGCTCATGTCTAATTATTTAAATGAACTAATACTGTTGGAATGCAGCATGTGACAGCTCCAAGCTAGATCCTATGCACCATAATAGTGTTTTGGTTTTTTTATTTGACTTTCAACATTCTGTACCCTATCTTTCCTCTTCATACATTTTTCTAAATATAGCTTGGGGCCTGCTAAAACCAAGTTCTAATACATTTTATCATCTGCTAAATTATAGTACTTCACTGCTGTGTGCTAAGAAAAGGCAAATTTCTTTCTGACAGTTGCAGAAAAGCTTGTTTGAGTATGAAGATGGAGTTGTTAAAACTGGAATCAAACTAATGAGAGTGTTTCTGAAAAATGTAGAAGACAGTACAAATATTTAAATTCTTGCTGGAAACTTCTTCTAGCTTGGACTTAAGTTTAAACATGTATTTTGGTATCAGATTATCTTAATGTAGACAAACATCTGCATGCTTCCTGAATTGTACTTAAAAGCCTGGTAACTTGCAAATGGGTTTAAAAACCTTGAAATTGTGTGTTCTTATCGGAAAAGTGTCTTTAGGAATTCAAGTATAATTCTGATAGCTTGTTCCTGAGTTGTAGTAGCTAACTTCATGACTCAAAGTTTAGTTTAGCTTTTCTGAGGGCCCTTGTTTTCTTCCTGGCTTTCCATTTAGAGAGTCGTGTTTGAATCAAGGCCCTCAGAAGTTGCTAGGTGACTGAACTGAAAGAGTCCAACCAAATAAGAAAGCCCTTCTTGAAAATGAACAGAAAAGGGGAGCAAACACTATTTGTTCACCTCACTGCTGCCTCAGCATGAATAAGGAGACCTTCAAATGACACCAGAAGTGTTTATTCAAAAATTAAATACCTTCTTTCTTTTTTGGCATAGCCTGTGAACGAGCCAACTAAACAGCAAAACATAGTAGTGAGTTTGAGAACTTGCACCTATGGAAGTTAGTATCTTATGAAAGGATATGTTTAAAATTACGTTGTTCTGGCAAACTATTATGTTGTTACCCTTCTGCAGATAACTCATTCTGCAGGTGAGCTCCAGCATACTATTTTGGACACGTTTTGAAATTTGCCTTTAAGCTTCTCCTCCTGGCTAAACTGGGTTATTAGGGAAATCAAGACACAGACAATTGCAGATAAGGTATCTGAAAAGCAAAATAGGGATCAGTAGAAGCAATAACATAATAATAATAAAATAACACCTAGAACAACATTTATAAAGTGTTGTTACATTAAAATGACATTTTCATGTCTTTCAGTTATTAGTCTTGATTTCAAACAAAGATGAGTTCAGACAATTCTTACATGTGCTAAAATTTGAAACACCATTCTCAAATAATAATAACGTGTTGCCCCATGAGAATACATTTTGAATGTTTCTGAGGTTTCACGTTTCTTCCTGAATTGCTTTTGTTGTCATGCCATCCTTTGTTTCCAAGGTAGCAGGAGCAAATAGGAATGAGTACTGAGCCAGCCTTGTGTGTTTTGTGTGGACTCACATTTATTCCTCTAACCCCAATCTGTTCTGTTGTGCAAAAAATACCAGTGTTGAGTTCATATAAAATGAGGATAAAGGATCTCTTCAAATGGTAAGGGAATTTATTTCCATCATTCCTAGATGACAACTAGAAGCAAAGTCAATGAATTCAAGAACTAAGACTGAAGTAGAAAGAGCTACAAAACTAAGGGCTCTACATTTACAAAGAATAATACTGTGAAAAGTTCCATATGGGAAAAAATGTTCTTCAGTGTTCAGGTACTTTGGTGGTGACAGCCCTATAAATGCAACTCCCCACACAAATCCCACTGCTTCCCCCAACGTTCCAAGTCTTCGATCGCATCTGAGTTCTCCTTGCTGGCAGAATATCTGCTGATTCCTGCCAGCTTCCAACAACCAACCCACTATCTCTACATATGACAAAGAAAACTGGGGCAAACATTCAAATCTGACAGCTTGTTGGAGAAAGATAGAGGAAATCAATTAAAAGAGAAAGGCAAATATCTTCTCCTCCTCCTCTCCTATCATTCAGGAGAGCCATGTCATGCTGCACGTTATGGCACCAGCCTTGTTTAGTCATCTGGCAAGGCTGAAAGGTTACTGCAAATAACACTCCTGACCCTGCCTAGATAGATTACTTTAAAATAAAAACAAAATGTTAATACAGCACTAATTTGTCTGCCAACAGTGTTCAGTTCTTTTGAGACTGGAACTTAGAAAATGTTCTGTAGAGAAGCAGACAAGTAACTGGATTGCAAGTACACCACAACTTGGCTTTGCTCTGAGGTCATTCTAGAAGTTTTAATTCTAATTCATCTTGTAAAAAATCTTTAAAAACTCTGCAGCAAGCTAAAGAGCACAGAGATAGAATCATGTATTTTATACTTTTGCCTCTGCAGAGACTGGAAACAATGCAAATCACCACTTTCATTTCCCTCTCAAGACTGAGACTAGAAAGACAAGGCATGATCAAGAAAAGGAGGGAGGGAAGAGAGAGGAGAAAAAATTGCAGATTTCTGCACACCACATAGGTGAGAAAAACGTTTTCAAATTCTGGCCTCCATAAAGAACTACACTGTGGTACATGGTACCGTGTAGGAAGTATTCTCAGTTTCACTTCTTTGACAAATACAATAGCACTTAATCCAAACAGTCAAATATAGGTCAATATAATATGAACAGGTTCTGGAAACAAAATTCTTCAGGAAAGCAGCTGAATGACTTCTCCATTCCCAGATCAAATTACAAAGCTCCCTTTTATTACTTTTAAAACTCCTTTTCCTGATACATCTGACTGGATTTTCTTTCTTCCCTTTTATACACATTTTACATAACACTAATCATCCTTCCCACAACCCTGTCACTGCTGGGAAATACCTCTCCTTCCCACATGTCCATAATGAACTGCCTCATATTCATTTTATTTTCAAAACAGACTTTCAAACACTTTTGTAAACTTTTTTTGCTCTCTAGTTTTGTAACTAAGTAGTTTTATTCGTAGTTTTCTTGTAGTATTTTCTTTTCCTGTACTTATCTGTGAAAAAAAGTTGATGTACAGCTCGAAAGACACCATAAAAAAATGAAGTAATTCTAGTGATGTAATGCCTTAGAATTTCATCAGGTTGAAATGTTATTGAAAAACCCACATTTTCCACATGTGTTTAGTATTTACCCGATTGTGTTTTGGAGATGGTTTTGAAAAATTGTAGGTAGTGCAATGCTAACCACAATACCCCACTTAGTTTGTGTTGCCTCAAGAAACAGAATCCCAGTCAGCACCAGATCAAGCTGATGCAACAGAAAGCAGGATCCTAGTTTTGTCTGTTCACATGAATATGGACAATCCCAAAACTGCTCGCTTTACTTAATACTCACTAGAAAACATTATGTAAGTCTGTTTAAAACATTCAGATGAAGTTTTGTTACATTTTTATTTCGAGCTAGAACATATGATCAGCTCAGCATTATCAAACTACCTAATTAGCCATCTGCTTCTTGAAATTCTGTTAAATACGTATTATATACTTCTAACAAAGAGTATTTTATCATGCCATGTAGCCTTCTCTAATCATATTAAAGTGCATGACCAATAAAGCCTTCTCTGCACACAGAGCTAATGGGAAACCAGACAGCCCAAATAACTTGCAAGTCTCTTGAAATCCAGGAAGAAATACTAAAGAAAACCACCACCCACACGAACTCAACCTGGACTCTAGCTCAATAAAAAAATGTCCCTATGCCATGGCCTGCTGCTTTTATTCCATTCTTCACTCCACCAGGACACTTCACTATTTCTTTATTTCTTTTGATTCTTCTCTCAAGACACAAGTACTTAGAGAGCACTTGGAACACCAAATTACACTACATTTGTATTTCCTGAAAATAAAATGGCACAGAGCAACAAGCAACTCATTTGTCTGCTTCCCAGGACTTCTAACTCGAAGAGATTCTTTCTTATACCTGTAGGACCAAGACTGAAAATAGAACAAAAATATCTTTCCTGTGCTGACCCTACCCTCTATGCCCAGCCACGGGGCTGACCAGAAACAGAAACTTGTCCAGTGGTTGAACGAGTTAGAAGGGAATAATAAAGCATGCAGACTACATTTAGTCAAAGAATATAGGTAATATCTTCTGCATTTTCGTCAACAGCTCCCTTGCCTTATTTTTTTTAAGAGCAGCAGCATTCTGAGGAGCAAAGGCTCTTATCTAAAATCTGAAGTTCCTCGTTCCATTTTGCTGCTTTACTGATCTCTTAACCAGCAAAGGACCATTAGAGCTCAGCTAAACCAGCACAACGATCCTAATGCTATTAAGCAGACAATCCAATTAAGCCATTTCCAAGTAGTGTTTGTCATTAAAGAGAGCTGTAAGTGAACAGCAAGCATGGCCATATCTGAAAATCAGTAATGGGAATTTTCTAGAAATAGTTCTGCCAAGGCTTTTAGCTCCATATAGTAAGAGCCAAGAGGATATAATCTCAGAATATTTGTATTTTCAATATTGAGAAGTATTTGCACTCCATTATAAATAAGCCTTTTGTGATTCATACAATGCAGTTTGGGCACAATCAAGACTCAGTGAAATTGCTGACAAACATACACACAACTAACTTGGCCAAAATTCTACTGACATGTTTAATGCCAAAGATTATCCTCTAATACACCTAATTTGAATACTAACCTCAACTACCTTCCCAGCAATCACACTGCCACACAGATCATTGCAGTATCTACTCTGCTTCTTAAGAATATTTATTTTCTCTGCTTTACAGTTCCAGAAATGAAACTAAGAGCAGCCTTTCTAAGCTACTTGTCTGAGACTGAAGGGTTATCATTACAGAAAACACCAAAAGCCATGGCAACACCTCTTTTGACAGGGTTTGATTGTTCGGGCTTTTTAAATACTTTGTATTTAGAGTTGCTTACATGTTATAAAATGGAAAGGGTGGGAGCAAGAGGAGAGGGGACACACATTCATGTGCATAATCATCAGCTAAGAAGCAGGACAAACATTTCTTCACTCCCAATTAATCCTACAAAGGTCAGTCTGAATATACTAAAAGAAAAATCAAGCAAAAAGTGTTGGCAGATTGATCACAATAGTAGCATAATACAGTATATTTCCAGTTTAATTATTCTTAGATTCAATTAAATATTAATATTAATAAATTAATAAAGGTTGGTAATTACATCATTATAAATATTTAATGTGTAAGTGGGTAAGTAAAAATGTCCTGCACTATGATACACAAACTCTTACTGCACACAAGATGGTTTTATTCCTGCCCAAGGCAGAGAGGCAAAAACTTGGTGCTCACCTATAATAAATTTTAAAGAAAAAAAGGAAAAGGTGTGAATGAGAAAGACCACATCTCTGCACTAAAAATAACAGTATTTATATATAAGCATCAGATGCCATGTAAAACAGAAAGGATGGCCTTTTCATGCTGTCTTGATTTTAAGTCACCTCAGAACTTCACGGGGATTGGGGCGACACACACATTCCCTGCCAAGTAAACTTTCCAGAGAGAGGGAAGACAGGAAGGAAGAATTGCTCTCTCTCAAAGAAAACTGTGGTATTTTTAGGTAAAAAACCCCCACAACTTGTAATAATATATTTTTAACCAGAGACAAAAAAAACCACAATTCATCTTAAGTACCTCTTCCCTGAAAATGGGAACAGCAGTTTCATTACTTAGAGTTTCTGCTCATTCCAGTTTCAATGTATTGCATCACGTTTGGGATCAAGAGATGGAAGCAATGTACACCTAATTTCATTAACAAAGTCATTTTGCAAATGCAGTCAGTATTGATTATTTAGGACATGAAAAATCCTAGCTGACATTGTGCAATAGGTAAGTCAGAGATAAGTGGTAGCAATGAAGCTATTCCGAAAAAATGCAGGAGAGAAGGGAGAAAAAGTAAACTCACCCAAATCTTGATACATTTCCAAGAAACAAACACAAAAAGCCTGATGTTGTGCACAAATCTCATCTGCAAGTTTTGCCATTTCTTGGAGCAAAGATGGCTGAAGAGTTTTCATCACAAACCTGTATTTTTAATGGATCCAAAGACAGTATCTCCACTAAGGCTTTTGAACCCAAATACTGAGCCATGAATCATCTACCTCAGGAGCAACCAGCTCCTTTGTCTCCTCTAACTCGTGCATTGCAAGAAAGAAATTACGATGTTGAATGCAAGGACTTTTGCACTCTGAAATTTAGCATACAAGTAAACAGCTCAGAGGGAACGTTTGCATAACACAGAGAAACGCTGCATCTCAAAGCAGTTTGGAGGAACTGGGGTGCAGTTGCAAAAGCAGCTTACAGAGCTTAGACTGGTTTTAATGAAATAGCGACCTGAATCTCCAGCCCAGCTCAATATACCTGGTATGATGTTCTTTGTTCAACTTCAGAGGAAGCAACGATAGCTAATGTCCAACTGCCACCACACTTCTCCAGGGATGGAGCACCGAAAGACCACAGAATTATGAAATCTCTTGCCTAAAGTTTTCAGATAGCGAACTTCTCAAGTCAAACCAGCAGTTCAACAGCTGTATACAAGTTCTGACAATTTTTAACAGTTTGCTTACACTACCTCCTTGAAAATTCTTTCATATGAAAAATACATTTCTAGTTAAACTGCTTAATTTCTATTAGAAACAAGTGACCGAAGTATGTCCTATTCTCACCAACTCAGTAAAATCCAATCACTAGACCAACATCAAAACCCCAACAGCTCTGAATTCCTTGAGACTCACAATGCAACAGAAACTGGGGTGGCAGTGGTTGCAGAACCCATGGAACATGAACCCCAGAATATCATGTCCTACTCTTATCTAAGCTCCAGGGGAACCCACGACTTATGGGAGATGCAAGACACAGCTGGAAGCCCCAAGAGTTTGAGCAAACAAACCACAACTCCCTTTAACCAACTAGACAGTTGCTGATTTCTGCAACTAGAAAGTCACAGAGAGCTGCAGAAAAAAATTCCATGGTTTAGTGCAAGAAAGAAATAGTAATGAAATAAAAATACTTTTAGAAGAATAAAAAATTATGAAAACACCAGGTAAAGAAAAGTGAAAGGACATGAGGAATTCCACTGAACTTTTACGTTTGTTTCTGTAGATAAAGAAACAATCTCTACACCTTGGCTCCTGGTACCACCAGCCTGGTTTTACTGAAAGAGAAGTAATAGGATTAGATCGGGCCAGTGTTGGGGAGCCAAGCAAGTAAGGGAGCCTACAAGTACGCTCATGTTGCATCAGGGGAAATTCCAACTAGTTCTTAGGAAAAATGTTTGCACGATGAAGGTGGTCAAACACCAGAACAGTGATGTTCTGTTGCCCAGAGAGGCTGAGAAATCTCTCTCCTTGGGGATATTCCAACTCCAACCACGCATGACCTTGAGTGAACAGACACAACTTTGAAGCTGGATCCAAGTTTGAGGAGGTGGGCAGACCAAATGACTGCCAGAGGCCCCTTCCACCTCCAGTTATTCTGCATTTCTGTTCCATATCCCAGTTGCATGAAAAAATGGTAGGTGGGGGTGAGGGGGAAACAGTTTACTCCAAAAACACTCTGCAGCTTTAAAACAGAGTGATTCAAAAGGTCAGATTATTAGTTGGGGAAAGAAATGTCATGTTCTACTTTCGTTACCGCCCACTGAAACGTTACGGTTGGCTGGTACTCAAAGAGTATGAAGAGTGAGATAAAAGCTTAATCTTGAACTTCTGCTGACAGTGTTGCCTGTACTACTTGCTTATCTATTAATTAGAGAAGATGGTAATAGCACAATAATACAGTTCAGTTGTAATCTCAGATCATTCACCATCTCCCTTTTTTACGTGCTTCCTATTCATCATTGTATTAGCATTGCCAGTGTTAGTGTCATAAAATGCCTAAAAATGTCAGAAAAAACCAGGGGCTGGAAAGAGTGAAGAGCTCCTAATGCTGCAGCTGATTTTAATACAGCATCATAGAAATGCTGTGGTAAATAATCTGTGTGGATATCTGGACTAAGTAGGAAATTGATAGACCTCTAAACAACAAGGTCTGCAACCACTAGCAGGGAGCCCCCACCTGGCTCTGGGGCAGCAATGCTTCCCAGCTAACAGGAGGATGCTGGATTTTGTCCTCATTATTGGCCTTAGCTGTGACTTTTTAATTTCTGTCATTAGTGAAAAGTAGTGTAGCATGTCACCCATAAGCACAGGCTTAAGCTGCTATAAACCCATAAGCTGCTAGGAACAGTCACACACAGCACTTACAAGAAGTGCCAAAATGTAAAGGTAAAAATACCCTCACAGCACAATCACTCTGCTTCCCTCGGCTCAAACAGGCCAGTCCTCCTGTGTACACTGGCAAAAACGGGACCTACAGAAGGACAGGGCAATGGTTCTGCAACATCAGCTGCATGGCCAAAGTCAGCTGAAGGATTTACTCTTGTTCCACAGCGATTTCTACGTGTTACAACTTCCATGCACAACAAGTGCCATCTCATGCTCCCTCCTGAGTCACTGACATTCCAGCCAAGGCACAGGATGGCCTGATGTTGTTTTCAAAGGCTGCAAGCAACATAATTGCCTTGTTTGTTTTTTCTCCATTACCTTCACCATAACATTTACATTTAGGAGATGTTACTAGATGCCAATATATACAGTTGTAACACAAGCATAACCAACTATCAAAACATTCCTAAGACTGTGAGAGTGCCTGACATACCCCTACGGGGATCCACCATGCACTTGACAACAGAACTACATTAAAAAGACAGCAATTATTTTTTTAAAACATATGCAAATTTAGCAATTTTAAAAAAGTACAGGTGAGAGCATCCTGCTGTTTCCAGTTTCCCATGCCTATGCCTTCAAAGAAAGGTCTTAATTTTGCTGTTTAAAGTGTATCAGGGAAAATTAATACATATAAAGAGCAAAAATGCTACCATAATAGATTGTGATAACTCTGCTACAATGGAGCCTGAGCAAAATACACCTTAGGACACATTTAAATGACTGCAGCTCACCTGGCAATACCAAATTCACCTTTAAACTAGCATGCTCACGTAGCAGCATATATGTTTCAGCAGATGAGGGTGACTCAAGTTCAAGTTGCAAAACCTACTCGAGAGGCTGAATAAAACCTGGCAGACTAGCCTGATGTCACCAGACTTTAGTGGTAGTTCAAACCTTGGGTACTTCTGTTTGGAGTCACTGCAACACAGCTTCTAAAGCTCAGTGAAGACTGCATGCAATTACTTCCACACATTCCTAACCCTCAGCATCCGAGGAATTCCATGTAAAACCAGGACTTTTCCTAAGCCTGCTGTTGGGCACATCCCAAATGGATCTGCTAGACCACGGGCACAAGGCTCAGTATCATCCAGTTTTGAGCTCTGTACCAGGAACCCAGCAAGTCATGAGAAGCTGTGCAATGTGAATAGAGCAAAAACCAGATGTTCTGGAAGTCAACAAGAACTGAACTATTTTAGAGAGAGATAGGATGGTGTCCCCTGACAGACTTCTCTCAAGGAAAAAAAAATATTCTATATAATGGAAAACTGGGTATGAGTTACACAATCCCATGCACCTCGATGGTAACTTGCCTTCCTGAAACGTATTCATGTCATTAAGACTGCTCCTATTTTAAGCATTTTTGCTAGACCAAAAATGTTTGGAATAAATCATTTGGTTTCTGTCATTTAAGATCTATTCCAAACAATGAAGACCAGTTAGTTCAGATAAAAACCCTTTCATTTTGTATCAATTGCTTGAGAAGCCAATGCTATACTTTCCAAATTAAACATTTATGGCAGTAATAAAATCCACTGAGTCCAAAGATATTTTAATGTTTCTCAGAACAGTCCAACAGCAGAGAAATCTACACTGAGGTTGCACATAATGCTGAGTTTAAATAGGCAACACAACCTTGTACGATTAGAGAATATTCCACCTCAATTAGTCAAGGCACAAATGATTGCTGAACACTACAAACTTGTAAGAACTGGTTTTGATCCTTTAAACTTTTCTGACTAGTAGATGATTAGCAATTACTTCAAGCTCCAAGTGCAACTATGATGACAATGGCATGCACAGCTTCAAGACTGAAATAAACCCACACTCCTGACCTCCCCTCCCCGTGTGCTTATCTACAGCACAGTTTCTTATTTTAAAGTCAGTCTACTTATTTTTCTCAGTTCTTTTTTCAAACAGCTAAAGAAATAATGAAAAATAAAAATAAATTCAAAAAATCAATCAGCACGTTTGTCTTCTATTACACTGAGGTTTGAAATAGAAATGGTTCAAAAAGCATCAGTTCTTATTTTCTGTTTAACAAATAATGATTTCTCTCTGTATCACTAATGGAGCCTGAAACTCAAATGGATTTTTAGTTGAGCTCCTGCCCATACACTGGTGTCATCATCAATAGCAGCCTTGCTCTAGGAACAAGACTTATCTCAGCTCTCCATTACAGGGAGGCAAGCTGCTTGGAAAAAGCACCAGGCATTCTCAGGAGTCCCACAAACAGAACCCAACAGCAGGGTTACAGAAAGGTGGAGATTCTCTAGGACTTCACTCCTTGGGCTTGTAAACCTAAAATTTGGCCAATCTTGGAAGCAAACCACTCAGCTGCTGCAAGCAATGGCCTAATTAATTAGGGTGATGTCATGGTTAAATCCTTATATAGGTTGAGTTTCTCTGTAACACTTAAAGTACAGGATAAGTATTCAAGAACATGAGCATCTTTATAACAACACCATTGTGCTGTAGTTCTGCCACAAATTACTGCCAACTTTTACATCCTTTTCAGACACCTCTAGTGCAAGTAGGTAAAATGCAATTGCTTGCCTGCCCAAGGTAGATAATTTCTAAACTTAGTCTGGGAAAACAGTCTGTGTCAAGGTAGTTCAGTCATCACTTCCCAAGACCTGGCTTTCAGTGCAGGAGAAGATACGGGGCCGTTCTTTTGCAAGTACCACATATTCTGCACATTTAAAAAACACCAGAGTTTTGTTATTGCATCTCTAATGTATCCAGTGGATGGAAGTGTCTGCACTTCTCTAAATATATCTTTAAAAATACGTATACTCCTTGAAACTAGTTCCAAAGTAAAAAGTTGGGGGGGAAAAAAGTTCTAGCAAACTGTTCAAAACTTATCTGAGAGTCTTTAGACAACCACTCTCCCCTCTTCCCCCCACAGCTATCATTTAGGTATGAAAGCAGTCCCTTCTTTATACCTAGGGGACATACTCATTTTAAGTATATTTGGCATAAGAAAATCAAAGGACTGAAAAAAATTCATCAAGAAAACATCAAAGCCAAATTAAGGAGCATCCTGTATTTAATGAATATAAAATAACTTTGAATATGGACTTTCAACACCTCTGTACATGTTTTTTACAAGCTCATGAGACATTTATTGCCAAAATTGCCCTTCTACAAAATAAGGAAGGTACTTATTTTGCTGAGAAGACCTGAAAGAAATCAGTAAGGAGACAAATACATGCAGCTTTTACTTGCCTACAAGACTTAAATTCTGCTACTGGCCAGTGCAATTACTCAAGAAAAGCTCAATATAGCAACACAACAAAGAAAGAAAAGATAACGTGGCATAAATAAGGAAGGTTTAGCACGAAACAGGACATAGATAAAGACAGTAAACATTCTAAAATCATGCAGATTGTCTGGTATTGTTCCTAACGGCCTGATTTTAAGAATTTAATCCAGGATATACCTCCTTTCTCAGCAAGAGGTTGATTAGGTTAATGCAAGGGTAGCTCCCCAGCTGTTAAGAGCATGTCCTTTGAAAGCACATTATAAAATGAAACTGATTGCACAGGGGCCACCTATTTTACCAATAATGTCTAACATTCTCCATCAAACTAAGCAGTTTATCATAGGATTACAAGAAGATTACTGAAATGCATCATATGCAAAAACCCTTCAAAATAGATTTTGACACAGTGACAGCCTGGAAGGAGAAAAAACATGTGAAACCTGGTAAAAACCTCAGAGCCTTTCTACTCTTGCTTGAGTCATATTTTATATCATTTTTTAATATTTTCACTAATATAGCAGCTTCTATACACAATAACTGGATTTTAGTTTCAAATATTTTTCTTCTCTCTCATATCATCAGCACTTACTGGCTTGATAAAAACTTTTAGCTGAATATAGCAAAATCCTACTTAGTTAGAAACAGAGGACTGAAAAGAACCTCCAAGGGTAATTGAATCCAGCTTCTTGCTCCTACTGGCAACCATGACACAATTCTTTTCAGAAGGTCATATTAAAATCACTTGATTTCTTGGACTGCTAATCTCTTCGAAAAGCTATTCCAGGACAACTGCCTTCCACAGTCAGAAGACCTGCAATTTTCATCCTAAACTTATTAACAAGAAAGATATACTTATTTGTCCTTAGATTAACACTAGATGACTGACCTAAGTGATATAAGCACTTCTGAGATAAAAATGTCACTAGCAGCATTTTCAGTGAAAAAGAGAAAAAGTATGTGATAGAAATAAAAATAAAATCAGTGGTAAAATAACAGCCTTTATTTTAAAGTAAAATCTGCAAGCACTCAGTGAAAAAATCTTCAGGATCTGTCAACCAATTCCAACAGTTACAGAGCACAACCAGAACACACACAGTAAACAAGCAACACAGGATACAAACAAGTGGCAGAACTATCACAAAGGTAATTGAGAATTCTAAAATTAATAGAATTCTCAAAATAAAGAACAAAACTTTCAGGCCTTTCATCTTAAATAATTAGGGGTTAATAAGCTCCCCGTTAAAAAAGTTGTGGTTTTTTTTAAGGATGGCAGAATCTGGTGAAAAATCTAGAGCACTTCATCTGAGACTTGAGGTTTTGCACCACTGTGAAGGAGACACACAGCTCTGAATAACCATAGTTACAAGAACCTTTATACTGCTGATGCAGAGAGCATTATAGAGAGTATTTGGTTGAAAACCTCACATTTTAGGGTGTTTACTTGATCAATATTTGTTGGCTGAAGTAACTACTGCTTTGCCCATGTAGGTTTCTATGTACATTACCAGATGGAAGTGGTCACAAACACAGACACCTTCCCCTCCTTGGAATTAATGCCTTTTTAATTACCAAACCCACTGTCACACACTTCAGTTGCACAGACTTCAGCTTCTCCTGCTCAAAACTTCCTGTATTCAACACTGCTATGGATTTCTACTTACATTTAACAGTGAAAACTTGAAAAGCAGTATTTCAGTTTTCCCATTTAATACTGCCTTAGCCTTCTTACTTCATATATTTAAAGATATTAATAGAGGTCCTAAAAATAAGCAGCATACAGAACAGCCAGGAGAGATACCTAATACTCAACAAAATGCAGTCAAGGGGATGAGCAGCACAGCTATTTTTAGCAAGAATAAAATTCTTTTATATAGGAGTTGAAAGACTAATTGATTCGGTGGAAAAATGAAAGGATTGAAGACACAGTTCACCAAACATCTCACAACTGGGTGGCAGCTGGGGGCATCCTTCACCTCCCTGGCACACCACATTCAAGCAGGAGAACATTATTTTTGGCAGCTCTCATTGCAAAATTTTGCTCCATTTGAACTGTGAAATGTGTCCCTTCTAGGCCACCCAGCAAGAGCATCCAATAGGAGAAGTTAGAAATTACATTTGTATGGAAAATGACATGTATCTATACTCCAACATATAAACAAGGTGGCAATGTTCCACAAGGTCAAAACCGGTGGCTCAGCAGCAAAAAGAAAGGAAATCTTCAGAACTAAACACTGTTCAGACTTCGATGCTATTTAAAATTGAAACAAAGAATCGAGAAATAAATAGATACATTTCAGAATGGTAAAACTACAGTATTTGGGGGGAAATCTAGAAGTTTCTTCTGGCATGACTCAGGTTTGATTACATCATGATTTCACGTGCTATTTCGGTCTTAAATGCTATTATTGCACAGTAACTTGAATATAAATAAGCCCTGAAAGATTAAAAAAAAGGTGAGAGAGCAGCACTTAGTTTAACCAATTTAACTTTAAAAACAACCAGGGAGTTTATTCCCTAGGTTTGAGCAGAGAATAAAACTTCAGCTGCAGAATTTATTCTTACATCATCTAGTATAAATGAGTACTCTGGTGCAAATTTTGAAACATTTTGAAGACAAAGTGAGCTTCAACAACACTTAGTTATGAAATGAACTACCTTGCACCTAAGCTTATCTAAATGACTAAGACAACAGGAAAATAAATCACAGCAGGAACAGACCTTGGGAACTTTTCCACAGATAAGAGTGATAACAATACAGAAATAAAATACAGTTTGCTTCTCTCACACCAGTGTGTAAGCACTGCATTTCTTTCAGCTTCTTAAAATGTTTCTTTTGGGTTTGTTTTTTGGTAAGTAAATTTTTTTCCCCCCCAAACATTCTACAGATGGTCATCACAAATTGAGCTCCAGTGTACAGCTTTTATTATGATCACTATTAAACTTGAAGTAAGAAAACTTAAATTGTCCTAACATTCTTGATATAACCTCCTTACAGGATAACTGAGAAAAGGGAGAGACAGGAAAACATTTACATGAGGAAAAAAAAATAAAAATCAAGTGGCAGTATTCAAACCATTTATTGTGGTCCAGTCAAATATTTAATGATTTCTAACAACTACCACCTCTGAGAGAGTTAACAGGAGGGAAACAACATTTTGAAATAATGTTTTTGATTCCTTTTACAATTTCATAAATGGAACGTGTAGCCCTGTAAAATAATCCACTGAAATGTTTAATGAGGTGCAAGTGTGAGATTACACACCCAGTTAATGCTCATTCAGAACTATCTGCACAGAAACAAACATTCCAAGCCCCAAGGAGAGATTTACCTGGTACCACGATGAGGCTGGCAGTACCAATTGTCCTTAGTTAATTATTTCTAAAGAGTAACAATTAACATTTGAGGGAGGTGGAGTGGTTTGCACCAAGTCTTACTCTGCAAGATATTCCAAGTCTTACCACTTCAAACACGCAGTGTGGTTCACTTGGCAGAGGTGCTCTACCAGGAAGAGTGAGAAACTCTCCTTACCAGCTAAAAATGACACAGCTCAAAAAAGTCAGCTCCCAAAAGTTTTACGTATTTTATTTAAATAATGTTCAAACAAAATAGATCATAAGTACAACGCTCCTTTTTCAGATTTTTATCCATTCCTCAAGAAATAAAAGCAAGGTAACTGAGGGCTGGGGGCAGCACTGCTCAAGCTGCCATAAGCAGTGCTAAGATCTGATGCTCTCTGATCCAGGCCTGACAGACCCCAGACACGTTCAGGGACCCCTGGCAGAGGAAGGTCCAGTGCTGACTGGCTGCCAGACAGCTCCTCAGGCAGGTTCTGCAGCCTGTGGAATGCTGTGCTCCCAAAGCTATGCTGACACCTGCACTACCTGGTAAGGTCAAACTGCAGCTACCCAACCTGCAATCCCCAGAGGAAACGCACACGGGTGCCTCTCCCAGCCTCAGCAAAAGCCTCTCACCAGCAGGGCTTGAGGGGAGTCGTAAATGTGGGGGTTCTTCCACATCACATTCGTGTTCTATAAATATTGCAGATGGATCTAGCATGTCCAGCAACTCAACTGCACTTACCCTGCAGCACTAGGGTGCTCACAGAATCCCTCTCCCTGACCAAGGACACAGCACTCGGTGCTGTTCAGCCACCTCCAACTCGAGCCAGGCTCCAAGGCATGAACTGCCTCCTGAACAGTGCCAGTTTTCCTGCATTGCACATCATACAAGTTACTTTTCCTTAGAAGTTATCCATAAATAAAAGGCTGTAATGTCACAATATACAGCGTAGGGGTTCCTAGGTTATTTTTAGCCCAGGCCAGCTGACTGTTGTAGTTCAGAGAGCAATTTGTCGAGAGTAAGAAAATGAATCTGATAGTAAAGTGGGGAAAAAAGATGAGTCACATGAAATGTCATTATAAACTGATTTCTAATTATAATACTAAATGACTACACTTAACATTTAAAGAATAAAAAAAAATTTCAGAATACATTTCTAAAATATTTGTGTTTATGCTAAAATGACTGTTAGTGGCAAAGCAAAGTAATAGAAGCCAAAGATCCTGCCATTTACTAATGACATTTTCGATGCAAGTACTATCATACGAGGCTTTAAAGAAATTAAACAGCACAAAATACTTTTCACTTATTGCTATTAATAAAATATTAATAACTGAGAAAAAATAACGGTTCCTAAAGACTCAACAGGAACTAGAAGGAATGACTTAATTTCAAATAAAACCTGAGTAGCAGTGAAATAGAAACCTGACATTTTTCAAATACATGCAAAAAACATCCTGTGGAAGTTTTAGCTTCTTGGAACAGAATCCTTCTCAAAGTTTGACATTCAAAGTGTTCTAAGAACACAGAAGACCTGCAGCAAAGTGCAAATCCAGCTGTCCATATGCTCCAAGAACCACCGTGGCTTCCCTAAGAGAGGATGCCCAAGCAGGGTCCCAGCTCTCCAGCTCACGGCATTCACCCTCTGCCAAGGCTCCTCCTGCTGCCTCTGCTCTGCTTCCTGTTCTCATTTCCTTCTCCTACGTTTTCACAGCAATAACTATCACTCAGGGCAGGTGAACTCTTGCCAGGCACGAATCCCTTCCAGGGTGGGAGAGAAGAGAATAAGCCCACACAAGTTTCACCCTAGAAGCTGGAGCTATGTGGGCTGTGGAGGCAGGGCAGGGCAAGCCAAGGCAGCCCAGGCTGAGCTCTTGTGCCCCACTGCTCCAGGCTCCAGCACAGCCCTGCAAGGGAACAGGCTGGTTCCCAAGCATTTGCCATCTCCAGGAGGAGTTAAGTACTCTCCCTCCAGCTCAAGAGCTGCTAAACTAGAAAGAATATGACCCAAATTGAGGTCAAAGAAGGAGCTGAAGATGGAAAAAGGTGTTCCAGGATGAAAGAAGCAATGTCAGTATACTTCTCAAACTGAGTGGGTTTATAGCTAGGTTATATGCTGTGCTTTTTAACACATCTGTTTTGTTCCATCAACTTCAAATCAGGAAACATCCCAAAGATGGTGAGAGCATGCTGAATTTGTTGCTATCTGCAGCAATTAGTTACTATAAATAGTTTTCCCAGGCTTTTTAAGATGCAGCTGTACCAAGTTTCCATCAGGATCAAAATCACTAAGACACAGATTTACTGCATCATTGCCTGTTCCACAAAGGTGGTGACAGTATCCCACCACCTGCCTGTTTTCTGAAGACACCCTCGTCACACATTTTAATCTTATTATCTTCAAAGATGGAACACCATCTGCAACAAGCTTTGAAAACGTTTTCTTCTCTATAAGCAGAATCCAGTGATGATAACAAGATGCTGCTACAATGACTGGATGACATTTTGCTGTTCATCATGACCCAGAAGCAGAGGATTCTAAATTTCAGAAATACACTACAAACCACACTCCAACCTCAACATATGTTCACCTCTTCAGCCCTTACACATCACCAGCTGCAAACACTGATTTAACAAAGCCAGAGTAGCAGACGCCAGTGGTCTCCCTAGTAATTTGCAAAAAGAATCTGTCCCACATGGATTTCTAAGCTAAATCCTGTACTAAAGTACAACAGAGGAAGCAGTGCACTGACTTTCCAACCTAAATACATAAAATCTTCTAACTACAAAATCAGAATTTAAATTCACGCTTGTCAAGCAAGTGATAAAATGACAACACTGGAGCAGTGACAAGCTTGGGTCTGGCATGGGCAGGGTTGTTGCAGTTTACAGAAACTCATCACAGAACTGAATTAATGCCAGCTAAATGGATGATCTTAGGAACAGATTAGTCGGGAGCAAGAAGCCACTGAGAAAGGAATCCATTATACATTTGTTCTCATTTAAACAACCCCTGAGTCATGTAGCATCCTGCAGAAGGCAAAAGAGGTTTAGAACAGAATACACTTCCCCATCAGAAAACTAAATGGAAGAGCAAGATATCATAGCTCATTCTTCAGGTATAACAAATTATAAAAATAATTCCTCATTGAAAGCCCAAATTAACTGACTTTGCTTCTAGACAATGACCTCCTCTATAATATTTGGCTTGAAAAACCACAACTTCCCATCAGTCAAAAAAAACCCCCACACCTTATTTACAGAATGGTGAAGGTTGGAAGGGACCTGAATGATCATCAGGTTCCAAACCCTCCGTATGGGCAGGAACACTTCCCACCAGACCAGGCTGCACAAGCCTCATCCAACCTGGCCTTGAACACCTCCGGGGAGGGGGCATCAACAACTGCCCTGGGCAACCTGTCCCAGTGCCTTACTGCCCTCATGGGGAAGAATTTCTTCCTCATGTCTGACCTAAATCTCCCCTATTCTGCAGAATAAAGAGCAAGGGCAAAACAGGAGGAGCTCAGATGAAGCAGCACTGTACAGACTAGTGTATCCCTGCTCTGAATCGCTCTGGCCTGTTCTTGTACTGACTCATCCCTTCAATATTCAAACTCCTCAGGACAAGGATTCTTGTAAAGCACAAATACATCTTTGCACAAGACTTTGTGCAACAACGATGAAAACAAAAAAAAGGCCTGTCTGTTACATAGTTATCTCGTGTCCTTCGTTCTGACACACCTGTATAACCTGAGCTTTACAGCTGGAGATGCAAATTTTTTAAAAAAAGTTTAAAAATTTAACATGTAAATGAGAATGAATGCAATTACATTCCTAATGTTTTGGAGACCCTTAGATCAGTGACAGAAATGCTGAGTGTTACTGTCTAAAGACAACATTTAGACACACCAGAGATGTTTTTCAGTACCATAGGCATGTTTGGATCTGCAAGTCCATGTGTGAAAAGAAAGCCTAAGGGCATGCATACACAGGTAATGAGCAAAACCAGAACATCCGGATCTCTGGTGAATGTCTGCCTTTTAAACTTATTGGCAACCTATAAGTAAACACTTGTGTTATCAGAGAGCTTGGTATTTTCTCAGAAGAGAGCATGCAGATTTTTTTAACCCTAAAAATAAAACACCATCTTCACAAATGGCTCTTTTCATAAAACTAAACTGGAGACAGATGCAATTTTCAAAAACTGGTTTAGTGCATTCATCAAGAGAAAGCTTAATGTTTCCCATCAACACAAACCCCATTTTTGGACACAGCTGTTCTGAAGCTGAGTAAACTCTGACATTTTAAGTTGTTCAATAGAATCTTTGTGTCAACTGGTCTCACAAGATAACAATAATACACAGAGAGGTTTCCACATCCCAACTCGACTTGAAAGCAATTCCCATTTTAAAAGCAGCACTAATTTTAGAACTACTATGCAGATACACATGTTAAACAATAACCAGTGTTCTACCTCTCCTAAAAGCAGTCTGAAATATGCATTAGAAAAAAGATTTGCTCTATTTTCAGTTTGAAATTTTTGAAGGATTCATTTTCAAGCCTGCTGAGAGCAAATGATGTTTTATCCTGTGTTAACAAATAACACAGAACTCATCTTCCTTCAGGGCTTCCACTTCAAGTGCCACATCAATGCCTTGCAAAATTCGGGTGCTGTAATTGCCACTACACTTTGAGGAACAGGTAAGTAAGGCTTGTGGCATTTGTGGAGAAAGAGCATGAGATGGTGAGGAAAGGAAAAGACTGGGAGCATCAGGGCTGCATGAGAGGCAACTTCAGAACTAGGACATGCTGTTATAAAACACAGTAGGACATCAATTTCTAAGAGCAGACATGTGGCCTTGAAAAGCATCCTCATGGCAACACGGATTACGCCATTAAAGCAAATTAATAAAATATCAAAGTTGAGGGCTAAGCAAATGTTAAGGGATTGATTCATAATCTTAAAGCTTTCCTTTTGAATGCAGGATATTAGGGCAGCCTTCCTTCAAAAATAAGGCAGCAACATACCTAGAGAAGTCGAGACTAAATCTGGAATTATAAACAGCTAAGACTTGCAAGCTTTAACTTTTGGCAAGGCACGTCCCACCCAGCTACTGCCCACCAACCTGCCCACAGGCAGACTGCAAACTGACAAACCCCAAACTACAGCATTCCCTCTGCAACAGCCAGAGAAACAAAACTGTTGGAGAGAAGCCAGACCAACCCAACTCCATCTAGGTCTGCTCTGATCTCTGAAAAGAGCTCATTGGCATGGTCCACACTTGGCTGTTCAGCACAGCTGTTTCTAAAGCCACTCCCCATTCTAGTGATGTTTTTCCCATCCTATTTCACAAAAGACTTAAACATTATTTCCAACAGATGCGTTTTGTACTCCAGTAATTCAGTGATATTTCCTGATGGCTGGTTAACACAAAAGCTGTAGCTGGTTGATCCAAAGATTGCATCTGCTACCCTGCATCTCACCATCAGGTCAGAATGAATTTCTAACTGCAGAAAGAGACACCACAGGAGAATGAATTATTCCATTTTCAAGCCTCAACCTAGGGATAAATAATTTGCCCATGCAACAAGAGCTAGAATTAAGGGTTCTATTTTTCAAAACAGGCTGTAGCAGGGAAAAAACTAAACACAGAAGACTAAACCAGAAACATTTTCGTATCCATATTACAGCTCAGACAACAGAAAATACCTCTTGATCATTTTCTCAAGCAAGATCCTTCTCTTTCCCATTACCCATTCTATTTCTGTCATTCTCTTAATGTAATCAACTGCATACAGCACAAAAACCCTGCCTGGAAACACTCATTCACCCTGAAACTCTACAGTAACTACAGAGAACACTGCTCAAGGAGCAAGTTCCTCCTACCACTACACACCCAGAGCCATTGCCTGAGCTTTCCTTACAGCACCACAACAGAAGGCTGGATACTAGGGGATGAGAACTTACCTGCTGAGAAAAAAATTTAAGTCATATTATGCATATTTTATATCCAATGTATGTTTCAGGCAGTGTTTACAGTTCTATCCTCACAAAGCCACAACGAGCATAATTTAAATTATATGAACTATTTATATGACAGAAGATTTTTATAAACTTTTAAGATCTTATGCTATTAAATTGAAATTTCAATACAAAACTCAAGTAAATCATTTCCACTTCAGAAAAATACATATGGAGGGGGACAAGATAGTATGTACCCATATCAGCACACTTAGTCTCTCCAGATTACTAAGCCTTCTGTATCAAGGGCATCTCACTTTACTAAATATTAATGCAAAATTCTGCAAAATGAGGTTTCAGTTATTCAGAACATCTCTGCACTGCAAATGAAAATAAGTATTAAAGCCTGTACTATTAAATACAGATTAAGGTCAGCTCCCAACAATTGTTTCATATAAAACAACCTAATACACGTTCATTGACCACAATACTGATCCATTGATCCAAAGCAGCTTGTAAGATCCAGGCTTTAAAATACTAAGAACATGTATTAGCTCAACATGAATACACTCCTACAAAGAGTACCCCTGACTGCAGAACTGACATGAACTGTGTTTTGGATGTCCTGGAAATACATCAGTTACACTACCTGCTGGGCAGCCTAGTTTCTATTCTCTACATGTCACATTTGATGGTTCTAAAATTAACTCTACTGATTTTATCACCAATTTCCTTTTCATTTTGTCATGTTAAATGTCAAATGAGCCACAGGTCTGACACTGCCCTTTTAATTATTACAACAAAAGCTTAAAGATGATACCACACACATCCCTCTTCCTCTTCAAAGCACGGCCCAACAAAACACAGGCAATAGTAAGAATTAAAAGGTCAATATTTGCATAAGTTGAAAAAAAATCCAAGAAAAAGCAAGATTTATTAAAAGTTTAATTCTACAGTATGTTCTACAATCAGTACTCTTTCTGATGTGTTGATTTAAATTACAAAACAAGCTCCTTGGATGTGTTTAGAACTTCATGAAAGTTTACCAAGTACATTTATCAATGCTTCTTGCAAAAAGCTTGTTTATAAAAACCTGTATAAATCCAGTTGGACCTCCCTACCACATTAATGATGTGTGATCAAGTTTTATATTCCCTTCATCAATCTTCAGCTACACATTTACTTAAACAATCAATACTTCAAAACTATGGTATGTCCATAAATTCAAGGCCTTGCCTCAATGAATTTGTTCACTCAGTATCTACCAACATGGAGTCTCAGTGTCTGTCAGTCACTTTAACCTACCCACCCACATTTTATTGTTCTATTATCAGGATTCAAAAGCACTTAAGATCACAGTAGCAGTAAAAAGCTTTGGGACTCACATGCCCCTTACAGTGACTCAGTTGTTTAAAAACTGAAGCTGTAGTTGCAGCACGTAAATTATATGCTCATTATAAATGTGCACAACAACAGAGAGGAGTTTAAGGCACAGGCAGGAAACAAAAGAATATGAAGTCAAAGATCTCCTACAGAAACCAGGATGCAATGGTGACAAAGGTTTGCCCTTCCTCTTCCCAATATAGAAACTGCTCTGTTATCAAATCTTTTGCACTGTTCTTATTACATTTTCTATTCTATTAATAAAAAAAGAAACCTGTACTAGGACAAGGCATATAGAGCAACAAATCAAAGTCAAGTATATCTGCTCCTTTCTATCTGTCCCAGATACCAAAGCAGTCCTAGGCTCCCAGGGATGTCCTGTTTGATGGACTTTCAGGAGTACCCCTGAAAATAACAGACCCTGTTGCCTTCAGGGGGCTTATTGTCAGGTATCCCAGCCCACAGAGACGATGTAAAACATTTGCTGCCACAAAATTGTGATGCTGCATATACCAAGTTATGAATAAAATACAAGCCTTGAATATTTGTAATATACTGCATTTCTGTTCTAAAATGAAAATGACACCTGGCCTTGTACCAGGTTTAATTATATACAACATGATTCTGGTTTTGCAAAGTGTTCAAAGAAACCCAAGCTCAGTCTTAATTAAATGAAAAGAACTGTAGACAAACATGACAACTAAACTGTTTCTCATTATACAGCATCAGGAAACTGACACATACTTTTGCAGAAATCTTAAAAATAAGCTTTGCTGGCTTCTACACATATGTCACCGAGGGCAGGCATCAGTTTTACAGCCTACAAGATTCATCAGGCACACCTGGGTATATCTAAGGCAGAACAAAACACTTCAAAGTGCTCCTGGTGAAACAAGAGGCAGGAGCAGAGAACACCAGAGCATGAAATCCCCTCTGCAGCACCTCGCTGTGCCGGCAGCACGGCTGGAGGGTCTGTCAGGAAACAACGACGCTTTAAAGAGAAATGTTTAAAACATATCCACCAGTGCACTTACAAACCCTCTCCAGCAGCTACGCTGCATTTCAATGCTCCTTTTTAGAGGTAAATCAGGGATAAATGCTGCTTAGGCAATCTGGAAACTAACGCTGAACGACCTATACTATTCATACCAACATGTAGGTCAGACTCAGGGAAGTGAGTAGCAATACATGGAAGAACACCACCTTTTCCCTACTGATACAATGGGATAAGAATGGAATTTTAATAAGTTTTCATATTTAACCAAATGCACTTTTAATCCCCAGGGTCTTCAGATTATTGCAGCAGTTGTGTTTGCTTGTTCCAAGTGTTTGTGGAGACCCCACAAGAAGCAGTTTTACCAACCTGCCCAACTACATTTATTGAGCCTCCACTGCACTGAAGGCTCACACTTGAGAATCTCCCAATAAGGTCTAAGAGAACTCTGAGCAATATCTAGGCACCAAAATGTCTGAAACAGAACATAAACAAAACAATGTTTTTCTCCCTTCTTTCTCTAAGCTTGCAACATTTGTCTCAAGGGGCACTGAAAAATATCCAGGCACGGGATTGTACCTCTTGCTTTCTCCTGTGAACACATTCATTTGTCTTAACAGAGAAGTTCCATTTTATAAAAATATATCCAACAGATGTCATTTGTAAAAGCTGATGACAAGAAAGGAAGATACAAAACTGACATACTTGGAATGGTCTCAAATTCAATTCATTTAGACTAAAAGTTAGCAAACAAGGTAAGAGCAGTCCAAAACCCTCCACTCTGCCCTGGTGAGGCCACATCTGGAGAACTGCATCCAGTTCTGGGCTCCCTTGTTCAGGAGAGACAGGGAACTACCAGAAAGAGTCCAGTGGAGGGCAACAAAGATGACTGGGGGATTGGAGCATCTCCCTGATGAGGAAAGGCTGAGAGAGCTGGGACTCTTTAGCCTGCAGAAGAGAAGCTGAGGTTAAGACCTTATTAATGCCTATGATTATCTAAGGGTGGGTGCAGGGAGGATGGAGCCAGACACTTTCCAGTAGTTCCCAGGGACAGGACGAGGGGCAACGGGCACAAGCTGGAACAGAGGAAGTTCCATTTAATTATGAGTGAAAACTTCTTTATAGTGAGGGTGACAGAGCCCTGAGATGGGCTGCCCAGGGAGGGTGTGGAGTCCCCTTCTCTGGAGATATTCAAGACCCCTCTGAATGCAGCCCTGGGTGATGTGCTCCAGAAGAGTTGGACTAGATGATCTCTAGAGGTTCTTTCCAAACCTGACAATTCCGTGATTCCATGGTAATTTTAGGGCACATCAGAAATCCAATCAATTAACCTGCCATGATGGAAATACTTGGAAAAAAATTACATGTACCCTTATAGCCAATTCGGTTGCATTAGTCTACTTCTAGATTTATTGCAACGTGATTATTTTCTAACAATTCCTCTGAGTCAAACCAATTCAGGGAACTGTTAGTTTGAAATCCATTTATTTTATAAAATTCTGGAATAGGAGAAAACTGAATGCCCAGAACCTGTCATCAACCAGCAGGATGTCATCATCTTCAGACACACAAACATTCTCAGTGGCTCAAACCTTGAGGGTAAAAAAGAAAAACTAGTTCAGGTACTAGGCAGAGAACAAGCAGTAGGTAACACTTCTGCACCCAGAGAATCGAGGCTGCCATGGAAATGCAGGGAAGCAGAAAGAACAACACAGCAGAGATGCACTTCAGCAAGCAAAAGCAATTAAGGGGGGGAACCTTTTGCACTTGCCCAACGTTTATTTCAGCTCATCTGCAGAGAGAAGTGATAAGAATGCAGATCATGATTAGTAACACTAATGTCTTACAGAACAAAGAAACTTCTAAAATCAACCTCCTAAAACACTAACATACACAATCGCTTTCCATAAGGCTCCTTTCTGGACTCTCACCAGAGACAACAGAAAGATTCACCTTTTTTTAACAGTAATGACCAATTTCTTGAGGACAAGAATACTTGAAGTGGATTCTGGCTGATGTCCTGATAAGTAAAAAACAAAATAAAAGACATTATCTATAATGAAAGTGGTGAAACACTTAAACAGGTTGTGCACAGAGGTGATAGAGGCCTCATCCCTGGAAACATTCAAGATCAGGTTGGATGGAGCTCTGAGCAACCTGATCTAGTTGAAGATATCCCTGCTCACTGCAGGGGGTTGGGGTAGATGACCTTTAAAGGTCCCTTGCAACCCAAACTATTCTATGATACTATGATTCTATGATTCTGTGAATTATTACACAAGGTAATTAAAGACTTCAAGGTGCCATACAAGCTTATTTGTCTTGGTCATTGTCCATTTCTAGACGCTTCTGACACTGTAAAACCTACATGTGTTTTTCAAAATCTTGATTGGCTATTGTGTCAAGACAAGGATTAATTAGAATTTTGCAGCTTTGTTTTAAAAACTAAAAAGTAGCAAATCAAAAGTTTCTAGGCAAACTCACATTTTTAGTTTAAAAAAGTGTGTTTCTGTATCAGTCTAAATAAATTATTAAGAAATACATATTGTAAACAATCAAGGATAAGACAAAAAATAATAATTTCAGTAAGCTTCTGCATTTATAGGGCTATATTCCAGACTTCTAGTAAAGTTCATTTGAGGAAAAGATTTTAATTAATAAAAACAGGAATGGGATTGCAAAATCTGCATGAAGTTACTAGAAGATATTCTGGAAAAAAAGGCCTGTGTATCTGCAGTATCTTACAGTTTAAGTTATGTAACTGCAGAAAGGAACCAAAAGACTTCATGTAAATTGAATTATAATTAAGAGATCAGAGTAAATGACAACGAAATCCACAGACAGACACACACGCACTTGTTTGGTTGCCTGACTTTTAAGGTACCTTATGAATCACATTTATGGAAGGCAGTATTCATAAATAGCTGCAACTAAAGAATTAACAGCTGATAATTCCCAAGCACTCCCAGCCTCTACAAGCCTTCAACTAGCACTGCTGAAATCAGTTAGATGTATAAAGTTCAGCATCTACAAGAACTTAAAAGCACTTGAAGGGTAGTTCCTATTTTTAATTACACCCAGGAGAGGGATTTACTCTTAGACTTTTCTAACTGCAGATGTAAAAGCTGAGGATCTGAGCCTAAAGTAGTTATTAAATAACTTATTATTTTTACCTCTCACCCTAAGGAGAAACAGCCCACAAAAACAAACACAAAAGAAAAAAAGAATTATCAGTGCATCCCAACAGGGAAAAATCTGTTTTCTTCATCTTTCTGCAACTTTCTTCCCATTGTTTCATTCAATGCACTTATGGCATAAGTCACTTATATCCTCAAAAATCTTGTATAAAATGAACACCATCTGTGGCTGCATATCAGCAGTTGATGTGCAGTACTGCACCAAAGCAGAGAGGAAAATAAAGTATATGCCAAACTTTATCTTGCCCAGGCCTCAGACTGGTTTATCTGTCAACTCAGAGTGAGCTGTCACTCCCACATGTTTAATTAGAAGCTGAAGAGCTTCACAGAATTATATCCAGGGCACTGGAACAGTCAGTTTCTTTTAACTGGAACACACTGCTAGGATATGCAACTGATACAAGTAAACAAAACAAAACTTAACGTTAGAAGCGTGGGAAGGGTAAGATGGTTTTGGCCTTGAAAGGTAACAAGAAAAAAATTTTCTACAAGATAAAATTTAACTATGTTCCAGATTTGATGAGCACAAATATCACCAAGGACATTTTCTAGAAGAACAGAAGCACAGTGGCATGTTAGATCTCAGTTTCACTCATCTTCTACATGGAGTGAATTGTGTGTTTAGTGAACTGTGTATTGCAGGTCTGTTTTATGATGCACATGATGGTAGTAACAGGGAATCCTCCCAAACGTGGATCCATGTATCTTCCCTCTTCAGACAAAGATGCTCTATTGTCCTTTCTGTAGATTTTTAGAGACAACAGATCCCCTTCCCCACACAGAAGACAATAGCTGAATGCATAACCTGAACATCTACATGATCAAGTAGTGCTCCAACAGGAACAGATTTGTAGAGGAACTCTTAAGAACTCGACAGCCTGACATTCCACATTCCAAGGGTTATGTTGGATGAGTTGCAGTGTGATCCATGAACCAAACACCCTGTAGCAGCTGGAGGACATTAAAGGTACTGCTGTAACACAGTTCTCTGCTTGGTATCACCCAAAGGGGATCTACTTCATGTGCTCCAAGACCTCCCAGCAATGCCAACCAAAGCCCTGAGAAAGCTGGGGTGACTGGGAGAAGCATTTCCAAAGGGCTTCCCTGAGCTGAACCAACACTAGTGTATTCACACCCACTAAGAGTCAGGAGTTTCATCTGCATCTGTCAACGCTGTTCTCAGGAAAAATTTGGAATATGAGATTTTTTTCAAAGACCTCTCAGAGTTCAGCCATGGGGATAGGAACAGAATCTCAACTATCAGGCAATTAACAGGACCATATTTCCTCATGATACAGGACATGGGTTCCAAAGGGAAGGAGAGGGACAGCCAAACGAGAGGGAGAATAAATAAAAGTTGACAAGACAAATGCACAAGCATCTCAGCTGCATGCTTATATTCTGGATATCAGATTATCTGCAGATCATTAAAATTACTGTCCTTTGAGTCCACAAACACACAGTCCACAGATTAGGCTGAGGTCAAAAGGCCAATGGAAAGGACAAAGCTGGCTAGAGGAATCATGGAAACTGTCTGTGCATGGATACAATTTATGCTCCCAGGTGGTTTTTTGGTTTTGTTTGGGTTTTTTTTTGGGGGTGTGCATATGTGGGGTTTTTTTGCTCTGGTGGTTCCATTTTTGAACAGATAACTCCAAGTTATATGCATGAAAATACATTAACAAGTCAGCTAGTTTAAGTATATCTGTACTAAATTTCCATCTCAGCAGATTTAATGCTGGTAAATTACAGAGAAAGCATCAGCCACTGACTCTCAGTGACTGCCATGGAATTAATGTCTTAATCTCAAGCTTACAGAAATGGTAGGTAATGTAAACTGTGGCACATGAGTCATAAGTAACAAAGAGAAACTCAGATATTGTTCAAACTATAATACTCAATCTTACCACAAAAATGACAATGATACAAGGGTTCTGGCACAGAGAGAGGAACTTTGTAACTTATCCACCCTTTGGCAGTAACATTTCCAAGTAAGGAAGACAGAACATATTTTTGAGAAGCAACACAGCAATGTAATACATTTTTCTTCATCAGGTTTTTTTTTTTTCAGTTACAAAGGACAATGAAGATAGTAAAATGAATAAGTAACTTTTGGCAGGGGAAACAACTATCAAACAGAAAATGAGGAGCTAAGCCTTGGTCCATACACAAGAAAGAACTAATTGTGCTGCTTCCTCTATAAACATGTTATAACAGAAGGGAGGGTTAATAAAACAGGTCACAGGTGCTCAGAAGTTTCATTAGCTCAAGTCTTCAGATGACAGATACAGCATTACAAGTTAGTTTCTCGACCACCACTTTGAGACCTTGAATACAACATTTTTAATGAGAAGACATGATTTAAAAAGGAGGCAGCATCAGTGAGTTCTTTGGTCTTTTCACTGCAGAAGAGAGATCAACCAGTGGATAAGAGATAAACAAGGCAGAGGAAATGAAGTGCTGGTTTCAAGGGCCAATGTTATGACATTTTTAAGGACACTAAAAAGGAGTAAAATCCAATTATTTCCATTTTTAGTGAAGGAGTTACTAGAGATGTCTAACTAGCCCAGAACCAGCAGAGCTAGGAAGTGTACCTAGCATGACACAAGCTGCCCCAAAAAGGTTACCACATCTTCTTCAGGTAAAATTCAGCATTTAGAAAAAATAATCTGAAAATAAACTGAGGGAAGACAGGGGGAAAAAGAAGTGGAAAGATCAATAGTTGTACAGATTGGCTAAACACAGTAATTGGCGTTAATTGATTTCTCCAATTTTTATTTATGTAAATTAGAAACCAAATGTGTAACTCTTACTATATTTAAGCCAAATTTATTTCAAAGCTAAACTGTGGCAGAGCATTGCACTTCAGGAGATCATACAGAAACCACATCAGAGGGAAACCTTGCAATTAGTAACTATAGATTTTGACCATTTGGGAGAGAATTACCAACACTCTAAATCAGGAGCATGAGTTGATTGCATTTATATTACTGTAACTAAAAATATTTTCATCTCAAGGAACTTTCTGAGCCTTCAGTGCTGAACTTAAAACAACCTGTAAACCTACATAAATATACATCCTTCAACACGCATCCTTCACATCTCAGTGAACCACTATTTGTTGTGCTCTATTCACCACAAAAACTTTTCTTAAAAATCAAACAGATACAGGTTGTACTCAGCATAACAGCACATATCAAAAGAACAACGGAGCCAAATTGTAACTTAAAAGATTGCTTAATTTAAAGTCTGCTTTCTTAACAGAGGAACTTTCTTATTGTGGCAGACTGAAAATGGTTTAGATTATTCCATTTCTCACATTCCTCTTGCAGCATTTCCAGGTGCACAGCAGAAAAGCTTTCAGTTCTACAGACAGCTTGCTGTCCTGCTTGACAGTGTAAGAAAACAAAATAAAGCTATAACTCACTTAAATAATCTTGCCATCATGTTTTCACTATCACAAAGACAACCAACAGAGAGCAGCAAAACCAAAACAGCATCATAAGAACTATTGTTTCAAAAGCACAGTATTTTAGTAGTTCATGTTTGGATAAATCAACGATGAAAACATGAATTTCAAGTAGCAAAACGTTTCCTAATAACAGGAGGCAGTAAAGACATATTCCTGAGGAGAAAGTTAATCCAGCTGAACTCTTTCAAGCTCATTTTGAAATTCACACCTCACCAAAAACAGACCCAGGCTTTTTCCACCACTACTTTTTGATCCTGAACCCTCTCTCTGAAGAGCTTATTTCTGATGATGCCACAGGATGGTGCAGCCTCCCTCTGAGAGAACATATCTCAACTGGGAGCTGTAACCCCAGGCAGCCCTTTGCTAGCACATCCACCCACTGGCCAGGTTAGAACACAGGCACTGAGAAAGACAAATTACTTTGGATGTGGGCTGCCTCTTGATAAGCATCTGTGCAGTAATAATGCAATTGCACCCTGAACTTCTGCTGCATTAAGGGCATTAAAAGCCCTACCTAAATTGAATTTACTGTCTTTCGCAAAGTCATAGGGATCCCATAAAAATAAGGAAAAAAAAAAGAACTTTGCAAAGCTTTTTAACAAAATAAAATATTTCTGAGTCCAGAGAACTCATTCACATGTTTGTAGGTAATGGTGAGGCTGAACACTACAGCAGAAACATTGGCACTGAAATTAGAAAACAAAACCAATTACATTCAATCGAAAACACGTGCCAAGGATCAAAGCAAGCCCAGTGAAATAAGGTAATAATGGTCCAAGAAAAGATTATAGCATTAAGTTTTAATTTAAATAAAATCGAAACATAAAAATCCTTTTGAGATCATCACAAAAAAAAAATAGACCTGCATTTTGTGTGACACTTCTTTAAAGGAAGTTTTACAATGTATATAAAAACATACAGTATTAGCTGCAATGTCTAAGACTGCATAAACACCAAGTTAGGACTTTTTTTAATTAAAGAATTACTAACACAAGTATTAATGGAATAAGAACAGTTTCTTAGAGTAGACACATCATTTGAGGTTGATGCATCACTACTATGGACCTCTCCTCTTCCCTTGGGTGACAAAGGCCAGAGGAATTTGAAACAACTTTGGAAATAATCAAACCACTCAACTCTCAATCCTGCCTGACATCAAGTTTCTAATTGCAGAAAGAAGTTTATTCCAACATCTTTACATTCATTGTTTTACACTCAGTTTCTCAGAGGTTTACTTTCAAGTACCAACACCAGCTTTCACAAAAAAATACCACCAAATTCATCATTTCAGCAGCTACTAAGAAAAGGAACATCCAGGATGGTCAAATATGCTCTAAAGCATTAGCCAATAACCATTTAAAAATGTAATGAAAGAAACAACCAAAAGGCAAGTTAATAAGTACACCACATACATCTGCAGGTGAAACTGACAGGGAAGAAAGTGGGGAAGAGAAAGGCACAACAAGCAGCCTCATCCTAATTAGGTAATTATTTGGCACAGAAAATATAAAATCAGTTGGGTGTGGTTATTTTATGATTAAATACTAAAGAACTAGGAGAATTTTGAAAAAACTGAGAATGAAGCACATCATGTTCTGGATTTCTTGTGTATAATCATCTTCCACTACAGCAGCTTCCAATTTCTCACGGTTAGTAGAATTTATTAAATTGGTGATTTTACAGGAGTGGATTTTTTGGCAATTCAGTATTACCTAAGACAGAAAAATGCTGCCTGTCCTAAAATGCAGTTCAAACCAAAGGTCCTCCTAAACATACAGGGTATGAAAATTAAAAACAGGGAGTATGGGATATGAAAAGAAGCCATATGACTAAAAAGTGAATCTATTTTCCAAAACGCCCACAGAGACAAGAGCTTCTGATGTGAAAAATGGTCTCTGCAAAAGCTAAATTGCACAGATTATTTTTGTGAAAAGTTAGAAGCTGCACTACATGCAGATTATACGCCACTTACCATGACAGGATTTAAAATAACCCCCTTTTTGTGCGATTACAGTATGAACAATTACTTGATTGTTCAATGCATATGATATAAATACCAATAGTTATTTAATTGAATAATTGTCTTCCTTTAGAATTTACATTGGCAGAGATGCTTGCTCATTTTTTCCAGGCTTGTTTCCCTCTTGCTGCAGGCAAGTTTTGGCTGCCTTCAAAGTAAGATGCAACAACGTGTGCTAGCCAGCAAAGCATTTGAGGCTTACCTTGGCACTGAAATCCTTGTTTCCCAAATCCCCTGCATAAAACAAACAAACAAAAACACACCAAAAAACTGTCTTAGTATGTTTAATTGTAACTTCTTGTCAATGATCTTAACAACACAAAAAACTTCATATTAAATTACTTCAGATTTTGCTTTAAAATATACAACACAGAACAGCCCACCCGTTTCAAAGCAGAGAACAATAGCTGTCACCAGCTATGTAACTTCAGCTTCTGGCAACAATCTTTTTATTATTATTATTTTACAAGCTATTTTGGATCTACCATTATCATCACCTGTGATTACTGCATAATATTTCAACCATTTAATGTCACGTGTACTTAACAGCAACATTAAATATTACAAGCTCTAGCAAAAGCGTATAAAACAAACCAGACTTAGTTTTTCATGCAAATTTTAGGGTTGCATGTCAATGCTGTTATGTGCCTCAGCAAGACACTGGTTGGTTGTTGTATGGAAAGGAGACAGGTTAAAGGTTTTGTTTCGTTCAATATAAATAATACAGGCCCAGTGGTTTCATCCTGATTGTTTTTCCAGCTTCCTTGCTTCATTTCCATAACAAAATACACACCTGTGTGCAACACTTTCCCAGTGACTACAGTGACACACAAGTGTTGTCCCTGGTATACAGAGTTCCAACATATATTACACCTCTGGCACATTGCACTGTGGTTGGTTTTATTTATCTGCTTATCTTTAAAGAGTCAACATTGCCTTTCCACAAAAATAAGTGTTTTGAGTATCCTCCCCATAAACATTTCTCTGCGTTTCCCCTCTTTGCAGCATTTTTTTCCCATCTGGAGAGCTGGAGCTGCTTCCACTCCCAGACAAAGCTGTGAACTCCAGCAGCAAGCCAGCAGGGCTGTATGCAATTAATGACATGAAGTTAAATTATCAACTTCGTGGAAATGTTATTTTAAAAAAAATTTATCAACTATTTTCCTACGTATTTATTTACTTAGAGAAGAGGCAAAACTTTTAGTACACTGTTACTTCAGGTAGAAGCTGAAATTACACAACTGCAAGCATTTTCCATTAATTTCTACACAATAGTCTGTGTTATTAAGTAGGCCTAAAGTAAGGAAACCAGAAGAAATATATAATTGTTTACTTGGCAGCAGATGTGACTGCTGCTGGTATCTCTTCACAGGGGCAAAAAGGCATGTACTGGAAGTGCTCAAATGCAATCGCAGGAAAGCTGACAGCAGGACTAAAAACACAAACCAGATTTTAGATAATTTTTATCCTTTTAAACAGAATTATTTGCAAAGAACATGCCTATATTATCTGCTCTAACAGCACAGCCATCCTGCAGTGCCTAAGCTGTATCCACACACTCACCAGCTGCACTCCCTGAGAATTACAAGGTATCTAAATAATCTTTGTTTGCAGAAACAAAGCAGATCGGTGAAGTTGTTCAGGAAGGTAGTTAAGTGCCCGCGGATCTATTTCAGTAAATACCCTAGAATAGTTTGGATTGGAAGGAACCTTAAAGACCATCTAGTTCCAACCCCCCTGCCACAGGCAGGGACACCTCCCACTAGACCAGGTTGCTCAGAGCCCCATCCAAGTATCACCTGGTCAAAACATAATTAAGGAAAAAAAAAAAGGTATTTCAGAGTTATTGAAAGGTTGTATACACTACTCTTAAGACCTATGTTAATTGCCACATGTCATTTGGGAAACAGATGAAGCACTTTTTATGGTGTATGATGTTTATGCAAGAGCTGCTCATCTTCAAGGGAGGAAATAAAAAAAAGTTTTCGAGTTGTTAGGATGCTCATCTGATGAGTGTTACGAGCTTCCTTAGACTCACTAGGAAGACATAAGAGCACAGCAACCCTTGCCACCTGTCAGCTACAGGAGGCTCTTTCACCTTCAAATCCATCCTGTCAGCTGAGGACAATATTCCACTTTGCTTTTTAATTGTGCTACTTACTTGCACAAACACAGTCTGACAATAACCCTGAAGCATTTTTTCACACCTTCCAATTTATTCTGTTTTAGATTAACTCTTAAGCAGTTCCTAAAGGTCTCTCACTTTTACAATACCAAACTACTTTTTCCTCTTAAAATTTGCAATTAAAAAAGAAAGAAAACCAAACACTCAAAAATTTAGATTGCTTCTCTTTGTTTCTTCTGCAGTCTATCATCTTAGTTTTCCTTCCTTACTCAAATAGATCTCAATAATTTCTGGAGCAATCAGAGTTTTTTCTTCAGCATGCAAACCCAGGAGATCTCAGGAGGGAAGGCAAAGGTCTGTGCCCAGACACATAAACACACACAAAAAGAGCAAGACACCTGCCACAGACACACAGCCAGCTGTGTACAGACCCCTCTGTTTTTTAACAGCTTTGGCTAAAACAAATCACAGCTCTCATTTGCAGGAACAAAACCTGCAGTGAAAACTTCAGCAGCAGAGCAAGGCTGAAACCAAGGCACAGCTCAGGCAGAGGAAGCCCAAGTTGTTTATGTTGCACAGCCGCTGAATGTACAGCACACTCAGCTAAACGCGAGGTCCACACCCGCTGCTCTTGCCTCACCTCGCTAAGGGCACAGGGCAGGAGCCTCCGCATCCCGCTCCGGCCGCGGGGAGCGCTGAGACCGCGGGTGCGGAGAGCCCAGGGCTCGGCCTGCAGCGGAGCTGCCATCCTGCCCAGAAGAGGGCATGGCAGGGACAGAGAGGTATATTTTTTTCTCCCTAACTGCTTAGTAATGAGGGTGTTGGTAGGAAGTTTTCCTCCGCTCTAGCAGGAACCCTCTAAACCACCCAAACACCTCCCTTCCCTAAACACGTAATGTAGCAGCGGTGTCACCGTGCGCTCCCAATCTCCCTGCCCTCCCTCTGCAGCAGGAGGAAATAAAGCAGGCATTGATCACAAAGTTAAAGGCAGGGCTACAGAAGTTGTGCCACACGGCAACACCCACAACCTGAAACAGAAAACCCTTCGGTTCTCCCACAGCAGCTGTAGCGCTGGCCGAGCTCCCCTCCGCCGCGGGAAGGCGGGCACAGAGAATGGGGCTTCGCGGGGGAAGCCAGCCAAGCCACGCAGAACCCGGGTCGGGGGACCAAGATGAGAGGAAATACAAATCTGGATGATTTGGGAAGCGATATCCCCAGCATGGGTCCTCAGCCCCAGCCGATCTGTGCGGCACTGGCCAGCGCTGCTCCCCGACTGCCGGCAAGTTCGGGGCTTCCCCGCGCCCTGACCGGGGCAGGGGCCCCTCGGAGCGCCACCGGCCGCAAACAGCCCCCTAGAGGAGGATGCGACGGAGCCGGGGCAGCGAGGCGGCACTGCTCAGCCCCACCGGGGCTCACCTGCCCGACCCAGCGGGCAGAGGCCGGGGGCAGCCACCCGCCGACACGGCGGCAGTGGGGAACGGGCGTGTGGGCGGGGAGGGACCGGCCGTTCACCGGAGCCCGAGCACAGCGGCGGGGGCTGCCCCGGAGTTGGGATCCCCTACAGCTAAGCGGGCCCGGGCAGAGCTGAGGGACCGCCGGTGAGGGTGGGGGTGGTAAGGGGCTGCAGGGATCTCTCACCAGATGAAGTCGGTGCAGTGGCTGCAGAAGGTGGGCTGCTTGAAGAAGCGCGCGATGAATTTGTGCTCCTTCACCTCGTGCACGTTCTTCTGTCTCAGGGCCCCCTTGCGAGCGAAGCGCCGCGCCGCGTCCGGGGCCGCGCCGGGCTCCGAGCCTGGGAACACGTCGGCCATAGCGCCCTCCACTCCACCCCCCTGCCGGGAGCCGGGCCGCGCCGGGAGTCAGTCACCGCGCCGGGAATCAGTCACCGACCCGACGTCCGCCCCGTCCGGCGGCCGCCGAGTCTCTGGTAACGGCGGCGCTGGGCGCTGCCTCCCGCTCCCGCCGCCTGACGTCGGAGCGGCGCGTAGGGAGCGGGAGGAGGATCCCGGCCCCGGGCACGCTCCGGCTGCTCCGCCCGCGGGGTGAACGAGCCCCCGGCCGCGGGCGGGGCGGGGAGGGGCGGGCCCGGCGAAGGGCCGCCTCCCGGCAGGGGGAGGTCGGGGGCTCCGAGGGGGTTGTCAGCACCTGCCGCCTCTCGTCAGAGTCCCCCCGCCCCTCGCCCAAGCGCTCACCGGCTCTCCTCGCAGACGCACACCGGCTTCTCTCACACCCATCGGCTTCCCTCATGCACACACCGCCCCCGCACCGGCTCTCCCCACATGCACTGGCTCCTCTCTTACACACACGCCAGCTCCCCATAAAACCACACAACCACTTCTCCACACATCGGTCCCTCTCTGTCTCACACCCACACAGACTCCCCTCCCTCACAGACCGGCTCCTCTCACACACCTCTTCACCCACCCACACAGAGGGCAGCCGTATCCCTTCTCTCCCTCACACCCATGAGCCGCCTCCCTTCACACACACACGCACACGCACACACGGAGCGCATCTCCCACACACTCAGTTTCCTCGGTGTCGGCCGTGGAAACTGACACCGTCCCTCCAAGTCGGGCCGCGGCACCAAGCGGTGCTGCTGCCCTCAGCAGCCCCCGGGCCGGGGCAGGGGCCTGGCAGCAGCGGCCTCCCTGTCGCCTTCACCCCGTACAGCTGCTGCACCGCTCCCAGCACAACCACCAGCGCTGCAGCCAGCAGGGCTAACCCAGACCCAGCTGCTCTCCGCCTCCTGCACAGCCTGCGCTTCCTGTATGCACCATGAGATATGTTATTCCACCACCACAACAAACAGAGGTGTAGCCCAGATGCTCTCCTTCACAAACCTTTCCCCTTCCTGCAACCCAGACACCAGCAGCATACATGCCACTGCTGTCTGAGGCCACACAGAACGACTGCACATCGCCCACTGAACCTACAACAAGCACACCAGAAAAGCGGCCTCACTGTCTTGCCCCACTGCAGTGTGTCATACATCTTCAATTTACCATATATCACGGACCGTTCTCCACACCATACAATACAAATATCCTCAACAAAAAGAGCAGGAAACATACAGCAAGTCTTTTTCACAAGTTGATGCATCCAACATACGCGCAAAAGACTTTTACTGTGCTTTTATGCAGCATACTAACAATGTCATAGAGTATTCTGTAAAATTATACATCCATTCAGCTTCATTTCTTCACATTACACATAAAATGTGCACAAGTCCCTGGACACAAACATTATCTGCCTACAACATACATACATCCTCTCAAATAACAATTTATACAGTATATCCATATTTTCAGAAAAGACACCACATAAAGCATGACCGTGTGTGTGTAAAGCCACAATATACATGCTAAACAAAACAAAAACCAAAAACCCCAGCCCTAATAATAATTTCTTAAGTAAATGTTATTCTCATGGCTATGGATGTTCACACAGAGGACAGGGATGCTTCTTAAAAGTTCCTCTACCCCAATATATCTACGTACTTGCTCGCCTGGCTGGGTGAGCATGTGCAAAGTTTTATTTCACAAGAATGTAAGCAAGGTCATTAATTCAAATTAAGTCTTATTTGCTGATGAGAAAAGTGCACATAGTCATTTACCACAGAAGAGAAATAACTTGTTACATGCTATCTTATTCTTTCTTTTCAAACCTGGGTTTCTGGGTGCAGCCCAGCTGAACTGGTATGTCCACAGCATTTCATGAAGTAACTGATGACAGAGATAGCTCTGCTTTTTTCTAAACTTACAGAACGAAGCCAGATGCCTGATAAACTGTTTCTGTATGCCCTTGCTTCATGGACTTTTATTTTACAAGCAAGTTCTTTCAAATTTTATCTGAAATTCAATAAAAAATAAAGATTTAAAAATTGGTTTCTACCTATTCTACACATTTCAAATCCTTTATTCCTCTTCAGAGGGAATCAATTAACTTATGCCAAAGCATGAGGAGCACTAAGAAACATTTTGTACTCTCATTAAGTGTTCTGTAAAGAAATATGGAAGGTTTTATTTTTATTCCTTCAGTGCTGTATTAAAATCATAGCTGCCGAAACTGGACAATCGGACTGAATCAGATGCAACTCACATGATGTCACATTTGGGGCAATTTGCATGTTTTGTTGTTCCTTAAAATCTCACAGACTTGCTGAATCATTTTGGATTCCACTTTCTTTCCTGAGAGTGACTCTGGTCAAGATTCATTCACTGAAACACCAGCAAGTGCCCCAGGCTCTTAGTTCGAGCCTTGTTAGGCCCCAGAGAAGAGCTAAATGACACCAGTTGTGACACTACACGGTCACATTAGGATCACTTTACTCTGTCACTGTAAAGCAACCATTTTATCTCAAAACTAATAATTATTTGTACGTTGTGATTACACACATCAGGCAAGAAGAAAAAAAATCTGTTATGTGTGCATAGCAATCCTCAGACAACTGGGTAAACCATCAGAATGTTCCCTTTTTGTACATAACATACAACTTCTCTTACTGCTGGAAGGCTTTTAATTGCTTGGACATTCCTACTCTGCACTCAGGGCCTGTGGGTGATACAGGAACTCATCCTTCCTCTCCAAATAACTGCAGGGAAGATGTCTGTCTCCCTGTGGTCACACGTTCCCACCAGCAGCCCGTGACTTGCTCTTCTGCCTAGGCTAGTGTTTGCAATTCCTTTCTGATTCAGGCCATCTGGACAAGGAGTCAGCATTTTCACTGTTTGTGTTCAGGATTATACAGGGTTATTAAATCAGAGTACCAGCTTTTCCACTCTCCTGGCAAGTAGCTTCAGAATTCCTGACTCCAAAGTGTCATTTTACAAGGTTTTCTGATTAAAAAATTACTCCTGTATGAATATTTGGATAATATCCTAGAGAGTTTATCCCTGATAGAAGTTCCATTGGATGGTTTATGAGTTTTTCTCTGAAGAGTTTGATTATTAATGCAACAAGCACAACTTCTCAAGTCCTTTCTACATTTGCATCAAAACCTTCCTAGGTCTGTAAGTGCAGGCAACTGTGTTCATTTTGCAAGATGCTTCTTAGAGTAATTCTGCTGTCTGCAAAATGCCTTTTCTTTTTAGTCATCTGCTGGATCCATGTGCTACTGCCTGCATAGTTTTTGGATCAAAAAGCAATTTAAAAGTGTCTCCTTCCTAAAATAAAAGGGTCTGGATTGTTCTGTCCCTATTTACAAGCGCTGTGCTGCATCAGGTCAGCTTGAAGACAAAGCCAAGGAGAGCTCCTTCATCAGCTTCTTTGGCAAGTCTGGCTCTCTCTTTTATTATTTCCTGCTTGTAAGAAGTATTAAACAAACAGGAATCACTTCCTGATTGAGACCTATAAGGAAGTTCACAACCTAATTTCTCCTCACATTTCAAAGCAAATTACAGCCACTTCCTTTTCTAGTTATCAGAACAAATAGCTATTTTCCAAATGTTTTTTAGGAAGGATGACTTGATCACTGCAAACCCACTGTCTAAAAATTCTTTGCTTCTCCTAGTGTCATCTTCCAAAGCAATTTCCACGCAGTGAGCTTGAGACATTTCTACCAGCAATTATTGTGGAATAATTACTTGCTGTAATGAAGTCAAAAGCAGTTATCAGTTTCCACTAATACCCAGACTTGAGAGTCAAATTTCAGAAGCCAGGTTTTCCTTATTTCTTTTTCTACACAACACGTTCTTTGTTTGAAAGCACCAACAGAGTTTAGTGTTGAAGCTCCTTTTGGTAAGTTTGTTTGTCATGTTCTGACCAGTTGCTATTCCTTCTGAGATACTGTCCATTGCTCCCGTGGTTTTTCAGATCCTACTACACATTCATCAACAAAATTGTTTGTTGTTCTTACCCAGACACTTTGTCAACAATGTATCCTAAATGTTTCCACAAATCAGAAAAAGGTAGGATGTGGTAATGTAAATAAATACATTTGCGCGAGTGTTTGTGTGTCTGTTATCTCAGTGGTGAGAAGGAGGTAGAAATATTTTGTACCTCTCTCTGTCAACACTGTTTTCTGCATCTTTCTGTGTGTTTCTGGTGCTGTGTGTTTAGTCTGCACAACTCTGCCTGTGTCTGTATTTACAATGATTTTCTTCTTTGCCCTTTTCTCCTCAAAGTTGCTCAGATGGCAGGTTGGTGAACACTGGGTCATTAGACTTGATTATTAAATTATTCCATGAGACAGCCAGCTTGTTTGCACACGCTGGTACTAATGGGAAAGTTTGAAGGCATGTATTAAAACACAGTCAGAAAGAAGACAAAGTACAGGAAAAAAAAGTCCTATGTGAGATGAAATATTACAGAAAAAAAGCCTTTCTGGAAAATTCTGGGGGGAAAAAAATGGCATGTCATAATAATTCATTATTTGCCAGGGATGAAATTGCAATTCATTGAAGCAAAATCCTACTCCCCTCTGTGTCATATAAATGATTGCTTATTTCAACTTGTGTTTCCCTGAATGTGGTGCCAACCCCATTCCTCATGCAGAGAGCTTGCTGCCTGGGAATTATCCTCACAGCAGGTCTCCAGAGGATTGGAAAGAAATGCCTGATGATCTTCAGAATATTGAGTGTAAAATAGATTTCTTTTATATCAGTGTTCTCAACAGAAAACTGAGTGACAACCTCTTGTTTTCTTTTCTCATATCTCAGGCATGTTAGGAGCATGCTAAAGGATCTCCCAGTTACAGAGCTGGATCAGAGCTTGATTCTGTTTTACACTGAAATTTGACAAGGGTCCTTTGGGATGCTTCATGGATTTTTACTCTTTCTAGACTGTGTAAATAAAAATTTCTGCCTCAGCCGGAGTATTTGCTCTCATTGTTCTGCAGATTTTGTCCTTCCCACCAACAATCACTCTGGAAAATTTTGAATATCTTTTCACAAAAGTAGTTCACATTCTTTTTAGTACATCAGAACCATTGTCTTGTGTAGGCAAATTTTCAGTCTTCAACTGTACACACAAAAAAGGCAGAAAGATTCAGACTTCCAAACACAAACAAAGCACTCAAATGATGTGGAAAAAAGAACAAACCTCTCTTGTACTGACTAAACAAGAGAGCCTCTATTATTTATTTAGAGAAACATGGCACACAGGTTTGTAAGAAACAAAGTAGGTGGTTTTTGCAAGGGACAATTGAGCCCTGGAGTTCCTTGCCTAGAAAAACCAAATTCAAGAACCAGTGCTGGTGCAGGACAGTTCCAGGGGCTTGGGGGAGTGGGAAAGCCTGGAGGGGACAAACATTGGATGTTACTGACCACAGACCACAGCTGGCTCAGAAAATACCCTAAACTGGAAATACCCAGCAAGCGATGGGTTCTCAGGAGGAAGTGTCATATCTGCTTGTCCTGTTCTTAATTCTTCTAAGGTGTCCACCTGTGGCCAGTGTGAGAGACAAACTACTCAGCTGGGCTCTGCCTGCACCAGCACCCATGATGGCCTTCAATTTCTTCTTTAACAAAAGCCAAAATATTGACTGTATCACTGCCAGCTGATGAAAAGTTACTCTCAGAACCCTACATTTTCCAGTCTTTTTGCATTCAAAGTGTAAGCTGTACGTGTAGAGCTTAAGTTTGCAGGTAAGAGGAACTCTGTGGATATGTCTAAATGCAACCCCTTGAAGAGTAAAAGATGTACCTCAAAACCAGGGTAGGAGCAGACTCACTGCCCTGTCCTGAAGCCTTTTCCCAATGGTCTGTTGGAAACTCTGGTGAGTTTTTCTGACACTACACTGGCACTAAGAGCAAATTAGTTCATACTTCTTGACTGCTGGAAAATACCAGTTTTGGAATATCAGCATGTTTGGCATCAGGTGACTCCTGATACAGCAGGGCAATACTTAACAGCTTCTGTGTATGCCAGTTTCTGGGCCATGTGGTGTCCTCTCACTGACATTGAAGTCAAAGTGACATTTCCCACCATTTCAGCGTGAACAGAAAGGTTTTGTGTATTTTATTTACCATACTCCCACAAATCTTCTGTTGAAAGAGATGGTATTTTTGCAAGAGTAAGCTGAGAAGAATTTTGCCATGTGAAGGAGAGGTGCAAATAGGTATTATACATACATTGTACTTTAAATTATTATTTTTGACAGCTGAATAGCATTTATCACAGATACACGGAAGAGTAACTTTCATGGTGCATTTGGTTTATTCTAGAGAATATATATGAGAGGAAAACACAATCATATCACCTGGAATATAAAGGATATTAACTTCTTTCTCTGTGTCACCATTATATTACAACATGTTGATGTAGAGACAGCAGAATACCAGTTTCAGTGGTATGATCTCCAATGATAGCCTGTCCTTCTGCTCACTACACAGGTGTTTACACTAATGGAAACACTAATAATTGAAATGACAAGAGTTTGGCTGGACAAACACAGCTTTAAAATGTTTGTTTAATTTAGAAGAACCGAAAAGAAAAAACGCTGACACCCAAAACAAGCTGACATGAATTAAAAAAAAACACCTTTCAAAAACCCAAAGTGACAACTGACTGAAAAATGAAGTGTGGAAAACCCCTCAGCCACACAGACGTGACACGAGGGAGGATTCTGTTTGTCAGCATTTAACATTTATCCAACTCCCCACTGGAATTTTTCTTTTCCAAAAAAACCCCCAGAAACTGTCCTTTAACGACAGTAGAGACTATTTTTGGTCTTTTAATCCAGTATTGTGGATTATAGCCTGGAAAGATTAGCAGACTAATACATATCATAACAAGGGAACATCTCCTTAGGTTGCGCTAAGTCGGTCTCCTGCTTCCGTTCAGCATCACAAGGTGTGGTGACCTTAATAGCCAAAAAATGCTATTTGTCTGCAAATAAAATGCTACAGATGCTCCTTCAACATGATTCACATTTTAAAACAGTTTTGTTACAGCAAATCTGATTTTAAAAATCAGATATCTCACCTCTAATGCTGCTATGAAAAAAAAACCCAGGGCATCTCACATGCAAGTGCTGGTGGATTTGGTCCCAGGTGTCTTCTGACATGTCTGTGAGAGAAGAGCCAGGCAGGCAGACTGTTCAAAAAGCTTTGGCACAGTTGTTCAGCCAACTTGTACAGTGGACTAATATTATTCAACTTGACTATACTCTGATGTCCATGGAACAACAATGACCCTTCGTTAATGACCACATGATTAGGTAACAGGATGGGGGAAAGGGCATTTGTGGTATTTTTCTAGAAATATTTTTCTGTGCATTTTCAGGTTGTGTCATAAATATTATGCACTCTGTAGAATGCTTCTGACCTGTTCCTGCCAAAACATCTGGACATCTTCTCTTTTCAAAACTTAAATTTGTCACTGATTCTATCAGTGTAGGAGTAACTGCAATTTTATTTCATTCTGTTGCCACAATGCTGGCAGCATCTTTGTGGCTCCATGTGCAATGACTAAAGGAAAATTGATCTCTGATACTTTTTTCTGTTATTTTCATACAAAATTACAAAATAAATGCAAAACTCCAAGAAAAGCCTGGCAAGACAATGATGATGATGCAGATCACAACACTAGAAACAGGTTTTTTTGAGATGTACACACGTGTGGAGATTGTGATCCTCTGGACACCAAAAGAGGTAGCTACATTGTCCAAAGAACCCAATACACCAAAATTTTACTTTAATAAAGTGAGCACTTTTCAAAGCATGTCCTTCATTTAGTTGTCTAAACAGAGCTCTTCTGAAAATCTGATGCCAGTTATTGATACCAGCTCCTTCAAAACCTGCTTCCTCTTAAATAGGCTTCGCCCTGGATTTATTGCTGGAGATTAGTGGCTGTCACAAAGTGAAATGAGTTTATTGATCTCTTCCTACTCACTAAGGCTCCACACTCTGAAAGTACCATATTTTGTGGTACAAGATGAGTCTGTTAACAGGATCCAGACACAGAATAATGCAATATCATAAGCATCTGCCTTATGCCCCATTGACAGAGGTGGATGAGGAACCTTCAGCAGCATTCTAGTAAAATGTCTAGCTCAAGACCAAACAACCTTTTCCATTCTATTAGCCCTAAACTCACCCACCTGTTTTTAAAAAATTGAAGAACGCCCTTAAAAATCAGCTTGAAAAAGTTAATGGCCTCCCCTCTTGATGTAGTGTTTAGTAAAATGTTCAGTTCTGAGACTACATGTTTAGCTTTTTCAGACTTCTCAGTCAAAAGGGAGGTGAGGAACTCCACTTTGGGAGTAAATTTTCTAAGAATACCATATTAAAAATATATGAGGAAAAATTATAGTCAGCCATTCGTGTTGATTAATAAAGATTTGGGAAAAAATCCTGATCTTGCAGTTTTCTTAATTGCATATATGCTGATTCAAATCACACACAATATTTATAAAATCCTGTTAAAAAGCCCCAAATGAAGTGCTAAGAGTTTACCTGGCTTGTGAAGGTTTTGGTTTAGACCATGAGGTAGATCAGTCTCCAGTTTTTGATTACCCTGTACAGGACCTGAATGACAATGGAGGTAGATTTACTCATCTGGAACACTCTGGACTTCAGCCCAAAAGGAATTTAACAGATAAAATCCCTGGGTTAATAGAGATCATAGGATCTATCTAGGTTGAACTGTTGATTTATTAGGTGATACCAATGGATGCCTCTGACACAGCCAAATAACATCAATTGGAGGTTGCTTTTAGACACACACACACATTTCAATGAAGTTTTTTAATGTGGATGAACACACCAAATGGCTTCTTGAATATGGATCCCCTCATGCACCATTTGGGAAAACCAAAGAATGGCAGTAAATAAACCTGGTCATAGCTGGGCTTTCTGATAGTGCTATGGCAACGGGCCAAGGGAGGCACAGGCAATTCAAGAATATCCTTCCTTACCTTTATCAGGAAGGATGGAGTCATGCTAGGGTGAAAACCAGCAAGGATTGCTCCACTGGATCACAAAGTGGTAAAATGTTAATGACATTTCTGATGTACTAAAAGCGTAAAGTGCATTTCTGCTGCACTGCACTTTCCTTGGAGAACTTGCATCAGATCCTGACCAGGTCTGAACTCTCTCCAGCTGGTAAACAAGATGAAAACCTGAGGCAATACTAACATACATACATGTTTTTATATATATACATTATATATATATATAAATCCAGATACTGCTCTCATGGAAATCTGTGGCACCTGGCTTAATAGAAAGTGGAAGAATAACAATGAAAGAAATCTTGAAAACTTTATTTCAAGCTTGGTTGGAGAAGAGAAGCAGTTTGGCTTGACCTGTCCTTTCTGACCTCTCTGTTAGGATGGCTGGCTGGCTTCTTCCTTGAGTGTAATTTCTGTATCTGTACACCTGCACCAAGGGAATAGGCAAAAAGGTGGGATTAGGCAAAAAAAGCAGGATAAGGTCTGTGGCTTCATACTGTGCTTTTATGTTAACATCTCAAAAATTGCCCCTTGCAGACCTGTTCACCACAGATTCAAACTCTCATAGAGAATAATTTGCCCCCAAGGCATCATAATTTAACATTCCCAATGAAGAAATTTAATGCAGGAATTTTTTAGGCAGCATTTTGATGAATTTATCAGAGGAACAGACCATTTCACAACATTTGGGTCACAGTAGAATTGTGAGAGAGTGATTCTCTGGATTTTCTGTGCAGGAAATGAGAAGGCGGAGGGGAGGAAGTAGCTTTAAAACACTCTGGTTTTGTACACTGTGAATTTAATGTATGTGAAAGTTAGAACACCTTCATGCCTCTGAGAGAGAATACAGGCCTGCTATCACCTGGAAAATGTGTCAGTGCCAGCCCTCTGGCATCTCAGATTAATACAGGATTGGCTACTTTAATACTGCACTTCCAGTCAACTGGTGGATGCTTAACATGGTTTAAGGTTTAGGACTAAAATGATAATTATTTCACTAACTTCAGAAAAACCATTGTGGAACAGCAGTGGTAGCTACAACTGGAGTTTACCCCTAAGAGATGCTACGAAGTGAAAATAATCTTTTAAGAGTTATATGGACACAATTTACTTTTTATGTCACTGAGCCATTCTTTCAGGTCAGTAACATTTATTGTGTTTGCTTCCAGCATCTCCAAATATATGAAATATAAACCTTCCCTGGAAGAGAATTCACTGCAAATGGATCTTGGCTTCTGGCTGGCTGAGTATTTTGCTAATAAGGAATGTGTATATCTAAATTGTCTCTACAGTTCTACATTAAATATGAAATGAAATGCAACTAATATTTAGGTAGCAGGAATAATTTCTATTTGTGCAGAGCTGAATGCAGTTATTTTTCTTTAAGGCTAAAAACGACTCAGTTTACCTTCTCATTTTTTATTTCCTATCTCTTCAGCACAATGGAACACTCACTTCAATATTGGATGTATTGAGTAGAGGTGATAAAAATGTTTGTGCAGTGCCTAAATGGACTGTGAACAAATATTAATAGAACCACCTTGGCAACATGATGGGCAATGATTGGACCCGTGACTTGACACCTGCTCCTGCAGAGGAACATGGACACCTCCAGCAGCCTCCTGACCATCACCTCTCCACACTCCCAGGAGGGAATGGGTGTACACACAAACACCCACTGCCTGGCATGAGAAAGAAAGTGAACACTGTGAAGGAAGCTGGAACCTGAGTATCTCATCCCTGCAGGAAAAGGGTAAGATTGTAGGCCCAAGCACAGTCTGCATTCAGGTCTCTATGTTCTGTCTCAGTGTCGCTAATTAAATCTGTTCCTGTTGACTTGAGAAACATCTGCATTTTGAACTGCCTGGGCTTTGTAATGCATTTTCTGGTTGAAAACACTCAAAATCCTGCCAGTGGTGGGTAATGCAGCCCCAAGACCCCTTTTGTGGAAGGACAGACTGCAAGGAAGTCTGTGGCAGGATCAGAGGTGTGACATATCCTACAGTATCAGGAAAATTACAGCATCAACTAGAGAAGCAGACACATTGGAGGAAGGATACAAGGTCTGGCTCATTAGCTGGGGAACTACCTCACACTGACCTTCAGTCTGTCTGGTTCTTGCAAACTTTCTGCATAATATCTCCAGGAGACATCAATTTCTGTCTGAAAGTCTTTGTCTACCTTCTTATTATCTTGTGTCCTGATTGTTACAATGCTTTTCCTATTGTCATGACAGCTCCAGCTGACCTCTGGTGTCACTGAAGAACGCTGCAGCATAGACTGTTTTTCATCCTCTTTTTTCTTTCAGGATCCCTCTACTATTCTTTCTTCCTTCTCTTCCATGATAAACTTTTACTTTCACTTTTAAGGTCTTATCCTCTTCCTCTTCCTTATTCCTTACTGAAACCACTGATCCACCACTTAATTGCTCTCTTTTCAAACATGCCCTCTTGATTTCTGCTCTGCTGCCTTCATATTTTTTTCTGGGCAACACTACTTCTGCAAAGCCAGTCTGTTCACATTCCTCCTGTGTGTTCTCCTTTCAGGTCATGCCAGCACAAAACCAGGTAACAATTAGACTGCTGGGATTCTGATACTCCACATTTCATGCTAGCCCATATCATCTCAGGACTTTCTTGCACTACTTTCTTTGCTTCCAGCTACCATATTTTTTTTTCCCCTTAGAATATAATACTATTTGTGGTGGAAATCACCAGGCTGCTCTGTATTTATGTGGTCACTAATGAAACAAATTTCTCCTTCATGATAGGGTTGATACGAGCTATAATAATAAACAGCACATGTGCTAAAGGAGTGGGTTGGATTTGATGAAACATCAGATGATATAGAGAACCAAACACAGGAAGAACTAGGCTAGTTTGCTCGTGCTCTGCCAAGGTGAATCCATACAATAATCATGTCTTCTCCAGTTACTGGAAAAGACACAGTTATTTATAACATATATTCTAATTTTTCTTATTGAAGAGAAACAAGTTTTTAAAAAGAATCACAATATTGGCAGTTATTATGTAGTTGTGTCAACTGCATCCTTAAATATTCATTCCTCTTTCAGTTTCAAATGCAATTTTTCAGTTTTACTTTCAATTTTAAAAGCAGTCATTTTTCCATAGATTTAGTGTGTGATAAATGTGCACAAACTTTTTTTTTTTTCTTAAATTAGCATAGAAAACTTTTCAGTTCAAGATGCTGTCTGTACGGTAAATGGTAGAGTACCTTCTGCCATCTGCTGAGCACAGTGAGAAATGCTCATGTGCTCAACGATGAAACGGATAAAATTCTGCCCATCCATTTCTGGGCTATTTTAAACCCAGCAAAGAATGTAATGAAAATAGCAGGCAGATCTAAGGCAGGATTTAAAACATAGTCAAGACAGTTCATGTCAGCATTAAAGTGTGTTGGTAAAGGAAAAGAAACTCGTGCTATTTTGGACACAAAAAGAATAGGAAGAAGGCTGTGACACATGGAAAAACAATCAGATGCAAATACAGAAAATGAAGTGCATTTTTCTCTGTTGATTTAGCAGTGGTACTTTGCCCTTTGGCACTGTCTCTTTGGTAAACATTTTGAGCAGGACACTGACAGCACTTTCTTTCTGAGAAGCATAGCATGTTCTTAATTGTTTGATGTTGTGGCTAAAATGTATGTTTTAAATGCAAACAGAGAAACTTTACAAAACAAAAATAAATGAACTATTCAAGATCACAGCAGTAAGAGTTTGACATAACCTAGCTTCTCGTTAGAGCTTCAAATGTCCCTCACTCCCCCTCACAGGCTGTGAGTCAGCAGGGAAGGCGGATACCTAGATAGAAACACCAAACTGTGGAACAATGATTACACAAATGTTATTTTGGTTGCACTTCAGATGTTCCTGCAGTTAAAATCTGCTAAAATTAGGAGAACTGCAGTGGTAAGAACCTCAGCAGATACCTGGGGTCATCAAGTGAAAACGCCACAAGTCACAGCACCTAAACAAGGTTTTATACCACTCAAAAATATGATGTCAGTTTGACCCTGTCACAAATAAGCACAGCCCAGACTCATTATTTCACTCTTCCTGCAGTGCTGGCATTGTGAGCCCTGTCTCTGCTGCTTTTAGTTATCTGCTAATGGAAACATGCTTATAGACAACATGAATCTGATCAAACAGGCCCCTGAAGCCTGAATTTCAGGCCAGATCACAGCCTTGTGTAAACTAGGTATTATCACTGGAGGCGTATGGCAATCCCACTGCCACTCCAACACTAATCACTTCACCTTAAAAAGATTTTTCTTATAAATCTCAGGACTCTTTAGTACATAGAAATGTACACGCTCGAGTGAGAAGCAAAAGCTTCTTTGTGCCAGTTCTGTTATTTGATCCAATATCCTATTCCAAACATCCTCATCCTCTAAAGAAGCTGAGAGGATAGTACTGCATTTTCACAAACATTGGTCCCAACAGGAGATGCTCTGCAGAAGCAGCCAGAGAGAGATGTTTTCAGCAGAGATCACTGAATTCCTGCATTATGTACGAATGCCACATGTGATGGTTGTTTCATCCTTTATTACAAGCAACACAAGGAACCTTTTATCTTCTGTTTACTAGGATGGGAATAAATACAAAGAGTTAATATGTAACCATTCTTTTGGGGATGCTTTCATTTTTACGAGAAGAAACACTGGACTGAGGGTCATTCGGGCTTGTGGACTGGCAGCAATGTTCTCCTTGGCACTGGTGGCAGGCCTGGTTGCTCTGAGCCACTGTGCTCTTGCAGCAAAAGGTAAGAGAGTCTTCCACTTTCTAACAGCCAATACTGTCTTGAGGTGTGAATGAGAGAAGCTGGAGAGAGCAAGAGGAGTTTAAAGCTTTCAAACAATTCCAGTCAAGTGCTTTGAAGGAGAATTTTCTCTGAAAGCTATTTCCTCCCTTTTTCCTCCTTCATTCCTTCCTCTATCCCTTCCCACGGGGAGGTGAATTGCTGTGTGTGAAAGTATAAAATGGGAGATAACAGAAGAAATATTGACAAAAACTGTGGAAACCAGGTTGCCTGGATGCTGGGGCATTGTGCATGCCAGGAGTCCACCTTTCTCCACCCCTCTGCCCAGCTCCCTGCTCACCAGCCTTCCTCCCCCTCGGCTGCAGGTGCAGCCTGGCACGGCTCCTGCCTTGCTGTTCTCCTCCTTTCCCCCATGCCAAAGGCTCTGGGCACTGTTTCATAAGCTCTCTCCCTCAGTTTGCTATGCATTCCCACAGCACAAGCTTTATGCCCCTTTGCTGTATCCTCACAGTCTCAGCAGGAGCCTCTCTCCAGGTCCTTTGCAGGAGCACAGTCTGCACCCCCCACTCTCCCTCGCTGCTCTCCTCCTGTTCTCACCCTCTGGGCGAAGACTTTTCACGCTGTCAACACGTTAAAGCCATTTTGGAATGAGAACTGTCTAATGTAACAGAGTGTTTGCCCCAGTGAACAGAAAAATTGGGGAAACCAGATAAAAATAAATTTAATTAAAAAAACCCAACAAATCATTTTAGGCTGACCCCACCAAACTACTTTTGATTAAAAATGAAATTCATTAGTTTGCTTCTAAGTCCCTCTCGACCTATTTGTCCAAGATAATTTACGATAATTGACTCACTTTACAGAATACCCTCATAAATCCACTTTGAAGCAAAAGTAAATGTTAATAAAAAAACAGTAGGACCATGGATAGAGCTGCTGGGGAGAAGAGGCTAATACTTTTAGCAGCACCAGCTGCCCCAGTTAGTTATGTACCTGTAGATTGCAGAAGGGCAGTGTAGCTCAGCGCAGGAATGTTGTCTAACCAATGACAACACAAAAACTTGTGCTTCCAGTTGAGAAATAAAAACAACTCCAATTTTCTGCCCAATTTCTTGTAAAGTGTCTCCTTTCCTCCAGTCTGTCCCAGGCCCCCAGGAGTGCTCTTTGCCACAATTGATGTAGACAAGAGTGTGTACGACGTGGGGGAGGCAGTGGAGTACACCTGCAGGCCCGGGTTTGTCCCCAACAACGGCCAGAGGAAGTACACCTGCCTCCCGACCGGCAAGTGGCCTCTCAACACCCTGCTGTGCCTGCGTAAGTGAAACAAAGCAAATCCTCTTCTACATTTTACACCATCTCCTGACGTGCCTTGTACTCCTCTGAAAAGAGTATTTATAGTCCACGTGATTAACCTGATATATTCAAACGGATATGCTTCTGTTTTCTGATTGTTCTTTCACTACTTCTTGGGAGACAACTGGGGGTGGGGTAAAAGAGGGGCAAGTAACAGGGGACGGGTCTTCCCATGCATGTCCCATCCTTTCCCTTAAACCTCTGCTCTGGGATGGTGATGGAGGTTGGACCTGGACAAGGTGAACCTTAATCTGGCTCAGCCCAGCAGTGCTTGTACTCTAATGCCATACTCTGTGATAATACCTGCATGTCTTGTATCCCTCATTGTTCATGTTTATCATTGCCTTGTTTAGAAGTAATTTTCCTCGGACAATCAAAATTTTAAAAAGTTATTTAATCTAAAAAACTTAGAAACTGCTACATTTTTATATAAATGTAGAATAGCTAGACTTATGAAATGTAGTATTTGTGAGTGGAGAAATGTGAAAGACACCAGAAGCCCTTTGTGACCAACTCATTGCCATTATCCTAGCTTCACATCTCAAGAACAAATATTATCTTTCTTTAATCTTTAACAGCAAAGAGATGTCCCAATCCCGGACCCTTGCAGAATGGAAAAATTGATTCTATAGACCATCACTATCAGAGTTCTTTAAGCTTTTCATGTGATCCAGGGTAAGGATTCCCTTCCTCATGCTGTTAAATGTATAACCTAAATCACAGTCATCACCTGCTGCAATATTGCAAGCCAGGGAACTTGGACAACTGCACATAAAAAGCCCACCTCCGTTTCAGAAACCAAAAACAAAGAAAACCATGTCTGGTGATCCTCCTCTGATCAGTCTTGGCTATAACATCCTGGAGCTTTGCTACTCCAAAGCCATGTCTTACATCAAAATAGCAGAGATTTTATGCAAAGATTTATTCTAGACTACTTTCCCCTGCTTTTTAAATCCTCTTACTACATCAGGAGATGAAATCCTACAGCAGAGAGAAGATAATCTCCATCTAAGTTGTTATGCTGTTAGGCTCTGGAGACTGAAAATTTTGTTTCTATGCTTTTCTGAGCTCAGTAAATGAAAACACAAGGTTAATCCTAATTTGGCCCCTGGAGCAAATGCACTTTTACTCAAGGCTACTCACTAGTTTTAGAAATGAGGATACATTTATATAAAAATAGTTGTGATAAATGCAAGGAAATATTTGATGGTAACATACAGTTCATTTTACTTGGGTAACTAATTAATAAACAGTGCTTACCTGGGAAGGTGATAGGTTAGACACAACCTAAATCTCCCTGAGGAGTGGCAACAGCCTCAACCACCTCCTTCTGCAAAACCAGAGCAAGAGAAGGAATAAATAATTCAACTATGACACCAAATGTAGCAAGGAGACTTGATTTAATTTTGCTAATTATAATTTTCTGGGTTTCAGCTGTGTGATATTGAAATGATAGATACATGACAAACATTTCTTTAAAACTCAGAGTAAATGCTAATAGTATAAGTACAGAGGATGGGAAAGAAGCATTTTAAAGTGCATATGGAAATAAAATCAGTCTATCTGGCATTAAAATAAAATAATATGCCCCAGTGGCTTCAGTTCTTAAGAGTGCTGAGTTCTTTGCAATAGTTTGATCCTAATTGCCATAATTAGCTAGGAACTCCTCCCAGGAAAGCATAACATTTATGTTAGCAACCACACATCAATGCTCATTATTTACATATATCCACAGCATTAATCAGGTTTAGAAATTAAGGTAAAAGAGGTAATATATAGTCAGAAAAAGCAAAACATCTTTTTGTACCAAGCCTTTTGTCTGGATACTTGGAATAGTTGAGTACTAACAGGTTTATATATTTTAATCTAAACTTCCTTTGAGGTCAGTGAGTGATAGGACCAGAGAAGGATTTCAGAACTGGCCTCTTAAGTCTGTTTATGAGAAATGGTAATTTTTCTTGCAAAGAACAACTTGATTCTTTTCCTTATTCGTTAAGCTCTCTGATAACCAGGTTTTTTTCTTTTCAGTTACACCCTTGTTGGGCCAAGAACAAGCCAATGCATGGCAGATGGGAAGTGGAGTGGAATTTTTCCACAGTGTCAACGTAGGTGGTTAAAGACTTAAGAGCTACTTTGCCCTTATCCTTATTACAGAAAGAATCCTTGGCATTGCTCAGAAGTGCATATACTTTTAGTCAGATACCTCCTTTAGTGCATGCAAAAAATGGTTGGGAAAAATCAAGAAGAACCCTGTATGTTTGGTTTTAGAAGTGTGGATTCTGGCTTTAGAGACATACACTTTAAAGTTCTGTACCAAAGGGCAGGATCAGGGATGATATTTACAGCTGAAGGTAAGATGCTTATCCACTCAAATTAATTCTCCCTGTATTTAAAAGGAAGATATTGTCATACCTTTGCAACTGTCACATGTGGCTTTGCTAAAACCTGTCCTGCATAAATACTTCACTGAAAGAGGAATTTACTGCCTAATATTGGCTGAAAAATACAGCAAAAATCATGACTTACATACTCTAAGGCTCCGGACACTTTTAATCTGAACTTTTTGTTTTGTTAGCCATGCTTCTGTGAAGGGCAGTGAGGGTTAATTTAATTATAAGCATGTTGCTGTTGTTATTCTAGTACTAATTTGATCTTTAAGCTCTAATTGCTATGCATGCTGTGCTTTTCTAGCGGTGACTTGTGCACCTCCTTCACTTCCTGAATTTGGACCCCTTTCTTACCGCCACTCCAAACCTGGAAACACTTCTCATTTCCTGGACACAATTACTTTTGAATGTGTACCTCCCCTTGCACTCATTGGGAATGAGACAGCTACCTGCATGGCCAACGGGAACTGGAGCAGCATTCCAGAGTGCAGGGGTATGTAACTTGTATCAACGCCTCAAAATCCTCCCTAGAATTGTATATATAACACCATATGAACAGCTCCCAACACCTGAAAGGGGCCTATAGGAAGGCTGGGGAAGAGCTGTTCACAAGGGCATGTAACAAGGGGTAATGGGTTTAAGCTAGTGAAGGGTAGATTTAGGTTGGACATTAGGAAAAAGTTCTTTAATACGAGGGTGGTGGATCACTGGAACAGGTTGCCTAGAGAGGTGGTGGGGGCCCCATCCCTGGAGGCATTCAAGGTCAGGCTTGATGGGGCTTTGAGCAATCTGTTCTAGTGTGAGATGTCCCTGCTTGTTGTTGGGGGGTTGAACTAGATGACCTTTAAAGTTCCCTTCCAACCCAAGACATTCTATGACTCTATGAGTCTATGAGCTTTGATATATTCTCTTCACAGTTGTTAATGCAAGCATGCAGTAGAGCTACTTTGAAAGTTAGACTCATGAATGCAAGGTGATTGCTCACCAGATTGCACACAACATGGAAGTGACAAAATATTTGCTGCAGGTATAAAGGTTATATAAACAAAACCTGGTAAATGTATGGGGAGCCAGAGCCTGGCCTCCAGGGCAGAGTGAACTTTGAATTCTGCCAAGTGCTAGGATTGGTCTAAGAACTAGACAACCTTACCCCTAGTCCTAAGAACTCCACCAGTTTCAGTGACATTATGCCACATTTAAGGAGTTTTTGGATTGCAACAGATGTGTCTTTAAAACAAGTAACATTTATTTATTTTTAAGCAATCTTTCCTCTGGCTATGTTTTCCTGTGCAAGAGGCTGAAATGCACCACCGTGAAAGTCTAATGTGTTTTTGGAGGTACGAAGCGTGTCTTTTAGAACTGCAACGTTGACAAAGCTCTGTTTTCATTTTGGTACTGCAGTTGTCACATGCTCCACCCCAGTAGGAATAGAAAACGGCTTCCTGGAGTTCGTTGCTCGTCGAACGTACCACTACAACCAAAGTGTCAGCTTTGGCTGCCAGCCCAGGTATGTGCTGGAGGGACCCAAGCATTCCTGGTGTGAAAAGACTGGAAACTGGTCCACCAAGCCAAGCTGTAAAGGTATGCACACAGTGTCTGTTGGAAACCACTCATCAAGTTTGATTTTCCCAAAAGGCCACCGCTCTGATTGCTACTGAGCTCTTACGCCGTTGAGCAAGAGCTGTCCTCAAAAGAAAAGCAAAATAATAATTTCAAGGCCAAGATAATGTAAAACCACTCCCAACATTGGATGTTGTAGGACGTGGTGTATCTCAATTGACTTCAATAACCATCCACGCAATTTATTTTGTCTGAGTATCTCCTCTACTCTTCCTGTTCAATATAATTAAAAATTTTACTGAGGCTGGATCTTCACTGGAAACTTTTGATCTTATTCTTGGGGGTCTGAACTTCTCCAGCATTGTAATACCAGTGCAATGTGGGACACATTAGTTTTAATTCCCAAATGTCACCTGTACAGATTTCTGGTGGGATCTAATCTACCTACTGTTCAAAACTGAGCTGTCATTATCCTGATGTGTTGCTTATAACGGAATTGTTTTACAGGCCCATGCAAAATACCAGTTAAGAAAGCTGTAGTATTATATAATGGTGAGAAGAAAAGGGTTCAAAATGACCTTAAGGATGGCATTCAGCATGGTGAAACTGTATCCTTCTTCTGCAAGAATAAAGAAAAATCCTGTGCCTATACAGTAGATGTTCCATGTATGGATGGCAACCTTACTCTCCCTGCCTGTTTCAAAGGTACGAGCCAGGCTAAACACAAAACACTTCTGTTGGTGGAATAACAAATACTTCAGTGTGGGGGCAATGTCATAGCTCATCTTTGAGCCCTTTTTGACTGACTAATTCATCTGACATGCACTAAAGTTCTTGGATATTTAGGAAGAAATGGCCTGAGAGGAGAGAATGCACAGCAAGACTTTTCTTTTGGACACATCAGAGCCCTGCTTTAATTCCTGTTCCCTTCTTAGAAGGTGTAATTTAGAGGTGGTCTAGCCCAAACAAAAGGCCATACATAAAGTATTCCAAGATTCCATGAATCCTTGGCTCAATGTCCTCTCTAGCTGTAAAGGGTTTGAACACTGCTGCTGCCTTGAGAACCTGACACACTCACTCCTGTTCAAGTGAATTATTCTCCCATTTTGCTGATGGGCAGCACACTGGTTCTGCCTTCAGACCAAGAGTGTTAAAAGCAGCTGACAGCTGTAGTGAGGAATTGATGCTGGAGGAACTGGTTCACAAGCACACGGGTTTTTAGAATAAATAAACAGACCAAATAGAGAAGCTTTTTAGCCAGAGGAAATGCTTTGCATTTGTTTTATCAATATTTCTTGCATAGAATACTCCTTGTAAGTTTTATTTTCATTTGCAAGTGAAGGAAAAAAACACAGCCTATGCATGAGGAAAACATCTTTCCTCACATTTGGCTTGGCTTCTGATGGATGTAGCTTAGCTTTCATTAAAAGAGAAATAAACAGTGTATTTCTGCTAGCGGTTTTACTCTGATGCAAAGATGGATTGCTCACCAAGCAGGGTGCAGGAAGCATGCTGTTTTCAGCTCTCACACATTTCAAGAATTTAACCTCAAGATATTAACTACTTGCTTTCAACAGAACGTGGCTTTTTTTCAACTCTGGTAAAGAAGGACCCATCAGACATGAAACCATGTGAAGATGAAGAGTGAATCAGAGAAGCAATACAGTATTAAGTTTCTGCGTTACTGAGACAAAACGTTCCATATCAGAGAGGAAAACTTAGGTCCTGGGAGTGTAAATTTCCAGGTCAACTCTGGACTCTCTGTGAATTCAGTCTCTGCTGTTTTCCCCACCACCCTCTCTACCAGCCTCTTTCACAAGCTATGGCACATTATTTCAGCAATTAACTTCCATTCTCTTTTCTCTGCCTTCTTCAAATCCCCACAATACCACTTCTCCTCCTACATTTCCAGCAGTCATGCAACTGTAAATGACTTTCTCCATAGCAATCCCTTCACAATAAAGTGATTTTCAGCCAATAGTGTGGTTTTTTTTAACATTACCTAATCATCAATCCCATCCTTTAGCTCTTAACAGATTTATACAGGAGGGCCTTCATCATTAGTAATTGGCTGGGTTCTGATTCCATTTCTGCTCCCCTGTGATAAGGGGTGGACCTTTAATTATAGCTGGACAGAGGATCATCAGCCTCGGATTTTCCAGAGTAAGTCGAAAGACTTGAGATTTCCAAAGCTGTTAGAAGCCAAGTATCCAACCACAGTTTAAATATCCATAGTGTCAGATAAAAGGCTCTTCTACACTTTAAAAAAAAAAAAAAAAAAGCTAAAATTAGGAAGACTATTAATGGTTTTGAGATTCTAGCTTCACCTGAAATTGTTGTTTTAAACGCTTAATTTTTACCACTTGTTCAATATTACAGAATGCAACTGGTTCCTTTTTAGAAAGAGAATTGGGCACCATTGAGCAATAGCAATGATTTCTGGTCATCAAATGGCTTTGAAGTAAACTGTACTTTTGATTTATTATAGAACTAGTTCACTGGTATCATCCACTCTGGCAAGTTTTGTGCTTTTGTCCATATTTCCATTCAGAAAAAATAGTTATAATTTCAACATAGAAGGTGATAGAGGAATATTTGTTGTACATTTATAATAAATTGTCATGGGTCATGTGTGGATCCTTCTGAGGTATAAAAGCCTCCTCTGGGATTAAAAGCAGAAGTAAGCTACACAGTAAGCAAACTACTGTAGAACTTTTTAAAAGGACCTTTTAACATTAAGATCAAACTACTTGTAAGATGCTCCAGCTGCCATTAAGAAACTCTGAACATACTCTCATTATCTTTTTTTTTTGAAGGCTGCACATGAATATTTAAATAGTATGACTGATACAATTTGTTCTTATACTTCCTATTGCTAAGGGGAGACTGAGGCAGCTATTATTAAGTATTTAATACTTTGTACTCATCAGCAATTTAATTCTCTAAGGTAGAGATCCACAAACTCACATTAGCAGCTGAAGGAGGTCATTTGTTGCTACAACGTGCACTATATTTTGGTTCCTAGACATGTTTAAGAGTGATCCTTAAATGATGTTTGACTTAGAGGCCAAGATACCCATAACTACTTCTAACCCATACATGGATCAGCTGGCAGGAACCTATCTGTTTGGAAATCTAGTCTAAATGTTGTGTGGATACCTCTCTGGGATCAGGATGTTCCAGATGGTAGCTGAAACACCAAACACAGTTTAATATTAACTTGTGTTTCACAGCAAAACATTGTGAAGTTGGCATGAGTAAAGTTAGCATTCACTGCCACAGAAATGCCACTTTTCCCTGAAATGATTTGTATTTTGTACAAAAACAGCTGCCTCAGGAGCATTCAGATTTTTCTAAGCAAATGTTCCCAGTTCCACTTCCCCATGCAGCAGGACACCAACAGATCACGTCAGCTGGCCCTGCTTCCTCGCTGGATATGCAGCATTTGAATAATTTAAAGAATCACTTTTAGGAGCCAATGATCCTACACTGAATTTATTATCTAGTGTCCTGAAGCAAGAAGGGGGAGAAAAAAAATCTGTGACCTGCTAAGTCTTTGAAGTAGTGAGGTGTTTGTGAATCACAGCTTTTCAGACATGAAAGGTTTGCTTAGAAGGTCTGAAAAATAATATATTGCAACTAGAGGTGTTCCAGAGGTGGAACAAGGGAGTGAAACTTGCCCTTTTTAAAAAAGATGCTTGAAAGAATGCCTTAAGCTGCACTCATGTTACTTGTAGCAACCTGCTGAGACAGTTACAGAGATAAGGGAATGCTGTAGAGAGATGAAAAAAAAAGTTTTACTTAAATGAAGATTTTTTTACAATAATTGGGGATTCCTTCTGTGTTCTGGTTGGGATGTCTGTGTGTTCTTCAAGGGTGTATCTACAGTGATTTCCTCACGTCAGTACTCACTGTGTCCAGGCTGCAGCTCTGGCTGGAGATAAGACCTTGGTCATTCCTTGAATCTTTAGTTTTTCTTTCTTTTTGAACAGAAGTTACACAATTGTCAAATCAATGCAGGTGGGCTTCAACCTCTCTGGCCACCCTGCTCTGCATAGCAGAAACCAGCTCTCTTCTCTCAGGAAATTTCCTGGAGTACTGTTTCCAATTTCATTGGAAATTCTGCTCTGCCTGGTGTACCATCAAATTCGATTTTGTAAAGTATTTTGTGATGAGCAAGACAAAGAAATAAGCAAATCTGAAGGCAAGGTGGAGATACGAATCAATGAGCAACACACAAAAAAGTTGGCTTAGAAATTCCAACCCTTTTCTGCTGTCAAAAAGCAGATTTGCAAAGCTGGACAGAAATGCAAACTTCTCACCTAATCACCTGGCCAACATGCTGATGTGCTGCTCTTGGAAAAACCTGCCTGGAAAGAGTCACATTAAGTCCTTTCAGCCTTCCATATTCTGCCAACTAACAAAACTGTTGTCTGTCTGTTGTCTGGACTGACTTGGACAAATTGATTTCATAATGATTATCAAATTCCCACGACAGATGTGGCCAACTGAAGTGGTGACTCAGAAGTGAAAAGTTTGGCAGGTTCAGGTCTTTGAGCAAGTGAGCCACCCCTAAGTCTTACTGTGTTGCAAGAGCCTTCCACTATTTTAAAACAGGTTAAAAGTAGTAGTATCTTAAAAAAGGTATTCAATTACAATTATTTTAAGTTTGGAATTTACAGATAATAGATAATCATTGTAATCTACTAATGAGATTCTTTCCATCAGTGATTTTTGCACTGCTTCTATGCAAATGTTTCTTTAAGAAACTATGTGCAAACCAGTGTAGCTGTCACAGCTATCAGCAAACGAGCCCTAATGCAGAATCATTTCTGCTGAAGATGAGCTGAGAAATCAAAGAAAACAGCCAATTTTCTACTGTACATGTAAGAAATTCTTGTTTGATGTATATGTGCATGTGAATCAAGCTTAGAAGAGTTGAAGAGTTTACTCATTTGAGATAAAAGCACTTCAGATGCTATACACACAGCAAGGTCAAAGACAGATTTTGGGGAAAGAGAAATAATTAATTGAATCAAAGAGGTCAGACATTTTATTTGGGATCAAACATACACACAGTTATTTCACTGACTTCCGAAGAGGCTGAAGAACTGAAAGCACCAGGAGATTTCTCTAATTCTCTTGGATTAAACAATAGTTTTCTTGACATGGCTACAAAACAAGAGACAAAACAAGTGTCTCTTGTGTAGAAATCAGGCATGCACTTTTATTTTCTGTTCCACAACATTCCCTCCTATTTTCTGTCCATAAACAACCCATGAAACATGAGCAATATTGAGTCTATGATATGTTTTTAAAGTGAAGTAAAAATCACACTATTATCTACAAGGCTATACTTAAACAAATTTTACTTAGAATATACTCAGAGTACTCAGAAACTGGCTAAAATTGGCTCTGCAGTTATTCAGCCAGCACCTGCAATTTCAGTTGCATTTTATTTTATCTGCTCATGTGTCTGACACTCATTATGGAGGTACAAAAATATTGCTCAGACTCAGAAGCTCCTTCTGATTTATTGACCTGTAGTTTCTAAGTGGCAAATATTTTCCACTAAGCTTTGAGTGGAAGCCTTTTTTTCCCCAAATATTGATCATCGTAAGATATAAAAATAGATACAGCCAATATCTAACTAACAGCAATTAAAACAAGTAAAACACATCCCAAACAACCCAGAGTTATCTCCTGCAGCTTCTGCACTCTGACTTCTCTAGCCCAGACTCTCCCGTGGTGCTGAACCACTGAGTCTGTCCCTGACATAATGAGGGTCTGAGCCCACCTCATTACATTTCTGGCATCCCCCACTTCCTCCTTGGTGCTCCCTCAGGCTCTATGGGTCCTCGTAAGGTTTTTAATGTACATGCAAGACTGAGTGTAAAAATAAATATTTATCTATGTATGTGCATTTTTGCAGGAAGAGCTCTGGGAGTAGTGATGATTGCACAGTTCAGTGCAGTGTGCCCAGCTGGGGCAGCAGCAGGTCTCGGTGTGCCAGCTGACCTTAATCACTTTGGGAGGGAAAAAACTGGCTGGATGGCCAGGTTCAGGGAGTTGTGGTAAATGGAGTCACCAGTGGTGTCCCTCAGGGCTCAGGTTTGGGGCCAGTTTTGCTCAATATCTTTATCAATTATCTGGATGAGGGGATTGAGTGCACCCTCAGTTTGCGAACACCAAATTGGGTGGGAGTGTTGATCTGTTTGAGGGTAGGAAGGCTCTGCAGAGGGACCTGGACAGGCTGGATCAATGGGCCAAGACCAATTGTGTGAGATTCAATAAGGCCAAGTGCCCAGTCCTGCATTTTGGTCACAACAAGCCCCAGCAGCGCTACAGGCTGGGTGAAGAGTGACTGGAAAGCTGCACACAGCTGAGGGAATTGGGGTTGTTTAGTCTGAAGAAAAGGAGGCTGAGACCTCATTGCCCTCTAGAACTACCTGAAAGGAGATTGTAGGGAGGTGGGTGCTGGCCTTTTCTGCCAAGTAAATAGTGAGAGGACTAGAGGAAATGGCCTGAAGCTGTGGCAGGGGAGGTTTAGATTGGATATTGGGAAGAATTTCTATACTGAAAGAGTGGTCAGGCACTGGAACAGCCTGCCCAGAGAGGTGGTGGTGTCACCATTCCTTGAAGTATTCAAAAACCATGTAAATTTGGTACTTCAGGGCATGCTCTGGTGGCCCAGGTTGTGGGTTTTGTTTTAGTGGTTGGACTCAGTGATCTTAGAGCACCTTTCCAACGATGACGATCCTGTGATTCTGTAATGACCGCCGGCAGCGAGTATGTTCCTGCAGTGTAACAGGGCCACCTTCAATGCACAATTTTACTCTCTCAACTCCAAGAGTTTTTTCCCCCAGCGCCTTCTGGGCAGGAGCAACTCGCCAAAGCGATCCGCTCCTCTCACACCCCTCACGGGCGGCGGCAGGGCGAACGGCCGCCTCAGCCTCCACGCCGCGGGGCCAGACCGGGCCTGGCTGTCCCCGGCCACTACCGCCCGGCAACCCGCGGAAACGGAAACGCGCGGAGCCGGCAGCCGGCGGGGCCGCCGGGAGCGGGGGTGGGGTCGGTTTGAACTGTTGGCCGCCCGGCTGGGCCGGCTCTGCGTGGGCTGGTCTTTCTCCCGCTGAGGGGGCCTGGGACCCGCCGGCCCGGCTCGGCCCCTCCTCTGAGCCAGGCGTGCAGGCTGCGGAGAGCTAGGTAAAGGGGGCAGCCCCCCACGGCGGGAGGGGGACTGGGGGAAGCTCGCCGGGGGGGGTGCCCGGCCGGGATGCGGGGCCTGGGGGTATTAAATCCCGCGAACCTCATCACGGCAGCGAGCGGGAGTGGGGTCGTTCGCTGTGGGAAATCGCTGCAAGTCAGCTGCGGGCAGACGGGGGTCTTCTAGGAAGCGGTTTGATAAATAAAGCGCCTGAAGGCAGGGGGGTAGGGAAACGCTTGTTTTCGCCCTGCTGGGAGGGCGGCTGAAGCTCGGAGGCGGGCGGTGAGGGTCCCGCTGCTCGGGGAGAGGTGCCGCGGGTGGGGCGGGGGCGGTAGGGCCCGGGGTAGCGGGGTCTGGGTGCAAGGGAAAGCTCCGGCGGCTCCAGCGGGCTGGCTGCCGTGTTCAGCTGAAATTGACAAACAAATGGCCTAACTGCAAGCTGAAATGTACAAAACGATGCCTACTGCAGCCGGGAAACTGACAATAGACCTCGGAGGAAGAGTTTGCCTGTTTTTTCAATACTCCGTAGTTTAACAGCGTTTCTGACGAGATTTGTTTGTTCAGTTTCTTCTAATTCATAAGTCTGTTTGCTGTTTTTCCTCTTTTCCCCCCCTCTCTTTTAAAACAACAAACAAGCTAATGAAGAAAAACTTAAGAATGCAGCTATGACAAATTCATTTAGGTGTTCTATGCATGTGGCTGTGACACAGATGCCTTCAGGTATTCTATACAAATTGTGTGTAGTTTAATACCTTTTTGTGGGGTTGACTATTCATTTTCAAATCGAAACAAACATTCTTGGAGATCAGATTGCATCGTTGTTTGCAAAGGATCACTCTTACTGTTGTGTTTATTTGAGCCTAAGAAAATATTTAGTTTTATTTTCCATATAGTTCCAAAGCATATCTTTGCAGAGCCTAAGATGTACAGAGGCTAATGTGGATTGATATTTGATCCTTTCTACTTCAACGTGCATCATTTTGCAGATTACTTCGTGTTCTTTCAAAATGAATGGTGAAGAGGAACTATGGGAACAACTAGACACAGAACTTGACCACTATGTTGTAGATATGAGGCCTTATGTTCTAAAGCTACAGCATAGCTCAGGTAAACATGGCAAAATGTGCATATAGAGAAACACTGGTAACAAAATTCTAGTTTACTGGTAGTTATTATATGTACTTGTATCACTTTCTTTAACAAGATGCTTGATGTCTGATATTACAGGGTGTTATTTTGAGGTGCATTTTGTACAACTTCTAAGGTTGAATTTTTTAGGTACTATTGTTATTGTTTGGGTTTCTGTCTTGGTGATGTAAATGTGCTTTTGCATAAATACATCAACTTCTTTTAAAAAAATCAGTTCAGTAGAAGCAGAACGTTTCTAAAAGGCATTGTGTCGCAATTTTGTAATTGCAATCTCAAAATATTTTTTAGAGAGAAGGTTTTTAAAATTTGCCTTAAGAATGTGTAATAATACAAGCATCAATTAATAGAAGATGTTTATAAATCTAGCGATTAGAAAAAACTGGTCATTATTAAAGGCACCAACCCTACGAATTAAGACCTTGCTTTGTAAACCTTGAATCCCATGAATAGTTCAACTATCTGGTAGCAAAGCTTGTGTAAATGGATATTTTTAGAATGAACAAAGATTTATTGTGGATTTTAAATATTAATGTTCATGCAAGCTGTGTGTTGTAGTTAGAGGCAGTAAGTTCAGGGTTCCTGCTGACTTGTGTGTTCCTTACTTATTAGCAATTAATTCTGAATATGCGTTATCTAGATGTCATGTAAGCATCTGTAAACATAAATTTATAGAAAGTATATCTGGGTGACATACATTTGAGCTATTTTTAAAGACTTATTTTTAATCTAGGTACTTAATCATAGTTTATTTTTCCTTTGGTTCTGTCATTTGAGGGTTTTGTTTGTTTTGCTTTAAATTTGTGGGTAGAAAGGAAACATCTACAGAATTGGTGATCAGTAATGGCTTCTGTTCTTGCTGTGTGTTTGATTTGCTCTGAAGATGAGTAGTGATTCTGTATATCTGTATTTTCAGAAAGGCAAAGATGTGCACTGTGGATTAAAAAACTATGTGAGCCCTCAGGAGCAGGCACAGGAGTGGTGGGAAGGAAGAATCGGAACCTTTATGCAAAGCTTCTGCTCCACATGCTGAAGCGAGGTGTGCTGGAAGGTCCTTTTGCACATAAACCAGAACCAGGAAGACTGAAAACTTTACCTTCTTACATGGTGGGTGTAACTTCTTTGTAAGCCAAATGTGCTTAAATATATTTTGAAAAGACATTTTTGCACACCTCGCTGACTTAATTGGAAAAAGAATTTTTATACTGCAGAAATTCCTGCAAGAAAAACATTAACAGCGTAAAGAATATATTTGTATAAATATATCCTAGTGTTGATTTTGCATTTATTTTAATTTTAGTCAATTTATTTTGATGAACCAAGTTCAAGAAGTGTTCGGACTAGTAGCCCAGACTGCTTACCTGACTGGGTACTGGGAGAACTAGGAAACAGTGAATCTAAGCACGAGGAATCATGGAACATATCTTCCAAAGAGGAATCATTTTTAGCAACACCACTTACACATGGGTAAGATTTTTGTATTTCCTTTATTCAGTATCTGATTCATCTTTAAGAGATGTTTGATTTGATAAACTCTGTATGTTTGAATTTGTATGTATCAATTTCTTGCACTCCCTCATGGACTCATCTTGAAAACAGTGTTTGTGCTTTATATACAGAAACTCTGGTAATAGCTTCCAACTTAATAACTTTTATACTTTTCTGTTATTACATTCCTTCAGTAGGTCATCTTCTCTGGCTTCTGTAAGTCTTCTTCCATGTACTGTATCTCTTTTTACTTTCCTTTTGTTCTCTTTCCCCTTTCAGTTACAGACACTTAGCATGGAAAATCAACTGGCCAAAATGATAGTCCTCTCTTCAGTTGCTGCCAAGTTTCTCAAACTATCTACCCATCTTTCTGTGAGCATGTTAGTACTTACTAAACACTTACCTGTTTGTCTTGTGTTTCATCATGGCTACTTTATGAAATAGCAAGATTTCTTTGTATTTCCTGTAAGCTTCATTAATCTTGGACTTCAGAAGGTCATGTATTTGTTAAAACTTAGGAGTTTAAAAATCCAAGCTTCTGCCCTTGGGATACTCTGCTGTGTTGTTTTGTTCTCCTGTGTGGGGAGGATCATTTGCAATGACTCTGTGTCCAGCCTTGTTTGAACAATCTCTCTCAGAGTTTGATTTTAAATGTTTTGCTTTATATCATGCTGTCTACTACACATACACGTGCTTTGCTGGTGACTAGCACCCTCTATGCCTCCCTCCTGTGTGTTTGTCATGAGGATAGCAAAACAACCCAGTAGTGCTCATTTGCAGCTGTATGGCAGGATCCTGAAAATCTGTAGCTGCACCTTGCTGTGGCAATCCCTCGGGCAGGCTCTTTCTGGGGCTTTGCAGGAGCCAAGAAGCTTGAGCTGCACCCTTAGTTCCAGTCAGCTGGGTATAGAGCTGTGTACAGAGCAGGTAAAGGGATGAGATGTATCATGTTATTAAGGCTACTTTTCCTGTTTGCTTACAAAAATGTCCCTGCAGTAATGAGGGTCTGCCAAGCTAGCCAGTGGACATTTTTTTTTTCTGTCCTGTTTTGTAGGAATCTTAGGTAAATTTTAGTTTAATCTATGTTCTCTTCTTAAATATTTCCTTTACTTCCAGTTTTTCTTTTGCAGTGCTGCTTTGCACTGATTATCAAGATCTGTGTTCCATTTTTTTTAATGTGGCTGCATTTCAGTCATGCACTCCAGTCATTTCAGCCTCTTGTTTCTTGTTTTGAAGCTCAGTTGATGTTTAAAAACTCTGAAGTCCTTGGTGAAAAAAGCACTCAGGGTGTGAGTATCATTCAAAACTCAGCAGGCTCTGTAGAAGAGGAAGGAAGTGTTTGCTCTAATTCTATATGAAACTTCTGGTTTGGTTTCACTGCATTGTGAATGTGCTCACAGGTTTTGTCTCAGAAGTCTAATGCTTTCTTCTGCCTTCACTTACATTTTTCTGAAGTGGTCATCATTAGTTGTTCATTTGTTTTAGGCACACTGACCTTTATGCTATGTATCACAGTACAGTGTCTTTTGTTTTTAAATTTTTCAGCTAATTTGGGTAGATGACAGGCACTCTGGCAAGTTAATCACTTCCATATTGAGTATCTTGGAACTTTTCTTCTTACATGTCCCTTAACTCTGTGTGATTCTATCAGTCATTTAAAAAGTTACTCTTAGGACTGATGTATCTTCTCATTTCAAGTCCTGCAATATTAATACTAAGGGACCTTCTTGTTGCTTACACTCAAATGCTCTGGTAGGAACCTGTGGTTTTGATAGCAGACTTGTGGTTTAAGAAACAAAGGTGGAGAAGAGAGAAATGGGCAGCTGGGTTACCACAGCTTTAGGCTCAGTGATACAAAGAACTGTTGGGAAGAGCTGTCCAAATACCTTCAATTAAAAAAATTAGGCTTGACCTTATGAAAACAAGGAATGTATTATGCTTTAGAAATGCTTCTGGAAACCTCAGTTGAATTAGTGTTAGATCAAGACACCCAGCATGGATCCCATCAGATTGCCTTGGTCACCATCATGATAGTGTCACTCTGGGTATTAGTAGCAATAACCAATATCAGCATGACTGTCCCCTCTTAGGCCCAATCTAGCATATTGATATCCCTTCAAAGCCATATTTACTGCATGAAAATACACCTAATTCCTCTGAATTCCTCCCTTGTGCTGTCAGCTGGGGTGTTACTTGAATGGGATGAGGCAGTGTACTCCTCCCTCTGCATCCAGCTGGTGCTTGTCCCTGTGTGAGGAAGGCTGAGGTACAGTTCTACCTACTCTCTCCCTTGTATTCTTTGCCATATTTTTTCTCTGTTTGCTACCTGGATTATGGTAGAATATTGGAAATCTGACCCTTTTCCCATTCATTATCTGCACCTAAGGTCAAGCTTGGCCTGGCGAGGTTCCCTGAGACGTGGGTGGGGTAGTGAAGCTTTATTTAATTCCCTTTTTTTGTGCTGTAGAACTGTAGCAATAGCTGCATTGGTGATCAACAGGCTTTGGTGAGGTCTCTGGAGACCTGTGTCACTTACTGTTTCATGCCAGGAGAAGCCAGTAGATGTGATAGAATAAGTAACTGGTTTAGGGAAATCTGGAAGTGAAAGTTGGCTGTATAGGCATGGCTCTGCTCATGGGTACTCATACCAGGAGTGGAGCTGTGTCTAAGGAAATCTGGATTTCTGTGTTAGCAATTAGAAATTTTGATAGCTTTATAGAGTACATCAATTAATCTTCATAGCAATGAGAAATTTACATGAAACTTACGGGTTATGCAGGAGGAAATACTGAAGGTAATTGTTCAGCTGTTCCGTTTTGTGCAAGCAGCTTATTTAATACGTGTTTACATGTGTCTGTATGAAAACGCTTGCTGAACTCACCGTACGGGTCCTGTGTTTCTCTGTATTGGCAGTTTTGACTGACACCAGGGCAAGGAAGGATGTGGAGTGTTAAGTATTTCTGGAACCTGCAGTTTGCAGAGAGCGCCAGGAGGTGGCGATCTTGTTCCGTCATACTTGACCCTCTCCTCAGGAGGAACGTGTCCATAGGCGTGTGCAGTGGGATAGAGATTTTGTGTGCCAACACTGACTCGGTAGCTACAGATAGACTAGAACATTTTCTTAGGGCAAAACAGAGTGTCAGTGTAATGTTTTGATGCTTATTTATCTCAAGGTTCCCTCCTTCAAAAGAACCAAAGAACTGGAGAAGTTATTTTCATAGTTCTTTGTATCTTGCAATACACATACTTCTATGGATGAAGATTTGGGCTTTTCTGTAAGAAGTTGTTTATCTGGCTAAATAAAAGGTAGCAAGACAAACCTTACTTGTTAACTAGGGTGTAGATGTGTAAGGTCAGCCCAGGGCTAGAAAGGTGCTGCTTTATTTTGGAACATGAGAGAATTTGTTTTAGGAATGTGTAGTTTGTTTTGCACAGAAACCTGGTCTATCTGACCCCATAGGAAAATTCTGCTCTGTGTTTATAGATTATGCCTGAAAAACATTGTTAAAGGTCAGTGTGTAGCTGTGCTGCACCAGGAGGAACCAGGGGGGTTTCTCTTACCTTATTCCTAGTAGGAAATTATTTACTAATCTCCTTTATTAACAGCAAATTGCTTCCTTCTCCCATTCTAGCTCACTGTTTTGGCTGAAGCAGGAGGTCACAAGGCTGGTGTCAACACTCTGACCATTCTCCACTCACCTGCCTTGGGAGGGAAAAAATAATCTTGTAATTTGTGGAGCCTGACTTGTATTAGGAGAAGGTGGAAAAGGGAGTGACTGGGTAGTATTGCTTGATAAGAGCAAAATTATGGTCCACCCTTAATGTTTGGTTGTTGTTTTTTTTTCAAATTCTGTTTATAGCATCGAGTAAAACAATTTCCTTTTCAGTTCTTCTTCAAAATATAGAAAGAATAAATCTAGATATTTTTTTCCCCCCATTTTTTCCATTTAGAAATATTACACGTAACACGGGTTGGTTTGAATACTTACCTATGTTCCTTATCTCTGAATGATAGGAGCATGAATTTTGTTTTCTCTCATTTTAAACATTGGAACTTTATTGATTTATTAGGCAGTCTGAGCACTGTTCAGAAAAAAAGTCTGGTAAAAGTGCAGATGTAGTGGCAGGCAAAGATTTGTCTCCTTTCAAAGAAAGCTAACTTTGTGTCAAAGGAAACCTTGGTAAGAAATGCATGATTTGGAATGCTAGAGACAGTCATTGTGTTATTGTATTTCTTTTGATCTTTTTTTACCTCTAGGACTTTGCTTATCTAAACTATTTACTGCTTTGTAATTATTTTTGAACTGGTGTATGTTGTTGGTATTTCTTGGTGCTGGAAGGGAAGGTGTGCTCCCAGTTGTTGTTTCACTGGTCCCTGCTGTTTTGATCAACGCTGGGGCAGTGTGCTTGGGGAAAAGTTTGCCTGTTTCTCTTCCTAGAAGTGACTAGTTTACAGTGCACATCCAACAGTTTTCTTTCTGTTCATAAACACCTAATTCATCTCAGTGTCTTTTTGGCATAACTTACTGTCTAATTTGCTGCCAGATGGAAAGAATGAAAGGTATTTTAATGGTCTGACTTGATTTTAATACAATGTAGCTAGGCAGAGGAAGGTGAATGAACTAAGAGGAGCTTTTAATTACTTTAATAGTGTGGATTTGACATTGCAGTATATGCTGAAGGGTGTTCAACTACTGTTTTGAATCTTCTGCTGTATCAGCCTACCTAAAACTTCTATAATTTTTATCTTCTTCTGGGCTCTTCTTTTGTTATTCTATAGTTGGGAAAGGTCTGGTGATCAGGTGTATCAGGGATGGTTGTCTTCACCTATCTGCTATTCTTCACTTCCTTTTGTTCAAATGCTTTATTTATGAGAAAAACTTAAAAAATAAATCCCTGTCCAGTTTTTTTCTCTGGTGGACAGAGTACCTGTTCATGCTGTACTTGTGTCCTAGTTTGTGGGCCTTTCTTTACCATCCTCCATATTTACCATTTTAGTCAAAATAGAGCTCAGATGATATTTGCAATAATTTTTTTAAAATGAAACAATTTTTGGTCTTTACATCTTGACAATTATTATCTCTTGTACATTTTTAAATATTCAATTTTAAGATGAACATTGTGTACCACAAGTTGCTGAAAATTTAATTCTTCTCTTCCTGCTTGCTCTTGTTGTTAATAACAGGGAAAAGCTCAAGCACAATGAGAAGCCAGAATTAAGATCACATTCTAGGAGTCTTCCTCCCCGGACAGATGAAGATAACCTTGCCACACCACCATCTGTAAGATGCTTCTCCTTTTTGCCATAAAACCTGCTCTAGTTTCAATTGATTTGTTTTTGTGTGTCCTCATAAAGCTGTTATTTCTAATTGCCTGTGTTGTTATCCCTTCAAACACGTGCAGACACTTGGGAAGGAGTGATAGGAAGGACTAAAGCCCATCAAAATCTGCCCTTTGCGAGTGCAGGGGAAAAGAATTCTTGCAGGATGCTCTTGGTTCATCCTGACAGCTGACCTCTGTTTAGTGTAGTGTGTTTCATTCTGCTGCATTGTTTTCCCCAGGCTTGGCAAACTGACTGCACTGACATCATCTTGGATTTTGCAATAGTAGATTAAAGAAAGCTGCATGGATGGCTTTGGCTCTGTTTAATCATGGTTGACCTCTGAAAGAGTGAATTCTGGACAGTTGGTCTTATTAAACTTTCCACAACTGGCTTTATGGCTGATGGGAGGACAGTGAACAGACTTCACTGAAAACCCTTTTAGGTCAAAATATTGAATGGCATTGTATGTATAATTGCAAGCTCCCATGAAACACTGAATTTGTTGTATGTAGGTTGTCAGTCTGCCCACACTTCATTTGTGATTGCATCAGAGGAACAGCTTAGAAAGATGGCAGCTGGAAGTGGGCTTGTTGGCACCTGAGCAAGTCATATAGACTGTAGACTTCTTTACTGGGCCCTATCAAAAACTTGTGAGAAGATGAAATGCAAGAAACTGAAAGCTTGCTTCTGGAGTTTGTCTTTCTGAGGACATTTGTGTTCTGCTCTGCATTTGGACTAGAGGACTAGTAAAGGGATGCTTTATCATGGCAGGCTGCAGATGGTCTGTTGGCAAAAACTGAATGTCTCTGCTCTAGACTCTTGTTGGTATGAATGTACTTAAAATGTGTGTATTCATTGTATATATACAAATGTAATTAAAAAAAAAAGCCATAACTAAAAATAAAAACAGATGCTGGATTTACTCAGTTTCTCCTTACTGGTTTCCTGTTTGTTTTACTTGACTTAAAGAAATATTTCTTATGAAACAGTTACTGTAAAGGAAAGGATTTCTTTCACTTGAAATCTGGATTTGGTGTTTTAAAGAGTTTTTTGTTAGGTTTTTTTGTCAGGTTTTTTTGTCAGGTTTTTTTGTCAGGTTTTTTTTGTCAGGTTTTTTTGTTAGGTTTTTTTGTTAGGTTTTTTTGTTAGGTTTTTTTGTTCCTTGTTCTACCACAGGCGTCCAGATAAATGTTAGACAAATCTCTGCACTCCATTGTTCTACAGCTCCATATATTGAATTCTACTGTGATTACAGCTTTAAAAGGGCCTTTAAGTGAAATAATCCTCTCTTGCTTTGCCAAACAGTTTGATGAACATTTGGCTGCCTGGAACAAATACTATCTTGTTCTGTTGTCAGGGATGCACAGATGTTCTGGCATAATTCAGGCCCAGGTAGAGGAACAGGGAGTCTTTTAAGAAACATTAAGAGCTGCCTCAACCAAGTGTTGATTAACTGAAGTCAAAGCTCCATTCACTGTATGTTCATAATGAATGAGCAGATTTTAAAAGAGGTGTTTGGCTGCCAAGACACAGACCTCTTGCTAACAAAACTTAATGAGACAAAGTAATTAACGCTGCAGTGTTCTGTTTCTCTAAATAGTGTATCTTGGTTAAGGGGAATTTTCAGTACTGGCTCTCCTTTTTGATATATTAAATGCAATCAGTGGTTACTGTTATCCTACAGGAAGAACTCTCTTCTGAAAGATGTAGTGTTGAGCTACAATAGCTACAGCCCATGTTGGATGTTGTTTCTGCAGAGAGGACCTCTAGCCTTGAGCTGGGCAGCAGCTGCTCCATCCTCTGCTTTTGCAGCTCTGCCCACTGTAACTATCCCTGCCTTGCTGTGCCTTCCTTTAATTATTCTTTATTGTTATTTGGAGGCTGATCTGGTGTTCTCTGAATTCTGCATTAGCCTCACAGAAGGTACTGTGGAGATGGCTCATTTCTAGAATAAGTATGTTGCCTGAAGAATGGAATATTTTGGTTTTTATTTAGTAAACTCAACCTTTGTAAAGGAGGCCATTGCTTTGGAAACAGGTAAAATAAAGAGCAACATTGAAGTGAGGAGGCAGGCTAACTTACCCTCTGAATTCCCTTCCTAACATGGCATCCTCCTGGTAATTGGGCTCTTTAGATTAAAGCTGTCAGAGGCATCATGGCACTATTAGGAAGTGCAGTGTAGGCATCACCAAGTCTACTGAGAAGCTTTTATTTTATTTTTAGACTATGTATCTGCCAGCTCTTCTGATGTTTTGTTTGACTTTTTTATGTTCCAGGACCATCGTTATAAAAAACCCATTTCTTTGGATGACAGTGACCTGGAAGCACGTCTGCATAGTTGGAATCTTGGGGTAAAATAAACAGAGTACATTATTTATTTACTGACTTGAAATGAAAACTCCTTAGTCATGGAGCCTGCGTTGCTGAATCTGGTCAACAAAACTTTATGTAGGAATCAAATGAAATGGTAAAGTTTGAAAGGATAGCTATGAATAGATGTCATCTTGAGGAGAGAATGTTAAAAATGCCTCTTATTCCCTTGGTTGTATTTCTGTGGAATTAGTCCAGGACAATTCTAAGGTTCTAGTGAAGTCCCTCCTCACTGTAGCTGTGTTCCACTCTTATTTTTTTCTGTTGTGTTGCTTTTTTTTTTTTTTCAGGAGGGATGAGATCTAGTTTCTAATGAACTATTTCAGCTTGGTTTTGTTTTTTAAATAAAGTAATGTATTTTCACATTGTCAATTTAATAAGTTACCAGATAATCCTTATTCTTCCTACACTGTCCAGCCCAGAGGGATATGACAGCAATTAAAACTTTTGGCTATTACACTCAGTGGTTTGCATTGATGGCTAAGTTCTCTTCAGTAAAAACATAAATGGTAAGAGATAATTTTAACTTCTTTGTGTGCTTCTGGGTGTTTCTCTCTCTGTTTTGGTGCCTGTCAGCATTCCAAATGGAAATTGCTTTCTTGCTTTACTTCTGAAAGAGAAGGAAGTCTTGACCTTGAGACAATCCAGGAGCTGCCTGACTGCTTTCTCCAAAGAAGGTGGAGATTAGTGAAAATATTAGTCTGGGTGCATGGTTTTGCTCCTTGGACTTCCTTGTCTTTTACAGAGTAATAAAAGAACAACTTCTAGCACTTCCAGACTTACACAAATATGTTTTTCAGGCATCATAGTTTTGTGGAGTGTGGAGCATGAATCTCCAGAAAGCTTTTCAGTAGCAGATAACTCCCATTTGCAAAAGCACTATGCAGGTGTCTGAAACAACTGTGCAAGCAGTCACTTGCAGATCTTGGATGTTTGGGCTGTATAAATACCTGGATTATATGAACAGATAGTTGTGATACTTTGAGCTTTTAAAGCTGCTTTAAGGGGGAAACTTGCTCATGGCCATTTTACAAATTGTTCCAATTGATGCTGACAAAGAATCTCTTTATATCCAGCATTTTTATATCAGTGTTGATCTGCCTGCTTGCTTATCTCTTTAATTGTATTTGTTTTTTTATTTCTTTTTCTAATTGAAATTCCAGTTTGCAATCGTGTTGTGTTGATAATGGATGGTTAGTAAGCTATGATGATCCTCCACTGATATGGGAACTTTTTTGGATAACAAATTGGCTACTGGGACACATAAATCAGTTTTTCAAGTCTCCTCTCCAGGGATGGTAATTAAACAAGTCGCTAGTGAGAGTCTTTGATTGCCTGATAAGACTTGTTGGGAGTTACCTAAAAAGAGGATTTGAATTTGCAAGAGAGGGGTTTCTGTTGAACAGTGTTCCTTGCTATGGATCATGGCCTCCAGTGGGTTCTTAAAGGGTCAGGAAGTTTAAAGGAGTGTTTCATACTTAAAAAGGAATGTGTAATTATGAAAAAGAAAAAAAAAAAGCTTACTAATTGAGGGGAGCACTTGAGAGTCTGTAAGGTTTGAGTGCAAGATGTGCCTGCTACTATTTGTAAGCATGTTTTTTGCTGTAGGAGCATCTAGCTGTCTTTTAATTGCTAGCCACATTTGCAGACCCTTTGAGAAACTTAATTTACACATGATCCCACCTCAGATAGAGAAGACCCTTGACCCAAAAGAGTACTTCAGTTGTGGGGGAAGTTAAGAAAGGAAATCCAGCATGGCTTTCACTTTGAACTGCTGCATATAAAGACCAGTTGTTTTTAAAAAGCTTTTCAACATTTCCTTGGTGTGGGGTTTGGTTTTTCAGTTGTGCCAAGGAATGAAGGTGACTCAGAGCTGCCAAGGCTGGCAGTCTGTGCTTCTCTACCTTTTTCCTGCAATGGCATTGGGGACACAGCTGATCCTGGGAATTTCAGACATGTCCTCATACAAGGATTTTTCTCAGAACCCTTGACATTTTAGGAAGCTATTCTTATTTCAAGCAAGTGTATATGGAGAATATGCTTTTAGTCAAGAATCTGCAAATATCTAGGTAGGTGCTCTGCTTAAAGGTGAGAAGAGCTGAGGATCTTCTAGCAGCAACTTGCTGCTAAAGCTTCACTGTTCAGTCGAGGCTTGTCTGGATCATAATGACCACTTACAAATCATTGATTTGTTTTTACCCTTATCTTCTGGGCTTCTAACATCTTCAATATATTTTGAATTTTGTAGTCTTCAAGTGTTGTGTGTTTTTAAGGTCACCTGCTGAATGTGTTGTGACTTTTTGTTATGCTTGCATCAGTGGCTGAGATTTTTGCTTCTTCTGAGTAATAAAAGAATTTTTCCATCTGCTTTGCAGCATTCCTGATTATCAAACATTTTAGTGTACAGGTTCTTTAGATTCTAGTCACGCCTGGGTAAAAGTTGAAAAAAAAGGCTGAGTTTTGATTGTGAAAAATGCACCTTTCATACGTGGAATGCTAGTATAAGCTAATTTTAAATACATTATGAAAATGTGGCTTTCTTATCCCTTACTGACTTTTACAGGTGAGGTCTATCCTTTATTCAGTGTCCATGCCTTAAAGTTGCATTTGTGTAATGAAGGAACCTATTTGTATTGCTGATTGAAAAGTTTCAGAGCCAGGAGTTCAGGCACATGCAAGTAATCTTGGTCATGTTACTTTGAACTTTGTCATTATTTAGCTATTTAGGATATAATAAAATCCCCTGAGGTGTCTTATTTAACTGGACAGCTGTCAATAAAGTTCTGCAGTGGTTGCAAGCTTAGTACACTTCATGAAGAGGATATCCTCAGCTTCTCTCTAGTTATGTCTCAAAAAAATAGTTCAATATTGTGAAATATATGTAGTGTCAGGAAAAGAAGGTTGCTGAATAATGGAATGAAACCTTTTTTGCCTTTTTTCCTCTTGTTTCTAAGCTTTTTAGATTGTAGATAAACACAATTTTTGGATAATAAAAGTTACCTAGAGGAACAACAGTGAATTAAACCCCTACATATTCTCACCTGACCTGCTTACATAGTTTTTTTTTTCATGATGCTTCTGGTACAGTTTCATTTGTCATTGAGTTGGAGACTTTAGGTGCAACGAAGCAACTTGTTTAAACATCCCAGGAAATTCAGCACTTCAGTTTAGGTAGAAAGCATACAAGGAGATTGTACCCTGGGGAAATAGCACAGGGAGAACATGACTTTTTTTATCATTGGAATTCAGCCAGGACAAGAATTAACTCTTGAGCTTTTACCAGAAGTGGTGTGAAATCTTCAACATGAAGAAGCTGGATGCTCAGGTCTTGCCCAGAAGAGTTCATCGTGGGAAATGTTGTTGCCTAATAAAGGTTTAAGGGGACTTAGACCAAAGAAATTCTACAGTCAGTGGCTTGTGTTATGTTCTCCTTTCTTGGACAAATGATAGAACACAGGGTTAAAGTAGATGCAAGCAGAGAGAATTCTTGGGTGGCTACAGCAACAGTGTGTGTTGTGCCTGTTCTGTGTACTTGGCTCACATCTGCCTCTGTCTTTCCAGTCTAGTTAAGCTCAACCGTTTCTGTACAAACCATTTGATTATCTTTTGTTTGGTTTCTTAGTCTGTCTGCTTACTATAAACATACCTACTGTATATGTTGTGGTGTTGGAGGGCAGCAGCACTGTAAAAACTTTCCCACAGTGAACTCCAAGTGGTGTTGTGACTTCAAAAAATAAATTCAACTTCCATGCTGACAAACAATCTTCATGTGCTTTAATGTCCTTCCACTAAGACTGCAGAAGCAGCATTAAAGTGAACTTCCCTACAAATTATGATGTTAGATAAGAATGTCCTTACTCAAATTTCCTGAAGCTACTCAGCAGTTATTTCTGTAGGGAACATGCTGGCTGGCTGGGTTTGTTAGATTAAAGTAAGAACTTGGGGCAAGGTTCAGTTTAGTTGTTTACCATTTCAAAATCTTAAGTGTTCTTAACTCTTTCATGTGTGTTTTTTCCATCCTTGTTTTGAAAACAATGACATTTTGTCTTTGAAGAAGCTTAAGGAGGAATGTGCAACAAGCCCACTGGTCCAAGTGGGTTTTTTGCCTGGATCTTAATATATGCAACATACCTTCTGACTCTGATACTGACCTGCAATAAGCTGCAGTTCTGCTTTACTGAAGGTCAGCATATCTTGATAAACATCTTCCAAAGGAGAAGGGGTGACTTTGGAAGAGGCAGAATGAAAGCACAGCATGAACGTTGCTGTCCTTGTGGCGTTTAGTGTGTCAAAAGAGTAGAAGCTTTGGCATAAGTTCCTGTGACAGCTTTTCAGGGGTGAGAGATGGTTGATGTCCTGAGGATGAGTCTTGTGGGAGTACTTAATGCTCCAAGTTGTGCTTTTTCTGCACTGTCCTTGCTTTTGGGGGAAACCATTTCAGCTCAGTTTACTTCTATTGGTGCTTCACTCGTTGCTTGCATTGGTAGCTTTAAAATTGTATTCTTCAGGAATGTGGAGTTTTGACTGCCTTTAACAGAAAAAAAACTATGGCTAATCTACTGCAAATCCAGTTTTGGCATCTGTGTCTTTATACAGATTTCTGCCATACATTTTTCAAGAATTAAGTCGATTTTCATGAATGATCTTATTTCTGTTAATAATGGGGATCTCTTAATGGGGATCTGATCATCCAAAGCCTTCCCAACTGTGGTTTATGAGGACTCAAGTATTAGAAGGTGACTGTGCCAGCTCTCAGAAATTAAAACATGGTTTGTTGTCTGTTTGACTGCCTTATAGAACAGGAGAATTCAAAATCTTTCCTACAAAGAAATTCAAAATGCCATTTTTGTTAAGAAGTGGTATTTACAAATTAGAGTTCAGTTCTAGTTCAAATAAAGATGTCTTTCATGATGACATTTATTTGGTTCATACTCTTAAAAAAGCATGTGATTTACTGTTCTTCTCATGGCAGTCCTTCAGTTTCATACATATGTATTTTGGTTTGTCTTTGACCTTTTGCTTATTATTTTTAAATTTGCATGTTTCTCATAAATACAGGCTTTTTTCTTTTTTGGGCATTCTTTATTGTGATATTCCCTCTTTAATGTGGTATAATTCTGAGAACAAGAAGTTTTGCAGAAGACCAGCATGAAAAGAATGAATGTTGAGACATTAAATGTTTACAGATCAGTTTAAGTGGATATAATCCACAACAAGTAACAAAGTGGGAACATTTAACTTCAAAGCACATATGGCTGCTGTTACAAAATCAAAAAATGCAAGACTTGGGCCATACAAAGTATTAGAGACACATTTTCCTTTTTTCTCACAACCAAGTAGGATATACCTTAGCTTTTTAGATAGGTTTTGAAATGAGGACTGAAAAAAAGCTTAATTTCATGGTCAGATAAAGTCTTTGAATTAATTGTAAATATTTACAATGATTTTTAGCTCTAAAAAAGCAAATGTAAAGGGTGACTGGTCATTTTGCATGAGAAAAAGGGCTTTTGGGAAATAGTTAAGCCTTTGAAATTTGCTTCTGCAACCTTAACCTTTTCCAAACTGCACCAGGTATTGGTGAAGGGTTTCCAGGTGCCCTCCTGCTCAGCTTTTGCAGACACAATGTGCTGGAAGGAAGAGTAAAATACTAGTAAAAATAGAGGATTTTAGATAGAAGATACTATTGCAGGTACAAATCTATAGGACAGAGAGTCCTCCTAAATTTTCTGATTCATAATTTGGGCTTTTTATTTCAGTCTCAATTTATCTTTTTCTCCACTATCTGGTGTGGTTAGTGCCCCATGATGTTCTCACTCCTGTATTCCTCTCCTCACTGATGTCTTCTTCTGTGTCCAAAAAGATTTCTTGCTTTTGCATTAGCTGCAGATGGGACTCCTTTCTTCACTAGTGCCTCCCTGTGGGTTTTTCGTGCCAATCATTGGGGCATATTTAAAAAAAAAATACACCAAAACCCCCTGAAATAAGAACAACTCAGGGTGCTTTATGTGACAGAAAGTTTAATATACCTGTTGGAGTAAACTCATCGATAATAGAGAGGTTATTTGTTAATTTGTTGGTTGTCTTATGCTTTCACCCATGGTATTGAAATGTTAGATAATACTGTTCATTGAAATTGAGTGTATATGTTAAACTTGGGTATCTGCAACTACTTCTGGGTGAAATATGATGACTTCAGCATATAGCAATCCTGCATAACCTTCCAGGACAGGAAATGAATAATACTGCATCAAATTGAAATTTCAGAGGGATTAAGCCTCTTCTTTTGCCGATAAATTCAACACACAAATTTATTTAATAGTAGTGGGGAAAAGTGCAAGCTTTTTGATGTATTTGCCATACTTCATAGATCAATTTAGTATTTTATTAAAAAGAAATAAATAGCCTAAATGTTTTAAGATGTGTGTTGCAATCAGATTCGTATTCCAAATCTCGCTGCCACATTTCAGAAGATTATACCCTGGAAAGCTTTTCCTGGGTGCTGGGCATTCTCTGTGATGTGATGTTTGAGCCTCGTCATCTGAGAAAATTAAAAAGATAGAACTGCCTGATAGAGGAAGTGGGTTGTGAACAACATTTTGTATTCAGTTCTTAAAAAAAGTGATTAAAAGAGCTACTTTAATGACACAGTACTGTTAATGAATGATTTCCTTATGTTTTGTCTCTGTGGCTTACATATGTGAATATTGTTTCAAGGCACTAAACTAATTTCTCAAAAAGACTACATTAAAATCATTGTAACCTGTACATTTATTTGAGCTTTCCACTGGTTTAAATGAGAATTTATCCACTAAAGTTGGAAATCTTTTGCATAAGTTGTGTATTTAGCTGCCAAATTATTTTAAAACGCACCTTGATGGAATTTTTACAACCGCAAAGGTCTGGGGGAGAAAAAAAAAAAGTGCAAGTTTGGGTCCATTTGCACAGGAAACACGTTTTAAAACTTGCTGAGTTGGTCATATCCAACATAATGACCTTTTTTGTAGGTTTCCTATTTCTATGAGTTGTAAAAGGTGGCAGGATGGTGTTGGGCCTTTGCATTTGGCTGAGTGCTTTTCTTAAGGGTCATGGAAATGTTCTGAGGGAGGAAGAATTGGCACAGGAATTGTTTGTGTTACTTCTAGGTTGCAGCATGTATCTAGAGGTGATCACCCGTTGATTTTCACATTAACTATGTTTCACCAGATAAATTTTTTCAGTGGAAAGTAGTTCTTGAGCCTGGCGTGTGCATCCAAGGGTTTAAATCTGTTTTCTTGTTGCTCTTTTGAGTGCTGCTGTGTGAAGTGCACTGCTGCAGGTTGCCTCTCAAAGGGGGCACCCGAAGTTGTCATTGGGAACTTTTTGGAATATTTGGAAATATTTCTTACTGTTTGTAAAAAAAAAAACACAACACCATAAGACATTGTTGACATGACTTTGTGTTTTTCTCTAACTTGTTTTTCAGTTGGAAAATCCAAGATATTTGCGGGAAAAACCGGTGCCAGTGACTTTGGTAGGTATTTGGATTCTCTTGGTATTTTATAAGGGTGAACAAACATGCTTAGTATTTTCTCATCTCTGGTTAGGATTGATTTTGCTTGGAGTTACTGCTTTGAACTTCAGGTATTTTGAACTTTTTCTCATTCAATAGATGACACCCAAAGTTGGCCTAGGAAAAAGCAGCAGCTTTCGTGATGAACAGGCACAGTTTCAAATGTATGAAAAAGAGGTAAGATTCTATTTAGTCCTATTAGAAAAAGAAAATTACACCCAAAATAGTAAGTTAGGGCATTTTCTTTGGAAAATTTTCTGTGGACAAATGAAATACTTCATGTATTTCCCAATTACTTAGAGAATAAAAAATACTTTTTGAACACATTTATTCTTCCTTTGAAGGAATTTTTACTGTAGAAGAGTTTGAATTCTAGGAATTTTCCAAGCTCCTTTTTAACAGAAGCACTGAAACTCTTGATTTAGTGAGGATTTTTGATTACTTTGTATCTTCCAAAATCTGCAGATCTAGGCCTTATTTCCATTAGGACCTACATTATTTGTGTATTTCCCTCATCTAGCTCCAATGCTCTTTTATTTGTATGGGTTTCTGTACGATTTCTTTTGAACACTGTTAACTGGGGAGATCACTGTCAAAGCTTACCTATTTAATTTTCCCATACTATGTTATTCTGAACATGTACAATACTAGAGTTTTGTGGTCATTTTACCTCTTTCATAGTTGAGGAAGTTGCCTACCTATGATCTATCTGCCCTGAAGTTCCTGGTTCATTTGAAACATCAGTCGTGAGATAAAACTCAGACTATATTTAGCACACGGATATTTCAGATTCATCTGAAACTATGTAAGTGTTGTGTATTTCTCTTGGAAAGCCAGTGAATCACTGGTTTGTTGGACCAGACTTCAGGAAAGGGAATTCAGCATGTATTAGACATAATAGGTTAAAAAGGAAACCCCAGCACTCTTCTCTCTTTGCCTTTCAATTTTCTGTGTTCAGCCATATGCTCTTGGAAGATGTGTTGGATGCACATCCTCCCTACCTATAGTTTCCTACCTGTCCACAAGTACTTAGACCTACATAGGACTCCAAATATGTGTGAGCTAGAGAGGAAGGGACATCATCTGCAAACCATGCAACTGTCCCTCCTCTTATGTTGGATGCTGTAAGGATGCTTATGGATTAGAACTGTCCTAAAGTTACTTTCGAGGACACTTCAGAAGTTTCTTTCACTGAGACACAGGGAAGGTAAATCAGCTTTGTAGATACTTCCATTGCTAATTGAGTCATGTGTGTAAGTCTATTTTGTGCTGATAGCTGGCAGTTGAGTTTGATGCTTCAACAAGCAGCCTGACATGGCAGTTGCACAATGCATGTGTCTCTCACTTTCTCTGCTCTAATATTGGCTGCTCTATTGTATTGACAACGTTCAGCCCACCACTGCCTCAGGATGAGGCAAGGCAAGGTTTCCTAAGATGTGAAAATAGACCAAAAAATAAATAAATTGAAGGCACAATGTTGTCATTTACATAATATCTTCAAATTAAATAAACAGGAATGCATGCCAAGTAGCTGCATAAAATACTCAACAAATGCTTCTTTAGTTCAGTGGAAAAATCCTCTAAACCACACTGTAAAAATCCAGTACTTTTTGCTAATGGTACTTGACTGTGGGCTAGTTTAAACTGGAAAGGTTATAGACAGTATTTCACAACCACCATGTGTGTGCTATTAAGTAGAGAACTTAAATGTGTTTTCATCTTATTTTGTTTGTGAAGCTCAATTAAGAATAAAGCCTTTTCATTTCTGGAATGTAAATGTATTAGAGGAAAAATAGTGCTGAACAGAAGAGGTTTGGTAAACCTTTAACTGTTTTCAACCTCTTTGTAGTAGGAGGGAGAACATAAAATAGGATAACTGTGGTTTTTGGCTTTTAACCTTTAGACCTTTGTTCATAAACCATTCCTGCACCTGTTTGGACTCTGTAATGCTAAACACATGGCCATGCTCAGTGAGAACCACATCACAGATGTATGAAAATGTGAGTGTCATCAGGCAGTGGCTTTTAGTCATAATTTCCCCAAATCCTTCTGACATGGATTAAACTGTTTGGGAAACTGTCATTACTGAGAAATCATGGGTTCAAACAAGGAAGATGCAGCAAAACAGGAATATATCAGCTTTCAGCAGTACAGCAAAACAGAACAGATGGCATGACTGGCTTATCTTGATAAATAGGAAGAAATGTCCCTTTGAACTTCACCTTCAGTCCTCTGGAGTGCCAGCCAGTGCTCCATGGAGCAGAGAAGGGGGGAAAGGAAAAGTTCTTATTTGTCATTTTTCAGTAAAACAGAATCAGTACCACTGATAAAGTGTGGGTTTGAAATCCTTCTGGAATTAAACAATTTTAGATATGTTAATAAAATACAATGTTTTGTTAACCTTTCTGAAACTACTAGTTTATTTGATGAATCCTTTAAACAAGTTTTGGTTTTTCTTTAAAGAAGATCTGTTTCTTCATTTTTCATTTTGTCAGTCTTAGTTTTTCTTAGTGGTTTTCTCAATCTCCTGTTTTATTTCTGAAAGCAAAGGTATTTATGTGGCCAGGGAAAAGGTGGGGTGAGCTAGGTAGTGAAAGGTAGCTTAAGAGTGTAGAGAATGGGAAAGAGACATCGTTTTCCCCTGAAAACTCATTGAAGACTGGAAGTAAGATGAAGAGGGAGGTGGGTTTCCTGTAATCAAGAATTATGTTTAGCATACAGCCTTTTTAAAAAAAAAACAACAAAACCTCTATCTAGAACCTTTATCTTTTTAACCTTTATTTACATTTTTCTCTTTTTTCATTTGTCGCATGGCACAAATTTTGTTTATAAAGCTCATCCACCCAAGTCTGTAGCTTTACTGCACCAAAAGTGTGGTGAGATATTTATGTTAAGATAATATCAGTGTGCTGCAGTGACGACGACGTAGTCAAGTCGTGGTCTGGCTAAAAGTGTTCTGAATTGAAGGTGTTGAAAGCAGCAGATTTACTGTGCTTCTCACTGATCTGGCAAGAGATGGATTATAGCTTGAGATGAAGAGAGTTGTAGAAGGGCTGTGATACAGATTTGCTGCAAAAGGGACCGTAGAGAGAACGCAGAGGAAAGAAAGTTGTAGAACTTGAGAGAGAGAGAGTGAGTAACACTTGGTGGTGGTGTTACAGAGAAGAGGTGGGGTTTTAGGAGGGGAAAAAAACCCCAGAAGAAAACTTGAAGATAAAAACCCATGCATTTAGAAGATGTGGATCAGTGAGCATTGTCCTTTTGGTTTTGATTTCTTCCTCTTAATTGCTCCGTTCTATAGCAAAGTATTTAAAGACTTTTAAAATATAAAGACTATATTAAATGCTTAATGCATGCCAAATTAAAAGCAATAAATACAAATAATATGGAGACTGTGTCCTAAAAGGATTCTTGTAATTAAACTAAGCTTTTGCCAATGTAAAATTAGCATTATTGTGCTTTTAGCTTGTCAGAGACTGTTCAATGACCTGCAAGGGCATGTGGAACATGCTTTTTTCACCGTGCACTTTTGGGGTATAAAAAAGTTTCACCTCCCTCAAAGCCCACTGAGTGGGGTGAGACATCCCTACACCATTTGACATTTTTTCCTCATTGAAAACAGATATTTTGCTCATATCTTCCAAAAATTGGAACAAAATATTTCAGTATTGTTCTCTTATATAATATAAGGAAATAAAAGTGTTGATGTGCTCATGTGTATGTCTGTCTCTAGAGTTTAAATCTACTTGGTAGATGGATAGATCTGTGTAGAGAATTGGGAGAGCTGAGCACAGCTGAAGGAACCTGCTCAGGCATGTAATGGGGCTGCTGATGCTGTTTACAATTTTAAGCTCAGAAGTATTTACTAATAATGTGAAGAGAGCGTTTTTTTTATGGACTTTCTGACAACAATTTTATTGCAAAGGCATCTGTAGGTGGGCCTGAAACTTGGACCTTACAACTGGAGCTTTGTGTGTCAGAATTTTTTTTCTTCTTATCCCTTTTTTCTGTATTTCCTCTTCCTCTGCTGTTCCCCTTCTTTTGTTGTCCTGTTCATCCAGAACTGTCCCAAGTCATACTTTAGATGTCTTGCTGTTTTGCCAAGGATCAAAAGAGTGAATGTTTTTATAGTTTTATTCTGGTGAATGTTCTTATTAAAATATAAGAATGCATGTAAGAATTCTGTTTCTGGAAGTGTGGACCAGAAGAAGGGGCAAGAAAATGCAAAAAGGCAGATTATAATTATTGCATAGCTATTGCTTTCGACTTAATTTTTTCATAATTTTTTCTTATGACAACTTGGTTCTGAAAATACTGTTTTATTCCCCTTAAAAATATGCCAAGCAGCATGTATTGGGACTTGGAATATTCTCTGGTTCATTGGAATTTTCTCCTTTTATCCACAGACCTGATGTCTGTTTTGAATGCAGCGTCTGATTTATATTGAGAAATCAGTTGCAAACTGATTCTTACCACCAAGTGATCATTCTGAACCGTGATCTGTTAGTTCATGTTTGAAAAGGCAGCAATCTTGACTTCTGTTAACATGATTCCTGGCTGATTAATGTCCTGTTCCTAGGAACATATGCGAGTTGTCCGTTGTCTTCTGTGTGAGGAAATCACATCCTGTCTTGCTTTGATAACTCTTCAGAACGTAATGTAATAAAAACCCAAACCTTATTTTACTGCTAGGCTGGTGTGAGACACACAGTGTATGTCAGGATGAGACATGCTTTCAAAAACTGACTTGTGATTTATAATTCCTCATACTAATTGGTCTGGTCGTGGAGATATATACATACATGTACAGTTATTTACTTGTTACTTTTGCAATAGTTTGTGAACTGTGTCTTTAATTATTGCACATATGTGCTGGAGACACTGAGAAAGATCAAAGAGGTAGGTTAGCAATTCAAACTAGTGTTTTAACCAGTAGAATGTCCAGATGGTTGCTGAGCAGCTGGGAATTAATCTTTTGCTGCATGATTAATCTCTACCCCGAAGTGTCTCTCACTTTTAAAAAAAAAAAAAAGAAGAAAGTTGGACTTTTTTACATGGTTAGATTCTGTTTTTTAAGGGAGAAAAGACATTGAGTGAAAAAAATAGATACTACACACTGTTATTGCCACATGTTGCACTTGTGAAATAAAGTAGGTTTTAATGGCTATTTTAGGAGATCTTGAAATAACTGTAAAAAGGTCAGTAGCTGATGAGATACAACACATGAAAAATAAAGAATAACACTAGGGGAAAAAAGTAAGTGGTGTTGCCTTGGTCTGTGCACACGCTTTTACTTCACTGCTCTTGGCACTATGCAGAATTACATGAAGTTTTCAAGTAGTATCTATTATTTTTTTATATTCAGATACTACTAACTCCCTTTGAAATCAGTATGATTTCTGCATGTTGCCAAGGTTCAGGTGAGTTCCATTTTCAATGCTGGCATCTGAAGATTGTTGCATTTTTGAGTTGTCCTTTATGAAACTGCAGCTAGTAAGTTATTACCATGCATAAGCTTTCACGATTTCTGAACATATTTTGAACTTCTTTTGGTGTTTACTGATGTCAAAGTCTGGACTACTAGTGACAGATGTACTGGTTATGCATGGAAGTGTGACACTTGCACCTCCAAAGAAAACTGTTGAGTAATATGATGTGCTGTAGTGCTCATCTGCACGTTACAGTTGGAACAACATGAAACATCCTTCATAATAAGTTTCGAGTTACGACAGTTGTTGGGGTACAAAGCTGGGTGATTTTCTTCCTATTGTCTCCACCCCTAACTTGGAAATCTATGAAAAATACATTGTTCTCTCTTGAAATATACTAATGACATTTACATATGAATAAGAAAAATTGTCCATTCAATTATTTTTCTGTGCACAGCAAATGTGTATTAATGTTCAGTGTAAGTTAAAAAATCAGACTTTTCTTGACAGGGGAAAGCTGTTATGCTTTGATCTAGGACAAAACCTTTCATTTTTAGTGGCTATAAAAATGGGGCAATGTCATACTAATTTTTTACTTAAGTGAATATCCAGTTTCTCTTCAAAGAGTACCCTGTAAAAATATTGTAACTGGAAGTAGCAGTTGGGGTGGTTTTAAAGGCTAAAGAGACAAAGAAGGTTAGATATGTGGAGAGAAGTATAAATGTTTGTTAGGTCAAATAATATAGTCCAGATCATAAACATCGACTTTTGTGGAGGGACCTTTGAATCTGGGCAAAATGCCATGTTTATACAGGGTCTCTTTACATTCTAATTTCTGGCTCGTGTGTTTCACTTGTTTGATAACTGCTGTTCTTTCAGTCTGTCCCTGCTTTGTCCAGACTTTGAGCTCTTTGCAACAGAGACTTCACGGGACATTTATTGCACCTTAGGCATTGCATCGTATAAAAATATTGGTGGTATTCAATGCAGAATTTGGGGTTGTTAATGTATCTGCTGTTTCAAGATGTACTTATAAATTATTATAGTTTTTGGAAAATTCATGTGTTGCACTCGGAGGATGAACACAAACATCAGGAAGAAAGCCCAATGTTAATGTGAATCCCAGATGGAAAACCTGCTTTTATTGTGTATGATGTTCCACTAGGAAAAATATTATTTATTACTTCCTTTAATTTATAGGATTTGTTCTTAAAGTCTGATAGAGCCTCGGAAATGTCAATCAAGTAAAAACAGCTAGGGGCAAAAATACACATCACCCTTCCCCCTGCCCCTCCCAGGACATTTTTGGGAAGTGTCTGCATCCAAAACAGTGAGAAACAATGACCCTTGATACTTCAAAGAATCTCCTTTGCATATCATAAAAATTCTTCCTGTCAAAGGCTCAAAGTAGTCCTCCTTTATTGTATAGAACCCCATTTATCAAAGGAGCCAAACTGAACCTCAGGGAGATGCAGCAGGTACCGCTTCTGTCCCCACCACTCCTGCTGACATTACAACTTGTGAAGAAAAGCAGACTTCTCAGCAATGTTTTATTCTTTTCTCAGCAAAACGTTCATGCTCATACCTTGCTAATTTGTTTGGTAGGGCTGCAAGCTTGTCTGTGGCCCTACATTGCTTTACTGTGGCACAGCTTAGGTGTTCTCCTGGTTTTAGCCTTCTTGGAATTTTATGGTAAACTGTTAAACACAAGGTCATCCACACCAGGTCTGTCTCAGGTTTTGTTCAAGTCTTGACACTTCTTCACCTGTTATTCCTCAGAAAGGTTTATTTGAAGTAGTTTAAGTGAACAACACAGGCTTGAGGGCCTTACCTATTCCAGAAAATAACTTTTCATCTTGCCTGTCTTTTAGACTTTCAGTAAAGATCCCTAAACTCTCCCATACAATGTGCTACTCAAGTATCAGCTGCACTTGCAAGGAAAATCAAATCCACTTGTGCCTTTAGGACCTGTGGTTATTTTTGATACGTCGATCACGATAGGCACAATTCCATTTGTTTTAGACCCAGGACATCAGTGAGTCTTCTCCCTGAGGTACTTTGCCTGGTTTAATTGTGAAGATTTTCCACCTCTTGGTTGCCATGAGAAGGGAATATGATCACATCCATCAGCATGTGAAAGATGAGGTGTATTTCTGTAGGCTTCTTACATGTTTTACCTTTCCTGCTTGCTTTTCTTACTATAATGCATTTTTCTCTTCAGCTGAAACCAATTCAAGAGTAGATATTGATCTGCAGAATTGTTTGAGCAAGTGGGTAGAAGCTGCTCGTTATATTTAATGAATTATATATTGCTTAATGTGTGAATAATATCTCATTAAGTAATATTAAATATGTTAAAGTAGATATTATGATATATGATAACTGTATTAAATAATATTATAGTTGTTAATTATTACTGAATTAATAGTATAGTTAACTATGGGTTATTAAGCTATATATAGTGTGACAGATATGCTCACTCCACCCAAATGCAGTGAAGCTGAAAGTGAACAGTATTTCTGCCACATATGGAAATTCAGTACAAGTTTTTCAGCAGTCCAGTTTTGAAAATGGAATATTAGTTCCAATATGATTAAATTTTTTATTTACTGTAGAAATTTCTGCTCAAATAGATTGTTACAAAGTATGAATTTGTTTCCTTTTTTCCACGCCAGTGATTTTCTTTGAGATATGTGTTTTTCAAGTACAGTATCTCCTGCCCTGGCCTGCCTGTATAGTTTAAAGCACTGTATAAATTATTGATATTTATTTTTTTAACCCTGGATGTGAAAATAGAGTAAACACGACTCGGTAGAAAGTTCTAGTTGTTTGTTGTTTTTGTCGTGCTTCTTTCTCCAAGAGACCTTTTTCTGCTATGAAAATATCAAAGCTTTCTATTGTGCTCTGATTTCTTTTAGCAGCTGCATAACACCAAGACAAGCAAGTTTTGTCGTATATTGTGAGATACACAAGTCATTGTTCTACATTGTTGGTTCTTACTTTGAAGTTCTCATTTATTGTTTACATCCTTCTCCTCCTTCCTCGCTTCCTCCCTCCCCCATATGTTCGTAGACTTGAAAAAAAAAATAATCTGGCAACAGCAAGTACTGTGTTATCAGATATCCAAAAAACAAAACCTCTGATGGATGTTAAACTTTCAAGATGCCACCTCTGGCCGCAGGGTGCTCCCCTGTAATGAAGACAAGTGAACAGTGATCAGCATTTCAAAGCCATGTCTGATTAATATTGTTAGTCTGCTTATTGATTTACTTTTAAATCCGGTGCTTAAATATTTCTACAAATTTCTGTAAATGGTGACAAGATGAACATTTGTCTTTCGTTATGAAAAAGAGAGATACTGCTTTTTTTTTTTGCCAAAGATGGATGAAGGCTGCAGATTAGACTCTACCAGCTGAAGTTTGGCAGTTGTTATTTACATTTCCATAGCACCGAACTTGTGCTATGGGAACACAGGACAGTGATATGATGATGTACCCCTGTTTTCAGGTAACTGTTTGCTGGTGTTTTGGTTTTTTTTTAAATTAGGAAGAAAGTGTGACTAGGCACATAAAAGCAGTTCTGCTGATACCACCCTCCATGGCTTTAACTAGCAGGGACAGCACAGATGTTTGACATCAGTAATGTTTACATGGCCTTAGGGTTTAATTGCCTCATTCTCTTTGTAAGGAGAATAAACAATGACAGAAATCCAAAGGAATGATGTTCAGGCAACAGCAATGGCTGCATTTCATACATAGTTGCCAACTTCTCAGCTATAGCTAAATATCTACATGTTTATTGTCTGAATAGTAATATGCCATAAACTTCATGTTCTCTGCTGCTTCTTCACTGGTAACAACAGGTATTAAAACTGAGGAGCACGAGCGCTGTTAATTGCTTCTAACAAGGTGAATGGCTTTTCTAAGTTGTTTTTATCTATTTTCTTCAAAACTAATGAGGGTCTTCGATACTGTTGTAGGTTATTTTGTGACTCAATATGTGTTTAATAAATAAAATAAAACACTGAGATGCAGAGGGTACTTTACAGAAGAGCAGCACAAAGTTACAAAGCGCTATTGCACAGGAAATTGAGACCAACTTAGCAAACGAGGTTTGACTTTTGGTAATTATAGATATGTGGTTGACTCAGTTTGGTATGGTTTTAATTAGAATGATATTGCTTTATCGAAATTGGTATTTAATAGCGTGTTTAAACTTTGAAATGAAAGGGGAGAGGTTTTGCTCCCAGTTGTGAAGTGATGAGCCTGTTTGCTTCAACGCCAGCCTTCATGAGATCACTTTTAAAAATGTGTTTCCATGACTCAATTGTTGTAGCTACATATGCAGTGAGATTGGGAGTCTGCCTTTCACAGAGGCTGGGTCAAAAGCAGATCTGGAAGTGAAATCAGTTCTTCAAGCTTTGCTATAGCAAATTTCTGTACATATAGTAGGTCCTGAAGGGACAAAATTATGTACATTGTGGACCATGCAGGGCAGGAAACTGTGTGGGGTGCTGAAACCTCAGTATTTCATTTAAATTTACAGAGGTTGAGTGCTTTAGAATGTTTGATGTATTTTTATGCTCTGCCAACCTACAGAATCATTAAACACAGACCAGATCCCAGCTGATGCAAACCACTAAGGGTTAATTTATATCAGCCAAGACATTCTCACTTTATTAATGAGTTTTAAATGTAATGTGTTTGTGTGAATTTAATAGCTATGTGAGAACAATAGCTACACATCAGCAAACCAGAAGCTTTTAATGTAATTCAAGTAGGTTGGAGTCTCTTTCATGTTCAGTTTCCACTATTTGTGTTTTTACAAGATCATCATCTGGAATGATCACAAACTGTCTATCTGGAAGTGGATTACTGTGCTCTTTTTTTAAATCAACACTTATTTATCACCTAATACTAAGATTTTATTCTATAATGTCACTTTGTTGGAGAGATATATGCATGTATTTCTTTTCATATCTACATATGTGTGTATTTCATGCACAGGACGTGCATTTTTATTATGATGCTTATTTTTGGATGATGAAAGAGATGGCTGACAGCAGAGAATACTATCTATTTTCTTTGGATTAATTGTCGATCTAGCTTTTTTCCTCCTAGTAATTTGCATAATAAGACTGATCCTATTTAGCCTTGGAGATAGGTAGCCTCTTGGCATTGTACTGAGCATGTGTATACTTTCCCTATCAGTGGATGGGGAGTCCAAAAATTGAAGGAATTTGCTGCTCATACTACTTGTGTCTTTAGTTCTTGAGGAGTGTTCTGTTTACTGCACAGCATTTTGCATTTTTGAGTTGGTTTCGATGATTATAGCTCAAGTTTTCAAGTCATGATAATGTAGTGATGTTTTCAAGTCACAATAAACAGAAATATGTAACACAGTAATAATATAAAAGCCATTCAGAATTTGCAGTGTGTTTATTGTTTGTGTATGTTCGATAAAGATTCATACTTGACTGACTAATGTTGGTAAGTCAAAGGAGGCAAAATAAAGGCAGGATGAACAATGCTCCTTGGTTCCTTTGTCAGTTGAGAGTATTAGAAGTTCCTAGTTCTGCTAAACATACATCTGGAAACTGAAAATAGCTGGATGGTGATGGTACTCCAGCGACCAGCTCCAAGGCAAGTGGACTTCAGCACCATGGGCTCTTAGAGTATCCAAAAGGCAAATACAGATTTTTCTGTTGGCAACAGACTGCTGAAAGATGTCTTGGTGTTGGAACTCACACTGCACTGGTTGTGGTTTGCCCTTAAAGCCAGGGGAATTGTTGGGATCTGTCGTTCTGGGGGAACTTTTCTGTGCACTTTGCTTTCTGAAGAGTAAAACTGATTAAATGTAGAAGTGGAATAGTCTGAATCTGCACTCCAGGTGTCACTTCTGTTTTTTAGAAAGCTTTTGAGAAGCACAAAATACCTGTTGTGTTTGCAGAGTCTTGAAGACAGGCTTTAATGGTGTAGTGAACTTATGCAAGAGATTTGAAAGTATTTTAAAGATGAAAACTTAGACTGTAAATAAGAAGTGTCAGTGTTTGTGTCTGAGGGCTTCAAGTACACTACTTGGAACAAACACAAGCAGAAGCAGGAAATGTATTGTAGCAATCAAATTCAGCAGCAATATCCTTAATCCCATAAGTAACCTTTAAAAGGAAATGTATTTATAATGTGAAATCTATGAATAACAGAAAACAAACAAAAATAAACATGCCTCTTGGCTAAAGGACATTCTTTGTATAAATGTAACACCTGCGTAAAGAATAAAAGCAGGTTTATCATACTTGGTATATTAACAGAAATATTAAAAGTGTCATTAGTAAGTGTTTATTTAAATAAAGGTTGATAGCTTTTTCTGGGCAGTTGCAGGTTGTTTTGCCAACTAAAACATCTTCCAAATTAATTTTCTAAATAAATACATTTTGGTTGCGATCTTTTGTAACGGTTTTATCACATACATATGAAAATGTTGAGAACTGAATATAGGTTTTTCATTGCAATTGTTTGTTAGTCACTTCCCATTGCCTTCTCAAAGACATAAATGAGTAATTTAGAAGTTATGCAAAGTTCATTAGTGCAATTATTTTTTTTTTAAATTAAGTTATAGGTCTGTTCTATTTTGTTTTTAAAGTTGCAGATAAAAATGAAAGTAGTAGAAAGGAAATTTCATGAAGAAAAGCTTACATTACAGCAGAAGCATGATGCAGAAGTTCAAAAGGTAAGAAGTGTTTGTATTTTTGTCAAAGACAGTATATCAAACAAAATAGTCTGATTACAAGAAATAATTTGCACTTGTATTTTAGCTTCTTCAAAATTGCAATTAATGTCCCTTTAAGCTTGTAGGTAACAGTTTGCAAAAGCTGATAGGGATGTGGAATATTCTTTATAACATAAACTTAGGAAGAGAAAAATGCTGCAGAAAGCAGGTGAAAATAGAAGCTGGTGTGTTTGAACAAGACCATCTATTTTACCAGCCTGACAGCTTCTGTGGATTCATATGTTGATGATATCATAAACTCTTTATTGTTATTTTGGAGAGAGAGCACTCGTATTACGGGAAAATGAGAAAAAAATTATTACATTTTTATGCACAAAATGCAAAAAATAACAGTAAGAAACTCCACAGGTAGATCAGGTATGTACCTGCCAGTGCAGCAGTGGTGCTTGCTCTCATGTCTCTGTTTTGAGACTGTAGCTTAGAGCGTAGGCTGGTCAATAGGCAGTTCATTATTGGTGTTATTGCACTCTTAAAGCTGCATGTGGCTTTTAATCCTTCACAGCAATAACTGACATCAGATCCTCTTGCTTTGGGTGCAGCTGGATTTGTCTGTTGCATTGTGTAACACTGCTTTGGGGAAGATGACAAGACTCCAGGACCATGCTGTTACTTTGAAGGCCACGTTTTAAACATTCGGGGTCAAATTCTGCGAGGTTCTAAGTGCCCTCTGAAGCACTGGGATCCCAGCTCCGTAATGGGAGTTGAGTGCTCAGTGCCAGTGGCCTGATGACTTATCCCACTGTAAGCTTGGCCTTACTGAGTGTCTCTGTTTTGTTTCTTGAAACTGAGTCACAGACTTGGAGGAAGTCAGTTGACACAACACGATGACACATCAAAGCCTCCTGAAAGGATGTTAATATTTGGTCAGGTGCATATTTGGCTCATCTGTTCCCAAAGCCTGCAAGCATAACTCCCTAGCAAAGCTGAGAGTCTAAAGGAAACAGCTTTGTGAGACTAAGAAATGGTTTAAATGCTTTCTCATCCCTTGAGTTGTCATCCTTTTCTATCTGATGTTAGAGTTCTGTCTTTTGAAGCTGTTTAATAATGTTGGATATTTTAGAAAAGGTTAAATCATGTCATATTAATCTTTAAAGACACAAACCATTTAATGCAGATGGAGTAATATTGTTTTAAGATGAAAGCTTCTGTTTGATGAGAGATTTGGGGCACTGTTAGAAAATTCCTGTGACTTCAGTGTTTATCTTAAACATGGAGTTTAAATTAAAACGCTGTCTCAAAGCGTGCAAATATTTGAGCATTTTTTTTTTCCCAAAATCAGCATGTACAGAAATAGGAATGTAGTTACACCTCATGTTCTTGCTCTATCCCAACCCATTGTTTCCTGGAGTGCACAAAACAATTACAATTGGTGAGTACAAAAGAGTGTAATGAAGTTCACCAATTATTTAAGTATTTCTTAAACCTGCTGAGAATTTTAGATGCTTTTAAATAGTGTTTGGCAACATAAATATGAAAAGGGAAATAACTTCTGTTTGCATTAGAAGCACCAGGAAACATCCAGCTTCAACAAAAGCAACATTGGATTTGTGCAAGTTTAAAGGAAAACAAAAATAGCCCCCCCTAAAACTTTAAATCCCTTTTTAATCTACTGCCCACATTTATCTAAATCAATCCCTTGTTTATGACTTGGCAGTCTTGGCTGTGAAAATTACTTAGATTTAATCATTTAGTCCTGCACGACCTAAGCACTTCTTGAAGGCAGCTCCTTTGACAGATATTAGGGCATCTGCTTCTGTGCACCCGCTGCAGTTCTGGTTCCTAGACTTTTGTTAAAGCATGGTGAATTTTCCCTACAGATTTTGGATAGAAAAAATGATGAAATAGAGGCTTTGAAGTCCATCTACAAAACCAAACAAAACGAAGCCGAGGAGACGATAAGAAAACTGCAGAAAAAAGGTGATTTTCACATTGAGGGTTGTTGTTCTCTGCGTGGTGGATTGTACCTCATCCTTTGCGTGGCTGGGGCCTTACGTGCCCCTTCTGGGTGCAGATGTCCTTTTCCTCTCCGTTTGCTTGTCTCCCTCTGGTTTTTTTCCTTCAGATTTTTAGAGGTTTGTCTGGTTGTCTTTGTCCAGTTTTCAAACCAAACTTTCCAAGAGGCAGTGAGATCTTGTTATATTTAATATTTACAGGTTTTCTGAACGTCACCAAAAAGAAGTTTCTTTGAAGTATTTTGACCACTTATTTCAAACATTTTGGAATCTCTCTGAAGGTTAATTTATTTATACATTCAGTACATTTCAGTCGAACCACAATGTCTTGTTTATTTAGGACTATTGCAGCAAGAGATTTCAAACACGAGTAGAAGTCTTGAATATGTCATAAGTACAAAACTTGGCCTGAGTGTGGCTTGTCAGCAGTTTCTGGATGTTTATTTTAGAATTCCTTGGAGTCCATTTACACTATGGACTAGACCACAATATGAAATAATGCACAAGTTTGGTACCCTACGTATAAAAAGGGAGAGTTTTCCATGGGTATTGGTTCCTGCTCCTTGGCAAAGTGAATTGTCCAGCAAAGGATCCAGTGCTTCTCTTGGTGGGCTGGTGGTTGAGTTTGGCTGTAATGGGTTGTGTTCAAGTCACCTACACTCTTGCCAGACAGTGAAAATCATCAGTCACTTTTGAAAAGTCAATATGTACCTGCTTTGTGTTCCATCAGATTTGTCAGACTGTGAATTCTTGATGCAAATCGGTTGCAATTTGGGGAACTTAATTTCCTTGTATATTTTGGCCATTCAACCTTTACAAGAACCTTTTTTCCTAAGGATGCACATAAAATCAGGTCAAAAGTGCCTGTTTTCTTTAGGTAATGGAATTTTGTTGATGTATATTTACTGCTTCAGTAAGGAAAACTTGCTGTGAAATATTTGTAAATAAAGTAGAGAAGGAAGAACACCTTGTAATAATATTCCATGCCATGCATTAAGTGTACTTAAGAGCCCAAACCCACCAGAAAGCCAGGTCCATTGGAAAACTGGTGTAATGTGATTGCAACTGTGGCCAGGACTGAAAAATCCCAAAGGTATCTCTTGAATGGTTTCTTATTTTCCCATTTTTGACAGTTGAGATCGTTGTTCGTGAGTTACAAGTCGTCAGAGAAACGAAAGAGAAGCAGATTGAGGAGCTGAAGAAAATGTGTGAGCAAAGCAATGAATCTTTGAACAATGAGTGGGAGAAAAGGGTAATGACTAATAACTTGCTGTCTTTGAAAGACTCCTACAGTGTGTATCTGGGATAATACATTTTGTCACTTAAAAAAAATTGTAAAAGGAATATGTTACTTGTAGTGATGTTGCCATGGGGTGATTTTCTTTTTTTCTGGAGTCATTTTTGGTGCTGCTGCTTGCACAGCCACACCCACCAGTGCAGCCACCCCCTGCACCCTCACCCAGCTGGTCCCTCTCTTCCTGGGGTTCATCAGGCCCTCTTGGCAAGTCTCTGGATGTATTAGGGAAGTGTTTATTTCTGGTTGACCTGACATGGAATTTTAATGTTGGTAAACCTGCTGCTACCTGCTGCCACAATGATTCCTTTGAACTAGTAGTTTTGCATTGGGTCATGAATTCTTCAGTGTATTTTTATTTTTTGTTAGACTCAAGACAGCAGCAAAGCAGAGAGACAAGCATGTTCGTTGCAAGACAGCTTCATCTTTGCCCAGATTATTGTCAGTGTGTGTCTTGCCAACCCTTCTCAGAAGAGGGAGGGTCACAAAAAGGGCAAAACCACCTCACTTCCTAGATGAGGTATGCTGTTTAATTTAATTCTTTTGCAGCCCTGCATCTGGAAGTGATGTTGGTTTTAGTTCTTGTCTTCTAAGAGATAAATCATAAATCTCGTCCTTTGTGCTTAAGACCTTGAGGCTTCAGTTTTAGGTGTTGGGTTTTTTTGTTTGTTTTAGAGAAAGCATTATTTTCAGCCCGAGGTCATCCCATTTTTTGCAGTTCCTAGCAAGTGCTGTTTCTACAGCTGTGTTGTCAGCCTGGAAAAAACAAGGCAAATTAAAATGCTAATATTAATTTTAACTTAATGCAATTATGAAAGTGAAATCAGAACATGTGTCTTATGGAAGGAAGGGAATAGTGGAAAGTATGGTGGGAAATAAAGTGAAAGTTAACAGTGGAATATTTTTATAACTTAAGATACTGCTTCCTTCTGTGTAATTTTTCCAGTGAATAGATGCAGGTTGTTTGAACAGATGTTGTTGACAATAGTGTAAATATTACTATAGTCTGTTGTACAGGAGGTAGAGAATTTTTGGTTTTATTTCTGCCTTTTATACCTGAGGAGGAAATGCTTATTTATTTTCCCACAATATTTTTAATAGGATCTCAAATTTATCAAACCTTCTGAGCACCTCAGTATATCCATGATACTTATAATGATTTATTAGCATTCTTATCTTTTGGATGGAGCATTTATATTCAGTTACTGCACACTGCTGAAGTCTGTTAAATGATGGCCCAGATTCACAGACACTTCCATGATTTTACTGGGCTGTATGTTGGAAAGAAAAAGCTATCTTTGTGCAAATTAACCTGATTTTAGCAGTGTCTTTAGAATGATGCTTTTCTTTTGTCTCTTGCAGCTTTCTCCTTCAGCTGAGGATTTGTTAGAAACTTGAGAAATACCCACTAGCTGTTACACAACAACACAGAATTTGACATGACATCATTTTTTACTGTTGCATGGATAGAAAATTTAGAGTTGTGGCTCCTTAACCAGAAAAGGAAGCCACTGGTGTTTAGAATATAAATCAGGGGTTATTAATGACACAAATAATCCTTTCATTAGACAAGTAGATAGCCAAGACACTCTCTTAGAAATTGAGAGGCAGAGAAACAGGCAGTATAAGTGTCTGGAGGGGGGATTAGTGTTTCTGTAGTAGAAGTTCAGTGACTTTGTGCAACAGTCATTGGTGTTCAGTTTAAATATATAAACAAATAGCGTGGCAGAGAAGGGTAAAAATATGTATGTGTTTAATATTCTGTACAGATAAGTTATGCCCTCTATACATTTTAAAATGACTTCTAAATTGCCACCTTATAGTGTCATAGATGTATTTTGTGAGACAATGATCTACAGAAATGTAGTTACTCTATTTCTATACTATAATAACACTCAAGATGCTGGTTTTATGTGCCATTTATTATTTGGTAATATTTTTGTGATGCAGCTTCACAATACTGTGGCTGAGATGGAGAAGAAGAATTTCACTATTCAGAAGCAGCACACGGAAAACATGCAGCAACTGCTTGAGGACACCACTGATCGTCTGAGGAAGATGGAGGAAGATTATTTGGAACAGCTAAATTCAACTGTAAGTTTTTTGAAAACATGTCACGACAGCAAGTGTCTCTTGCAGTATTCAGATTTCTTGCATTTGTGCAAAAGTGTACTTACCTTATAAACTGTTGAGCTAAGAAATGTTTTTAGTAGTGCAATGCAGTTGTTCTGTCGTGGGAGAGGACAGTGTCCTGGCAGCCAGTCCAACCAAGGACTTTTCCCCCTGGATCAAATTCAAAGTGCAGCCCTTCAATGAATATTACACAGATATATATTTGTACTGGAGGATTGTTTCTAGCCTTTCTCACTGTTTTTGATCAAGTTAGCAGAACTTTTGTCTCTGTAGGTTTGTAGGTTATAAAAAAGGATTTATGGAGTACATCTATTTTCATAGATAGATGTGACTTCTTGCTCCTCTTGCAATGATCAAATGCTTCTATTAGATTAAAGAACAAATTAAAAGGATTTAAAAAATAATCAGTGTATTGTTTCAGTGTATTGCATTTCTATCCTAGAATAATTAGAAACATATAAGCAGGTGTAACTTGGACTTTGTGCCTGCTGTAGAAATGATGTAAAAAGCAAACAATTAACAAGTGTCCTCCAGAAAGCATCTTGTTCTTTTTTATCAGTATGAGGTATTTGAATGAGTGAAAAGACAATGTCAAACAAAATTTATTCCTTTATTAATGAATGTTGAATTTAAAAGTTAGCATTCAGATCATGTCATAGGTAACAGTAAATACAGAGAAAAATGGACACAGTCTGTCAGCAAGATTGAATTTAAGAACCATCAAAACTAGACAGATCTTGCTGAGCAGCTTCTGATTTAATAATTAAACAAGGTAGAGTTCAGGACAGGGCTTAAGATGAAAGACTAGACTGTCACTGGAAATTAGTTTTCTTTTTTTCTCTCTCCACTTTCTTTCTTTCCCCTGGTTTTTGTGGGGGTTTTTGTTGGTATTTGAGAGATTTCTTGTTCCTAGTTTCATGTTCTCCAGAATGCCATTGCTGTTGTGGGCTGAACAATGTCACTAATGCCACAGAACTGAGCAGCTGGGGTTTGTGCACTGAACGAGTAAGAGCTTCCCGAGGGCTGGGGGCAGGGAGGAGCTGCAGCACTTGGCAATAGCTGAAGTGGGACCTTTTTTTTTTTTTTCTATATGTGTTGTTGCTCTTTAAAAATATCCCACAAAACAAATCAACCAACAAACCACCCAGCCCTCATACTGTGCAACTGGCCCAGTATTGATGGAAAAGTTTGCTGAACTGTGTTAATGAAGTATCTGAAGCCACTTGCCAAAGTTCAGGTGAGCATGCTGCTGTGTGGGGTTCTTGCTTTACTCCAGGCTCACTTAATAACTCTGTGACTGAAGATGGCAGATGTTTGAGTTCTTATTTTACTTTTACAGAGGGTGAAAATACTGTTCCACTTCCCTCACCTTCAGACCTTTGTTAATATAAAAATAACTGATTTGCACATCCTGGAAGGACAGCTGTGTCCAGCCTCTGAGGAATTCTCTTATTTCCGTGCCTATTAGCATAAATTTAGGGAAGAATAGGAAGGAGTAGGATTGTCTCAGGCTACCTGCCTGTTCTTCTTCTGCTAGTTTATAAAATTATTTGTATTAGGAGAAGAAATTCTGGGAAAAAGAAGTTTGGATAGATGTTTGTAATTTACTGAAAGGAAATGACTGTAATTAAATGCTATGGAGAAGTGGGTTAGGCACAGGTGGAGCAGCAGAGACTCTCAGCCCTGATAGAATTTTGCTGTATTCCTGTGCACTCTTCCCTTCTCAGTGTGCCTGCATTTTCCAGTAATAAAATGGAGATGATAAACTTTAGCATTTGCACTGCTAATGTAGCATTTGTATGGATTGAAACATTCTTCTTCCATCCAACAAAGCCATAGCAGGTGCTGCTCTGTCTTACTGTTTACATTCTTGAATGTGGTTTGGCCAAAGTGTGCAGATAAAAGGCAGTTGTCTAAAATCAGTAGCTCTTTAGCAACCTAAGTGCCTTGCTCCTTCTTTTAGTTTAGAAATTTGATACATATTTATGTCTGTAAACATATGATGGTTGTAAAGGTACTCAGAAGAATATTTTAGCATGAAAAAGCTGCATAATGCACTGGATGCTGTCCAGTTTAAGTGTTTTCTAATTGACTTTTGAGGCTGTTGAGCAGCATAGTGATCAGTAAAGTCTTTTTATGTATATAGTTTTTTTCCTCAAATACTCTTTCCCACATGCAGGTTGTGCACACTGCTAGTGATAACACACTTGTTGGTTAATGGAAGGTCTACAGCTGCTCTGAGTGTTATCACCCCTTACAATTTTCCACAGAAATATCTGTCATCTCTCCTGTTTGAAAAGATTTGTGGTTTAGAAATCAGTTGCACATGTTGTTTTGCTTAGGGGAGAAGACATGTTACTTTGGGGGGGGAATAGACATCCATATTTTGAAGATTTATTTATTTTTACATACAGCACAGGATTTACTGTCATGATTGATGACAGCTTTGCTCTTGTAACTCTTGTGTCTCTGGACCACCGAAGAACCTTGTTGCTCTAGGCTACTGAATAACAACAGGGGTTTACCCTAATTTATTCTGCTTTCTCAACAATGACCTATTCTTTTAGAACCAGACTGTCAGAGAACTGGAGGCTCGTGTCCAGCAGTTGACTGTTGAGGTTGAAAATAGTAATTTGCAGCGTCAAAAGTCATCTCAGGAAAAGACTGATGCAGAACAGCGTTGCCAGACAGTGTGCTCTGAACTCCAGGCATTGAAAGCAAGGTAATCAAATAGCAGTTGGTGTTCCTACCATGGAAGAATATGGGATTTCTGAAAGGAAACATGATTCATTTGATTTCAAGAACTCAGCGGATGATAATTGGCATCAGAAAATTGTCACGAAAATGTATTAATTCATGTAAAGCTCATTTTGGAACTGACCCAACCGACCATCCTAAGCCGTGTGTTCTCTTTCCATAATTTATAAGCATTTCATTCTGTTGCAATGAGCACGTGGTACAGGCAGACTTGCATATTTTGTAGGCTTGATTGTGAGCAGGTAAAAAGGCCAAAATATGAAAGCAGTTTCCATATTCTGTTTGCTTACTGCTTGTAGGTACAGCTGTCTTCAGAAAGACAAGGATCACATTAGGCAGGAATATGAGGACAACATTCAACAGCTACAAAGTAAATATGATGCAGAAATAAATGTTATAAAGCAGGAACATGCTCACTCTGCAGCTAAGGTATGCTTCCAGGTATAATAGGCATTAAAAAGTTTTTCTTAAGTGGCCTCCTCCATATAAATGTAATGCTTATGAATAAATCCAAGGAACTGTTTAGTTCCCTAATTTGTACATGTGCAGAAATTTTAAAAAAACACCTGGGATTTAATTTTTCATTCCCAATATGCATAGGTAGATATATAGTATATATTAATATCATTTTCAAGTTAAAGGATTGTAGAAATGGCTCGTGTTTGAAATCCTGTCTGGTAATCTTAGAGCAATAGGACAAATTGGGTCTTTTCCATTTATTAATTGGAATTTTGGGAACTTTGATGGTACTTTATTCCATTTTATTTGCAGGATATTTTTCTTTCAATTGTTAGTTCCGGGGCTTTTTTATTAGTAGTATTTTTTGGTGGTTTTCTTTGTTTCTAAGTTCACCAGATGAACAGAAGCATGAATTATCTGGAGTTGTAAACTCATACAGGTTTTTTTTCCCAAGTGGATAATTTTTTCTGACCTCCAGGCACCTTTGAGATATAAATTTAAAAATGCAAGAGATGTATCTGTAAAGCTAATAAGAAATGCTCCACAAAGTTTATTTTTCTGTTAAATCCCTACAGGCATCTGCCACGATTGCAGAGTTAGAGCACAGTGTGTCTCTGTTAAAACAACAGCTACAAGATGCAGAAGATAAAAGACAAAAACAGCTGAGGGTGAGTCCTGAATTTCTTACTCAGGAATGACCAGCCATTTTGACTTTTTCCAGTGATTTGGATATTTAGATATCTATCCTAAAATGCACTTATATAGAACATTCATCTTATTTTATTCATGGAAATATATAAAGTGTCACCTTGATTGACTTAAAAAGTATGACTAGAAGAGATCACTTTATGGCTGAGAGCAGAATTTCCACAGGAACTGACTGCTATTCCCATGTTAAAACAGTGGATCATAGAGGAGCATGTCAAAGAATTAAGAATAACTTCTTTTCCCCCCTAAACCGTAAACATTTTTAAAGTAAGTTTCAAAACTGTTTTTATTTTAGTTGCTACATAACAGTCCAGTGCAATGTTCTGGCTTTCTACAGGCATTGACATTAATCCTCTATCTCAAGATAACAGGTTCCATTTCTGCATCATATAGTGATCCTGGCTGAGTTTTGCCATCTGCTTTTCCTCCTGTGCCTTTATTTCACTGTTGATGCAGCACAGAATGGCATTTGAATAGCTCTGGAGAACAAGTTCTGTTTCTCTCTAGAAGACATGAACCATGACTTTCAAGAGAGTTTTGTGATGTGTGGGGTTTTTTTGCTGTTGGTGGAATTTTTCTGTATGTCAAAGAACTTCTTAAATGATGACATAAAGTGGATTTTTAATTTTTATGGCCCGTTCTATAGAATAGCAAATGCATGTGTATTTAATGACTGCTTTGAAATGATAGAAAACTTTGATTTGTTTATATAGGATACAAATCTCTTCCTTTGCAGGATCAAGAATACAAGTTTCAAGAGGACAAACTTCACCTGGAACGTGCATCTGAAAAGCAGGTAATGTTTTCAGGAAAATACACCATCTTGTACACATTTCCAATTCTGTTGCATACAGAAACTGAAGGCTTAAATTCTGAAATCCCTATAGTAGTACATTTTGGAATGCAAGCATTTCACATGGGTTGGAAAAATAATTGGACAAATTCAAGGAAGATTTTCAGTACAGCTATGTAAGTATAGAAACACTGCTTCTGATTCGAGGGACCTGTTGCCAAATGGAAGCTGGGAGAGCATTACCAAAGTGCCACTGTAAGCATCTCCTGTTTTATGTGCTTCTTTTGTTGGCATCTGTTGTGAACTGCTGTTAGAGAAAAGATAATGGACTGAATTGAACTTAGCCTGACCTGTTGTCAGTGTTTGTAAGTTCCTCCATGTTTTTTCCCAGTATGTCTTTATTCCATACTTCCCCGTTATTCCAATGTGTTCTCTAGATATTGTCAACATGCCTTGTTCTTACATCAGAAACTTAAAATAAAAAATGTAATTCTCATCAAAACCACTCCATCTTAAAGCACTTTGCAAATACTGTCTACTCTTTTAAACTCTAAACATCAATAGGTTTCAAATTCACCTTCACTTTTAGTGACGGTATGTGTTCAACTCATGCAGTGTTTAATTAAGTGCCTGTTCAGCTGAGAGGGTGTTATTCAATCATGTCCTTTCCAAATTTGGAAATTTATAAAATAATTGTGATCATAGCTACTTGTCACTTGGTAATAGCATTTGCAGCATGAGTTGTAGGGACTTCTTGTTTGAGTCAGTGCCTTCCATTGACTTGAATTCAAGTACTTTTTTGTCCAAGATATGGTTTGGTCTAATCCTAGCCTACATTTGTTTTTTTAGACAAATTGTGGTTTTTATAAACATTGGCCTGAAGTAAAGCCTAGGGTTGGAATAACATTTCAGGTCAAAATAGAAATATATTATCACAATTTGGGTGTCTTCTAGCTTCTGAAGTATAGTAGCCATTGGTTTATTGCAGTACCTCACTTCCTCTGCAGATAAGTGCAAATGAATGGTCATCATGTTCCTGGGCACCAAGTCAAAATGCCATCAAATGGCTCCCAGCTACACCATTCAACTTTATGATTCAGGTTTGAGGGTCACCTGGGAGAATGCTCCTGAGCAAGGGCTGAGAGCATGGCCACCAGCCCCCTGCACTGGGCAGCAGAGACTGAAGGTGTAACGTGTGTCAGTGGAGAAGGGAGCAGACCCTTTGTTTTTAATAGATAACTTTACAGCAGTTTGCTTATTCATTAATACTAATGCAACTGTGGTTTTGAAATGTATTATTTTCTCCTCCTTTCTCAAAGATTATATGTGAACAATCGATGGATAAATCCATAAAGTAGTATAGTCTGGCCCATAAAATACTAAATCAAGCTTGCCTTCAAGTAAAGGAATCATGAAGTCTCTGGTGCAATCTGTTCACTTAAGAACCTAACCATTATCTAATAATCTTTATTAGTCTACAGTGGCTATTGCCTGCTAGGATATTTAAACATCAAACAAATAAAAGGTAGTAACCCTAAATGTCATTGTTTGATTAAATGTGCTTATCTGCTGAATCAGGAACCAGTTAGGCTAAATGGTTTTACAAGCAAAGGAAACACCTGCTTTTTATAAATAGTCTACTGCTTGTTTCCCAAACATTCAGCTAAGCATAAGAACAGTGACAGATTATTCCTGAGAGCCAGTCTCGAGCCAGCTGGGAAATACAGAGAATTTTACCAGTCTTGGCAATACTTTCTTTACGCTCCGATAGACAACCTGTCTGTTTAGAGGCTCTTTCCAAGCAACAAAGTGTTCAGGCTTCTGTGTAGTAAACACCTTCATGAAACTGTTTATGGTAGAGAGGCTCAGAATTTGTTTTTTCATGGGATTATCCTCTTACACGTCTTACTATACTCCTACTAGAACACATTTTTCTTCTTTATTGTAGTGACTTGGGAGAGCATAATGTTGCAAATGATTGTAGGGTTAATAAAGGACTCCCTGTGCTGCCCATGAGATAAAGAAAAACATGGTTAGTAGGTCCCATCACCACATTGTTACTTGACCAAGCCTAAAAGCAAAACAAACTCCTGGACAGAATCTGCCTTGGGCAAAAAGGGGTATGAAAACCCATGGTTTGCCTGGGGGGCTGCCATATTCTGAAGCTGCTTTTCCCCTCCTAATCCTAAGGTACCAGAGAAATGAGTTCTTCATAAAAATGTCTGCTCCTGGTTTGTGAAGTTAGGAAGTGGGAGTAAGTTTTCATTCAATGGTTTTGGGGATTCTTGCTTTACAGAAAGAGAAGCAATGTCTCAAATTGCTGGGGTGTGTTCTTTCTGAGGTCCTTGAAAGCTGCCATTTCATTCTGCATTGGTTAAATACTAATAGGAATTAAAACAGTATTTCAAATTTAAATGGAAACTAAAATGTCCTGGGAAAAATTCGAACATGTAGAGAATTAAAGTTAGTATTATAAATATTTCTTAGCTAACATGCTCTATGATTTTAGAGCTGTCTGTGCTTTTAGTGGGTTTGTTAGTTGCTGACTTACACAAGAATGCTGCACCCCCACATTCCAAACAGTGTTTTTAATATCTGTGTGGGTACAAAAATGTGTATTTTGTATAATGATTCAGTGACTCTGGGTTGATTTCACTGAATCAGGAGTTAATCACTTGTAAATCTCTTTTCCTCAAAGTTTTACTTTTCTTAGGAGTATTTAACCTCAGCTAGTTAATGTTAGAGCATGTATTATTTTGAAGTAATGTTATTTGCTATCATTATGTTTGGTAATTTTATTATTTTAAAAAATGATAACAAGCAGTTTGTTTTGAATGGGTGTTGTTAAGTGGGAACTCTGCATCACAGAGCAATGCATGCCATCCTTTTAGGCAGATAGCTGTTTTCCTGTGTTGATCTAAGGAAAACACACTTCCTTTCTAGGTAACTACTGATGCTTCTTTATTGCACAGAATAATACTCATTTTGAGAAGAAAAATAGCTCTACTGGCTATGTTATCATACTTCATCCTCTGTTAATCCTTATTCTTGCATTTCAGGTGATTTTAGAGGTGGTTGTTTATATCAGTGCAAAAGAAATATGCAAAAATAACATTTCTTTTTATCAGACTTTTTTTTTTTTTTAGCTAAAATGTGGTATTTTTTTCCTCCACATGGTAGATCCATGACCTCCGGAATGGTGTTGAGAAGGAAAGGGAGGAAGCTCAAAAGAAAATCCGCAGGCTGGGAGAGTCTTTGAAGTAAGTGAATATGGAATAATCCTTGAACCATCTCCAGATTGTAGTTATACTTATTAAATAAACTTACACTTTGTCTCATCTAACTGCCTTCCTATAGAATCACAGAATGTTAGGGGTTGGAAGGGACCTCTGAAGGTCATTGAGTCCAACCCCCCTGCCAGTGCAGGACCACCACAGAATCTAGGGCAGGTCACTCAGAAACTCATCCAGGTGGGTCTTGAAAGTCTCCAGAGGAGACTCCACAACCTTACTGGGCAGCCTGTCCCAGTGCTCTGTCACCCTCACAGTAAAGGAGTTTCTCCTCGTGTTAAGGTTGAACTTCCCATGTTCTAGCTTATACCCTTTGGTCCTTGTCCTATTAGTGGGCACCACCACCAAGAGACTGACCCCTTCCTCTAGACACCCACCCCTCAGATATTTATAGACAGTAGTAAGATCCCCTCTCTATAATTTGACTAGATCATCTTCCCGTTGTAAAACTGCATCTTCAGACCATAGTTAGCCATAAAAATGAAGAAAGAAAAGCAAGAAGTAAAGCCACCCAAATTTCTTGACTTTAAAGGGGTAGGAATAACACAGGAGGGAAGTTAGTGGTTTTGGCTGGTCTTGCTCTGTCAAATAGATGAAGTCAGCTTCGATTTAGAATGCTTATGTAGTAGACAGATAATCCAAACTAAAGACTAGTTGCTTTGGACTAATTTAGAAGAAGGGATACATTTGAAAGATGTATTTATTTAAATTGGTTTAAACTTGATTTAGTATATATTGAATTTGTGATTATTTTTTTTTAAATATCCATAAATTACACTTTTAATGTGGATTTTTTTCTCCTGGATACCACGCTTTTTTTGTGTGAATGCTTTTTTTTTCTGAACATAGCTAATATTCAGAGAAATGGCCTACAGCAAACAGAATACCTTTCATTAACTAACTTGGAACAGCTTTTTTTGCTGACCTTCTACATAAAGACTAATCAGGATGCAACAAGTTTGATGTTTTCTGGGTGGAGGAGTCGTTCACATACAACAGATGCACACATGACAATAGCAACTCTTGTTAAGCTGCTTCCATTTTTGATTATGTAAAATATAATTTCCGTATGTTCATCCTGTTTAAAATCAAACTTATGGAAATAACACAGATCATTCTGAAACAAACCAGAAGTTATTTGCTAAAACTACTCAGTTAAGTGTTAGAATGTGTCTTATCCAAGCTAATACAGACATTGTGAAGGTGCTTTTATTCAGTAAGTCTCAGGACTGAAGTCTGTATTTCTTTATTTCTATGATCTCTTAGGTATTTGGCATCAATAGAGACTATCTTAAATCACTGCAGATATTAATAAAAACTCTTTTAGTCTTTAAATTCTTTACACTACTGTTTTTTATAATTTTAGGGAGATTTAATGTTTATCAACTAAACTTAATCTTTCAGTATTTTAACATCTGATTCACTGATAATGTAGTTGCATTAATTATCTTCCATGCCTTTCCAATAACAGGTCAGTTTGCACTTACTTATGTTAATGAAACAAGTCTGACTGCTCAGAATTTATTCCCCATGTGGGTGCTCTCAGTGCAGAGTAACCCTGGTAGAGCTCCACTTCATACAAGAACTTGTAAGAACTTGTTTTGAACTTACTTTTTGGTGAACAACACTGTGCTGAGCAGCTCTAGATAGCTGAGGAGTCCCTCTTTATTTCAGGTCTCTCCTAGCTGCAACCAAGCTTGGGTTAGAGTAAGGATTTGAGACTAAGATATCAGGACTCCGGTGCACTGGTGGGTACTTGAGGGCCCACAAAGTTAAGATGATGTTGGCAGAGGCCAGTCCCACCCTTGTGCTTTGTCTGGGTGGGTCCTTTGGCCAAAGCTGAGGATGGGTCAGGCTCTGGAGTCCATCCAGACTGTTTCCCCTCCAGCAAGTGATTAACACCTATTCCCGGTTTTTCAAAGTGTCTTTTAGTATAAGCTACTTCCACCCATGTTGTGGAGTACTCTTCCCAGGTTGCTTCCATGCCCAGTAGCACTCTGTCATGCTTTCTTTTTTATTATTTTAGTTGTTTGATTCAGGGTGTTGAAAATAATTAGCAATTCCTAATATTAAATGACATATCACTCAGCTAATTTAAAGTGGAAAATGTTTTAATCTTGAGGATAGCTTGCTCTTTAGTAATGCATCTATGCTGCTGTTCTTTTAGGTTATTTTAAAGCAATGATTTGGGGTTCATTTGAAGATTAGTAATGGAATTAGTAATGGTAATAAGTAGTAATTTTGTAATTGAATAGAAATAAAAAGTAGCTTTCATCCTTGTTTTTGTTTGGAAGGAAGCAAAAGTTGGCAGAATGGTCAGGGTGGATTTGTGCTCCTAAAGGGTGCAATTTCCTACCAGTGTTTCTGGTCAATATTAAGATTTTTACATCTATGTGTTTATAATATGATATATACAATATATCTGTATGTGTATGTATACAATACATAAGTAATGCATAACAAATGTCATGTTTTGTGTCAGAAATGGATGGCTTCTTTATGGGGTATTTTTTCCCCTCACTGCAAAAATTAGTGTCTTTTTAATGATCTTTTGCTATTAATATGAATCTGTAAGATCTGATATCTTATGTGAAAATGCTTTATTTTGCTTTATTTGTTTGACTGTGTGAAGAATCTAATCAAGTAATTACAAGCTAAGGCAGACACAGTAAACCTTGAGAAAACAGCCTGATCATCCTGGAGGTGGGTGAAAATAACAGTTCACCATCTTCAGTCGAAACGATGCCCTGTGGAATTGCAGCTCAGCACCTGGCAGGTGCAGCAGTGATTTCTCATAAACTGCTTTGATCTGAATGCACTTTGATTCTGCAGTGGCCACAGGATTATGTCTTGAGCTGCCAGTCAGTGCAAAGGCATGGAGAGGGAAGGGCAGGCATTTTACTGGGCTTTTTTGGTATTATTTTTCCCGTGGTGTGCCAGCAAACAGAGCTATTGCAGTTTCAAACATTCCCACGTAGGTGTGTAATGACAGTGATTGAAACATAATGTGGAATAGTAAAATCCACATGTCTACAAGTTTCTTTCACTCCAAATAAACAGTGTAGCCTGAGTTTTAATACGGTTTTATATAGTTTATAGAAGGATTTTTTTCTTCTGAATGTTATGGTAAAAATCTCTTGTCAAAATCAAATCCTTTGCAAAAGAATTGCTCTAAATTTGTGACTACTAGTGGTGACTTGTAGATACAGATTTTATATCTAGTTTAGCAATGCATATCAGAGGCATTGTCTAATAGCAAAAGTGACTATAGGAAGTGCTCCACGGATTTTTTTAGGATGTCATTTAAACTGCAGTTATGGAATAACAAAGTATTCTAAAATGCTTCTGTGTAATTACTTGGGGGGAAAGGTTGTTTCTCTAATCCCTTTAGTTTGGTTGCATAAAATACGTTGTGAAGAGTGGGCTACAAATAGCCTAAATCTCTGCATTTCTTATCTCTTTTATTTTAAGTACAGCAATAGGAAGTAAAGAGTTACACTTATATAACAATTTGTCACACTCCAGACAGTGTTGAATGCAACAACAACAAAAAAGAATAAAAATCTGTGTCCGTTTGTTGCTGAAGAAATTACATGGAAGAGAAAGACAAGGTCTTGCTGACTTTATACATCACTGTTAGCCAGAGCAGTGCTCAACATGATCTGTTGTGTCTTGGTTTGTGACATTTGTACACCTATTTATTAAAAATATTTATTTTGCCTCTTTAAGTATATGAATATATAATTAGTTAAAAATTTTAATTTACTAGGCTGTAGGAAAATATTTCCCATTTTATTGGAGAATTGAAATAGAAAAGCTTAGAGATGTGGCGATGTAGAGAACTGGGAACAAGCATGGCTTTAGTGTGGTTTAAAAATGAGGCTGGGACATGTGTGTTAAAGCCTCTTCAACTGTTTTTACTCTTATCTCTATTTCAGTGATCATTCTTAAAGCAACTTATCTGATCTGCACTTGGGTAATGTTCAGGAGTATTGCAGGTCGAGGATTTGTGCACTTTCCTAAAGACCTAACACAGAGGTCTAAAGACCTCCTTTCCACAATAAATAGTTGTTTTTTAAAAATGGTTAAATATTTACGTTTCCCTGAATTTGGACCAGTTCTGCACGTTCTCTGGCTGTGAAGACTCTTGCTGTGTCTATCAGCAGCAGTTTTAAATACGAATCTGTCCCCAATTACTGACCAAAAGCTCTCAAGTTGGATCTAACTTGTTTTCAGAAAAAGAAGTGAGCGTTCTGAGCTGTTAATACTTTCATTAGTTTGATGTGTCCATCACAAATATTAAATTTCTTTTCACCAGAAGGTTTACTAAATAATGAGCTCTGTTGTTGACAAGTTGACCTTCTAGCCCTCTTACTACAGCATCGTTTGAAGACTTGTAGAGTTTCTAGTGGTTCTCAAATAGCATTGTAAACTACAGACAGCAGTCTCTAGTCATTGCAAAAATTTCAGAAATAATTATAGGACTAATTCCATGAAATACCAGTGAGAGTGCATGTTCAGTAAGGACCTTGGAGGTGATAAGTATATGTTACAGTCACAATTTAAATATTTAGACTTCAGTGTCAGCAGGGTAGTCACAGCAATGGCCCCAAAGGCCTCCCCTGAGGTATCACAGCCCCGTGCCAGGCGTTACTTGCAGCCAGCAGAAGTGCATGTGCTTTAAGGCTGGCCTCATTTATTTGCTGATAAACAGAGACATTTAGAACATTGTTGCTTAAGATCAGAGGTAAAAACCTCTTTTATGAAAGAGCAGAATGGCCATGTGCATTATTAGTGTTTATATACTCCATCAGTGTACGATGTAGAACTGCCAGCTTGACCTACATCAAGGAGAGTATCAGGTGTACAAGAGGAAACATTCGTTTTACAACATTTAGTTTGAAGTCCATTTATATGTTGTTAGTGATAATATATAAAAAACCCTAAAGATGAAACAGTAAAGAAGTTACAGGGTTTTTTGAAGTGTGACTGCAGCACTTTTAGTGTAGTTTGGTTTTGCCACTTCCATTCTGGAGTCCATAATAACTTTATGACTGCATAGACATATAAAGTTTGTTCATCTTAAGATGGAGTTTTTAGACTAAATTATAAACACAAGAGTTGAGGCTCTTATCTGTCACCTGCATGGAAGTGCAGACCACCTTACTGCTGCTGGTTTCTCAGGGTAATGGTTGTGATGGTTCTCACATACTGGAAATCATTATGGGATCTGATTGAATGCTTTTTTGGTTTGTGTCTCAAGCACAAATTGATATTTCATTATGCTACTGAGCTACAGCTTTCCTGAGTTCTTAATCTTCTGTTCTGTAGTGTGATTGAAGGAAACAATTTTTATAAAGTCATGTCAAGAGAAATTAACTGGACTGCTGCCTCTACAGGTGCAGACCTTGTCACTGAACACTGCAGTGTCCAGGGCTGCACACTAGCACTGGGAAATGCTTCAGGACTCTCTGCCTCTCCATCTTGCCTTTTTTTTAAAAACCTGCCTTTGGAGCCAAATCTCATCACTTTGCAAGTGGTGATGATACAGAGCAAATGTTTAGCAGCTGGTTTATTGAAAGTCACTTAATAAAATTGTTTGTTTACGTAAGAAGCTAACAACACCTCTTTTCTTCATTGCTTCTCTACCCTTCATCTGAACTTGCTTAAAACTCTTCTGGGGAAGAAAGAGGGACTAAACCTTCCAGAAACCAGCAAAGCTGCTCCTGTCTCTTTGCAGATTTCTGTTTTTACAAGAATTTCCAAAGCGCACACGTATGATTTTCACAGTATTTTGTGACTTGGTGTAGATGGCAGACCAAAACATTTCAAAGCCTTTTCAACCAGGGGCATGGAGTGAAGGTGGTGCATGTAGATGTTAAATAACATACAGGAATAAAAGGAATTTGCCTGTCTTTTCCTGTGTATACCTGTGAACATGCACATATGTTCTCTGGGAATCCTTGACATGAGAAGCAGGGGAAGCTGGTTTCTCTTTGGGGGTGGTGCAATGGAGTTCCCTCACTGGAGACTTAAAAAGTCTTTTTCATTGCAGTTTGTTACTCCCAATAGAAAGCTGTGTCAGTCCTTTATGCCTCCACAGGCTGATGTTGGACTTTACTAGTTCTAGGGACTTTCTGCAGTGCAGCTCAGTGATACTAATACATACCTGAAATGTCAAGTTTTGTGTACAGTGCAGTCATGACTACTACAAGGTTTTGTTTCATAGAAAGTATCTGTTAAAAATGCATTTGCACATTTACTAAAGCAAGTTAGAAAAATGCTGTTTGGGGAAAGAAATGAAATTTTTTCATAGCAATTTATCTTCTTGAAATCTTATTAATTTCTTTATTCAAAGAGCTTCTACTTGTCATCTCCCAGTATGGTTTGCCAGTCATTTGGTTATTCCCTTCTGAATCATTTGTTCCCTACCTGACATTGTCACAAGATACATGGAGCAGTGGAGCTGGAGCTCTTCTTTGGCTTGTCCTGAGGTTTTTCACTTAGTAGGGATACTTGTAAAGCCTTAGGAGAAAGGCTTTTATATCACTGTTACTCAGAAGCAGAAGCAAGTGTCAGTACATCTTGCAAGAAGAAATGTCATTATAATTGTTCTGCAACTTCAGCCTTAATTCGTGACAAAAGGGATGCCTGGATTGCAGCTGTGCAGAGGTTCAGTGTGTTTCCAACTTCTCATTTTTACTTGCATGGGGCTTTTCTCTGGCTTGGACTTTGTGATCCTGTTGTTATGCAGCCCTGAGTTGGTTGGTTGGTTTTTTGTTGTTGTGAGACCCCTTGTGTGCCTCCAGCAGGTGTCCACCTGGTGTTTTCCACAGTTCACCTGTGTTGGTGAAATGGAGACAAGACAAAAATGGGAACAGGATGAGATGGTCCCTTCCAGAATCTCTGCTCCATTTTTCCTACAGCTGTGCCTGTGTAGTGGCTCATTTCTCATTGAAGTTTTCTTTGCCATGTAAAGAGGTGGGCAGGATTTGTTTGGTCTGACAGGCGTTTTTGCTTTGTTCAGAACATGAAAAAATGTATAATATTTTAGCACCAGAAGTTTTGTGTGAGGGTCTTGTAGGCTTTGAGATTACCAGTCTTATGCAAAATTCCCATGGTGCTTACATAATTTTTCTTTTCTCTGTATTATCATAAAAGGAACAATGTAGAAGAAATGAGGGTACATAAAATTGAGAGAAATCAATGGTATACATAATGCTTCTGGGCTAAGAGGGAAAGATGAAGGCAAGGATCAATAAAAAGGTGAAGATTGATGGCAGAAGGAGGTAGACTTAATAGCACTGAATATAATTTCATTTTGGTTTGCAGGTTGCAGTCGCATAACTTTGCATTTACTGCTATGTTGGATCCCAACATTTTAAAAAAACGAAGAATTTTCGAAATCTACAGAAATGATATTTTTCAAAACCTATGAGTCAGAGTGAATTTTGAGAAGTTAACGATACCAAACCCTTTCGGAACTTTATTTCCAAACAGCTGCTTCTTCAGCATATTATTGTAGGGACTGTATTGTGTGGACTTCCTGCAGCAGTGGAGGGCACACATGCCCTTGCACATGGAAATACATCATCAGCACGATGATAAAGGAAGAGATGGAGTGACAGTTTAACCACAAGCTGATTCTTTTTTTTTCCCTTTCTTGCTCCTCTAAGTTGATTCCAGATTCTGAATAATCATTTGTTGTTCATATTTTTAGGATAATTGCCTAAATGTAGCTGTTTTCCTGTAGTTAATTCCATTTTTCCTTGAAAATGAAGTATTTGTGTGTGGAGGGAGGAATTCTTGTTGGAATGGAAAAGCTATTACTATTTAAAGCCGGAAATAATTAAAGAAATATGAGAAGGCATTGCCTTTAATTCCAAATGTTGCAATAAAAAACATTGTTAAGGGTTTATACTCATGTTCATTGTGTTCATCATTCACGTTTAGTGTTGCCTTGTTGCAACAGTTGCAATATGTTGAAAAAAGCAAACTTGGATTTAAAACCAGTGGTAATGTTAAGTGGCTGAAGAGTTTGGATATAATTTTACTCTTCAAAACAGGGTGGTGTGTTTTTTTTGGTTTGGGGTTGTTGTGTTGGTTTTTTTTTTTCCCCCCTTCTTTAAGAATCAGTGGAAAACCAGCCAGCTGTTCTCCACTTGGTGTTGCTTGAGCATCTGAAACCTTTTAGAGCAAAACCAGTCAAAGTTTCCAGCATATTGTAAACATTCCTGTAGCCCCAGTGAGCATGCTGACATAACCCTCACTCTAGGAGGCACAGTGTAAAGTATGACCAGAGGACAAAAAAATGTGGTAGCTTTATTTAATAGTCTCACTTAAAAGAAGAAATAAAGTGTTCTATTAACTATTTACAGCCTTTCATTTTCTTTCACCAGTTTCTCTGGAGACCTACTGGCAATAATGAAATATGTATGTAAAGGAAAGCTCCAGTTGCACAAAAAAAAGTAACAGTTGATTTTTAATCCTTGTCTATGGGAGCATTGTGTCCCTCAAGATTGATAGAGAGATACCACAGAACATCTTTATGGTGTCAACTATAAAAGTGCTTCACTGTGATACATGAACTGAGCATTGCCTTGAACAGCAGCACTGGGGGTTAACTGCTGGAAGTTGCTAGCCCAATAATTAATGTAGTTAAGGACTATAGATTTTTAACCCCACTAAATGAATATACAAATAATGAACACAAATGTCAGAATTGTTGCCTTGTTATTCCGAAAGGCTTCCCTTGTTCCCACAGGCACCACTGTGAAGTGGTGCAGCTTTTGGATTCAGTGCAGTGTATTTCAAGACCATATAGTGCTTATAACATTGAGCCTTCAGCTGGCTAAAGAAAGTCTTACAGATTATTACATTCAATTACTGATTTTTCATAATGTTTCAGACTGTTAACCTTTTTTGGGTTAGTTAGAAACTATCTACAAAAATAGTACAAGGGGTGACTTTGTTCCTTTTGTTGTTGCTAGATGATTCTGATTGCTAGATTTCAATTGCACTTGGTAATCAGTTTCCTTTTACTGTTTACCTACTTGGTATAACTTCCCTTCAGCTTCAGCAACACAAGGAACCTTCGTTGAAGAATTAAAAGTTCATATTTCAAACAGTAGTTTTATTGAAGAAAAAAACATAATGGAAATCCATGTCTACCATAGCAGCCTGTTAGAAGGAACTGATGACCTGAGTAGATACTCATCAGTCCTCAGTAGTGAGTTATTGTATTGTTGGATATTATTATTCTGAATCCTGAACTCTAATAGCACAATTATTTTAGCCATAAAAATAGTTACCTTCAATAGGCTGAAGGACAGACTGAAGGCTGCATCCTTGTGCCTCCTTGTGTAAGTGAGTTGCTTGTTTTCTGGATTCTGGACTTGCTTATTCAAACTGGTGTTTGGTGGTGTACCCGTGATTGTCTAAGGGCAGAAGAGAAACAGGATTGAGTGGGAAATATTTATTTTATTAGAGGCTTTTTGACCCAGGGTGTTTTTATCAGCACCTCTTTGAAATAATAAACCTGGCATGCTTTCAGCTGAAGTAATTAGTTAGGTTTTTCATTTAGAGTTCTGTGTAGGAAAAATTGAAGACAGTCTTAATACTGTTGTTTCATCTTCGTTGTCTTTGATTTGCCAACCGCTGTTGGCTCTGTCACTCACAACACATCTTGGGCTGTTCTTTGTTAGTGTTAAGTGATTCTTCTTGCCTGGCTCTCCTCTCTGCTCAGTGATCTCTCCCACCGTTTGTCCTTGGGATGGTTTATTTTATTCACCCTCCAGCTCTCTGAGGCACAGCACTGCTCTCTGATCCCTGTCTTTTCCTTCTCTGCACCTCTTCTCTGGGAATCTCATGAATCTATTTACTATCTGTGCTGCTGACTTTCTGGTCCAGCTTTTAATTACAGTTTTGTCTGCTTGTTTCTCAGCCATTATCTACACCTGTCTCTCTAATTCTCCCCTCCACGTTCTCCTCGTTGAGGTTTAGCTGTCATCTCAGCATGCAAAAGCCATGACTATTAATCTCTGTTCTAATCCTCCTCTCGTGATAACTGAGCTGCTGTGGCCTTTCATAAATGTGGTGTATCTAAATCTTGGAGACAGTTTCTGCAGTGTTGAGCAAAATTATAACATTTTCCTTTGCAGCCACATTTACAACACTTGCCCAGCCTTTTAACCCACATCTCATTCATCATTTTGCAGTTGCTTTTTTTCCTCTGTTTGCATAACACCTAGCACAACAGTACCCTGTCGTTATTATAATGAGAAATAGTTATAATAATTATTAGTGTGTTTAACCAATGTCTAGTTAATTTGTGAGCCATTAATTTTGAATGTAATGCATTACTGTTATTTCACAGAAGTGTGATACTACACGTGGAATATTATTTACTCTAAATTCATTAATGGCTTTGAGTGGTGGTTTAGTTTGTTAATGTTATCTCATGATTTATTTAAAACGTAGGTATAGAATTTAAAATAATAATTGTGTTGTAAATACAATTCATTGTTACAGCTTCTTGAAGGAATGCAGACCAGCTTTTTGATGTTAACATCTCAAATTATGCAAACTGTAGACAATTTATAAGTGGATTGGTGCTTTTCCTCACAAGGACAAACTCATCTTACACTTACAATCAGGGGAAGAAAGAGAAAAATTGTTCTCTACTTTATATTTTTGGCTTTATTTCTTTAAATTGATGAAACAAGTTAGAATGCTTTCTAACAACTTCGAGATATTAAAGTGCCCAGGGACAGGATGGGGATGATGTTTTGAAGGCAATAAATATTTCAGCTTCACATTTCAGTCTTTCTTCTTTGTTCCTTTGATCTGGCTTTGGTTTAGTTATCATTCCGCTTGAATGACTTCACACTGTCTCTCTTCCTCTCCACACCAAAAAGAAGTGTTCTGCACATATTCCATATGTTTGGGCCCTCGTGTTGTAGGAGAGCCCTTGTTGTTCCTCCCTGTTTGCTGGTAGTAACTGCCTCTACTGAGAGCTGCTCTAACCACAGCCAACGTGGGTGCCCAATATGTAATTGATACTGAAAACTTTTCCTTAACTGTCAATATTTGTTAAAAATAGCAGAGAAGGAGAATTACGTTTTCTGGGTATTTCAGAGAATTGTTATTACTGCTGAAGTGTTTTTCTTTAGCAATAAACAAAACCAGGAACCCCTTTTTTCTACAGATATATGGTATTTTAGGACTTAATACATTCTTTGTATCATTGAAATAGTTGGCATTCTAGAAATTGAATTAGAGGGGCTGTTGTGTGGGGTGTTTCTTAGTGATTGTTGTACCCAGCTAAAAGATGGTGTCATGGATCTTGCCTTTGGCTATAAATGGACAAACTGCTGCATTCCTGAGGAGTCCTGCCCGTATCTGGGCACCTCCATGGGAAAGGCTGTCTGAGATCAGGAGCAGCATCCTGGGTTCACTTGGATTTCAGCATACAAAGTCTTACATAAATGTCCATATGCTGCATGGGTATTTGTGTGTCTGTAGCTTATGCACAAGATACTAAGGTAAAATTCCTGAATGTTGCTTTTGCATGGGAAGGTTGTGTATGCTTTGGTGGAGGTATTTTTTAGCTACTCAGCATGCAGTGTATTATGTTGTCCAGTGAGTTGTCTTCCCCTTTGGGAACCTGTGTTGATACAGGTTTTTTTTAAATCTAAATGGGCTATATAAAAAGTGATAAATTATTTTGTTTCAACACAGATTAATAACAGTATCAATTTTTATTCCTCGAGTCAACAAATAAAAGGAAAGCTGTTTAGAAACAAACCCAGTGATACCCTTCATCAGGTGCCTTCCTGCACGTGAATAGTTTGCAGTTTGGTGGGTAGTGAAACAATTTTCTCTCAGAATTATTAATATTTGAGAAGGGGAGGAAGGAGCTGGCAAAGACTTCTGGAGATACAGCAAATCTAAAGGTATAATAGGGTTTGTGCATATAAGTGGTATGGGATCAGCAGGATTTCTAAAAGAGTGTTTTTCTAGATTTTCTGGAGCATTTCTAAACAGATCATCATTTAAAGATCTCAGCTTTATCAGTATGAGGAAGACTCAGCTATTACTCTGCTTTTCCACGCCTCATTTTTATCTACAGGCATGAGCCCAAAATCCTACAAACCTGTGCTAGACAATACTAATGAATTAAAGCCTGGTATAGTTTTTGTAAGAAACCATCAGGATTTTCCCAATCTAGCTGTTATTCATATCACTGAAAAGGTCTTTAAACTACAACCAGGGCACCTGTGTGTGGATTTCCTAGTGGGATATGGAACTTGCTGTCCACATGTACCACCTGGAGGTACATGTTTTGTACATCTGGATGCTTACATGCAATCTAAAATGTTTTAATCTGTTGAAGAGGCTGAGACCAAGAGAGATGCATCTCCTGGTCTTGTTTGCTGCTGCTCAGCCCTTGCTTTGTCCAGGGGATGGTGAGAACCCTGCAAGTGACAATGCTTCAATGATTCAACCGTGTGTACTGGGACGTGTTAAGTTGATTTAACCCCTCCTGTAAATCACTGGATTACCCCGTGTTTCATGAACCCCACTTGCTCTCTTGGACTGCCTTACTGTGGTTAGTAGTTACCTCTTGGAAGACATTTTGTGAAGCAAGGAAAATATTTACAATGAAGCATGAAGAGGAAGTATGTCAGATGTTTATATTTTCCATTTATCAATGCACTTCAGAGTGCTGCTTTCTGAAATTGCAATTCTGGACTTCACAGTCAACTTTCCCTGAGATGGTTTGTGCTGTGTAAGATTGCTAATTCCGTTGCTGTATCCTTTATAAACTGAAACAAGAGGAATTTGCTGCTTTTTAAATTGGGGCCAAAGAGTAAATTCACCCTATTTTTATATTCAAGCCGGCTCAGCTTTAGGGGATTTAAGTGATGTAATTGTATTGCATTCGGCCCCACAACTAGTCCAACTGAAAAAAATAATCTTCAAAGTGAATATTTTAGTGCTTCATTGCAAGGCACATTGCTCAGTGTCTTGGGGGGGAAAAAAAAAAGTAAAGCTTTTCTTATATTTGTGAACTCTGGTCCATTGTTGTACATGTTTTCTAAGCTTCTGGACAATCTTCACTGCCCAAAAAGTAGGGCTAGCTCCCACACCCCTAAAAAAATGAAGTTTTATTCCTGGTTATAATGAGATGTTGCATCTATTCATGGGATTAAGCCTTAAAAGGAAGGGAGGTGCATAAAACCAGTTTCCAAAAGTTTGCATCATAAAACTTCAAAATACATCCTTCAGGAAGAATGGATGGATAAATTTGGAGGCTCACTAACAGCACAGGGACTGATGTCTTGTCCTTTTACATTTAGATTTGTTGTATTTCCATCTGTTGGACCAAAAAAGCAGCTCCCTAGTACAGGGTGTCAGGGGAATAATTTGCAACTGGAGCCCATGCACAACTGACTCATCAGACCATTCATACCAGTTTTAGCTCTGGAGGCATCATTGGTGTGCTCATTCTGAGAAGTGTCTGAGGGCTTTTGTGCTGGCAGTTTTAAAGTTTTGGATCCTCTGTAGCAGAAATTTAAATCCTACATGGTCTTTCTCCCCGCTGAATTTGGATGGGGAAAAAATGCTGGTTTTGGTGGTGGTTTCTTTTTTACTGTGCAGTTTTTCTTGTCTCATAACTAACTGGAGAATGTGGTAACTTAGATTAATATGCAGAAATGCTTCCCCCTCAAAGGAGTTTAGAAAATGGTGTTGCTCTGGCAGTAGAAAGAAAATGTATCTGCGTAGGGGTGATGGATGCTTCTATGAACACAAAACCAAAACCCCTAAACAATTATAACTGAAAATATGATACAGGATTTTGTTCTGGTTTGCTCCAGTTCCCAGTTGCTGGGTATTTCCCTTTTTCTGCAAGGAAAATAGCAGTTTCCTTATGTCTCAGTTATTCCATCAGCTGTGAGTAAAATACCAAAATAATTTTAATTTTTTAAAAATATGCACAGTGAAAAAACCCCATCCAAGTCTAACAGTAATTTGCTTACTCAGGGCTTGTGGCATTGCTTTGATCTCTGTGCAAATGGAATTACCCTTCTCTCCTACACTGCAAACAGAGCCTTTGTGAAGATGCAGGATTATGTTCTTTTTCCCATTGTCCAAGTCTGGTATGAAAACCACAGAAGAGGATGTGAATCCTGTAACTTTGGGCTTGGCAGCTTCCTGACCTTTATAAAAGCCTTGCTCAGTGCTGTAATAACTGGTTCAGTGCTGGCAAGGTGACAGACTAGATGAATTAGCCCATCTCTTCCGTCTCTCAAGTGTCAGATTCTTTGTTTTATATGGAAATAATTCCTGTCAAAATGGGAAATTTATCATGAGGTCCTTCCTCTGCCTGCAAAATGAAAATGTCAACCGTAGGTCTGTTTGAATGTGTCTTCTGTTACAAGCCACTGGTGGAGTCAGCTTTGTCCATTGATACCCCCATTGTGTTCCCTGAGTTTTAACCCAGACAACTCCATGGTCGTAGCAACGTGTAATAGAAAGTTAATAACACTGCCTATGTGAGGAATCACATCTAGATTTCTTGAATGCTCACAGATTTATCAGGATGGTAATATGATGGCTCTGTCTCTTTTAGATGTGTGTAAATATACGTGCATGTACATAAAATGTTATGTGTGCATTACTGCTGATATACTATGATGCCTTAGAGTCATAGAATCATAGAATTGTTCAGGTTGTAAAAGACCTTTAAGGTCATCGAGTCCAACCTTATCCTAACCCTTAAGAAACCCAAACCCATTTCTATACGTGTATTGGCACTACTACATGTATGGACATTAATACATATAAAAGTCATCAAGATGTGGCACTTGGGGACATGGCTTCATGCTAGACTTGGTAGAGTAGGGTTAATGGTTGGACATGATGATCTTGAAGGTCTTTTCCAACCTAAGTGATTCTGTAATAGGTCAAACAGTATATAGGCTGTTAACAGGGAGTATCTTTGCATGAAGATTTAACATCAGTCATTACTGATGTTAATAGATATTACAGCATTATGGGTTTCTGGTAGATTAAGAAGGTACCATGTGTCATGCATTACCCTCCTTTGCACTTGGATATATGTCAAGCAGTGAATAATCCTGCAGCTGGGCAAAGATGGCACTGGGATCATTATTTTCTTTGTTTTTAATGGGAGAAGACAGTCACGCTAGAAGGAATTAATTGAAATACTGGGGGGGGTTGGGCAATAAACTTTTAAAGGTGAGGTTAAAATAGGGGGTAATAGAGCGGGTAGTAAACCATTCAAAGTCAACGTGACTTTGAAGATGGAGGAATTGTCATCAGCCACGAGGGCTGTGTTTAGGTGTGGGAAATTCAATAAGTGAAAGTGAAAATAACTCTAGCCTTCTATTCCCTTCTTCAAAGTATTGCTGAGGGAAGTTTGGCAGAAGCTGGGACAGGAAATTGAAATGTGAATACTATTTTAAAGTGATAGGGTTAAAGGCCTCTCTTTTACACTCGCACACTTGTTCTTTTATTTGATACTTGAACTCTGAAAATTTTCTGTGACTTTCTAGGGAGAAGGAGGAGCAGCTGACTCGGGTGACAGAGGTACAGAGGCTGCAGGCCCAGCAGGCAGATGCTGCCCTGGAGGAGTTTAAGCGGCAGGTGGAGCTGAAGTCAGAAAAAGTCTATGCTGAAATGAAACAGCAGGTGAGAAGGTCACAATGCCAGCCTTTCTGAAACTCTGTCTCAGTAGGATAGCATATTCTGATCTTATAATGCCAGAAACATGCTTCACTTGAGAGTGCTACATCAAAATCTTTCACAATGTAGTGTCTTTGCTAGCAAGTCAAAAAGGGATGTTAGCAGTTGTTTCATCTTTCTAACAAAGCCAGAATTGTCATTGTTATAAAGATATCCGCTGTTATGATACTGATTAGGGAATTTTCAGGAGTGAGGGTATAAAGTGTTGGTTTATACACCCTTCTGGAGCAACGTTTGTAATTTTCCACTTAAATATGTGTCTCTTCCTACTCTTTTTGGAACAACTCTGTCGTCTGTTAATGAGGTCTTGTAATCAGTTTGAGCCTAAACAGGGGCAGAGCCATTGTGGCTGCTGGCAGTCGTGGGCAGAGACAGAAGAATGGATTTTCCCTGAAAATTAGTAGCAGGAATTTATCTAAAAAGATTTTAGTGTCTTAAACCCCTTGTGGAGCAAACGATAGTTAAACCATCATCCCTGGGATTTTACAAAAGCAGCATGATGAATGAAATAAGGAACAAGGGACAGGTGATCAAAAAGGAGGAGGAAGAAGGGAGTATTTCCTTGACTTGCTCGTGTGGTTGAAATCTCACTGCATAATTCAAGCTTGTAATTCTACGTGGCCACACACTCAGGTTTCCAGCCTTACCTATCATAGCCCAACCTCACTGTTGACAGCAGGATGCTGCAGTCTGATAGTGTAATTGATTTCTAAGGATGCTGCCTTATAATTTAACAAAGTTCTTCTTGTTGTTCTCTTGAAGTTTTGGGGTTTTTCCCTGAAAATCTTCAACAGAAGTGAGAAATGAAGTAAGGCATTGCTGATATTTGTAAGACCCATGCAGACAGCCACGAATAGAATTTGGAAATTAAAAAAAGCAAGAACACACTTACAAAAGCAGGATTTGTTCTGCAAACTAGACTCATGAGAGCAATACAAAAAAATCTACAATTTTAATCAGACCGTTTCTGTGCTGTGAGACTCTCCTCCAGCTTCTTCATAATGACTTGAAATAATATCTTACTTCTTTTTTAAAAGGGATATAGTCAAATTTTAGAAAGATTAATAATAGTTTAATTTGCTTTAAAATCCCTCAGCAAGCAAAACCCATCCAAACCAAAAAAAAGTCCACAAGAATTTGGAAAACTTAGCCAGTTGTCATTTTAAAATTACAGCAAATTCCTTTTAGAGTATTTCTGTGCTCTGGGAAGTTTTGGAAATAAATTTTGCTGTACTCTGAGTCAGCCCTGGGTTTATTCTGTCCCTACTTGCATGCTAAAATACAGAAACAGGTAATGATAGTGTACGATTGAGCAACACTGTACAGGAACCAAGGAAATACATGAGAGAAACACTGCTGAAGCTGTCTTCATAACTTTGTCCTTTCTTATTCTTCTGCACGTGCGTGGTCTTTAGATAAATCACCCCCTAGATTGGAATATACTGGAAAATTCTATTTTGTGGTTAGATGGAATGTATTACTGACAAAGCAGGAACTGTAGTAGCTATAGCAACACTATTTCTAACTAGACTAGAAATACTGGGCTTCTAAAGCCACTTTTTGGTGTGTGGTAAAGTTAATTATGGAGATAATTAGAATGGGCTTTGGTGTTTTCAGTTCTTGTGATCAATATTTAATTCATTAGTTTGGCTCTGTGATTTTTTTTTTTGCCATCTGCTTCATATTCTTCAAGCTTGTGGTTATTAAGAGTCACCTGATGTCATTGATGGGCAAGTGATGCATTTTTAACTATAAGATGTACATTTTTCCCTCTAGTAAGTAGCAAAAAGAGAAACAATACATAGACTGTGTCATGGTGCTTTAGCTCTAGTGTTTCCTGGGTTTGGCAAATAATGGCCAAGAACCCACAGTGCACGTGTGGGAAATACCTGGATGTGACCTCCCAATTAAAGCACAGAAGCCAATAGAATTAAAGCATCTTTGCATATGTTTTTACTATTTCACTTTTTAGAGTTTTCATTCTCTTAAAAATAAAAATCCTTTAATCAAGTAACAAGATCTTTTCTTTTTCTGGTTTTTATCAAGCTGGGTAAAATATGGCTATGGACATGCAGTTTGAGTAACTTTAGAGGCAGAAGAAACTCTTCATTACATATTAAAGACCCTTTTCTTAAGAGCAGGTAGTAGCAGTGATGTTGCATACTGGAAGAACTTGTTCCTTTCTATTCTGTTTTTCCAATTTCTATCTGGCCAACGATTCCTAATATCTTCCTCCCTTGTGGCAGTGTTTTCCAATACAGTGCTGCTCCCACTGAGCACTGCCTTTTCTCCTCTTTCCCTGGCTTAGAAGTGATGTCCAAGCCGACTGGCAAAGACATCTGTTGAAGCCAGAGCACTCCCTTAGGCCAGAGAGGAGTTTGGCTTCTGGCTCAGGAATTCACACGTTTCTTCTGTGGCTGCAGCAGATGGAGTTGTGGCAGTGCTGGTCCTCCTGACAGCTACACCCCTTTTTGCTTGTTTTTAGGGAGACAGTTAATTCACTGCTTGTCTGGGACCTAGATCTGAAAGTATCTGAGTCTGCACTGCAGCATAGTACTCTGTGTGTGTATATATATATTCTCCTGGAAACAGGCCTGATGTACAGCTCACAGTTGTGCTTTTGATACAAAAGCCTTTGTTAATTGAGTTATGAAATTGCTTCCTTGATGCTGTGTGCTGGAATCTGTAGCTCTTGTTATTCATGGGTGATGGCTATCTTCAGAGAAATTTACTTGCAGCCAAATAATTCTCTTTTAAGTTATTTTACTGATTTAATGTCAGCTTACTTTAAAAGTACAGTTTGTGCACTCTCGTGGTTTCCCTTGAATTTCCACAGGCAATATATTTTTGAGTGAAACATATTTGTGTCTTAAATATGTCTCAGAAAAAATATTCATTTAGTTTTGATGGGATGTCATCCACTGTCGAGTGAAAAACTGAGCCAATAGTTTGTAACTGGGGAGTGGCATGGTGTAGGTGATCACTGTATCCTTACATTACTAATAATCCAGTATTTGCTGACTATTAATTTTCACTGCATACCAATAGTACTATTCTAATTCTCAGCAAGTTATATTCATGTCTGATGATTTGCAAACAACTGTAGAAATGTCAGAGCATTTCACTCGATGCCTTTTTAAAAAAATTAAATATTCCCTTTCTTTTACCATGTAGATGGAACAGGTTGAAGCAGATCTGAGTAGATCAAAACTGCTCCGGGAAAAGCAATCCAAAGAATTCTCCTGGCAACTGGAAGAGGTCAAGCAAAGATATGAGCAACAGGTCAGTTCCTTCAGGTGGAGGGGAGGAGGGGCAGCTTTTCATGCAGATGTAGGTCAGTTCCTCTGGCAGGTTTAATCCTGTTCTCGTTGTGCCTTGCTGTTCTCTGTCAAAAGGCAAAATTTATACATATGCAGAGTTCACACAATGGGGGATGGAGGGGGAAGAGTACATAGAAAATATTTTCATTTACTCTTTGCAATCCTTTCTACCTCTGACTCCTTCAAATTGTTTCCCAGGCTTACAGGTGGCAACACCTGTTTTTGTAGTGGCCAGATGAAATGATTTCGTGTGTTATCTGTTTTTCTTCTTGTCAAGAAACAGCATTTTATTCTTCTTTTATCATTTTTTAACATGGGGAGTGTCCATATGAATGCTTGTTTTGGCCCACTGATAGTGATTTTCTTCATTGTAATGTAATGTCAGGGTTGGGAAATATTCAGGAAACATTTGGGTGGAGATGAGAAACTTGAATTCAGTGGTGCTGCAAAGTCTGATGGGAAAAGAACAGAAATAGAAGCTGGCAAATTATTGTGTGGTATAGACTTGAGAGCAACACAGCTGAAACAGCCCATCCAACACTGTGTCAGGTGGTACTTTGTCATGAACCTGAAGTGGTGTCTGTTTTGGTGACACCTGCTAAAGAATTGAAATTTTGTTTCATTACTTTATAGCAGTAATAGAGTTTTTCCATAAGCTTAAAGCTCTCTCTTATCAATGTTTTTGTGTGGATATAAATTTACATTTCCACCAGGGAAATGTGGTTTCATTTCTGTTTATCTTCTGTGCTGGTAAGAGGATGAAATACTGCAGTTGGCTTGTGGGACAAGACCTGCTCTGGTCTGTCTGGAAGGGGCTTTTCCAACTAATTAAGGAGTACTTTGGTACTTGTTGAGAGAGACTTTGTCAGTGCTTGGGAGGAACAATAGTGTCTTTTGTGCATGGTGCTCAACTTCCATTTCTATCAAAGAGACTTTGTTGGTTTGGATCAAAGTATTTTCCTTATCCTCACTCAGAATGTCAACGTTACTAATTGGCTTGTCACCTGGAAGGGTGAGCAGCTGTCCCATGTAATAGATACATCTCCACAGACTTCTTTTTTTTATTCAGTGATATTTTTTATGATTCTTCTATTTAAGGGTTCAGGAATAGTCCAGGTTGCAGAGATACTGGGGGAACATGATCTATAGAGATAAATACTAAGCTGCAGTTTGTCAGATGTTATGACCTTCCTGTTCCTACCTACAAAGAGTAATTTTTTCTTTCATTCTTTCAGTATATGTGGTAAGAGCTACCAAGCCATAGATCCAGTCTTCTGCCAAATACTGGGGTGGCTTTGTGCACTGAAGGAAAATGATATTGCCTAGTAGTGTCACGTGGGGGTTTGGGGGCTTTTCTTGGGGTTTTTTGTATTGAATTTGTCTTCTTGTATCATCATGCCTATTATATTCAGACTGTCTGGAGACTGGATCAGAAAAACCCCAAAAAACAAGAAATGAATGTGATATTTCAAGCTTTTTTAGTGAATCTTTTTACATTAGTATTCTGGAACAATATTGATGCTGTGGTAAACATCAGTGAAAGCATTTTCCAATAAGAGATGTTTACTTCTTCACTTTTATTTATGATAACTGCTTTTTACTGTAAGAAACAGCTGCTTGACTTCGTGAAACATCACTGAAACCTACCCAAGGAAAAGGTTTCAGCACTGAACAGCTGAACAGTGAGAGCCTAGGAAGAATTTTCAGAGGAATCCTGTTTATGCCCTTTTAAAAAATTTATTTATCTTCGTACTTCATTTGGAATGTCCTTTGAAGCTTGCAAACATGAAAATATGTGACCCTTCCTGCAGCTTGCAGTGGGTTATCAATGGAAACAGGGTTCTTTTTGTATTGTCGTGTCTGCAGAACAAAGCTCCTTCAGCCCAGCCACAGAGTGTATGAGCTCAGTCCTTCCACTCTTAACATTTCCTTTCAGAAATCCAAACTTCTATTTGTCTGTATTACTCTCTATTTATCATAGAAGGGTTAAGGTTGGAAGGACCTTTAAAGATCATCAGGTTCCAACCTCCCTGCATGGGCAGGGACACCTCCCACCAGACCAGGCTGCACAAGCCTCATCCAACCTGGCCTTGAGCACCTCCATGGAGGGGGCATCAACAACCTCCCTGGGCAACCTGTTCCAGTGCCTTACTGCCCTCATGGGGAAGAATTTCTTCCTCATGTCTGACCTAAGTCTCCCCTCTTTCAGTTAAAAACCATTACCCCTTGTCCTATCAATTATTATTTATGCTTCAGAGCTTCTAAAATGTTTTTCTAAAGCAGACTTTTCCTTGCCTGGTTTTACTGCATATTTCTTTGGCTGTTACTTGGGCAGGACTAGACTGATTTAAACTGTTTAAATGGAGCAGTAAATTAGAATTGGTGGTGCATGTCTGCAGGATTCTAGCAGATTTCCACTTGGGAAGTTGCTTGGCCCCCAAGCAAAAAAAAGGCTACTTTTGTTACCTGAGAAATATAGTGATGACTTTGGGATGTTCTGCCTCAACTGTCTGAATCTAACTGTCAGATGGAACTGACACACAAAGGGAGAGGAAATTTGCCTTCATGTGTATTTTGCATAGGTTGGCATGGTGAGTGGCAGAGGTAGCATGCTGGCAGCATACTGGACAATTCCATTACCCATAACATTTCATCAAGTTGATGATGAAGAACCAAATGAATTGGTGTGTTACCCAGTTCTCCAACCTGGGAAACAGCTTGGAAGTGTAGGAACCTGGGAGCTGTGATTTTACTGCTCTGCTTTATATGAATGTTTGTGCTTTACAGGACTCCTTGAACATTGATTTCAGAGATTGCTGGTGTGAACATGGACTGTTCATTGTGGGCCTGAAAGATTGCTTTGCCTGCAGATTAGATATACTGATGCACTATATATTGATATTTATCTCATAGTTTGCTGAATAAGTAACCTGATACATATTGATATTTTAATTATTATTATTTATCTTGAAAAACAATTAGCAAAAAATACACAGAACCACAGCAGTTTATACGATTTCAACCTTTCGGATGCATTTGAGTGCATTAATAAAGCAAAGAAATGTTGGATCTTGCAGTATTTGGTTTCAGCTGTCACGTGTCACTCCTGGTTCCAGCTTCATCTGATTCAGTGCCACTTTCTTTTGAGGTACCCACTGAGAACACTCTCCAGAGAGAAACCAGTGGCTTTTTTTTTATTTTTTCTTTAAATATACTTTAGCTCAACTTTGTTCTACTTGCAGCTGTTAGATTTGAAAGTATATTTTGAAGAAAAAAAATAACTCCAGCAGCACCACAGTTCCTATCTGCTGGGAGCAGCTGCTTTCAGCACTTCAAAGCCAGTGGACACCCAGTGAAGGCCTCAGCCTTTCCTGCCTTTGAAATGGTTGCAGTATCTATAGTCAGGCTTTATGGCCCCGTCAGCACAGGAAAAAAGGTTGTTTGGTGTTTTTGCACCCTCTACCTTTTTTCTTCCCCCACCCCTATTTCTAATGACATCCTCAGCAAAGCTCAAAATACCTGGGAAGTGTTTCTGCTGAAATAAGTTTCCACAAGGCCAAATACTTGAAAGAGCATGAGCTCCAACTTCTCAATAATGGATTTCAGGTGGGCACATTCAACAGAACAGTTAATGAATTTGCTTTTCTTCCTCATAGCTCTGTCAGTTGGGCACTGCCTGAGTGCATGGCCCTCAGGGTGAGCTGTGGTCCCAGGGCAGAGTGTTCGTGGTGGGACAGGGCATCACACAGAGACATTTCACAGCAGTTGAGTATGTACTCACCTTAATTTCAAGCAGATGTTCCTAAATTGAGATGAATGGAACATTTCCAGTGAACTTTTGTAGATCTTAACATTTAAGTGGCATTAGCTTGTCCTCTTAAAACAAATTAAATAGAATGATAGATCACTATGATCACTGTTACACCCAATTTTGCTGTAAATAGTTACTGAAGTGCTATGATTGAGTGTGAAAAAATTGAGGTACAAGATTAGTAAGAGAACCAAAGTCTGTGAAATTTCATTTTCCTAGCAGGGAAAATGCACTATGGAAAAGCTGATGAATTATTGTTATAGCAGGATGGGGTTACTTGCTGAGTTATGGATACACTTTCTGAAATCAGATGACAACCTGCATGTATAAATAAGCCTTTTGTTTTGGTTCATCTTTCCTATAACTGTGTTTATTCCATTTTAAAATAATAATTATTCATGCTTCCACAGCAAAGTGGAAAGCTATTACGTGATAGCTGAAGAATCTCACCATGTCTCAGGAAATCCTTTTTGCAATGTTTATTGTTGGGTTCTGACTTGTAAAACTTGTGAAGGGATAGTTAGAGTTGTTGTCTGGTCCTATTTAGCCACATAGGAAAGAAACAGGACACCTTCAGGAATATTTTACTGGGTATTTAACAAAATCACTTTGAAATAATATTAACGATGAGAGGAATAGTCTACACTTTTAAGTTGGGAGCAAGACAAAGGTGTGGTTGAGCTTAAATATGCCTTTTATATTAAAAAAGGAGAGGTAAAGAAGTGCAGAATCAGCTGGTGAACGGTGAACAAAGCAAGACTATAATCTTACCTGCCAGGAGCAAGGACAAGTATCTGAGGGAGTGTTGGGAAGTTGTTCTTATTTTAGCTGTGTGCTGGAGCAGAGGAGAATATTAAGAGGGGAAGAATAATATATTTAGATCTTTCTGTATGTCTTTTATGACTTTATACTGAGGTCAATTTAAAGAAAAGTGTGAGATTCTCTTGGGTAAAACATGAATTTTGTAATCACAACCATTGTTTTTATACATAATGTGTATATTTAAAAGCAAACATTTTCTTGAGTGTTAGCAGTGCCACTTAATATTAAGGTTCCAATCACAATCTCATGCTCAGTTGCTTCAAAATACTCAGTAATGTAAATAACACTTCAGTTTAATGGTTGGGCATGTCCTCTGCTAATTTTTAGCTGTTTAACTTTATGCCAAGAGACTTCACCAGTGTTGGGATGATCAAGGCTATGATGATGTTTTTTATGCTTTTGCTTAAAGTTGTAGTGATAATTCCTTGAAATGCTGGAGGGGAGGGTATTTTTGTCCTGGGTGTGTTTTTATCTGAAGGTAGGGTATTTTTGACCGGGATGTGTTTTTATATTTTTCCCTTAGAAGATGTACTCAAGTGTATTTAGGGAATAAACATTATTTAATTCAGATGTTGAAGAGTTCAGCAGCTAAATGTTCTGAAGAGTCTCACTGGGAATTTCCATGTCCTCTCTGGGAAATGGAGCCAGAACAGTTTGTGTAGGGCAGAATGGTGTAAAGGCTGTGACCCTGAAGGAGAGAGGAGAACATACAGCTTAGGGAAGGAACAGAGCAAAAAGTGGGGATTAAGCATTAAAGCAAGAAACTGCTGTGACCTGAGGATGGGCTGTTGAAAGGAAGCTCGTCAGGGAAGATTAGTTCTGTCTGTGAAAAGAGTTTGTGAGTGGCTGTGAAAAGCCAGGGCAATGGAGCCTGAAGCTATTTAGGCTGAGATAAATAACTTAGTCCCGTGGATGGGGAGACTGGAGAGGCAAGTCCTGCAGAAGAGTCAGTCGAAGGGTTGGTGTGGGCTGAAGGGTCAGGTGGGCATGAGCTGGCCCTCCGGGACCCAGTGTTCCATATTACCTCCTGCTTTAACCATGGCCACTCTGCCTTCCCATGGTGGGGGAATGAAATGCTGCTTCTGCATTGGATCTGTTGCCTTTACCATCCTGTTGTGTTTATTTGGCATCTTACCTTCATCTGAGTTCATCTTCCAGCTGATGGTCTTGTCTTCAGAAGTGCTACAAACATCATCAGGCCTATCACAAGACAGCATCATCATAAGGGCATCTTAAATCCTGACTCCAGTGTCATGCTCAAGCCTTCAGAGACGTTCAGCCAGACACCCTATAACAGAGACAACAAACAACATTCAGCTTGCTTTGACCTTGTATGTTTTCTCATTTAAGAATTCTTCCTACTGCACTTACATCTTAGCTTTTCTTCTGGTCTCATTCTTCCTTTTCTCTTTTGTCTAGCTTCTTTAGACTGATATTTTATCCACTCAAGTGAAGAAACATTTGCAAAACATGCTGGAAAGTTGGTATTCCTCAGACAGTATAATGTTCCAGGCATTTCTTAGCTGTACTTTAATCAGTCCAGTTATATTCAGAGATTCATGATCAGTTTTTAGTTGGCTGGTTTAGTTATAAGGACACAGGCTTTGTAAAAAGCTTTGTTCCTCTCCTCTTTGTCTACAGTCTAAGATAATTGAAATACAGTCTGTTCTTGCATGGAGGCCAAATGAACACGTTAGCAGAGGCTCAAAGTTTTTCATGTTCTCAGCAACAAGCTGCATACATTTCATTTAATAAATTAATCTAGGATCCGTAATGTTTCCTTTGAACCATCCTAACACACAGATGAATGTCATTTGCACACAATATCTGAGGAATAGTTTCTTCAGTCATCAACATCAGCTTTTCACTTTGATATAGCTAAAACTCACAAATGGGAAAAGGAAACGAATTTAACCTCGAAGTAAAGAGTGGGAGGAAATCTTCTCGCTGGACCATTGCTGTTTACAGAATTGTTAACCAAACAGATGGGTATTTACACTGTCTCCTTCAGGCATCTAACTTGTGTGTGATTCAGAGTTAAAAGCCTGAGCTCCCTGTATAGTCAACAGAATCCACTTTGGGGGGAGGAGGGAGAGGGAAGACAATTCCAGGAACATAAATTGGTGCCTGCAGTAAATCGCAAGTCAGGCTGCGAACGCCTCTGAAGTCAGTCCTCAGTGTTCAAAGAAGGTCTTTGGATAAACTCTGAATCCCTGAACAAAGACTGTGTACAAGAAATTGTGTACCAGAGCCTGCTAGAAACAGGCATTTGCAGTGACTCAAGGTTTATTAGTTGCAAAGAAATATTTCTCTTTGCAGACTGCCTTGGCTGGGCCAGGTGGGCTGGGGAGGGGAGTGGGACCTCCTGACCTTCCTCACAGCCCTGAGTGAGGTTTAATAAATCACAGGGATGCAACTTCATTTCCAGTATGTTGCTGATTTAAACACAAATTGACTTACTGGGAAGATAGGAGGATTGAGGTGAGGTTTGTGCCACCCATACTTTAAAAATGCTAAAAATCTGGAAGGTCTTTGTAAGTAAAAGTTTACAGCTCGTGTATTTTATATGGGTAGTGAGAGCACTCAGGTATGTTGTTGTAGTGGGGAGGATAAATCAAACTGCAGCTTGGTTAATGGACCAGGTGGTCTCTTTTAGAGTATTTCTTGCAATTCTTGGTTTGCAGTTGAAATACAGTTATTATTGGTTGATTATAAGGTGAAGGAAGCATAGTTATGCCAATTAATTATTGCAGCCTGCAATGAAATAGGAAATGAAATGCATTGGCTATGCATGTTGCCTTGTATGCATTTGCTACTTCAGTGGTAATATGTGGTTCTGCAATGAGGTATTTTTCACTGGCCCATTTGCTCTTGGCTCATTACAACCCTTTTATCTTGGGAGTAGTTTGTGTTCCAAATTATAGCAAAATCTCAAAAAAATGTGTACTTTTAAAATCCATGTCATTTATCTGCTGCATGCTCCCTTGCCTTGCAGTGAAAATTCCTCTTTTCTGCCCAAAGTTATGCTAAGCCAGAGCCCAGCATGATTAATACTTGATGCTGCAGCCTATTATATCAGATTACTTTTAGAAGCAGGATATTTGTGGAGATGGGTAATCCCCATATCCTCATGAAACATGCACATTTATTTATAAGCTTAGGAGACAGGGAATGCTAGATCTTCCCAGAGTTGGTATTTGTGGGTAGATCATGTGCTGGATGCTGAGCTGGGCAGAGGTTAGGGCTGGTTTTGAGTTGAGTAATGATAATGAAGACACCTGATTTACAAACACTCTTAAGTGCTGATAAGATAGAATTACTGCAAAACAGATGTGCTTTAGGCACACTGTCCAAGTGAGTTCAGTTCAGTTATTTGCCACGACATGTGTAACTTACTGGTGGCTTCTCCAGCCCTCAGAAGTTCAGTCATGCCAAAATAACACTAATAAAATCATCTTGCCTTGCAAAACTGTTTTTTATATAGGTGTTGTTTACAATATTTCTGGAATTGTGGACATAAATTTACATGAATTTTCATACTTTGGTGTCAAATATTTATTGTAGCAGCTACATTTTTCAAAGAGGTAGTGAGCTAACTAATTTCCTTTCTCTCCTTTGGGGACTATAAAAAGAAATTCAAAGGCATACTTGTTCTTGAGAACAAGTTGAAATTGTTCTAAAATTGAAAAGCCTAAACTTAGTGTGTGATGTAAAAGCAAAAGCTGGATAGTAGAAGGTCTTGTCTATATTAGGGACTTTAAAAAGGTATTTGCTGATGTTGATTATATTCCAAGTATTTTGTCTCTGAAAATATCTGCTGCAATCAGCAGGCTATTTACTGTAGATCTTTGTTCTTCAGACATACAAGCTGAACCAGCACTAACAACAGTATGATTTCCCTTTGTGATTGACTTTATTAGATTGTCACTTGTTTTAGCAGGTTATTCTATAGCAGCTCCATGTATAGGTGCAGTTAAATCTGCCTGCATTGGAAGGTCATGGTCCATCAGCAGCTGTGGGTGTCCTGCAGAGGGTGGCCATGATCAGCAGTGCCTGAAGTGTTTGGCAGTCTGTGTGTGTGTGAATAGCAAAAAACAGTCGCAGTTCTTGGCTTTATCTGTTTTTAGCTTTTTCTTAAGCCTTTTATCTTTTCTCTTCCCTGCAAGAGCTAGGAAATGTTGTTAAATTTCAGTTAAAAGCAGGAATTAAAACTAAAAGGTGTAATTCTGGTGATGGCTTAATCATCTGTTGGCAGTTGCCTTGAATATGATTCTGTCAGACTGGTGCAGAAAGAATAAAAAAAATGAAGAATTCCTATAAGAGGAGGTCATAATTTGAAAATACTTGTGTTACTTGGTAATACCAGTGTTCCGTGGTACAAACACCTATCTGGGGTCAGACAGTCCTGCTTGTTTTAGTGTCTGGGCTATGGCTGTTGACAGAAGTGTAGAGAAGAGAATAAGAGAATCTCATCTTTGGGAAGGCAAAATGGGGAAACATCTAAGCCACAATGAATACAAACTGATTATGGTAATTGGGCGCATGCTATTATTTAATGTATTTATCTTCTCAGTGTTGCCCCTAGTTCCCACTGTGAATATGTGTGTTGCTTGTCTGTCTGAAATGTACAGCACTTAAAAACTGCCTGCTGGAAACTTACGTGCTGGGTTTGAGTGGACATCTTAACATCATCTGGTGAAGGGCTAAGCATCCAGGAAGAGATGCAGAAAGATCTCAATCTTTAAAGGAGGTGGTTTTATGATAGCGTTTATAAAGGTGCTCTCTGCCTTGAAGAGAGGAGACCCATAGTGTTTTATGAAGAATTAATATAGTTTTCCTGCAGCTTCCTGTGATGAAGTCCTGCTGTTGCTGACAAACAGCATGGGTTGGTTTTTTTCTCTTTTGTTGGTATACATTAATTCTTTTTCCTTTAAGAAAACCCCAACAACAAGACAAGAATGAAAGAGGGATGAAGAGGTACCGTAGTGCTTGGCAGCAGCTCTGAGGAGAGAGCAGGAGGTTCAGGGAGTGTTCACCAGAGCAGTCAACTAGCTCCTCAGTCACTCCAGGGCATTTGTACAGGAACACACGTTTGTTGGTTATGAACGTGGGGTACTTGTTAATGATCCTTAGGGAAGATGGGGCTTCTAGGGCTTTGAACTTCAGGGAAGAAAATGCTCGTGGCCCCATCCTGTCTGTCCACCTCTGCTCCCTGACAGAAGAAACCTCTCAAAAGCAAAACCATTCTGGGGAGTACTTTGCTTTAAGTGGTGAGGGTTTTCTTTCTTCAACAGGTTTGCCCTTTATAAAACAATTCCCCTCACACCACGTCCTTTCTGTTTCCATGTCACTAACTGGGGACACCCTCCTGCACGCAGAAGGGCCCTGGTCCCTTTTGTTCTTTCCACCTCTTCCAATTCAAAACCATTGTCTATCATATAAATGCTGTAGGTGAAGAGATTACTAAATAAACTGGAATTACTTTGGGTGAACTGGTGATGTACACGTGTGTCATGTAGCTGGTTGAAGAAGCAGGATCTGTCCCATGCCCCATTCCAGCACACGTTTTCTACCTGCTGCCAATTCTTGTTCTCACTTAAAAAAGGGAAAACCTAAATAACTGAACTTCCCCACAACAAACTGTCTTAGCCCAGACCTTACATGGCCCAAACGGCTGAAAATCCAGTAATTAAGAGAATGTTTGAATAAAAAGACCTCTCTTTTGACACTGTTTATTTTTAATGAGGTCTGATTTATGAAAAAACACTAAACATTTTTTCCCATAACTCAGGCAAAGCCTTTAAAATTATTTTAGAGAGGAAGAATTCTTCCTTTCAGACACACTAAGGACACTGATAACATCTGAAAAGAAACCAGTTTTGTATGCAAACCTTGGGCAAAAACCTGACTACAAGAACTTTGTGCAAGGACCCCAGGCCCAGTACAGATAATCTGTGCCTCCTGGGGGGCTAACTCCTTCAGGGGCTTTAGATATCTGTTAATGAGTGTTTAAATATTATTAAATACTGTAGATACGTTAAACCATAGAATATTGCATCTCTTCTACTTGCTCCCTTTTCAGCAGGATGCTCTGGGCTGCAGCACCGATGATGTGTCTTACTTTCAAACTCAGAATACACTGAGCTGTAGTTAGAGAAAACGAGGGATTTTTTTTTTTATTTTTTATTTTTACTTTGCTTCAAATTTTTAAACCCCAAAAGCCACACAAACAGCCAATATTATTCCAGAATTGAATGCTACAGCTTTAAGATAAGGTGCCGGGGCGCTCTCAGCGCACACACAGCCAGCTCCTCCCGTTGGCTTTTTTTTTTTCCCTCACGCTGGAAACACCCCACCACCATCTTCACGATAAGCGCCTTTTTTTTTTTTTTTAAATTTTTCTTTTTTTTGTTTTTTTTCCCCCTTTCCCCTCCTCCTCTGAAATCCACCAAAACTGAAGAAAAATCCAAGTGACTGTTCTTTAGCAGCTGTGTGGCCCGGAGTTCAGTGGGGAAGCGGCTTCCTGCCGTCCCTATTCATCACCTGCTTCAAAGGCGGGCGGGCTGCTCCAGTGTGCAGGCCAGGTAGGGTGCCATTGTGCGCAGGCGGGGAGGATTAGTATCAAAGCTGCGGCAACCAGGCCCTTGGTCTCGGGCTGCCATTCAGGCTAGCAGGGAGAGGCTAAGACTGGCCAAGGTCACAGCATCCAGTGTGGTGCGGACTGGGAAAGGATCCTGAGAATAGAGGGCTTCTTATGAAATCATGGTGCAAGCTTGCAGCACAGCAGGTGCCCTTCTGGAACACATACATCTGTTTATGTTGGGATAGCGTAGCTGACAACGGGATAATAGAGCTTCGCTTTTTTTTTTTTTTATGATTTTCTTTCTTTTTCTGTTAAAAAAAGCCACCAAAGAACGACAACTGTATGTCCAGCACCGTTGTGGAATATGGAAGGAAGAGCGTTCGCTTTGGAAATCATAAAGAAATCTGTAAAAGATTTAATTGCTGGGGTGGGGGGGTTGTGTGTGTATACTTAAGGGAAGGGGAGAGCTGGCTGCCTGTTAACCATTTAGGATCCTCAGCCCTGCTGATGAGCAGCAGCAGGACACGGGGGGGACCCGACACCGAATGCAACAATGCCATTTTTTTTTTTTTTTCAAATTTTTTTCTTTTTTTTTTGGTTCACTCTGACATTTGTACCAACAAATTGGTTAAGAATGCGCCGGATTTGCTCGGTTGTCTCCATTGTTGCAATTGTCAGGAGGAATTCTGTCACGCTAACATCGGCTTTTTTAAAGGTGAGGTAAGAGTGACGTAAAAATAAAATTGCCAACTTGATGAAATTAAGGGGAAAATTAAGCTGTAGACGAGTTGTCATGACGACAAGGATGTTCTGTTGATGAACTGTACTCCTCCCTGTCCAATCAGATAGTGGAGCTGAAGCTGGAGCATGAACAGGAGAAGACGCACCTATTCCAGCAGCACAAGGCAGAGAAGGACTGCCTGGTCCGAGACCATCAACGGGAGATGGAGAAACAGGAGAAACAGCTTGGCGCTGCCATGGCACAGCTTGAGGGTGAAACTCAAGAATGCAGGAAGCAAGACGGCCAGGTAATGATCAATAATGTTTGAAAGGCATACGCTTATTAGAAAATGCTAATAATGAGTGTTTCCTGTTTGCCAGCATTGTGGGTGATGCACGCTGTGGGAGCGTTTGCGAAACTGGCACATAAACGTGATTTTGTTTTTCTTTTTTCTTTTTTCTTTTTCCGCTTTCCCCCCCTCCCTTCCCAGTGCTGAATAGGGCTTTAACTGCAAAAACCACAGGTAGCCAGATTAAAAATCCCATGGTGCGCTATAACTCGGCCTATTTATAATCTTGTCTCTTTTTCTTTCATGATGGATTTGTTTAAGAAAAAAAGGTATCTGTTCTTCTCCCCCCCTCCCAGTCCTCACACCCACCCCTCCTTTTCTCCTTCCTGGGCAAATCCGTATGAATTACATCTGCTTCATTTGTGTACTTTGTTTTAAATCTCTGCAGGTAACTCACAAATGGTTTTATTTCATTCTGTTCATGGCTTTTTGTTTCAGTTTTGCATTCTAGATTTGCATTGTCTGCTTGGCTACGTATGTCGGATATTTGATAAGATGATGTGGGTTTGGGGTTGCTTCCCGTCACGTTTATTTGCCGACACACAAGCACCCCTCCCATCCTCCATCTCTGTGGTCACTGTTGGAAGCCATTTGGCAGAATAATCCCCAGCTGGGGTAGCATTTGACTCTTCAAACTTCTGGATGAAATGCGCGCTGTCAGCATGGAAAATGATCTTTATGAGTTTTCAGTTCAAAAAACATCTTATTGCATTTTTTCAATGTATTTTGTAAGGATGGCATGGCATATTTTCCTAAGAGCCTATACTAAAAAGGCCTGCAATGGCAATATTTGAAAATGTGAGGTAATTTTGTAGTTGAAAGAGTATTCAGAAAATAATCTTTACTAATCAGCATTAGAATTACTTATCACGCATGGATTATTTTATACCAAAACTGGACATTTTGGTAAAGCATCTTAAACGACGTGTTTTCCGCGCACTACCGCCTTCCCTATGAGATGTAAGATTCTGACATTGAGGCATTTTCACTTTGTTTTCCTACACTGGTAGGCTGTGTCTTTTACTGGCAACTAGAATGTAGCTAAGTGAAAGTAAATATTTAATTTTTAGAGTAATTCGATTTTGTTACCATTGTGCAACTCAGGCTCTATCGAAATCTGGCTCAAGTAAGTCTATTGGAAAATAAACGGCTTCTTGGGGGAGGAGGAGGGATAGATTGCAGAGCCAGGATTCATTTCTCCATCTCCACCATTATGGTTTTCCAAGGAAAACGAGAGATACTTCAGTGAGAGCGCTTGGGAAGAGGATATTCAGGTGGCTTCTGAAAAATTAAACCTTACCCTTTATTCTCCACTTTCTCGTAAGAGTGAACAAAAAGTTGTTAAAGGAATTGGTTTTTATCTTTGGGTTTCTTTACTCGGGCCCAAGATGCACCTTAGTTAGGTAGGTATTTGTGAATGTCTTTTCCAAGCGGTACCATCCTCTCACCTGCACTCCTCATGTTGTGTTTGTCTGCAAAAGCAGAGCTGTAGCACTCACATTAAAAACAGTTTTAGAATGATGTATAGAATTGTTCTGTCTTCACACCAGTGTTCATTAGAATGGTTGTATTCCTCTGTGTGACGCTGGTTGTGAAGGTAAAGAGACTGTCTTCAGCAGATTCAGAGGATCTGGGAGGTGTCTTGCCAGTATATCTCTATTTAGTTCTGTTGTGGGACATTTCTGGCAAAGATTGGAGCCCAAAGTTTGGTTGTGCTTTCTATTTGCACTGGGATATATAATGCTACTGCAGCTGCTAGGCAAAAAACTGGGAATTATCACAGCTATTAGGAAAATCTGAACAGACTGAATAGCAAAAACTTTGGCCTTTTTACAGGGCTTTTCTTTGTAGTTCCAATATCCCTGTACAGTCATTTGAGCATTGCTGCCATGAGAATGACATGGAAATCAGGGAAGAAAATGCGGCTGCCTTTGACTCGAAGAGCTGTTGTTTATTTAAATTCTAGTAAGAATCTATCAGCTTTCAAGGACACACATTTTTTCCATTTTGGAAAATAAATCGTTCTTTGTTCCTCCTGTCTTTGGATTAAAAATCACTTTTGTCTTTGCAGTGAGCTTAACAGACAATATTGGTGTTTCTCGCGGAGTTATGGCACATATTTTTAATAATTTTTTTTAATCTTCATGTCTTTACCAACGTGCATGTTTTGGACATCCGACATGACTAATGGCCAATGTCCTTTATGAAACATTTGGTGGTCTCTGAACAAAGATAGCACAGTGATTTAATGAGTTGGTGTAGTCATAGCTTTTAAAAAAACCTGTTCAAATTGAACCACGTTTGACAGCAGCAAATTTCAGGACTGCTTTATATTAGAGTGAAGGTGTGATAAGAGAGGAGAAGAGGCCATTTTGCTTCGCTAAGGGAAACGTAGGTTTGCTGGGTATTTAACAAAAATGAGGGTTAATCACATTAGAGTAGTTTAGTTTGAAGGCCCGAGCTCTCCAATATTTGGTGAATGATGTGAAAGCACCGTTCTTAAAGGTATTCACTGTTATTCTTTCTTAAATCCTTTCCTATGAAGGAGTAGCCAATGTTTAAAATAGGTATTTCTTCCTATAGTACTAAAGACATCGATGTCTGAGTACTGTGGAACAATTTATTGTTATTGAAAAAATTAATTCCTTTTCTTATAGCGTAGCCAAGATCTGTACTTTCACATAGGTCTTCAGCTACTGCGAAAGATCGTATACAAAATGCTTAGCATTTATTCAAATATGAATGCACTTCTTAATGCCTTACTCAGAACTAAAGTATAAAAACTAAGATTTCAGTGCATAGCCAGATTTTACTTGAAAATCATGTTACTACTTCTTTAAAATATAAGTCTAATATGTTTTCAGGAAAGAAACTTGATTTAAGTGAATCGCCTTTTGTATTGCTGATGACTTTCTGGATAGCAGTTGCGTTCCACCTTAGCTCTTGGATTTATCCATTTCTAGGAGGTTTGCTTTGATTTTTTCATCTAGGGTTGTAATGCTTGGGGAGGAGTAAATTGACATGTAGGTCAATGAAAGTCAAAGCAGTACAAAGGCTTTTATACCATGCTGTGTTCTTGTAGTCCTTTAAATCCTATATGTTTTCTATGAACTGCCATAATGTTATTCTATAAGTAGTAGCTAATAATACAGGATTTTTTTTTTCAAGGATTTTTGAATAACTACTATTTATTTAGGTTGTTTATATTATCTGTTTTTCTTTTAAGAGCATTTGTAAGCTATGGTTTGGTTGGTCATTTGTTCCCCACCTCCCTAAATAATTTTAGTTTATACATTAGTTCACCAAACAGGGAAACTCGTTTTGTTTGAGTAAAACCGGCCTTGCCACTGAATTGGCGGTTTTCTGAAATGAGACTCTTGATTACAGAGAATCATACATCTAGTTTGCTTCAGCAAAATAAGATAGCCAGGGTAGGAAATTTTACTAACTGCTGCCCAGTGGGCTGAGGTGCCAGTTGTACAGTAGATTTTCCCTTTATCCTGTGAATGTCATGCTCTCCCCAGCATCTGACACGTGCCCTCAGCGAGCTCAAAGATTTTCCTGTTCAGCTGTCATATGAACGTAGATCATTTTCATGCTTGTTCTTTGACCACTGACCTTCGGGCAAAAAGAAATGAAAAACGTACCCCTGGAACTTCAAATACAGCCCTTTGCACTAAAGCAAGAGGAAAAAAAGTTTCTGTGAGGAAAGAGAGTTCTCTTTCCAGGTTCTGTTAGGAGATAATTTGGAAGGCCAGTGTTTCCATCCATGCGTAGTTGGGTCAGGAGTAGCTCAAACACCACGGCAGACTTTGCTGGTATTTGTCACTGCTGTCACGGTGTTTCATTTTAACATGTCCTGTTTACACTCTCAGACATGAGGCTGCTTGAAGAGAAGGTTGCTGCTGTTTAGGCGTGTCTTGGGGCTCTCAGTAAACCATGCCTGGTTGTAAAGGAGAGCCTGGAGCAGTTCTCAGGTGATGCAAACACACGCATTGAGAACAGAACAAAGAGCAGGCTGGAGGTGGCGAGAAGAGTTAATAAAGTATTTTTCCCGTGGCCGAAGTATCTGTTTCCTTTTTCCACTCATTTTTTGCACTTCCCATAATCCCCTTGGCCTTTACCATCCTGGTTTGCTTCACCTTCTTAGAAATCAGCAGCATCCTCCCCGGGGCCCAATGTCCAGGGCATCCTTTCAGTGCTCTTCTGGCATCTCCTCTTAAAACATTTGCTTTTTCACACTTGCAAACAGTGATCTTTGTGCAACTGTTCTTTGCACCTGGCTTTGCCTGCATAAATTCTGAGCTGTTTGAGTTAATGATACAAAACCAAAACCAGCAATGATCATGACTTTCATTCCAGCAATGGTCATTATTCCAGCAAATCCTTGGATTATGTTTATGGTTCTGTATAGATAATTAATGTAGCAACAAAGTGGGGGGGAACAGAAGAGCTTTATCTTGCCTCTGTACATGTAGGCAGTCTGAAGCAGTACCGTGCTGACATGCTTGGCTGCTGAAGAGCTTTATCAACCATTGGCAAGGGAAAATTTCAGGGGAAAAAATAGAAATATTATATGCTTGTTTAAAGATAACTAGCTACCCCAACACATGCACGATTTCTGTCTGTGTGTAAATCTGGCTGTAGCAGTGACTCTTCAGTGCTATGCTAATACAGAAGGAATTTGGGAGTGTTTGTTTCACAATAGGAGACTTTCTTAAACTTTGATCTGAAAGCCCCTATTGTTACAGTACAGATAAATCCCTGATCATCTCTTCTGCTTCATGGAATTGTTCCAGTATCTCCAAACACCAGTTTCCACAGAGTTTGCTTGATCGTGCCTGGAGGATACAGATAGATGTAGCCTGTGAACCATTCAGATGTTGGTGGTGCTACTGAAGTCACTTCTGTATACAATTTTGAGTAAATTAATTATATGACTCATTTTTTCGTTGACTTCTTTTTCTTTTCTTAATAGAAGATGTCTTTGGCATGAGAAGAAATGCATTGTTTGCTATGCAGGCTTTCTCTGCAGACAATCTGAATGATGGAGTTGCAATCTAAATATTTGTTTGTTGTATTTTACGTAGAGAGAAGCTATGGGACTGACAGTCAGCCTGCTGGAGAGACAGACTTTCCTTTTAATCTTTCCTAAACAAAAGCTTTTGGCTGTATTGAAGCATGTTTAATTTACCACCAGTCAACCCAGCATAATGGACATGACTGTTGCTGTAAAATACTCAAAGTACCAAATATTTGCTGCAGCACTTTTACGGTGTTTTTTTTTTTTTCATGGTTGTTATTCATTGTCTGCTGACCCAGGGTTGGGATGGATCCTGTTGATGGGAAGATCTACTAAAATCAAGGATCTGATGGTTGGGTCTTAGACAGTCAAACTGGGATTGAACTAGTAGTCTTGCTGTGAGGTTGAGAGTTCAATGAAATGGCCAAATGCACCAGTTTCCTAGGGAAATACTCAATTACTGCCCTGTATTGGGCTCTGGTGATAAGCACAGCCAGTTTCAGCTGTACTTGGGTAAATGCAGAGGAGCCATGGGAATAATTTGGGCTGCAGTGTTGACATAATCTTTGAGATCAGAGGGAAAAATGAGCCTTTGCTCTAAACCTGAAGCCCAGAGTTCAGGCTCAATGTTCCTTCCATCAGGGTGAGGGCCTGGGCCTCTTCTGCACCTTCCCTGCTCAGATGAAGCCACCTTGCCACGTTTGTTCCTCTCCAAGCACCCTGCTTTTGGTCCCTGCTTCTGAGCTGCTGCTTCTGTCTGAGATGCCTTTCAAAAGCCTGTTGAACAAGCTGTAAACATCTGCAGCTTCCTGCCTTAATGGAACCATCAAAGTGTTCTCGTGCCATACTGGGTGATCATCTGTGATCTCTTCCACATTTTTCCTCAACTTCCAATTTTTACGATATGACTGAAGTTAAATAGTGAGGAATTCAGTGCAGGAGGGCTGACTTGACTTACTCCTTTGTTCTTTTACACTTGAGCCTGTTCAGCATTTGAAATATTTACTAAAGACATTTTTGGAAGCAGGATATAATGGTGCATAAATTAAAATTTGCTGATTGAAAATGCTAAGTTTCCTTAGAAGAGAACTGACATTTTGTGCTGTCTCCAGTGTGTGTAAAAGAGAAAGCAGTTGCCATAGAAACTGCATCACACAATGCGAACTCTGATTCTGAGATGGAGTTCTTTTCAGCAAAATGGACTTTCTGTACATAAAATATGAAATGGAACATGTATGCTAGTTGTTATTACACTGTACTCAACATTTTATATTTTTTGTTTTGATTTTAAATGTTGGCAGCTGAAAAGGTGGTCTATAATTTCACTCGTGTAGAGGCAGGGTGTGTATCATATGGCAGTAATTTTATTTTATACCAGCACTCCTGTTTAGGACAAAGTGATTAAATCCTGCTTAGAAGTTAATAAATGTAGAATGATTTATCTGAAGATAAAAAGAAATGAGATCAGTCTTGCTCATCAGTGGGGTAAAGGATGTTTATGCAAGTTTTTAACACAAATTAGGTGTGGCCCTTGAATACAGGGTGTGGCTTTGGTGTAGGGTTTGTCAGTGCTACAATGAATGATTTACACAAATAGACAATAAGCTATAGTGTGACATTATTTTTTAAATTAAAGCTATATAAAGGAATACTGAAGTAATAAATAATCCCATACGTTAGTAAACACAAAGCAGGTGATAGCAACTGCAGCATTTGAGATGGTGTAACACAATTTCTAAGCAGAGAGACAAAAATACTGCGTTACTCTGCAGAAATGGTCAACTTACCATATCAGCTCTTGATTTTGAAATAGAAGGAGATGTGCTTTCTAGTTGAAGTTCAGTGTGTGGCACAGCCAGGCTCAGAAGCTGCTTATTGATATTACTTCCAAGTGTAAGAGTCGAAATCTTCTCTCTTGAGTGTAGTTTCTGTGATATTAGATTGTTCCAAATCCTACAATTAAACTGGTTGTTTGGTACATGTCTGCTGTCCAGGGAAGGGGTGCTTATGGCATTTTGGTAATGTTTTTTAGTGCCTTTGAAAATTGCTTTTTAAAGTTATCTTACAATTTGCTTGAGAGAGTTGCTGAATTGAAGGAATTGGACTTCTCCTGATCCATAGAACAATGACAGCAGTTTGGCAAACAGCAGTGATACCTACTTCAGTCACTCCACTGACTGGCTGGAGGGATGTGCTCTCGTGGGAGAGCAGGAGGCATGCTGAAGTCTTGCACAGCGTCGCAGAGTAATTTGGTTTGGAGGACCTCTGGGAAGTCATCATGTCCAACCTCCTGCTCAAAGCAGGTCTAACTTCAAAATGCATCCTGTTGTTTGGGGCTAGGTCCAGCTGAGTTTTGAAAATCTGCAATGATGGAGATTTCACAACATCCCCAAGCAACCTACTCCAGTGCTTTACTAATCTATTGTGACATTTCCTTTATTTCCAGTTGGAATATGTATTGTTACAATTTGGATCTGCAGCTTCTTGTCCTTTCACTGCCACCCTGAAGAGTCTGGCTCTGTCTTCTTTACAGTTCCTCTTTACACTCAGTTGAAGACACCAAGGAGATTGCTCCTGAGTCTTCTGCTCTCCAGGCTGAAAAAACCTCATTTGTTGAACTTCCTGAAGGTCCTAGTGGCTTATTCTTCCATCTTGCACAGTTTGAGGTCTGTGTGAATGGCAACCCTACTCTCCCACATACTGACCACTTCCCTCCAAGAGATGCCACCCACAGTACTGCACAGGATTGTGTCCTATCGTCCAGGTGGAGATATTAGGCTGTATCAGCCCCATTTGACCTTTGAAAAATGCCACTTGTAGCTGGTTGCTTGTGGACTCCTGCTCTTCAAACCCAGTGGTCCAGTGAGTTCTCCACTCACATTGCAGTCCATCCATCCAGTCTGTGCCTCTTCAGTTTGTCTATACAGATGCTATAAAAGTCTGCATCAAAAGCCTTGCTAAAGTCAAGATAAAAAACATTGACAGTTCTCCCGTTTCCACAGAGTAAGTCATTTCATTGTAGAGGACAATCAGTTTGGTCAAGCATGATTTGCCCTCAGTATATCCAGGTTGGCTGTTCCCAGTGACCCTTCTATTCCTTGTGTGTCTGGAAATGAATTTCATGGAGTTTTACTCCATAAGTTTTCCAGGGATGGAGGTTAGGGTGTCCTGTCTATGACTACCTCCTGAGGTGCTGTGTAGTGCAAATTAAGTAGTTAATTTTTTTAGACCGTGCTTTTCCTCTTTTTCCTGCTTCTATAGAGAGATTATCTAAAATCAATTTAGTCTCTCTTAGGTCAGCAGATGTTAATTCCATTCACTCACTGCCACCATAAATCAAGTTTTGAACAGTAGTCTAGCTGTTAAATGATTTATCTGATAGGGATTTTATGATCCATTCAGTTCCTCAATTGAAAGGTATTATAAATACCAAATGAAAGAATGAAACACTAGAAGAGAAATTATGACAATCTGTAGTTTGGAATGTTAACACCACTTCTTTTGGCAGCATTACTGGTCTTAAAACAATAGGATCCATATGGATGCTAATTTTCCCAATTTTGAGTAATAAATACAACCTCTTTATGGCTTGAGTAATGATATTACTCAATACCACTGCAGGGTCCAGTAGACAGTTTCATGATGAGGTAATAAATAGCAATTTTGGAGAGCTGATTATTTGTATTTTTCTTTTATGTGGTTTACAACGGGGGAAGAAGAAATCACAAAGCCAGTGAAAAGCCTTGCCCTCTCCTGTAGCTGACATACTTTGGCTGAAGATATGTCACTTGAGAAATATGAGACCATCCATAAAGCTCTGCACGCTCCCACATTAAAGTGTTACAGAGAAACCTTCAAGTGGAAAACCAGTAACAAATTGCAGCTGAGCAGCTTATGGCAGAGTGCGCTGTCCTGGGCGCCCCACCACGGCTCTGCTCGTTCCTGCTTGGAGTGCTTGAGTTGGGAAGAAGAACAGAAGACTTCTCTGGAGAAGACAGGAGCAATGAGGGAGGAAAAACCCCAGCCCCCATGATGGGTTATCTGTGGATCTGAAGATGATGTGACTGGTGCAGACACCAGGCTTGTTACTTCACTGTTCAGTGTCTTTGCAGCTGTTTGCCCACTGGCCCAACCCCGGTGTCTATAGCAAATCTGGGAAGTCTGTTTGTGCCTCGGATGTCAGGAATTTGCTCACCCCTCAGCTGCAGGGGTAGCCAAGTGCTCTGCACACCTTTAACCTCACTCCTCACACCACTGCTGCACTCAGAATGTGCTCCTGACTCACTCCCCTCACCTCAGCTCCAGGAGGCAGTTTCTGATCCCTTCCAAGCTGCTCGATCACTTTTTCTAGCAAAGCACAGATTCTTGCCATGTCACATGTGGGGAGGCTGGGTTTTGTCTGCTGCCAGTTCTGAGCAGTAATAGCTACATGCCAGTGAAGGTCTCCTGTCTGGGCTCTGTGGGACTTGCAAACCAAAGAAATGGGGCAACTCTGCACAGTGCAAGTGTTGGACTTGGGTGGTGGAGCCCATTGGTTGTGTGCTCTGGCCAGCCCCACTGTGACCCACCTCCTCCAGAGAGTCAGCTCAGAAGAGACCATCACCTCTTGTTCCTTTTCTGAGCTGAGACTGTGGGCTTGGTCCTTGAGCAGGATCAACTGCTCTGGCAGAGCCTTGGAGTGCCCGCATAGGCTTTTGTGTTGCTCCACATTTCCCATCCTGGTTCATTATCTCCTTGTCTTTTCTGTGGCCATTTTGTGTTTCTGTTTTCCCTCAAACCCAGATAAGAGCAGGGGTTTTAGGTTATGCATTTGTGGAAGTTCCAGAGAGAGCTTTGTGTGTCCTCAGCTATAGGCTTTGGACATGTGCTAGGCTTGTACATTCCAGCTCATGGAACTGTGTGTGTCCTTCTTGCTATTTGTCTTTTCTTGGAAACCCTTCTTTTCTTATTTTTTTTTTTTAAGAAACAAAGTAGAAAGAAAATACATTATTCTAAAATACAGTCTTTCCAATATTAAGTCAGACAGCAGAGCTGTTCTTCAGTCCAGTCACCTTTGAAGAAATGTCATCTCACTTTAACAAATACTGTTTCTTCATTTTGGAAGAGTGGCAGAGACTCTGACAGTGATTTAAGGTTTTTAGTGTTGATTTCATGCGAAAAAATATTTTTCACAGTATGACTTCAAAGTAGACTTTTTTCCCCCAATTACTCTACATGTTGGCAGCAAATCAGCTTTGAGGGAATGTTGTGCACATCATAGTTCTCTGTTGATGTGTCGGGGAGTCAGTTTTGGATCTTTTAGCTCAGTCAGGCCAATGACTGACATTGTTCATGTCTTCTGTTTCTGTAGGTTTGAAAGACTTCTGTTTGACAGGAAAGGTGATGTGGGGGGAAAAAAAAGAAGGCAAAGTACAAGAAATGATTGGCAAAGTGATGATATCATCGAATGTTCAAAGACTTTGCAAATTGAAGCTTATTAGGCTGACATTTTGTCTTCTATTCAGCACTAATTGGAATCATGCCTGGGTGCATGATATGGAAGGTACTTAATACCTGAGTGTTTATCATGACAAAATGACAGAAATCGATGTCAGGGATGTCGTAGATTTCTGTTTAATGGAGAAAACAATAGATTTCAAACTACAATTACAAATCTCATAGTAACTTGTATTCATAAGTATGGAAGTCCTTCTGAAATATTGCAAATAAGCAAATAATTTTTTTTTCTCTGAAAATATTGGCCTGATTGTAAAAATTCCATTTTCAGGTTTTAAAGTCGTTCTTCAGAGTTCACAAAACCAACACTGTTGTAGTTTGGGGGAAAAAAAAAAAAAAAAGACCAAAAACTTGACACGGTGTTTTTACTTGAAACAGATCTAAAAATCCCAGGAAGGGTGAACTCCATCTCCCGTATGGGTGATACAATTCTTCTAGCATTGTCTCTGACAGCTTGAAATCTTTTGTAGTGTGTGCCTTCTGCTGTATTGGCATCTGTAAAATGAATTTAGAAGAGAAGAGCAAGGAAAGTGATTTTGGAAAGGCAGGCACTGCAAACAGAGTACTCTGGTATAGTTGAAAATAGCTGGATGATCTCCTGCTGCATTTAGTATCACTGAGAACTTCCATGTTTGAGGGGCTTGTCCCTGTCATGGTCACATCTGTGCTGTCTGGGATAGCTGTAGACCTGCCTGTTAGTCTACATGTTCATCTTGGATCTTATGAAGTTCAGTTCAGATCTTCAATTAAACCTTTAGGGTAATATAAAAGTAATATTTATTCAACAAGTCAATGGAGATAACTAGCTATTAGTTGAAATCATTACCTGAAATAGTTTCTAATGAAATACAAATTGATCATTGCTAAGTAAGATATTAGAAAAAAAAAATACCACCTCCCAAAAAAATCAATAGATTGTGGATGCTCCAAGGAATTACTGCTCATTTATGACTGATGCAGCTGCCCGTGTCTTACTGGGAACTCCAGCAATCCTGTAACCAGTAAGATGTTGAGAAGCAGTAGTTTAGGAGCTGATGGTAATTTTTTGTGTTGCTGGAATCCTTTCAGAGATCCAAATCTACATTGTGTTAGTGAAAATATATAACAGACAATTCCTGTCCCACTAAGCTCATGACAGAAATGTGCTCATAGGATATGAGAAGTGGGTGCAGCAAGAAGAGGGTTGAGGACTCACAACAAACAATGAGGTTTATCAGCAGGTTGACATGGTTGGAGCAAGACAAAGACAGAAGACAACGCACATGAGCTGCTTCCCTCAAGTGCCTACTGATGACATAGTGGAAAATGCCTTTCCATGATTTGTCTGTAGCATTAAAAGACATCTAAAGTATATTGGATACTTGCCATATCTCCAGTTGCTGCTGTTATCAAAAGTTCCTTATGTGACTGAAGAGCAAAGGAAAAGTGTTTGGTTGTAGGTGATAGATGAGCACATAAAGGGCATTTTTGTCTTTGTTTGGGAACCCTTATGATGATTTATGTGCTAATATCAATGCTATTTGTTAATCTACTCAAGCTACAATTAATAACAACTATCTGTAAGCCTCTAACACTATGCATTGATTTCCTTGTAGGAAAGCAAACTTAAAGAATAATTTGTTATTGTAACTTTTGATCTGTAGGATACTGTTGCTGGGGAGTGGAGGGGAAGAGAACAGAACAGCACCCAAGCTGTCAATTTGCCATTGCTAATATCAGGCAGAAAATAGTAAGTTTCCTGCTAAGGTTGGTTGGAGGTGTGTGAGAGAGAGCGTGTGTGTATTGTTGCCCTCTAATGGATAGACTCTGAATGGCTCAGCTTTGCATGCCCATATGGGTTTCTGTTTTCAGGGTGTCTGATATTGCCCGTTTTAGAAGAATCTTGTAATGTTTGTTCATAAGCCTGATACATCTTTTGTGGGTAACGTTCCTTTAGGTTGTAACGTTAATCTGAAATGCGGTAGAACGTGGAATCCTAACACAGTTGTATTTTTCCTATCAGGACTCTGTTTTCATTCAGTAAATCCCTTTGGGAGAATTAAGTCTCAGAATTCTGTTTCTTCTCTCTGCAGCCTTTGACTTTTCCTTTTCAACATTTACAGCACTTGATTTTGCAGTTGGATAACTACCCAGTGGCTTGAACATGTAAGAGAACACTTGTTGCTACCAGCTTTCTCCATCTCCGGTTGTAGGTGCATGGGACTAGAGTAACAGTCAGTATCCAACAGTGATCTTCCTTTCCTTGAGGAGGGGCATGAGGCTAGTATGAGGAAGTATGGTCATTACAGAAAGGTTTCTGATGGATATGGGTTGCAACAAGCCACATATTCATACTTATGGAATCATGTACATGTTCTGGGGAGACCAGCAAGTGATTTCACAAAGCTCTGCCAAGGTACCTCCAATCTCTCTGTACATGTGGCTTTAGCTGAGTCCATCTAATTTCTATTTGTGATCCAATTAACAAGCCGAATCTAGGTTGGAAGAGCAGAAAGCACAGTGCATTCATCAAATTCCCTGGTAGTGACTGTTTGCATATGACTGACTTCTCTAAGGTGTCCTACAAGGCAAGACGTGCAGTACTGGCTCTCCCTGTCCTTCCCTGTGCTCTCTCTGCTCAGCTCAGCAGGCACACTGTCACAAAAGACTATTATAGTCATCTGAGAGCTTACTGCTGGGAGCAAAAGAAATTGTCCAAGGGTTTTGGGCTACTACATTTTGTATGCATGGTGAAAACAGAAAAAAATGCCTATGTTAGCAGAGAGATGAGGGATGTTGCAGAAGCAACTTCTCAGCCCATGATGGGGACTTTATCTGCATTTATAAATATTGGTGTTTTTCTTTTGGACGTGTTTTCTAGCAATATGGAGGTCTTTTGAGAATAGTTATTTTCCACTTACATTAGCAGCCATTGTTTGTATTCTTCAGGGTCCACTGAGGAATTTTCCTAAATGTTATTTCGATTTGATGACTTTGTTCATCAGTGAATTATGAAAGCTCTGATTGTTTGGGGCACAAGAAGGCTACAAAACATTACTGCTCACATGCTCACTTAATGCATGCACATTGTGATGGCAGAAGTAATAGCACCATTAAAGAACAAAAGGTAGCAACACATAGTAGCTCTGGATCTGGCCAATCCCCTCAAATTACCATAAATATTTGAGCATTCTGAATAGTTTTGGACTCTGTAGTAAAGCTTTTCTGTTCTTATCTGGCACGGAAGGAATGTGGAATGAAGTATTCATTTAAGCAAGTATAAAAATATGTATGCTATGCAGTTATAATCATGTGTCATTAATCAGAAAATACTGCAGAAACTCTGACAAATTAAAAACACAAGGATGTGTCTGCAAGGGCTTTTTCAGTCATTAAAAAGCTGCTTCACCTCTCAGGCAAACTATTTAATGGCAACTTCTTGCTCAGTGTACTGACATCTTCAAAGGCTCTGACATCTGTCGGCCTTTGAACTACCATTAAAAAATATTATCCCATTTCCATTCTTTTATGCCCATTTTTTTAATTATAGCCCTTCTTTCAAGTTAGGAACATGGTTGGTTTAAATGATGCTGTCCTTTCGTTTTCAGCCACCCAGCTGCGGTTTGAATAAATTGATGTAGAATCAAAGGCGGGACTTTAAAGGGAAAAGGTTTGATGGACTTGGACTCCGAACCAGATGAGGTTTTATGATGAAAAGGGTTTAATCCCAGCACAGGCATCGCTTCTATCAGTCGAGCAGTACAAAGCAATTCATATATATAGGTTCACGAGAAATGATCTTTTTTTTTTTTTTTTTTTTTAAACAGCACAGATCTCTTCAGGACTTGCAAATGTGGCATTAGCTAATATTCAGAGAGCTGATTTCCTTTCATCCACCAGAAGCTTATGATTATAGTACAGTTCTCGAATTGGAAATGAGAGCTGCAACACAGATTTAAAGCTGTGCTGTCTGATTTGTATTCAATAGACATGTCACTGCGGGACAAGCGAGTCTGGGCCGAGCTGGTTCAAGGAAGGGAAAAACAGCTTCAGCATCTGAAATTCTGGGGGGGTGGGAAGGTACCAATAAATTCTTCCCTGCTCTACCTGAGTATTGTGTCGGATACTTAGTAGATTGCTAAAACTGTGCAAACAAAGCCTTGTGATAACATTTCTTTGGCACCCTTTGCATCAGAGGCTGAGAGAGAATAGGCAGCATTAATCAGCAGTGACTTCTAATGCACTCTTCTCTGTGGAAGGCAACGTTTGTTTTCTGTGCAGGAGTTTTGAGGACGTTCAGCAGAGACAGCCTTGCTATTCCTTTATAGCAGTAGCCTTCATTAAGGTGGTAATTAGGCATGCATATGGAGAAAGCTGAAATCTCTGCCTCAACAAATGCATCAGATGCCATTTGTCAAAACTGTGGTCGTGAAGAAAAGCTATTTAGTAGTTCCCTGGTCTTTGTGCTTCGTGTTAGTAGAAATGTGGTACATAGTAATGATCTCTTACTACACAATCAGACTGTGTCCTTCAAAACAGTGATTCTTTCCAGAAAAGTAAAAGCAGTAGGTTTCAAAAGTCTGCAAATGTTCTCTGGAAAGTCTGTGCTTCATTGTTGTAGAGAAAGGAGATTCTCCCTTTGGTGCTCTGCCTCCAGTCAACAGCTTCTCCTTCAAGCCCTCCCCACAACTGTTGTTCCCTGCCAGAGTATTCAGTTTAGGAGTAATACATTGTTCCTGATCTCTTAATGCAATTTTGAGGTTTTTTTCTTTTTTTCCTTCTCTTGGCGGGTGGGTAGTAAATATAAACAGTATAAATGGATATACTTAATAGGTTATTTTATTTTGTTTTACTGATATTTCATAGAATTTGTCTTTAGTATGTATTTTGCTTTTGCCTTTAAAATACATTAACGTTTATTCAAAGACCAGTAGATCCAAAACAGTTGCATAAATAAATCTGAATAAATTCCTGCCCCAGGATGCAGTGGCCTATTTGTCATTCATAAAAAGAAAGTGTTATCAACTGAATTCAAGGACAAACTGAGAAGGATGAAAAGGCTAGAGATCAATGTAAAGGTGCCAGAGGAAGATACTGAGCCAAAAATACTCTCAATTCCAAGAAAAGAAATGTTATGCACACAGGTTTCATTTATTTTGTACACATCATCCTGGGATTGATCTTGTCTTTCTGAACTGGCAGCTGTGGAGCATGATGCTTCCAAAAAGTCTCTGAACTCAGAAGTGCTACTGTGGAGATGATGGGAATAGTGCAACTAGCACTTGAGGATGAAGGTGCAGAGAGGGAGACTAGACATGGTGTCAGCTGTAGGTGTGCACAAAATACATGATAGGAACCATCAGCTCCTGCTTTGGACTCCAACCTAACACCGAGGTTGGAGTCAAAAATTCCTTCTCCAGGACTTCCATCCTCAGGTGAAGGTGACAGATTTATCTGTTTGATATTAAGGATTGACAAGTCAATGGTCAAGTAGAATATGCTTTTTCCAATTAAGAGCAGATTTGAAATAGGAGAAACTCAAAAATTGCACGTGTGTGTGTTGTTGTATCTTATTTGTGTAAGCAGCTAATGTCCAGGGAAGAATTTACCACAACTCACTGATTAACAGAAATACTGCAACCATTGTCACTGCCTTGCAGAAATGAGGGTTCTTTTGAAAGTTAGAAGCTGATTATTTCTTTAAAGTCTGAGCCTGTGACACAATTTTTATTTCTGAAGCTGCTGGGATTCAGGATTTCTGCCCACACATATTGCCATTCATGAGACCGAGAATGAGGGCTTCATGCTTGGTTAAAGACTGTCATCTTCAATATAGCAGCATGACATCAGTAATGAGAGAATTTCCTGGTGTATTAGGGTCTTTAGTAGAGCAGAACGGTACACACGGGCTACTGCATTCAAGTCATCTTTAGTCATCTGTCCAGAGAATAAGGCATCAAGCTCCTTAGTTGACTTCCTGGGATGATGCTGGAGCTTTGAAAAATTAATCTTTTCCACCTTGATTAACAGTCAGGGCAGAGCTTGAACGTGAGCATGAACTTCGAGTCTTCCTCAAGTCCCTCACCTGCCCGTTGAGGAGCTCGTCCTGGCAGGTGAGCTGAACAGCAGCCTCCAAAGTTTGCATTTCTAGGAGAAGCTGAAGATGGGAGTTCTCTTACCCATGAACAACTTACTGTTTAGACTCTGTGTCTGTGTCTTGCTTCATGTTTGTCCTGTCCAGTTTTGCAACTGATGCCATTTCCATTTCAGTCCCCATAAAACCCTTAGGGGATGTGCAGGGCAAAACTTTTGGAATATTCAACACACAAGGATGTGTTTTGAGCAGTAATTTAAACAAGTGATTGAAAGTGTGAGATAGTGGGTGGAGTTTTGGAGGGGTGGGGTTGTTTTGGCTTTTTTTTTTAACTTACAGTGAAGTCCTTTTGTTAGTTGACAGGGCAAAAACATTTCTCATAGACAATACAGCCTGTACCTCTTCTGGGGGCAAATTAGGAATTCTGTTTAATTTTGCTGCTTCATAGAGATGAATGTCTGTAGTAATCCTTAAATCTGTAATACATCATGTCTGCATTTAAATGAGAATTACATGTTGTTCAGGAAATGCTAAAGCTTTTAATAAGTGGAAAATGTAAATGCAACTTTTTTTTTAAAAGCTCTGAATTAGGGGATACTGGACACAGAAATACTCTCAGACTGACAGGTTGTTCTTCCCAGTTCACTGCAGAGATCCTTGGCCTCCATTTCTGTATCCCATTGCAGGAAAATCCTATTCTTCCTTAAATATCAGTCACTTTTCTTCACTTTCAGAACAAACTTTGCTCCACTGTTATTTCAGAGCTGAATATATCTCTAACGTTTGTCCAAAAGGAATGTTTTCTGTTCAGATCCTGAAATACAGAAAATAAAGCTTTCTATTTTTTTCACAGAGGAAAGCTAGGGGAGACTAAATGTGTGTGTGTTGGTGTAATTTTCATCTATCACTGTTTAGAGAGAGGTTGTTATGCTTTGTATGATGCAGTAAACATGGTGGTAGATACAGATTTTTATTTTTTAGCCACTCTTTTATCTATATTTTGCTCTCACAAATCATCTTAGGGGATCATTGTATTAAGCAGGTATTTATGGCTGAATATTTTCCACCTCTATCATATTTAAGTTACATTAATGCAGTTACATAGATTACTGGGTGCCCAGTTGAGTGTCTTCATTAATTTTTTTAGTAGAAAGACACAAGGAAATGAGTCCTCCAGCTAGTCCTTTCCAGGTAGGTCTCTGAGCAGTCTTATTCAAATCATCTTTTTTTTGTACAAAAAGAAATACAAATGTAAACATTTCTTTCATCACATAAAAAGGAGAAAGAAGGCTGGATGTTTTAATTTTTGACTCACTAATCTAATTTCAAAGCAAATACAGTAAATCAGGTAAGCAGCTGTTCAGGATCTATCTTCCAGGCAGGAAAGCCAAGTCTTTTCCAGGTCTTAGAACTGTTAAATGGAAAATGTATTTACATTTATCTCAATTTCAACTTGGTAAGTAATCCTTTCACTCACCAGTGCACTGTATTGTTCAGTTACATGTGTAGGCTTGAGGTTCTTCCATTTGTCTAAAAATCATTTGATTAGGAAGACAGTGGCAATAACCAACCTATCTGAAGTTCTGCTTTCTAGCTGCTAACTAAATTAGAATCAAATGGTTTTATGTAAATTAAGAAATCAAAAAAAGCCCTGTTAATTTTAAGCTCTTTGTGGAGCTGTTCAAATTGATGTCTGATTTTCTTTCTCCCTGCCCACTACTCCCCCCCCCTTTTTTTTTTTTTTTTATAAAGCCCAGTTTGTAGCTTAAGTGCCATTTACATGAACTGGAATTTAGGCAGCTAATGAGCTTCTTTAAAAGTACAGACCTGTTTCAGTGCACTCCTTTTGGAAACAACAAAAGAAGTCAAAATTTGTGTTTTGCTTAAGCCATGTCACAGCAGACTGTGAGAATTTGCTACCTCTTTCTCCCCTGCAGTCATAGATGTACAAACAAGAAAGGTGGGGATATTTTCAGTGTAGCTTTTCCTACTGGCATTTTAGTACCTGTGTCTCGCAAATTTCTGTTCCGGCTTCAGAAATAGATGGCAAAGTTAGTGAACAATTTGGGGTTTAAATTAGTTATGGAAATGTTCCCTAAGCATGTTTCCCTATAGGAATTAGATGGATAGATTCTTTTTATTAATTTTATTGAAAATGGAGCTCAGCAGAAGGTAACTTCTCTGTCAACACTTCCATCATGTTTCAGGAAAGTGCCGGAGCTGTACAACAAGAGTAGACACGATTCAGCAGGTGTATTGCTAAGAAATAAAATCCAAAGGGTGCTGGACTTTTTGGGGGACTATGTTATGTGTGGGGGAGAAATGAAGTTGTCCATGGCTTGAATATGAAGAAGAGAGTGATGTTTAGCCTGCAGCAGCACGGTACAGGTAGGGTGGTGTTAAACCCTGCCCCCACCCTCAACTAGCACCCTTGGAGACAAAAATAAGGCAGGTAGGAATATGCTTTTATCAGATTCATAAATGTTAGAGGCATTTTTCAGAGCATACAGAGTACTGAAGCAGTCCAAGTAAAGGATCTTACAATGGAGGTTTGACATTTAAAAGCAGCTTAATGTTGTTAAAATGAATAGAATAAATATGTAAGTTAGCAGCTCAACACCTCACTTTACAAGTCCCAGGGGGTAGTTTCGAGAGGGATGTCAGAGGTGCATTTGCAAGGTGAGAAAAGCTCTGATTGTGATGAGATGGAGTTGATATACCTTTGCATAAGCCCTGTCATAGGGGGGTTCAGATTTTACACTGCTGAACAGCAAACATGTTACTGTTAGGACTATGGTTAGATCATCTGCACTGCTTTTAAAGAAGTTTTTTGACAGTGAACATTCACCTGTTTGAGTGTAGAGAACTGCCACTCCTTGTGTGCTGTGCAGGTTAGCAAGGTTAGTTTGGTTTGTGTAACAGTTTTTCCTACAAGAAAATACCTCAGTTTGATATCATACAGCCTGATTTATAAACTGAACATTTGATTTATGAATGTATTAATAACTTATCCTTGAGTGTAGTCATACACAGGATAAAGATGTCTTCTGGTTAAGAAGTTGTGCAATAGCACCAACGTTAGGGACAAAATGTTTTTCCTTCAAGAATGAGAACACTTGTGTCCACAAAATAGCAGCACATAAGAAAAGCATCTCTCTGAGTATTGAAGTTTTAGCTTTGCTGATATTTTAGTGATTCCAGGGAGTGCCAGACTAGTGATCAGGACTGCTCATAGTGCTGGTGGTGCCAGCAGAGCTCCTGTGTGTCCATGATTTCCTCTGGAAGAGTCAATCAGAGCTCTTAGGAGTTGAGACCAACCTGTTGGTCACTGAACTGTCGTTCATTTTCACTTCATTTCACACCATTTAATTTATCTGCTTCCTTAATTACCATATTTATGGGCCTATGTGTTCTTACCCAAAAGGCATTTAAACTTTACAGTGTAATAGATGGTGCTGTGAAAGCTAAAGAGCTGTTTATTACTGATCCCTGTTAATTTGTGCTCTGCCACATCATTACCCATGTGATAATGTGCATGACATTTGCTGAAGTAGTTTTCTTTACAAATCAAATCTATCTCTTTAAGGATTCATAATATTGACAAATTGTTGATTTTATCAGTCACAAGAAAAATTGGAAAATGAATTCTTAACCTATTTTAATTGAAATTGCTATGGTACAGAAAATTTTTCCAATGGTTAAAGTGGAGATAATGGAGCTTTATTTAGAAAACATTAAAAACTTGAGTTACTCTTGCTAGTTCAAAATTCTTCTAAATATTGGATTAAATTTGGTATCTCTTCAGATTTAGGTTGTCGCTTAAAAAGCTGTTTTTTTCAGCACTGCTGTGCACCCTTTGTGTGATTGTCCTGTTACAAAGGAGCCACCAATGCAGGTGCTCTGGGATGGAGAAAAGGAGAGGTAAACTGGGACCAGTGAGTCCAACTCAGTAGGATGCTTTGTGGACAAAACGATCAGAGAGCCACTAGGACAGTGCCTGGCCCTTAGTCCTGCACAGCTCTTGCATCTCTGAAGGGGAAAAATCATGGGGGTGGTTCCCAAAAACCAGAATGAGATCCAGTGTGAGACCCATGGTTGTGACTTGCTGAAACTGCAGTAGTAAGATGAGGTAAAACAAACCAGTTTTGTTTGAAGCACAAACCAGCGTCACACATCTTTGAAGTTCTTACAGCAACACTTTTTTCTAAGCTTCGAGCTGCAAACAAATCATATTTGTTTACTTTTTTAGCTTTCTTTCATGTTAGATTCATTGCTTATTTTTGTGATGGTAGAGGAACTGGTCTTATCTGTTTCTCAGCACTTTATAAAGCTTTGTTTATTAATAAGAAAGCTAAGGCAGTTCAAATTCCCACTTCCAAAATATAATCCCTTCTAAGGTATTTTACACTAAGTATGTCACCAGTTTCTGCATGACTGGGACAGGATACTTCATCCACCTCTTCTGGGACAATGCACTGATGGGGGGGTAAAAAGGGACTCATTGTCACCACTGAATCACTGGGTGTTTCTACTTTGTTCTTTATTTTCCTTTTAATTCTTCTTCATCAAAGTGAGATTTGTTTTTAGTACAGACTTCCTTTCCCTTGACTGGGCTGATCTCCTTTCAAAAACAATCCTCTACCCACTGACAAATGTTATGTATCCCTTTGTATCCCTCATCCATCTCTGTCGCATCAGGCCAGTGGAAAAGGACAGAAAGAAACAAATCTCCCTTTCAGAAGGGCTCAGCTGATGGTTTCACAGGGCTCTCTGTTCAAGTGCATGCACGAATTTTAGTGTTCTTCCAGGTGAGAAAATGCTGAGAAACCATCAGCACATGCAGAGGCAGCAGCTGCATATCAGGGGTTCAAACAGGGAGGTTGCTTATGGGCTGATATTTGAGGTTATTATCTGAGAAAGGTTTATTGTGATCGTGTTGCTTAACAGTTCATGTTTGAGCAAAGTCCATGGAACAGTTCAGAGGTTTGGGGGGTTTTTCTTGGGTTTTTTCAAATGTTCCATGCATCAAAATTAAACACAGCAAAATTGAGACCTGTGCAGTCATCTGCAACTGAAGCCAAGTTAGCCCAATGTGGAAAACTTGTGAAACTTGGTTTGAAGAGTTGTCATGACCCAGTTGAGAAGTGCAGTGGTCTTTTTTTCATCAGCCTGAGTACACTCAGCAATGAAGAGCAACGAAGGGTTATTGCAGCTTCATCTGCTGGGAGATGTTAGTCACTTACAGTAAAAGCTGCTGAAGCAACACCTCGATGACTCTAGATCTGAGCCTCAGGGAATAAGTTAAGAGTGAATTTGATCTTAACTCTGCACTGCCTTGTTTTTGTGAGTTTGAAACGCCCTCAACATCATTTGAAGCTAAATACGGTGATGGGGCGGATGTGGTTTGGTGTGTAATACATTGAGAGGAGACAGTGAAGTCCATCCCTGTCAGTATAAAAGATGTGGTCATGCTCTAGCCTCTTCCTTAGAAACTGATCCAAGTAAATGCTTCATGGGGTTGAACTAGGACCTCCTGAAAAATGAAGGGAATATATAGGTTTTTTAAATTATTTTATTTTTTTTTTTTAATTAGACTGTAGTCATTCGGTCCGTTTCTCTGTTGCATGTAACTGGGGCAGAGTTTCAGACACCAGCAACAGATTTTAATTTAAACTTTTTTGCCAGCTTTATATTTTCTTATGCAATTTACTTTTTAAAATTAAGAGCACATGTTTTCCTTCCAAATAACATGCAGAACATTTATTGGCATTTTAAATAGGCCAAAGTGAGTGAGCAACCTTCTTTTTTTCTTTCAAGTCTATTTTTTCCCTACAGGCAAATTGCTGTGGGCTTATGACCCACCCTTTTTATGACACTATTTCAGCACAGATATTCTTAGTTAGAATTCTAAGTTATTCCTTTGAAACAGAAATAGGAATCACCATCTCAGCTAGCAGTTTCTTCAGCTATGGGGTTGTCACACGTGCATACACATACATACAAGTGTGCCATGTAAATTCTCTACTCTGCCATACAGTTGACTTTATATATTTGGATTTTTGTTCCATTTGGGATAGTTTGTTAGCTAGTGGTTTCTTTTTGTTTGTTTTTCTTTATGTGTATTAATAGTCATTTTACAGAAGGCTTTCTTGGTTGGGGCCTGCTGCCATGGCATGGCCATCCTGTGGAATCACTATGAACTTCTGCATCCTTAGAAAAAACATACAGATCTCTTTTATTTCACTTACTCATACCCATACAACCCAAATAAAGGCTATAACGTTTTGATCAAAACCAAAAACAGGCAGCAAGTAGCAAAAAAAAAAGTTGGACCTATTATATACTGTGAATTCTTTGTTTCTTATGTTTAAGCCTTTTGTTTAGCACAAGAATAGTTTGCTCTGGTGGAGTGTTTAAGATGTGTATTTTTCACAGCAGCTCTTGTACCCAAGTTATTGTTTGGACCATTGAAACTATTCAGTAGGCAGGGCTCACAGACACAGGTTTGGGCAGCTAGGAAAAGAATACAAGAAACCAATACTGAGGAAGAGGATTAAGTTTTACAAACAAACCAAGCAAGCTTCCTGCCTGCAGGTCTCGGGCATGAGAAGTGAGATTTTGTAATTGCATCTTTGTTTTTCCCCAGAATTGTTGAGAAAAAGACAGTTGCTCTCAAGTTTTAAATTTCATGGATTTTTCACAACTGAGAATTATGTCATCCTGGGTGGGTTTTTTTCCTGGTAGTACTAATTTGCCTGCATTTAAATCTAATAATAGTTTATTAAACCTGGCATGTGGAATAGCAGAATCTTAGTGATGGAAAGTTTGGGATTTGTTTCCTTTAGCAGTTTGAAGATATCCGTGTCACACTAAGTTGTCTTGTGCAGCAAGTTGGTTGTAAGCTGCTTCTGCCAGTGACTTTGTTTATGGGAAAAAATAATCTGGCTGTGAGAACTAGACTTACTTTACAGTAATTGACAAGAACTGGGCCTGTGATCCCCAATATAGGCTTTTTCCAGTCACTTTGGAGAGATTAGATGTCTCTTAACGAGAGATTAGATGTCTCTTAACATCATTTTACTAGCAGTGAAGTTGCCCCAAAAGGGCTTCTTTAATCATATTAGTTTCACTGCCATCACCCTGTCTTCAGGTGCTTTCTTATTTCCTCATAGAAACAAATCTGCTTTTGCCATCTCTTAGGTCCAACATTAATGCTCCTTTGCATATTAATTACTGTTACTTTACCTATAACACTCAACCTACCACCTTGTGGCTCCCCAGTTTGGAATCTGAAGGCTTGGAGCTGTTACTTTTTCCATGTGGGCAGTAGAAAACAAGATATTGTGCTTGCTCTATTTCTAATGGCTTTATACAAGAATCATTGAACATAGAACAAAGTAAAGCAAAAAGATATGTACCAGCTGAGTCAGGAATTCACCCAGTCTTTGTTTTGGCTTGTAGTATGATTTATGAATGAATTAAGCTAGCCTTGACTCCTTATCCTAAATATTTTAGGAAACTTTTTAGGAAACTTGTGAGCAATGTTGTATCTTAGTTTTACTTACATGGGGGGGGGGGGGAAGTTTAAGGACATTTTTTACTTTAAAAAAGAAAGGGGAAAAAAAAGGAATGTGATAGTGGAGAGGAATGAGCTCACAACAAAAGCTCTCTCAGATTAAAAGATAATTGTTACTATTCCAGGCAGGCTTTGCATTGGGACAGCTATTAAAAACCCAAATGTGACCTATGTCAGTTTAGAGCTCAGACAATAGGTACAGAAAGTCATCCTATAGAAACTGGAGCTCTGACCATTTCCTTGGTTAGGTAGAAGCCAGTTAGGCTAACGTTTTGTGCTGATCTTGAGGTGAAATTATTTGCCAAAAGAATTACCAAAATATATTGTAGATGATAAGTATCTGTTAAAACGTACTTTACATTTTTACATTTTAGTCTGTATGATTATACACTAACATGTACACGTGTGCAGAGGAAAAGATCAGGAAAGGAAGGAAAGGATCTAGTGGAGATTACACTACATGAAATGTATGCTTGAAATAATGCTGATATAGCTGAAGTATGTGGGCTGTGCTTTACTTCTGTGTGCAAATGATGTCCTCATTCCATCTCTGAGCATGCCCACAATTTTACCTTTGACATAGTTAGGAACAATGTCAGTGAGTAATTAAGAAAGCATGGAAGCAAATGTCAGCCTTGTGCTGGATTTCCAAGGTGGTTAATATAAGTTAATACGTGTTACAGCTGCCATAGTTGAAAGACACAACTGAAGGTTTGAGGGGAGATGATAAGTCTTTTATTACACCATACAGTTCAAATAGCTTGAAAAAATAGGCAGACTTTCAAGCCTTGATTTTTCTCTCAGATCACAGTATTTATAGCAATCTGTCTCGGGATATTAAAGTCCAAGGCAATGTTTCTGATAGTCATTCACTTCCAGACTTTGGTCAGAAATCAATGTTTCTTTTTCAAAGATTTTTAGTAATGTGGTTCCCAGAGACTGCAAAGAGCTGGTTTAGCTGAATACAGACAGTGCATTAAAAACATCTAAAGAAGAAAAATAGTAGTTGGAGACAGAGATCAGTTCAGAGCTCTAGAAGCAGTAACTGGTGTTCCGGGGCAACGGGATCTTTTAAATATACAGTAATTTTCATCCGATGTTCTCATGTAAACCTTTAATAAGCTTGATCTCAGTCACCTACATCTGCTTGGTAGAACATCAGTTTTGTCATCTCAATATTCTATCATTCTGTCTCTGCAAAAGTTTTCCAGGGAACTGCACAGTTACTTGTATAGCAGGGAGGAAAAAGTGGGAAATACTGTCTGAGGTTTTTAGTGAAAATGCTCACGTTCAGAATTGTATTTACAAATGAAAACACGTGTGCTTGCAATGCCACACCTTGCACTTGGCTGTAAGGACAATGGTTTTATGTCACAGATCTGATGCTCCTGTGCTTTGTTTAAGCATCTACAGAAGAAATGCAGTTAGAAAAGTAATGAGAGTTACATTCAAGTCTTGAGTAATAAATGTGTACTACTGTAACGTAGCAGTGTATATCCTGTATGCTTGAGGAGTGACAAAGATTTACTGCATGTAACTTTCATTCCTTACCCTGCCAAGTTCCCCCATCGAGGGCAGTAGTGACCTGACCCCTCGTGGGTCCCCTGTTTCTGGTGGCACTGCTGTGGCACTGTCACACGACAGGGTTTGCCCCTGAGGACTGGAGGATAATCTGAGATCACAGAGAGTTGTGGATTCTGAAGTCTGTGGCTTGCATTTTGAAGGTTGTGTATGTGCATCTTACACTGTTTTCAGTCTTAAGGGTTCTCTGCATTGGCCCATGTCATCCTCTGGGCATGCACTAGTTCCCTCAGCTGGAGGAGGATGTTCTGTGATACATCCCTGGTGCCACATCAGCACATAGTGATGTAATACAGGCTATAATCTGCAGCAGTGATAGATAAATGATCAATGATTCACTCATCTCTCATTAGAAGATGACAGGTAATTTCTTAAGAAAAAAAAAATAGGAGTTGGACATTTTACATAGTGATTATATGCCACAAACTACATTTCTTCACCTATGGGGCCACCTCCTCCAAAAAGGTACATCTTGCTCCATCCATGCTTTGGGCAGTGGGGAGATGTATTCATCTGCATGGATGAGGAGGAAGAGCAATAAGAGAGGCCAAGAAAAGGGATAGAGAATCCTTTGAGTTTCCTTCCTATCCCAGCTAAAAGCCTAAGACAATCAAATGTTTTGTGGGTTTTATTTTTTTTTACTTTGTTTGGTCTTTATTTCAGGTTATCTGTGATTTGGAGAACCAAGTCCTCAAGCTGAGGGAAGAGCTGGTTCAGTGGGATGCTCAGAGGAAGCAGCAGCTGCTGGAGCTGAGGCATCAGTGGGAAGAGGAGAAGCAGAGGGCAGCTCAAGACCATGAGACTGAAGTGAATAAGCTGAAAGCAGAGGCAGAAATAACGACACTACACCTGAAAAAGCTACATGCCCTAGAAATGGAGAAGGCCCTGGGCAAGGTAAGAGGGTCACACACTGTGATGTGGCAGAAGGGGAGAAATCACCTCAAAATCACCTCGGATATGCAAACTTTCACTGCAGAAAAATGTTCAGGGGTCACTTGAGTTGAAAACACAGATGTGTGCTGTAGATCTGACATCGGACGCTGCGATCCTGGCGCGAGGATGGGAGGTTTTGTGGCTCCATAACAGGAGCCGCCTCCTCCCCAGCACACAGTGGCTGTGGCACTGCTGGGGCTCTGGGGCAGCACCTCCCAGCCCTGCTGAGGGGCAACGTGGGCAACTGTGAGGTGCTTGGGAGCTGGTGAGACTTTAAAAATCCAGATGATTTCAAAGGCAAAGCCAGCCAAGGACAAGGCAAAGCACTTGTTCTTTTCTGGAACTGAGTAGAAAGGGTGGCTTTATCTAACCAAGCTTTTTCTCCCTTAAAAAGAGGGAAAGTTCTGAAGGAGGAAAAGGTTCAGGTTAAAACTGCAAAGAAATTGGGTCTAGTTGCTAACAATGGCTGGTCTAGTTTTGCCTGTGCACATTGGGTGAGCAAGTACTGTGCGAAAGGCTTGAAAATAGAAATTAATATTTCAGGTACATGGAGGCTTCCCTCCCCACTCTGCTCAGAGGGGTCACTGCCTGTGGATCCACACTTGCTGAGCAGCCCCTTGTACCAACATCAAGTACCTCACCACATTAGGGATGGTATGAGCTACAACTTCTGAGTTTTAGTTCAAAAGCTAAACTAAAAAGCCCTACTTAATATTTAGGGCACACGCTGTGCATGTGTAAGCAGGTAGTTGTTGAAGTAGCTTTTCCATGTGTTGGTGCAAGAAATGATAGATTTGATTGCCAAGTGATGTGCCATGGCACAAATGAACAATCTGCATATGCTGTTTGAACAGCCTTTGTGGAAGTGACATTTCATTTACCTGCCTCAGGTTCTTGGTCTGTAATTTTCAAGAGCATTGGGAGGATTATGTTGGCAATCAGCCAGCCTGGAGCCATTAAAACGGCTGTGATCAACAATTCAGAACCTTTTCTGAATGTAAGGAAAGCTCCACTTGGCATAATTATTTAAAGCCAAGGTCACAGAAAGTATTTAAACCTTTGAAATTCATCATTTAAGGATTAATTTTAACTCAGGAAGACATTGTCATTTTTGCTTAAAAATGGAATTTGAATCTCAATTCTTTTCTTTCTTTGATCTTTTTTTACATGGGTAGTATAGCAAAAGAAAAGTTAACATCTTTACATCCTTAAATTAAAGTTACAAATAAACCTTCACAGGGCAATATCTTTAATAGTCTTGAATTGTCATTTCTGTCAGAAATACTGGGTTTTAATTTGTTGGATTTTTTTTCGATTTTTCAAAAAAAATTGCTGATTTTAAGCTATATTAACTGCTATTGAAATTTTAAAATTATTATTATTTAGCCTATTTCCCTATTTTTACCTCTAATCAGAAGAGCACATGTTGAGTAAAAGATAGGGGAAAAATAAAAAGTATCTCTGTTGGAAAGTCTTTCACAGCCATGTGAGAATAACTTGCATTACCTTCACATTTCCCTTTACCATTTTGCTCCATTTCTGTCTTCCAATTGTAGAGCTGTGGAAATTGGCCACAAAGTCCAAAAGTCAGAATAGCTTAGAGGGCAAACTCCATTTAAAGCTCAAAAGTTCCTTTTTCAGCTAACTTAGTTCAAATCTTGATCGTATTAAAGTCCAAGGAACTTTGATGAAGGAGATTTTCTCCAAGGAGAAAAAAAAAAAAAAAAGCACATCTTAATTGGAACATGAGTCTTAACTTGTTTTTAAGAGTCGTCTTATTTTTCAGCCAATCTTATAACCTTGAAATTCAGGACAAGATGGGAGAAAAATTTGTCCTCTAAATTTCCTTTTTTTTCTGCCAATTCTGTGAATATTGCTTAAAATTCCAAGGGGAAGCTGAATTTCCCTGCTTAGGGTTGGAACATTTGACTGTCCAGATTTTCTGAAGGTCAGTCCGTTCCCAAGTGAAGGATCTCATTCCTCTCTGGTCTCTTCTGTGAGTAATACTGATTTCTCTGTGGGTTGTTTTGTGTCAGTGTGGACTGTTGTTCACGTGAACATGATGAAATACAAAAGAAAAGGCTACAACTTAAGTGAAAAGAAAAACTGAAGTAAAAATGAGTAGGAGATCTAGGATTCAGAGATAAAGGAATAGTTTTCATTGCAAGAGCACTGGATATTAAATATTTGTTGGTATTTGTAGACAGCTTTTTGGTATTGAGGGGCACAATTTAATGTACTGAGGTCTTTCATTTTCTGTTGCTTAAATATCTCAGTTTAAAGTACATTGTTTGTTGTAATATTTTAGTTGCTTCATTTTGTGAGTGATTCTGGCATGCAGTGCCAGAAAGTTGCTCAATAAACGTAGTACAGGGATGTTTTTGAACCTGTCGTTCTAAAAGCAAATCTCTCTTGTCAGTTGCTGCATCTCCCAATCAGCAGGGAATGAGAAGTGGGAAAATATTTAACAAGTTGCCAAATGGCACTGTGTAACCTGCACTATAGGAAAGATAAACATGGCAGCTGTTGTTGTGGAAATAGGAATAAAGGGAAAAGTCCATCGTTTTCCAGTGCCCTTCCCAGTTGCAGGTATTATTTCCAGTAGCACTGCTTTCTTACCAAGGGAGCTATAGCTGGCTGAAGTATGCATGTTATGAGTAGTGTTGAACCTGGTGTGGCCATGGTTTAGTGGTGCACTGGGCAGTGCTAGGTTAGCTGTTGGACTTGATGATCTTAAAGGTCTCTTCCAACCAAAGCAATTCCATGACTCTATGGTAAGTTGGGCATCTCTGGACTTCTCCGTGCCGAGAGCTGCCCCCTGAGCTGCAGGAGAGCTGGAGGAGGTGTCGAGGGCTCTACCTGAATGGGAGTCAAAAGACTTCTGCAATCAAGGTCCTTATCACCAGCCTGGCGTGCAGAGATGGGGCTGGGGTGATGTGGGCTGGTCCAGGAGCAGCTGGGTGTGTGCTGGGCTAACACGATGCAGGGGTGGCTGTTCCTGCCAGGACAGTGCAGAGATCCAGCTTCAGCCTTGCTTCTTGCTAGGCCAGGTGCCACAGGCTGGTCACACGTAATCACCTTCTTGCTCACCTTTTAAGAGGTAACATGGTAGTTATATTAGAACACAGAACCACTTTGTCAGATGAGAGTAACACATTTTAGTGTCCTTGAGGTCAGCTAAGCCACACTGGACATGAATCAGGCACAAATTGAGGAGGATAGCATGGAGAATTTGAAACAGTTCTTACCATCTTCTTAGGACTGCAGTACTTTCATAATGTCTGTTATCTGTCTTTTAACATAAAGAGTGCTTGAGGATATCTCCAAATGATTTCTTGTCTCTTAGTTAAGGAATCTTAAATATTGTTTCAGAGGAACACTTGTATTCAATCAAAATGATTTTGACTTACTCTTAAAGTGTAGATTTAATTGGCTTGCATTTCATTATAGCAGGTGATGAGGGCATTTTCTGATGTGGTGGTAGTTTTATTTTTTTATTTGAAGTCGTACCTCATTACGATGAAATGAAACATAAACTGTTTAAGAAATAAACACAGTAGAGCTGCATGGTCCTGTAGCTAAGGCTCCCCTACTGAGTCATTCTGGGAAGGAGGCAGGTGTGCTGTAGGTTGCATCAGCAGCACTTAGGGCATGAGCACTAATCAGCCAGGTGTAAATAAAAAAAGCTCACAAGTGTTTTCAGGTTTGCCACAAATTACTAAAAGCAAGAGACAAAATGCATTTCTAAGTGCGTGCAGATGTGAAGCTTTGGCTCACACCACTGTTTGTAACTTTCGTCTGTGGTATTTTCTCGGCAAAGAAAATGAGCATTCAGAGAGCATGACCCCAGCAGATCAGCAGGCATGCAAACAATGCTCAAAGGAAGTGACCCTGGAACTGAAAATTTCTCATAAAAAAGCTCTCTTTGAGCAGCACACGTGAGTAAATTGAAGTGGGAGAATAAAGGTTGGGTTTTTTCCCCTCTCTAAATGATTTTCAACCTTTAGCTTTTTATTGACTTCTCTTCTGTATTTAAGTAGGTAGTTTGAATCATCCTGTTAAATCTTTATGTAGGTTCCAGGACCATCTAATTCTTTTTCAGTGCTGCTTTTCTTGTGGAGAAGTAATTTACATTTTTGTGTATTGACTGTGCTGAACACACATGATGCTTGATTACAGGATGAAGCTGTAGTTAAAAAAGAAAAAAAGAAAAAGAGGGAGTCAGGCACTTCAGTTTCTGGACTGCAATTCTTCTGATTTCAATACAGTTGTGAAATGGTTTATTCTGGAGAGATGAGACTCCAAGGTGGTGTGCAACCTGGCCAGAGCCAAGCAGATCCTCCTTGTAGGCTTTATTGATATAGCAGTTAGTGGTACTCTGAGACTTCTGTTATTTTAAATAAAAATTGAGATTTACAGTGGTTTCTAGTCTACAAATTATAGTCACTCCACCTGGGTCTGGTGGGAAGTCCACATGAAACTAAAATGCCTCAGAAATTCAAAGTGAAGGTTAAAATTTAGAAAAATAAGTTATAAGTGTAGTACTTGGTGTGACTGTTTCCCTAATTAAGAATAACAACTTTATATAATAGTTATTATGTAATGCAATGGTTTTGTAATGGGGCCTTTTTCAAAAATCTGCAGACAGTGTCCTAGAATTAGATGCTTAATTTTTCTTCAACTTCTACTTGCATCTAGTTTGCAAATAATGTGCCCTAGAGAGCATTTAGCTCCTTCCTTTATCATCAAGCTTTGTGATGGTAGATTAATTAACCAGCAAGCACAGCCCTAGGATGCAGTCCAGCTGGACCTGCTCGTTGGGCATACTTTCCTACTGCAAATGTAGGAATCTCTTTAATTCACAGGATCTGTTCCAGCACTATTGTCAGGACTCATACAGATGATGTCACACTGTTCAGCACAGGCAAAGATATAGATGATGAAGAGAGAGAACATGACATCTTCAGAGATTAAAGAAATACTCCATGAAAAGCATTGAGTTTCCCCAAGCAGTGAAGTTACTTCTGCTCATAAAGAATAAGCCATATCGTGCCATTTTTTTTAGACTACCATCTTTAAATGTTTGTTTGAATCTATTACATTGGTTCTTTGGCTTGGTCTTAGCTAGGAATAATCTAAAGAGTTTCTAATTCTTACCCAGAAGAGCTGGATATTTCCTGAGTCTCTTAGTTTTTTTCATTATAATCCAAGAACTATTGTCTATGATGATATCTCTGTTCCAGAGCAGTAACATTCTTGTTGTTATTGTGTTGTAGAGTCTGCTTAAATTTACTTACATTGGGTGTTTGGACGTTTCTGGCACACTGTTAGTGGGTCACCAACTAATATTATTAAAAATAAGCTTAGTACTTTGGCTTTGTTGGAGGAATTCTGCCAATAACCTAGAAGATGAAGAAAAAAGAAATACATTTAAAAAAAAGAGAAGATCTGTATAGCAAAGTTAATAAGCACAAGAAGTGCAGATTATTTAATCAGTCTTTATTGTACCTTTACAGCAACTCTTGCATTAAAATCTTGCTCACAGATGAGGGGAGAAAACCAATTTCCTCTCTAGTGTGTTCCCCCTTTGCACTTTTCCTTCTTATTCCTTCAAAGAAAAAAGAAAGATGATGATAGACCAGGAACATGGTGACAGGAATTGCATCATTCCTTAGGGGAGCCATTTGGAAGAGTCTTTGCTCAGCAGAGCTAAATATGAAGAAAAATATGGTAGTATAATCTTGGGGATACTTCACTCAAATGAGACTAAAGAGAATTTATGGCTTTCTTCCCACAGGAGATATTTCAAAGCAATAGTCTCAGTTATTCACAGAGAGTTACTCTCCTTCTACCTTCTTTTAGAAAAAAACAACAAAACACCCTCAGAAAAAACAAACTGGAAAGAGTTAAGATTTCTGCCCATTAATTGTATTTAAAACCTTGTAAACCAGAGGTAACCAAGAGTAGCTGGTGTAACTGTCACTGTGGGGAAAAATGAGCCCCCATGAGCATTAGGCTTACTTTGTAACATCTTCATTAATTTTTGAGAGGAGATCAAGTGCCACGTTGTTTGCATTCACAAATAACACCACAGGGTTAAAAATTTATATGACTGATGCAAACTGCTAAGAATGAGAACCAGACAAGAAGCAGCAGAGTTGAGCTACATGATAAATTATGACAAAATATGGAATTAAGATAGCTTTCAACAGGGCAAGGGCTGATAAAATTAGTGCTCTATCATATGGCCTGTCTTTCAGCGCACGTTATTCACTCTCCATCATATCAATTAGAGTTGGTTAGTTGGTTGAGAAATTTGTTTGGGTTTTTTCTAACCAACTGGTATTAATCTAAGATCTCTATCTAGAAGTATTCACATCTTCTCTCTCTCCTAATTCTTTTCAAGCCTGTGTCCAAACACCAACCGCTTTTAGTTCTGCCTCAACCAGGGCACTCTGCTTTTTCTATAACTTCCAGGTTGCAGCCTTTACTGTGTACTCATAAGATCAAGACTCTCAAAGTCATTAAGATGGTGGATGAGGTGAATGCTGAATTGTAATTTACCACCCAAGAACTTGGGCATAGTTGCTGGAAACTAGTAAGAGATTGATTTAGAACTGGTGAAAAGAAGGTACTTCTTGAAACGGTAGATAGTGAGCAGCTTGAGTTGATTTCTGTGGAGGTTGTGGAGGCAGATATTATCAGCAGGTTCAAATTAAACAGTTTTATGAGCAGCATGTTTGTAACCAGTCACTAATGGGAATAAGCAGGGATTTAACTTCTGATAGGGCAGTTGTGGGTGCTGGGGGAATCTGAGGGGTATGAACTGCAGAAGGAGGGCAGGTTCCTGCAGGCAGCAGCTGGAGAAGACAGTGGGCTCAGTGCCTCGTGAGCCTGGCTCTGGAGGACATACCTAATGCTTTTAGTACAACTGATCTTTTCAATCTTAACTTTCCTGGTTATGAAGTGCAGGAGGCTTTTCCAGTGGCAGAATGACTAATTATTTTTTCAATAGTTTCCTGAGCCTTTCCTCACTATCCAACCAAACTGCAACACACCAGCTTCATCTTGTAATACACAATTCCTTATTATTTTAACTTTATTAAATACTTTTTAAGGCACAGTTGAATCATTGCCTCAATCTCTCCTTTTTTTTCACAATAGTTTTGTGTTTTGGGGAAGTCTGATTGCTTGTAAGTACAGTTTTCTCTAATTTACCAGTTTTTCTTATCTTTACATCCCAGAGTCCCTTATAACCTTAGGAAAACCATTGGCTGTTCTCCAGTACAGTAGCTGATTGTAATGTGAGATTATTTATTTATTTGACTCAGCCAATTCATTCTTAGATTCTTTTCAGAGTTCCTGAATGAACACCATCTGGTCTGAGTGCCCAGCCTGGGGTGAGGGGACAGATCCTACCACCAATGTCCTGTTACTGGATCCCAGTAGCCACAGCAATTGCTGCTGATTTCACTGGGACTCCTTCATGGTTGTGTTTATCCAACCAACTGTAATGGGTGTTTGTTACCTGGAATTAGTAAATACTAAGTGGAAATGTCTCCTGCATCCCGTGCCACATTCTTATTCTTCTTGAAAGTTTCTAGGGTCATGCATCCTTTACACAAGGATTTTCTCAAGTCCCCCAAACCCAAGAGTCAGCACAAGCCAAAGCAAAAGCTGCCCCACCAACATGTCCATCACATCCCTGCTTAGGGCAGTATTTGGGTATCTGGATTTTTCACTATAGGTTTATTTTAGAAAAAATCCTTGGTTATCAAGACTAATACAAAACATCTTTATTACGTATTTAAATTCTGGCACAATTTGAAGACGTTGTTTACACTTACTTGCTCTTTCTTTGTATCTTTATAATAGAAAAAAAGCTGCAGGTGGCTTTTTTTTTTCCCCTTTTTGGAGGGGAAGGAATGTTTGGGAAATAGAGAAGGGGTAAAACGATGTTATTAGTCCTTTAGAGTCTTTATGTGAAGAAACAAGTGTTCCAAAACGACTTGCTTAGAGCTGCAGAACATGTCATGGAGTAAAACCCACCTTCATTAAATGGGGGAGAAAGAATTCTAATTGTTTTGAAGTCCGTATGATCAGTCTGCATATGCTTCATTGTAATGTGATACTAAAGTGCCTCAATTATGATTTTGGTGCCAGAAGGGTTTTTTTCTTATGCTAAATTATGAAGTTCTGTCAGCTGCTGGGCTGTCATATAGAGATACAGTAAATCACATTATATTTTGTCATGGATTACACAGAGCAATAAATTTGGGAACAGAGATCAAAGTAGTTTCACAATCACATCTGAGTGTAGGAGGGGTGTTTAACTTGTAGAAAATCTGATTTAGGTGAAACTGTTGCAGTTCTTGTGTGAATTTGAAATGAATTTGGGTGTTTTCTTGAAACTGAATAAGGTACAAATCCCCAAAAGAGTTCTCCTGTGTTCAGTTCAGAGGAGTTAATTCTGACCTGCAGCTGCAGGATGGAGAACGGATAAATAATTAAACACTGGGAATGTTAAGAGTCTCGTAATGTCTTATTTATGTTTTTAATTGCTTTCATGATTGAGCAATATATTCCATTCTCTTTTTAATTGGGACTTTGCTGGACGTGTGCGTAGTTAGTCATGGGTACAGTAATGCTTTCTGGCTCTGTGAAGTTGTCATTCTTTTGGGGAAGCTTTGTTGTATTTAAAACTATGAAAAGTAATCCAGCATAATCTTGCTAAGGAGCACTGATTGCTTCAGATCATAGATTTGTTAGGGGATTTGCTTATATTTTGAAGGTTTGCCTTTCCAACTGCAGGAGCTTAACTTTTGTTGTGCTCTCATCTGATGATGGGACTTAGTAATACCAAGTTAAGTTAGTAAAACCAGGTCTGTCCTTTTGTGTCCTGTTTTCCTTCTATTTAATACAAAAAGTTTCTTCCTCAAAACGATACCTATGTAGGATTCTTCTCTAGCCATTAGCTTCTTAACGCTTGTTATTGGCACAAAATTCAGCTTAAAACAGCAATGGAGAATCTAAAAAATAAGGATCGCATTCTTACTGCTTTTTAATCCTTCCAGGAGCCTTGTGGTCTCTGCTGGGCAAAAATTAAAGAAGTGTATGCCTAGCTGATGTGCAATGGTGAAGTGCATGGGTCTCAGAAATCTCTGATTCTTGAAAGAATTGTGTATTGTAAAGCTCATGAAGTAGCCTTTCAGTGAGTTGAATCGTGGATCAGTGTCACATCGTGGTATTGTTGCCTTCTGTTTATGGAGGAAACATGAGCTTTGACTTGCATCTTCAAAGATGTTGAGCAGCCTCTCCCTTTGTGATTTTACCGGGTGGCAGCTGTTTGGGTACCAAAACCATCTGGGCCTGAGTGATAGAAGCTGTTCTGTAAACTTCTTAATGCTAGAGTGGGAGAGAGAGACAGGGTGCACATGAGCATGGGAGGTGCCTGTGCAACAGAGGTGCCCAGCATTCCTGAGGAATAAAGGCAGCTTGTAAAAGCTCAAATGATTCCTGTTGAGTGCATGTTTCATTTGTTGCGGCTCTGGGAAAGAAAATGCCACCACTTTGGATATAATGTCTTAAACCCACTTTAAATAGCCATCTTAATTTAGCTGGACAGAACAGAAGAAAACCAGGAAATACTGAAAATTGTTCTCCAGGAGTGGATTTGTGCTGTACCAGATCTAGGCATGTAGCTGTGGGAAAACTAGGCTTCAATACCCTAATGTGTTGCAGTCCCAACATCTTCACTCAGTTTACTCAGTTCATCTTATGTGAGTGTTGAGCAAAAGCAGGAATTGTGCCATCGTGCAAAAGCCACCTGCCTCTGAACTGCTTTGGCAAAATGCACAGGACATTTTAGACTGAGCTACAATTTGCTGTCTGTCCTTTAGGTGCCTGATGCACACAGCAGTACCGTCCTGTGTGAAGTGCATTGAAGGTGTTGAACGATCTCATGTGGCAAAACTAGACTATTAATCCGGTTTTAAAACCTTGTGTTGTGTATAAGGCTTGTATTTCGGGCCAAGTTGTGCAGTTGTTTTTAAATAAGGTGCCTGGCTCGCTGCAAGGTCAAATAGGAATCAGTATTAGTGGCACTGGCAAATCTTTAGGTGCTCAGTAAAGCCATTTAGCTGAAGCTAGAAATTGTGTACAAGTGTAAGGATGGTATAACCCTGGCATCAGAAACCGTGCAGCTGGAGTCTCATAGAAGAACGTTTGGAAGAGTTAAATGCATTTAATTTCTCTACATCATTTTAGAATGGTTAGAAATACACCGTGGGTTTAAATGAAAGGACTGGAAGTCAGAGTTTTCCTCTGGCACAAATTGCAGCAGCAGTTTTTGAGCAGGCCCCCATTAGGCACAGAACTGCAGTGCAGAGCAGGAAGGCAAGTCTCTCCATACAGGTAGAGTGTAAATTCATTTCTGTTCATTCTTGGTTGTTTTTTTTTTTCCCCCGATGAAAAGCACTTAGCACATGAATGAGAAGGGGGTTTTTACTCTAGAGAAGTATGTTTAAAGAAAAAAAAAAATAAAAAGATGTACAGACCTACAAAAGTGGAATGTAAAATAGAATATTAATAGGATTTGTGGCTGTGATAGATTGGGATTTCTATCATTCATTTTCAAAGCCCTCCAAGTCATTTGGTACTTGACTAATTATTCTGTTAACATCGTTTTGGATATTGAACTCTATTTAATGGTCTTTTGGGTGGCTCAAATTACATATTGGAGCTGGTATGCTATTTTCACTGTTACACAGAGATCCAGCTTTGCATTTGGTGTCTGATTGGTGGGGAGAGCAGCAGAGCCAACCACTGGCCTGGCGAGTCACCCGCTGTCGGTGTTAGAGGCACATCAGGAAAATGAACGTTTCAGGCTTTAAAGTCAACATGAAATATTTATGTACAATCAGATGGTCTTAAAAGGTGATCTGCTAATCTCTGAAGTTTGAACAGATACTGTACAGAGTGTTTTAACCTACTTAATACCAAAAATTGCTACAGTTAGCCATTCTGAAGGTCATTTTCTTTTGGCATCTGTTGAATTACACAATCTTGAATTTTGGTACAAAGCATAATGCTGTCGGGCTTAAACAGAAGTATTCCAGAATGCGGACTGGTGTGTTGTTTTTTAAGGTAAATGGGCCCCATTTACATTAGTTCTTTGATGTTAAATTCTTTGCTACACATCAGAGAACAGTTGCTTCTTCCCTGGAGCAAGTTTTCTTTCTTCTCCTTCCTCCACCCTTTCTTTTTTTTTCCTTTTTTTTTTTCTTAAGTTTGCTTACACTTTTATCTGACTAATTATGGAGGATCAGCTTTTGTATGGCCATCACTTGCTTAGTTGCAGGCATTTTGAAAAATAATTATTTCATAGCTAGTACCCTAACCAGATTTCTTAAATCTGCTTTTCTGTTAGTGACTGTGGGTGTGTAGGAACAACACTGTAGATTGAGAATTATGTTTATGGGGGCTTTGTTGTTTGTTTAGGTTTGGGGGAGGTTGAAATCAAATTGAAACACTATCAAATCAGTCACAAAACTGTAAATCATATATAGATAAACAAGGTTTTTCCATGCATCCCTAAATCTTACCGATCTGTCTGCATTTTGGGTTGCAGGAGTCAGGTTTCCTATTAACTTTGTAGCATAATTGAAATCTAATGTTCCCTCTGAAAAACACCATTCCAAAACTGGAAGATATGCACAGATTTATAGTGTTCCAAAGAATTCTTAACAGCTGCATTTTTTATGAACATTCAAGACGTCCTAAACGCCTTCATGGATGTTAATGGAGGATGAAGTTGTCCATGTGCCTGCCAAGCCCATGGTGCAGGAGAGCTACTGTCTGCATGAGTTACATCATCTGGAACTAGGACTAAAAGTCCCCTCTAATACATCTTATACCTAAAAATATAGCTAAAAACTTTCTTAATTAGGGTAGGACATATTATGCTTTTGTGGTGTGGTCACATTGTAGATCCTTTGCTCTTTTATTAGTAATACTGTTGTGGTTCATGAAAGGAAAAAATGAAAATCAGACTGTGTTAGAATAGCATCCTTTAATTCACAGACCACATCTGTAGGGCTAATACTCTTTTTAATTTTTACATGCAATGTTTTGTTGAAGTCGGTGCAGTTTTGCTCAGCAACCACAACATGATGCTTTAAGGCTTGTTATAGAATTATAGTTGGTTTTTAAAACCAATTAACTGTAACAAGGACATAATCTTTTTAATGCAAAAGTCCTCACTCTATAATATAAAATAACTGCATGTAAAATTGTCATAATCAGATAATTTTAGCTAAAATATGTATTAATGGTGTGAAACTAAACAGAAGTTAATTTTTGAATCCGTGGGATTCCTCTATGGCTTATCCAATTTAAACCCTTTTTATTCTAAAAATGGTGATTACAATTGATATTTCTGACAAGTTTTTGCCAAGTGTGGATTCCAACAGCTACCTCTCGCACATGGAGAACTGGGTTCAGACCATTAACTATATTTGCAGTGCTGCCCGTTGCTATAAAAAGAGTTAGACTTTAATGAATGCTGGCTGACCCTCCAAATGTTCACCTTCCAGTTGGATTCTTATTCATTATGTCTCTGAAATAGCACGTAACCTGAAAGTGAGGGAATGCCCTTAAAGTAATACAGAAGCAGCTGATGCTTCATGCAGTGCACGAGCAGCCTGTTGGAAAAGAAGGAGCCCAGGAAAGGGCCTCGTGTGCACATCATGCCATTTATAACCTTCTTGTTTGTCGAGCTACATCTAAGAAATCCTCCACGTTGTTTGCAGTACACAGCCATGTGTAGTTACTTTGCTGTAAGTCATTCCTTAAAAAAAAAAAAAAGGTAAAAAGGTGCTTTTTTGTGTGTGTAGCAGTGCTGTGTGTGCCCCAGGGGAGCAGGGTTATGCCTCCCTAGGCTGTGAAGCAACAGCCCAGAGTCAAGAGGTATTAATTTAGTTTAGTTGCAGGTTTTAAAAAGAGCAAACTTGTATTTCTGCAGTAAAAGAAGGGAAAAGAGTGTTCCTGTGCATCACTGTGAATTGGTTCTTTTCAGCTGACCAGTGTGCTTCAACTGGCAGAAACTGCCTTCTGCAGAGCTTGGTGGGTGCTGCCCGGGCACTTGGTGATGAGGCAAGACCTGTAGGGTGTTATGGAGCTGGAGAGAAGAGCTGAGCTCAGGAGGTGCCCACAGTTTTGAGTGCCACAGGGCCAGGATAGCCAGGGTGAGACAGCTAAAGATGGTTTAAATGGGGTTTTGCTACCTCCAGTGGAAGTTCTGCCAGCTCAGTGCTTCTGAAAATCAGATCCCTGAAATATAAGGCTGTTTGGGACTGCACCTAAATGCAAGAATTTGTGGTTTGTTGATGACTGGGAGACAACTTATATTTTGCTAATTGGAATTTCTTAAAGCCATTATAAAATAACATGTTGCAATTGCCTTTAAAAAAACTGGTAGGCTATACTTTCCTTGCCTTAGTTAGGAATAAAACCCCAAAATTCAGCATATCTTTCTCTTGGATCACCTCATTCATGTCTATCAGAGGTCATCCTGGTTCTACTCCGTGTGAACAAACAGGCTCTAATTTGTTTATGGAAGTTGTGAGTGTTTTTTTTATTATTTATTGGGATTTTGTCTATGGGTTCAGGAGGTTATAAAGCTGCTTCTATGAAAGATGAAGACTTTTACCCCAGGCAAGCTGAGTGAGAGCAGCTGTAACATGATCTTTGCAGTGCTTTGCTGACTTGTATCTCTCCCTTTCTGGGAGTAACAGTAATTTATACTATTACTGTAATTGATTTTTTACTATTTTCCCCAAAGATAACCTGGCAGGTTCAGTCATTTTATGTTATGCAGTTGGTGGTAAAATGTAACCTGAAGCTAGATGACAATACAGTGGAAAGAGAGTTAACATGGGTCAGCCTGAATGCAAAGAGAACTGTAGCACCCACAGAGCTGTCTGGTGTAACTGCCTCTGTGTTACTGCTCTGTCTATTTCTGCAGCCTCACAGTATGCCCTTGCATTGTTTGTGGCACACTTTAAATGTAGAATTTAATTAATTTAATTTGTCTCGTGCTCCAGAATTCTTCTATTTGCTGTTTTAAACCAATCTCTAATGCCATTATCTTTATTTACATAAAAAACAACCAAAACGTGTTCTCAAAAATTATGCACAAATTTGATAATTAGTTTTGATTACAACAAACAGATGAAATACAGACCTCCATATGTTTCATCATCTTGGAATTGGAAGGGATTGAGGATCTTAAGTTGCAGTATCACCTAAACTTTAAGATTATTTTTAACTGGCTGTAATATGCTTATCTTAAGCTGCACTGTACATAACTGCTGGGTTGTATGGGATGATTGGAGCCCTATCATGCTTGGCAGTGATTCGCAAACACTCTCTGCAATTTTAAGCTCCTAAATTTATAGTCCAGTAAAATCAATAAGACTATTTGCTTGACTGAAATCCCTGGTGTTTGCAGAACTGGAGTTGCAGACTTGCAACTCGATCCAAGGAGGGTTCAGAGGCTTAGGGGGAGTGTCCCGTGGCTGCTGTGATCCCCCAGAAGTAGGGGCTGGCACCCAGGCAGCTGAAGGAGCTTGTGTTTGTGTGTTGGGTGCTGGGCTGGAAAACTAAGGGCGACAGATCAAAGATTGGAAGGTGAGGTCAGATAGATTTTGAAAACTTAATCAGCTTAAATTTGCTTCAGAACTCAGCTTCGTCAGATTTGGTCCCCCTAAGAAAATATTTTTCTTAGACACCTGTCCTCAAATTTCAGAGCCAAGAACAGGAGTGTGCTTAGCAGTTCATCTGAGGACAGCGTTTTGAAGGTGCTCTAGAAATATAATAATGTGATAGTTTGCCAGAAAAATACACGTCAGAATTGTCCTTCAATTGAATTGAATTAATTTTTAAATTATTATCAAATTATTTCCGAAATTAAATTATTAGAGGAAAAAAACTTAAGAGCTATTTTCCCAAGAATTACAGAAATATTTGCTTCTTGGATTCCACTCTGACAAGTTTGTTTTAAACTTGAGTGTAAACTCTTTCAGTTTGTTTTATTCTTTATCTTGGAATTGTGAAAAAAATGCACGGAGCAGGAAAGAGCTGTGTATGTCCCACAGGTCCCAGTTGGTTCAGCTGCACCTTGGGTTGATTTCCCACCTTTAAATGGGAAGGGAGGTGCCATGGGACACAAGACAGTTGCAGATGCCAAGCTGAGGCACAAAGTGGTGTCCTCCATGTCACACTGTACCCTGGCAGCCTGTGCCTGGGACTTTCTCCTTCCCCCTTCCCTCCGTTCCTAAACGAAGTCACCCTGATAAATGGTGTGTGTGCTGCCTCCCTGCCACACACACACACTCTTTTTTTTTTTTTTTTTTAATCCGCAGAAGTCTTTATGTTTTTCTAATAATTGGCAGCAGAGGTACAATTTCTCCCCTCTTTTAAGTGATGAATAGTTGGCCGGAGATCAAAGGCAAGGCCTTGTGGTTTGTTGGCTGCCACAAAAGGGCGTTGGAGCTGGCGCGGGTCCCGGCGGCTCCGCGATAGGCATGTGGATGAGGTGCCAAGTGGAGGGCTCGGTGGCAAAGTGTCTGTACACGTCCTGCAGCTGAGCTAAGCTGGGTGCCTTTTGTGTGTCTTTCAGGCAAACAGCCGGCTGAAGCAGACTGAGGAGGAGTACAGTCAGAAGCTGGCCAAATCCTCACAGGTAGGTAGCGAGAACCTCCCATGAATCCATCCAATGTGGAGACTTGATGAAAAGTGTAATTACTTGGTTTTTTGATGCTTCAGAGAAGCCTAAACCATTTCCCAAATCAAACATTCAATGTCTGTCTTGCAGATTTTAACCTTCCAAAAAACACAGAGCATTAAGCTTACTAGAAGAAATGGGTGGGGATTTTTTGAATTCTAAATTTCATCTTTTTCATCTACGTTTTCCTCTCCTGAGGATCCCGGAGGGCCAAGTCCTCCAATAATCGTGGGAAATGAAGGCAAAGTGCCTTATCAACCAGCACATCTTGTAAAACCAGGAGCAGTTGCACAGCCAGGACTTGCATTTCATGTCCCAAGGTGGTGTTGGATGGCAGGAGGGCAGTCCCAACTGTGCCTTCTTGATGTTTAGCGTTGCCTTGAGCCAGTTCAGCATTGCTCCCCAAAATAACACTTTGAGGAGCATCAGTGTCCTGAAAGCAAACTGGTTTTTGTTCTTCAGAGTCATCTTTTGAACATGGAAGATGAAAATGTGTGTTGAATTTAGATATATGCTTGAAAATGATAAGGCAGAAGGATTTTTAAATGTTTCAGCTTTCAGTTTGATTGACAGATAGTACTGAAGTGTGAAAAATGATGGAGATGCAACCAGAAGTTAAGCTTTTAATAATAAGAAAATTGCCACGAGGATTTATGTGGAGGTGTCATTCTTCTCATTCCTCCTAACCACAGCAGGATGCCTGCCTCTTACTTGCAAAGTGTGTTTTCAGCAATAGTAATAATAGTCTAATAACACGATTAAAACCTATAAAAGCACTACAAAGAATGGTTTAGCAGCCTCTAAACTAGGCAGAGGTGGTGGTCAGTGAGACAATAACAGGAAAGTGCAAATCTGACCGTTTTAGAAGCACTTCAAAGTATTTTAAAACTCTACATTTCAGATTTTTAGCTCCCTCTGAGTCTCAGTCTCTGTAAAACTTGTCCAAAATTGTGGCTTTAGTTGTTTCTGTGAAATTTATTGGACTATCACTTTTTCATGCTTCATTTTTTGAGGTTGTGTTTATCACAATCATTGGTAAATATGTTTTTACTTTATATTTCTAAAGCGTAATGTGTGTTTGCATACAAATAGGTTGTGGGGTCTCCACATGGTCCTGAGCAGCCAGCTCTGGGTGATTCTGCTCTGGGCTGGTCCCTTCCACCCTCACCAATTCTGTGATAAGCCAGAGAGAATGCTCTCCTACATGTAACTTGTTGAGAGCCTTGTTTATAAAGAAAGAAAGAAACAACAACAAAAAACACCCTAGTTTTTAATCTTGCCATCTGAACCTGAAGAGCAGAAAATTGAAGGTCAAGAAGTAACATCTAATGCATGCCAGGCCTTAAGGAAGAGATGGTTTTCATGGCTAACTCTGTTTTACCTTTTGGCATTGTCATTTTTATGCTATTGTCATGCTTAGGGAGTGTAATCAGAAGTCAGCCTCTCTGTGCCAGACATGATTTACTGTCAATGCAGAAATGAGTCTTGGTCCATTTGTTAAAGAGAGCTGGAATAATTTAAGCATTTCTCGATTTTAAACAAGGGGTGAGGAAAATTGCTTTAATTGTTACAGTGGGAACACCTAGGTAGTGCAGTGCAAGGTAATAACTTTTTAACCTAAATGTCGTAATAAATTTTGTCAGACTGAAATTTATTGGCCTGTAGAATAGTCTCAAAATGGAAAAAATTAGTCTTTTTTTGCAGCTAGGCATTGGTGTAGCTAATACACTGTTCTTTCTTGGGGAGGGATGGACACAGTGACCAGAGCTGGTGTCCCTCCGTGCCCTCTGGGGCAGACACAGCACATGCATCATATGTCAGAGCTACTTGGCACAATAAGGGGAGTTTCACCCTGATGTCTGAATTTCTTTACTTTTGTGGGTTTGAATCAAATCCCTAAAGTTACTTGAAAATAGGGGTTTTTTTGTAGCTCAGTATTAATAATAGGTCAGTTGCAACTTTTCTTGTGGTCATGTTGCTGACAACATCTGTCCAATCTTACTCTCAGTGGCCTCTTGGAACATTCACTTTTAACACCCACACAGAGCAGATATTTCAAGAAATTTCCTCTGAAGTTTATACAAAGTAAACAGATTTTTTTTTTCTCTGAAAAGTACTGCACAAAGCAGATCTTTCTCCATCAGTTTATGCTGAAATTTCCTTGCGTGCACTTCAGGACTCCTATGCTATGCTCCTATGCTCCAGAGTCTTAACCCAGTAAAAGCTTCAAGTTTCACTTTTGTCTTCTATTAAAGGGTTTGCTCCTAATTACACCTATCCAGATAATCTCTGAACTTTGACCCATTGACCTCATTAAGAGTGCATAACCTTCCTTTTGATTGGTATGTTATCTTTTTTTATATGCATTTGTTTTTAGAAAAGAAATACAGAAATATCCATGTAGGTTTTACTCATAATCTTTGTTACTCTCTGGGGTTTTCAAGTAGTAAAACAGATAAGTGCATTTACAGTAGAGTCTTAATCAGCCCTTTTCCCCTTCCCCAGTGATTCTAGTACTTTAATTTGTAGAGTATTTCTTACTATGTTATTCCTAGATCTGTTAGTTGTTCTAAAAAAAAAAAAAAACCACACCATTTTTTTTCCTAAAGAACTGTGGTCTTAGTTATAGTTGTATGTTTCTCTACTGGTGAGGAGACCTCGCAAACATACAAGTCTGAGCACTCTGGCAGTCCCTTCCTGAACTGCCTGGGTGCTGAAGTGGTTTTGGAATTAGACTATTTTATGCTGCTGCAGCAGTTTAACCTAAAGCTTGAATATATACATTAAAGTTAGGGACGCTCCCATACGCTGAGTGATGACTTGTGTGTCAGAGTGAAATTCTCTAAATATGCCTGAAGGATCAGCCTTAATTATGACTTTCCACAGTGGTAAAAAAGGTGAAACAAATACATTTCAACAAATCGGGAGTGAATCATGATAAAGGTCTAGTTTAAGGATCCTGGACGTTGGATCAAGTCCCCACAGTATTGCTGAGCAGCTCAGAAATGTCATGATCAAGTTGAAATTTCAGTCCAGTGTGTAAATGTGGGGTTTCTTTATCTGCACTATCAAGCTAGAACGTATCCTAGGAAACGAACGCCACCATCACCGTGTAGATTTGCAGCGCTGGAGGACTGGAAACATGCTCTGTTTTGAAGATCACAGATGTGCTTTGTTCTCATGTGTAAATATTTTGGAATGTCAGTGTGGAAAACCCTTCCAAATATTTTGTGTTCAGCAATTTTTGTCATTTGCAACCTCACAGTATTCCTTTTTCTCTGCCTAGAATTTCATGCTCGCTATGTTAATGTAAAATATTTTGCTTGCACAGCAGAGTTTGCCAATGCCATACTTGTGCCTAGCAGAAAAACATGCAAAATACACGCCTTTTACTGAAGAGAGATTTAGCATGCTGTTTTCTTTTTAGATCATAGCTGAACTTAAGAAAACCATTTCCTCTCTGAGCGAGGAGCGCAGCCGGCAGCAGCGTGCGGCGGAGCAGCGGCTCCAGGAAGTTGTACAAAAGTTTGAAGATAAGAAGCAGCAGCTGATTACAGATAATGACAGAGCAATCAAGGTAATCTGGGGATTGCAGTCACTGATGCTACTGGCTGTTTGAGTGTAATTAAAGTTCTGCAGTGGGCAGATGAATGCAGGTATGGTTCCTGGTCACACAGGGCTCACTCATTCCATTCACTGGACCTTGACTTTGATGTATCTGGTGACTCCAGCTCTTTCCTCTAGCTGCTCATATGCCTGCATAAAATGTTTGGGTTTGGCAAGTCTAATCCATCCACTTCAGTCGAATACTTGAAACTTTCCTGTTCTCTTTCTTTTAATACTGACACAGATATTTTAACATATTTTCAGCATTTGAAAAAAAGGGTGACAAACAGGAGAGCCGAGTTGCACCACCTGGGAGCCAGCAGCATGGCATGGGCTTCTGCTTGGTTTCACAAGCCCATCTCAACTGTTGTGCTTAAGGCTGCAATGAAGGAAAGGATGTTCTTAGGCTCCCCTGCAAGCAAAGTCTCTGCTAAATATGAGTGGAATAAAATATTTGTTATTTGTAACTTTTTTTTTCATTAGATTTCTACAGATTTTGCATCAGAGCTACATTCTCTGACCTTTTTCAAAGCAGCTTTGAGATCATGGGTTCTGAATATCTGGACTCTGTTCCTTGCTACTTTGATACTCTGATTCAAAGTGGCTGCAGAGAATCCCACCTACAGAAGCAAGCAGAGTTATTTTTCCTTTCAGAGTAGTAAAAACCAACTGAAGAGTTTTGGAGCTATGTCATCTGCCATGGTTGACAACCAAAACATTCATTAAAAGTTGCATAGAAGAAAAGAATTCCTTTTTTCTTCATAAAAACATTTACTAGTACCAAACAAAGAATTCTGTTGTTAAATCTACAAACTCAGGAAAAAATGAACTCCTACAGGTTTTCTAACTTTTTGTGCTGAAAAGAAACCATGGGAAGTTTTACATGTTGGAGCTATCTGATGTTCAGTTATGGTATAGTTGATACTGTCCTCTATATTTTAATGATTTACATAATGAAATTAGGTTGACATTACTATCTCATCATCTGCAGAGTCTTCTCCTTCTTTTAGTTCATAAATTGTTTAATGATTTTTTTTTTCTTAAGGAAAATGTCTGCCTTTCTTTGTGTGTGTGGAGGAACAACTGTATTTGAACACTAATGATAGGTTGCATGAAATCCTTCTCCATGTAAATCTGTGCTCAGCTATTAGAAACTTAATTTTAATGTTATTACCTCACAATGTAATGAAATACATAAAACCACAGGGGAATCCTGAGCAGTGTCCCAGAGAGTTTTTAGCACTGGTGCTGCAACTATGTTTTATAAGATTTGGTCAACCTGGGGAAGAAATTGCAGGAGCTGTTATGTGTGGAGTTCTTGAACTCTGTTTAGTGTAATTAATATTGTACTTAAAAAAAAAAAAAAAATCTTCCTTTGAAACCACTGATTTAATTGAAATTTATTGCAAGCCAGATACTCTCACAGAAGATTCTTAGGAAGGTAAACTGCTGTGTATGCTTCTGGAAGCAGAAAGAAGTGTTCTTTATATTTGACCACACATACTTCTGGGTGAGCATATGCAGAAATACTTTGCTTTTTGTTAGCCTGGGGCAAAAAAAAAATTGGTTCTGGTGAAAGTTGAATCCTAGATGTCCTGGAGATGGGGAGCAACATCTAACCTAGGGAAAGCTGAAGACCTGGAGGAATTGATTAAAGAAACATTCTGAAAACAAAGCAATTATTAACACAGTATAAGCCTGTGAGAAGACTTAATATAATATAAGCTATTGAAAAAACTGTTGGTGAAAAATGGGCATTTGCTAAATATAACATTGATTTAAACTAACATTGAGGAAAAGATTTCAATTTCCTTTATATGGTATTGGGTGACTTCCTGTCAGACCTTCCAATTATTGTTTCCTTTCAAAAGGAGAAATACATTTTTACAGAAGCCAACTGGCTCTCAGAGAAGTTTAGGATTTAGTCAGTAAAGTGATATCCAGATGTGAATGCCATAATAGATGGTTTTGATGTTAATCCAAACTCCTGACTCTTTTTCCTAGTGAAAGATTTCCAAGTTCTTACTATTTCGTAATTGTTTCTATCTCCTTAGTAATAATTATTATTTTTAACGTGGTATCTTAGACATTAGTGAAAAGGAATAAATGAAAATTTTAAGAACATTTTGCTTCTTCTGACAACCTAAAAAACTCAGTCTGAGCAACTCTGTTTGGCTTCAGATGGCCGTAGTTTGGGTCAATTCGAGACACGCTTGAAGTACTTGGTATTTGGTGCTACACTGTGACCTGTCTGGCCTAAGGGCGAGTCAAAGTTCATGCTGTCTGAGTTGTAAAATCAGGATAACATTTTGGCTCTGCACGTTCCTTTCTTGTGGCTTGTAAGGTGACCAGTTTGAATGCCATGGCATTGCAATGTCTAATAGCACAGCCCTGGGAGGCTGGGTCTGACAAGGTGCTGAGCAGCCGAGGGGCTCCTGCCACTGCTGAGTTGGAGCCTGTTGGGATTATGACAGTCTTGGCACAGAGGATAATCCCCAAAGCACAGCTTGCCCGTCACTGCCACAGAGATGTCTTTGCTTTGAACTTACCAGGGCTTGCATTCTTCAGGGCAGTGTACAAGGACACTGCAATTGGACTGGCATGGGGCACATCCAGCAAAGCTCACCTGGTCTCTGGGCCGTGCAGCTCCTGTCATGTGCTTACACTTCAAAGATCAGGAACCATTGGTTTAGGCCATAGGATTAGTTGGGAGCACAATTATATTAATGCCCTGCAGATGCTTGGAAAAGCTGCTTAAATTGCCATGTCTGTTAACCCATTGGTGAGGCTTTAGACTGGGATTTCAGAAGAGGAAAGAGCTCCAGGAAGAGCTTGGGCACCGAGCTCTTGAGAATGTCTGTGCAGGAGCTATGTTGGTGATTGAAGGGTAGTGTAAACTTATTAAGGCTAAATTTAAACTAGCTTCTTGCATCCTGATAGCAATCTAGCCAGAACCACCCAGAGCTCAATACATTTAAATGGCCAGAGCATTTACCTGACTTTGCTGCTGCTTTTGGCAGTGGTTACTGGCTGGACTCAGCACTAGCATAAAGTTGATTGCATTGGAGAGATACCTTGAGGTTATTTATGAAATTCCAGCCTTAGGGTGGGTTGGTTGGTGTTTTGTTTTGTTTTTTTTTTTTTTATTAAATCCTTTTGGATTCTGGGATTGAAAGTGCAAAACAGTTCCTGGGATTGGAACTGCAAAACATTTTCAGAGCATTTTAATGTAGAAGCTAATGGCCAAGTGGGGACTCCACATCAAAAAGTAGATTCTGGAAAGAAATGGGTGATGGAGAGCATGCAGTGACAAAGCCACAACAGAACAGGGAGAAAATGATGCTTTTCTTGCCAGGGGAACCACATTTGTTGTTTGGCTCATAGTACAGATTCTAGGATTCTGTTATATCCCCTGAATTAACACCAAAATTTTATTAGCAAAACATGGTTTGAAGACGACATATTTCAACACTTTGTGTGTCAGCCAGCTTATGATCAGATTAATTCTGTTAATAAATAAGACTTAAAAGATTTCTAGGAAAGAATGTCGTATAATAACGTTCCCCTTCATGTGAAAAATTTTGAAACAGTTGTTTTTCTTTGTTAAGTTTTAAGAAGTTGAACAGGAAAAAAAAAATTAAAAATGTGGTTTCTAGCTGTAGCAGAGCAAAAGACAAAAAATGCTGTGTCTAAATTGAGTGGATGCATGTGAGCATGGAGTGTTCTCATCATTATCATCATATATTTGTTAGATGCTGATGTTTCTTGCAGCAAAAAGATAATTTCCTCTGTGTAAAGGTTGGACTGAGTTTTATCAACCCAGTGAAATTTCTCAGTGCAATGATAACAAAATACTCTGTGCTAGTTACACTTGAGTCAGGCCTTGTGTGGGTACTTGATTTCCTTTTATTCTGGAATACTGTGTCTACGGGGGGGTGGGATTTACACTGCTGTCCCTATTTTGGCATGTCATGCCAGCAGATTGCCCCCTGAAGAGCACATGGTCCCTTGGGCTGGCTGCCCCTGCAGCTCCTTCTGGTGTTACTGCCTAACCCCCCCTCCCTTTCATGTGTGGTTCCCAGGAAAAGTAAAACAAATTATTTTAAACCTTGGGATGTTTTACAGCATTCAGAACATTTCTTTAAGGGCACCTGATATCTTTGTTTCCAGAAAGCAGTTGTCAAAATATACTGAAGGTATTTATGAATGTCTCTACAATGCAGTGTGTCAGAAAAACTGTTTTTAATAATTGTGTGAACAAGCTAATTTTGCATGTAGTTATATTTCATGATCAGCCATGTTTATTAGCAAATTCTGCTTTTAATCACAAATAATATTTTGTATTAAAAGAAAAAGCATGTCAGAACTATGGGAACATTCACTGAGTGACTGGAGTCCTGCAGAAGTGTTTAGTCTGTTGTCCTCAAAATACCTTTTGGAATATCAGCACTGTGCTCTGCAGTAGCCAATGTTTGGTTTAGGAAGAAATAAATAATTGTGATTTGTTGGTTTAAAAGTCCCAAGCAAAGCTAAGTCTAGGTGGTTTAGGTGTCCTTATTAGTGCTTATTAAGGGAGGGGAGGCATCAGAGAGCAAACAACCTGAACTGACCTCATCTAGAGGACAGAGAAGGAGCATTTTTGGTCCTGTCTTACAAATGAGACACTGAAGGGTAGAGCCTTGACTTTGTCCCAGGTTTGTGGCAAAGATGCAAGTGAACTCTGGAGTGCTGAGCCCCGTGTCCGTGCCTCAGTCAGTGCCAGAACAGTGTCAGGATCCAACCAGTAACAAACCAGGAGGGATTCTGGAAATGAGATCACCCAGTTTAAAGCCACATCTAACAAGTGCATTGCAGTCAGACCCCTTTGAGAAAGCTGGGCCAGTTCAGTCCTCCACCTTTTTGTTAAGGCTGCTGACAAGTTTCCAAGCTGTGGCAAATCAAGGAGGAATAATTTACATGTTCAGCATTTTCTTTGTATTTTCAGAGGGAAGACTGTAATGACTGGTTGTTCAGAAGGCTCTGACTGTGTGTAACCGATAGCACTGAGGACATTAATTGGGGAGAAAAAAAACCCTGAAAGCTTTGTGTAAACAAAAAATGAACATCTAAAACTTTGGGTAAAGTGCAGACATATATTATTCAAGGACTTGTTGTTGAGTGGGCCTTGACTTGCTCTCTTCTCCAGCATACACAGATGCAGCAGGGTGAGCTGTTATAATCTAGACAACTGTTGGGTAGCTGCGTAATAAACTTTTACCACTAAGACCCACATGATTTATAAGCTTTGTAAAAATATTTAATTGTATTTTTTATTTTAACTTGGCTGAAGTTAGCTCTGTTTTAGCTAACAGTGCCTGTAAAAAGGAGGTCAGCATTTCACTGTTGAAGCTGACACTGACTCGTGTCTTACAAGACATCTGGTCAGAACATGAGTTACTGTGTGTGATGGTTCGATGGCCACAGACATGCCAAGTTCTGTCAGTCACTGAGGATCTTCAGAGATGTGTATGTCACAGAGTTCTCCAGAGGGGTCTCAAATCCATCTGATTGCTTTTGAGGCTAAACATTGCCATGAGAAATCGTTTGGCATGGTGAAATAAAGAGTTTTAAGGGAGCATCTCGATGTTAAATACAGGGAGTAGTTTTTCATGGTTCTCTGTTTCTTTGTTGTGAACTTTGGTCTATAATAACACCAATAAGTCTGCAGTGCAGTGTCTTTTATTAGTGGGGAATTACAAGGCACCACCATTTGTACCTTAGCATTGTAAAGCAGGCATTAAAATTTACCAGACTAATAACATTATCTTGCTTATAATTTCCTATATTCTGTTTGATCAGCAAAGGAGATTGTATCTTCCAAAAGGACAGGTAAATGAAATCTGCAGGTCTTTTATTGTTTTGCTTTCTCTTTTACACAGGGTCCAAACTCCTAGGCACCTGATTTTCACAGTCTTTGTTTATATGAATAGTAGATTCACCCAAATTCTGTCTCTTAGAGAAATGAGGGGTTAGCCCCAAGCTTTTCAACTGTTGCTCATACTCTGTCTCTTGATTCTGGTACATGGTTATCTTTAAGAGGCCGTGTTGACACATTCATCATACATGATAATAAAAATAGGCCGACTTTCATGTTAAGGGTAGGTAGTTATGGACCACAACTGAAATTCTGATTTTAAAAAGTCCTCTCTGCTTTTCACAGTCATATCTCTTTTTCTGTTGCCACAGAAATTGTTTCATTCTCTGAAGCACAGCACCTTCTCTTCAAAATTGCAGGGTTTCAGATGTTTGGCTGATCAGGCAACCCGAGTGGCTGAGCATCTGTAAGCACTTTATAATATCTTTGACATGCTTTGTGAGACAAAGAATTGAGTCATCTCTTTTTCCTGCAGCAAGCTTTGCACGCTGGCATTTTTCTTGACTTTTCATGTCTCAACACATTGAAGAACTTACCATGGCCAACAGCAAAATCATTCAAGTTTTATAAAAGGCTAGAACTAGTGCTTGCCTAGTCCTCTCAACTGCAGACCAATTTTATCCAGCAGGTTTAACAGTTTGTATTTTTACTTCTTCCTATATTGTCATTGTTGGCTTTGGTGTTTTGCTTTCCCTCCAGATGGCACTTTGCTTCATGAAGCCCTTTTTATTATTTTTTTTTTTTTAATCCTGAAGGGATGCCACCTTATATCTATCACTCTACACATTATGGAATTAAAGATTCCATAAATGCATAACAAAATATAAAGACTCATACAGCTATGCTGTCGGTTCTGTTTAATGAGGTGGACTGCACTCATTTTTCACTTGTAAAATGGTGAAAAGGTATTCAGAACAAGCCATAAAATTCACTGCTTTTAACTGACAAGACAGGAGTAATAACACTGAGTGGAGTCCTAGGTGGTCAGAAAGGTACACAGAAAACACTCTTGTTAGGAAGTGTTAGGGAATACTGACATAAGCCCTCACAGCTAATAAAGGAAGGGCAGACAAATATTTATGATATAAGAAAATGAAAATCAGCTTTTTTAAGACTGCTGTGATGGTTACAGTTTACTGTTGCATTTCAAAGACGTTTTAGTCTCCCAAGATCACAGGGACTTTTATATGGAAGAGAAAGTGGTGCTTAGAAAGGCAGAGCTGAGGACATACCCCGAAGTTCCCAGGCAGAGTGCCTGGGAGGGAGAGCCTGTGCTCAAAAGACTGGGGCTTTGCTGGAGAGGGGGGAAAAAAAAAAAGAGAAAGATAAAAACAAGTGTCTAATGTCCTCCAAACACAGGGCATCTGTAAAACAGTCTGTGCATAGAACTGTGTAGACTTTCCAAGGGCTGTTCTTTGTTCCAGTTCCAGTGAGTTCCTGGAACGCAGCCTCCTTCCCTGCTCCTGGAACAGCCGTGACTGCAGGGCTTCTCCAGCCGTGTAGGTGGAAACACAATATGTGTGAACTACATATTCAACCAACAAAAGATTGCTGGAGAAAATGACATCTTCAAAGTAAACCTTCCATAGTCCACAAACATTTATTACTCTGTAGTAAAGATTTTTAAAGCCTGGCACAGTAAGACAAGTTGCAGAGTTTGGCAAATAGAGATTTGGGGATGTGGACCTGGTCTACTTATCAACATATATTTCCTGTAGATGTCTATCTTATGGTGTAGCTCATCCCAGGAGTGAGCTGAGACAACACCAGGTTGCACTGGCTGATTCCAGCATGCCTACACAGTTTCCAGGATTTGTGTAAACATATTTTGCAAACCTGTGTGTTCTAATACAGGTCACTTCTGGTTTGTACCAATGAGGGTGCTGGCTGCTCCAGGGAGATCAGCAGGAGAGACTCACTGTGGAGTTCAGCTTTATACATTAAAATGCTCTTGCCAAAATGAGTGTTGACTTTAGAAATCTTCAGATTCCATTTAGAATTTTCTGCTGGCTCTCCAGCTTTACGTGTAACTGAAACTCAAGCAGATCAAATATCAGAGTGTTTTTTAAAACCTGACTGGCTAACACTTTTGAATGGCAGATCACAGTGAAATAGAAATATCTTTGTTAAACTTACCATTTTTGTAAGTTTATGGGCTTTTCTTAAGTGTAACAAGAGAAGCCTGGTGAATCCAGTACCTGTACAGGGTAACTCTTTACCAGTATTTAAAGGTAGGGTAGTAGTAGAATCAAGTGGTCAGCAGCACTCTTACAGTTTTTGGAAGGCACTGCCTTAATTTTCTATAACTAGAGAGGTATTTTCGTTTTGTGTGGAAAAAACCCAATGGTTTCCTTAGCATTAAAAGATTAGTCACAAAGAGCTACCGAAGGAAGGCAGCCAAAGCTGCCGTATTTCTGCCACTTTCTTGCATCAGTAGAGTTGAGAATAAAGGAACTTTCCAAGTTACAGTACTGTACTTGAAAAGGAAAAAAGTATGCAGTGGCTTTTATCTGTGTATTCAGTAGATCAGATGGCAAACTCACCCAGACAGCCTAGCAGGAGAGCAGCTTCTGCCTTTCTCAGCAAGCCCTGAGCAGTGTGAAGCAGCACCAAGTACAACTTCAAAAGATACAAATATGCATCGAGTGTAAAGTTTGGGTTTTTCAAAACATCTGTGTAATTAGCCCAACTTGTATATTTGCGAGTTCTAGCTCTGACTTTCTCACAGTTTTATGCTCAGCAGAAGTGCCTTTTTTCCTCTCACAAACTTGTATGAGAGGTTAAGCCTACAAATTCTGTTGCCAAACCTGATCCCTCAGATCCTTGATCTAAACCTATCCTGTTTCCTTCTAGCATCAATCGCCCTGTTGTGCCCAGCTATAAAAAGGGAGATGTAGCTGTTAGCCAATTTTTTTTTCTGGAAGAGCGAGATCATTTTAATTGTTATTATCAGCCAGTTCTTGTGGTTTGACATGGATTCAAAATGAAGCAGTTCATCTGCTTAAAGAATGCGTAGGCACTAATATAATAACCTCAGTTTTCGGATGCTTCCATCCTAAGGGAAATTGGTTTGACTTGCCCTTCAGTGGAAACTCTGTGTACTCTTGGCAGACAAAATAGCACTAGAGTGCAGAAAAAAACCCAAATCTGTTCCTGTGTATCATACTTTTTTTTTTTCCATTAAAATTTGTATTGTAAATATTTTCATTTAGGCCCAGCGCACCTTGTCGCCTGGCAGTGGAAGGAAACTGTCTGCATGTGTTCATGTAGTGCTTGTGTACATAAGAAGGTGAAAAACTAGGTCAGTTTTACTGAAAATGCTTATTCTTCGAGTCTTTTGCATGTGGCTTCTGCAGCTCATGTGCATGCTCCATCTTGCACTGGTGTTGGGATGCCTTCCTTCAGAATGGTTCCTGTTGCTGACTCGTGCACCATCTACACGGTTCATTCTCTTCCTTGATGAACAGGATTTGATATAGTGAATCTTTTATTTGTTGACCCTTGAAAAAAATGATGACTGGGGACTTGAGGCTAGAACTTATAGGGGAGATTGAGAACCTCAAGGCTGAGGCTTTTTCTTAATCTCTTCTGTGCAGGCATCAATAGTTTTGTATTTTTGGCCTCTTCAGAAAGCCTGAGGTCTTCCAGCAAGGAGGCTATTTTATAGAGCAAGAAGAGTTCACCTGTTTTCTTTTTCAGGGGTCTGTCTGTGAAATTTATTCTCAGGAAAGTGAAAGAAGTGTTGCCTACAGGATAAAATTTAGGACTCTGTGAGCTTCTTAACAATGTCCCCTTCAAAACTGCCAGATAACAGAGGACTGGACGAGCAGTGAGGCAGAGATTAGTCAAACAGAACAAAAACCTTACTCCTCTGACACAACCACTTTTTAACTTCTGTTGCTAAAACTGTTTCTGCTTATTTTTAGCTCAAGGTTTCACAGCACTGAAGGCAATAACTTCAGTTAAGTCAATATGTTAATAATTATGAAACCAATTCCTTCAACACCAGTGCATGTTTGTGTATGAACCTAATCCTGGATACAACCAGTTATCTGCAGTAGTGGTTAAGGTACCTGCTGTAGTTGCCTTCTCCAGCTTGGCCACCAACCAGAAGACCCAAAATTTGTATTTCTAATGTTGAATATGCCTCCTGCATTTGGCACCTCAACAAAAGTATATCCTCAGTGAAAACCCCAGATTGCCAATTATGAAGAATTCTTTAAGATCTGCTGAAGTTCAAAGCAAAAAGGCCAGTTCCTCGCAGGTCAGGGCAGCTCTTTTAATGGTTCCTGCTTTGCCTCCAGCAGCAGTTCATCTCCACAACCTGTTTATTTTTCTGCCAGGACTGTTGGCAGGTGAATAGAGCCACATCAGATCACCTCATGAGTATTTTTATGCTGGAAACCTATGCCCTGAATATGCCATTTTCCTGGCCCAACATGGCATGAGATCATGGGTTTCAAACCTGTCCGTGTTGCCCTTAAAAGACAAAACACACAATGCACACTTCTCTTTCCTTTTTGAGATTTGCTGTAAAATCCCAGCTCAGAACCCCAGAGCAATAACCCTTGCTGTGCGGGGAGGGAGGAGAGCGTCACTCGGTCGTGTCCTGAAAACAGATCGGATCATTTGTGAAAGAAGAATGAATGAATGCAAGCTCTTCTTGAACCAGATCAGGAGGAAACAAAACAATCCCTTTTCCTGGGAAATAATTACTTAGAACCTGTCGGCACCAAAGCTTCATGCAGATCTGCTGTGGTTTAGGAAAGCACAGTGTTTACGCTCTTGCCAAATGGGCAGTAGGGCTAGTCCAGAATTCATCCCGACTCCTTGAGAGTCACTGTCTCAGGAGTGCAACATTTTAATTTCAATAGAAGGTTGCACTAGCTCTCTGCATTAGAACTGTTGAAAAGATGTTAAATCTTGAAGTGCTGCAATGTTTTCCTTTGTATTTGCTCCATGGTTGCCCAGGGACTGCCACAGGCACCCGTGTGTGGTCCCATGGTCCAGCTTGGCCTTTCCATTCCTGTTGTCAGCATGGCTCCCTTCTCACCCAGCATCCCTCCTTTCCACCACCAGGATCTTACTTGGAGGAGACATGGGAAGAGGATGTGCTTATGCAGGGAGGGATGCTGCCTGCAGGCGAGTGTCTGATCCCTGGCACCCTTGCCGGGAGCCCCGGGTGCTCCCCCTGCTGCTGCTCACCTCCAAGTTTGTGTTTTAAGAGAGGGTGAAAGTACAAATGAGAGAAAACTAAACATGAAAAGTGAGTTTGTTTGCTTACTCAGGAGCTTGGGAGTGGCAGAATGAAACTGTATAAATAAAAATTCAAGCTAGCAAATGTTAGATACCTGCAGGAACACCTGCACAGTTGGACTAAGGCAGAGCTCTGCAGGCAGCTTGAAGGAGAAATCTAACCCGTGCATTGGGTCTCTCTGGCTTCAGAAAAATGCAATGCTTGTCTCGATATGGCTATATTTAAATTCCTTGTATTTTTGCTCCTAGTGTTAATATCATTCTTATCCTTCACAGTTTTGCACTTCTAATTTGGCAAGGTAAACCAGCAATTACTGAAGACTGTGTAACAATTTGAATCATATCAGTGGATTTAATTGTCTGCATACCTGGAAACACCTTTGACCACAGCTGTGTTCTGAGCTCCAAGGAGCAACTCATGCCTGATGTATTGTTTTCTTCCTCCTACCAGAATAACACATCACTTCTACTTAGGCTTGTGTAAATCTGAAAAGCAAGGAGGACATGGGAAACTGAGGTGATTGATGGGCAAAGAGTACAGTGAGGTCTTTGTTGTCACTGTGAATTTTTAGATTTGCCTTGAATGTTTACATGCTGCTTTTTCCTTTCTGCTGTTCTTCACCAGGTCTCCCCTCTGTCCTGAATCATATGGAAATGTGCATTTGCATGCCAAGTTTGGCATTGCTGTGGGCTCATTTGTTGTCTCCTGTCTCTGTAATCCAGCCTTCCTGAGGTCCCTTCTCTAACCTGCTGTTTGCTAAACCTGCCTGTGCAGAGGATGAGCTTATTTGTGCTTCCTTATCAGATCCTGAAATGAGATCAAGCTTTGCACAACTTTACCGATACTGGAATTCTTACTTCTTTCACACTGCTCCATATGTTGTTTTTCCTGCAGTTTGTCTCATTTGTGATAAGGAAAAGTTTGTGTGTGTAAAGAAGGTGGCAAGCTCTGCTCTTTGTGCTGTGCAGGTCTAATGAGAGCCCTTAGTATGGAGCTGCACAAATGAGAAACTGGTGGCGCTTTAGAACTTGATCTGTTTTCTGTTATTTGTAATGCTTTTGCATTTTAAAAATGTCATCCATCTAAGCATATTTGGAACTACTTACTTATAAAAAAAAAAAAGAGAGAAAATTAAAAGAGCCTGCCTTCCTTTTAGATGTGCCAAACAGGTTTGGCAGTCCCTCACTTTGCATTGATGAGGCATTCCTCAGCCAGTCAAACCCCTTGTAGCATTTCCTATCTGTGCAGAAGCATTCTCACTAAGTGTTTCTGAAGCTGGAAGATGCCAGTTGGGTTGTTTTCCTTGTTCAGAGCATTTTGGATGATGTGTATTGTGGACAGCAAGTTTTGACACCTCTCATTCAAGAGCCTGAAAGTCCTGTGGAAGATAAAGTGCAAAGACGGTTTTGGCTCAAGGAGAATAAAAGTGGCTGTGCTGGGTCAAACTGGAGTTATCTATCTCCATCTTCTGGGACACGGTATCTTTTAACCAGATGCCCAGGAGAGAGTAGAAGAACAGGCTGAAGCTTTAGGGACATTTCCTCAATATGCTTTCTCATTCTGCAGCAAGATACAGTTAAGGGAGTTGCTGTCTGTATTTAATACTCCTGGGTGGTTTTTGTTCTGTGGATCTGTGCTGTTGCTCTTTGAGTCCTTGTGCCCTTAGTACTCGTGATGGTGTTTCTTACCTGTATTGCTGACGTTACCAGCATCAGAAGACCAGTGTAAGGTGCTTGTTTCAAGTGCAGCCAAGCCTCACTCTGATCCTAGCAGGGCTGGCTCAGAGGGGCACAGGCCTGATGGATTTTTGCAGACTAAAATCATCCACTTCCTCCTCAGAGATGCAACAAAATGTTTTAAGGGCTGCATAGACAATAAACTCAAACTAGATTAAGTCTGAATTTTTTATTGATGATTCCAGTTCAGCAAAAAAGATTATATTAGAGCTAAAGAAATGGGGAGGTCTGTGCTCCTAGAAACGAGTTATGCAGGAATTGGAATAAAACGTTTTGAATAAAGAGCTAGCAGAAACATTGAATTAGGTTGTGGAGCCTGACGTTCTTCTTTGCTCCACGTGTGTGTATATATATATATCTGGCTATCTAAAATATTCTGCACTAGTATTCTAGAGCTCAAAAATGGAAGGAAAAACTTCTGAAAAAGCTGAAGTAGGCCATAGCCATGTCTAATTTTGAGAAAAGAAAAAAAAAACGAACTTAAAGGATTTTAGAAATGTTTAGCAGCATTGGCATTATGACAGCAAGTATCTCTGTCGTCACATGATTAACTAGATCAGAAACATTCTGGGGTGTTCTGATCTGTTATGTTAATGTGCCTTTTAAAAAGTATAAAGCCAATGCTCTATAAAATAGATACTTGAAAAACAGTTTTCATTTTCCTCAGGCTAGTGAGATTAGAGTTTTGTAATCTGTTTGACCAGCTGCAGAGGACGTTCTTTTTCATTTTTTCTTTTTGAGTAAATGAGCTTCATCTCAACATGATTAAATAAAAAAAAAACTATCGGGCTTCAAAAATGCTCAGTTTTCACACATACTTTTCAATAGGAGCAATTGCATTATCAAGTCTTGTTGAAAATGTAATTGGGTTGGAGGTCATTAAAGACTTTGAATAAAAGAATTTCCAAGTTTCCAAGTGTGCATTCTCCCCTGTCAAGAATCACCCCATTTTTGGCTCACAGGCATAATTTTAGAAGATACTACTTTGCTGCCTCTCACCTCTGCCATGTGCTGAGTGTGCAGGCACTGGGGAGTCAGGCTCACTCCTCTTCAGTTCAAAAAGCAGTGGTTTGCCTTGCGAGTCAATATTGTTGATCAAGGTTGCTTTGAAAGGTATAAAGACATTATTAGGTTTCTCTGTGTGTGTGTAAGAGCATGTGTGTTACATTATGTAGTGGGAGGATTCCAGCAATACTGGGTGCTCTGCTAATTCATTGCACAAAATACTTTCTCTTCTGCTCTTAGTGAGGATCAGATTAGCTTATTGATTAGAAGTGGCTGGGCCTTTCATATTTACTTTTTAAAAGGGCACAGCAAAATAAGATGCTTTGTAAAGCCTGTTAGAAGTGTTTATATTTCCAGGTCTTCATGCATCTGTGATGAGGAATGCATTTGAAGGAGACATTTGTAGAGCACCAGGGGTCTGCTAGAACCTCTGGTCCCTCTCCAGGTGTAAAGTTTCCAAACACCCACTTAAAGTGGCAGTTTGATGATAAACTTAGTTGGGAATGAAGCCCCCGTGGGTGAGAAGATTGCCTTGTTCAGCAAGTGATTGATAAATGTGCTTTATCATGAGTCAGGCGTTCTCGAAATCATTGCAGGAAATTCTGCTTGAACCCCTGATGTTTGTTTTTGCAAAGCTGTTGGTGAGAATACAGCAAGCAGCAAGAGCAGATGTTTTGCTAATTTGTATTCCCAACAGCAGTTTTTCCCTAGCACAGCATATCCATGGACATGACGTTCTAGACGCTCTTACGACACGGCATCAAAAATTCAAGGATTTGTCTGAAAATGTTGAAGCTGAAGTCAGGTCTTCACAGGAAACCTGTGCCAGGAGAGGCAGACTCTGTGCCCTTCCCTTTGATTGCAAAGCGTTTAATAAAACGCAAATTAAGAAATTAAAATTGTCTCATGGATCAGTCAGACACAGCAGTTCTGCCTGCTCAGCGTTGTCTGTCAGACCTTAACCTGATTGGGAATGTTTTATTTTGTATAATAGTCTCAAGATCAGACTGAAAGGTTGACTTAAAAAATACCCCGATGTATTTTGTGTGTGCTATGAGGCTGATAACAAACTCTGCAGTTCAAGTTTTAATAACTAGAGGGGAGCTAAGAAACTTCAAAAGGTTTGTGATAAATGTTTTTGACGATGCGTCAGCTGAACATGAGGCAGGATCTGGGTAAATCCTCTCATAAGTGGTTTAAAATGGAGTTTTGAACTTTTCCTTCAAAAGTGTATGCTTAAGATGTCACGGTATCTTTGGGTTTAAAAGATTCGTTTTATCCGGGCTATGTGAACCATTGGTGTTTCTGTCTACACCTCTGAGGGTGAAAGGGGGGAAAAGTTCAGCAGTTTTCTCCTTTTGGCAACCTCTGCCCCTGCTCTTGACCGTGAAACTCATGGAGGCTGGGAGAAAGGAAGAGCCAGTTTTAAGGCAGACTAACAAACACCCTAGGTAAATATTACAGTAAATCTTCTGAGCTGACAGGCTTTCTGAGTGACTTCATCACAACAGCCCTAAAGTGTCCCAGAGATGGGCAAAGCAATGCTTGCACATGGCAACTGCTTGTTGGGTTTTGTGCTTCATTGAGACCAGCAGATGAAAGCAAGTTTATTGCTGCTCTTTGAACCTTGCCTCTCTCCCCTTCTCCCATCACCTGAGCCACTAAAACAAAGCCAGAGCAATTCCTTCCTTGGCTCCCCCTGAAAAAAAAAAAAAAGAAAAAGCCTAACTTTACAATTTATACTGCTGTTTTCTTTGAATTTTTATCTTTGCAGGACTTGCTCTGCCTTGTGACATCCTTTGTGCTTCAAAAGAATTGAGTTTATAGGGCTGTGCAGCCAAGCCCTGACCCAGCAAAATCCTTAAGGCCTTGCCTGATTTTAAGCCTACAAATGGTGCTGCTTGTGCTGTCAAGGGCTTTTAGGGATATATGGCTAAACACTTTACAGAGAAATGGTCCTACATCTTTGGTCAGAAGATGCTGAGCTTACAGAAAATGCTGAGCACCCATATTTTATAGGAAAAAAAGCAGGAAAAAAATCTGCATGTTGGCAATCCAGATAAAGGCTGATGTGGAGAGTTGAAGGACTGCTCAGGAGCTAGTGCTGCTGATCCACTCAAGAGCCAAAGCATATCATACACTGCCAGTCTCTTGTCTATGAGCTGTGTGACCAGTGAACATAGTGTAGCATTAGAGCCCACCAAGCTGGAAAACTGTTTGCATACATGTTCCTTTTATGTTAAGTGACCTACTTTAAAACATTTGCACTACCACTAGAGAGACTTGAATTTGTTCCTAGGGTCAAATTATTTCTCCCTGAACCCCTTTCTTTCTTCCCACAGTCGCTCAAGGGAAGAAATTGTTTCACTTCCCAAGGGCATCTCCTGCTGGCTAAATCTCAGAAGCAATTTAGTCCCATGCAAATGGGAGCTGCTTGGCTTGCAGGGGTGGGCAGAGCCCACAGCTCAGGTGGTTTTGCAAGGTCCCATTTTGAAATGTCAGCAAAGTGCACCAGAATTCCAAATGTGCCTGGTGCATGGGAGTTCACATGAATCCAAGTGAGAGTTGATGAATTTTGTGCCTTTGGAAATCACCCCTTTTATCTGATTCCTTACCAAATTTTTTTTTTTTTTTCCCCATAATGATAGCAAAACTGGGGCACATTTAAAATGGTATTAACACTTGCATTTTCATTCTGTGTTGTAATTCATGTTCACTCTTCATGAAACAGTGTTTAGTGGTTAAAATGACATACTAGACACAAAGATGCCCAGATGTGCTGTTCTGTCATCCCATAGCAGGACAAGGTGCAGACTGGTCTTTGCAGGACTTCCCTTTCCCTCACCCGTACGTAGCTGTTAGCAGCTTCACCCAGGTAATGAAGTTGACCTGATGGTAAAAGGCTTGGAGGTTAATGGAAGGAAAGTGTTAGAGGAATGTAAAACATGGCTTAAGGTGTTTTAATTTCTGTTCCGGAAGAGCAATAAGGCATAAATTTTCTGTACAGTCATAATAGTAATTGTAATGTTACCTATAGGATGGAAGAATAATTTGTGTTGTTAAACACTGCAACCATTTTCACTACAAAACAATAGATTGACTTTTCTGTTACAGTAATTTTGGCCTCTGCATACAGGTTGTGGAAGACTTTGTTTGCAAAAACAAAGCTATTGTTTTAACAAAAACCACAGAAATTTTGTCTTTCGTATTGAATCAGTAGCAAAATGAGTAGTGGAGCAAGAGTTCAACATCAAAGGAGACTTCTTGGATATATAGTGTGTTGCAGCAACAGCAAAAAAGTTCCCACCAGAAAGGAGTTTTTCCATATGTGAACAGCAAACATGTGTATTAGTTTAAAACCAGAAGATTTCCTTTGCTTTACACCAAAAACAAGAGCAAACTTAAGTACAGAGGTTTTCAAACGGTTGTGTGCTGGAATGCAGCACAGAGAGTGAGCAGTGTCCCAGGGTTGGAGCAGTCTCAGTGGATAAAAGCTCCATGAGAACTGAAAAAACCTTCTGGCTGCACCAGCAATTTGGCTCAAACATCAGTATTTCACTCTTTTAAAAATACACTTGTTTTGCTCTGACTCACAGCATTTACATCAGTGATCTTCATAGATCTATTTTCCCAATTTATTTATAGTAGTGATAAGCTCAGACAAATTTACTAATCTCCATAAAGTATTTTAGCAAAAAATGATTGCTTTAAAAATTCTGATACTAATTTTGATGGGACACTTGGCCTGCTTTCTTTGAACAAGAGTTGCATTTGACTCTGTAAATTGTGAGACCACCTAGAATAAAGGAGAAGTTTATGGCCCCGACAGCTTCATGGAGAGATAAAGGTACTCAGATCGAGTGTTTCTATGACAAAATTTTAAAGCACCTCCATAAATAATTCTGGAAGAAAATCTGCTGTAATTTTTGTTAACATTTCCATGGATTTTCTTTAGAGTTCCAGAGCTGGATTGTCTTCTCATGAACAGGGAGAGAAAATGCATCAATGGATGTAATTTGAATTTAGAAGGCACTTAAAGAGGGGCCTGTATTCAGAATTATTGTTGGCACATGTTTTGAGGATGTAAAGTGGAAGCCTTCTTCTGTGAGCATTAGTAAGGAGATAATTAAAACTACAGTAGGTAATTATGGTGGCTTTTATTACTTCATCTTTCATTAACTAATTATATTAATCTGGTAACGTTTGAAAAATTCTTTGAAGATGAAAAGTGCAAACTATTACAACCTTTAGGCTTACTCAACACCAGTCATAAATATTCAGGTACTTTCTTGATACAGGTGTCCATCCATGTGTGCAGAGCTGCTGGTACAGCCAAGAATTCCATCTGTGTACCCAAAAAAGACTCAGCCATTACCTGCCATAATCTGATCACGAGGTGCAGTGACTTCCCTGCTGATGCTTTTTGTTTCAAAGCAAAAACACTTTGGGGGTTTAACATTTTCTAGATGATTTTTCTTTCCTTCTAAATGTCACTTATTTCTTCAACCCTCAGAGAAATAAATTCATGGTGATCCCTGACTTGCCACTGATGTGGTGAGAGCAGGAATCAAGCCTTGTCTGCTCTCAGAGCACACCAAAAGTAGGAAATTATTTCAGGTTGAAGAAGCAAAATACCACACCTTTGTAAGTACAGTATCTTAACAGTATTAATCAATACCAAGTAATTAAAAATAATTATGGTTTCTGTTCATGTAATTCCTCCTGCACTGACTTTTTTTCAGGGAATCCAACCCTTCTTTTTAAAAATATACTGTGGTTAAAGGATAATCAAATCACTTTTTATGTATTTAAGACTAAATCCTTCATATATTCCCATTTCATACTTGTTCTTGTGATTCTTAGAACTCTTTTTCTTACCAGCTTTTAGTTGATTTAGATTAAGCCCTGTAACTAATGCCAAAAACGTATTCCTGCCTTGAAAAGGGATTTTGTAATGCTGGCATCGTACCTTTTTGTCTCTCTATGGCTCCTTGTCAAAACTATATGCTTTACAAGTTGTTGTTTGGTTTTTTTAAATAACAATCCCTTTCCAGGCTCAGTTGGGCCCCAGCAGTCGGGCTGAATTCCTTGTGCACCATCCCAACATCCCAGGGAGCTGCACAGGCCAGGTGCTGCCCTGACCCACCCAGTGCTGCCCTGTTGTCTCCAACGTGCTCCCTGTTACCATGAGCAGAGTTAGGATTGAAATAAACTGTCTTGTCCTGGTTTGAGCCAGGATGAAGCTAATTTTCCTCTTACTGATTTTTTTTTTTTCCTTCAGTAAGCTCTCTTTTAACTAGCAACAAGTGTTCCAGCTAGGGGGCTGATAACACTGGAATGTTGATGTTATGTTTCTGGTGAGATGCGAAGGTCAGTTTGTTGTACTCAGTGAATCTGCCACTGCAGATGCTACTGAGAGCAGGGGAGTCATACCTATGACCCCCCCATAGGGGAGCTGGACTAGACAGACAGCAGAACTGACCAAAGGGATTCCATTCCATAGATCTATGTAAGCTCAGAGGAAGGTCAGAGATGACAGAAGACAACTTCCTTCCTGCTTCTTCTTCCCTTCTCTTCCGTCCATGGCCGGTGTCCAGGGAGGACTCCATCCATCCATCCATCACTGTCAACCCCAGGCTCTGAGCTCATAACCCTCATAACTCTCCCCTCAGCCCTGTCTGCTCTGCCTTACCTCCTGCCTGTGGGCTGAGACATTTTGGGACTGCTCACAGCTCAGGGGAGTGCCGGGGAGTTGCTGGGGGTGGGGGGAGGCAAGAGGCTTTTGCACACTCCTGAACATACTTGTATATAATTGTACATATAATTACAGCTGTCTAATTTAGTTTTCAATCCAGCAAAGTCTCTCTCCTAATTTTCTCTCTCCTTCCCTACTTGGGTGGGAGGAGGAGGGGATGGAGAGCATTTGTTGTCTCTGGTTTAATTGTCAATCCCGAGTCAAACCGTGACACGTATTAAACAATCAAGCCACAGTAGAATAACAGAAAAAAACCCACAAAGTGCCTACCCAGAGATGCAGTTCTGATGGTCCATTCTCCTTTCAGATCAGCAGTAGCCAACGTTCCACATATCCCAGTGATGGACCCATCCACCAGCTCCACTGGAGCTCCCAAAATCTGACCATAAGATTTCTGTGGCGTAGTCTCAAAGCCATTACTTTTTCCCTTCCATCCTTCTCATGTCTCTCAATGTTGTGTGCGACCAAAACATTCCCAATACGATTTTATTTTAGGAACCTTTCCATTTTTATAAATAAATCACATGAATGTTCCTTTTTTACAGCTGTAGTTCACCCACATTATTGCAGTAGAGCTTATTATCTCATTTACATTTTTAAGTGCATTTCAAAGTGTAGGATATCTGGGCTGGAAAGCAAAACATTTCATTTCTTTGTTCTCAGGCCAACACAAAGCACTTCCAAGGTCAGGTATGGTGTAGACTTTCAACAGCAAACATGTTTACATGGCATTTGGAAGCCAGTTTAACTGAAAAAAAAAACACACCACACAACTGTCTTTAACAGTGATGTAAGTGAACTTAGCAAAGCTGAGGGATGGGGATTAATTCTGTACCTGGAAAAGTTTAACTAAGTAAGTTAGGGTTGTTTTCCATTCAGGAAAGAAAAAGCCCTCTGACACTGTTTTTTAAATTTTTTTAATCCCTTTTTCTTCATCTCAACAGTTACTAAACATAAGCTCTTACTCTTTGGGCAAAATCTGACACTTTGAAACTGCAGAATGAAAACTGCATTTCGAAACAAAACTAAACAGAAACCATGATTTGATTTTCCAAAAGCAATGTTCAGCAGTGTATCTGGGGTAAGTTGTCTGCTGTTTTTAGGAGTGTTCCGTGGGACAAAAGCTCCTGTCTCAGATGCAGAAAGAGATTTGAGGGCACTGGGTCCCTTCAGAAGCTGTGATCAGCATTCAGGCTTGGGCTGCTGCACATGAAGCTTTTTGACAATAGAGAGAATTTGCAGTGTGATCTTCAAAAGGGCACATTATTCATGACATCCATCCTGGTTCCTCCTAGAAAATTAAAATCATGGGCAACAAACTTGCTTACTTCTAATTACTCTTCTCAGAGCTAAGCATATGCAGGAATCTGCAGCGACCATGAGATTTTGATATGACTACTGCTATTTTTTTTTGCATGGCTTTGATCAAATACTGATCTTTGGATTTTACTTTTTTGTCCTTGCGCTGGAGAAAAGCTGAAATACCCCAATGAACATTAATTACTCATGAAACATCCTTTATACACAAAACTAGGTTCTGCAAAGTGACCCAGAGAGCTGGTATGCAACACAGCAACAGTTCAAAAATGGTCAGGGTTGAGGTGGTTGATCAGAGGAGTTAAATGTTGTCTTCTGGATCCCAATAGAAAGTGTTCCAACACCAGTTCTGATGTGACCAGAGTCTGTAAACTCATGCAGGATGTTTTGTTAAACTGATGGGTAGATAATTATAAGACTTAATAGTTTGCTGCACTTAAATGCTATAGTAAAAATAACTTATCTCTAAATTGTACCTGTTTAAGACATTGTCTGCTCTCATAATGAAACAAAGTAGGTGTGCTCCATGCTGGCAAACGCTATCTGGGGTAGGTGGACCTAACAAAGACTGTGTCTCATCTGAATTTCCCAAATTAAATGACTTTATGATACATTGTAAACCCTCGGATTTGAAGGAAGCTCTCATTTTATGCTCTGTAAAATGTGTTTGTCTGTTGTAAAGAAGAAAAGTCAAAATGTAGGAAGGAAGGAAGGAAGCAGCAGTGCACCAGTTCTCTCCTTTTCCTCCGTGTTGTTGCTGTGTCTACCAGGAACAATTTGGGATTGTTTTGCATTCAGTACCTGCAGAGTTCTGTGATGGAGTGTGACATAGATCTGTTCTCTGAGACACAGGTACATATGTATACATTTGTACATATACAGGCTGTCTCTTGACCATCTTCAGAGTCCTGTGGAAGAGTGAAACTTGCTCCTGAGCTCAAGGAGGGACTCTGGGCAGGATGGCTGAGCTGGAGCAAGGTTTCCTCCCTCCTCATTTTTCCCCATGCCAGGTTTTTTGGAGTGCATAAGCTGATCCCATGGAAATAGCAGGAGAAGAGGGGTCTTCCTTTGTAGTTTATCCAAAATGTACTCTGTGAATGTTCCTGGGAGTCCTGTACTGGTGATGTCTGGATGCTTTGGAGTTATGGCAGGACTTTTGTCAAATTACTTGGTCTGTGGTGATCCCTCTGATAGGTGGAACATGTTCCTGCTGACTGTTCTACATTGCAGACTAGATAATTTTAGTTTTTAAATCAAAGTATGCTTGTTTGTGTTTTACCATACAAAATAAAAAGAAAACAAAAAGCCCACAATTCACACGTATATTTCATTATATTAATGCAAATTCCTGGGACTGCAGGGCTTGTTGATTACTGAAGACTGGTTATATATTCAAAGCCTGGATTTCAACATTTCTCAGAAGTGGTGATAGTGTAAAAGTCCCTGGGCAGATTTGAAGTTCATGCTTGGGTCTGGTTAAATTTTTTGGCACCAGAACATATAATAGTCTTATAGCTAGAAGACTTTAAAGTTAATGCCTGGCATCACTTCAAAACAATGTGCAAGATCTATCATATAAGGAGTCCTCTTATCTTATCTCAATAGCAATTTTATCCTGTAAATGATTTGAGAGTACAGTATTGCAGTGCTGTGGAAAAGAGGAAGGGTTTTTTTCTGTTGAATCTTTGTCCTGGGAGGACTTTCCCTGGTCCTGGTTTGTGTTGGGATGTTCTGCTCGGAGGAAGCAAGCGTTAACCATAGCGCCCGTCCGGCAGAGCGCCCCCGCAGTCCCCAGCTGCTGGGTCTCTCCTTTCCAACATGCCTTGCAGAAGTTCTCTGTGCAGCTCAGCTTTTTAAAAAGCATCCCTGGAGGCCCTTGGGTGTCATTTAGAGGAGATCTCCTGCTTGAGTCCCTCCCCAGGTCCAGTCCCTGCTCTGCACCACGTTTCTCAGCCGATGGGCAGCAATGCCCCGGTTCCCCAGCATACACAAGATAACTCCAGATATTCCCTCTGGGCTGCCCCAGCTTCCCCTGTGGGGATGTCAATCTCCCATCCACATTGTGCACTTCGCTTCAAGCCAGCACTTGCTGCCAACAATGCCTTTGTTCGAGCTGACAACTTAACTAAGCTTTTAGTAAATGTGTAAGTAAATGTTAAGTGTGTATTCAAACATTCAACAATGAGTAGGAAACTTAAAAAAAAAAAATAAATTATCTTTGAAACTTGGTGTTGTTTGTTTGGTGCGTGTGTTAGAAATAACATAGTCTATCAGCTCCTTGGGGCATGACTGAGCTTTTGTTCAGCATCTAACAAAAAGTGCAAAGCTCTGAGGGCCTGCCGTAGTAAAAATAAATATATAAGAAGAACAATAATTGCAAAATGAATCGGGCAATGCATTTTATGAGGTTGGTGATTACTTCTGAACTAAATAAAGACTGGATAGTTGTGGTAAAGTGACATGATCATAAGATTCCTTTTATTTACTGCCATTTATACTTCATTTGTAGATCACATGCTAGACTTCTCTACGGGGCAGGAGGGGAGCCCCTCGTCTCAGTGAGCATCCCCTTTCAATAATATGGAATACATTTTCACTGCAAATTCCAGACGTGGTTTTCCAAAGAGAGGATTATTCTACTGGCTTAAAGGAAAAGTTATTGGTACAGTGCAAACGTGTTCCTGGGAAGCTCAGGTTGTACCAGTAAGATGACAGCAAAAATCTGAGACAATTGCAACTGCAAATGCAGTTGTTGCAATTGCAGCATTTCCATTTCCCTTCCGGTCTTTGAGGATATTTATTACATTTTTAGTATCAATACTTGTAGTGTATAATAAGATAGAGCTATTCAGATTTAAGGACTCCTGTTCAAATTGATGGTCCTACCTGTGCAGAATAACTGCTCTCAGCAAGGGCGGCCCAACTGGCTCTGTCACGACTTGCCAGCTGTCATGTATGCCTGGAGTCAACTGAGCTGAGGAGCAGTAGGTACTGCCCTGTTCTCTTAATCAGCTCATTGAGCAACATTTTTCCACCATCCCATGTTTCTCATGTGTGTTTTGCACCTGTTGGTGTTGTTGCAGGCTCTCCAAGATGAGGTGGACACTTACCGCATCCAGGCGCAGGCTGCCGAGAAGCTGCTTCAGCGCAGGGAGCTGGAGATCCAGGAGCAGGTACTGGGTGCTGTCCCCCCATACCCTTCCCCTGGGCAAGGAGGATCCATGTTTAAAACTAATGTCTTCTTCAAAGCAAAAGCACATATTTTCCTGCAAAATGTTCAACTGGCTTTTTTTTTTTTTTCTGTTTTTTGGTGATAAAAACTGTGCGAACCCTACAGGCAAAGGCTTATCTCCTGCTCTGTATTGTGAGTTGGTATTTCAACTATTCTAGCTGTTAAATGATGCATTTATTTTGAACTGCCTGTACTGTTTTAATAGAGGTTTATGAGACTGTTCAACCTGTTCTTTAATGGTTGTATGAAGAGGATTATAATTGGACAATAACTGAGCTAAAAATAATCTTTATTCCTGATCTTGTGTGTTCATTGTCCTAGTGTGTTGTCTGTAAACAGTTCCATCTGATTAATGGTGCTGACATTGTTCTGGGCACTGTCAGTGAAAGCAGAGATTTCATGTGCTTCAAGGAAAACAGTGAATGTAGTTTACAGACTGGTATTGAAATGGAAAGTTAATGATCTGCATTCAAACCAGATTAAATTGAAGTATTCAGGAAAGTATACAGGCTGTGGATATCTGAATCACAAATGAATTTTCAGATTTCTGATACAAATCAGTTTGTGCAACATTTGAGAACTTTTTTTGGTGCTGAGTAAACAGTACCAATAATATATATCCTATAGAAAGAATTTTAAAGGTATACCTGCAGGAATAGAAGTTGAGGTGGTTGCAGCAGAGTGATAATAAATAATTTCAAATATTTTTTCCCCACTTGTTGTCATCCTACTTGCACATGGGAACCCTCATTCACCCGTGGTGTTTAGGTTCAGGTATTTCCTCCCAGGAGAGGTGGTGATTCATGGTTCTGCTCCAGTTCCACTTTGCCTCCCAAAGCTAGATGTTGGGCCAGGATCACCTTTAGCTGCAGTGCTATAGGGAGGTGAAATATTTAAGGCAGTAACTTAGAACTTGCTTTCTGCTTTGACCAAATATTGTCTGAATCAGAATTGCATAAAACATCAAAATTTGCTCTGGCACTATCACAAAGGCCCCTTTTCAGAGCTTTTATATGTCTATAAATAAGGAGGAGAGAGGGTTAAACAGCTTCTGGTTTTCATTAAAAGAAAAATCTTGGGGTTTGATTCTATAACAACAACAAACAAATGAATGAGACATGAAAAACATTTTGTTGTGCTTTTAATTAAAAATATAAAGCTGTTTCTTGTTACAGCTTGTTGGGTGGTATCTTGGTGCTCCATGTTTGTCTTTTTCAGTGCAATGTCCTTATAACTCTTCAGTCTCCAAGAAAGACTGACAGATCCACAAAGCTTAACTCTGTTACAATAACCCTCTGGTGATTGCACAGAGTTAACCTTTCTTTATTATAATTATCCAGAGAGACAAACTATCCCACAAATAAAGAGGGGGAAATGTGTTAGAAGGACTCCAATGGCAAGCCCTGAGCTGTCTGGAGGCGAGCGTGGTGCTGCAGTTGAAGATGAGCTGTTGTTTTTCTGGAGCTTTTTCACTCCAGTACTTCACGTTCTTGTATGAACTTGTGTTTACTCTGGTTTACTTTTTCAATCCTCTTTTCAGTGTGAGTAGATGCAATCAGGTTGTATCTGTGTTGTTTCATCAGTGGTGCAGCATGGCAACCTTCTCTGAAGGACATGTTCCAATGCAGATGAATGTACATTTGTCAGAAGTGCCTGGGAGCTTCTCCCACTTGGACTAACCTGAATTATTTCATCTTTTCCATAAAGGTTGTCCTGTCTCTGCTAAGCGTGGTTTTTTTAGGACAACGGTCCATGTGCTCAGTAATGTAACTTGTAGATTGGAGTCTCAGAACTTTATCTCTAACTGCTGGATGTTTCCTTCAAAAATTTGATGTCCGACTTATTCAGACATATGGAATTGGCAAAAAGTGGCAAACTAGCAGTAAATAAGTGTGACTCACGCTTAATATATATATATTTTAATATATATGTTTCTTGATACATAGTCCCAAGACAGTTAAAGCAGTCTGGGAAGGTTCCTAGGAAATCTGTGTGTGTCCAAACATTTTCCTTGCAAACAATTTCTTAAATCTCAGTAATATTTAACTGTGGGAATCAGCTTCTTGTCAACTAATCCCACTGAAGCTGTGTTCCTGTATCACATGCCCTTGTGGTGTATCACTTGGCTGTCTCTGATACGTGCCTGGATCTAACGTAAGACAAGATTGCTGATAGATCTTTCATTCTACTAAAAAGGCTTCTCTTCCTTGAGTCAAATGGTTTTGTGCAGTTGTCAGTCATCATTACAAGACCTAAAGTGTTCATACAGCAGACTTTGCATCCTGTGAATGTGTGATTAAAATGATGCACATCTCTGAGAACTTAAGCATGGGCCTTAATGAACCCAGGAATTCAGACACGTGCAACAAATTTTGCTGAATTTGGGGCTGTGTAAAAATGAATGGTAGTGATCTTGCTTTATTACCTTTATTTCTTTAGAATACCTCATTTCATTTAAGATTCCTTTTCGTGAGGGCAGTCACCCCAACTCAGTATCCTAAAAAGCTCCAAGAATCTCTCTTTTAGACTAACATGTGAGAAACTTGTCAGAAAAAAAACCCAAACAACTTACTCTTTTCATTCCTTGTTCTAATGTTTCTAACTATAGGGATGACTTGAGTATGATGTAAAATTTCTATTTAGGGATAACAGAGGGGGAAAAAAGTCCCTCATGTTCACAAGCAACTGAAGTAGCACCACTGTAGGTACTCAAACCATAGGAATAATCCTCCAAGCAGTCAAGACACAAATAGAGTCTTAAAGGAGGGAGATTCTTTGAAGACAGAAAATCGATTATATTAAATTCATGAATGTTACTGGGGGAATGAAGGAGAATACCAATGTAGATTTTCAGCCCTTTAATTTCTTTTTTCTCAAATAGATTATAAAAATGGGAGAAAGGAGTTATCTGCATAAGGATGTTGTAGAAGTATTTGGAATAAAATGGCACAGCTTAGTTTGTTAAGTGGATTTCACTCATGTTCAAATGAAAGCAGGAGTGACAATTGTAAAAGAGCTGTAATTCAAAAGCATTCAGTGAGTTTTCATTTTTAATGTTTATTATTCTAACTTGCTCAATTTTTCATGACTGCTGGATATTTACCACATTCAGCCCAACTGTTTCCATGCCAACTAAACATACTTGTTCTCAGATGAACGCTGCGAATCTTTGTTCTGCAATTTTAGCTACCGTGTACACAGCACAGAGAGCTCCTAACGTGTGCCACACCTTCTCCTGGGTGGGAATAATGCCACTGCCTGCAGATTTGTGGGGCTGGGAGCAAAGAATCTGACAGAACAAGATGAGCCACGTGTGGCCATGTCCAGGGTTAGGGTCCCAAATAGTTCTTAATACAAAGATGGCTGGAAGACTTGAGTAATAATAATAGCGCTTTAGTTGAGGGCTTGGGGTCAATGTTTCTTTTCAGATTCATTTGTAAGGGTATCATGGAGCTTTAAATGCAATCAGATAAATTCACAGAAAATCTTTGACCTCACTTCCATTGTCCCACCCTGCTCTGTATGCTCTGGAAAGATGACATGGAGTTTCCTTCTGGTGGAGGTGAGTGAACCATGGCAGCACAGTTGGTCCAACCCAGCCTCTGCTGTGACAGAACTTACAGCTCAGGTGCCCGAAGTAGTTCTGAGAAGCAGGAGGAGGTACCTCTGGGGCCCCTGCCTTGAACTCCCAGGCTTTCTCAAAGGGTTGTGTTTCTCAGAACATGTTCAAGTAATCCAAAATCAGGCTAATAAGCTATAGGTTTGGTATTTAGAAAGAAAATGTCCATCCAGTGCTCGGCCAATTCTGTGAGCAGGGGGATCAGGAGGATACCATGTACTTCAGCTGGTTCCCTCCCATAAAGCATTTCATATATGTATATATATAATGTGAAAAAAGTAGCAGACAAACAGGCAGAGGGGTGTAGCTCCCACAGGCTGGCAGCACAACAGATTTATTTTCTAACTACTGATAGTGAACAAATTTCAAGTTTAAACCATTTTTATTGAGAAGAAGCTGTTGGAGAGCCACCTAGAAGCAGTGAAGAATCTGATGTAAGAGAGGCAGGCTGGTCAGGCTGTTTGGCATACACAGAACAAGACATCAATTTTTTAGTTTGTTGTTTTCTTTTCAGACTTAGAATAGAGGCTGTTGGGGAAGAATCAGCCTGGTTCTGGCTATATCTCTATAAGGGACCTTTCAGGGACACAGGTGCCCCTACAGGTATATGGCAATGTTCATGAAGGTACCATAAAATAGCTACAGAGATTATTTGGAACCAAATTCTACCACTTTTTTGTTGGTTAGTGCCTACCATGCATGCAGTTCCATTGATATATTAATTAATACAAAATTAATACAAAAGTGTCCCCCAATTTTTAACTAAGACTGAGACTGTTAGAATAAATCATAACTTTGCATTTGACATTTTATATTTGTATAGCATTTTTGTTAATGGCCTACTGTGAAAGGAATGCAGAATTAAACAGAGTTTATTAAGTTATACTCTACAGTGTGAAGCTTCTGATCAGCAAAAGGACATAGAAACTGAGATTCAAGCACAGAAAAACAGATTTGCAGGTGGGATTTGAAAGGAGCTGGAAATCAATGAAGTTGAAAGGTCCCAGGAGCTCCATATGGCAGGAGCTGCGGGAGAGAAGGCTCTCACCAACTGTGCAACTGTCAAAGGGAAAAGAGGTAGATGATGGTGATGTGGAAGTCAGTGACCAAATGTTAGCTTTGGTAATCAGACACAACTGGAAAATACACAAATATATGCCTGCTTCACAGGACAGAATGAATTGTTGGAATGAAGTGGCCAGCTGGGGAAAGACAGTAAAACAGAAAGTACAGAACAAATAGTTAAAAGGAAAAAGAGGAGTTTTACCAAAAAAGAATAGAAGCATATGCTGGCATGCAGGAATTAGAGAGTATTTTAAAATGTCCGTTTTCTAGCTCTTTGTCTTAGCTAGTCGTGAATGAGAAAGAGATGGTTCTTTCAAGAGAGCAGTGCGTCGATCTAGACAGTCTGTGGTGCTTCCAGATTATCAATTAAGCCAATTTTGTTCTTTCAGAAGTGTTTAAAGTAGGACTACAAGGGGCAGTCATGCTGGTATTTCATGCAGGGAATAAAAAAAAAAAAAAAAAAAAAGAGACATCAGTGCATGGAAGAGCCAGTCAGATGACAGAAGAGCAGGGACACCTCAACCCTGGTGTGGGCTCTCAGGAACTGTCCCATTCATTTATTTCTGGGTGATGAGGTGCCTGGATGGAGCTAAAAAGGATGGAAAAAAAGCCAGCTTTATGCTGATCTTTACCATAATTTAAATTGTGAAGTATCATTTTGTTTCCAATGTAATGAGCACAAAACGCCATGGATCAGCTGTCCATCCAGGAAGGGCAACAGGAGCTGCCTCGGGCACTGCCCGTCCTCACCTGGCCCGAAGTGGGGCAGACTCTGACCAACCCTGCTGCTTTGGAAACCTCTTTTCCACTTGAGATGCTTGATTAGATTTTTGTTCTTGGAAGAGGGGAAATGGTGATAGTGAAAGTAGCTTCTGATTGTGATCTACAAAGATTTGCTGGTTCATGCAGTTGGTGTGAAAATCTTGAGCCTAATAGTGCTGCTGAGCATTGTTGGTTCTTGCTGTTGTTATGGAGCACTCAGCACCTCCATGTCTCAGACACAAAAACCTTGGCTTGCTGAACCCCCCCAGGATGGAAAGGATTATGGAGAAGGTAACACATTCCAGAACGTAAAACTGGAATACATAAATACATTCCAGTGGTGGTGACAAAGATGCTTATAGCTTTATTTCAGTCTTAATTATCTTGATAGTCTGTTAGGAATCTCCAGAGCCAGGGATGAACACCATGTGTTTGCAGCACGGGGTGGTGCTGGTCTGGGGTTTGTTCCCCCAGGCCAGAGGGTGGGAGCTGTGTCTGAGCCCCTGCAGCAGGCAGGACCAGCAGGGACCAGGAATGGTGTCTCCAGCCGATGGATGGACAGCACTGACAGGAGATGGAGGACATAGTGCTTGGGGACAAAGATGGCATCTGTGATGAGTCATTTGGAGGGAGGGGAGAAGTCAGAGATCCTGCAAATCCCAGCTGGAACAATAGCGGAGCCCTGGAGAGGGGGAGGTTGAGAGAACAGCATGAGTTTTCTAGCCACAACATTCCTGGTTGTTTGATGGTGTTGACAGTGAAAGCTTTTATTCCTCCTCCAACTCGCATAATCCCAAGAATGCTGCTCTTGCCATGTGCAACCCACTGGTGGGGGTTTTTTAAAAAGCGTTGCCTGCCTTCCCTTCCTTTGCAGCTATGAATGATACAGGCTTGTCCTGCTTAACTACAAACGGGATTTTCCAGGTGGGAGATCTTGGTTAAGGAAAGAAAGATACCAAAATACAAGCCTCTTGGATGCAGGTTAGGGAAGAAAAACCCGGCTTAGAGCAGCGAGCTCAGCGTGCAGTGAGCAGCCCTGCAGAGCTGGAGGTCCCCATGGGTTTGTAAAACTACAAGGCAAAAATGTTTGGGTCACGCAGATGGTTTACTAGCTAAAGACAGAAAAACAAAGAGGACAGCTATGCCACCAATTTATGTTCTGTTGGAACTGTCAGAACAGAGGAGGTTCTCCAGCCGTACTTTCTCCATGGAGAACAACATGGTGTTCACTTGACAAAATAACTGGCTCAGCTGATCTCGCTCAGTTCCTGTTTTCAGCTGAGGCAAGTTCATGCAATTTATAGTGTTCATTGCTTTCCTTAAGAACTTGAGAACATTTGTATCACATTGCATTCTATTTATCTAAATCTGGAAGAACCGTATTTCAGCGCCCGTTCCACAGTGAGAATAGCAGTTCCTACTGCCTGAAATAAGAGACAACGTGGACTAAAAGGCAGTGGATATTTGTGTTTGATTATATTGTGAAAAGACAAATGTTCAGGCCTTGTTCTTCACTGAAAAAATGGATAGGTCGTTTGACTCTTCACTAGGAAAAATGGTTGGAGGAGATTTCTATGTCCAATTAAATATTCTTTTGTGATAGAAGACTGAGAGATTATAGTAAATGATTCACCTAAGGCTGAAGGAGTTCTTTTTGCCTTTTTGGTACCCTAACCTGTCTTCAGATTTCTTACAGCAGATCTTTCATGTCTTCTTTCAGAGATGTGGATTGCAGAACAGATGCATAAGCTTTTTAGAGAGATTTATTTTTTTAACAGCATTGGAACATTCCGTTGTTTAAATAATGAGGGAAAGGGTTTGAGAGAGATAGAAAATTACTTTTCTCATCTTACTCCTCCTGAAATGTGGAGAAAAACTGATAATAACTAAATGGTCCTAATTATGTCTTTTGGTCACTGTCCTAGTATTTCCTGGCACATACAGAATGATTATCCTTCACAAATGTTATAAGCAGGCATTTTTATTTATTTTTTTTTTTAATGAGATAGGGATGTAGCACCAGGGCCAGTGTGTTCTGGACTATAAACTCTGCATCATGGACCTCTCAGAGATGAGAAGGGGAGAGCTGGCTAGCAGGAACATGGATAAGATATGGTGTGGTTGTGGCTGTATAGCAAAGCATAGAAGAGAAGCAGAGTACCCTCTGCTTTGCAGGCAGTTCTTGGCACATGGAATAAGATGCATCTGGTCATCTTGAAGATACTGTATTTCTCCTGGATGGGCTTAAATTGTTTCTTTCAAAAAGGAAGGAGAGGGACTACAGTGCAGGTGCTGATGGGACATGTTGCTGATTGGTCCTGTCCTCCCTTCTCCTTCCAACCCAGCCCCACAAAGAGCCCTCGGAAGCTTTTATAACTAATGAGTAGCTGCAAAGCTGGATTGTGCCACCTGAAGACTCCTTGAAGTAGTAAATTGAAAATGTCTACTGAAAAGCATTGGGCCAGGCCCCTTATATTCACAGAATCACAGAATTGTGCTGGTTGGAAAAGACCTTTCAGATCATTGAGTCCAACCATAACCCAATTCTACCAACCATTAACCCAACTCTACCAAGTCCAATACTTAAACCACATCCCTCAGCACCACATCTACACAGCATTTAAACACCTCCAGGGATGGTGATTCAACCACCTTCCTGGGCAGCCTGTGCCAGTGTTTAATTACCCTTTCAGTGAAGAAGTTTATTCTAATATCTGATCTAAACCTGGTGCAAGGTGAGACTGTTTCCTCCTTTGGAAAGCTCCATTTTGGGTATTTCTCTTCTGGGTATCAAACCCAACTTTTTTTTCTTTTGAGAATGGTCAGTGCCCAACTATGACATGATCTCATGGAATTCTGTGAAATAACAATTTCCCTGCTTTTTGCATCACTTTGTGTAACTGTGAATGTCTCTTTTTCCCAATTGATGGTGGGACTAAGTGAACCTGAGCTCTTCCATGGCAACTTCAGCTTTCTGCTATTTCTGCTGACACCAAAGATGATTGATGGTACAACCTTAAACTTCATATGTTAGCCACCAACCTGAATAAACAAAGACCAGTGTGGCAGCTTAATATTAAAAGCTATTAAACCTTCCTGGGGGTTCATGGATTAAATCAACTCACCAAAATGAATTTTCAAAAAAGAAGAAAAAGCTTTCTCAGGACTGAAGAAAAATGAACACAGCAGTAAATGAAATAGAGCTATCCTCAACCAGCAGACTAAAGCCCTCCTGAGGGCTGAAGAATTACAATTTTAAACATCTCTCAAGGGTGTGAGAGGAGACACAGTATTTGTGGATCCTAGGGAGGCAGCTTGAGGCTGTAAAAGAACAAAAAAGCCTTTAAGGCACAAAAAAAAAATTAAAAATATATATATAAAAAAAAAATCCCTGCAGACATCGCTTTCATTGGTTAAAAATAAGCATTAAAAAATAAAAACCTTCCCCTGTTAAAATTAGTATACATTAGCCTACTGCATGTTGTTTTTCAGTTATAAGAAGTAATTCAGATTTTTGCCATGCACTATTTTAATCTTTTGGGTCAGTAAACCTTGATAGTAACTTCAGCCAAAAATACCAGCAGGTTGTTTATCATAAAATGACAGGAAACAGCTGGGATCTTATTTTCATCTTATTCTGGTGCAATTATTAGCGAGCACAGTTGAAAGTAAATATTTAGCAAACAAATTGCAATTGTATCCCAAAGAACAGCAAAAAAAGTGTGTTTTCTGTATGCAATAGAGTAAGAAATCAGCCCCAAGCAGTATTTCACCTATCAGGCCTTGCTTCTCATTTTCTTTCTCCATTTTCAGCCAACCCAGTAATGTACACCTGTATTTTAAGGCACAGTCCCTATTTCTTCCTGCTTTTCCAAGAAATTCCTTTGTCAAGAGGAAGCAACCCTCTTGCTCCTTTGCAGAGTTAATGGTGAACGTGAATAGCCTTGTGAACACATGGGTGCAGAGGACACTTGCAGATTAAACTCTTAAAACCAGTGACCTGGTTGACAGAAGACTGTTGCTCAATTAGAACATTGGTATTTCACTCACAGAGCTGTGTTAAAATTTTTGTTGCATCTACTGACAATGAAACTTTCTTGACTTTCCTTTAGGAAAAATCAGAGGAAGGGGCTTTTGCTGCGTGCCTGGCACCTGAGGAAGGTGCTGGGAGTGGCAGAGGCTCTGTAGGCACAACTAGATCCTGGTGTGGCAAGTTACATCAGGGTCCAGGCTCAGCTCCTGGCACTGGCATCTCCTGTAAATGCAGAGCTTGATTCCCACTCTTGATTCCTGTCTCACCTTTCCCAGTCAGGCCCCTGCCATGGGGTTTCTGTGCTGGTTGGGTCACCCCAACGTATTGGCGAAGTGATCGATCATCCAGATCTTCTTACTCCTGGAACAGATCTTAATTATTCAGAATTTAGGAAATTAAAGCATTTTTCTGTTCTCACTCCCTGTGTCTCCCCCGTCTCACCACGAATAAATTTAACATGTTGAATTAAGTGAAATGTATGTTTCTGCTCTATCGGGGTCCCCACCCAAGTGAGCTGTTGGCTCAGAAAATATTTATCCTGGCAAAGCACCTATGCAAAGCTTTGTGAGCCTATATAAAAGGAGTAGCATAAATTTTTCAAAGGCATAAATTTTGATCACTGGCTTATACGCAAGCAGAGTTCAGACAAGGTTTCCTGTCTCACCCTTTTTTTTTCTTTCCATTTGCATAGTGGCATCACTTACTTGCAGCTCCCAAGGAAAGCCTCTAATTGCCTATTTGCACAGAGATTTGGAGATGTCTTCTGCACGTTGGAATGACTCAGAGACCAAATTTTCCTCACGTTACATCAGATTATTTTCTTCCTTTCCTATTGATAATGGTATTTATGCATAATGCGGATTTTGGCATGAGCTGCTTTCTTCCAAAAGATGGTGGTTGGCACATCTTGGAGTGAACTTTGTGTTGGGTTCTCACGTGTCAGGGCGTGCATGCTCCTTGCAGGCTGGGAGCTGGGCAGCTCCAACTCACAGCTTCTTCAGATGTCAGGCTGAGGTTTTGATTTGTGGTCACAATGGGAGATTCAAGCAATTTGGGAACTAAAACAAAATTAGCACAAAATGGCGTTGGTGTGTAAATCATCGGAAAAAAGATTCCATTTGAAAGTGTAAAGACATAAGTTAATCTGATGTTGAATCCATTTGATCCTTTATTTACATATTCAGCTGCTAATCCAGAAAAACACCTAAGTACTTGCTTAATGTGAATTAAGCAGTTCATCCTATTGGAAGTTCAGTACAGATGTGAGGCCCTGATTCAGCCAAGCAGTGGAGTGTGTGAGCAGTTCTGTGCGACCTGGTGGACTGAGCTCAACCAAACTCTGTGGACTTTTCCTGATTCAGCAAATGTAACAAACCCAGAGAGATACAAAGCACAGTCCTTCCAGCTGATCTGTCTTCATTTATCATTGCTTTGTAACTGTGCTGTTTGCTCAGCATCTGTTAAATAAGGTTCTGGACTAAAACCTCCTCCTTTAGATGCAGTCATTTTGGTGTGATCATCTTGTAACACGTCTCAGGTGCTCAAACCTATTTGTTGGAAGTCTCATAGCCTCAGTGACATCGAGGAAGACACAAAGTGCAATGAAAAACCGTTGCACAATGAATTAAAAAAAAAGGCCTAAAAGCACCTACAAGTTGAGAAATTTTGAACAAAAGTCTTGGGGAAATGGTAATTCATCTTGTCTGAGGGAGTTAAGGGGCAAATACCACTCTACTGACCAGGTTCAGGTCCCACCAAAGACAAAAAGAAAACTACTGACTACCAATTTGCATAGTTTCTCTCTGTTTAAATGCTTTGTTGAGATAGATCTAGGAATGATTATTGCTTCTTCAGACCATGTCCCAGCAAATGCCTGTTTTCTTTTCATGATTTTTTCCTCCTCTCTGTGTAGTCTTTGTTCTACATTTCCTTTTTTGCTTTCTTCTTATTTTTTACTTTCCTTTTTACAGGTCATTGCTGGTCTTTCTTTTCTCTTCTTCCCTTTCCCTTGATAACCCAATTCGGAGTTTACTTGGACTCCAAATTGGGCAAAAGAAGCAAAAAAGTTACTCTCTGGCTTCCAAGAGTAGCCATCTATGTATACATTTATTTTTGTTGTGTTCCAGGTAATCCTTATACGACAAGAATATGAAGCCACACTCAAAGGTCTGTTGCCAGCATCTTTGAGGCAGGACTTTGAAGACACCATTTTATCTTTAAAATCTCAGGTAAATTTTTACTATTCATCTTCAACTTTTTGAACTGGATAAAACCTTTCTCTTCTAGGCAAGAAATTAAGGCCATCTATAATTTGGCCCAAACTACTGAGTAAGTCTCAAAACCACATTATGGCAGCACTTCCATCCTTCTGTCTCAGTCATCTTCCACAAGGCTTTTCTCCTCCAGTTTCCTCACTTTGAGAACTACCATATTGTATCTTTTGATGCCAGGTTTTACTTCAGTTGGCAACTGAAAGTAGAAATGACCTTGTATTCGGTGTTAGTTTTTTTTTTCTCAACCCTTCAAATATAGCAAACAATTATCTCTCATCTTCCTTACCCTGTTTCTCCTGTAGGAAGCATTTAAAGGATGCATGCAAAGGGTGCAGGAGAGTATGAGAAATAATTTTGTTTTCTTTCAGCCTATATAATAAAACAAATGGGATATTTTTTTCAGATAGCAATCCACATTATCATAGTGTTATTTCTACACTTTCCAATAAAAAGAGTTTCTAATACACTTTTGCCTTTGTTTGAATATTGCAAAACACTAGCTCTTCTAGAATTATTCAGGATCAATATTATGTATGGCTAACAGAAGTATCAAAATGTCATTGTAAATAGGGAACTACTAATTAATTGGGTGTGTTTCTTGTATGTGGTTCCCTCAGAAGTTATTTGATGCTGTCCTATTCAGTGTATTAGGAGCTGGAAGAAAACAAAATGTCATTGTTGCCTGAACTCATATGAGGAAGGGTAAATAACACTTGAAGAGGAGTGATTATAGATGTGGAATAATGGGAATCCAAAGAAGACACTGCCAGTGTCTGCATATGGCCCAGTGCAGGACTGCACATTTAAATGTACTGGGATCATTCCTGGCCTGGAGGGAAGAAATGAGAGAAAGGCAGGGCAATGCTGGTGGCTTGGAGCTGCCCACGAGCTCTGGGAAGAACAAAAGCTCTGAAGTCACAGCATAGAAGTTTAGACTTGATACCAGCACATGCCTTATACCAATTTTCAGGACTGCTTTTTCCAGCAATTATAGATCTGCAGACTCTCCATTTCTCTTTCTTAAGCAGTGTCTCTCTATGGCCATGGTTGGTGCTTTGATGTATTTGCTTTTTACCCCTTTTTTTTCCTTCTTTACAATGCATAAGCATTTCTTGCTATGCATGAGACACTTCCCCTGGCAATGTCTGTCTTCAGTGGAAGTAGGTAATTTTCATAGGGGAAACTTTCAAATTCCTACATGCTAGTATAGAATCATAGAATGGTTTGAGTTGGAAGGGACTTTAAAGATCATCTAGTTCCCACCTCCCTGCATGGGCAGGGACACCTCCCACTAGACCAGGTTGCTCAGAGCCCCATCCAACCTGCCCTTGAACACTTAATAGTTTAGTAGTGACACAACTTCAACACTGCAGTTGTAAACACTCTGCTTACATGTCAGGGGATTCCTAATGGAACCAAGGCTCTTTGTCATTTAAATAGTTGTGGGAAATGAAGAGTTAAGGATCTACTGGAGAAATCTATTTCCAGTTGATAGTAAAAAGCTATTTTTAAAGTGCAGTTGACTATTAGCACTGTCTGGTAGGAAGCGTTACTCTGGAGCTAGTATAAGAATACCACACTTTTTAATGAGTTAAAAAAAGTAGAATCTGATATCCACCTGCAGGGCTTCTGTAAGCAGCAGCAGCAGCAGCAGCAGCATTTCAAAAGAGTAAAAGTGCACACAGTAAAAGCTGGGTGCTGGCCCAGAAAGACAGAGCTGCCAGCTGCATTTCCAGCAGTCCGCTGGCACGGCAGAGCCCGCAGCACGCAGGGTCCTTCTGAAGCACAGGTGTCCTGGGCTTGGAAAATTGTTGAAATTCCTGTTTGAAAACATCAGACAAGAAGGGCAGTGGAATCTCTGCACCTGTCAGGATTATTTATTGTTGGAGGAGGATGAAGAGAATAGGCTGGGTAAAAGCACCGAGCAGTGATAAAAATACACAAAATAAAAGAAAATACTTGAGGCTGGGGCAAAGTTTTCTAAAAATGTTGCTAAATATAAAGTGTGCTGCCCAATTGTCTGCACTTGGTGAGTCATCCAAAAGCGGCCACAGTGCATTAATAAAGATTCTTTTTCATACTCTTCAAGAACAGGTGAGTACCTTCATCACAAGAGCAGAAGTGCAGGGATCAGAGCACAGGCTTCCTATGGGAGTTGAGAGTGGAACTGGAGCTCCCAAACCCTTGCCTAAGCCATATGGTACCACCAGAGGAGTTTAGAAACTCTTTTGACTCTGTTCCTAAAGGAGGAGGTGGCACGCAGCTGGAGCAGGGCCAGGGAAGCCGTGCTAACAATCCTGTCAAGTATTGATTCTAGTATTTAGCTGAAGTGTGACTGCATTTTATTGAGCCAGGATAGAGGAGAAAAACACCCTTGATGAAGTGAGTACAAAATTATTCATTAGAATTTTGTACACCATTTTCATGTGGGATGTATTTTACAGGTAAACATTCTGCAGAACAGAATCTCTCTCCTCCAGGAAGAGCGGGACGCCTGCCACGCCAAAAGGTGCGCGAATTATCTTTGATCAATTTGTACCTTTTCACACCTGTGGCTCCCAGTTATTGAAGTTTTACGGCTTAATTAAAACACTCAAGTATGGTTGCAGTTTTAAAAGATCCTTATTTTCAGTAAACAAGCGTCTGAGAATTTTCCCAGTGCTTAGTCAGGACTTTAGAGCAAGATTAGAGAACTCACAGGTGCATTACAAGTCTGGGCTTTGCCTCGACGCTCATGATGAGGCAGTGGCTCGGTGCACAGCTGCAGCTCTGCAGTGATGCCACTTCCTTTTAAGATAGACAACAATGATGCAACGTGGAATATTACAGATCACATCTTCAAAGTACCAGATCTTCATGAGCCAGAGCTTTTTTTTTTTTTTCAGACGTTTACACCCTCCAGTATAAATTATAGCAAGTGCTGCAGCAATAAAAAGCCTTGCTGTGCCTTTAGAGTAAGTGATTCACGTGGAGAGGTGAGTAAAAGGAAACTTCCTAGGAAAGCCACTCCATCTTTTTTGTATTTATAGACTTTGATGATACTTTCTTCTCTCCCATGAGGGTTTCTGCAAATAAGAATGCATGCTTGTAAAAATAGTGCAAAATCTGTGAGATATTTAAACATTTGTAAAAACGTTAGCAGTGGGAAAGCTGTCTGAAAATATTAAGCCAAAACTATTTGTTAATGAGAATTAGCTAAAGGTAATTGGAAACTGAAGATGTCATAGATTCTTGGTAACCTGTGCAGTGTAGGTAACTTTGTCAGATGAATACACAGCTGTTATGTTGTCTCCAGACTTCCCAATGGCAGCAGCAGCGTTACCAAGGGACGCGTTTTGTCTCGAGCTTGTTCTGAATTAGTGTCTTCGCAGTCAGGAAAGTAACTGTTGAAAAAGATGAATGATCACATGCTGTTAGATCAGGCCAGGCCACAACTGACCAACACACGGAGGGTGGAAGGAGCCCCAGCCACATGCTGATGGAGAAGAAGGACAGGGATGGAGCCAGCTCAGCTCTCAGCAGTTCCTCTCCTGACGGGGCTGCTGCTGCGTTTGCTCCTGGGCTTGGAGAAGCTTTTGTGCTGCTTCTATTCAGGGAAGTCTTCTTGACCAGATCTTTTCTCCAAAACTACACTCACTGAATTTTTTGTTAGCATTTGCCTGACCCTCAGTCACTGAAATACCACTTTTTTAACAGATGCGTGCCCGTGGCTGCAGGTGGGATGTAGCTCCTGAGCAGCACAATCCCCTGTGTGCTCCGGAACGCCCAGCACAGCACTGGCCACAGCCAGGACCCAGCCCTGCCTTCAGCCTGTTAGGTTTTGATAGGAAGAATATTAAGATATAACTAACAAGAATCTCTTCATTTCCAGGTAGCTGCTGGAGCAGTTGGATCTCTCCGGTTGCCAAACGGACTGCTTTGAATAGGTTTGAAGATTTGGCTCTTGCAAATTAAAATGCAAAGATCAGTGGCAGTTTTGTTAGCACATAAAGCGTAATGAAATTTATTAAAACACATCCATTGTTCATGCCAGCATGTTTTTAGTTGTATCTTCCTTCCATTATTTTTTATCATTATCTTATTACAGACTTATGCTTTTGGTAATCCTGTGTTTGACTCTGTGCTCAGCTTGCTTACCGAGCGACTACTAATATTTGTGTTACTTCTTCCCAGAGCCATTCTTCTCTCTTTTATACATGAAGAAAATCCCATTTTCTATTCTTATTGTCCAAGATATTTTAACATATTTTGACATTGTTTTCCGTCCATGGGTTCACATAATATTAAAATATTATTATTTTGTACTATTTTGTTTTGACATTTCTTGTCCTGCTCGGACATCTCACTCACTTGAGTAGTCAGTGCATAGGGGAGTTTTGTGTGGCTTTGGAAACTGGGAGAATATTTCATGCTGTGTTTCAAGGAAAAATCTCAGAGTCAGAAAATGAAAGCACCATGATGACAAATGCAGCCACTGTGGGCAGTTAATGGCACATAAATCTGTGGTTGTGGTTGCATATGCCAGTCACAGGCAAGTCCTTTGTCATTGACTGATAACACAGTTATGGGGTGTTATCAGAAGAGAGCCATAACTGATATGGCCTTGGCTGTGCATGGGCACGTGCAGGCTCTCCTGGCTGAGCCTGGCACATCCAAGCAGATTCCCAAGGGTTTGCAGGACAAGGTTTGAGGAGTGGTGGAAAGCTGAAGAGAGTTGTCCTCATAGCTGGCTCTGCCTCCCAGGCATAGGAACTTCCTCATCTCTTGGCCATCTGTGAGCCAGAGTGTACATTAGTACACTTGTAATCTGGACATGGAGATACACTGAACACAAGAATAGCTTTTTTTTTTTTTCCTTCCCAGGCACTGTCCTGCTGGCAGCGTTTGTATCAAGGCACAGTTAATGTTCTGAGTGCTTGAGAGGGGGCCAGAAATCCCTGTCTTCTAAGTCCAGCTGCTGCACTGGCAGCAGCAGCAGCGAGACCCTCCATGTCACTGCTGATGGGGACAGCCACCTCTCCTCCCTCAGCCTGGTGGCACTGGCACTCAGAGTGCCACAGTGCAGACAGGATTCAGGGGGTCCTGCCAGATGAGTGCCCACGGATGGAGGTGGCTGCCTGCTGGGTCCCAGCTCACCAGCTGCACTCTTATCTCTGCCTGGCACCAAGATCAAGGAGAAGCAGCTTTGGCACGCTGGGCTCCATCCACCCCCATCCCCTGGCAACCCCGGCAGGGAGCTCCTTGCCAAAAACAGGCTCCAACGTTGCTGGGTGCTTTGCTGATTGTCAGTCTGGTCTGGGCCTGGGCAGGTTTTCCACCTTCCTTGAATCAACAAGTGATTCTTCTCATTATAGATAAGGAGTTGTCATGGCTGTGATAAGGGAGGAGGTGCAGCGGCAGGTGCCACAAAGCCTGGCCTGGGGCAACGGTGAGTTTTAGTGGGAGGAATTTGTTAGGATGCATTTAGTTAATTGTGGGCAGTAAAATGAATTTATTTATTCAAGATTGGTGCAGAGCAGCGATGGTCGGGCTCTTTGGGAGAGGCACTGGGAGCTGCCAGAACTGCAGGCTGCCCACGTTGGGATTCACCTGCTGGATATCACCCTGTGTCCCAGCATCTGCTGGGACAGTGAAATCTTTCTTCTCATGTGTGGAGGAAACGAGGCATTTCCAATGCTGCTGTTCTGCTTGTGTTCTTATGTGCTATCTGGGTGGTTGTGCTGCTTTTGAAAGCTGTAAGGGAGGTACATCCATAAAGAAAGTGTCCTGGGTTGAGCCAGGTTTAAGCTTAACCCAGGACAGAAAGACATGGACCCTCTTCTAGTCATGCTGAATTCAGGCCTCAATTTCCTTCTTTTTGATGGACTTGCATTGCTGATCTCATTGATGATCAAAAAGCAGCTTGAGAAAAGTAGGTCTTGGTCAATCTGCGAGTTTTAAAACTCTGGGAATGATGTATTTGATGCTCTCCAGCATACAGTGTGAGGACCATTTTGAAGGTGCTTATAAACCTGATAAGAAATTAAATTCAGGGTTGGTTGGAGTCCTCTTGTTGTTAATATTTCTTTGATCATATTTGTAACAAGTAAGAGTTAGAGTCCAAATTGGTTAGAGATGTTTTCATACCTATTACTTGCTCTCTACCTCTCTTCTCACCTGCTGGGTAAGGAATTGCCAGCTGCCAGTAGCTTCATGGCCCAGAAAACAAGCTCTGGTGAAACCAGCTTGAGTATGCTTACAGCTTGATTTGTACTTTTTATTTCTTTAATTTTACTGATTTTTCCAGTGGGAGGGATTGTTTCACTCTATATAAAACCCCACAAGAAAAAGGCATCATAAGGTTTTTCACCAGTATCAAGGGAGGTGAGGTGACCCTGGTCCAGCTGACACTTTTATTTCAGTGCCCCTCGCAGTTCTTGTGTTGCATGCAACAAATCTGCTCCTTGCTGGTGCAGCTGGAAGAGATGAAACCTCCCTCCTTCTCCCAGCCCTCTGCTTGCTTCTGCAACAGTGCTTTAATTGTACTGGTGACAGCAGATACTCCTGTTACTTGCCCAAATCTCTGCTGACCATGGTTGCAAACTGAGAAATTATTTTGCTGCACAGAAAAAGATTTTATTGTGATGAGGAGAAAATATTTGGGGTCACTAGAATGGCTTCCAGTGCTTTAGTGAGTTTTTTTGAAACCAGGCACAGCTTTGATTCTAATGCTGAGCAGGCTTGATAGAGTGTGTGTATGGGATCTGATTTATTATTTTTTTAATTCCCTTAAATGTTCTGCAAGTCCCTCCCAAATCACAGAGTGTACTTGGAGGCACCACACTACCAAATTATACTTGGTCTCGTTCAGAGGGTACAAAGGAAAAGTAAGACATCAGATATTGTATGAAAAAGTTTCAGAACACAAGGTCGTTTTAATTCAGACTTTTCTTTTTTCAAGGAACTATCTTTTCTAAGCTTTGATATTTTGTGCAGAAAGGTCATTTCTTTTAAGCCTTTGTCACTAAAGAAGACTTGTTCTTTAAAGTGTGCTATCAAAGGGTGCAGAAATTGCGAGTTACTGAAACTAAAACACATGATCAGTTTTAAGTCTGGCAGCTAAAGCCCACTTAAAATTAGATGTGCTCTGGTAGTGGTGGCTTCTTTGATAAAGCCAGTGGAAGACAGGCAGCTGGTCAATTCAAACCAAAAAAGTGAAGATAATTAAATAAAACTTTTCCTCCTTAAATTAGAATGATTTATTTTTGGTTGGTTTTTTTTTTTGTGAAAGAGCATTGAAGGAACTGAGTAAGGATCTGATCCCACAGAAATGTGTGTGAGAGAGAGTGTGTCTATATGCTGAGTTTGTAACACTTTCGTAACAATTTTACACAGAATTATGCAGCTCTCATGTTATCTGACATTTGTAATAATGTAAATAAGTCAATCCCCTGGACAAAATACCATTTATTTACCATTTGCTCCCATGAGATGACCTCTCCTTCACTGCCAGACAAACCTGGTAACAGAAAGGAGTGAAGACCTCATGTCGTGCCCTTGCTTTGCATCCCTGACCCTCATCTCTGCTGATCCCATGAACCTGGCCATTGGCTACTGGCCACCAAGTGCTGTGCTGGCTTCAAGGCCTTCTTGGGAGAGGAGATATTTTCTTTCCTGATGGTTCTTCTGATGCTGTTGCTAGCAACGGTGAACTTTAATTTTCATTTTTTAACCCAGATATATCCAATACTCAAGGTAGCATTTTCAGAAGAGCCTTGGGAAGCTGAGCATGCAGCTTACCTTCACACAAGGAGGATTTAGAGCTGTGACCTCCTTTGAGCAACTCTAAAGGAGTTCTGGGTCCCAACAGCCTGTATTGTCTCATGTGCTGTATAAAGCTATAGCTTAAGAAAAAGGGAGACATGCCTTATAAATGGCAGCACATGTTTCAGACTTGGTCTCAGTATTTAGGACTAAAAACAAGGAAATGCAAATTTATGAAATGAGCAAAGCAAAGGAATATCTTATCTCAGCTGGGCAGTGAGGTTATAGCATAATACTTCCAACTTCATAACATCTATTTCCAGATTCATGCTTTAGGAATCTTGTTGTTCTCCCATTTGAAGCCTGATATCAAAGTTCAGTAACAGGCAGGTTTGGCCAACATTTTAAAAGAAGGCTGTTGATCCTAATTCCATGATTCTTATCCCAGCCAAACTAATGCTGAAAATTAACCCTGTCCAGTTTTGCCCAAAGAAAGGTTTTGAGGAATTTATTAAAATTCTGGTCCTAGAATCCATAAGAAATCTGTGGGTCAAAGTGATCCTGAACTGAAATGAAGGACTGTGGATTCACAGTTGATCACTCTTCTTCCAGGGCAAGCCTTTTTAGAAGGGGATTCCTCAGAAGTGGCTCTTTCTCTTTAAATTCAGAGCCCACCTAAATCTCACTAAGTTTTTATACAGTCAGGCTCTCATTCTGCATCTGAGGGTGGTGGAAAAACAGACCTAAAAAGGCTAATGACTCCATATGGATTTCATGAGCTGCCAGAGCCTGGGTGTTTGTGAGGCTGTGTTCAATCGTGCTCAGGAATGATGTTACGTCTTCTGAGACTTATCGACACTTGCTTGTCATCTTTTGTGTTTGCTCATGGCTTTTGGGTGAGGTCACTGGCTGACTCATTTCAGTAGAGGCTTGAATCTAGAATGAAAACTCTGAGTGAAAACTCTGATTTTAATCGGCTCTTCCTCCCTCCTCCCTCATCTTCCCTGGGCTGAAGTAGATGAAACGCTGCTTGTCCCAGGTTCCTGCTGGAGGACAGAGCAGTGGGGCAGCGAGGGGATGGGGAAGGGGGACTGGGAGGCAGGAGCTGCTCCTGGCCATGCTGCACATCATCTCTGCAGCATGGCACCTTGTGTAGCCCATGGAGAGGAGGTGCTCACGGCCTCTTCTTCAAAGAGGTGCTGAAGCTCATGTTTGCTAAGCTCCATTGGATGAAACCTCCAAGGGCCAACTCAGCTGTGTGTGCGAGCAGGAGCAAGACAGCAGCTGGGTCTGTGTGGAGATGCTTTGGCTAAATGGAGTGAGGAAACTCCAGTTGTATTCCTTCAGTCCTCTGCCTAACCCAGATTTTTAGCCTATTTGTGTAAGGTTTTTGTATGGGTCGGGCTGCCAGCCTGGGATTTAGGGGGACTGGCACCCAGTTTACTGTCCTGCACAGATCTGGTAACACGGGGTGTAACAAAGCTTCTCAGGCATTCAGATACCTGAAACATGTTGTTTTCATAAATTCCAGGCTAGCACTGGATGAAATTTAAATACCTCTGCAAAGGCTGTAGCTGAGTATTTCAGCAAAATGCGTTGGTTGGGGGTGCTGTGAGCACCAGAAAGGGCAAGTCTGCCCAGTGCTTGTCTGTAGAGCCCACGGTGCAGTTACAGCCCCAGGAACCTGTTTGTCAGATGATTGAGCCACTGGGCATCCAGGCTCATCCCAGCACAGATCTGGAGCAGAGCAAACATTCAACGGCTCCATTTACCCTTAATTACTGCTCCTAATAGAGCTGAACATTACAGCCAAAATTGTCGGTGACCTGTGCTGAGGAAATCATGTTTTGTATTTTTTTCTCCATTTATAGAGCAGCTTGGGCACTCCAGTTAAAGGTGGTTATGGAAAAAATCTCTAAAAGTCCTAAAATTAGGTTGTGTGAATTTATCCACACTCCATATATATTTCAAACGCAAGTGGAAATAACACAAAATCAAATGCTTTGCACTTGAAATAATTGGAGAAAGATCTTCCATTTTATTAGATGTTAGATCGGTAAAGGCAACATGTGCTTTCCAAGCAATATCCCTCACCAGATCCTGTAATTCTTTGTAAATCAGGAGGGAGGAAAACCTGCCACCCATTCGGAGACAGAGTCCTAACGGTTTAGAGGGAAGCTGAAGTTGCCAGACTACGAAATGAACAGCCCCAGCCAGGAGTCAGTGTAATGAGGTGATAAAACCCTCAGCAACCAGGATTCAGCTCCCGAAGAGAGCCACTGGCTCCTCCTCAGGTAACTCCCATTCTTTAAAGGCTGTTGATCAAAGTGATGGTGCCAGGAGGGTGACCACCACCGAGATCCTGCAAGAGGGGAGGCAGCCTGGCTCTGCTGCCAGAAGTCTTCTGAACCCCTTCTAAAATTATTCTGCAATGTCAACCTTTCCTCACTGATTGCAGTGAAACACCCAGAGAAACCAGCTGAATTGACTGTTTTTTTTCAAAGTAATCCACAGGACTGTTCTATTTGCTGAGAAAAGGAATGCAAAGGTGTTTTGAATGCAGGTGTCTTATAGCTAAAGTGATGGAGAAGCTGCAGAGCAGGCAGGGTCAGGTAGGGGTGACAGGCAGGTCGCAAGGCAAGCCATGGGCCAACCACTTACTTTGCCTCTTTCTGAAGGCTTGAGTAACACACCATAATGACAGTCTCCATTTTCTCCCCTGACTTTATAATGGAAACCCAATTTTGCCACAGTATTTGCTGTCCTTATGTTTAACCTTTCCTGCCTTTACAGCCATGGAGCTGGGCCTAATCCAAACCCTTTAAACTCAAAGAGAAACTTTCAGGAGGCTGCAGCTGGCTCTAGGCCAAGCCCTGTAGGTTCACTCTGGAGGACCACCTATGCTACTTACATCTATGGAGGGTACAGCAAGAGGGGCAATTCACTGCTGCTCCATTTGGGAAATCCTGGGAGCTGCAGGATGGAGCTGGTGTGGGTTTGTAGACTTGGAGTTATTCTCTTGGCTTCTTCTCTCTTGACATACAAGCATTGAGATGGGGCACGTGGGGCTTCATGTGTTGCATTTCCCCAGCTCACTCCTGAGCAAGGAGCAGCGAGACCCACAACTTCTCACCTAGAGCCAACTTCCCTGAAAAGTTTCTGTTAGAGCCTGCAGGGTTTGGATGAGGCCCAGCTTCCTCGATGTGAAGGTAGAATTGGTTAAACAAGAGGACAGCAAACACATGGATCCCCCTTCTGCAGCAGCACACACACAGAGCAGCTGACCAGAGGAGCATCTTCTGCCAACCCTGTCCCGAGGTGGTGTGGCCCTGATGATGCTTCAGTGCCTTTTTTCAGACCTTTGCCATGTTTCCTCCTGCCAGCTCTGTGGGTGCCATAAACCCCCAGGCTGCTCTGCTGCAGCTGGAAATATAAATGCTGGGTGTAGTAAAAAAGAAACCAGGCACCTGCAGACAAGCTCTAGTTACAGCAGCAGGGTCCAGCTGCCCCAATCAGAGGGCTGGAGCTCTTGCAGATCATGAAGAGAACATAGCAGGAGAAACCAGCCTGTTCCCAGCAGGGCACTTTCCACCTGAACCTCGGGCCCTGATTCAACAAGGCACATGTGCAAGCACTTAACCTCAGACCTGCTCTTCAGTCCAGGCCTGTCCCCAGGCTTGGATGTGCTGACCAATAGGGGCCTTCAGACCCACCACCAGGTGTGGGGGTTAGCCTTTAGTGCAGATTATTCCTGAGCTCCTAAGGATTTTCCTCAGAGCTGAGGCTGTCCCTCTCTCAAGGGCAGTTTTGTACATATCTTTACCTTCTTCCTGCCTGGAAAATCCCTCCAGCCCCCCCGCTAGCTGTGTGCAGAGCCCTCTGTGTCAGGAGCTCTGGCTTTGCTGTTGGGTGACCATGGAAAGGCTCAGGGGAACGTCTTGTCTGCAAGGGACAACTGAAGGTGTCACCCCACAGTAAGTTGGTGGCGTTTCATAGGGGTGGAGGGGGTTTGTGGGCAGTACTTTGTGATGTCTTGGTGGAATCAAGTTACTTAACTGTTCTTATGGCTCTGATAAGGACTGTGGACTGTTTTCCTTTGTGTATTTCTGGTGGGGGTTGATCCATTCCCTCCAGGCAATGCCAAACCGTGTTTTGGATTCGATGGAAGAGCTTTGTTCTCAGGGGTGAGCCCACCCTGGTGACTGGGCAGGGGACCCAGCCTGCTTGTGACTTGGCCTGGTGCCACCTCGACAGATGGGCCTGGGCATCCGGAGAGGCTGGGTGTGAGTGGGGGGGGCTGGACAGCCCCAGGACCCCCCAGGGGACACCCCCAAAGGAGCAGGGGTCAGCCCTCCCCAGGGCATTGACCTGCCTCGCTCTGCTTTTTGCAGAGGCTCCCTGGGGTTAGGAGCTGAGCCTCTGCAACATGCACGTGTTTTTTTTTCCAAACGATGGCTGCTGTTACATTAAACTATGGGATGGGATGTGCTTGGTGGAGGAGGGACTGATGGCCCCTCACCTCCAAGTGCTGTTGTCATAGAAGACGCTGGGTTTTGGCCAGGGAGTCATTGTAAGGTACACTGTCATTGTGAGGAAGAGGGTGAGAAATGCCAAGCTTAAACTGAAATAATGTTTTTAAATTAATGTGACTACAAGAAGTTTTCTAATTGATATGTGCAGATCTCTGCATCTACAGGCATTTATTTCTCTTTTTTCATGGGACAGCTATTTCCAAGTAAGCTTACGTATACTCATGTGAGTGCTAAACTGTGAAATGGGTGCTTAGAAACTTATATTTAGAGATCTAAAGACCAAAAGTAATTCAGAAATAGCCTATGGACACAATTCCTAAAACTTCCCTGCATTAATGTTCTGCTTCACACCCAGTGGGTTTGGCTGAAATAGAATATCTCTATTAGAAAAAGTACTACTACCCAAACATTATTTAAATTCTCTCCTACATCCCTACTGACTGTGATCAGTTCCCCCCTTTAAACCTTTTAAAGCAGAACAAAGCAAGTTCCCTTAATCTCACAACAGGTTGTAATTTTCTATCTTTCAGTCATCAGCATGTTTTTTTTTCTTTAAAATACCATGAAAAATAATACCAAGTTAATTAAATAGGACATTATTAAATAGACTGGCATTAATTATAATGCGTTCTTTTAAATCTGTGTTTATTGAGCATCAATCTTTTATCCTATTTGGAATTAAACTCTGGGCTTAGGTCAATAATCCTGTGGAGCAGCCCACATGTCTTTAAATACTGACACAAGGTAGACATCTGCTGTGGTCCCTCAGACCTTCCACCCTCTGTGCAGGACGTTTTGCAGCATGTGGCAGTGACTGGCCAAGCTGCAAGACCAGCTTTGGGAAAAGCCTGAGGCAGCTTTGCTGGTGGTCATGTTGTACTGCAAGATGCATGATATATTCTTACGTGTTATCTTTTGCAATAGAGAGGTCTCTTCTCCATTCTCATAGCTTATCTGGCTTTTTTACAAATAGAGAACACATGACTTTTCACCTTTAGTGTTTCGTTTTCATCAAAGAGTGGACACACATCATCCAAATAATCTTTGACTGTAACATTTTCTTTAACAAAACTGTCCTTTGCATTGTCATCAGTTCTGCTAGTTAGAGATTCTACCATGTCCTTTGGCTTGATTCATAATTTCTTCCCTGCATTTGGTGTATATTAATTACCTTCCTTTTTAACTTGTGATTTGTTTTTAATATTACTTTTTGCTGCTTTCACTCCCTCTTTGCACACTTTACTTGCCTGCAATAGTGTTCCAGCATTAGAGAAACATAATTAGATATTATACATTGGTTTGGTCTAGCTGAAAATATTTTCAGAGGTTGCAGTTACCTGTCACCTTTTTTTGACAAAAGTTTCTTCCTAAATTGACTTTTCTTCCAACTGTTTCCAAGTTGGTGAAGAACAATGCTGTAAAATGCACCTCTGGCAAGTGCAGCCTCAGAGAGGTGTTACGTGGGTACAACAGAGCAGGCTTGGGAGAACAGAGAAAATAAAGTAGAGGAAACATCTCCCTCACTTGCCCGTGGCATGATGGCTCTGTCCAGTGTCGGGGTGAAGGTGGTGGTTAATGAAGGTGGTGGTTAAAGCCTTGCTGCAGTCACACTCCATTGAGTCCTGGGACTCCCTGGGGGCTCCTGCAGATGCTCCTACCCCCGAGGTTCCAGCCTTTGCCCTTGGTGCAGCCACCTTTGTAGCAGGGAGCCCTTCCAGGTTACTAGGCCATCAGGTTCCAGCCTTTCCCCCCACCCCGGCATGTATTTAAAGCTGTGTTTTCAAAACAGCTACGGGTTTTGGTGCTTGCCTTGATTTGAATGCCCTAAGGGCTCTCTGATTGAGACTCTTCACAACCTAATGTTCTCCAAGAAACCCAAACACCCTCCGTAATTAACGATGTACAATTATGGATGGCTTTGTTTGTATCCTGACCTGTCATCTGGGCTGTCTGTCATGTTGGAAGACTAGAGAGGAGACTGGGTTCAGGGGTGGGTCTGGATCCTCCTCTGGGGATGGGACTTTCAGGGTGCTCAGTCCCGGGCTGAGCATTGAGAGGGGATGGAGCAGAGGGAGAAGTATTATGCCCCAGCCAAATTCCCGTTTTTCATCTGCAGTCACATTTGGTTTTAACCTTCTCCTGCCCGTGGAGGGATGAAGGCTGCGTCCTGGCCACATCTCTCCTTAAGCACTTGGTGTCTGTTGTTTTTCCTCCCCAGGCAGAGGTACCTGGGTGCAATGTGGGCAGCTGCAGCTCCAGAGGGAAAGCAGTGAGGAGACAGAGCAGTTAGAGGGAGGATGGAAGGGCTGATGTATTTATGGTGACGCTGCCTCCTCGCCGTTCCTGAGGGCAGTGAGAGCAGCCCTGGCAGCAGCTCTGCAGCCGAGGTGTGCCCTGTCTGACCGTGGTTACACAGGACACTGCTGCCAAACCTTGTGTTCCTCTGTGTGTGGCTTGACAGAACATTGTGTTTAACCTCAGACTAGATGGGATCAACTGCGGTTCTTTGTCAGGGCTACAAATTCGTGTTTCTGTCTGCACCTAAACACTGTCTTCTATTCTTAACTGTGGCCCTTTCCATCATGTGGACAAGTGGAATGTATTCAAGGGGACACAGGAGCCTAATATCTTGATTGTTTTAATCTGAATTAGGTTCCTAACTCAAGTGACAGCTTTGAACTTATGCCCTTTCCAGTCCCTGAAGGAAAGCCCTTGCAGGGGTTTGCTCATCAGCTTGGCCCACATCTACTCATACCCAGATGTTGCCCCAGCTAAAAGCAGACTCTGTTACATATATCTTCAAATCGTGTTGTAAAGCCCTGCACGGGAGGGTTGATGTGTAACAGGGCTCTCAGCTCAGCATCTCTGAAAGATGTCCAAGGCAAGCACGTCCCCAGGGCGCAGCTTTGCCATGTGGAGAACAGGGACCCAGCTCCATCCTGTGCTGGCCATGTATGGAAAAGCTCAAGGCTGATGGTCTGTAGTGCAGCTCCCCAATATAACAGTGTAATAATTAACAACAGCCTCTATGGTTATAAGGCACCTTCCATCCAAGAGTCTCACAGCACTTTACAAGCCTGTTTCCCCCAGACATGTGATGCTTGGTCCAAGAGCCCCATCTTGAGAGATGATCTCCTCAGGGTGGATTTGTGGCATGGAAGATTTGTTGCTTGTGCTTTGACAAGTCTGTTTGAGAAATCAGATCCGTGTTTCCTTTAGGTGCCAAGAGGCAGGACCTGTTGGGAGGGCTGCTGCAGATCTCGTGCTGCATGGGCCAAGGCTTGACTGGCTGCAGCAGCTCTCACACTGCATGGGCCAAGGCTTGAGCAATGCTTTGTCGGCTTCTCTTTATTGTCAGCTCTAAACGTGGCCCCACTCAGCTGCTGGAGGAAGGAGCCTGTGATAGATAACAAGATTTGTCTGCTCTCAGCCTGATGAATAATTAGCCATTTGTAGATAGGAGCCAAGTGTGATGCCTTCTTCTGGCTGCAGCCTTCTCGAGGTGGTTTGATTTTTAGGGGTCCTCCAGGACAGTGCAGAGCAACCCGTGTGTCCTAACGAGCCCTCTAATGAGCTTTGTTCAGGGGCTGTGAGCACAGCTGCCGTGGGGACAGCTGGGAGACGCACGGGGCTCCTGGGCCCTCCATATGGATGCTCTTGACCTCTGAGGCCTCCGAAACTCCATGTGGCTGCTGAGGACACTGGAAAGGGTCAACCACCCCTCTACACCCCCAACAAAAGGAGGTTTTGGGTAGCTGTGGCCAGGACCAAGCAGTGAAGGGGTCTTGGAATGAAGAGGGGGGGAAAAAAGGTGAAGGTTTTCAAGGAGGATGGAGTTTTCAGCACAGCAAAATTCCCTTGTAAACAAAGGTTGAAAAAAGCCAATTCCAATTTTGCAGCCTTCACTGGGTGCCTGCTAAATGGGGCCAGATGAGTGGAGCAGGGCTCGGATCTGGCTGCCACCATCCTGGGGAAAGGCTCTTGCAGCTCTGGCAGGGGTGAGGGGTGACTTTGAACCCCCTCCCCATCCCCAGCAGCTTTGTTACCAGCGCTATTGTGGGGCCGGCAGAGCCAATCCCTGCCAGCCCCGATTCAAAGTCCAGGTGCCAACCAACTTGAACTCTCCAGCATCCCCGCCGTGAAGCAATTATTCCCTCAGACACATTCATTGTTCTCATTACACCATAAATTGTGAATGAATTAAACATGCACTTACCACTATGCACCACAGCTGTCAAGGAAAATAACACACAAATATCGCACGGGGCTGGATCCTGCTCCTCTCCCAGGAACGTTTGGTGCTCGCAGGGAAGGAAGCAGCAGCCAAGTTCCTTGGAGCTGGTATTTTCTTTATGGTGAGGCCAAATCTCTGTTCTCACTCACAGCAGTGCAGGGCAGGACTCTCTCCATTGGATTTGGTGCTTTAATTGTGGGTTGTTGTTTTTCTTTTGGCTGTGTTTATATCACTGTTGCGCAGAGGGAAGACTGGCCCCTGAGCTTTCCAACATCCCAGTTTGACCATGTCTTCCTCGGGGTGCTAAATCCTGCCATGGGTGTAAAAAGAACAATTCAGGTACCACTTTGGGATGGTAGAGAGAAAACCACCAAAAGCCACCGTGACCCCAGCAGTGGGATGCCTGGCCCAGAGCTCCCCAGCCCCGGGGTGCTGGGCTTGCTTCCATGAGCATCCCAAACCACACTGGGGGATTTTGGGGCAGGGGACAGATACCTGGCAAGGGAAGCTGTGGAAGAAAGGTGACACAGAGCACCCGGCCTCACCTTACAGTGCCACATACAGATCTGTACCTTCCCAACGAGAGCTATGGGTGTTTATTTTCTAATCCCTGCTTCACATCCATGGAGCTTTAGAGCTGGGAGGGATCTCCTAGTGTGTCAGCAGATAAATTCCCTGATTGTCCTTGCTCCCAAGAGAGGACCTGAAACTCATGGCTACCTTGGGGTACAATGTTGGGGTTCACCAGACAGGATTACAGAGGGGGCTTTTCTTCTGAGTGCAGGAGCTGGAAGTTTGTCTGCATTACTCTTCTTGCACCGCATCTCCAAGGAGGTTTTCACTTTCTAAGAAGGATGTTACCCACTGAGCTATTCATAGCAGTTAAATGAGAAAAGGGGTTAATAAAATACATGCTAGAAAAAAGAAAATAAGATTAGAGGAACTGATGTTTTTGGCTGTGAGGTCTTCTGTGGGCTGCAGAGAAGGGGGGGGGGGAAGGAACAAGATTATTATTTTCTTTTCTCTAGCTCAAAGAACTTCATGGCCAGAATGGCACCACTAATCCAATTTTCTCTCTAACAAGTATTTTATCAACACCTCTTTCTTTACCACCCCCCCCTTCTCCTTCCCCCAGTCTCTCCACTGACATATGATTAGTTGTATTAAAATTAGAGTTTCAGCTACATGGTGCCTCTGCTCTGCAGCAGCATTTGCAGGAGCTGGAGAGCCCTGAGACTCCAAGCACGTCCCCCCCTGCACACGCCTGCCCATGCACATGCAGTTGTTGCACTTCTGGGCACCTGGTTTTCTCTCACCAACCACAGAAAAGTATCTTTTACTGCCGTTCAGCACCGTTTGGCAGAGGATCAGATAGCAGCTCCACTGAAAGCAAACAGCCGCCTTTCCGAGGGAGTAAATATTGCGCAACATGTTACTTCAGTGTTATTTATTATGAACATATTTTTCCCTTTTATCCAGGGATTTGCCAGCTCTTCGGAGTCACAAAACCTCTCCATGGCCTCATGAAGGGTGGCTGTGCCTCTCCTTCCCCCCCTGCCATTTCAGGGGAGACCCAGTGAGGTCTCACCTGGCCCCAGCTCCCCTTGGGAGGGGAGGATGGTTTTGCAGGGTCGTGGGATCACCCCCTGCTTTGTGCAGGCAAGGGACACCTGAGATGGCAAATTCGGATAAGGACATCTGTTGGTCATCTATCAGAGCACAGAGAAGTTACAGTAGGACCAGTCTGCCCCAATAAGCCCACAGCACAGTGTCCCGGGGGGCTTTTGGGGCAATACATAGGAGGAATGGGTAAAATATGGGGAGGGGAGTGGTGCTTGTTGTTTGCCTCGTGTCTCTCTCAAACCTCACAAAGGGAGGAAAAAGGGAAGTTCTTGTTGTAGTGGAAAGTGCTGGAGTGGGTTGGGGCACCATCAAACCAAGACCCAGGAGAGGATTAGTTATCTTGGGTGGGGGAGAAAATGAATTAAAGTCTTAAAGGAACTTAATTAATCCTCGTTAGCCCGTGACTCCTGTCTGGCTGAGGGAAACTGCTGCCACGCGGAGCCCCCCCCGATTCATGGAGGTGTGATGGGGCTGGGAGAGGTCCTGCAGCTCCAGGCACTGCTCCTCTGGATACCCTGTCATTTGGTAGCACTGTTTTTCCCCTCTCTCAAGGACTAAGGCAGCTGGTCCCTCCCTCTGCAAGGTTTGCTTGGGCCTGGGGGAGGACCCGAGACACAGTTTGTCCACCTGTGAGCGCAGCAGCCGCTCTCAGGGGTGCAGAACCTGGCGCAGCCTTTGCCCGGGTCCGTCCCAGCCCCTCGGGGGGTGAAAAGCCCGATGGTGTGTTTTATCAGGGCTGGGTGCAGGGAGCAGGGCAGCGCTGTGAGCTCAGCCACTCTCGCTGCTCTGCAGAGGGATCAGGGCGTTCGGAGCAGAGCAGCCTGTGCTGCGGTGTGGGGCTCTCTGCTTCAATATCATGAGCTGGAAAAAAATAAGTAATAATCACAGTGCAAGAGGGTACGGTGCTGCAGCCAGCCCTGTCCTGTGGGATGGGGCTCAGCCCTCCGTGGGATGAGTCCATCCTCCCCTTGGCATGGCAGGCTGGGATTTCCAGAGGCCGAGGAGGCTCCCCAGGAGCTGGGCTTGCCCTGGCTGTCTCCGGCCAGGCTGTCTGGCTGAAGTGTTATTATAGAAGTGGCAAGAACTTGAAAGTGTTTCTTTCTTCCCTCATTACCTCCTGCCATTACCTCCTTCTTGCCTGAGTATCCAGGTGCTGACAATTGGCCAAACATCAGAGAATTGGTAGTGGGTGGCTCAGCCCCGGCCTCAGGATCTCTGCTTAGCCCAGAATTAGCTGGGACAGGAGTGCTCCTGGTCCTCCTGGGTTCATGCACGAAGGACACTGGAGGCAGAGGAGCAATGGCCCACAGTGGCTCTGCTGTGTGAGGAGACCATCTCGGGGTGTTCCCATTTGTTTCTAATCCTTCTTGGCACTTGTCTTCATTAGAAAATTAGACCATGTTGGAACATGACCTTGCTTCAGCATATTAATTACTAGAATGATTAAGATAGGTCAGCAGTTAAGTGTAGACAGGCATGGTCATGCTCAATGTAACTTCAGGTGATGGGAGTTAATCCCTCCATTCCAGTAAGATTCTCTCAGGACCTGATGGCGTAATTAGGACCAACTGAATTTTTTTTAGTCAAATTTGGATTTTGATGGAAATGAAATTTTCCACAGAGAGGAGTTTCTCATTCATGGTTTTCTCACTGCAAAGCTGAAACTCCAAGGCCAATTTCAGCCCAAACCCAGAACATGTCAATTCTGAATGGCAGCAGCAATCCATAGCAGATGTTGTTGTGTGGGACACCTAGTGCTGGCATTTCCCAGCCTTGTGTGTGCTCCTCTGCTCCCCCATGCTCTCGTTGTCCAAGCATGAAGCCTGATCTTTTGTGGGAGATTCAGTCTAGGTCTATGGAAAAGCGTAGAGTATAAGACATAGAGAATACAGCTCCAATGTTGTATTGCAATTTAAAAATATAGATCTTTGGTTGCAAGACAAGGTTCCTCAGGGATTTTTTAGAAGTCAGCTTGGTGATCCATGTCTCGCTGTGCTTCTCTTGGAGGTTTCTTCATCCCAGATGTGACATTTGATGTCCCTGGCTGGTGTCACCTCTTTCACCAGACCTCTTGATCTGGACCTGTGGTGACCTGAGCCCACTCCACGGCCACCCCTCATCAGGCACAGCTCCTGGACACCCTCCTTTGCATCCTGTCAGGCTGTCATTAGCCTTTTTCAATCAACACTTTCTCGTTAGTGACTGGGGCCAGTGGGAGCTTTGAATGAAGGTGCAGCCAAGCCAGAAAAAGATCCTTTCCTGAAAAATTATAGTGAAAACAATAATGGTTGGGTCCTTGAGCAATGCCTGTATATGACAATTGTTGTCTGGAGGCTACCTCAATTACGAAACCATGTTCTCAGCCTCAGGCTTCGTGGCCTCGGTGCCTTTATTCTCTCTTGAGCAATATTTTATTGCTATTGTCTTCAACCTACTTCATATTAAGTTCAGAGTATCTGAAAGGTACCTGAAATAGGTTTTCTATGCTATTTACACAAATGTCTTGGTTTGGAAGTTTTTTGAGGGTTTTTTTGTTTTGTTGGGTTTTTTTAAAATCAGTATTTGAAAGCCTAAAGCTGGGATTATCTAAAGGATTATAGGAGAATTAGGCACCCAAAGCCAATTGATTTTTTTCACTGTGAATTAGCCAAGTGCATTTGGAGGGCTTGGAGACTTTGGTCTGTGCTCATGGTTTCAGGTCCACCTTGTACTTTCTCAGTAGAGAGACCTCAGCACCTCTCAGATGGCCTTAAAAAGGTGCTGAAGCAGAAGCAGTCAGTAAGAAACGAGGAGGCAGACCTGGCCCTGAGACATCAAACTGCCTTTGAAAATCTCCTTCTGACTCCCTTAGGCTCTTTTGAAAATGCCACTCTAAGTTACCATCAATTTTGATAATTAAGCACTGATTTAATTTTAGAGTAACAATAATTGTCAACATTTTCCAACCCAAGCACCTTAAATTAGACACGCAGGCCCAGAGGCTGGCAGGGGATCAAAGGGGAGCAGGGTGATTCTCGGAGGTGCTGAGCACGCGCAGCCCTCGCTCCCCACTGCTGGAGGTTCTGCTCAGGACTTCACAAAGCCCAGGCCACTGGGGCCTGGTCTCCTGCCAAACTCGGCGTGCTCAACAAGCGTTTCAACACCTCGCTTTAGGCACCTCGGATTAAGAAAAAAAAAATAATAATAAAAAAAATAATTGGCCGGTAGTTATTGCACCGATTTTTTTTTTTTTCCCCTGATGGAGGGAAAGGGGAGGTTGGCTGCATCTCCATGGGGAAAGTGCTGGGTCACATGTTGATGTCCTCATGAGGTGTGACAAGAGATGTCACCAGCATCTTCACTGACAAGGAGTGAGCAAGACCAGGCCAGGTTAATTCTCTTAGTCCCCTTCCATGGGCCTCCCCTACTCCAAGAAGGGTCTCGTGCATCCAACAGTGGCTTTGTGGTGGGTTTTGGGAACTGGGGGTGGCTGGGGACCAGCAGGGTGCAGGTGGCAGAGATGCTGCTGCTCCTGGGCGAGGGCAGAGACCCCTTGGTGTGGGAATCGCCTGCATCCTGCTGAACACCTCCTGGTGCCAGCTCCTGGCCCAGGGACTGCTTGCTTTGCTTGGGGTGGGGGTGACTGCTGGGGGCCGGGGAGGGCAGCAGGACCCCGGTGCAGGAGGGCTTGTCCCTGTCCCTGCTGGGGCTCGGCAGGGTGAGGTGCCATGGAGGACATCAAAGCCGTGATTAAGCCAATACTTTAATCATATCTCCGTGCCTCGTTACTCGCTCTGCGCCTTTGATGAGGGCTTCACCTCTCCGTGCTCTCCCCACTCCCAGCCCCACCCTGCGTTTCTGCGTTTGCTTTATTTTTAGCAGTGATTTGGAAATTGCTGGGGCTCCTTTTTAATTTCTTTCGTTCCCCATATTCCCCCTCTTTCTTTCCTTCTTTATTCTCTCTATTTTTTTATTTTTTTTTTTTTTTTAGGCTCATGTCAGGGCCCGGTGTCCTTCCCAGTCCCTCCAAACCCCAGCCAGCCGTTAAGGGAACATTCACACCTCTTCTCCTTGCCTTGTCTCCCCTTTATTCTTATGAAGCTCTCATTGATTATTGCCCTTAAATTCCTCAGTCCGGTCATAGATAAAAGGATAACCACTTCAAAGCAAAGTGTTAAGAGTTTAACCTCGAGCTAAAAGAGTGGACAACAAGGTAATTGAGGGTAATAACTGATCACAGACCTACTTTCAAAGGCACATGCAAGCCTCACTTTCAGATGGCTTTAATTTTATTAACATTTGTAGCAGCTCTAGATGCTTTTGAATCATTACAAACTTCAAAGCTTGAGGTAACACTCCAAATGGAGAACCTGACACCAGGTTTTTTGTTCAGACCCACATCATATTGATAGTCTCTGTTGCAAGCATGTAACATCTCTTCTCAAACTATAAAAACCTAGATGAAAAAAATATTGCCAATAGAGAAGATCAAAGCCTGAACCTCCCTTTGAATGATCCCAAAGAAGTCAAAACAGAAAACAACATGGGGGAAAAGGTATCTGTATTATTTTAAACATTTAATCTTGTCTGCTGAGAGGGATGGATACTTCTCCCTAAGTTTTATCAGACTTTTTGGATAATCATCTGTTTATTTTGGGGCATTTGGGGCTGGCCCTTTTGCTGTCCATGTATGAGGCATTTAAAATCCAGGAATTTGGAAGTAGCCCATAAAGGAACAGCCCTGAGTCAGCTGGGAGGGAGCCACGCCAGGTAAATGCAAAATACACATTCATAAACTGAAAACACATGAACTAAAATCAAAATTATAAAAGCACGCAAGAGTTCTCCCATCTCCAGCCCCTAATAGTTAAAGGGGGGAAAAAGTCATCTGTAGATGTGGAGCAGTGTGACAGCCAAGGGGGGTGTTGTCCCCCCCGTGCCAGCAGGATGTGCCCGTGTCACTCGGCCCGGTTTGCCGGGGCAGCTCCTCGTGCCTTGTCCCAGTGCCACCGTTCCTGGGGCTCACGGTGAATCAGCCCCAGGAATTGATCCAGGGTATAAATAGCCTTTTTCTTTGTCTATTTTTTTTTTTTTTTTGTGCGGGGGTGGGTTATTTTTAGCCGGGTGAGTTCCCTGAGCTAGTGCATGAAGCATTCCCAGGGAAGGGGGTGGCCCAAGGAAACGGGCTGTCCCTGCTGCCAAAAAATCCACCCTGCTCCCCTCTGCAGAAAGGCTGCTGCAACTTCAGGAGGCTCTCAGGGCTCCACACAACTTCAGGGAGTCAGGGAGAACCTCCCGGGCTGCCTCAGCCTCTGTGAAGTCAGCACGAGAAGAAAAATCCCTTGTGGTTTTTTTGTGTTTTGTTTTTTCCTTCTTTCTTACTGGTCTATAATGGTGTACAGCAGGTTTTATACTGGTATAACCCTCTCCTCCTGATTTGCATCAGTGTAATAGCAGAGAGAAGTGTTAGGCAGATGATTATTTTAGTGTAGTCGAGGACAGAGGGCTGGGTTTGAGCCCAGGATGTTTCACGGGGTCTCAGCTGCTGAACGGGGCTGTCCTGTCCTAGTGTCCTCCCACAAGAGCCAAACTCCCCGACTGCTCCAGCTTGGAAACACAGAGCCAAACCAGCAGCAGCTTTATTAAAACTGGCAGAGGCAAAGGCTGGATGTTGATGAACCTCAGGTATCTGGCCCAGGGGGTTTTGTCTTTACTTGCAGCACCCCCACTCCCCCCTCCATGACAGATCAACATTTCCAGTGTTGTCTGGTGTCAGGTGCAGCCCAGAAGAGTCTCTTTATCTGTGTGCACTTCACTAGCAGATGTGAACCTGTACGAGCTTGTGGAAGCTGCATACTTCTAAATGTTCAGTAACTTGGGTTTTAGTTGCACTGATACTACATTCTTCATGAACTGAAATCAGTTTAGTAGAAGCTGTTCTCTCTGCTCTCGTGTTAGGTACATGCCTATGTAAGGAAGGACAATGGTATATTGGTTAAATCGATGGAATTTATGTTATTGTCTAAAGTTATGGCTAGAATAATAAGTAGTTATTTCAGCATTGCTGTTGTGCTTTTAATGAGTCTATTATCAGTTGCCCAGGCAGGGTGGATAAATGGAACCCAGAGCTAAAACAGATGTTAAACTGCCCAGGGCAAGCCCTGACTTGCAGAGCTGGATCTGTACAAAACCTGCTCAGAAATTGCTGCCTCTGTTGCCTGTTTGCTTCTGTCCCTGCCCAGTGAAGCTGTGGCCCATGCCACCCCATCCCAGGGATGGACATCCCACTGGCACATCCTCTATGCCTGGCAGGAGCAGGGAGTAGGAGCTGCCCTGTTTTCCTGAGAGCTGACCAGCATCCCCATCACACTTCACTGGGAAGGATGTATCCTGGCAATGCTCCTGTTTAATTTATCCAACCAGGCATATGAATGGGGATGGATCATGGTCACCTCCACTGTGGCAAAGCTCTACATCCATAATGACATTCCCAGCAAACCCCCCCCCAAATTATTAAGATGACAGGATTGCTCTCCTTCCAGCTTGCAAGGCTTGGCATGGAAGCTCTGCTTTGCACTAAGGGAGTGACCTGCACAGAGGTAAATAGATTTTGCTAACAAAATCCTCAGATTTTTAACAGAGTTGAAATACTGCAGCAGCATCCTGTAGCCCTCACAACCTGACCCTGCATTAGTAGGGGAGGATTTCAGCTTTTACTGCTTTCTAGGAGTTTTTAGAGCTTCCTGTAGGTGGGAATGTTCCCATTGCAAAACAAACGCATGTTGGGAAGAAGTAGCTGGGACTGAGGAGGTGACACCAACCTCCTCCTCCCCTCAGTGCCTCCTGCCATGGCCACCAGCCCTACCAGGAGTCCTGTTGTGTCATCACTAATGAGCTGATCTGCATGCTTTATTAGAAAAACTTAGGGGGGACATGGGACACATGGGAGGGAATGTGCTGGCCTTTTCCAGAGTAATAATAGCAAGCTAGGAACTGCTTTGGTCCCCAGAGGACCCTCGTGGGGATGGGTCATGTCTTGTAGAACACCAGGAACTGGAAGAGCTCTTGAAGGAACAGGAGGACCATGGGGAATGGTCATCCTGACAAATGTAAATGCTACCCTAAAGCGGGGAGGGAGTTGTCAGAGGTGATGTGAAAGAGCCAGGAATATGCTCTCAAGGGAACAGGTGCCTCAAGTGAGGTTTGTTTTCAAAGGAAAAGGTGTCTCAATTTCAGCCATGTTGGGAAGAGAGGGAGAAGAACATGGTTTCAGTGACTGTAGCTGGGGGCTGCAGAAGTGGGGATGTGGTCTAATAGCACTTCAGTTTCTCCCGTTTTTCAGTGATAGAATGAGGTTCCCAGTCACCCCAGTTTCTTATGGGGAGAAAGGGTACTGGGTAAATGATCTCCAGGCTTCTACAAAAATATTAGAAAGAATAACTAGCAAAAGGAGAAAAGATTAAGATAGTATTTTGATGGTGTCTTCCACAGCATGATGATTTCTACTAAAAAGAAAAAATTAGTGATGACTTAATTAGACATATGTGCAAAGAGCCTTTTTTGAGGCCTGATCTGGTGAGAGGCTGACCTCACACTTGCTGGGCTTCCCCTGCATTTAATGAAAAGGGGGAACAAAGATGCCAATATTAATTGTTTAACCTTTCAAGAAAGGATTACGGTGGAGGTTCCCACAGTGGAAGAAAACACCTTTTCATACAATCAATAGGGCTTTGGCAGAGGAGGAGATGATCTACTAAAAAAAAAAAAAAAAAGAGTTAAATTGGGAGGAGGGAGAGCAGTGCAATCTGATATTAGATTAAATGGTACCAAAAATTTATGCTTCGTGCTCCTTGGACAGAAAGGGCTCAACAGACCCAGTGCCACGACAGCCAGGCAAAACTCCCCCAGGCATCATCCAGGTATTTTCTGGAGAGCAGGATGGTCCCATGGTAATAAATACATCTCTGGTGGTTGCTGCATCTCTGGAGAATGAGGGCTGCAGGTGGGTCTGTGGTGTGCCTCAAAAGCACAAGAATTTTTTTTCTAGTTCTAGAAAAAGATGCCAGGAGTTGTGTAAATGCTCCTGACGTGGAGGGTCAGGTCCTACAGCACAAATCCTGATGGCCACTTGCTTGCTGGTTTAACCAAAGGTGTAGATAAAAGGCAACCTTTGGGGTTTTTCCTTTGGTTCAAGGCAATAAGGTAGAGCTTAGTCCTCAGTTTGTCTCCATCAACCTGTCAGTGGTGGCTTTTGTGAAGGAGAAATCCAACCAAAGGGCATTTGTTGTCTTTTGGGGGATTGTGCTGGTATGTGATGGGAAGTCCAGTGCCAGCTGTATGGTTTTTGGATTGTTTGGGGGTTTTTTTAACATTAGCTATCCACCGTTTCCTCTTTTAACCTTCTGGTTCCTCTCTGGTTATTGTCCCCTCTGTCTGAAAGATCCTGGGGATATTCTTCTCAGTGCTGTTTCCAGCATGGAAGGGGCTCAGATATGGAACTCAGTTGTGCAACTGTGTGTGTGCAGGAAACTCCAGTGACTTTGGGGACTGGGTCTGCACCTGAGGACCCATCAGGCAACGTGGGGATGAGACTTTCTCCATGCAAAGTCTCCTCCCTCTAGGCTGTATTTCATACCTGGAAATAAAGGCATCCTTAAAAAAAATTAACCTTTCTTTAACGGCCTCAGTACGTGTCCAGCTTGTGAGAGGCAGGTGGGAGCATCATCCTGACAGCACAAGGAGGGCTGGAGTCTGCTACCCTTCACTATCCTCCTTGATACTGAGAATTGAATCGACAGGCAGAAACAAACCAAAACAGGTGTAATTTTAGGGTATTCAACTTTGACAGGGCACCTAAAAATCACTGTGCATAAAGGGTTTGTTTCTCAGTTTTTGTTGTGTTTGTTGGTGTGGGTTTTTTTTCCCTTGGAAGTGAAGAGTTTTATTTGACTTTGTAATCTAAAAGTTTTCCACTAGTCAGGAAAGCCTATTCACTCCTGGCCATTGTCTCTCCTGCTTTTTCCATTATCTCCATCCTTTAGGAGCTGTGTGGATCAGGATATTCCAGGTCCTGCTGTATGTGTGGGACACCCAGTAGCAGGCAGGGGCCAAACCAGGCGAGCAGGAGCCCTGCTGCATAGGAAGGGTTAAATTTCATGCCACAGCTGCAAAGCCCAATTTCTTTATTTCCTGTTAATGACATTATTGCCTACATAAAACCATTGAAACATGTTTCTTTCATTTGTTTAATTTCAAATTCTGAGCACACTAGCTGGAAACTATGTTTAATAGTTAAACTCAAAACATTTGGATTTCCTTTCTCGCTGAGATTTGCAGTGACTACACTTCATACTTAGTTGAGTTTTTAAGTAACCATTTTTACACAGCTCTAGAAGCCAGCCAGAAAACAAAAAGGATTATATTGCAGAATCAAATCACATCAGTTCAGGCTAGTAACACATCATATATTTCACTTCCTCCACAGTCGTGCCAAGATACCATCAGACCTGACTCGTTACCAAGCTGGCCATGTTCTCTTCCAGGAGCCTTTGCAGAAGCAGAGCCAGCACACCCTGCTTGCTCTGTGCATGCAGAAGGAGGACTTCATGCATGGAAAAAATGTTTCTGTTTCCATGAAAAAATAGGCTGGAATCTACTCCAGGCCTTGCTAGCACTGATGCTCCTATCACCTCACCATGTTTCTCCTACATCCTCCTGCCAAACCCCACGTGCAGGTTCTTGCTGCCCAGCATTTCCTGGGCAAGGGTGACATGGAAGCAGGATGAGTGCATGTGTAGGTGGATCTGAGCCATCTCAGATGTGAAGGGAAATCCTTAAATCTGAACCCATTTGGCAGATAAAGATCCAAGCTGGCAGAGTCACGTTATCTGTTGGTGCTTTCAGCAAACTGCCACAAGTTCTGCAAGGAGCAGGGGGGATTTAGCCCTCTCAGGGTGATGGGCACCTACCAACAGTAAAGCTTGACTGCTTGGGTGGTGGAGTGTCTGAAAGTCAATTCATAAGCATTCATGGGATTAGTGCATGGAGAACCCCAATGAAAACTGGGCTGTAAACCACTTTAGATTCAGATTCTCCTTGGTGTGTTTACCCTATATATGAAGCGAACCCAGAACCAATATTACATCTAGCAGAAGCAGTGAGCAGAGATGGAGCAAGGAGGAACATGGCCTGAATGGGAACCTCTGAGGAGTTATTACCTGGTCCTGACATGAGAACCACACTCAGTGCCTCTGCCATGACATCATGGATATAGCCACAGCAGTGCCCAATTTTCCATCAAAAACTCCATATTTGACTAAAAAATTTCAGTAGGACTTAAGTGTCACCTTCAAGGATGAAATTTGGGCTCCATCCTACCTGTGCAGAGCTCAGCTGGTAGGACTAGAGAGCACATAGCACGGCTGTGGGCTTGCACCCTGTACTCCACCCCAGTGGCAAGCATCCAGGCGAGGTGTTGGCCATCATAGGTCGTGTAGACCTGGTCTCCTACTGGTTACTTAAACAAGAAGGAGTGGAGAAAGTGATGTCTTGCTCATGCTTAGTGAGGAAGGGGCTGTGGGAAAAATAAGTTGTGGAAAGTCGGTCATAAATATCTTCATTTGCCCCTTTTTCCCCCACCCTCTTTTCAATCACTGTCTCGGGCAGGTGAAGGAAGCAGTTCAGAAATGTTAATAGATAGCAAAGTGCTTGTGTGTATTTTATCAGCTCTCATAGAGCAGTTAATGCTGACATGGTGCCCCTTTTAAGTCTAAAAAATCTGGCCAAGCATGTGCAGATAGCAGGGAGTGTGCTGAACAAAACATCAAGGAAAGCAGTCTGTAGGGGGGAATGGAAATGTTAAAAGGATTATAGGGAGAGAAAACGTATCAGACTTATCTGGCAATACTCGGTAACAAAAGTGTTTTGGTTTCTGAAATGAACTTCAAATCCCATAAAACCAATTGTGTGTTTTCTTGTCTTATTTTTGAGTATCTCTGGCAGTGTTTTTTTTTCCCCACTGCAAAAGTGTGTCTGTGTGTGGGTAGCACTCTGTGCTCACAGTATATAGAGAGCTCATGCAGCCCGTTGGTTTTATACCTCTTAAACTAATGATGTTAAACTAGTTTATAGAAAAAGAAAAAAAAAAAGGAAGAACAACTTCAAAGGTTCACATGTGGGTTGCAAACCTCTCATGTCTTCTGTATACAGGGCCTTCCTCCTATTTTGATCAAGACTGTTCCCAGCACTTCTGTTGAAACACTTGCAAGCCTTTGATCTTGTTATCAACATGACCACCAGTGAGAGCACCAAGCTCGCTGGGTGTATGACAGAGCAGGTGACATCAGGCACCTACTCTGACACCACTTTGGGTTTAGATTGTCCTGTTGTGGGTCCTCCTGGGGCTGTGCTGATTGCAGGGGAGCCTTCCTGCCGGGGAAGTGGTTTGTTGATGCATCTCGCCAAGGTGGGAAGGGTAAATGGGGGGCTCACCCTCCTCTTGCTTGGCCAGGGAAGGGGAGGCAAAGGGATGGAGTGGGGAGGGGAGAGGTTTGAGGGGTCTTGTGGGGAATTTGGCCCCAAGTGAGGCTGGTGAGAGGTGTGCATGGAGAGGAGGGAGCTCAGCATGCTCCTTTCATCCTTTCTCCACATTTTCCATCAATGCCTTTGTGATCTTACCATGATTTTAGCAGAGGAAGCACTTTGGAGTTGCATCAGTACAGTCAGCATCAGGCAGCAGCAGCATCCTTCAGCCTGCCTGAGCAGCAGGAGCTGGCTGGGGTTTGGATGGCATCTCTTGGCTTCATCACCACTTTGATGGTGTCCATGGGGAAGGTGCTTCCCTTGGCCGGCTGTGTCTCACTGTGCACAGTGAAGGACACCGACTTTGACCTCTGGTATAGGACTTGTAGTTCACAAAATGCCCAAGCTGACCACTTCTTCAGGCATTACTATTATTTGCTGAGGTGTTAAATGTCATCGTGCTCCTCATGCCACTGTCATCTCTACAAGGTTGCACAAACCAACAGAGCAGTCTCAGTGTTATCCTCAGAGCCTTAACATTCCTGGCGTTTGACCTAGTTCACTGCAGGAAGACAACCACCTGGAGACATCTCTTCTGTAGCAAGACACCAGCAAAACACCTGCCTTGTGCTCAGAGAGGGCAGTGATGGAGCCAGGTCAGTTGGGTGCAGTTAGGACAAGGCAGGGTGTTGTGTTAGGAGCCCAGTGAATGTGAAGAGGCACGTCTGGCAGTGCTGCACCAAGACAGATGCTCTTAGACCAGCACTCGAGTCCTTAATGGCTCCCACTGCTTTTTTCTTTCCTACTTTTTTTTTTACTACCTGCTTTAAAAAAGCTCTCACAAAAAAAAAAAAAAAGTTCTCTTTATTGTGTAGCTTCACTGTGAACTGGCTCTTTTAATCTAAAATTATTCCTTTTTGGTGCCAGAATCTGACTTCAAGCTTCTTTGCACTGCCTGCAAACATGATCTGTAGCAGCAGCCAGTGAGGAGAGGACACGTCTGGCCTTTGCCACAGCACCAGGAGGGCATTAGCCCGGCTGGGTGATGCTCCTTTAGGCAGCTTTTTGCAGTCATTTTCTCACCCATTTACTGAATTTTTATCTAAAATGCAGATGGGCTAACAAAATATAAATAGTTAATTTTCCTTCTGCTCAGCCTGGGAATTCAGATTCAAGTTTAGACTGGAAAATCAGAAGGAAATTCAAAGATACTCTGCTTTCTTGATGACTGCAGCTGCTACCTGAACACAGAGATTCCCTGTAGATCTACAAACAAGGACTTCCAGAAGCTGATAAAGATGAAGAAAACTCTGGAAGACCTTCTTGTACCTGCCACCGCCTGCCTAGTTCATCAGATTCCTTTCAAATCTCAGGCACTACGTGACTCTTCCCTGTTGGCAGGAGGAGAAAATAAGACTCCCTGACTGGACAGGCCAAAAATTAACAGGGCCACCAAAGCTTTGGGGAGGACAAACTGCTCCACGGGCACTTCCACACAAAGCTGCGTCCCCAGGGGCGTGACCTCCTCTAATTTTGTTCCCAAAGCATCATTTTTTGGTGTCTGTCATAAAGAGGATGGTGGGCTAGACAGGTCTTTGGGTGGGCTGCTCTTATGGACGTGCAATCCCAAATAATGCAGTAAATTAAGTAGCTGGCTGAGTTGCTCGACTGTTTGGTGCACTCCCAGGGCATTGCTGCAGGGCAGTATCGTTGCACAATGGGACCTGGAGAAAACTAGTTGGTTGAATGACATTTTTATGAATTATAATGAATGATACTTAATGAGATTTTTCTCCAAAGTGGAGAAGTTCGAGGTTTTCAGCCTCCATTATAATGGCTTAATTTTCTGTGCTATAGTAGTAATGGGACTCGGAGAGATTTTTATGCCAACATAATTTCAAAGCAAGTTCCAGATACAAGTACCAGAAGGTGATCAATCAGCTTCTGGTGGTTGGAGGTCCTGGGCTGGAGGCGTTCTCACTTGTCACCAGCACAAGAGGCCCAGGGGACACAGGCTGTTCACCTTCCCAGGAGAGGATTATTTTGTGTGGCTCAGTAGCATCTGCATAGTGGCACGTTGGTACTTGGCATAATCATCAGCAAAAATATTAGTATTTCTAGTAATTCATAACTGCTTGTTGTGCCTAGAAATGGCTTTTACTGCTCAGCCCGTGGGTTTGGCAGAAAGTTTGCTTTCCGTGCCCAATGGTAGCCAGGCCCAGGCCTGAAAAATGTGAAATTGGGCAGCAACTACAAATTTACCCATATGTTATTTCGTATTATTAGCCCAGATTGTCCAGTCCAGGCACCAAATAATATGCCTGGGTAGCTCCTTGCTGCTCTGTGTGGCTCTTGGATGGATTCAGCCCTCCCAGAGCTGATGAAATTGCAACTTCAAAAGATGCCAAGTCCAGGGCCACTGTGCCACATGTCCTCTTGGGTGTTTTGCTTGTCATCTTGGTGGAGACGGTGGTTTGAGCAGGGCCCAGAGGAGAGGAAGAAGCAGGGAGCTCTTCAGCACAGGGCACAGCCAAGCACCATGTTTAGTGATGTTGCAAACCAGTTGCTTTTCCAATAATGTCTGTAGAGAAGGTGGCTTGGGGGGGAAGGGAGAGGCACGGGTTTGTGGCTTTGACTCTGGTTTCTGTCCTCCCATTCGGGATCAGGTCAAGCCCTGGGACCAAAGCTGGGGTTTCCCTTTTGCACCTTGTCGTTCTCTCGAAGTTTCACAGCAGGGCCCTCCCCTCGGTGTGGAGAAGCTGGGGGTTGGCAGGGCAGGAGGGGGCAGGTGAGGGGGCTGGGCTGATGATGGGCTCCACTTTGCTGTTGCATTTCCCAGGAGATGCCATAAACAATGTTCAGGCACAGCACAAGATGCTGGTGGCATCTTTTAGGGCAGGAGGCATTGCCCCGTGCACTGCCCAGCCTTGCCACCACCTTCCTGGCCCCATATAGACACATCCAGCAGACCCAGCAATCAAGGGGAAGTGGGCTCATTTTCCAAAGCTTTTTCCTAGGAAAAGGAGGATCATGGTGGGCTGATCTCAGCTGCAAGCCTGGGTTCAGGGAGACATGGGTCTCCTTAGGGCATGGTGCTTGTGGTGGTCCCTGCTCAGGGACTTCTTGGGGGACTGGCACATGGCTCTTGTGAGAGTGGGGCTCGATCCCAATGTCTTTGCTCAGGGATACGGTAGAGAGAATCCATCTGGGGCCTCTAGAAGGACTTGAAATCTAGAAATTAATATTGGTAATAATTATAAAAATAAATCAGAGCTCGACTTCAAAAGCTCGCCCTCCCCGCCCTGCGCTGCAGTTTTGAGCTCTGTGCCTGCTCATGAAGCTCGGGCGTGTTTGCTGCGCTCCAGGAAGAGGGAAATGGAGCTGCGGGGCCGGGGTGGGCGAGCAGCAGGAGGAGGGCAGCGCCCAGAGCCCAGCCCAGGGTGGGCTCCCCTGGGGGGACCCTCCGAGCCCCCGCGTCCAGCCTCGGAGCAAGACGGGGAGGATGGCGGGAGGCGCCTTGGATCTGGAGGACAGGTTTGGGGGCCAACCCCTAATTAAAACCTTTTGTATGAAGTTAAAAAAACTCCATTCCGTGTCTGTTTAATATTTAACAGATGGGGGGGGGGGAGATGTGAACACAACTGCAGACGGAGTTTTGCTGATGTGCCAGTTATATTGCAATCAGATATTGTTTAATTAGTATGCAGAGCGAAAACATGCCTTCGGATTATTTATTTAAAGAAAAAAAAAAAGGGGGGGGGGAGGGGGGACCCGCCCCATTTTCTTTCTGAGATAAAAAACTTTTCCTGAAGTTTTTATGCCTGGGAATAACCTCCGGTCCTGCAGTGCTCTGGCTGTGCCGGGGAAAGAGGCAGCGAGGCGCTGCCACAAGCCGCGGAAGGGTGCGCGGAGCGGCGCGGAAGGGTGCGCGGCTCCTTTAAGGCGGCGGGGGGTGGGGGGGGCGGGCGGCTGCCGATCGCTTCCCTTTGATAAGGTCCTGGCAACTCTGTAGCGGCTCCGGGATACCGACAGAATGGGTGCAAAAAATAATATAAACCCTCCCCCCCCAAATTTATTATGATATTTTCCTCACGAGTGGTGAGCACCTTCGCCCCCAGCCCCCCCGGGCTGAAACTTCCCCCCGCGCACGCCTCGCAACGGGGATGCCGGGGGGCGGGAGCACCGGGCGGAGCAGGGGGTGCTTCCCCCGCTTCTCCTTCGTTATTTTTTAATTTTTAACATTTTTGGGGGGCCGTTTATGGCTTCTTTTTTTGTATGCAAGCGTGGCGGGCCGCGCAATCCCGCGCTACCGCCCTTGCAGGACCGCTCCGCCGGCCTCCGCTTTGATGCGCGCAGCGCTGGCGGGGAGAGCCCGGGGGGGCGGGGAGGGGCGGAGGGAGGGAGGGGGAGGAGGCGGGGGAGGGACCAGCGCTTTTGTATTTAAAATAAATAAAATAAATAACCAGGGGAGGGAAAGGAGGGAGGCGCGGATCGCAGTGGGCTCTTTCCCTCGCAGCCCCCCCCCACCCCTCGCCCCCCCTTCCCGATGCTCTCCGATGCGGTTGCACCGCCGGGGAGGAGAGGAGGAGGAGGAGGAGGAAGGACAGCGAGGGGCGCGGGGGGAGCGGGGCCAGCCTGCGCGCTGCCGGTGGCGGAGAGCGGCGGGGCCGCGGGCGCGCAGCGAGCTCCGGCTCTGCGGTGAGTGGCAACTTCGGGGGCAGCGGGCCGCGCTCCCGGCGGCTGGGTGTTTTACAATACCGATTCTTAATTATTTTTATTTTTTAATGTTTTTTGGTGTTTTTTTGGTGGGGTGCGCGCCTTGCGGTGCCCGCGCTGCGCGGGCGCGGTGCCTCCGCGGGCGCGGCTAGGCTCGGCTGTTGCACAGGGCTCGGAGGATCCAAGTCGCTCTGGACTTTTTGCCTCCCCCCCTTCCTCCCCCCAGCTCCGGCTTCGACCTCTCTCCTCCCAGCCCGTCGCCATTTCTGCAGCAGGTTTTGATTATTATTTTTTTATTATTATTTTGCACGCCGGTCCAGCGCGGGGAAGCCCGGCCGGCTGGGGTCGGCGCCGCCCGGGGCTGCCCCCCTCCGCTGACACCCCCCCCACAATGGTCTTTTCTGTTTATTTTCCTCTTCCCGGAGCCGGGTTTGATGGCTCCCGGCTCCGGGGGGGCGGCGGGGGGCCCCGGACCGGGATGCCCCTCTGCGCCCAGGTACAGCCGCCGCGCCCGGCCGCGCCTTAACGCCCCCCCCCCCCCCGAAATATATAGATATTTTTATATATATATATTTATGGGGGGTTATGTTCCTGCTCCAGCATCTGGTTTCTGCAGAGAGGCGCCTCAAAAAGCCCTTCCCCCGAGCGGGTGCGACCCGTCGGGGCGGGGGGGTACCCGGTACCGGCCGCCCTCGGCAGCGCGGTGCTGCTGGGGCGCGCAACGCGCGCGCAGGCGGAGGGCGAGGGGAGAGGGAGTGTGGGGGGGTGCGGAATGGAAACCAGATGCCGGGGCAGGGACGCCCTGTACTGCCGTGAGCGGTTGGGTGGGGGGGGCCGCGCTGCCCCCCCCCGCCACGGCCCCGCTAAAAGTGCGCCGGGAGTTCAGCGGAGCGGATCTGATAGTCGCGATCGGGTTGGCGATAGAGCCGCGCTCCCCTGCCCTGCCTTTCTCTCTCTCTCTCACTCTTTCTCTCTCTCCCTTTTTTTTTTTTTTTTTAATGTGAAGAGTTGAAAAGCCTGTTTACTTTTTGTCTTTGATGTTGGGAGGATCTGGTTTTGATTAGATCAATACTCCTTTTTTCTCTCTTCCCCCCCCCCCTTTTTTTTTTTTCTTTCCCTTTGCAGAGAGGAGGCTCAGAGGATCCCCTGCTGACTCCAGGCAGAGGCAGGCAGAGGCACAGGCAGCTCCTGGAGGAACTGGGAGCTCCTCTCCCCATCGGGAGCCATGAGCAGCGCTGTGGTCCTCACCCACCTCCCAGACCCCAGCAGCAGCTTCAGGGAAGACGCCCCCCGACCCCCTGTCCCGGGGGAGGAAGGAGAAGCACCATGCCCGCAACTCGCCAGCTCGTTTCTCCCCAAAAGCCAAAGCTTCAAGGCCATGCCGGTGCCTCCTGCCCCGCGGAGGAATGAGAACGGACTCGGGGAGCCAGAAGGCAGTGCATCTCCAGACTCCCCTCTGGCCAGATGGACCAAATCCTTGCATTCCTTGTTGGGAGATCAAGATGGTGCCTATCTTTTTCGGACCTTCCTGGAAAGGGAAAAATGTGTGGATACCTTAGACTTCTGGTTTGCCTGCAATGGCTTCAGGCAGATGGACCTTAAGGATACCAAAACTTTAAGAGTAGCCAAAGCTATATACAAAAGGTACATTGAGAACAACAGCATCGTCTCCAAGCAGCTCAAGCCTGCTACCAAGACCTACATAAGGGATAGCATCAAGAAGCAGCAGATAGATTCTATCATGTTTGATCAGGCACAGACTGAGATTCAGACTGTGATGGAGGAAAATGCTTACCAGATGTTTTTAACTTCTGATATATACCTCGAATATGTAAGGAGTGGAGGAGAGAATCCTGCTTACATGAACAGCAATGGACTGGGGAGCTTAAAAGTTGTCTGTGGCTATCTCCCGACCTTGAATGAAGAAGAGGAATGGAGCTGTGCAGACTTTAAGAACAAAATTTTGCCTTCGGTAGTTGGACTATCCAGCAAGACATTGAGGGTTACGGCGAATGTCAGAGCTACGGAAACGATTGAGAACGGATACAGGTAAGGGAACCCCTGGAAATTGTGCTTTGTTCTAACTTCAAGGACTTTGAGAGTGCTTCTTGGAAGGCTGTTGGGGTGGTGTGCTGGGGAGCTGGCAGGGACTGAGAGCAGGATGGGCTTCCTGTGGGGCTGGGAGCACGGGTACTTCCCTACACCTCCAAACACTGGAATTTGGGGGGTGTAGGTTGGCATTGGGTTTTTTCCCCCCTCTGTACAGAGGAAAGCAAGATACTGTGCTCCTAAGCCCTGTTGGCTCTTTCAGTTCTCCTAAGATCAAAAACTTCATAGCAACTATGTCCTCCGGACATGCGTTAATTATTGGTTCAACTTTCAAACCTATTAAGAGCAGTAGTAGAGTAGATCACATAGACGCATGAATAATGTAACCTACTAGTTCCCCAACTCCACCACCAGCCAGTGTTTAACTATGTTGGTTATGTGGGAAGCAATTGTGTGGTCATGGAGGAGGAAATGTATGCACTTATTACATCAAACTCTGCAACTTGCACAAAATCTGCTTTTATTTTGACCGTGTGATCTACAGCCTCTCCCATTGCGTTGGGTGTTGGTATCGTGTCAGAGGCATTTAGGATGGCTTTGAGCCAGTGCACACAGGAGGATACTTAAAATTGAGTACTTAAGGTAATAGAGATGTTCCAGGTATAGAGTGGTAGTAGATCTTGGGTGCTCTCCTGTTGGCTGTGTGCTTTAAACTGTTAAACTCGTTAAAATGTGGTTGTGTCTAATGGCAACTTGTGTAGATGCAAGGAGTGTTGTGTTGTGGCAGGGACCTCTTGTGCCCTTGACTTGGGGCACACATGCATTGTGGAACCCTTCTCTTGGGTTAGAAATGTTGATGGCACAGCGGCATGAGGGTGAAGAAAGTCAGAGCCATCTCGAAGTTAAGGGGGGGATGGGAAGGAGAGACTCTGATGAGCAAACGATGAGTTGTATAATCCTCTGAAAATGTATTCTTTCCTCTCCCCACCCTTGCCATAAATGTGGATTGTTGAATCAGGGCTGAGAGGAGAGGGCTCTGCTGGCAGATGTGCACTCTCCTCTGCTGGCCCAGGAGGTTGGGGTTTGGTATGGTGAGTGTTTGACATCTCGTTTACAGGAATTTTGAGAGTGTGTCTGTGATTCATGGACATCAAAGGGCATCAGGCTTCTCCTGGCGAGGCTTTGCTGGAGCGAGCCCTCCTCCTGCCCCGTGGAGAGCTTCCAGCTGTGCTGGGCTTCCCGGTGCCCAGCCCCCGGGAGCTGGGAGGGTGCTGAGGAGCCAGAGGCCTCTTTGGTCCTCTCTCTCTCTCTCCTAGGGTCTCTCCCTGCCAGTGGAGGGGTGATGGGCGTGGGTGCAGACAGGAGGGATGTACTTCATCTTGACCTGGTCTCTGGAGCTCTCCTACTTGGGGGCTGCATGGTGAGGGGGGTGAGCAGGGCAGCATTTGCTGGCAGCTAATTTGTGGAGGACTAGGGTTTTGGGATCTTGATCTTGTGCCTGAATGTTACTGTCTGAGCATTTGCTGTTCTCCAGAACCTGGTTTGAACTGCTGCCCTTCGCTTGCTTTCCAGGAGGGGGATGTTTGATGCTTTTATCTCTCAGTCTTTGTTGGTATTCAGTGCTGGAAGGGCTTGGCTGTAATGTTCTACTAGAGCTGCAGGCCCTGCTAAAAACCCACATGTTCTTGTCCAGGAGAGCTCTTGCAGGCTGGTGGCTGCTTGCCTGATTAGTGCTGGGGGAAAAAAAATCTTTTCTTTTTTTCTTTTCTTCTTTTCTTTTTTGTCTGGGGATTAATGCAGCTTGCTCCTCACATGTCACATCTACCCTCCTAGGACATTAGGTGGTGCATTTTGCTTTGATCACCTTCTGTTGAATTTCCAGGAGCTTTTGCTCTCCATGGGGCCAAGACATCTCAATGCAAAGCGAGGGAGGTCAAGCTGAGATGCTTCTCAGTTCCTCCCTGAGCTACCCATTTGTGAAGCCACTTGTGCGTGCATGTACTAGAAGCTGATGAGCATATGGATGGGTTATCTCTCATCACTCAGCATTTAGGATTGCGTTTAGGATTGGAGCTGAAGCTTGCACAAAGTTTCTCCTGGTGAGTGGCCAAACCACACCTCCCTCCTCGTGTGTGCGATGGAATTAAAGAATTTCTGCTCAGCGTGTTACAGTTTTGAAGTGCTGGGCAGGCTCTTGCCATTCACTTTGGTGGGTTTCAGTGTGATTCCAGCAGCGAAGGCCAGGAGCTCTGGGCTGAGCACACCTGATGGCAGGAGCAGAGCAATCTCAGGTCAGCCCAGGATTTGGATGGGAGACCACCTGGAAATCCCAGGGCACGGAGTCAAGGCCAAAAACACGGCAACTGGGAGACCACAGGAACTGTACAAGTTGAAAGACTTTGGCCACAGCATCAGTGATGGACAGGAACAGGAGAAGTCAAGTGAAAACACAGTGTTTGTGCCTGGCTGCAAAACAGGCACATGCTTGCAAACTGCTGGCTGTGTATTTGGAGCCCTAATACAGGGAATATTTTAAATGTAGAACCTCCCTCTTGTCCTTCAAAGTGACTCCCCTCCCCTGTAGGTTGTGGTGTGGTTAAAACTGGCCTCCCCACGCTGCTCTGGACCTGGCCCCATGCTCCAGGAATTCCAGCTATTATTTATACGCGCTTCTAAATTTATCAGGCACGAGTTTGTGTACACAGAGAGTGGTGCTTCCTTTGCAGGGCCGCCGTGTAGCATGGTTTTGTTCAGTCCAAGGTGGACTCATCTGCCTCCCATTAAGCTCTAACATCAGTGGGACTGGCCTTGCTTTGGGAAGGTGGGGGTTCAGATGGCCTTCTGCTGGCTCCCAGAGCTTCCTGGCCTTTGCAAGGATCTGCCGGAGGAGCTCCTTGAGTGTGAACTTACTGGAACCAAGTTTGGCTTCAATTATCAAAGTAAATGATGCCATTGTAAATCTGTGCTCCAAGCAGTGTTCTACAATTAGAGCATGCAAGCTGTGATTAACAGTTTTGTTAAAATATACTTTCTTTTTGTTTCAGGCTTGTGCATGAGTCTTTTTTCTTTTTTTTTTTTTGTTTTTGTTTTCTTTTTTTAACTTTAAACCCATGATTGCCCAGTGGTGTTTGTCCCAAGAAAATACTTAATGAGATTCAGTTTTGCCTCAAAATGCTCCTTGCAGATTTTCTAATCTTCCTGTATAAATCTGGGGTTTGAATTGCCAGAGTGCTTTATTTCTAAGAAGCAGTTTGACAATAAAATCAAACCCCACACTCTGAAACTGCACCCTCATAACAGGGGCTACAACCAAGAGCCCCTGAAATTCTCATGGCATTATAATGCCTCTGATTACCCACTGCCTAACATAGCATGTAGCGAGTTACACGCTGTGTGTCATCACATCAAGATAAGAATAGGCTGAGAAACATCAGACATTCTCCTTGAAGCTCCAGAGCAACTGCTACCTGACAGCTGAAAACACTTTGTGCAGGGGGTTTGGAGCTGGGGTGTTTGTGTGCACAGCATCTGTGGCAGGAGACCTCCCCTCGCTGCTGGAATTTAAAACCCTGGCAGGCAACTTGGGGCATCTGGGTGCAATTACTTTAGTGAGGTGGTCAAATGGAAAAAGGAGAGAAAAAAAAAAAAAATTAAACATGGCAAAACAGCCCCCCCACTGGTTTTCCTAAAGGATGGGGGTGATTTCTGTTGGGCAGTGTGTTGGAGATGGAGTGTGGGGGCTGGCTTTAAAAATGTGTAAACTTTGGAGATCTTTTTTGTCAGTGAGGTGTTGGTAGGTGAATTGGTGCTGCGGTCCAGTAAAGGTGGGAAGATGAGTTAGTTCTGGCCACTTTCTCTAATTATATCTTTCCAAATGCTGTGTTTGGACACGCCTCCTCTCCCTGTGCCATGGTCATACAGACCTGCTGCCTCTGCCCCCACCCCAGCCTCTCCAGCAGTCATGTCTGCTGGAAGAACATGGCAAAACAGCCCTCCTGCATGCAACCGGGGATGGCACAGACACCTCCTGGCACAGTGGGCGTCTTGTGCACCCCTAAGCCTTGTGGAACATCCTGCACCTCTGAGCCTCGTGGTCCTTGGATGTGCTCTCAAGACCTCAAATGATTTCAAATCAAATAGTTTCAAGAGCTGCATCCCTTACACAGCCTACCCAGAAGCCCACCAAGGACCTAGGAAGTGACTCTTGGACTGCACATCCCCCTGCATCAGAAGACAACATAGGTTTTAGAGGAACTTTTTTGTAGTAGTAGTAGGATGACTTAGCTTTCACCCACATGTGGAATTAATTTATCTTTGAAGATTTAACTTCTTTCCTGTGGCATTCCTTACTATCTTCTTTTTCTTTTTTTTCCTCTTGCCAGATTTATATTTTTTAACATCTTGATCTCCCCATCAGAAATGCCTTGGCCTCCTTTGGAAAGGAATGCAGCCCTGGCTGGGCTGAATACCTGCCTGCAGCCAGCCCCGCGCCTCTCATACCAGAGAGGCCCATCTTCCCCACCATGCTTCCCACTTTTTTTCCCCCCCTTTTTTTTTAAAAAAAAACACAACAACTTTAGCCTTTGTGGAGACTCCTGTTTTTGGTGTTGGCAGGGCAGGAATGTGTGGCTGCAGCGGTGCCTCATTGGTTGGGAGGGATGGGGAGTGGGGTGGTGGGGGGACATTGCTGCTCACTTAAACCCAGCTGGTCTCCTTCGACCCCCGTGGGGGCAGGGAGGTGGAAAGCCCATTAAAAAAAACCTGCCGAGCCTGCTGGCACATTCCTTAGGCCCCCAAGTCCTGGCTAAGTGGCCCTAATTATTAAAATCAGCAGTCCTTATCAGATGACAAGGCCCTTTGATATACAAAGGCAGAAGCTTAACAACCCCATCTTTCCTTGGAAGAGGAACAAAATGTGCACCTTCACATGCGGCTTTCAAACCTCCCTGCATAATCCCCTTATCACCTGCCCAAGATATGTATATTGATCTGGCTGGGAAGCTGGAGTAATGGGAGGTGGTGGGCAGGGGGACACCCAGGTCCTCCCTCACAGTGACCCTGCCACACTGTCACAGCTCGTGTCACTGCCCATTAATTTTTCATGCATCTGCTCTTGTGTACTCGCTTCAAACATCAGGCTGGGCTCTGGGTTTGCTTCTCCAGATGAAGCCAGGGGTGTTGGTATCACGTGCCCATTGAGAGAACCTGCTAGTCCCATCCTCACATTCCCCATCCTCTTCTTCCCCGCCCAACTCTATGCACGAAACCACAAGTTGAACAAGTGCTAGGTTCTCCTAAAAATGGACCTTTTTGTTGTGTGTTTGTCTAATGCCAGGAAGATGGCACCCATCTTTGGGAGACCAAGCCTGAGACAGCAGATTTCAGCCTTGTCTGTGCCTCCTCTGGTGCATGGTGGTCCTGCTCCAGTAGTTTCAGGCAGTTCTCTTGTTTTAGGCATCACAGGTACTGTAACTTATATTCCCAGAGGGCCTTAACTCCTGTCTTCAGAGTAGAATTAAGCATTTATTAGCTGGTGCCTCAGTGGCTTTCAGTGGGACTTGAGTTGTGAGCTTCATCTTTTGCCTGCTGATGCCAACAGCAAAACTCCTGCTGACCTCAGCAGTGCAGCATCAAGCTCTAAGGATCCAAGTTTTTTAAAGTATCAAAATATGTAGAGGAGCTTCCTGGGATTCCCTAAAGTGATCTTCCAATGTTTAAAGCAACATCTTTAAAGTTGGGCTTTGGCTGTATTCAGACAGAGCGTGTCCTGGTTGTAGCTGGCCAGGGCAGTGGATGGTTAGTTGCTTCTGAGGAGGTTGAGCAGCCAGCTTGTGTGGTTCCCACTAGGAGAATGCTACCATGAAGCTTGTGTGCCTTTCTTTAGCCCAAGACCAGCTGGTAACTTGACTCCTGTTGTGCTTCTCCCTAGGTCCTTCAAGAGGAACGATCCCGTTAACCCATACCATGTGAATTCTGGCTATGTTTTTGCCCCAGCCACCAGCGCCAACGATAGTGAAATATCTAGTGATGCCCTGACAGACGACTCCATGTCGATGACAGACAGCAGTGTGTAAGTACCTCCTGTTGGCCAGGTCCTTCTGGGACGTGCTGTCTGGGAATTGACTGCACCAATGCCCTGTGTGGGCTTGCAGGAACGATGGGTCCAGGGTCATGGCCCTGCTTCTGCTGGCCATTGAGTGGGGGCTGCCCAAGCGGAGGCGTGTGCCCAAACCCAGAGGTGTGGCAGGGCTTGTGGTAGCCTGGATCTTCATGCAGTTGCCACAGGTATCAGATGGAGTAAAATGAATCCCTCTATTGCCATTTTGCAACTGCAGCTGAGCAAACATGTTTTCCCCTATGCTAATGGTGCTGCCTGACTAACCCAAGGAGTGTATCTCCCTGAGCCTTTGTCTTAAGGCCAGGCTTCCTTAACTAGTTATCAGTCATCAAAGAGGAGGAGATTACTTCCTGTAGGAAGTACTTTCTGTAATTAAGGTTTGTCATTAATGTCAGAATGTACATTAATAGGGCCAGTGACCTGAAGGGGCAAATAGCTGCTCGTCTAGCATGGCTGGGGCAGTCTTCAAAGAGCCATTTGAATGGAGCTGCATGGATCAAGCCTGTTTTTTTCAGGAGCGTAGGGATGAGAGATGATGCTGGGGCTGAGCCCAGGGATTGCAGGATCTGTCTTTTCCTCCTGACTCTGCTGAGAAGTGTGCAGCTGGGAGCGAGTTGTTTGACCATTCTTCCTCAGTTTGCTTTCCCCAGCAGGAGAGAAATGGTGCTTTTGTGTTTGTAGAGGAGACAGTAAGACTCACTTAGTGCTCTTAAGGACCATTTTCTTCAACTGGGCAGAAGGCAGATGTTCCTGTTTGTGTTTCATGAGCTTCACTTAAATGCAACTGCTCTAGAAAAGCCCACCAGTAAACAGAGGGCTGCATTCCTGGTCTTCATCTCATAGGTGAAACTTCTCCAGTGTCTCTGTCAGACATGTCCAGTGATTACTGTGTGCTCCTCAGAGAGGTTTGCATGCTGGGTTTTTAAAGTCAATGTACGTGATGATGCCCAGTGGAAAACAGGATTTACCAAATATCCTTGATGCGTAAACAAAAGCTTTTTTTTTTAATGCACATGTGTGTTTTGAACTGATATTATGGAAAAAAATAGTTTGTTGTCCCACCAGATTCCCTTATTGAACAATATTGGCATTAAATAAAAGAGCTGAATCATAGGGTGACTTCTTTATTTCTTCTTACTGGCTCTGGTTGTATGTGATCATGTGTCAACAGAGCATTCATTGGGTTAGTCATTTCTGGACCAGTGTAGGGTCACTTGGGATTCACAGGGCTAGGATTATACCCTCTCTTCACAGCAATGCCAATTGTAGGCCTTATACAGATGAGAGCACTGAGTGAGAAATAAAGTGCATGGTGGATGAAAGGCTTAACTGAATCGCTTTCAGCCCATTGTTAGTCCAGGGGAGCTTAGCGGGGATGAGAGGGCAGCAGCCCGCTTTGAAATTTGCTTGAACAAGTGAATAGGAGCTCCCCAGAAAGCAGCGCGTGAAAGGAGCCTGCCTGTTTTTTCCTGCCGTAACAATAGCCCGGGCAGGCTGTGAGAGTTTGGGGAAGCTTGGCTGATTAAACTGCCCGCAGCTCCAGGTTGGGGGGTGGTGGGGAGGGGGGGGAGCAGGATGGCAGAGCTTGGAAGAATATTTCCTGCTGCAGAACTGGTCCCCCGGGCATCCCCGGAGCCATGCTCCGTCCGTGGGGCCACGCTGGGATGTTGGGTGTTTTTTTGGAAGTGAGAGAGGTAAATTGGCAGTTTTGAAGGCTGGGCTTAAAGTTAAGGCTGATGTAAAACTTCCTTTGCAGAGGCGAAGGGCTGCTGCCAGGATTGCAGTGGAACCTGTGGGATTCACAACTTTGCCTGGCACCTGGCTCTGCTGGTCGCTGAAGGTGCTGTGAGGGGGTTTGGGGCACAAACCCACCACCCTTTCACAGGCTGAGCCCAGCTGCTCTTCTGCCTGCGAGGTTTTAACCCCCCCTTTAACAAACAGAGGACCCGGGTTTATTCTGTTTTGTAGGTGCGAATACAAATTAGTTCTTTTGGCTGATATTGGTATCAACTGAAGAGGAAAAACTTGTTCTGGAAAAGTCTGTCAGACATAACAGTCAAGTAAGGGTTGTTTTTTAAAAATAACTCTAAATCTGAACTGTGCTGGAATGAGGAGAGGTCTCCAAATAATGCCCATTCTGCTTTTTTTTTTTTTTTTTTTAAATTACAGATGCCAGGGATCAGTCTGTGTGTATATATTTTGTAATGGCCACAAAGCATCATGCAAATTTATATTTCTATTTCTTGATTGGGGTTGGGGGAGAGGAAAGGGGATTTTCTTTCTTTTTTTTTTTTTTTATTTGCTTATATCTTATTTATGGATTTACTTTGGACACAGGGGAATGCTGCTGAGCAAACTTCAAATATTACCTTATCTTACAAACCAGGCTTTTGATGTTGGCAAGATCAGAGGCTTGTTTCAGAGCCGTTGCCAAATGAAGATGGGAGTGAATGCATATGCGCATGAGTCTGATATTTCAAAGCAGCAGTAAAACTACATCAGGTTAGGTCAGGCACATCTGAGTCAAAAGGCTAAGATAATTGGCTCAGCTTAAATGGCAGCTGACTGGGTAGAAGACTTCAAACTAGTGTTTCCCCCAGAAACAGATTGGCTTAGCCCCAGCCTGGTTAGCTGAAATGTTTGTAATTAAACTCTACTATTTAGTGCCTCAACTCTGTAGCTCTTCAGCCTGCAGCTTTCAGTAGCCAAGAAAGTGAGTGCAAGTGTTTGCTGCTTGGAGCAAGGGGAGAGGTGGCACCTGGAGAGCTGGGACTAAGCTTGTCCTGCCCTGAAACCTCTGGCCAAGCTCAGCCTTTTAATTTCAAAGGCACTTTGGTCTCTTTCAGCATCAGGTTTCCCCCTGTCCCCCTTATCTCTTGCTGTACTGAGCCTGGCTCCAGCTCCATCCATCTGTCCCTCCTGCAGTGGGAATCACCCCTTGGTCACCCCATCAACCCTGGTGGTGTCCTTTTTCCCTCATTTTCTATGGAAGGCCTAGGTTTAGACAGCACTCATCAAAGTGGCTGTAGAAGTCCCTCCCCATTCCCCAGACTGACTTTCCCAAGCTGCTCCACAGTCTTCCCATCCCGGTGAAAGACCTCTTTTTTTTTTTTTTTTAAATCTGTTTTGTTTTTTGTTTTTTGTTTTTTTTTTAATTCTACACATTGTTACAAGTTGTAAAACTCTTCTGCCAAGGCAGGGCTGTACAGCAGGGAGCGGGAGGTTTGATGCGGGGCTCTGCAGTGCAACCAGAGAAGTTCTAGGAGGAAGTGGCAGCTTTTGTACCAACCTGAGCAGGGGCAAATCTTAAATGAGGTGGGGAGCTGCCCTGTTGGGTCAGTGGTGCTTTTCCTCCTTGTTTTCAAGCCACTTTGCCTGGGAATGGTGCAAGTCCCCACTCTTGTTCCATAGCCTGTCCCAGGCCTGTCCCTTTGAGCAGAGATGGTCCCCTGGACCTTGGAGCTTGGGGGTACCCCGCAAGGAGAGGTGCTCCCAGCTCGATGGCCACAGCAGAGAGGCTGGGGATGGCATCTCGTGCCTGCAGACCTGGAGAGAGGTGGGGAGCACAGGGAAGCTGTGGGGCTTCCTGTTGTCCCTTGGTCGTGTCCTTGGGTGCCTGATGTTGAAGATACAGACCTTCAGCTGCTTCCCCATCTGGCCTTTTGGACTGTCGTTTATAGAGGACACCTCCTCTTTCATTGACTATGTTAATGGGATTAGTCCCATGTGTACGTAGGCATACGTGGAACATGCCCATGCTGGCGTTTTTACTTACCTTTAAAATTCCCTGTATAGAAGGTCTTCCCTAAAAGACCCTTATCTCAGTAAGCCTCAGTGAACAAATGCTTCTCTGAAGGTACAGATGGTTTGGTTTTCACCTTAGATTTGCTTTTCCCACATCCTCTTCCAAAGTCAAGGCATGTGACATGTCCTAAGCCCCATTGCCCCATGGGTTTGTGGAGCAGAAATGCTTGGTGGCCACCAGTGGCTGCGGTTGGTGGCCTTGGCCAGTTGTGATGGCAGGTGTGTGCTGGGCTGCTTCCCCAGAAAGCTCTCTGGAGCCCCGTGTTGTGCAATGGGGACATCAGGACCTTTAGCTACTTTCACTTGTGATGTAACGTGTGTTCACGGACTGTGTCTAGAGGAGACTGATGTTTGTCTTGTGTCATCGAGGACTTTCTCTGCCCTCCTAGCATGCTCTCTTTTCTTATAATGGCTTTTCCAAGTTTATTAAGTTGAAATTGTTCTGATCTTTCATTCCAGACTTTGCAGCCTAATCTCGCTCATTAAAACCGTTTAATGGCAACTAAACACTTTGGCCAAGGTCTTCACAAAGGCCTGCGATAGTGTGCTTCAAACCTTGAACATGGAGTGATGGCATCCAGCCATCCTCCTGAAGAGAAGGGACTTTGTGTCTCTGGGAAGGCATTCCCTTGTGCCTGGTCTCCAGCTGCATGTCCAAAACATGTCAGTGTGTGCCCACCACCACCATGGCCACAGGAGGGGGCACACAGGAATGCCATGCTGTGTTGGCTCCTCTGGCAGCAGCATGGGGCCACCGCTGTCTGCTCAGCTGCCACTGCTCCTCCTTGGGCAGGAGCTATTTTCTCCACTGAGGAGATGAGTCAGGTGTGGGGGCAGGTGGATGAAAGGGATGGGACCGGAGATCAAGGTTATTCAGCCAGTCTGAGGGAAGGGGTGGAATTAGACATTCAGAATCTCCAGGCATGCTCTTCCGGCTGTCCCCACTGTCTGTAGAAGGCCCTTTAATCCTAATTGAGGTAATTTTTTGTGCCGCTGAATGAAAACACCCCACATTGCCTCAAGCTGGTTGTGTAGGGGGCTGTTCCCACCGGTGCACCTTGCCTGGTCTCTTCTCATGGCTTCATGGCTGTGATCCACTGGGTCCGAGGGGAGCAATGTTGTTCCCTGAGGGTATGGCCCAGCTTTGCTCATGCCTCGTGGTGGCTTGTCTGTCTGCCTCAGGGCAGGAGAAACATCTTGGATCTTAAGTGGGGCTGGAGATGAGGAGCAGCCTTTTGGTAGCCATCCATCTTCAGCCTTTTCCTTCTTTCCACAGTGCCAACACCCCATGGGGTGTTTCACAGCTTGAGGAAAGTTGTGGTCCCTGAGAGTGTAATTTGCTTGTGAAAAAGCAACAAAAATAAAGGGCAGAAGCAGAAACCTAACCCTGGAAGGGCTTTTCTCTAAGAATTTTCAGAAGTGAAGCTGATGGGATCTTTGGGTGTCCTCCCATGCAGAGTTGCCTTCAGCTTGCTTTTCAGCTTTTGCTTAATTACTGCTCATCCACATAGATGGCGACACAGGCCCTCTCCAAGCCACCAGATGTTTAAGGCTTCTCCTGGCTTCAGGTGACATCCAGAGGGCTCAGCACCCCTGGGAATGTTGGCCTGTAGCATGCCTGGGTGGTTTCAGAGGTGATGGAGGCGCATCTTGGTTAGAGCATGGGGAGAGCCCTGGCTGATGGTGACCTCTCTTCCATGTGCAGAGATGGGATCCCCCCATACAGAATTGGGAGCAAGAAGCAGCTCCAGCGGGAGATGCATCGGAGCGTCAAGGCCAACGGTCAAGTCTCTCTACCTCATTTTCCGGTAAGTTGAGGTGGGAGCTGCAGGATTTGGGTTGTCCATGGGAAATGCTGAGACTGGGAATGTGCACACATGGAGGGATGGGAGCAAAGGAGAACACCATTTCCATCCCGTTGTGATGCCAGAGAGGGGAAGCTGCTTGGTGTTGAGCAGGAGCTGTGTGGTCTCAGCATCCTTGCTTATGCACAGTCACGTTTGGTCCATCCCTGAAAACCAGGTGCTAATTAGGACTTTTCCATAGCACTGAATTTGTCCTCCTGGTCCACGTCCAAGCAGAGACGCCCTGGTTGGGTCTAGTGAGAGCCTTGGCTCTGTCCACCACCCTGACACCTCCACTGGTGCCGAGCAGACCGGGGCTTGGCCTTGTGTGTGTCGCCAGGGGCCTTGAAAGTGTGGGGTCTGTCAGCTGGTGGGAAGCAGGATCTCCACAAGAGAGATGTTTGCAGCAGATCCGTGCCTTGCTCTGGGGGGATCCGATCTGCCGCGGTGCCGTGCTCTAAAATTAACTCGCTGACTTGCTAATTCAGTTGACTTGTAGACTCCCGATTCCTGCGGTGAATAAACTGTTTACACAGACAAGTAAAAACTTATCTTGTCTTGAGATTAATATGCTAAAATTCCTCTTTCTGCTGTCTTAAGCAGCAAGAAATCATAGATTATATTTCTGGTGCAGAGGGGGGAGTTGAGTTGTGTGTTTTTTTTCTTTTTGGTATTTTTTTTTTTCCCTTCCTCCATAAAGAAAGTTCTATAGCCTGAGCTTGTAAATTAGATTATTTTGTCCCAGGGCGTGCAAATCGACTTTCTCTGTAAGGCAGTGCTTTGATCAGGGACTGAATAGAGCCAGCTTGTGTAAGAGTGACAATTTCCAGCAGAGTGGCCTTTTTCTACCCTCACATCATTTCTAGAGCTAAGTGGTTGCCGGAGAGAGGCCCCACCTCATCTGGTGGGTAGTATGTGAAAGAGTTGGCAGTTCAGCTTTCTGCTTTCGGGGTGGGGGGGGGGAAGAGAGGGAGAGTGGGGGTGAGGAGTGGGGCTCGTGGGGGTTGCAGGAGAGAGGGCAGAGTCCAGTGGGTGGTTTCTGTTTCCTCTTCTTTTTTTTTTTTTTTCCACCCCCCCTTTTCCTGCCATGTTTGCTTCTTTTGGCAGAAACTCGCGTTTTGCCTTTTTATATTCTGCACTTGATTTGGAGATGTTCCCTTTTTCCCTTGATAGATCTGCTTGAGGCAGCCAAGCTCAGCAGTGTAGCACTGCTAGCCTGCAGCAGCTTTCTTCATTTTCTGTACAAAGAGATGGAGGGGGGGGAAGAGATCTAGGACACTGTTGAGACAACACTACCTCAAAGGTGCCCAGTGTGTAGCCAGGAAATAAATTACCAGCACTTCTCTGATCTGCAACCGTTTGACTTCTTTTTTTTTTTTTTCCTTTTTTTTTTTTTTCTCCTTTCCCTTTTTCTCCCCCATCTTATTTTTTTTTAATTTCCAACTCCTTTCTGTTTATACTCACTTTATTCCTTGAGTTAAAGTCTCTCCCTCCCACCTCAGAGGTTTTTTTTTTTTGTGTTTTTTTTTTTTGTTTTTTTTTTTTTTTGATGTTTGACAACAGTCTTTGAAGATTTTCTACTTCAGAGTAGCTACTGATGGGCTGGTTGTACTACAGAGAGAACAAGCGGGGTTCCTCAGAGTGCGACCAACTGCTCCTGCCGAAGGCAAACGCTGGTGGGGAGGATGTCACTCCATGAGGCCACAGCACTAGCTCATAAAAATCCAGAGCAGACCATGCCTAGTTGCGGTCGTCTTTTCATCCAAACATGGAGACACAACAAGCGTAGCGGGGCTGGCGATGCCGCTCCGGCTAAGCACCCGCGCCCCGCGCCGCCGCTAAACATGCCTTGTGCCTTCTGTCCCTGCTCCTTGTAGAGGACCCACCGTCTTCCCAAGGAGATGACCCCGGTGGAGCCGGCTGCCTTCGCCGCAGAGCTCATTTCCCGGCTGGAGAAGCTGAAGCAGGAGCAGGAAACCATGGACAGTTTGGAGGAGAGGCTGCAGCAAATCAAGGAGGTAGGAGGAGGCTTAACCCTGCTGGGGATGGGTAAAGCTCACTGCTTGCTGCCTGGCTGGGGGGGGTAAGAGGGGGCTGTATCCTGCCCAGGGAGGGGGAGGATGTGTTTCAATGGCACTGTGGTTGCTGAGCCCACAGGGGGAATGTCCCAGGGTGCACCTGACCGGCTCCCCATCCTCTTGCATTTATTCCTCTCCATCACTTGGCCGTCAGGACGAGGAGAAGGAAGGCTCAGAGCTCCCCACCAGCCTGCAGAGCAGTCGGGAGATGGTGAACCCCCAGCATCCGCAGCACCCGCTCTCGCTCCTGCCCTCCGGCAGCTACGAGGAGGACCCCCAGGCCATCCTGGACGAGCATCTCTCCCGTGTGCTGAAGACCCCCGGCTGCCAGTCGCCCGGCATGGGCCGGCACAGCCCCCGTGCCCGTTCCCCTGACCGCCTGCCGATGGGCAAGCTGCAGCCCAGCACAGCCTCGCCGGCGGCATGTACCTTGGTGGGTAAGGGATTCGTCACCAAGCAGACCACCAAGCACGTCCACCACCACTACATCCACCACCACACCGTGCCCAAGACGAAGGAGCAGATCGAAGCAGAGGCGGCTCAGCGGGTGCAGTGCTGCTGCCCGGCAGGCAGCGACTACTACTGCTACCCCAAGTGCAAGGGCCACCCGAAAAACACAGACCCCCCTCTCCCTGCGCTGGAGCCCTTCGGGTAAGTCCCCAGCATCTCTCTCCATTGCACCCACCCCAAACCCTCACCCCGTCATCCCTCTGCGATGGGGCTGGTGGGGACAGCCCCGCGGCAGCGCAGGGGGTGACAACGGGCTCCTGTTTCCTTCTCACCACCAGCAGGACGGGCACGTTGCCGAAGAGGCCGAGCAGAGGAGTGGAGAGCGTGGCCCTGCCGGCTGGGGACGGGGGGCTGCCCGGCCCCGGGGGGGTGCAGCTCCCTGGGGGTGAGGCCGACCGGGCACAGAACGTCTGGCAGTGGATGCTGGAGAGTGAGAGACAAAATAAGCACAAGCCCCATAGGTAAATACGCAGCTGTCTGCAGCAATATCGCTCCCGGTAAATATTTATATATTACATGGGCTGTCTATTTTTACAATCGCTAAAAACAAATGAGACTCTTTGCTCCTCCGGTTTAATATAAAAGCTGTTCCGCAGAACCAGAAAAACCACAAAAATGTCATGTTTTTGGCAATAAACCTCCTTTCATGTTATGACAGACTTTTGAGAGGGAGCGAGCAGAATAGGAGCTGCTATTAAAGTCATATTTTCCAGCTTTTCTAACCCGACTTCTTCCACTCCCCAAGCACACAAAGCACAAAGAAGGCCTACAGCTCCGACTTCGCCAAGGGGGCCCCCGGCCGCCACCACCCCTGGGGGACCGGCAGCCACCCGCGCGGGGCACAGCCCGCCCACCCCTTCGTCCAGGACCCCGCCATGCCCCCGCTCACCCCACCCAACACCCTGGCGCAGCTGGAGGAAGCGTGCCGCCGGCTCGCCGAGGTCTCCAAGCCGCAGAAACAACGGTAATGGCGGCGGGAGGGATGGTCCTGGTCCCACCGTGGGGTACGGGGAGAAGAGGGTTGATTGAGTGCTGGTTGGGCTCCTCTTCAGACAACACTTGGGCCAGTGGTGGGCAAGGCAGGGGGGGAACATAAACACAGACTGTGTCTTCCATGTCTAGGAGGAGGGTCAGCCATGGGGCCGGGACCGAGGGGACGCGTGACAGCACGGCTTGGCCCAGCCCCAAGGATGAGCCTCCTTATTCCAACCCCACCCTTCCCCGGCACGAATAGTTTGAATCCTAGACTATTACTTCCACTCTTTTGATGGCTGTAATTTGCCCATTTTTCCTCTGGGACAGACTCCAGCTACATTCCAAGTGGAGAATTGGACTGGTTATCATTCATTTGGGTATGGAAGGATAAATTAGCCCACAGCATTTTTAATTCTTCCTTTGATTGTTTACAACATGTGAGGGTTGATACAAAGAGCAAACTTAATGACCCACAGGAGACTTCAATTAAGAAGATTTTATTTCAACAATTTTTTAAGTTACTATTTTTTTTTCCTTTCCTTCTTCCCCACTCGCCCTCCCCCTCTCCACTTCAGATGTTCAACCTCAAATCAGCAGAGGGATCGAAACCACTCTGCTGCTCTTCAGGGGGGAAACACCCCTTTCTGCAATGCAAGTCTAACAACAGAAGAGTGAGTATTACACGGGCATAAAGGGATTGGGAAATATATATATATAAAAAAAATAATAATTATCTTTTCGTTAAATGGATTGTGCTTTGAAAAGAGAGGAAATTCTTATATCTGAAATACCGTCTTTCAAACATTCTTCTTAAAGAAAGAACAAAACATTTGCAAATCTTGTCTCTGGCTCTTTTTAACTTGCATTCCTGTAAAGTGGACAAAGATTGGATTAGTCTAATTACAGGATGGTTCTTTTAACAAGAAATCTGCTACAGAGAGGTCTAAAATGGCCTAAATAATTAAAGTTTTCTTTCTTACCCTCTTCATCTTAAGCAATGAGTAATGTTTGAAGTCCAGACTGAGCCACCTGACTAGAGCCTTTCATTTTTAATTGGTTGACCTTAAGTCCACCAGCTGTCTTTGCTAGCAGCTTTTTTTTCTGAAGCCACTCTACAAAGACTTAGAACAAATTAGGAAGACTAAATTACTGCGGACTAACACTTTGTGACCTTTTGACATGCCAAGTGTACGTTGCCTCAGAAGCAGTTGTAGATTTGGCTGCATGGCATTCACTAGAGCGTTGCCATTTTGCTGGGTAATATTGTTTTAATTACTCTTTAAGAAGGGTTTCTTAGTGCAAATGACAAGATCCAGTTTAATTTTATCCTCACTGGGAAAAATAAGATTGCCCATGTGCTTCAGGTGAAGAATCTGGTGATGGTTTTGCTGTTGGTGGTTGCAGGTGGTTTTGTGCAGGAGAAGAAAGCTTGGCAGATGCTTTGTGTGAAGGCAGATGAAACGAGCCTTTTAAAACCAGAGGTGTGCAGTACTGGGGCTCGCTAGGTAGGGGTTAGCCCATGGTGAGCCCTGCCCAAGCTCACTTGGGCCATGGTCATTCTCTGATGCTTCCAGCAAGCATCCCACCTCCATCCCCTCAGTTCTCCCATCCATAAAAGGGGATGAGGTCTCTGCTGCCCATGGCTGGGTGCTTTGATTCACACCATCACAGCAAGCAGGAGCTGGTGAATGTGGGAGCCCAGCGACGGGCTGTGCAAACACAGCATGACACACGCACGGCGAGTACGGGAATATCTGACTTCCTGGGTCACACCCAGGATATTTCTGACCAGGGATACGTGTGGCACAACCAATGCTGGATGGAGGCTTGTTCTCAAATGGAAAAATAGAGGGGTTTGTGTGTTTTCTGTTTTTCAGCCACAAAGAGCCAAAGAAACTGCCGGTTGTTCACACCTCTCAGTCAAGTGAGTTGGTTGTCACCTATTTTTTTTGTGGAGAAGAAATTCCCTACAGGAGGATGTTAAAGGCCCAGAGCCTGACACTTGGGCACTTTAAAGAACAGCTGAGCAAAAAGGGAAATTACAGGTAAGAATCTGTCATTTGCTTGTTCTTTAGTATATCCTGGTAAGTCAAAAGAATCAGCAGATACTTTGCAGGTCTACCCACAAGGACACATTTGCCTCGCCTTTCGGGGGCTGTAGATCTTACTCTCTTCCCACCCAAACCAAGAGCAACTTGGAGATAGAGCAAGGGGTCCTGAGCTGCCTTGTGGCTGTGGGGCCACCTCCTCTCCCATCTCCCCCTCACCCTCCTCCCCAAGTTGCATGAGGATGCAGGCTGGCAGCCTTTGTGCTCTAACTCTTGTCCAAAAAGCTGGAATACCAGTAAAAGCTGGGATGGCCTTGTGGTGAAGGCACGACATGGTGGGGGTTCAGCTTCCAAACTGGGGTCAGCATTCCTCTTGGTGCTGACCTCCTGCTTTGCCTACTCATGTATTTTCTTTCATTTAATTTTTTTTTTTTCTTATTTTGCAATTATGTGGCCATAAATGGGGTCAGTTAGGGGCTGGGATGTTGCATCTGCATGGACATATAGCTGAGATGCAGCAAGCTTGCTTTTTTGTTTTTTTCTTCATTAGGGAAAAAAACCTCTGCCCTGCAGGGGAAGCTCCACCAGTGATACCAAGTTCCTTCTCAGAAACACCAACAAACCCTGCCTGTCTGGTTTCCAGGGCCCAGCTCCCAGTTTAACCAGTTTGCTGCTTCCCCTGCTCTTCTAGTTCCAATGGCAGTAGCTTCACATTGGCTATTTTTGCTGTACTTGCCCAGTGGATCTGGGCACTAGTGGGATCAGCTGTTGGCCACTTCTGCAGGTGAGCAGGAAAGGACAGGTCCAGCTTTGAATTTGGGATTTATGTTGCATTGGGTTGGGCTTCAAAGAGCCAAGAGGCCTCCCCTGTACTGGCAGCCTCTGATTCAGCCTCTAAATGGCCACTGGGGCTTGGTACGAGGACTTCCCAGCTGGTGCTCCATCACTGGCATGCCTTTAGCTTTGGCAAGTCCACCTATGCAGATCAGAGGTAGGTCAACCAAGGGCACTGTCAGGCTGGGAGATGCTGAGCTGGGGTCTGTCTGTGGCTGTTGCACAGTGGGGCTAAAATAATGCCAATTTTTTCCCCAAAACCATCTTTGCAGCCCACCCAACTGCCATCAGATGGCAGCAACCTGCAAATACACCCAACCTGGACAACCTCCAGGAGAGGTTCTTGGACTGCTTGCACCCTTGGGCCATTTTCCAGCCCCTGAAGCCTCTTCCAGCCCACTGTGCTCCTCCTCCTGCTGATGCAGCCTCATGTCCTCAGTTGCAGACCAGTTTCCCTGGCCTCACCACTGCTCTGTTGCTGCTCCAGTGGCTCTAGTTTCTGTGCCCCCCCCCCCCCGGCCCCTTGTTTGTCTGTTTTCTATGCCATTTTTTTGTGTGTGACTCCTGAGTGCAGGAATAGGCTACTACTAAAAACCTCTGTGGCCTGAAAGTCCCTCCAGGTGCAATTATTTGTGCCTTGTCAGACTGTAATTACTTTAGAAAATGTTTTTAAGTGACTGACAAGGATGAAACAACGTTTGGCTTAGATCTCACCCCTTTACACCTGGGTAAAGACAATACAGAAATTTATAAAAGGAACTTGGGTACGTGCCCAGTATTTTATCTTGCACAGACACAAGGTGAAACTAATTACACAAATGTGTGTACCTCCAGGGAATCATTTTGATCTAAGCTTTGACTTTTGGCTGGACTTTGAGTGAAACTGCGGGTGACCTTCAGGGAAGAGGTCCGCAGTGCCCGGAGTAGCGTGTGTGTTATGGGGAGGCACTAACTAGGCTGCTTTGGTCACATCTGGCATTGATTTCTTTTTAAGGCACATTTAATAAGCATGTCTTTGAAGCCCTTGCCTTTCATTTAATGCACAAAGACATGCAGAAATGCTCCACTCTCCAAATTCTTTATTGATTGGATCAGTTTGCGAGGCGGGTACCTCGGGCTCCCGCGATGCCAGAGCCGTGGGGCAGCCGTCGGGAAACTGCTGCTTTGCTTTCCTTCCCCTCACCCCCCCACCAAAAAAAAAAAAAAAAAAAGGAAAAAAGAAGGAATTAAGCAGTGATTTAATACTGATGGCGTTAACAAAAAACAAACATACACACAAAAAAACTGGGTGGTGTCGAGTAATCTGAAGATGGCAGCGGTTCAAAACGGAGCTGTAAGGCCAGGCCTGCTCGCCTCGATTGGTGCCAGATGTCCCAAAAAATAAAATAAAATTTAAAAAAAAATGGAGCAAAGCTTGCCACATAAAATATGTTTCAATGGCAAGCCCATTTCTGAGCAAATAAGAGCAGAGTGACTTGTTGGAAGATGATGTGGGGGAGGATTTTTTTTTTTTCTCTTTGCCTTCTCTTTTTATATTTTTTTTTAGCCCCTTTTCTCTGTGAAATCAGGTTGTAATTATGTAAAAGGTCATAGTGTGTTTTCTCAAATAAAAATGTAAACACAGCCAGGGCTTGGGCTTGTGGAGGAAGTTATTGGGAAGAGCAGCTGTTATCTGGAGAGGGGCGGAGAAGGGGAAAGGGAAGAGAAAGTTCTTTGTAATTCATTCAAACTTTCCTTGGGTTTTTCTGGTTTTGTTTCAAGGCTGCTGGCCTGGGGAATTGTGGCCTTGACCTGCTGCATGAAAGTTGGTGGGAGTTGAGCCATTGACTTCAATGAGTACAGGCTCTGAAGGACTTAAATAAGATGTTTTTCCTTGCTGAGCCATTAAAGATGCAACATGTGTCAATTCCGCCTGGAATGACTTTCCAAAAATAAATCCTAACCATACCTTGACTAAATGGAGCTGGGTTCATCTCGGTGACTAAAAAGCCAGCTTTTATCCCCTTACCAAAATAATTTTAACATAGCCTAAAAATAAATAGTTTTGTTACTGAGTAATTGGAACATGGGTAATAGAACAATCACTAAAAAAAATAAAAACCAAATTCTAAGAGCCTGGCCTGGCTCTTTCAGTTTTAGTAGTAAAAGTGAGTTTAAGTCGATGTAAAAAAGTATTAATTACAAAACCCTCTTTCCCCTAACAAACGTGTGCCAACCCCAGGTCTCTGAGAACGACAGAGGAGGAGGGGTTTGTTGGGTTGTTGGGTTGGTTTTTTTTTGGGTAATCCATCTGATGAAGGTTTTTCCAGCCCTGGTGCTCAGATGGCAAAGCACTTTTCCAAGGGAGCAGGCATGGCCGAGGAGGTGTGCGGCGGCAGACGGACAGGCTCCCTAAATGCTACCCCTCTGAATGGAAGCCCTTCATTTGTGCATATGCAATTAAGCAGCCTTAGAAGGAAGAAAGCTCCAAACGGGATAAAAGGAACCTTTAATCAAGAAGCTGAACGGTCTAATTCAGGATAATAGAGGGGTCCTTACTGTTTGACACAGGAGGGGTGGGGGTGCTTTTTGTCTCTGGGAGCGTTGGCTTCATGATCTAACGACCCGGAGCAAAAGAGCAGGAATGCAGGACACTGCTACTTGACCTCCCCGTGTCACTGGACCAGGGGTGCTCCCAGCATAGGGAAACAAATCCAGGAGTTTCTGTCACTTAAAATGGACACTAGGTGAATTAGGCATTCGGTTGCTTCCAGTGTGAGGCTCCCGGGTTTTGTTTCCAGCAGGAGTGCCACAGGGTTCCAGCTTTTGCATTGCAGGAAGCTGGGGTGGTTTTCTTTTCATCCATCCATCTGCCTAAAAAGCCTCTCCTTTTAATAACAGTTGCTAATTTTAATGTTGGGCTTCAGCTTTGAAACAAGAAAACACATGAAAGAAAGAAGGTGGGGAGAGAGGGCAGCCTTAAGAATGCTTAGCTTTGAAATTGTATTTATTTATTTTTTAAATAAGTTATTTGACCAGCAATCACCACGCTTTCTAATTTTCTCTCTGGCTGAGGATATCCACTGCCAAGGTGTATCAGCTACTCACTGGAGAAGCTGTTGTGACCACTGAGGAGTGTGCACAGTCCTGCTCCCTCCATCCCATCCCTGCTGGCCCGGGGATACTTCCATGTTCCTGGACCTGTGTAGCCCTGAGGTTTTCCCTGGCCATGCCGGGCACTGGAGGAGCATCCTAGGATGGAGAGATTGGAAATGTTGTGGTTATAAGAACTGCCAAAGCATCCTTTTGCTTTAGCTTTTGATTTATTTTTTTTTAAACTGTGTTTTAATTCTCCTTACCACAGATACTACTTCAAAAAAGCAAGTGATGAGTTTGACTGCGGTGCAGTGTTTGAAGAGATTTGGGAAGATGAAACCATCCTGCCCATGTACGAAGGAAGGATTCTTGGGAAAGTGGAAAGGATTGATTGATGGCATCAGTGTTTCTTAAGAAAAGTTAAGCTAGAAAAATCTTTGGACACACAACAGTAGTGATGACAAGGAAAGGAAAACAAAACAAAACTCTGAAGGAAAAGTTTCGAACCAATGAAGAATAAAAGTGAAGTCTATGAAGACTTTGCTGAATTAGCCTTAGAGGAAAAAAAAAAAAAAAGGCATTTATTATTAATGAGTTGGGTACTGAGATGATAAAAACCCTGAACTATTTATTAAAAACATGACCACTGTTGGCTATTGGAGATGCAGACCGTGTTTGAGAGACTTCCATACATAATATATGATTTCCTGGGGATCTGAAATGTATGGACTAAGAGAAACTGTGTATAGCTTACCTTAACAGTAATCCTTATTGATATTTATTGAACAGTCTGTTTTCCCTGAAGTCCAGTTTTTGGATATGCTGCTTTAACAATGGAGAAAGAAGAGAGGGACTAGGAAGGGGGGTGATGGGAGGAAGGATTATTTTATTTTTTTTATCTTGTTCCCACTAGCTAAGATTTAGGAGTTTGGCTATGAGCTCATTCATGAGTTGTTGTTTCTTAAGGGGGAGGAGGGAAGAAGTGACATTGTCCCCAGTATTTCTCCGAGTGAAGATAAAACTTTTCTAAAGAAATAATAGTAATAATAATAATACAAGCGGAAATAAAAATACTGTCCTACCATTCAGCTAGAGACCGGTGCATTTTAATCTATGCTGCTCTAATTTGAAATAAAGGTCTTAAGAGTTAAATATGTTAGATGCAATATAACTACAGCCACTTGTTAGTTTGTCCATGGATTTCTGCGGGGTGAGGTTTTTGCTTTGCTGCTGTCAGGGCCAAGGGGGTTGTGCGGTGCCCAGTGCCCCTCTAGGTTGAGGCAGGGTAGAGCAAAACCCTGTAAAGCAGCCATCCAGTTCCTGTTTCCATACTTGGCACACCAAAAGGACACATTGCAAAAGCCAGGTTAAAAAACCCCCCCATGTGTGTCCCACCTAGCCAGCTCAGTCTGTGTAGCCAGTCTACATCAGTGTCAGCACAACTTGGAGTTCAGCGCCACGTACCTGCGACAGGGCAGTCTCAGATAGTGTGGAGCACCTGGTTCATTGTGTGGTGGTTGTTTTTGGTTGTTGTTTGGTGGTTTGTTTTTTTTGGCCTTACCTTCTCAACACCCCTGTGGGCCCATGGGAGGTGTGGGTGAAGGCTCTCCAAGACCCTTGGCAGAGCTTCTTGTGTGCGTGGGTGTTGGGACCGAGCGACCCTTTCCCGAGCAAGACCTTGCATTTCTACAGTTGGGTTTTGTTTTGATTAAGTTAATCTGTGCATTCTGTTTGCCGTTGCTACTTTGTCTAAGTCTGTATATATTGTAGAAAATGTATGGTGAAAATATTAATACACTATCTCTAGTGTTTTTAAAAATTAATCAGTACAGTACCTGTGCCTGCATGGCGTTACGAGACCATGCGTCGCCCTATATTCAGGGTTCAAGCTTTCCCTTGCTTGTTTAAGGGGTTTATGTATAAATATATTTTATGCCTTTTATTACAAGTCCTGTACTCATGACTTTTGCCATGGCATTTTTGTTCTACTTATACTGTAAATTATGCATTATAAAGAGTTTCATTTAAAAAAAATTACTTGGTACAATAATTATTGTAATTAAGAGATGTAGCCTTTATTAAAATTTTATATTTTTCAAATTAATCTTGTCTGACTTTTTTTTTTTTTTTTCTTTTCACCTTTAATGCCTTAAAGGGTCTTCTCATATATGGTGGTAGCTGAAAAAAGCAATTGAGCCTTGGCAAGAGCTAAGTTGCAGCTCAAGTCAGCCAGGCAAAGGCTGGGGCTGCACCTCAGTGCAGTGATTAAATAATTTACAGCTCCTTCAGCTACAAGTTTAGCACAGCCTGAGTGCAGGGCCAAGCCTCCCCGGGCTGAGGGAGGAGTGGGGCTTTCTCCTGCTCTAAGGGGGAGGGTGAGGCCAGGGTGGGATGCTCAAAGGCTGCTGGTGGTCCTGGTGCTGGATCTCTGCCACAGGACTGTGGCACATCAGAGGGCTTCATGGTTAGTGATGGAGGGTGGTCACAGCCTTACCTGGGTGTGTTTGAGGTGGGACCCCCTCACTTGCAGCACCTGCCAGAGCAAAACCCTGGATACCATGTTGGTTGAGGAACTGGGGAGAGATTGGATGGACATGGTTGAGCAGGACAAACGCCGGAGAGCTCTGACCCTGCGCCGTCCCTCTCACTGGTATTTATGGTACAAAACCTACTTTATAGCAGAACCAGCTTAATTTGTTCCTGAGGGAAGCAGCCCATTCCAGAGATGGATTTGTCTCCCAGCTGTTGCCCAGACCTTCCCCGGCTCAAGCAAGTAACTCTGGGAAAGCAATTGTGGAAAAGCTTTTGGTCCATCCTGTTGGTAACCAAAGCCAGACCCTTTTCTTCTGCTACACCAATGGCACCTACTAGTTTGGGTTTGGTTTTTTTTTTTTTCCTTCCTCCTCCCTCCACCCTATTTTTCTATGAGGTTTTAAATTATCTGGGTTATTTTGTGTGCATGAGAAGACTTCATTTAAAACATCAGTAAAACTTCTATCAAAGGGCCCCACTTCACACCGAGTACACAGAGCTCAGGACTGAATCCTGCAGTTCAAGGGAGCTGCAGGCAGTTTTACACATTTAAATGGATGGTGCCTTGTTTTAAAAAAAAAACATCTGAAGTTCATGGGGTTCATCTTAATTGATAAGCTGGACATAACGGATGGGTGTAGGGAGACTTCAACAACATAAGGGAAGAAAGGTATTTTTTTCCCCCTCTCTCTCTGTTTTCAGTCTGCCATCAAAGGTTGGGAACTTAGCACTACATCGTAGTATTATTTTTCTTCTGCTATTAAAATGAATCACACTGTGCCTAATTCTTCTTGGGAAGATGAATGTGTTTGAGGCAGCTTGAAGCCATTCAGTGCCTCACAAGCCTTTGCATCTTTCTATCAATGTTCCAAAATACTCACCTCTGTTTTTTTGGATGTCTGTAGAAACAAAATATAAAATGGCTTCAAATACATGGCAGGCTGTTTAGCAGAGATGAAAGGGTATTTGAATAGTCTTTTAAAAATGAATGAAAAGTGAATACTCTCTTCTGTTTCAATTATAAGTGGGACATGGAGCTCGTTAGACACCACCTTAATATGTGACATTCTGAAAATGTTCACCTACCTTCAGCGTTCCAGAAACATTTTGTTTTTCAGCTTGTCTTGGGATAAAGATGGTGATTACAGGTCTGGCTTGTCAGCTGCTAAATGGAGAGGCAGCGTGGGAAAGTTCTACTGTTACAGCTTAAAAAGTGTAACATCCAACCCTTTTTTTTTTTTTTTTTCAAATGGTACAGCAGATGAGGAGGGAGCAGGAACCTTATTTTTACCCAAGTGGGTTGGTTTGTGTTTTTTTTTCAGTTTAGCTTAAGTTTATCAGGTTTAAGGAAAGCTGTGTAAACTCATGCTGGAAAAAAGTGCCTGCAGAGCTGCTTGCAGCATTACATTACCTGTGGAAATGTCCTGGTTTGGGTTCTTCCAGAGGAGGGGCCCAAAATGTCCGACTTGGGTCCCTCCAGGGGAGGGACATCAATAGCAAGAGCCCCACTCTGCAACATCAAGCTCAGACGCTGCAGGAAGGACAGAGTGAGCGAGGCCTAACCCTTCCACACACTTAAATCACACTAATCCTTAACACTTAGAGCATTTTTCATCTTCAAAGCATGCTGGAAACATTCATCAAGCCCCACAAGGCCCACGGAGGTAGGCAAACCTGCCCGTGGTGGATAATTGGCGCGGACCAGGGCAGGTTCAGAGCCCCTTGTCTGCTCTGCATCTGGGCCATGGCCAACCACAACACCAGCCCTCATCACTGCACAAGTACAACACGTTGAAGGACCTTTAACGGTCCTTGGGAGCATTTGGGCCATGGAACATGGAGGGGGCAGTGGGCTGGGAATCACATTGCCTAGAGGCATTTTTTAGGGAAAAAAAACCTCCCCACTTTCCCAAGTGTTTCACAGCTGGAATTTGTTGGGGATGTGTGGCAATGAGCTCAGTCCCAATTAAAGGCTGAAAGTGGTGGGGAGTGGGGCTGAGCTGTGCTGGGGAGGGGGCAGCCATGGGGCCAGTTCTCTCTGAGCTGTCTAGGGACAAGGACCTTGGAAACATGCCTTTTGCTTCCCTCAGCAAAAAAATAGGCTGCATTTGGATGCAAAAAGCACCCTGGCCCTTGCTTGCAGGCCTCTCCCCTGACCCTGCACTGGTGGGAAGGCCACAGCAGATACAAGTGACATGTTTTGTTCTTCTCACACTTCTCTGAATGTTTGGTGTTTCCCAGCTCAAAGGGTGCAAAACATCCGAGTCAGCATCCAAAAAATGCACAAAGCTGCCCCCGAAATCACAAGAATAGAATAAAAAATAGTATTACCAGCCTCCTCAAGTCGTTATTTTCATCTTTAACTTTTCAGTTCCTCGTGTGCCAGAGCAGGAGGCACTTCTGGTGACAGTGCTGGGGCAGAGGGCACCAACTCATGTGCCTGGCATATCCTCATGGGGCAGCTGGAAGAGGTTTGTGCCTCGGGACAAGGAGCCCCAGCCCTGTGGCAGGGCAAGCCCTAATACATGAACCTACATCCAAGGCTGCTCTCCATTGGTAAAACCAACTCAAATCTCCAAAATTCCCAGCAGCCCCTCTGGAAGGGAGGAGGGAAGGAGGGATGCTGGCTGCCTCCCACAGTACTGAGGACCCACAGTGGATACAGGGGCCAGGAAGCAAAAATTTGGGGATCCTTTCTCCAGGAAACTATTAACAGACCCAGTGACTTATTCCCATCCCACAGCCCCTCTGCACCATCAGCAGGGATGGGAGGCTCCACCCCTTCCTAACACAACATTTACAGCATCCCAAGGCACGTCAGTTCTGTCCATACCTTCCACCACTCTTCTGCAAACCCATTTCATGGACAGTAAAGACCCCAAAAAAATGGCAAAATCCCCCTCCTTTCATAAACACAGACTATAGACCTATGTGGGCTTTTTAATGGCACCAGTGCTGGGGAGGGAGCTTTGCACTGGTGAGGCCCCATGAAAACTTCCTCCTGCTTTTCTCAGGTGCCAGGACTCACAGCACTGCCAGTTCCCCTCAGCCTTTCCTGAGTCTCCTGGAGGTTGTTTTCCTCCCTGGGGAGTTCATTCCCCTAACCCCATGAGCCAGCCCTGTGCCAGCTGGGCTGGAGCATCAGCAGGTTCATGCTCTGCTTGGCTCCTATTGGCAATGTTATTCCCTTCTTTTTTCACCTTCCATTAACCTCATGTTCCTCAAAGACCTTCCTCCAACTACTCCAGCAGCAACCTCAGATTAATTAAAAAGGAAAAAAGAAAGGAACACTCAGTCTTTAAACAAGGTTTCTATCCCATTGCTTTCAAATGCTCTCTCTTAATCACAGAGCCCAGAAAACACCCACACAGAAGAGCCTGGAGAATTATTTAAGGCAAATAATCTTCCTTCTCCTTCTGAAAAAAGATCAGCCAAATTCTGGATGGTGAAAGCAGCTCTGGTCCAGGTCCTTGCCGTCCTTCTCAGCAACGTCCCCGATTCCTGCCTGCAGCCTTGCCCAGCCTCCTTGCACAGCCCCACACACACACACACACACACACTCCTTTCCCCCTTGCCTTCATTAGCATGTTACTAATCATAATGAAGTGTCTCAGGGTGGATTTTTCTACCATTGAAGCCATGACATGCCATATGGTTTAGCCTCTCTTTCAAATTAAATGAGTGTTGTGATGCGTTTAATCTTCAGGGAGCATTGAACCCACGTAGCGAGAGAGGAGGCTAATTTTGGACATCAGATCTAGGTGAGAGCATAATTTCAGACAATTTTGGCTGACCTCCCTGGGCAATGCCCTTCATCTCTTTCATGAGAACATCTATTTTTAGGGAAGAAAGCCCATTAAGTCTTGCCTTGCTTAATTCAGCGCTTTGCTTGATAAGATTTGACAGGTAGAACTTATTTTATTACTAATATTATTTTATTTTTTAAAACGAAAACAGAAAGACCCTCTGGGAATTCTGGCTTTCAACATTTGTCTTGGGCCCTGCAGGAGTCTGGAACATCTCTGAGCCCTACAGTTCGTCCTGCTTTGAAACAACCACCTGGCCATTCCTGCTGCCCGTGGCCAGCACTGCCTCCTCATCTGCAGTCACAGCACTCCCGGCTCCCTGCTCTTGCTGCCCTGCCAGCTCTCCTCGCCTTCCCCTTTTTCTCTCCTTCTGCTGTGCTGGCTCAAAGCAAACTCTCATCCCCCCCCAAATCCTTCAAAAGTCAAAGGATAAACGGGATGCGTGGTTGGGATGCTCCAACCTTGGCTCTTCTCTTTCCCCTGGCTTGCAGAGCTGCTTCCCAGGGAAGCGCTGCAGCCTCAGCACCGTCCCTGTGAGGGAGCCCAGCTCCCCCCTGAGGTCCCATCCAGCCCTAAAATACGAACAGCACGGAGTCAGCAGAAACTCTCCACCCCTTCCAAGTATTTGCAGGTGGCTGCAGCAGCCTGGCAGAGCTCGGAGCAAAATGTTTGTGCCTTTTCTAAAGCTCGTCTTTCCCAAGATCTTTAATCCTTACATCTCCCGAGGTTTCTTGTCGCTCTACAAACACAACAGCTTTTGCCAATGCTTCACAGCAAGCTGCTAACCAAAGTGTCTCTCCTCTACAAATGAAAATGTTCAAGGATTACACTGCAGGTGAAGAGTCTTTGCCTTCAGAGTCCAACCAACCAACCTCCCCCAGCCCCAGCAGGATGGAGCCAAAGGGCAGGGGACCAGACACTGCGAAACCAGCCAGTACCCAAAGGTGATTTCCAAAGACAATTTGTGAATAACGAGGGGGCAGCTGACAGAGCACATAGGTGGGGAGCACGGCTGGGGAGGGGTTAAATCCTGCCCTGTGTTGTTGCCATGCAAAAAGCAGGCAAAGCACCAGAGTTTTGCATTGAGATTCAAATGCCCAGATCAAAGCAGAGCTCCAGGAAGGAAGGGCCAATTTAGGTTGGAACCAGAGAAAACTTTCTCAGCTAACTTCTGGGAAGTGAAACAACCAGGTTTCAGAAAGCTTCCATCAAAAGGGTACCTTGGAGGGAGGCGAGTTTCCGCAGGAGCAGAGGAGGTGGCCCTTTCCTTCTCCTCCCAGCCAGGGAATTATTCCTGGACACCAGCTCACAACACACCCCAGTACAATACCCGCCCTGCTCTTTTGAAGCTGTCACCAAAATGCCCTTGTTCTTCTACATCCTTCCGGAAAAGAATGAGTTTGAGTGAGTCCTGCCAGCCACATCCCAGTCCTGGTGTCCCTGTGCCACCCGGCACGGGTGACACTCATGTCCCGGCGTTCCCAAGAGCCACCACACTGCATGGAGCCAACAGCCTGGAACCTTTGGAGGCAACTCGAGTCCAAATGGGGCTTCATGGCCTTTCAGGATGGCCTCCGGCCCATAATTCAGCATTTGATGAAGTAGCCAAAACAAGATTTCCAACTTTTTCTTCCTTAGTGTTTATTCCAAAGCAAACAAACAAATGAGGAAAAAAAAAAAAAAGCCACCACCAAACAGTTTGAGAGTTTAGCTTTGCTGATGTACGACTCTCTGCTCTGTCCTTTCTCCTTTGGGATTCACTGCCCTGACCTTGGCTGAGCTGGGAAGAGGAGGGCGAGCTCTCACCTTGCCTGTGGGACAGGTTGCCAAAGCAGGGAGAAAGTGTCTACTCACTTATTCGAGCTGCATGTAGTTCCTTTGTGTTTCAAGTCTTTGTAGATTGGCAATGCCTTTAAAAGCCCTTGCAACTGTCCAACATGGGGTGTTTAATTACCAGGTAAGAGAATTTTTTTCGACTCCATTTAATTATTTGATTGCACGGTAACCGAAGAGTGTAAGAGGGCTGTAGCCAGAAGGCACTTCAAAGCAATGCCTTGATGTTTCTTAGTGGGCATTAATGGTTTCTGAAGGCAGGAGATTGTTTAAAAAAAAATATTAAAACCCTCCTCATGATCCCGCCAGCAATCTCAAAAAAATGCATAAACACTGGAATCCTCTGCCAGGGAGGAAAAAAAAAAGAGTTCAAAGGGATCTGAGAGTTTTCATGTAAAGTTTAGAGTTTAAGGCGTGACTGTTGGCTACGGAGCCTCAATGTTTGAACTCTTGTTTATTAAAACAGTTTCCCAGCATTTCACAGGGTTCAGAAAGACAACAGTGAAGTGCAGCCTTTTTCACAGCACAGTGTTTAAAGGCTCCATTGATTTCTACCTATGTTTTATCTTTTCCTCTTTTTTTTTTTTTTTTTTCTATCAAATGCTTAAGTTTAGCACAATAACCAAGTGGAGGCTGAGCTGGGTCTGTGGAGGAGAGAACAGCTCTGGAACAAGGGTTTGACTTTATGTTTCAAAATACTTTTAACAGCTCACTGCAGACTCTTCAGTGCCCCAGAAGGCTGGATGACAGCAGCAGTCTCAGGAAACGACAACTTGGTTGGTCCCAAACTCCAGCTGCCTTTTTTGATATCATCACCAAACCTCCAGCCTTTATTGGAGCCCAAGCTCTCAACCACCATCCAGCCAAACAATTGGCCACTGGGAAAAGAAAATTGGGTTTTTTTGTTTTGGTTTGGTTTTTTTTGATTCTCAGGATGGGAGATAATCTTCCAGCCTGTCTGGGCATTCATATGATTTTTTATGAGCCCACCACCACATCAAGAGTGGGCTCATTCTCTTCTGTGCTTATACATCTCCCTTTCCTGTAGTCTGAGCCAGCCTCGTTTGCTTAAAAAGTCCTACTTTTTAAAGTCAAGGGTTTTTTATCCCTCAAGGAAGTGAAAGGGAATCTGCAGCATGCTGCAGCTTGGTGCTGTTGGCCATGGCTGGGTTAGAGGTGGGCTTTGGAGGGGCAGCAGTTGGACCTGCTCTATGGTTTGTAGTGAGATGCAATGGTTCCTGCAAGGGCAAGGAGAGGAGCAGAGAGACACATGAGAGCACTGGGAAAATCCAGTGCTGTCCTGGGAAAAAAAAAAACAACAAAACCACTTACAGCTGAGTGTTTTAGCAAGTTCTTAAGTCTAACTGGAGAGATCTGAAGATAACAGCTCAAAGCCACCCCAGCTTTGCCTTTAACAACAGAGAATATCATCCATCCAGTGCAGGTCTAGAAGTATTGCCAGAAGACATTGTAAAAGGCGCATTAGGAGCAGAATTAAAGTAAACATAAACCAAAACAAACAGAAACATCTGCTGAGCAGGTAGCCTGAGAATAAACTCCTTATTAAAACTGTTCTCCAGGCTGAATCCTCAGCTGCAAGTCACCAGGGCGCTGCCAGGTGACACCAGCCGAGGCTGATGCAGGAAGAGAGAGAGTGAATAATGATGTCGGGTCAGAGCCCAGCTCTGCCTTGCACAGACACAGCAGTGGGAAGGGAAAAAGAGGATGTGCAGGAAACAAACAGGGTTGGTTTGAGTGTCTGGGCTTGGTCCTGCCAGACTCCTCTGCAAACATGACCAGGAGCTAATGCGAAACCATTGATGCTCTGGAGAACATCTCAGAGGGCTGGATGGGGGAGGATAGAGAGAGGATTTCTAGTACTTCCTCCAGGGAAATGGGTGTGTGTGAGGCAGTAAGACAAGTTGAGGTGAGATCAGACCCATTTAAATTGCACTCAGGATTTTGCACCAGAGGAGTCATCTCCAAACCCAACAACAAGAAACACTGTCCTCTGGAACTAGGGGCTGTTTGCTAACAGGGACCACGCGTGAAAAGTGTCTCACATGCTTTATAGTGATGGAGATAAACTCAGATTTTAAATGCAGCAGGGAAAGAAACTGAAGAAAAAAACCCACAAAAACGTCTAAAAAGGTAGGAGCACCAAACTCCTTGCCCTAAGCATCAGATAGCTGCTCCAAAGGTGCTCCTGCCTTGCTGTGACCACCCATCAAGCACAGTGATAAAAGCAGAACCAAGGTTTTTCTCCTGCCATCCCCACTCCCAGTGAAAATCTCCTCCTTCCACACTCCAGGGATTGATGGAAAATATGAACATAATTTTGGGTTCTGTTTTCCTTAAATCAGCACAGTTCCAGTAAAATCAGATTAAAATACCTCCAGTCCCTGATGTTTGGGGATATTTAAAGTCAGATCAAAGCACTTTTAACCAGTCCTGTTGGTAGCAGGTTTGATGAGAAACACAGGTGCACCAGTATCTGCTGCTCACAGCGAGCTGATTTAAATCCTGCCTCACAATTCTGCTTCTGATCCCCTGAAATATCAGCTTGGGGCTGGAGGAGGGAATGGATGGATGATGTTTTAATAGAAGACTAGGGTTTTGGGTTTTTTTTGTTTGGTTTTTTGTTTATTTGGGTTTTTTGTAGTTTTTTGTTGTTTTTGCTTTTTTTTCTGGATGCAATTCAAGCTGCTTCACTTTCTGCATGAAAACTTAACCTTGCTTTTTTCTTTTTCTTCTTTAATACTTCCAAGGAGAAAGAGACTGTAACACAGCAGAGAGCCATGGAAAGGTGCCTGTAAATCACTTTACCCTCCAACTCTCTGCTGTCTGACAGTCTCCCATTTCACCCAAGAGGGTGAAAATCCTTCATCTGAGAAGGACTGATGCTGTTCGAGATTCCTTGTCTTGCCTCCAAACTATACCTGAGCCATTCCAAACACACCCTGTTGCCCCAAAATAAAGACAGGTTAAACGTAACCATTTGATAACACCAATTAAAAGTTGTTACTGTTAGACTTCAGGAAAATCAGTGTGTTTCTCACAAAGGGTTCAGCTCTATTTGTTGACAAACAATGTGACCCCAGCAATTCATCCCCAGTGGGACAGGATGGGAAGTGCTATAGGATTCTCTCTGCTGGGAGCTTTCAAGTTTTATTGTGTACAATTGAAATGCAGATGAATAACATAGTAAAATAATAAAATGCTCCTCCTAAAAGTGCCTCAGCGAAACAAAACTGTCAGGACACAAGAGGGGGGAAAAAAAAAACACAACAAAACAACAAAAGAGCAAACATTGCTTCCTCTCAAAACTCATGGAAGTTTAAACAAATGTATTGTTATCAGGAGAAGGCAAAGTCAGTGGCTGAGTTACAGCTTCCCACCTGCCTGCCTACAGCTCCTCAGGAAGGAGCTGGGGCTCACAGTGCCCCCAGAGCCCTGCAGGGATGGGCTGCCACGTCCTCAGCCCCACGTTGCTCCCAACTTAGCTTTGCCCTGGGACATCTCAACCCCAGCCCCACGCCAGCTGCACACCACTGTCCTGACCACTGTCCTGACCTTCACACCCAGCTGGCACTGCCCTGTCACAGGGAGAAGCATGGAGACACCAGCCTGCCCCAAATCAAGAGCCTGCCTGAACTACCAGCTTTTGCTAGTGTGCAATTACAAACTAAGATTCAGATTTGTGAACTATTTGTCCCTTTAGCAGCAAAACCCCACGAAAAACACAATGGAAACCTTGCTGGCACTGCATGATTAGGGAACTAACTTATTTGTGTAAGAGATTTTGTTTTAACTAAGTTACTGTCAAGTTATTAAATAAGAGGCATAAAAAAAGCCAGGCTTAGACTGTCAATCAAGTGCTGGCAAGTCCAAAGATGCCAGATTTGTGATTCCTATTTAAACTGAATGTGTGAACAATGAGAATAAAGACCCATCCATCCTTCCCCCAAACTCCACCTGGACTTTTACATTAACAGGTTTCACACTGTGGTGGTTTAAAGCACTGGAAAACCCTAATAATAATAATAATAATAATAATAATAATAAAGATCAATGTTTCTCTTGTGATAAGTTATGGGGCTGAACAGCAAACAAGGTTGATAACAGAGAAGAAAAATAAACAAGAAGCAGAGCCTGGACAACAAGGAAATCAGACATGAAAGCTGAGTGGCAGCAGCTGCTTTGCAGCACTCTCCTGGTGGCTCCAAGTCCTACAGCTGAGCAGTGCTCCCACAATCCCAGGCATAGTTTGGACAGTGGAGCCATGCTTTGCATTTAAGGGAGCTGGTCCTACAGTGATGTAAAGAAAAACCCTGAACTGGGAGCACTGGAAAGGGATATGCTGCTGAGAGGTAAGTGTTTCTCCAGTCTGAGTCTGAATGCTCTCAGGAGATGCTGTGGCACAGTTTGGGTGGGTACCAGATCATCACTACTAGACTGTATCTTGCATTAGCTTCATCCCTGGGGCTCAGAGCTCCCCTGGTGCAGCTTATCAGGGCAGGTCCCAGTTCTGCACATAATTAACCATTCCTGCTGAGACATAGGCAGGAATCAGCAGGGTCACATGACTAGCAACTGCTCCTCTGTCTTGTACAGCATTAAGGGAGCTGGGACCATGAACAGGCACAACCTGTGGCAGAGCCAAGGGCAGCAAGCCACCCCATAATGGCCTTTGGTCAACACAGCCAGTTTACAGCCTTGCTTCTGCTCTAACCCCCCCTGTCACACCAGCCACTGTCACCTGCTGATTCCAAACCCTATTTACACCACTTGAGGATTTCTTCCATGTGGAGCATGGAACAAAGCCTGTAGAGGCTGTTCCAATTACAGGGGGTCTCAGTGTTGCAATGACCCTGTCAGCATTTCTCAGCAGCCCCTGAGGTACACGGAGACAGATACTGTGGTGGGGCCTGACTTGCTCTGGATTCAGCCCCTCTCATCTCCCCCAAAACATCCTCATCCCATGGACCACTCACACAGCACCTTGCAGAGAGCAGCTGGCACCCACATCCTCCTGGACAACCAGTCTGGGGATGCCTGTGGGCAGCTCACCATAGGCACTGCTGAGCTCTGGGGTGACCAAGCTGGGCTCAGAGACAGATACATTAATTTAAAAAAAAAAAATAAAAAAAAATATATATATTAAAGCATTGAGCAATACCAAGCATGTGCAAACCAGGACTTATGCAAAATGCTGGCTCGTGCCAACTTTCTGGGCTGGAAACTGAGGATGCTGACAAATTTGGTCCCAATTTACTAGGCTGAGCAATGCTTTTAACCCCCCTGCCCCTGCCTGAGCTGCAGCCTGTCACCCTGCCTCCTGCCCAGGGCTCCCTGCAGATGCTGCTGCACAAAAATGCCAAAACAGGGACTGGGGAGATTTCCAGCCCCAACTGCTCTGTCCTTGCACAGCCCACGGGGGATGAGGTGATGCCCATCGAGGTTCCTGCATTAGTCTAAATCCATCATTTCACTGCTCTAAAGCGTTTGCTTAAGGCAGAGCCTTCTCTGGGGTCCAGGATCTCTTTCTTGCACTTTATGAGGTTTTTTCCTAATTATGGAATCTCTTTCAATCTAGACCTCCTTTGATCATGGCTGGCCCCAGAGAGAAGTCGTCTTGTCTGGATCGACAGAGAAAAGAAAGAGATGATAGGCAGAAGTGACCTGCCCAGGATGACTAAGAAAACATGCAGCAAAGTAAAGATTTGAACACAAGCTTTGCACAGCCACAGCTATAGTGAAACCACGGGACAAACCTTCCTCCCAGCTTATCATCAGTCACCACATCCTTCCAGGTAAACCACACATCAAATGGGAACTAGAGGCGAGTGATCACTTGGCACTTTCTGCAGCTATTTTTTTCCCCTGGTACAGATGGGATGAGAACAGACCCTTTCTGGTGCAATCCAAGCATCCAAAGAGAACTTTTGAGCCAGGACGTGTTACTGGTGGAGGAGAAAGCCATCCTGGTTAACCAGCCCAGAGGAGACCCTGCTCTGATTCAGCTGATGGATCACAAAGGGCTTCCTATAAAACTCGGCTAAATGAGATTTTTTCAGAAAAAGGCTATTTTCAGTGCCACTCTGATTATTTGCCCTCTGTTGTCTTCCATAAAGGATACTGTGAAGTTAATGATCCAGCCATGGAATTTTAAATAGCTGCTTCATGACTAACAACATGTGCTCCGGATCAGCTCGAGCCTGTATTTACATATTTCCCATGATAAGTTAACATATGGTTCTTGTTTGTAACATGGAGTTGCTCCCTTCATATTATTACCATATTTTTTTCCCCTTTTCACAATTACAGGGGAAAAACCTTTTTCTTATAATGATTGTTAGAAAAAGCACTGTACAAAAAAAAAGGAGCTATTAGGGTAACTAGAAGCCTGCTAATTGCTTTATTTTGATTCCCGCTCGATCCCGAGCTGGTTAGTCAGGCTCGGCTCCATCGGATGCACAAGGCCAGCTCTCTCCCCATCACACCACAAGCTGGGTTTCACAACACTCCTTGACAGCTTGGCAATGGCACTCTTTGGGAAACTTGCACTAATAGGTTGAATTTCTTCCCTTTTGAATTTGCAGTTTTAAGTACGTAAATAATTCATACAGTTGTTGGGTTGTTGTGGTTTTTTTTTTTCCCTTTCCCCCCCTCTATTTCCCTCCCTGCATCAAAGCATCAGTTAATGGCTGGATATAAACATCCTAACTACCCTCATGGCATGGCTGGAATTGCAGGAATTGGCATTTTCCAGTCTCCCATGTTGGTTTCCCCATGCTCTGCTCCCCTGACTCCCCTCTAACGATTCAAGTCCTGAGGCTTGAGGCTTCAGCTATTTCCTTTGGGAGATTATTCCACATGGAAATGGGCTCTAACCATGAAGAATTTTTTCCTTCAACCCAGTCACAAAGATTACTTCCTTTATTTAATCTTATTACTCCCATTTGAACCAGGCTAAATAACTCCCACCCTCCCTGGGTATTTACACCCCTCTCATACTTGCAGACAGATCCAGAATCCCACCCTTAGTCATCATTTTGCCAAGCTAAACACATGTAACTCTTTTAATCCTTCCTCATAAATCAGTCCAGCCCTTTCATCATTTTTATTGCTCTTCTCTGAATCCCGTCCAGTTTGTTGACATTGTTCTGCTCTTTAGGTGCTGGGAGGATGGATATTCCAGGTGAAATTTCACTGGTTGCACATTAAAGGTTCACAAACACAACCTCCCTCTCCAATTACCTGCAGGTAATTGAGCAGGACTGAGGATTGATACTGCAACCTCTACTGATAAGAAAAAGGACCCAGTGATATCACTCGGGCTAATGAACAAGTGATGCCAGGATCAAGCCCCCATAAACTTCAGCTATAACCTTCTTGAGAAGGTCTGGTGCTCTATGCAACCCATGGAGGTCACACGTGAGAGGACCATTGGAGAGTGATCCTGCAGATGGGGCTGTCTTAGGGGATTGATTTTGCTCAGCAACATTTGAGGCCCAGATCCAAGGCCCTTCACCCTACAGAGCCCCCAGGCTTTGTGCTGTAATGCTGCCTGCCTTCAGCACAAAGCCAGTTCCCTCTGGTCCTCAACGATGCCACCATTCATAACAAATAGTCCGCGTAATAAATACCTCTATGAGATCAAAAGACCCCTAAACAGCCTTAATAAAATAAATAAAAAAGAAAATCAGAGAAGTGCAATTTGGTTCTGTTCTTCCTGACTTGTCCTCTCTCCCCTCTGCAGAAGGTGACAGACATGTACCTTTCCCATTGGAAAGGCCCCCATCCCACAGCAGGGAGCGGGGCAGGCTGAGTGCTCTGTGTGCTCCTCAGTCCTGGCCAGCAGTTGTCCCACTAGCCAGCCTCCTGCCAAGGGAAAGGGATTTCTCCCTTTGCCTGCTGACAGCATTTTCCCTTTGAAAGTGAGAGCTGACTGCTTCTTAATTAGTGCTGTCATGAGCTGGTCACCGAGGGCTGGGAGTCTCCAGAGGAGCTGGGTGTTCACTGCTGCCCGCGGCTGGAGCGGCCTGGGGATGCGAATCCAGGGCAGCCTCAGCTGCTGCTCCCGGGGACTGTCCTAATAGCCCCATTTAAACCATGAAACACGTCTCAGAAGCCTTGCAAACAAACGGAGTGCACTTTGTAAAAAGCCCAGAGATGGATATGTTATAAAAGAGGGTTTCCTTTCAGACCCCAGGTATCCCGAGGTGCTCTACAGACTCTGCCAGCTCGGCCCGGGCTGTGATTCTGCTGGCGAAGCAGCTCGTCCAAGTGCTGCTCAACCACACACAGAAAATCATTGCACTCTGAGGACTATATATCACCCACTGGCTGAGGAACTTGTCAAATTATTACTATCACGAGTATTTGTGTTTATTGCAAAAGCACCTAAAAAGAGTCCCAGGCCCTGTGGTGCACTGTGGAATGTGCTACACAAACCAGAGCAATGATGGGACCATAAAATGACAGCAGTGTCACCTCCAGCCCTGTGCTCTGTCACTGTCCTGTTTCACTCCTAAAGTACAATAAAAGCAGTTCCAGCAGCCAGCACACCCTTCACAACCAGATGAGTGGTTGTGTCTAATGCTTCAGAAAATTCCTCCTTTTTTTTTTTCTTAAACAATATTTTATCTTTAAAGTATTAGCAGCAAATAAAGACGGAGACTTTTTGACCAGACTACATTGCAGTCAGCATCTCTCCATCTCCCACAGTGCAGATTCCTACCTGATTGCTGGGCTTACAAACATGCATATTTTCCTTTGTGTGTTGGTTTGAATCCACACAAAATACAGGATAAATTTCCTTTGAAGAAAGTGGGAAAGCAGTATGGCAACAAGCCTAGGTAGGTATTGAGTTACTTTCTGTAATTCATATTGTCTCTAATGAGAGGCTTGCAAGAAAGATACTCCTCTGGTTGCTCTTCAAGTCAGACAGGTATAACAACAAGGGCACCAGACAGGTACAAGTAATCTAGAGATGGCTTTGAACCAGCTCCCAGGATACGAGCACTCCTGAACTTTAAAGGCATTTAGATCCAAATCTGGATCTGTGCTTTGTGGTTGACCATTTATCCCACTCCCCCACCACATTATGTATATTTTTTCTTTCTTTTTTTTTTTTTTTTCCAGCAATGACCCAGATCAAAACATGAGCTGGTAACAACTTTTGACTTCGAGGCAATTGTTGGCATCTCAGTTTTCTGACTTACATTTGTAAAAATGAGAGGACTTACAAAAATGTGCAGCATTTTCCTGAAAATATTACTCCATTTTGCAGATTAGACCAGCTCAAAAGAGCTGGAAAATAAAATAAAACTCAGGAAACCAGCAGGAACACATGTAGTAGATGCAATAGCTTGTGTGATTGCTGTGCCAGAGCACTTTATCAAATCCCTTTTTTGTGTGTGTTAGGATCAGCACAACACATGCCTCAGACATGCTCTGATAGAAGACTGGAGATAAGAAAAGGATCCTGAACAAATGTAGGATTCATGGACAAGAGGTTGATACCTTTCTGGGAAAATCAGAATTTGAATGAATTTGTCAAGAGGTTTTCAGGGCAGGGTAATAAAGCTACAGAATTCAGGCCAAAGCAGCTCCCCAGATGTAGTCCACTAACTTGCAGATCTCTGATGAGAACTACTCTTTTAATCCTTTAGTGGCATTTCAAATGTATTACCTGATGGAGCATTTGCAGAGACTTTGGGAAGGTTCTGCCCACGTAGCTACACCTCTCCACATCATGGCTTTCTGCTCCTTGGCTGAATAAGCCTGCAAATATCCCATCCTGAACATTTCTATGAATTAAAACAATTAGTTCCCATGAATTCATGGTGGTTGCAACTTTGAAGCTTTCCTTTTGTGAGTATCGGGGTCACTAAGAGTCATTTGTTGCTGTGACTGCAGGGAGTCAGGATTCAGAGGGGCAAGGACAGCCAAGGAGTCAAGGTGTAATTTGTAAACCTGCCAATAAGCTCAGGAGAAAGTCCCCCACAGGATTTTGTGGCATCACTTGGGATGCTTTGACAGAGGTTATGTAGTACAAGAGTGGACAATGGGCTCTCTAAAATCTTTTACATCTTTTATCTCTGCAATTACATTTTCAATAGGCTTTAAAAATACAAGACCTTTAATTAATTCTCTCTCTCAATGGGAGAAGCACCCATGGAACTACAAGCTAAATTTGGCCCTTGAGCTAAATCTGGTGGCTGTCACAACCTGGAAAGCCTAGGCTGTGCTAACAGGGGGGAAAAAAAAAAATCTTGGAAAAGGAACTTTTCCTTCTTTTGAAGTCAGAATGGATTTGCAAGGGTCTTATGTGATGAGGGGACAGTTTTAAGTAGAGGGGATATGTGTATAATTTTACCCATGTAAATAGTCCTTTGCAGCCTGGGAATCTTCAGAGTTTTCAAGGCTTTAAGAAGTTGGCACTGCATACTTGTTAAAATCAGTTTAACCACTTGCCAAGAGGTTTAAAGAAAGATGACACCTATTTTGCATGAATAGTAATATTACTCTGATGAATTTAGTTATACTAATGGGAGAGCTTAAAGAATATGCTCCTGCCCATGATGGATTTTTTAAGGCAAATAATAAGGTTCTGGAGGGTGTAACCTAAAATAGACATTTCATAAAAGATTCATCCTTGAACAAAAATGTCATGAAAGCATGAAATGAAATATAGACGACAATCAGAATTCCTCTTGAAGTGCTTTGTAGTAATTATTTTTAAAAATCCTCACAAAAGGCTCTTTTCAATTGCAGAATAGCAAGTGAGGTCTGTACGGTTCAAGGCCAAATAATTTCTGCAATGGAAAAAACAGCTTCAGTTCTCCAGTTCTAATGGAAGGTATTTTAAATGGGCACGAGCTTCAATTATCGCTTTCTTTTCCCCAGCTTCTGTGGGACATGAATTGCCCACAGATAAAGACCCTGCTCTGCAAAGTGATGACCAACATAATTTGCAGCTCTAATGCTCCTGATTCCACAATGACACTGAGTATCACAGCCTTCAGATAAGGATCAGGGGACTGGTGGCACCAATTATGGAGCTAGAGACCCCTCTGTGTCATTCCCCAGCTGGTCCAGTCACACTGGTGGATGGATCCAGGTCCCCGATGACTTAGAGTAGACCAGACTGGGAAGGTTGGACACTTTCCTCTTCCTGGCCTCCTTTGTGTCCCCTCCTTGCATCCCACAGACCCCACAACCAGCTCCTTGCTCTTCCAGCATGTTGCTGGAGGGTGAGGGGGCTGCAGAGCAGGGGAGGTGCTCCACTTCTAGCCCTTGTGCTTCTCGTTGCTGTGAGGTGGCAGCCATGAAAGGAGCATCTCCCCAGCTCTGGAGAGGGGTGTCATGGAAAGAAAAATGGGACCAGCACAGACACTTAAGAACCAGGCCCAGACAGCTAGAAACAATGATCTAACTGTTGTCAGGTGAGCATCTCATGACAGCACTACTGATAGCATCTTTAGACATCACCTTAAATGACTGCCCTGGTGTAAGCACATCACCACCATCATGGTGACAGATCTGCTCTAAATGAAGACAATTTCCTAAGATGGATTTGCACCTTTAAGTCATTAATACCATAAGTACAGCCTGGAAAGCATCAGCAACTGGAGAACCAGCCAGGATTTGTCCCCTGTTAGTGCAATACTGCTGACCCACACCACCCTGAGGCAGGAACACACCGCTTGCCTACCTCAGGTCTTAGTGGTGGCCCAAGTGGAAGCTGATGGGATGAGATGAGATGATACATGGATGAGATTACCCTCAAATGGTGCCAAAAGCCCAACTGCCAGCAGAGCCTACTGCGCTTCCCCTTGGAAACAGGCCCGTTCCTGCCTGTTTGGGGTGTTTTGTAGCAATGCCCAAGCAGCACAAAGGGGTGAGGATCAGTCAGTAGCCCGCTGGCACGCTGGAGAGCCCAGTGCCCCAACATGCAGGATCCTGCTTGGCGGGGAGAGACAGCAAAGGGCAGAGTGAGCCAGGCTTGGCTGCCAGCATCTCCCACCCATCCCTCCCAGCACCCGGGGCTATTTCACACTGTCTGAGCTCACCTGCCTTTCATCTCTTTATTTTCCCTCCTTGTGTCTCGTGCAGGAAAAGGTATTTCCCAAGCTGCCAAAGCCCAGCCTTGCTCTGGATGAGGCCTCTGCACCCCAGGGACTGGGCATGGACCTTGGGTGAGCTGCCATTTCCCAACTCCTCAGCAGGGAAGAACCACTTGTGCATCCACAGTTCCCATCTCAGAGCATGCCCATGCCCTCACTGAGCCCCCAGACATGCTGGGGTTCTCATCTGTCTGGGGCTTCACTCAGACATGCAGGATCAGTCCCCAGGGAGAAGAGGAGTGGGCAGGGCAAAACAAAGGGTTGGCACTGCTTATTGTAGGTACAAATGTTGATTTTTTTTTTGTATTTTTTAATACAGGCAGCTTCACCCCAAGCTGTGCTGCATGGTGCCCGCCTCGCCTGGAGGAGCCAGACTCACCCCCCAGCACCCCTGAAACAGTGACAGGGGCTTCATTCTTGCTTCAAACAATAGTGACTTGTTCACAGCTCTATACCAGGCTGGTAAAACTCTGAATTTTCAAGTGTGTTTGAGTTGGGGCTTAGCTAAACAAAATTGGTTTTCTAAGGCAGGCTGAGGGATTCTCACAGGCTCTACGGCCCCAGCTCAGACTTGCTCCCCACCATCCTTTCCCCTCTCCTCTTGTTTATGCTGGTCACCCCTTTGGCAATTCTAATTTTGCACTGAAAATCCTCCTGGTCCTTCTTAAACCTAGGGCTGACCCACGTTTAAGACTGCAGTGTTTGAAGCAGAACCTATTCCCCACCAGAAGATTTTAATTTTAAGCTAACTGCTGCGCTTTGTTTCCAAATGCTATATTTAAAATTGCTTCAATGTGTAGCCTTCAAAAAAAATTATTTTCCCTTTTCTGAGGCTTTTCTGGCTTTGGATTTTTCCCTCCTGATTTTTAGGAGTTCTCTTTCTTCTTTCCTGAGGAAATACTACCCTCTCTGCACCAGGTCTACTGCAAACTGCCTCTGGACTTTCCCTCAGAGGCATAACCCCCCCGTGCCTGGGTTTACATAGGTGTAAAAAGCCAGGGAACAGCATTTCCCTGCCTCAAAGAAGTACGGTGAAACTTAATTAAACTAACTAATGCCTACAAAGGGATCCCGTATCCTCAGGTGGACAATCTATATGGAAAACGCACTTCTAAGAGAGCGCTATAAGCGCTTCAAGATGGAGCTGGAACAGCAGGAGATCACGGGGACTTGGCCGTGCTCCTCCTCCCGCACCAGCACGGCCTGAGCATGTTTCCCCCAAGGAACGCGTTCAGAGCCTACGGAGGGAGAGCAGGGAGGGGGACCGGGAGCCCACTCCCGCCCCTGGGATGCTCCTTGGGAAGGGCCATGGGAGCGGGCAGCGGTGGCAGTGCCCGCGGGCACGGGGGTGTGCGCTGGGCTGTGGTGGAGCTCAGGGCTGCTGCTGGAGGTCACCAACAGCTCCGGCAGCAGGCGCGGGGCTGCTCTTCCTCCAAAGCCCCTTCTAAGACCTCGGAAAGGACCAAAATGTCTCACTCCAGTGATGCGACAGCAAGAGGAGAAGCGATTGCGGTCAAGGAGGAGCAAGGGCCGGTGCGAGCAGCAGGGAGCTCAGCCTGGTTTAAGGCAGCTCCTCTCCCGAGGGAGGCTGGGACATGGCACCAGTCCTGAACAGAGACCAGGGACCATGCTGGAACCCCACCAGCTCCTCGGGAGGAAGAGGTGACCCAACCTGGCGGTACCAGCCCTGCCTGGGGGAAGCACCCACACCCCCGGACATCCCTGTGTGTACCCCCGGGGGTCACGGCAGGATCCTGGGCCCTGGGACAGCGCGGCTGCGCTTGGCACCGCTGCCTCGGTCTGCACCGGGCAGCATGGGGGGACACACCGGGCAGCGTGGCGGGGTGGGGGGACACCGGGCAGCGCACACACAGGCACACACGCCGTTGGATTTTCCGGGTTTGCTCTTTCCCTTGCTTTGGGAGGAGCCTGTCGTGCCGCGCTCCGTGGCACTCTGATCTGCTGGGTACCGCTGATCCTCCTGAGGCACCAGGTAACTCCTCCCAGGGAAGTTAACTGTGTTAATATGTACGAACACAACCCAAAAGCCAAAAAAAAAGATTCCATTTTCTGAGTGACAACAACATACCCGCCACTCTAAGCAAACCTGTGCTGCCTACGTGATGATCACCAGCCCGTGCCTCTTTGCAGGTACAAGTAAAGGCATATTTCATTACTGTGACATTTCAGACACCTATGACAAAAATAATTAATGGCTGCTTAGTGGCCTCAATGGGCTTTTCTTTTTTTGAAGGATATGAATAGATTAAACTTTATTCCTAGTGAAAAGGAAAAGCTATAGATCATTTTGAGCTGGAACAAATAAACAGTATATTATTCATGATTGTGTATTTATCTAAGTCAGTAATTTCTGGATGACCAAAATAACCCTAAAAAGTGCTATATTTTTCCTCAGTGTTTCCAGAAGTGCTGTTCTACATTCTTCAGGAGAAGAAAACCCCAGGTGACAGGAATTGCCTGTGGCCATTGCCATGCAGCAGCTTTCAGCATCCACCAGTACCTGCACTAACCCCATTCCTGCACCCAGATCCATAGCAAGAATGGTTGGGATGCCATGGGATGAAAAATGTTGTTGTAGATGTAAAACACCCTATTTATAGTTAGATGGGAATATTGCACATGCTGCACACAGTATTGCATTCATTTCCTTCGCTGGCTTTTTAGGAGAGGCATCAACAAGAGTTTTCCCATGTCCTTTGGACACTGGTGTTTTCTGTCTTAATTTCTCAGTCCTGGCATGAGCCATGCTCTCTGAACACATCCTAACCTCTCCTGATTGATTTTCACCCTGCCTGCTCTCTCAGTGTACATTTCTCCCAATGCACTGCTCTGCCCCCAGTCCCACTCTTCCCTTCAGTTCCTACTCAGCAGGATGGAGACCTGGTGATGCTTTGCCAGCTCCAAAACTGGATGCAAGAAACACACACATGGGCTCCAGCACCATTGAGCAATCTCAGCACTCAGCTCCAAATACAAGATGAGTCTCACTGGAAAGTTAAAGCTAGGAAGAAGCTCTTAAAGGCATTTAAAAAGTAAAATGCAAACTTCAGTCACCATGGGGATAACATTTTCAAGTGACAGTTCAAGCTGTCAAACATTAACAACTGATACTATTCATTGCCTTCCATTGGCTACCTTCCACACATCACCCATCACACTAATGGCTCTCCTGTTATTAACCATGGATTTCATGGTCATTAACTCGAGTTCAGCAAGTCACAGACGATTTTATTAGGCATGACTTTGATAATCACTATTTTAATTGCACAAGCTGTCCTCGATGCCCACCCTGAACAAACAGTATTTTTAATTTGTGGAAACATTTTCCTTTCTCTTGGGCAGCTCAATGTGCTGTCCCACGGGGCACTTTGCCAGCAAAGGAAACTAAATAAAATAATTTGGGGGAAGAGCTTACCCATTTCTGGGCTGCTTTGAGGTACAAGCCACATCTGATCAGTGACTTGGCAGAAGTGAGACCACAAGAACCACATTCTGCTCCAAGTTTTAAAAAGAGTAATGGAGAAAGGAGGGGAGATGGGGCTTCATCAACAGACTGGATCAGGCTCATGGCCACCAAGTCCAACAGCAGGTCAACAACAGAGAACAAACCTGTCTTCTTCAAAAAAATACAGAAGAAAAAAAAAAAAGCCTTTTACAAGCAATCGTGTGGCAAGTGGCTGTGTCTACCCTGCAGATGTAACCCAAGCAGGTTGCACCAGGACCAAACCTCCTTACACTATGACAGACCCTTAGGCCGTTGTGTCCAAGATGGCCAAATCAACCCTCTTGCCTGGGTCAGATAGAAGTGGTTCTCTCTTTCAAGGAAAACATGAATTGAAACTAAAACTGAAGTGAGAGCTATGCTAGTCATGCACTTGGCCATCAGCATTGGAGCTGGCCTGTGCCCCAGGTGCACAGCATCATCTCCCTGTGCCTTCCCATCATCTACAGAGCTGTTTTTATCATGCAGCTTCTCAGGCCAGAGGTTCCCTCCCCACTGCCTGTAAGAAGGTCACCCTCCAGCACCCTGCCCTTGTTCTTTGCCTGCAGAGGAGATGGTCAACTGGGTTTGGATGTCAAAGTTACAAAACAAACACCCCCAAACCCCAAATTTAAATCAACCAACCAACACATCCCCCAGACAAAACAGGGAAGAAAAAAAAAAAAAGTGTTTGGAAGCCTGATATTTTTCCTACTACATTGTAGCCAACACAGAACATGATTTTTGTGAAACTTCAAATTTTGAAGTGTAAGAAAATATGGATAAATATCCACCAAACTGGATTCCACTCCAAGCTAGGCTGGATGACTGGCACGGACAAATTCATTTCTGCATGAACTGTGTTCAAGCACATTCCCACCCTCGAGGCATGCAAATGCAGGGTTACCACTCTGCAGCTGACACAAGCCCCAGTATAATCCTCAGCTCTCAAAAAAAAAAAAAAAAAAAAATCAAAATCTCCCAACAGCTACAGCACAGCCTGCCCAGGTCAACAGATCTTTCCACAGGCACAGGAAGTCTTCATGGATACAGTACAGGACCACAGCCTTAGATCTCCTGTTCAGTCACAGATGTCTCACTTCTGCATTTCATATAGACCCTTCCTGGTAACTTTTATTGCACAGTTTAAGAGCATAATACAGCCTGTGATAAATAATTGTGTTTGCTCCATGCACACGAACGGCTTGAACTCGCAGCTTATACTTAGCAATGAGTGTCAGAGGATGGGTTAATAAAAAATTAAATCACTGTAGCGTGGTGTCAGGATACACACTTTTGTTAAGTTTTCATGTCATGTGAACTGGAATATACAGTAGCAATGAACAGACATCTCCATCCCCTTTGGGTTGTACAGATGTTTTGTGCTCCCAGAGAACATGCTAAAGAGAGACACACGCTTAGTATGTATCTATTATAACATTATTAGCCACACTCCTAATTAATCCTTAGGAATTCCAGGCATTTTTCATTTAGTTCTTAGCAAAGGGAAGGGGAAAAAAAAAGGTGCCTTAACAACTATTTGCGTCGCAGAGTTCATAAATGAGCCCATCACCCTATACCAGAACTGCTATAATTTTATCGGAATGAAAACCATTCTCTTTGATCTCCTCCAGTTCTTAAATCCAGCAGTTGTGTATTCAAACATCAATGGAAATGTGGTTTCAAGCTTCCTCTTTCATTATCTTTCTCAAAGATAAAAAAGAGCAAAAGAAAAAAAAGTTCTGAGCTTCAGAGATGAGGCAATATTTTTACAGTAATTTCTTTATCTGATTTCATCCTGTTTACAGAAGCTGCTGTTTGGAAGACTTCCCCCCCTCACTACCATTTTCGAGATGGCTTTTCTTTAAATAAACGTATATTAAAAAATAGAATAGACAACAGAGTCAGCTTCCTGCTCCCTCTTTATTGTGAGGGAGATAAGGCTGCTAAATGCTCTGCTATTTGACTGTGGTTCAGTGCGTGACCTACATGGATCAAGATGGAGATTTAATGATTAAACTTAACTCCTTTATCTTCAGCAAAGGGGAGGAGAAAAGAGTACCCAAACAAACCACTTATGTTCTGGCATGATAGAGTTACAGTTTGACACAACAATTAACTATCTGACACATTCCTGTGTGGCTGCAGATGCCATTAATGGCTCCGAGATACCCCCTCACTGTCGTCATAACCCAGAGCTCTCCCAGGACAAGCACGTACTCTACAGAGGATCCCAGCTGGCAAAATGCACCTCACCCCTTCTCAGCTGATTCATCCAGACCACAGGTGTGTTTCATGGCTCACATACCACTGATAGACAAATTTAGGAGCAAATTCAACTAAAACAAAACAGGTCCTTGATCTACCAAACCCACATATGTTCACCTCTTCTGTCCAAGGCCCCGGTCTCCATCTCCCTGCTTAGCTCCTTTACAGCTCTTGAAACATACCTTGATCTCTCACAGCCAGATAACACAGCCTGTTTTGCTTATTCTTACACATCCAGTGCCTCTGAACAAACTAGGAGAAGACACAGTCCTCTAGGTGGTTCCCAAGCTGCTCCTCCTGCTCCCTATCGAGCCCTTTGCAAATAGATCCTAAAAATCTTGAATTCATTTTCTACAGGATGAACTTCAAAAGGTCTGCCACTTTACTTCCAACAGGCTGTAAAATCTACACATACTTATGCATGCAACTTTTGTGTGGAAGAAGAAAAAAAAAAGGCAATACACCCCAAAAGACCAAGTAAACTCAAAGTCCACCTGGGTTCACCACAGGCCTCCTGAGTTTGGAAGCATATAGATCAAACTGTAGACCCTGGCAGTGGTTTTTTGCATGAAAGCCACATGACATGCAGCAAGTTTAATGAAGTTTGTTCTTAGCATTATTTCAAACCTCCAGGGCTGCTGTCACCCACGTGGATCAAAACAGCAGGATTTATTTGCATCAACTCCCACTGGAAACAAAAAGCAGCAGCCACGAGCCTCAGCAACATCCAGAAAAGCAACAAGCTCCCTGCACCTCCAATACCAAAAAGACAAGGAGTACATCAAGAGCAGAACTCACTCTCCACCTCAGAGCACCAAAATTCATTCAAGGAGAGAATAAATTTAGGATCTTACCTTCCAAAAATCCCCACAGAGCTGCAAGACCAGCTATTTCAGGTTCCAGAGTCCCAGGGCAGCCCCAGCAGCACTCTGTACCCTCCCTGCCCAGCTGGAACTTCTCTCTTCATTAACAAACCCACATGCAGCTGAGAGCAGCATTTCTGCCCCCTCCTCCTCCCGATGTGTTAGCATAAAACCCCAGCTGCCCCCAGTCAGAAGGGGTTGATCAGTATTAAAAGGTTTGTAGGAAAACTGGTTTTGCCTCTGCCTCCTTCTCAGTGCTGAGTGGGGTGAGGAGAGTTGTCCTTGTGCCATGCTGCTGGATGGCTCTTCCATTTTCTGATAAGCAGCTTGGATGAAGGCTGAAATCAATTTTGTCACTTCCCAGAGCCCTTTTCTCCCATCCTTCCTATGTTCCCCACATCCCTTGGGCACACAATGGTATAACATCCCAAAAGTTTGACTAGGAAACCTAATGCCAGCTTAATCCTAGAGACCATTGCTGGCTAAAAGTGCTGGAAGGAAGTAGCCTGCAAACACACTGCTTGTCCCTCATCAGCAGAGAGGAATTGCATCCTGGAATGCCATGAATGCTGTCATAGCCAGGAACTGAGCTGCTTCCAGAAGATGCTTTCTGGTAGAGGAGAGATGCTGCAGTGGTGGCTTCAGGCAGCTCTTCAGTTACATTGTGTTGACTTTTGCATCACCTGGTGTTAGATCATTGTCTTTCTTGGGACCTTTAGCTGAAGTTTGTAGCTTTAGATTCCTGCAGACAACCACCACAGCTTGACATTTTCCTGCTAAGGAATCAATGAGCTAGTGATGGGAAATCAGATTGTGGTATAAAAAAAAAAAGAGAGGGGACAACTCACACTGATTAGACCTATTGCTCCCATGTCTTTCCAAAGAAGTGTGGGAAGAAGAATGGATTTAAGGGGATGGCCTGGATGGAGGGATGCTGCAAAGAGCTGAAGATTTCTTGGACTGAGAGATGGGAAGTTAAGATGATGCCCAAGTCAAACTACAGGGCCTAGTTTCAGAGTCATATAGAGAGCAGCTAACGTGAACTACCCTGGCATTTGGGGACAGCTGGTCTCAAAGCTGATTCAGTTTCTAAATGTTGTTACACAGCTTCTTAAAAATGAGGCATTGGCAGGGGAGAGCCAGAAGAAGGTGGTTTTTCCAGCCTTGTGGAAAGAAGTACTTCCACACTGCCACATGAACCATGTTGCTTGTCACACTGATAAATTGGGGACGTTGCACGAAATAAAATAGAAAACAATTAAATGGCACGTGATGCCTGGAGGGGGTAGCTTTACTTTGCAGGACTTGCATCAACATTTTCTTTGGCTTCGATCCAGGCTGCTCAGCACCCCTTTGAGTCACTTAAACAAACCCAACTTTGAAAGCAAAACTCTGTCAGAACTTCTGAGTCTCACCCAGCTCTACGTTCACACCAGGGTAATGGTAAATCACACACAAGGTGGTCGCAAAGGGCCACAAATCTTCTCTGAAGGTCTCCACTCAATGCACACACAAGAAAAAAATTCCTAGCAGTCTTCACATGGTTTTTAAGCTTTGTGATGAGGATTCAACACAGCCTCATACAATCTAATGCCAAGTTTTCTGGACAGGGCTGTGATGGAGCAATAAAGCTCAGCTCCACTTTCAGTTCTTTGCTAAGTCTAAAGGAGATGGTCAGATGGGGGATTTCATTCTAGAAGAAGGGTGTAGGGTGCCCTAATGTTGGGTCCAGATGTGGCCCCTTTGCCTGAGGCTGAGCAGCTGATGGATGATGTGGGGCTGGACTTCAGACTCACCAGAGACAGAAATTCTGGTGCACGGGTAACGAGCAACCTGGTGCATATTAAACACAGCCAGTTTGTTCCAGCAGATAGTGATGATTTGTCTGTTTTATGGCAAGGTTTGCAAGTCTAGAGCAAACTTTTTGTGCTGTAAAGTTGGGAGCAGGCTGCTGGCTCACACTAATAACAATATTTGGGGCCTTGTGATTATTTAATTTAGAGCTTTTTTGTAATTAACTCTGGCCCCAAATATTTTTTTTCTTTTGCTGAGGTTATTTTCATATGGTGCAAGTGGGAAGGGGGCTGTGGCAGCTACACATGTGTATTATAATCATATTTGAGCCATTTTTGTTCTTCATCTGTTTAATGTCTTCTATGCTGCCAAAGTAGCTAAGCTCCTTCAGGGTGAAACTGTGTAATGGGAACTGACTTTCCTGATGTACTGTCTCTGCAGCTATGGAAGGGAGGCATTGCTGGATTGGTCTGAGCTCTTCTAGCCTAATTACTCAATGACTGTTACCTTTACAACTGAGTGTTAACCTTATGATAACCATTAGCTGGTGTCAGTTGTTAAATGTGTGCGAAAGTCTCCGTAGCTGTTTAGGCAGAAATAAATTGGAATTTGGTTCTGAATTAAAATCCAGACTTGGGTTACCCAGCGCTTTGGAAGAGCAATGAGGCCACAAGCAAGAAGGTTTAAACTGCTAAGTAATTGGGATGAGGAAGAGTTTGCATGAAGGCAGGTCCTTCCTGGCTCTTGGACTCAGACCCTTTCCTGGGACACACAGATGGACACTGTTCTCATACCACTGCTGCTCCAACCCAGAGTTCCAGGTCTGGATCCATTTCACACATATGTGATCAAGCTGTGAACGTTGAGTTAGCTCCAACCTCCTAGAAAAGACACTTGGAGGGATGTGCAGAGGGGGGTTTGCATCATGTGTTCTTCTTTAGGCCTCTTTGCTTGTCAATTAATAAACAAATGTCAAAATCTGCCTCCAGAAATGGCTGTGCCCCAAGGTGGCAAGTGATGGACAACAAGAGCCTGGAGTTCTGGGATGTTGGTGTCTTGTGACAAACGAGTCTCCTCTTGCTGTCCTGCTTCATGAAGCCATCCAGAAGCTTGCTTCATCCTGAAGCTGCTTAGGGTAAAATAGTTCTGGAGGAGAGGGAGAAAATTTAACTTTGTCCCCTGATCTGTGTGGCAGATCTGCCTTGCCCTCCTCTGGCACCAACAGCTCTTTCCCCCTCACCTCTGCCCTCCCCTCTGCTGCTTTGCAGCTCAGGGGGCACTGACAATATCCTGTCATACTTAAAAAACATGTCACAAAAATTCATTTCTTAGGATCTTCTCATTTTCTTTCATGTTCCCTGAGTACATGCAGACATTTAACAACCTAGAACTGTAATTGAAGCAATGACTTTAGCACAGAGGTGCACGCAGGTTCTAACACCCTCCCAGAGAGGCTCTAAGTGCATTTGCATAATGCTTTTAATTACAGTTGTTAATATGACAGATTGATAAGAATTTTGACAGCTTCTGTTTAGGCTGGGGTGTTCTGGTGCTCAGCAAACGCTCCAAAGATGCTTGGAAGAAGCAGCCTGCACAGGGGAGTGTTACTGAGTCAAAACCATATCCCAGGGCATTGCATCAAATTAAAACTCTCTTTTTTTCCCCTCTTTTCAACGGGGAGTTTTTACTCCTTTGCCTCCCAGTGTGAATGTGGATGTATGAGCAACGAATGGCAATGGGAAAGGAAATGCAGAGAAACCACACAACAATTTACTGGGGCTTTAACAAAATATTATCATTCTTAATGTTTGTCGGCATGTGGCAATTTTCTTTGAACCAGGGATAGTTTAAATTCCTTCTTGCTTTGAAGACTTAATTTTCTCCCATAAAGATTATGGAAACTGTCTTGGATAATTTTAGGACTTAGGCACACTATTTGCTGAGCTCAGGCATGTTTTGCACCATGTATGTTTTACTTGCCACCTGCCAACCACTGTCCACATTTTCCCAAAGTCTAGAGGTCATGGACAAATCCTGAGCAAAGCCATTCTCTCTGTCCCACCCCCTGGAGGTGCACAGCCTGAGCACCCAGCACGCACAGCACTTGAGAAATAACATTTCCAGGCACACTGAAAGTCCCAACCTTGCACACAGTGACACTGGTGAGCAGCTTTGCAGAGGACCATGTGCCAGACACATGGATCCATGACAAAGTATCTCTCCTGCTCCTGATGCAGAACCCCTCCAAGCTCAGTGAGTTGGGGCTGGAGGGAAAGCAAGGTATGAACCTCAAGAAATGGCTCAGTTACTTTGAATCCAGCTAGGCCAGGACCTTTCCCACTCTCTGGTTTGGCCAATGCAGAACAAAGTATTTGGAGATGACATGAGAAATCACCCAGTCCCAGCTCTGGGGAAGGTTATTAAGTATTAAATGGGGTTGTGCGTGAAGGAAACATGTTAGTGTAAAACGTACAGCTCTTTGGTTAGGAGAGGAACACACCAAAAAGGACTAATAGATGAAACCCGAGGCAGACAAACTCAAAATAAAGCCTATAGACACAGTAGACTTTGTAGAGTATTTCTGAATGACTGTTGTGCTTATGTTTGTGTCTGCAGACGGTTAAGTACAAAGAGATTGTTGTCTTTACTCACACACATTCCCTCACCCTGAATTAACTTCCTTGGGCAGCAGAGTGCCCAGAAATAAACTGCCATAACCACTGAGTTCAACTGCCAAGGGGTGGTGAAGTGCCCAGCTCCAATGTCTTCACTCAAGACCGGCTTCCTTCTTTGAAGATACGCTTTTGCCAAGCACAAGTTGTACCCCAGTCAGACACCAGTTACTGGATTTGATACAGATGAAATCTAATGGCCCATGAAATAAAGGTCAGCAGAAAAAAAAGATTATTGAATGGGTTCTTCTGGCTTCAAGTGTATGAATCTGCAAAATGTTGGTGACTCATACCCACCGTCATGGCGTTTTTCATGGTATCCTTTGATAATGGGATTAGGAGCTATCAATATTAGTTTAAAAAGGCTACTAAAAAGTCTCTTTCAGTTGGTTGTTACCAGCCTTCAGTGGCTATTGATTGGGGCCTGCACTGGGGCTGGTTAATCCAGCCCAGGGAGGGACCAGCAGCAGCTGCAGGAAGGTGGAGGATCGATCTGGAGGGTGGCCCAAGGGGTTCTGCTGGGCACCACTCTCTCCAGTGCTCCTGATGGGAGCCTCGTGCTTGCTGTGAGTATTTTAATAAGTTAGTCCTGGTTTTTGTTTTTTTAGCAGATTATTCTGCCAAGCAGTTTGGCAGCATTCTCATTTCTCAAAACTGAGGAATCACCATTTTGCTTCTCCTGAAGCATTTACTATGGGAATCAACCACCCTGCATGGAACATCGTTCCTGAAGCATGAATATTTCATGGGACTGGTTTTGGGGAGATTACTTATGGTTGAGTTTTCATGGCCAATAACTAGATTTTTCATGACTATCAGCATTTCTTTGGTAATTTAAAATTTACTTGAAAAGAAAAAGCAGCAGACTGAGGCTGTATGGGTACAACCAAGGCCTTGCACTCTTACAAATACCATGACAAAAGTATATTGGTTCGTAAGAATACTTTGAAATATTTAAGAGAGCATCAGCAGGAAATATAGACAAATGTATATGTATCAAACTAGCATTTTGTGAAGTGTGTGGGAAGGAGAACATTTGGGAGTCAGCACATTTCTTACCAACCATATTAAGTGCACCCAAGGGTGAATTTTTTATTCATTTGGGTTTTTATTTAAAACTACCCCCTGTGGTGCTTTGGATCTCTGGACATGAAAAAGAATGACAAGCTTTACAAACACACAAGTCACAAAACCCCCGTGGAGCCCGCCCAGCCCTGGCAGGAGCAGCTGCTGCAGACACAGCTGGGGAGAACTGGGCCCAAAGATCTCTCTTGGATCTCAGAACAGTCAGACCTGCCTGGACCTGGCATCTGGGACAGTCAGAGGCTTTTTCTGCTGCTTCCAGGAGCCGTCCCACCATCCCTCCCTCGTGGTCTGCCCCCAGTGAGAAGTATTTATGTCTGGATTTTCAAGGCGAGAGGTCCAATTTAATGGGAAGTATCAAATCAGTTAGAAACATCCCTGGCCTTGAGTGGTGCAGAAAGCTTGGACAAAATATTCAAACTATGCTTAGTTCAGTCTTACCAGAAACAGAACACTTTTGATAAAGCTCTAATTTGGAGCAATTTCTCACCTCCCTCTTTGCTCCCCAAACAGAATCATTAATAAGCAAGGAACAGGGAGAACTGCTCTGGCATCCCAACCAAGGGCTGTCCCGTGCTATGAGAGGGTAGCTTCTCTCAGTCTCTCCTCAGATTATTTTACTTTCAGAAATCACCAAATATTAATTTTTGTTAGAAACTTGAATCAGTTCTGGTCTGAAAGGGCAACCAAGGAATCTGTCACAAAACAAGGGGAAAGATCTGCAGGTTTTGTCCTGAGGTAGGACAGTCTAATTGCAATTTTCCCTCTGTCTCAGTTGTGTACCGATGGTGCCAGCTGAGCTACTCCTGGTGGCCATGGCTGAGAAGTGTCATGAAAAGAGCTGGCCTGGCTTCTTCTGCCTTGCTTTGGCAGAAAGCCAAGCCCAAGCTACTATTTTTTCCTCCCTCTGTCTCACTTCCAGTGTATTTCACCTTCACATTAACTAGTCAATGGCCTGGCCTGATCTTGGCCAGGTATGTCTCCACTCCTTGTATCCTATTAGGGTCAGGAAGCCCTGCCTAGGCATCATGGTCCACCAAAAACTTGCAGAAGCAACCCAGAGATCTTCCAGGCCTTTGCTGTGTTTGCTCATTTCCTTTTCAGCTCTCTTTCTATTGCTTTTCAAATTAAGGTGCACAGGAAACCAGAGCAGTTTCTGATCTCTCCTCCACCTAAAAAATTAGAACATCAAAACCAGTTTTACCAGCAATAAACGAAGCTACCTTGAAAAGTGAGGCAAAGGGATCTATCTGGAGTCAGTAAGACATTGTTAGGATCTCTTTGATCGGGAGCCTTAAATGAAAATTATCAAATGGCGCTTTAAAACATACACCCTTTTGTTTGATTAGCCTGCTGCAGATAACCTTTATTAAACCTGATCTAAAATTACAGCCATGCACTGGTGGTTCTTTGATGCCTTGGCTGTTTCATTTCCTGTTTATACTATGATACACGTTGCACTAGGAGATAAAGCACTTCTGAAGGATATTAAGACATGAAAGTCCCTTGGCTATTTGCTGGCACTGTTTTGATGTTTTCTTGCTCTCTAGAAATTAGCATATCCTTTTCAAAGACTGCCTCTGATGAGAGTAATCCTTTGCCATGATGTATTTGCTAAAAGTCATAAATGATAGTATATTGTGTAAAGAAATGACACATAAAAGGGACGATGCTAGATTATTGATAATGAGGCAACTTGTGCAACTCTGCTTTTGGCTTTTATAAAACACATTTTTGACACCATAAATACATTGAGCTTATATTAATGAGGATTTAATACTTCTGAGATTTTAGAAACTTGCTTAGAACAACTTTTCAAAAGAAGGCTTTTTTTGGGAAGTTTAATGTTTTCACTAATTTTGATAAGATAGTCTGTTAAGCACGTTTAGCTGCCTTCATAATGAGGAAAGATTGAAAGGTTTTTAGCAGGGCTTTGCCAGAATTAAACTGTGTTGGAATATTGATTTTATTAATTTGTATAGCGTCTATTGCTATAGAAACAGGGTGGGTTAATTATAGGAATTTGCAACAAAATGTTGCCTTTCAGAAAAAAAAAAAAAAGAACTTTGACATACATAAAAGCAAAACGTAAGGATCTGGTATCTGTAGGTGTAAATAAGGATTGCTCCATTGAAGCTTTGAAGTGACAGTGATTTACATCACCAAAAGATCTGCCTCCTGTTGTCACTAACAAATGACCTGAGCATTTTCACAGAAGAGGAAGCAATGCCTGGATGACCTAGAAAATAAGGACTGGGGTGTTGGGATGATAGTGGGATGGGGAACAGCAACAAGGGCTTGGAGATCTTCACCAGTCTCTTTTCAAGGGCACTTTTCCAAGACTTTTCAAAGTGCTTTGGATGACACAGTCTAAGTTAGACTATGAAATTCCTGTAACCGTATGAAAATCATAATATTTACAGAGTTTCACTTGCACAAACACTCTTCCATCACTCTGACTAGCCAGACACATGGTAGCACAAGGAAATTTGGACTCTGAATCAGGTGACATGGGTCAGGCATGGTGGCACTGCTGGCTCCATGTGGTGGGGTGACTTCAGTGGAGTGTGGTGAAGATTTCCACCTTGCTTTAGATAAAGTGCTTTCTGCAGACAGATGCAGAGAGCTGAAGTTTGTATTTTTCAAACTGAATGACCAGAGTTACATACTTGAGGCTGCATGTAACACACCTGAGGATGAGGCTTTTGGTACCTAAATCAATAAATAGGTTATGCAGAGACTCAGAATACCTGACCTCACCCCTCTGAAAATCCAGTCCCTTATCTATAGCCTTTATGTGGAGCTGAGGACTCATCTTAGATATCCTAGGTTGATAATCCTGCCCTCAGGAACCAAAGATCTCATCTGACATACACTGAAATCAATGGAGCAATTGACTGTGGGTGGCTGCTCCAGGAGCCCTGGAGGGAATAAAGGTCACAGCCAGCCCTGCAATGCAGATGTCACCAGGACCCTCCCAGAAGGCACTAGCACAGGCCATTGAGGGTTGTGACTATGTTAAGCAGCACAGGGCACTGTCCTTCATCTCCACGCATCTCACTAGCTTGGGGCAGGGCTGGATTTTTGTTAGTCCAGGTAGGCTGCAGAGGGAGATGAGAGGAAGGGAGGAAGGAGAAATCAGAAACACAGAGGCAAATTATGCCTCCAGTGATGAAAGCCACCTCGGCTGCAGTGAGGCAAGGACACTGCCAAGATGATTGCCAGTTCAGCACGTATTAAGCAAATATCTCTCCTTCCTTCCAGCTAGGCCTCCAGTGGAATTGCCTTCTCCTACCATTTACTGGATTGAAAGTGCATGGAGTGACAGAATTACTTTTTAATGGCTGGAGGGGGGGGGGAGAAATCACAAGCAGTTGACAATTCAAGAGAAAAAGTCTTTTTAAAAATTGATAGTGGTTTTTTTTTTCTGTATCCTTATCAGAAAGTCTTTCAACTTGCCTCTTGGAACGTAAAGACATGAAGAAGGTGCTGGGAAAAGGATTTCTGCAGGGGCACCTGCTGTTGTTACCACAAGCAGTGCCAGGGAGTAAAGCCATTTAGGATTAGTCCCCAAGAATTGGTGATTAGCAAGACTTCTTTCTGCAGAACCTTTCCTCATCAGCCTACGTGCCACCCTGTAACAGGATTTGCAGGACTCCAGCCAGCTGTTTGGAGAATATGTCCCATTCTAGAGCTTTACCATATGTCACACAGTATTCATGGCAATGAGCATGACTCCTAAGATCAGCTCACGCCTTTATAAGGTTTTCTGCAAATTTGGGGTGATTTAACCGAAAGTAATACATGCAAGGGCATCATGCTGAGCTCATATTCCAACCAAAATAAAAAGGAGGGAAGAAAGGCAACGAGGAGAAAGCATGCGATGCTCTCAAAGCCAAGGGACTCAGTCTCTCTTGGAGGTCCTTGATGGACTTGTGCAGTTGTCCTCTGCACCATCTGAAGGTCTCCATGGGCCCAAGCCAGAGGAACCCAGCACTGCTCTGGAATCCATCCCTGCCCGGCCCAGCCATCCCAAAAGGCAGCTGTGAGCGAGGCCGGTCACTCCCTGCAGTAACGGCTCCTTCCAGGGCCTCTTGGCCCCACCAGCAGGAGAGAGGAGGCCAAGTGCTCTTTCCTGCCAGGATGTCACAAGACTGATGAGTCACGGGAGGTTCACAAAGTGTTGTTCTCATAATGGAGCTTAATAACAGCCCGTGTCGAGGTGAAAGCACCTGTGAATGAGACGGTGCACAACTCTACAGCCTTGCAATCACACTGCTGGGCAGCTTGGGCTCGCAGGTCTCTGCACTCGCCTCACCTCTGTTGGGTCTTGTTCTCCAGAGTGGCTTTGGGGCTGATATGTCATTGCCACAAGGACGGGTCGTCTGTAGGACAGTGCTGCCCCAGCTCTGATGTCCAGGCAGATAACACACTCCCTCTTCTCCTTGACGTGCCAGCTGTGAGCCTGGTGTGTGACAGCAAACGCTGCAGCTTTGAAGAGCAGCTTTGAAGAGCAGCTTTTGTGCCCAGACCATCCGCAGCACAAAGGCTGTGACCTGGACTGCTGCAGAGTGATGTGTCCATAGGATCCATCATGGGCAGCAGGGACATCTCTGAAATCCATAGTCCAAATGGAGATAAGCTACACGCTGGCCCACAGCTGGCAGCTCTGAATGGAGACTGCTCAGCCCTGATGGCCGGACAGGGAGGAGACCTTGGTGCACCTTGATGTGCCGGTTTGGTGGGATGAGGAGGAGGATGCAGCTTGTGCTGCAGTCACTCATAGTCCCCTCTTGGCCTGCCAGCTGTTAAGCTGCCTGGTGACTCCAAAACCTCACATCCCATTTTCAACCGGTGGCCTCAGAGGCTTTCCCAGCTCTCCTGCACTTCTGCAGCTGCTCTCCCTGCTGTTTTAACTCCAGCCCCTGTGCAGGGTGTCCTCTGCCCTTATACACTTCTCCATAAGCATAACTCCTCCTTCCTCCCATCAGCAAATCATAGAATCATAGAAGGATTTGGGTTGGAAGAGACCTTAAAGACCACCTAGTTCCAACCTCCCAGCATGGGGAGGAACACCTCCCACTAGACCAGGTTGCTCAGAGCCCCATCCAGCCTGGCCTTGGACACTTCCAGGGATGGGGCTTCCATAACTTCCCTGAGCAACCTGAGGAAGGAAAAGGAGGGGCAAGGAGGGGCAAGGAGGGGAAAGCGAGGGGAAAGTGAGGGTAAGAAAAAGCAAGGAAGTGCAAGGAAGGGCGAAGAAGGCCAGTAAAGGAAAAGGAGAGGAAAGACAAGTCAAGGAAGGTCAAAGAAGGTAAAAGAAGGTCAAGAAAGCAAGAAAGGTCAGGTAAGGTCAAAGAAGGTCAAGGAAGAGAAAGGAGAGGAAAGGAGGGGAAACAAATAGGCTCCATTACAGCCGTTTCACAGGTGCATAAGCAAAGATGACTGAAGGGACCTGAGCAGTGCCACCAGGCAGCAGGGGTAGGAAAAGGGACACAAGCAGCAACATCTGTCACTGTGGTCTCTCAACAAGTAACACTAACATTGGACAAGGTAACACACTGAGACAAATTCTTTGGAAAGTCAGCCTTGCAAATACCTCCCCATCCTACAGCTGCACAACTTCAGAGAATTTCCCCTTCTCTTTCCCAACATACAAATAACTCACCCAACTGCTGCTGCATTTATCTAGACCCTGCCAGCCAGGCAGGAGGTTCATAAACAGCGACAAGACCTCACCAGATAACCAGATAACACCATCTCTAAAACCTGTTCAAGTGCCTGGGGAAGGACATTGTCTCACCTGCAGATTTTCCTGCCCGTTTGCTGCAGCTGAGGATGCCCCTTGCTCCTCCCCAGCATGTTCAATGCTGCATCTCAGGCATCCAGACACCGTCCATGACATTTGGTCCAAAAGTTGACCTTTTCCTTTGGAGTTCCTCCAAAAACACACCCAACATACACCCTCTCTCTTTTTTGTCTCCTGAGCATTGTTACGGTTCAATAATGATCTCAGAGGTGTTAAGCTGATAATCATCTACCTCAGCTACTCCACACACTTTGTCAGGCACGTTGGGAATGAAAACATAAAGATATTCCCTTCCCAAGGTAATGGAAAACCTGAGTGGAGATTGACGTTAGAAACAAGATCGGGGGATGGAGAAGCCAAGTAAAAAGGAGTAACATCTGGTTCCGTTTTCTTTGTGAAATTATCTCACACTGACCAAGCAGTACCTTCTCTGAAGTATATAAACGTTGAAGACACACACACATGGTTGTTATCAAATGGTATTGTGCAAAATTAAATTGGCTACTTTATGGTGAAATGGAGAAGGAAAGCAGGCATTTCAAACACATGCGTGTCTCTCAGCGAGGTCTGGAAGCGATCACGATGCAAGGATGGCTACTTTAAAATATCTACAAATAGTTAAGGCCATTCTGTGAGATGAATAAGCTGGGGCTGAATTTAATAAAGTTATCAAGGCCATAATAACACAGGGGCCAGTGCCTGAAACTAATAAGTGGTTTGGTGAGCATGAGATAGTTCATATGTGCAAAGCATTCCTCCAGCGCTGACTTGCAAAGGTAAAGCACCATGCCAAATTCCTCTAACTTCACCAAGATGTGCTGAACCTCTGCCCTTTGGCCAGGCCAGAGGGGACAATCAGCACGTTTTTGTCTAAGGGGTAGTCACAAGCTTGGCATGTCCTTTGCTGAATATAGCTGGCAGGTCCCCTGCAGCAGGCACATGTTTGTCCTTAGCACGTGTGCTCACCATGCCAGTCAGCAGCATGTTTGTGGTTTAAGAAGAGAATCAAAAAGATCTTCACCAGGAACAATCTGTTATGTCAAATTTTTATCTGATGTTTTTCACCAGTAGTTTCAGAGCAGGTTCCTCAATGCTCCAGCCTTACCATCCATCCCCAGCCACAGCCATGGGACCTTGCTGGTCCTTGGAGCTGGGCAGGACATGGGGACACTGTGCTGGCAGCTGAACGTGGGTGTGGAGCAATGTTCTCCTTTGTCTTCTCCAAAAATTGAATTTTCTGTGTACGGAAAATTCCACATCTCAGATTTTTTTTTTTTTTTTTTTTTCTAATTCAGAGGAATATTTTAGATATGAGAAATTTTCTCTGAGCTGGAAATTCCTGTTACCACACATGTTGAGAGGAAAGTGTTCAGTTTTTCCAGCAGACTGGTGGCAGAGCAGGAAAGGGGGCTTGGTTTTCCTGAATTCCACTCCAGAGTTCTGCTCATCGAGACACACAGCCTCTGCAAGACTTTGGTTTGGATAAACCTAGCTTTCCCACAGGGCTGCAAACCTGGGCAAAGGGAGAAGTAACAACCCTACTTATTTTTTTCTTTTTTTAAATTTCAGATTCAGCAGCAGAGACCCAAGAGCAGAGTCAGGGCTGGCTCCAGGGAATGCAATTCTCATTCCTTTGAAAATTCTGGTTCTGCCAGTTGGGAGTTTAGTTCAGCATTTCCCTTCCCACTTGGTATTGTGAGGCTGAACTTTCTTAAGATGTTGACTATGCGGAAAGAAGAAAAAAGAAGGGCAGATTTTGTCTAGCTTGGATTTACCTGGGGATTGATTTTCTTCCAAAGATCCTAATCTGAAACCACTTCTTCCTGCTCCCCTCAGTGGTAGTTTACTATCTCTGACGTAGGCAGGGGTGGACTAGGAATCTGTGAGCACCAGTGAGACTGACCAGGTACCCAGGGAAGAGAGGGATGGGCATTTTGGCTCAGGAGATTAAGAACCAAGTTGATGCCAGCCCTGGCTCAGCCTCAGCACGGTGCTGGGCACTGCACTCTGCCCTGAAAACCACAGTATCGATGTGAAAACCAGTTAGGCAGAATTTACTCATCTATCACCAATTTTGCCTGGGTAGGGGAGTCCAGCTGAGCTTCTGGACATCTGCTGGAGCTGGTTCTGCTGCATTCAACTTTAAAACCCCCCACTACAGCTCCCTGAAAAGGTAGGAGAGGAGGCTGCAGTACACGTCCTTCAGAGGGAATGGTTACTGAGAAAACTTACCAGTTGCCTTGGGAAACATAACTCTGAGCCCCAAATTTCAATGGAAATGCAGTAAAGGAAACCTCAAAAAGCAAACTACAAGCTCCTCTCCCAGATTTCTTTTTGCTTTCATGGCGCAAATTAGAGAATACAAACTTAGTGGAATTGCAAGCATCTAAGAATAGCTTTGATTTTCCTAAACATTTACAATTCTGTTTTATGTCCGTCGTCAGAAAAGGAGCAAGGAAATACAAAATGTAAATCTTTAAATGAACCTGAACGCCAAGGAGACTTTACATATCTGCTTGTAACAAATGGGATGTTGCAGCTAAATCTCAAACAGGGAAATCAGAGAGTTTCAACAGCCGTGGGTGCATGGAGTATAATCAGACATGGGGTGTCTCGTGTAGGGTCCTTCCCTCCCTCCCTCCCTCCCCTCCCTTGCAGGTTAAGAAAACTATTGTGACTTGCTACAGATCTTGCTGCCTGCCATTCAGTTTAGTTTCACAGCTCCCAGAGCCAGAGTCCAATCTCCCTTTCAGCAAGAATGAGCTAAACTGGGTGCCAAAATCCATCCCTAGCTGCTCTGGGATGCACAATGGACAGTGTCCCTGTCAAACGAGCTGTATGCAAGGTCTAACGAGCCCAGAAGCTGTGGATCCAAAACCACCTCCAGACGCAGCAGATTTGCAGGAATTCTGGTGAGCCTGTTGGGTGTCTTTGATAAAAAGTCACATTTACAACAGGGATATTGTTCTCATTTGCACTGCAATGCTCAGACAAATGTTGAATTTGGGAGAAGGTATTAGCCCTTCCCTCAGCAGGACAGCCCTGACAGAGCAGAAAGCATTAAGAAAGCAATTTAAAAAACATAATGCTCAGGAAGCACCTAATTTTACTACCAGCTGGGTGTTAAATTAATTGTGTGCAAGCAGAACGGGCGCGAGGTGGATAAGTCAGGCTTGAAAGCATGTGTGTTTTCCTAAGTGCAATTTTGTTTCTCGGTTGAAAGCAGGGAGTGTATCTCATGGAAAGCATCAGGTGATCAGCAGGATGATATCATGATGGATTAGCCCAGCGCATACTTGCCTGGAAATGCTGAGAGGTCAGGAGCAGGTTATAACTCTCTCCAACACGGCCTTACAAGCATGTGTTACCATCGCTCTGGAAGGACAGGCTGCTCCTTGGAGTGGGAAGGAGCCTGCCCACAGCTGGGCAGAGCCGGGATTCACTTGTCTCAGCAGACTGAGGACACAGGGAGCAGTGAAATCCTGGCTACCGCAGAGCCTGATAAGTGTTACCACTCCCATTTTCTCACTAGGTAAACTGCGGTCAGAGATGGTTTTTGACTTGCCCGAGGTCATGCGTAAATTAGTGGTAGAGCCAGAAACAAGACCTAAAAGACCCCGATTCCTTTCATTGCTGCAGTGTTTTCAATTGCAGATGCAGAAATCTTGCAGGCTTGTGGTTCAAAAAGAACCCATTACCCTCTGAGGGACTCGCATCAACCTCAAGAGAGATCAAACAGCCCCGTGGTGGAAAGGCCTCCAAGAACAGCTGCCTGCTGACTGGCTTTTAGGCTGTGATTTCTCCAGTAGCATCATTCCTGGTTCCCACTGAACACTCCTAATTTAGATTGATAGAGCCATTCACTCTGCAAAGCAAGAAACTTTCACTTACAGACATGCAACTTCTATACTTGTTCAAAACAGCCAGAAATATTATTTATACCAAATTTAGAGCTCAAAGCTAACAGCTGTTAAAGCCCCTCCCTGCCTGCTCCTTTTTTATCTTTTTTTTGTTGTTGTTGTTGGTTTTTTTTCTAGTCAGGATCTGGTTTTGGAAATACCCCAGCTTGTAATAGTTTTACTTGTTCTGTATTACTTGGCTTTGTTCATCTACTGATGAAGTGCCAGCCCTGAAGTACTGCCAGATGAAAGGAGGCATCTTACAGCACTGAAGAGAACTTTCCTGAGATCATTTATTAGTCGGGTCACCACGCAAGTGTTCTGAACAAACGGCAGGTCTCTGCCCAACAGAGCCTACATGGGAAGCTGCACAGAAGGTCTGATGTGTGGTATCCACCAAAACCCAGGGAGGAGGCTCCAACCTCAGCTGGACCTGCTCTGGCCACAGCTCTGGATGAGAGGCTGAGCAAACCAGAAGCAACAGAATTTCAGGGAACCCAACCACTTCAGTCCCTGTAGCTTATATTTGGGGTGATTTGGGGTCTCAGGAGAGTCTGTCCACCCCTTGAAGCAGCAACAAAGCCTGGGAAGGGGGGAAATCCTGCTACCATCTACCCAGTTCTTGGTCCTGCTCCAGGCAACACTTGCCTCGCAGCTGATTTGAAGTCCCAGCTGGGTTAGTTCAATTCTCAGTCCCAGATTCCCTACAAAGATCCGAGTCTTGATGAACATTTTAACTAATTTGGCTCAAATTCCAACTCATAACAACGCAAATCTGGGCACCTTCATGCGGCCTGAACTTTTGTAAAGAAAGGTTCATTTGGCTCTCCAGTTGACTTTGGGTTTGGCTGTGTCACCTGGGTCACTGCAGCCCGTGAGGACTGATGTGGGCTGGCCCAAGCCCTGCCATCACTGTCACACCTTTTGTCACCTCAGCTTTTGTCACTGCAAATTGTAGAGAAGCAAGAAAATAGTGGGCTACTGATATGATTAACCCTCTGCAGGCTGCACAGCAATCTGCCACAAGTCCTTCCAGAAATGGAATCCTATGATGGCCTTCAAAAAACAAACCACACCTCTATAGCAACAGGACCCAAACCAGCAGATCATCCTGCCTGCTTTGCTTGGTTTCAAGTGATTTTAACAGTTTAACTTGCAACCTGGTCTACTGAATCATCCCTTCAAAAATCTAAATGCAACAGGTTTCTTATTTTCCCTTGCACAGATTTCAAGGTGTAGGTGCACCATCTTAGCACAGAAGAAGGAATATTTTTTCCCTGGGTAAACATGATGGACAGCAAGTGAAAGTGAGCTCCTGGTGAGGGAATTCCTTCAGGCACTTGTGCATGTCACCATAGTGGCACGCCAGCTTGCTGACCAGTAATTAGCTTGGCTGAAGTCTGGCTCAGCAGATCAAACTACAAAGGCAAGTGTTTTTGAGGGACCTCTTTCTTGCAAGAATATACAAGAAGCTTTTCTAGGAGCGATTGCTCAAGTCCCTCCTGTGATCTCACACAGTAGACCTCAAAAGGAGATTAAGAAAAGTAATAAGCTACAGGAAAAAACAGAGTGCTTTGCTCATTTATTTTATACATTAAGGGGAACACTGACCTTGGAGATCTCTTTTTTCCCTAGTATTCATGGTGATTAATAGGATGTATTCTGACTTTAAATGAAGCAGAGCGCTTTGAAAAGACAGAAAATTAGCAACATATGGGCCAAAGGACCCAAAAAGATGGGAAAAAAGGAAGGGTAAGAAAATGACTAAAAGAAAGTTTCAGATGTCGCTGTGATCCTGCAGCAGAATATTTTAACGTTGCTGCTCCTAGGAGTGGTCAAGCCCCTTCAGACATCTCTCTTGCATGGGAGGTGCCAGGCCCTTCCCTGCATAATGCTCCTTGCCCAGCTGGGCCGGCAGGTGCCACAGAGGAAAGTGGCAGCAGGATTTTACAAACAAGGTTATTTTTCTGTTCCCGATCCCCTCGCTGCTGTAAACCAGAGATGCTCTCTAATGTAAGACACAACCTTCCCTGCCAGGCTCCCAGGCAGCCTTGGAGCCCTTAGATTTGGGTCCCTGGTGCTCCCCCTCAGGCTCACCTCTGGTCTGCCTGGGCAGGGCTCGGATGGGAGGCAGGACCTTTCCTGCTGCCCCTGGGGTCCCTGGATGCCTGCACAGTGCAGAGCAGCCACCAGCTCACCACAAGCATCCCCAAGGAGAAGCTGTACCAGACCATACCCAGCATGATCTAGCTACCAGCATTGCTCACAGTTACTTTTTCCACAGCCAAACACCCCCTCTTGTGCTTTACCCTGACCACAGCACACCTACAACCTGGCACTCACACAAGCAATATTCCAATTTTTATGAAATAAAATCAGTAAGAACAAAAAAACCCAAACATATTGCCATTTATAGTCCTACCATAAATTTTCCTTAACTTTTTTTTTTGTTATTATTTTGGGGGAGAGGGGTGAGAATTTTCTTGGTTTTCTCTAAATTAGATCTGAGCAGTTCCATTTCTAAAGGAGGGGGTACACTCGATAAGGAAAGGTTGGTTAAAAATAGTTTATGCCACAAGTGAACACTAATTACCTGAGCCTTTTTCTGGCTGGAAACATTCATCAAATCAGGAATTAGCTAAAGCAGGGGTTGAGTATCAAACTGTTCACAGCTAAATTTGTGTAATCATTGAAGTGTCTTATTAATTGATTCAATATTCTTAATTAAATTCCCAAATACTCCCATTTTAATTAAGGTCTGATCCAAGCCCACCAGAGCAAGGAAACGTGGAGTTAGGACTCCCAGCTTCACCTCTCACTCTCTTGCAGCATTTGTGTTTAGAGGGGCCAGGGGCTGACATAAAATCTCTCCAGTGGAGGGGTAATTAGAGCAGACCTGGCCCTGGCCATCAATTCCACACTGACATTGGGAAGCATCACATTTATACATTATGCAGACAGTTCTGAGAGACAAAATGTGGCTTTTTTTTTCCCCAAGCTACCCCTAATCTGGGCAAAATTAGCATTCTATCCTGCTAGTATATTTACTCCAGATCCAAGTCTGCTTATTTTTTCCATTCTGTCTCTGTCATTTTAGCTTGTCTCTCAGCTGAAAAATGAAGGGGAAAAAAAAAAAGTCTTCTGCTGTGGCACAAGCCTGAAAACCATTCTGTGCTCCCTACAAACCCCAAAGTCTGTGTATCCTCTGCACCTCCCCTAATACATGTTACATGACCATACTTAGGTATTTGCACAGATCTGCTCTCTCTTTGCTTCTCCCCCCCATATTGTGGGGCATCTAGTTAAGAGTTACATTGGGGCTTTGCTTCTCCTCTTGAACATTTGCATAGAATGCACAAATATTTCTCAAAAAGCTTTTTTTTTTTTCTTCAAATGCAGCTACTTCCTTCCAGAGCAGCACGTGCTTAATTCAGCAAGAGTCTTAAAAGCAATGAAGTAAATATGAAGCTCACAACTCAAATTCGCTATCCTACAGCTCTCACAGTAATAGAGTAAACCCCTTTTGGCATTAACTGTGGCCCAGTTTGAGGAGGGACAGGGGAGAAATTAAGCCCTGTTGGCTTTGGCTCCTCTGCTGGGTCCTCCTGCTAAGGTGCCACTTGGTTTGAGGTTGTTAATGGCTCGTGGATCATGGAAATCCTTTAGCAAATGGGCTCTCTGAGCAGCACCATGTCTTGGGTATGGCTTAAAGGGGAAGGCAAAGTCCAAGGATAGGGTTTGAAATGGTGGATTGTCAGGGCCAGTCAAACACAAACTCCTCCAGACTTTGATGGAGTCATGATTCTAACATCACTGGCTCTTGCAGAACTAAAACTTGTTTCTCAGTGTTCTATGTGGTCAAAACTACAGCCAGCTCCACCTGCCTCCTGGTGTGTGGAAAGAAAGCCCACCTCAAGTTCTTATCCAGACTCTTCCAGATATCCATGCTTGGGATAAAAAGAGTGAAGGGTACAGCACCTAGAAGTCACATTTTGCCCTTAGACCAGCATGATCTAGGAAGCAGCTCAGTGTTCCTGATTCCAACTGGACTCAGCAGGTAGAACATCTGCAGCCCGAGGATATCAGGCCATAATCCTGACAACAAAATGGCATCCTGGGCCCTGTGCTGTCCTCTCCACCTGTCTCAGCAATGGTAACCTTCAAGCCTCTCCCAGGCTGCTGTCAGACAACTTGTTTGCAAACAGTTACTGAATCCTGCTCACATAACCTCACAGAGCAGATGTGCAGGTGATGGCCATGATTTTCCTCTCAGGCTCAGATATGTAACCAGAGTGATATTTGCATTCCACCTGTTCTCCACCAGTTTCTCCACAGCCTGTTAGGTCTTGCCACGTGGGCCAGAAGGGCTTGGGGAGAACAGGCACCCAAGCCCAATGGTGCCCTCATCTGGCTGAGGCTCCTGTGTGATAAATATCCACTGCAAATATTCATCCTCATCTTCATCTCCATACAAGCAACAGCAGACACAACCCCCAGCTGGTCTGGGATGTGGTCACCCATCACGTCCGAGGTGGGCTGGCCCCACGGAACCCTTTTTCCACCCGTGCCTCTGGCTGCTTTCCCAGCTCCCCCCCAGCCTCTCTCCTCCACGCTGTGCAGCACATGGAGCACGTAGCCCCAAGAGCCAAGCCCTCGGGTAATGGTTTTTAGGGTCAGATCAACTCTGTCCTTTGCATCCCCAGCAGGCAGCAGGAGGAGCCGGGAGCGGGGCGGGCAGCGCGTGCCAGGCAGCGTCTGCCAGCCGTGGCTGGGAAGGGACGTCAGGAGTTTGTGGTGGTTCTTAGTTGGGTGTTTTTTTTATTAATCCAAATGGATCTTTCAAAATTCACCCTTGTGGTTCCTTCCACTGATTTGGCTTGAAGAGATAAGACTGTTGCTTGGCGAGCAGCCAGCTCAACTGTTGACAGAGCCGTACAGTTCAGCTCCGAGCTGCAGGACTCTTCCTCCAGAAGAAAGAGTCCTTTTCAGTTTACAGACACAAACACATGAATAAAGGCATATTTCATGCGTGATGTCTAAGTATATCAATCAGATAACTGGAACTGGCGTGAGTGTGGAGAAATTTCTGACGTAATATGACTTGTACAAAGAAGAAAAAAGAAGAAAGGCGCTTTCACTAATCCGGTTCTTGGAATGTCACTCGTACACCAACAAGTGATTCAGTAAGAACTTGGAAAAAACAAATGAAGCCATCGTTTTCAAACATGCAGGAGCCTCCCAAATTACAAAAGCAAGTGACCGTACAGGATTCCCGAATAGAAAGAGACTGCCAGGTCCCAGAAAGGTCTAGAGAAGTAACTGGAAATGCAGAGCAGGTATGCATAAATTATGCTGATGTGTCCGACAGAGGAAAGAAAACCAATTCACACCGTTGGCTCTTTTTTAGGGACAGGAGGAAGTCACCACAGTTGTGGAGAAAAAAAAGAAAGAAAAGGATCCTGAAGATTGGAGTTTATGACAATCCTCATCCAGATAATCTCTTGTAGTGTGAGTACAGAAGGGACTTGCAGACTCCTGCCAAGATTAACCTCCTACATTCAGTTCCTGTGTCCTGTTGAGATTTCCAGCTTGTCTGTAATATGAAGACAGACTCTTCCATCCTGTCCTTCTAGCCCCAAGAACATCCAATAACCAAACTGCACTGTGGCACACTCACAAATACTAGCAGTGGATTCACACTGCACAATCCAGTTCTGGATAGAGGTTTAAATGTCCTGAAGTCTGCTAAGTTTGGCTTTACTAAAAAGCACTACATTAAAACTAAATGAAAGATTTTATTTGAACCAAAGAAAGGAAATTAAATTTAAGTGGAAATTCCATAATCAAAAATTCCTGCACCATGTCTCAGTGTTTTGGCATCTACAGAATGGTAAAATACAGCTCTGTACTCCTTGGCCATCCCCACCATATCTCAAGTGCCTTTTGTGCAGGCACAAGATGATGGGTAAATAATATTATTACGTCTTTAACTGAGAAATATTTCCTTGTCTTTGCAAATGAAAGACAGACTCTTAAGATTACTTTCAAGTCAATTTTTCTTCTTGAACACAGGCATTTATAAGGTGCCTATCACATGGGTATCCAAGTGCCAGGTTGATTTTTTTTTTGTCATAAGTTCTCTTTTTTTTTTTTTTTTTAAGAAGGTAATTTCATACCAAGTAAATGAAGTTTTCATTTTAAAAAGTATTAGAAATTGTTATAAAAAAGGAGGAAACATCTCTCCAGGGATAATATGAAAACTGTATCTGCTTTACAGCTGTTAGGGCCCATTCCAGCAGTTCCTTAAATGTGGTTGTGCACCATTGATGGTCCATGGCATATTTGCTGGAGCTCCACAGAGATCTTGGCACTCTTCCTCGTGTTCAGCTCCCAAACTATATAAAGAGACAGTTTAAAACTCCACATTGTTCTTTCCTAATGCAGCTTTTCCACCCCAGCAGCTGCTGCCCTTGACAGAGGGAAGTCTGTTGGTCCTGGTGGGGCAGGAAGCAGTCTGTATGGATGTGAAAGAGTGAGGAAGGGGCAAGAAAATGAGAAATTTATATCTAGGGAGATAACTGAGAGTAATGGAAGATCTCCCCCAGGATAGGCTGCTGTCCACACAGAAGGATGCAGCTGTCCCATTGCTGGAGTCTGGTGGACCATCAGCTCTCACCAGTGACCGTGCCAGCCTGGTGAAGGGGACACAACAGGGACATCTGAGATGAGCTATGTTAAGTGTGCCATTGAAATGTGGCATTTCACACAAACTGCAGAAGAAAATTTTGAGTTCCTTGCCTGTTTTGCAGGGTAGGTTCAGCAAATGTGGCTCCAGCCACCTAAAACCATCCTTGATGTTCTTGGTGCTGGATCATGCTTGCAATGAAATGGGCAGTAGCAGCAAGGGATGCAAGTAAGCACCAAGAGGAGAGAGGGCAGGTAGGAAAGGGTTAAGTTCCCAAACACCAGCATGAAAGATAATGGCACCATGTTAATGACAGTGCTCTTATAGCAACCCAAAACAGTGACACTAGTGAGCAAAGAAATGTGCCGGTTCTTTGGGGTGAATAAACTGATTTTAGTGACTGCATCTCCCATGTTGGCAATGTTTTCATCACTTTTATGTCCTTGAGAGAGGAGCTGAGGACAGTGGAGTCTGCATCTCTCTGGCAGCCTTTTTGCAGGGGAGATGGGGGATCCCAGCCTGGCCATGGCCAGACCCAGAGCTCACTGACACAGGGCCAGGTGGTGATGGAGGAGCAGCTCTGGGTCCATCCCACCTCACCTCTCCCTCTGTCTCTGGTTTTGATCAACTCCACCATAAATAAGTGTTCCCAGCCAAGATCCTTGTACATACAGATATAGCTCAAACCTCATGTGGTATTTAGAAACATCTTAAAGCATGCAGTCTGGGAAGCAGGCTCTCCACTAGCAATACAGTGACACCCCTCTGACAGCTGGGGCTCATGACTTGGGTCATCTCCATTTAGGAGGGGAAGTTTCCTGGCTGCCCTGGGGGGTTTGCCCGGGCTGTGAGCATGAACACACAGGCACAACTGAGTGCCCAAGGACCTGACCAGAGAGTCCTCTACACAAACATTACCCCAGTTGTGCCAGTCTGTCTGCTTCTGCAGAGCAGACCAGCACCATCAAAAAGGACCCTGCCCACTTCAAAGGGAAATGTTAGCAATTATGCCAAGCTAATTGTATCCTGATAAGAACACCAGCTTCATTATTCCATCCTGGTTCACATTTTCATATCTAAGTTATGTTTATTTAAAGTAAACACCCTCAAATGATGTTTTCTTAAAAATACAAGATATTCATAATTTTATTTCCAGGGATACGTGTTCATTAGAGATAAGGTGATTAAAACCCCCACATTTTATATTGATAATTGTAAGCAGAAAACAATGAGCTCCCCATGAAAAATGCACAAATAATGCAGCACGCAGGCCTCTGATGCTGGAAGTTCAATAATTGCTTTTTTGATACAACGTTTTCAACTTCTCAATATTATTTTGATAGCTGGAAATCTAGCTTTCAGACAATGGGCTGGGAACCCACATTCCCTGCATGTTTCAGACAAATAACACACTCTCAACCAAAAGCAAGGAGAGAACCACTCCTGCCTGTGGGTATTCTATTTTTTAATCTACCAATAAGTTCGGTTTTTCTTTCATTTTTTTTTTTTTAGTTTTACATAAAGTAATTCCAAACTGCAAGCCACAACTGACCTAACTACTTATTAAAAATGCTAATATGCTTTTGTGCTTTGATGTCTGGTGAACAATGAAAGGGAGAGAGTTACTCTGGGACACTGTAATCCTTTATTTGTCACTAAGTTATGACACCCAGCAGAGCTGTGTGACAGTCCAAATCAATCATCCCCCGTGCACTGCAGGCCTTCGCTGCCTCCTGCAGAGTCTATGCAGTTTAATTAGCTTTTTTTCACACTAGCATAATGTACATCTGCAGCTTCAGCAAGAAAAAGAAATGGAGGATAGTTCACTGGGATACGGTGCCTTAAAAAAAAAAGTTCATATAAAAAAAAAAGTCTGAAAGAAGAAACATCACAATCCTTTGTAGTTTACTTCAGAGGAGTTTGCAGTAGAAATCTACAGGACTGGGTACTCTATATTGTTAAATGTAGATTTTTTTTTTTTAACCTAATAGAGGCCTTTTCAGCTAAAATCTCAGATGACATTTAAAGCCTTGTTCTTTTCTAATGGTCTATATCTTTTATACCTTCTTCTTGTGGTTGATCATGCAGCAGCTCATTATCTGCTCCTCTTCCCCTCCCCACGGTGGGTTGGGACAATGGAGCCTTCAAACCCGTATTTGCTGGTTAGAAATCACTGCCCCCATCCCGGGCTGGAGGAGGCAGAGCTGTGCTCCCTTGCACCAGCACCGAGCCCATGGCTGGAGCAAGCTTGAGGTGGTGGGTCCATGGCAAAGAAACACTGCCATGAGCCAAGACCAGCCCTCAGGAGCATGGGGCTAGGAGAGAGGAGAGGGGCTGAGCCCACCCCGCAGCCCTCAGCTGCCCAGCCAAACAGCCAAGGGACAGGAGAGAGAAGGTCTTTGGAGAAATGATTGTGTCATCCCAAGAAAATATTTCTAGCCTTAGTAGGCCAGCAGTTGGATCCTGTGATATATTCAGCCAAGTGAAAGTGACTCAGGTGCTGTGTCATTTCAGAATGGGCTGTATCCCTTTCCGGCCATTCCAGCTGATGCCATGGAGCTTGTTAACTTGATGGCACAGGCTGATGCTCTCTGGCTTTTATTTACCTTTTCCACCCTTTGTGTACCATGGTGAAGTTAAAAGGCACGTGCCATCGCTCCTCACGCTATTCCTCCGAGCGTGACCACAAAGGAGTCACCTGCAGAACACAGCAGCTGCTGTATTCACATGATAGATTACATTACTAGAGGCTTGTCACTCTTAATAACCTTCCAACAGAGAAATGCATCTGGGGACATGATGGGATGGGTTCAAACGGGAACATTCAGTGAGAGGAAGCACTTCCCACTCCCTGTTTCAAGGGGATGTGCCGCAGTGGAAGCACCTTGCAAGGGCTTTGGCTGCAGATGGACAAGGTCCAGCGGGTCATAGTGGTGGAGATCCTCACAAAGGCTGAAAAGCAGTCATAGATGTTGACCAGCTTCTTGATTTTTAAGCAGAACTCCACCTTCAAACAACACAGCAATTTGCTTAAGATCTGCTAGGAACTACATTCCCTTCCACCACCTTTGCTTGCACAACACTGATCTACCAATTCTGGGCACTAATGAAAGTACAAGAGCAGTGGCCAGACCTACTGTCAGAGTCCCTTTTAGAGCTGTACCTTAAATTGTCTTTTAAACAGCACCTCTCTAATCCTTCAGTGCAAAAATACTTGATCCTCTTGTGGGAATTATACATATTTCCCAGTTCAAAGAGGCATAAAATATAAATGTACTTCTGTACAATTCAGCATTAATAGCAGTAAATAGTGTGCAGTGCCTTTTCATCTTTAGATTTCAAGTTGCTTAAGCATTTAGAGACCACAGTTGGCATTTCTTGCTGTGCTTCTTCTTGGTCTAATGCTATTATTGAAAATACTTTTATCCTGGGCCTTGGCTGGGGTAATTCCTTTGAAAAATCTTATTCTGCACTTATGCCAGCAATTCTTCACTCTTTTCCCCTTTTAAAACAGATAATTCATTAAGACCATAATATGCAGTTTTAACATACTTCCAGTTTCCTGTTTAATGAAAAGTTCCAGTTTTGGGTCTGGTGGACATAAGCAGTGGATTTCTTGTTCAGAAGTGAAACGTTTTGAAATGATAAAAATAATCCAGCTGAGCAGCCGTGGGGGTGAGCTTCCCTCTGAGAAGACCAAAGAGCAGCCATGCTCCACGTGAGAGACCTTGAGAGTGACCCCCTTCTTGCACAGGAGCCAACTCCTGGGCACTTCAATGCAAGCCTCCATTTCCCTCCCAAAGTACCCCAAAGCTAGGAAGACTACATCTTCAAGGACTTGGAGAAAGACAAGCAGAGGAGCAACAAATCTCTTATCAGCTATGCTTTCACAAACTTTGGTCTCCTAAGGAACACAACCAGAAAGTGCTTCATGGACTCCTTCTGCCCTTAATCCATACACCAAATGACTTGCATGGACACTTCTTCAGCCAACACCTTTCCCCTGGCCCATCACAGAATAGTCGGGGTTGGAAAGGACCTTGAAAGATCACCTAGTCCAACCCCCCTGCCAGAGCAGGATCCCCTAGAGTAGGTGACACAGGAACACTTCCAGGTGTGTTTTGAATGTCTCCAGAGAAGGAGACTCCACAACCTCTGTGGGCAGCCTGTTCCAGTGTTCCAATGTGCCCAAACCACTCACTCCCAGTTCCTCTTCCTGAGGAGAGCCTGAGGGATTTTCTTTTTATTTCCACCCCCTTCCTTCCTGGCCAGAGGACAACCCCCACCCCAAGACAGGCTCCAAGACAGGTATTGTAGGGTGCTGAGGAGTGTCACTTGATCAGAAGAAAGGATGAAAAGTGAGATGAAGCCTCACTCCTCTCTGTACCTTATGCCCTGCTAGAAGAAATCTTTTGGGGATGAGGAAAAATGAGAGTTTAAGAGATAATTTAGACCAGAAAATAATTTTTGTTTGTAATTCAGCAGGTTTTACATTAAAGTAAAAGTAAAAACATTAAATTATTTGTGAACCATCTAATACCCTGCCTGGTGCAGGGAAAACATTGCTTTGGTGAAAAGCAGCCTGTGGAAGAGGAGAAGAGGCTGGTTCTGGGAGGAGGATGAAGTGACTGCTTCTCTTTTTGAGAAAGTCAGGGGAAGAGTTGGTTGAAAGCACCGTGCCTCCCCTGGAAAGTGACACATGATGCAGTGACAAGTTGCAGTATTCACCCTCATCTGCCACACCATCCTCTGCCCTGGCGAGATCCCAAAAGGAAAATTTTGCACGTTAGGCCTCCAGCAGGGGAGATTTGCAGAAGATTTTGGTGCTGTTACTGGCCCATTATCTACCTGCCCTGCCCCTGCGGGAAGTTTCTGCTCCTTTGGCACAGGCAATCCAAGGCTGAGCCCTGCAGAGGCTGGTAGAAAAACCCTCCTAACCCTCCTTTCCTTGGCCAGCTCAGCAAAGTTGCCAGGTTTCCCCTCGAGACCTTCTGGTGCCAGCACAACTCGGCTCTGCCAGCTCTTCAGGGGAGTGGTGGGCAGAGGGTAGGACAGAGACAAGGAGAAGTGAAGGTGTGATAACATCTCCAACCACCCCAGCAAGATTTGCTAGAATTCACCTGCCAGACCCCTTAGTCAGACAGAAGAAGGTCAGTCAGATCCATCTGCGTGGTTAGGTGGTAGCCTCCAGCAAACCCCAGACCTGCTGTTCCAGTGAAGGTGCATCACAGGGATCCCACTCCACTCCTGATTCTGTAGCTTCCAGTTTGCTGACACTGGAAGGGCATCAGAGAAGATAGGAGGGTACTTATGCAAAGGCTTCTATCAATGGGGAGGCCCATCTTCAAAGCTTTGATTTTACCAGGTGCTGGCATCCCTTCTGAGAGCTGTTCTTGCCTGGGGGGTTTCCATCTCAAAGTCTTCACATCACAGGAAGGGGAGTCCTGCTTTGAAGAGTCTCATCAGCAATGGGCCAAACCTCCTATTTGCATTTCATTTTTGGCTCTATGAAAGTTGCTCATTGGCACCAAACAAGCATTTTGCAATCTTTTTAAAGCAGCAAGGTGCAGTGTTTGCTGACACAGCTCCACACCAGGACATGTACATGTGCATCCAACTGAGAAAGTCACCAGCAGTTTAGGCAGGTGTGGGTGAGCGAGTTAGTGTTAGAACAAAGTCCTGGTGCATTTGGAGTATGCCTATCAAGTTGCAACAAGCAAAAGTTAATGTTAAATTAAAGGATCTACTTCCAGTGTTTGCACTTGGCAGCTGGTTTGATTCCTGAAGTGAAACCATGGAGAGAATTGAAAGCTGAATTCATTTTAGGGCTACTTTGAGTTGATTTGCTGACAATCCTGGGAATCTGTGTCACATTGGATTCCAGCAGAATTTCTGCTGGATCCTCAGCACTGCCAATGGGGCCTGTCTGGTCAGGGAGCAGCTTCTTGCAATGTTTCAGAAGTACAAAAGGCATCGCCAAAGGCCACTCAATCTTGTTTTAAACTTCAGCTTTGTCCAACTCAGAGTTTCTTTAATTTCCTAAAGGTTCTTAGAACATAGGGCAGTGCTGACATAATCAAAGCAGCCAAGTCTCCTGGCTCAGACACTGTCTTTGACCTTTCAGTGGTTCATTTTCCCTCTGTTCGTTTCTCTGCAGTGGAATTGCAGAGCTTCACCCTCTAGTGTCTGAGGAGGAGTTAGGAAGGCATTTAAGAAATGAAGGTCATTAGACGTTACCTTTCCTGTTACAAGCCCTTGCATGATGCACAGAGGATTATTATGCCATTGCCCTTTGGTGTAAACAAACCTTAGGGATGTTCTTTGCAATGCTTGTAACCAGAACAAAGCCCTTTGCGTTGTTAAACCTCTAACATAAGAGAGACTCAAGGAAAGCCTATTTACCATGCATAACACAAGAAAGGTTCCCAAATAATCCAAGACAAAAGGTCTATGCTGGGAAAGTACAGAGGTGGGACTGCTGGTTTCCCTTTTATGAGGATCCCCAGATTCCCCAGTTCTCCATTTGGCTGGTACGAAGAGCCTGGACCTGCTGGTCCTCCCTGCTCTGCTCTCTGTCCATAGAGGACTTCATGAAGAAGCAACAAATTATATCTCAAGTTCAGAAATACCTTGTGCAGTTGGTGATCTCTTAGTGCCTGGGGACAGGTTGATAGAAAAGCGAGTTCCCAGGGAGGCAGAGCTTTCTTTACACTGAACACTTAATGCATAAAGAAACTGCTTTGAGCTGTGTGTGACTTGGGTTCTGCTGCAGAACAGATTTTTTTTTTTGGTTGGGCTGATCTTGAAGCCAAGGACTTGGTTCAGGTCAGCGTGCCCATTGAGGGGGTGAGGGCCAGCTCAGCTTCCCATGGAGCAGCCCAGAGGCCAACACCAGAACTTGGCTGTTCAGCTGGCAGGATTTCAGGAATTTTCTAGCCCCACTGGGCAGTCCTGTGTCTGTCTCGCAGCCTCCTTCATGCACACTGCAACAGAGGGTTGAGCAGCAAAGAGGTACAAACCTCTCATTTTGCCCTGCTTCCTGTTTTTCAAGTATTCACCTTGAACCTCCAAGCATGGTTCTGCTGCAGGAGGCCATGCAGGAGACTGCTCCTGCCCCTGGCCAGTGGCCATGGGACTGGGCTGCGGGTGGGATGCAGCTGGCAGGGACTTTGCAGAGCTGGCTGCTGTCCCCATCACACGTGTGGCAATCAAAGCCCCTGCACAAAGGCTCTGAGCTCAACTGAGGTTTTACCCAGTGGGTCTGAAAGGGCAGGTCTCCTGCTTCTTTGTTTAAATGCTGGCCCATTTGTTGACTTGGAGGCACCCACTCCTTAGCAGTGGCAGCAGCAGTGAAATCACATACCACTCTAATGAGCATCCCTTCAATAACCATTGCCCTGATTTTTGATACCTGGAGAGAAGATGCACCAGCTAGGGAAGAATTTATCAAAAACATGCCACTGACTAGACATCAGAGGGAACCTCAAAGGGACAGTGAACTAGAACAAAGAACAAAAACATTTACAGAAGTGCTACGTCAAAAAAAAAAGGGAAAGGAAAAAACTGTACTAACAACAGTAACAAGGTCAGCTATAAAACCCGAATTAAAAGGCACTGCTGGGGAAAAGACGACGGCTCAAAAAAGCACCAAGAACTAAGAACACAGCTTGCCAATCAGATCTACACAGATTCCCCTTGATATCTTCCCACTAACAGGCTTTCCTGCAGGAAAAGTAAAAAGTTTAAGCGAGTGGCTCTGGGAAGGTGGGCTAGAAGTGGGAGAGCAGCAATCACAGCTTTTAACACAGATCTTCAGGTTCTGCATCAATGGGATTGCTCCGAGGTGCAGGAGCTTGGCGAGCGGGGAGCAGCCCTGCGGCCAGGCACCAGGCACAGCCACCCCCCTGGGGCCTGCTTGGTCATTTGAATAATTATTAATAGGGTTCAGCACCCAAAGGGGCTGGCTGGTGCCCTGAGCACCTGCTGCCATTGCCACTGCTGTCACTCGTAGCCAGGGGGATGCACCGGTTTAAATCAATGCAAATAAAAGTCCCGCCCTGAGCGCGGCCAAAGCGGTGCTGAAATTAGGATTGGTTGAAATCTGGCAGAAAAGCATTTCCTGCAGAAATGGAAGTTTTCTACTCTGCAGCCAGAGAGTTTACTTTTTTGTTCAAGATTTCAACCACTTTATGGGAATACGAAAGTTTTCAGCATGCCACCAAAATACCTGTTTCTACACAGAAAGGTCATTACACAGCAGCCCTCTCTGCCTCCTGTGCACATGTCTTCATCCACCTTCTGTGCATCCATCCAAGGGGAGAACATTTTCCTCCCTCCCAGCCTCAGTGGTGGCATCCATTCAGCAGATAAACTCTGTTTCCCTAGGGTTGTCCAAACCAGGTACAGCACATATGAAAAACTAGTGGAAGAAGATCAGCTTGTGATCTTAATCCTGAGTTTTCCTGTTCCATCATTGCTGTGGGAGGCCAAGGTGATTCACAGCAAACACTGGTACCAAACCATTAATATTCTGGGCACAGACAACAGAGAAACTTTTCAAGTCAAGGCAGCTTTGCAGCTTGGACCTGTACTTTGGGCTCCTAATTTTTGCCTATAGAAACTTCAAGAAAACTGAGACACCTTTCCCCAGAAGCAAGAGCTTTTGTGTCTTTCAAGCCCTGATGCAACCCCATTGCACCTGGGCAGCATGACACATCTGGGGTGGAGCTGTGCTTAAACATGGGTGAGCAGATGGAGCTTTTAGGTGGCCGAACTCTGCACACTCCACCAGCAGGCAGGAGTCTCCCACCAGCTCAGACAGATCTCCTGCATGATTTGAGGAGTCCAAAGTGGCATGAGATACATCCACTAAGGTGACCAAACTGCTCCTGAGATACCACAGACCTTGAACTATCAACCACAGCAATCAGCACTCTGCATAAGCAAGGGAGCTGGTTACCCCAGCTCATCAGTGGAGACCAACAGGTACCTCTGGAAGAGGAGGAGAGCAGGACCAACCTCCTCCTAAAGGATCCCCTCTCTCACTGAGGTCCAAACACAGAGCCCAAACATGAGTCACTGTAAGTATCCTGTAATCATACTCCTCCCACCACTATCTCCCTAAAACCAGGACAATTTCTGTGAGCTAATATTGCAGGGCTGGATACTAATATTTTATATTTAAAGCAGGTCCTGCTTGCTTTTTTTTTTTGCTGTCCCTTCCCCATGAAGCTGCACTTGTTAGTGAGAGTGAAGAGACTTTTGATTTCTAAAGACAATGTTAGAAAGTGCATTTCCCTGTGAGAGCACCTGGTTCTCGTGTTTAATGAGTAAACACAAGGAAACAGAGGCTTGAAGGATGATTGTTCCCTACATCATTACTTCTGAACCCAACATTAAAGAAAGGTAAAAGACAACAGCACAGCAGTTCTTTGTTTTTCCACCACTCTTCCTAAAAAACGTCTTTAATGAGAAGCATTTGAAGTCTAACATGGGGCCGTTCTCCTAGATTATAATTGATAAATCTTCCAAAGTGGTATGGGGAAAGGATTGTGTAATAATTACTTGTTTCTTTTGAGGAAATAAATAAAATATGAACAATGTAATTACTAACCAGCAAAATGCAGCGAGTGGGTTTCCCACCGCTCCGCCGACCAGGGTGTGTGGAGAGCCAGGATTTCAAAAGTGCAGCATGACATGCCAGGATGGTGCTGCTGCTCGTGTGTCTTTTCCAAGCACCAGCTTCTCCAGTCAGAGTCACTGGTTCATTTTAACTCCTCACATGTGCTCCTGTGCCACAATACATTTTTCTTCAAGCAGGAACCAATCGTTCCCTGGCAGGGCAGGTGGGGCAGGATCGATTGCCTCGGGGGTGGCAGGGAGGGCTCCTCCCGACAGCCAGGGCCGGCATGCCTGGGTTCCCCCTGGGAAGGTGGGGCTGATGAGGACCTGTCCCCCTGGCACGGTGGGAGGTGTGACATTCAGTGTGTGAGCTCAGTGCATGTCTGGTTTTCCCCGGCTCCTCCTTGCTCTGCTCCCCCTCTCCCAAGGGCAGTTATTCCAAATTTTCTGATAAAACCACACTGTGGTTTCCCCTAATGTTATCTCCAGCACAGCTCAGCAGGGGCAATTCCCCATCCCAGTCCATGCTGTAGATTTACAGCACTGATCCTGCCCTGGGAGATCCCCCCTTTAGGCACATGCACCCCAAAAACCCTCACTAGCAGCTTCCAGCAAATGGTTCTCAGGTCTTTGGTGCTGGTGCATCTCCACAGTGCAGCAGAGACCTGCTGGCCTCAGCCCTGCTCTCCTCCCTCTGCTTTCTCTGGAGCATAATTCTTGCTCTGGTTATTCTAGAGAGGCAAAAGTTATTGCTAAGGTGCCTAAAGACTTAGACTGAAAAACTTGCAGTTTCTGATGAGACACAAAGCTTTTTCCTGACTTTTCAGCAACTGGTTCCACAGAGCAGCCTTGCTCTGGCTGAGCTGTATCCAGCATCTACTGGGAATGAACCTCTTCTCCCCTACACAGCACAGAAAGTTCATGTTCCACCTCAGTCATTAATTGTTCAGAAATTCTTGGCCTAACTCATAGACAAAACTTTAATTCAACCCTAAACTAGTTCAAGTACCAGGTTTCTGATTCTCCGATAAAGCTGTCAAATATATATTTAAATATATACATTCATGCCTTCTAGACCTTTTCCTTTCCTTGCTTTTTTTAACCATTGCTTTGAACAACAACATGCAAATTTAATAGATTTAGAAGACTTCAAGCCAATTCTCCCCTTCCTAATTTTGTAAAATGTTATCATAAATGTTTTATGGTGTTTAAAAAAAAATCTTTCCTTAAAGTAACAATTTAAATTTTTCATGCACAATGAAGACCTTTATCTTATTCACAGTTGTCATTTTCTGTTTAGCATCACAACACAATACTAATAAACAAATGCAACTGGATTGCCTTGAGCACTTGTGCTGATTTTAGTGTATGGCACAGCTTTGTTCATGTTATTCCTTTCTATAGAGCATCCTTAGATCTTTGTTCTCCAAGAACACCATTTATTGGTTTTTAGAGGGGGCAGGTTACCTACAGAATATACCTTCCTGACAAAAAAAAAAAAGTAACTTTTTGATTCAAATAGCATGTGGTAAAACTCTAGCAAAGACAACAATTAGCAAATTATAGTTGTCTGAATTATAATAATTCAGTTTTGTTCTGGTCCTGCAAACTCCAGTCTGATTAATACCCACGAGCAACTTTCAGCAAAGTGATATAAATTATTTCACTATGAAACCAAAGACACACCTCAGTGTTTGCCTGACATGCTGACAGCAAAGCAAACCTTGCTTGGTTGAGGTTCTTCTTCATCCATTGGTCAAGAAGAGAGGTCAGTGAATAAGGCTGACAGGCCCTGGGCACTCATCCTCTAACCTTATGCTGCAGAGAAATTAATCCTGGATCAACCCGGACGTGGGGCAGGAAACGCAGCCTGAGAGCAGGACGAGTCACACACCTGGGAATGATCTCAGTGACAGCAAAGCCCCTGGGACAGGGGCTGCTCCCTGCCGTGCTGAAGAGAATAAATGGATCTTTTGGGTCTCCCCATGGAACAGATTTGCAGCTTTCCAGGCTCTAGGCTCTAAAGTGCATCTCTTTCAAGTTCCCAGGCAGCAGATTTTCTCGCCATCTTTTGCTTTTGAGAATTCTGGGAGCATCTTCCATTAAATACAAAGATGCTTAGCCTTTTAACCCTCTAAACGTGATACCACAGGCTCTAGTGATCTTTTGTCAGTTAAATTCACCCTCTACACTCTCCACTACAGCCTCTCTCTTGTATTTTCTTCCCTGCTGCGTTGCACTTATCCCTGCATTGAAAATACGCTTTTAAACTAAGACACACTATTGGTGATTTTTTGGTATCAAAGATATTTTTCTCAAGATCTTTCTTCATTAATTCACTTTTTTTGTCTTTATCCCATTTGCCCCATGTTCTTTATTATCTCTTAACCCCGATGCTCAAAAGGTGCCAGCACAGATTAAGAGGGAGTCTGATAGCTTCTGGAGAGCAGCATTTCATGTTCTCCTGCATCCTTTTAATCAGTTTTAGACTCTTGTGGCCTTCTGTTTAAGTTCAGTTTGAAAATAGCCAGCAATCCTCAGTGAAAGACCAAATAAAATACATCAACATCCCTTTTTTTCTAGTGAGACACTCATTCCAAACATGCAGCAATGTAATAGGAAGCAGAAAAGAAAAACATTTCAGTGGGAAAGTCTTGCCCCTTCTATTAGGTCTGTAAATGATTTTGCTTGAGTTGGTCAATAAGAAGGGAGGAATCTTAACAACATGGCACAGAAAACCACCCATACCTTCTCCTGCATGGCAGAGTATTTAGGGCAAGAGATAAGTGCAGCAGCAGATGTGCTGTAGACCTCTGGAATGGACATCTCTGGAAATCCACAGTAATAGACCCCAAACCTCAAACTCAACTGCTTCTCCTCTCTGAGGCTTTCAGTATTGAATCCTGCAAATCCTCTGAATTTGCAGCTTGAGTCCATCTCAAATCACAACCCAGTCCTAAATAATACATTATTGTGAAAATGGGAACTCTATCCCCTACAGACTGCCTGCCCCAGTAACATCATCTTATTCCCAACTGCTTTTCCTATGCCAGAACGAGCAAAGGCTGAGCTAGCAGTTAAAGCAAGGGATTGTGAGCTGGGGGCCTGGGGTCTAATCCCAGCACAGCTCCTCACAGATTTTGGGAAAACACTTCACTATTCTGACTGAAAAAATAAGATGGCACTTCTTTATGCTGAGACTCAGTTCATGAAAGTTTGCAAATGGCTTTGAAGTCCCTAACTGAAAAAGTAATTTAAAAGGTCAGAGTATAATTATAAAATATCTAATAACCTCCTCTTATTGGCTATTGCTGGGCCTGGCTTAAGAAAAATAAAATAGACTAAAACCTCAGCAATCTCAGAAGACTCATGAGAAACCTGAACTGGCACAAGTCTTTCCCATATGGACATCCTAGGGATTGATTTGGACAGCAGCAGCCCTGAAATTGTTATCTCCTTGGAGAGTTTCAGGGTCTCTCTCAAGTCAGAGCCTGAAGAGGCTGACAGTGATGTGAAGGCATTTTGCCTGTAGGAAAGCAGCCAGTGACAGCAGAGCTGTTGAGTCCAGGGAGGAGAGGACAAAGTCAAAGGGTACTTCTGCTATTATTTCATGGCTTGGCAGTGATGGTGATACACCTGACCAGAAAGACCAAAACAGCTCAGCACAAGGCATGAGGCAGAGGGACGAGCCAGTGGTCCCTGTCCATTCAGCCACACACAGAGCTGCTGAGGAGACACCAGTGTGTTGCAGGGAAAACCTGTCTTGGGAAAGCACCGGAAGCTTTCTGGAGTAGTGGGGACCAGAAGGCTTGCCCCCTCCTCAAGCCTAAGGGGGAGGCTTTGGGCAGACCATGCTAACATGGGGCAAGTGAAGCAAAGACTCGCTGCAGCCCCATCATCCCCCACCGAGCCACTCCGTTCCAGCACCCACATTGTTTTCTGTTGGTATCCAAAAAGAGAAAAAGTCAGTTTATGCTAAGCAGCACATCCTTGTCACCCCACCTCTGCCAATCACCAGATAAAAGGAGTCATTATTTTAAGACCCCTGCAGATGTCTGTCTGTCTTTTGTAATGAACTCATGAGCAACAGCCACTGTTAATTGGAGCACCCACCGAGCCAGCTTCTGAAAGGCGGCTGTTTGTGTCACACGAGTGTTTCTTCTTCCAGAAGGTCTGGCTTACAGACAGACACACTCATCTGCACATCTTTGGAGCCAGGTGGCTCCAGAAAGCCAGGCCAGGCTCCTTTGGGAGATTTCTCAATGTCTTCCAGAAACCTGCTCTGCATCTCCTCCTGGGGCTGGGGTTGACGAGGTGTCCCATTAGCTTTATGGAAACCAGTGCGACTGGCCACCCAAGCACCTCAGCTTCTGACTAGTTTCCACCTGCAGCAATAAGCTCAATCAGGTAATTAATACCAGCCTTTACTACCTGCACTACTAGAACTGCCACGGAGAAGACAGTTTTCTTGTGTTTTTAAAGAGCTTTCATGTGGTTACTGGGGCTTATGAAAAAAAAAAGTCCTCACTCCTTCTGATATCCGTCTGTACAACTTGCTCCATATTCCCCTCCTCCCCCTACCCCCTTCCATCACTTTGGGCTTTCAAGCCATGTAACATCTCAACCTGGCACTGGGAGAACAGGGGAAGAACAGAATCATCACAAAGTGGTCTGAAAACCCAACAAAACACCCCAGCAGCAGGGCTGGGTTAGTCCGCAGCTTTGTTTAGTTTGATTTCAACTTGAAAAGTGTTTACCAGAGAAACCTTGGCTCCAAGATGCTGCATCTGGTTTTCCAGTGAGGATGTTCCAGCATTTATTTTTTTTTAATTTTTTTTTTTTCAAGAAGCAAGGAAAAGGAAAAAAGCCCAAACTTGTGGTTCTCCAGAGGGAGCTCAATACAGCATCTGGCCCAAGTTACATGTCTGGTCAGTGGATGAGTCCTAAATTAGGACAGTAACATGTTTCTTCACCCCACTGCCTTCCCCACTTTGCCTCCTCTTCCTTTGATCTCCATCACTGGGCCACCCCGTGATCTGCTCAGGGTGCAGCAAGGCCAGAATACAAAGATTTCACTCCTATTTAAGTCATTTGGTCAGCTATTTCATATCAGCCCCATGAAACCCTCAGAGGTGCCTATTTAATAGACCCCAATTAGTAGTGGGATCCTAGAGGCAGACTGATGTTTAATAGCAGCTGAAGTGCAGGTAACTGGTGCTGTCTTTTGCTATGAATTTCTGGCAGTGATTCTTATGCATTGCCCAGTAACTTGATTGTCTTGAATCCAACTTTGAGAACTGGTTCAGTCATTATTTCAAGGCTCAAAGTGACAGAAAATCTACCATACATCTGAAAAGGATGTTGTGATGATTAATAATGGTCTGTACAAGAACTACTCAACTTATTTCTTTGACCTTTGGTAGCTCCAGCTTACTGGATCTTGCTATTCTTTTGTCTGCAAGTCTAAAGGACCCTCCAACTAGAATTGATTACTGTGAATAAAGGGACCTTCTGCCATTTTTGCTACTTCAAAATGAGAACAAGGTGATTTCTCAGCAGTATAATCAAGGGGAACCAGATGTGACTAGCTGCCATCTTGCAAAAGGAGCACAGCTGGATCCAAACACACACCTGCTGGTGCAGCACAGCTTTCCCAAGCCTAAGTGAGGGCACAGAAACCATGAACGGAGGAAAGAGGAGTTGCATTGAGCTACTGGGTTTGAATTTCCTGCAGGTTTATTCCTCCTCCAGCTCTCAAGAAAGGAGCAGCACTTCTGAGAGCAGCCCCGAAGTACAGCGAGCAGAGCGGCCCCTCTCCAGGCCTGGGGAGAGATGGCAGGAGTTCAGGAGGAGCGAGGAAATCAGGGCTACTGCTCTGAAATGATCAGACAGCCACAAATTACAGCTCAAGAAGGGATGTCTGGACCTGAGCACACAAGGGGGTTGAGCTGATTTTTTTTTTCCTTGTTATTTTGGACTTTAGGAGCTAGCACTAAGTTGCTTCCTTTCTGAAACCAGGCTTAGCAGTCAAGGGACATGAAAGCTGGAAGTCAAAGCTGACAATGCCTGTTCCTAGTGTTTCAGGAACAGAAAGAAATATGTAGAGTCTACACAGGGAATAGGAGAATTATTCTAGCCCTGCACATCTCAAGGTAAAACTGGACTCAGACCATGCTACCTTCCCCCATTCCATCAAAGGAAGGGACCACAAGCTGGGATGATGTTTCCGAGACCTTGGTGGGAAGGAATGCATCACTCAAGCAGTGGGAAACGCTTTATTTTCAATTCTGAATAAAGCATTTATTTTGAAATAAAAGTTTGTTATTTCCTGAGGGTCACGTTAAGATCAAACATATTAAATGTCTGTCAGCCAAATCTTGACCTTAATTTAAGAGAACGTTCAGACACACGTTCTTCTGAAGTGTTCAGACAAATACACAAGACATCAGATTTCCCAAATGTCTGCCTTATCTAAACTAAATCCCATTTATTTCAGTGGAACCAAAGAAGGTTTCTGTAAATCCTCCAAGGCATCTTCTGATTGTTTAGGCACATAAATACCTTTAAAAATGTGTGCCTGCAGCTAGGATCCCTGTTGCCACATGCAAATCAGGTGTACAGTCTGAGCCAGTCACGTAGACAACTCCTAAAATCAGTGGAGAGAGTGGACATCACGGAGCACCTCCTCCAACCTCCCTTGGACAGCAGCCCAGGGACAGAAGTGCTCACCCTTGGGGGCACTGTCTCCATCTACTTATTGCAGAGGGAGCCAAGATGTCTAGTTTCATCTGCTTAAAAGTCATGTTCTGTCTAAGTTAAATGGGACAGATCCCACCCCCCACAACTACACTGTAGAGATGAGTAAGCCGTGCTGGAAACACACTGCACCCTGTTTCTGAATTTGTAGATAGGAAAGTGTGATAGCACACAAAGTGCTTTGGGTTGGTGTGTTGCAGGAACACTTACCAGCAGGCAGTAATGAAGTTTGGCATTTAAACCCTTGAATGTTACCCAAAAAAGAATTTCAGACCAAGTATTTTAAGTCTTTTGTTAAGCAATCTCCTAAACCATTCGGGAGAAGAGAGAAATGATACCAGACGACAGAGCTAATTTGCCAACACTGATGCAATAATGAAGTTTAACTCTTTCAGAACAACCAGAGAGAAGAAATAAGGTACAAAAATGTGCAAATAATTAGGAAAAATAAACAGAGGTGGTATTCTCTGTATCTGACCATCTGGAGTTATGTTGTCTCTGCTAAATCATTCTGGTAGACTCTCTGCTTCAAGGAAAAAGTTCAGCTTCTTTTCTTTAGACCTCAGCACTGGAACCATCAGCTGCAGCCTCAGAGCAACCCGTTCGACTGGGAAGTGAAAGCAGTGGGGAATTGTGGCTCACTGAAGAAACGAGGCAGCAGAGATCACCTCAAGGAACACACCAGCAAGTTAGCAACACTCCCCAGAAAAAGGCCACTCTTACAACACCTCAGCAACCATCACGCCCTCCTGAGGACAGCTTTCCAGCCGTTAGGAACCAGCCTGGTAATTACAACACAGGAATACAGCACACAGAGCTTTCTGAGACCAAATGGCACAGGGAGCCTGCAGCCTGCGGGCAGGGATCTGCACTGCCAGCCTCCGTGCCAGCAGGGGCTGGTTCTGCCCCGGGCTGGCCAAGCTCTAGGGTTGCTCAGCTGAAGTCAGTGCAGCTACTCCTACTACAAGGAGCACAAAGACAGCCAGCACATTAAACACAAAGGGACTTCCCTGTGACTTGCTGTGCCACATGGAAACAGCTCCCCTGCACCCGGCTGGGAAGCAAAGCATCATACCGTGGTGGAAGCTGCATGGTGGGATGGGGACCAGGGGGACCTCTGCCTCCCCCTGCAACACTAAGCACACACCAGGCCAGGAAAAACAACTGGCAATGTTCTGCTTTTAGCTCTGCAGCTGGCCAGGCTTGTTTGCATCCAATGCACTGCTCTGAACAGTGGCTTTCAATCCAGCCCTGGCCCCAGAAGGCTGTACTGGGATCTCCCTCCATGTGCAGGGACCCACAGGGTCTGGGAAAGCCAATACCTATGACAGTATTTGCATCCTGAATTGGAAGATCCCCATTAATTACAGCTTTGTAGGGAGGCTGCCAATGGGAAAGAATTTCACAGATGCAAGAACTGTATCTTCCTCCATCCCTTCCTTTTATGCTTCAAAGATAGGCCAAACAATCTGGTAGCATATGAAGCAGCTTCTAATTATTCCCCAAACCCTTGGCTCTTTTTGCATAATGGGCCAGAATTAAACTCTCCCTGGAAAGGTAACAGAGCATGGATCCCAGCAGGAAAATAACCAAGAATGCAGAATGTCTGCAATCTGTGAGAAGGGTCTGAGACCTTGCATGTCAATATTTAGAAGTCTGTCCAAAATCCTGAGTTCTAAACTTAGCTCCAAACATACCACATACAGATCTGAATCTCTTTTGTCTCTGGCAAAAGAAATGTTCTGCAGATTTTGTTATTTATTCAACTCATTTGTTTTCCTTGGTCATCCTAGATGTAGGATGGGAATTGGCAAGATCATGTCTTATCCTGGGGGCTTGATCACTGCAAGGATCTGCCCAACATGCTGATGACTTCCAGGGTGGTTGGGACCCCAGTGAGCCCTGTCAAATACCAGCTCAGGACATTGCTTCTATTCCCATTCTTCATTGGATTTTTTTCCAGCACCAAAATCAAGGACTCCTTGGAGCACAGTATAACCTCAAAAAAGGTTCACAAAGCTTCCCAAAGAGAAACAGAGCTGCTCAGAAGGCTTGTTGGAGAAGAGAAAAGGACCAGTAACTAAGTTTTGGTGGCAGCTTGCCCAGGCCCATCCAGAAGAGCCCCAGGCATGGCAAATTCATGGCTCAGGGATGTGCTGGAATTCTGGCAAAGACTACACCAAGCAGAACAAAACCTAAAGCAGGAAAAGTAATCTGGGCTCTGGCTGGCCAAGGGAAGAAATGAAGATCCCAGGACACAGCTTTAGCTCAGACACTGAAGCAAAGCCCACACTCTCTGGGAGCCTGGCACAGCAGGAGGCAGCCAAGGGCATTTGTGCAGCAGAGGCCGTGCCATGGGGCACATGCAGCATCTCCCTCTTCCCAAACCTGGCACTGACACCTCTGGACCAGCTCTGCAGCCAGCCAGTTCCACTCTGCTCCCAGCAGGAACAGCTGGCAGCTCCTCTTTTCCCAGGCCTTTGGTACAAGTGGAGCAACCACTTCATTTTATTTTATTGTTCCCACGATATCACCAGTTAATTGTAACCAGCAAAATTCCTCTTGCTGTGCCTCCAAGGGCCAGAGCCAGCCCAGGGGCAGCCAGCACACTCTCTCCTGGCTCCTGTTAGCCAACAGACCTTCAAAACTATTTGCATTTCAGAACTCAGGCAGATTGCTTTTTTTTTTTCTAGTGATGAGATCAGTTGGCAGACACCCTGGGTTCAAGGTGGAAAAAGGAAGGAAGTCTCAGCATGGCCACAAGGAAAAGGCAGAAAGCTTCATTCAGTGTGCTTGGAGCCACCCAAAGCCAGGCTGGGGAGGGACAGAAAGTGTCAACATACATCTGTGGTGGACATAGGCTTGTGTGCAACACAAAACTAATGAGAGCCATTCAACAGTTACACATTCAGCAAGAAAAAAAAATGATGCTTTGAAGACTTGGATTACACCCCCATCACCCAAGGTGCTGGGTGCAGTGGGTGCTCACCCAACCCAGGCTTTGGACTCCTCAGCTGTGTGAGGGAAATGGCTTCAACTGACAGTAGAAGGTTATTCTATTAATATTGTAATTCCTTGGAGAGTCTCAGATCACAAGTGCCACTAGAGGAGGGCAAAGCATCATATTAGCAAGGGCCAGTTGTTATTCTCTGCTCTTGAGATCTCTGGCAGGTGACAGCTGAACACTGCACCATGAACGGGGCTGTTCTTGCCACTCAGTATTTGTTCCTTTTGCATTTTCCCTGACTGAAAATTGGAAGGTGGAAATGCCACGTGCCTGCTTTCAGATGGATCCAATTCCTTGCTAAGCAGAGGCAGCCTAGATCTGCCCCATCTCTCCTCACTGCTCACTTATCAGCAAACTGAACCTACTTCAATACAGGCACACAAAAGGGAAGAGGCTTGAGCTGGAACATGGGTTCAGTCCAATGCCTAGATCCTGAGAATGGAAAACTCAGAGTCCCTGAAGAGGAGAAAGGCTGGATTGTGGTTTCTCAAGAGCAATTTAATACAAGAGCAGAGTAAATAAACTGCAACCTCATCCCTACATCTAGCGTGTGAGAGTCCTCACTCCCAGACAGGGAGAAAGAAATCCTGTCTTTAATAGGTGCTGGAGTGAGGAGCCAAGCACAACCAGATGGAAGACCAGGATCAGCCTGAGCTAGCTGTGCCCACCAGCCCCCTGCCCCCTTTGCTGCTCCTTCACAGGGACTGGTGCAGGCTGCTGCCCGTGGGGATGAGGATGGGAATGGGGATGAAGATGGGGATGCTGCCTCCTGTATCATCCCCTGCCAAGCAGGACCCAGCCCTGCTGCCCCATGGGTGGGGTAGGAGGCATCTCCGAGGGGCAGGGACAGGAAATTTCCCTAAATCCTCTTTAATCCCCCAAGGACACTCGTGTGTCACAGAGCAACAATCAGCCTGTGGAGCATCATTGTTAGCTTAAAAAATACCCACCACAAACTTCCCTTGCTATAAAAAACTGAGCTGAAGCCATCCCAGAAGACCAGCATTTCAAGTCAGTGGCCAGCTCTGCAAACTGTTGGTCCTGGATTTTAATTTCCTGAAGTGTCTCATTTCTATCCCTCTCAAAAGGAAACCAGAAAAAACCTCTCCCTTTCTTTCCTTCTCACAGTTGCTCTTTGAGCAAGGCCTTACCTAGCAATTATTCAAGGGAACGTTATGTTGACATTACTGTTTATAAAATAAAAAAGGGTATTTAAAGCTAGAGAGTAACATCGTGACCATATAGCACTAGTGAATGATTAAAAATTTAGATGACTGCCTTTGAAACAATAAAGAGCTTTCGAAGCTTCTTAATGAGCAGCTATCAGAAATAAAGCATTTAAAACTTCAGAAAGTGCCTCTGTGGAAATTTCATTGTCTTTGATGCTGTAAAATAACTGCAGGGTGGATTCATTTCAAGTTCTTTTTAGCATACTGGTCGTTTAGAAATATTGGGAGATATCTTTCTTAGCAATATGTGGGGAAAACAATGTCTTGGTCGCTTTCATTTATCTGCAATTTGACAGGAGTGCAGTTTATTAACTTGAAAAGAGACAGATACATTATCTGAAACACAGAGAGTATAGTGGGTATTGCCTCCTTTTTATACCAGTGGGAGTCCATGACACTTTGAACTTGCTCACCATTAAACGCCTTCCTGAGTTGTTGAAGAGGCCTTGAAAAAGGAGCCTGTGCATTTATGATGTAAATTCGTTATTTTGACAGTCTTTGAAATCTGTCATATTCACGTCCAATTTAATGCACCGCAAAAATTCTTTTCTTTTAAAATACTTTTCTTTTAAGATTTCAAAGCCATTTTCATGTAGAAAACTATTGTTATACCTAATATATCCTGAAAGTGTTTCAGCAAAGGAACTTATATGATTCTGTTTTAAGTCATGTCAGGTTTTAAAACATGTCATTTCTTCAAATAAGCTTTGACCATGCTATCTTTTTTTTTTTCATTAGTTAAAGTGCACTTGATTTCCATGGATACAATTAGCCAGAATATATGCCACAGTATCATCATCGGATCAAACGGGGCTCTTCCAGGCTGTGTTCAGGGAAGCAATTGCCCACATATCTGAGATCAATACAGCCCAGCACACAGGTAAGACAGACCAGAGAGACGAGGGCTGGTTGGGAACGTGGAGAATTGCAGCGAGGCCCAGCGGATCTAACGAGAACCTGGACCGGTGGGAAAATTAAACCGCTCCTTTTAAAACGAGGAGCTCCGAGTATTTCCTCTAAAGGTGGAGTGGGGTGAGGAGGGGCAGGGCAGGAGGGGGCTGTGCAGCATCTGATGAAATCCAAGTTCAGTTTAATGCTGGTCGAATCCAAGCCTCATGCATTTCAACTCAACCTTCAATCCAAACAAACCTCCTTAGGCTCGCTAATCCTTATTACACAGTGGATTTTAGCTGTACCTGCACTTCTTTATCAGTTTGCAAGATATTTTCAGCCGGTACAGAGGTCTTCATGCAGCTCTGCTTCAAAGCAGTGTACAGAGGAGGTTCTGTACTGAGTTTCAGAGAGTGTTTACAGATGCCTTATCACTTTGGGAGAGGAGGTTGGTGGGCAGAGGGAACGCATTTCTCCAAAGCAGTGAAGAATCATCCTAATCTAAGGAAACGATCAAATAAGAGTTTCAAAGATCTCCTACTATAAAGAAAGGCATTAAACTCACTCCTTGCCTGCCTGGACTCTGGGGCTGTTTTGGAATACGTGGAAATATGTCTGTTATATGAAGGAACCTTCCACTGATGGTTTAAGCACCATTTCACATGTCCCCAGTGGCTGTGTTTAAAATGCAGTGTATCATGAGCAAGATAAACCAGGAGAATCATTACTTCAGTGGCATTTAACCCTATAATTGGGTGGCTTTTTTCAGTACTGATTTTATAAGGTCACCCTGTTATTTCCTTTGCTGGCTGGCTTGTGATGGTGCTTCACATGTTATTACTCTCTTCCATCACAGGGAACGATATTTTGGGACTGAAGGGGCAAAAGATTTGTAAGAACTGTCCTTTCCCACACTGTGATTGTCTGAAAGCTTCAAATAGTCAAAGGCTGAGTGTAAAGGTGCTTTAGATGGTGTATCTGGGGCAGAAATCCCATCTGGTTTGGGGGTGGGAAAGAACTATAAGGATCTAATCATTTTATAGCTAGATCACCTCGTCCCTCTGCAAAGGCAGGATATACTTTCCTGATAGAGCTTGTATCAGATATTAAGCTGATACTACACTTGATCTCAGCAAAAAGGCCATTAAATCTCAACTTGAAAAAGGCAGCTTGATCCTTGAAGCAGGGAATCCTGCAGTGCTTGCTGCCTGCTCACCCGATGGCCTGGCTGTGCTCGTTCACCCAATCCATTTCTGCTATCATTTCCCCCAGTTTCGGGTTTCGTTGGCACGAGCAAAACCTTGGGCTGCATGAGAAAGTACTTTGGAATGGTGCCTAATTGACTTGGGTCTGGTTCAGAACATAGTACACCACAGAAACCACCATAACATCAATCAGAGGGAGAAAGGATGTCCCCACGTTTGGCTTAAACTACAGGGTATTTCCTTTGCCAAAAGCATTTTAATCACACTTAAGTATAGGTTTGCTGTGGCAAAAAAGACCGACCCATTCCAGTCGTTGATTTTTCCCACAGAAGGAAACTTCTGCAGGGCAGCTCGTCCAGCAGAACGGCCCAGGGTTCGTTGCACCACCAGCACTGACTTCACCAGCCTTATCATCTCTCTCCTCTTTTTTCCCTCTGCACTCCCACAGTAAAAGGCATGTTTCTGTGGTCTGCAAAACTAATATTTCCATCCAAGTTTGATGGTATTAAACTCAATCTCTGGGACCTAGATTTTCCCTCCCCCCCTCCTCCTTTTTCCCCTTGCCTCCCCTCTCCAATTAGTGCTACTTAGCTCTGATGCTGTCTCCCTGGTAGAGAAGAAACAGGAGCCAGTTGTTATGAATATTTTTTTTTTTTTTTAAGTATTTCAAGAGGACTGCTGAAGACAGACAAAACCTCTTGGTTCTCTTGGCATGGCTACCCTACACAACAGAGCCTGTCAGCACCCAAAATTCTGGCATCTTCATGCCCCAGAAGGCTCATAGACAAACCACTCACTTATCTAATGACTGTCATTGTCAAACATGACTGTTGGTTTCAAATGTCTCAATTTTTGGTCATGCAAATGTCAGTCTCCTAACATTTTCAGTAAGTTTCAAGTAACCTCTGTGAAAACCAAGGCCTCAGATCTAAGCAATCAAGATCCCATTTGGAAATTCACACCAATGGCTATTGTTAAACTAACCAAGGGCCTCATCCTGCCCTATATCAACAGCTCAGTGACTACACCACCTGGTTTTAGGCCAATTCTAGAAAAAGTGACACTGCAGACTATTTTATTAGTGGACATTGCCATAGCTGGAATGTCTAAGAATTCAGAGTCACTGCCTGGGCACACAGAGCAATCATTAATGGCTGTTTCAGTCATCACCTCCATTGCACAGCAGATACAAGACCCTCACTCCTCATCTTTCACTTCCCATGAAACAGTAGTGATTTGCTTACAAACATCAGCCAGGGAGACAGGAGGAGAGCAGGGGGTGAAGCACATGTTAAACCACTCTGATAAGTCAGACAGAGCAGGAGAAGGGATGAAAACTGCAAATGAGAATAGAAGCACTGCTCTCTAAGCAATCCCTACAAAACCCCAGCTATCTTATGACAAGTAGTAGAACAGTCTCCTACACATGAGTGCACAGAGCAGCACGAATACAAATCACAAGTATGGCCTGGCTGATGCCAGCCTGAATTTCTAACTTCTTGAGATACCACCTCTGGGAACAGTCATGAAATCAGAGTTTTATTGGAATGAGGTTTCAGTGATAACTGCAGTTGGACAAAGCTAGTTAGTGAATCCCACACATCAGAAAGGATGGAAAAAGCCTTCCTCAAGCAGCTTTAGGCATCGTTCTCCCTCCATCTCATGTGTCACCTGGTGGTAGTCACCACATTATGCACAACAACAGGAGCTGAGCCCTACAAGCCCAGGTTGAGGTGTTTAATCCACTGCCTCTAACCTTACCTGAGAACTGACTGCAAGTGCAGAGCTCTGAAGGGTGATGTGCTTTGGCAAGAAACCCCACTTAACCATAAGGCTGCTGAGTCCTGAAACCCTGCACTTTCTAACTGGCTTTCAGGCACAGCCAATGTCCTACCCAAAAGGGAAAACCAGCTGCTTCCAGGGAAAAACACAAGGAACAAGTGTTCTCCTGTAGCCCCATGTCCCAGACTTGCAGCCATGTGTCTGGATCCCAAGTCCTGCACTTCCCATTGGCACTTCTGGGACTGGAAGGGACCACCATGTGTACTCATTTAGGAAAGAACTCTTCATCCTAATGCAAATATTTCCCAAATATGTGAAAGGGCTCAGCGTCTCAGACACATGGATGCAATTCATAAAAGAATCCAAACAAGGCAAAATCAAGGAATCCTGATCTGTTGTGCAATGTCAGACAAAGAACAAACATAAAGAGTCACTAAGGAACATCATGGCATTGGGAGATATGCCAAGATGTCCTGATACAGAAGCTTAATCATGCCTAAGGGCAGCTGTGAAAGGGAGTGTTGTGGCATAGAACTGCCCCATCCACACTTCTCACAGCTTCATGCTCCTTTTTTTGCTTATCTCCCCCCTCCACTTGCACTCAGATGCTTGTGTCTGGTCCAGCCACCTGCAGAGATGCATTTGGTTCAGCCAGGCTCCCCAACACATCTTTCCCTAATATTCACTTGATGTTTTTGCTATTTGTCATCTGAGTTTTTTTTCTGGCCCCTGAAACAGACTGCAAATGCAAACCCTGCTGTTAGAACTGCTGAAAACAATAAAAATAAAAGAATCCAAAGAAAAGCATAAAACTGAGAAGCAACTAAATATCTCCCAGACAAAAAGGGAAAAAGTAAAACTACAACAGTAGTTTGCAAAAGGAAAATCCATTGAACTTAGCAATCCTAGCAACACATCCCTTTGTTTATGAACCATCTGAAGCAATTTTTACCCTGCAAACTCCATGGGGATCCTTGATTTCCTTTGACAAACTAACTAATTTTCCTAAATCACACTAAATTCTGGTCATTTGATCTCTCAAAGTCTGTCCTCCATGTAAACAAAACCACAGAAGCCCATACAAAGAACAACAGACCTAAAGCAAAGGGGGCTGTCAGGGTGTGTATTCAACTCCAGTGCACCTCTGCACAGTGCTTTTTACCCAAGAGGATCACTAAGACCTCACCTTTTGCAGGAAATGCCTTGAAAAAGGCTGAGAGGGAAACAGTTTTTAGATCTGCCATAGATACAGGACAGATTGTATGCTTATACAGTATAAAAAAGTTGTCATTTAAAGTCTCAAGCAGGCTTAGAAGGAGACAGTGCGACTTCAGTGCCTTCACCTTGGAACCTCCTTGGTATCCAAGGGCCATACCCTGGGACCTGCCTTCCCCAGCCCCCAGGAACTGAAAAAAATCAAACAGAAGCCCCTTTAACACAGGCTGCATCAGCTATTTGTATGGAGGAAAATCTGGCCATAAACACAATGGAACCACCCCAGTGGGTAAGCATCTCTGAGTCTGAACTAGTCCACACAATCAGCACTGGTGCAAGGGCCTCTAAGGGAGATAATCTCCATTGTTTGCTTCTTTTTTTGTTTCACAACATTTTACAGCTAACACAATCTTGCAAATGCCCAGATTCTGCCTGAGCACCTGGCATGCTTGAATGACCTGGGGTAGACAAACCAGGGAGGGAAAACCCTGTGCTAGTCCTGTTCCATGGGCACTGCCCTCATCCAACTTCTTTGTGGAGAAAGACCATTGTTTTGTGCCCCATCACCTGTCAGTGGGATCCCCCATGTCCCTTTTGGGTAGCCAAGTAAAGCAAGTGGCATTGCCAGCACCCCCCCCCAACCCCCCCAGAAGGCCTTCAACAGTCCTTGCTCCATGGTCATGCATGGACCCTGGAGAGCTGCCTGAGGGGAAATGCTCCAACATGGACCCAGAATTTCAATGTACATTTGATGCTCAGTTGGTAGACTTCATCCCATTGCATTATAAGCAATGAGGGGGAAAAAAGCTGGAGAAAAAATGATGCTTTGAGTGGCTGAATGGAGTAGAATGACTTAGTGACATGAAAATTATGGTTCAATTTGTGTTTTATCATATAAAAGTGAATAGGTTCAGAGCTGCTTTCCTATCTTCATATGAGACTCCAACAGCTTTGGAGCCACTGCTGGGGCTGTTTCCTCTCTCTAAGAAAGCTTTTGTCCACCAGAACTAGATGAAGATCTCAAAGCTCATTTGCAGTGAAGCTAACGTGCCAGAGACAACATAAAATAACCTAACTGGAAATGCTGATGCTGGCTTAGGCCTTAAATATTCACAATATCCCTGCTGGTCATCTCAGTGTCAAAGATTGCAAGCCCAGATAGACAGACATACAGTATAAAAAGCTGCAAAAGAACCTGGTACCTTTTTTTAATTTCCATGTTTTTATAACAGTATTTGATCTGTTTCCCTGGCTACTAAGGTATGACTAACTACAGAAGAGGTTTGACATTAATAGTGTATTGTGTTTGAAAGTCATGTCGTGTAGGTAAGTGTGACTGGGCACTGCAGACCAGAGACACGTTCCTACTGAGTGAGAGACTCAGTCCCAGCTCTCAGTGCTGCAGCTGGGTGTGATTCTTCTCCAGATCTCTGTGCAAATCACCCATTTGCTGAGTCACTGCTGCAAACGGGCCACTAATTGTAGGAGAAAAGCAAAGTGGAGCAAACAGAGAAGCTGGTTTAGAAGTACAAGTAGATGTAGACAGGGAAAACTCCTTTGCCTTCACCCAGCTCTGCTGTCCAGTGTCACACCATGTTGACAGGAGCCCTGAGCTCAGCAACCCACTCCCCTACAAACTGATGCTCATCCTCTGCTCCTCACGCTGCCCAGGGTGGTGGGGGATGCACAGCAACACCAGGACAGATGTCATTTTGCAGTCTGCAAGGCTGGTCAGGGGATGCAGATAGTCCTTGGCTCTGCTGCTGTGCTTACTGCCGGGCAGGTTTAATCAAAGAAATGCATCTACAAGTTCTCTGAGCTTTCAAGAGAGGTTCCCAGTCATAGCTCTGCAGCTTAGCACAGCTCTCCTCCTCCAGAATATGAGTGGGAAGCTGCTTAATATATTTTATAGCTTCATGATTTTTTTTTCTAATTATTATTTTCTGGGCTTTTAGGTAAAGCTGCTGCTCCTCCATTTGAAAGCCCAGCCTGCACCCACCCCTCTAACCAGGTGCAGGTTTGGTGGGAGCATTCTGCAGCCACTGACCTGTCAGCAGCCCAGACAGTTCCCCTGCTCCCTTGCTTTGCACCTGTGCCCTCTTGGCACCACAACATGGAAAATTCCCAAGGCACAAAGCCCATCTCACAAGACCTGCTCTGTCTGGTTTCTGCTTGTGGGGCCTCTTCTGCAAACACACGGGAGCTGATTAACAAAAAGATCATGAAAAAAAAACCAAACCAGGAGTTAAGCACACTGCAGCTTGCAGTTCCACATCCTCACAGCACATCAGCCTGGGGTACCAAGATGCTGTCCTCTGCAGGCACCCTGGCCTGGCAGGGCCATGGTAGATGGCCAAGGGGAACAGGCAGAAAGGACAGTTGGAGACTGCAAACACATTCCAGTTTTGATGCTCATTGCCATGAATATTCTGATTGACTTTAAAACCTCTTCAGGCTGGCAAAGCAATTTAGAAGGGCTGCAGTGGAAGAGATAATCATGCTCATGATATTTTTGCTGATCAACAGAAGTGAGCTCCCAGCACCCTAATTGTCCTTGGGGCTCTGACCCTGCAGAGGCTGCTAAAGCAGTGCTGTTAAATGGTGGGAACTTCCAGCTATTCTTCTGTAATGATCTGATAGAGATTTTCTAAGATATGATGCAGACAGTTATTTACAGGAATGTCAGTCTCCCAGAGCAGAGTTCAGAAGTGATACTCGTTTCATTCTCCTCCTGACTAGAGGAATCTAGCCACACCTCAGTGATGGATAGGCTTTGTAGCTTCCATTGGTGGAACCATTTTATTCTATACAAGCATAATTTTTTTCAGGACTCCCTTGGTGCATCTGTGCTCTGCATCTCCATACAGCATCAGACCTGGCTTTGCTACACAAAATAGCATTTTCCCACATTTCCAGCTCTGCTACCTCTTCCTGTTTAATTTCTGTATCATCCCCAAATCTGCTTCTTGTTCCCTCTGAGAAATATTTAGATACACAGTGGTCCAACCGGCCCCTGCAATGCAATTTTGCCAGCAATCCCCCAGCCTCTGCTCACCCTGCCAGTGACCATCTCCAGACATTTCACCTGGCTCTGGAGCAAGGACAGGCTGAGGTCCTTCTGCACGTGGATCCCCTGCCTCTTGTGCAGGTGACCTGACCTCAGCCTGGGAAGCCTGTGGTAGTACAAAGTCCCCACCACTGTCCCCAGCTTTGCTTGGGCCTCATCAGTCCTATGGGCATGGACTTGGGAAGTTTTGTAACAGTAATGCAGGTGAGAAGCAAAAAAAAGGGGGAACTGAGCAGATTTCCCTCTGCAAGGTCTCCCTTTCACTCTGCCTTTGCCAGGAGCTGTGGAAGGATCTGCTGATATTCATCCTCTTCGAGTTTTTCTGGTGGAAGGGGGCAGGGAAAGCATTTGTTTCCCAGTTCCAGATTTTCTCCTGCACTTACATGTTTGTCCATGAAAAAAAAAAATAGAAGTCCTCTATTGTAAAACTTGTCAAATGAGACCACCCAAATGGCTGAAGGGAGGGAATTGGGAAGGCGGAAGAAATGCCTTGAAAGCCATTTTCTTTTTGATGGTTTAGAAAGGGAATTGAATGTTATTGTCTCACTTTAAGTATGTTCTTTAGGAGGAGGTCATGTAGCAGGCACATCATTTTCTAATTACAACTATGCAGATAACATGGAAACAAAATATATGGAGATTTTCCAAAACAGAGGGTGCATTTTCAAACAATATACTGTACAGTTCATCTTCCAAGTCTTAAAGCAAAGAGTTTTACTCAGAAGGAACTAGATACAGTTGTAAGCTGTTAGCTGCTTCCTTTTACCCACTGTTTTATTGTCACTGGGAAACCTAAACTCAGTCACTGGATAATAACTGGAAAATATTGTCTGGGCTTTGACAGAGTTTTCTCAGGACATGCTGGTGCTGTCCATGGAAACAGCCTCACTAAACCCACTGACAGGAAAGGAGGGATTCAGACCCACTAACACCACCAGGGTAAGGGGAGTTTCCCAGCAAAACCTGCTCACTGCACATTGTGTACAAAGGGAATTGCAGGATCAAATCCCCTTAAATTGACAGGAAATGAGGCTTAAGTGAAAACTAGTGTTCATTTACTGACATCTCAGCCAGCACGGGGGAGCAAGGAGGACACCTGGGGTTTTGTTTCCTATGTGGAGAGACACAGGCTGTGTGAGAGAACCTGGTCCCCAGGAGCAACTCGTGGTGCCATGGCCAGGGCATGCATCACTCTGTGCCAGTCCCTTCCTTGGCCTCGGGACCCTCCCTGCTTGGCACTAACACAGGCAGGCTTTGTCCTGGGATGCTGTGATTTCTGTCCCCAGCTTGGGGTGATGAGAAGCCCAGCATGTCCCCAGCTGGCAGGTGAAACAAGGCATGGGTGATGGAGGGGATGGAGCAGCACCCAGGGGCAACTGCTTTTCCACCAGGGTTGGTGGGACTGATTTTTCCCACCTCCTCTCCAGCACTGCAGCTCCCCAAACTGGGTTTGTTGGATAAGAGCAAGGTGTCCTGCACTGTCCATGGGCCTTGGGACACCTGCAGGGTCACAGCCAGCAGGGCTGGACCTGCTCCAGACAAGGACTCATTAGTGCATGGGGCAATCACAATGCCAGTCTGTCCACAGAGATGGAAAGCAGTGGGGAAGGCCTGGGAATGTGTCCCCAGGATGCCCTTCCTGGTCTGTCTCACCTGCCAAGGTTGAAAGAGGGGATGCATTTAGGTACTAAATGGGATCACAAATTATCTCTGGTTTTACCCATACACCAGAAAAAGCATCCTGTCAGCTGCAGTACTGATGAAGACTTTGTGCAAAGCTCCATCTCTGGTGTAAACAGAGAAGGTCACATCTTGAGGCACATCAGAAGACCCTGGTGAGCACCAGGACAGAGCAGGACAACTGCCCATCAGTCCAGGATTTCTTCAACAGGAAAAACTTTATCCACAGGAGATGGCACAGTGGCTTTGTGTGTTTGTTTGTTCATACCCTCTCTAACGTGCATTTTCCCAGCAGATAAAAACCTTAAAGAGTCACTGTGGCTCCATTCAGCTGAATTTGACCATAATAAGTGATCAGAGTTTTCCAAAGTGGGTAATTTAAATGTCCTTACCCTGCCACTAACCCCCCTGCTTTGTTTGTCTAAGGTTCTCAGGAGAAAGGGATGTGTCCCTGGTGTCTTTGTATCTGAAGGAACACAGTAGCTTGTAACTGAGTGGATGGTTTTTAGGCTGCACTCTTCTGGTTACCATCCTGTATAATAATAAATAACCAAGCAGCAGGGAAGATGCTGGGCTGGATTCTGAGCTCCTGCTGCACCAGAGGAAAACCCGTTTTGGGAGAACCCAAAGGTGCCTCTGAGTTTTCTCTACTCACAGCCCTCCCTCTGAAAAGTTGACCCATCCTTCTCCCCTGCCTCATCTGCTCCTGATGCTCAGGATTGCAAGCTTCCTATACACAACAGCTTAAGTAGCTGGGAGCTTCTGAGCAAGTACTAAATAAATAACCCTTTAACAACCCTCCAAGTAACTAGTCTACCTGGTGCAACCTACTGCTCTTGGTTCCAGTTACAACTCCGAGTAAAACTCAAGCAACCTGATGGCCTTTTCTTAAGGCATGTGAACCAGGAATACAATTGCATAGATTTGCTCTAGGATGAAAAAGGAGGAAAAAAAGCATTGAATGAAACAAAAGGAAACCACATTGAGTAAGGAAATTAAAAGAGCAGCAAAGGACAGAAAGGAAAAGCAGGATCACACTCCAGGCAAAGTAAACTGCTCTTTTTGTTTAGCTGTTTTCTGCCCAAGCCTGCCCAGCATGAAAATCTTCTTTTTAAAAGGAGACAGAGCTGGAATTCACACCTGTAAGCTGGACCTGCTGCTCCTGGCATGGGGATGGCCACAAAGACCCAAGTCAGCTCGGATCAGTGTCAGTGCAGCGGGTGCACACAGGGAGCTGAGCCCTTCCCTTTACACTGGATTACTCCAGAAGAAAGCTGCATTTGTTTGAGATGCTCTGAATAGGCTTTGGGGTTTTTTGTGGGGGTGCTTTTTTGGTTTGGAGTTGGGTTTTTTCATGGCTTGGTTTTATTTTTTTTCTTTGGGGGCTTTTTATTTTAAGTGTCCACTTTGCATCTATTTCTGTCCCCAAAACACTTTGGAGGATTCGTGCCAAAGCTCTCTCCAAGGTGTTGTGATGTCTTGGTGTTCTACATCTCCATGGATTTTTGGCTGTCATGAAACTGTCACATACCCCCAGTCTGGTACCTCTCAAGGGCAAGTCAACAAGCACCTCAGGATGTATCACTTCCTCCTGATGCTTTACAGAAAATAAATCACATTTGAAGGCACTGTGAGCAGAGTCACTTCTCCCAGTGCTAATAAACCACAACAAGAACCAACGACCAGTAGATGGATGCTGTAATTTCTGTCCTTAGCTTGGGACAATTTGAAGCCCAGCATCTTCCCTGTTCTGCACATTTCTTTCACCAGGCAAATCTAATGAGGTCAATATTATTTTCCTTCCTTTGCTCTAATCTTCTCAAAGAACAAAAAGAAGTATGAAAAGAAAACACAATATTTTTTGTAAATCAGTGACTTCTGCATTAAATGATCAAAGTGTGTTTGCTGCACACTTGAAGTTCAGATGCAAAGGGATTTCCAACTAAAATAAATAAAAGATTGTTTTTCTGTAATGCAAATTGAGAAGGAGCACTCCACACAAAATACTCAGACGTGCTCTTCAGAAGGACAGTCCCACTCCTATACCCCACATATTTTGCATGGCTGATGCTCTTAATCTTTTCAAAAGAAACACCACCCCACCAGGGCATGCTGATGTGTGCCAAGGGGGAGAGTGGACTTTACTTGATGTGTGATTACAGGGTGCAGCTTAATAATATAATTTCTCAGTTCAGATATTGATCCTTGGGAGTGAAGCAGTGCTGGGAATAGATCGAAGCAGGGGGTGGAGAAATATCTGCTGCCTGTTTTCTCATCTAACAACTCCCCAAAGAGCCAGAGCCTCACCCACCCCACATACCAGGCGTGACAAGAGATCAAAACTCACTGGGGACACGTGCCGTGCCTTTCAGGTAAGTTATACTATTATTAATGATCATAAAAGAAGCTATCAAGGTATTTTGCATTTCTTTCATCTGGCAAGCCTGCAAGCACGTTTATTAATTGAGGAAGCCTCATTTTTCTGCAAGGTAGATTTTTAGTATTTCCTTTCTACATGCAGGAAAGCAAGGCACTGGGACTAGGCTGTTGGGGGGGCACAGCTTGGGCAGGGGGGGCACAGCTCAGCACCCTCGGGGTGCAGCATCAGTCTCCTGCAATGGGGAGGAGGGCAACTGCCCCACTCCCCCCACTGGAGAGCAATACCCCACAGCCTGCACCCAAAGCTCACACACGAGGATAGACTTGCAGCCAACCTGCTCAGGTGTCAGGCTGGTGTGAGCTAAACAGCCCTGCTGAAATTAGGAAAGTACTCAAAATTCCTGAACAAACAGGTCCCATGTCATCCAGCATTGCCCTCCCCCTGCCCCTACCCTCTTGGCCCCATCCTACACAAGGTCAGCAGGCAGTGTGTTGAGGTGCAGCACACCAGCCATGTTCATTTCTCAAGGACACAGCTGAAGCTGGGAAACTTCTCACACGTGGCAGAGACACTTCAGCAAATGTGGTGCTTTGTGCTTTCATGTGTTTTCTGGGGGTTGTTCTGGTTAACCCCACAACCACCACAGCTACTACCATCTCATGTGTCAGGAGCACTCACTCGTCTCAAGGAGACATGTGGAACATGAAGCCACTGGAAGAAATCCCCACTGAAGGTTAGGAACATGTTCACATCAACATGTCCACAGGGCAGCAAGGGGATTAGAGCACCAAAGTGACTAATTAGGGGAGTGGGTGATTTATGAAAAAAGACCAGCTCCAATTTGAGGGATGTGAAATGGAAATTGAACCTGAAATATTTGTGACAGACTCTTGGATCCTGTGAAAACCAGTACACATGTTTCACTGCATATAAGGGAGTACTCCTGGTAAGTGTGTGAAGCAAAACATGTGCTTAAGTGTTTGCAGAATTCAGGACTAAATCTAAAACCAATGGGTAATAAGGAGATAATATTTGAGGAGAACAAGCTCACTTGCCCTCCACAGCTTCAAGCAAACCATTTCCCAAGATCAACTAAGGAAGGGCAAAGTTCAACCACAACATAGCCCAAGTTCACTTGTACAAGTCCAAACTTCACCAAAACTGCACTAGATTTTTACAGTTTTTTCACAAACCGGGACAAGCCCAGCATGATTCCAGGCCCTGGCCGAGGATTGTGCTGCAGAGCTTGGATCCAGACCAACACTTTTTCAAAGTTTAGGACTCTTCTGTCCTCCATGGTTCATAGTTTCCATCACCACAACCTTGAGACCCTTGCTCAGCCCAAGGACAGTCTGTGACAGCCTTGTGGTTTTTGCTCACCCTGTAGGTGACAACCACCACCACCACAAGCTGAGCATGGACACTGTATTTTTAAGTCAGCTACAGCATCATCTGCTGTATTCCAGCTGGCAGGAGCAGCCATGGACTCAGCTCAGCAGGATGCTGTTTGTTTAGCTGCAAGTCTAGGTGTCTTTTACTTAAACATTAATATAGTCATTCACCCAGATGCATAACTTTTTTCAAATGAAATAAAGGTAGACACTCATATACAAATTAGACATTGCTCTCTGTATATTGTGTACTCCATAATTAGCAGGTAATATTCACTCTTTAATTTAAAAAAAATTGTTATGCTAAATAGAAGGATTTTTGCTTAATTAAAGGCTAATCCCATTTCCTCAGAACATGTGATATTTTCTTATCTCCCGAAATGGAAAAGGCAGGCTTGAATGGGAAGTACATTCATGTGTTATCCTACAACACAAGGATTCACTGAAGGATCAGATTTTCTGTGGAGCTGTTTGCTGGGAACCAGCAAGGCAAGCTCTAAAGCATCCCAGCCCAGGGGGCAAAGGAGCCTCCTGGGTTTGGCCAGTCCTTGCTCAAGGCTCTGCCTGACATCCCCTTCTAGGCCTCCGAGGTGACACTCCTAAATTAGACATGAATGGTTGATGCACAGACCCTTCTGCTGCAAAACCTCAGTCCCTACAACCAAGGAGGGGATGAGAGGTTTCAGGAGCAGACATGCTGAGGACCATGCACTGCTGCAGCAGGGAGGCCAGGTGAACATCCCTCATCACCCTGGTGCTCACCACAGCCTCCTCCCAGGTACCCCCAGGTTGGCACCCTGGGTGCTGTGCCCAGCCATGGACAGGAAGGCAGGCAGCCCAGGGGGGTGTTCAGAGACACACACACACCACATCTTGTCTTGCAACAAAGCACTGGCTGCATTTGAAGACATGCACCAGGGCTGGTTAAACAAGGCATCCTGCTTAATGTCTGTTCTTTCTCTAAAGGCCCAAGGAATTGAAAACTATGACTAACTTAACCTGACAAAGTCTTTCAGTTGTAAGAGTTATCCTGCCAAATTACAGATGAGAGAAACTGAGGCCCAGAGAAGCAAGGCAGCAAACCAACACCCAGGCCCCAGCTGCCAGCACCCTCCTCCAACCACTGGACTTGGTGGCTTTTGTGTTTCTCCTTTCCATTATGCATACCCTTCCCTTCTCCCTTAATGATTTAGTGATGTTTGTTCCCTCACACTGAGCACAGACCTTGCAGATCAAAATAGCCAGTCATCTAAAAAAAATTCTTTATCCTTTGTTCTTCAAAGAAACCAAATAATCTCAATCCTTTGAGAAAACTCAAAGGGTGAAGGCAAAGCATCAGGACTGATGAGAACAATAGTGGTGTATCCCCCGATGAACAAGCATCTCTAGTGCTGTGTGGTTATTAAAAAAAATGTCTTGCAGTGAAAATTCTTGGGTCAATTACTTGTTGCCACAGGGAGATTTCCTAGGAGTTTTATTGTTATTATCACTATTCAATGATTATATGTAGCAACACAAAAGTGAATTTTTATGTGAAGAGATGCAATGTTTGGTAAATCTTAAACAACAGAAAGTAGAAAGGGGTGGAGTGATGGGGGATCAAAGTCCCTGCATTTCCTATAACATCTTGGAGCCAAGGCTAGCCTCCTACTGCTGCTTTCAGTGGTCTGAAGGATTTTTCCTCACTTTGGAAGGTTAAACAGTGAAATGATAGCAACTGGACATACAACCACATTTCTGCAGCAAGCAGTGTCTGCTTTGGCTGGCACCAGTCTCACTGCTCTGTCGCCCACTTCCAGAGGGTGGAGAAACACCCTTGGGTTCCCAGAGGACAAAAAAATATCAAGCACATACTATATTGTCCTTCTGAGAAGGACACAGATCTCTGAACTGAGGACACTGTTTCTAACCATCACTTGCCTCTGGGTTGGCTTTTTCCATCACATTTTGGAGTCCTTCATGCTCTCAGCATCAACGGAGAGGCCGTGTCCACACCTCAGATCCCACTCCCAACCACCCCAGTTACACTCCAGTGGACAGGAACAAAGGCAAAGGGAAGATGGATGATGCTCCTACAGATAGATCCCCTCTCAGCCAGAAGGGCCTTTTGGACCCAAGTACAAATCACCTACAATTCCCTTTTTAACAGGGGTATGCACACAGGGAACACCTTCTTTGCAGAACCTTCCTCCAGGACCTGGCAGGGCAAACACTGGTTGGCCTTTTCTTTCTGCCTAAAGGCAAAAGGAACTACCAGAAAGGGAAGAGGCTAAAGCATTTCCCCACACCCTGTGGACTGCTGCCTTCCTTTGACAAAAGAGAACATTAACTCTAATTGACTTTTTAAAAATGAAAAATAAGATACACACACAGAGATGAGGCATTTACCCCGTCCTATTTTCTGCATGGCAGGAGAATTGGATTTTGCTCTGTTCGTGCTCCTGCGACACAGGATGGATGCTTTTCCCAGTAACTTGATCCTATAATCCCCCACTCCAGCTTGGAACAAAATTTGTACATCAGAATCACATTCCAGGGGACCTGGGGGTGCCCACAGTTACTCACAAAAAAGCAAAGGTACTTGCCATCGCAAGTCTGGCAGAGGCAGGGCCAGGAGAAGGAATGGCTCCCACTTAACTGGGTGCCTGAAGAGAATTAATCTTGTAAATGTGTGCTCTGAAAAAGGTATGTTTGAGTGCAAGTGCTGATATGAAGTCTGGGTATCAAATAGGAAGGGGAAATATGTCTATCAAGCCAGTGCTCTTTGATCATCAGAAGTCACTCATCATTTACACATCACAGGAGGATGCTCAACTCCAGAAGGCACACAGTCAGTCAGACAGAAGGAAGGATCAGCTGAGTATTTGTGTCTTAAAGATGTGCAGCCACTAAATAAATACCAAAAAAATCACCAGTAAACCTCCCAAGGGCAGTGGCATCTTACACTCAGACAATACATACATGCTTTACACAACTATTAACTCTAGTGCTCACCAAAGAGTTAAGAGGTGTTTTCATTCCTAATGTCAAAGAGTAATCTCACTCCCAATTCCTCTTACAAAATCATCCCACAGGATCTCTCCTGCATTATTTACAGCCTCTCGAGATCTGCTCTGTAGCAGAGTGGCAGGACAGAGCTGCAGAGACATGTTTTGTGTCTAGGGGCCTTCTTCTGATCACCCAGACCATGCCCCAGTAGCACAACCCCCTGCAGCTCACTGAGGCCAGGCTGGCACCACAGCACACACCAGGCTGGGACTGCACAGAAAACCTTTCTTTACACCTCTTCAGTATCAGGAAAGCCAAAAAAGACCCAAGTACCTAAAGGGAACTGCATTGTTAAAGCATCCTCAGACCAACATGCTTTAAGGTTAAATAAAACAGCAGCTGACTTGGAGAAGGGAAGACTCCTCTGCCCACTCTCACACAGGCCCCAACACAACACACACTCTGTACAAGGCAGGGCTAAGCACAAACTGTGCTCCCAGCAGACACCAGCCCAGACACAAACCACCTCTGGCCCAAGCCTTTGCAGCAAGCCCTGGCACAGCTCCACACTCACAGCTCACCTGCATGGCCATCACTGCTGGCAGCCTGGAACTGGGCACCCACCAGTCCTCTTCTCCTTTGGCTCCACAGAGGATGCTCACTGGAGCAGTGGCAGCACTGGGCTCTCTGCCACAGCTGGGCAGGCAGTGGAAGGCCACAAAATTGGGGTTCTCAGCCCCCCCCATGTCCCAGAGAAGAAGCTAGGCAATGCTGCAGCTGCTTTTAAGAGCAGATTCCCTGGGAAAGGCCTGGGCATGTGCTCACAGCCCCATCAAGGCAAAACAAGAGGCACCTGAGCTCCCTTTCCCTCCTCCAGAGAGATGCCCACCTGAGATCCCTTCCCCTCCCACCTCTCCTCTGCAAAGCAAAGGGCTTTCCTACCCACACCACCCTCCTCCACCTCCCCCAAGCAAAAATCAGCTCCCAGCACCCCTTTGTTAGAAGCTCATCTCTGGGAAACAGTCAGTACAGAACCCCAGGCTCGCCTGGCTCGTTGCAAACTCAGTGTTCAGCTGAGCTTTGCCCAAAGCTTTTTGCTCAAGTTTGCAAACAACTTGAGCAAACCTGGTCCCAATTTTGAGCTGGTTTGAACTCAATTTGAGCTGATTTATAGTTTGGCATTAAAAAACAACAACAACAACAACAACTGTTCTTTAAAAACAGCAATTTTGACCATAATTTATGTGAAGCCAGATGGAACTTGATATTTTCAATTTAGTTTCAGCTGGATTTTGTAATTTTAGGTTTTTGTTCAGAGAGTTAGAGCAAAACATGGAAGAAGGACTGGAAAACAACAATTAAGTCACATACAACTTAATGGGAGGGTAGGTATAGAAATGTCTTGCAACACAGAGTGGTGTCCTCCCATGTATGTCTAGCTGCAAATGAAAGAAGAGTGGAAGTGTTGCTTTGAGCTTGGCCCTGTGCTGCTTGGCCAGGGTGTCTTTTCACACACCAGACCTGACTTTGTAGCCCCCTTGGATCAAGTGTGCCATAACCAACACTGTTGTCCAAGCCCCTGTGACACTGTCCTGCAGCTACTTTCCTTGAGATCCCAGTGTTATAATAGGTAGGATTAGATCACAGTAAAAGCTGAACCTTTGACATTTCTTCCAAGCAAGTAACTCACAAACTGATGTTAATATTTCACTGTGCTCAGTGGAGACTGAATCAACACTTCCAAAATTCACTCCTCCCCGAGGTACCGAGGCCGGGTATTTTGTTTTTGCAGGGGAATATCTGGAACCTTTTAATGGATTAAAAATAAGTTGCAGTTGATCATTTGTTTGTGAGAAAGAAAAGGCTTCAAAGATACACAAGCGGATTAAGCAGAAGCGTTCAGATGATTCACAAGCTGATACAGGCCACCAGTCAGGAAGCGTCTCAAATGACTTGCTCCTTTGTGCCCACATCAAAGCCTCCCGGAATGACTGGCAGAGCCTCCCTCCTGGCTGCCTGCCCGGGGGACCGAGGTGGCAGCTCTGCAAGGAGAGAGGTGTGCACGGGTTGGGGAGAAGAGAATTTACCTCCCTGCTCACCCTGTTGCAGTGTATCTGCAGTTTATGGGAGAAGCTTATGCTAGAGTGTGTTTTATAGCCATAACCTTCTCCTCCCTTTGTTTTTCTGCCCTGCTTGTTCCTCCTTCATCTTCTTATCTCTGCTTTATCCTTTTATTTTGGCTGGGCAAGAGGAAGCCATGTGAAAGTAAAAGTCTGTGGCTTAACCTATGGTCCCCTCTTTATCCTTGCCTCATAGCCAGGCTCCTATGCCAAAAAATGCCACCCCAGAAGGCATGGTGGGGGCCTGGCACCGAGGCAGGGGGCAGCTGAGTGTCATCTTCAGGGAGTGAGTGGGATTTATGGCCCACTGAAGACAATGGGAGGAACACCACTGACAGAACTGGGTTGTGAATGAAGCCTTGGGCTGACTGATTGGGGAAAATATAAGTGAAGGGTTGGAGAAGACAATTATCTAAGTTGTAAAAGTGCTGCTGGCAGTCCTGAATCCACAATTGCTCCTTTTTTCTTTCTTTCTATGCTTATTCTGAAGCTTCTCAGGGGAGAAGGGACGTTTGTGTAACCTCAGTCCTCCAAACCTGGGCATGGATGAGCAATAGCAAAGGATAATTGCAGCTAACTGCAGCTGCTCTGGAGCAACACCAGCCTCGGCGACCCAGGCAGGCTGTGGTTCAGGGGAGGGTCCTAAGATGGCTGAGGTTCATTCATCTGAGTTTCTTAGAGTTGGCATTTCCCAAACTGAAGGAGGTAAAACTTATGCTCAAAGGCTGCCACGAAAAAGTTGGACCACAGGGTAAGAGGCAGAGGAAGCTCACTAGAGGGGATTTGTGTGTCTCTGGGACCTGACTCTGGAGGCCAAGGATTAAGCCCATTGATCTTTGCAAAAAGGCTGCAGGAGATGAAGGCTGTCTGCATTAATTCAAGGCAGATACACAAGCAGCAGCCACATGTACCATGTGGCAGCAAGAAGTTTTAGAGTTCATGGCAAAGGCTGACGATTAAATGGAGTATAGTGTGAAATTAGCTAGGAAACTCTACACAAAGGGAGGAGAGATATTGCATATACAGTGTGTGAGATCATTATATTACAGAGACTTTCAGCACCGTCTCATAAGGAGACACTGAAAAAGACCTTACAAGAGACTAAAAAAATCCTGCACCTCTTCACATCCTGCACTTTTAACCAAAGGCTTAACTTGCACACAGAGCAATGCTTTTCATATTTAAATCCCGTCAGCACGATGGCAGACCAGGAGGAAATAAATCCAGGCTTTGGAGCCCAGCTATAAAGGGGGAACATATAAAAATGGGGTCAGCTGGGGAAAGAAGCTGACAGACACCCCAGTGTGGCCACCAGTTTACTTTCTGGGTTTGAAAGGCAGTAAGTTACTCTGTTCTACCAAGTCTCCTTCATCCTAATATGGACCTGGTGCACCAGCTGCTCTGTGAAGGAGCAGAAGCTGCTCCCCCGTTAGCAGGGGAGGTGTATGGCCAAGTTTGTGAAGAACTGAGTGGCTCTCTAATGGTGATGGGAGGTCGTGCAGGTCCATGACTCTTCCATCCTGTGTCAGCAAAAGTGACTTCTGCACCAGGCAGAGCAAACAAGGGTGGCCGTGGTCCCGTTTGCTGCTTCTGACTTCCATTGCCTCTCCCTCCTGCAGTTTGGAACCCTGATGATGGTGCCCAAGCAAAGTCAGCACAAGAACCAGCAGGTTCCTCTCTTAGCAATCCCTCTGCCAAGCACTCCAGCCCCTCTCCTTTTGGATTCATGCTCACAATGCTCCCTCCTATATTTTGGCACTCCAGCACACAGGCAGCTTCCAGCTACTGTAGCTGATACTACTTTCATTTGCTGCCAGAGAAAACTCTCAAGCCACAGCTCTGACCAACCATGGGCTTGCAGCTTCCCAGCTCTCAGAGGTCTTTCAAAGTAGCTCTTTCTTTTGAGTGTGGTGAAACCATTGGCTTTGGCGAGATCTGCTGCTTCTCTTTGGATCCAGGGTATCTCTTCAAACAAGCAGGACTCCTTCTGATCCTGTAGTGTCTCAGCTTCCCTGTGCGTGGTGAGTATTGCACATCTTGCTTCAGCTCTGTACACACAGAGACTTTCAGATGTCTCCCTTACCCACCCAGGGCCATCCAGAAGGGTGCTGCCAGCTCACCAGAGTGTACAGGCAAGGGTCAGGTAGGGAACCAGTCTCTAATATGTCTCAAAAGTTTACATTTCTTAGCAAGGCTAAAAAGATGGCATCTTAATTAGGTGGGAAAAGTACATCAAGCTCATTAACTAATTATGAGGGAAAGTCCCTGCAGCAGATGTCTGGATTGCCTGAAGTACTGCTTACTCTTAACTGCTAACTTTGAAAAAGGATTCTGCTATTAAAACATCATTTGGTTCCAAAAGCACAACAAAGTCATTCATTTTTTATCATGTCTATCCAAACTAACCCCTTACAGCTTTTATAAAGTGTGTGAGTGTGTAAGGCGGGGGGCTGGGAGCATGGGAAGACATCCATACGTTCCTGGGACCCTTCACAAATGGCACCAGCTGCCTTTTGAGAGACCATCCAGTACCTGACACACACAGTCTGGGCTTCAACTGGTGCCTCTACAGCTCTGTCAGGAGGAAAATATTAAATGACTTGAGGGATGAAGGCTGAAGCATAAAGTTATCAAGCAGCCAAGAATAAACTCGGCCAACAACCTCCCTGTGATCAGCAGGAGCCCTTCCCCCTTTCCTTTCTAGTGCAAGCTGATAAAGCAGGAGAAGGAGATCAGTCTTGTGGCTACAGATAAGGACTTGGACTAGAAATAATTTCTATCACTGAGCCCCTATCATTGCTTTTTGAACCAGGCAGTGAGCCACAGCTGCAATGTCAGGGCTTGACTGGAGACATTGTCCCCAAGGACTGAGACTTCCAGCTGATTTCAGGTAGCCCACCAAACAGTGATGCCCAGAAACAGAAGAAACCTTCACCAGGATCAAAAAGGTGGCACAGGGAGTGATTCCCAAATACCACTGCAGGGAGAGAGAAGTGCATATTTTAACATTTAGTTCCCTTTGTGGAGTACATGTGCATCCAGGTGAGTAATAGAAATTCAGTGGCTAAGTGCAAGGGGGGGTAAAGCTGTACAGGCTGGGAAGCCAAGAGGACATTCTCATTGACCTTGTGAGTCAATGTGGAACTGTTGTGAAACCCACCCTGGCACGGGGGGGTTAAACTGTTCAGCAGTGTGATCTTGCAGTGTGCTGTGAAATTGAACTCAGCAGAAATGTACTGTGCTGTGCAGAAATTTGGCAGGAGGTGGGCTCATTTCAGATTACCCGTTTTCTTCTTGGTCTTTAACTGATAGTAATTGGCTTGCAACCTGTAATAATACTCTCCACTTCACTTTGCAGGGGTATTTTTGTGTTCAGAGAGCTAGCACAGAAAAGCAGGAAGAAAACTTGGCCAGCAACAAAACAGCAATTTGTTCATAATCTCCAGAAAGTCACACAAAGGCTGAGTAATGTACCCATTTCTCACCTCTGGAAGAGGACATTTTGCTAATTTTGGTGGAATTTTTAACCCAGTAAAGGTGTGACTCGGAGAAGGAGAGGTGGTAAAGCTTGGACAAAGTGTTTAGCTGTAATGCTGATGAATCTATCATGGAGCAGGTCCAGATCTAAATCCTGTTTACCATCCTGTGTTGCACAGGCCTTTCAGGTGCTTTCAGACTGATTTCTTTCTCCTAGTGTGAGGGAAAAACTTTGAGGGCTGCAAGGGTGACAAGGACCAGTAACACCAGCAATGAACAACATGGTGGAGGCAAAGGAGAGGCTGCCTACAGAAAACAGAGATTTGAGGCAGGGATCAGCTCTTTGCTGTGGGATCCCTGGGCACTTCAGTCACCCTGATAACGCTTCCTCCCTGTTAACTCCTAACAAGAATAGGAGAACTTTCAGAGAGCTGTGAAAAAGAACCCACAACAGGCTGTCCCAACATAAACTTCCTGAAGCCTGAAGGACCTCCAATTCTCCATCAGGAATGGCAGCTTGAGCTCAGGGCTGCCTCCCAGCTTCACCCCTTGAAAAAGAGGCAACACCCTCCACCATCACCCCTACGTAGGAGCGCTCTTCAGATGTTTTTTTCCCTGAACTGCAGACAGCAAACCCTAAATATTTGCCCTCCTTGCCTCTTGAGGCTGAAGGAATGCCTTAACACGTTTCTAATCATGTAATCTCAGCCGTCATATGACCTCAGCAAGAGAAAATGGCCAAATTCAGGGGAAACTGTTTGCTTAAACCTATCATTAGGTCTTCCCCCTCACCCTCCTGTTTTAAATAAACAAACAAACAAATGAAAAACCTCACAGCCCGTACTGGTGCTGTTGTTGTTTTCCTTTCCCTAGAAAGCCTGAGGAATTGCATGGCCAGGGAACTTCAGCTATTCGAAGAGGCCATGAAACCCACACCACCAGCTAACAATCCATCCCTCTGCTTACGGGAGCATTATCAATAAGGAAAGTCATAAATCGCCTGCTGAACAGGAACTCAAAGACCAAAGTCATGTAACTCAAACAGGCTCAAAGCAAAAGAGTCCCTTTAGTGTGAGGGTGGTCTGTGTAAAGTTAGGAGACACCTGCTAGCAAGTCCTGAGACACTAGCATCTGTGTAAACTTGCCCCCTCCCTGTGCCCGCAGCCCTTATAAGGTGTTGAATGAAGCAGTTTCATGAAAAAGGCTCTGTTTGGGGCAGTTCTAAGGCTTACATACACCTAAGTAAAACAGAGCCAGTGCTGTGCAGTCCTGGGATGGATTACCAGGGACCACAGGGAGGCCTATTAATTATTGTGACAAGCTGATCTGCTTGCTGACTGGTGGCTTGAGGTGCATGCAGAGGGGTGGGTGTGCGTGTGATAACAGCCCTCCCTGGGCCAGGGTCTGGGGAGAGCACAAGAAAGCCAAGAGGATCTGAGGAAACTGGAGCAGGAGGGGGGAACCCGAAGCTGGACAGGCATGTCCCCCTGAGGTTGAGGGCTGAGAGCCAGGGGGCTCAGCCTCACCTCCCATGCACACCTGGACCAGGTACCTCTGGCCCCACTGCAGCAGCTCCAGCTGTGGCACTGTGGGCAGGGAGTGGGTTGGCAGAGCAGATCTTGGCCATCCAGACTGAGATCCTTCTCCCCTTCTGATCAGTAGCAAGCTGATTTAAATTTTCATTTCTTTTTAATGGGAAAGCAAAAGCTAAACAGTGATACCTCTACATACAGGGCCATCACACTTCCTGAGGAATTAAACAGTGGAAATATTTTAGCACTGGAAAAGCTGAAATCTGGAAATACCAGTATTTCACTAAAGCAGTTTTTTAACATGCAGAAGTGTCATACATATTACTCTGAAGTTTCTAGCTGTAGGTGAAATCTTCTCATCATCAACTCTCAATGTAATATGCACTTATCTTAAAGGACATTTACTTTCCTGTGCTTACTGACTGTATTTGAATTGTCAAATGATGCTTTGCTGAAATTATTAAAACCCAGAGGTCACAGAGAACACGACTTGAAAGCAGGAACACACATTCTTTCGTCTGAGAAAAAGTGCATATTTGGAATTTTAAATGCAAATTTTTTTGGAGGAAGAATCGTTTTTCTGGCAGTCAAGTACAGACGGAGCGTTTGAAAGAAGGTTCTGCTTTAATTTTTGACAAGTGCTGTGAATAGATACTCTGCTCTGCTGTTGGAGGGAAGGGACGGAGCAGAGCCCAGACCTCAGTGCACTGGGGAGCTGCAGGGGGACTGGGACCCCTCACACAACGCTCCCTGCTTCTGCTCCAGCAGGTCCCCCCGGCTCCCCAGAGCAGATCAAAGGCCACCTGGCAGGCTGACCCCTCAAGGAGGGCAGTGGGGACAGGGGAGGGCCTGGTCACCCACCAGCCCTGCAACCCCTGGCTCCAGTCCCAAGCCCCCGTGGGGAGGCAGGCTCTGGCTGCTGGGAGCCCTGCACGGCTCAGGCTGAGACAGGCAAGTGGTGTCTGGCTTATATACTGTGACTGCAGGAATGTTTTCGTTCGGAGGGATAAGGCTTATCTGTTCCCCTCATTCATACTTCCTTTTAGGGTGTTCAGCAAAAGGAAAGGAAGGTGAAAGTAGAGATGTGCAGCATCTCTCCCAAAAAAATCCTCAGTAAAACCACCTCACATGACATTTGCAGATTAGCCGTAACCTTCCTGTTCTGCGGTGGCTCTTGGTGGGACGTGCACGGTGCATCCCAGGACATGCCTAGCTGCCAGGCCAGATAGTGCCAAAAATTCTCAGGCAAGAAGTGGTGAGCCAGCAAGCTTGAAAGAGGATGAGAGACAACCTTGCCCAGGTGCTGAGAGCCTTGCCCCAGTGCTGAGAGCCTTGCCTGGGTGCCCAGCCAGGTCTGTGCCTCTGCTGGCGTGTTAGATCACAGCATGGGCAGCAAACCCTGCCCGAGCAGAGCCCAGGGGTGAACACAGAAGCCTCAGGGCTCTTGAGTGCAGACTTTTCTCAACAGCTCTCAGTTACTCCTGTGCTCGGTTGGTTTTAGGTCTCTTAACATCTCGCACCAAAGATTGGGAAGCTGCTTTTCTTCTGACAAGGCTCCACTTGTTTGAGAGCTGCAGAGCAGAACAGGAGCAGTAACACAGGGATGTGTCTGTAGCTGCCTCTTCACAGCCTCACTGCAGAGCCACCAGCTCCCGTTTCACAGAAGGGGACACTGAGACCTGGAGTCCAGAAAAAGTTTCACAGGGGGTTCCAGACAGGGCTTGGACCACGTGCCCTCTCACCACCTGAGTGCAGCCGAGTCCATAACCACCAAGACCCACCACCCCTTTCAAGCCCTCTGGAGTCACAGCAGGGCTGCTGACCTGCCCTCCCTGCCTGTCCTCTCGCACGTCACACCGCTCGAATGAAGGAGCAGAGAGATGCCAGAGTTCAGACACCCAGTATTGTAGCTGTACGTGGCTAAACATGAGACACTTGAGGCAAAGGATGAAGATTCATCTTCCTACAGCCTTCAGATGAGTGACTGGTGACTTCTGCTACCTCGCCCTCCACGAGAGGGACTTAGTGTCAAAGAAGTGCTGCAGCTCCAACCTCAGCACTTGAAGACAAGCATCAGCAATGTAGAGGTCACTCTGAAGAAAAAAAACCTGCACATGATGGCAGAGCAGAGCTAGGAAGACATTTCCTACCATGAAAGGCCCTTCCTTCCCCTTCCTCTACTACAAATAAAGAGGTGGTTTGAGGTATACAGACTCCAGCCCTCCCTGGCTCCAGCTGGTAGCAGAGGGCAGTGACATTCCCATCCCTGCTCTTACTGCTGTGTCTGCAAACACTCTCCATTCTCTGGCCCATGCTGGTATCCCCGTTGCTCACTTCCTCCCAGGTCTCTCACCTACACAACCTGCATTATTTTGCATAGATGTGCTCCCAATCACCCCTTCATTTCCCTCTGAATCCAGACCCATCTTCACTAACATAATGCAACCTGACTTAACTATGACACACTCCATCCCAGTGCCTTCCCAGGATGTAGGAAGGCACTCACACTGCCTGCCAGCTTCACACCCTCCTTGCAATCAGCAATCCTCGGCTCCCTTTTCCTGCCTCCTGGAGAGCTCCTCGGTGCTGATCTGAAGTTTGGATGCAGTGTTGTTTTTATATATAAATGACATTATGACAAATGATGAAGGATTAAATTACACTTCAATCAAATCAAGCCAAACCAGTAGGGATCGAGGTCCCAGTGGAAAGTATACATGGAGTTCCTCAGCTTCCTGATTTGAATGACTTTGTTCTTCTTCCAGAGGAAGGGGGGGGACAAAGGAGAAGAGAAGGGAAAGGGAGAGGAGGGGGGAATTTGGCCTAAAATGAAACATTTTCCTTTTAAGTTGAACATTTGAAAATGGCTGGGAGGAAAGAACTGAAACACTGTAATGGCTGATACTGAAGAACAGCCTGGGACTTTTGCTTTTTGAGAACAGAAGCCAGGGAGAGAGCTGTGGTGTGAAAAAGGCAACGCTGTGTGCCTTGAAGGGGAAGGTGTTTGCAGCAGCCCATCTCCTGCAGACACTGAAAACCCCCTGCAAGGCACTAACCCAATTAGCTTTGCGAAGAGCTGTGCTGTGAAAAGGCAAAGGCACTGACAGTGGTTTTGGTAAAGGCTAAAGACAGCTTCACTCTGCCTTGCACTCCCATCAGAGTCCCTTTATTATCTTTGTATTACCAGATCTTGCAAAGGCTGGCTCAAGAGCCTTTAGCTCTGCAGCTCTGTCCAGCTAGAAAGCCTCTCTTAGGATGGAGCTGGCTCACAGCACTGGTTTGAACATGGGAGCATTTCAAAATGCTGCAGAAATAGTCATTCTGTGAGTGAGTCTGTCTGTAGCAGGTAGATGGACAAACCTTCCTGACAGTTGAAGCCAACATTTCAGAAAACATTTTTCTTAAACCTTTGGCACTGTGTCTGTGTGTGAAACACATGCTGTTTGAGCCAGAGCAGACAGAGGAGCTTTTCCCACCTTCTCATTTGGTTATTACTGTCCTTAAACAACACGCACCACCAACACATGGTATCTGCAGGTCATCCATTGATTAGGTCCCTTCCAGCCCAAACCATCCTATGATTCTATGATCTGCAGAAGGAGTGATGGACAAGTTCCCCTCTGTTTACAGGGCAGTTTACATCATTCAGGTCATTAGATGTGTGTCAGCCATGCATTTGCCTTCTAGGAGACCCTATTCCATTTCAGAAATGAAAATTGCAATCTTATGAGAATGAAAGGCAAAAAAAGACATTTCAGCAGGGCTAGAATATCACTCTCAGAGGATGGTAAAGCCACTTCCACGGAAGAAAAAGGACAAATCCCACAAAAGCACACACATGCACATGTGTCTACACATGTGCTCAGGGACATGCTGCAGCCCACAGCTCAACAGGATGAAAGCAGATCACCCCTTTCTGAAAGTCTTTTTGCTATGAATTTTCTTCTTGTAGTAATAGGCTTTGCAAAGGTTTTATAAAGAATAACTTAAGCAATAATTCCCAGGAAACCATTTGTTACCTACGGTTAACGTCCAATCTGTTCACATTACATCTCAACTTTCTGACACAGAAATCAAGGAGAACACTTGCAGAAATCAAGATCCAAATTGGTTCAGCCTCTGAGGATAATAAAGACTTAGAAATATGTATAAGTTTAAGTGGTTTTGAATAAGGACAGCGTTTCAAAAGGCAGTTGAATTGTTACTTTGAAATAAGCCATTATTTTCTGCTTTTTAAAATTCCAGTCTTTAATAGGGGATGAGATCCAGACCACCAAAAACCAAGGACAGTTTTTGATGCAAATGAAAAGCAGCATTTAAGAAGTACAAGTATCCCATAATAGAGCCCACACCAAATTGCCAGCTCCCAGACCTGCTCTGATCTCCAGGGGTCCATCCAGCCCAGGAGATCAGAGCAGGGGGATTGAGGGGTCCCATTCTCTCAAATGCTGACCTCATGATTCACTTTGTTTCTCCTGGTGAGACCTTGGGGCTCACACCACAGCCCCATCTCCAGCCAAAGAGTGCAGAAGGTCTGACCTGGAGTCACACCCAGACACCCAACACAGACAGATGTTGCCTTGTTAGGGAAGGGATGGGAGGAGAGCTCCTGAAGTCCCCTTGGATTTTAGCTGATCCTGTCCCTGTCCAATGTCCCAGGAAAAACTTGTGTTCTACTGGAATTAATGAAAGAAAGCCTTTCTCTCCCACAGTGCCACACCTGGTGAAAAAACACCAAGCAAGGAAGCATCGCTGGCATCAACATGAGTCATTCACACACCCTTGAACAAGTTTAGGATCTTCATGCTTGAGACCCTCCAGGGACACCCACTCGTGGCACTGGCCAGAACTTTGCAAACCTTTGTGTGGTGGGTGAGAGGGTAAAGGATCAGTTTTTGGCTGTGATGCAGCCAGAGAAGGCAGCAGCAGGACAGCAGGTCCCCTGCTCCCCATGCAGAGAGAAGTGGAGCAGTTGTGGTGCCTCCTTCACTCCCAGCCATGCCAGGGGGTCTTGGTCTCCTTCGGTTGTGGGGACACACCTCTCCTGACTTGGGAGAGGAGAGCCTGCTCCATGGAGGGCATGGAGAAATGGGTATGAGATGGCAGGTGGGGGACAAAGGCACATCCAGCAGAGAACAAGGCTGCCCCACATGCTAGGGGTCTGTCCCATGGCACATGTGCAGGAGCAAGGTGGTGAGCAGGGAGGAGACCTGCTGCAGCAGAGCATGACACAATGGGAGAGGGTGGTGAGACACTGGAACGGGTTGCCCAGGGAAGATGTGGATGTCCCCTGCCTCAAAGTGTTCAAGGGCAGGTTGGATGGGGCTTGGAGCAATTTGGTCTAGTGGGAGGTGTCCCTGCCCATGGCAGGGGGGTTGGATCTAGATGATCTTTAAGGTCCCTTCCAACCCAAACCATCCCATGATTCTATGAGAGTATCAGCAGAGCAAAAATGGGAGCTGGCCCTGGACAAAAGGCCCACTTAGCCATCTTCCCACAACCAAGCAGCCCCTCATCCCAGCTCCTTCAGGGATGGCTCAGAAAATAAAAGGCCCACAGGACTGGAAGGACCAACCTAAGTCATGTACATCTATTTAGCAAGAAAACTCATTGATAAGCAAACCACCTGATGCTTGCACAGCAGAAAAGAAAACACCTGGTTCTGCCTGTGGGTTGATAAGCCAATATCTTTAATCTTTTTTTTTTTTCTCTTGATGACTGAAGTACACACTCTGTGCGGCCCTGTGCTCCAGCCACATTGGTAATAGTAACAAAGCTTTGATGTCCCCCTCATTCAACAGAATGTTGTTTAGTTCAAAGCAAAGAACAGAGGCAATTCTTTGCTTTTAAATTATTAGCTCCCTAAGTCTTCTGTAATGATATAGTTTGACTGAAGTGTGCAGTTTATTAACTACATAAAGACGATATTATTAGAGCGGAGAAAGGCAGCCCAAAGTTTTGCCTTTCAGCTCAGCAGCAGGGGTTTTTGATACTTTGATCTCAATCAATGCTAAATGTCTTTGTGAGATAGAGGGAGCAGCAGAAATTACCTTTGGCACCATGACTACATCAATTATTTAGTTCTTTTTCTTATAAATTAAAGTGTTCTTCAACTTTTGGCCCAATTTTTTCTTCTTTTTTCTTTTTTCTTTTTTTTCCTTCATTTGATTGGGGGAAAAAAAAAAAAAAAAAGCTGACTGGAAGAAGTCTGGCTGTGAGCATTAATAAAAATCCCAGTGACCTTTCCCCAGTCCTGGTCTGGAAGGGTCTTCTCTGTGGTGAGGAGATGGATTCATGTGAACAACAACAGCAAAAGTGTAGCTTGGGGTAATGTGCTGTTTAACCAAATGAATGCTTGGGTTGTTAGTGCAAATTTGTCTCTGTTTGGCCTAATTTCTTTTTTTTTTTTTCTTGATCTTTTCCAATATTGGTAGCAAGAATGCAGCTGGAAAAATGGGACACCTGATGGAAACAAAAAGGTTGCTCTAAGCAGGATTTAAAATGTCGGTGTGTATTAAAGTTCTTTCCATGGCTCCCAGCACAGTGCAACAGAGAGAAAGTTCAGGAGCAGGATGAGGCAGCCCCATCTTGGGTAAGAACAGGAATAAATGCAGGTCTCCTAAGGCTTCCAGCAGAGCTTGCAGAAAGCCAAATCTCTGTACCTGGGGCTGCAGATTAAAGCCACTGGTGTCGGGTAATCCTGCCCATATATCCAAAATATGACACCATATAGCCCATGTACCCAAACCCCACTCATATATAAGTTGTCACCAAATCCCATCCATACAGAATTGTATCCAGTCTTGAGTTAGTCTCCTATGGCCAATGGAGGGAATAAGCTATTTCCAAAGTTGTTTCATCCTATCCTAAGCTGGGTGACTGATTCCTTCCCTGGGGACAGAGGGAACCCAGCGGGATGGGACTAGAGGTGATGCAGCTCGGTGCTTCTGCTGGGCAACCAAAGGGACATGTTCCAGGGGACTTTGTGCTCTTTTAATACTCCACGGAAGAGGCCAGGCTGATGGCCAGAGAGCAGAGCCAAGGGAGGGTATTCCTGCAATTTTGGGGACAGAAGTTGGTGGCTGGGCTTCAGTGCTGTGGTGTACCAGAGTGTGTTAGAAACCACTGGAAGCAGAACCTCAGCTGGAAACAGAAACAGCAGGACCACGGAGATGCTGAGGAGATGGCTTTACACCAAGACTGAGCCCCATGCAGCTCGAGGATTTAAAATACTGTCCCTTAGCCAGAGAAATGTTTTGTGAGTGAGAAATAAAAGAGGTCTTTGCAGAGATGTTGAAGCATGAACTATGGGAACTTTGGTATATTTATATGTAGAACATGTTGGAGAACAACATAATTCTGTTTTCATGGTGATCAAAGTTTTGCAGGAAGGAGGACTTGAGACAGTGTGCTAAGCTGCTATGGCAACGTGAATTTTAAAAAGTAAACTGACTTGCAAGAGCTCGTCTTTTCCTCTTTAGTGTGGTGCAGAACAGCTCTGGGAACCTCCACCCTCAAAGGGACACTGTGAGGTGCTCACCTCTGCTTCTGGGCCAGGTGTATTGTAAAATGCATAAAACATATCCCTTGTGGCAAGGGGAAAACTACCCCCGTGACTGGGTTTCTTCCTGCTTCCCTGAGGCTCCTGCACCCCAAAAAGCCAAGTCACGATGACTCTTTCATAATACACTTACCATAATTCAGATATTCAGATGTTGGGGTGAATGTACCACAAATCACTTCAGTTTGACTGACATCCTATTCTGGGACCCGAGTAGGATGTAACATGATGCAGCCCCTGCACAGAGGTGAATTCCACCCACAGAGCACCGTTTCCAAGAGCATTTCCAAGAGCATCATGACGTGGGCTCAGCTTACATCTCGGCTTTCAAGCCACCCTGGTGAAATGCAAAGGCAGCGGTGTCAGGAGCGTTCCTGACGGCTCTTTTCACAAGGGGAAGCTGTGAAGAGCTGTCATGCTCTGAGTCAGCTGTTCTGCCATGGCTGGCATTTCAGGCAGGAAGAGCCTGCTCACAGAGCTATCCCAACCATGCTGCCTGCCAAAACCACACTGGGAATCTCATGGGAACAAGCCCTCTCCTGAGCCAGCTGGTACTTCCTGCTCCTGAGGCCCGATCCTGCTGGATGCTGAGCATTCTTTGTTCCATTTTTTAAATTAACGAGGCTTGAGCAATGCACAGTCCAAGACTTCAGAGAAAAACCCGGCCCTTGGTGGTTTGGGCACTTTAGCTGTCCATCCCAGCCAGAGAGGAGAGAGTGAGTTGTCAGACTTAAAGGGAGATCTGAGAGATGCTGATCGCCTGGAAAACAGATCTCTAATTTGGACATTTTAGTCAGGGTCACTGAGCTGGCCATGCCCCCACATACATCTCCCACCAGCACGGTGTGTACCCCAGCCCCACGGCACAGCCCCAGCCCCACGGCACAGCCCCAGTGGTTCAGCAGCACGGGGCTCACCCCAGCGCTGGCAGCCCACGCCTCAGGATCCACCTCCTGCCCAGCTCTCCAGCAAGAGGCTGAGGTTCACGAGCTTGGGACTCACTCCCATCCTATCCCAACAGTGTCCCCTTGAGGTTGATGGCTGAGGCAGCCTGGGAAGAGCCCTCATGGAGGTCTGGAGGGACCTCTGAAGCTGCTTTTGCTTTGCAGGCTGGCCCACTGCTGCAGAGTGAGCATGCAAACAAATCCCAGCAGCCGTGGGTCAGCCTGACCTGAGCAAAGGACACTGTTGGAGCCCACCATGACGAGGGGTGTGGGACCTCCACAGGGGTGGAGCACACTGTGGAACCACGCGGCTAATTAAGCATCTTCCTTCCAGGTTCATTCAAACAACATCTGAAGTCCAACCATTGCGGCCCCTCCTGTAGCACGTCAGCTCAGACCTGGCGTGTGGGGAGCTCTTCCAGCTCCGATGAGCTGGAGCAAAGCCACGGCTGCTCTGTGGGTCCGTGCCAGCCACGGGTCCCCACAGTGGTGGGAGGCAGGAGAGCAGAGCTTCTGCAGCGAGGGCACAGGGCTTCCTCACTGCTGCTGGAGTCTCCTTTCTTCTGTCAGCCCAGCAGCAGGGAGTTTTCTGAGAAACTGCCCACAGGGAGCGATCACTTTTTCCAGTCATTAACCTTACACATCCCTCACATTATCGGAATACCTTGGATGTCGAAGTTGCTGCAGTGAGCTAATTCTTCCAGGTGACTCCAGGCAGTGTTAAATGGGCTCCTGCACAGCGAGGGGATTTGAACTGCCAGAGCTGAAAGCACTCCTGTCTCCAGCACGCCAGGCCTCCAGCAGGGGTGAGAGCCTCAGATGTCACCATGCGAGCGCAGCACGATGGCAGGAGGCATCCAGGGCCCCTGGAGCAGCATCTTTCAACCTGCAGTTGGCAGGACCCTGGGGGGTCCCTGGGTGGAGGGAGGAAGGAAGGAAAGCAAGGCATGGGCTTGAGATGCGTGACATGGGGGCCTGTCCCCCCCAGGGGAAAAAATTGTAAGAGTCCTCAAGTTGGAAGAGACTGCAGATAAAAAGCAGTGCACTGAAGAGGTAAATGTTGGGGACCCCCAGTGTTGGCCTCTGGGGCACATATGTACCTGTCTGTCTGCATCTAATTGCATCAGTGTCCAAGCCCTGACAGAGCAGTCAGTTTTGGATCTTGAAGCTCTTCCTCTGGTTTAGAAGAGAAGTGGGAGGCAAAGGCACTATTTGATTCCTTGGCAAAGATGGGGAGACCTTCACAGTCCATATCTTCACAGTCTGCTCCTAAGGAGCAGAACAGGTTGCCAGAGAGCATGGGCTTTTGTTGTCACCTGTGTGTGTGCCACCAGAGAGCCACCACCATGGCAGCTGGGTCTCCACTCAGCAGCCACAAAGCCGTGTCTGGAGGTGAAACACCGATTGCCCCCAGGTCACTGGAGATAAACCCAGTGATCTCTTTACAAATATTTCCCTCGGTGCCTCTCTGCAGCAAAGGAAGTGCCACCCCTCTCTGGGGCCAGCATGGGTGAGAGCCACCTCTTTGACAAGGGTTTCTTGGTGTGTCCCCTCTTCCCTGTGGCTAGTGAACTGCACACCACTACAAAGAGGTTCTCCTGGGAGCTGGTGTTATATAGCACCAGTTCTGTTACTCTTGCTAAGCACATACTAAATAAGAGTAGTGCCCAATTTCATCATGAGAACAGAATCACAGAATTACCAAGGCTGGAAAAGACCTTTAAGATCATCAAGTCCAGCCTATGACCAACACCACCACACCGTCTAGACTAGGGCACTAAGTGCCACATCCAGCCTTTCCTTGAACACATCCAGGGATGGTGCCTCCACCACTTCCCTGGGCAGTCCATTCCAATGTTTAATCACCCTCTCTGTGAGGAAGTGCTTCCTAATATCCAACCTAAACCTCCCTTGGAGCAGCTTCAGGCTGTGCCCTCTTGTCCTGTCACTGGTTGCCTGAAAAAAGAGCCCAGCCCCCACCTGACTACAACCTCCCTTCAGGTAGTTGAAGAGAGTGATAAGGAGCAGAAGGCAAGGAGGTGCACAAGAGGAACCCCAAACTAATGAGAGAAATATTAGTTGTAGAATAGCTCTTATAATGTTATGAACTCTTACACATCACAGTGTCTTCCTCTCCTGGTTCCTGGATTATACATCATCAGTGTCATGTCAGGAGCAGCTGAGTAACAGTATTAACAAAAACAGTCACAAAAGACACTATATTTGTCTCTCGTGAGTAATAGGTGGCCACTGCTAGTGAGTGCCAGAGCAGAACCAGATCCTCCCAACAAAGCGAAGCCAGCAAGAACAAACTCACTTTCATACAAGAGCATCATGGCAGTGTGTGGCAGCACCCTCCTGCTCGACTGCTGCTTCAGGACAGTGCATCTTTCTGCTCCCCTGGGACAGAGCCTTTGGAAACAGAAACAGACCTGGAGGAAACGAGGACCACCAAGCACGCGTGAGGAGTCTTAAATCCCAGAGAAGTCAGCATGATGAACCGTGCCAGCCACACAGGCAAAGCTCCATTTGCATTTACAAACATAAAACAACGACATCAAAAGTCACATGCCACGTGGCCAAATTACAGTATAATGACCCATATCACACACATCTAGGAAACCCCTCCACACTTGAACAAAAAAATCAGCTTCAAACACTGACACAACACAAGGAAAGCAATGTTCTGACACTCTTGATAACATCAATCCACGTTTGGAGAAGCCCAAAACACCAACAAGGATTTGTGTCGGGTCTTCCCAGGTGTTGCCAGGGTGCAGTTCAAGTCTTAGTTTCAAAACCCATGCCAGCACTGAGAGGCCACAAATGGAAACTGGAGCTACCACAGCAGTGCTCTGGAGCCTTCACTCTTCTCCTGCACTGCTTGCTCTTTGGGATCATTTTTTCTTGGATTAAGGAATGATGCTCTGCCATACAGTGCACAGCTTTCATGAGGGGGTTACTGTATTTTTCCCAGCAATCACCTGTCTCTCAATGAAATTGCTTTAAGATTTAAAAATTGTTATTCATAATAAGAGGTGGACCCAAGCTGAGGACACAAACATGCCCCAATCTTGACATTGAAGACTGAGTCCTGCTCTGAAAAATGTCTGCAAGCTCTGCTCCAGCTGTGCTGTGTACAGTGTGCTGACACCTCATGGCCAAGCAAGTAATTCAGATAAGACACCATCTCCCAGAATATATATATACACACACACACACATAAATTCTCCATCTGCTATAAGGCAAGAAATGAGGTTAATTTATCAAGCAGTTTGTAATTAATAGATCCGAATATACCAAAGATAGGAAAGCAAACCAGTCCAGAAATGTTTCAAATTCTTGAGTTACAAACAGATGGGTACACCAGGGTCTGTTACTCATAGCTGTGGTAGGCTGAGCTTCCTTGATGCTGAAGGGTGGCTCTAATGCAGTTATTTAAGAGCATGGCCCACGTACTGAACCACATGTAGCACACCTTGTGGTCTCAGGCCTGGAAAGAGAGGGTCCCTGTCTGGGCTGCCTGTTACCCAGCTCTCCCCTCTTCCATGGGATTCTCCCGGGGGCAGATCACCTCCTTCACAGAGTCCTTACGAGCTCGCTGGTGGCTGTCCTCTCCCCCCTCAGAGTCTGTGGGGTAGATTTGGCTCTCCAAAGGAGCATCCATTTTTATTTGGAAGAAGCTGTGTTGTGAAATAAAAACCCATCACGCGTATGGCACCTTTTGATGTGCTCTCTGAGACAGCGAACACACAGCACGGAGTCTGGCTTTGAGTTTTCCACTGTTCAAACCCCAAATCCCAAAGCAAAACTCCTGGGCACAAGCCCACAGAGATGGAAAATGAAGGAAATGTGCACTCCTACTCCTTTGAAGCAAAACTGCTGTGTGACGCAGCTCCGACACAGCCAGAGCACAGAGCCAGGTGGAGAAGGAGCCCTCAGATTTGTGCTTTTGAACTTATAATGTGGACTCGTCCACGTGGTCAGCAGCAGAGGTGGATTAAGACAGGCTGAGGACATGTTACTCTTAGTGAGGGGCATGCCCAGGGTTTGGTTTCAACTGTGACAGCCTCTGCAGGCAAAAAGTCCCTGTTCTTACACACCCTGCTCTGGAATGACAAAGGTCTCCTGACATGGCTGCAGGGGCACAGGCAGTGTGGGTGCCTGGTGTCCCCAGGGTGGGGAGAGGCAACATCCCTGGCTGTGCCACGCCGTACCCCCAGCAGCCTCGTGGCCTGCTGCTCCCTGGGGCCAGCGGGAAGGGACAGTGCCTCCATTTTCTTGCCCTGCACCAAGGAGGAGTGGAGCTGGTGCTGGCTCCTGGCAGCAGCCATGACAGGCAGCCCTGCAGCAGCCAGACACAGGGGCAAGATGGCGACAGCTGACTGGAATATGAAGCACAAGGCTCACTTTAGTGGGCTCAGCTGATACTATTTCAACCCTGGGCTAATTACAAAGCAAATGAGTCCCAGAGTGAGCCCTTCATAAGGATGTCCAGGTGCCCACACCAGGCTTACCTGCTCACTGCCTTGGTCTCAGGCCCGAGATGCCGCTCCTGCTCTTCCAGAGGCTGCACCTTCCCGTGGGGCACGGCCGGGCACTTGGGCAAGAGTGTGGTGAAGATGGGCGAGGTCCAGCAGCCCCTCTTCAGGAGCCGGCCCAAGGACAGGGGGGGTGCACGGGACCTCCTGGTGCTGGAGGGGAAGGGGCTGGGCCCCTGTGTGTCTCGCCCAGGGCCTGAGGTGCCGTCTAGGGCCAGGCCGATGGGTGAGGGGCAGGTGTTGCTGTGGGGCAGGGCCGGGGGGCCAGGGGGCAGGCAGGCCAGGGGCGATGGCGGGGGGCCTGTGCCAGTGTAGACAGCTGGGCAAGGGGCTGGGGAGGTGAGGTGGGACAGCTGTGGGGAGGAAAAGGAGAGAGGCTTGGTCAGGCCCAGGCTTCATCAGGACATGAAGCCTTCTGCTCCTTTGGAGAGGCCCAGGGTGCTGCTGCCTGTGCTGCCAGGAGAGACTGGGCCCAGCTGGGAGGCAGCCGACAGCCACCCTGGGCTGGTGCCCCCTCTCCTGCAGCTCTGGCCCCCTCCCTGCTCTCACACAGCAGGAGAGCAGAGGCATCACAATTTGCTCAGGGAAAGCAACAGGGTCATTGCTACTGGCCTCAGCGGGTGCTGACAGATCCAGCCCCACACCCGCTGGGATGCTGTAGGAGACACCAGCTCGTCTCATTCCTTACAACAATTAGCTCCAGGCACAGAGGAGTCTGCTATCCTGAGAATGTGATCTTGGTTATAAATGGCATAACCATGTCACACCCCAAGCACCAATGTGCTGGCTGCTGTGGTGGCCAAGAAATAGGACACTGAGCTCCAAACCCTGATGACTGATAATACAAGAAGCCACATCTGGTACTGAAGCCCCCATTGTCCCTGGCTGGTGCTGTGAAGTCTCCAGCTGAGCTGATGCAGCCCCGAGGACAAGCCCAAGCACAGATTCATGAGCAGAGGACATGCTGCATGCCAGGGTCCTCCCTCCCATTTCCCAAGGACTTGCTCCCAGCAGTAATGAAATGCAGCTCAAGTGCCCAGAAAGAAGTGCAGAGAGCAGAGGCACAGACAGAAAACGCATGCACACATGGCAGAGAGATGACATAGTGAAGGATGAACACACTGAGACAGGACAGAGAAGGATGAACTCAGTTCTTTTTAAATTTTCTAAGTTTATTTTTATTAGGCAGATGAATGCATGGAAGCTATGGCCAAGAAATGAAACAACATATTGCTCTGATTTCCAATGGAAACAATTTCTTGGCTGGCAGAAAGGGAAGTTCAGTTTGTACCATGGTCACACTTTGTACCAGGCAGCCTTCCTCTTCAGGGACTGAGCAGTAAGGGACTGAGGAGCAGCACGCTGGGCCATGCCAGCTTATTCAGCCTATAAGCAGAACAGAGCCAGCTTCTGCCTGCCAGGGTAGGACTGGTGTTCCACATGCACTATGACTCCAGAGCATGCAGCATTAACCCATGGCAGGGGCACAACGATGCAAGGCTGAGATGATGAAAAAAAATCAGAGAAAGGAATGGCTAAAGTGAACAGAGAAAGCAAAGCTGCAGACAAAACAGTAGAATCAGAGGGACTGACTGGAACACACAGATTTGTTATTTATTATTTATACTCTGACTTGTTCTTCCACGTGTTACTACATACTGGCAATCCCAACATGCTCAGTGCTCCATGTTCTACAAACTCTGAAGAGACTGTAGAGCTCATCACATCCAAGTAGCTTTGGACCAGCCCTGCCAAGTTCTTGAGTATCTTTTAGTGCTCTTATGTCCAGGTAGGCTGATGGTGCTTAGTATCTCACATAAAAAAGCCTTGTCATTTTAAGCAGAAATAATAAAATTATTACCATCTGAGCCTGCTCACCCTTATGGAATTGCAAAATTTGTGATTGCTTCCACTGGGAATAAGAGCAGAGCCTTAGCAAGCAGACCTTGGCATCAGAGCAAAAGACTTGCACAACTTGGTTTTGATTCCTGTGAGCAGGTTTATCCCCGTTAGGTTACTGGAGGTGGTGAACACCTCCCCAGCTCAGCTGCAGAACAAAGGATGCCAGGTCTGCAGTGATACCAGGTCAGACCCTGCAGCTCCGATTCTGAGCTCTGGTGACATGCACAGGGAGGGCAAGAATGGTTGTCCACAGCTGTTTGGGACACAGCTACAGCCTGACTACCTCCCTGCTCACCAGGGGCTCCCACTCACATCCAGCTTTCTCCATCTCCCATCTCCTGTGAAATGATTCCAGTAGTAAAAATGGATGAACAATACAAACCAGAGTGAAGAAGCTTCCTAGACCTCCGTGCTTCCCACTCAGTCCTTTTGCTTCCCCCAAATGTTAACAAACAAGGAACCTTTTCTGCCTCCCCAATTCCCTTTACTGGGCTCAGCAGGAATCCTCCTGCTTCTGGTAATCACTGGCCAGGTCCAGACATGCTGGGGTTTCCCCACAAAGGCTGGAATCCCCCTAAGCTCTTCAGCACTAACTTAGTAGTTTAGATTGCCTCATTCTAAAGAGCAAAACAGACAGAAAATGAAAAAAAAAACAAACAACCACACCACTAAAAGTTGAAATCTACTCTGGTTCTTTCTTGCCCCTGGGCTACAAGCCAGTGACAACTGGAAGTACCTTCTGTTAGATTTTTTTAACAGCTGAAAATAGAAGAGCAGGAAAAAGACAAGACAAGAGTTAGGAAGGATTCGATAAAAGAAACACAAAGCTGTGGCTGCACCTCTCAGGCCCTCCTGCAGGCTCTTGAGCTGGCTCTCTGCACCTGCACACCCAGCTCATCAGGCAGGGGAGACTCAGGGCAGTGCAAAGCTTTCCACTGATCACCTCCTGCATGCCAGGGAGGACTTGGGAGTGTCATTAAAGCTCAAAGGGTCAACTAAACCTTCAGAAGTGCTCATCCTCTCATTCTCACAAGAAGTCAACCCTGCTCTTCTGCCAGTGGCTCCAGTGCCCTGGCTAAGAGGTGCAGGATCCTTCAAGCAAGGGGAGCACTCCTCTCAGGGGATGCCCAGGATGCATCACTTGGGAAGGTGCACATCCCCCTGAGAGGATGGATGCCAGCACAGACACACTCTGAGGTGGGCCACCTCACCCTGCTCCCTGCAGGTCATCCACCTCTGCTCCCAGGAAGACTGATTTGAACCCAAAGCACTGGGATGGCAGAGCTCTACCCCTGCCTCATGCCATCCCAGCTCCTGGAGGAGCAGGAGGCAGGGAGAGGCAGCTGGACTGCCCAGACTCCAGAGGGGGTTTGGGACAGCCAGAAGGCAACCCCCCTTCTGAGATGTGCCGGGGTCCTGCACCCCAAGTCCGGCACAGCCAACAGCCTGGCTCCGGCAGCAATCCCACGCCTGACATGCCTGGGAAGTGACCTCTGCTGCTCCAGAAGCCATGGAAACAAGCGTGCGGGAAACAGGCTGTTGGCAGAGCAGGCCTGGGAAACCTAAAGCAGCACTGACACCTTCAGGAATGGGAGACGAAGCTCAACACCAGCCTCGGCTTGTCTTTTCCCTGCGCTGTGCCCTGCAGGGCTCAGAGCCTACTTGGGAGGAGGTTCTTCCTTCTTGAGCTGGCTCCTGCGATCCAGCTTGCTCATGACCTGCGTGATGTCCACGGTCGTGGCAGCTTCTCTGGCTTTGGCCTCTTCCTCCTGCTGCCTCAGGATGACGGGACTGGGGCTGGAGCGGAGCTGTCGGCGCCCGAACAAACCAGAGCTGGGTGGAGAGTGAGACAAAGGAGAAGGCATTACTGAAAAGTAGAAGGGCAGCAAGACCTCACCCCTGGTAAGTGAACTTAACAGGAGGGCAAGCTCAGACACAGACAGACGTGCCACTGTCACCCACACAACAAGGAAGCACAAACAGGGATGAGGTGGTTTAAAGCAGGACTTGGTGACTCAGTGTCACACGTCAGCTACAGGACTGCTAAAAGCATCAAGTCAGTCCTGCCCCTGGGCCTCGTGAGGGACTCCAGAGGCAAGAGATGGCCAGGACATTACTCCTTTACTTTACATCCATTACTCTGGATGAGGTCCTAGCTCTTTAGCTTACCCAGGATGCTGAGTATTGTGTCTCCAGAACAGGCACTGACAAACATGAAGGTGGTCACCAGGGGTCAACCAGCATCTGCCAGAGACCTTGTGATGTGTGGCTTAGGGAAAAACTAACCAAACCCCAGGCAAGTCAGCAGAAGGGTTTTTCCACTGACTCGAAAGCAGCTTTAAATGAAACAATAGTGTGAAAGTCTGTGATTCCTCTTGCTCTCTTGCTACGTTGACAAGTGGAAGAGGAACAGAGAAAAGCACACCACCCAGCCCAGCTCTGACATTGCACCCTCAGCCTGAAGAAGCAACTGCAGTTCAAATGGCACAAATGAGCTATGCAACCTTTATCTTGGTCTGGAAAAAGCCATTTCAAGCCTGCTCCTACTAAAGCTGTCTACCTTGTGCCAGCAGGGAAGATGCTGTTTGCTCTCCTGTGGCTGCCTGTCACCTTCACTTCACAGGGGGTTTATCCAGGCAGAGCTGAGCAGAAGCCCTGGAGGACCCTGCATTGGCTCCGTGTCAGCTCTGCCAGCCAGCATTTCGTGGGCAGGAGTTTTCCCATGCCTTGTACATAATGCTCTCTCCTTCCAGGAAAAGGAGCCACGATTAATTCTACAATCACAGCCTTTCTAAACAAACCCAACAGACAAGGCAGCCAAGCAATCACCAAGTTGATTCTGGCTGCACACAAACCACTTCCAAAAGGCTCACAAATAAACAGCATCATCAGTCTCAAAGAAAGACATCTTTTTAGTGAAAAATTTTATTTAATTAAGCAAACATGTAAATCATAGTAAATTTGCTGCAACTGAGGCTTTTTCTACCCTTGCTACAACAAGAAAGACAAAACCCACAATTACATCCAGTTTCACTTGCCTTTTTTTGACAGTCTCTTGTGGCACAATAGCCTTGGCCAGCATTTCCTTGTACACTGGAGACTTTAAATAGCGGCCATAGGAGTCCTACTAGGAGGAAAAAAGAGAAACTGGTAGTTATGGGCTGCAAACACCCTTATTAAAATCACCACCAAATACAGCTGCTCAGGAGCCAGGGAGGCTGGGAACTGGATAATCTCCCCCGGCAGCCCAAGGGACTTTGCATCTTTCAGGCAAATGTAGCTATTCAAACCAAGCCCCTTTCATCTTGGTGATTCTGTGATCTTGGTGTAAAATTCCCAGGATTTTCCATCTCACAATAAAACTTCCCAGGTAAGATCCAGACCAAAAGGTCTGAACTGAACTTAGGCCAGGCCAGTGGTGTCTCACAATCATTGCAGAGTGAGGTGCTCATGTTTCAGGAGCCAAACTTTTCAGCAACTGGTGACAATCAGTACAGTTCTGCTGCTCTCAGTGTCAATGTGTATTAGCTGCTGCTCTGGCCCATAATGCTCCTTCCTGCTAAGTGTATTTTGTATTGCTCATATAGAGGAGTTACAGGTTATCTGTGGTCACCATGATCTAATGAAAGTCATGACATACTGTACGTTGACATCAGCCTGCAGTCTGCTGCATCATCAGTCAGGCCTAAAATAGGATGTCCATCAACAGAACCACAGAAGTGTGTGCGAAAAAACTCAGTAAAACTTGAGGTGGGCCATGGCTGGTTATGCTCTTGGTACAAAACTCATGCAGTTATATCACAATTGCTACTACCTTTCCAATCCACTGCTGAAATCCAGTGGAATACAAGCAAGCCCCCAAAGGGATATGTGATGTTGCCCACAGAGTGGTAGGAACTGGGTGAAGGTAAACTGTTCAAGATTTGAATGAGCTGCTTACAGAGCTGGTATTTAGAAAGTAGGACTTCCAGCAGACACTTGACCTCCACCACCTCGGGGACATGCTGCCTTAGAGGGAAGGGGAAGCAGCAACATACAAAGGCCTGAACCAGTGCTTGCTTAGGTCAGCAAATTTGAGAGATTTTCAAACAAAGGCCACTTGAAAGTGACAGCTGATAGCACAGAAAGGCCCAGAGAACTGGAATCCCCCTAAGGCTTTGGAAACAAATAACAAACCTTTTTCATCAGCATGTATATGTGGGTCTGAGCAGCATCTAAAACATAACGATGAGGGTGCTTGAGACCTTTGACTGTGATGCCCATTGTTGTGCCATCAATGTTAATCCAGCGCCTTGCTCCTGGAGCCAGGAAGAGCCTGCAAGGAGGAGGAATCAACAGACACATTAACAACTGGGAAATTCCTGGAGATCCCTCTGTCTATGCATGAAAGGAAAAGTTCCTTCAGCTCCCCGCTACAATTTGCTGTTCTGATCTCAGACAATCTCCTCTTCAACAGCACTACAAGCAGCCACTTCCTCTTGCACTGTTAACACACATTATCAACTAAATTTAGCCCCCTGGGAGCAAAAAGGCTCTCTCCACTCTCCTTGTGGCAGCCCCAAGATATTTGCTATTCCACACCTCTAGTTAAATTACATGCTAAGACCTAAATGTAACAGTGGAGCATAGAGAGGAAAATAAACTATATAACAAAACAGTACTTATGCTTTCATCTCCAAAGCTCCTTTCCTACATGGGGACATATGAGGGCCACATTTGATAACATCTTACAAATTACTGTCTCAGGAATAGAGCATTTAGAGAATGACAATGAGTAGAAGGTGATGGGATTCATGTACAAAGAGTTTAAGAATGTAAAATTACCACACTCACTTGTAAATTTCTTCTGCTTTTTCTTTGACCTTGGATTGGTCTCCATACTTGAGATCCTCACAGGCTTCCCAGAAACCCAGATTCTCTCCTGCATAACAAGGACACAGTCAGCAGAGAGCAAAACTGAGGAAAACACAACCCCGTTTATTAACCCTTTAAGTGCATTTGTTCGACTCAGTACGTGTTGGCCCAGTTCAGTCTCTCCCATTCTTAACAGCCACCTTGTAAATCCCCTTGGGACCGAAGGAGGGAACCAGCTCTCCCCTGCTCGGGGGCACAGGACCCCTGTACGAGGTTGTGGGTCCGGGCAGTCCCAGGCTGGCAGCAGCGCCCCCGCACAGGGAGCGCCCTGGGCTGTGTTGTGTGAACGGTGCCACTAGATGGTACCGCGCGCTCTGCCTGCGCAGCCCCGGCCTCCAACGGCACTTCCACCGCCCTTTGTCAGTGTGCCAGTCTCAGCTCACATCCCGATTCCGGATTCCCACCCCTGCTCTGCCTCAGCTGTGCAGCCTCGGCAGGGACAGAGGGAGCCGCAGCAGACCCACCGCTGAACTCCTTCTTCAGGAAGAGCTGGAAGTTCTGCCGACCTTTGGGGTCCCGTATCAGCTCGCTGAAATTGAAGGCCCAGCGCTCCACACGCATTCTGGTGGGGACTTCCACTCTGCACAGGTTGAAAACAAACAGCACTGCCTGTTTCATATGGCCCATCTGATTGGCAAATTAAAACCAAAATGCCCTTTGCTGGCACGCAGACTTCTCAGCACTCTCTTTTCCAGAGCTCCTGAAGTCAGCCCGCTAAGTAAGCTAACATTAAACAACTTGGTACACAGTGGGATGAGGATTTATCTCAGATTTATGCTGCTCTCTCAATGATGGAGCAGCTCTCCTGGAGGTTTGATTCAGTCCTGTTCTGGAGGAGGCACTGGCTGGTGCTGTCTCATGAAGGCATTCTGTGCAGGTGTCCTTTGGGGCTGTCTAATGGGATATTACCCCTCTAACAGGATTGCTGGTCTCAAGTAAGAATCAGTAGTATGTTGTATGTTTCAAACCCAGAGATTAGCAACGCTATCTGAATGGAAAGCCAGAAGAGACCTCAGAGAAGAGATGGACTACCAGTATGTGCCTCCAACCCAAACTGTCTCCTAAGAAAGCAGCCTGAGGTGTGTGCAAAGGCTGAGGGCGAGTAGTTGAACCTTGACTTGCTACACCATTGGTAGCACTTAATTTAGGAAGGTTAATGCTAAACCAAGTGTAGCTGTTCATACTCCACTCCTGTGTTAATAAAAAGTGGACTTCACTCATCCAAGGGCAGGATTAGGCCCATCCAGCAGAGGCTGAGTGCATCCTCCCATCATCAGTTTTGGAATTGCTGAAATTTTAAGAAGGGCTCCACTTGAAGAAGATAAAGGTGGAAGTCCAGCACGGAGCATTCCCCAGAGACAGTTTCTTTAGCATGTCCAAGCCATGTCAGAAAGGGAATGCTTCCCTGCTCACAATCAGAGACCAACTATCATGATGAAATCAGCGGTTCCCTTTTTGGATTTCTATCAGCATTTAGGTCAGCGTAAAGCACAAGCTGGCAAAAAATACAAATACATACAGTTTTGCATTGAGATCCCAGAACTCAGGGTCATCTGTTATCCAGGGGTTGCTAGGGAGACATCCAGACACTATAGGATCATTGGAGAGGAACTGCTCAGAGTACTTCACAAGCCTGCAAGTAAATCCAACAAAAATCAAACAACTAATTTGCAGTCAGAATTGCAGCCAGCCCACTACAAACAAACGGTTGCACAGACTATAGAGATCTTAAGGGGTGAAGCCCTCTCAGCACAGGGACCTGGAATGTGGCCCCTGCTTTACGAGAAAAATCAATTCATTAGCTCAGTTAATCTTTTCCATTTCCCTAACAGTAATCTCCAGGTTGTCTTCCAAACAGTGATTTTGTCAGTTCGAGTGCAGGAAGATGCAAGACTCTTCCATCACCTTCCCTTGCCTCAACTTCATGGGTGTGGGACTAAGCCCTAAACAGCTTCTGTCTCCTCCAGGCAAAGGCCTGACCCTGTGCTGTTTTGTGTCATGCATTATGGAGAGGACAGAGCCAGAGAGGAGAGGGAGGACAGAGCCAGAGAGGAGAGGGAGGACAGAGCCAGAGAGGAGAGGGAGGACAGAGCCAGAGAGGAGAGGGAGGACAGAGCCAGAGAGGAGAGGGAGGACAGAGCCAGAGAGGAGAGGGAGGACAGAGCCAGAGAGGAGAGGGAGGACAGAGCCAGAGAGGAGAGGGAGGACAGAGCCAGAGAGGAGAGGGAGGACAGAGCCAGAGAGGAGAGGGAGGACAGAGCCAGAGAGGAGAGGGAGGACAGAGCCAGAGAGGAGAGGGAGGACAGAGCCAGAGAGGAGAGGGAGGACAGAGCCAGAGAGGAGAGGGAGGACAGAGCCAGAGAGGAGAGGGAGGACAGAGCCAGAGAGGAGAGGGAGGACAGAGCCAGAGAGGAGAGGGAGGACAGAGCCAGAGAGGAGAGGGAGGACAGAGCCAGAGAGGAGAGGGAGGACAGGGAAAGCAAGAGCTGTACTTGCTCAGGGTGGGTTCCACAGCCTTCCCATGCGATGTGGGAGAGCCCCAGCAGAGGTGTGGGAGTGCTGAGGGTACATCCCAACTTCTCCTTTCCCACTCACCTACCACATGGCTCATTCCTCTGTAAATGGCTCTGAGGGCTTGGCACAAACCAAAGATGTCCCTATCCTAGCAGGAACCAGACAAACATTTCTCCTACCTTCTAAGTTGGCCAGACTTGTAATTACAACCAATTTCACTAATGTCCTGGAATTTTAGCTTTCTCCTCCCTTTTTCATTCTTGAAAAAAATCATTTGGTTTCTGCATTTAAAATTCCTTCCAGGCCAAACTGCTTTCATGTGCTCAAAGCTGTGAGTGCACTGTCCAAGGCCCCGTAGCTAACGGGCACCTTGGCATAGATCCTGCAGTTATACAATGTGACTGCACAAAGCACACCACAGGTTTGGCACAGAAGTGCTCGATCCTATCTTCTCACTGGAAATGCCAAGGCTTTCAGCACCTGCATAATTGACTCCAATCCATACATTCCAATCAAGCTACAAACCTAAACCTGTCGGCTCAGGCAGTGCTGCTCTGTCCTTTTAATGATGAGTGCTTTGCAGCTCCTTCTAAATCAATGCAATGCTCTCATGCATGCACAGTATCGAGTTGCTGCTCTTATCCTCATCAGTCATCATTTGATTTGGACTCAATCCTGCAGCTCAGATGGAGATCCACATTTCCTGAGAATTTTTTTATCTAGGTGACAGGCTTTATCCATCAGAAGACTCGGGCTAATGTGTGAAAAGTTGCATTGCCAAGCAGTTAAGCACCACAAAATTCCTGGAAGGCAGTCAGGTGTCCCCAGCTCCAGCTCATAGTTTGGAGAGGCTGAAGAGTTTTAAGTGACCTGGGAGTCAGTGACAGATGAAATGAGCAGAACTGCTGGTGCCTTGCAAGTTGTGGTTCTCAGAAGACAGGAGAGCTTCTCAGACTCTTCCTCCTGTTCCAGTCATCCACCACTGTCTTCTCCCAGGGAACAGGCCTGAGCACCTTGCTTATCTCAGGTTGGATATGAATCTCTGGGTGGCAATGACTATGTAAAACAGACTGGTGGGGTGGACTGCACCTCTAGGCAATTGGCAGCACATGAGATTCCAGGTGAGAAATCCCTGCAGAAAACACACTAGCGGCTAATGCTACAACTGGGACCTTTGCACTTCATTGGCTTTATCAAGAATCTGATCAGGAAACACTGCCACTGAGATGAGGAATTGCTAGTTAATTGCTTGGATGTTCATGGAGCTGGATTTATTCCTTCATAATACAGAATGACCAGAGACTTCCCCAGCTCTGCTGCCTTCTGGTGAGCATCACCATGCCAGCAAGAACCCTCACTGGGACTGAATCCAGGTTACTCCTCCCACACAGGAACAGGCACAGGACACACTGCTGCATCCTCACAAGGCAGCCCCCACTTAGCTGCTTTTCCAGACTGCAGAGCTGTGATGCATCCCAAGTGCCATGATCCAGCCCTGGCCAGCTTGAACATCTCCATTTCAGTGGGAATCTCAACCAAGAGGCTGGCACTGCTCTGCACTCCTGCATAGCAAAGCTCTCCTTAGCTCCAGGAGCCTTGTAATCCTGACTGGGACTCTGATCCCTCCCCTGCCATGTGCCTCCTGGCCCAGGCAACACAGCCCAGACAGCACAAACACAGCGTGTGGCCACCACATCAATTCCCCTGAGTCACCAGCTGCCAGAGCAGATAGCTTCATCATCTCATTAGAAGATCTGCGCTGAAGACTAATTAATGTGTGGACACAAGGAAATCAGGACTTACCCTCCAAGAGATACAGAAGATTTCACTCTGGGCTTCACAACAGCCTGCTGATAGTACATGATCTGGGAGGGATCAGACACATCTGTGGTTAGGAGCAGGGAGGTGTGTAGAGAAGGTCCTCTCTATCTGAACCTCAAGCATGCCCTCTCCCAGGTAGACAGGCTAACTACAACTGGGACTGCTTCTTCCCTACTTACTGGATGTCCAAGGAATCAGAGTCTTTAAACTGTCATAGTGTAATAGCTGTTTTCACTAAGCTTATTGCAAAGGTTAGAAGAACATTTTGCAATGTGCAAGTAATTAAAATGCACTCCCCGTGCTATATAAAAATTGAATAATAGCTACCATTCTAGGCACCTACAAATGTTCTGGATGATTGAGCATGTAATTACCATTGATCCCTGGCTGTCTCTATGCTGGCGCCACTGGATGCATCTCCTCTGATTTCCCCACCACTAATTTTGATCTATTGGATTTTAGCCCTGATGTCTGTCCTTGCTTGAGCCTTCCCGTCACTGGGAGAGCTGCAGTGGGAGGTGCAGAAGCAGGGAATGTTCTGAGAAGACACTGACCAAAAGCTCCACGGGGCAGAGACTCTGCCAGCCAAACTCAGGTGTTTTTAAAACTGCTCATCCACTGCAAAGGGGGTTAGAGCCCCCCCACACAACTGATGAGAGCAACACGTACAGCATGAACACCTCGAAGGGAGGAGAGAACCACTCACCTCTCTCCTATAAACGTCCATGGTTTTTTTCTGTAAAATAAAGAAACAAAACCCATTAATTTGGGGTGGGTGCTTTCACTTGCTGTTTTTTGAGACATGAAAACCCCATTGCAGGGCTGCTGTCGTGCAGCGCTCTCCAATTAATTCTCATTACAATTAAAATCAAACACAGCAGCTCAGCTAATCAGGGTATCATCAAAGCTAAGAGGATCCACACACCGTAAATGGTTCCATTAGCTGTATTTACTGTTGAGCACTGCTTCTTCCATCACAGGCTGCCTGTGTGCCTTCAATTAAGGGGTTATTCTAATGCAGCTAAAATAGATTCGTTTACGAGACACAGATTAGATCATTCAACATTAGCTAAAGGAGACAGGAACCAACACATTGCAAAATATAAACACCACAATTAAAAGCCTCAGAAGCAGGATCTGCTGTGCAAAGGGTGCTTACGTTGTGATTTGAATAACTCAAACCATGTTACATGTCATCCACAAATGAGCAAGCAATTGAAGGCAAGGAATTAACTGCAGGGTGTTTATTCACACAGCTTCCTTTGAAGCACAGTTACTTTGTGTGGAATAAACTTGAGGAGGGAGAAGGAAGGACAGGCTAAGTCAGGGATGCTCCCAGCAAGCCTTTAAAGGCAGTGCTTCAGTTCTTCATCTCCCATTTTAGCCAACTAAATGCCATTCTGCATCCCAGAATTATTCTACCAAACTAACCCTGTGTCAGACATCAGGGTCTGCAGAGTGCCTTGGGGAAGGGCACTTTGTGAATGATGAGGGAAGAGGCATCTGGTACCAAGTGCCACTGGCAGCCTGCTTCTCCCACTTCCTCACCAGAGAACCTGCACCCTGAGGTGCCCTTATTTTGGGGAAGAGAAGATGCTCTCCTAGGGCTGCTTTGTGAGGGGACCATCATGGGGACACTGTTGCAGTTCTGCTTTTGCATTTAAAAAGTGATCATTGCTAGTGCTGCTCAGGAGGGAGAAACTGTTCCCTATATGGAAGCAAAATATGCATATTTTGCTGAAGCTTGGTTGGTTTGGAGAGGGCACACTCACCATTTCAGCAGCAGGAACCAGACATGCAGCAGATCAGCCCATCTGTACAGCACCACCACAAAGCCATCCCATCCTAACACAAACCTTGCCTGGCCAGTGCAGTGCTAACAGAATTCCTCCCTGTGGCATTCCAAGGGGAGGGAGCTTTTTCTGCTGAAAATACCATGACCAGATCTGAAGGACTGCAGTGCACATCATCTCAGCAGGGACAAACAGGAAGGCCAACAGTAGCTGCACCAGCAGTGATGCTCTGCTGGCCACACACAAGGAACCATGTGCAAGGGGGTGAGGGACAGCACATCAAGGGGAGAAAAAAGCTCTTTGACAACAAGATCATGGCCACGGGGCTGTACAGCCTCCCCTGCTGATTCAGAGGCCCCATTTCTGCAGTGTCATCCTTGTTTCAGATAGACTGTAGAAATGGGAGGCAAAAAAAAAAATTCATCTGCTTGTGAAGAGATACTCACTGCATTTACTGCCCTAGAAATGTCCTCTTTAGAGAGCTTTGTTTCTGTTTCAGGCCAGCTATTTCCTGCACAATAGGAGTTCACCATCTACATGGGGAACCCCAGATACAAACTAGGCCCCATCAGACTTACAAGTGCCAGCTGAACTGTTCCAGTTGATGACACTTAATCACAGAATCATAGAATGATTTGGGTTGGAAGGGACCTTGAAGATCATCTAGTTCCAACCCCCTTGCATGGGCAGGGACACCTTCCACTAGACTACGTTGCTCCAAGCCCCATCCAACCTGCCCTTGAACACCTCCAGGGAGGGGGAGTGTGGCTAGGGCCACTTTAGGAAAATCAACATGTTAAAACCACTAGATGGTTTTAAAAGGCCCCTCGTTTCTTCCTCTGTTTTGTCAAGCAGGTGCCTCGAACAGGCCTGGTGCAGCGAGGCAAGGAGAGGTAGATGCTGGCACAGTGGCTTGAAGGCAGCTCATGTGGTAGTAAAGTTGTGTTATCTTCTACAGGGGTCTTAAAGGCAGGCAGCACACCACATACACACAAGACAAACAGCTGGTGGGAAAGAAAAAAAAGAACACAGTAAGTTACATGTTATATAGAGCAAGAAAGGCATGAATTAAAATGCCATCACAACAGAAAAATTACATGTGGGTGAGTAAAAATCAAAGCTAATGCCATGTCTGCAAACAAGGAAAAATTTTCTTTTTTTAAAGTGCATCCGGCACCAAGCATTCCCTCCTGCCACAGCTGGAATGTGTAGGTCAGCCCTCCAGACAGCTGGCCCTGGGAAAACCAGGGGGGCTTTGGTAGGGTGCTCCAGGGTGGGGGGGTTTGCCAAAGCTTGCACAGCAAAGGGGGCCATGGCACGAGAAGGGCTGAGCATCACAGAGTAGTGGCACACACTGAACTGGAGAGGAATCCAGAGGAGCCCAGCACTGAACACTGTATTGAGAGCTGCAGGTGCTGGCTGTGTTCACCCCTTTCCAGTTCTCAAATCCACAGTAACTGGGAAGGATCTCAGCTGTTTCACCACAGAGCTGTGCAGCATTTAATTTCCCTTTCTCCCACAGTGCTCCCATGAGCAATTTCCAGCTTCACTGCTGCTACAAGGGACCCTTGAATACTCTGTGTTCTTCTGAGCACTGCCAGTCATCTCCACCATCCATTCCCGCTGCTACTGACAGCAGCAATGCTGAAGTGCCCTGTGCCACCCACCCACTCCCTCTCATTTGGAAGAAAATAATATTTGGAACAAGAGAGTGATTTCTTATAATGAGATTAATTTTGCAATGCCCTTAACGAGTGACTTATTGCAATTACAGTGGATAAGCTCCCCAGCCCTGCAGGCTTCACATCAAAATGGCAATTAGTGAAAGACCTGGGCCTGTCTCAGGCAAGAGCCTCATGCTGTTAAACACCCTCCTCGCTGAGACACACAGCAGCACTTGGACACCTGCATGGCCTTGTCACACCCTGCTGCCACCAGCTGAGCACTCCCCATGTGCACAGGTAGTGGCTGCAAAGCTCAGCTGGGAGCCAGCCAGGACCTGCTGAAGAGCTGATCCACATGGCTGAAGCCAGCAGCTCCTGCAAGAGCTGGGACATCTGCTGATTTCCAGCTAACCATTCAGATGGATCTCCTCTGCTCTCAGTGTGGGTCTCCCTGACCACATTGTGGAGATAATGGTCATTATGTTTTTGCTGGTCTGGCCACCATTCAGTGTTTACAGAGGCCATAAACAGCTAGACAACAGCTTTTGTGTGTATGCCCAGATGGAGCTTGGAGTGAAGAACAAGCCCAGGCCACTGTTACCCAGAGCTCATTTTGGACCAGGGCACTGCAAATCCCACCTGCACTCTGCCCTGCAGTGCTCTCTGACCATGCACAGAGGTGAATTCAGAGGTGAATTCAGAGTCTAGCAGATCATCACCTCAACATGCATCTCCACTGTGCTGGTGCTTCCAGCCCAACAGCTGGAAAACAGATCTGTAACAGCCCAGATGCCCAGTTTCGTTCAAATTGCTGGTTCTCCCCTGTCTTGTTTATCTGCTTCTGACCCTGTTATTTCAGAGATATGATTGATGCAGAAGTTATGCATTTATCAGGCATTCAAACTGAGAGAGACTTATGCAATTAAAGGCCAGCAATTACTAGGCTCAACTGTGGCTGATCTGCTGTGTAAAAGAAACCAGGGCATTTCATTCAGTAGTCCCTGAATTCAGTGAAGTGATTTCTGGCTAAGCTGAAGCACCTTCCAGAAAGCCTCTCTGGTTACAGAAGAAGGCAAAAAGCTCAGGCTGTACCTGCACTCAGCAGGCTCTGGCAGTTGCCTGGTAACTCCCTAAGCAGTGAGGCTCCATCATGAGCCTGAGACCTGGGTAACAAAAGGCTAAAACATCCCTTAATTAGCTGCTCAATGGATGGCTACTTCTGCCTTATTCCTCCTGCCCAACTAAACTCCTAACTCATTATAACCAGGAGGGATGCTCATGGGTCAGTAATAAAAGCTAAGCACCTGTTTATCCCCAGAGGACTCTATCAATTAGGGAGGAAGCAGCCTACCAAAGGGTCTGAGGCAAGTGAGAGATGTTCATGTCAATATCAGCTTCAAAGAAGTCATTTTTATGTCAGAAATTAATTATCACTGGGAATACTTTCTCAGCTGTCAAGAGAAAAGAAAACTAATTGGCCAACAAAGTGAAGCTAGATTGAGTGGGAACAGAGACAGAAATAAAATAAATGGGCACTGGATTCATGCCCTCATTTTCTGCTCTCATGGTTTCACCTATGTCAGAGCCAGAGGCTGGGCCCACAGAAAACATCAATAAAACCCTGCACTGCCTCCAGCAGGGATAAAATATGGCCAACAAAGCACAGCACAGCCCTGCATTTACCAGCAGAACTTGGGCCATCTTTTCTGCTCACCAAAGGCTGTTGAGCCACATATGTTTGTGAGAGCAGCCTGAAGAAATTAAAAATTAAAAAGTGGCTAGTCCAAAGGTGGCTCTAGGTGGGCTTTTGGCTGCCTAGTCTGTTGTCAATGGGTCTTTCAAAAGCAAAAAAAGGAGCAAGAACCACCTTCCCTCTCCAGCTCAGCCTCCAGGGAGGAGGCCCAGCTCAGACCAGTTTAAAGGAGACAGGCAGTAAAGCCACCCCAAAACTGATGTTCTTTGGCTCATGCCCTCCTTGAAGTCTCTGCTGACTGGGGGAACCAACCATGTCTCTTATGCCCAGGGTGGGAAGTAAACATAGATCCCTCAGCTCACTTCCTCTGTGCTACCAAGCAGCTGGCAGATGGCTACGGGCTCTCAGACCGTTTGCAAACCTAAAATCTCCTTGCATGTCAGCTGTAAAACTGTGGGTGAGAAGTTGGCTTACTCCTCTTCTCCATCCCTCTCCCTTTCCTCCACTTCTTTTCTCTTTAAAAAAAAAAAAAAAATAACAAAAAGGCTCTCAGCAGCTGCTACTTACAGCACGAAAAAATAAAATACACCTCATCCTACATTTTGCTCATTTTCAGTCACTATAGCAACAGAACACAGTTGGCCAAAGCAATTATCCTGCTTCTGGCTGTTGAGATGTTTAAAGGCTGTTACAAAAATAAGAAGTTGTGGGGATACAGTAAGTGTGATCATGGTAACATTTGCATTTAATTGCTGAGAGACACTCTGACTTTACTTCCAAATGAACACCATTAAATGCACAAATGCAGGATCACTTAAGAGGACTGATGGAGGAAGGGAAGAGCAGCTCCAGCTCCTCATCCACTGACTGCATTTGTCTTGTGGACTCTGAACCAGTCCCACCCAGCTACAGCTTCCATGGTCTCAGTTAATTGTTTCTCCTTCTTTATGGTCTAGCTAAACAAAATGCATTTTTAGGCAACATTTTGTGTCTCCTATCCACCACACCAAGTTCTCCATACTGCATATCCCCCTTTTGAAGGTATTCTGTCATTTTATTTTAAACCTGGATGTTTCCTCTGCTCCTTTACACCCCACAACACCCCCCCAGTCCATTCACCACTAATAAAAAAGCAGTTAACAACTATCTTGTGGCAGAGAATTCCTTAATTCAGCTTCACCAGCAGAAAAAACATGTCCTGTAGCAAAACACTCGCTCTCACTGGTGTGGCAAGAAAGCTGACAAAGTATTTTCAAGCCAAAAGATGCTGCCAAGGCCTATTTTGAGAGCCCCACTCCTGGACAATGAGATGGCTTCAACTTCTGGCCTGGTTGGCTGTTGTGGCTGAGCTGAGTTGCTCAGCCTGCGGTGCCCAAAAAAACCACAATCCCAGGGACATTGTCTGGATCCTCCCAAACAAATTCAGTAGGTGTGTGGAAAAAAAAAACCAACCCTGTCTCACCTGGTTTACCTTATTTTCATTGGGATCCGTTACACGGTCTAGTCCATACTCGAGGGTGTCGATCATGCCGGGCTGTTATGAACAAGAAACATCAATAGCTTTGTAACTCATTTAAGTTCGTGGTTCACACAAATGCATGAGGAGACCCCTGAGCCTTGAAGGGCTCCACTGCCAGCAGCAGCCTGGGGGATCTCTGCCCACAGAATCCGGGAACACTCCCCTTTGAGCACACGTGCCGTGGCCTGACCTCCCCCCCCTTGCACCTCTGAGAGAACCAAGGAGAAAGGTCTGGACTTGGAGCAGGCCTGGGCTGACCCCTTCCCCGGGGAGAAGTGACAGGGTGCCCAGCCCGAGGCCGTACCCCTTGTCGGGTGGGAGTGTGTCCCAGGGGGCTGCAGGGAGGGCGCTGCCGAGGCACTAAAGCCACACGCTGACGCCCTCTCCTTACCGGCGTTCTGTTCACCAGCCAGTAGGCTCTCTCCTGGCAGTCCAGGGCGTACCTGTCCGCCTTCTTCCGCTCCTTCCCTGCCCTGCAAAGCCAACAACAGGATTTAATGCTACCAGGGGAATTAATTAATTTTGCTCTCCTAAAACTAGCGGAATGAGAAAGAGAGCACACCCCCAGCCTCCCCTGCCGCATGGGTCCCAGCCTGACAGCGCGATGCTCTGATGCAGCCTGCTGACCACACCTCACCCTGGCTAATTCTGCACTGTAGATCATGCTGTTCACATGGCCACACATGACTGTAGCTTTTGAGAAATCATCATCTTCCTGAGCTCAGCTGGGAGCAGACACATCCTCTTTTGATTAGACAGACAGTCCTTTAGTGGAACTTTACACTAACAACCCGCTACTTGCGGTCAGTCCTGCTGCCTCATGTTTATCTGTCTCCATGTCCCCAGGCAGTGTCTGAGGACTGCCCTGCAGAGGTACATCCCGGACACATCTCATCCCTGTCTCACAGGAAAGAGGGGCATTTCTCACAGAAATTATTTGGAAGTGGGGCCAAGCAGTGTTCCCAGGCACTAAAACCCACATCACCTCTACTATTAAATAGAAGCACCACCAGCATGGCTTGGGCTTGCACCAACCAACTCTTTCCCAGGCAAGTTCTGGGCACAGTTTGGGACTCGGCATGGGCAAGGGAGCATTCCCCAAAGGCTGTTTGCATGTGGCCACCCTGCTGTGGTTAACAGGGTGGATGCAGGCTGTTCTGCATCAGTCTGCCCCAGCAGCATTACCAAACAGCCTCAGACGTGTCTAATCTACCAGTTCAGACACAGTCTCGGTATCTAATGTTAAAACTGCATTTGGCATCTCTTAGCCCAAGTCTGACCTCAATTTACAAGAACAACAGTCTCGTGTTTAATGAGACACTTATCTGATGAGCTGTATTCTGACGACTTGGCTACCATCCCAGTGAAGAGAGAAACACTGCTGAACAGCAGAGGCAGTGCCTGCTGTGCTGTGAGGTAAAAAAAGGTAAAAGGAATCCACAGAAGTAGGAAAGATCCTATCTCCAAAGGATCTCATCTCACATTCACTAACTTCCCTGGGAATTTGAAGGATTCAGCTCCCAAAGTCATTTTGGCTGGGTGCCTAAGTATGCACTTCAGAGTTTTTTCCAGAAGTCCCTGCTGGGAACATTTACTGCTTCTTCATTCAGGCCGTTCCGTTCAGCTGTGAGACATGTGCAAGCAGTAACTGAACCAGACCAAGAACAGGTCCTAACTGCAGTGTCCTGATCCCAGATGCTCCCGGAGAACCCTGAGCTAAAAGCAGCAGCCTCTACTGGGGGCTTGCAGGCTGCAGCATCAGACCCTGGCTTCTTTAGGGGGTCACATCAGGTGCAAAACCTAACCCCCCCCTTGCACACTTACACATGTGCAAAAACCATTTGCACGGAGGTATGTGATTGTGTCAGCAGGAACAGCACCCAGCCCTCTGTGCTCAGCTCTCTCCAACCACACCAAATCCACATCTTTGGCACACAAACAGCAGGAACACACCAGGTGCTGCAGGCCAGGGGCAGGCTTTGCGAGCGGGCGCTTGGTCATTTGAAAACTGCTGAAATCTCCACTCACAAAGTGTGAAGCTCACACAGTTTGTTAGTTGGAGCAACACCCAGCTGATAGGAAACAACCTTGAGAAGCACTTGCAAGTTATTTTAGAGCTGCAGGTTATGGTTTTAAACTGCAATTTAACGGTGTACCGTGGCAGTGAAGTTCTGCCTCCTCACACCCTCCCCAACGATGGGAACAAAAGTCAACTCACTTATACTGCTCTTTGGCCTGCATAATGACAAAATCCCACTTGTAGTTTATTTTTTGATTGAGCATGTTGTAATGTTCCTGGAATAAAAATAAAAAAGCAGTTAGTGTGAAAACTCTGGACAAGGAGCTCCCTTGCTAGGGTGTTCTTGACTCTTCATAGTTCAACTGGGCCAGGCTGGCAACCAAGCCAAGAAATCTGGACTGTTCTGAATGTAATTACAGAAATTGCCACAGTTCAAAAATACCACCTCGAGAAGAGCAATTAACCCTGCTAAAATTATCAGTGACCAGAGTATTTTCCTGTACTGGCCACTTTTTCAGTTCCAAAATTTTGGCTTCTCACACTGCTGGAGTAACACCTCATGCAATTGCAGAGGGGATCTTTTTTGCCACACTCCATTTATTAGCAACAGAGGAGTAAAGCTATAGCAAACAAGAGGCTTGCAATGGGACACGTACAACATCTCCTTACCTTTTCATACTCTTCTAAAATCCCTTTCCTCTTAATGTTCTTCTTTGCCAGGTAAATCGCTGTGGAGGGTGAAGCAAATAAGCAGTCTGTTATACTTAGACCAACAAATCCAAGAATAATTAAAAATGTACTCAGATGACAAACACAGGAATCTTTGGCACAGTATCTTCCTGAGCATGAGCTCCAGGCTCCCAAAAGCTCACAGAACAAAAATGAACTTGTTGCTTTCACTGATGCTTCATGAGCCAGTACCCAGGCTGGGAGCAACCACTCAGAATGGGCAGTGCATGCCTCCTGCCAGCAGCCACTCCTTTGGGAATTTAGCCAGGGTTTGACAGGTCAAAGGACACTGGACCAAACCTTGAAGAAGCTGAGGTTCTTCAGAGTTTGACCTCCAAGTTTTCCAAACAGACTAATGTTTTGTTACAAGTTCTATTAAAAACATTTCAACCTAAAATGGGCTTTTTTCTTTCTCCAGAAGATCTACAGCATCATGCAGATAAAAGCCACAGAGGACAATCCTGGTACAAACAAATCAGACTGTGGACTGCACAGCCTGCAGAAGCAAACTAAGGTGATCACCCCAGCTTTCCTGGAGCCCCTTCAGGCACTGGAAGGTGCTCTAAGGTCCCTCGGAGCCTTCTATTCTCCAGGCTGGACACCCCCAGCTGTCTCAGCCTGTCCTTGTAGGAGAGGTGCTCCAGCCCTCAGATCGTATTTGTGTTCCTTTTCTGGACTTTCAAAGTTCAAGTCTTCTCTACCCAGCAGAGTATTTCAGATGTGTTCCAGTCTGATGGATCTTAGTGGAACATAAGGAAAGCTTAAGCACTTTCCCTCACCAGACCATCACAAGGTGGTCACATCCAGAGCACTCCCTGAATTCAGCATTACTGAGAACTATTCACAAAATAGCATGAAAGAAAACTAAGGGCTGGTTATCACACGTGGGGACACAGCACAGGAAGCTGAACAGCAAAGATGGAGCAGAAGTGTGTGCACAAACACAGGGGCTTGCACCACACCTCCTGAACACACACACTTACCATAGTCTGTGTCATCAGCAGGCCAGCTCTGCACGGGCCAGAAATAGGGGGTCTGCAGAGAAATGAGCCTTTCATTAGTGCACAGCAGCCTTGAGCTCACAGCACCATCTGCATTGGAGGGAGAGGAAACCTCTCCTGGGCCATACTGGGAGCCTCAGCCCCTCAGCTGTGTGTCAGCTCACACAGGGGGGAGGGCTGCCTGCAGCAGGAGAATCAAGGTTGCCAATGTCAAATCCACTCCTGCTCTGCAGTCAGTTAACATTGCCAACCTCTCACTGCTGCCTGCACATTCACACTGAGGTGCTGGAGCCTGATTTGGCACCATGGGGGAACCAGAGTCCTCACTCAAAGCACAAATGAGGGTACTCCAATTTCCCATCGTAGTGGAAACAGTCCAACCATGAACCTTGACAACATCCCATTATTACTGTGCTTTTTGTGTATTCATTATTCACTCTCCCCAGATGATTCTATTTTCAACCAGCAATTCCATCTGCTACTTTAAGATACTGGAAGAAAGCACAGCTATTTTGAAGTTGAAGTATGCTAATTTAGTTGAAGGAAGTATGACAGTTGCCCTGTAAACTGTAATCTGACATGCAGAACTGGGTGAACTGGCCTGAGGCTTCTCTGTGGGTCCTTCCTTCCACTGAACAAGGAGCACAGCTCTACAACGTGGCCTCATGACTACAGCTCCCAGGAAATTTGCCTGAGCTGCCTGACTTTAAAACTGGTGAACTCCTTCTCAGTGGCTTTAGACAAGGTGCAACTCACTTGAAACCTGTACAGGCTGGTGTCTGGTTTAAGGGTGAGATTCTTTGGCTCCTGAAGAGGGTAGATGTATCCATATTTGACAAACAGGTCCCCCAGGTGGAGTGCCTCTGAAAATGGAGAAGGCAAATGTTTTGATGAACACTGTACTGGAATTTAAAAGGGAGCTGCTACTCCAGAGAGATTAATTAACCGAAGAGGCTTTGACTATGGAGACCCTGAAGTCTTACCACTCAAAGCTGAAAAAGCCTCAAATTTTACATTTCTACCCACCTTCCTGAGTGACCTGCAAGCGTTGGAGAATCCACTGCATTATATCATTACCTGAAAAGCAAAGAAAATGTCAGGTGCTTGAAACTGGGAGTGTGCCAAAATCCATGGGCCAAAATGAGTCCTCTCCAGTCCTCACCCCTCACTGTGCTCTGGAGGCCACCAAGTGCACAAACCCCTCCCTTCTTGCAAACATGCTTTCAAATGCACAAGGCAAGAGAAGCAGAGATAAAAGGCACTGCAGAGCACCCACGGGCCATGCTGTCATTCACGTTTTCTCCTGACCAAGCAGGCACCAGCCTGAGTGAGAGGGAGCCCCAGGCAGCAGTGACCTCAGGATGGCACAGCTCGAGTGGGCAGAAGCCCACGTGGCCTGAGGAACACTTAAACCCTAAGCATTGGCTTAGAAAGGACTTAAGCAGTGCAACAGCTTCCATGCCCAGGGAAGGTGAAGTGCCCCTTGTTTCGCACCATCATGTCTTTAAAGGTTCACTGTAAAGTATCTCCAGATTCACAGAGCTCTGCCCTATCTCAGTTTTAGTGACAGACTAGTGACTCTGGAGTCCTGTAAGAGACATGACTTTCAGTGCAGAAGGGATTTCCAAGTCTCAGATCCAAGTAACAGGACATACCAAAGGGCAACAAGATTTCTGCATTCACAAACACTTCATCTCTCCCATTTCTTTTGGTGGGCTGTGGTCAGTCATACCCACAGCCAGCATGAGCTCCCAGCAGTTTTAGTTTTATGTTGTGGGGGCTAATTTTACAAACCTCCTTCCAAGTGTACTCATTCCCTGGTCAATTACTGGTCTTTTCCTCCAAACATCCCCTAGGATTGCAGATTGAGGTGTTGACCTTTCTTGACATTGCAGTGCTGACTTAACTTTCTAATAGGGGCTCAGAGTTCTTATCCTACTGCCTGCTTCCTGAAATAGATGAAATTAAAGGATTATCCCATCACTCATTTCTAGACAGCTCTCTGTAAGCATTTACCCCAAAGGTGTGCATTTAACTTGGAGGTTTATTTGCCTTTTCTGTTGTAAGCCAATTTACTGACACTGAATTTAACTAGTTAGCTTCCTGCTAACTAAGAGCAAAGCTCTTTTCAGTGGGTCTGTGCCCACTCCTCTGTCTTCCCCACTCCCTCACTAAATATGAATCAGCCTCTTTTGCAGCCCCCAGAAGTCAGTCAGTATATATGCAACTTGCATGGTACTAAGAATATCATAGTTCAGAAAGTGATGACCACCACACAAGGAGACTGGAACTCACTTGCCTGTCACAAGTTGAGTAGAATTTATGATTTATGCAAGAGGGAACTTGTAGCAATTCTGGTTAAGGAACCAGAAGAAAGCAGACAGCACGCAAAGAGGATAAGCACCAACAGGCATCTTCCCGCCACATTGTCTAGCCACAGACTTTTGGGAAGTGGTATTTTACATTGGTCAGACAGGAAGAGAAGTACTTGTTCCCCCTGCACTCCATCTAGGTGGCACAGCATCCTCAGTACAGGAGAAACTTTTCTACAGCACTGCCTGAACTAGTCACCAACAGCTAGGGGAGCCATGGCTCCTCATTTGCAGATGCAAAGCACTCCACCAAATTCAGCTGCACGACGGCTATGTGAGCCAGGATATGGTTTGTATACAGCTTCAGATGTCATCCAAGTTCTCCTTATCCTTTCACTGACTGACTGTACCCATGGGCAAATTACTTCATCTCAGAGCCTCTGCTTCCTCCTTTTTAAAAAAAAAAAATGGGGCAAACAATACACAGGCCCTACAGGGCTTTGCAAATACAGTGGGGAAAAAAAATCTGTTTGGCTAAGTTTTCTCCTGAGTTGCCTGGAGCAAGCTCCCTGGTTTCAGTGGGAGTTTTTGTTCTGAATTTCAAAGTGCTGCAGAAAGACCAGAGCAGGAGGAAGACACTTTGGTACAGCATGTGAGAATATTTATAGTGAAGGATCCCTCACAAGAGCTTTTGTGGAGGCTTGGAGAAGAGGGAAGCAGAGGTGCTGATAGTGCCCTGTGAAAGGAGCTGGCAGGCACAAAGGAGACTGTGATAAGAACTGCCTGTAATGCCATCCATGACACAGCACAGCTCCCAGGCTGATGCTTTTTCAGTCTGCTTGAAGGAGGAAAAGCTGTCATTTGGAGGCAGAGAAGTAGACTGAATATTTTGTTCTTTTCCTGCATACTGAAGAAAAATAATCATTAGCAGAAAATATTAAAGGGAGACTAATTGTTGTTGTTCCTTTCTGAAGTTTATCTGACTTCACTCTGCCTGATTTAATTGGATTTTAATATTCATCCTTATTTGTGATCCAGCCCCATGAGGAATACAACAGGTCTGGAGGCTGAAGGACCTATTCACCTACATGCTAAGAGAAAGGAAGGTTGCCTCATGTGAGGTTATGTCAGGTAGCTAAAAGCATGTGAATATCAATCTTTGTGTCTCTGATTCAAAGAGTTAGAAGTGCAATGAGACACGAGTGAGAATGAGCTAAAGGGAGCAGGTACGTGTCAAAGGACGTACAGCAGATGTTTTTGGGAACAAGGGCTCCACTGTGCACCCAGGCAGCAGTAACCCTGGGGGGGCCATGGGATCCACACACAGCTTTTCTCTGAGGAACTTCCTTGCCCTGGTGCCTTCCCCCAGGGAAGATCTTACCTGTCACAGCGTGTGGGATGTTTGTGATCATCACGACCTGCGTCTGCGTCTTGACGCCCGTGTCTGGATTCTGCATCTCCATCATCAGGGCTTCAATCTGCAAAGCAGGGATGGGGCATATTACAGATTTAGCCAGGAGGGAGTCCCAGGACCACCTCAGCTCTAGGCAGCATCCCAGAGGGGAGTGCAGTGCCTTTGATTCCTGAGGGATGCTGATGACTTGTTTACAGACTCACTGCCTGAGTTTTTAACAGATTGTGTTACACAGGATGAGCCTCACCCTCAGGGCCAGACTTTTTATTTCTGGTTCCCAGTTATATTTTTTCCTTCTCTTTTTTTTTTTTGTGTGGTTTGTTTTTTTTTTTAGATGAACATTTTAAAGGCTATTTTCCTTCTCTTATATTTGACTTCTTGCTAGCACCATCCTAAAAGTGCAAGAGCCTCCTATTTGCACTCAGGATCCTCCTCTCAGACACCAATTTGGGCACACTTATCTCCTCCTTTTAGATTATCTGAGTGTTGTGAGAGCATTTGCTTTGTGCAAGATGCTCTTCTTTTTGTCTTCTGCTTCCAAGAGGTATTAAATCATGACTGGTCCAACAGGACCAATTTAGTATCTCTGCACATTTATTTTGGGTGAGGCTGTAGCTTTTTAACTAGGATTAGAGGATTTAATGCGTGTGACTTGATGACACTCATGCATAATGAAGGGTATTGTCTTCACAGGCACCACAGTGATTTTGGTCCCAAGTCTTGCCAAGTTTAGAGAGGATTTAAGCCTGTAGTGACAGGATGCACTCTAGGCTTGACAGCAAAAATGGATTTTCAACTGTTTTTAAAGCCAGTATCTAATTAATACTAAAATGGAGAAGCCTCATAAAGTGACACACAAATATTTGTATAAAAACTTATACAAATATTTTAAAATAGCAAAACCAGAACCAAAACAATGGAATATGAAGACTTTTTTAGACCTTTGAACTGCGTCCCCAATTTTGGCCTCAGCAAGTTCGAAGTTGGGCATGGAGAGATGCCTGTGGAGCTGCATGAGACAAGGTGGGGCCAGACAGTCGGGCAGGCAGGGCACTAATTTAGGAAACTCGGGTTCAGTTCCCTCTCAGCAAACACGGGTGATCTAGGGGAAGTCTCTTACTCTCACCATCCCTGCACATCCGCAGGCAGCACCGTGTCAGCACACAGGGGCACTGGGGGCAAACCCTGCTCATCAGCACCGTACTGCAGTGCCCAGACCACCGGGCAGGTCCCACCGGGCAGGTCCCACCGGGACTCATCCCTGCCGGCAGGACAGCACACCCTGCCCCAGGACGGGGCTGCCGTTGGCTCCCCGGTGGGCTGGAGAGACGGGTCTTGCCCAGCCGAGAGAGAGGAACTGGCCCAGAAACCCACGCAGCCTCCCAGCACAGCATGTTCCCTTTCTGCAGAGAGCTCCAGACTCCTGTCACGTTCATACCCTGCTGGGCTCCCTCTTGTCGTTGGAGAAATAATATATATTAAAAAGAAACAAGTGGGATGAGCCAGGAAGCTGCTGTTGGGGGCGTGCCTGCTGCTCTGGCAGCAAGCCATGCACTTCGCTGATCAAACCTCAGCCTGCCTCTTCCTCTTCTGCTAAGGGAACACTGCTGATTACAGGTTGCTGGCGATTAGGAGCTGCTATCAGCACCAGCCTGCCGGTGGGAGGGGGGGAAGGCTGGTGAAAACACAGTGGGAACAGTTAACTTGCTTTGCCGAGGGCTCTAGCTCATTTTGTCACGCTTTAAGCCAGGGAAGCTCTGTCTGGTTTGAGTTTTGTCGAGCCAGAAGCCACTTCCTGATGCTGGCTGACAGGTGGAGATGGACGCAGAGGTAAATATCTGCAGGAGGACTGCTAAGAAGCCAGGCTCTGGAGCAAGCTCACCTCAAGCACAGAGCCACCACAAAGCACGAGCCCCACCGAGGTCTCCCTTCAGATAAACCAGAATCTCTGCGTGGAGGTGACTTCACCCCAAAAGCCACAGAGGAGACAACAGGAAAACTGTCTGTCCCCATCTGACTGCAAGAAGTCACTGGGTTCACTGAGTGCAAAGCAAAACTCGAATGTGCAAATGGTAAGAAAAAGCACCAGTGCATTTCAGGAGCACTGGGGAAGCCCCAGGGGAGGTGAGGATCCTCTCTGCAAATGCTCAGTGATTAATGGGGTGCCCGTGGTTCTGGAGAAGGAGGATGGATCCAGCATGGATGCTCTCCCACAGAAGGAAGCAGTAGGGGCTGATAGATTGCTCATTACCCCGGGTGTGTTTCCCATCCTTGCCTCTCTGAGCTTTACCCCTCAGGCTCCCACCAGCTCCCCAGGGTCAGGGCATCCCCACCTCCAAAGCATCAGGCTCCAGGTGCCAAGGTTGACAAAACAGCAAAGCAATTCCAAGGTGAGGAGTTAATCTCCTCTCAGCATCAACCCAGACAGAGGCAGCTTTGCTTCAGATCTAAGACAGACGCATTTTCCCAGCAGGCTCCAGCTCCCAGCCAAGTGCCCACTCCTGGTGCTATAATGAAACATCTGCTTTCTCCATTGTGAGTTATTTGTGCAGTTCCAGCCCTCCTCCCTGCCTGTTTGCAAAGATCATCCCTCTCTGCTCTGATTTCCAAGGTAGCAATACAGTTCACCACAACTCTGGCCTCAGAAGAATAATTCAATTGTTTTCTAAGTCTACAACTAACAATCCTGCTTCTCACGTTCATGGATGATGAGAGAAAAGAAGAAATGGAAAAAAAGAAATCAATTGTTAACCACCTAAAACTTTTTGCTTTTTCTTAATTAAAGCTGAAAGGAGGAGGCCTGTTCCCACCCAGTGCACAGTGATCCCACACCCAGAGGAAGTCAATCTGTGGACAGGAGAGCAGGGCTGTAGCTGATTCTTTCCACGTGCTCCCTCTTCCCTCACTGTGCTGCCCTCAACCCCTGTGCCTGAGCATCCTACCTAAACCCACATGGCAACAAAACCCAACCCAAAGCACAGTCCCACCTGGCCAACCACACAGCCTCTCACCAGGGCTGCTCAGAGCACCTCATGCTCAGTGTGAAGCTCCACAGAACTGCATAGCACCAGCACTTCCTATCTGGAACAGGGAAAGGGAGGATGGGACGAGGCTGAGCTTGGCCTAAGGCTCTGATGGATAGCTCCTTCCAGCAAAAATGCAACTCAGATGCTTACACACCTTGAGAAGTGTCCAGGCAGATGAGGACAAGCAGCTGCTGGAGAATCAAAGCCAGGCTGGAGAAACCCCCAGCCATGCTGCAGACCCCAGGCCAGTCCCTCCCCAGTTGCAGCACTGTCTCAGGTGGAGCCATTGGGAACCAGAGTAAGGAAGAGGCAGAGGAAAAGGGTGAGTGGCATCCATCAGCCCTTCCCACAAGGCACCAGTCAGGATGCAGCTGGTGTAGCACAGGAAGGAAAAATATACAGCCTGGAGAGCACAACCCTGCCTGGCACTGCCTCCTGCTCTGCTAGCTGATGCCCAGTGGAGGCCAGATCCTGGCTGCTGGGGCAGGCACAGGCACCAAGAGCTTGGGCTGATTCAAGCTCTCCCAGCTTCTGGCCAAGTGCACAGAGCCAAAATGCATTTCAGAGGCTTCCTCCCTGTCCCAACAGACTGTTGTGCCAATATTATTCTTACCAAGACAGTTTAGGAGGGAAAAAAAAAAAAAAAAAAAAATAAAACAACCTAGGCATTAGTCCTGGGTATTTCATGGACTAGCAGGGCCTTGGAGAGGACTCTCTCCGATTACCCCATGGTTCAGCCATGAAGCCCAAGCTGTGCAGAGCAGCCTCACCACAAGTACACAGCATTGCCCATCCCCTGTAAAGCAAACCCCTTTCCTCTCCCCCTGCCCAATGGCAGGGTTGCTGTGGTCACAAGCTGCTCACTCGGGAACCAGAGCAGGGAGATTCAGCACCTGCAAAAGTGCAGCAGGGCCAGCAGCCTGGCAGGAATCCCTCCCTGTGGCTGGAGCAAACCCACCCTTACAGTGTATGTGCCAGCTGGTGGCAAAGCTTAAGCACAGACTTAAGCAATTAGGAAAGCTTTTCTCTAGGATTTTAGCTCCTCATGGGTCTAAGCCTGCTACATGCTCACTAGATGCTCCCACCACAGGCATCCAGGAAAGGTGCTCGGTGTTTCAGGGCTGCTCTGAGCACATGGCCATCACACACACACACCACACTGCCAGATGACAGCTTCCCTGAGGTCTGAGAAACACAGAGGAGGAAGGAGCGCTGAGAGGAGAGCCAGAGCCTTTCTGCTGATGATTTGGGTGCTTCCTTTCCTTGAGCTAACAGGTCTTAGGCTTGCAGAGCTCTAGAACTGCTCAGACCCTCTCACTGCTCACAGCCTGAGTGGCACATGCTTCATAACAGTTCACTGTATTTTAACAGATCCTCCCACCTGAGGAACTCTGAGCACCTCATAAAGACTATTACCCTCCCACAGAGCAGCTAAAGCACAGCTGCTGGAGGTTGCTTTCTCAAAACAAACAGCTTCTCCTCTGCATCCCCACATACAACTCCATATATTACTCAGTGCAGAACTTGGCCCAGAGAATTTCCTTTGGCAGAGCTCCCCAGACAAATTTACCTTGAAAGACACAACATCTAGGAAAAGACCTTCTTTACATTCCCTAGCATAATGAGTACAGTGCTTTTATTGCCAGGCTCATGCCTTAGCACTGAGTAGCTCCAAATTTCCCCCTTCCTCTCCCTGGAAATGTCCTCATGTCGTGGGCGTTGCAGGAGAGCTAACAACAACTCAAGCAGCAACTGGCTGGCTGTACTTGTCACTGGAAATTCAGCTGATTCCACTCAACAGGATAAGCCACAGGCAGGAGGTGGGCTGGGAGAAAAGCTAGCTTAACACTCTGCTTTTAAAAATCTGCAGATACCAGTTATACTAAAACTGGCTACACTTTTGAATGAATGCTATAGAAAAAAAGAACACCCAATGCTTTACAAAATTACTCATCCACCCAAAAGCGTAGGCACACATCTTCCCAATCTTTCAGCTGTTTCTGGTCACAAATACACTTGTTTCTGAAAAAGTGGAAAGAGGCAGAGAGCAGACAGTTGGCCATGACACATCCTCGGAAAGCAGACATCAGGTGGAAACACTGGGAACACACACACTGGACTGACCGTAGCCTAGAGCTGAACTAAGTGATCCGGTGCCACATTTGATGTTTTTCCCCTGGGAAATTACACAGTTTTGAGGGTCTTTGGGGAAAAAGGCAGGAAGGGGTGAAAACCTGTCAGGGCACTAATTAAGCTGAGGCTAAGCTACAAAAATAAACAAAATTATAGTTTTATTTCCTCCATGACTTCAGCACACATTGCTCCTCAAGCCCCCAGCCTGAATCCTGGCGCCAGACAGGATCCACGCAACAGGTTGTGGCCCCCAGGACCTGGGCACAGGGGTGTCACCTCTCGGACCCCACACTCCCAGAGATGCCCCAAAGAGCCGCGGCCGGGCAGGATGCTATGAACACGGGTCCCCCAGCCCGGAGCACTGGTCAGCGCTGCCCCGGGCACCGCATAGCCCCGCCCGGGCACCGCCCCGACGTACCCGCCAGAGCGGTACGGCTGTCCCCCAGCGCTGCTCAGCCCTCACCTTTTTCAAGAAGGCCATCCTGGGCCGGTAGCGCTGGCCCTGGTCGAGCCGTGTGACCGTCATGGTGCCGGACCGTGCAGCGCGGCGGGCGGACCGAGCTGGAGGAGCAGCAGCCCCGGCCGGTCGCACCTGGCTGCGGCCACCGGGCACCCGGCACCGCCTCCTCTCCCGGCCGAGGGCGGCGCCAGAGCTGCGCGCCGCAGCCAATCAGCACCTGCTGTCCCACGCTCATTTACATGAAGGCGTGGGGCGGTGGCAGAGCTCAGCGCCGCAGCCAATCAGCACCCGTCATCCCACTCTCATTTACATGAAGCCGTGGGGCGGTGCGGCTGCCGCCTCGGGGCGCTAGTGGGAGCTGGGGGCGTGGCCGGGACGGGGGCGGGGTCTGTGCAGGCAGGGGCAGAAGGAGGGGCAGGAGGGGCAGAAGGAAGGGGTGATGATGGAGGTATAACGTGGTTCTGGGAGATGCAAGGGGCCTGTAGCTGTCCATCAGAGCAGAGCTTGGCAGACACTGGAAATGGCCCCATGTGGCATTAGTGGAGGGGGAGGCAGGAGCTGGCAAAGCCCCCACTCCCCTCCAGAGAGAGGAGAATCCCTCCCCAAAACAATCCTAGTCTGGAGCCAGGGTAAAACAAGGGCACCTAGAACCAAGCTGTGACTGAGCATTATCCAGAGGAAGGTCATGACAATGATCCAAGGGCTGGAGCACCTCTGCTATGGAGACAGACTGAGAAAGTTGGGTTTGTTCAGCCTGGAGAAGGCTCTGGGGAAACCTTAAAGTACCTTCCAGTAGCTGAAAGGATGACAAAAAAGCTGGAGAGGGACTTTTTACAGGGACATGGAGTGATAGGACAAGGGGCAATGGTTTCAGGCTGAAAACAGATGTAGATTCGATGTTTGGAAGACATTCTTCACTGTGGGAGAGATGCTGGTCCAGGTTGCCCAGAGAAGTTATGGATGCCCCATCCCTGGAAGTGTTCAAGGGCAGGTTGGATGGGGATTAGAGCAACCTGGTCCATGCAGGAGGGTTGGAACTAGATGATCTTTAAGGTACCTCCAACCCAAACCATTCTATGGTTGGGTGTGTGCCAGAAGTAAGCAGTGTTGCAGGCATCTGCTTGAATGCCACCAGCCTTGGTCAGCTCAGCTCAGTTCAGCTCAGCTGTGGAAGCCAGCCAGGTGGTTTTTGGCTTTGCCATGTGGGGAAACTGTGACTAATGGTGACCAGAGGAAGACCACAAGGTTACAAGGTGCTTCCTCATGATGGGGCTGTCTCATGCCAGTGAGTGTGGGAACAGTACCCCACTGGAAGCACTGGAAACCAAGAGCTCCATTTCTCTGGTTTCTTCAGACAACAGTGGCATTTCCTCCTGTGCCCAGGGCTTGGCCTGCCAGCACAGCCAGGCAGGGGAGAGGACTGGGTCCTCACTCACACAGAATCTAATTGTGCCAAGGTTCATATGAGGCATTCCCAGGAATTCCTGCCAGCCTTGTGGGCACGTTGCCCTTTGCACATCGCTCACCTACAGATGCTGTGTGCCATCCTCCCTGCACACCACATGGAGAGCCACCACCCCGGGGAGCATGTGCTCAGGCCTCGGTGTGTAGGGAGAGCCCCGGGTACGGGCTGGGCCAGCTCCCACACCATGCTCTCCATGAGCAGATCCCACCCGACGCTTCTGGCATGCTCCCATGCATCCCCTGGACACACAGGCACAGGTCATACAGGCACATTTACACCTTCTCCTCCTCCTCCCTGTGAGCATCACACCCTCCACATCTGTGTTTCCCGGGCCCACAGGGAGCACTCACGCTTCCCACACGCGTGTGTTGCTGTTTCTCAGGGCAGCTCCTTCCCCTCCACCGTGCCTGTGACTTCCAATGTTACCATCTGTGGTTCACACACTTGAGGAAAGCACGTTGACTCTGAGCTGGGAGCTGAGTGCTTTTTCCATTCACAGGAATACCCTGAAGGCACAGGCCGCTTTCCCAGTTGCTTTGCTGCTCTCATGAAAGTGTTTTATCTTTATCTCTGCTCTTTCACAGCATCTGTGCAAGCCAGTGCTTTGGAAAGCCTTTCTCCTGTGTCTGCTCTTAAGTCATTCCCATATGAAATCCCCCTGTGAGTCACAGCAGTTGCTGGATCAGACTCTCCTTACTACCCAAAAGGCTTTTCCACCTTCTCTGCTCTGTGCTCCTAGATGATTTAACGACTATTGAGTAACCTCTATCATTCCACATGCTAGTATCAAAGTTATCATACCTCACGCTTCAAGCCATCAGCTGATGGCCAAAAAAGGAGCAGGAGGAGAGTTGTTCATGTTTGCAGTGCCTCATAGTTCAAGTGTTGAGGTGCTGTTTGGTCCTATGAAACCAAGCACAGATCTTGGTGGCCCTCTGAAATGGCAAAAGGGACAGAAACTCCAGTAGCGTGGCAGGCCCTGGAGGCAAACAGCAGGAGAGAGGGAATTCAGAGTGGAGCCAGAGGAAGCAAGGGAGAGGACAGTGAAGGCATGCAGGCATTTTGATGATGATAACTAACAAATGTCATTCTATCTTTCTTTGAGAGGCAGATACTGGCAGGACAATGGGATCTCTATACATGTAAGTAACACCAGGGTAAATAACACGTAAAAAGATGTACCTCAGTTTGGTTAGTAGGCAACCTGGGGAAACTTGTTTTAAACTACAGATAGTTCCTCTGAACAGCTATTTTCCTTCCCCCTTCTGGGTGTTGAAAGGACTCAGAAGTACTCTAGGTGAGGTACAAACACTGGCCTAAGTAAAGGATCCATCACCACCAATTGCATGTGCCCCACAGACTTAGAGGAATTAAATTGTCGTTTCATCCCAAAATACAGACTTTAAAAGTTCCAGTGAGGAATATAGTTGTCTTACTCGCAAGAAACATTTGAAAACTGGGTCTACAAAGGAACTCAGAAAGAACAAAATTTCGTTATGGGAGATCCGGGAGATCTGAAGAGCTCAAGCTGAGGTGTGAGCTCTTCAACCTTGCTGAGTTCCAGAGCTCCCAGTAATTTTAAATCCTGCTGATCCACCACAGAAATGCCCCCATAGATTTTTTTCCATTTCTAGTGTTCTCTGACAAGCTAAGATAAAACCTGTGGGTAATTCTCCCTCCATTACACAGCTACTTCATGTCTTTGCTCCAAAAGATGTCCAATGTAAATTCAGCTTTGTTAACATCTGTAAACGACCCAAACCACCAAGCCCAAGATGAGGGATGAACTGCATTTCACCTGCTGCCCAGGTGACCTCCCGCAGCAGTTGATGTGCTGATCTGCCATGTGAGGCACGAGGCGTTTAATCACATTATACAGGCTTGTGCAGGGCAGACACTCCTGGGCCTCTTATCACAAAACCTGGCCTGGTGGAAAGCAAACAATTTTACAGTTGCTGACACAGTCTGGCTAGTTCATGTGTGAATTTGTTGGTCAAGAAAGTAAGGGACTTGAACAGTGGGGGAGAGTGGCAGAGAGCACTGGCAGCAGGTGTGCAGCCTCCCCAGGTTAGGCCTGGCCTTTCTGCACCCCAAAGAACGACAGCAGACATTTCCAGAGCATTCCCTTTACATCCCACTGCCTGCTTTCTACAGAACATGCAGAGCTATTTCTGTAACTGCACATTTACATGGATGGTTCTTTTAAAGATCACATTTCCTACGTGGTTGCCCCTTCTTCACACATCAGAAGTTGAATCATGCAACACAAAAGGCATGTGGTGAGTAAACTACCTTTCTATCTAAGGAAACTGGGGATGGCCCTGAGGGGAAGGAAGGGGTAATGATGTGAGCGTGGCAAGCAGAGGCTGAATTGCAGGACATAGTTCCTTCCAGGAAGATTTCAAAGCAGTTTACCAGGGGCAGCAAAGCTGAGGAAAGAAGTGGCAAAGAGGAACGAAAAAGGCAAAACAGAGAAAGACCTTATGCAGCCTGCCTTTGAGATGGGGCCTGGCTGCTGGGGCGAGAGGATGCAGCTGGGTTGGCACCTGACCAGGACTGAGCTATTTGGCTTCCCCTGCTGGGCTGGATGATGCTGAGCCCACTTCAGTGTCCTCTCCAGGGAACATCCTCATCCTCAGTGCAGGAATAGGCCTTCCTGCTCTGCGGCATGCTGACACCCATGCCTCTGTGCCAGGAGATTGGGAATGGTGTACCTAGGAAGTGTTGGAGGGCTTGCTAGCTGCTGGGAATGTGAAGGGGAGAGGAGGCCAGGGACTACCCAAGACTTGGGTAGCTGGATATGTGGAATGGCAGTATTAGAGAATGAGGTGACTCATCCATCCATCCATCCATCCATGCTTTCTTGTTGCAGCCCAGGTTTTAGGTGCAGCTCACTGCTGGCCGAAGGACTCACCGTGCCACCCTTGCTCAGGCCTGCCTCTTGGTTATCCTCACAGCTGCACAGCTCTGATTTTTTAAATCTGCTTCTACTGCTTACAGCATTTTTCATTTGGGTTCTACTTCACTGGTAGGTGTTCACTAGCTTCTCAAAATTAAGCAACTAATGTTATTTCTATGTTTTGTTCTTGGCTTCCTTGTTTTTAACTCTCTCCTTCAACAAGAGGCAATAAATGTTCATTCTCCCTTAGCAAGAACATTAAACTTTTTGAAGGAAAGCACAAGTGCTGTTACCAGTTTCACTTTGCAGGCAAGAAGCACAAAAGGAGAAACATTAGTAGGATTTTCATTCACTGGAAACTATTTAACTCCAAGAGGAACTGCACAAAGTCAGGAGTCCTCTGCATTTCTGAGGGTGAGATGAGAGCTGTGTCAAGCCAGCAAAGATCACTTGGTTTTAAAACTTGGACTAAAGCTCAGGAACGGCAGGATTCCACATGAGTACCAAGACCACCAGGATATGCTTCTTGGATGACTTTTATACCGCATCTCACTTGTGATAAATGCCTTTATTTTTATGCCATATGAAATAACTCATGTGGAATTTATCTCCCTGTGGGGCCATCCCCTGTACCAGGTGTGAACGCTGATACTCCTCACTGATTTTGATCGTGGGCTTTGCAGACAAGGCCAAGTGACATTTTCTTGTGCTACTCTCACCTCACAGTCACTCCTTCCTTTTTCTAACTTAAGTTTATTGTTAGGAAAAAAAAGGCAGAAAAACATTAAGGGGAAAAGTCAGCCGATATCAAAGTTAAGGAGATGTAAGGAGAGATGAATGTTTTATGTAATCTTTGCATTTGTAATTGTGTGTGCTTTCCACACTATAGTCTATAAATAGCCATGTCAGGAAAGCATGGCAGGGACATACATGCTTGCAGCTGAGCTACACCACCCGGTGTGTGCTGGCTTTTCAGGTTGATGTGTTTTATCTCTGTCCTTACGCCAACAAACATAACCAGCATGTCAGTGAGCAGGTACATGAGACCACAGACTTGCTGATCTGACCAACACGTTGTACTTAGGACTTCTCTGAGCAGTCTTGAGAAGTTGCATCAGTAACAAAAGCAATACAAAAGGTTACCGAATCTTTTTGCCTTTCATCTTCAGGACCATAACTTTGGTCAGTGTCCTGTGTAGGTAGCAGTTTTATCACAGAATCACAGGATCATTCTGGTTGGTTAAGACCTTCAGATCATCAAGTCCAACCATTAACCCAATTCCACCCAGTCCAGAGCTACCCCATGCCCCTCAGCACCACATCTACTATGGTGGTGTAATTGAGAGCAAGTTATTTTTTTGCACAAATGACAAAAAGAACAACTGCACTCAGGGGTGGGTCACAGAAAGTGTGAGATTTTGAATCCTTGCACGTCCCTCAGCCTATATGCTCTAGCCATCACATGAAGGGTTGCCAAGTTTTGGGAAAATTTTACTATTAAGCATTTGGAAATAGTGTCTTGGTTTCTTTGAACTTAGCAACGGATAAAAAGTTCCACTCGGTTTTTATCACTCTGCCTGCTCGCAGCCCCCGGTGAGGCCCAGAGCCGGTGTTTGTTCAGCCCGGTGCGGAATCCCAGCAGCAGTGGAGAGCTCTTTTCAGAGCAGCAAAGCGGAAGTACGTGTCAAGTTGTTCAAAGCGTTTTAACGAAAGTATTTTATTTTTGTACCGCGAACAAAAAACTGCTTAGCTGGCAAGCTTCATCCTGCCCCCCTGACCGAGGGCTGACCTCCCCCGGCTGCTCGCCTGTCAGCTCCCCGGCTGCGGGGCTGTGGCAGAGGTGCCGCTGGCGGGACCTGCGGAGCTCATTTTCCCTCACGGGAGCACACACTCTGCCTCAACTGCAGCTGTGCCCGCACTCTCGCCGATCCCGGAGCCGGGAGCAGCCGCCACCGGCCCCTCCCGCCATTTCCTGTCAGGAGCCGCTCGTGAGCGGGGCCGCCGCGACGGGCAGGAGCGAGGCGCTGTCACGTGACGTGCCTCCGCCAGGGCGGAGACGTGGGAGCATCACGTGACGCAGGCTGCGGCTGCCGGCGGGTTGCGGCGCGCCGGGGTCACGTGAAGCAGGAGGGGTGAGGAGGGGCGTGGAGCGCGCATGCGCGGTGAGAGAGCGGGCTGGTGCGGGCCGCGCCGGGCGGCCGCTCCCCTCGCTGGCAGTCGTCGCTAAGATGGCGGACTTCCTGCCGTCCCGCTCCGTGCTGTCGGGCTGCTTCCCCGGCTGCCTGCTCACCAGCAGCGAGGCCGAGCAGCAGCGCAAGTCCAAGGAGATCGACAAGTGCCTCAACCGCGAGAAGACGTACGTGAAGCGCCTCGTCAAGATCCTGCTGCTGGGCGCGGGGGAAAGCGGCAAGTCCACCTTCCTCAAGCAGATGCGGATCATCCACGGGCAGGACTGGGACCGGGCGGCCCGTGAGGAGTTCCGCGCCACCATCTACAGCAACGTGATCAAGGGTGGGTGAGCGGCGGCGGTGGCGGGGCCGGTGGGTGGCACCGGGCCGGCGGTCTGCGGGGGCACGGCCCGGCCGGGGCGGGTGTGGGGGTGACGGCCTCAGGGCGGGAGCAGGGGCTGCCTGGGGCTGGTGGGAGCCGCGGGGTCGCTGTCTTCTCCCGCACGGTCAGCGCTTTCGCTCCGGGCACCTCACCCCTCCTCCCGCCCCGCGCTGCCGGAGCAGCCCCCGCCGGGCCCGCGGGGTGTCAGCCCTGCCGTGACGGGCGCTGGCCCGGGCGCGGCCCGCCGGGCTGCCAAGCTCCAGCTCTTGCTATGGGAGCAGCGGTTTCAGCCCGTGAGGTCCCGAGCTTTGCCATTTCCTGGTAATGTGATCACAGTAATGAGCGATAATGGATGGAGGGTGGGGGAAGATGCACCTGAAAGTGCTTGAGGATGAGTCGGGTCCTGTGCCCGAGGAGGAAGCGCTCTCTGCATTCCACTGCAGTGGGAGAAACGTTGCCATCGTGTTGGAAACTGAGTTGACACATCAGTTAACAGGAACCCGCACCCAGAGCCACTTTTCATAGATGCGTTGCCAAAAACCTCCACACATGGTTTAGGAGAAGGCTCGATTTCACTGCTGTCATCCTTACTCCATTGGTCATCCTCACTGATTCTCTTATCTAAATTGCTTGTCACATTTTTGGTTTGGACTGTGTAAGAGTTGGACAAAGTCTTCACCAAGTTTCTTGAAACAGCAAAGTGTTGTCAGACCTCAGGGTCTCTTGAAGGGGGTGGGGTCCAGTGGTTCTTTAAGAGAATTGTTTTACAAAACTGTTAACGAACCAAGCCTGGAAAAAACTATAAATAGCAAGGCAGTAGAAATCACGAGCGTGGATGTTGACCAGGTTATAGTTTCTTAATAAAGTACTTCCTATTTTGTGAAAGTATGCATGTAGGAACTTCAGAACTTTCTTGGAGGCTGCTTTCCTGCAGTCATTGCTTTTGACAGATGGAAAAATTACGGGAAGAGAATGAAACCTGAAAAAATATACTTTGGCATTTAACAATAACCATATGTTATTATACAGTCATTTGTTGCTACATCTTAATTCCTTATACCTCTCTCCATGCTTTTACAGTTGCTTATTCCTATTGGATTTTTTTTTCTTTTTCTTTTTTTCATCAGTAAATTTAGGACTAGAATTTATTTCCCTCAGCAGTATGATCACAATTTTTTTTCCTAAGGTCCGGTGTAAGAGAAGTTTAAAAACACTCAATTTATCCTAGAGAATATTCACCAAAACAACAACAAAAAGTGCAGCAAAGTCTTTAAGTGATACAACTCCTCCTGCACTTAAACAGTAAAAACATACTTTTAAGAAAGTGCTGTGATTTTAAGGAATGGTGTCTTCATATCTCTGAAAACATTAAAGGCAGAGTTAACTCTCTACAACTGTATATACAAATAGGTATAACTAGATACCAAGTTCATAAAAATACAAACACTAGGGAACCTTAAAATAAGCCATCAGATGGTTTAACATATTCCAAAATAAGCTTTTAAACATACTTCATTTGTCATGTATTCATGCCAGATAAATTTAACAACTGTAGAATGACTCTGGAGATCAGAAGGAAGTGTAAATACCTGTAAAAGAGTTCCCCTTGGTAGCACAGATTGTGGATTTAGTAACAAAGAGTTAAACTTGTTCAGTGGATATTATACTGTTGATCGTGGCCGTGTTTTCCAGATAGCAAATATCTGAGTTTTGATACTACCTAAAAATGTAGCACTTTGAGTCAATTTTTCAGAAACTTGCTATTTTCCTCCCGGGTGCGTTGTCCCGTTGACTGTCCAGAGTGAGCACGTTGTTTGAACCCTCGCAGGCTTTTTAGGCTCGTGAAACAGTAGATGCTGAATCTCTCATTGCAGTGCTCTTTCATGTTGTTAAAGGTGTGAGAGTCCTCGTAGATGCCAGAGAGAAACTTCATATCCCCTGGGGAGACCCTGCGAACCAGAGCAATGGAGACATGATGATGGCTTTTGACACTCGCTCGGTCACGGTGGTGCAAGGCATGGTGGAGACGGCCGTGTTCTTACAGTACCTTCCAGCCATCAGGGCTCTCTGGGCAGACAGTGGCATCCAGCACGCCTACGACAGGCGCCGAGAATTCCAGCTGGTAAGACTTGTGCTTCAGTGCTTTTTTAATTCAGTGCTTATGATTCTTGTTCCTGTGTTGCTTTTCCATAAAACACTGATCCGGCGGCCTCCTCATGGATCCGAAGCGTTTTTGAATGGTAGACTGTTACACTGTGGTATTGCAAACAGATGCATTTAGCCCTTTCCCCCCCCCTCTTTTTATTAAAACCAAGAATAATAAAGAGCTTCTGACATAATTGTCCTCATTTCATATGTGAGAAAGCTGAGGTATAGAGGGCTTTAATGTTTTGTACCAAAGCTGGTGAGCTGTGTAGTGTTTTTACCATATGATTTGACCATATGATTATTTCCACTCTTTGTTAACTAGTGCATCAACTTAAACAAGAACATAACAAAAGAAGGAAAAACTTGGTTTGCAATAAAGGAAAACTTAAGAGTTTTTTAAGAAAAGATATGCATGGGTTAATGAGAAGAATTTAAAAACCACTCCCTTCTCTATTCCAATTTGAGCAATCTAGCAAACATTCCCTCTGTATACTTCCTGTTTAATTTTGAAGGCCTATGTTAATACTTGTGTAATGAGGTTTTTGTTACATTGAAGTTCTCAGCTGAAGTTGGAGTATACAATTTAATAGTGGAGTTGAGATGGAGTATACAATTCATTGGTGGGATTTGAAAGGGAGACACATGCTGATTCTTGAACTTCTACTGTCTGTGGCAGCTAAAGTCGCTTCACTCCATTTCCATGCAAATACCGCAAAAGGAAACGAATGATTTAAGTTAAATTTGCTGTTTATTGGTTCATAGACTTGTCTAGTGAACGCTGGTGTCATGGGGTTTTGTGTGAGGGGGGGTTGAGGACCTTAAAGTAGATTAAATCTGTTCTTGTAGGTCTCTTAAACCTAAGTGGCTTTGTGTTTTTATGTCTTAAAAATAACCTTTGTGTTAGTGTGAATCAGAACAATAGCTGATGATGTCTCCTGTTGAGCTATTATGAATGGTTGTGCAATCATTCCCTGACTTAAATAGGTTGTGTAAATACTCTATAAATATGTATTGCTCTGATCATGGAATGTCTTCTAGAGATTGCAGAATGGGCAGGTGCTGGAGTAGCCTGTCACCCGCCCAGCCTGGTGTGAGCTATGTAAATAAGTTTCTGATGAGACCTGTTGCTCCTTGGATTTTGCCTTCGAAGTGATCATAAAAGGCTAATTGCTCTGCTATAGTTAAGATCCTCTTCTGGTGCAAATGTGACTTCTAGTGATGTAATTGCTGTGCTGGAGTGATCTGGTTTTAATTCCGTGAAATAAAATTGTTTTGCCTTTGATTAAGCATGTTTAGTGACTTCAGGCTGAGTAGCAGAGAGCTATTACTGTTCTATCATCTAGAGCCTCTGAGAAGTAGGTTCTTTCCATAACTGAAGCATGTGCAGAGTTTCACTATGAGTAGGATTTGAAGAATGTGTTCTTCTGAATCTGACAGAAAAAAAAAGCCCTATTGCTTTCTTTTGGAAATCCCTGAATCTGGATAATGTTCTCTGCAAAAATATATATGGACCATGTTGTGTTCTAGGCAGAACTCAAGAATAGTTTTTTTAATTGCTTTTGAGAGTTGAGTACTGTCCTAATACTAATCTTTGGAAGTAAGGTAACTGCATTATTTAGACTTACATTGCTTTATTTCCTAAATCCTTTCAAAATCTCAGCCAGAGATATTTATGCCAAGTTATAAACAGGAAAAAAAAAAAAAAGGCAGCTGAGTGATGTCATTGCATTGAGTGCAAGCAGAGTGATGAGGGCTGGCCAGGCTCAGAGCCTGCTCTGTACCCCAGGAAGCTTCCAGCAGCTACCACAGACCTCCATGTGGGCAACAGAATGATGGAAACCCCTGCAAGCCATGCATGTTTTTGCTGTACCTGCTGATGGGCTTTGGAGAAGAGTGTTCAGAGCTTTTAGATCTGTGCCATGACATGGAAGGAAGACACAAATGGGTATGAAGGCAAAGACAGGCATACCCGAGTCAGGAGGTGGAGCAGGGGGAAGTTGGGAGAGACACAGTTGAGTTGTTTTGGGTACTGACTCTGGAAGTAAGCATTCATGACTGAAAGTTGTTAGCGTTGTAGAATGGGGAATAAGAGAAAAAATACTGGTTTACTACCAGTTCAACTGCTTGTGGCAAAAGATGTAGTGAAAGGAGAGAGATCAGCAATCATTAGATGAGAGGGAAAAGTGGCATTAAACAGAAGTGTAAAATGCTGAGACTGAGGATGGTAGAAGAGTATTGTTTAACTGTATATACTCTTAACTTCAGACTGTTGAGTGAATTCCAGCATTTTTAACCAGGCAGAGTTTGACACTGCACTGAAAAACATGGTTCATATTAAGAGGGTGCAGGCAGGAATGCTGGGAAAGTGTTGTTTGTCGTGGGAATAGGACACTTCAGGCAAAGGTAGAAGTGAGCAAATGAGGTACAGAGCAGTGATGGATAAGCAGTGAAAGATAAGCAGTGAAAAATGTCAAAATTATACATAGAAATTCAGGAGAAAAGGAAGCGAGAGTGTATAGCTCTAGAAACCATCTGCAGCTTGGGCAGATGGGAAGTACAGAGAAAGAGGGTTTAAGTTTTAAGTTTCTGCATGCATATGGTTAAAACTTAGTTCTGTGTACATTTGTGAGCTATCACTGAGCTGTTCTTGCTTTTTTCCTTTTTTCTCAATCATCTTTCACTTAAAATGCCAGAGAAGATGCTAGGAGCCTAAAGAAACAATGTGGTCTTTTTATAGCAGCATGAGAGGGGGAAAAAACAGAACTTGGTTGTATTTTAATGGAATTAGAAATCAGCATTTCCATGCCTAGTTCACTGGAGTGTCCTTCCTCATTTTGTTAACTGAAGTGGTCGTGGGGATAGTCAATATGTTTTATTTTTCTTGGTATAAAAAGAGAGGCCTTCTGGCCACTAACAACGGTATTTATGAAAATTCATTAGTTCACATTTGTGCAGTGCTTTTAAGAGCTAATTAGAGCTTAGTACAATATATGCCACTTTAGTACTTCTCAAGTGGTTAATATTATAATCCCTCCAATTCTATTACAAACTGAAGTAATTTGGGTGCTAGTTAATGGTGTTAGTGGAACTAAAGACTGTTTTGGCTCTGACTCTTGGTCAGTTCTTGTAACTTGCGCTTAGGATTCTGATCATCCTCAAGCTTTCTCCCCTTCATCTACTGAGCTTTTTTCTGCTGGCCCCTACTCAGATGGCTGACAGGGATTAGTTACAGAGTTCATCTCAATCAGCCTAACACTCTTTGGCATCTAATTAACGTGTCAGATTTCTCATTGCAAGTTGATTTCCGGTAAAAATCTCCTGAAATGACTTGGATGAACATACCCGTTATCTTAATTCTGCAACGTGCAAACCAATTTAACTAGACATTTCTGAGCCTTTATATTAGTGCTGGTGAGCTGTTCAGTTCTGTGGTTGTGAAGGCTGGCTGTTCTCACTGGGATTTGCTCGGAGGCACTGGCAGCTGAGGAGTGTCTAGTGCTGGTGCTGCATGTCTGGTAACAGGGAGGAAGGCACTTCAGGGTGAGAGTGCCCTCATGCACAGCCTCTGCTCCTGTGCCTGTGCTGAGGACTGGCATTTCTTGGTTTTGCTGCAAGAGTCCTTAACAGAGAAGCATTTTGAAGTAGTCTCCAGGAGTCTTCAAATGCCCTGAGAATGGATAAGTGGGATGAGAGCTGAGTTGCTCAGATGCCTAATAAGCTTTGAATGTGTTAGAGGTTTGTTCTTGTTAAAGATAACTTCTAGGTGGGTTTGGGTGTTTGCTATCAGCAATTGTTGATCTTCAGATAGACACTTTTTGCCCCACTTGCAGATGACATTGAGTGCTGGTTGGTTGCCTGCAGTGCACAGGGCCGTGGTGACACTTTATTCTGTCCCATTTGCATAGAACTGCAGACACAGGCAATGCAGTGAGGATGATTGGATATGCATTTACCTCTGGATCCTGTTTACTTCTGTGACATGTCTGCAAGTGCTAGATCAGATTATAGAAGACAGGAAAAGGCGTGTTCAGCTTGAAGGTTCTACTGCTAGTTTTGCTGCAGCTTCTCTGTAGCATTTTTCTGTTGCAGAGTAGCATTTTTTGACAGTGTTTAGTTTACTGAAAGATTCTGTTTTGTTGTATTCTGGTTGGACTTTTCTCAGTTCTGTCTCTGAATTTTGATGGGGCTGTCATAGACATGAAGATGTTAAATTAACTCTACTGGAAATGAGGAGTTCTCAAATGTGCACTGCAAAGCATGAGTAAAATTTACCATCCCTTCAGGTGCATCAGCTACACACCCTTGAAATGTGTTTGGTTATAGAGTAATGATCCTGCAGAGGTCAGAGCTGTTTGAAGCCAGACTAGGCTGCCAGATGTTGAGGTCTTCCTCTTTCTCTAGTGTGGAGGCCCATCTTACGAAACAGTTGTGAGGTCACTTTGTGTCTCTCTGAAGTCAGGAGTGTAGAACCTGAAAGCAGACAGAGTTCCTTGTCTGTCATTCGTTAAAAGCATCTGCACCATGTTTATGACATTGAATTTCAGAAGCCTTTCAACAGCTTGTGCCCTCTACAGTGTCTTGATATTCCTCTAAATATTCACTCTCTGCAACCTCCCTACACCACTAAGTGGGGCATAGAGATGTCTTTCCCCTCTCACTTTCCCAGATTTCCTCTTGGTTCTGGGGTTGAGTGGTTGGTGCTCCCACTCTTGTTTCTGCTTCAAGGATGTAGGTGGTGATTCTATTGGAACATGCTTGAGTGCATGAAGTGTCAGTAGAAAGTTTCTCAGGCTGCCAGAACAATCTTCTTCATTACAGATATGTGATCAAATCACTCAGTATTTCTGTAAACAAGGGCATTGATTATTTGTGCATCTAAGCATGTAAGTCAGAGTTATTTAATTTAAATATAATGTTTTAATTACACTGAATATTGTTGTGGTTTTTTTGTGGGGAAAACCAAAAAGCTGCTGCTTTCTGTGTATTGAAATATGAACTATTTTTCCCTCTTTCCCCAATCATTAGATCTGCCAAACATGAGATGACAGGATGGCATGTGTACGGTGAGCATGACTCCTTAGAGCCCTTGGAAAGGTTAGAGCTGTTTGCCATCCTTTGGTCATAATGTGAAAAGGATTTATCAAAGATTGTTGCTGTAACTATGGAAAGAAAAGTGCTTTACAAATGTATGCTTTAAAATGAGTTATTCAAATCCTCAGAAAAGGCTTGGAGTTCTTGAGGATTTGCTGTTTTTCATGCCCCAGTGACAACATGATGCTGGCTTTGAGCTTGTACTAATAAGGCTCCGTAGAGGGATTAACGCTGGAGTCAAACAATAAGGAGGCTTGAGTTCCTTATTCTTGGTTTGTGGCCAGAAACCCATCAGTGTGTGTACTCGTGCTTTGGCCATGGGGATTGACTGTCATCTTTTTATTGAGCTGAATGATCTCCAGGTGAACTTTTATACTCATTTAACACAAAGTGCCATTTTTAAAAGTCACTTTCCAAGTGGGGATTAGGATTTCTTTTTCACCCTCTGAGTTACTGTGGCTTGAGAGGCTGTTTCTGGGACTGCCTTCTTCCCTTTCCACCATTCTGCCTTCCCTGCCTGCTGCTTTTTCAGATTAGCAGTAAAATATTGAAGTTTGGAGAGGAGTATTTTCTCGTAAGCTGGTCTGGTTTTACCGAAGAACATCTTTGCCATAGTTTTTTTCTGAACATTACTATTTTTATTTTTTATATTTTTCTTTTTCTTTACTGCTCATTTCAAGCACAGATGTGGCTCTGGATTGAGAGGTCTTTCCATGGGAGATGTCTTGATATGGACATGTTCTCCCAGCACATGGGCCAGACAGAAGCACACTGAGTTGTCTTCAACCAAGGCTGCTAGCAACTTTTTGGAGGCTTGTGTGCTACACTAAGCTTGTACAAGCTTTTATGTGTGGTTTCAGTGGAACCTCTGAGGATGGAATTCATAATTCAGACTCAACCCAGATACCTGTTTATGGGGAACAACTGCTTTTAAAATGCAGACTTTAACAGTGCAGTGTGGGAGCAGAGCAATGTGTTCTTCTGCATACTCTGTCTTGAGAAAGCTTTGTCATGCTGATCATTGTGCACATTAGTTTCCTAAGTGCTTGGTTGCAGAAAGCTAAAAGGTGACCTACTTTCTGCAAAATCTGGATTTCTATTACTGAGCCTTGATTAAATAAAGGTAAAATATAAGTGCCCTTCCGTTTTTGCAGTGCATGCCTGCAGCCTCTGAAGCGTTCAGAGGAAGACTTTCTCAGCCTTTCAAGTCCTGAATGTGTGAACCTGTTCTCACAGCAGATTCTTTTAAATTGTCGCTAATGTGTTAGATGAGCTTTTGCTGCTTCGAGTGTAACATGAGACCTTGGTGCAAACATTCATTCAGAGCCTATTTCCTTGCTGGCTGCTAAGGTCCAAGATAAAGCATGTATGCACCTGTAGCACTGTCTCGTTTCATTACTTCAGAGTTGAAGAGCAGCAGTGGCTGTGCTCTGGGCAGAGCACTGTGCTCTGGCCCTTCAGAAAGGACTTGCTGCACAGAAGCCAATCTGCACTACCAAGTGGCAGTGTTCATAGCTGTCAGCAAATCTCCACGCTGGCAAGCCATGTGGTATGAATGCAGCTGTGATCTCCCATCTATATAGGTGAAATTAATTTTGCCCCTGAGGCAAAGAACAGGGAGTAATCTTTTTCATATGTAAATACGGGATCCTTCAGGATGAAGGTGCGGTGCCGGGGGCAGTGTTGATTTGTGCTCTGCTGTTCCCTGATTTGGGCTTACTGGAACAAGACTGCAGCCTAAGAGGTTAGTTAAGTCTGCATGTATTGTGCTCAGGTTGTATTTGATTGACTGTTTTGGATGTCTTTGACCAAAAGTTTGCGTTAATGATAAATGCTATTTATATGTCCTGAGTTCATGCTGTACTTCTTATGCAGAACTAGCAAAATGGTAGGAAACTTTAGCTTGTGGTAGCTGAGGAAGTTGCTTAAGAAAATGTGAGAAAACCAAAGTGCAGCTGACCTTACTACGTAAGAAAAGGAATAGAGTAATTGCACTGTTGTTCCACATAAAAAGCAAGATATTCTCCATACCAGCATTGTGTCTGCTGGCACCTTTTTCTTGTGTCAAAATTTACCACGAATTAGTTGAGAAGTTGAGGAGGTGCAGAGCCTGCCTTTCTGCACAACAGCAAGCTCTGTCACTGACAGTCAGATCCAGTCAAGCTGGTACCAGGTGATACCGTGTATTGCTCTGGAATATAAAGCCTTCATTTCTATCTTAAAGGTGAACAAATGGGTCATGGAACAGTGTGTTGGTTAACAGCCTCAAACAGTAAATGTATTTAATGCAAATAAAAATCTCTGAATAATCCTGGAGACTCACCCTCATACTCTATGACCAAAGTAGTTTGACTATTTACGTGCTGAATAAAGAAAATGTGTGAGACTATGTCAGCAGCTAAAGAAGGTCCTAAATTATTGCCAATATCTTCACTTGCATGGCTGCATTAACAACAAACATCAGGTAAAACAGCTGGAAAAGCTGAGGAGTTTTAGATATAGAAAACACACTGAATTCTTTGTCATCACAATTACTGTCAATTTCAGGTATTTCAGAGGCAAACATTTTTGGGCTATAATAGGCAGTGAGCTGACTTGTACAACTGCTAATTCACTGTAGGTGTTGCATGCTTCTCCATCATGGTCATTCATGCCTTAAATGTTTTCCCAGTACCTCATAGTCTCCTTGGTTAAAATAATGGGAATATCACACTCCATTGACTTAACCAAGGAACTGAAAAGACCCCACATTCTTTTTGTGGAAGAGAGGTACAGGAATGTGTAATCACACAAGTTTTTGTATCTTTTTCCTTTGTTTAATTATGCTGGAGAAATAATTTTAAACAAACTGACTGGAGTCTCAGCAGCCTGCCTGGAATCACTTCTCACTGGGCACATGATGGTGTTTGATCACCTGCTGGTCACTGAATAAAGAGGATGCAGAATTTCCAGGCGAGGCAACACAGTGTACTGACACCATCTGTAATTCAAAATATCTACACAAAATAGTGTGTAAAAACTCACTGCAGGGTGGATCACTAATATTATACCTGGGGATTGCAAAGGGACCTTGAATTGTTTTCACTACCAAACAGCTACGTAGTAATTAATTTTTTTCTGGTTTTAGTTAATTTCTAGTATGAAATTCTACAAGTGATGTGAAATACAGCCTTTTGGAAATTGCTGCTGTTCAGGGAGCCTTGTGTACTTTACTATTATATTACTCTGAGTGCTCTAGACACAGCTTTTACTCATTTTTAAAAACATCTAATGATACATGTAGATCTTTCACAAGACAGTGTGAATTATTACCTAACCTTGTCAGATAGCTTGCAACAAGAGCTGATATATTAGCATGTCACTGTTTGCAAACTAAAATACCAGAACTTCATTGAAATGGATTCTGCTAATTGAGGCAGAGGAAGGAACTAAAAAAAGCATTTGGTCGTCTAGATTTCTCATGAGACTGAAATAGGAACCAAATGTATTTTATAAAACTGAATCCTAGAGATACTTCAGTGCATGCATCAGTATCTCATTTAGGGTTCTGCTTTTGAAATGTTGTGATTCAGTTCACAGAGTATGCAATAATAGGCTTTTTTAGTATCTTAAAGTTCAATATGTCCAGTTTTAGTGCTGATACATTTCCACATGCCAAATATTTGTCATGTTTTTGAGAGCCTTTGCTGGTCTTTTACAACTTGGAAGCAAGTAAATCTCTAAATGATGGATGGCAGATTTGCAGACTTACTACTGCTCCAGCATTAGATTAAATGCAGTTTGAGTTGCAAACACATGAAGTCATGGAGCCAGTGGGTCAGTGCACTGAAAGAAGAGCAAATGTTTACAGTCTGCTTCCAGTCTGTTTTGTGTGCAAAACATTTAAAGTTTATATAGATGCTTCCCAGCATGTAAATAGTAATTGGGAGCTAGCTGTTTTGGTCAGTTCATGTTTTCATAGGACTTCTAGTTCTGCATGTGTGCCGTGACTTGGAAGATTTGTTTCATCAATGAAACTGTAAAATCTTTGCAAAGTATCAGTGTCTTCCCTAAAGTAAACTTTCTGAAAGAGGAGTTTGGATTGTAATACTTATTGAGGGAGAAAGTAAGAAGATCTTTGAAGAAAGAAAGTGCACCTGATCTCGTGGGCAGCATATCCTAATTTGCTTTCATGGATTAATTTCTGTTCAGCTTCTGGGGAATAGAAGCATCTTCATTAGATGCTCTGGTTCTGCATGTGTTGTGTCCCATGTGCCACTTACTCCATTTCCTAACCTGGCTCTGATCTCTAGAAGGAGCTGCAGGAGACTTGAGTTTGCTTCTGATTTGGAAACATTGGTGATCCTAAGCCAAATTACATGGCAGGATAGATGCTGGGTATTCCCAGGGTTTTTAGTTGTGGGAAAGAGTCTCATCAGACTTTTGGGTTTTGATTTTGTGTTGTACAGACAGATTATTGCTTCATACAACTCAAAGCTACGCAGTTTCTGCAGTTTCTCAGCTGTTCATAGAATATGGCTCATCTTGGTTTCCAAGTAGAGTTTCAGAATTAGTTGGAAATATGATAAATAGTGCCTTGCATGGAAGAAATTGGAGTTATGCAGGCTTTAATGGAATGCTGGTTCATGCCTAAAGTGGTTGTGAATTTTCATGTTTTCAAGCAAGTTTTGTTAACAATCTGGCCATTATGTCCCTTCTTCAGGACAGGGGAGGGATATCTAGCGAAGCAAAATGAAATTGGATTTCTTGCCTCTTAGGAAAGTAATTCAAAACTGGAACAGTTTGCTCTGTGGTATACTAGTAGGTGGATTAAGTTCTTAGTGCTTGATCATGTCTTCATTTGGTTAATTGGGATAGCATGTTACATCTGAAACAGTGGGAATGCTCCACTGCCTGGAGAAAATCCAAGTCTGAGTTGAATAAGTGAATGTGGCACTTGGAGGGGTAGTGCAAAACTGAACCTGGGGCAAGAAGGAGAAACAGCTGATGCTGGACCCTCATTTGGAGTATTTGGTTCTCAACTGACTGGTGTGTGGCTTGTCTAACCTCCCCTCTTCCACCCACAGCTGCTGGGATATGGCAGCCGTGGGAGATGCCCCTGGGTACCCAGCAGCTTGCAGGTGTTGCAGGGCAGCTGTAGTGCAGGAGCTCAGGTTGGTGTGCTCTGTCTTCCTCCATTTGTTGTCCACATTTTGAGAATTATGGATTAATTGGATTACACAGTTAATAGGGGATAATAGATTAAAGGGATATTATTGGGTTAAAACCCTTCTTAAACCCCTTCACCTTTCTTTGTTAACACCATTATGCAAGATAAAAATGTCAGTCATGAAATGAACTTAGTGTGATTCCTTCCTTTCTAGGCCTCTTTTAGCTTCATGCTGTTGAACACCCTCAACCTCTCCTGTTTTTAGGACAGATACACAGTTTGTGTGACCAAACACAAGGCAGGTTTCGCTTCACCACATGATGCAGTTCTCATTGCTTTGAAAAAATTCACAGGCAACTCGAGCTGCACACAGGAAGTGCTGAAAAGAGGAAACAGGACCATGCTCTGGGCAGAGGTGGGATGAGCTGTGACACCTTGGTGATGTCTGTTGAGGGGGAACAGGATTACTGTGTACTCCTGTGCAAGCCCAGGTAGCCTCTGTCTGAAACTCCAGCCTTACAAAGAAGTGGCAATTAATCCAAATGTACATAAATTTTATCTTTGAAAATGGGCTGATCAGATTTAAAGCGACTTAGCAAGCGATTGAGCTGGAGAGAAGGAAGCTCTGATCCTGAAATGTCTGCTCTTGACAGACCGTGCCTGGGCTTCAGCCTTTGAAGGCTGGTCCATAAATGGTTCCACTGCCACGTTAAAGCAGTTTGCCCTCCCTGCTTAGGGAGGGCAGGATTAACAGTAGGCTGCTCTGCACATGGCTGCAATGATGCTCAAATAGCAACTGCTTTGTTTTGGTGGGAGTGCCAGTTCATGCTGGTTTTAACATAACTTTGGCCATAATTAACACTTAGAGAAAGGAAACATACTTCTCTCTGGGTAATGTGTTTTGTGTTTGAACACACACAAACAATTATTTTGACCCAGGCTTGCAGTTTAGTGAGTAAATACACCGTTGCCTACCTCAACATTTTTCCCTACATACTTTTAGCACCCTTATTAAAAAATTAATTATTGTATATACTTGTTGTAAACTCCCTGCTAATAAAATTGCTGCTTAAACTGGGAGCATTAGAGCACACAAGTGGCAACTGGGAAACAAATTGTTTCCCTGTCACCAAGCAAGTTGCTGAATTGCTGCTATGAAGTAGGGAAAGTATCTGGGGTTTATGTTTAGTTCCTTGAATAAACAAGTTATAGGTATGAATGTCCTGTTGACTGGGGCATGTATGAAGGCACTGGGAAGAGCACCTGGTGTTACTTTGCAGAAACCTGAAAGCTGGGAAGGAACCAAGAAATTTTATTTGCTGTCAAGTCTGAGGCTAGCAAAAGAAACTGAACCAAATCCATGTCTTGACATAAGACTTGGTTCAACTTCTGGTCTGACAATCAATACAGTTGTGGATCTGAGCTCAATAATTTAATTAGGCCTAGGTGCATTCATGGCATAAATGTCTCAGCTGGATCATCTGCCTCTTGTGCAGCATTATGGGCATCCCTCACTTGGGTGGAGAGGAGGAGGCTGTAGTGCTCTCTGATTCCTCTCCCACTAGGAAACCACATTGATTTGACCAAAACATTTCTCCATTCGTTATCTCTGCTCATTACTGAAATTTCAGAAGACATCTGATGAAACCAGAATTGATTTGCAGTCTGCTTTTGAATCAGCTTGGGGCAGGGTGTTAAGAAAATCAAGGTTAGGGAGTCTTTTCTCTGGATTCTTTGCCCAAATCCTCAGGTACAGATTTATCTGGATTAAGCCTCTAATAAAAAAACTATACAGAACAAAGTGTATGCTCTAAGTGTTATTAGGGTGTTGTAAGATGCAGAATTTTAAGTCTTTGGTTATTCCTCCATAACCTTTCTTCCTTCAAGCTGCTTTTCCCGTGTTATGGGTGGTTTGGTTTGCATGTCAATTTAGGCAAGTACATGCCAGACTAAAAACACTGTAGTTACCTCTTCTTATTCTTACCTATCCTTTTTAAAAAGCGCTTTTTTTTGCAGTGGTTTTGTTTGTGTTTGCATGGGTTTTTTTATTAAATAAAATAGGAAATCTGTGTTTCTCTTTTCCCAGAGATTCAAGTAAGGTCAGGAAGAGAAAAATTTTGGTGGTTCCTATAATTCTAATCTAGAGTTACTACATTTTATCTCCTATTTTCTTTAAATATCTGATTTATTATTTCAGATACTGAAGAATACTTGTCAGTTTAATATGTTCCACTGAACTTGCAGCCAAACATTGATGGTTTGATAAATGGTGTGTTTCTTTCCTTAAACCTTGTGATAACTAAATCTTTATTTGATGCTTTTTCTCCTTTTTTTTAAGTGATTGCTGTTGGAAAAAATGAAGTGCCTGTGTTCATCTAGAACTGCTAGAAAGCCATTTGGCCATGCTAAGGTTTCAACAAATCATATTTAGATTGCTGACATTGTTTTCATGGAAACCAAATAAATTGGTGCCACTTCCTGGGTTTAAAAGATATGTTCATCTGTTGTGCATTTCATGTCATCTCTTTTTTTTCCTCCCCAGGATTATTTTTGTGGTTGCTTTGCTTGAGGCACTAACTAGCAATGTTTTAGACAGTCATCTTTCTCTGTGCCATGTTTTGTTTATAAAAGATAACTAACCTGGTTTACTTCAGAAGACCACAGGAGCAGTTAGAATTTACTGTTGTCCTACAGGTGAATGACCAACGTGGGCTGCAGTCTTGTTGTGGAAAGAGTGCATTACATAAAACTTGGAGATATTTCATTGCACAGGCATGAGCAAGACTAGTTAAAGAAATGCAGTGTTGTAAGGGAAGCTGTTGTAACATCAAGTACCTTGATAAGAATATAATGTAGTTGTGTTTTCTTGTAAATCACTTGTATGTTCATGATAAAATGACTTGGCTTGGCTTCCTTCAGTAAGGATCACAAGACTCCAGGAGGCACACAAGCTGTTTTGAATCAAACCTTTCTGAAAATGGAATACTTGACAGTTATGAATAAAGTTATTTAACAGTCAACTTCCTGTGGTTTACATGCATTTCTGAATCAGGAGGAGGCTGAAGGGCTGCAGCTGAGATGTGTATACTCCCTCTGAACAAAAAAGGACATCTACAAGCAATCAAAGTGATTGCTTAAAATCCAAGATTCTTGTATGGTTTATTTTAATTCTGTATTAATGAAGCAGAAAAGCAGTCACCTAACACTGGAAGATCTTTGAAGCTGATGTGTAGGCTACTCATTCTGTTGTATTGGTGTGTGTTCAAGAAGTTTGCTGTATTGCAGCATGTCAACATGTGTATGAGAAATGTGCTCAAGCCTGAGTTTGACTTGGTTGCTTCCATTGGCATCCTTGGGCCTGGGCTTTAAGTTCAGTAGAAGGGTGGAGGCAGTGGGTGAGTGAGGCTCACTGGTGTGGTTCCTGCAACGTAGCAGGTCACTGGTAACCTGCAACTGCACTGCAGAAGTTGGCAGTTCAGAACTGCTTAACTGTAAAAAATGACTTTAAAGGGTTCACCTGCATTTATAGAAAACCCAAAAGTTCACCTGTGTCTAATTTCGGACCTTCACATCACTATACATTTTAACTAGATCTTTGATTTAAATTTCCATTGCATGGGTGTCAAGACAACGGGGATGTCGCAGAGAGCAACAGAGCTTTTTAATGGGGCAAACCCAGCAGTTTTTCAGGCTCCTGTTGGTTCTGTCCTTGCCGTGGCTCCCTTGTGGTGTTGACAGCAGGTTGGCTGCTGCAGCAGCCACGTGGCAGGGCCTGGACGTGGTGAGCCACACTGGAGCTGGTGGGGCAGAGTGGGGAAACCCAGTTTCTTTTTTCTAGTCATCTTGGGTAAACCAGAGAGTTTACAGTCTGTCCAAAAGGAAATTTTAGAATGCAACAACTGTCTGTTGAATACAGCTGTTTAAATACAGCCACTGCCATCGATTTGCAGAGTGAGATCTCGTTCTCTGTCTAATATCCAGAAAAACTAGCCTAACACAGAAGCTGTTGTCATACAGGATTGTGAATAAATCACTTTCTTACTCAGTTTTAAGAACTATTGGCATTAAGGCTTTCCCTGGTTCTTGCATAGTGGGTTTTTCAGTGGACTTCTCCTCGTGACTGTGTAAAATACATAGGTTCACCCCTTTGGAAAAGGAAGTCTTGCTTGGTTTGCTTTGTAATGCCACCTTTTTGAAGCTTGTTTAAAATGGGTCAAAGCTCTTCAGTTCTACCATAGTATCTTCTGATAACAATCTGTTAGTTGTGGTAGTTTGCTGTTCAAGGCTACCTGCAGTTAGCAGAGCTCAGCCTGCTAATGTGAAGATGACCAGGTCAGACAGACAGTTACCACTAGTCAAGGCAGTGGCTTGTAGCTGTGTGATATAGGGGGGTGTCTGGAATGTGATGGAAGAAGAGATGTAGAATTTGAAGCTGTTGTAAATTCCTGATGCCATGCAAATTGGTAAAAGCCATGATTGAACAACTTTTATCCTTAAATGCAGAGTTGAGTCGATGGCTCGGTGTGTTCTACTAGTGGTCAGAATAGATTTTCATAAGGGAGGAACCCAGTGGCTAAGCTGAAGATGTAGAGGGGGGAAGCTGGTTGCTTTTACAGTTTAATCCCTTGAGTTTCAGAATGGCCTTCTTGATATTTGTCTGCCAGTGACTTTGCTACCTGACAGCCTAGAAAGCTGAGCATTCTTCTCAGTGTGCTTTCTGGCAGTTACTTTACTGGTGGATGTGTGGCTCCAGAGCATGGCTGTTGCTGCTGGCCAATGTATTTTGCCTTTGTGTTTTCAGGAAATCCCCTCTTTTGGAAAGCTGCTTCTGGGGGTGTTTTGTGACCTTTACAGGCTGTGGCTTACTTGTCTGCTCCAAGTGCTCAATCCATTGCAGCAGCAGTAAGCCCTAGGACTTAAAGGAGAGGTAGTCACTCATGGATTCCAGTACTGCAGAGTTAATGTTTCTTTAGGGAGTAGGCATTGCAGTAAGTAGTATAAACAAGAGCTGTCTGAGATTAAAATACATGTATGCATGCACACACACACACACACACACACGTGCATACTTAGAGCCTCTGAGGCCCAGGTATTCTAAAATCAGTAACTTCACTTAATGAGTCAGAAATCTGACTGATTTGTATGTAGTCCTGGGGGGGAGGGAGGGGTGCCAGCTCCTACTAGGACCCAAAAAAGAAATTAAGACCTTAAACTTTACTTTGTCTTAACATTCAGCTACAGACAGTGGTCTTGGTAGTTGGAAGGCCTGAATTCTGATGCTGTTACTCCTGCTTGGAAAGCTTGATGGATTTGTGCATCAAGGTTGTATATTTTTATTTTCTGTAAAATAGGAATTCTCTTGCCCCTATACTTTTCCTTTCAGGATTGAGGCTAGAATGAATTTCTGAAGTGCTGAAAAAGATGTAGGTATAAAATACATCTGCTGTCGTTGCAAGTGTGCCTCCAGACTTTAAAATGGTAACTGTAGCTGCTGCAGTTTGTCACCCTAGAGAAAATCAGCAATGTTAAGTTAAATAGAAGGTGAAACAAGGGAGTAGAGCTGTTTTGGACTCTTTCCCTGCAGGTGTGTCAAGCACAAGGCATGTTTCAACCAGAGTCCCAGTCTTGCCTAATTAGAAGTTGATGTTCAAATTGCACGCTTAGAATTGCAGCATCTCCTTGTATTATGTAACTTCTTTATTAGCTGGAAAACTTGCAAAGGTACCTGGTTTGTGTGTCTGCCAGACCCTTTTTGGACTGTTATTTACTTGCCCCTATTTTACTGCTGCTTAGATAACACATTTTAATGTTGAGGTTTGATATTCTTCCTTGGTAAGTGTGCAGAGTTCAAATTCAAGTGAGGGGAAATCATTATCAGGGTGTATGTCCGGTCCTGATTCACTTGTCTGGCTTGGATACAGTTACCCCAGCCCTGAATGCTTCTGGAATTTCTCACTGAGAAAATTCACTCAGAATTCTAGCTCTTCCATCTGTAGCATGAAAACACAGATGGTTTTTTTTCTGTATTTACCATAAAGTAAACAAGTTACAGCTTGGTAATCAAGAGCTTTCAGAAGGAAGTATGTTTCTGCTTCTGTGAAGATGCTGAGAATCCTAGAAAGATACTGCTTTCCTTCACAGTGAATTCAGTCAGTACATCACCTATTGCAAGTGAGCTCAGGTTCAGCAGCATCCTTGTAAGAGTTCTACCTTAATCCCAGCACCCTAATGGAGTTCTGGAGAGTTGACTGTTGTTCATGCTTACAGTAAAAAAATCCTTAGTTCTGCATTAGTGGAGGGATCAAAAGCTGCATGTACTATTTGCAAGGACAGTGGTGGCTTGAATGCAGAAGGTAACCTGCACAGTGGATGTGGTGTCATGCAGCATGGCAGCACAGAGCTCTGGTCCTTGTTCCCAGAGTAAGGAGTTGGTCAGAGACCTCCAGCTTGGTCTCTGATAGGAAACTTCAGTAAAAATGTTTCATCTGTTGTGGTTTCTCATCCTCTGTTCTGACAGTCATTTACTGTGCTCCGGGGAAGTACCTGTATGAATGGGATTGTATGGCAATGCAGTTAAAATTAACTTGTCTTCAGTGATTAATCCCTGCACCCGAATGCCTGTGTGTGCAGACTCTTCAAAGGGTTAGAAGAATTGAATATATCTTTTCAGAATGAAGTTGTGGTTGCTTCATTGATACTCTCTGTGAATAACACTGTAAGATTCCTTTAGCAATTCTAAACCCAGAAATAATTTGGCTATTATAAATGTACCTACCTGTGCTTTTAAGATTAAATATTAACTGGACTAAATAAAATGTCAGTTGTGTTCTTAGGATAGCTGCTTAAAAATGGCAGTGATTAAAGCTTACAACACTTAAATGTAGAGTTCAGTAAAGTAACTGGACTTCAGAATGTAAACTATTTTGATTGAGTGTGTCACTTATTTAAATAACCATTTGCTTTGTTTTTAGGGGGAATCTGTAAAGTATTTCTTGGACAACTTGGATAAACTTGGAGAACAAGTAAGTTCTATTTTCTCTTTCAGTCTTAAGTAGCCTTTGTGATCTCTGGGTTTTAAACTGCTGAAATGGAATCAGTGTCTACTCAAATACCTTTATCTTTTGTTAACTTGACCCATTATCTCAGCAGTTCATCACTGACATGTCAAAAACACAGGGCAATGCAAGGGCCAAGAGACTTTCTGGAAATAAAACTTTTGTAGAAAGTGAACAAAAAGCAACTTACAAATGGTTGTCCAGTTAGAAGGCTGTTAAAGTACCAATTGATATCCAAAAATGACTGCTTTTGTTTTTACAGATCCAGTTAGGAACACAAAGTTAAATCAGTGCACTGGTCAGTGGCACCTTTCTGTAGTGTCTACTTTAAAACAAACAAACAAACTTGGTCCAGAATCATATTTTTTTCTCTGGGGAAAAAACTGAAACTTCTGTAGGATACTTCTTGATAGAAATGGTGATGAATGATGATTTTTGATGAAATGGTGGCTACTGTTGAATAATGAAGTTGTATGCTGATAGTCATTAGGTGTGTATTGCAGAAATGTGGAAAAACTGCCTTTAAAATGGCATTCTAGCTTCAGCTCCATGGGGAGCCAGTTCCTCCATGGTCATTTCCAGTTGATGGCTAACAAAGGATGAAGGAATCCAAACCACTTCAGTTCAATCCTGTTACATCATGCTTAATTGCATTTTTTTCTTCTCTCCAACAGATGAAAATTAAATTTTAAGCCAGACTATTTTTTCTGCTTTGAACTGTCATTTTTCTAACTAGAGCACTGGTGATCATCTTGCAGAATCATGGGCTTCCCAGACACCTTGCTTGCGAACCTCAGCATTTGGTCTCTGAGTTTTGATTTGATCTGGAGAGCTGCACTCACTTCACTCAACTGCTGCACTTTCTGCTAATAGTGGATTTCTCATGGTCTTTGAATCCAATGCCACTTTGTTTCAAAGGTGGCTTGTTTGGGTTTTTTCCCCATACATTTAGGTACATTTGGGTAAAGATTTTTGCAGCTTCTTTTCAAAGTTCTGTTTTTTAGAAACCTTGGTCCATTTCTTTTTAATTAAAGCATGAAACTTGAAGTCTCCAGGGTTTTATATTTTTGTATACACACTTACTATAAGTCTGGTGTTGCTGTGGGAATGCTGAGCTCTGAGTTACAGCTTTTCTGGTTTAAAGTTAGACCAAATGGTGCTGAGATACAGAGGGACTCTTCCAGATCTTTTGTCATAGAAAATGTTGGGTCTTTGTGGGAAAAGTGCTAGCAAAGCTTGGTTTCTGAGTGAAAGATTCGATAGGTTCTTCTGATTTATTCTTATCTATATTGTCTAAATATTATTTCCCCAAACTGTGTAAGTATTTTACTGTTGTTATCTGTTATCTGCTGCAACTGGGCTGGCCTGCAACTAAATTGCTTATAAACAGATATACCTGCTATTCGCGTGCCTCTTGCCAAAAGGGAGCTGATGTTAACAGCACATAGGGAAAAGAACTTAATGTTCAGATTTAATCAGATCAGCAAAATATGAGTAGTTGGCTGGTATAGACACTTGGGTTTGGCTGGATTCCTTGTAAGTGTTTGTTGTTAATGGTTAAATGGTGAAATGTTAATGGTGAAATAGTTAAATTCTCGATTCTTGGGGAAATAAGGAGAGGGGTCACCAAAACCTCCACTGTGGACTTCTGGAGGGCAGACTTCAGCCTATTTAGATCACTGGTGAAGAGAGTGCCTTGGGAGTCTGTTCTGAGGGGCAAAGGGGTCCAGGAAGGCTGGATGCTCTTCAAGAAGGAAGTCTTAAAAGCAGAGGAGGAGGCTGTCCCCGTGTGTCGCAAGAAGAAACGTCAGGGAAGGCGACCGGCCTGGCTGAGCAGGGAGCTTTTGCTGGGACTCAGGGAGAAAAAGAGAGTCTATCACCTTTGGAAGGAAGGGCAGGCAACTCAAGATGAGTACAGGGAGCTTGTGAAGACATACAGGGAGAAAATTAGAAGGGCAAAAGCCCACCTGGAGCTCAATCTGGCCACTGCTATGAAGTACAATAAAAAGAGGTTTTACCAATACATAAACAGCAAAAAGAGAAACAGGGAGAATCTCCATCCCTTATTGGATGAGGGGGGGGAACATGGCAACCAAGAATGAAGAAAAGGCTGAAATGCTTAATGCCTTCTTCGCCTCCATCTTCAAAAGTCAGACTGGCTGCCCTCAAGATCCTCGCCCTCCTGAGCTGAAATATAAGGATGCAGAGCAGAACAACCCCCCATGATCCAGGAGGATGCAGTTAGAGACCTGCTGCAGCACCTAGGCACTCAAAAGTCCATGGGGCCAGATGGGATTCACCCGGGGGTACTGAGGGAGCTGGCAGAGGAGATTGCCAAGCCTCTTTCCATCATCTACCAACAGTCCTGGATAACAGGGGAGATCCCAGATGACTGGAGGCTTGCCAATGTGACACCTATCTACAAGAAGGGCCCGAAGGAGGATCCTGGGAACTACAGGCCTGTCAGCCTGACCTCAGTACCAGGGAAAATCATGGAGAGGCTTGTCTTGAGTGCACTCGTGTGGCAAGTGCAGGACTGCCAAGGGATCAGGCCCAGCCACCATGGGTTCAGGAAAGGCAGGTCCTGCTTGACTAACCTGATCTCCTTCTATGATCAGGTGACCTGCCTGGTGGATGAGGGAAGAGCTGTTGACGTGGTCTGTCTAGACTTTGGTAAAGCCTATGACACTGTCTCCCACAGCATTCTCCTGGAGAAGCTGGTGGCACATGGAATAGACAGGTGCACTCTGCTGGGTAACAAACTGGCTGGCTGGCCAAGCCCAGAGACTTGTAGTGAATGGGGTTGGATCCAGTTGGTGGCTGGTCACCAGTGGCATCCCCCAGGGCTCAGTTTTGGGTCCAGTCCTGTTCACTATCTTTATTAATGATCTAGGTGAGGGAATTAAGTCCTTCCTAAGTGAGTTTGCAGATGACACCAAGCTGGGTGGAAGTGTGGATTTGCTTGAGAGTAGGAAGGCTCTGCAGAGGGACCTGGACAGGCTGGATCGATGGGCCAAGGCCAATTGTATGAGGTTTAACAAGGCCAAGTGCCAGAGAAGAGCTACCAGGCTGGTGAAAGGCCTGGAGGATAAATCCTATGAGGAGAGGTTGAGGGAACTGGGGTTGTTTAGTTTGAAGAAGAGGAGGCTGAGGGGTGACCTCATTGCTCTCTACAACTACCTGAAAGGAGGTTGTAGGGAGGTGGGAGTTGGTCTCTTCTTTCCAGTGAATAGTGACAGGATGAGAGGGAATGGCCTGAAGTTGCACCAGGGGAGGTTTAGCTGGATATTAGAAATAATTTATTTACTGAAAGAGTGGGTTGGACAGTGGAACAGGCTGCCCAGAGAGGTGATGGAGTTACCATCCCTGGAAGTGTTTAAAAGAAATATAGATGAGGTGCTGAGGGACATGATTTGAGCATTGAACGGGTAGGTAAAGGTTGTGGTGGGTGCATTTAGGTTATGGTTGGACTTGATGATCTTTAAGGTCTTTTCCAACCAGGTTGCTTCTGTGATTCTCTGTTATTTCATCTGCTAATGCAGACTATATATATTCCAAATATCTCCTAGAGAAACATTGGTTTCCATGTGGTGATTGGATCTTATTCGTGCCTAAAATTCCAATATTAACTAGGCAGACAGTGAGGTGGTAGCCAAAAAAGCTGCCTGATAACCAAAACAAGTCCTTAAGAAGAAAACAGACTTGAGGAAGGATATGATTCAGGAAGAAAGCACATGTTTCAAGTCAGTATCAGTATGTAATCTTGGGAAGAGCTGCACAGAAAATAAAATAAAAAAACCAACAAACCTCCTGCCCTCAAAAAAAAAAAGCCCCCAAAATGGAAGATGAAAAAGAAGGATTGGAAGGTTGATCAAAGTGTAGAAAAGGAGGGTGTGCTTGGTGGTGCTTGCAGGCAAAGCACTGATTGACTGATGAAACAATGAAAGGACTTAATAATAATACTTAGTGCTGCCCAAGGAGAATTTTCAGCTAATGCTGCAGCCTTCAGATGTGGAAAATGGGATCAGCAGTGAGAAAGGGGCTAGTTCAGAATTGCTGCAGTGGCAAGCTGCTGGTATCCCAGGGATCTGGGCAGGAGGGAGGAAACATAATTGTCCTTCAAAAAGATAAGAAATCTCCCAGTGCGGTGGTTAGTTGGTGTCTTCTGTTTCCTGTAGCCAAATGGGGGCTGTGTAGCAACCACTTGACTTCCAGTGCACTCATTTGCAGGCTGTTGCATCAGAGGAACCATTATCTGGTATGAAACATGGTAGATCTTCTGTGCATGTAGAGCTTGAAAGCACTTGAAAGGATTTTATTTGTGGTTGCAAGTGTGGAAGGAATTTTAAATGAGTAGTAGTACTTGAGAGTGAATTTCTCAGGAATTCTAGGGATAAGCTCCTTGTTCTTGAAAGCTCTGCTGAATAAACATTACCAGCCAACTCCCAGAATAGTTTGCTTTGTGCTTGTTTCAGTATTGAAGGCTTATATGGCCTTGCGTGTTATATTAATTGATTTTATTTATTTACCTACTTTAATAATTTCAGTCACTCCTGAGCTTTCCTAAGGCTGGTTTTGTTCTGAGAACTTGAAACTAGCTTCCTGAATAACAAATTATATGTTCCTGTTTGAAAGATGGAATAAGTGTTGAACCTGCAACATTCTCTTGCCTAAATCTTATCAGTCAGCTTTACTCAAAATCCCTCCACATGTGCCCAGTGACATTTGATACAGTCATTGCTCTATTCCTCTAATTGTTTTCCCTCTCTAACAATTTTGGTAGAAAATACCCAAGACAAACATAACAAAGAGGAAAATCTTATTATCCTTTAAAGTTGCTTCTCTTAATCAGACAAAGGGTTGGCAGCACATGCCTGTTGCTCAGTTTGGAGAGAACATGCTGCTATTTTAGCAGTTCAACTCTCCTGCAGATTTAGGTGGTGTGGGGTTTGGATGTGCAATGGTACCACAGCAGAATGTGCAGGGTGGGGAGCCTGTGCTCCAGAGAGCTGCTTTCTAGCTCCTGCCTCGATAAAAATCAGTGTCTTAGTCATGGGCAGCTCAAATAAAGAAACCTGGGAGCTCAAACAAAACAGCCTCTCTCCAGCCTGTTTCACCTTTGAGCTTTCATAGTGAAGCAAAGCGATACTGGAGTTTTTGGAACATAATGCTCACTTTATGATTTTAAAATTTGCTTTCTTAAAGGCTGTGGATCAAACTTGCTCAGCAGCCTTAAAGAATACTAGTATTTAAATAGCCATCTACTTGTGTGTTTGTTTCCCCTGACCCAGCTTACTACTTGACTCAGACTTTCTGGACCATGGTCTTACACATAGTTTATAAAAGCTCCCAGTCTGGTAGTTGACACTGCCAAAGGAAGATCCTAGATCAGGCACTAAGAGAAGATTAAATTCAAAGTCTGAAACCTAAATCGCTCTCTCTGAAGTTGTGAGAAATGCTGGAAAAATGTAAGGAAGAGTTTCCATAACAAGTGAACAACAAAGCTTTAAACTTCAGCATCAGCCAGCTGTCTGTTCTAGATGCACTTTTTAAATAGCAGAAAGTCTTGGACCCTGCACAAAAGTGTAATTCTAAGAATGCCAAAATCCCCAACACGAGTCTTGAATTTCATGCTGTCGAAAGCTGACTAATAAGAATTCCTCTTCCCGTTAACATCTGCGTCCGTTGCTGATGACTGGTCATGGAGCAGTCAAAAAAGGCATATTTAATTCTGGGGGAAAAAGCAGGCTGCAGAACTTCAGATCCAGGGCACAAACACAGCAAGCTGTGTAGGTTTTCTAGCATAACTGATTGCCTTAAAAATTGCTCAGTGGAGCAGCTCTTTTTTTTTTTTCCAGAAACAGTTGTGTAGTATGCCCGAGAACATGGCAGGAACTGAGTGCCCACAGTTAGAATGAGATACTGCCATGGTTCCTGATGTGAGGAGCCTCTTTTAGACCCCATTTCTGCCTTGCAGTGTTGGCAGCCAGTGTGTTTCCCAGCTTTGTGGGACCAGGATGAATGAAAGATGAAAAATATCTAAGATTTGGAACACTTGTTGCTAGTTAAACGGGAGCTTACTGAAGGAAAAAATAAATCTGTAAACGGAAAATTGGCTTCATCCTGGCTCAAACCAGGACATTAGTAATCCAGAATGAGGGTAACTGGCATGAGGAATTGATAGTACACCTCCCGGGTTGTACATGGATCCTTGTCATGTGGCAAATGGAAAGCCTTGGTTCTCTGGGGTACATGTTTTGATTTGATATTGGGTGTGTTTCCTGCTTTGGACTCTACGTGTTCCCAGAATGCTTCAGTGCTAGCATATAAATATACATACACGTGTATATTTATTGAAACCCTCGTGCTGTTCCTCCGCAAGCTCTTCTCTCATGTTCAAGTCAGCTGTGATCAGTCGCCCTGCCTGTGACTTGTATCCTAATCAGCAAACTCTCCTTCATTTTTATTTTTTTTTAGGACTATCTTCCCTCACAGCAAGATATACTGCTGGCACGAAGACCCACAAAAGGGATTCACGAGTACGACTTCGAAATCAAAAATGTTCCTTTCAAAATGGTTGATGTAGGCGGGCAAAGGTCAGAACGGAAACGTTGGTTCGAGTGCTTCGACAGCGTCACGTCGATACTCTTCCTTGTTTCCTCAAGTGAGTTTGACCAAGTGCTCATGGAGGATCGGCAGACGAATCGCCTTACGGAATCCCTGAACATTTTTGAAACAATAGTCAATAACCGGGTTTTCAGCAACGTCTCCATCATTCTCTTCTTAAATAAGACGGACTTGCTTGAGGAAAAAGTACAGAAAGTGAGCATCAAAGACTATTTTCCAGAGTTTGAAGGGGATCCCCACTGCTTAACAGATGTCCAGAAATTCCTGGTGGATTGTTTTCGTACCAAACGCCGGGACCAGCAGCAGAAGCCCCTCTACCACCACTTCACCACTGCTATTAACACAGAAAACATCCGGCTAGTTTTCCGTGATGTCAAGGATACCATCCTTCATGACAACCTCAAGCAGCTTATGTTACAGTGATGTGCAAAAAGACATTTTTATTTGAGTAACTTTTGTGTGGTTTTTTGTTGTGTTTTTTTTTTAACTAGAAGTTTACAGCAGGAGTAGAGAAACCAGATCCTGTCAGACTTCTTGATATGTGGCTAAAAGCTGCTGCTGAACACATTATTGCCAATTTCTGCAGAAATTCAGGCTTAATCTCTTCCAGTGTAGCTTCAAGTTGACTCAAGTTGTAATTTTATAGCAGACCTATGTCTAAGTTACCTGTAAAGTGATACATTTGATGTTTTATGAACATGTATATTATCCTAGAAAATTCATTCCACATTCAGAATTTTAAGTCCAAACTTCAGTGAAATTGTTGCAATTGTTAGACTGTGGCAGTAATTTAAAGGGGGAGAAACTTCTCACATCTAACTTCATTATGACAACTGTGATACCATAGCTGATTAATGATTTCTCAGGTCTGTTGTTGGTTAGAAATCCCATAAATCCCTTGCTGGAATCATCTATTCGAAGCCAGGGTTCCTGGGTGTAACATACTTCCTGTTCAAGTATAAATCTTTGTGTGGGGTTTGACCGAGAGATGCTTCAAAAAGACTTGGATCAGGAGCTTCCGACATATCCACGAGGAAGTCCTGACATGGGCAGAAGTCTAGTGATGAGGAAGGAGTGGAGGGCACAGTGCACATTTCACTCTGATGCCTTGAATGTACATCCTAGAGCCATGGCAAAGCACAGAGCACTCGGATACAGTCCTCTAGAAATTCTGATGTGGGAAGGGGGTGCAAACTAAACTTGTGTTTCTTATCTTCACTAACCAGACATTACCTGTAGGTACCTTTCCTGTTCTCAAAGCGCTTTAGTAGAGCACTGGGTTATTTTTACTTTCTCCATGTCTTCTTACAGTGTGCCTGGTCTTAATCAGTAAGCATTCGGTGACGGATAGAAGTACTTGCAAACCTAAGTGCCTCCTTGTCCTCCTACAGTATTTTTCAGTGGCCTTATGTAAGCATATGTGTGCCCAGCAGAGGCCTTGTGTAGCTGACACCGTGAAGATGAATGTTTTATGCTGGAAAAAAGAGCATGTCACAGCAGAACGTGAGGTTCTTTCTGAGACTTTCCCATTGGGTCTAGCAATCCTAAGTGTACTTGAGCCAAGTATGTTGCACAGCACACTCCAAAGTGCTGCTTGTGACTGAGAAATTTTACCAAAAAGTTCCATTGTAGTTTCATTTTTTTTTTTTAACTTTTTTTTTTTTTTTTTGGGGGGGTTGTTACTGTTGCCATTTGGAAACTACTTCTTGCCCAGAAATCCTCACACACCACAGACCATGCTACAAAATGAGAGTTAAGCCCATGTTTTAAAAAGTGGTGCCACTGCTGAGTTTCCCCCAGAGTGCAGTGTCATGTGTTCAGCTTCCCACCTTGCCCCACAAAACCAGCCAATTCCTGTGGATCATGATGCTGGCCAACACTTTCTTAAATTAATTTTTATTAACATATCCAGGTGTGGCAAGTGGTGTGCCATCCTATTCTCAGTGCTTGGAGCAGTGTCCCTGCTAGAACATAGGAAAGCTGCCTGTCTTCTGAACTTAGCCTTTTACTTACTGTGATTGTAAGTTGTATTAACATCTCTGTACCTCGTTCCTCTGTCAGTAGAAGGGGAATATTGTATTTTTATTTAGTTAGGTGCTTTGAAAGACCTTTTATTTTTTTATATCATTCAGTGAGTAGTCATAGATTAGTCTGCAATTTCTGCAATAAGGCACTATTTTGGGAGGAAAGAATTCTGAAAAGAGCTTGGGAGAAGTCACAGTGCATAATCTAAATAGAAAAAGAAGTCTGGGTGCACCACTGACGTCAGGAGCATTAATATCATCTTCAGATAGGGATATTTAATGTAGATTTTACATCCTTACTGGATATGGTTACTTCTGGTTTGGTGTCTTCAGGTCATATGTGAGCAGTTCAAGAAGGATGATGAACTAGAGGCCTCCTCAAAAAAGGCTTGTGAGGCTATTTAAAGGATTGGACAACATGCCTGTAATGGGAATCCCTAAGTTTGCCATTTCCCCCTTTGGGGAAGGATGACAGATTGATTTGGTTGAGCTATAAATGCTGCATGAGCAGACAACAAACCTCTGTCCAGTAGCCTCAAAGTCTGCTGTTGGAAAGCAGAAATTGAACAAATCTGTGCCCTTGCTAGTCAAGAAGAGGAGGAGTAGGTTTGTTTTTTTCCATTGCTGACAGTTGTCTGAACAAGTTTCTCTTTTCAAAAGAGACTTGCTCTGATTAAAATAAATAATTTGGAGAGGGTCTGTAGTATGTGTTTTGCAGGGTGTCAGACTAATGATCGCAGGAAAGACTAAATACTGGATAGTGAATGATGTGAAGATCACCAGGAATTTGTCTAAACGAATATGTTTTTTTAAAATGTTGATTAATTTGGGGTCAAGGGACCTGTTAATTTACTAAAGATCCTCAAAGCTGATGTCAGACCAAAGATAATAGTCAGTATCACCAAGGCACTGGGCACTTCTGACATTAGCTAAAGTGGGAAAAATATTCAGCAGGCTTCTCCCCTGAACCAACACCAAAAAACCCCTGGTTTTAATCCTTTCAGATCACTTTCCCTGGGAACACCAGGGCCTGTAAGATAGCCAGGTGGACCCCCACACTGTTGGGTCACTTCTGACAAAGTAGGCCCAGGTAGATAAGCACTATATGAATCTCAGGCAGAAATGAATTATTTTAATGGAATGACTGAGTCAAATCACTTGTTTCCCACTCCCACTTCTCCAGAGGGGGTGAGACAGCAAACCTTGATGTAACTGTTTACATGGTTCCTATGTTAACATACTGACTAAACAAACCATTGGGCTTTTCCACCTTCAGACTTACTCTTCATGAGCTACCTGAAAAGGATCACAGTGCAAACTGTTGGATTTCTTTTTAGATTTGTTTCTAAATACTGTTTCTTCATAGCAGGATATAATTTTGGTACAAGAGCTGAAGTGATTTGAACAGAGTGATTTATTTTTTTTATCCTGAAGCGAACAACTGAGTCACAGTTGGCTACTAAAGGTGAAGCTTGTTCATGTAAACCAGTCTGTGGTACAAGGTCAGGACAGATTTGTAGTGAAGGTGGGAAAGCAGGTAGAAAAATCAAGTTTCCCAAAACTTTCTTAGTTCTTGTCAATGGAGTGAGCTCTGGTAAAACTGATCACTGATCAAATGGAGATATACCACTGTCTTGTACAGCCTTCCTGTACTTGAAGGTGAAATTGGTGTTTTAGTGACTGTTCTCTGCTGCAGTGTGTTAGATGATTGATACCTGAAAACTGTGGCTGTTCATCAGGGCTTTAAAAATTTTACTTTTTTATATATTGTACGTGGGAGCATAAGCCATCAGTTTGTGTAAAACTTCAGCTTTCTTCTAGAGTATCTGCTCTTAAAAAAAAAGTCAGGTGGGTTCCTTGATCTCAAAGGCTGTATATTGGACTCATTTGTCTAGTCAGTAGCTTTACATTTTGCCCATCAGAATTATTCTAGCAAATTGCTCAGATCAGGTGGGTGTCTCAAGCTTCATGACACTTGGCTAATAATAGTATTCATGGTCAGTCCCAGGTGGCGTGGTCAAACTGCGCCTTCTTGTCATGTTTGGGAGCAACTCACTGCTTAGAGACTGAGAACTGTGCATGTTTGACATGTCCGTTGCCCTCGGAAGGTTTCTCTGCTTATTTCTCTTTCAGGACAGTTGCAGGAGGTTAATTTTCCAACAATAACATTTCCTGTTTCAAAATGATCCGAAGTTTCATGCCGTACCCAACTGTTCACAAGTTAACTTTACAGGTCTTGGCTATTTGATGGTACCATTAACATAGTTTGTTTTGATGACACAGCATTGCAATACAGTGCCATTTTGCAATTTCTTTGCATTGTACTTGAAAATAAGTTGAATTGCAGACTATTTAAAGCCGCTTTCCTGCGCTTTCAGTAGCAGTGAGAGCTCACCTTACGTGAAGCCTTTCTGTGAAAACCTATTTTGTAACAACCTCATAGATCTTTAACAAAACCAAGATTTGTATTAGCTTTGTATAAATGTTTGTGGCTTACAATTTTATATGTTTAACTTTTTATAAACTTTCCAGGGACTACTTTTTATTGTAAATTTTTTTTTCCCCTCCTTGCTTTAGTTTAAGATTGGCAATAAATTATTTCTAAGGGAGGTCTTAGAAGAAAAAAGCATCGCTTCCTTTTTATAAAACGGTTAAATTGAATAGTTTAAAACCTCTTACACTCGCTTGTACATGGCTCTGTACATACTCTCCAAAAGTGTTGCCTTTCAGCTATTAATATTTGCCTTGTGTACAAAAATTACTGACGATGAATAAACATATACAGCCTCATGTTGGTACTATGATTATTTTTTTTTCAAACAGTGATGTGTGGAGGCAGCCAGCTGCCTTTCCCAGTTGGGTGGCCAAGGCCAGCTGTTCTGCTCCTGCCACATCTCGTGTTTCAAATAAAATATGTAATAGAATTAGTCTGTGGTCTCACAAGCTCGTTCTCAGGGCTCATCTAGGTTCTTGTTCAGCCTGATTACTTCCCTCCAGTAGAGAGGCAAAGGGAAGTTGCTGACTTGCATTTAGCAACCCGTGTGGTGCTCAGTGTGTAAAATATTGATGACGCTGCTGTGCGTTCTGGCGTAAGTGACAAGCCTCTGTATAAATTATATATCTCAGTATTGCAGAGTTAGGCTTTTTTAAGCTGTTTTCTGAATAAGACAGGCTCTGCCTCCTCTAGAAATGGATCACTGCTTGAGTTGCAGCCGGCTGCAATATGAAGCAATGTGTTGCAGCAAGACACTTGGTTTCTCCTTGTCAGTTTTTATAGGCCTGAGATGCTTCGTTTTCCACAGCAGCCCTTGGATGTGACTGGTGTGCTGTGGACACTGAATCTCTGAAAGTGCTCAGATCAAATCATGCTTGTTTATAGACTTAGTGCTCAACATTAGTATTTGTCTTGATAATTGCAATCCATACACTGTAAAAATTCTTAGTGTGTGTGAATGTTGGTGTGGATAAATAGGAACCTGCATGCAGTTATATTAAATGAACACCATTTGTGAAGTTGCTCTGACTTTGAAAACAGACCTTTTTAGGTTCTTTGGAAAGCTTTTGTTCTTGGATCTGATTTCCTGAGATTCAGCCAGCCACCTGAGGAGTCAAACTAACAGCATCTAAAACTCAACAGATTCTGTTTGTTTTGTTGTTTTAAACCAAATATTACAAGTGTAGTTGCATCAGGGTTCACCGAGGCTTCTGGTTAAGCTCATGTTGACTAAAGTTCTCATCAGAAATGTGGTGGTGGTGCTGTGCTGTTCAGCAGTGACTTGCAGACTGGTGACCTCCCCTCACTGGTGTGCTTGGTGGCTGCCAGCAGTGGAGAGAGCCAAAGGAGGGGCAGGGCAGCAGCGTGTTACAGGGTTTGTGTGAGTAAGTGGAAGTTTCATCACTTTCATAAAGCTCTGGATTTAACAGAGCACCTCGTTGCATGTGCCACTGAATGTAGGTTGGGTTTTCAGCCTCTTCCTTCCTGTTCAAGTAACTCGGTGATTACACAATAACTGACATAAGGCAACGAAACTGGAATGGAGCTCTGCTGAAGGAGCTGCCCTGCCTGCCCCAGGAGCTGGTTTTGGAGCTGATCTTAGGAGTCTTAGGATCTTAGGAGGGCAAAGTGCTGGAGGAATGGCTGCAGGAAAGGAGCAGGGCCCTTTGGGAAGCACAGCTGAAAACAGGACAGGAGTCTGAGCTGGTGCAGACCCTGCTGTTTTTTTCTTAAAAAAATATAAAGGTGATTGTATCAAGTTACTTCTGGCCAGCCCACCTAATGCACTGCTTGGCTTTGTTTACTGCTCAAGTTGAAATGTTTTCACTGTGTGTGAAGTGTGAGTTATTAGATTAAATTCATAAGAAGGGTCCAGATAGACTGAGTCCCACAAGGTTGTGCATTAGTGTTTTATTTGTGCCTGACTTTAGATAGCAGGGGATTTCTTTTCTCTGCTTTCTTCCCTTGTGTTTCTATGCATGCTTAAAAATGAGGGGCAAGATGTTGGTTCCTGTTGGGGTGCAACTTCCACCATCAGCAGCTTTGTCCTAAGAGAAGCTCCAGCCTGTGAACCACATGGTGACAGAGTCAGTCCTTGCACCCAAGTTCAGCAAACAAGCTGCAGAGAACTCTGAAATAAGGAATCAAAACAGCAAAAATGAGATGCACACCGAGGTGGGAGACAAGGTCCCTGCCCGTGCGTGCAGCCAAGCTACTGCCTCTGCCTGGCTCCATGGAAGAGGTGAGAGTTTGATTAATTATTGAGCACTAGACCTCACAAACCCGGATTTGGGGTAGGCTGTTGGGAGCAGAGGTCTGCTCCAGTGCTCGTGACTTCATAGGAAGGTTAATATTTAAAGCTGCAAGGTGCTGGAGAGTAAGGTAGGAACGTGTTTGTCAGCAGAAGCAGTACGTGAAGAAAATCTTACTTGTCTGCCTGGTTGGTTGGAAACATGGTGACCCAGTAAGATGATGCTGATCACTGGAGACTGGTTTTTATTAATTTAGGACTTAGAAAACAGGAGGAAGCACAAGACCCTGTGCATCCAGCAAAGTGAGTTTTCCTCACTCCCTATTCCAATGTTCAATAGCGTGGATCTTGGATCTTGCCTGTGCAGAAGATGCTGACTCCCTTCCCAGGCTTTTTCCCATTAACAGGTAGCAATGCCTAGAGCCAAAATCCCTGACTGACTTCCAGTTCTCTCTCCTATCCAGCACCAGGCCAAACCTTGGATGGCTTTCAGCCACGTTGGAGACTCTGTCCTGTGTCCCCTCCCTTACATCATCTGCATCCTGGATGACAGTCAACTTCTCTTACGTAGAAGAAAACCAGATTCATTTTATCAGATTCAAAGGGGAAGCAATAGGAGGGGAAAAAAAGGCATGTATTTTAAGGTTAACACTCCCCCAGATGGCTTTCTGTGCTGACTGAGAGGCTGAATGACTGTTTCCATGCTGACCATGTACCACGCAAACAATGTTTGTGCGATGACACCAACCATGAACAGTTTCTCTCCACCATCTCACCACATCAGGCTGTTGGGCAGTGAGCACTTCCACAATTAGTAGGTGTGATCACCAGCCCTGACATGAGGTGGGAGTTGTTTTCAGCTTTTATAGAAGGAAAAGGCAGTATCTGTAAATGAGACAGATCTTCATGTGGTTGCCTAGGCATAATATTTAGCACTGTTTCTGTTTAAGCTGGATTTTCTTATTAATCCAAAGTCTAATGTTGGGAGCAGCTGTGAATTGATGGCCGTTTCCTGCTGTAGCCTCTGTTTTCCCTGAAGAAAGAGGAAGCAAACAAAATTCCATGAAACCAACATTTTCAAAGAATTATTAACATCAGGATTCACAGAGGGGCAAGTTAATCAAGCCTTCAGCAGCACCAGCCTTCTTACATCATGTCTGGCATTTGCTAAAAATTGTCTAGCATTAAGGGGCAAACTTCCTCTTTTATTCATGCTGATGACCCAGGCAGACTCTCCTTCTGTCTCTCTCCCATCCCCACTTGCAGACTTTAGGAGGAAAGGGGATGTGATGCAGCCCGTGTCCAGCAGAGCCCCAGGGGTCAGATCTGGTGCAGGGCAGGAGAGCTCTGCTGGGAGCAGCGGGACCAACTGCTCAGGGAATTCCTGCTTGGTGTAAATCTGTGATGCCCTTGATAAAGCCACAACCAAACCAACCTCAGAATTTCTCATCGTGTCATCTGTTGTGCTCCACAAGCCTGACTGATGTGGTTGCAAGATTTCTTCCTTTAGAAAGGCAACCCCAATTGCCCGAACTGGTAGGGGTAGGTACATGGAGATATTTAGGCATTTAATATTCAAATTAATTGCCAAAAGTAGCTTCTTTCTAAGAGGCTAGCAAGGTAGTGTGTTATGTTTTTCCCTCTTCATAGAAGCAGAGGCTATGAAAGCATCAGGATGACAGCCAGCCATTTTGCCAGAGCCAGGCTTTCCACTCTGTGTCTCCATACCCCATTCACTTGCAGCAAGACAAGTGCCTGTGGTGATGCTGAAGTCAGGAGAGCAGAGGAGAAAAACACAGCCTGCCCTGGCTCTCCTGGGAGGTGGAGGTCTGTGGTTCCCAGGGCAGATGAGGACCCTGCTGTCCCTTGGATGAGAGTTACTGCCCACTTTAGGAAATGTTTCTCAGAGCTAGCAGCTTCATGAGCCATCCGTCTACAATCAGTAGGAAGAAAAAAGTCTCTCCAGAGAGCAATCCTCAGTCTTGACACAGTGTCCCAGGCAGGTCAGGTGAGTCACTCCCTGTAGTGCCAGAAGTGACTTGGTCTCTGCACTTTCAGACACTTCCAATGAAATCAAACCACCTCCACCCCAGCACCTTTGTACTGGGTTTCCCTGATAACAAAAGGCAGTACAGCATGAGTGTGTTAGTGTAGAGCACTCTTGAGATCTTTGGAGGAAAGGTCTGGTCTATCTTCTTGCTGAGGATTATTTTCAATGCAGGGTCCTCCAACACCTCTTTGTGGCAGGATTTCAGTCACAAGCCATTGCAAATAAATGGCTCCAGATCTTGGCAATGTTGTAGGAAATAACCCCACCTGTTTTGCAGTTCCTTAAAAGCAAAAGAATTATTAAATTCTCATTTAAATCTCCACTTCCGTATCTGGAGCTCTTTGGATCACACATTTCTGTAGCAGGGGCTGATCTTTCCCTCCATTTTCCAGTCAGATAGGATTTCACTTTGTGCAGACACGAGTGTCACCCCATCTGTGTGTCTCATCCAGCACTGCCCGGGAAGAGCTCCTAATGGAATGCTCATGGAAAATAGGCCAGAGCTGAAAATGTGAGTAAGAGAAACAGCAGAACTGCAACACACAGCAGGTTTGTTTCACTTAAATGGCAAGATTATTCACTGCACACAATTCTGTGTGAGCCCTGTAGCATTTAGAGGCAGGCAGCGTGGTGCCAGCGTCACACAACGTATGTGCCCCAAAAAGTGTTGGAAACATCTGAGCTGTCTCTGGTGACTTCAGACCAAATCATGGCGAAGGAGCCATGAGGCCGAGGGAGAACAGCCATGATCTGAGCACAGGGGTGCATTCCAGGAATGTCTGAGCACTAAATATAGCCACCGTGCTCGCTCAGTGGCTTCAGGTCCAGCAGATAACATCCTACTTCAGGACATGGCATTGGGAGAAATCGTGTCATCCTAAGGGCAGGTGTGAAATTCAATCCCTAGCACCACGTCAGCAATGCTTCCTGGGAATCCTGGGATCCCTGGCTTTTCTCTGTTTTATGTCTCTTTGAAGTGCTTGAGAGCATAATGAAATTATCAGGGGAAAAAATAGAACATTAGTATTTATTTTGGAAGCATGAGCTAAGTTCTTCCTCTGTCTGGACATAGTATCTCCCAGCAAGCCTCACTAATGCTTGTAAAAGCTTCTGAACACAAAAAGCATCACATAAGTGTGAACTATTAGAGCTTTTGTTTGTTTGCTTGTTTTATAAAAACACCAGAGAACTACCAGGTGTGTTGGGGAAATGCTGCTTCTGGCAGAGGAATAGAGAGGACACACCTGTACAAACCAGTAGGCCCAGGAATACCTCCTGCCATAGAGATTCGTAGCAGAAATGTCTCCTGGTAGCATGGATGGAGACAGGCAACCCCCTGCAGGGTCCCAACTCCAAATGAGGGCGTGGTCGTGGTGCCTCATCACTCACAACACATTTTCCCCCTTTTTTCTCAAGTTCTACACAAATCCTCTTCCTGTCCAGCTCAGTAATGTGCATTTACGTATGCAAAACCACCCTGTGTGCTCACAGCTTTTCTGTATATTGCTGTTTTTTCTTGAAAACAGCCTTTTCATCGGTGGTTTGGTTTGTATTTTCAGGGGACCTTGCAAAATATCTAAAGAAGAAAAAGCCCAGAGATGCCTTTGGTATTTTAGGAATAACCCTGAGAAGTCTTGGAATTTCATCATTGGACAAGCCTCTTGGACAAAAAGAAGCAGAACTTTTGAGTGTGAAAAACTAAAATGACTTTCAAAAGATGAACAATCAGCTCAATCACGGTGGCTGTTGAAGTGTGGTGCAAGGCGAGCAGGGATGCTTAGGGCCTGGCAGTTTGATGTATGTATATTTTAGAAGACTGAGGACTTTTCAACACATTAAGTTCGAGATTATTTGGAAGAGCCAGGGACACGGGTAGTACTGATTCATATTGATTTCATATCAGTATCCACCCTGCTGTAGTGTCCCTGCGGCCTCTCCTGATGCTCAGCTTTTCCATCCCGTGGCTGGTGTGTCTCTGCTCTCCCGTGCTAGCCCACGCTGACCTCTCTTGGCAGCGGCACTCAGGGCTGCCAAATTCTCATCCTGTTTAATTAGGCCGGGCGTAATTAGGCTCGGCAGCCTCGAGTCCCGGCGTGGCACCTGTCCCGAGTGGCGCAGCGCCCCGGGGGGAGCGGCAGGGGGCGCTCGTGGGCCGCGGAGCCGGGGCAAGGAGCGGGTCGGGGGGGGGAGCGGTCTGGGGAGTGGGGGGGAAGCTTTGGGGGTCCCTTTGCCTCACAAGGGGAATGGGGGGAAGCTTTGGGGGCCCCTTTGCCTCACAAGGGGAATGGGGGGGAGCTTTGGGGGCCCCTTTGCCTCACAAGGGGAATGGGGGGAAGCTTTGGGGGCCCCTTTGCCTCACAAGGGGGGGTGTGAAGCATTTTGGGGGTCCTTTCCCCACACAAGATGTTGGAGGGAAGATTTTGGGGGGCCCCCTCCCCTCACTACAGGTCCTACCAGGTGAGAGCACAGAACCCATCCGCAATGGTCCATGTAAAGTGGAGGGAGATGGCGAAATGTAGGTAGGAACAATTGACCAAAGGCTGGCTGTTGTCAGACCCCAGCTCATGAAATTGGGCAGATTTTGGGGTTCCGTTGCTGCCTGTGGCTGCAGGGCTCCAGCCACCTGAAGAAATCCACCAGACCTCCCCTGGCCCTCTGTCCATTTTGTTTACACAAGGTGCCGTAGGCTCTGACACTGTAGACAGATGTAGGGTATGGAAACGGGGCAGTCACTTGAGCTGGCATCCAAACTTTTCTTTCCTCCCCTTTCTACGGCACCCACCATAGAGCCCACCCCTCCCAGGGCTTCACTGCCCACCATGTCTGGCAGGGCAGACCTGGGTGGAGTTGGTTCTGGTGGCTCAGGAGAGCTGGAAGAGCCCCCCAACACAAAAGGGACATGGAGCTGTTGGAGAGAGTCCAGAGGAGGCCACGAAGATGATCAAAGGGCTGGAGCAGCTCTGCTGTGGAAACAGGCTGAGAGAGCTGGGGTTGTTCAACCTGGAGAAGAGAAGGCTCCAGGGAGACCTTGGAGCACCTTCCAGTGCCTGAAGGGGCTCCAGGAAAGCTGGGGAGGGACTTTTGACAAGGGCAGGGAGTGATAGGGTGAGGGGAAACAGTTTTAATCTGGAAAAGGCAAGACTGAGATCAGATATTAGGAAGAAATTCTTCACTATGTGGGTGCTAAGACACTGACCCTGGATGCCCAGGGAAACTGTGGAAGCCCCATCCCTGGAAGTGTTGGATGGGGCTTGGAGCGACCTGGTCTGGTGGGAGGTGTTCTCACCCATGCAGGGGGGTTGGAACTAGGCGGTCTTTAAGGTCCCTTCCAACTCAAACCATTCTATGATTCTGTGATACAATTCTAGGACCTGCAGCACGTGTGCTGGCACCACCAGCCAACTGCTCCCCAGTATGATCACCCACTGCCCTACAGAAACCAGTGCTCACAAATGTAAATAGCACATCTTCAAACCTATAGCATCACCCATTCCCAAGGCCTCCTGGAGACCAGGGTGTCCAGCAGCAGCGTGTTATCATCAGAATGCTCTGGGCAGATTTCTGGCCACCCTTCTCCCTGGGAACCTTGTGCCTGTCCTGTGGTGGGGCAGGGTCCCCTGGGAGCAGGTACCTGGCCCCTGCCTGCATGGGCTGTGCCTGGAACCATCACCTCAAGCTTGGCATAGGGCTACAACATCAATGGTGTGCATCTGTCAGCCTCATTTTTTAACTTCCTTGCAGGATGAATTTCACAACCCCTACATTAGTTTGTGTTTCAGCTGTTGCTGTAGATACTGTAGCTTCTGTCTGTGCATGTTTTCTTGTTTTTCTCATCTTTCTACCGTCTTACAGACGTAAAAACTGAAGGAGCACATAAATTCAGGGTTTCCAAAGGAAACTGTGGTCTGAGACATGCAAAGAAATGTCAGTGCTAGAGAGTTATACTTGTGGTTAGTAACTGTTTATTTGTTTTGCTAAGTAGAAGCAGGTGTTACAAGAGTCAGGGTATTTGGGGAAAGAGGCAGGAGGGTTGTGTTGCTCACATGGGTTGGGGGTTGAAGACCTTCTAGCCAGTATTAACCACATTGTTTTTAAAAACAAGAAACAGAATGCAGTGGAGAGAATGATTTTGCTTTAGTCTTTCAATGCGAAGACAAAAATATTTCAACTTTCTTATTTCATTTTCATTAAATGTGTTATGTCTTAAAGACCTTACTATCAAGGGATCCACGAAGCTGATAGTGGAACAGTGGCAGGAACCCAAAAACCCTACAAGTGTTCGAGGAGAACCACAAGTGGTTATTGAAATGCCTTGATGTGCTGCAGGACTAAAGCATATAAGCAGAGTGGGTGCAGAAAAGCTCATTAATTTAAAGGGTTACTTTCTGTCATTTACTATGGACTATTCTAAAATTTACTGTCTGACAAGAAACTACCAGTACACTAAAAATTCTTCACTGAAAAGCTAATGTTTGTGTCATCTCTTGGCTGACACTGGTTGCTAATATGATGCTACACTATTTGGTCTCTGCTGATGCCACGTGCATCCAGGAATGTTTGTATTCATCACTCTTCAACACTTATTTTCTAAATAGGGTCTGGGCTGGGCTGTGTCCCACACAGCTGCAGGTGACTTGTGCAGTTTAATTCTTTGTATTTTATAAGACTTAGGATAAAAGTGCAGGAATGAGAGTCCCTGTGTAGAAGTAAACGGGTATTTGCAGGTGTTTGCAGAAGCCTGGTTGCATCTAAGAGTTTGCACGAAGATCAAGAGACGTTACCTTGAATTTTAATCCAGTTTATTTACATAGTTTCTCTCTCATTTTTCTAAAATCAGTTTCACAGGTTTAATTGGGACTTTGTGCGAGAGCTTTGATTTCCCGTGTCAGGATGTTATTTTTAATTACTGTGACCAGGATTTGGTTAGGCTTCCATTTTTCTTTATGTCACCCAGGTAGGATGCTTCCTCCTCTGGGCTGGTAAATTGACTCACTCAAACCAGTGCCCCAAATGAGGCTGACAGGGGAGAGTTCCCACTGGGCACAATTTTCAGGACTAATTTTTGCTCTCTGCTTCACAAATCTGCTTTTGTGCTCCTTTCCTGGTCTTACACCTGTGAGCAATTAAATTCTCTAAAGTGTGTGAATGATCTGCTGTTAAAATGACACACCAGAGTGCATCTATATATATTTTTTTAAATTACTCTTTTGAAGTAGAATCACTTACACATTTTTATATTTACTGCTGTTGTTTCCTTGCTTATTAAAGTGGAATTTGACTTAAATCTATAGTTTATGTCCAGTTATCACTTTACACACTGTTCCCTGACCAGTTTGGCTTCCTCAGCTGCACTGAAGGTGCTTTTTACCAAGGACAAATCCAACATGTAGATCAGGCTGCCAGATCAGTGTCTAGTCCTTGCAGACAAACACTGAGGTTGAACATCTTGTCTCATTCAAAGCTGTGCAAAAGAGATGGAATAAAAATCTTGGAGATGCCAGTGTAGATCTGGGGAGGAGAGAGGCTCTTGCAATGAAAACATTTCATGAACTAAAGCTTGGATGTGGTTTTGTCTTTGAATATTTGGGTGATCTGTTTGCATCAGGATTGGCTCTAACTGCTGTTGGGGGAGCAGGTTTCTACCTTCTCTTCCGAGTCCTCTTGATTGTGATATTTGAAGAAGCTGTGAAGGATTCTGACTCCTCACCTGTGGAGGCAGGAAAACAGCCAGCAGAAGGGAGAAGAAAGAGAAAAATTGGTTTTAAGCCTGCAGACTCCTTTCCTGGTACAATTTATTTAATGTATTTTACTTTTGGCACAGCACGGGGGATTGCCTGAGTTTCTGACGGGGGAAAGCCTTGCAAGGCCGGTGGGGCTTCTGTGCAGGTGAGGGTGGGCACGAGTGTGACTGATGCTGCAGGTCGGGGTTTTCAGGCTGCGATGGTGCGAGGACAGGGACAAACCCCCTCGCTTTTACGTGCAGCTGAAGTTTGAGCAGAAAAGGGCCGTGTTCTGCGAGCTGCGGGGGGAATGACTGCGTGCCGGTCACTCTGGGGCTTGCTGGAGGTCGGGGGGCAAATTTCTCCAGTGGTACTGAGTGCTTTGCAGGAGGGGGTGGGATGTGGCCCCCCTCGTGATTGCTGGGGGGGCCCTTTGCTGCGGGGGGGACTCCCCAGCCTGCGCTCCTCCCCTCGGCGTGGATGGGGATGGGGAGGAGCGGGATCCGCGGTCAGGAGCAGCAGGGAGGACTAAAACACGGCGGGCAGCTCTGCACCGTGAGTGCACGGGGGTTTGCTTTGGGCTTTTCTGACTGTGTCTGGGGGGGACCCAGCTTCTCGCCGGCTTTCCCCAGCAGTACCGAACTGCCTGGCGTCTTTGGCTTGGAGGGACCAGTTGGCAGGAGCCCTTCCCAGGGGCACGGGAGGCCTGCAGCACCCGATAGCGCCTGGGGGTGCCCAGGGGGGGTGCGGGGACAAGGCTGTGGGTGGCTGGTGCTGATAAGATGTTGCTGCTGCAGCCCGAGGGATGTGAGGGAGGAAGATACAGGCACACGGGGTGTTATTTGCTACAGTGAGGGTGAACTGGGAGCTTGCACTGGAGGCCTGGGGCTGTAGCAGGAGGAGGGGAAGGGAGGGATTTCACAGCGGGCAGGGAGCCCTGCGGTGGCTTGGAGGGTGCTGGCTTTTCTGGGGGTTCAGCTCTAAGCAGGCCATGAGGCTGTTGCTCCCTAAGTTTTCCAGTTTCAAGTTTCCTGGAGTACACATAGCAACGTTCAGCAACGGCTGGCTTGGCCCCCAGCACTGCTGTCAGAGGAGCAGCAGAGGTGCATCCTGTCCTGCATCCCCAGGGGTGCATCCTGTCCCGTGGCAAGGCTGGCTTATGGTCCTGGGCTGCAGAGTGCACCCTGCTCTGCCCTACCCTCCTCTGTGTGCAAACCAGAACCTGCTTTCACACCTGGTACGGGCTCTCGAGGGGAATGTGAAGTGGCCATGTGTGTCGAGGTGTCCTCAAGTCACCACCTCTGTGTGGTGTGGTCACTGCCAGCAGAGAGAAGCAGGGATGCAGATCTGTGAGAGGAAGGATTTGGGTAATTTTGGTCAAGTGCTGTGCCTGGGAGTGGATAAAAGGCTTCAGCAGGTTTGTCCAAGTGGCAGTGTCAGAATCAGACCTTGTCACATATCTTCGTGTCCTTCAGGCGATCTGTGTGTTGGTCACCGTGTTATTTAGTCACTCATTTACTTTCAGTTTGTAGCCTCTGTAGGAAACCTTCCACACCATCACACACGGTGTGGAGCAGGGGCCACATGGACAGGCTGCTGAGGGGGGCTTTGGGCACCATGAGGGGAGCTGACCCTGCTTGCTCCATGCCCAGGGTGGGCGTTAGGAGGATGCTCAGCCATGGGTTAGGAGGATGCTTGGCTTAGGCAGGACCATCACCCTGTTGCTGTGTGTGGGCAGTGGTGCATGGCTGCCCTGTGCTCTCCATGCCCACCTCCTGCAGTCCTTGAACCCTAGGTATGACTTCACAAATGGCTTTTGCTTTTCACTGGTTATTTTGGATCTTAGTCTCATTTTGCAACGTTAAAAAACCAAAACAAAACCGAAAACCAGCCACACCAACAGCAAAATGCAAAAGCCTCAATACGCTTGAAGTGCTTAAAATGCTTAATTTTGACAACTTCCCATAGCACGACCACAAGCTGGTGGAGATGAAAGAGAACTGGAGGAGCAGAGAGGCAGGACAGTGGGCACCAGCATCGCTGGGGAGAGCAGGTCGCTGAGGCAGGAGCACAGGGTGATGCTCAGCGCCCTGGTTTGTTGTCACCCAACTGGGTCTTCCAGCTGCTCAGGCTCTTTGGGGCTGGCTCGGGCTGTTCCTCTGCCAGGCTGACTGTGGCAAGCAGCCGGCGGCGGATAAAGTAGAAAAAGACGTTCACAACATTAATGAAAGCTTTGACAAAAAGGAAGCAAGGGAAACTATTGTCTCCTCGGCCTTATTCTCATAATGTCTGCGTGTAATAAGTCTTTTGGTTATGCTTGTGGCTTCTGTGACAAAGCAGTGATTTAGGGGGCTGTCTTTACAGAGGCAGAGCTGCTCACATGGGCCAAAGTGCTGGTGAGTAATATTTTACCACAAATTGTTGTAACTGGAGCTTGACAACTGCAGTAGGAAGGGGAGGGTGGGGGTTTGCATTTGATTTATTAGATGACTTGCTGCAATTTGCAGGAGTGAGCTCTTTGCTAGCGCGGCCCCTAATTTGCAAATCCTGCAAGTAAAAAGTCCATGTGAGTGAAACCAGGGAAGGGAAAACTCCATTTTGCTGCCAGGATCCCCAGAGGTTGCCCAGACCAGAGGGAGGCAGGCACACATCCTGGCTGCAAACCGGCTGCTCCACCTGATGGCATCTGGGAATGCCCAGGAGCCTTTCCTGCCCGGTGCTGTATGCCGGTGGGAACTGGGGGTCCTGTCTTTTGGCGTGGACATCAAGTATAAAATAATTCCTTTGGGCAGTGGTGCTTTCTCTCTCAGCCTTCAAACCAAGCCAGAAGTTAAAGGGACGTTTTCCTAAACCTGAGTTGTGAAACATCTTAAAGATAAGCTGTAAAGAGGGAGGGAGGAAGGCTGCTGCTTGGGCTTGCATCACTCTGAAAATTCAGGTCATGTTTACTACGAGCAGCTGGAAAATTATGATCTCAGATGCTAACAAGTAACATCTGAAGGGAAGCATTAAAACATTCAAGCTGTTTTGTAAGCACCTACTTCATTTTTTGCCAAAACCAGTTTAGCTATTTTTAAAGATTCATTTGTCCTCTTAAGTACCTGATGTTGCTTAAATAAGTGAAAAAGAGGTTGCCCTTCCTTTTAATTTCAAATGGAAAAATGGTTTTGTCTTTTTTTTAAAAAAAACAAAAGACTCCAAACCAACAAACAAACCCATCCTACAGCTTCCTCTCTGCTTCAGAAAGGACAGATACCTACGGTCTGACAGCATTTTGTCCTGCTGCAAGCTGACCTTGTGTAATTTCCTTTATTTACATTTGGCTGGCAGTGGCCTCATTGACTAGATGAATTTATACAAGCACTTTTGAGTGCAATACTTGTTTGCAGAAGTGAGTTTTCTGCCCCGCATTGTCCTCTTATTTACTAGTAAAAAGTAGCTATACAATGCTACTGAATAAAAAGTAGTCTTATCCTGTTTTGTTCTGGCCCTTACACCTTCATACCAGGATAACAGCAGGTCGTGAGCAATTATTTTAAAACCAGGTGGGAAAAATGTCTCTAAATTGTTCCGGTGTGGGGAGACATCTGATAGTGTTACAGTTTTATGTGCTTTTATTTATGTGACCAGTGTGCAGCCTTTGTCATGCTTTTTTTTCTGTCAGGGTTGTTTTGAGGAAGCTGTTGCAAATAATGTTTGTTCACTGCTGTTATTGAGCCGGAGTCAAATCTGGAGGCAGATTAGTTTCCCAGGACTTTGGTATTTGCCTTGTCTGCTCCACTTGCATATGTGATCACCTCTGTTCTAGAACTTCTGCAACTTCATATGTATCAGTGGCGTGATGACTCCTTCAACCAGGAGTTCACTGCAGATCTAAGACATGCATTGATGTTTGGAATGAAGCAGCATGACTCCTTGTAGGGTTTGGTGATGCTGGGAGTTAAGGGCTAAGTGCGGAAGGGCGTATCTCAGCTGGTGTGAAAAATAAGTTTGAGGGAAAGAAAATTGTCCTTTAGTGCAACTATCCTGCTATTTAGTAGCTTGATTTCTGATACATGAGCTGCCTAGCCTGGCATGGAGAAAGTATTCTGCAATTCAGAGAGATGATAAAATAATTACATGATTGCATGCTTCTTGAAGACACGAGGATAATGTTCCTAAGTGCCACCAATTCAGTTACCACTCAGCAGAAGAAAAGGCTCCTTCTAATCAGGCCTCCCCGGGTAAGGGTTTACAAGAGTACCCTTGAGGTCAGCACTAATCTACCAGCCTCCAAGCAACCTCGTTTAAAGGAACGCAGGATTGCCCAATCTGCAGGGTAAACACGCTGCTTCAGGCTGAGGAAGCAGCATGTGACAGCCAGCCTGAGAGAGCCCTTCGGGGAGGGGAAGTGGTGGCCAGACCCTGCAACCACCCCACGGGGCAAGGGCTGACCCAGCCTGGTCTTAGGGATGGAGAAGAGGGAGAAGAGGAAAGTTTTGTTATTTTCTTTATTAAAAAAAAAAAAAAAAAAAGGAAAAAAAGAAAACGTTTATTGCAAAACTCAGTGTTTTAGAGTATTTCCAGAGTCTGCTAGGTACATTACAAACGACTCAGTAAATCCTGAACACTTTAAAGCCTGCTTCTGGGTCTTCTGCGCCCGCACACACACATTCTCACTCACTCCCCTGCTCATGCCACGACACAGACAGGAACAGAAACGTACTGTGAGGTCAGTGACAAACATATTATTTGATCTGTATTGGAAAGTGCTGTAAAAATAATAAAAAAAATTACAGTAGAACCTCGCAAATCTGCAGAACAGGGAGCTTCCACACACACGCAAAACCTGGAGGCCTTATTCTACTTACAAGCAGAGTTGTAATAGCAAAGTGCTGTAGTGAGGTCTCGTATCACAAAGACTTCAATAATCTTACAATTATAGTCTACAGAACATTTACCAAAATGCTTGAAGTGTCATAAATTAACAATAAATAAGAAGTACATCTTGATGCAACATGGTTATTTGTTCGTTTACTCACTGAATTCACAAAACTTGAGTTGTCTGTAAAGGGTCTTCCAGTCCTGGGTGCAACACAGCGAGGTTCTGCTGGCCATGATAAAGTGCTGAGGCAGAGGAAGGACACGAGACTGCAGGTCTCGGGCAGTGAGGATGAATTGCTCTAGCCACTTGGCTGCAAGAGTGCCTGTTTCTTTTTCTTTTTCTTTTTCTTTTTTTTTTTTTTTTTTTTGTTGTTGGGTTTTCTTTTTTGGACATCTAAGACAGAAAAAACAGATCAAGCACCTTCCCAAGATGGTGGTTCTTTTTTTTTTTACAGATTGTCCCACGTTTCTATGGCTGGTAACATACAGACAGGTCAGCATAGCAGTTAATGAATGATGCCACTTCCATTTCAATACACAGAAATGTTGGTTTGTTTTTTTCCAAACCAAAACAGACTTGTTTTATTTGTCCCCCTGAGTTGCCTAGCGGCGTTAAGATGCATATAGGTGGGGTAAGCAAGTTTGTGTCACCGTGAGTAGGAATCTCTTCCATTAAGACTAAATGAACAGCTAGTACATCATCTCTCATCACTCCCTTCACACCCTCAATGTGCACAGGCTCCACTGCGTTTCTCACTGAAGTCAGCAGCAAAAAAAAGCCTCTCACTGACTTTGAGGGAGCTGGGGAACAGGGTACAGCTCAGACAGCTGCCCCATGCCCCCCCAGTTGCAGCAGACAGCAAGGGGCTGGGTGACGTGGGGTGTCCACATTCATTTGGTGATGGGGCAAATATCTCCTTGTGCACTTGTAAGTGAAGGTTTTCAGGTACATTAAGACATACTGGGCCAAATCCTCCCTGTGGGGGGGGGGCTGGTTACAGCAGCCGAGCTGGGTCCATCGACACCAGCTGAGGCATTGTGGAAAGAGATGCTGGATCTGTAGTTGATTTATTTTTTTCCTTTTTAAATAAAAACTGGGTTACCTAAGACCTACCTCTTAAAAACAGCTACACTCTATGCTTTAAGTTTCCCAACAACTTCACAAGCTAGCAATGCAAGATGGGTACTGTAGAGTTTGATGTAAAGACAGCTTTCCATTATGCAAAAGATGATTTTTCCTCTCTAGTTATTTAAGCTAGCCTCCTTTAACAATCTTAGAATAAATTAATAAATACTAGTTAAATTAGAAACAGTACATCAAATCTATCAATCCAATAGAAAACAGTTCTAAAGATACCAATCAGGAGAAGAAAAATCATCTTATGAAATATGTGCAGTAATAACTGGCCATAAGGACATACTGAGCCTCTGATTTCCCAGCATTTGTGACGTTCAAGTTAATTAGAAGAACATTAACAATGGTTTAAGTCAGCTATCTAGCCTAGCCTCCTCCTCAAAACTAGAACAAGTCCATATTCTTCCAGAAGATTCAGTGGGCTACTGGTAGTGTACAAAAATGCTTGTCTCCAGTTCATATCAGTTTCTCTTCTTTGTGGAATTTGCAGTAGGGAATGGGTGAGGACAGTCAGAGGCAGAGCTGCTTCTGCTGTTGCTGTTCTCAGTTTTTCTGGGATCAGTGGAACCTTTACCTATGCTTAATATTGGGAAAGCTGGAGTGTGCATCACATCTTCATGCTAGACAGAAGTTATTCTTATGTGGCTATCCATATTTTCTATGGAGCTTTCCATTGTTGGTTAAAAAAGTTCTAATAATAAAAAAAGGTGATGGTAGCAACTGTTCACATTTAAAATTTCACATTCCCTTTAGAATGTAGTTTTAAAACATGGAGCAGAGCTGACATTTTCCCTAGTCTTACGCCGAGTACGTTAGATGGAGAAGGAACAGGTTTCTTTATGCTGTGCTGTCAGAGCCTTTTCCTGAATTTTCTGCTTTCCCAATATCCATGTCAATAAAGTCCTCTGGTAAGTCTGGTACGACCTCGGCCCCGCTCTCCTCTGTGCGCTGCTGCTGGTGGCGGCGCCACAGCCCAGCCTTGCACGGCCTCACCAGGGACAGAAACACAGCACCCAGGACCATGCCAGCAGCACAGGAGTAAAAGGCTGAGCTGTAGTTCTGCGTCGTATCCACTAAGACACCTACAGAAAAGACATTTCCAGCAGTTAGCCACAGCCTACTCTCCCTTGCCCCTCCATCCCTCCTGTGGGATTTTTTACTCGGGCTAAAACTGCATCACTTTTATTGGCACCAAAAGACACTCAGTGACAAACAGATGGTACCTTAAAGTAAAAACATTGTGTTCAGGGATATGTAGTGTTGTCTTCAGGCAAGTCAGAACCCTTTAGGCACTGCAGGGACACTAAGCCAGAGATGCATCAGGCATCTATTTATTATGAGAGAGACTTCACCTTCCTGCAGCATGTGGCAGAAGCACATGCACAGTAAAACAACTTGTTTTTGCTGTTCTCTGGAGCCTGAACCGATGCCAGTTTGAGGTTTCTAGCAGGATCAGGGTAGCACTGCAGCATTTCCCTTCACTCTGAGGTTCCTCAGTAGAGACTGCCTCATCGGTGGGACACTGCAGAGCTGCATTGCAGCAGTCTTCAGGCTTTGAGAGCCTCCTAATACTATAGTTGCAGGGCTTTTAGGAGAGTACTATGATTAGCACTGCCAGAACACTTTCTGGACAGAGCTCAGCACCAACAGCTGTCAAACATACAAAAAAAAAAGTTAGAGTTACCTGCAAGGGGTGGTCCAGCCAACCCAGCTAAGCTTTGAATGAAGACATAGACTCCAGCTGCAGAAGACATCTTTGCAATGCCAACCACGTCATCTTCTGCCAGGAGGGGAATATGCGTGCCCGCTACCGTCCCGAGCATGAACCCAAAAAATATGCTACATGTCATCAAGCCCCAGAACTCAGAGGCAAAAGGGAAGGCAAACAATGCTACAGAGAGCAGAACAACGCAGATGAGTTCGATGTAGATCTTGCGGATAGGCTTTTTGTTGAGGACCCAGCCAGCTGAAATTCTTCCAAAGACCTCTGCGATTGCCATGGCAGACAGTATGTATGCAGAGTGGTCTTTGCCAATGCCAAGGCTGAGACTCAGGGGGATGATGTAGAGGGAGGGAGCGAAGAAGCCCATGGTAGCAAACAGGCCAAACAATGCATAACAGATAAAGCTATAGTCTCTCATCACAGAAAAGTCCAGTAGTTTGGTTTTTGGTTCTGGAGGGGTGCTGTTATTTTCAACGAGTATCTGTACGTGTTCCTTTGGTTCTTCACTTTTCGGCTCTGCTTTGGTTTTTCCAGGCACATTGCTGGGTGAGGTAGTTATTTCTACTCCTGAGTCTATGGACTCTATTGAGGTGCGTGTTTGCTCATTTTCAAGCATGTACTTTGTCTCCGTGGGCTCTTCAGGAGGCTGCACTTTCACTTCTTCTTGCTCTTTGATGATGATGGGTCGCAGCAGTGATCCGCAGATGACAATGCTTAGCTGTAGCACCCCGACAGAAAGGAGGCTGTATCTCCAGCCAATCTGCTCCTTCAGAGCAGTAATTGCTGAGGGAAGACAGCAGAAGATTAAGAAATTTTAACTAGAAAAGCCTGTAGTTACACCAAGAGCTATCTGAATTTACAGCTAGGGAAGTAACTAAAGCTTAATCACTGGAAGGTCCCTAGCACCTCAGCTCTTGCAAAGGCTGAGCAGGGGTCCCTCCTGGTCCTTACTGCCCAGGGGCACCCAAGGGCCTGGCATCCATGTTCTTCCCATCAGCTGCAGCAGACAAGAGCTAGAAGTTGTATTGAACATCTGGCTACCAGAAGCCATCCTCTTGGTAGCCACTTTTGAGGTCTCAGCAAATCCGGGATGTGCGAGGACCAGGGTGGTGTTATTTTTAGAGAATGAGAGCAAATTCAGTTGGGTTTCCTCTCTCAGCTAACCCCACCCTGAAACCAGCTACTAGAGGAAGGCTCTTTGCTCTACCCAAAGGTGCATGTCACTGCTTAATTACAAGCCTTCGTTTGCAATCAAAGCTGCTTTGCAATGGGTATTAGCTGAAAGCAAGCGTGCACAGCAGAAGACCACCTGAACAGCAGAGGACAGGCTGTGACCAGGGCGGTGACAGGGACGTACTGATGGGGACAGGTCCCCAAAAGGCTGGAGCAGCTTGGCAGTCATGCTGAGCACAAGCCCACTAACCTTTAGGAGCAGTTATGTGTATTGCACGTGTTTTAAATAGCTGAAGTTTCTCAGTCTTATTTTTAGCCTGCTAGATCTATATCAGGAGCCTGTTGGGCTGTGTATCAGTGAGACACATCTTGCTCTGGCAGGCAACGCCGAGGAGAGCTTGGGCATCATTAGATGGGTCTCTAGGATTACTGGTAACCCTGCCTGCAGGGCATCAGTGCCACAGGCATGTGAGTAACCACTTGTGGGCTTTATCAGCTCAAGGGAAGGTCCATGAGCACCCTGTTATTGATGGCCTTTGGCTCCTATTTGCTTGGGAAGAGGATCAGAGCAGCACTGTGCTTTAGGCATGCATGTATGAACTCTGAGTTCAGGCACTGTACCTGGTGCAAAGGAGAAAACAGCAAAACATTCCCCTGTAGATGCCACTGCTGTGACCAGCGAACGTCTTTTGTCAAAATACTGTGATAAAATGGTGACAGTCGGGAGGAAAGAGAGGCAGTATCCAAGGCCTGTGAATAAATGCCAAAAATTGCCATAACAACAAGTAAGGGAGAGGGAAACACCGATGCGAGAACACGTTAATTCAGCTTTCCCAGTGGCGAGATTACAGAATCATTTCGGCCAACTCAGCAAGTCATCCTGGAAGAAAATCATTGGGGAAACCAGAATGTTATTTTTTTTTTAATTGGAAGGAGGGAAAGAAAAAAAAAAAAAAGAAAAACAAAACAAGAGACCCAACCTCCCAAACCTGCTAGATAGATAATCCTTCTGTTCCCCAACTGCCAGTGGGGTCTGCTCTCAGGACCTCATCTGCTTAAAGAGTTTGAGCCTGTAGCAATTGCTGTCCTAAGCAAGGCAAGCTCCCGGCCACAGAAGTGAGCAGGACACCCAGGTCAGATTGGAGAAGGGGAAAAGTAACAGGAAAAAAAAAGATAGAGGGAGAGGTTAGAGGATTTGACCCTGTGAACAGCTTTCTTCTCCCCAGCAATCCCAGTCCATCAGAAGCAATCAGTACAGCTGCACTAGCACAGTGAAGACCAAGTCCCAAAGTGGTCCCCAGGGTGACATGGGGCAGAAGACCAAGCCTTGAGCCCAGCTCATCACCTCTACCAGGAGGGCAAGGTCAGCTCAGAAGGGACAGCAGCGTTTCTCAAGCGCTTCCAGTGTCCCAAGGAATCAAACTCCCCTGGCCAGAGCTGCACTTGCAGGAAGCCACAGGAGCGAGTGAAGCATTTGGCAGGTACAGGAATAGGAGGACTCACCGGAGATGACGCCGATGGTGACATACATGTCCACAACAGTGCGGGCGAAGGAGGCAGTGACCATGCCAGTGCTGATCAGCACCCCCCCCAGCCATCACCACCAACCGGTGACCAAAGCGATTGCTGAGGACTGTCGACAGAGGAGCTGGATGGGCAGGAGAAGAACAGAGCCATGGTCAACACTCAAGTCAGCAGCTTCACCAGCTACCATCTCCTTCAGAGGCTCTTCTTGTACTCCCGCCCAGGTCCCCATGACATGCCACCAACCCTGCCAGCTGGCCTCATGTAGCAAAGCATCACCCTGGAGCCATCCTTGGAGCACTGCACAGCTCAAAGCATTTAGGACAAGCTAAAAAAATAATCAGAAGAAACTAAGATGGGTGCGTGGCCAACTGGGACAAGGCTGCAGGAACACCTGCAGACACCAGTGCATTTCAGAAAGGCTCAAGTTATTTCTAATCTTTTTCACTACAGGGTTAAGTTTCAAACCCCTTGTTTTCACCCCTTGCTGATAAGAGCTGAACAGCTGGGCCAGGCTCAGCGAGATGGACCATGTTCTTGTACCATATAGAAGGATATGAGTTGGGGCTCAAGGGGACTGCTGGACTGAGACAGATTTCTTGGTATTTCAGGAGCATGCAGCTTCTGGACTTTATGGCTGTTATTTATAATGGAGCCATCAGAGACACTGAAGTCAGAGGCACCAGGTCCTCAGATGCTGAGTCAGCAGTACACCTGCCCCTTCCACTCGCGCTGAACGTCTGCTGTTCTTACCTGTGAAGGTCTGTACAAACACACATATGGATATTATCCAGGATATCCTGCTGTTGGTTTCATCAAAGCTTTCCATCAGGTCATTAAAGAAGACACCAAAAGATTTTATAATGCCGTATGTTAGAGCTTCCACAAAGAAGAAAGCAAAAGCAACTGTCCAACCCCATCCTCCATCAGGCACTTTAGTATAAACATTTGGAGCAGTGCACGGCATTTTTACAGCTTTGACAGTCATTTTTCTGATCTGCAAAAGAGAGGAGAAAGAGCCAGGCATCAGTTTAAGATGAATGTTGCTGGAAGAGGCATGGCCTAGCAGCTGTAACGTTCCTAAGGCACCACTAGCTGCTCCCTGTGCTGCCGAGGGATTAAATGCAGGAGTTGGGCTGAAGTTTCTGCCTTTTTTACCCCACAGGGCTCGTTTCTGCGGGTGCCCTTTGAGCCCAGGACCAGAAACTCTCCACTCAGCGCCCGGGCGAGCTGTTCTCATCAGCAGAACTCAGCGCCCGGGAGCTGTCATCTGTTTTTTGGTGCATGGGGGTGGATGGCTGCAGTTCGTGAAAGATCCACCGCGGGACCCAGCGCGGGCTGGTGAAGCCGCAGGAACTCCCCAGGATCACCCATCCTCCCTGCCGCACCCTCCTGCCTGGCACGGGGTGGCCGGTGGCACCTCAGTGCCACCCATTTGCCACAGGGTTTGTCAATGATGCAACCCACTATCGCAGCCTGCGGTGTCCTAAGCCCACCAAGCGGCCACTGGCACTGGGGGGGACGGGAACTCCTGGGGCGTCTGCCCGCTCCCCAAAATGGCTGCTCCAGGGCTGCCGAGCCCCAACTGCCCACCCACAACACCTGGCAAGAGGGGTCGGGGACACCACCTGCCACCAACTGTCCCCTGCGGCCCTCGGGGTCACCACCACCCCCAAGGCAGGAGGAGGCTGAAGCCCTAAGGACTGCCGGAGGGGCAGAGGGGACCACCCCATAATGTACGAGGAGGGGTTTCTTCAGCCCCACTCCGTGTCACCGAGGGGCTGTGGGTGCGCAGGGGCAGGTTTTGCCCTGCACGGATCCAAACAGCACCGGCACACCTGCACCGGGGGAACCGTCCCAGGCCAAGCCCTGGCTCCCAGCGGCCACCCCGGGAAGGGACAGCGAGGCGGCTATGGGCAGCCACCTCGTGGGCTACTGGCCCCGTGGGCTGCCTCCGGCCCCACGCCCGCGGTGTCCCGGGCACAGCGTGAACCTGCGGCTCTTGCGGGCGTCGCGTTTCCTCCCCAGCAGCCACCAGGCATTTCCCTCCTCCATTTTATACTCCAGATCATCGGCACGACTTTCTCAGCAGAGGAAGCCAGAGCGGCTCCGGCCACGCTTCCCCATCCCACTGGGGAACTTCTCACCAGGCGAGTGCGTGCGCGTTCCCGGTGCCACCGGCACCACCGGGGACACGCGAGCGGCCCCACGGGAGCCCGGCTGGGGAGAGGGGATGCAAGGGCCCACCCGATAGATTCCCTGCGCGGGGCAGGGGGGGGGCTCAGTACTCCGCTGACCCCTCTGCAGTGCCGCGTGGTGGGTCAGGGCTGGTGCACGGCTCCCTTGGGTGCCGAGGGACGGAGCAAGGCGTGGGCTCCAGCATCCCTCCAGTGCTGCCTGTGCCCGGGCTCTGTTGCAGCCCGGGCCGGGCGAGGGGCGCAGGCAGGACCACCGCCGTGTGCCCAGGCAGGAGTTCAGCCTCTGCCCAAAGTTTGTAGGAAGTCCCTGGATAACCCCTGAGAGAGGCACCGGGGCTGCAATGAATTCCTGTGTCACACTGCACAAGGAATGGGAGAAGATTAGATTAGAAGGAAGCACGCTATTTAGAAGCAGAAAAAAAAAAAAGAAAAAGAAAAAAAACAACACATACAACCCTTGGCGTACATTATGTACATTCAAAAAATAAAAGAAATTACGATGGGGGAGAAAAATTAAAATGCTAAAGCTCAGGGGCCCGGCGTGGCTCCCCCCTCCCCTGCATCACTTTCTGAACATTTCAGACCTGATTTCCGCATCGCCACCGCCGCACCGGCTCCTCGGCGGGCGCCGAAGCTGCCAGCTAAAAATAAAGGGATGCGGAAAAAAAAAAGGGGAGGGTGAGAGGAAAAGCAAAAAAGCAGGGGAAAAAAAATATTTTTTTTTTAAAGCCAAACAAAGCCCCCCCCTCCGCCCCCGCTGTCCCCGCGCGGGAGCCCACTCACCGGCGGCTCTGGCTGCTGCGGCGGGGTTAGGGGCTGCCCATGGCCGGGGACCCTCGGCGGGGCGGCGAGAGGAGGCGGCCCCGCTGCCCGCCGGCCTCCGGCCGCTGCTGCTCCCGCTGCCCGCGGCGGCGGCTGCTCGGCGCTCGCTCCCAGCCCTTATATACCGGCTGCAGCCGGTCTCCGCCGGCGGCTCCGCAGCGCCATGTGCGCGCCCGGGCCCGGGCTCGCCCCAGCGCCGGCGCCGGCCCCGCGTGTGCGGCGGAGGGGCGGTGCTGCCGGAGGGGCGGTGCTGCCGGCGGGGCCCCCTCGGACCGCTCCCCCACTCCCGGACCGGCTTCGTTTTCAGCCCCCCCGAGCCGGCACCTGCCGGAGCGGGTCGGACTCTTCCCCCCCCCCACCTCCCTGCTGCAGCCCCCCCGGGGGGCGGCCCCGCGCTGGGCGCGGCAGGTACCCGCCGGTTCGGCTCAGCCGGAGCCGCGGTCGCGCTGCGGGGAGGGCGCCGGTCTCCGGGGGTCGTCGGGCGGAGGAGCGGGGGCAAAGCCCCGGCAGTGACAACTCTGCCGGTGCAAAGGCGGGGGGCAGTGGGAGGTAAGACCTTAGAGCACCTTCCAGTACCTGGAGGGGCTACAGCAAAGCTGAGGAGGGACTTTTTACAACGGCATGGAGTGACAGACAAGGGAGAACAGTTTCAAGCTGAAAGAGGGGGGATTTATATTAGATATTAGGAAGAAATTATTTAAGGCCCCTTTCAACCCAAGCCATTCCATGATTCTGTGATCTCCGCTGCACCCTGTACTGCTGGCTCTCCTCTCAGTGAGCAGGTTCGTGTCCCCCTATCACTCCTCACCACCATGGCAGGGGCTCTCAGAGCCTGCACTGGTTTGATGCCGAAGTTTTAAAGCCCTTTGTTTGCAAAAAAAGGCCCCCATCTCATTATGGGAAAGGGATGCAATGGTGTGAGTTGGAGTGTGAGCAAAGGAGACCCCTGCCCGCTTCGGGCAGCTTGACCAGGACTCAGCCTCCTGCCTCCCTCCTTGCCCTGCAGCAGGGGGATGCAGTGCTGGGAGCATCCCGGGATCGGGCTCACAGTGGAGCAGGTGGCCACTGTCCCGGGGATGGAATGGGAGCAGTTGGGAGGGGGCTGAGCACGCACTGTAGACCTGCATGGGCAGTGAATGTTGCATTTTTCAGGGAAAACATCTCCTTTATGTAGGAAACTTAAAGAGTAGTGATTTGTGAGTCGAATTGGAAGCAGGAGAGACCAACTCACCACCTATACAGATGGGGGAGGGAGGGAGCAAGGGGGCGTCAGAAATCTGGCCCAGAGAGTGTAGGGGGTCCTCCCTAGCAGTGCCTGGCAAAGGGGGATGGAGCTAAACTGGTGGACTCTTTTGGTTTCCCTTTTACTGAAATCAGTAAAAAAGAGGGGAAAAACTGTCAGTGCTGTGTTTCCTGGCTCGCTGTGCCACAGCCACCTCTACCACTGCTGGCCTCGATGCACTGGGCATGGACAGAGGCTGCCAGGGAGGTTTTGGAGCCTTGCTCCACTCCTCACAGCTTGTGGGCGAGTGACTTTTGCCCACAGGTAGTAACAGGGCTCAGAGCAGGGGGCTGTGACCAGACCCCTCCTCACCTGCCCTCCTGGGACCCTACCACAGTCTGCTGGGTTAGAGTGGAACCTGGTGATTCTGGTTCCTACCCCTGGAAAAACTGCCCTGGTTAAAATGTCCCTGTGGTGCCTCTCCCATCAGCAGGGGCTGCTGCATTGGGTTGGCAGGAGTCTCTTGGTTTTCTTTTTTTTTCATTACAATGGGAGTTGCTAGTGGGATGGCACAGGTAAAGTGAGCAGGCGGGGGGGGTGTGCAAAATTCTGCAAACTTCTGACAAATGAGGCAAATCAGCTATTGCTTTTGCTCAGTAACTTCGAGAAAGCTGCTGCCGATTTCTCATGGCAGTGCTGGTTCAACGGCTGCTGATGCTCTTGTCCTCCCCAGGAGGTTTTGGCAGCTTCAACCCTTGCAGTCTCATCTTAAATAACCTAAAATCCAGGTGCTGAGCGATGGGGGGTCACAGGGTCTGTGGCCTGTGTGTCCTTGGGGAGCCCTGTACCACCGCATCCCATGGGAAACCCCTTCTTACAAGGAGTTGTGCCTCTCCTGGGTATGGATAAAGGACAACCACCTCAGCTGGCCTCGAAGAGCCAATGCCCCGTTACACAAGCTTTCCTTGAGAATGGGTCGCCCTCCTCGAGCTGTAATTCTTTCTGGCAGCGACAGTGCAAGTGGTTATGGGACAACAAAAGAGGTTTGTGCCTCCAGGGAAGAAATAAGAATGCAAATATCTTTGGCATGAAAAAACAAAGGCGATTTACTCCTTGGTATTTCTTGTCAGTACTTTGCATGTCTCCACTTCACCTTCTCATTCCTTTCCTTTGGGCTTTCCAAGTGCAATAAGGAGAGATAGAGGCTGGAGGGGCCCTGTGAGAGGGATGGGAATGATGGCTGGTGCCTGCAGCCTCTCAGGCCCAGGGCTTGGCCCATGTTGTTCACCTACTTTGGGGTGATTTCCCCTGCTGCAGCCTGGCCTTGGAGAGGGCTTGGCCCTGTCTTGCCAGGACGCTTTGCCCCGACAGATGCTTTGTAGGTCTGTCCCATGCCTGGCAGCAGCTCGCACCAGGATGTGCTTCTCCACCTTCTTGGGGACTTTTTCACCATTCCCAGCCTGGGTACATGGCCAGTGTTTGAGGGCTTTCAAAACCACAGTGAAGGAGAGCAAGTGTCCTGTCGGTGGGCATAAATCAGCCAGGAGCTGGAAAACAGGGCGGGCTGCAAACAGAAAGGGAGAGTGGGCCCCTGCTCTCTGCACCGGATGGGTCAGGGACTTCCAGTTCATTTATTCTGCTGGGGTTTGCCCAGCCCTGCTCGGCATGTGTAATGTTTTCTCTGAAAGACCTAGCAGTTAAATGGGTGAAAAACATTCTCCTGTCTCAGGAGCTGGCAGAAATCCTAGTAAATCTGCAGAAGTATGTTTTTGTCAGTGCTGCTTACTCTGTTAGGGGAACTAGTATAAACTATTCCAGTAGAAAACCTTTTCCTGGAATAAAGTCCTGACTTTGTTCAGAGCATTGTCAGGACAGTTGTACTGGGAACGGAGCTCTGCTGGTAAACATGCTGGGACTGAGGAGACCTCACAGAGCAGACACAGAGCTCAAGCACCCTCTGCCCCATGGGCAAGCCCCTCACAAGGCACCTGCTGCCCTTTGCCATGCTGGAATAAAAAATAAAATCTGTGCATGGTTAGTTTGGAAACAAAATAAGGATATTCTTTCTCCCCCCTGAAAGCCTGGCTATCCCTGCCACTGTCCATCTCCACCATGCTGCTTCTGGGCACCCCTGGTGTGGTTGGAGTTGGTGCCATGAGCCTTGCCATGGGGACATGTCCCCATCCTGTGTCACTCAGTGGCCATGAGGTCAGCACACAGCCTGCACGATTGCTTCTGCTTGTCTGCCTCAGTTTCCCTGGCCCAGCTGGCAGGGGGGGGTGATGCTGGGAGCTCCTGGGGTGGTCCTGGGATAACAGCAGGTGCCCGCTCCAGTTCAAATTTCTTATCCCCTGTTGTGTCCTTATCTCTCTGCTCCTGGCAGCCGGGCTGGGGATGCCTGCTGAGGCTTTCAGCAGCAGGCATGGGTCTGGGCTGGAGATCAGAGCTGTGACAACCCCGGGTGGGGTGCGAGCCCTGGGTGCTGGCAGGGGACAGCTCAGCACAGCCGGGTGTGCTTCAAAGGGCAGCAGGTTTTTCTGGGCTCCGGCTGCTGCTTCGCTCTGCAGGCAGGCGTGAAAATGTAAAAGAATGTGAAAAATGTGAAAATGATCGTGCTGGCCCCAAGATTTGTAAACTTCTGGTTAATGTGTAATAAATACATGACAGATACTCACAGTGCTGGGCGGGTGACCGCGGCCACTCAGCCACTCAGTGGTGGTACTAGTAGGGCTGGTGGTGACATCCCCGAGCTGAGGAGGCATGTCCCCTGCCCTGGGGCCACCCCCAGGGTGTCCTAAACAGCACTGATTGGAGAGGCTTTGGGGCTTTTCTAAACTGGTTTATCTGGTTTTGACTTATCCCCTTGTCTTTCTGTGAACCGCCTTTGTCTGGCTTGCAAAAATGTGCTTTAATTTATTTGATTAGTTCTCCCCTGGTATAAGGTATGAGCTGCGAAGCCCGGGCACACAGCGTCCAGTGCAAGCGATGCTGGTGCTTGGATCCCCGTGCCAGTGCTGGTTATCTATCCACAGGCCTTGGATCCTGGCTGTGATTCTGCCCAGGTGGCTCATCAGGCTGGACTGGTGCAGTATTTCCTGCTTGGCACCAAGTGAGGTGCTGCAACAACCATGTTCCCACCAGAGCCAGCCTGGGGCAGTCTCTCCTGAGTCACTTATTTTTTTTGGCAAAAATAGCTAAAAGATGGTCCTTCAGCTCTACATGGGTCCAGCTAGAGTAAAGCTATAAGGGAACAGCAATGCAGGTCCTGGTGTGGTGGTGAGTCGGGATCAGGGCTCATCCCAGGGAGTCTCCCCGTGACCACCTTGGCATTGCTGGAGGATGAGCACACCATGCCACAGGGGCAGAGCTGGCACAGCCTGGAGTTGCCCAGGAATTTGAGATCAAAAGGATTGTAGAGGTGCCTCTGCCAAGGAGCTCGGAGCAGAGTGTGCTGGAGTTGTTGCCAAAGAATAGCCTCGTGCTCCACTGGGGTTTGGACCTGCTGTGGACAAGGACAGTTCTGCAGGAGCCTGGCAAGAGCCATGCAGCATGTCCCACCTTCCACAGGCTGTGTTCCACCTCTCCTTCAAATGGCCTCTGGGCATCAGAGATCAAGAAGTTTTGTCTGACTCTAATGCATAAATTTCAGCTCTGGATGACTTTCCCCTGTAATTTAGAGAGAAGAGAGTGTCCTTGGAAAATGGGTTTGATTGTTTTTGTTAGCCATGTCATCCTGGCATCCCTGCCCAGAGAAAGGACAGAGGTTTGTGAGTGAAATGGGTTCAGCTCCCTCGGGCTTTGCTCGGTTTTTCTGAGCAGCTGCAGGTGCCAACAGGGGGTCCCCAGTGCATGTTGTGTGGGGCAGGACCACCCCCAGAGAGGGGATGGGATGCAGCATGGTGCTGTGTGGAGGATGCTGGGGCTCGGTGCAGGGACCACCCTCAGCCTGGCAGAGCACTGTGTTGGGGCAGGGCTGTGCAGCCCCTCCCGCAGCTCAGCCCACCAGCCCACCACATCCCACACACCATTAACTCCCCTACTGAGAGCTTCGAGCCTCGTGGATGGAAGTTTATACATTGAGGCTCTGGGCTATGAATTATGAATGGAGTCACATCCCTGACCACCGCAGTGCAACGCCAACAGTCCTGAAGCTGCTGATCTGAGGGACAGCCCAAAGCTTTTAAGATGTGAACAGCAAAATCTGGGAATAATTTGCTTTGCCAGCTACAAACCTCTTGGCCTACAGATGAGGCTCATCATATTCCCTCTCCTGTCTCCTCCTGTCACCCTCTCCTCTTTTGTTTTCCATTATTCCCTCCTCTCCTTGCCCCCCCGGTTTGTATTCATGGACATTGCCCTACTTTGCTGTGTTGACCATCCCATGGGAGCTGCATCCTCTGTGGCATGTTCCTCCCCCAAGTTTTCTGGTACCAGCAGGGACATCTGCCATAGCTCTGGTCCCAGGTGGGTCCCAGTGGTCCCTTGGCTGTCCCCACCTAGGCACAGGTCCCCACGCCATCCCCACAGCCAGTGCAGAGCTACTCACACAGGGCTCAGCAGGGTTTTGGCAAATCTCTGCAGCTTCACCTCCCTTTGGCCATAACTTTGTGCTCAAGACGTTGTGTTTCATGGCTCCATATCCACCATCAGGCTTTGGGGTATTTGCTCTTGAAACTCTCCCCCACTGGAGGCCAAATCCTGCCCTAAGCAGCCGTATGTGCTTAGTCCTGTAAGCTCAGGTATTTCTGGCATTTATTGCCTTCTGGGTTTGTCTGGATTTCTGCATTCTTGCCTCCAGGAGCAAGTGCCCTCTTGGTGCCCCATGGCCAGCAGTGGGGCTGCTGCCTGCACGGGGCTCTGGCTGCTTGCCCTGGCCCCAGCAGTGGGGCAGCGTGAGCAGAACTGAATTTTCAAAATGAGCTTCAGAAACTTCTCAATTTTTACAAATGAAGGCAAGGCCCTGTGGGTATCACCCCCCATGGTGCTGTGCACCCTGCAGCTCTCGGGTGGAAGCCCTTGCAAAGCTGTGAGGGAACAGCACTGCTCCCTGGGGATGACAGCACCCCGGGAAACCATCCCAGCCCAAGCGATGGATGTGGGAAATGGGGCACTAGTTGTTTCCAGCCCTTTCCGGTTAAGCCATTGTGGGGAACGGCAGGAAAATACTCAACTTCAAAGGCCAAGTCTCAGTGTCTGCATAAGCTGTTCTGCCCCAGGCTGGGTGCAGGAGGGATGCTGCAGGTCCTGATGGTGTCTTGTTTCTCTTACACAGGGGATGCTGCAGCCGTGCAAGGTGAAGGACAGACAGACAGTCCCCGGCAGAGCCACGGCAGTTATTTATCCCCCTGAAGCAAGGGTGGCCAGTGCTGTGTAGAGCTGAGCAGTGTGGTCTGCAGCAAAAGAGCTGTTTGTTGGGCACAAACATCCCCCCGGCTGCAGTGAGGAGAGAGGAGCCGCTGCCGCAGATCCAGCACTCTTCTGGAAGGAAAAATACCACTTTGGTTTGGTGGCTAATTAGATATTTACCAGGAAGGAAGGGAAGTTAAAAATAGGGTGACGGTGACTTCAAAAGGTGTTTTTGACTTCTAAGAATAACACCTTTGCTGGCGCTGGTTTCAGGAATATCAGCTGTGCCTGGGTGTTAAAGACAGAGGAGATGTTGCAGCTTAGTGGGTAGCTGAGGGAGCAAACCCAACCCTCCTGGCCCCCGGCTGAGGAGGGGACGTTTGCATCGCTGCGAGGGCCTGTGGAGAGCTCAACTGCACCCACGGGGACACAGTGGAGGGAGTTGGGGCAAGATGAAGTCACCCATGCCCTGGCGCGGGTGGGAGGGGATGTGTGGCACCGTGGGGCCCCCGTCCCCGCAGGCGGTGCTGGTGCTCGCCGTGGTGCTGGCCGGGCTCTCGGCTCCCCCTGCCTCCTGCAGGCAGCCCAACTTCATCGTCATCCTGGCAGATGATGTGGGCTGGGGGGATCTGGGGGCCAACTGGGCGGAGACGAAGGAGACCCCGCATTTGGATGAGTTGGCTGCCGAAGGGACAAGGTAATGTCTGCCCCCCCCTCCCTGGCCCTCTCCAAGCATTTCTGGTTACTCTGTCCCACAGCAAAGGGAGTTTCCCTCTTGTAGTGACCATCAGGTGAAGGGGGTTTCACTGATGTGGTTTTGGGTGCACCTCGAGGTGCAGGCCCATCCATCCCCGCTCCAAGCTGTGACCTTCATTCCCCACTCCAGACCCTTATCCCTGGTGCAGAAGGGGATGCATGCAGGGGAGCAGGGAGGGACAGGGCAGTGTTAGGCCACCCAGGGTTTGCGAGCAAAGGGCTTTTTAATTTTCTAGGTTTGTGGATTTCCACTCGGCTGCTTCCACCTGCTCCCCATCCCGTGCCTCTCTGCTGACGGGGCGTCTTGGGGCACGCAACGGGGTGACCCACAACTTTGCCATCACGTCGGTCGGTGGCCTCCCCCTGAACGAGACCACCCTGGCTGAGGTTCTGCAGGAGGCTGGGTACAGCACGGGGGCTATAGGTAACTATGCTGTAGGTGACTGTGCTATAGGCATCTGGGGTGGGGGGGGTGATGGAAATGCTCATGTCCATCCCTTGTGGAGGAGGTACTGCAGGTAGTGAGGTAAACGCTGACGATTAAAGGAATGTCTGAAGGATCATGTGGGAGAGACTTTGCACATCTCGCTTGGATTTTGCAATCCCAAGCTTGAAGTCTTCACTTTCAAACATGCAATACTGCCTGAAATTCAGGACCGCCCCTGTTTTCCATTTAAGCTCTAATTGCTTCACATCGCAAGGAACGTGCTGGGTTTTCCTTAGCAAACATGACTGTGCACAGCAGCTCTGCCATCCTGCATCCCACACTGGTGTGATCCCACTGGTGCCAGTCAGGACAGTTGGTGCTGGTGGCCCTGTGCATTTGGGCACCCTCCTGTCACTGTGGGTCCTCCTGGGCTGTGGAGCCCAAGCTGGCAACGAGACCTTTGCACATACAGCTCCTGTTGTTTCCACACATTGTGCTGGCAGAAAAGCTCTTGGTTTCTCCTTTCCCTCATAGTCTTCGCAGGTCTCTCTCTTGGATCAGTGCATTCAGTGGGAGCAAGCACGTGCCAGAGGTCAGAGGATGAGGCTGGTTGTTTGTGAGGGGTTAGAAAGTCATCTCCTCTGGACACAAACACATGAAAGAGCCTTTTAAGGCTGGAAGTGGTCAATTTGCACAGGCACGAGAAACCTTATGCATTTTTTCTGAGTTTCTGAAAGAAAAAAAGGCATTCCAGAAACATGGCCAGTACAAACAAGTAGCCTTTATTGTTGCTAGATTAAAGCCTCCAGCACTGAGGGCACCTCGTGGGTGATGGCTGCTGGTGGCTGTAGCTGTGTTAACCTCTGAAATGATGTTCTGTGGCTTCCATGCAGGCAAGTGGCACCTGGGACACCATGGCCACCATCACCCCAGCTTCCGCGGTAAGGGCTGCACCAGCAGGGATGAGCTGGGTTGCCCGTGGTTGCCTCACCCCCACCAACACCCTCGCTTGCCCCTCAGGCTTTGACTACTACTTTGGGATCCCCTACAGCCATGACATGGGCTGCACGGACACCCCTGGCTACAACCTGCCGCCCTGCCCGGCCTGCCCGCGGCACAGCACAGCTGCCAGGTATGGGGACACTGAGGGGGTTCGAGTACCAGAACTGGGAGGTGGGTATTTGCAGTGGCAACCCCAGCCCCAGGAGCTGCCCTTTGCTGTGGTCACTTCTCCTCACACTCTGTGAACCCATTTTTCCCCCCATGCACCCTGCAGCAGGGCACAGGCTGGGGAGAAGGGTCGGTCCCCAGAGCATCCTCCCCTTTCTGCTGCCCCCTTAGCTGCAGCTTTCTGCAAAGCCAAGAGCAGAGCCAGTCTGTGTGCCTGCTCCCACACCGGTCCTGGCTCCAGGGACAAGCATGGGGTGGCTTCTTCCCAGCAGGATCAGGAGGAAGAACTGTTACACAGAGGTAGCCCTTCCTCTCTTCGAGAATGTCACCATTGTCCAGCAGCCTGTCAACCTCAGCAGCCTGGCAGCACGCTATGCAGAGAAGGCAGCACAGTTCATCCAGCAGGCCAGGTGAGATGCCACCCACTGTCCCCTGTCCCCTTCGTCAGGAGAGCTCGTGGGTCACTGCAGGTGCCTGCTGCATCGCGTTGGTGCGATGCTGGGGGGTCGCCCCATGGTTCTTGGGGAGCAGACCTGGGGTCTCCCTGGCTCAGCTTCCCGTCTGAGGAGGAGGAAGCCACCGATGTCACCAGTGTCCTGCAGGGCTCGTGTGGAAGCCTTTTGGTGCATCTCCTCTAGAGGGATTGTGTTGCTTTAAACCCACCATTTTATAAGGAAAGGCAAAGCCTTGGAGCTGGGCTGTGCCTCCTTCCTGGGGGTGCAGCAAGATCCTGGCTAGTGGGGATGGGGGGTGTCCTTCCCTCCATCTTTGCAGTGGCATGGGATGAGGTGGCAGGGGGGTGGCTCTGCTGGGCGGTGGAGGTGCCTCTGTGGGTGGGGTGCTGTGTGGGAGTGGGTGCTGGATGGGTGCTCACAGCAGCTCCAGTGGAGGGACCAGAACAGCCCCTGGAGGTGTTTAAGCCCACCCTGTACGTGGGGTTTGCTCCATTTTGGGGATGAAGTGTTCTGGGATCTTTGGGTTTCAGGATCTGCCTTCCCCAGCCGTGAAGGGACATGAAGAGCCTGGGCATGCTCTTCCCCGAGGAGCAAAGACCTGAGACAATGACCCTGAAGCTCTGCTGACGGGTTGTGTAATTTTAATCCCTATTATCAGTGGATTATGAGCTGTGACTTTGCGAAACGCCTCCCTGCAGCACAGGGAGAGGAAGCGCTGCCGGGCATCCGTGTCAGAGCTTGTTCTGTGCCTGCATCCAGGGATAACACAGATCCAGGGAAGGGCCACGGCTAGGGAGGAGTTCTGTGGGCATGCTTGGGAAAAGGTTTGTTTAAGGGGCCAAAAAACCAGCTGGGCAGGGAGCAGGGAAAGGGCTCTTTATAAGTCTGGGAGCTGTTTCACATGCACAATACCTGTAGTTTATCCGCTTTGGGTACTTGGAATTAGCCTGGACTGGTCAGGATGCTGGAAGGGACCAGGGCACTGGGCTGCAGAGCAGCAATTGTCCTTCCTGGGCAAATCCCCAGCCCTCCATTATCCCTCCTGTGCACACCCCCAGTGGCTGCACTGCAAAGGAGCTGTTAGGTTGTGAAACCAAGTGCGTGAGCTCCGGGTTAATAAGACAAACCTTTAAACTCCCAATAGTATTTCGGGGTTATCTGCGTTCATGGAGAACAGGATCAAGCAGGTGCCTGCCTTCTCTCTCCTTCTCTTTGATGGCTTATTCTGGTTTTCCTCTGCCTGAGTCATTCGTTATGGGGCAACAAAAGAACACCGGATTTGATATCTCAGTGTTCTTTTAACCAGTTGTGTCAAGGTTGAGCAATACATGGCAGTGAGACTTGGATCTGCCTGGGACACAGAGAGCACCATGAACATGGGAGAAAAAGTCAAGGACGTTTGTCTTAAGTTATTAATTGAATGTTTGCTCCATTTTTGAGCAAATTCTGATATGTAAATGTGAAAAGCAAGTGGGAATGCTGCGGTCATGGGTCTGTCTGGATGCTGGAGCCCACCTGGTGCTCCCAGGTGGGATGCAAGTTGGAGAAAGCAGCTTTCCCTGCTCCAGGGTGTCTGCCATCCCAAAGGGAAAGGTGCCACGTAGCCTTTTGCCACAGTGATTTGCAAGGGGTGCATCTGCACCCCCAGCCCTGGCGTTTCGCAGGTGCTGGGCAGGGTGCTGGGGGCACGCAGCCCTTCCCAGGGCTCCAGTGCTGCTGGGGAAGGACGCAACAGCACCGGGCAGGATGGGATTTACTTTTTCCATCCCCAGGTAGGTGACGGGTAAAGGAAGGAAGTGCCGACACGCACGTCGGAAGGGTCCCAAAAGCTTTCTGGAGGCAGCCATGGGGCGGCCGGAGACGGGCGCGTGCGCGGGCTGGGGCACGTCCTCAGGATCCGGCCCCTCCTCACCACTCACCATCCCACCCTTCCCCTCAGAGGTCCCTGAGGAAGAGCAGGCCTCATTGGAGGAGATAAATATAGCTGTAAACAAGAAAACAGGACATGTCTTCGGGTGATTTAAAAGCAAACAGGCAGCGGGGCAGTGTGCAGGGAGCGAACGTGCTGCTCTCCCTGTCCGGGGCTGCTCAGCAGAGCTGAGGCCGGGCTTGGGGTCGGCCCGGGCATCTTTCTGCTGCTCATCCTTGGCTAAAATCACCAGTAGGGGCTGGGGACTTGCTGGAGAGGAGGAAGGAGAGACAAAATTAACCTCTTGAGAGAGGGGAGGGAGGCAGGTGTGTGCCTGACACAGGATGTTGGGAAGATGGAGGAAGGGATGAGCGTGTCCCAAATGGGAGGACAGTCAATAACAGGGGACAGTGGTGAGGTGTTTCAGCAGGAGCAGGGGAGAAGTGGCTCATGGTGGGCCAAGCATCCCCCCTGCAAGGAGCGTGGGTGCGCAGAGGGTTTGCAGCTGACCAACACATGCAGGGTGGTTTTTCTGCCAGGAGCTGTGGCAGAAGCAAGGGTGGCTGCACAGCTCCTGGGATGAAGAGCCACCACTCTGTGTCCCCAGGCTCATCAGTGCCACCACCCTGGTGTCCTCCTGCCACCACATTCCCCTTCCCTGATCGGGCTGAACACTCTCCCTCTCTTCCCTGCACAGCCACAGCGGCCGCCCCTACTTCCTCTACCTGGCACTGGCCCATATGCACGTCCCACTGGGGGTCCCCCCGCCTCCCCCAGCCCAGGGTAGGGACATCTATGGAGCTGGCCTGAGCGAGATGGATGCCCTGGTGGGACAGATAAAGCGGGTCGCCGACAGCCATGGAAAGGGCAACACGCTCCTGTGGTTCACAGGTACAGCAGGAAAATTGCTTGTGGTGTCTGGGGAGATGCCAGCGGCTGCACTGGCATCAGCCTGGGGGGTATGTGGGTGGCAGGGGGCAGGACCTGTGTGTGTCCCCTGTCCTTGATGCTTCTGCCTGCTCTGTGGACAGGGAGCTGTGGCCAAGCTGCCCACGACTGTCACATCGCAGGGACGGGGGTCTCAGGCTGCTGGGGCTGCTCAGCCAGGTGCCCACCCCATCACCCCCCTTTGGCCACGGGGCTGAACCAGCAGGGCTGTGCCTAATTAAACCACAAATCCTCATTCATTAAGAAGACCAAATCCGCTCTCGCTGAGCAGCCTCCCTAATGAGGACTTCTTGCTTCTGAGGACAGGAACTGCTGCACCGCTCATTAACGCCCGAAGCTGGTGGCAGCCGTGCCCCCCCTGTGCCCCAGCTCTGCTCCAGACCCTCACCCAGGACTCAGGCAGCCCCAGCCCTTGAAAATAAACTTTTAGAAAGAAAAATAAATAAACCAGCTGCTCCTGCTAATGTGGGAAGGCATCACGGGGATGGGAAGGAGGGATGGAGGGGTCACTTGTCCTTGCTCGCCCCCCATTACGGAGGTGCCCCCAGGTTCTGGTGATGCTCATAGGGATGTTTCTTTCTCTTGCAGGTGACAATGGCCCCTGGGCACAGAAGTGTGAGCTGGCAGGACGCCTGGGGCCATTTGTGGGGGCCTGGCAGAGGCAGCGAGGTACCCTGGCAGTATGGGGGGGGCTCCCTGTCCTTGGGGGCACGGGAGGGGCTGCTCCACAAAGCCCTTAATTGCCTTTCATGAGGGGAACATGGGGAGCATCTCAGCCCCCCGCCTTTCTGCTGGCTGCTGCCCTGGCCTGAGTTGTCTTGAAGACACCCCAGAATCATTTTTGTCTTTCAAGTAGTCAAGTTTTCCCCTAAAACCACTGCTGGGGGAAACTGGGGCACCTCTGGTCCTTGATAGCTCAGAGCTTGAGGTGAGCAGCTCCTGGTTTTGAAGATGGGATGCTCTCACCACCCAAGCACCAGAGCCATCAGCTCCAGCAGGGCCTTGCAGCCCCCAACCCCATCCTGCCTGGAGGATAGACCCCCAGAGCCCACCCAGCGCCACCAGACTTTGCTTTTCTTTCTCTCCACCGTTTTGTTGTTTTGGGGTTTGTTTTTTTTTTTCCCTGCCTTTCCTCCTTTTCCGGCCAAGCCATCTGCTTGGTGGGTTTAATTCAGCTGGGGCAGCCAGAAGCATGCATGAGTCAGGCATTTCCCACTTCTGCTTGTCTTACGCAGTGTGAACGCGCCGGGCTGGGTTCCCCTCGGGGTCAGCGGGGAGGGGGCAGTGGTGGGGGGGCTGTGGGCAGCTCCTTTTTCCTCCTCCACTTCCTGACACCCCGGCGATCCGACCGCGACCGCTTCCCTGGGCAAACGCCGCCGCTGGGCTGGCTCACTTTCCCATTCCCAGAGCCCTTCCTGCTGCTGGCCCCACCATGAAATCGTAACCTTAGTTTATTTTATTATTTTTTTTAGTAAACAAACCCTGCTGACGACCTGAGTTGCTCTTGAGCAACCGATGGTCACAAGCTGGAGCAGATGGTACAGGCAGTCCAGTGTTCGGGAACAAAGCTGGGAAAACACAGCCCCTTTCCAGCAGCTTGCTGCCCTGTGAAAACACCCGGAGTCCCATCTATCTATGGTGGGAGGCTGGGAGCAGGTTGGGCTGGCAGGGCACTGGGAGCTGGCTGTAAACACTGGCTGGGAAGGAGGACTTCTGAAATCCCTTTGGCTGGTTGTTGCACGGGTGTTTGGAAAGCCAGCCCAGGGTCACTGCTGGCTGGTCTAACGCTGCCACCCACCGCGTGGGTGCTGGGTGGGTGGGATGCTCAGCCAGCCCATCCCGAGGGTATCATCCCCCCGAGGGGAAAAGCCCTTTGTGGAGCAGGAGGGCAGGGGAGGAAGGGCTGCTCCAGACTCTACATGTTTCATAGAGCTTGGTGTTTCCTTTTAGGGTCCTACCTGAATTCCAGGGATGTTTTCCATCGATTTTGTGTGGTCACTGGTGTCAGTCCTCACTGGGATAGAGCAGCACATTGGTGTGTGCTGCCCCCATTCTCTGGTTGGGGACCTCCCCGCAGACCCCAGCCTACCCCAAAAACCCATCTCCCATCCTGGGACCAAGAGCCCAGCAAGAGGGGTGCCGGGATGGAGATGCACATTTTGAGGATGTGATCCTGGAAGTGTTTTTGAGGCAGGTTTGGGAGGCTCTGGACCTGGTATCCCTGCTGTGTGTGGTAGGAGTGGGACCAAGTGTTTCAGCCCAGCATGGGAATGCTCAGTTCAGCATTCCTGGAAAGATGCAGCCTCCACGGTTCCCACAGCAGCAGGGCTGCATCATCCCTGCTCTGGAGGAAAATCCCTGGTTGTGTTTGGGATGTTTCAGCCCCATTTACTGCCCGAAGTGCTCATGTGAGCTCATTCATGGGCAGCCCCAGTGTCCTGCCAGCCAGAGGTGCTTGGGTGGCTGAAGGGAAATACCCACCCGATGCCCTCCTGGAGATCCCCTAAAAAGCTCTTGGAATGCAGCTGCCTCACTAGGAGGATGAGTTATTTAATACTTGTGCAGAGATGGGGATTGATATTCATTGCTATAATTTCCTAGGGTGTCTGAAGGCAGGGGAGGCACTTTGCTGAAGCCATACTATTGGAAGTGCCATTACGTTTCCACAGCAGACCCTGGTGCTGGCTGTATCCCACCACGTCAGGCCCCACAGCTGTGTTCATCAGGGGGAAGCACTGAAAGTTTGGGTGGGGAGTGGGAGAGATTGGGAATGTGCCTGGCCTGTGCCAGCAGGATGGGCAGCGGGATCAGAAACCTTTTCCCTGGACTATTCCTTGTGCTGCCAGCACCGTGGCATCTGTGCCATGTGTGTCCTCCTCTACTCCAGCAGTGTGGGTACCACAGCATCGCTGGGGAGTGCAGGATCAGCCCAGGTGCCCGTAGCATTGGGCAGTGACTCCTGAGGGGCCAGGCTGGGATGGGACCAACGCAGGGACACAGAGGAGCACGGGGTGATGGTGCCACAGCAGGGATGTTGCTTCTCTCTTGGCTCTGCCCAGAGGAAATGGCTTTGGGCGAGTGCCGTTGCCATGTGCATGCTGAAAGGCAGGCAGACAAAGGCTGTGCCTGGGAAGTTTGCTCGGTGAATCCGGTTGGAATTTTCTGTTTGCCCCATTCCCAGCCCCTTCCCCCCCCACCTGCTGAGGCCCTTTGGGCTACAGCCAAAGCAGAGGCTCTCTAACACCCTTCCACCTGCTTCAATGCTCAGCAACCCCATTTTGGTGCTCAGTACCCCCGATTTGTTGCTCAGCACCCACAGTTCTGTGCTCAGCGCCCCCATTTCAGTGCTCAGCGTCGCAGGTGGAGGAAGGGACTGGGCAGCTTTCCCACACTGTGCATCTCAAACCCAAGGGCAGAGCAAGGGTGTTTGGGGTGATGTCTGGACAACAAGTGAACAGGTTAATTACCCAGCAGGAGGGTTGTCAGCAGGTTGGTATTTTTGATGAAGCAGGTTTCCAGCAGGCTGAGGGGCTGTCAGTGCTTTACCACGGGGAGGGCAGCAGCTGCCTGCACGGGGCTGTTCACAGACCCTGGAACATATTCCCAGATTTCCTGCCTGCTCCGTATCCTCACCCGATAACAAAAGTGGGTGGAAATGTGGCAGCTCCAGCAGCTGTCTGTGATTCTCGTCACCCACTGGAGCAGGGGAGAAACACAAAGCAGTGCCAGACTGAGCCCCCTTTTTTCCCCTGCTTCCCCTATCTCTTTTAATAACTCCTGTAACTCTTCTCCCTCCCCTGACCCAGCTCCATCTCCAGTGAAATCACCTTCCTTTGGAGTCATTTAGTACATCTCTGCCTCTGAGTAGCTCCTTTCCCAGGGAAGCTCCAGGGTCAAGAGGTTTTCCTGTCGATGCAGAGCTCCTGGGCAGCAGGATGGTGAGTGCTGCCCTTTTCTCTTACAGGTGGGAGCTCAGCGAAGCAAACGACATGGGAAGGAGGGCACCGGGTGCCAGCCCTGGCATACTGGCCTGGCCAAATCCCAGCCAGGCGGATGAGCCACGCTCTGCTCAGGTAAGAGCCCAGCCCAGTCACAGCGGGGAGCAGGGCAGCCCCTTTGTCCCCCTGTGAGAGACGGACACATTGTTTGTGAGTGTGACAGGGAGTGGTCCTCAGCCCTCGATTCCTTTTGTGTAGGGCAGTGAGTTGCAGTTTCCCATCTCGGTTTGCGACACCCCCTTTGGAAGGACCCACTACCCCCATGCTGCAACCCAGGTGATGATCTGGATTTTGGCAGCAGCAGCTGCTTGCCCTGCTTCTTGCCTGCCCTGTGCCAGGCTCTGTACTTTTGTCCTCTCCCAAGCCCGTAAGACTTAATGCTTCAGCAGAGAGGAGCTGAAAGGGCTTTTTGTAAGGCTGGTGGCCCGGCGTTAGCAGCGCTGGGCTCCGTGTGCCTCCCGGCCGCGGTGGCTGCGTGCCTCCCGATAATTAAAAGATGACGATGTTCCCTCTCTCCACCAAGAAGCAGTCTTAGGCTTTGTGGTTGGTGAATGGCTTTATGTGGAGGAGGGTGCGGTTGTGGGAAAGGCTGGCCGGAGAGATGGTGCTCGCCATCAGCGCAGGGTGCGGCTGGGCCGGGGGGCAGCCAGTGACTCGTGCTGTTTCCGGAGAAAATGAAAGGGAAGGACTGCTGCACCCCGCTCCTCTCCCCGCTGGCAAGGCTGCCCTGCGAGGGGGTGCAGAGGGGTCCTTACTGCAGCAACACTGCACCTCTGCATGCAGCAGTTGGGGCTCTCCCTTGCAGCACTTGCACCCCTCTTTACAGCCCCCCACTGCTGCATTAGCCGCACATGCACAGCCGGGGCTGGGGGCAGTGCAGCGGGATGCCCTGTCTCCTTTGTCCCTTGAAGCACAGGATGGTGGAGGTCAGGGTGGTGGGGATGGGAGGAGGGGGTTGTTGGGCGTTGGGAAAGTGTGTCCCAGCTGCTGGGAGCAGGTCCTAACTGGTGGGCCCTGGGGAGGTGTTGGATGTTTCTAGGGTCTGTGAGATAAGCTGGAATCACTTACTCCTTACATGGCCTCAGGGCACCTCTGGGAGCTGGATTTTTGCAAGCAGGAGAAGGTTTGAGGCATGAGCTGGACACTAATGTCTGGTGGAGGGGATGGGTTTCACCTCCAAACCCTTCCCCTCCGTGGTTGGGTGATGGACCAGCCACTGGGACACAGGTAGAGTCCTCAACTTGTGCCCGCTCTGGCAGCGCAGTGCAGGATCAGTGCCTGTCCCCATCCCCTTGTTCCACCAGTCTTCTCATTCCCTGCCGACAAGCCCAGGCATCCCGTTTATCTCCTTAAATATCTTATCTCCTGCATTTCTGAGATCTAGTCCAGCAGGTTGGACAGCTGGAAATCCAGAGAGCCACCAGGCACCTGGGAAGCGGCCCTGCCGCTCCCTGGGACTTTGCTTCTTGGGTTGTTTGCTTTTTTCTTCTGGGGCTGGTCTGCTCCATGGACTGTCCTGCAAAGCACCCTTGGCCTCATGAGCAGCCAGCATGGTTTTGCACCTCTTGCCCACTGGTGTCCCCACAGCTGAGTCCTGGGTGAAGGCATTAACCACCTGAATGAGCCTCCCCCTGCCCCTGAGGTTATGGAAATGCTGAAGCCTTCACCATGTGGCTCGGGAGAGGAGCCTGTCCCTTGCCTCACCCTGCTCAGCTTCACGTCCTTCCCAGCGGAGGGAGCAGAGCAGGTGAGCGTGCCCAGGGGCTGGGGAAGCTGTAGCCAGCAGAGAAATGCTGATGCAGTGTTACAGACCTGCACCTGCACGCTGGTTTCTGCAGAAAACTGCCTTGTCGGCTCTTCTTAATTATACTTAATTGCTGGAGCTTAATTGCTGTGCTTCTGCCCTTCCCTGCCCCAACCCAAAGTAGGGCATGGAAGAAGTAGGTCAGTAGGGTGGTGAAGTAGCAAATGGCACCATCCTGGCTGTGCCGGCGGCGTGGGACTGGGCAGGTTGGGCAAGGCTGCTGGGGTGTGGGGAGAGCTGGTTCAGCTGCCTGCAGCTGCCTGCACCACGTCCTGAGCAGGGCAGGGCAGCATTCCCTGCCGCCCTCATGCCTGGGATGCTCATCACCACCCCTCGGGCAGCAGGCAGGGAGCTGCCCATCCCCAGGCACTGCTGGGCCCCTTTCCCTCGGTGTTCAGGGCGGCAGCAGGATGCTGGAGTGACTTTATTTATTAAATGTCCCTTGGCCAGGGCTGGGGCTGGCAGCGTGGCTTCCCCTTTCCCTGCAAGCACAGCTGCCCCTGCTTGGCTCCTGAGAGGAGCTGACAGGGCATCTGTTTTGATGCCAGCTTTGACCAAAATCTTATTTTTTCATGCCTTTTTCCACGGGGCACATCTGCCCACAGCCAAAGGGTTCTTCAACCACTTCTGCCCTCAGTCACACTGTCCTCCCACCTTGTTGACACTTTCCAGCTGTCCCACCCGCTGGGTCGGGGCCGCCTGGTGCAACCCTGTGAGCATCAGCATGCGCCGTGCTGGGATCCTGAGGGTGCTGAACACCCCTGGGACCTGCCATTTGGGGTGTCCCCAGGCTGACCCCAGCGAGGTGCCTGCAGGGATGTGCCCTGCATTGGGCACAGCAGGGAGCAAGAATATTTTTTTCGGCACCTCCCGGCTCGCGGGGCCGTGGGGGCTGTTCCTGCCAGTGCCGAAGCGGGGCTGCCTCGCAGCAGTGTTTGTTCTTATTTGTTCTCTCCGTCTCTTAGCAGCTCAATTAAAACTTGTTGAATGGGAGACCCGGGGGCCCTTAAGCCCTGGGCTCTTTTTTCTCTCTGCTCACACAGCCACCATCCCGCACCAGGCAGGAGAAATGCAGTGACAGGAGAAATGCAGTGGCAGGAGTGGGGTGGCAGAACCGTAGTGGCAGGACCATGGCAGCACCCTGGGTATCCCCAACTTTTGGGACCTGGTGCTTTCACCTCCTCCAGCAATTTCCTTACCCCGACCAACCCCCCGAGCTGCTGGCACAAGGGTTTTGCAGCCAGAGGGATGCTGGCTGAGTCTCTGTTGGCTGCTCAGCTCCAGTGGCTCTGCCAGCTCGTTGGCACCCATGCCACAGCCTCGTCTCGTGATGTGTCACTTGGCCAGTCGGGTGTCTCGCTGTCCCCTGAGGCCGTGGGACACCCCTGGTGGCTCCCTTTAGAGGTTCAGGGTCACCCAGTGATCACATCTGTAAGAGGGAGGGATATGCTGGATGGTGGGGGGGGGGCATGGACACTTGTGTCTTGCAGGATCGGGATGTGGGTGGTGAGGATCAGGCGTGGGGACTGTCTCCATCCTGCTGGAGTTCAGCCTGGACCCCACGGGGCTGGTGGAGGGGGAAGCCCATGGCCAGGCTGCATGAGGGGCTGACAGCAGGGTTGGATGATCCCCCTGTGATTCAGTGATCCCTGTCCCATCCCAGCAATGACTTCACTCGACCCAGGGTCCCTCCACACCACAGGGACGTGTGGGGAATGGCCGTGGCTGAGCTCAGGCCCTGGGTCAGAAAGCAGAGACTCTCCCTCTGCATCCCCATGGAGTCAGAGGCAGAGGGACACCAGCTCCCCAGCTCCTTCCCTGCCTCCCTCTGCACCGGGAAGTGACCAAGGATGAGCCCCGAGTGCTCTTTTGTGGCCGAGGCCCCTGAAAAACCCAAGAGGTTGCCGGTGGAAATGCTGACGGGTGTTTTGGTGGGAGCCGAGGGCGGCACCGCTCTCATTTTCCATTCGGCTGTGGCGGCTCGTGCTGCGCCAGGCAAAAGCGAGACCACATTTTCCTGGGGCCACAGGATCTGCTGTCATTGCTGCAAAAAGTCCCTGTGCTAGCACTTTCTCCAGAGGGTGACCTGCTGCCTTCCCTCTGTGCCCCCCAGGGCAGGGGGGACAGGAGAGCGAGAGGGGGCTGCCCTGCTCCCCACCGTGCCCCTGCCCTGCAGATGTGGGATTTGCCAGGCACGGGGAGCAGCAGATCCTGGCGGAACCCCCAGTGCCAGGGGTGGGAGGTGTGTGAGGTGAGGGCTTACTGGGCCAAGTCACTGTTTGAAGCTGGTTTTAACCTTTCCTTCAGAGCTCAGCTCTTGGGATGGGTGCTGGGAGGCAGCCAGCCCCCCATCCTGAGGCACTGCCCTGCCACCAGTGCACCCAGTATCCCCCAAGGTGGGGGGCTGCAGAGTACAGGTAGTGTTAGGGGGACCCTCTGGAGATCTTCATGCATTGCTCTGATGAAAGCCATCTCTTTCCCCAGCACCCTGGACATCTTCCCTACGCTGGTGGCCCTGTCTGGGGCGGCACTTCCCACGAACAGGCGCTTTGACGGCTTGGACGTGTCCCCAGTTCTCTTTGGGTGGTCAGATGTGGGGCACAAGGTAAGGCAGAGCCACCCCCCGGTGACATCTCCCTCCTCACAGCAGGTCCCATCACCTCTGAGCTAAACCAGGTAAGTGGGAGGTGGAAAAGCTCAGAGCTGGTGATACGCCGACCTACGGGAACATCATTCCGCTGGCCCAGGGGAGCAGGACAGCTGGAGATGGCCGGGTGCCGGACCAAGACTGGGCTTGGGGTACTGGGGTGAAAGGGGCTTTGGATTAATGAAGAATTGTTTCAGGCTTTGTTCATAAATCTGGGATTATAGGTGAAAATGCCTATGCGTGGGGCTCGGCGTGCATTCCTGTGTGCCAGCAGGGCTGTGCCCGCTGTCCCGGCAGACACGATCCCATGGGATGCTTGGGCTCACCTGCCCACACAGCAGCCCTGCCGTGCCCAGCACAGCGTGTCTCCTTTCCAATCCCAAAAGGTACATCAGTGTGGGAAAGGACATATCCCAGGGGTTCAGACCTGCTTGTATCCACTTTATTTATCTTGCCAGATGGAGACATGATGAATCCCTCCTTCTCCCAGCTCCTTGGCTGGGGAACGTGCCCGTTACTGGTGTTCAAGTGGGGCAGCCCACCCTGTACCCTGCAGCTCTCTGTCCATACAAAAGGAGCTGCTGACAGCTCCTTTAAGCCTAAAAAACGCAGCGAGCAGAACCCACAGGATGGCCATGCTTTTTTCTGGGGGTTGCACAAGATTTTTGCAGAACCAAAAGAAAAAGAAAAAAAAGAAAAAAAAAAAAAGAAAAAGGCTTTAATAGCAGTCCCACAGATAAAGACTGATTTTGCTTTTAAAGTCCACCCTCCCACGAGCACCATGAGCCAGTTCCCAGTGGGGGATCTTGGATTTGCTGGCTGTGTCCATCAGGGTTTTGGTATTTGCTTCATATTTATGGAACCCTCTGCTGAACTGTGAGGTGAAGTGGGGAAGTGGATGGGATGGGGCCAGCGTGCTCCTCGGTGCTCCTCACCAGTAACCCTCTTCTCCTGCCTGGGTGGCACTGGGAGCAGGGACCAGGGGTTTGCTGGGAGTGGGGGGTTGCTGGGAATAATGGTTTGCTGGGAACAATGGCTAATTGGGAGTGATGGTTTCCTGGGAATGATGGTTTGCTGGGAGCAATGGTTTGCTGGAATGGTGGTTTTTCTGGCAATGGTGGTTTTTCTGGCAATGGTGTTTTTTTCTGGGAATTATGGTTTGCTGGGAGTGATGGTTTCCTGGGTACAGGGTACAGTGGAGGGGCATGAGCCCACACCAGCCATTCCTGTGTGTGCCAGCCAAGGAATAAAGCCCGGAGCAGCGAGGCACTGCCAGCTCCCCGGGCTCTCCCAGCACCATCCCAGCCCAGTGCTTTTTTTGGGGGGGGTTGTGCTGCTATCAGGGGTAAATTAACCCCTGCAGGGCTGGGAGCTGGGGGGGCACAACCAGGTTGTTCCTGCCCATCCCAGCATTATGAGCAGGATGGGTATCCCCCAGGGATGCAATCCAGCTGCCTGCCCTGCCATGGGACAGGGTGACCTTGTGTGGGACACAGAGCTCCACGGGGTGATCAGGAGCACACACATCTCCCCACTCCCTCCCCTGCCTTTCATCTCCCACTTGAAAGCAGCTGATCACAACCCCCCCTTTGACATTGCAAGGTTTTCCTTGACACAAATCCTTCCACAAGCAGTTCCTCTGCCCCCCCCTCCCCTCAGCAGCTGCTTTCCCAGCCCCGTGGGGCCTGGGCCATCCCAGGCTCCCTCGCATGAGCTGCCCAGGTTAACCTTGCTGGGCACCAGCACAACCTGTGATGGGGCTGGGGCCATGCCAAGGTCCTTTTCTGAGAGAAGGCTATTTACAGTAAAAATAAACACATCCTAGAAAATGTATCAAGGGTACAAGTGTCAGACAAATAAGCTCTTTCCATTAGCTTAATGGCAGAGGGGTGCATGCCTGCTCTCCACTTGCCTGCAAGCTTGTGTCAACAGCCCTGAGCACCAACTCCAGACCAGAAGTTTTCTGGGGAGAACAGGCTTCCCCCCCCCCTTTTCTTTTTCTTTTTTGTTTTTTAAATTAATATAACAAAATCAAACATCAACAGAAGGATTGCACACCTGGAAATATCTCTTGAAAGGGCTCAATTGAAACAAGCTCCTTAATTATGCAGTAAATTATAACATTTTCTTAGCATGGGGTGGTTTTGTGAGGCAGGTTTAGGACCCAGCTTGTTGGTAGCAAGGGAGGTTTGAGTGACTTTACACCAGGATGGCAGCATCCCAGCTGTGCTGCCAAAGGTAACACCAGCTGGTGACAGGGTGTAGGCAAAGCTTTAGGGCTGGAATTGGTTCAGCTCCTGGTACCTTGGCTTCATGGGCTCTTGAGTATTTGCTGATTTCTGCTTTGGAGCTGTTTTATTCTGGCCAAGGAGCATCAGCATAAGGAGACTCTGTAGCAGGAGTTTCCTCCTCCCAGCAGGCTTACACTGCACCACCTCTCCCACTAATTTTTTCCCCAAACCATTATTTTTAAACCAAATTCCAGAAGGTGAATTTTTTTAAATGTATTTACCTTGCAATGGAGGGCCATGAAGGAAACCGAGAGCATTTGGACATCACCCCCCTCCCTGAATCCTGCCATTTCTTGGATGAGTTACCAACTGGCCCCTGAGACAGTGGCCACATCCAGACCAGGTGGCACAGGCTGGACAGTCCTGGGTGGCTCCATCCTGGGCACCTGCTCAGGCATCACCGCCCCGATCAGCTGCAAACGCTGTTACTAAACTTGGCCCCGCAGCTGCCTACAACTTCGGCAGATGTTTCTAATTTTTAGCACAGTGGAAATTTCTTGAATCACTTTTCAACTCAGTTCCCAGGGAGGAAACCTCGAGTGATTCATCCCTCAGTGAAGCCATTGGCTCCGTGGCAGATACTATCTGACAGAGGAGCCGCTGAGCCGTCCAGCTCACTTGTCTCCTCACTCCCCTGTGCCAAAGCAGTCGTCCTGTGTGGATCAAGTGTCCTAAATACTGAAAGGGAGAGATTTGACCCACCCTTCCCTCCTTCCCTTCCTTCTCAGCCCCATTCCCTGTGCCAGGTCGGCTGTTGTTAGGGAAGGGAGCACTCGCACTGCGGGGTGAGTCAGTGGTGCAGATGGACCCGGGGTGATGTTCCAGCACCTCACCTACCCCTGCAGCCTCTGCTTTGCATGAGCTCACCCTGAGCTCTGGCTTTCTGCTGGTCCCAGGCAACGATTCAGCTCCCTGAGATGTCCCTGCCACTAGCTGAGCTGTAACACTGAGGGAGATGGGTGTCTCATCAGCATGGGGCAGTGGTGGGTGACAGCACCTGAGACCATCCTGGCTCCAATATATTCTGCCCTGCTCTGCTGAAAGTCCCCACACCTTCATGATCCCTTTCTTGGGGAATAATTGCTCTGGGGACATGAATTCCGGGGGTTCTGCAGCAGGGCCAGGAAGGCACAAGAGAGATGCTGGTGTTTCCTGGTGCCCTTTTGCCATCACCCCACTTTTCAGCAAGCAAAACTTGGTTAGTTTCTCAGGGTCCAGGGGCTAAAAAGGTGTCTCTAAATGTGTACATGGCAGGACGTGGTCTTGTCTGGGGAGGAAGCAGGTCTCACAGAGCAGGTTTTCTCTGCAACAGGCTGATGGGCACTTTTCTGTTCTTCCTTCAGGTTTTGCTCCACCCCAACAGTGGAGCAGCTGGGAAGGTTGGTGAGATAGAGACGCTTCGGCTGGCTCAGTACAAGGCATTTTACACCACAGGTACTGTGTCCCTTTTAGAGATCAGAAAGTCTGGGAAAAAACTTCTGGAATTCTTGGTTCCCTGCCGATACAGGTAAAAACCAACTCAGGTTAATTCAAGCAAAAGCAGACCCATCAAGGAGTAAGGATGTGGCCTGGTGTCTGTGTGGTGGGGTTTGCAGCCCAGGGTTGTTGGCCCCAGCAGCACTTTTGGACCAGCAGCAGGACCTGGGCTCCCAAAGCTGGGACATGGTGGGACTGAGCCATTGCAGAGGAATACAGAGGTGATCCCTGGGCAGCCTGGGACTCCAGTGTTTTTCTCTCCTTTCCTCCCCAGGAGGGGCGATGGCTTGCGATGGGAGTGTTGGGCCAGCCGAGCATCACCAGCCACCCCTCATTTTCAATCTGGACCTTGATATCCAGGAGCAGGAGCCTTTGGATGTGGCATCCAGGGAGTACCAGGCAGTGCTGCCTGCAATCCACAGGGCTTATGCCCAAGCTCTGGAGGACATCTCGACAGACAACATCTCGGTTGCAGATTATTCCCAGGACCCAGCCGTCACCCCCTGCTGCAACGTGCAGCACGTGGCCTGCAGATGCCAGGCACTGGGGGCTGACACAGCCACACTGGACCATCCCACGGATAGAGGAGCAACCTGGCTTTGTCTTTAAGGAAATAATTTTTCAGGCTGCTCCTCTCCCTGAGTCTGGTTTCTGTGAATAGGACTGTTGGTCGGCACCAGGTTGGAGTTGGCCACGGAGGAGAGGAATGGAGGCTGCAGTCCCCTTTGCTCTGTGCTATGAAGCAGGGAGGTGAGTTAGTTGTGGGTCTGTGAGAGCATTTGGAGGGTCCCCTTTGCTGCAGAGCAGGACTGTTCCCCAGCAGGACTGTCCCCTGGGGCTGGAGGAGCTGGGCACTGACGTACCTGGAGGCACGTGGAAGGAGACAGGCTTTTTGAATGGCTCTTAAGCTGAGAAAGGGCCAAGTCTTGGATTAAAACTACTTTCTGTGACAGCTGGTTTTGGAAGAGAATTCCTCTGGGAAAGTCACTTGGCTTTCCCCTAAAATGGGCCTTACAGGAGCTGCTGGTGGGAGCACAAGGCAGGGGAGGATGGGGCCCACAGCCTCTGAGCAAATGTCCCCTCTGGTGCCGAGATCCTGGAAGTCTGTGGCTGCAGAGGGAAAATTCCCGACTGGCACTTGGCCAGCTGCCAAGTGAGGTTTAGTAACAGGGTGACGTTAAAGACCCAACAACTGTCTGTGAAAGGAAGAGGGTCCTGGGCTCTCTCTGACTCCCCTCCTGGTGGGCAGGACACTTGTCCCGCGGCTCCTGTGCAGTTCCACAGCTGAGTGGGGACCACACTGAGACCAGCACCCGAGTCCCAGTGTTTGGAAGACATGGTTTTGGGGAGGGATGGTGGAGAGATGCGTGGTGCAGAACTGGGGAGCTGCTCCCCATCAGCTCTGCATGCAGAGACCAATGGTGCAACTGCATGTTGTGTTTTACAGAGGTCAGGAGAGGTCCCTGCCTCAAGGTCTCCCAGCAGCTCAGGGCTCCAGGCAGAGAAGCTGCTCCTGCCCATCCCAGTGTGATGCTGGGGGACGGGTGGGGTGACACAGCTCTTACAGGGCCATTTCTGGGCAGATGCAAAGGCCTGGGGAGCTGCAAAGGCAAAATCAAAGGTGCAACTGAAACTTAAGAAACCACTGGGATTTCTCAGCAGCTGAGGGAGGGTTTTCTGAAACAGTTTTGGACTCGGGTTTACACACCCAGGTCTTTCTTTGGACAAGCCACAAGTGGCCTCGTGTGAACTTGGCCAGGTGGGTCGGGTGGAAGCAGATACCCTCGCACCAGCCCCCCAGACCCACTCTCCCACTCATAAAACTTAATCAAGACTGACATCTTTAGGGCCCCACAAAGAACAGCAGGAACACGAGCAGCGAGCTGCCAGGGACAGACAGTGACTTTATTCTGTCTTTAAACATAGCAAATGGCATCTTCTCCAATATCACTGCAAAAATACTTTGCCTGGGTAAAATAGTATGTATATACTGTACAAAGATGTGAGTTTAATATATCTTCCTAGAAGTACATTTATACACATAAAACAGCATAAATTAGAAAAGGGACGAATGGGTATATATAAAATTCTGGTTACATACAAATCTGATTAAATTAGCATTTACACTGTGGTTCTAACATATGGTTTGTTAAATATAGTGATGTGCATACAGTACATGGACACCCCACCCAGACACGAATTAAAACAAGGGGCTAACGGGGCCAGGTGTTCACTGAAACATACTGTAGGAAAAAGCAGTGGCCCACCTTGGATTGATTTCTTTCTTTTGTCCTCGTCTTGGGGATTCACAAACGTGTTCCTCGAAACTCCTGGCTTTTCCAAAGTGCTTCCCAGCAGCTGTCCTAAGCGCAGATGTTTGCTTCTCATCATGACCTCTTCGCTTTGCCCGGCTGACCTCCACGGCACAAGATTATCTACCAAAATCAAAACAGAATGGCCTTACTTTTCCCAGCAACAGGGTGTGTTTCAAGTTGGTTTTACGCACGTGGGAGGAGAAGGGGGAGGGATGTCCTGCAGTGTTTTACTTTCCATTCAAAGGCAGATTTTAGAGCAGTTTATTTGTTTACTCTCCCCCTCCCCAGATTTACAGTCCTGGGAACAGGAACCATCTGGTGGGGTGATAAGTGTGTCTTGCCTGTAGCTGGCATTGGGCTGAGCATGGCCACACTTGGAGGAGTTCACTTACTGGGGGTGAAGTCTGTTTGACTTGCTAAGTCCTCCCAGAAAGTTCAGCTCCTGGCATGGTGGGAGGGGAAAGGTGTGTGTTGTGCATCGCTGTGTGTCTCCAGGGTCTCCAGATGGAGACACCAGAGTTACAGATGGAGACTCCAGAGTTGAACACCTACTACAGGTTAGACTGGATCAGGTGAGGGGAAGCCTGGCCTGAGCATGAGCAAAACCTTTGAGTGAGAGTAAAGCAGGTGCAGAGAAGAACAGGCAGCAGCAGGGACCCTTCACATCAGCCATGGGATGAGGCCGGAGACCTTGGCGCAAGATGTGCAGCTACTTCTGATGGGGCTTGGGCAGAGCTGCAGCACCCAAGGTGGGTGCCTCTGCACACACTAACCATGAGCTGAGGCACAGATCTCCAACCCTGTCAGCTCCAACCTTGCCAGATGTGACCTGTGTCTCCCAGTGGTATGGATGTGATCCTCCTCCTGGGATCTGTCTCTCCATGGGCTTGGGAACCATCATTTGCCCAGTTTTCAGGCACAAGCATTGGCACTGGATTGCACATCTGCAATTGCAAGGGATCCTGCAAGCCCCAGCTGCCCAAGATGCCTGTCTGACCTATCAGGACAGGAGCTGCTGTGAAGAGGAAGATGCCAGTCAGATTCTGACAAACTTGCTCATAGAATAGAATCAAAGAGTCATTTTAGTTGGAAAAGTCCTTTAAGGTCATCAAGTCCAACAGTGAAAACATCATCTCCTGTGAAACCTGATTACTAGTAGGGTTTCATTCCAAAACCTATGGTCTTTGCCCTGCTAACAGCCAGCTGTTACAAAGCAACATCACTTCAAATCATTAGTGTCCCAAATCTGTGCAACAGAACGAGTGAAACACCATCCAGCAAACAGCAAGGAGGAACCTGGGCAAATACTGGTCCTGTGGAGCTGAAGATCCATCCACAACATGGCTGCTTGGATTAGGCTCTGTGGTTTGGAGCAGCAGGGATGTGCAGACCCCACGTTGGGGCACTGATTTCTCCCAGGGTGAGGGGATGTTGTGCTGTCCAGGGTGGCCATGGGGAAGAGGCTGCTGGAGCTTCTGCTCCTGCCCATCCTTCCAGGGAGCAGGCTGGAGTGGGTGCTGCAGCAAGGAGCTCCTGGCTGCCCTGTGCACCCCCTAACCAACACTGCAGGCAGCAGCATCCTTTGGCAGCACAGGCAGGCTGCCCAGGTTTGGAGGCAGCCAAAAATCCATGTGAGAGAGCTGTTTCTCCAGGCTGTGCATCAGAGGGGAAGCTGCCTTTGAAGAGCTGACTGCTGTACACAATCTGCCCTGACTTAATGAAATGGGTTCTTCTGATAAAGCCTTCACATCAACTCTGGTCCCAAAGCTGACAAGCTTCAGCGTGCAGCCAAATGCAGGATGGATCACGTTTGCCTGGAAAAGCACTGAGCAATCAAGAAATGACCTTTCCTACTGGAGGTCTGAAGTTTTAGCAGAGATCCCCTGGTGTGCATTCCCTGGCCCCACACAGGCCATCTTGCTTGCTGAATCCTGTACGACTTCTTCTGTCAAACCTTACAACATTACCCAAAACCTGTTCTGGCCATGCCTTGGTGGGGAAAGCCAGTCTGGCAGCTCCTGAAAGTGGAGCTGGCTGAGCAGTGCCCTGCCTGGCCCAAAGCACACACCAACAACTCCCAACACTGCTGGGAACCTCACCGACACCAATAAACCCAGAGAAAGGTGCCAGCTGCTCAGGCAGGTGACCAGAAAACAGCCATAATCACTGCAACCATCTGCAGCCAGAGCTGGGTTTGCTCTTCCCATCCCACAAAGCCCCCTGACCATGCCAAGCAGGGGTGACACAGCCTCCTCCCAGCACGTCCCAGCTCAGCACCTTTGCCTCACCTGAGGCCTGACCCTGCTGTCACCTCAGTAACACTTAAGTCCTTTCTGCCAAGACCAACAGTGGACCTGAAAGCACTTAATCCACCCCGTCAAAGTGAGCAAGAGATGGACTTGAACTGGTTTAACTTCTTGCCACAGGATCCTTCAGCAGTCCTGGCACAATCAGTAGCATCATCCACATTTGCTCTTGTTACGGCCACTTTTTATGAGCCTTCCTTGGGCTTCTCATCTCTTCTCTCATCTGTCCCTCCTTCCGTTTAACGAAGAGGCAGTTTTCAACAATCAGCAACAGATTCTGTGTTAGACTGGAGCTGCTTTTCCCCACTCTTCACAGCTGAGCCTCTGAAGTCTTGCTTGAGGTCAGGGGAAGGCCTCTTCAAAATGGAGGGGGAACTGCTGGGTCTGAGCACTGCTGTGCCTCCAGAAGTATGTCTAAGTTCAAAGCCATACTCGTGGCGTGGGCTGCGGGTGAATATTCCATTTTGTCACAAGTTTTGAGGTTTTTAAATGTCTTTTTGTTGCACGCTGGAAAACAAACAAAACCCTTCCCATGTTTCCGCAAAGCAGAATGCTGTCAAAACATTTTTGTTGGATAAGGTCAGGTTTTCTCTCCCTCCTTCTCTGCACACAAGTGACTGATGCCTGAAACCCCCCTTGAACGCGTCACTGAGTCCGAGCATCTCAGGGCTGAGAAAACAGTGAAGTTGAGTGAAATTCCAAACATCAAAACATCCCGACCTGCTCCCCGTGCACACACAGCAGGGCCCAGCACTGCATTAGAGACCAGATACAAACCACATTACTGGCACCAACCGAGGGGCAAACCCCAAGTCCTGGCTGCATGGACCCGATCTGGAAGCTCCAATTTCTAAGCCAGCGTTGTCAGGGAGTATTTCCAGAAAGCACCTTCCCCCCCCACCCCACCTCCTCCCTAATGTTACACATGTGAGTTGTTCTGTCAGGTTAATTACAGCACAGGATTTTGACAGATCAAAGTTCATTTAATAAAGCTCCTGCTGCTGTACAGCAGGGGTTTGGGGCTGCTTTTATACAGCCCAGTCCCAGCAGGAAGGCTCAGGAGCAGTGGGATTCCTGCTTGCTGGCATTTGCTTGTCCCCAAACTACATGTTCAAGAGCAGGTTCATCAGAAGGAAGCAAAGGATTTCTCTCTGGCCCTGCTGCTCCTTCCAGCCTGGGCCACCAGCTTCTCCATGGCCCCATGATCAGAGGAAAGACATTTTAAATATCCTTCTTGGATAATGGAGAGGGGACAACTAGAACACTCTTGTTCCCAGTTTGCAGCAGGTTACATTACTGGTAACAAGAGAGAGTTGGTCTAAGGTTGATGCAAGTTGAGTTGGATTGAGGCAGTGTTGTTTCACAGGGAGTCATGGTATCTTCTATCTAAATAACACTTTGCATCAGTTAATAGGGAAGTGCCTCAGAGAGGTCAGCCTCAGCATATGGAACAAATCCTGGGATCCCAAGAAAGTTTTTACTTTCTCCTTTTCAGGCCAAACTCCCAACAGCTGGATATGTAAAATGGAGTAAGGGATTCAAAAGCCTGCCAAGTCTACAACTTGAAAGCCATTCAAATATTCTGCTGTATTAATGCATTACTATAATGATGACACCACTGATTACAACCAGATCATAGCATGGTACCAACATCTGTCTGCTTAGGGGTTACTTAACACCATAAGTGTGTGTGTAATAGAAAAGGAGCTGGAGAGACACTGCCAGGCTTAAGTTAGGTTTCAAAAAGCCAGTATCTTCTTCCCATGGTAACTGAGAAAGTGCCATTTAAAAATCATAAAACAGTTTAAAACTCTGTCTTTCATCTTTCTACTTGGAAAAGGAGTTTCCTTTTCAGTTAACTTGGAAATGAAGAGACTGGTGAGGTTCAGGTATGTCCCAGTTGCACTCCATAAACTTATACAACTGACTGTAAATGCAACAGGGAGTATTCAGTTTTTATTTCTAAATGATAGTATTGTTAAAATTAAACCTGGTAATACTAGAAATCTGTGCAAGGCACAAAGGTCAGATCTGGATCTGAACATCATTCTGCATCTGTACTTCATTCAACTACTTTGTTCAGATCCATCTCCAGTTATTCAGTTTGATCCCCTTTGCCCCATCCCTAGCTGCCTTTTAGTGGGGGTCAACTTCTCCTGGCACTATCCCTATAACTTAGTTATTTTAGGCTTCACAGTGAGCTGGGACGAGGTGGGGGCAGCAGGATCTCTTCTGTAAGAGGTTAATACTTTCTTCTCAGCATGAGGACTGAATTGCAGTTTTAAGGGTCCCGAATGCTCACAGGAGGAAACTCATTCTCGTCATCAAGACACACTGGTCCAGTTGCAAACTCATGCTCTGGGATAACCTCTCCTCGCAGGGCACCACCATCCTCTGAATAACCTGTCCGAGTAAAATACAAAATGTTATGGATAAATGGATGGGAGCAGGCTGGAAACAAACAGCAGAGACGCTGTTTTAGCACCTTTTAGCACAGAGCTGCTTTCTCTGGCTTTTTGGCAGAGCACTGGGGGACTGCAGAAGAGAAAGGAATCCCCATCGACACTATGGATTAGGGAATGGACTACATGGCTCCTGTGGCAGAACCTTCCTCCTCCCACCATGAATGTAAGCACCAATTCCAGAATAAGATCCACATCTGTATGTGGACTATTAAGACTGGGAACATCAGGAGACAGTCACCCAGTCTTCTCCTGCAACACTTCAGTGCTAGCTTTGTTAGGGTAAGCTGTAACAGGTTCAGGAGAATCTGTAGCCATCTTGCCACAAATATAGTGACATTTGACTTCTACATCCACAGTTCAACTCCTGGAAATGAGCCTGGCAGCAGCTGCTATCTGACAGACTGTGAAGCTGAGATGCTCTGTCTGTGCTGCAGCTCTGGCACAAGGAAAAGCACTGGCAAGGGGTCCTGGGATGAAGGGCAGAGAATTCCTGGCCTGTTTTTGGGGCAGGGGATGAAGCGGGTGAGTTCCAGGTAGGCCCAGTCCGAATTGCACAAGTGCAGATGGTGACTGAACCCCTGGAACTTGGAAGACTTTGCCCCAGGTATCTTTTGTGCTCCTGCCAGAGGCAATGCTTACCTGGCATGGTTGAAGTTGAAGGCACTGTACTTTGTCTGGCTACAGTTGCTGCATAAGATTGAGGTAATGGAGGCTGAAGGTCGTTTTCTTTGTTCTCCTCCATCTTTCCTGAGCCAAGCAGACTAATTGTACAGGAACAAGAGAGGGGAGAAGAGTTAGTTCTGATCCAAACCACTCCTTCCCCAGCACCAGCTGACAAGCACAGGCATCCACATCTCCTTGAAGCACATCACCCATCTGCATCCCTGCATCCAGGCACTGCCTGCAGCCCCAGCAGCACTGCAGAGAAGGAAAGCATTGTGCTCCACGAGGAGAGCAGGGGGGGGAAGCAGAAGATAGGGAAAGCACTACTTCGGCTGGAGGACAATGCTGGCACGAGAATAGAAGGGAACAGATTGACCACAAAAGCTTTAGGTTACAAAAGCAAACAGTGTTTCTAATCACAGAGGGGGCTCCAAAGGGCTTCCAACAGGAGCGGACTAGATGGGAAAAGCAGCCCTGGCTAGTTTGGGATGGAGTTTGAGCAGAGATATAGTATGATGTAACGTAACTCATGACCCAGGGGCCCTTCTCAGTCCTCTGATGCTTAGAGGAACCCACATACAAAGCTGTCCCACTTGGGGGTGGGAGCAGGCGGGTGTCAGAGGGTCTGAGGTGGCCAGAGCACGTGGGACAGCGTGGCTTGGAACCGCGGCTGCTCAGTGGCTTTGCAAAAGAACTGCTGGCATTTTCCTGGCTGTCAGCCACTGCCCGGTCCTGAGCACATGTTACATCACACCCCACCCCAGAGGCTTCACATCTGGAGCCAAGTCGCCCAGATGTGTGTGTGTGGGGGGGTTACATGCTTAATCAAATTTGCATACATACTGGACGGCAGCACGGAAGACTCTGCTCTGGCGCTGCTGTCCGGTTTGTATGTGCATTGGTGCAGGTTGCTCCACACCATCCTACCCACCAGGTCAGCCCTCCAGCATCCACTCACGCCTGGAGAAGGTGCTCTGCTCTCCTGCCACCGTGGTGGTCAGCACTCTGCTGCTGGAGGGATCTCCTAAGGCACAGCCTCTGCTGTCTAAGCTGACATGTCCCACAACTGCCCAGGGATGTGAGACGTCTCTGGTTTCTTCTGCAAGAAGCCCCGTGTCCCTGCCTGCAGTTCCCACCCACATCTGTCAGATTTGGCAGCTAAAATCACAAAGTCAGTTCTAACGTTCTTGCTCCTCAAGCTCCATTTTGTGCTTTCAGATGAAATTTCCCTTATTTTTTTAAAAGATTGGCCTCTGTCTCAGGTACGTTTGGAGGTTTAGTCACCTGTGTTTCTTGATTAAGACACACTCCCCTCCATCTTGCGGGTCCAAGTTATAGATATAGAGATGTCCATCTGCTGTAGTCACCAACAGTCGAGGCAGCTTCTGAATCCTAAGGAGAAAAGCAACATGAGCCCCAACACAACTGCACTTGCAGGCAGACACAGCCTGCACCCACCCTGCGTGCTGTGCAGGCACAGGGGCAAGATAAGGGGCCACAGTGGTGGTGTTCTGCAGAGATAGCTGTGTCTGCTGGCATGGCAGAGGGGACAGGGATGTCACTACACACGTGGAGAGGGCACAGATGTTCCTTTGTCCGGAGATGTTGAGGCGGACAGTGGCAAAGGCTCGATCCTGGTTCATCATGCCCGATACCTGAGCAGGGAGGTAGTTGGTAGCAGCCTGGAACATCTTTCCCATGTAACCACTCCAGGTTGGAGGCTCCTCTGGCCGGCTGAGGGGGTCACAAAGCAGCATCAGTGGGGATCCACAACCAGCCATGACCAAACGGATCAGGAACAGCCAAAGTGATCCTGATCTCAGGTATGTCAAGGCTTTCTTTGGAGCACCTGTACACATCATGCACCAGCCTAGCTGGATACACAGGAAGGAGGCAGGGGACAGTGGCAGCTAATTCACCCAGAGCAGGCCTGGAGAGGCTGCCAGCAGGGATGCAGTGTGTAGCTTTGCCAAGGAGTGAATCCCACAGGACACAAAGCCAAAGAGATGGTTTGCAGCTGATACTGCTCATGGAGAGTAAGTGGTGAGGAAATGGAGGCCGGCTGCGTACAGGCAGGTGTACAGCAGTGACACCCCCGGGGCAGGCAGGTGAACCCCCTCACCTGTCAGTGAGATGCTCCAGTTTGAAGATGTGCACGGTCTCCGTGTTGCTGGAAGCACAGAGGAACTGGGAGTCCATGCTGAACACCAGGGAGCCAATGTTCACATACCTAGAGCCAAGCACAGAGGGGACTGGTCACTTCATGGCCTTTACTGTTCAAAGGGAACCGCTCAGTTTTATTCACAGAGAAGAGGATGGGGAGGGAGAAGAACCACATACAGCGAGCAGCACCCTGCCTGGCTGCTGCCCAGCCTGTGAGCTGACTGACCAGCATTGCTCTAATCCCTTTGCTCAGCAGAGCTGGGGGTAGTGACAAACAGCCAGAGAGGTGGAAATGTCCTTGCTCACAGAGCTGTCTGTGGAGTGAACATCTGTGCCAGCCTCGCTACAGCAGCTAAAGCTTCTGGTACTGCGAGAGCCAGGGAGGATATCCAAAGTGCTGGGTAGCCAGAGACATGCAGCATCTCCTCCTGTGCAGGGTCCTGGCAGTGTTTGTCCTTGCAGAAGTGGGTGTAAAATCACAGGCAGGTCAGGGATGGGGAGGAGGGAAGTCAGGGAAAGACCTACCAACAACATCTGAGGGAGCCTGAAGAAGGGCAGCAAGAGTGCCCATCCCTGCCATCGAGACCTGGGCTCTGCACAAATGGCTTAGTAGCTTCAAAACACCTCCTTTAAGAGGGCAGGAGCTGGGCTGATAACTTTGGGGACTTCATTATCTCAAGTAAGACACAAGAAGAGACTGAGTAAACGGATAGAATCTACCTCTGTTCTCTGCAATCACCCTGTTCTGTGACACTGAATTGAATCACTGAACTTGCTGGAGGCAGCTGGGCACAGTGTGGCTGCCTGGCACAATGGCATTTCTATCTGATACGCTCACTCTTGTTTTCTTTCTGCAAAAGATGCCAAAGCCACCAGGATCTGACGTTGCCCTGTCCCTGTGTTTACATTTGTGCTCCGGGAGCCCTCTGTGTTCTTGTCACCAGCAGAAGAATGAACTGACCTTTTCATCCCTCGCCGGAATTCATAGAGCTTTTGCCCACCAGGAATGGAAAATACACGAATGACTGTGCCCTGCAAAAAATGCAAATGGAAAGATCAGGCAGGAGCAGGGCAAAGAGCGGGAGCCCCTTCTCCAACACACCCAGGAAGCTCAGGATGTGGAAAGGCCCCTCCTGTTTGCCAGCCAGGGTCAATCTCAACCCGATACCCTCTCACTAGTCAAGAGTCCTCCCAGTGCCCCTCCTCTGTTGGCTATGTTTGAGAATGGGCAGATCAGAGGTCCTGCTCTCCGTGCTCCAGGCAGCTGAGCTGGCAGGGACCCCGCTGCCAGATGCAGGCAGAGAGCACAGGCAGCAGGGGGGGTGCTCGCAGCCCTGCTCACTCACTTTTTCAGAAGCACTTGCCAGCTTCGAGCCAGTGGAGTTGAAGGCGAGAGCAGCCAGAGGCCCATCATGGGCAGGGATCGTGCAGGCTGTTTTCTGTAGGGCAAAAGGGAACGTGAGTGCAAACAGACACGTTGCTGCTGGGACTGTGTAAGGACAGGGTGTTCCCTGCCCCGCAGCCCAGCCAGGCCTGCCCATGTGGATTCACAGGATCCTATCGCGCTCGTCGTAAACCCTCGACATCCTCATTCCTTGTCTTTGCCCTGCCTTGAACTCACTGCCCACCTCAGTGATCACAGAGAGCTCATTTCAGGGGCAGAGGTTCTCAGCTCCCCACCTCTCCAGGATCACAACTGCGCCCTCCCTGAAGCCTGGCATGCCCCCGTGTAGGGACAGAGCTGGCCTCCCTGCCATTCTCTCTGCAAATCCTGCTGCAGCGGCACCACCCGATGCCTGCAGGGAGCCCAGGCCCTCGCTGGTACCTCTCACAGCAGCAGCATGTTTTCCCCTTGTGCTCTGCTCTGCTCCTCCCCTGCTGCAGCTCCTTAGCTCCCGCTGCACATACTGAGCGACAGCCTTATGTAACCCAAAGCCCTGGCATAAACAGCAGATAATCATGACCCTGCTTCCAGCCAGGGACAGATTTCCTGAGGGGAGCTTTGGAGACCTCACCCCCTCCGTGACTTCGGGCATGGCAAAGCAGCTGCACCTGGAGCAGCTCCAACCTTCCTGGAGCCACCCCGGTCACATCAGTCCCATAAGATACACAGCTGAAACTGCTACAGGAACCCCCATGTCAGCCTGGCAGCAGCCCTCAGGCTGTGGGGTCACACTGCCCTGAACATCCCGCACTGGGAGATGGATGTCCTGATCTCCAAGAGGCTGTCTGCTTCCCGTGGCATCCAAGGAAGGGGGATGAGGAACGTGCCTGCCCTGGGCAATTCCCTTGCAGTCTAGCTCAGCGGAGTGTACTTATTCATCCGTCCCCAAGGCCCCGTTGGCTTTGCTGTGGTTCTGTTTGTTTTCAGTCCCTGCTGGTCTCCAAACGGGCGAGCTTCACACTTACCAAAGTATTTCCGTCGTAAAGCGCGATCTCTCCGCTGGTCGCGCTGCTGGGATAAGCCAAGTAGGAGTTGGCGTGGTTGATCGAGAGAGCACACAGACCTGGCAGGGCGAGGAGGACACAGCTGAGGTTGTTTGTTGGTGGAGGACAGAAAGCAGAAACGTGGCCATGGACACGGCAGGAGGTTCAGGCTGTGTCTCCTTTTGGGGCAGTGTCTGGCACCCGCTGGCAATGCCTCGCCCGTGGGGACACCTGGTGGCACGGGACAGTACGGCTCCCTCCTGCCGGCCACCGGCCTCCCCAAACTCCAGAAGGAGCCTTTTGGGCACACTCTTGTCCTCTCCCCCTTAACCACCTCCTTTGAGAAGGCAAGAAGAGGTGCATGAAGCTCAGCAAGGGACACCTTGGTCAACAGGACTCCTGTCCAGGCATATCTGGTCACCTCTAGATGTGCACAGGGTGTGTGGGTGCTGGGTCAGAAGCTCAGATGAGCAGTGCCCGGTGTGAAGCCTGGCACATGAAAGCTGGCATGGCCAGGCAGTGGCTGTGGGGCTGGGCAGCATCATTTCCTTTTTCTTCGAATGGAAAAGGGAAGCAAAGAAAGACAAAGGAAATGCCACAGTGTGCAGGGAGTTTCCTGTGGACAAGGAACTCAAACGTAGCTCAATTTTAACCACGGGGGGAATTCTTCCCCATAATAGCCATCTGGTTTTATGCCAACATGAGCATAAAGGTTCCCAAACACTCCTTTCAAAGTGAGCAGGAATTACAGGATGAGACAGGGATGGATGGATGTGTCCATATGCCTGTCCCCCAGGTGACCTCGGCAAAGAGCATCTCTTCCTGCCCTCATTTCTGCCTCTGGCTGAGGACCCATCCTGGTGAATCCTGTCACATACAGAAACGGGTCTCACTTGCTTCCTGCCCCACGTCCGCCTGCTCACAGTCCTCCCAAATCCAACTCAAGGCTTCAGCACGACCTGAGTTTCCTGGCCCTGGCTGAGCTGATCCCACCTAGTCCCCCCGTGCGGAGGAAGCCGCAGGGTTAAAGGCTGCTGGGGACGCTGCCAGACTCCCCAGGCAGGACGCCCACACGGGGCACGTACAGACACACAGACGGACACACGGATGTGCAGGGATGGCTGCACACATGCCGTGCAACCCGTCCTGTCAGGACACGGCCCTGCCCCAGCCCAGCAGAGGGGAAGGATCGGCTGAAACTCTCGTTTTAGGTCATTGTTTATAACTAAACAAAGAGACCGCAGTGGAGCCAGGAGCTGCAGGACCGGCCAGAGGCCCCAGGGATCCACTCCCTAATCAGTCAGAGGCATTTACATCATGCCAGGGACAGCACTGGGGAGAAGAGGCGCAGCAGCAGCAGCAATGAAGTGCTGGCAATCAGAAGAGGGAGGGATAGCAGGAAGGCAGAGATAGCCCAGAGACTGTGCTCATGATGAGGCAGGGTGTGTTTTCAGGATGGTGTTCCCCCGGCCCAGGCAGCTCGGGGGGATCAGCACGGCCCTTTCTCTAAAGCAGAGGATCCAGAGAAGGCTGGAGCCAAACAAAGCGAGCTCAGAGCTGGTGTGAGTCACCCGCTCCCTCTGCTCCGCCTGGCTGGGGGAGGCGGATGGAAACCAGGCCAGGGGAAAACACAGATGTGAGTGTACTGGGCTGACCTCAGGGATGCACAGAGAACCGGGATCCCAGGGGAAACAGGCAGCCTTTGAAGATGCTCCTCTGCTCTCGGCAGCCCCACAGCCCTGAGGAAGGTGGGTGCATGCAGTGGAGGGCTCAGCAGGGAGGAGGCAGGCTGCTGCTGTTGCTCAGGATGGCACCTCTGGGAATGCCACATTGCAGGTGGCTTCCTTGAGCAGCATGGACAAAACCTACCAAATCCAGGAAGCTGGGCCTCACCCCCAGGGCAGCAGGCCCAGGTGGATCTGGGGCTTGCAGGGAGTGAAGTGAGGTGTTTCCCAAAGCTGCAGTCATCCCAAGATGTACCCCCGTGGCAGGCATGTTACCATGAGCACTGCGACCTCCTCAGTGGAAATCCTACCCCTGACATGAGCCACATGAAAAACAGCATGTTTGAGCACACATGAAAACAACAGGCTCACCCACAGTGGGCATTTCCCTCTCCTGCATGGAGGAGGATGGACCAAGAGCCAGGTCCTGGCCAGGAACAGCCAGGAACTGCCCAGTGGGTATGCAGCAAATCCCAGTCCTGACCGTGCTGGTGTTACTGTGCCCATGGTGCACACCTTGCAGAGGTGGCACACTTGCTGTGTGATCCAACACCCCCTCACTACAGATCCCTGCTCTGAAAAGGTTATCCACAGAGTAGTGAGGCTGGACTGCCTTGGCCTCCTGGCCATGCTGCCCTCGGGGTCAAGCTTGAGACCAAAGCAGATGGTCTGGGGACAAAGGGGGCGCACGTGGCACAGCACTTGTCACTCTGGTCATTTCAATGACAGCTGCTGCTGTAAAAGGGTTTTAAAAAATTAAGCCCCTCTGAAGTCCTGTGATCCACAGCAGCCCAATGCTGCCCGGGGAGCACTGATTGCTGTTGCTTTTAAATCATGACCTGATCATTCAGCTCCACTGCAGAACAGCTTCAGGCCTGTCTATCCCTTCCCTTCCTGCCACTGCTGGGCTTTCTCGGGAAGGTTTTAAACTTTAATTATATTTGCAGTATTTAGCATGTTTAATCCACATGGAGAGGCCATCTGTTGAGACCTGAAGTAGGTCAGGGGAGCTGCTGGAAGAGCATCCCTTGAAAGCCCAAAGGCCAGTGAGCACATCAGCAACTTCCCAACCAAGCACCCGTGAAGCGCCGCTGCAGCCGGCCAGGAGAGCAGAGCCACGCATGGAGCCGCGGGCGCCCGGCCAAGCTTCCCTGTCTGCTGCTAAAAATAGCTCCTCTCCCATCAGCAGGAAAGCTGGATTCACCCTCCACCACACGGAGAGGATCTGTTCTGCAGCCACCTGCCCTGCCCCTCGGGTTTGCAGCCTATGTGGAATAACATCAGGCGCCAGCCCAGGCTCCTGGGAACTCCCTGGCAGGGAATTAGCGCTGTGCCTTGCTGTGTTTTCTGCCCCGGGGTGATCCTCACAGCACTAATCACTTTGGGAGCTGACCCCAAGCCCGTAAGGAATCACAGGAGCTTTCTGCCTCACTGGAGCAGTGCATGTCCATGGCCAAAAGGGAGCCTGGGATCACGGCAGGTCTGCAGGGAGCGCGGATGACGCCGCAGAGCTGACTCACCCCGCGGGGCTCCTGTGTCCCAGAGGAAAATCCCCGCAGGACTCTCTGACGCAGGGCACGGTGAAGGAAGGGCAGGGAGCCCCGGGGAGAGAGTTTCAAGTTGTCCTGTATGTGAAGGGAAACTTGCAGCCCTGGCCTGCTGGACATTTTTCCGCTTGGGAAAGAGAATCAGTGCTTACTGTGGGAAGCTGAGAGCTGCACTGACAGCCCACACGGAGACAGGAAGGGACTGAACCTGGGAGGTGAAGTCAAACCACACTGACCATTTCTGCTCTCCTTTGATGCATTTTTCAGGACAGGGCAGGGTTTTGCTCAGGACAGGGCAGGGATTCTGCTCTCCCAAGCCCCACTGCCTGCCTCCATGCATTTCTGGCTCCCCAATACTGAAAACAAACCACAGGCTGGTTTAAACTCTAACACGAGTGTTGTGGCTCTACAAAGCCCCTGCAGAGCTGATCTCCCCCTTTCACAGTGTTTCTCTGTCCTTACCTGTTGTATTTGGAGGTGTATCGACAATAACCTTCAAAAGCTTCATGTCCTTAATGTTATGGATGTAAATTGACTCCTCCAGGCAAACAACCAGCCTCTGCAAGGACACAAGGGACATGCACAGAACCTCACCAGCAGGACTGCCTCTGTCTGCTGCTCCCACAGGTCACACACCCAAATCTTCACTGTTAGAAAAACTCAACAGGAATTTCTCATGCATTGAAATGGACCAGAAACTTGATCTCTTCTGCTTCTCCATTCCCTCTCACTGGACAACCTTTGATTTTGTACGACTCTGCTTTTGAGAGCTGCCTGCATCTGGTCTGGCTTTAGAAATCAGCTAAAACATCATGACTTCTCTGGTACTCTAAGAGCTGATCTTCCACATCCCCAGGACAGGAACACACATCAGGGTTATACCCTTGCCATGGGGCCTTGATTGCCATCCTTTCCTAACCCAACTTTTCTTTGCAGTTCTTCTCATGGCAAATTACTTTTTGATCATAAAGACCAGGCAGCAGACAGGCTGTCAATCCTGCTTGTCAGTATGCCTACAGATGGGACCACGTGCCCCTTGTCCTGACTTTTTCCTGATTTTGGAGCAAACATTTAGGTGATGGGCCTCCCACTGGTGCTAAACCTAATGCACCTCTTTAGCAAAGTAATGTTTCTTTTCCCGTTCAGGATCAGCAGTCAAGACTCTGCTGTATGTGCCCTGTAGAACTGCATAAAAACTGGGCTGGGAAACATTTGTTTAGGGACAGTCACATTTACACCATCCCGGGAGATGGGCAGGGTATTTCCAAGTTGATGTGCTTGTACCTCTTCTGCTGGACTCATTGGGAACAGCCAGTCAAGAGGCAGCTGCTACGAGAGGAGCTGCCAAGCGATGGGGAGGAAAGGCAGAAAGGGAAAAGGAAGCCTAAAGCTGTAACCTTAGCACCAGGCCACCATCTCTGTGACTGCTCAGCTCTGTCTCTCAGCTTGGTCCAGATCCACGGAGACATTTTGCACAGAGGCTTTTTTTGGGACCAGGCTTTGGGTCTGGCTGGAGGGTTGTGCTTTCCAAGTCCAGCAAGCACACAGCTCCACCTGCGTGAGTGCCAAGTGTCCAGAAGCACTGAAAACCTCCCAATAAAAACGTTCAGGCCAGACTCCATCCCAGCTCCTGAAGTTGGAGCACCCAAAGCCATGTACAGGAAGCCTCCACCTCTTTAGAAATGAGGCCACATATTTAGTATCTAAATGTGGAGCTTAGTCACTAACTTGAAACACCCACATTAGAAAAATCTTTGCCTTGCTCCACCATTACTCTCAGATCAAAACTCTTTCCCACTTCTATTCCTGCTAACCACAGCATCTGGGGCTGTGTCAGAGCCATTTTGCATTTCCAGGAAGACTTTGCCTTCTCTCCAGTAACAGGCATCAACTTGCTAGCAGAGACCGTCAGAGTCATATTTATACAGCTGATCTCAGCAAAGCCACCATGTGCTTTCCCAGAACTGCTGGTGATGTACAGGTGAAGGGAGGTTTCCAGACAACAAGAGATGCTGGCACCAACAAAATCCAGGGAAAGTGATGGGGGTGGGAGATGAACAGGTGAAGGAGGCCTGGACAAGCTCTCCAGGAGCTGGAGAGGGCTGGGTCTCTGCCTCCTGCCCTCCGTGCAGCCCTCTAGCCCGTGCTAACATCAGAGCAAACCCTGCTGAGGTGAGGAGTGGGTTTCACCCCCACTGTGTGAGCCTCAGAGAAGGTCCCTTGTGCTGTGATGGCTACACAGGGTTCAAGGCACCATGTCTTGTACAGAATGTGACTGTTCACCAGTATTTTTCTTTAGAACTTCAGTTTGACACAAATCAGGTTAGATAACTGAGTTGTATGTTGAGGACTTGAATGTGGTGGGTATGGACACAGCCAGGGAAAAGTATCAGACCACTCCAAAGATCTCAGAGAGGGTTTCAGCAGTGAATGAAAACCCAGGGAGGTTGTGGGAGAGCTTCTCACCAGTCCCACAGCACAGCCTTATTCCCCACCTGAAGGCAAATCACGATCTACTGTAACACATTTGGGAGTTACAATGGAGCTTGGAACAAAGAATTCCCATGGATCAACAAGAACCAAGGGACTCACTTGTTTGCACGACAAGGACTTTTTCACAGAGAGATCAAATCAAAACATGCCCTGTTTGTTGGAGACCTGTTCCTGTTTTATTTGCTACCATCTTCCTAATCTAGTGGGAAGATGCCATGCAGGGGGGTTGGAACTAGATGACCTTTAAGGTCCTTTCCAACTCACACCATTCTATGATTCTATGATTAACACCTTGCATGGGATTTGCCCTTCTCTGGAATTTAAAGAAGTTTGGCTTTCAGACAGAAGCCCAGGCAAGGGCTTCCAAATGTCACAGCACATGCAGAACCTGACTGCCACCAGTTTAAATCTTGCATGTTGATCAGAACAGTGATTTCTATCTCCCCAAGTACCTGTAGCATCTTCAAATCTCTCCAGGTGTGTCTGTATTATGGTGAGAGGATGAGCTCAGGCCAGGATTTGGACCCAAGCTCATGAAGCAGCCAAGGAACGTGGCTGCATGGCCAGGCATGTGCATCATCTTCAGGCAAACTGCAGAGCAGCACAAGAGGAAAAGCCTGAACTTAGTTTATTCTCACACTAATCTCCTAGAGCTGCTAAGCAGAACCTCCCAGTTTATTTTTATCCATATACATCTATCTGCAATTTAAACAAGGTCCTTGTTTTGCCAGCTCCATTGTAAGTTTAAGTGGAAAAAAATCAATTTTAGGACAGATTTAATTGTAGTACAGGAACTTCTGGTCAAACACAGCTTTACTGGAAACTCAACCCAGAGTTTCCTTATGGGAGAGCCTTACTGCAGGACTCCCTGTAGCTAACTGAGGAGAGGCTGATTATATACAATTACACAGACTGCTTATTTCTTCATTGTAAAGTGTCCTCTGCTTCTTACGGCACATACTTTGAAAATAATTGTGGACAAAAAGAAAAGATGACTTAAAATTCCCCCAAAAGGGCTCAGGGCTGCATAAGGCTGTGTCAGTTTAGAGAAGAACACTCTAAATGCCTTTTTCTAAGTGGCCTGAATGTTTTCTGTACCTTTACAAATGAAGCAAGGCTGCTAGCAGTACTTGAGAGGCCTTTGCCTCACCCAGAGAGTTCAAGTTACTCATGGGTTTTGTTCCCAGCTTTGAAGGTCTCGTTTGCAACCAAGATGGCAGAGGTGGGCCTGAAGTCAGGATGTGGAATCTAACAGGGGGAGGAAGATGAAAAGGTGTTTTTTTGGCAAAGCTGCATGCTGAATAGCCAAGAAGGCAGACAACAAAAAGCTTTTGTGTAGCTGCTACAAAAACAAGGGACTTTTCTTCATTTCACTGAAGCAAACAGTTGAGGCAGATGATACCCACAACCATCCTGCTCCTCTGGCAGAGGTCACCAAGCCTGAAGTGCAGCTGCCAGAAGAGGACAGTCCCACTTGACAGTCTCTGTGAAAACCTCCTTGGGCTGCCAGCAGGGTCCCAGCTGGAAAGTCAAGACTAGCAAAGAGCCAGAGTGGGACAACTCAGGCTGACCCCTTCCCCCAGCCCCTTACCTGACGGTTCAGCCGGATGGACAGTATGTTACTGACATAGCTGTAGTTGCAGATCTCTGTCCCTTTCTTGAAGTGGTAGACATTCATTTGCTGTGGCTTGGCATGACTGACCACAACCACAAGGCTGCTGGAGAACAGACGCTCCACGATGTAAACATCTGGGATTTCATCTGGGCACAGAAGGAGAGCAAGACAGAGTCCTTAGCCTGGCTTATGGTTGGTTTGGTTGCAGCAACAAATAAGACTCAAGAGGGAATCGGGCTGGCACACTCAGTGCTGAGGTGTTCAACATCTGCTTTTGTGAAAAATTTCTCACAAAGCACTTAGGACAGAGCAGGAAGGGGTTAATGAACCTTTTCCCCTGAAGGCAGAATTTAAGCCAGCTCCAACAGGGCTGCTGTGCCCCTCCTGGGTATCACCCTCCAGCTGAAGCTAATCCAGGGGCCCTCCAGCTGTAGTTAATCCTTAGGAAGGGGATATAAAAAGGAGGAGCTCAGCCAAATTGGTCAAGGACTTTCTTGGAGGAAGTGAACAAGTCGGGGCTTGCTGAGGTAAGGAGCAACCAGGGAGTACCTTCCTGTTTATTCTGTGTGGTGTCTAATTTTTCTGAGCCTCCTTAGGCAAGGCTGGTGTGTTTGATCCCTCCCTGTCACTGGGGTTGTGGTCTCTAGAGAGCTCTAGCATGGTATTGGTATGTCTTGCAGAGGCCATGTTTGGAATGACTCCTGTTGTGTTGAGAAGGCCCCATTACAGTGGTCCTGGTGGACCTGTACCTAAATCATTAGGAATTATAACTTCTAGAGTAGGTATCCCTGAGTGGTGCTCAGTGCTTGGGCTGTGCTGCACAGGGACTGCTCTTGTCTTGGCCCATCACCTCCAGTGTGTCACCAGCAGGGATCTGTTTCTCTTTGGTCTGACTCTGGAGGCAAAGCAAACTCTCAAATACTTTAAGTCTATAGCTTGCTGCTGTATAGCAGCTGAGTTACTCTGTGAGGTGAAGAGGAAAGGAGCCTGAACTTTGTTCCAGATGATGCAGCTCTAGCTCTGGCTGGCTGCTGAGGCTGCCTCTACAGCCAGTGGAGAGAGATCAGCATATCCCAGCTGTGAGGTGTATCTAATGCAGCTCAGCTGAAATGCTTCTGGCCATGGCCTGAACAAGGCTCGAGGATATGCTCCATGAGGCCTGACTGTTTTGGGCTGTTAAGTGCACTGCATGCTGCTCTGAGCACAGCTAATAGCTGGGAGCCTGCTGTGAATGACCTTGTTACATGGGAAACCTGTTTAAAATATCTTGCTTGTAAATACCACCCTGGACTAAAAGCCAGTGGGTTATCCAGCATCTGTGCTGGGAGTCTGCACCCTCCTGTCTCTGAAACATACTAGTGGTAAACTGCTTCTGAATGCTGGTGTGCAGGACAAACTGCTGCTGCCAGACTCACAGCAGTGGAAAACCTGGACTTTAAGCTTGTGGGGAGTCCTTCAGCCTTGTTAAAAGACTACCAGCTGCTCAGAAGTTTCTCCAAGGCTGTAACTCATTCTAAAGGCTGCTGTGCACAGGGCACCAGCCAGAGCTGTTCCTCTCCTGATATGGGCACAGACAGAGATGCCACCTCTGCCAGCAGCAGTGAGCAGCATCACCCCCTCAAGGCAGGCTGAGGTGCAGTGATAAGGATGAAATCTGTCAGCTAATATTCCACTGCAGTGGAGCAGGAGACTTACTGCTTTCATGGACCTGGTCCAGTTGCTCCACAGAACTTAAGGAGAAAAGCCTGTATCCAGTTGTGGTTCCGATTGCAAGGGAGCTGCAAAGACAAGACAAAAGCTTGCTAGTTTAGATGTTGTGGAATCCCTGCATGCAGGGGAAATGGGCAGTTCCTGGTACAGTGATCTGTGAAGGCACAACTTGAGTTTCCACTCTCAGCCTAAAGCATCCAGGGTAACAACCCCAAGACTCCTGTTTTCCATCTGAGGCTGTTGCAGCCCACAGAAGGCTCCCTGTACCCCTGTGAGGCAGGAAACATCCATCCATGTGGTGCTACAGCTGGAGGAACAAACAGGCATATCTCTACCTGGGAGGCTACAGACAGGGCACTTGGGACATAAATGGAAGCTGTTTCCCAAGCAAGGAGCTGATCCATCTATATTGACAGACTGACTGGTGAGGGCTGGGGGAGCTTTGCTCTCACTGCCAGAGGCTGTGGAGCAGCCATACCAAGCACTGGCTCTGCTCAGTTCCACACAGAGCAAGCAGCAACATCTAGGTTTTAAATCAGCAGCCAGCCCAGAATACCAAAGCCCAGTGTTTGTGCTGGTGGCAATGGCCAGCAGGTTCACGTCAGCAGCGCATGGCCACCCATCAAAGCCCTCTTTGTTTAGACCATAAATGCAAAGCAGGGCTGCAAAGGTAAGAGTATTTCCAGGTGTGAGGCTGGTATCTGTGGTTCTTATCTTGTACCCCATGATCTGGGCTGATCTCAGCCCTGGGCTATGATTGCCAGATGCTGTGTGCAGCTCCCTGCTTCAGGATGTTTGTTGGGAAAATGGTTTTTAAATGACTGGCTTTGGAGCAGGTAAATCACAGGTTAGCAGTGGTGTAAGGGCAAGAGGCTCCAAGGAAACCCAGTCGCCTTGGGGTGGTTCTTTGGCACAGGCTGGTCACCAGGAGCCTGGGCCAGGATCTCGGCATGAAGCCTTGGGCAACTTGGCCACCTATGAAGCAGCCACAGCACGGGCTCGCAGACAAAGCCCTTGGAAAAAGCTGCTTCTCTGACCACCCAGGAATCTCTCCCAAACTGCTGGGGAGGTAAAAAACAGCGATTTCTATGAATTTGCTGCCTCCCTTGGGCTCCCAGAGACCGAACCTGGGGCACTGAAGGATGTCTGTTGAGAGCCAGGGGCCGCCACAGAGCCGGGGAGGGGCCGGGGGGGTCCCACAGGACCGGCCCATTTGGAGCAGAGCCTCGCCCAGGGCCCCACGGATCCGGATCCGAGGGGTCCTACGGGGGTTGGCCCTGTTGGACCAGCACCACCGGGGGTCCCAGCCCCGCTCCGGGCTGTGAAGGCCGTAGGGCCGGGCCAGCCCCGCCCAGCCGCTGTCGTCGCCCCCCGCCCCGCGGCGCCCGCCCCGCTTACGTGCAGTCCTGGTTGTAGGAGAAGCAGCTGAGCGCCGCGGGCCCCCCCGGGGCCTCGGCCGCGGCCTCCATGGAGCGGGCGCGGCGGCTCGGCCCGCTCCGGCCCCCGCGGCGGCGGCGCCTCCCCCGCGCCGGCCCCGGCCCGCTCGGCGGCACTGGCGGCGACCGGGGCGGGGCCGCTTCCCATTGGCCGGCGCGCCGCCGGAGGGCCCGCCCATCCAGCCGATGGACTCATACTTTGGCCTATCGACGAAGGGCAAGCGGGATGGCCCCGCCTCCGGCGCTGGCGGAGCCGGCCGCTATTGGCTGGCGGCGGGGAACAAGCTGTGCGTGGCCACGTGGTGATGTTGTGGTTGCATCAGACGCGCCCGGCCAGCTGTTTAGGGGGGACAACATCTGGGGGCTTGAGCGGCGTTACGGGGCGGGGGGCGGCGCGTCTCGCCGTGGGTGCAAGGGGCGAGCAGCAACCAGGGGGGCCGGGGCTGGCGGCGAGGCGGGGAGGGGCTGCGTGACGTGGGGAAAGCGGCGATGACACCGCGGGGTGGGCGAGGGGCTGGGGAGGGGGGCCGCGGTGGGGCGGGGACAGCTGTGGGGACACCGCTGTGTCACTGACGGGGAAACCTGGCAGCCCTCCTCTCTGTCTCCTTGGCTAAATAGCGTTGTGAAAGATCTGGGGTTTTTTTCCCCTTTTTTTACAAAATTTACACCCTGACCGTGCTGCGTTTGTGCTTCGCTCGTGTGGTTGAAGCCGCTGCTGCCTGGTGAGGTCACATCTAGGGGGGGAATACAAAGAAAAACAGCCCCCAGAGCCCATCGCTAAATGACAGATATTCTAGAAGTCGGTACAACGACACGAGCAGCGCACGGAGAGGCGGGGGCAGAGCCTGCAAACCCCCTCGTTAGATGAGTAATCCTCATGTGAGTGCTGAAGTCATTGGCCCTGGATCACTTGATGAGCACCACAGGACTTCTGGAAAAAGAGCCGCATGCAATACCATCTAAATGAGGCAGATTCCATGTGGACACATATATCTGCCTGGATTAATCCCCCTTTGCAGCATGTGGGCCTTTGAGTGTCTGTAATATTCCCCTGCTACAGAGTTTAAAACCTGCAACTGTGAAGATGATTGATTTTGGGGAGGAAGTATGAAAACATAGCTCCAAAACAGCATTAGTTTGGAGTGAGGCTGATGGCAGCTCATCCCTAGGACATGGAGCACATGGGCCACGCTGCAATGGCAGCAGGGGAATACTTGTAAATTCATCATGTTTTGGGGGAAAACATGGTCTATTCATAGGGCCTTGTGGGAAGCTCTAATACAACCCAATAATGAAACAGAAAAACTGTTTCTGAATGTCCCAAGACCATCCCTGTGGATCAGCATAGTTTGGTTTTGAAACAAGGGATGTCTGATGGAAAAATGGGGTTGTGGAGCATGAAAAAGTTGAAAACCAAAACAAACCCAGCAAACAAAACCAGTATTTCAAAAAAACAGTTTCTGAGCAACTGCTGCAGTTGGATGTTTGCTGCTTGGGCAACCTCCATGAGCTGGTTTTAAAACCAAGCCTTGATAAAGCAGAGCCACAGAAGCATCTGAGACTTGGGAAACACAGTAATTTTTGTAGCTTGACTGATGCAACCATGTTGGTCAATCAGCTAGCTGCCTGCAAGTGCTGCTTAGTTAGCAGAGGTGGCAGAAACAAACTGTTCTTGTCCTCTGCTACAGTGTGAAAGCCTCTGGTGGCCTTTGGAAGGGTGTTGCTCTGGGGTACACTCATGCCCCAGTGATGTTGGTGGCTGTAAGAGCAGGACAACCACTGGGACAAGCTGTTCCTCAGGCTGGGATGTTCTGTGTGTTGGTGAGCCCCAGTCTTATTGGAGCCCTTGGAGGTCTTGGGATCTGTGCTCCAGCAGATTGGGGCCCTTGGGCTTGGGGCATGAAGCAGAAGCTGAGGTGCTGTGTGTGGAAATTGGGGGGCTTTCTGGTAAAGAAAGGTGTCTCATGCCTCAAATGTAAAGAAATAGCTAAACTGTGATTTTTTTTTTTTTTCAGTAACGTGGCTTTGGAAGGAGGTAGTAATTAGATCCCAAGATCTTTCTTGAGATCTGGGTGTATATCACACCTGGGGAAAATGGTCTGGCAGATACAGCTGAGAGTCACCCAGACACCGTGACAGCTCTTGCTCTGATGCTAGGAAGAATATATCAGGAGTTGGCTTCCCTTTCCTGACAATCCTGTGACCCCAGTAACCCTTGACAGCAACAACCTCAGCTCTGTCATTAACTCTAAAACCAGACCAGAGTGTGGCCACCTGAGTGTGAATATTTTTCAATGCAGAAACCTTTGCATGGCAGATGTTGGTTTGTGTTCTCCACCAGGGTGTGTGTATCCAAGCCTTAAAGAGGAAAAGGAGGTGAGGAGGCTGGGAAAGCAGCTGCTGTGCCTAGAAGGGTCCTTCCTGCATGTTGCCATCCACCATGAGAAGGTTATAGGTTCCTTAGGTTCCTTTTGATAGTTTTTCAGTTTTTCCCTGGGTCAGTGTTTAACTTCCAGGCAAGCTCTTCTCTCTCAGACCAAAGCCTGCTCCTACTGATATGTCTGGTGTTGGAATGAAACCTGCTACAGGAAAAACAAAAGGCTCTTTGTTGGGGCTAAATCTGCTAAACGTCCTTCACTGGAATTCATGGTAACCAGGAGCCCATTGAGGGAGTAGAGCCTTTGAAGTGAGGAGCAGGCAAACTGTGAATGTCTAACAAGAAGAGTTTCTAGTAGCAAGGAAACCATCTTTTGCATGTGAAAGGAGTGGGGAGGGGTGGCACACACACCTTCACTTTGCTTTTGTCCGTTGCCCTCACCAAGTGGTACCACGATCATCGAGATGAAGGAAGAAGGAGCTGCAGCCCAACCTGCTGGGGCTTTAACAGTGTGAACTGTCAAGCACTGATCTGCCAGGCCCAGCTGCTCCCACATCTCCAGACAATAAATGCTGCCATCTGGTGCTCCCAGTCCAGCTGCACACAATGTTCATGCTGGTCCAGCATCAGAGTGCACTCCTTGCTTACTTGTTGGATTATCCAAGGGATTACCTGCACCTCCACTAGCTTTCAATTCTGGTGTAGGAAAAAACACTGACTTCAGAGAGAGAGAGTCCTGCTAAAAAATACTACAGAAAGGAATATGGAGTTTATACCCTGCATTCTCCTCTTGCTTTGATAAGTTACTTCTTGTTTGTGTTAGGACAGATAAGTTGTTTTCTCTCTTATGCAATGGAAACGTGAGAAGAAAATGAAGAGCTGGATGGTACGTGTCAGAGGCTAATCTGAGTTTGGCAGAACCCTGATCACAAGATCTAGACACCAGAGAAGTCGTCAGTTCAAAGCCTTTTTTTATGGATATCATGTTTCCTGTATCAAATATAAAAATGTGGGAAAGAAAAAAACAATGGACAGAACGTGTTTGTGACAGTCACCAGCAGACTGGCTTGTCTTGCTGATTTGTCTGGACAGATCCTACCCTGTGTGGGGTGGGGAAGGTGTGCACGGCACGGGCACACAAGAAGTTTCAGTGCACTCTGTTTAGGTACAGAAATCAGGAAAGATGCATCGAGACCTCGAGAGCCATCTGCTGGCACTTAGAGCCATCAGGGAGGCAGAAGGACAAGAGCAGTCATGCCCTATTCCACAGCCAGTCTGAGCATCACCAGAGGTTTGAGAGCTCTGCTGCTGGTCGTTTTTCCTTTTCAGTTTTCGATGCTGACCCTGAGCCAGATCCTGCCATTTCATGAGCTGTCCTTTGGGAGCAGCCCTTTCAGAAGTGCTTGTCAAGGTCAGGGAAGAGCTTGCAACCTAATGCTGCATTTCCTTGTAAGTTGGATTAATGCTCCTTATCTTGTCCTTGCTCTGGCAAACTTCCCATTTCCCTGACTAGCATTAGCAGATGACACTTACCTTGGTAATGGATTAACTCGTGGGAGGCTTTCAGGAGTTGGTTTGACACACTGCTCACAGGAGTGGTGCAGGCTGAGGGGGGATGATCTACATGTCCCCTTTGGGTGCACACTGGACTCTTCGAAGTCTTGGAGTCTCTTCAGCTGAGAGCCATAAGACCTGCACCAAAGCAGAGAGCAAAGGGGTTAACACTGAAAGGGGGGAGAGAGAAACTTTGCTTTCCCTTTAACTCTTAGATCCAGCACTAACTGTAATTCCTCTGTAATTATCTAAAGATCAAAAGATGTTCTGATGTGAGAGATCAGAAGAAGGAACATCATGAGAGGGAGATGGGGAGCACAGAGTCCTGAGCAACAGGGGAATGTATGACCAAAGCAGAGGCCCAGCTCTGCTCAGTGAGGCTGTGGAGGGACAGCACTGGGAGATGCAGGCTCCATGCCCAAGCTCCTAGCACGTGAAGTCAGTCGCATGACCAGGGTGACTTTCTCTCCTTTCATGCTAGAGGAGACAAGGAGGGGCTTTGAAGAGAAATGGCACAAACTATTGATATAATAAATACATTCATAGCAAAAACAACTTGGTTCCTGTTCAAACTAGAAGATGCAGGGAGGCATCTACACTGTCCTGGGGGCTGTGGTGTACACAGGGCCCAAGTGACCACAGCCATCACTACCCATAGCCTCCAAGTCCATGTGGATGCAGCTTCATGACTTCTTTTGCAAACCATACTGCATCAGTTCTCATGTGACTGGCTTAAAGCTTGTGCAAGAAACTCAATTGCTGATCCTCGTTACTGGAGCATGCAAAGATCTCATGAGCTTGGCTGTGTCCTCAGCCTAGAAAGTGCTTTTATCCTCATCCTGCTGGGGGAAGCGAAGGGATGTGACTTCCACAGGAAAGGAAATCAGAAGGAGAGCAGCCAACTAGACCTACATCTCTTAATCATCTCGCTGCTTAAGAGTTACAGTAGGAGAATGAAAAAGGCTATATATTCCTGTGGCACACAGCACATGCCAAGCAAGCCTTAGCTGACATTTCAAAGACCAATTGTTTTTAAAGTGGGTTCCTTCCATCTGGGAAAATGTTCTATTATCTTAGGGGGAGGGAGGCAGAAACTTGCATCAGAAGTTGCTTGATTCTGTAGCCAGTTTGTTTGATGTCAGTCCAGACCAAGAATAGTGGATCTGACCGACTGCATGATGTGTTTACTTTGCCACCTGCTTTCAGAGACAAGCACAGAAGCAAATGGCTGTTTTGAATGCTTTTATGTGTGCATTTAGCTCATGACAGGACTGTGCCACAGATGATGCTCAGAGAGGGAGCTCTCCCCAGACTGCTGCTATGTTAAAAGCACAGGAACTGAGGGTTCTTTTCAATGGGGGTACTTACGTTCTCTCACAAAACAAACACTGGTAGTATTTCACATGTGTTCCTGGAAAAGAAGTCAACAGTAGCTGCACACTATCTCATTGCTCTTGAATTCAGTTTGCGTCAGAGTGATCCTAAAGTCAAGAATCACATTTGCAGATGCTCGGGCAGTTCGTGAACTGCTGAAGCTGCCCAGAGGTTGTATAAAGTTAAGGATGCAAAACAAAGTTCACATCCAAATTGCAGGAGCCTGCTGCTCCCCCATCTCCTTCCCTTTCTTGGGAGGATGGAGCCTCACTGGGGCTTTTTTGCAGTGCCTTGGATTCTGTTTTCTATCCCCCAGTTGTTATGGGCCAGCCTGGCACTCTGAGCTTCATCTGTTTCCCACTGTGCTAATCCCTGTCCTCACTTAGGGCTGAGGAGGGGGAGAGTCCTTGAAGTCCTTCACACTTGTGCACAGAACCCCAAGCAAGGAATTTCCAATAAATACTGTCAGGAGGGTGCTTAGAAACTTGGTGTCCTGCTGCTGAGGTGCAGGTTAATTGTTGGTCTAGGCACACCTCCTTAGGTTAGAAGAATGAGAGAACATTGAGTCCAAGTGACGCACGGGTGGCAGGCAGAGCACCATTATCTGTGTTCAAATTTAATCAGGATCGTGGCTTTTTCAAAGTGTCATTGAGCCTGTCCTTAAGCAAACACAGAACTATGTGACATACCTCAGATAATGACACTGGCTGCCTGCACTGCTTCCCTCACCCCGCTGAGCTGTTTGGCATTTACTCGGGAGGTAAAATGTCCCCAACGTTGCCCCTTGGTTGTTGGAAGCCTTCCAGCTGGGAACCACACTGAGTGTGGGACAGGCTGTGTTGCAGCAGGCACGTCTGGCAGATGAAAATGGATTCCCCAACTGGCCTATCTTTAAGATCTGGGCACTTCAGGGCATTTTTTTTTTTTTTTTCCTTGGCTCTTGGTGACTCTGTTTTGAGTCTTACCAGTCATTTTCTTCTTCAGAGTAACACATGGAAATGATTTGAGATCTGCTGCTCAAAGCAAACTTGTTCTGTGCTGGGGACCATTTCACACAGCTGCCTGCCCTGCTGACGTGCTGTAAAACCCAAGCCAGCCTCCACACACCATCTTTCAGGGTCCAGAGTGTTTTTTGGCCCACGGCACAGGTCATGGTGGGGTTAGGGCAGGAAGCTCCAGTGCTATCTTCCAGACTGCTCGTGTTTCAATTGCATCAATTCCTTGCTTTGTTCCTTTATCACCTTTCATGTGGCAAAACGACAGACACTGATACCAGATTTATTTATGCTGCAACTCCTCCAGAGGCTCAGACTACTTGGCAAACGTTGTGTGTTGCTGGGCACCGTGTGCCAAGTACCCTTTTCCTCTCCTTGCATGCAGGTAAACTGGAGCTGTCACACTGAAAGCTGTCAGGTTTGTATGGTCAACCCCAGAGTTTGGCCTGGAACCCAGAAGCCCTCCGATGGTCTATTTGTAAAAAGGAATACCTTTTTTTCTGTTTTTTTTTTGGCTCCTAATCTATGGATCTTCCTATGAATCACACTTAGTGAGATGTGGTGTGCAGCAGGCAGTTATTTTCCGTGCTAGTTAAAGCTTAAACATACAAGAAGACATGCCTGAAGGACACAGCATGACCCCTGCCTCTGACACTGTCACTGTTCACAGACAGCTCACAGGCTTCAGCTCCACTGACTTTGATTGCTCCTTGATGTGGATTTTAGGGCTGTTTGGGCTAATGGCAGCTCCTGGTGGCAGAAGAACCACCCCACCCCACGGCAGTGCACACGCAGCAGTCGCCCCGATGAAGTGTGGCACCTTGGGCTGTGCCTCTTTGGTCCCTGCTTGTGCACCAAGGGGGACAGATTGGCAGGATTTAAGGTGTAAAACTGTGCAGTGGCTGCTTCAATCAGTGACTTGTTTGATTAATCTGCTTTCTATCCCAGAGGCTTGTCTGAGACAGTGGTACCTTCAGTAGAATCCCTGGGGATGACACCCCCTGTGTAGCACCCCAGCTGCCCACGGGCACTGTCAATTTTTGCTGCTACTGAAGTACCCATCCAGTAGCTTTTTTGTTCTGTGCACACAGCAGGGGTAGGTGACTCCTATGCTCTTATTTCTCATCTTGGCTGATCTCATATTTTTTCCCCTGAGCCCCCCACACGCTGCCCCTCTGTTATTCCCGGCACAGTGCAATTGCTTTTTTAATGTTTTGCTTTTTTTGTTTGTTTGTTTTTCTCCATTTCAGATGGATCCAGTGACTCCTCAGCCACTTGAGCTGCTTCATCTCTAGCTAGCACTGCTCCTTGTGCCCTCTCCCCATCTCATCCTCACTTCCCTACCTGGCAGCCTTGCCCTGGATCTGTTTCCCCATCAGCCAACCCACCGTGTCCCTGTGCTCCCATTTGCTTCCCTGGAGAATGATGCAGTGCTTGATGCTTGTGGGATAATACTGAGGAGGTATCTCTGTGGGGTTTCTATCACTGCATGGTGGTAAGCAGAACACAAAGCCTTGACTTCTTTCCTTCCCAGAGACCATTCTTAGCTTCTATTACTGTTGATCACCATGTTGATAAATAGCACCATAAAAATCAGGGTAATAAATTTAGTCTTTGTAAGAAATTCTGGGAAGTTTTGTTAAAAAGCAAACAAATTATCTTCCCACTTGGATATTTCAGATGCTTTTTACAGACAGATTTATTGGTCTTTTATGAGACCAGGGATATGTCTCCTACATGACTTCCTGCAGAATGGAGATGAGCCAAATGCCTAAGAATGATGAGGTGGCATTATCACCCAGCTGCTGCTGATGGAGAGTGATGACCCTGAAGAGGGCTGCTGGTTTTAATCATGAAAATAGTGCTTCTGACTCCTCCTGGTGAGGCTGGTGCAGAAGTGGCTAAATACAGAAGCCCAGCAGCACAGTACTTTACAAAAATGAGTGGACATCCTGATCCAAGCTTTCCAAGGCAGTTAGGTAGCCAGCTCCTCTTAACTTGCAGGGATCTGTCTCTGGACACTTTCATCCAGAATCTGGTTAGAAATACCATATTCCAGGCAGTGTTTCTTGGTCTAAAAATGAGAGCAATCAGGCTGCTAAAATCCAGGAATTCTTATCTGCAGCTTTCTGCAAGTCTGTGCTGTGATACATGATGATTCACAGCCCTTGCCTGGGGAGTCATCTCGTCTTGACTCCACCAGTATTTACCAGTCTGGGAAACTGGATGTTCCACCACCAAGGACATCACTGGAATCACTACCATACAAATGCACAGTGCTTGTCATTGGGGGTTCAACCAGAACTGACGTCTAGATTTGTCTAAAAAAATTAATATAATGGTGCTTCTGGACAGCCTCTGCTCCAGGATAGGAGATGGGCCATGAAGAGATCAGGCTGGAGCAGCTCTGCTCTGGAGACAGGCTGAGAGAGTTGGGGCTGGTCAACCTGGAGAAGAGGAGGCTCTGGGGAGACCTTAGAGCACCTTCCAGTGTCTTGAAGGGGCTCCAGGAAAGCATGGGAGGTTAGCTGGCTAGGAAAGGTTAGACATCAGGAAGAAATTCTTCACCATGAAGGTAGGAAGGTGCTGGAATAGGTTGCCCAGGGAGGTTGTGGCTGTCCCCTCCCTGGAGGTGTTCAAGGCCAGGTTGGATGGGGCTTTGTGCAGCCTGGTCTAGTGGGAGGTGTCCCTGCTCATGGCAGGAGGGTTGGAACCTGATGGTCTTTAAGGTTCCTTCCAACCTTCACCATTCTGTGATTCTATGAAACTAAATTAGAAAAACGATTCTATGGAGTTCTTCTTAAATGTAACTAAAAGCAGCAAGTACAGCTCTGTGAAAGCACAGACCCCACCGTGCCCCTCTTGGTGGTGGCAGCTGTCCCATGCTGTCCCTTCATGCTTGCATTGGTCTATTCTGCTGGCAGGCTGGGCAGCTCTCTGCTCTGCAGCAGCCACAGCCTCGGGGAGCAGATTGCTTCACCAGAAACTCCAATGCATCAAATCGTTTGAAAGGAAAGCTGTGGGAATGAATAGCCCTGATGGTAATGCAAGTTAGTCAGTCAGGAATGCTTATTATTTAATTAGTTAATACCAGGGTCTGACTGTAATTCAGACCAGACCAAATGGAATAGGGCTTTGTATTTCACTTCTCGTGTCTTTAACAGTGTAAGAACTGACACAGGGATATGTATGAACTTATGAGGAGCTTGATTTAACTTCCTAAGGTAAAGCAGTGCTGACTCGTCTGCCTGCAGGTAACAAGGACCTCAGGTTGGCATCACAAGGCTCCTCTGGAAAGCCTGGTCTGCTCCCTGCATTCCACTCCTGTGCTGCCATCTGAACTCTGGCTCCAGAGCCCAGGGAAGGGCTGCATCAAGAGCAGGCTGTACAACAGAATCCTTGCTTTCTTCATAAAGAGAATGTTGCAGAACAGGTTTTACATGGGGATCTGATCTTGGTTCCAGATGGGATCTATCCCAAAAGAGCATCAGGACTTGTCCAAACAAGGAGAGCAACAGGACACTGGCTGACAGCTTGCAAAGAGGGAATAAAGAGAGAAAAAGCAAAAAAAAAAAGTGTAGGGGAGAACACACACAACTTCTACCTTCTTTCCAGTGTTCAGAAACTCAGAAACTTCTAGTAATTTTCAGTTGCAGGAAGAAATATTGTGTTATCAGGTGAGCAGATAAATGTGATATTTACTGGCACTGTGCTCTGACAGTATTTCACAAATATTAATTATTCCTTACAGCTAATATTTTTTTATAAGTTCCAGCTTCTGACTTAGTGTCAGAAAATCCTGGACCCTGGCTTCTAATTAACCCATAACAGGCAGAAGCTCTCAAACATTTAAGGAATGTGAACTCAGGGGCTAGCTTTGGTCTGTTCTACAAGCAGATCTAAGATCTAGACCAAAGCTGTTATCCTTTGGCTCTTTAACATGAGAAATATTAAAGACATGCCATGGCAGGTAGTTCCTGATGACCTGGAATGTCATTGCAAAAGCACTAATAGCTTCTGATGTCAAAATATACATTGAACTCTACTTGCTGGAATCATTTTGGTTGTGTGCAACATGGTTCTGCCAAACAAGCACTGATGAAGTGAAGGGACTTGTCTCAGCCACTGAGACACTTGCAGCAATTCTGTACACAGGTTATCATAGAATGGTTTGGGTGGGAAGGGACCTTAAAGCTCCTCTAGTCCAACCCCCTGCGGTGAGCAGGGACATCTTCAACCAGATCAGGTTGCCCAGAGCCCTGTCCAACCTGACCTGGAATGTTTCCAGGGATGGGGCATCTACCCCCTCTCTGGGAAACCTGGGCCAGTGTTTCACCACCCTCATGGTAAAACATTTCTTCCATTTATCTAGTCTAAATCTCCCCTTTTAGTTTAAAACAGTCACCCCTCATCCTATCACAACAGGCCCTTGCTAACCCCATCAGAGGCCCCCTTCAAATGAATGAAAGGCTCCAATAAGGTCTCCCTGGAGCTTCTCTTCTCCAGGCTGAACAACACCAGCTCTTCTCAGCTTTTCCTCATAAGAGATGTGTTCCATCCCTCTGGTAATTTTTGTGGCCTCCTCTGGACTTGCTCCAACAGGTCCATGTCTTTCCTGTACTAGCTCCAGAACTGGACGTAGCCCTGCAGGGGGGTCTCACCGGAACGAGCAGAGGGTGAGAATTTATTTTTCCCCCTTGGCAGCCTTTTCCCCCAGGCAGCGTCAAGGCCAACGTTTCTCTATTATTGTTTAATTAAGGCCTGGCCCGGCTGCCCGGATCAGCTTTCGCTGTCAGTGACACTTGGCAGCATTTCGGTCAGTCGGTGCTATCCGCCCTTCTAGGCGAGGCCTACACCGGGCCCAGGCACCGCGGATTTTCTCCGGGCGCCCCATGACGGCCTCCGCTACCGGAGCCAGCGGGTTCCCTCCGCCCAGGGAGGCAACCCGACCCACAGGGCCCTGCCCTTGGCGTCCCGGGGGGCGACGCTGCCCATTCCGGCCGGGCCCGCCGCGGCTCCCCGCTCCCCTCAGCGCCCCGTCCGCGCTCTCCAGCCTCGAGCCCGTTAAAGGGGTACGGGTGGACCCCTCCTTCCCCCGGGCTGCAACCGGCCCGTTGAGCAGCGGCGTCAGGCATTGCCCCTTTAAGGTTACCGCGGCGACGGGTCTGCGCGAGAGCGAGGCGCATTGACGTCATAGCGGGTGGTGATTGGCCGGGCCGGGCGGTTTCCGGTGGGAGCTGCCGCTGCTGCTGTCGCTGAGGCCGCGGCCGGGCCGGGAGGGGCGGGGGGCGCTGAGGGCCCCGCGGAGCCGCCCGCCACAGGTGAGCGACGGTGGGGCCCGGCGGAGCAGGCCCCTTAGGGGGCGGCGGTGGGGCGGGGCGACCGGGCGGGAAGGGCGCGGAGCGGGAGGCCTGCGGCCTTGGGGGCGGGGGCTGGCCCCGCTGAGGGGAGCGGCCCGGTGCCACAGCCGGCAACTCCCGGGCCTGCCGGGGCGGGGGGCAGCGGCCCCTTTCCCTCCTCAGTTGGCGGTCCCGTGTCCGGGGTAGGAAAGGCCGCGTTGTATGAGGCCCTCGCGGGTTTGTCGAGCCGCGCCGGGCGTCGCCTGCAGGCGCTGGGCACAGCGGCGTTCAGCAATCCCCCGGCCCGGCATCGGTTTGCGTCCCCCCGGGAACGTCCTGTCGTTACTTCCATCGGGGGACTGCCCAGCCGTACCGCTCGGTCATGGCGGAGGTGGCTCCGGGGAGCGGCGAATAGCCCCGGCCTTGCGGTGAGGGGCGGGCTGGGCTGGGCTGGGCAGGGCAGCCCCGGGGCGGGCATGCCGGACCCGGGCGGTTCGCGGCGGTCTGAGCGCAGCCGGGCGTTAAGGGCTCGGAAAAACCTGGGGTCTGCCACAAGCTGAAAAAAAAAACCTTATAAAAATGCTGGAGTCTTCATGATTTCTTTGCTATTTCCTGCCTTGGTCTCGCTGTTCTCCTGAGCAGCCGTGGCCCGTGCCCTCTGTCTGTCAGAAGCACGGTGCTTTTTCCACAGACTGTAATTTGCAGGCTGCCGTGGAGCCGCTGAGTTTCTCTGGGGCTGTTAATTAGGACTGACCTTCACTGTACGAGTTGTCAAAACAAAAGAAGTAACTGGAGAACTTTAAGGCACTTTTCAGCCCACGTGAAGTCCATACTTGGTGTTTATGCAACGCATACTACATTTGTGCATACTTAAGCAGGGATTAAGTGTGACAAGAATGAAACCTGTTTGAAGTGTTAGCCATTTCATATTAACTCTAGTCCTGTAATCTCCAGCAGCATAATTCAAGGGGGCCCAGTGTTACGTTGCCTGTGTGACCTAGGTTGCTCAGTGTGCTGCCTCAGTAGGATACCATGCATAGAATGACTGCACTGCTTGGCTTTTCAATCACTTGTCATTCCTCAAAATTATCTCGTCTGAACCCATTTTTTCCCCTTTCAAAAGCTGATCCTGGGATCAACGTATCTTACTGCACATTCATAAGCTGTTGCCACTGTCCCTGTACCAGGTAACTTGCTTTATATTTCACCAAAAATGCCCTGAGAATTTCTTTCCTATTTCTTCAGCTGCCTCAGTGTGAATTGCCTTATGGAAAAAAATGGCATGGAATGTGTGTGTGTATATGTAAAAATATATTTTAAAATGGTTCTATAACCTGAGAGGGAGGAAAAACCTGCTTAAGAACATTTTTGAAGGCGTTACAGCTGGCACTGAAATCTTAAAGTTTGCTGAAAACTTGGCTTTGCAGCAGGTATGTTTAACAATATACTCTTGATTATTGAGGGTTGAAGGAGGAATATTTTGGAGGTTGCAGTGTATCCACAGAGATAATTAGGGAGCATGGACCAGTTTAAACTAGAGAGTAGCTTTTTAGGAGTAACGCCCCTAATTCCATAGCTTCCATTAGAGGAATCTGCCTTGGCATTTGGTGAGCTGGGTTTGGCTTTCACCTTAACATGTTTGACTTCCTAATGCTTTTAATACTGTCCTCTCAGATTCCCAGCTCCCACCCACCTATCTCCTGGTCATCATCCACATGACCCCACACAGCTCTGTGAAGGGAGCCTCCAATCCGAGGAAACACTAGCTTTAATCAGCAGGAAGTTTAGGTGGGAGCTGCCCTGATTTTGGGTGCTCACAAAGGTTGTTTTGTTGAAGCTTTTCCAGCTCAATCAAACCCTTTTCCTTTTGTGCCTGTGGCTACAGAGCACCCAGATTTCTAAATATCTTTCCAGGTGCTAGAGAAGTTCATCAGTTTCCCTTGCACAGTTTAGCTTAGTTACTGGTCTTGGAGATAAAGGTGGTTTTATGCTGTGATATCAGTGAGATGACAATGCAGCATAACCATCTTTTAGGCAGCATAATGTGCCCGACTGGGTTGGGCAGCAGCATTTTCACCAGTTATTTAACCTGCTCTTTCTCTTTTCTTCAGCCATGGCAGCTTCCAGCAGCAGCAGCAGCGAGGAGGAGCGGAGCCTTCGGGAGTGTGAACTTTATGTCCAAAAACACAACATCCAGCAGCTGCTGAAGGATTGCATCGTACAGTTGTGCACAGTCAGACCTGAAAGGCCCATGGGATTCCTCAGGGAATACTTCGAAAGATTGGAGAAGGTAAAAAACACACGGGAGTGGAGCAACCTACATTTATGTCGTGTCTTTGTGATTTAGAGGCTGAGCTTCAGCTCTGATCACTGTTAGTGGCAGTTATCCAGGCCTAGCTGGAATCAAAGGGAAGTATTTGCATTCCAGGTCTCCAGGAGAGCAGGGCCTGTTCCTGCCTTCTCTAGGGAGTTTGATGTTGGTGTTTTGCTTTGTTGCTCCTCTTGTGTTTGTCCTCAAGTTCTGTTTGGTGTTTTTGTTTTTGGAAGCATTCTGGGATCTTGGGGATGGCAACCATTTTGTCATCTCGGTGCTCGTATTGGAAGCAATGGTTTCACATCCTTTTGAACTGTTCATTTTATACATTTATGTCTACACAGATAGTAAGAGACAATGGGAACTCTTAAAGGCTAATGCAGAGGAGAAGTTGGATACACCAGCTTGGTTCAGGATGCACCATTAGCAAATAATGTAGCTGTGACCTTGTAGAGCAGTGATTTGCTGGTGCTGCTTTCAGTGCTTGTTGTATATGGGAGATCTATCTTTTCTCTTTTAATTTGAGCTAGTTACTAATTGCTGAAGTGAAGAAAAGAGATCATGAATAGGTATAGTGGAAATTGCATTTAATGGGAGTGTTCAAGGTGGATACTAGAAAATGACCAAATGATGCAAACTAACCTATAACTCCCAGTGTATTTGAGGAACGTTTTGCTTATTAAATGAACAAGAGCTCTATAACGTGTCTGACTTTTTGTGTGGCTGCATCTTGAGTGGCTTCTCTTTCAGAGAGGGCACCAGCAGCAAACCAGGGAGTCATCAGGTTCTTAGAAGTCCATTGTCCTTCTCTGTTGCCTGCCTCCTTCCTCACCTTGGACTCTTGAGTTTCTAAGTACTGATAGATAGATGATTTTTAAAATGTCACAAGTGTTGATATGCAAAACTTTGTACAGTAAACTGTATTTCTGCACTTAGAATAAATTGTAAACCAATCCATACATAGGGATAGAAAATAGGAATATTTGGATGCTTTTACGTAGTGGAACTTTTGGTCAACATGCAATATTTAAGATTAAAGGAAACAATTTCTTTTTAGTAAGGTAACCAGTCTAACTCTGAACCTAATCACATCCATTCTGGGGGGGAATAACTCTTGGTAAGTTTACCCTGGAGCCAATAGGCTGTCTGTGCACTCTGTCAGCCTACAAGGAAGGTGAAAATAAAATGGTTAGGTAATGTTTTTCTCCTTAAATTACTCTTACAATTTTGGTCAGGGTCTTTTACTGTGGGTTATGTTGGCATGGGCTATAGGTGCCCACTAGTGCAGCTATAGCTACAGATGAAACTTTAGCATTTTTCTTCTTGCCCTCTTGAATTGATAAATTGCTGCAGTGTTTTCTCCAAGCTGGAATGATGAAGTGTGATTGACATCTAGTCACTGTCCCTGTTCCCATCACCTGCCCTGCCTTCACAGACACATACCTGGATGTTGTCCTAGTTTCTTAAGTGTTTCTTTTGCAAAGCATGGGAGTCAGGATGGATATACTGTGCAGTTGTGGCTTTATGGCAGAGCTTTAAACCCTGCTTTTTTAGCTTCTGAGTGCATCATATTTTTTTTTTTAATATGTGGAGAGCTGGTATAAATGAAATATTAATTAGCCAGAAGAAGTTGAGACTGTTTCTGGTGTAATGGCAATTACCAGATGCTAGACTATCCAGTACTGTATTCTAAATTTGTGAAGGTTTTCTTCAGAAGTTGATAGTTTTAAATATGAATATGTGAAGTCTCATTACTTTAATATTTCTTACTTGTAATAATTTAAATGGACAAGATCAATAGCCTGTCTTTATTACTAAATCTTTTAAAATGCTGGTAATGGCTAATGGGCCTTTACCTTGCAGAGACTGAGCAGTGTCCCCAGCTCCCCAGCTGAATGCTGCTGATGTGCTTCTATCTCTGAAAGTTACAGGATCTCAGCATTTTATAGTTTATGTGATGCTGGAAAAAAAAATACAGCAGCTGGTGTTCACTTGTGAAAAAAGAATCAAGTTTTTAATGGGTTGAGTATCCTGTGTACAAAGGAACACTGTGTTTCTGTGGCTGGTGGTGTTGCACACTGGGTAGAGAGGCAGTTTAAACCAAACACATACTACTGCTCAGGCTATTTTTAACAACATCTCAGTTGAGACTTGTTTCTCTAAAATCAGGCAGTAGGAACAAGGTTTTAAATAAACTTCACCACCATCGTTTGGAAATGTGGCACTATTTTATCAATGGGCAAAAAGCAGGAAGTGAAAGGTAAGTCGATGGATCAGTGCTTGCTCTTTGGCTCCCTGAGAGGTGTGAAATGGAAACTCACTGTTCTGGTTATCTGAGGTCTCTCTCCTCAGAGTGGTGCTGTTACATGAAGCCTCTGTGCACCTCCGGAGTGGAGCACAACCAGCTGGGCAGGGTGTGGTTTGATCAAGGATGCTGGGACAAACCCAAAAGTGCTGGGAGCTCCCGGAGGACAGATCATGGAATCATAGAATGGTGAAGGTTGGAAGGGACCTTAAAGATCACCAGGTTCCAACCTCCCTGCTATGAGCAGGGACACCTCCCACTAGATCAGGCTGCACAAGCCTCATCCAACCTGGCCTTGAACATCTCGAGGGAGAGGGCACCAGCAGCCTCCCCTGAGCAACCTGTCCCAGTGCCTTACTGCCCTCATGGTGAAGAATTTCTTCCTGATGTCTGACCTAAATCTTCCCTCTTCCAGTTTAAAACCATTACCCTTTGTCCCATCACTGGCCTCTCTGGTGAAAAGTCCCTCCCCAGCTTTCCTGGAGCCCCTTCAGGCACTGGAAAGTGCTCTAAGGTCTCCCTGGAGTCTTCTCTACTCCAGGCTGAACAGCCCCAACTCTCTCAGCCTGTTTTCATAGCAGAGCTGCTCCAGCCCTTGGATCATCTTTGTGGCCCTTCTCTGGACCCTCTCCACAGGTCTATCTCTTTCCTGTGCTGAGGGCTCCAGAGCTGTACACAGTATTCCAGGTGTGATCTCACAAGATGACTCCTTGTTCTTTTAAAGCGTGTCCGTGTTTTCGTAATGTTGGGAAAGTCATTGGAGCTGTTATGATGCAAATGCTCTGGCTCCAAGGTTGGCTTTTTTGTTTCGTTTTTAATTGGATTTTAGTTGATCAAGGTGAATCTTGTGTCCAGAGAAGAATCAAATTTCTGTGCGTCAGGTTAATTAGGCTTCATTTTCTTGTGAGTGAGCCAGTCTTCTACAGTATCACTGCAACAGAGCACAACAAGCAACTGAGGGAAATAAGGAAAAATGTGTGAAGTTGTGCAAAAATTGACAGATCTGTGGTTTGCAGAAAAAAGCCCTACTGTGTGGCCTCTAGCATCCTTCCTCCAGCTCTTCTGTAAGCCCTGTTCATATTTCTTTCTCCTAAAATAACTGTTGGTTATTGAGTATCAAGTTGGTCCATGACTTGACCTTGTTTCAAAAGCTTCTCGTGTGACATGGATTTCTGAGGAATTGCTCTTCTGTCTTTCAAATCAAAAAAGGCTTAGCACCTCGTGTGAGGGCAGGGTTTACAGCTGGGAAAATGGCTTCAGCATTGGCTGAGTGCCTTCATCACCTGTTGAATACACATGGGGAAAGGAGAGTCAGCTCCTTTGTACTGCTTAATGTGTGAAACTGGGAGTGTAACCGACTCAAAGGAGCACCTCTGTGATGAGAATGTTGTGAATGGAAGGCTCATCTGCCATCTGTTTGGAAAGGCCTTTGATCTTGGTCGCTGCAGTCTCCTGTTTGCCTTAATGTCAGAGTAACAGGACACAGGAAGCTCCCTTGCACTGGCAGGCTCAGTTGGAATGGGACCTGTAACAGGGTTTGTTTTTTTTTCCTTTGCTGGATTATGTGACACAAACATGTCTTCCTTCCTGTTTAGGAGGAAACAAAACAGTTGTTGAACCAACAGAAGTCTGGCTCTCGCTCAGACTCACGGGAGGATGAAATCTCTCCTCCTCCTCCCATGAACCCAGTGGTGAAGGGTCGAAGGAGACGTGGGGCCATCAGTGCTGAAGTCTATACAGAAGAGGATGCTGCATCTTATGTCAGAAAGGTGCCTAAACTTTTAAATGCTGCTAAAAATTGCATCTACAGTCCAAGAGTTTATCTAAGATGACCTTCTACCCAGTGTATTAAATAACACCACGTTCCTGTGGCCTGTTAAGTCTTGTGATAACTGTAAAAAGCAGACCTCTGTGTCTACATCATTGGAGGTTAGAAGAAACTCTCATGCAACTAAACCATTTAAGCATGACTTAGACCTGTTGCTTAGATCCTGCTGTATATATTTAGATGTACATATATTTATATATATATAAACAAAGTGTTTCCAGTTATTTGACAGCTGCAACAACATCATGTTTATCCTAGTGGCAGAGCAGAGGTGCTGCAATTCATAGGAAAACACAAATTTTTGTGCTTTGAACAGGTACTTGTTCTCTTGCAAAAGAACTGAGAAACAGCATGGCATGATGCTTTTACAGTTGCATAAAATAATGCAAGATTTTATTTACCTTCTGCACAATACAGCTGTAAACATTGGCTCTATTTGGTTTTAGATCTATACTGCTTGAAAGAAACTGAAAAAACCCTCAGCTAGTGTTTCGTAGCAATTTAAGTATTTTTTTACCCTAGGGAATGCAGGAATTTTTCTTGAAAATATTTTTTTTTGTTTATGATATCCTAGGTTATTCCAAAAGATTACAAGACTATGGCTGCTTTGGCAAAAGCTATTGAGAAGAATGTGCTGTTTGCCCATCTTGATGATAATGAAAGAAGGTAGGAATCCAACTTTGTGGTCTAATAGAAGGTTTCTTAAAGTGCAGGCTTCAGAAGAGCTAAATGTGCCATGATGTACAAAGAAGTGCAGACTTTTCAAAACAGGCAGTGTGACCATAGAGAGGTTGTAGGAAAAGTATTGGTGTATGGGATGTTCAGGTATATGTGTGAGTTGCAGTTGTCCAAGCAGTTACTTATCTAATTTTTATCTCCTTTTTCCAGTGACATCTTTGATGCAATGTTCCCTGTCACTTACATTGCTGGAGAGACTGTCATACAGCAAGGCAAGTGGCAATGTTTACACTGAATAAGTTGGAGATGGCAGCAGATTCTGGCCTGGTGCTCTTGTTGCTACTGTTTTGTTGGTTTTTTAGTTTTTTTAAAGTAGAAACCTTGTCTGGATGCAGGGACCCTTTCTGGTTATGTTACCTGGAGCACAGCTCACCCTAGAGTGAGGAGTGGAGCAGTTGTGGTTTCAGTGCATGTATCACCTACTGGAGAATCATCATGTGATGGCTCTGTAGAGGATATATGTCAGTTTATGGATCCAGTACAGATTTCCAGTAATCCTGGAAATGCTGCTCATCTCCTGCATACCTGTAGGTGTCCTCTTTCACGGGACTGAGAGGAGTGTGGAATCAGCAAAATGTGACATTTCCCCCTGCAGCCTGTGCAGACTTTGTCTCTGCCAACCTTACTAGATTGTAAAGATCAAAGCTGGCAGAGGTGCCAGTTCTGTGAGTCATGAGAGTAAAGCTGTGCAAGCATTCTTCTTGTGTGTATTCACTTTTTTTTCTTCTTTAGGTGATGAAGGTGATAACTTCTACGTTGTTGATCAAGGAGAGATGGATGTAAGCATTATTAGTTAGTGACATGTTTGTCCCTAGTAGCAGAATAGTCTAATATTTGTAGGTCTCTTCTACAGGCCCTTTTTAGCAGCTTTTCTTATCATCAGTTCTTGCTTGTAGAAGTTTATTTTGCATTGGAGCCTCTTTGTTCTTTAAGAGCTTGGTCTGGCTGCACAGGCAGTGAGTTGTGTTGAGTTTCAAAATGAATGATTCAGACAGCACCACAATACTGATGCTTTACAAGTGCAGGGTGGAGCCTAGCTGGGATGTGGGACAGGCCTTGAGAGTGACCAGGCTTTTTATTTTCCAGTCCAACTAATCCATAGCTTTCTCTGACAGACTTTTGTTGAGATTTTATGTCCTATCAAAGGGTCTTGGGAGTCTAGATGTGCATGTCGTGTAGAAGAGAGTCTCTTTGTCAACAAAAGCAAAAGATTGTGGCTGGGACTGGGGTTGGCTGTGAAGTGTTGATAAAACCTTGACGTGCTCAACTCTGATTGAACGGACATGAGAATTTCCCTTCACTCTAGAGGAAATATGGGGTGACAGGAGCTTCATATTGTCTCTGACCAGCTCACAAAGACACCATGGGCCTTGGCTTATCACCTTGAACTGCCTTTCAGGTGTATGTGAACAGTGAGTGGGCAACCAGTGTTGGGGAGGGTGGAAGCTTTGGAGAACTTGCCCTGATATATGGAACTCCCCGCGCTGCAACCGTCAAAGCCAAGACAAATGTGAAGCTGTGGGGCATTGACAGAGACAGCTACAGGAGGATCCTGATGGCAAGTATTTTCCTAGCTGATGTGTGGCTTATTGCCTGAAGTGGCTGTGTGCTGACCTGGAATTATGCTTTTGGTTTGGTTACTCATTCCACTCACACTGGTCATTTGACCTTCTGTCTGTGCCTTCTCTCTCCTTTGCTGGAGTCATTTATTCAAAAGTCCTGCTATCTCTGCTGTGATCAGAAGCTGATCACTCAGTGTGTGTTTAACAGGCTTGGGAAATGTTGCATGAGTGAACAGAGCAATCCCAATGCAATATTAAACAGGACTAAATACCTAATACCTCCTGGTTAACTCGTCAGATGTTTTGATTCTGCTCTCTGTGTAACTTGCCATTTGTAAGTACTGCACATGAACAACAGTTGTAACTGAGTTCAGCATATCTGTGTATTTTGGTGAGGTTTTACAGTAAGAATGCATTCAAAAAGCATTTGGCTGCAGAAAATGCTAAGTACTTTATGAAAGTTGCTGAAGTACTCCTGAAATAGTGAAGGCACTTAATTGTGTGGGTTTGGGGTGTGTGAGACAGGATGTATGTCTGCTTAAATAGATTTTTGTCTGAAGTTTTACTTGAAGCCTCATGTAAAACATGAAGTAGGAAGAAAACTTATTTTGTGTGGGTTTTTTTTTGTAGGGGAGTACTTTGAGGAAGAGAAAGATGTATGAGGAATTCCTTAGTAAAGTATCTATATTGGGTAAGTGAGAAGACTTTTGTTCTGAAGTGGAATTAATTGCCAATCAAGCTGTTAAACTCCATGATGATGGTGACATGATGATGGTGACATGATGATGGTGACATGATGATGGTGACATGATGATGGTGACATGATGATGGTGACATGATGATGGTGACATGATGATGGTGACATGATGATGGTGACATGATGATGGTGACATGATGATGATTATGCTTTTTGTGTTAGTTTGTGAAACCTGACTGCAAAGCCTGTGCTGCTTATGGGCATCATTCCAAAATAACTCCTAATTCAGGTCTTGCTATGAGATGCACAAATATAGCCAGAAATAGGTTGACCCTCTGCATAAGGACAGAGGAAAAAGTATAATTTGTGCCTTGAGAAGATAATCTATTAATGAGTGATTGACTCTGTAGAATCTCTGGACAAGTGGGAGCGCCTCACAGTAGCTGATGCATTGGAACCAGTACAGTTTGAGGATGGACAAAAGATTGTGGTCCAGGGAGAGCCAGGAGATGAGTTCTTCATTATCTTGGAGGTAAGGAAGGTCAAAACTAAAAGCTTAAGCTAAGAACTTTCTTCTTTTTTTTTTTTAACATGACTCATTCTGCCCCTAAATAGACACTTAGAGAATGTGCTTGTAGCGAATTCCCAAATAAATATAATATTGTTGGACATGCAGAAGCTTATATTTAGTTTTTGCTTTTCTGCTATTTTTACTGTTTTTTCCTGGAAGTACCATTTGTAGCAAGTTTCTGGCTGAAACCAGTTTATCAGATGAGCAGGGACCCATGCTGGATAGCTAGTGGTGTCTTGCTAGTGCTGTCATTGCCATGTCTGTGTCTTTTCTTTTTCTGCTAGTCACACTGAAATATTTTTAGTGTTAGGAGGAAAAACAGGAATAAATCAGTGCTGCAGACAGGTAAATATCCAAGACATTTTATGCTTAGAGAGGACCAGCTGTTTCTATAGAGCAGTCTGGTGAACTATGCAGAGACTGTGACGTGGTTTTGAAGGGCTGAGGCATTGTAACAGCTGTTTCTGCCAAGCAGCTGATTCCTTGTGGAATGAAATGCTTCAAGTGATGCTGGAAATTCCAATTTGTTTAATTGTGATTCCAAGGGCACAGCTGCAGTGTTACAGCGTCGGTCAGAAAACGAAGAGTTTGTTGAAGTGGGGAGACTGGGACCTTCAGATTATTTTGGTGAGTTCTGTTGTGACAACTCTGATCACATACACCCCTGTCACCATTGCACCCGTGCCATGTGGATGATGGTGGTGGGATGGATTTGCTTAATTACTGTTTGGGCTGACTCTTGTGGTTTCCCTCAGTGTCAGGTGAGTATCAGAGTCACTTGGCATTCAGGTGTGTGTGCACGTCACAGAAATGTGATTGTTCTGGAGTAGTTTAGAAGGGTCTTGGTGGGGATTTGGTCAGACCTTTCTACTCCAAACAGAGCTAACCTTGAAATTGCATCATGTTGCTCTGGGCTGTGTCCAGTTGAGCCTCTTGTGTCTCCAAGGATGGAGATCCCATAACTTCTCTGGGCAGTTTCACTCTGTGACCAGCCTGGTGAAGAATTTTTTTCTTTATGCCTGACAAGAATTTCCTGTTCTGCACCTTGTCACTCTCTCTCTCTGCCTTTCACTGTGCAGAGCAGTCTAGTTTTGTCTTTGTAATAGCTTATTATGTAGCTGAAGGCCTGAGTGGAGATGAGGGTCTTTTCTCCTTCTGCTGAAGATGTTCTTACTCGGGTAGAAGTTTCAAGCCCAAGCAACTACATAAAAGTTTCATGTGCTGGCAAAGGAAAAGGCAAAGATCCTGTTGTAAATACTTACTTGTGAAGATTTGGAAATCTTCACATGGAACTAACCACTTGTCTAGTGCATGTTGGTTTATTTTGGATCACAGATAAGGACTGGATGTGTGTGCTCACAGAGCATTCTTGGAGTATAATCTAACAGCATAGAACAAGATATTCCTGGTGGCCTTATTTTGGGTTCAGAAGCAAAGTCTCTTGCAGTTCTGCAACAAAGCAAGCAACCTGTGCAGAACCTGTTATTTCATGTGTAAATACTCCCCTCTCTCAAAAAAACAAAACAAAAAAAACAGTCCCCAGAATAAAAAGCCTAACTTTTCTCTTGTAGTTAAGGTAGGTCTTCTCTCCTTATTACACTCCTAAGCATGTGCTGAAGCCTTCTGGTTGTTGAGTTTTTCAGCTTTGTGGATGATGTAGTCAAGAAAACACTGTGTTGCAAGGCCTGAAATGGGAGGTACTCAAGAGTGCACCAGCAGTGCTGGATCTGACCCAGGGTCTGCTTAGCTCAGCCCTTAATATTAGACTTTTATTCTATGTAACCCATTTCAGTCTCTTCTGATATTTCCCTTGATGTGTACTCTTGAGTTTCCTGCTCCTGAACTAAACATTGTCTCTACCATTGTGTTCAGGTGCTGCAGACCTGCCCCCCAGGGGTTTAACTCTCCCTTAGAACCTACTTACTCTTTTGCAAGCCTGTGTTTTGGAGCTAGTGAGTTCAAGAGTTTTAATGGGGCACAGAGGAAAAGTTTTTCTCATTCCTTTTTAACATCCCTTCTGAGAACGCAGACAAATTTATTCTCTGAGGAGCACCCAGTTCTTTCCTCAGCCCTGAATGTGGAGATAACCAGCCCAAGTGCTTAGAAACAAACCAACCCCAAAGCTGATGCTGTGGTTTCTTTCACTCTTGTTGCTGGGAATGTTGGGAGTAGCTGTTGTCACCAATGGGAACGGGGGCTTGTTGAAATCTTAATTTCCAGATGGGTGGTTTAGCAGTTGGAATGGGTGTTTGAAACAGCTTTTGGCATCTTTGTGCATAACTCATGAAAGGGGAATCCAGGGGGACTTCAAGATACTCATCTTCCACAGCCCCATGGCAAAGGCAGGTTCTTGACTCTGGTTAGCTATGGGTCAGAGGCTTCTGCCTTGAGCATTAATGTGTTTTACTTCAATACCACGGTCTTGTTGTCCTGAGTTTCCTGGAAATGCCAGAATTAAACAATAGCATACCTTACATATAAAAATATAACTACTTTTTGACTAGGACAATTACACTGTGAATTGAAACACCACTTTTCCTCAAATAGAACCAGTGTTAAACATTTTTTTAGGCCTTCAGAGAGAGTTGAATGTGGACAGGCTTTTTAAATTAAAATCAAGAATTAAACTGCAGCCAGATTTGCTTCTCTTGTAACCACATAGATACTTGTCCTGAGGAGTGTTAAAACCTGAATCACCTTTTCCAGTCCCTGCAGCAGTTGGAAATAGAGCAGGGTAGTTTCTTCAGCTCCTGTGCACGCTGACTCTGAACACTGTTCCCCCTCTCCTGTTGCCCCAGGTGAAATCGCTCTCCTGATGAACCGCCCCCGAGCTGCCACAGTTGTTGCCCGTGGCCTCTTGAAATGTGTAAAGCTGGATCGACCCCGGTTTGAACGTGTCCTGGGTCCCTGCTCGGATATTCTCAAGAGGAACATCCAGCAGTACAACAGTTTTGTATCCCTGTCTGTCTGAAACAAACCTTCCTCCCTGTCCAAAACGTGCTTCACGAACGCAGACTGCTTCATGACCCTGTGCAGAGCCACGTTGCCACTGGCATTTGCAGCTTCCTGTCTGTTTAAAAAAAAACAAAAAAAGAGAAAAAAAATTAAAAAAAGGCTTATCATGGCACTGTTTTTAATTTAGAGCATATTAATTCTGTGCTCTCAGTCCCATTTAATAAATAGGAAAAGTTCTATGGAGATGTTTGCTGTTACAGCCTCTCTCTGTGCAACAGTGTCCAACTGGGGCAAATGCAGCCTTGCTTCAGCAAGGGGGGGTCTCCTGGCACCCTGTAATTGCCATAGAGTAAGGAGGTGACAGTAGAGAGGGGGGGAATTTTTTTTTTAAAGATGTTTCTCAAATTTTAAGGCTGTGGTCACAATCTGCTGTATTCTCAAATCAGAACGGCCCTTGTAATTGAGCTGCTTGGGTTTTCTTTCTTGGATTTTCTGGGGACTGATCATGAGGCATCAGCTGCTAAGAAAGCCACAGTTGGAATTTAACAGTATAATTGTTCCTGTGTCTGCTGGTTTAAGATTGCTTAGTTATGTTTCTGTCAAGTGTAAAACAAAGCTTTCAAGGTCACTAGTTCTGGTGAACTCCTGCAGTTGTTCCTTCACTTGCTCACTTGCCATGACTGATTTTTATGTTCTTTCTTCAGTGATAAAGATGCCATTTAAAACTCTTCCTGTTCAAAGTGGCAAGAACCAAATGTTACAGTAAATGCCTGCCTTTGGTCTCTAGTCAATAGATTGGTGTAAGAATGGTGCAGCTGCCCAGCTGTGAGTGATGTTCAAGTACTTAGATTGGTGTAGAAATTGGAAGCAAATGTGGTATTTTCCCTGTGACTCCTGCTCGCTTTGTAGTCCTCAGTTGACTTTTCAAAAAAATGATCATCAGTTCAGGTGGCCCTTTGTTACCAGGGAAAAGAAATGTTGAGTATTTATGACCAGCATCAGTTGCAGGTGGCCAGAGGGCTGGGCTGTGTGGATGCCATTATTCCTGGTAGAGAATGTGAGGCAGAAAAAGTGAATGTTTTAACTTTCCTGCAACGCTCAGTTATTTTAATTATTTTTTTTTTTTAAAATCAGTCAACTCATTATTTTTTTAAGATGGTTCATCTAGTTTAAGTACAAAAGGTGCATTCTCTTTCCTTGCTTATGGATCTTGCATAATACATATTTCATACTCACTCTATTTTTTTCCAAGCTCAATATGTTGCAGAGTCTTAAATGTTATTTCAGTATTTACCAGCTTTGTGTTCCATTATTCTGTGCACACCAACACTTCCCAAAAGTTTTCACTGAATTCCACGGTTCAATAATGGTAGGCAATTTTAAAGGTTTCCTTTAAACTGTAATTTATATAAAGTAGTGTAGGTTTGTATTTGGGAGTGACAGCAAGCAGTTTTGCATTTGTTGTGCAAGTACTTCTGGTGATGGAGCCCTGATTTTATTTCCTTTCTGAGCTGATTATGGATTCAAATTCAACAGACTTTCTCCCAGGCATGTAGATAATCAGAGTCTAACTGATGCAAAAAGAATACTGAGGGTATCAAGCCTTCACAAAAGGTTTCAGGGTCTTCCTGAACCTGAAATCCCAGTAATGGGATTGAAATGCTTGTGGTTTGAGTTCTATGTTCAGAAGATGTTCAGTGGAGGATTTCTGCCAGAGTCCTTCAGGAGGAGTGAGCAAATGTTATTCTTGGCTTTTTTTTTTGTAAAACTGTTTTCTTAAGTTTTGACTCTATCCAGGTTTTTTCTTCATATGTCTTCTTTGTGTTACTTTAAAGCACCAAAAACTGTGTAAACTAGTTAGAGCTCCACAAAAAAAAATGCACATTTTTTTTTTATATAAGGCTTTCTAATCAAGTTTCACTACTGCATCTTTTTAGCTTGCTGTTTACTCCCTTTTGTAGTTTTGCCTACAAGATTTTAAGATAAATCAGCTAAGTCTGAGCTAAATATTAATCACAGTTATAGCTTTACCTTTGTGTGCAATTTAAATATGTTTGAAACCACAATTGGCATAGTTTTGCCTTAGCTAATAATCAGGGCTTTAGAAGTAATTTTTTTGCTAGTCCACCTTTAGCCAATTTATGAAGTCTAATGCCCTAGAAAGCTATAGTCAACCAGAGGACCATTTTTGTATTGTTACCTGACTATCTAAGTCTGATTTACTGTATGTGCTAATATATTATATTATATTCCTTTTGTTATAGATTGTCCTAATGGCAGGTAAAGCAATAAAATGATTTAAATTCTTAAATGCAATCAGTCTCTTCTTTATTTTCCCTGTCCATCTGTTGTGTTTCCCCTTGGCCTTGAGGATACATTAGTAGTGAGGTGGTAGGAACTAAGAAGCTTAATGGATGAGCTTTGTGTTGGCTCTGGAAGCTCCAGTTCAAGTCCTAGTGTACAGAACAACTGAACCCTCCCCTCCAGAGCCTGCAGGACAGCTTGGTCTCCACCAGCCAGCCTGTGCCTGTGACCCAGGAACTTCTCTGGAGTTGTGGCACTGGGGGCACATGGCTGCTTCAGGAGTGAGAAGGTACCTGCATCTTGCTTGAGTGTCTGAGCAACTCGTGCTGCTTTGATCTCTTGGTAAGGCTGTTAATTCCCAGCCCCTCTTAGGGGAGCTCATAAGGTTCTGTGAAGTTGTCTGCTGCCATCTCTGCTTAGCCCTAATGGCAGCTTTGAACACAAGGTGATTAATCCCAGATGAGGTCTGGGGGGCATTGAGAAAGAGAAGAGGGGAGTTTTCACATGATGATGAAGTGGGAAAAGTCTGAGAAGTGGTGACCTGAAGCAGCTCAGACGGGACATCTCGCACCCAGCTCTGAGAAAGCTGTCATCCAACTTTGAAGAGAAATAAAAAAGCCACCATGTAAGGGAGAACATAAGAAAGAAACCTTGCAAATGCCCTGGCCATTTAAATACTGGGTTTGTTCCCTTCATCTGGCCCTCCTTTTCCCTCATCCCCTTGACCAAAAAAAAAAAAAAAGGCTGAAAACCTTTATTACCTCAAATGAAACTAAAAGTTCCACTTCCAACCTTAAAACTTCAAACTTCCTTACTTTTAAGTCTTCTGCTACCTTGTTCTCCCTGTTCAAGCAGCCAGCAGTAACCACTCCATGACAGCGACCAAGTTGTAGGCTTGTGGTGTGTGGTGAGAGCACGAACAAGTCACCAGCAGAGGGAAACCCAACTCCGCGAATCCGGCGTCCTGGCCAGGAATGACCGCTGCTCCCTGCGTGCCGAGAGTGAGTTAAATCCGTTTATTTTCCTCTGTTCCTTTTCCGCAGGAGTAAAAAGGTCTGTAAGCCCCCAAACTTTGAGAATTCAGGGTTTGTTTTCTTTTATTTGGACTGTAGCTTTTGTGAAAGCTGGACGTGGCTGAGTCACAAGTCCAGAGAGGCTAAAGGAGTGTGGAGTTTTGGGTTGGTTTGTTGGCTGGGTTGGTGTGGGGTGTTTTGGCAACATCTGTGGCTTCAGAATATTGGAGGAATCTCTTTGCTAAGTAGAAACAGTCCAAACTTCCTCAAACATACAAATAAATAGAACAGGCACCTGTAGGGACTTACTCAAATTCAACTACAGCCTCTCCTGTAGTTCTGAAGTGTGGAGACAGGTGTATTGTAGAATTACTGTGGAGCTGAATTAAGCATCAGTACAGTCACCTGTGAAGAACAGTAGCTGTGGCCAAACAAGCTTTGTTGCTTCCTTGCATGATCCAGGCACTTGCTGCCAGAGTCACAGAGTTCCTTTTAGGTTGGGCAAAATTCCAGCCCATGGGAAGATGAGCCAGTGGAAGGTGCTACGGTTTGCTGAGGATCTGTGAACAACTGCTGCTTGGCAGCACTTGTACTATGGCTTAGGATTGTCCTCTGAAAGATCTGCAGTGCTGTGAATGGTTTTTGTTTAACTTAAAGGTTAGTTTAGACTGAGCTTCTAGTAGATTGGATGTGGTGGTTTTGTTAGGGGTTTTTGATGCCTTAAGGATGATAAATTATCAACAAAGTTCTCAGCTACTTTCCATAGGCTGCCAAAAAGCTCAGTGCAATTGTTCTTGAACAGTTAAAGGAAGAAGCTATTGAAGAGAGCTTCAGCAGTCAAACCATTCTTAAGTCTGGTCCTGAAGAGACAAGAGGAAAGCTGAAAATTGAAAGGTCTCCCAAAAGTTCCTCCCAACTTTTCTTCCCCTCCATTTCCTGTTGCATCTCCTCAAAATAAACAGAGATGGGGGGGGAGTGGTGAGTGGAGGAAGTGTACCAATTCTGTTTTCCAGGGACTTCAGTGATTGTAAAGCTATGAGAAGTGAGAATATGACCTGAGATAGATGGCCACCACTTTGGCAAATAGTTTTCATGACAAGTGGGTGGCTTCTAGGATTCTAAATACAGTCCTATGTTTCTGAGCAGTTTGTCTTGTGTGTTTGTTTTTTTTTCCTTGGGGCAAAAGGGAACACATACTTGCCTTTCTCTTATAGCCCAAACTGGCTCTTCCACCCATGAAGCAGGTAAAAATAAAGTGGTTTTACTGCCTGGTGAGGCAGTGGGCTGTAGAGTGACATGCACTGACTGGAGGGGGTTGAACCTTGTTGAAGAGACCAAGAGGCAACAGACAGGCCTGGTGGTGAGTTCTGTGCTCTTCAGCCTGACCATGCTGAACTGATGTGTGATCCTGTCTGAGTGGCAGGTCCTGCACTTGGGAAGTGAGGTTGCTCTTTACTCAAATACAAGGTCTTGGTTACAGAACAGAGACTTATTAAGAGGAAAAGGGTCTTGTCATCTCTTTATTCAAGCCTCATCCTTGGATCTAGTTTGTGTCCTTCACTAGCAAGACCAAGATCCCGTGCAGGTTGAGCAAACCACTGGCCATGTGTTCCCCCTGCCCTCCCAAGGGCATGACCAGCTACAGGAGATCACTGCTCTTCCACCAGAGAGTTGGTATTTGGGGTGTAAAGGTCTGTTGCAGTCAGACCACAACTTACCAATACACTAGCCAAGCACAGAAGCTTTGGTTGAGTGCCCAGCATAGAAGCCCAGTATGATTCTTGAAGATCTTCTGAGGAGTTTCCCCTCTTAGTCTTGGCAAGTGGGTTTTTTTTTTTGTAGACAGAAATTACCAGCCATTTAAACACTTGCCTTGCAGGGTTTTCCCCACCTCTGAGCACGAGTTTAAGTGGTCAGCTTCACTCTGTCAGATGCAGGAGCCTCTGGCTGCATGGTGTCATTGGCCACCACCTTGGCTTCTCCATGCGTGTCTATGCATTTCCTCACAGCTTTCAGGATCAGCTGTAACCGTCTGTCCAGAGCCAGGAGATGGGGCTCAGTGAGGACAGGGGCCAGGGGGTCCTGCAGGAGGGACTCCCTCATCACATCACTGAGCTGATACTCGGGCTCGGCCAAGAGCTGGAGTCGTAATAACGTTGTCCTCTTTATTCTGGAAAAAAGAAATCAGACATCTTAATGCAAACTTCCTGCACCCTAGCAAGAACCAGCTGTCTGAGCCCCTAGCTAGGAGGGGAAGGAGGGAGGGCAGAGCAGGGCGAGGATACTTGACAAAGAACTTTGGAACAAAAGCTTTCCCTTTCTGAAGGAAATAAAACCTTTTTGCAGAAGCCTCCGCTGGTTCTGTTGTTTTTCCAGACTGCAGGATTTGTACTGCAGCTTTCTGTCATCCGGGAGAAAAACACCACAGAAGTTCTCAGTAATGAGCATTTTTTCTCTGAGTCAGAGCTGACCCAGTTCCCCAGATTCCTGCAGGGTGTTGCCATGTTCCCAAGGATAACATTTATGGGGTGGGGGCAGAGCAGGAGGTAGAATGAAGAGGCATGAATGAGAAAAACAAATAATCTGTCAAAACGCTGAGCAAAGAGAGGGAATAGTTCCTGGAACTGATTTAACTGTGACTTTTCACCTTAAGATGTACTGAGGTTTAAATATTATTTCCCTTTGACAGAAAGTGGGATGAAAAGCTGTAAACTTGGAACACTTCTGGGAATGAAACTGAGTATTCTGAATTTGTTTAATCCTCAGCAAAAATGTTTTGACTTCAGCATCTTTAATACTTGTGTGTTCGTGGTCAGTGATGTCTCTTGCATGGCACAGGGGAGGGAGAAAGGTGCTGCCTTCAAGCTGCCCCTGCTCAGTGACTTAAAATGTGGCTGTTGTCCTGGCTCCCCACTGCTAGGTTTGCATGACTATTCCTGCAAAAAAAAATAATAATTTTTATCAAGTGCTAAGGCTGACAGGCTTTAAATCACTGCTGGAGCAGAGCTGTGAGGTTCTGCTGCTGGAGAAAGCCTCAGACCAAGCAGGTGCAAAGGAGCTTGCGTGTGCTCTCCTGGGCAAGGGGTGACTGAGGAGCTGCTGTGGGCAAACACCAGCTGTGTTTGCTCTGGTCCCAACAGCAGCAGGGCTTGGAGGTGGAGAACAGGATAGCCTGACCCCGTGGGGAATGGCTGATGTAATGCTGTGACAGTTACATCAGAAACAGGCAGAGCATGGAGAGGAGCGTGAGGTGGAGAACCTGCCACCAGCCCTGCTCCTCTCCCACAGGGCAGCTGGCACCCTGCTGCTGGACTGAATGGTTGAGATTTGACCCAGGGCCTTCCAGGGACTTCATCAGCCACTAAGTCAACCCAGGTTAACTGGGTGGGGGCTGCTTTCAGGTCTGCCTGTGCCTAGTTGAGGGTTTGGATCCTTTCAGGAAAAAGACCATCTCTTACTGCATGGCTGTATTTGTGCCATTTACTGTACTCAGAGCTGGGAGAGGAGAGCAGCAGACTTCAGTGAGTGGGACAAGGACTGGTTGGGAGCTGTGAAAGGCAGCTAAAAATACCAGAAGACTTAAACCTGCTGGAAGCCAAACTCAGAGAAGAACTCAGCTGGGAACAAGATGAATGTGTTCAGCAGAGAAGTGAGCAGCCTGGTGTTCAGCATCCCTGTGGTTTGAGTGGTCCTGCTTGTTTGGAGGGGCTCGAGGACTTTGCTTAGGTGTACATGGCTCAACCTCATGTAGGAACAAGGAGGTGACTCAGTGGGCTTAGTCCAGCTAATTAGTCAAGGCAGGTGGCCTCTGTGCTTATTCCAAGAAGCCTTTTTATTTCCTTTCCAAGTGCTTTTGGATGCTTCTCCACTCTTGAATGGACTGGCTGTTTGTGGGAAATGAGGTTTTATGTGTCTCCCTCAGGCAGCATGACACTGTTCATGGCCCTTGTTGGCCTATTACCAGGTGTAACTTGCATGTCTTCTTACCACTGTCTTTTAAAAGAACTAAATTGAGAGGAGCTTCTGGGAGGTGGATCTGGAAGAATAGGAAGGATCTGACCTGTGGATCTTACTGTCTACAGGTCAAATTAAGAGGTAGAGTTAATTTCAACCTCACAAAATAAGAGTTAGTGAGAAGGCCTCACTGTGAGCTTGTAATTATAAATGAAAAGATTCACTGGGTGCAAATAGCAAATTAGATCCAGTCATTCCAGTGCATGGGGAGAGAGTGCAGGTAACACCCCGAGGCTGGGATGGAGCAGGGACAGGGAGGAAGTGGGTCAGGCATCTCCTGGAGAGAAACCACAGTTAAGAGCAGCTTTTTCTGCTGAAAGTTAAACTTAACTTTCAGCTGACGATTTATGTGAACTAATAAATGGGGAAGATAAGACTCAAATAGATTTATGAGCTTCTCCTTAATGCCATGGGAAGAAGAAAACTGATGAACTGCATCAAAGTTGTACCAGGCTTCTGGATGGAGATTTCTGAGCTTCATGTCACGTGAATGGGGCTGATAGCACCTCATGTTGATGGAAGGGTCTGACCCAACAGACAGTGTCTCCTGGTCTATCAGTGAAAGCTTTTGCATTTGCAAGGCCTTTGAGCTTCAACAGGAGAGGGTGCAGGAAGGGTAGTTGTGTGACACTGTGGCAGGCTGCAGCACAGCACAGCTTATCACTCTGATCTAAAAGCTTAATCCCTGTTTCAGCGACAATTTGTGATTCCCGTGCTCCAGTGTCTGGCCTGCCCCCTTGGCTGGGATCAGCAGGGGGTCTTCCCTGCACTGCTGGAGGGAGCCAGGCCTGGGTGATTAGGTCAGGCCCCTCTGTTATGGGGGGAACACCAACACGTCTAGGAAGGAAGATGAAGCAGCCACTTACATGCAACACTGGGAGAGTGGGGCCAGGATGGAGGTTTCATCATGGGAGTGCCGCCCAAACCTGGGGGTAAGCAGAGAGGGCAGAGCTTTAGTGCCTGCCCACCACCTCCCCCCCGTGCCCACCACCTCCCCCCCTGCCCGATGTCCTCCCACAGCCTCACCCTCTGGCATTGTCCAGATGTAGGAGGAATCCATCGTCCCCAAACTTGGTGAACATTTCATAGTGGTGCCGGTCCATGTTCCCTGGGAAAGGGCAGACAGGAACAGAGTTTCCCTTGCATAGGACCAGGTGATTCTCTGAACTATCCTACATTTTCTTTCAGATCTGCATAACGTGTTCATCTTGTGGGCTGGGGTGGGTTTTGGGGCTCCTCCTCACCTGCACATCAGCTGGGGTTGTGCTGGCTGGGGGAGACAGCAATCCCTCAAAACTGCATGGAGCAGAAGGGATGGCTTTGAGAAACACCACGGTGTGGGAGGGCAGACAGACTGGTGCTGAAGGCCCACACAGAAGGAAGGAAGGAAGGAATGTTATTTCCCCCTTCATCCTACCTATTAGGAAGTCAAAGATGGCCATGTCCACAATGTTAAGCAGCCGGTTGCCGTTGCTGTAGGGGTAGATCTCCCTCACCGTGTTGCAGTAGAGTGGGTTCACCTCCCACCTGCAGGAGATGGAGGAAAAGGGGGAGGAGACACACTCAGTGGTTGCTGCTGCCGTGTCCTAACAGCACCCCAAAGCCCATCTATCTCTCAAAGCCCTGTGTGGAGATGGAGAGGAGGAGGACTTCAGTCTCCCTCCTTGTGCATGCAGTAGGCTTGGAAGTCAAGCCCAGTTGGTGTCCAGGCATTGAGTTATTAGCCTAATTATGGGCAATCTCTGAACCTTTTGCTGCCTGGATGTCCAATCTCTGTACCTATGTGTGTCCGTACCCTGCTCATTCCCCTTCCCACGTGCTCCCTGCAGTATGGATATGGGAAGCAGCATCATTTACCCACTTACTCCTCTTTTCCATCAAACGAGTAGGACCGGATCCATGGGTTTGGGATGGAGAGCCGTGGGGCCAGGTTGAGGGATGGCAGGAAGGCAGAGAGGGACCCTTCCAGGAGGTGAGGGTTCCCACACACCGCGTACTCCGTCTTGCACATGTAGGGGCACTTGGCAAAGAAGCAAACGTTGCTGGCTGGGAGGAGGAGAGAGAGGAGAGTGGGGAAGGGGGCTGTGATCTGCAGGAGACTGCAAGGGAGCCTGGACTGGCCTCTTCCCCGTGGTGTGACAGTGACTGTGTTGTGGCATGTGTAACCACACCATGGATTTGAGACTGCCAAATTGTGGGCAGTACCTGGGTTTTGGTTGGACAGACTTGATCCCATGCTAGGGGAAAGGCTGGGGAGAATTGGGCATGTGAGTAGATCTGGCAGATGATTCCAGCTGGAGGCTGAGACACACCTACTGTAACCATGTCTTTGTGTGGTTTCCACCCAACAATTTCATTTCTGCTCAACAGCACAAGTCCTGCCAGCCCCTTTTGCCTGCAGACCCTGCCCTTCCACCCATATGGACCAACACATCTAATCCCAGCTCGCAGCAACCAAGTGCTCACCTACCTGGTGAGACAAAAAAGACACTCTGCAGGATCTCGTTCTTGGTGACTTCCAGGATCTCCTTGGTGACGTTGATCAACCTCCCAACTGTGGGTGGCACCCTCCGGAAATCCAGGATCCTGCACAAAAGGGACAGTGGCTCAGAGCCTGTGGTGTGAAGAGACATTACTGCATGGGATGGCAGCGTGGGATGGCAGATGCTGCCCTCATCCCTTCCGTTGGTAAACCAGGGGCTTTTTGGTGACTGCATCCACATGGGTTTATTTTTCTTTCTTCCCAGCTTCTTTCTAGCAAATAGCCAGGTTATTTTACCCCCTGGGCCAAAATGCGGCTGAGTTTGGGTTTTGGTATTTTAATAGCTGCTGCCTGGAATGATCTAGATGTTCTCTAGGATTCATGTCTTTCCCTCACTGGTTTCTCCCATCCCCTTGCACACAAGCAGGATCATTCAGGAGCCAGCACAGCCCTTTGGGCTCTTCCACCATGTTGGGTTTGACATGGAGCAAAGATGTGTTGAACCGGGTAGAGCAGCTGAGGCAGTGGGAGGCAAGGAGGGATCACCCCCCCTCAGAGGCACTCATGGCCTGCTGATTCATCTCAAATATTCTTGAAAAATCAGGGCCTGGGGCAGGCAGGCATTCATGTCAGTGAATGGAAAGCTGCTGTTGATTGCTGAGTCAGGAACACGGGGTGAACCAGCTAATGCTCTGCTTTGCTTCTTGAGTAATGCCCTCTGCTTCTGAGAATTGGGCACAAAACAGGATTTAGCCTGTTGCTTATTGAGCAATGTTTAAAGGAAAAAAAAACAAACAAAAACATTTGCTTTCATCTATCATCTTTCAGCCCTAAAAACCACAAAGCTGTTCAGAAAAGCAGTCTGGCCTCATTTTTCTGGTGGTGGAGCTGGAGGCAGAGAGGCAGGCTGATGGTAGGTGAGTCAAGCAGAGTCACTGGGGTGATGTAGGGGCACAGATGGAAAGGGAATTTGGCTCCCTTAGTTCCCTTCCTCAGAGTCTGAGCTACAGGACTTACAGTCTAGTCCTGCTTATTATTTAAGTTGAGCTTGGGAACTGGAGACCCCCACCCACCATCGTCCACAGGGGTCATTTCCCCTTGATGTTCAATGCTCAGCCCATCCAGAGAAAGAAGGCTGCTGCCCTCTTCTTCTAATAAGAGTATTTTTGATTTTATTGAATACAAAGCCTGCTGGGAAGGGGTGCCAGGTTAATTGCTCGTTAGCTGAAGGCTTGAAACTGTATTGCTGCAGTTTATCTCAACCCAAAACACACGTTGATTGCTGATAGAGCATGTGACTCCCTCACTGGGAGGGGATCCAGGCTGTGCCCAGAGCTCAGCTTTGCACTTTGATGCATGGGAGGGACCATGTGCTGTGTGGCAGCTGGGCAAACATCTGACCCGTTTGCAACCTGGACTTCATCTGCCAGGCTGCTCTTGTGCAGGAGCTGAGGCAAAGCTGACTCCTGGGCTTCAGATGAGAGCCAGACCCACCCCATCCCAAAATACATCAGCTCCCAGAAGGGCACTGCAAGGCAATTGCTGATCTCAGGCTGAGCAGCTCTGCAGGGCTCAGCACAGCTCTCCTTGTGGCCAAGCTCTCCGTGGGCAGAGGACAGGGTGCTGGCAGCTGGAGGAGGCAGGTGCTGTGGCAGGTCCCTACCTGTCCAGGTGGAAGGCGGCGATCTCGGCGTTGTGCCGCTGGAAGTCAACGAAGTAGAAGAAGTCCTCGGGGGTCTCTTCCTCACGTTTCTGCCTGGGAAGAGCAAGGGGCTTAATGTCACTGGGCACAGCAGGGCAGGCAGCTGGACACAGAGTGGTGGCACAGGGAGAGTGCACCCAGGGACAGTTGATGTGCTAGTGGCCAGGCTGGTGACAGGGCAGAGCTGTGGTGCCCAGTGCTGAGCTGGGACTGGCCCGCTGTGCTGGGGAGCAGCACTTGGCCCTGTCTCGGTGCCAGGTGGGCGAGGGAGTAGGAAGGGCTGACTCTCGGCTTTAAAACCTTTTGTGCCAGGGTTTAGGCTCACTTAGGACAGCATTTCAAGTGGGTACAACACTGGGGGATGCTAGAGACATGCTGCACTGCTCATGTCCCCGCGGGAGGCAGAGAAAAGCTCAGCTTTGATGTTCTCATATCCTTGAGACAGTAACAAAAGCAGCAGCTCATTTAATTTCATTTTCTGGCTGTCACATAGTGCCCTGAGCAGCTGGGTATCTCAGGAAAGCCCACAGGCACTGCTGAGCCCTCCTGGCTCAGCTGAGTGCACAGACTCTTCTTCCCCTCCCAGAAGTGCTGGACACAGGGGCAGGGGTGGATGGAAACCAGCAGGAGAGGAGCTGGCTGCTTTCTGCATGAGCAACCCATCCCCGTGGGCATGCTGCCAGCTGCCCTGCCTGTGCACAGAAAGTAAAGTGAGGAGGAATTAAGGTGAGGAGTCCCAAGTGGCTAGAAACAAGTGCAGAAGCAATTTAAAACTCCTGTTGGAGGTAACTAGGACTGATGGGTATTTCTTGGAAATACTCTGGGGAATCCAAGGAGAAACAAGGTAAAACATAAAGTCAGCTGGGGAAGAGGAAGAAATGAGCAGTCCCTAATGGCAAAGCTCTCAGGAGAATAAGTGTCCCAAAGTCCTTCTCTCTCTGGCATCTATGAACTGAGAAATTTCCGATGTCAATACGCTGGGTGGGAACATAGTGTTGATCCCCTCATGTCTCTGGGACAGTGTGAGCAGCCAGTAATAATGAAACCTTTTCAGCTGTCAAGGAAGCCAAGGGCAGGAGAGGGAGGACAGGGCTGTGGTGTGCCTGTCCTTGCCAAGGATGCTTGCTCCCCTCACTGCAGGGCCCCTTGGCTTGTGGCTGTCGGGGGAGCTTGAGGGGGGTCTCTTGGTGTGCCTTACCTCATGGGCTTGAACATGGCTTTCCCAAAGTCCTGGAACCTGAGGACCAGCTTCAGGTGCACACCGCTGGGCTTCACGACTTGGGGAGGAAACAGGAGGTTATGCTCGTTAGCCCCTGACCCTGGAAAACCTCCCTGGTGAAGCACCAGTTACACACTTGGGCACAATCTGGCTTTCCACCCCGGGAAGCACATCCCACAGCTCCTCCCTGCTGCTCTCCTCTGCTTTGGTGTTTCTCCCCTCTGCTTCTGCAGCTATTTTTCCTCCCTCTCCCCTGTGCCACGGATATTTCCCTCCAGCACTTCTCCCAACACCCATTTGGTACATCCTCTTGGGGATCTTTTCCTCCCCCCAGTAAAAAACAGTGGTGTACTGGTGTCCTGCCATGCACATCCCAGCTTCTGCTGGGGCAGTGGGGTTTAACTGGAGGGAGAAGAGCCTGGCAGTGCCTGGCTTTGTTTCTCTTGCTGATGTTAGGATGGAAGAGCTGAGGATTGGGGTCAGCCAAAGTGGTGGGGTGCAGGGGAGGGCAGGGACCCAAATCACGACACTCACTCTGGCTGCAGTCGCAGGCCCCCAGCAGCGCTTTCTCGTCCTGGCTGTAGTCTGCAAGGGCAGGAGGTGTGGTGAGGTCCCACCAGGCTCCTTCTCCTGCTGCTGACCCCCCCTCCCAGCACTGTCCAGGCACTCCCTGCCCGTGCTGCCCTGGCCTGGCAGCCCCATTTTCATGGGTGCACCGTGAGGGGTGCAGACCCTTCAGGGGAAACTGAGGCAGCCTGTTGGGATTAAACTGCCATGCAACAGGTCCCCAGTGTGGCTGGCACCAAGGAATGCTGCATCCAGGGCTACAGCTGAGTCCTTCCTCCCATCTCGAGGTAAGGGCATGGCCACTGCCTGGCACAAAACCGGCTGGGAGGCCAGCACAGGGCTCAGGGCTTTCTCCAGCCAGCGACAGCCTGGTTTGCCGAAGTGCCCTGGGGGGGGGGAGCTGAAGCCCCCCAGCCCCATGGCAGGAGGGTGCTTACCAGCACTGATAGTGGTGAAGTCCTGCATGTCCTGCAGGAGCCTGCTGATGGTGGGGCTGGAGCGTGGGTACAGCCCGTCCCGGCTGATGCCCAGGTGGAACTGCAGCCAGCTGGAGTCCGGCCGGAGCGGCAGCGGCGCTGCTGGTGAGGTTAGGTTGAGCTCCTCCCTGTAAAGCTTGTGTCTCCTGCAAGAGAGTGGTTACAGGGTGGTAAAGATGAGCCCAGGGATGGAAACCCTTACTACTCTGAGCCCAGCAGGTGCTGGGGAGGAGAGCTCGGGGACACAGGGTGGATAAGGACTCCAGGTGTATCCCAAGGGGAAACTGAGGCACGGAGTGATGACTGAGCTAGCCAAAGGTCTCACAAATTGTGTTTTGCTCTCTCTGCAAAGCCCTGGGAAAGCAGCCTCAAGTGGGAACACAAGGGGTCTTGTCTTCTCCTCATCCCAACAAGACCAGGAGGAGTGTAAGGGCATGGCTGGAGCTAAACACTGCCTCCAGCAACACAAAAGCTGGCCTAGGTGATGGGTGAAGTGCTTCCTCGAGGGGTTGCAGGCTGCAGGCCAGACTTGGGGATGGGAAGGGATGTGACAGCAGCCAACTTGGGTCTTGACTGCTCATTGAGGAGAGCCCAGGAGAACAGTAAGATCTGGTCTGGGTGAGCCTCTGCAGAGGACTCTGTTTATGGTCATTCCACCTTTGAAGCCGGAGGTCCCAGGCAGGGGGGAAAATAATAATCACCAGGTTAGAGCCACAAACTGCAATCGAAAGGTGACTTCATCCACCAGAGGAGGGCAGAGCGTGAGTTTCCCATTAGCACCGCCCGAGCTCTGCGGAGCAGCCAGTCCCGATAAAGGGAAAACGAGCTTCAAGTGACACTGGAAGTGCCAAAATACATCCATGAAAGAAAACGGGAGCTGGGGGCTGACAACAAGCAGGGCATTAACCAAGGCTGGGATGGAGCAGCTGGAGAGAGGGAGGTGCCATGATCCAGACCCTTAGCAAAACACATCTGGGAAACACAAAAGATAGAGAGACTCTTTCCTGCCTGCCTTTAGCTTTTCCAAATTTTTCCTAATTCTTTAGTTTTTGCCCACTGCAAACAAAACTAAAAGCAGGGAGGAGAGGAGAGCACGTGCAGACACCCTCAGGCATGGCAGGGTTTGCTGACCATGCACCAAGGAATTGGTGGCTGGAAAGGGTTCATGGGCTTTGCTGGGATTTTTGCTTCCCTGCTCAAACCAGCAGGAAGGTGTTGGGTTTTGGCTGGGTTTTCTTCCATCCTCCTTCTCCATCCAAGCAGGCTAAACAGTGTGGTTACTCAGGTCTAACCATGAGTGAGGGATGAACCCTCCTGGTGGTGAGGAACACATTTCAGTAGTGTCCTGAGAGAAATCTAGGAAACAGAGACGTGGCATATCCGCAGGTCAGAGCAGCCCGTTCCTTCTCCTGGTTTATTTGCCTTTCAGTTGGACTGGGTCAGCCACAGGCACAAAGTCCACTTCAGGAAGAAGGGTGTTGGGAACATTTCTCTCTCAGTCTGGCTCTTTGCTCAGGCCATCTGCAAAGGAGGCAGGAGCTCTCCTGACCTGGACACAGGAGCGTGCCAAGCCTCGTTGGCAGGTTTGGTTGTGCACAAGGACGTGGCCCTGGGATGCTGTTGGCTCCTCAAACTCCCAGCTTGCTGCTGGGCACCAGGTCTCTTGTGGGCAAGTCTTTGAGGCACAACCATGAGCCAGGGACAAAAAAGACCACAGTGTAATGTAGAAGAATGACTTGAGATTTTTCCCTAGGGAAGGTGCCCAAATATTTTACCATATTTGCTCGCCTGCCTCCCATACACACAGGCTGTTCCCCCTGGGGTGGCAGTGAGCAACCGATTACTGATGGGGAAAAAAATGCAGCAATTATGCAAGTTTTGCTTCCCAGCCCAGCACCCGCATGGTCCCTGCCCCAGCTGAGCTGCTGCAGCCCATTTCCAGCCTTCCAACCCAAAATACAGCTCCCTCTGCCTCCCTGTTTCCTTCAGGATGCCTGAAATATTTTCCTGTAAGAACAGAGCTCTGCAAAAGACACTTATATAAAAACCACGTTAATTTCTAACTTGCCATAATTAACCCCGGGGCTGCCCTGGCTCCCTGCTCAGCCAGCTCACTGCTGGGCTGTGAGGGGCACGGCCTGGGCTGATGCTGGGCACAAGCCACCAGTGCCCACTTGTCTCCTGCCTCTCCCAAAACTGAGCTGTTGACAGAGTTTGGGATTTGGAAGCTGCTCCTTCATGGATAAAAATAAGCTCCAGAGTTTTTATGGTTTTTTTTGTTTTTTTTTTAAACTTTTGTTCTGGTTTTGTTTTGAAGAGGTGTGGGTGGGTTTTTTGCTGTTTTCTCCCTGCAGCCCCACAAGTCTCTCCACCTGGTTCTGCATCCTGCCATCAGACTCCTGGGAAGCACGGTGACGGGCACCAGCCAGCATGCAGTGAGGCTGTGGTGGTGGGACATGAGCTGCTGTGCTTCCCTGGCCATGGGTATCTGAAATGGGCCATGTCCTGGGCAGAGAGCCCCAGTCCAGGTGATGTCCAGCTGGCTGCAGAAGTGCAGACCAGCACGCTGTGCTGTGGGTTCAGAGCTAGGCTCCAGCTTGCTCCACTCAGGAGGAGCATCATGGCACTCTGAGAGCTGCTTTGCCAACAGCCAGACCTACATGTGATGCAGAAATGTGCTGTCACCCAGGAAAGCTGAGGAGACGACGGCCCATGGACATGCAGCTCTGACCCTCTTCTGCCTGGTAATGGCTGTGGCCACATCTTGGTGAGAGCTGGGGTGGACCTTGCTCCTGCAGTGCTATCTCCAGCCCTCAACAGCAGCAGCTTTGCTAAACCTATGGATTGGGAGAGAAAGCCACGGGTTCCTGGGTCCCACAGAGGACACTGCCATTTGCTTTCAGCAAACCTAGAAATGGCTCTTTCATCGACCCCATCAGAGAGGACACAGGCTCTGCAGTGCTGCTGGTGAGGCAGAAATTCCTCCATGCCCACAGCAAATCAACGGTCTTACGAAACACATCAACCCTGGCAAGTGCCATCTTCTGATATATTCAATTTGCAGCACCAATGGCAGGAGAAGCTGTGTGTCACCTTGGCCTGGCCACGCTCTCTGAAGGCTTCACCTGCTTATGAGAATCATATATTTTATTTCAGAATGACTGAGGAATAATCAATACTCTGCCTTCCTTCTCCTTCCCTGAGGAGCAAAGTGAAGTCAATCAAGGGCAAACAGCACCACGGTTTTCCTCCTGGCCACATCATGACCAAACCTCAGAGCAAAAGGCAATGTGCAGTCACGGCTTCGTTGCAAATAGCATGTTTCAACAAAGCAGTAAATGAAGTTGGGAGATGCAGAATTTTAACCCAACAGCTGTGGCTGTCCCAAGGGTGAGGCTGGTGCAGATGTGATGCCAGTGGTGCCACAAGTGCTCAGCAGTGGGTGCTCAGGGCTGCTGATGGTGCTCAAGAAGCCACTGGGTGCCATGAGCTGCCTTGGTTCAAATCACCCATTCCCACCAGGCTTCTGTTTGGGAAACATCCATCTTGCTACCCAAATCCTGATGTCTTCAGGAGGCATTGCTCAGCTCTGAGAAGATGCACCCAAGGGGGAGTCTGTGGCACAGGCTGGCTGTGGCACACGTCCCCAGGGATACCCAAATCTTCTGCTCTCAGACTGATGTGAAGTGAGTGAAGAAGAACTCAGCCTGCTCCAGATGGACCTGGGCAGTGAGGAGATGCTGCAAGCTCAGTGCTGGGAACCTCTGCCCAGAGGCACCACGGTGACCTGCTCCAGCACTGCATCCCCGTGGCCATCCCTGTTGGATCCAAGTTTGTGTGCAGAAGAAGCTGGGATGCAGGTAGGAACAGGAATCCCTAGGAATGCTGGCTGTTTCCAGCTTGGGCATAACTCTCTTGGAAAAGGGGTTAGATTGGAGGTTCAGGGGCCCCAGGCTGTGAAGCCTCAGGGGCCCCAGGCTGTGAAGCCTCAGTGGTCAGGTCATGCACAGGTGGTTGATGCTCAGAGCTGGTGCTGAGGGTCACTGTTCCCTCAGGGCAGGGGCCATGGGGTGTTACTGACAGTCCCACTCCCGGAGCAGCAGGTGGAGGAGTTTTCCTGCACCCCATGCTGGGGCTGGGAGAGGCAGCAAGAAGAGGGCTCTGAGCTGGGACTCCCTTTCTCTCCAAAAGTGAAGCCTCTGCAGGCTTTCTTGCAGAGAAGCCAGCAGTTGGAACGGGAGAGGGGCTGAAGGGGGAGTCAGCACCACGACACTGTTATCGGGGATCAGAGGAGACCCATGTCACTGCTTGGAGGCAGACACGGGGACATGCAGGGCTCTGACATGGGGGACTGTGGCTGCTGCAGCCTGGGGGCTTCAGTTGTCACCCAGCCTAATGGCTGGTGGATGCAGGGGCTGACTCCCCTTCTGTCCCCACGCCAAAAAAGGTGACATGGAGCAAGGAGGTGCTTATCCCTGGGAGGACCCACCTCGCAGGGTCTCACCCTGTGCCTCAGCAGCCACTCTTCCCCTCCCCTAGGGAGCTGACAGCAGAGCAGGAGGCACCCAAGAAGCCCCCTCCCAGCAAAGCCCCCTCTACTCAGCCCTGCCTGTCCATGGGGTGCTGGTTGTTGGGGAGGGGGTGCTGGGGAGGATGGTGGGACAGGTAGCCAGGAAGCAGGGCACAAGCTGGGCTGGGGATGCCAGGGGGGTACCCAGGGCGTGTGTGCCCAAGCAGACGGTGCTTAAGCAGGGGTGCCCAGGAGAGCTGCCCAGAAAGGGGGTGGGTACATGGGGTGCACGGGAAGGGGGTGCCCAGGAGTCAGCCGGGGAGGGGATGCCCGGTGGGTACCTGCACTTGAGATGGTCGTGCAGAGGGTGCCTGGGGGATTAGTACACGGGGAGGGGGTGGCCAGGAGATGCCCATGCCAGGGATGCCCGGGGAGGGGGCACCTGGGGAATGACCGCGGAGGGGTGCCCGTGCGGGGGGTTGCGGTGGCAGCGGGACGCACCTGTTCCAGCGGGCCGCCTTCCGCCGGTAGTAACGCAGGGCTTCGCGGGCGCCCAGCAGCGGCTCGGCGGGGCCCGGCGGGGCGGCGGCTCGGTACAGCGGGTGGGCGAAGAGACGGCGGAGCGCGGAGGCGGCCCGGGAGCGGGATGGCGGGGCGGGCGGGCGGCGGCAGGGGCAGCCCGGGGCTCCCGCCGCCAGCTCCCGCCGCGCCCGCGGCCAGAGGTGGAAATAGAGGTCGGCGGCCAGCAGAGCCCCGAGCAGCAGCAGGACGGCCGGGCGGTCCCGGCGGGGGCCCGGCATGGCCGGCGAGGGGGAACCGGGAGCGGCGGCCGGGGGAACCGGGAGCGGCAGGCAGGGACCGTGCCGGGCGCCGGGAGCAGCCGCCGCCGCCGCCGCCTCCCGGGGCAGAGCGCACGGGGGAGCTCGAGCGGCGGAGCTGGGGGGTGCGGGCACCTCGGGGCGGGGACCGGGCAGGACGAGCGGGGCCCGGGCGGGGGAGCGGGGATGGGAGACAGGGTGGAAAGAGAGCAGGGGTCCCGGAGACGGGTGGAGGTTCGGGTCGGTGTCCGGGTCCGGGCCGGACAGGCTGCGCGCTCCCGCCTCGCCCCTGGCTCCCTCCGGGGGCTTTGCCCCCTTTCCCGATGGTGGAAAGTCCATCTGGCCAAAACCTTGGGCAGGAGCTGGGAGCTGGCGAGTGTCCCTGCTGCGGGGGACTCAGGGTGTTGTGGAGCGGGGGTATGGGGATGAGGTGCCTAAACATCCCGGGGGGGCTGCGGGCAGAGCCCTGGGGGGGCTGTCGCCCCGGAGCTGGGCTTGCAGCCCTTCTGCGGTGCTTTTCAGCAAACATTTCAGATTCTGCTTTTATTTCCTTAGTTACTAGTCGAGGAAACTCCCCCCTGCAGTTTGTCAGAGAGGCTGGGCGGTGGGATGTGCTTGTGGTGGGACCCATCGAGCTCGTTGTGGAAGGAGAGTCCTGCTGCAAGCGGTGTGGAGAGCCCAGCAAGGAGCAGGTTGAGGAGCACCAGGCCAAGGGTGGGAAATGGAGGAGAAACTGGCTGTAAACAAAGGACCGTGACTAGACTAGCCTGGCTCCAGCAATCCGCTGAAGGCAGAACAAAAAATAAACTGCAGGAAGAGGGAAAAGTCTATTATGATTTCAGCTGGCTGGAGCAGAGCTCAGTTTTGCATGCAGAACTGCAAAGGGAGTCTCTGGGAAGTGTGCTAGGATCTGGGGGTTTGGGGCTGTGCAAACAGGCATCAGTGGAGCTGTTGGCTGAGCATCTGTCCCAGAGCCTGGGATGCTCCTTTTGCCAAGGAGAGGCAAGGAAATGGATGGTCCCCTGGGCTGGCCTAGGTTGTGGCTGGAGGGACCTGGAGCACATCTGTCCCCTCAGTCCCAGGGTCTTTAGAAGACAGGGGCTAGTTCGGGCTCTCATCTAGAAGCACAATTTCAAATTGCTCCACGTTTTGATATTTGAAGTGTTTAAGGCTGGGGGGGCTTGCTCTAAGGTTTTTTTTGTGTTTTGTTTTTTTTTTTCCCCTATGATATCAAGTTTTATGTATTTTCCACAGTGTGTCAGAAATCCTAACCACAAACTGCAGCTGGGATTTCTATGAGTCAGTGAGGGCCAGTGGGAGCAAATGATGTGACCTCCACACAGTTCAGGGACACTTGGATTCCTTTATGCTCTAAGCCAGACGTGAGGGACCAAGGAGGGAAGAGCTCCCACTGCCCCTAGTACTGATCCTCCAGGTATCGAAGGAGAGAAGAAGCTTTCAGGACATAAAATGGGGGGCTAAAGGGGAGGAAAATTATCACCATCTCTCTGGCCACATTGCTTGGGAGAGAGCAAAGGGGTGTTGTGCTGTGGGGATGCCCCAGTCTTCAGCCCGTCCATGGGCCAGGCAGCTTGGCAGCTTCCCATGACAAGCCTGATAATAAGCAAGGACCTGGGACTAACAATAGGATTATTCTTTATTATTATTATTAGTAGTAGTAGTAGGATAAATATGAGATTAACCAGCTGAAGTTAACAAACTCTGGAATTCAACAAACCCAAGTGGATCAGAAGGGACAAGCGCTGCTCCAAGGCTCTCAGTGCTCCCAAGGGCACTCAGTGCCTCACTTTAAACTTAAAGAGCAATTTTTGACAAACACTCCACCAAATTAACTGGCTAATACTTGCTTTGCTCTTCATCCTCCCTGAGCTGCTTCCCCATTGCTAATCTCTCCCAGAAACCATTATTAAATCTTTCCTCGTTTGCAGCACTAATTCTGAACAAATGCATCAGGAACAAAACGTCAGCTGGGCCTGTGTCTCTCTGCTATTTCCATGCTCCACAGGAAGATCATTTTGCTTTTTAATTAGGCTAATTAAAAAGAAACAAAAATTAATAAATCAATCCCATTAACCTGTAATAAATTGGAGCACTACGGTCCTTCCCAAGCTTTAGTGGCTGCCAGCTCCTAACGTGGTGGAAAGCAAAATCACTCTTCTCATTATAGAATCATAGAATGGTTAAGGTTGGAAGGGGCCTTAAAGATCATTATTTAGATTAGAAATAAAGGATATTATTTAAAACATCTCAGTGATGCTCTGGTAATGCCAGCACTACCTGGGCTTTGCTGTCACAGCCACCAGCCCAGCGCTGTGTCCCTGCTCAACCATGGCTTGGAGTCCTGCTGGAGCTCATCTCCATCCCACACACATCTCCCCACGTTCTGATTTCTGACCTGTACCTGGGCTGGTCCCTGGGCTGTGGGATAAGCTCCACTTCCCACCCCCAGAGCTCAGCTGAGCAGACTGGAATGGGTGGACGTGCTCCTAAAATTAACCTGCACAAACGGATCTGATAGGACACTGAGAGCGAAAGCGGAATCAAATTATCGTTTGGAATTGCCATGAGATAATTGGCCTCATTTACTATTTTAAGATGAAAAAAAGGCTCCCTCTTCCAGGCAACTGCAATGGAGAAATATTCAGGCGTAGAAGATGTCCCAAAACATATAATTAAAGCTTTAAATAAATGTATGATGACATCTTATGTTAAAAAAGACTTCCTTTGTATCTCAGCTAGGAACCAGCCAGGTCATTTTCAAAGTCATTTTTTAATAAACAAAAGACATTTCTCTTGTTTTTCTAGGCAATGTAAAATATTTGGAGATGTAAGTATGTAATTTGAATGCTTTCACACATTATTAATTTAAAAATCATCTTCCTTAGAGATGCCTGTTGCTTGCCAAAAGGTAAATGCCTCTGTCTGCTGCTTTTTGTCTTTTTTACTCTGCTTGAAATGCTACAGAACTGACACAGTCCCACCCTGCAGATTAGAATGTTTGTAAAAGGCAGATAGAGATGAGAACGAGCCCTTTCTCTCTCTCTCATCAATTACAAGGATTAAACACCCAGGCAGCTACTCAACATTGTAAAGAAAACAAAAAACCAGGAACTGGAGGAGCCAAGTTCTGCATTTGCTGCTTCACTATCATGAGGTGTCTGAGCACACCGTGGCATGGGAATGCCAGAAGCACACCCGTGGTTCTGGTTCTGTTCCCGATCCAGCTGGTCCGGTTTGGGCTCAGACGACCAGGTCCAGCTGGAAAAAAGAGGCAAATCCACAGCTTGGACCCTCCCAGGGAAGAACCAGGCGGATTTGCAGCTTGTCTGGAATGTGAGTTCATGTCTGAGGGCTGCGCTGTGTCCCTGACCCCGTGATGTTGATGGTTTTGGCTGCCCCAGCTCGCTGGGCTGTCTCTGTGTGTCCAGCTGCTCCTCCCCATCCTCCGTGGGACTGTGGGTCCAAATCTCATCTGGAGCCTGGCAGGAGGCCCTCTGGAGCTGGCCTGTTCCTGCACACCCTTTCCACCCATAAGGTGATTCAGGAGATGCAGCTGCTGGCTCGGGCTCCTGCCCTCCATCAGCTGCTCAGCGGCTGCATCCGACCTGGATTTTTGGCAAGGGAGGACCCAGGGAGAGCACAAATATGCTGGCTGCTGCTCTCAGGGCTCGGGGAGGTCCCCAAGACTTTCATGGGGTGTCATCCCTCCTTTCCCCTTTCTGCTCTCGGTGCTGAAGTCTTGGTTACAATACAAAAGAAAAGCCCTGGAGACCCTCATAGGGCAATTGGTGCCTCTCCACTTGTGCTGAAGATTAATGTTTTGAGAGAGGAAACCTGTTTCATCCAGAGTGGTTTTTGGTACCAAAAATCCAATTATAAGGTATAAAAGGAAGTGTTTAGAAACATGAAAAGTGGGAATGAGGCCTGAAGCCTCCTTTGATGCAGGACAGGGAAGGCAGAAGGTAAGATGTGCCCCAGGCACAACCCTGATGCTTCCCTGTCTGAGCTGCCAGGCTCTGGCAGCAGCTCCCATCACCTCGTGGTTTCTTTTCCCTCCTCCCCTCTACCTCTCCTGGCTGCTCCTCAGCAGGCTCTCAGCTGCTCTGGGCTCGGGAGGCCAGGTGGTTCCTCTCCTACTTGACAATCAGTTTTTGCTCTGCTCAGTGCAAACCAGATGAAACCACCTTCCTGGCCCAGGAGAGTAGAGAGGTTTCCAGGCTCGACCCTGACAGTAGATGATCCTGCCCCAGGAGGGACAATACAGATGGTGATCAAGCCATGAAACCCTTGCCCGGTGCATGGGGTCCCAGAAGGCTCCAGCTAAGCTCCCCATGCTCCACAAGTACATGCTCCTCCAAAGTCCAGCTGATGAACACCAACCCTTGGAGCCTAAAAAAAGGTCTGTAACAAGCAGAGCTCGTGGGGAAAGGTGGTGGTGATCTACATGCAGGGCTGCCTGTGCTCACTGCTGCCTGCACCTCCCCTGCAGAGGGGGTGACACGCGACTGTTGGTCTTGGATGCGCTGGGATGGGCTGGAGAACATCACTGACCTCTTAAGCAACGCTGGGGTTTTTGGCCAGCTGGCCAGTGGCTCAGCTTGTGCTGAGTTGATGAGATCTCATTTCTAAGAGAGGAAAAACAACCCAGTCCTCTCCAGGAGCCCAACCCAGGGGCTGGAGGCATCTCTGCTGAGGAGGGTGGGAGCAGCGTCCGTATCGCTAAAGGTTGAATAACAGCACAGCAGATTTCTTGTCTGCAGATGATGCTGGGCTGTGTGTGTGTGCATTCTTTAATCAGTATTTAGTGTGTTGAGTTACTCTCCTTGGTAGTTAACTGTGGAATGGTCTCAGTGGAACATCTGGTCCATGATTTGAAAAGAATATTCTTCAACCCATGCTGAGTGCAATTATTTTTGGATACAAGTGGAGACTTTAGAGCCATTAAGAAGATAAAATGCAGATTGCCTGCAGAGGTTTTCTTTTTTCTTTTAAATGGCTTTCAAAGAGAGGAACTTTTATTATTTTTTTTTTCTATTGTTAGCAGACAGTGCAGTGGAATCCAAGCAGAAGGGCTGGGAAGAGGCACAGATGTTCCCATTGCCATTGGCTGGGCCCAAGCACCCAAACCCAGAGCAGAGGGTTTGAACCTCCTTCTGAAGCTGCTGCAGCATTTTCCAAATCTTGCAATAGCTCATCACCAGTTTCTTAGTAAAACCACTGAGGGTTGGTGCAGGACTCCCTATATGATGATTCAGAAGCATGTCAGTGGATGGGACAAGGATTGTTTACAAAACAGAGAAAATGAAGGGCTTTGTCCTTTCTTCCATTGGTGGGAAAATCACAGATGGATCCCAAACCTCCAGTTCCCAGCCCAGTGCCAGTCCATCCAGACCACAGAAGAAAATAGCCAATCTCTGCTTTTTTGGGCATGGCAGGCTATGATAGCAACTGGGACACCTTTATCCTCAAGAGTGTGTATTCTTAAAAAAGAAAAAAGAAAAATAACACATTAGTTTATCATGATTTATTAAGTTATCTCATGAGTTACATGTAGTTTGTGCATTATGCCCCTCCATGGAGGAAGCTGGCTGCCTCCTCTGTGTTTGCTTTAAATTATTTAGAGGAAACTATAGGATGTTGGCTGCTGTTTGCTGTTAAAATTGTGCATCTTGTCCCAGTGAAAACAGGCAGACAGGCTGTACAATTGTGGCTGGTTTTTAGCAGGAAGATAAAGTGAAACTGTTAAACCTGGTAAGGATGGATGCTTCTAGTTGATTCTGGGGACATGCTGTTCAAGGCAGAATCATGGATTTGAGAAGAATGATCATGAATTTGACCTTGACTGCCACTGGAAGAGCCAAAGGATCAGTCGTGGGATGAAGGAGAAGACTTTGGGTTTATGTGTTTTCAGGTGAAAAGGGCACTGCAGAGGGAGATGGAGGAAAATGATGGAGGAGAAGGAGGCTCCCTGACCCTTCCCTAGAGGCTTAAGAACTCGTCTGAGTTGGAGCTTAGTAACAAGATTCAAAAGCAAAGCCTATGGCAGATTAATAATTATGGTAGTGATGATGGTAATAATAACATTCTAAATATTAATAATATCAACAATACCAACAATATTAATACCATTAATTATATTAATAATATTAACAACATTAATAATTATTTAAAAAATTCAGTGTTTTATTCCAGCACCTCTGAATACCTTGATTTTTTGGAAAATGCCTCATGTTTCAAAACTGAAAGGGAGAGAAAAGGGACAGGAGCAAACTTCTCCATCAGAAACTGTTTTTCAGTGTTGTTTGTTTTACAGAGGGGAGGGAGAAAAGCCCTTTCAGCTTCAATCCACAATCAAAATTGCTAATGAAAAGCACCAGTACCTCGGGATGGTCAAAAGCAAACTGCAGCAGCAATCTCTTCCTTCCCCCTAGGTGAGGATGCTGTATGTGTGTGTATTAGCACAGAGGCTGCTGGTGGGAAAGATCCTTCCTCTTCCCAGGAAGCTTTTGTGGCACCACAGCCCTGCTCAACTTTTCCTGAGCTTTTTCTTTTCCCCTTTTTTTGTGTGTTTAAATTTGTTTTTCCCTCTCCCGACTCTATGAATCTCATAGGGGTCATTTTAACCTTGGCTCAGGGGCTGGCTGCTGGGAACAGGTTATTTGGCAATAACTCTTCTGGGGGAGATCTCTTTGTGGACATAATATTGGGTAGTAAAAGTAACAGTTTTGGAACAGAGCGCTCGTGTGGGGAGCTATGCCCCAAGAATATATTAAATAGCTTCTTCTGCAATAAATGCAGCACAAATAAACACGTGGAATTTCAGAATAAAGAGAGGAGCTGGGAAGGGCCTCAAGAGGACAACTGCTCTTTTGCTAACAATGCAGGAATAGATGTGCCTGCTGGATCTGGGCAGTTGACACCCAGATTGATCCCCTGCCAGCTCCTCCAGCCTTCTTGCCATCAGAACAGCTTGAGCTATTTGGGCTCTAAATGCTTGTCAGCTTTGCTTCTTGTTTTCACACTTTGCTGGGAGTCAACAGCAATGCTGAGGGTTGTTTGTTTGTTTTTATTTTACCAGGATGTAAAGTAAGGACAATCAGTGAATCTCTGGCACTAACAGAAAATTAGCACCCTGCTGTAGAGCCACTGGGCCCGTGTCTGTCCTCAGCACAATCCTGTGTTCAGATCCAATTGAGATGCAATTATGGCACTGTGACTTCTTGTAGCTTCAGATGTTTCTGTTCAAAATGTCTCCAGCATTTTAAACATGGGTTCTGGAGCCAGAATGATGGACTTTGACTTCATCTGCCCTCTAGTACAGTTTTAGGGGTCAGTTATCATGGAGGGGCTGGTTCATCCCACTGCAGGTGCAGAGAAGTCGCTGTCTTGCTGGAGAGCCAGCAGGAAGGGTTGTTTTTTTTTTTGAAGCAAGAAAATAATCAGGATAGATTTAATGAGGCTCAGAAAGAGGAATCTTTTATCAACAGAAAAAAATGAGCTGTTTTTCAACTCAGTCCTTCCTTGACTTCCGTATTAACCCTTAGTTCTCACCAGTGGGTGAGTATCTCCAGTGTGCAGGGCTGAGCTCCTCAGCACCAACAGCTACAGCTCTGGAGGGAGATTTAGCAAGATATAAAGAAGTCTGCCACACTCAGGAGATTTTTCTCCGCTCCCCAGTCTTGCATTTAATTTAAAATAAGTAATTATTAATGCCAGGGTCTCTTCAGTCTATGAACAAATGAGATACTGAGAAAGAAGGAGCTATGAGATCACTGAAAGACCATTTTGTCCATCTCTGCAGCTAATATGCACACAGAGGCATTTGCAAAGACTAGGAGATTTAGAGAAAGATTTGGACTGTATGTGATTTAATAAACATCCATTATAGCCAACAGAATCTTGTGGATTTAGTGGTGGAAAAATCTTGAATTTGGCCTTATCCTTTCTGGTTTGCAGTGGAGCATTCAGTCATTGTGTTTAAGCCATGTGCTGGGGATGCCATCCTGTGTGGGATGTATTAGCACAATCAGGAGGTTTCTGCTGATGTGATTTTTTTTTCTGGTGGGAATTGCAGTTGTAGGAGGCCTGTGTTGTCAGTGCAAGAGCTTTGGCTTTGCTGGACTTGATCTCTGTGGAGGTGGGAAGGTTCCTTTTTGGGTAGGTTCAGAGGCTGGTCTGTGCCTGCCTCGTGGGACTGGCAGCTGGGGGCCTCCTGCCATGCAGGGGTGGTTGATGTTGTGGACAGGGCTGAGTTGTGGCTCCTGGGCTGGTGTCATCCTCAGTATCTCCTGTGTCCAGGGTTGGTGTCCATCAGCTGTCCTTATGGATCTGCTCCTGACCCAGTCCCATGAAGGTGCTACTTGGCTGTAAGCATTTTAGAGAGCTGGGCTTGGCTTGGCAGAGCTAACATAGCTCGATCAATAAAAAATAAGTTATAGAGGACACCAGGTGATGTGCACAGATGTGGTGAATAGCTGTTCTAGCAGAGCTGGGAGGTACAAGAGGTGCTCATTCTCCTCCTCCACCCTGGCACTGTGTTGCATTGGTTGGATGGGGCCACTCACAATTTCCAAATGAAAATATTCAGTACTTTTTCACTGCACGAAACATGAACATTAATCCCATGCACCCAAAGTGAGACCAAAATAGCCCTTTTTCCCCTTGGCTGTGGTCTGGGTGCTCTGTTGGCTCCAACTCTCGTGCTCTGAAAGCTGTTAAAAACATCTGTGAACCAAATGGCTGAAAGAACAGCAAGATAAAAGCCTCAAACTTCGTTGTGGTTAAAGTCTTTATTTTCCCCTTTTCCCAATTACCACCGTTCTTCCCAGCCCTCCGGTTGCACTGGGGCTGATGGGTGGTTCTGGGCTGTGCAGCAGGTAGCTTGGCCAGGAAAGCCTCTGCATGGCTTTGCTCTATTTGTTGCATGGGGCCTCCACAGGGAAAAGATATTAAGGGTCAGTTGATAGAAAGAGGTTGAACATCACAGAATATTCACACAGCAGTCATTTGCTGTCCATCTCCCCCACCATTTTATTTCAACATGAAGAGCAAATAACTGTGTGCAGTGATTGCAGCTATTGCTGAATCACGTAGTTATTCATGACATGCAGATTACAGGGCAGTAATTACAGCTGAGGTTGCTGTCATTTTCCTGGATCCTCAAGTATTGAGGTCTCTTAAGCACTGGGGTTTCTTGCTCATGTGGCAAATGTTTAGCTTTAGCTGGAGACACAGTGAAGTAGGGGAACCACAAGTGCAAAACCTCCTGGAAAATAAGGTGACAATCAAATCTTTGTGTGGACTAAGCTTTTGCCATTATACTCTGGATGTTATTCCAAGAGCTGGCACAGGCTCCAAGGGGCATTAGCAATGCAAAAATAGCACTGGGTTTGGCCACATCCACAGGGTGGGTTAGGAGCCTGTTGGTATTTGGGTGATGGTGGAGAGGGAAGGCTGAAACTGGCCGGAGGGGGAGGCTGGGGAATTGATTCATTTGTGCTCACTTCGGGGTCTCACATCAGCAGATTAGGTTTCCTTATTAAAGACAGAAAAGCTACAGTGCAGAAATGCATGTTAAAAATGTAACTCTCTGTGCTTATCCAAGGGGAATTGGGGCCTGAGCCTCAGCATGGCTGGCCAGGGGGTGGCTGCTGGGGCAGCAGGGAGGGGAGCTGGCTGCTTGGGTGGGTTACAAACCATTTCCTCACTCAGCATCTGGGAGGTCACAGGTAAGTCCTGGTGGAAGGTTGGCTTCTGCACCTCACAGGGGACAAGGACACACTGTGAGCACACAGGCCACCCCAGGGAGAGGTGCTCATCATCACTTTCTCTACCAGCATCACTTTAGCACCCCAGCACGTGTGGGTGTGTATGGATTCTGCCTGGGGGAGCACTGCCGGAGCGGATTTCTAATTATAGTTAATTGCAGGGTTGATACTCTCTGGATATGGTCTGATACAAGTCAAACGATTTCCTGTTGGTCAGCACTTTACAGACACACAGCCAGAGGCACCGAGGTGGATGCATTTCCTGAAGGCATTTAGCTGGGCAAACGCTTTCTTCCCTTTCCTTCCTGTGCCCAGACCTCGGTGGAGCAGAACACCCCCCTGTGGCCTCGCTCGCTGGTCTGGGACAGCATTAACACTGTATTTTATTAAATAAAGTAGAGGTCCCTAAACCAGGTGAAATGGTGGGGTTTAGTTAAGCTGAGGGCTCCCGGGAGATGCAGGGTGGCTTGGCCACACTAAGCCCTGGGTTCTGCAGTTTAATCTTTTTGATCCCCAAAAGCTCAGCACCTTTCTCTGCACAGCCTGGCAGCTGGTGCTGCTGGCAGCACTTGGCATCAAACACTTTGGAAAGCTGTGTTGCAGATAAGCTCTCTTGGAAATGGGAGCTAAAATATCTTAACTGTGTTCCCTGCAATGGGACTGGGTGCATGAATTGGTTAAATATTTACACAATGCTTTTAAAGTCAGATATTGCATGTGAGCTAGATTTTATCCTAAGTCATTAAATTCATACTTTAAAGCCCATTTTGGATGTCCCCTAATGGGGATGTTGAAAGTGGATTTCATGTAGTTGATATAGATGTAACACTGTGCTGTCAAAGAGGGGAACTCATTAGCCCAGGTACTGGGAACACAGAGACAGGCAGATCTCAAACACAGAAAGGAACAAAGCTAAACAAAGGTTGAAGAAGAAAAGCAGCAGCTTCTTGAAAAGAATTAGAGAGTTTGACTCCATATGTAATTTTTTTCCTAAACTTTGGCTTTCACACAAGGCAGGATCCTAAATGATGATTTCATAGCCTTTAAGTTTCAGACAAGCTGTATTAATCTCTAGGACAAAGACATCCCTCTCTCTCCCAGGCACCCTCTGCAAATGGAATCATCTGAAAACCTGGAAGTGATGCCAAGCATTTTGATCTTACCAAGGGTAAACAATGAGAACAAATTTATATAAAAATTTACATTCAAAATTATGCCAATGTTAACATTGTAAGTGACACTGTAAGTGTATTATGTAACTTTGGGTCCACTAAAAGCTTTTTCAATGGATGCTGCTGTTGCAACAGATGCTGGTCATGGTTCTTTTCAGATGTTTGTAGGAAATTACATGGAGAAACAGCTCTACCTTAGGAAAAGCCCAAAGGAAAATGGAATGAAAAGAAGGAGTGGATTTTTCTGGGTCTGGAGGTCTTCTGGAAGTCTTCCTGGCAGGATGTGTTTCAGCAGTGTGGGAAGGTTGGGAGCCTGGAAGGGTGCTCACTGGGAATGCTGGGGACTTCAGAGGTGAGCACATGGTCCCCAAGGGGTGGCATTTGCTGGCACTGATGGTCCCCAATGTTTGCTCATTGACTTCTCTTCATGCTGTTCTCTTCCTCAGCTCATTTTCCACATGTTGCTTGAGCAGGGAAGGAAAATGGGAGTAAAATTTGTTTGTGAGGGCAGAGAATGAATTAAAGAGCAGCGTTTGTGGGAGAAGGGCCCTGGCAGTGAGAGCAGCCGGAGCTGGGCTGGTCCTCACTTCTGTCACTCACTGCAAATAGCTCTAAATTATCAAAGCTCTGGCCCTGTTCAGTTACTGGATGAAACATTTTGGCTTGTGGTGGAGAGCAGCTCATACGAGATGTTTGAATGGCTGCTTCTGATCTTAAAACCAACAAGTCCCTGAATTGCTATCCAAACCACGAAAAACGTCCTTGTAGCTTCATTGGCATTTACCACATAAAGATGTCCTGAAGTATTTCTAAGCTCAGAGTCTGCATTATCAGACCTTTGGAGATTACCTTTATCTTCTTTCCTTTATTAAACACAGCTCAGCTCTTACTGCCTTTCACACAAACAAAATTTTCTGGATATTACTTCTAGGAATCACTCATTAAATAGTTTTAAAACGCTGTTCAGCCACGTGCTTGCCCCTGAGTTTGCTCTAGATGAAATCACTGTTGGTGATCCCAGCACCTTCCCTGTGCTGGGTGATTATTTTTTGGCTGATTTCTGTAGGAATTAACCTTCACTGCTTCACCACTTTGTATGTCTTTTAACAAATCTGGGCACGTGGCGGATTATCTTATCTTGAGCTGTGGAGTTTCGCCCTTGGCTGGAAGTGTGGACAAGGTCAGAGAGAGGGAGGTGGTGTCACCTGGTGATTTCTCTGGCCAGAGGTGCTGTTTGATGGCTCTGCAAGGTCACTTTGCACAGCTCCCTCTGAAGAGCTGGGTGATGCTGATGGGGCTGGGGGGGCAGCTGGATTCCAGCAGAGAAAGGACAGGGTAGGAAGAACAGCTCAGCATCCTGCTGGAGGAAGGATGCTCTGCCATCTCCTCCTGAGGAGAACTCCAGAGGGAGGAGGAACTGCACGTATCCAGTGCTAAATGGCACATGACTCGAGCAAAAAAAATAAAAAAAATCACACCTCCTTATTACATAGAATTATCTCGCTGTGTTGGGGCCTGACAACCACCACCAGATGCTCATCTTCTCAGTTGCTTTATTGGATTCTGGGACATCCTCCTAATTGCCATAAGTGGGAGATGATTCCCCAGCATCTGGCATGTGTTAATACTGATTTAGAGTGCTTATCAATCCACTTCAGGAGAGCACGTACGTGCTCAGTGTGCAGTCAGGGGCAGCCTGGCAAATTCTAAAACATCATCATTTTATCCTATTTTTTTCTCATTTGAATTGCTGCTGAATGTCCTTGCTACCAGACCCTGCTGCAGTTTGAGCAGCTAAAGGTGGGGATTCGTTGCCCAGATGTCATCCCCATTTCTGGCCATGGGTAGGAAATTTCCCATTGCTGCCCCATTTCCCCCAGCCTTGCCCCCAAGCTGTATTTCTGGAGCTGCTGAAATCTAAGCACAAGTTGCCCCTCAGCTCATGAAAACTGCATTTAGCAGTTCAGGCCCAAAAGAAACCTTCTGCTAAATTATAATGACTTCTGCTTCAGGTTTTTTTTTGTTCAGGTTCAGAGGGCCTCCTGCAGATATAAATGAGCACAGCTGCTTGGACACTTTTCAACTGAAGATCTTTTACTGGAAGAGGGAGCACTGCTTGGTCTACAGAGGAGTGAAGTCCCAGGCAGGTGGGTTTCCTCAGTCAGCTCAGATTGAGGGAAAGGGAGGAATAAAACTAGCTAAAAGCAGATATTTCAGTAATTGCATCCAAGGTGCTGTTTTCATTCCAGGCAGGAATAAAACCATAGGGTTCAGACAGTTTTTAATTTTGTTTTTGTTCCTTACTTCAGTCCTCTGAGGTGCCTGGCAGAGTTTGGTCACATGAGAGCTGGTGCTGGTGTGTATGCAACAGGGTCTGTTTGAACAAGGGAATGAAGTATTTCTCCACATTGTTCCTGGTTGAGGAATGCTGCTGGGCTTAGATCCCAGCAGGAGGTTCATCCCCAATGTGAATTTGAATTTTGGATTAACAAGCTTTTCAGACCTGCTGAAGCTTCTGGTTTGTGGGATCTTTGCCTCTGGGAGTGACAATCGTATGTGGGTCCTGCATCAGGGACCAACACTTCTCTAGAGATCTTGTGGCCATAGGAAAGAGCAGGTCCAGCTTGTTGAGGTGTTAGGTGTGTCTGCCCCAGGAAGGACAGAGGAGGTGCCTCAGCTGAACAGAAGGATGGTCACTTAGGGCCTTGCATCTCGTTTGAGCAGTCACTTCTTAATTTACATGCAGGGAAACAGGCACAGAGAGCTTCTGTGCTAAACTCCTTACCAAACGCTGAGAGAACCTGCAAAGTCCTGCTCCCATTTCCTGCTCTAAATCCCACATAACTGACCCAAATATCCAGAGCTGGGAGCCAAATGCTTTCAAGTCAATGGAAAGATTCTCCTTGACTTTAATGGTCCTTGCATGAGTGCCTAATTCCTTCCTGTTCACAGGCTCTCTTGGACTTGGTTATGGAAACAACTGCAGATATAAAGCACTGCAGTGAACTGCAAACCCTTCAAAGCAGCACGATGGCAGATCTTGCTGTCCTCCCAGACAGCTGGAATGGGGTTTGTTTGACGAAAAGCCCGATAGATGTTCTTCCAGGCAGCTTCGTGGCTACAGTGTGAATGAGTGTTTTAACAAATATATATTCATGCAGACAGGGCTTGTGGTCAGCCCACTGGGTTTGGAGCCAAGCTCTTCCAGCAGGATGGGAAAGGCAAGGAAGCTGTGTCCCTGCTAGGCGAAGCTGAACCTCCACAGCTTTGTCACACCAGCATCTCTCAGAGCTGCAGTCTTGGGTCTTGCAGCTTCTAAGGTCTGGTTCAGCTCCCTTCCTGCAAAGACCATGTCACTGGTGGAGACTAGGAGTTGCTGTTTTGTCAGCTCTTGGTGAAGTGCAAGGTTTATTGTCCCAGACTGTACCACCGCTGGCCCCTCTCCCACCCTGGGCAGGGCTGGCATCTAAAGCTGCTGAGAGAGGGACACAAGAGCCCAGCTCAGTGATGCACTTGCTCAACCATGAAGATGTTGTGCAGGTCCAGTCCTGCTGCTGTGCTGAGCACTGAGCCAGCCACCACACGTGTGCCACCAGCCCACCCCAAACTGTGGCTGAAGCCTTGGCCACCTCTGTGGCTCGTGCCACAAAACTGTTCGGCAAAACACTTAAAGGGGTGCTTAACTTTAAGGACATAGGTATGTTAAACCTTGACAACTGACTTCTGCAGGGATTAAACACATGTAAGGATTGGCTGGGGAGGGATCTCAGTGCATCGGGCTGTGCAGTGGCATCAAGAAGGACATGGGGTTTTCCTCCCTGACACTTGGGACTATCAACCAGCACCTCGAAGCACAAGATCTACCTGCTTGGGTCTGATCACACATGGAGCAATAATAGCAAACACATTATCTGGTCTTTATAAAGCCCAGAGGCACCGAATCCAACCCTGTTAGAGGAATAGTGACTTTCCCAGAGGATCTGTCTCTGAGAAGCACAGAAAATATTTTCCCATGTGGAAGGCTGCTCAGCTGGCTCTCAGGGAAGAGGAGGCTGCTGTTGATTGCTGTTCCTTTCTCTACACCCTAGAATCTTTCTAGACCTAATTAAGGGTTTGGGTTGTTTTACTTTGCTACCAAAACTGCAGAGGGGTTATGCCATTTCTTTTTTCCACGCACCCAAAGGCAACTGGGTGTCTGCACCTCCCCCTTCCCATCCCTCACTTGTTGTAGGCAGCGTGAGTACAGATGTGACCCTGTGCACAGTGTGGCCTCAATGGCCTGGACACAAATCCACACTCCTGGAGCCATGTCCTGCAAGAGGAACTGAGACCTCACTTTCACAGCTGTGCATTCCTGAGATGAAAAGGGCAGCTCAGGCCCAGGCTGTTTCCTAGTGGAAAATCAGACTTGGGCAATCTATGGAAAAGTCTGGCAGCTGCAGGAACTGTTTGGCTGCTGGAAAAATCTGCAGTGAGCTCTGTTGGGTCCCCTCCTGATCTGGGGAGCATCCTCCATCAGATTTCTAAGATTTTGGATGCTTGCCCATAAGTCGCACTAGAAATGTGGCTGTGTAAAGACTCAGAGTTCAGAGAAGGAGGAATTATAAAGTGCTGGGCTGGCTCTCTCAAAAGGATTATTTGCTTTTTAAGGTTGTTATCTGCAGCCTAGACTGATCATTCTGTGGCAGAGGAAAACAGGCAGCAGACTGAGACATGGGTGAAGCCAGGAGTTCATCTCTCTGCAGTCTAAGCAGGTACACGTTTCTTTTTCTCCCAGAACTTAACTAAAATGCATACATCTTTCCTCACATTTTTATGAAGCTCAATGGCAATTAATGGTCACTCTCTAATTATACCAACATTAACTTGTTTTCATGGCTGAAAAGGACAGATCCAAGGGCAGTATTGTTCCTCTGCATTTGGTTACTCTGGGATGTGCTGTCTCCAGGAAGCAGCTAGAAACCTGGGTTTTATAATTTGCACTCCAATGAGCTGAACTGTGCTGGTGACAGGAAGACAGACTTGTCCAGTGGAAATTATATGCATTAGTCTGGGCTGGCTGATAACTCCCCACCTGCTGATGAATCCTGAGGATAACTGAGGCTGTGGTCCTGAGCACCCAGAGCAAAGCGTGCCTCTCCTCTGGTTTCTAAATCTCAAGCTGGCTTCTTGCACAGATCCCCCCCAGACCCTTCCCCTCACCCCATCCTCCCTCCCTCTGCACCCCTCCAGGGCCAGGGGGCAGCAGAACGGGGGGCTGTGATTTAGCAGGGTGATGCCCGCCATCCCTGTGACTGCCGGTCATGGACCTTCCCTGGGGAAGACAGAGCTGGGTTTTTGTGTTTTGTTTTCAATCTTGCTTCAAACAAATAAGCAACAAAAAACCCCACTGACAAGAAGAAAAAAAGAGGTTGAAAGTTGTTTATTAATTAATGGTCCCTGTCTTTTCTCTTGGCCAGGAGGATGTCCCTGGCAGGGCACCCAGGGGTGGACCCGAGCCCTTCACCACTACCTTCCGCCTTCCCGCGCTCTTTGCGTCCCTTTCCCGCCATTTCCACGCTCTCCCGCCCTGCGGTGCCCTTTGCCAGTGCGCAGGCTCCGCCCACGGCCCCCTCAGCCAATCAGCGCTGCCCTCAGACTCAGCCCCGATCTCCCCCCGCGCCGCTGGGCGCCATGTCGGGCCCGTTCTCCTGAGCGCAGCGGTGCTGCCCTGGGGACTCTCACCGCGGCCGCCCCCAGGACACTCCCCGGGGCGGAGAGGCATCATCTGGCCGGTGAGTGATGGCGCACGGCGGGGCAGCGCTCTGGAGCGCAGGAATTCTTCAGGCAGCGCTGGGGCATTGGTTCCGCCGGCCGTGCGAGGGGGGCTCGGCTCCTCTGAGCGCTGAGGAGGCAGCGGGGCTTTGGGGCCCGGAGCGACGGGCCGGCAGCGACCGATCCATCGCGTCCTGAGGGGCTGATAGGGCTGGGGCTGCGGACCCCAAAGAGCGCGGAGAGTTTGTTGCTGTCCGGGCAAAGGGACTGCCGGAGTTGGTGGCGGGACGGAGGGGGAGTATGAAGTGGTAAAGCAGGTACCTCTTACCTCCATGCTTTAGAAGTGCCCCTCATTAAATGAATGCATCACAAATAGGTTTTAAAACGCCATGAGAAAACCCGTGCCTGTATGTAGGTATTAACTGAAAATAAATACGGTAAGAGATATTAATCCCCGTATTTTACTGTACTATTTTAGTATAAGTGGTTATATGGGATCAATTGTAGCGTTTTGCAGTTTGTGCACCATCTTTGTAGATACTGAGCTACTGTCAAAACCAGACAGAGTTTCACCAGTATTGACAATGCTGTGATTTGATGCAGAATTGAGTTCAAAATTCTAGTTGCCTGTGGCGACCATCCAAACAAAGTTTCCTACCACCGGCCCTCCCTTTGCTTCTTGATTCGTTCCAGGACATGATGTATTCTGTCCATGTCGTGGTGTACCATAATCAGGATTCTCTGGCCTTTGTTTTCCATTTGTCGTATCAGTTTGTGTCACTCAGGGTGTTTTAACAGTTTCTTGACCAAAGCCGTGTCCATCCTGATTGGAGTTGGAGATGTGGTGTTGTGTGGCACGTTGTCTTCTCCTGAAGTCTGGTACATGTACTCACCATCTCTCATTCTTGCAGCAACCATGGATTGTACCCATAACTGAGCTTGGATACAGCTCAGTGCTAACGAGGTGTTGCTTTGAGCAGTTTTTAAGGCATTAGCCAACTGCTGATTATCATTGTTATGCACCTTGTCCGAATTAGAAAAGAGAATTGAGACTAACTGTTGGTTAGTTCCTAAAGCAAATAAAGAAGATCTCAAAGGTTGATCCGTGGGTTTTAAATCATTCGCTATTTGGTATTTAATGCACCTAGTCCAGTTCCCAAAATGCCTGTTGTATCTCTTTTAAAATGAGACAGTGTCTCCTGGTGTTTCCAAGAGGACCATCCAGTATAGGATGGTATCTAAAAAAGGGGAACATTTTGCTTTAATGGTGGAAATACCTAGTTGCATGGACAATTCCACAGTCTTGAATGACCAAAAAGGATGCAATTTGTTGTTGTCTGGTTAATTTGACTGCATGTGGTCCAGCCTTTGAAATCTGTGGGGACAGAGGTTTTCTATCCTGTATTCGTAGAGTGGAAGCAGAGTTTGTTGTGGGTTTTGTTGCTGTTGTCACTGGGGTGGTTGTTACTGTTGTTGGTTTTGTAGTATCTATTTTGAATTAGAATGATAGTCCAACAGTATCATGAGCCCAGAGACAAACCACACAAACAAGCTGCATTAAGGTAAAATTGTACCAACAATCCAATTAATCTACAGCACAGGGCTGTCTGTCGTTACCTGTGGGATTTGATGCAGTGGGATACACAGAAATCAGAGAGGAAGAGTAGAAAACCAAAGGCAAAGTCCTGCAATAGTAGTTTTAGGCACCTAATAATTCAGAAATAAATGTCAGGCCCTGCTTTGTCAGACCACTGACATGTCATAACACACTTGAGTGGGGAGGCCCAAAGTTTGCCTGGCACTTACAAATTTTTTTCTCTCTTTCCCTTCAAGGGAACCTGGGTTTCTCCCCTCCCCATGGAATGTTTTCAGTTTCCCTTTTGTTTTTCCTGCCTGTTCCATTGCAGTCACCATTTCCACTACGTGAGCTGTTGGTTGATCTTGTAACAATGTGGGGGGGGTTCCAAGGATAGTGCTTTTCTCCAAAGCTCATTCTGTTCCTCTGGTGTGTAGGGAGGCTTGTTTTTCTATTTGTCTCCTATCCCAGGAGCAGATTATGAGTTCACACCTGGCATCTGAAGGATTTTCACCCTTTGTTTTAAAGCTTTGTCTGGTGGTTTAGCTTGCTTGGTAGAATCTGAACAGCCAGTATCTTGCATGAGTTACTATATCATGTAAAAATTCTGCCCGTGTAGGAATCAGTTGTCTCAGCTGACCGTGTTGTGTGCCCTGATTGTGAAACCAGTTTATACTGATTTCGTGTCTGCGTCTTATCAAATAACCTTTTAAGTCTGCCAGGGCACCCATTAAAAGAGACATGTCCAGGTTAGTGTTGTCCCTCCCACGTGGAGGCAAACAAAACTTTGCTGTCCTTGTTTAGCAGGATATCAAAGAAGGCAGCGGTGAGATCGGTCACAGTAAAACATCTTGCCCAGTTGGTATTTGGAAAAGTCTGGTAGAGGGATCTGGTGCCACTGGGTGTGGGGTTCATATGTGTTAGTTAACTGTCAGCAAATCTTGCACAACCTGGTGTTCCAGCTCCCCATCTCAATCTAATCTATTCCCTTCTTTTATTTTTTCTAGATAGTGCCACCCAGCGTGATCTGCCCCAGGCAGAAAAGCTCCAGTCTCACCCAGGGCAGGCTCTGTGGTTCCAGGCAGGACAGCAACAATGGCCTCACTGGGCCTGGCCCAGCTGCTGGACCTCACCTTCAGGGTGCCTGAGTTTGGGCCATCAACGTTCAGGCCCTGCACTGCCTGCTCCAGGCTGTGCTGGGAGACCTGCAGGACCTGCCAGGCCAACCTTCCCAGGTCACTTCTGTGGCCACGGATGTGGGACAGAGGAAAGAGAAAATGGAAGTGAAGGAGAGCAGCATCTCCCAGGTAGAAACTCTGGCTTCTGCCCTGCCCAATCCCCCTCCTCTGGGCTCTGTGGCACCTGTGTGCTGCCCTTAGACCAAGGTCTGGTTTAAGCCAAGCTCCCAGCAGCACATGGGGCCAGGATCCTCCAGCAGGCCGACCACAACAGCAGGGACACAGCCTGGCTCCCTCGGAGTGCATGTGGGGACACAGAGACAACTGGTGGCCCCTGAGGAGCGGGCAGGTGCATCCTCACAAGGGACGAGGACTTGTGATGCCACCACCACTGCCCTGAGGGTGCAGCTGGTGCCCCGGGTGTTAAGACCAGAACCATGGAGATCGAGCCAGGGTCCCCCAGCACCCAGGCCACCCCTACGGGGGCATAGCCAGGGTCCTCCAGCATGCAGGCCACCTCTGTGCCCCTTGCCCAGGACCAGCAAGGGGCAAGCACGTGGATGAACAACTTTTTAAAATGCTTAATGGGTGGTTCCTAGAAGTAATAGCCAGCAGATTTTGTTTGTGTGAAAGGCAGTAAGAGCTGATCTCTGTTTAATAGAGGAAAGAAGATAAAGGTAGTCACCAAAGGTCTGATCATTCAGACTCTGAGCTCAGAAATACTTCAGTACAAAAACTGCTCATTATGTGTCCAGTGGATTTCCATGGGATCTTCCAGTTAGATGAACGTTGCAGGGATGCTGTTACTGCTTCAGGAACCTTTCTAATTGAATCTGACCTTCAGCACAAATAATGTGGTTCCTTGCCTTCTTCAGCTTCTGAAAGGTCTTCCCCAAAGTCCAATGGGTAGAAGAAAGCAATATACTGAAAGGCAGAGGCTTGCTTCCAGCTACAGAAAGCAAAGTCATCATTGCTCACTTGCAACTGCTAATTTGCTGTTTGCAGGGTCTAGGTTGTTAGTGTGAGAGGTTCCCTGTAAAGTAAAAAAAAAAAAAAATTAAGAAAAAAGGGCGTTTTGCTCAGAGGCTCTTACCCTGCTGGGGGATTTTAACCACCCCATCTGCTGGAAAATAACACGGTGAGCTGTAGGCAGTCCAGGAGACTCCTGGAGTGCCTTGAGGATAACTTCTTAAGCCAGGAAATAAACAGCCCCACTCAAGGGGATGTGATCCTGGACCTGATGGCACAGGCTTGCTTTGAAGAGAACTCGGACTCTCTTGGAGGTGTGTAGCTTGGTGAGCTGCTGCTGGTGTCCCCAGGAGGGAGCTGGGCCCTCACCCCTTCCTAGCCCCTCTCTCTCTCCTGCCCTGTGGCCATCACTGTCACCCAGCATGAAGGAAGGATGTCCCAAGGACCTTGCTGGTGGGCAGGCCCAGGGCTCCCTGCCTTGTGGGTTTCTCTGGAGCTGGTGGCAGGGGTCTGTGGAAGGGAGGCTTGGGGGCAGAACCCTGGCATTGTGCTCTGGGAGGTGGGTTGCAAACCCTGCCTGGGGCTGTGGCTCCCGAAAGGCAGGCACAGCCCCTGGGGCTGGGATTGTTGTTCTGCATCAGTCTTCAGATAATTTTTGACACTGTAAATTACTATTTTCAAGCTCAACAGTCTGGACACGAGCCAGTCCTAAGACAAGCACTGGTGTCCTCAAGCAGGTTCTGCATATTCCTTTCTGTGCTTCTTCTGAACAGTAAAATTCTTCTCCATCTCAGCCACAGTACTGTGAAGCTTTTGAACTCCTGCATCATGCTTCTGCTGTAAGTTTTTCTTCATGACATTTACCTTCTGCTATTTTCATTTTTTTTCTCCAGCTCTTTTTTCATACATTAAAAATTGTGCCTGTTCAGCATGAAAACTACTGCTTTTTCCTAGGCCAATTTTGGGTGTTACCTGAGACACTGGCACTGGTTTTGCCTGGGAATCACAGTTACTCCCACTGTTCACTTAATTCAATTTCTTCACTTAGACTTTCAGAGCACTGGGCAGAAATCTCATTGCATCAATACCTGCCACGGGCCTTCATGATGCTTTGTTTGGATTAAACAGTTGGATTCCCCTGGTCCGCACCAGGGGGGTATTGAGGACCAACAAGAAGGGTTTCTTTCAGTACATCAATACAAAAAGGAAGAATAGGGGAAATGTGGGCTTGCTGGTGAATGAGGTGGGTGACCTAGTGGCAGAAGACAAGAGTTATTGAATGCCTTCTTTGCTGTAGTCTTCATTGCTCTTATATTGCATATAATGTCATTATAATACTAAAAATCACACCCCCAGGTCAAAAAGGAACACCATTGCACTGAGCATATGTGATACCAGAAAAAGTGATGTAACTAAATATAAGTCACTAACAAATCACTGTTAAGGATGGACTTACCAACTATAGTTTTGTGTATAAATATGTCATGAAAAATTTGGGTTTGTGTGCTTGATTTGTGGGAAGACACCAAGCAACGAACTTTGTACAAACCTGCAATAAATAACAGTGTCTCTTTCCTACACCTAGTCTCTTTGTCTGTGTTTTGGGGGCAATCTTGAAATGGTAGCACCTTGACTTCAGCAAGGTTTTTGACACTGTCATCTCCTGTGGCAGCCTGTGCTCATTTGGTTCGGGCATGGTTTTTTGGGGTAGTGCTGCAGTGGAGATCCTGAGGTTGGTAAGAAGGAAGGGAGTGACCAAGCAGAAGTTCCCCTGCAGCCCATGGGGAGATGGCAGCTGTCCCCCTGTACCCCATGGAGGAACATGGCAGAGCATCCCCTGAAGGTGCCAAGAGGGGCATGTGGACCTGCAGCCTGTGGACTTGGATCTGCAGCTCTGGAGGACCCTGTGCCAGGGGAGGTGATGGTTCCTGGAGGACCCTGTGCCAGGGGAGGTGATGGTTCCTGAAGCAGCCCCTGACTCCGGTAAGCCCACGCTGGAGCAGCTCCTGAGGAACTGTGGGAGGGACTCATGTCGGTGAGGTTCGTGAAGGACTCTCCCATGGCAGGGACCCCGTGGGGAAGCAGGGGAGGATTGTAAGGATTCCTCCTTGAGGAAGGAGGGGCAGGAAACAGACTCTGAACTGCCTCAAAACCCCGTTCCCTGTCCCCCATTTTCTTGCTTTTCAGCCAGTCTCCCTGCTCTGTGCACGCTTTCTTGCATTTTTGCACGCTTTCTTTGCTTTTCTGTACCTTCCCCTTGCTCTTTGCGCCCTTTCCCCGCTCTTCCTTCTCTTCCCGCCCTTTCCCCGCTCTCCCGCCCTGCGGTGTTTGCTGCCAGGGCACAGGCCCCGCCCACAGCCCCCGCAGCCAATCAGCGCTGCCCACAGGCTCGCCCCGGGTCTCCCTTCAGCGCCGCGGGGCGCCATTTTGGGTTGATTGTCCTGTAGGAAGAAGGTGCTGTTCGGGGGAAAACGCTCGCTGTGGCTGCCCGCAGGACACTCGCACAGCTTGCTCCGGCCGGGAGCTTTCCTGCAGGAGCCCAGGCCCCCCAAGGAAGCGCCTCCCGTTTTAATTACTTTCCTTTCTTTGAGGTCTCAAAAGCGTGACTGCTTTTACCCTCTCCCTTAGAGGAGGAAATAGGGGAAGGCTGCTGCTGATAGCAGCGACATGCAGGTTTCTGGCAAATTGCTCTGAAGCAAAGAGCTGTAGTGAATTTTCCTGATGCAGTGAGGGATTTGGAGATGTGAACATCTCCTGGTCTCAGTTTAGCCAGCTGCTTCTGGTTTCTAGTCAGGGTGAGGTTTGAAGCGAAGCCTGAGGAGAACGGGCTGTGGTCCTGAGCACCCAGAGCAAAGCGTGCCTCTCCTCTGACTTCTAAATCTCAGGCTGGCTTCTTGCACAGCTGCCCCCAGACCCTTTCCCTCAGCCCATACTCTGTCCCCCCGCACCCCTGCAGGGCCAGGGGGGCAGCAGAATGGGGGGCTGTGGTTTAGCAAGGTGATGCCGCCATCCCTGCGACTGCTGGTCATGGACCTTCCCTAGGGAGTGGGGAGCTGCATTTTTTGTTCTGTTTTTGAATCACTATTACTTAAAAAAAGCCCCAAATAAATTCTTAAGCACCTGGAGGGGTAAGCAGGTGTCTTGCCTGCTGTAGGTTTGGAACGGTGGTGAACTAGCAGATGTATCATATTTAGGGCACTATAGGTTGGAATCCTGCCCCATGCCTTCCACCATCACCTGCAGCTTGTCCTGCTCCAAGCCTTCCACCGTCACACACAGCTTGTCCTGCTCCTTTCCATGCCTTCCATCGTTGCACAGAGCTTGTCTCCCTTCTGCTCCAAACCTTCCACCATCACCTTCAGCTTGTCCAGCTGCAGGAAGGGGAGAAAGGATCAGCTCTGAGATAGGATGGATGTGGCCAACGAGCCTGAATGCTCTGGAGGCTTGATGGCCCCATCCAGACAGGGGACTTGGCTGGGACCCTGGTCAGGACCACCCTGATGAGGCAGCGGGTGTTGGGAGTGCTCTCCCCACCCCAGCCTCACCTGCTCCTGCAGCTGCTTGTTCTGCAGGTGCGCAGCTTTGCCTGTGGCCTCTCGAGGGGTACTTGAGTCTGGCCTTGTGAGGCAGTGGGTTGGGGACAGGGGCTTGGCCCCAGGGGAGGGCCTGGCTGGAGCTCAGGAGTGGAGAAGGGAGGGTTGGAGGGTGGTGGGGCTGGAGCTCCAGGGCACTGGGGGCTGAATGGGACCCACCACCACTTGCTGATGGCAACGTGGGGAGGAGTCAGTGCAAGGAGCTGCATGGGCAGTGCAGAACCTGCAGGACAGGGGGTCAGGCAGGGGAGCACCCAGGAGACCAGCCAGAGTCTCTACCTTGGAGATGTTGTCTCCGAGTCCAGAACGCTCTGTGGAATCACTCAGGGTGAAGGTGGCCCCAGGGATGGAAGATGCCCGGGGTCCTTTTTCCCTCTCCACTTTCACACCTCAAAGGCACCTGAGGATGCCTCCTGTTTGGCAGCAGCTTCCCGCAGCCTGTTCCCAGAGGGATGTAGCTGTGGGAACACAGGTTTCTTTGGTCATTCAAGCCAGTTAGCGTGGACAAATTGTGAACAAACAGCAAACATTTGGCATTAAAATAGATAGCACGTGTGTAGCCCCTAAGAATATACATTAAGCATTTCTCTTGGACTTCAGGGTAATGGCAGGGGAGGATCAATATGCTAACAATGTCAAAAAGGCTTAAAATTTAGCGTCCGAGCAACTTCTATTAATGCTTCTGTAGCTTTCAACCTCTAAGAAGTACAGAATTTATGCAAGTACATTAAAGAGTCCTAGCTTGGCCAGTACACAAGCAGGTTATTAAACTATATATACAGAAAGTGATAAATATAGAATTAATGAGTCTTTCAGCTTCTTTTTATGGCCTTGAAAATTGACAAAAACCTCATTCCCCCCCTCCAATCTTACGAAAGACACCTCTTTGGTAAGATTTGCACCTCCGACTCGGTTGGATGTTTACCCAGGAATCACTAACTCGAGCTCGTGCACTAAGTGCACAACTTACCAAGGGCAATTCTGAACTTCTTGTATCTATCACCTCAATAAATTCTCCTTCTGTACGACTCTGTGTGTCGGTGTCAGTGCAAGCTCCTCTGGGGCTCTGAAACAGTCAACGTTGCTTTTCAGCACAGGGTGGCTGTACAAACAGTTCCTTGCAGACTCACATCCTTTCATGCCACAGCAGCTGCCTTGCAGGGTGGGGTGGCATCTTCCTCTTTCTCCATGAGTCCACAGAGGTCTTGGGGCAGCTTGAAGACGCAATGAAAAGGTCTCCTTGTGCCACCCATCTGGTGTGGGGAACAGCTTCCTCACGTGCATCAGGATGGTGACAGTGCAGGAGCTGGCTGTGTCCTCTGAGTTCCTGGGGAAGGTGCTGGAGACAAGTTGCTCTTATGATGCCCTGCCTTGTTATCACAGGAATGGGAAACATGGGTGCAGAGAGTTTGGTGAGGACAGACCTTCCACAGGGTGCCACTGTCCCAAGCCCAGCCATTCTGGGAACACCTTGACCCAGTGCACCTTTACCTTCGTGCTCGGCCCAGCTCCAAGGCTCAAGGTGGTCCTAGTGACATTCTCCTCCAGACTTGACCCCAGGAGTTTTGCTTGAACTGGAGAGCAGCTCCTTTGGAAGAATTTTCTGTCGTTCCTCCAGACCCACTCAACAAGCGCTAATAATAACTACCTTTCTATTTATAAATGAGAACAGCAGCTCAGTGGCCCCAGCTCCCACACCCCAGCTCTCCCCCTCTGCCATCTAGCTGTCCATCCCCACCAGCCCGCTGGAGCCCCAGCAGCCCTGCCATCCTGCATGGGAAAGGGCATTTCCCAGGGCTGCTTCCTTTGGAGACACACACACTTATTTTTCCTTCTTGAGAAGGGAATAGTTTCTTTTTTAAAATGAGGATTATTTTTGTAGCAGCTCCTGCTCCACTTTGTAAAGCAAACATTTCCCCAGCACTTGATGTTTCAGATGATGTTATTGTTACTGGAACATCAGTGCAAATATCAGAAAAGGTATTTCTTAGTGGGGTCTGGGGATTTTGGGCTGCCCAGGGGTCAAATGGGATGCAGAGGACTGATGGATCCTTTTGGCTGAGCCAGCTGGATCTGGCCGAGTTGGAAACACATTTGGGTTCAGATTAACGTGCTGTAGCCCAAGGCAAGCTCTCGCCCAGCCTGTGTGCAGGAGGGGAGCATCACCTCCACTTCGGCTGGGTCAGCTCCAGCTCAGGCTCCAGGCAGGGAGAAGCTGCCTTTGCTGCCTCAGTCTCACAGGGACCAGACATTTACCGCCAGTTCTGCTTCAACCCTCTGCTCCCCTTCCTGACAGCACTGAACTCTGGAACTGCACTTCTGGGAGAGGCTGGAGAGAGTTTTTCCTCTAATACATCCTCTCACTATCTCTGTTACATGCAGGATGGCAGATGCAATGAAAATGCTCTGATCTGTTCTGACAAATCCTCTGTTACTAAGTAGATAATAACCAGAAAATCTTCCTAAATAAATCCTGGTTTCGGATCTGTGCCCACACTTGTTATTCCTTTTGTGCAAGTTAACTGCTCCTTCTCCTTCCTGCTCTGCGTTGGGAGCATCTTCAGCCCCTCAAAGGAGAGGCAGGGGCACAGAATTATGGCTGCTGAACTCAGCATGGGAGCGGGTGGAATATTATCACTGTAAAAAAAATGACAGTCTGATTTGGCAGCATTAATGCCTAAGTGCCCAGAAACACTCTCCTCAGCTGAGCAGGGATTAAAGGTTGCAGATAACTATAATCCCAAGATGCAGTGGGAAGTGGCAGGATACCTTGTCATCATATCAGCAGTGCAGTGAAGCTGGTCTGACCTGGAGGAGAGAAGAGGAATATATTAGAATAATACCCATTTACTTTCTCTCTCTCTCTTCAGGATCAAAGAATCATAGAACAGGTTGAGTTAGAAGGGGACTTAGAGATCATCTAGATCAGACCACCCCTTCATGGCTAGGGACACCTCCCACTAGACCAGGTAGCTCAGAGCCCCATCCAACCAGGCCTTGAACACTTCCAGGAGTGGGGCTTCCACAGTTTCTCTTGGCAACCTGTTCCAGCGTCTCACCACCCTCACACTAAATAATTTCTTTGTAATGTCTAACCTAAATCTTCCCTCTTCCAGTTTTAATACATTCCCCCGTGTCCTCTCACTACAAACTCTTATAAAAAGCCCCTTCCCAGCTTTCCTGGAGCCCCTTCAGGCACTGGAAGGTGCTCTAAGGTCTCCCCAGAGCCTTCTCTTCTCCAGGCTGAACAGCCCCAACTCAACCTGTCTCCATAGCAGAGGTGCTCCGGCTCTTGGATCATCTTCATGGCCTCCTCTGGACTCTCTCCAGCAGCTCCATGATCCAGTTGTTACATTTGATACCAAAACCCCTTGGCAGAGGGGCATCATGCACTAAATAAAATGTAAAAGTCGTGCAGCTGCAAAGTTGGCGCTGGCTGGGTGCTGGGGGAGGCGGGGAAGTCCCCGCCGTGTTTCGGGGGTTGTCGCAGCCGTGCACCGCTGCGGCGTCACCAGGAGGTGGCACAGCGCGAGTGGAGATGCTCCGGGCAGCGCACCCGGGGCCAGGCCGAGCCTCACCACTCCGCTTCCCCCGCAAAAAGAAAAAAAGGAAAAAAAAAGGAAAAAAAAAAAAAAGAAAAAAAAGAAAAAAGAAAAAGAAAATAAAAAAAGAAAAAAGAAAAAGAAAAAAAAAAAGAAAAAAAAAGAAAAAAAGAAAAAAAAAGGAAAAAAAAAAAAAAGAAAAAAGAAAAAAAAAAAGAGAAAAAGAAAAAAGAAAAGAAAAAAAAATAAAAAAAGAAAAAAGGAAAAAAAAGAAAGAAAAAGAAAAAGAAAAAAAGAAGAAAAAAGAAAAAAAAAGAAAAAAAAAAGGAAAAAAAAAAGAAAAAAAAAGAGAAAAAAAAAAAGAGGAGCAAAGTGATTCATTAGGGCAGTTCCAGGAAAGAAAAGAAAAGAAAAAAGAAAACAACCCTCACATCTTATTTTTTGGGAAACCCATTGAACAAAATGCTTTCACATGGGGGGATGGGGGAGGGTGGGGGGGGGGAGGGGGGAGGGAGGGGGGGGAAGGGAAAGGTAGAAACCCCACATTTTCTTTGGAGAGATGGGAAAAAAATGAGCACATTTCCTGTCTCATGCCCCCCCTTGAAAATACACAGCTGTCAAGACATCCAGGGTGCTGTGTCCTCATGGCCTTTCTGCATGAGCAGAGCCTCTGCTGACTCCTGTTCCTCTGTCTGGAGCCCTCACTGCTCTAATATCCCATCTGTCAGGACATACCTTAAGGAAACTTCATTTATGGCTTGTATCACATTCATCTTCAGCAGTTTGCAGAGGTTTTTCCTGCAAAAGCAAACCCAGCACAGTGTGAAGGCTGCAGGTGTCTGTGGCTGAGCCAGGAAGAGCTGGTGGCCCCTGACCCTCCCACCTGCAGGTCTCCATCTGCTGATTCCCAGATGGGAACAAAGGGATTTTCTCCATCTTCCCTTGTGGAAGCACTCTTTAGGCCCCTGTGCCTGAGGTGGTACAGCTGGAAATGGCAAACCAGGATTTCTTTCTGAACATTCTAGTGCTTCTGCTAGAAACATTGCACTTCAAGAGAGTTATGGTCTACATTTCACTTGAATGTGTGATTTTTTAAATCCTCTTGTTGGTAAATCATACAGCACCCCACTTCCCCCATGCCATGTTTCTAGCCAAAAAAAAAAAAAAAAAAAAAAAAAAAAAGTAGATTTCTTCCCAGGAAAGCGTTTCTTCTCTCCCAGTTTTCCCATCTGGGGTTTACATGTCAAAGCTTAATTAAAAGAGTCAACAGTGATCTAATGAAGTCCCAAGAGAACAAGGACAAATGTGTCCTTCAGCCCCTTGTTGGGCTCCTTTGAGCCCAGCAGCACAAGGACAGGGCAAGTGCCTGCTGGTGCTTCCCTGACTGCTCCCTGGCTCAGGGGTCCCCAAGCCCAAGGGCCTTCAGCAGCTCCCCAAGGGTGGCTTTTTCTCGCATGAATTTGTCCAGGTGCTTTTCCAAACCAGCTCAACTTTTAGCTTTCACAGCATCTGCAAGGATGCAGCTAACTTCATGGCATGCCTCTGATCTCAGGCTCAGTGCAGGACACCCCCACGGAGGGTGCACGGGGGGAGCATGGAGCTGCTGCTGCTCCAAGAGTCCCCATCTGCTTGCCCCTGTAACTGCCACAGCCAGTCTTCCAGGAAAGCCCCAGGAGAGACATTCTACAAACGCAAGAAATCAGATGTAGATGATGTTGTGCAATGGTTTGCTCTCCAGAGCCTGGTCTTGCTTTTCAGCCCCTCGTGAGAGGCAATCACAAATCCCCCTGTGCAATGCAGTACAGCCCTGCTGCATAATGTTGGCAGGACTCTTCTGTCTTGTCCTCAGAGGGGAAAAAAAAAAAAAACAAAGCCGTTTCAAAGCCAGTTATTTTTAAAACTAAAACAGAAAAAAAAAAAAATTAGTCTTGTTTCTTTTTGTTATTCTTTCTGAATTCCTACTTAACATCCTGAAAACCCTTCAGAGGGTTTTGCATTTAGAACATGAAATTGATTTCTCAGTGTGAGGCCAAAGAAAACTAAGGTGTGTGGGTGGAGGAAGCTGTGGCCCATGCCAGCAGCCAGCAAGTAGGTTACCTCAGGTGCCTGTGGTGAGGCTCAGCACTGCCTCAAATCCTCCTGGCATCCTATGGCACTTGCTGCCACTGGGAATACAGGGAATATTTCCAGTGCAGACCTTGCCTCTAAGTCCATTTGTGGACACAGTACTTAAATAGCTGAAGAAAACTTAAAGAAAACCCCAACATTTGTAACTCAATCCTGACAATACTGCCTCCCTTCACAGCAGGAAATTGCTGCTATCAGTTACCTCCTCAGAGACCTGCTGAGCTTGATGCGTGGTTGTTGGAAGCTGGGATCCCACCAGGGTCTGCAGCTGGTGATAGTGGGCAAAACCAGCTTCCTTCTCATGCCTGGATGGAAAGGAAGATGTCTTCAGTCATCTTGGAAGGTTCTGTGGCTGGAGGAGCTGATGGCTGGGCTGGCTCTTGGCTCTCAAGGCTGTGGGACACAGAGCGAGAAGACTGTTGCAAAGGAGAAAGTTGCTCAAAGTGAGGGTCAGATTGGTGTGTCCACCTGTAGGAGAGTGGGTTATTTATAGCCCTTCCAGGTTCCTACAACTGGAGAGACAAGCTGGTTGATGGTAGTGACAATTCTTCCAGCAAAACCATGATATTTTACTGCCACAGTGACACAGGAGGACCTTTTCCAGCATGTCCCAAATCCATGGGAAAGATCTGCCTTTGGAATCTGCGCTGCCACCTGCATCCATCAACCATCTCTGAGCCGACCCAAAACCTCTCAAGGGACATTAATTACTGGGCTAGATGACTCGATACTTTCAAATAGCCAAAATTCATTCAGAAAAGCACAAGGCCCTGCAGGAGGGATGGATTCAGTCCCCCTGCTGGTGGCACCCACCATGACCACAGACACACAGGTGCGTTCCTAGTGTAGCTGGCTGAGCAGCCCATAATCTTCCTTCCCTGTCCATAAATCACCATCTGATGTCTGTGCCAGGACAAAGATGCCCAGGGACAAGCCAGGTACCTCCATTTTGCCTAGAACAGAAGTTCATGAACTTCGGTTATCATTCAGGCACGATCTAATTGAAACATCATGACTTGCACAATCATCTCCCTCTCTTCCACTCTTAAAAAACACTTCCTGCTTTTTCCAGCTGGACAAGCTATCCTTCTGCCTGCTTTGAAGTAAATATTTTGTTGGGTTTGGCTGCTGTCACAGCCACACAGTCTTCTGCCTGATATTTTATCCATCTGCTGATAAAAGACTAGAGAATATTCAGTCTCAAAAGGGTTTTGAGGTGCATTAAGGAGTACCAACGCAAGAGAAAAATCTTCTCAGCTTTCACGTGCATAGTCATTCAAGCTGAAATGCCTTAAAAATGAAATACTCCAGGAGGTGGTTGTTAAGATATCCTGGTACTCACGTGCTGCTTTAGCTGAGGACCTGATGCAGCCTGCTCGCCCTCTCCACGGCTCACATGATGAGATGTGATCCAGTGCTGATTTCCTCTTCTGTCTGGAGCAAATGGAAAAAGAGAATTGGACTCCCGCGCCCTCGAGGTTGCCAGCATCTGCCTTGCCTCATTTCTTCTACTTGAAGAACATCTGGCTCTGCTGTGGGACAGCCACATGTGGCCAGTTGTGTTGCACGGGGATGGGCTGAGCTTGCTGTGGTACAGCCCCTCACAGGTCTGCTGGCCAGGGCACAGCATCTGCCAGGCTGGAGAGGCTCACTGCCCTTGTGGCATGGGACACCACATGTTCATGGTGCCTTTCCTTCCAGAGCAGACACAAGTAACGTTCTCTTTGATGCTGGTCCTGTCTTCTGGGTTTTTTTTCCCCCCTTATGGGCTTCCTGCAGGACACCAGTCCTTTGCTTAACATGGCTCAGCTTTGCCCTCCTCCACAGAAGTTCGTCTCACAGCTATTTTGAAGCTCCCAACACTGCTTTTTGTGAAGTTCCCTGAAATTCTCAGAAACACCACTTTTTTGTTGTGGTTGCTTACTTGCACTTCGGGGTAGCTCCTTAACTAGCATTTGAACTAGACAATATTCCTATCTCTGTCACAGCTGCGAGAGGCCAAGGAGACCTGGAACGCCCTGTCATTCCTGTCCAGACATTTTAAAATACCCCTTTGCTCCCCAAAACCTCACAGGGTAAAACCCTGAATACCCCGGCTCCCAAGGCACACGTGTGCCCTGCTCCCATGGTTCCCAGCACCCACAACCTGCCATCTGGCCCTGTTGTTTCTCACCTAACCCAAAAGGCACGGGCTGGTTTCTGCTGTCACTCCAGAATGCCCGTTTGGGGATTGGTGCTGGAGGCAGCTGGTGCTGAATGGCCCTTTGTGTGCTTTGTGGCTTTGCTGCATAAAGAGGGCATTATTAAATCTGATAAATAAGAATCTCCCTGTTAATAAGACCAAGTTATTGCATGAGTTGCTGCGGGGAACGTGCAGCATCCCCAGCAGGGAGCTGCCTCACCCACTTTGTGCTGGGACCACGGACGTGTCCTGCAGCACGGCCAACACGCCCTGGTTCAGCAAGGACACCGTGTGTGCAGAGGGTTCCAGCTGTGCTGGAAAACGAGGGGAATAACCAAAATATTAGGCTGGTTTTGGAGCTGGTTCGCAGGCTGGGTGCTTCCCACCAGGCTGCTGTCAGCCCCTGCACTCCAGGGGCAGGTAGAGCAATTGGAGTTGCTGGGGGGGGGGGTGGTTTCCCCCCACAGCCCTTCAGCTCAGGGCAGAGGAAGGGAGAGAGGCAGAGGTGACCTCTGAAGGGAATATTTAAGAATCCAGTTCATTTCCAGGAAATATCTCACTTGTTCCTTTTTTTTTTTTTTCCCCCAATGGAAAAGCTAAGTCCTTGTGAACTTTTTGAGAACTTTTGTTTGTTCCCTCTTGCCAGCTGAGCTCCGCTTTGTGCTGGTGACAGAACCCCTTTCTCCCAGCACTGGCCACGGGCCAGGACCTGGAAATCTGGACTGAATGCTGTCAATGCCACAAGCCCTGTCCCCCTTCCCTCATGGCTGGTACAAAGCCCCAGCTCCAACCAGCTTGCCTTCAGGGGACTCTCTGTGGGCCTTTTTCCTTCTTCTTATGCAGGAGAAGCTGGAGCCAGCTCTGCTTGCTTTGTCTACCCCTGCAATGGAAGGCACCAAAAATAATGAAGAATAATCTGTCAAACCTGTAGTAGCAGAGGGTGAAGTGGGTTGGTGGTAGTCACTCTGAAGAAACAGCTGTGCAAGCAGTGTTCTTCACCCCAGAGAAGGAAACGCAGTCACCACAAGCTGCCACACCTCAGCCCTGCTCTCTGCTTTCTTGTCTTCCCTGTATCCCAGTGCTCTCCTCTTCCCCACTCCAGCACCCAGAGGTGCTCTCTCTGGGACAGGACTTGTTTGCTGGGGCTGTCATTCCTGTTTGCCTCTTTACATCTTGCAAAGACCTCCAGAGGGACCTGGTCCCCTAGTGCCGTGTGGTAGAAAGGAGAATTCCTGGTTAAAGAAGCGAGGGTCTGTGTGTCAGAGCAGAGGTGGGGAGGGCACAGAGAGGGAAGCCTTGTACAAGCCCACTCAAACCAGCAGCCACCACAGCAGACAGGTCCCTCTTCTCACCAGCCACATCTCCAGAGGCACAAACCTTGAAATGCTGATGAAACAAACTGGCAGGAATGGATCATATAAACTGCTTAAATGTCATTATATCTCCACCACCCCTGATTTCCCCAGGGCACTGAACAAAACCCTCCCCTTTCAGGGAGTTCCCATTTTCCAGAGCTGAGTGTGTCAACAGGTGACCAAGATGTTTGGTGATTTCACTTACCTGTGTCCCAGGGGTGGGGAGGAGACACAGAGCTGTTGTGCAACCAGGAGGGAAATAATCACAACTTCTCTAAATGTGTGTCCTCCAACTGCCAAAATCTGTCAGGAAGCTGAGGGGGGAGTGATTGCAACACAGCCACTGCTGTGGATTGTGTAAAGAGAATTGGACTCAATCTTTTCTGTGAGTTTCAACCTTTGCAGATGAGCTGGGCAGAGGGATAATGTGTGCTTGAGTTGTCAGGAAGAAAATTATAGTCATAGAATAATTTGAGTTGGTAGGGACCCTAAAGCTCCTCTAGTCCAACCCCCTGCGGTGAGCAGGGACATCTTCAACGAGATCAGGTTGCTCAGAGCCCTGTCCAACCTGACCTGGAATGTTTCCAGGGATGGGGCATCTACCCCCTCTCTGGGAAACCTGGGCCAGTGTTTCACCACCCTCATGGTAAAACATTTCTTCCTTCTATCTAGTCTAAATCTCCCCTCTTTTATTTAAAACAGGCACCTCTCGTCCTATTGCAACAGTCCCTGCTAAAAAAGTTTGTCCCCATCTTTCTTATAGGCCCCTTTTAAAGACTGAAAAGTTGCAATAAGGTCTCCCTGGAACTGTCTCTTCTCCAAGCTGAACAAACCAGGCTGGTTTCCAGAGGGAGGAGTGAAAACAACTCACCACAACGTGGAGGAAGAGCAGGGGTGAGTGCACTCACCAAGCCAGGCTGCTGGAGATAGTAAACATGAGTGACCCCAACCACCTGGCCAGCAGCCCTGGGCCCTCTGCAGCCACCTCCATCCCCAGGAGAAGGAGTCTGAGCTGTGCTGCTGCTCCTGAAGGTCCACAGCAATGATGACAGAAGAGGGTGTAGCTGCGGTTTCGATAGAGACATTTATTGGAAGGGTATAAAAATAGAGTGCAAATTTCAGTAAGATGTATTTAAAAACACAGATTGGTGGGAGAGGAGCCCAGAAGGTGTCTGGATTCCCTGGTGCACCCAGATCCACCAAGCAAAGCAGAGCCTCAGTCCCCAGAGATGGGTTGTGACCCTTCTTTCTGCAAACCTTCCTGTCCCTCTGCTGCAGGGCAGGGCTCAGTATTGACACATGCAGAGTCCAGGTGAATTGTCTTCTGCATTGAAAAGGAGCTGATGCTCACTGGAAAGGCAGAGCCTGGTCCTCCCCTTCATGGTACACTGCTAATGGTAGTGAATAGGTGCAGTATCACATCAGGTAGGGGAATGCTGAGTAATGCATAAGAGGGCATCTGGGATCTTTAGCAGTCCTCCTGCTGAAGGTGTTTCCATTTGAAAGTTCCACCCAAAGTCAGATCAGAATTATCCTTTTCCTGCTCTCGGGAGAGTTCCAGAACCACCTGGAATAAGCAAGATAAAACTCTAATTATTTCTCTGACTTTCACTAGACACTTTGAAGCCCCTTCACAGGAGGTACATCTCTGCAAGCCCAAGGAGAGGGATGTGAAGTAGTTTTATGTGAGGAACACATATGAAGTGGCTGAGACTCCTCTGCTCTCTGCTATAACCTGCTGAGAGGCACTGGTGGCTCAGAGGTGAATCTGTAGAGTAGGTTTTACCCACCAATGGATTGACATAAACATTCCTTATCTTTGGCACCAGCAAGAACTAGGAGCAACCATAGAGGCTGGGCGTGGGCATCTACCAAGGGCATCCATCCCTTGGCTGTGCCTGTCTCAGGTGAGTGGAGTCAAGCAACAACCCTTTCCTAGGCTTGTGTCCCACAGTGCTAAATCCCACCAGTGAAAAAACAAACAAACAACAAACCAAACAATTTTTCACCACTTTCCCAGTAGAGGACCCCTGGCCTACCACCCCAAGGCAGTTTTTTGGTGGAGCAGTCTCCTGCCACTGCACTGTCATGGGTCTGACTGTGGCTTTTGTTCGTGCAAGGCATGTCTAGCCTTGAAACCACCTGCCTGAGCCAAAGTGTTCAGAGAGAAGCTGTACTCCTCCAGGTTGAAGTTCCGTTTGGCTGTGGAGAAATATGAAGGGAGTCAAAAATTAGCAGTCTGTGTTCCACCTTTTCAAAAAGTCATCGTGTTTTGCTCTTACCTTCCTCTAGCTTGGAGAAAGACTGAGACAGGGGCAGTGCATCTTCCATGGGGACCTTGTAGACTAGCAAAGAGGGGAACCTTGAAGAAAGAGAAGAAAAGGTGATTCTTGCTCTGCATTGAGGTTCTGGGGTCAAAACTTTATGTTGTGCTATGAGCTGGATGTATGGTCATTTTGCTGCAGGGATCCCAGCAGGGTTGGGTGTGGTGACACTCCAGCTGAGATCCTGTGTCTGGCCATCACACCGGGCACATTTTTAGGGTTGAGGTAGTGTTGAAACCACCATCCCATATCTTATAGTTACCGCTCCTGACGAGCTGCACTTGGGAAAATCCTCAAAACCTCAGCATGGAGACGGTCAGTGTGCTCTGGGTCCTTGACCTTCATTTCCAGCAGATAGCCTTTGCCAAACTTGTTCTTCAGGTACTGGATGGAGCCAATGCACCTGCAGGGGAGGGAGGGAAAAAAGAAGAGATGTCAGCGTGAAACCACTGGTGCCCCACCGCCTGCTCCTTCCCAAATTGTACTGCTGGGGAGATCACAGGGAGCACTTTGTAAAGCCCACGGTGATGGGCTCAGGCAGGTGAGGCTGGAGGAGAAGCCCCTGTCTCTGTGTGGACTGTTTCCCAGCTCAGGCCCATGCTGGTCGTGCTGCTGCCCACCGTAGCTGCCCAGAGACCATGATGGCCACGCGGTCGCACACCGCCTCCACCTCCTCCATGTAGTGTGTTGTCAGGATGGCTCCTGTCTCCTGGGTTTTCAGGGCAGCACGAATCACCTTCCTGAGGAACAGAGGGGGAGGAAAAAAAACCACTAACACTCGCTAGGAATATCAGACTTTTTTTATGTACCTTTGTCCCTTGAAATGCTTTTTCCCTAAAATGTGTAAAAGCTTGACATACAGCAACTTTAGCCCAATCTTCTCGTGGTCACACTTTGAAATAATGACCAACAAATATTTTTGACTCAGGTTCCTTTGTAAATTCTATAAAATCCCACATATGACTCTCCTAAAGTTTGCAAGAAGGATGAAGGCAAAATGTTTTTTTTCTCTCTCCTTGCTCATACTTTAGCTAGAGAGAACCGGGAAAACGGAGTATCCAAGAAAGCCACTGGCACATGATGATCAGCACCAACTGCAAATGGAGTAAAACACTCCTTACCTAACCTTAGGCAACCACTCTTGGGTTCCAAGAGCACACAGTGCCTCAGGTGGCACAGTGCCTGAGGTCCTACTCACCAGACCAAGCGCTGCCCCTTGGGGTCCATGCCTGTTGATGGCTCATCCAGGAGCAGGACAGCAGGGTTGCCCAGCATGCACATGGCAAAGCACACCTACCCCAGGGAAAGGGGCTGGAGTCAAACCTTCTGCAGCCCCTGGCACAGTGGCTACAAAGAGCTGCAGACACCATTGTTTCTTTTATGAAAATGTATAGGAAATACAGTTTTGGAAAAGCTAATTTCCATCACCCCACCATGGGAGACAAGATGATGCTCTCCCGGGTCCCTCTGCTCATGGAGAGGGTTTTTGATTTGTGCTATGAGGGCTGCAGTGATCATTACAGGTCAAACAAAACACACCTTTCTGGTTATCCCAGCTGACAGTTTTCTGGTTTTTGTTTTTAAATAGTCTTGAAGCTGCAGAGCATTCACTATCCTGTGGGGAAATGGAACAAGCAAAAAAAAAAAAAAAAAAAAAAAAAAAAAGAACATTTTGGTTATTCCCAACTCATCAAGTGTTGCCATAATGATAAGAAAAATGAACTTTCTTCCCCTTGCTCTTGACTCCTGCTTGTTTTCATTATACATTTATTGTGTCATTAAAATGTAAGTGAATATTTGAAGCAAAGTGTACTGAATAAGCCACAAGCTCGTTTCTAAACCCATCCTTAGTGTCAACAGCATGATAAATCCATTCCACCTTGCTGGTGTCAGCTGAGCAGGAGGTATTTAAACACTCTTTCTTGCAGTGCCAGAACATAACGTCAGATCTTTTAGAAATGCTCCCTGAAGATAACACACGTAAAAGGACATTAGCAGTAAATTTATCCCCACTAAATGCACTTAGGCAAATTGGAGATTTTCTTAACCCACTCACACAGTCACAGCATTTCGCACAGAAGCACTTGTGCAGCTCCATTTCCCGAGTTTCAGGGTTGTCTCTGGCTCAAAGTGAGTTTTGACTTTTCACTCCCCTTCCCATCCCCTGGGACTGGAGGATAAAACACCAACCAAGCCCTGGAAAGACCCTCCACCCATACCAGTTGACAGCAGCAGCCGTGTCCTCCTTGCACACCCCTTTCACGGTGGCGTAGACCTGCAGGTGCTCGTGCACGGTGAGGTCCGGCCAGAGCGGGTCCTCCTGTGGGCAGTAGCTCAGGAAGGCAGGCACGTGGTCCTGGAGGTAGGAGGTTGCTCCATCTCCCCTCTTCATCAGCACCTAGACAACCAAGCTGATGGTTTTGCTCTCACCTTGCCCAGGTACAAGGGTTATGGTTCAGAATGGTTATGGTCCCCCTCCCTGGAGGTGTTCAAGGGCAGGTTGGATGGGGCTTTGAGCAACCTGGTCTAATGGGAGGTGTCCCTGCCCATGCAGGGGGTTGGATCTAGATGATCTTTAAGGTGCCTTCCAACCCAAATCATTCTATGATTCTATGAAGAAGACTATGAGCTTCACTGGGATTTAGGTGAGGAAACCCTAAGTGCAAGAGAGTGAGTTTGGAGCCCTCATTGACATAGTTTCCAAATATAAACATGGCCATTTATGGTAGATGCAACTGCTTGTCAAAGTTAGAAGTAGATCACGGTATTTTTCATGAATACATTAAAAATAAGGGCAGTGAAGCTGGTAGATGGTCTAGAGCACAAGTTTTAAAAGGAGCAGTTGAGGGACCTGGACCTTGTTTAGCCTGGAGAAAAGGAAGCTGAGGGGAGACCTTCTTGCTCTCTACAGCTTCCTGAAAGGTCTCTTCTCCCAAGTAACAAGCAATAGAACAAGAGGAAATGGCCTGAAGTTGTGCAAGAGGAGGTTTAAATTAGATAATAGGAAAAATTTCTTCACCAAAAGGGTTGTCAGGTCCTGGCACAGGCCACCCAGGGCAGTGCTGGAGTCACCATCCCTGAAGGGATTGAAAAGACATGCAGATGTGTTGCTGAGGGACATGGTTTAGTGGTGGATCTGGCAGTGAGCTGGGATAATAGTAGGATTTCATGATCTTAAAGGTCTTTTCCAACCAAAATGATTCTGTGATTATTTAATAGCACAATGAATTCAATTAAAACCTTGATCACTAATAATGCTTTGAAAAAAACCCCTATAACTTAGCCTGGGTGCAAGGTTTGCACTTGCCCTTTTCTGATGGATCTATCCCTTTTCTCCAGACACCTCCTACCTGCCCAGCAGTCAGTGTTGTCTCTCCAGTGACCATCTTGATAGCTGTGCTTTTACCAGCTCCGTTGGGCCCCAGAAGTCCTAATACTTCTCCTGGAATCAGCACATATAATTTCTTAGTAATACTCCTCATTCAACAGATTTATCAGGCACAGTCCCAGAAAAGAAAAATGCAAAAGACAGCATGCTAACAGCAAATATCACATTAAACAGCATAAATATATGTTCTGAGAGCCCATAACATTTCAACTCTAACTGATGCTGAGGTCTCTCAGAAGCCCCTGCTGAAGTGGACCGTGGACAGAGGAGGCCACATTATTTTAGGTAACAGCAAGTCAAAGGTAACCAACAAGATGCATCCACCTCACATTGCTCAGTAACACATCAACCACAGATCAAACAGGCCTTAACCACAGAGTACTCCCTGGGTATGAATGGGGCTCCCAAACAGGTCTAGGTGAACAGTTCCAGTTCTCACCTTTTTTAACACAGAAGGAAACGTTTTTGGTGGCCATTTTCTTCTTCTTCTTGAAAACTGAGCCAGCTTGCTTTATTTTATATTCCTTGCACAGATTGCTGACAATCATGACCAATTTCTGAAGTGAGGAGGAGGAAGAAGATGAGTCTATTATACTGGATAGTATTCATCCATCAGTAATATTTTTCCATTAACAAAGGCAGAAAACCTTCTAAATGTCTTTGAATTTGTTTTACAGTTCCCTGAGAATGTGAGGTGCAACAGGACACACCGTATTGTACGTGTTAGTTAGGTTACCATTGGTTGTAGTTAGTTAGTTGTACCTCCTCCTCCTGACTTGGAGCCACCATAGCCTTTTTCACTGCTGCTCTTTCAGCTTTCACATCTTCATCTTCCTCTTCGAGCTCCTCGGGGTGGTGGTGGCTGCTTTCTCTTCTTGGGGAAATCCTACAAAGCCACCAGATTAATCTTGGCATTTTGGTCTTTGCTCTCCACCAATGCATTTGGGATAGACCAAGAGTGAATGTCCCTCTGTTTCAATGTTTCTCGTGGCTTTTTATCATTTATTATGATTTTTTAATATTTATAAGCGTTTTGTGTTGTACAAAGAACCAGGCTGGTACATCCACACAGCACAGTCAACACTGTGTGGAGGTACAAACAAGCTTGAGAGCTAGTTTGTGTGATCGTAGCACTGCAGTATTTCAGGGGCTATTTTAGTTCTTAAAAATCAACAGTATGAAAAATATAAATATATTTTCAAATAGGGACACGAAGGCCATGGTATCAGATCAAAATGTTGTCTTGAAGGAACAGCAGTGTGGTAGGAGTCCAGATCTTGCATGTGCCTGTGGTGCTTGTGCATTTATACAAACCTAAATATTGGGTCCCTCCTCAGACCTGCTCTTCCACACTTTATCTCCAAAAATCGAAGGAGAAAAATGAAACACACAGAATGGATATAAGGCTGAAAAAAAAAGAAGTTGCCTCGTTAACAGCTTTGCCTTCCATCTTACTACAGCTGTAACTGAGAAGATAGGGGCAATGGTAGAAAGTGTGTGGGGAAAAAACACTGTATGTAAGGATAAAGTTCATTAACATTTAAGTGCAGGGTCATCCTGAAGGCTGTGAGCTCTACAGGTACTTACTAATACTGTAGAAAATACCAAAGGTAGAAGAAAAACAATTCATAAAATAACAGGGCAGCATTAAGTGATCTGGGCTTGTGCCATTTTCCCTTCCCCATTTCAAAGGAGTGAGGCTATTTTTGCACAGGGGGGAGGATCTGTCACCCAAACCCACCCAGAGCCTCCTTCTGCATGAAGTGAGCTCAGGGCTCCTGCCTCCTTCCTCATCACTGAGGATGGGATTTAGGGGACACACATTCCTAAATAAAAGAAATATTAAATGTTTTCTTACTGCAAAGACAGCTATTAGTGCATCATTCGTCGGAATCACACCAAGCATGTTAATGTCTTGTACAAAAATCTATACAATAAAAAAAATAAAACACAATTAAGACCTGTAATTCTTTAGTAAAATGCTGGCTAATTTTGTAAGGCTTAAAGCAAACACCAAATACTTGGAAAATGTACAAAAACTTTTGGTTTACCCAAAATATTTGCCATACAGATGAACAAATAGAGATGTTTGACTATGGGCGTCCCAGTCCTCAGTCCTATACCAGAAAGTGTCACAGCACTCAGTATCTGACAGTCCTTTTGGGGGTAATGGTCTATCACAGGAAAATATCTGGTCTCCTCTCCTTTGGGGTCCCAATGGAGAAGAGGTGGAGGTGAGTGGGACAGGACAGAGGAGTCTCTTTTATTTGTACATCACCCCTGAGTGATTTATGGCTCATAAATGGTCTTGCACATAGCTGGATGCTTTTGGTAAATTCTTAGCTGACTTTCCACAACCATCCTCAGCTGACATGGAGTAAAGTGCCTTGTGAGTTTTCTTAATTCTCTCTCAGCTTCCATGCAAAGTCAAATGTTTAACTGCAAATTTCCTCTTATGATTGTTCAAGCCAAGTTGCTTGACTTTGCATGGCAAGAATTAAGAGCGCTCATCTAATCATAGATTGTCTTGGGTTGGAAGGGACCTCTAAAGGTCATCTAGTCCAACCCCCTACAATAAGCAGGGACATCTCACACTAGAACAGATTGCTCAAAGCCCCATCAAGCCTGACCTTGAGTGTCTCCAGGGATGGGGCCCCCACCACCTCTCTAGGCAACCTGTTCCAGTGATCCACCACCCTTGTATTAAAGAACTTTTTCCTAATGTCCAACCTAAATCTACAGTCACAGCTCAAATGCACAAAGTAGCCTCCAAGCCTTAATGAACATCTGGAAATATTAGATCTAATCCAAAACACCCAATTAACGAGGCACTCTGGCCATTTGGGAAATCCCACCCATAAGAGGAAACTAATGAGCCTTCCCAGAACACAGCGTGTGGTTACCACCAAATGTTGCACACAAGGACACATGGTTGTGTTTTATGGTGGGGTTCCTCTCCTCACCCAGTGCCACTGCTTACCTGGTGGCAGTGGAAGATTACAGCCAGCAGTGGGTACACAGGAACCAAGAGACACACAACGTAGAGGGATATAATAGGATGGGTTGTGAAGTCCATGATTCTGCTGATGATGTAAGAAGCAAAGCATAGCTAAAAATAAAGTAAGAGGGTAACAGCTGATGGGAAGGGTTATGATCCTCACTGGTCTTAAAAACTGTGTGGATCTCTTTTCAATTTCCTGTTGAATTTCTAAAAATGGGCAAGAAACCTAAAGGTGAGAAATGTTGAAGGTTCAGGAGGTCCTCAGCCATTTCTGCTGAATGGTAGGCTGCTGGTTTGGGTCAGCCAGGGAGACTTCTTCCCAGACACAGGGCTGCCTCAGGCAGAAGAATGGAGCATGGATGCCAACTTGTTCTTTCCCATCCCTGTTCATTCCAAATAACCCACCTCTTTCCAAGTCAGGTTCAGGCTCCCTGAGTCTAACCTGACAGCCTATGTCTCAACACCTTACATCTCTTGGATATGAGGTGTTGAACAGACCAATAAATAAGATTTTTTGCCTCCATTCCTGCACCAGCTCAGAGTGGATCCAAGCATTTCCCTGTGCCACTGCAGGATGGTGGGAGCAGAACACGGTGACACGAATTTAATATAGAATTGATTCCTATAAAACACACACCCATATTTATGTTCTACATCTATACTTGGTGTTTTGACCTCTAGTTCACCCTGAAAATCTCAAAATACGTTTCTGCAAACCCTGCAGCACATTGCAAAGCCATATGCTTACCACTATCAGGATAAAAGACCAAAAATCACAGTTCCAGCCTTTACGGAAGACGAAGGAGATGACGTAGATGAAGAGAACGATGGAAATTCCATAGCCAAAAATACCCATGATCTACAGGAAAAAAGATTGGAGAGAATGGGGTGATGTCAAAACCAGAAACATATATATGTAGTTCAGTTTGAACAATCATGCATTAAGATCAGGGTATTCATAAATTACCACAATTTAACTTTTAAGTGTAAAAAAGTAAATTCAAGCAAGATTTATTGCCTTTTATTTCCAGCTGGGGAAACCCAAATGATAGGAGGTGAAACAAGGAGGTCAGTAACCATCTAGGACCCCAGAGTTTTGCCAGCACCATCTGCACCCACGGTATCTCAGCTGCCCCTACACGTGCTCAAAATATGACCCCAATCCCTCCCTAGGGAACCAGTCATCACCAGAACAGTTTGTACCAGGAAGAAGAAGGTGTCGGTGCTCCCAGAAACCTTGTTGCTCATTGCAAACTGAAGCCCAAACATAGAGAAGAGAAGAAGCCAGCAGAGTGGGATGTCCACCAGTGCCTGACCGCACCAGTACGCCGAGGGAAAGAGCCCCGAGGTCCTCAGCTGGGCACGAGCTCCCACCTGGCAGGGCAGAATGCAAAGGGCAGGTTATTGCTGGGGTCTGGTTGGCCAACTGCACCCAGGGGAATGGCTCCAGGAAATGAAAAGCTATCAGAAAGCTGTCACCATTGTGATACTGGGGGAAAATCCCACCTCTGTTTTTGGTCTTCTGGCATTTTGTGCTGGCTGCAAAGCTGCTCATGGCAACACAGAGAAAAACACCTCGGGCTGCCCATCGTGTTCAAATGCCCTTGTGGCAATGCAGTTGCAATCCCACCCCAAATCTCCTTGATTTCAAAGGATTTACCTTGTAATCCTGCATGTAGCCCATTGCAAACTGAGGAGGAAACCCAGGGAATAACAACAGCATATAAATGAGGTAAAAAGAAACAAAATAATCCCAGAATTGTGAATCATTTATCTGAAAACAGAAGAACAAAACATTTGTAAAAAACATCTGCAACGTAATGGCTGGATGCCACAGTTCATCTTACTGCATTTCTCATTAAGTACAGGGCCGTATGAACACAAAATGGGATTTGAAGTCAAATACTGGCAGGAGGAAGGTTCTCCCCAAACCATAGCCCTGCAAAGTGCTTGCCACTGGTGAGGAGAGATGGGGAGATGCAGGTCCCACTTCTCCATCCCAGCCATGTGGTGAGGTCTCTCCTCTGTCAACTGATGGGTGATAAGGTGATGTAGAGAATAAGGAATCTCCTGAAGAAACCCTCCCAGCCACCCTCTCTGTTCAGCAACCCTGAAGACCCACAAGGGAAAATTAACTTCAGCTTTCCTGAAGTCAAACAGGATGGTTCCAGAGCCACCAGTGAGGAAGGTGGGTCTACAAGTACAGGCAGCCGCACATGGCTTCCCATTAAAATCTGATCACTTACTGAGATCTTAAGCAGATTTAAGAGCTGTTTTCTGACACCTCCTGGCTGCCAGGCCCTGACACTTACAAAGAAAAATGGATGGCTCCAGATCCGAATGTGCGTGGTGGAATTGAGGGCTCTCAGCAGAGAGTTGCTAATGACGTTGACGAGCACTGGGAAGCAGTTGATGGCCTCCATGTGGCATAACACAGTAAACCTGTAGCTCTTCAAAGAGCAAGAAAACAAGGTGAGAACTCTTGGCTTCTCTTGCAGGGAAGCAGCAGCAAAAGAGTATGCCAGGACAATCCAGGCCTGAAATAATTCATTTTGCCCGTGCTTTGTTTGCTAAAACATGAATTACCAGGTGTTGGAGGTCTGCATAGCTGTGCTACAAAAATCCCACAGGTAGAGCTGGTGGAGGCATTTTGCTTAATTATTCAATTGTTGGGAATAAACAGGAGGAAGAGATGGAAAATCCTCACCTGGCCTTTGCGGGACACTTTTATAGCCCCATTGTGTTTTAGCTCCTCTGTGATATTTTCCTGGCTTGTTATTTCCACTGTGAGATCTTGGCTCTCAAGAGTGTGGATAAAGTCTTCAATGGCTGCGCCTGGTGTGAAAGCCAAAAGCAGAGGAATCAGAATCCTGAACAATAAGAGAATCTCTGATGGTTTGTTGGTTTCTTTAAAAGCCATGACCACCAAACAAAACCAGAGGAAGTCTAATAACCATGGGTGTCAGACAGCACAGATGTGGTGGATCGTTGCACATTCATTTATGTGAAGTTAATGGATTTCAGTTTCAATGACTGAATCTTGCATTGCCTTTTTTTCCTGCCCTTGCTGAGTTGCTACAAAATGTATTTTCCTTACTGACAACCTGATGAAGCCAACAGTATCATAGTCTGGCAAAACAACACGAAACAGCATCCACTCATAGGAACGTTGAAAACTCTGGAATTTGACTGTTAATTTGACTCAGCATGAGCGAGCCCTTACTGGTGCCTGGTTTGAGGATCCCACAGTCTGAAAATGTAGAAATTGCTTGGACAGATATCTGGATTTGGGGCAGGGAAAGAACTAGGTCCCTTCTAATCCCATTTGCTACAATACCCCTTTTCACATCATTGCATCAGGATCTCACCAGCTGCTGAAGCCAAAGTAGGCCTCATTCACAACCCCTTAAAAAAGACAATTCCTGTGATCTTCTGTCACTAAAACCTTCCCCTGGATCCCCTCCATCCTACAGCTGTCTGCTCTTTCCACTCATTTTCCTTTGCAACAACAAGAAGCCCCAGAATAGGAAAGAGTGAGGAAGGGCTTGTTCCCCTCACCCGTGTTGTTGTGGACCAGGAGGCTGGTTGTCTCTGAGTGAGCCCTCTTCCCCACGGGCAAGAAGTACCGTGCTGGTGAGAGCTCCCAGGCACTCACACTCTGCCAGGCAGCAACCAGGGACAGTTGCAAAACCAGAGGAAGCAGAAAAACCACATAGAGCAGCAAACTGCATTAAGAAAGAGATGAATAAACACTCTGAAAACAGACATTGAGCAGCATGCATTTGTGTATTGGGAAGGAGAGAGTATATTCAGGTTACCCAATGCTTTTTTTTTGTTAAAATTTTTGGGCAATTTTCTTTTCAGAAGCCTCAAACCCTGATCATTCACGAAGGCCCTCAAAATTTAGCAGAGAGAGGACCTCAGATCTCCCAGTGCTCAACTTTTTAGGGCCATGAAATAAATGCCTTTCAGACTTCCTCAAGATAAAATGTTTTCATAAATCAGCATCTCCTTTCTGTTTCTTTTGCCCCACCAGGCAATGCCAGCAGGCCAGATTGAAGACCAGGAGGGTCAAATGAGTTCAGATACTGGCAACATGAGAGAAGTTTAAAAAGAAATAAAGAGGAGGTCTGAAAGCAGAACTGTTGCCTCCTCTCTCTGTACACACTAGTTTTATTTTAAAACTTTGTCCTGGAATGGGTTCCCCTTGCATAAGTCACTCAGTATAGATTTGAGAATGCACAAGAGGGAGATTTTATATTACTGGCACTGCAAAGGCAGGAGTTTTCCTCTCCTCTGAGTGCAGACTAGCAAGATCATTCATAGCCAAAACCTGATACCAATTAATCCAAGCACTCATCAAAACAGGGGCATGAAGGTTGTCACCCCTGCTGTGACCTGTGTCCAGTTCCAGATCTTCAAGAGAGAATCATTTGGGTACTTACATTGACCGCAGGTTCTTCATTGAACTCTTGAGCTTCAAGAAGTGGAGCCATGCCATGGCAGAGACCTGCTGCCTCCAGAGAGCCAAGCTGCTGACTACCACCTTCCCCCTGTCCGAGAGCAGCAGGGAGCCCAGATCTGTCTCCTCGGGGCACCGTGGTTCTGTGTCTGCCCACTCCTCCCCAAGGACACGCTCATCTGCAGAGAGGTTTGTCTGAGACCAACTTCTACATTGTAACGTGAAAAATTAAGAGCTACCTCATAGCCAGCTGCTGGAGGCATGCCCGGGGGTTACTGCAAAGTAGCTGCTCTCTTCAGCTACAGATTGTGTATTTGCAGCCACCATTGTACCTTCTTGATCCACCGTGGCTTCTTCCTCCAGTCTCAGGAAGACATCCTCCAGGGTTGTAATGCTAACTCCATAATTGATAATCCCCTGGTGGGAGCAGCTGTCAAGGCCACTGAATAGATCTGCAGGACAGAGATAACACAAGTGCCTTCAAGGTTTCCAACATAAGCAGGTATCTCCAAATCACACTTTGCTTCAGCTGAGTCAACCTTACATCCACAGGAAAAATGCTAAAGCAGCAAGCAGAGGATCTGGAGGGACACAAAACTATCAGATCATTGAAGATGTTCTTCTGTTTAGCACCAGTTCAGGTTTTTCACTACAAGCAGTGGAAAAACATTTGTTGTACACTTTGATCTTAAGCATACAGATGTTAAATTGGGGGTGGATAGACAAGATGCAATAGTTTTGAAGTCCTTACGTGACTCCTGTAGAAAATCTCCCTCTTAATTTCTCTCTCCCCACATTTGTGATTGTTTTTTTCTCTATGGACAATCCTCAATTATTCTAATGCACATTACCTGGGAATTTATTCGTGTTTTCTAGTGGCAGTTTATATCTCAGCTCATATTGACTGTGTCCTGAGAATATGACATTGGGGATGTACTGTTTCACCACAGCTGTCACGTTCTCCAAGTCACAAGACTCACTGATGTGGATCCTGTTCAGTTGAAAAAAACCAGAAGCTTAGTTTGGGGAAAAAAAAAAACAAGCCACAACCCACAGCAAAAACCCAGCCAAACAACAGCCACCATTGTGTTTTCTAGGATATAGCAAACAAAAACTCCAGCATACTTCACTCATGCCTTATTCTTGAGTCAAGTGCTGCTTCAGTTAATTTAACTGAATATTAATTCAGTTAATTTTCTTGTTTTGGTGATATCTGTCTGTGCTTCCCCCCCTACAGTCATTTTGGAGGCTCCTTTTATCTGCGTGTCCCCAGATGCTCATTTCTGGGGCTGCAGTAGATACCTTAAATGATAGCCAATCCCCCAGTTTTTCTTCAAGAACAGAGAAGAACCGACACACTTCAGCCTCCCGTGCGAGATAAAAGCCTTGCGGTCTGAAGAAAGAAAAAGCCAGAGGAATTTATACTGTGGAGCAGCAGCAGTTCAAAACTTTTTGGTTTTTTTTGTGGCTGGATCCCACATGGACTCTTTGCTCCAGGGTTATCCTGCAGAGATGAGGCTGAGCCTGTGCTTACCCGCGAGGATATCGGCCTCGTCCATGAACTGGGTGCTGAACAGGATGACCCGGCCAGCTCTGTGCTCCTTGAGGAGGCCCCACACCTGGTGCCTGGAAAGAGGATCCAGCCCAGCTGTTGGCTCATCCAGCAACAAAACCTGCAGAAAGGAGGAAGTCAGAGATTATTTGCTGATGGAGCAATTGCATGTTTTTTGGGTTTGGTGTTCTCCTGAAAGCCTCAGGTCCTGAAGGGAAGAGACCCAGGCCACCTTTTTTATGCAAGAATAACAGTTCTGAGAGGTGTGCAGAGGTCAGGGAACTGCCTATCTGCTTTAAAACTAGAGAGCAAGGTGGGTTATGAATTTAACACAAGGAAATTGTAAGTTTATTAATTTTAATAATTATAAGTGCTTTAAAGAGGTCTGAAATCATGGGTGAACTTGTGGCTGAGTACATCCATAAGGCTTTAGTGATGTTGGACCTGAATATTCCCTGCATTGCAGAGCAGGGCCTGCTGCTTTACCTGGGGGTTTCCAAGCATGGCAATTGCAATGGATAACTTCCTTTTCTGCCCACCACTCAGTTTCTTAGCTTGAGTGTCTCGAATGCCACTGATGTCCAGCAGGTCCAAAATGTTTTGCACCTAGAACAGCACAAGAATGTCCATTCCCAGCACCAGTTGTCCTTCTATCCTTTGTTAGCTGTGAAGGAGCTCTGGCTGGGTCTGCAGGCAACCTGCAGGTCTAGCTCATACCCACACTGACCCACCACTGGCAGGAGCAGCTGCTGCAGGAGCTGCTGCATCCCCTCATCTCCTTGGGTTGAGCAGAGGAATGGCTTTGGTTGCACCAAGCCCATGGGCTTGCCTTGCTAGACAACAGCTTCAACATTCAGAAGACACAGCAGAGTGGGCCCTTGGAGCTTCCCAGTGCAAAAGGAGTCTTTACTGAAGCCTGGGCTTTGCCTACAGCCTCATGCTGCTGCACAGTGCTGCCTGGAGGGGAACCCACCCTTACCTCTTGCTCCACCTCTTTGGACTTGATGCCTTTGATTTCTGCAAAAATTTTCAGATTTTGTTTCACTGTTAGGACTTCAAACTGGATGTTGAATTGTGGGCAAATGCCAATCATCTCTCTAATCTCTTCCCTGTCTCCTGCTTCAGAGAGCTTGTAGTTGTATATGGTTGCAGAGCCTGTTTACAGGAAGAAACGTGATGAGGTGGAACAAACTGATCTTTGCAGCTTTTGAATCAAGCCCATCCCACCCCATCCCACCCTTTGCCATCCTACCTGCAGAAGGCAAAGTGAGTCCACTGAGCACATTTAACAGCGTCGTCTTTCCAGCCCCGCTGTGGCCCAGCAGGGCAGTGATCTGGCCCTCATAAATATTTAAAGACAAACCTAGAGTGAAAACAACATCAAGTTTGGGAAGAAAAGAGGTTGGACTTGTCAAAGGCAAGACAAGTGAAGAAGTATGAGGACTAAGTAATAGTTAGTCAGAAGTCCATTAAGCAAATTGGGTAAAGGTCTGCCAACCTTGAACTAAAGGCATAAGAAGCTGCTCTGTATTTAGCAGAAAAAATAATTAAAATCTTTCTTCTCTTTACTCTTGTTAAAAATAGAATGTCAGTAAAAACTGAACAAAATAGTGATCAGTTGCATCAATTAATATTTTAGAAAAATTTTCAAGCAATGCAAGTGTTGTTTTATTTCTATGAGTGATGGAAATGTTTGCAGAACTGGTTTTCCTCGTCTTGAACAGGAATCAGTATCACAGCTTTCATACCTCTTAAAGCTTCTGTCATCTTGTCATTCTTTTTATACGCCTTTTTAACATTGTTGAGTCTAAAAGGAAGGTGAGGAGGATATTATTTCAGGATTCCTGGAAATACATTTCCCTGGTGCCCTTTTTCATTCTTACGGGTCTTAATGTAAAATGGCAGAAGTGGCAGGGACAGTCAGAGGTACTGGGAATTGATGGGTGAGGTTCAGCAGGGTTTGTCATGCTCCATACATGGGGACAAATGTCACTACCTGGGACACAACACTGGAGAACCAAGCCTGGCAAAGACAAGGTCAAGGCCATTGTGACAGATCACTGCTTTACCACAGGCTGCCCTTGTCTCCTTGTTGTCCATAATGGATATTTAACAAAGTCCTGTTTTTTTTAAAATCTGAATTTATCCAAATTTCACCTGTAGTGACCAGCCTGAATTATCTATTTATCTCTTCTGCATCTTATCTTTAACGTTCCTCTGTTTTGCAAGAGCCTGGTGAGCACAAAAACTGCCAGGTTGAGTCAAAACAAAGCTGATGGCAGAAGCCATGGTCTGTGGGAGCATTGAACCCAGGTTACCCAACTCAAAAAGCATGAATAGCAATTCCTCTCTCTCTTCACCTGATGGCCTCCTTCCCCAGGAATTCAGGGGGCATCGGTTCCACATCGTCACCAAAGAACTCCTCGGAGCTTGTTGCAGTTCTGGGCATCTCCCTGGTGGAGCTTCTCCTGCCCCTCACCCAGAACGAGGGCTTCAGGCAGAAAAAAGGGGGATCTGGGATGCCATATTTGCCTGGCAGGAGAGAAAAGAAGGTGACCTGTCATTAACCAAAGCCACAATCGAGACATCATCCTAGAGTAAACATTTAGAAGGCTCTGATAAGTACTCGGCTGCCTCAAAACTGGAACTTTGTCCAGTAAAAAAAAAAAAAGAGGTTTCAGCTGGGGTGGATAAGACAAGAAGGTTGTCTTCAGTGCTATATCTAATTAATTCAATATTTACCTAATGAATGAAAATATTGTCCCACACATTATCACACTATTTTCTCATAAACAGTTCAACAGCAGTATAATTAGAAAGAAAAAAAAATAACACAAAATACTTTATTGTCCTTGATGTGGGAATTAACCAGTGTGTGCCCGGAGTAGAAAAGTCACTCAGCTGTATAATACATTTTTTTTACTCAAAAACCTATTGTGGTTGGCTCAGGGAATGGAGCAGCCCATCATTTCCTTGAGGAGCTTTGACACTCAGTCTGTATAAATCGAAAGTATAGAAGGAGAAAGTGTGATCAAGAGCATAAATCATCCCTACCTGGCAGAACTTTGTCGAAATATATTGCCAGCAGCATGTACAAGACTGAGTCAAAGACCAGCACAATGTAGGTTGAAAATAAAAAGTATGAATCCTCCATAAGGTTAGAAAAAGAGAAACCCATTCCATATTTTTCTAAATGGAAAACCTGAAATAAGGGACAGAGAAGAAGAATTTTCAGGCTGGAAAACTGGTGCTGAGCAATTTTTCTTCCTTTCTTTGAATGGGGAAGGGAAATAAATATTTACTGTTTTATGTTTTAATTCAGAATTTTCCAGAACAATCCAGAAGCAGAAGAAAAAAATCAGAGTTTGATAGAAAAATCATTCAAGAAACATGATATTGGCACCCTTGATGTGACAGAGTCAAGAAAGTAGAATTTTACATAGTGGTTGATTTAACCATGTGGTAAATCAGCAGTAAACTCAGTTTCTCTTTCTGCTGGTGCAGAAATCTCTTCTACCAGGCAGGTTTTTTATACATCAGGAAATCAATTATAAAATAACTGGAGCTAGAAAGCATTGCTGAGATTTATGGAGATATGATTGACAGAAAAGGAGGAAACTGCACAGAATTGTCCAGAGTGGGGATGGAGGGAAGATGGAACCCAGAGAGGGGATGGATGGCTGCAGCAGAAAACTCCAAGAGTATTTGCAGAGTTTCTGCTGCCAGGAACAGCTGCTGCAGCAGGAGGAGAGTGACCGGGTGGCCAAGGGCTGATGGCCCCGAGTCAACTCCTGCCTGCCTGGGGTCCAGCCCTGGTGGATCATGGTGCTGTTTTGTGCAGGGATGGGCTGGCAGGGGCTCCCTCGGGTTCATCTGAACAGTACAGAAGTGCACAAGGGCAGATTATTTGGGACAAGGGCCATGGTTTGCTTTGCATTCATCGGCTCTTTATGTGGGAGAATGGGACAGGGGCAACAGAGAACCTTTTTGCTGCCCAGTGGCATCTCAGCTCACATGGACATTTCAAAACAGGATGTGGATATCAGAGAAAAGCACCTGAAGATTTGACAGATGTGGAAAAGTCATTATTTTGAAATTAGGACCATGATTTCCTATGCCTTTCTCTCTCAGTGAAGTACAGCAGGGTCTTGTACTATCACAAAATCTGCTCTGTCCTCTCTTGAGAGAGCTCAGGAGAGCTCCTGGGAAGGTGCAGCTGCAGAGGGATGGCCAATACCTTTGCAATGCCAGCATTGAAGGCAAAAGGACAGAAGAGACCCAGAAACCACTGCAGAGGTTCTGGAATACTTTCTATCAGCACGGCGAGGCTCAGGCATCCAAAGAGGAAGGTGATGAGGCACCCCATTAAGCTAGCAAGTTTGGAGGTCCTTAAGAGGGAGCAGAGCATGAAAACCATGTGGATCTGTAAGAAGAGAAGTTTTCTTCAATCACTGAAGGAAATAAATAACTTTAACAGTAACACTTTCATTTGCCAGGCAAACAGATTTCTGGTGAGCTGGGTCCATGTATAAAACACACTAATGTCCTTCTTAGCAGGTTGATCTGAGTTTCAAATCAGGTCTTTTGTAGCCAACCTACTGCCTGTCAGACCTTCAGGCTGCAATCCAAGTGACTGCTGCTGAGTCAGAGAACCCACTCAGCTGTTTCAGTTAGTCTAACCATACAAAGGGCACTGTCCTGAGCACTGGGCAGAAGGCTCTGGAGTGATGCTTAAGGTCATAACATAGTCATAAATCATGTGATGAGACAATTTGGCTTTCAAACCTGACTTACACATGCTAGGCCGTACAGGAAAAACAGCAGTGAGATTGCAGGGAAGCTGCTGAGGTAGAAAGCATCCTGCACCATGAGAGCTGTCAGCAGGCAGGAGAGGACCAGCACATAAACAGCATACAGCAGACTCCAGGAGAGCCTGAAGAGGGAAAGGTGGTGTTACACTGCTGCTTAATCAACAACTGCTGTTACTACTTCACCTGCATGGCAGAACCTTTTTAAGCCAGTTACTTCCCAGGGTCAACTCATTCCCATTCTCTGCAGAACAGAGAGTGTGACCCACCTTGGGAGGAAATACCCAAGGAAGAAGAATGTGCTGCTGCCATGCTCACCCTCTGGTTTGTCCTTAGAGCATTGGAGAAAACTTATGAACTCATTTAACTTATTAACTAACGGTGCAAGTGCCCAGGAGACTGATCTTTTGCAAACAGATACTGGAGTAAAAAAGAGCTCACCAAAAGGCCGTATCGTGCAGCCCCATCATCTTCATCAATACTTTGAGCTTCTTCTTTTCTTTTGCAACATTCATTGATAAGAAATACATGAAGGGAGAGAAACACATCACAATAGTAATCATGAAGTAACTGTACTCCAACGTGATGGAGGAGATGACGCTCCGGGACTTCATACGGACACCAGCAATTGATTTCATTTCTTCCCAAACAGAATGATTTGCCACCATCTAAAGGAGTTCAAGGTTCATATCTCAGTATCTAGTTGCTTTTCTGCAGTGAGATGTATTTATGTAAGGAACCTTCTGATCCATCATCCCTAGATTTATTTTTTAATGTGGATTTAGGGAAAACATCAGCAAGTAATGGAATAAAGCCCCACGGGAAGGGCTCATCTGACTCATTTGTGTATCTGCACCTCAGCCAGACTCCCTCCCTTGTCTGGTAAGATAGAGAAACCCTTTGGCTCACCCAAAGGTGAGGACACAGTGACACACAAGTGACTCACAGTCCCCAGGATCCTGCTTCTCTCCCCAAGAATGAAAGCAGCCTGGAGGTGCACTGCCAGGTGGAATGACCCCTACCCTGGTGTTTTGTGTGGAACAATTTGGAATGGAAGGACAAGAAATGACAGACATGCCTACTTGGAGACCAAGTCATCCAGCAGATATTTATACCACCCCAGTCTCCTGCAAGAATCACCTTTTCCTTGGAATCTGAGAAATACTCTAAACAGTGGTGTTACACTTGGTTCCTAGCTTTTGAGATAATTAATCGTTTGGAAGAGAAACAAAAGTTAGTGCAAGTCTTCAATATTCAATTGAAAGCCATCATTTTCTGTGGGAACTGCCAATGGCATTCAGGTTCTCACTGTCACTGCCAAGAACACCTGGACAGCTGAGCATTTTAAGATACCTGCTTTTCTGCAGAGTTTTCTGACAAGCCCATCCCTGGGTGTTGTCACAGAACATCTTGTCTTTCCTCTACCAACTTTTCAAAAAGAAAAGGGCACCTACATCAGCTCATACATTGGATTTACCTCTATAATGGCAGCATCGATGCTGGACTGCAGGGACAGGAAGCCTGTGTACCAGTACTTTGGGCTGTGGCAGTATTGTGACGAGAAATTGTAGCAGTTATCTGCCAGGATGAGAGGGTCAGGGTTAGAGCAGGGAAAGGGAACTGGTTTTCACTACAAAAGCTGGGGGTAAACGTGCATGTGCACATGTGTGCGTGTGCACACATCCCCTCTTCAAAGGGACAGTGGCCCACTGCCAGAAACCAAAATTAACAATTTATCAAATCTTTTAAGTTCTATGGATTATACCAACAAAGGATGATGCCTTGCCATGCCAGGCAATCGCCCACCCATACAGCCTCATTTTTTATTACCTATGTATCCAAAGTTGTCATTTGGAATAACCACACTCCCAGTTGGAAACCTGAGGTGATAGGAGAAGTTGTCTTTAAATACAACCCCTATAATTTCCCTGTTTGAAATCCAGGCTTGCTCCAGGGCTTTCTCGTTGTCCAGAGCCTCTAGTTTTATACCTGCAGTTTGGAAGAATAATATTGCAATGAGTTTCTGTAACTTTGGAAATGTGTGCACTGGCACTGGGTATATATATTCTGCTTTTTTAGTATTGAAAATATTTTAGTATTTAGTATTCCTCCTTTACTTCACACTTTACCAGTTGAGATGAAGTGAACCTCAAAAGAATGAACCAATGTGTCTTAATAATGTTATTTTACAAAGGCAGAGCATTACAGCTCAGAAGCACACACTGAGCTCACTAGTAATTTAAATACTGGAGAAGAAATATCGGTGAGAATGGAGGATTTGGTGTGAATTTTCTCCCCTGACTGAAGACACTAGAGAACTTTTAAACCAGGCTCTATAGTGAGTTAAATAATGACAAAGCTAAATATCTAAAAGGCAAACCATACCTGTCATTACAGAGTTCAAGGCCACTTTATTCATTATCTGCCTGGTGGTCACAGTGTCGGGTGTAAAAGCGATGGTGACCCCAGTGGCATCATAGGCAGGATCATCTAAGTGCCCAAGGTGGCTGAAGGGCACTTCGGGGTAGCGGATGTTCACCATGAATGTGCACACCAGGAACATCAGGGGCAGGAAGAGCAGAGACAGCACCCACTCCTGGGCAAGGGGGAGAGAGGAGAAGGGAATTTAATGATATAAGAGCTTATTCTCTGTGGGATTGAAATATAAACAAGAGGCACTCAGTCACACGGGGTTCTTGGGTGTCAAGTAACTAACAAGGTCTTTGCAATGTGCACCTCACCTCAGGGAATCACTCTGCTCCAAGAGCCCAACTCTGCTCTCATGCATCACATGGGATTAGGAAGAAATTCTTTAGTGTGAGAGTGGTGAGACACTGAACAGGTTGCCCAGGGAAGTTGTGGCTGCCCCATCCCTGGAAGTGTTGAAGGGCAGGTTGGATGGGGCTCTGAGCAACCTGGTCTAGTGGGAGGTGTCCCTGCCCATGCAGGGGGGTTGGATCTAGATGATCTTTAAGGCCCCTTCCAACCCAAATCATTCCATGATTCTATGACATAAGAGACATAAATGTTATCAGTCAAAAAAATAAAGTCTTGTAAAGTGCTCATTCCCAGGCAAGGATTTTCACAAGTACTTTGATGTTCAACTTTACAAAATGAAATTGAGGCACAGGGGCAGACAGGGACTGACCACTCTTCAAGAGTTAGTTTCTCATTTTTTTCCTTGTTTCATCTTACCTGAAAACTCTGCATTTTCATCCTCCACTTGAGAAGCAGATTTTTCCACAGAAGAATTTTGGTTTGCTGCACTATGCTCATATTTCTCTGAAGTGTCCTCATCTTTGAGCCTGCAAATGATGTTTCTAAAATTACTTTCAAATGCCACAAAAAGTAGAACAGCAGCGACTGCTTTTATTTGCAGAGCCCTTGCACATGTGCACAGTGATTCTTCTGTTCCCTTTTTATTGCAAGAGAAAGAGAGCTGAAGCAGCTCAGACCTTCTGTGCTGAGCACAGGGCAGCCCTGCAGCACAGCTTCTAGGAGGGACCATGAGACCTCCTGTTCCTCACCATACACCCAGTCTTTGCAGCTCAGCAGTAGGACACCCATTATAACCAGAATTTCCCACTTCTGTGCTGCAGCATGGGGAGGCTGGGAGGAGCTATTTATGAAATTAAAAAATGAAGATCAGACTAGATGACCTAATTGGCTTGGGTGGCCTTAACATCCAAGAAATAATGACAACAACATGGTTGATTAAAATCACTAGAATATTTTTGCTTGTAATTTTAATGTGCTGTAGGCTTGACACCAGGAAGTGTTGAGCAACTCCTGGCTGCGATGGGAGCTGAGCTCATAGGGAAAGCAGCAGTGATTGAAAGCAGCTCAGAGCTAGGGAGAACAAATTCTTGGAATTGCATTTGGAGAGCTGTCATTGTCAGGGATACTCATGGGAAACAAGACAGAAACAGCCACGAGCATGGGTTGGTGTGTGACTCCAAAAGAGCTGCCAGCATCCGTAAAAAGGTGTCGAAGCAAAACAAGGACTTGTTGCCTGGATTAAGGCTGGTGGTGGAAATGGGAAGTAAGCATGAAACCAGCTGCCAGAGCAGCTTTTGCAGATGAGATATGTCCATGTTAACAGCAGTAAAATAATAATTAATAACTCCAGTGAGCAAAAGGACTAAGTATCCAAATGCAAAAGGGTTACACTCAGCCAAACAGCTTTGCTGTCACATAGGTAGCTAAAATATGCTTTCAGAAGATCTTCTCTAAGTGAAGTCTCAGGTAGAAATATCAGAGCATTTGTAGACCTAATCCTTTCAAACCTTCCTGTCACACAGAAGGAGGATTTATTGTCTAGTTCCCTTTAGGAAATGATGCCTCACAGTTCTGACAGGCAAGACAGAGTTTATCTTCTTCCAAATACTTATATTTAGCCCGCAGGAGAGACATGTCTCTGCTGTAGTGAGACAGCAGGCACCAAAATGCTGGAAAAGCAGCTGCAGCAAATGCTCTTCCCTGGGTACACGCTGCAAACACACATCCTGGCAGGGCACGGCAGGAGGATGGGGCAGGGACATCGGCTCAGAGCAGAAATCTGCTGGTTTGCCATCACTCTCCAAATAGATTTTTCTCTTACAGGTGATCCCACTAAACCTAGGTGTATAAAAATGTTAGTTTATTCTGTGCTAATAACCTCTAGACTTCCTTGAGGAGGCTGTGAAGTCAAACTTGCAATTGTTTGGTCACTTTTTCACCTAAGAGAAGGAAGGGGTAAGACAGCGTGTACCACCCGTGTGCATTTCCTCAACTAAACTGGGATTTGTGTCCCAGCTAAAGCAGGTTCCCAGTTTCTCCTTCATTTTAATAGTCACGGGGTAATCCTGACAAGCTGACACACCACTGCAATTTCAGCTTCACACCCAGGAGATGCTGGGTGGGATGGAGAGCTGGCACACCAGGTTTCTGTTGCAGGTGTCCTCCTCCCCATCCCACCTCCACACTGCTGCAGAGTTCAGGCATTCAGGGGAAAATTGGCAGAACTAACTGACCTCATTGCTCCTGCAGTATTGCAGGGGGTACTTTTAAAGAGTGTAAAGACTTCCTAGATTGAATCTTCAGCTTACACTGCATATAGGGAAAGAAATCAGCTCCTCACATGTGGTGGATTACTCCAAATACTGAGCTGAGCTGAGCTGAACCTACCTCATCCTCTTAGCACCCAGAAATGCTGGAAATACATCTCTGCTGTAAACTGAGCTCAGTTGGTGTGTTCTTTCATATCAAAGTAAGGGTAAGCAGACTCTATTGCCCTTAAATAGTTGCTAAGCTTAATCACAAGCTTAACTCAGCCTGTTAGAAAGACACCCAGTGTCGTACCCAGTATTATTAACGGTGTTATTAATTACTGGATATTTTCTTACCTTTTAAATAACAATTTGTATTCGTTTTAAGAAGAATGTTTAAGCCTTACCTTAAAGGGAAGGTTTGCAGGGAACCCAGAGCTTGTCCTTTGCAGTGTGCCTGTAGATGCTGATTCTCCCTGGGCTGGACTTGCCAGTTGTCCCAGCAGCTCTCAGTGCTCCTTTGTCCACGCACCCATTTTTTTCACTCAAGCCTTTCTGCCAAAAGGCATTCCTCACACCATCACTTCACTTTTCCCTGGCTTCTTCCCCTCTTCCTCCTTGGCAGATCTTCAGATTTATTTATGTTATAAAAAGCAAACAGAGCATATTGTTGTGGAGATGCTGGAGCAGATTCTCTGAAAAGTTACTCAGGCAGTTCTTGAGTCTTGGCCAAGAGAAGAAAAACCACAGGAAAAAAAAAAAAATCCTTCCTCTGGCAAACTCTGTTTTGTTTCTCAGTGCAGCAAGAGAGGCTGAAGTCAACAGAAATGCTCTGGTGTGTTGCTGAGGGCAGAGGAATGAACGTGACTCTTGCTCTTCTCCACATGGTAAAGGTTGTGTTTGCAAACTGCCCGAGTGCCCCCAGCCCCAGCAGGGCACTGCAGCCCTGTCTCCTGCACAGGAATGGCTCTTCCGATTTCAAAACATGTTGTAAACGTGGAAATGAACTTCTCTTGCCCAACTCTGTTCTTCTAAAGGGAATGACTTGGATTTCATCCCCGGGCTGAGTGCATGACCGTGGAGCATGCCTGCTGCCTGCCCCTCCATCGCCCGCCGCAGCATCCCCGGCTGCAGCAAGGATGAGGAGCTGTTGGTGGAAGGGAGAAGCAACCAAGAGGGACAGAGGCTGGGCTTGCAAATGTGGAGGAGCTGGATCGGTTTCCCTTTGCTCTGACTAGTGGAAAAAAAAACCACCCCTAACATTCAAATAACATTCAAACGTTTTAGAGCTAAGCAGACTCCAGAGGCATAGTAAGTCAGGACACAGAATCAAGTTAAGACCTGTCCCCAGTTCATGGCCTAGGTACACAGACTTTCTCCTCCCCTTTCAGCTGCATCTTGCAAAGGCAAAAAAAAAAAAAAAAGAAAAAAAAAGAAAAAAAATAATGAAAGAAGTGGATATGCCAACTCCCAGTCAGTGATCCTCAGAAGACACCTCCCTGCCTATCTGTCAGAGGCACTGAGTTTGGAGATTGAGATGGAAAGCAGCTCTCTGGGGTTTGGGGTTGCTGCTCTGGGGGCTTCTCCTGCCAGGGGCAGCCCATCACTGAGCCACAGCAGCCACTTGCTTGCCCACATCCCTGCCTGCATTGCCTACACAGGCATAATCCACCCGCATCATCCCTGCCTGCATTGCCTGTTCCATACCTGCACCACCTGTACCTGCAGGGCCAGCACCATCCACATGAGCCAGGGCAGCTCATGGTGTGGTTGAGGGTCTTGCTGCTGTGTCTGGCCCATGGGATGGCACTGCCCCATACTCCTGTGGGTCCCCAGGCCAGCCTTTGCCAGAGCAAAGGTGCTAGCAAGGTGCTAGCAAGGAGCCCACCTCATATTTCTGACCACCAAAGCAAGTCAGACGTGCTGTGGCCAGAACATCAGTTCAACATACTGTCCAGCTTCAGCTCAACTTTGGGTTAAAAGCATCATATTCTGACTCCTGATAATAATTTTTTTGAAATATGGTGATCTAAGGGCTGCCAGTTTTCATTACATTTTTCCAGGCATTGCTGAGTCCTTTCCTCTCTGTGTCCCCAGTGGTGGGGACAAGGGTTGGGCCAAGGTGGCTGAGCTGGAACACACAGAGACAGCAGATTTGTAGGTCAAAACACAGCCCTGCACCCCTCCACCAGAAAGCACCACCCTCCTTGGCTGTGTGGCACCAGCCAGAAGGATGCTCCTCTGGACTGAGCAAGCCAAAGTTCCAGTGTCCTCCTGCCACGGATGAGTGTCCTGGTTTGAGACAACCAGGATAAAAATTGTCTATGGTCACACTGACCTGAGACCTCCTGCCCCCCCACCCCCCAGCTGCTGCTGGCTGGTGCCTGAGGCCATGACAATGGGCTGGGCAGCTGTGCCTGTGGGGAGGATATATATGGTATATATTTGTAATTCACCATCGTCATTATTACTACTTCATTAAACCTATTCTAGGTTTTTCTTCCAACCTTAAAGTCTCTCTCCCTATTCTCCTTTTTATCTTTCCCTGGAAGGACACTGGGAGGACAACAGAGAGCATCTGTCACCCGGTTATTGGCTAAAACTGTGACAATGAGTGAGGGTTTCAGAGCCTCCTCTGAGCTTTCAAATGTTTCTCGCTGCCTTGGGACCAGCAATTCAACCTGGCAGGGTTGTTCCTCAGCACAGGAAATCTTCTTGAGTCAGTCTGAGCAGGGGTACACATGAACGGCAGGCATCGATTTGTCCAAAGATAAAGGCTTTATTTATCAAAATAACAATTCTTTTTTAATTTGTGAGGCAGAAAAGCTGCAGAGCGGTGTGTGTTGTGACATGGTTCACCCTGTCCTCAGGCTGCATCCGATCCCAGGTATCAGTAACACAAAATACACTGAATATTTTCCTTTGTGGCTCCAAGGGCTCAGGAGTGAAGGAGTCTCCACTCCACAGCCCTGTCAGACACAGGATCCAGGTTGTGCTCCTCTGGGTCCCGGGTGAGGTCCACAAACACCTACACCGAGCCACAGCACAAACAGCCCCATTATTGCCAAGGATTGGTGGTACCTACACTGGGGTCACAGGCTATTTCTTCTTTTTATACAAGCAGTTTCCAACCTGTAACTTCTACATCAACATACCTGTTGCATAGTGTGCAATGACAAGCTGTACTCCTCCAGCCTGAAATTCTGCTTAGCTGTGGAGGGATGGAGAAGGCATCCTTAAAAAACAAATCCATATGAACAATTTGAAAGCAATCTTCATACTTCAATGGGTTGTTTCCTTTTACCTGCTTCTAGCTTGGAGAAAGACCGGGACAGAGGTAGCGCATCTTCCATCGGAATCTTGTAGATGAGCAAAGAAGTTGTCCTGAAAATGTAATTAAAAAAAATAATTCATTTTACGACTCAGCACAAGGTTGAGGGGGTGCTTGTAGCATTATTGTACCCCCAGGTAAATTATTGAGCAAGGTCAGTAGGTGCAACAGAGTGTCCCAGCACGAGTCTGAGCTGGACGAGCAGCCCACGGGGTAGTGACCTTTCTTGCCGAGCCGCGTGGGGGAAGAGGCGCAGGATTTCTGTGTGGAGAGCATCGCTTTGCTCTGGGTCCTTCATTTTGACTTCTAGGTGGTAACTTGTGCCAAACTTACTTTTCAGGTCCTCAAGGGAGCCAATGTACCTGCGGAGGGGGGAAAACAGAGCTCAGATCATCATAAGCAGCAAACAAAGCAGTCACGGGGTATGAGCAGCAGATGGACGTCCTCTTATTCATCAGCTGTTCATACTCTGCTGCTGAAACAACCTCCCTGCTCACAAAACTGTTACACACGTGGGACAATCCAAACCAGCATTTTCTATTAAAATAAGAGGAGAAACCCAACCAAAACCAAACAAACCCCCCCCAAATACCCCAGACAAAATCAGGTGGCATTCCGGTGAGCGACACCACCCCAGCACCCACCGTAGCTGCCCTGACACCAGGATGGCCACCCGGTCACACATGGCTGCTGCCTCCTCCAGGTCGTGTGTGCTGAGGATGGCTGCCTGCTCCTTGCCTTTCATGGCCATCTGAATCACTTTCCTGGGAACAGAGGGATAGCAGTTACTTCCCAGGAACAGCCAAAGACAATCTGGTTTGTGTCTCCCTCCCCAAAAAAGCAACTGAAATGGTAGAACTATTCAAGAAGTGGATGACTATTTAACAGAATTGCTTGAGGAGAATGTGTGGGTGCCAATGCTATGTTGCCATTTGTCATGTCAGCATCCCTCCAAATTTTACACTTTCAGTGTAAACTGTTGATGAAAAGCTAGAGCAAGCACTAGGGTTGATTGATGAAAAGGAAGAACTACCTATACTTTTTTCTCTTGTTCTGAAGGAAGTTTTGCCTTTTGTACTAAATGCTTGGGCTCTGCTGGTATCTACTCCATTTTTTTTGTGCACTACCATTAAAATGACATGTAATGGAGTTTAGTGAGTGGCACCCCACCCTCTGTGCATCAGAAAACAGGGAAAACATGGACGTAATTGGCCACTGAGGCAGAACCTCTTTGCCTGCCCAATGGTTAGTACAATAAGGGGGGTCAGACCATCCTATTAAATCTGTTCTACATGTCTCAGTTCTGTGAGAACATGCAGTTCTGGCCTCTCACCACATATGGTGCTGCCCTTTCGGGTCCATGCCCGCCGATGGCTCATCCCAAAGCATCACCATTGGATCTCCCAGGATGCTTAGTGCAAAACACAGCTGAAAGGGGAAAGACACCAAGGTCAGGTCAGGTCTGCTCTTATTTACCTGTGAAACTGGCAGTTGTTCTGCTACATCTTGTTCCCTGTGAACCTTTTAGAAGCTGAAACTCCGAATCATTGGAAAAACAGGGGTTCAAAAAACCCACCTCAGGTGTTCTTAGTTAACATTCTATTCTCCCAAAATCAGCTTTCCCCAAAACTCCCAGGCCTACTAAAGATCTAAAGGTGGATTTCCATCCCATTTACTGGCAGATGCACATGGTGGGGCATGAAGAGGTGGTTACCTTGTAATCAAATTTGTGGATAGCATTTATTATACACACAATGTGAGAGAGTGTGGAAAGAGGAGAGGGGGGATCCTGCCAGGCTGGATTCAAAAGCTATTGATGAGAACAAATCAAGCCAGGGACCCCAATCTGCTGAAGGTTTTCTATGCACCATGTTCAAATATGAAAGAGCAGGATTTGTCCAAGTACCAGACACAAATCTAACATGTACCTTTCTGGCTTCTCCTGCAGGTAACTTCCTAGCTGGGGTTTTTAAATGCTTCTGGAGATCCAAAGCTGTTGCTATGCTGTGGGGAATGGAAAGGAAAAATACTGAAATGACCATCTCTGCTAATGCTGTGGTCAGGGGTACTGAGGAACTGAGAACTAACATACATGTTATGGCTGATACACATCACCTTGGGTTACTTGTTGATTTTACTCCTAGCTCAGAGGGTCAATTAAGGACTTTTTGCAGAAACTCAAGATTGGAGGCATAGCTAATGAGAGAAGTGAGTTACTCATGTAACTGACCATGAACTGGAGCAAGTTTAATTTTTTTCTGAAGTTTTCTAGATAAACTACGGTGAAAAATCTTCATTGCCAAGGGCTCAAGAACAGTATAAAGTAGCAGATCTCATCAGAATCATAGAATGGTTTGGGTTGGAAGGGACCTTAAAGATCATCCAGATCTGACCCTCCTGCATGGGCAGGGACACCTCCCACTAGACCAGGTTGCTCCAAGCCCCATCCAACCTGCCATTGAACACTTCCAGGGATGGGGCTTCCACAACTTCCCTGGGCAACCTGTTCCAGCGTCTCACCACCCTCACACTAAAGAATTTCTTCCTAAATCTCCCCTCTTCCAGTTTTAATCCATTTCCCCTTGTCCTCTCACTACAAGCCCTTGTAGAAAGCCCCTCCCCAGCTTTCCTGTAGCCCCTGCAGATACCGGAAGGCTTCTCTGAGGTCTCCCCAGAGCCTTCTGTTCTCCAGGCTGAAGAACCTGGAGATATCATTTCCCCAAGGTAAAAAGGCACTGAAGGTGCTGTCTGCTAATCACCCTGGGCAACAGACAAACCTTTCCCTGTCCTATGCCTCTGGAGAGAGGCAGAACCAAAGCTACAACCATTTGTACCGGCTGATGTTAACAGCTGCATCTTCCCTCCGCATCCCCCTCACAGCAGCGTAGGTCTCCAGATGCTGGAGCACGGTGAGGTCTGGCCAGAGTGGGTCCTGCTGTGGGCAGCAGCCCAGGTGACCCGGGCTGCCTGGCCCAGGGGAGGAGGCAGCTGCATCCCAGCCCTTGAGCAGCACCTGCACAAACACACATGCCTCTGTAGCTGGAGTGTCTTATTCCAGGGTGAATCAACAAACCCTTTAGAAACACGGTCAAATTTTCTCCTGTGTTGTGAGGAATCTCATTAGCACATTGGAAGACCAGCATCATTGGAGGGCTCATCTTTATCTACCACAACTTCTGCTTCCCTCAATCCAGGACAAGGTTTTCACAAACCCAAATAGTATTTACTAGCGTAAA